>JANCRC010000012.1:10352945-12852945 GCA_024362995.1 Heteromeles arbutifolia | reverse complement strand
AACCTACATCCACCACTTACTATTTTTCCAACACTCCGAAGCAACTTTTTAAGTAATAGAACGATTGAATTATAATAGCTGATTTTATCTTAATTAAATTACTACTTTGTTGTTAAGAGATACAAATCGAGCAATATCAGCTCAATTGCTTGTGTTAGTGTTGACCCTAAAAACTACCAAGCCTACGTGGCGCACAGGGCGAATAATTAATAAGCTAACTACGTCCTTCGACTATTTGCGGGGCGTGCCAACTCGTCGGCCGAGCTCAGCTGAGGAGTAGAATATGTTGATGTTGAGTTGAGCGCGCAGCTGACTTATGCGTCTTGCAATTGCGACCGAGGAAGCAACACGTCTCGACCATTGGGTTCTAGAGCCTGAAGACAAGGCTGCTGGTTCTGCAAAGTTCACGAATCGTTGGCGCCGGACTTGGTCACAGTGATTATATTCGTAAGAGTATAAGCACGCTGAATCGACACTAGAGTATAAGGACACAAGTACTCAAAGCAGATGTACGTCTTAATCGTGAATGTGGTTCGGCCGTCAGAATGCCGAACTCTAAACCCCACTTGTGAGTATCCAATCATAAAACAACGCGATGTTCAATGTGCCGAGCCCTAGTAAACTGTAACACCTCACTTCGCCGAGAAGGCTGATGAGATGACCTCTGCCAATAAGGATTTGAAAATCCTTCTCGACCTAGACTTGGATAGGTAACTAGTCGGCCCCTTCGCAGTTCTGTTTATCCAAACTGAAGGTGCTTCGCGGTCGGCTGATTCTACGGCGATAGTGCTGTTTATCCAAACTGAAGATACCACCGATTGCTTTCACAGTGCTGTTTGTCCAAACTTATGGTGTGGTGGCGAGAAAGGGGAGAAGAATAGAGTTCTCAAGGTTGTTGAGAGGTTTCGCGTAGAGCGAGGGTTTACGTAGGGCAGATTTGTGTGTTGAGTTGGAGAGAGCTTCAATGATGCATCAAGTCTTGTATTTATAGCAGTGAATTTACTCCTGGCCGAATTAGAGATATACTCAAACTAATACTCCTTATCCCAATCTGCTAATGATTCGGCCAACCCTAATCTCAATGGGTTTCTGAATCAAGCTCCGTATCAAGCCAGGTTCATTCCCGAACCCTAAGCGCCTTTAACTCTGAATTCTCCCTGCTATACCAGGACTCGGCCTCCTCATTCTTATCCAAACAAATCCTTCTTACACTAGGACTTCGCTGGCCTGATTAAGCGTCATGTGGCAGATTGTACGGCCCAGCATACCTCTGGGAAGACCTTAGGCCGGAAACCTTCCCGAACTCGGCCCAATAATATTATTTTGGGCCCAAAGATTGCCCCCTCTCTTCTGAGGCCTTCAACCTAGAACTCCTATCGAGCCTCAGCCTTGAAGAAGCGAATCCGTCCTTTAGTATCTCTGCATTGAATTGTCTCGAGAACCCTAACCATGCGTATTGATGAAAAATCATTATTTGTCTCTGCCTTCTGCCGCGTGGCGACGCCCTAGCTCACTCAACAACCCTCAATGATGACCCTTAAGATATGCGGCCATTGAAACGTCTTTCATCATTAAAACCACCACCACACGCAATCATGTGCCTTCAATTTGCGAGACCCTTGGTCTTTTCACCTAGATTCCTCGAATATTCATAATGATTAGCAATTTTTCCGATCGATTATACCCTAATTTTTGAAATCAACCGCTTGACCTTCCCCCTAAAAACACCAATAAATACTCAAATCTCTTTCATTCGCACTTTACACTTCCAAAACTCTTGCATTTTCTCTTCTTTCTTGCTCTCGAATCCCAGAAACCCAAAAACTCTCAACTCAAAAACCCCTCATTCGAACCCAGAAAACCTTTAAGCTTTTATCAATGGCCTCATTTGTCTCCAAGCTTTCTGATGATGCAATAAGTGCAAAGACTTCATCGACCGGAGCACTATCAAGACTCTGCGCTTCGAGAGCGATTTGAGCACCACCCATCAAATCATGGGACCACTTTTCAAGGATGCAGTGTCATCGTCTATTACCAACCTTCTCAAGGCCCAATACTTAGCACCCTTGCTGCAAGGTTTCGACTGGTCGAAGTGGGACATGGCAAAGCCTCAAGGGGCCTGGCCCTCGACCACCGTAAACTGGGTGGCCTGGGTCGAATGAATGGAAAAAATCTTCGGCCAAACATGGAAGGCTCCTGGCATTTATGACGCCATCAGACTCTCGTTCGTGGAAATTACCATGGACAAAGAACTTCTTATGGCGGCCTTGAGCTTTTGGTGCTCAGCCACCAATACTATGATCCTTCCCTTTGGCCATATCGGTCATACTATCCTCGACGTCTCAGCCATGCTTAGGATTTCCCCTTCTGGCATTCCCGTCGACGCCGCTCTCTCTAGATGCCCGTGAATCTTGACCTCAAGGAACTATTCGACGAACGGGCCGTTGAGACGCTAAGCATAGAAGATCAAACGCCTTTGAAGGAAGAAGTTCAAAAGCTGCATAAGAACTTCTTCAATTACAACACCATGATCCTCCACTTTGCCGGCCGAGGGGAAGTGGGCCTACTGAAGGGAGAACATGAAGCCTTCCTCTTCTACTGGTACAACAAGTTCGTTTGTTGTACCAAATCAAACAAATGCTTGGTTGAAAACATGACAGTGGCCAAAGCCCTGGCCAACAGTCATACCCTGGCGCTCAGTCCAGCCATCCTCGCCAACCTATTGCGTTGCTTGGCCGAGGTGAGTTCAACAAGATCGCCCCACACCAGAATTGACCCCTCTGGGTTTTCCAAATATGGCTGCAGGTCTATTTTGCCACACTTCGGCCATAGACTTCCAACTTTCAATCTACCGAAGCACTCGGCCTTCAATTATCATCTCGACCGGCTCCTCCTCACCTGGCCAAAGAGGTTTTCAAATACTTCTTCGGCCTCGATGTCCTCTATGACGACAAATTCTTGATTTGTAGTCGTCAAAAATACCCTTCCTCGATCAGGCTCTCGTCGTCAACATGTAGTGAAGCCGAAGATGCTGATCTTCGTCAGGCTTGGGGGTCGTTCATGTTAACACACGACCTTCCCCTTGGCTACGATACTTGCCAAGCAAGCTGGGAGGTCTACCGTCCCCACTTCACTGCTCGACAGCTTGGCTACCTCCAAGGTTGCTCGGTACCTCTTCTTACCTTTCGCTCCCTCCTAAGCCGATGACGTTTCTCTGGCTCTTCAGAAAGGGAGTGTAAAGACACTGAGAAAGAGTTTCAGGAACGATGTTAAAAATTTCACCTTCGACCAACTGTTCCTAAATCTTTCGGCATTAACACCTTCGGCGACTAGTAGGAAGAATACACTCGAGACTTCTTTGGCACACCAATTGAAGACATTGTCAATAGACTCTTTGGTGATCGGCCCAAAAAGCCTCTTGTCCCACAAACCAAAGAACCAACCCAAGGTACATGTCTATTTCAACCTTCTTCCCTCAAACGCCCACTTAATTTTACTAATTCGGCTTCACTTTCTCAGGCGGTCGAGTGCCGAAGCAGGAAAATGTGATCGCAGCAGCTGTGGCAAAGAAAAAATTGGCTCCTTCCTCTAAGAAGACTAAAACCGTTACGCCACCCCTACCGAGCAAACGGCCTCGCCAGGAGGTCAAGACGGCAGGTGAATCTCCCTGTCCCCCAAAACGTGTCAAGCGATTGGCGAAGAAGGGAGAACGGGAGATCCACGTTATCTCCAGCCAGACCACAAGGGTGACCACCCCTAGTGTGTCTTCTCATACGCCAGTTGTCCAGGTTCCGACTGGGAAACGGCCAGCTCTAACCGGTCAGGCGCTCAAAATTCCACCTATACCTCCAGTTACAGTCGAAAAAGCTGCTGCTTCGCCAATCAAAGAGCATGCGGCTCTGGGGCTGACTGCAGCACCTGTTTTGGAGTAAGTATCCCCTTTGGTTGAGAAAAACCTCTCCACCAATCCAAAGCGATCAGCGATCGTCCTGGAAGAGGTATAATTCTGTTGTGGTCACCCTCATAGATCCAAAAATACTAACGATTTTTAATTCTTCAGGATGATGAGGGTGATGAGATTCCGTTGGCTAGTGGCCCTCGACCAACCAAAGCTCTTTCCGTGAACCCTTCCCCTGTGATCAAGGCGAGCGACCGGGTCGATCTTCCTCCTGTGGTCGAGGTAGGTGACCAGGTCGATCATTCTGCAGTGTTCGAGGCTGGTGATCAAGTTAAGCCTCCTTCAGACGATTGCGGAAAGAGGGCCGCCGTCTAGCCTGAAGCGACGGCGGAAACATCGATTCACCTACAGGATAAAGACCTCGGCATCCCCCCGCAAGAAGTCACTTCGGCTTACGTAAGTAGTCTTATTGCTTTCCATTGATCAATCTCCTGCATTAGGATTCTGAACCAGGAAAAATTTATGTCAGGTGCCCACGTTCTCATTTCATCGAAAATTCTATGCGCCGAAAGGCGTTATTTATATCTCCTGGCCACCTCAGTGGCCATCGAACATAGATAACCTTCATCGGTCGCGTGAATTAAAAAACGATCTTAAACACTAGGCTCGGCCATTAAGCTCTTTAGGCTTGAGCAATGAGCTAGCAAACATGGTCGAAGTCTATTCTTGGTAGGTCTAAAGTTCTCCTTCCTCTTTACCTCATTGTGATTCAGCTTTTTCTGACAAGTTTCTTTTCTGCGCAGCCTTCATGGGAAGTTGAACTCGAAGTTCTTCTTTTGAATACTTCGGGGGCAGCTAGCTCTTCGGCGATTACAACCAGACCATCTGTATCAACGGTCGAATCAGATGCTTTTGCTAAACTGCAGGAGCTCATGTCTCTCTCGGTTTCATAAATCCTTGAAAGCAAAGGTCTCGACTCCTTGGGAGAATGTCTGAACGACCTTGCAGCGGGCGGTCTTCTGAGCAACAAAACCATCACTCACCTGTCTTTTATCCTAGATCAAACTCGAGAGCATTTCGATATTTTCGTAAGAGCTCTCCAGGGAGAAGACGACCTTAAGGCCACATTAGTTGCTCAAGAAGCTTTACGGCAAGAAGTCGAGGCGATAAAGGTAAAGAAAGCATAGCTGGGCGACTTTGACCTACAAATTACCGACCTCAACCGTCGAATTACGGAACTCCAACGTCAGTGGTTAGCCATGACCTCCGATCTTGCTGCAAATTTCGAGTTGAGCAAAACTTGTTTGACTAACTACGCGGCTGGTGCGAAGCAAATCGAGCAGATGCAACGGATAAAATGACCTGGCAGGCTGAAATCATAATAGGCGATGTACGATGGTTGGAGTTGAAGGTTGCCCTCGAAGCTTTCTTTCCTTCGTCCCTTTGAGTTATCTTTGTAAACCGGTCGACCGACCTCTGCTTGTACACTTTTTTTATTAATGAAATGATATTTTAATCTTTTATTCTTGCATCTCCCAAGTTACCGGATAATATTTTTTTTTAAATTTCCCGTTGATTGGTAGTTTATGAATCAAACCAGTTCGATCCCTGAGGTGGTACGCCCATTTGCCGAGAACTTTGTGTACAACGAAAGGTCCTTCCCAATTCGGCTACCATTTGCCGAACCTGGGGTCTTTAATTCCCACGGGTAGCACAGTTTGCCAAACCAACCCTCATTCACCGAACGTTTTCTGTCTGACTCATTGATTATAAGCTCGCTCGACGATCTTCTTTTGTGCCACCAGTAAGTTATAAGCATTAAGCTAAGCTTCTTCTAAATCTTCTAATTCTTGTCTCATGGCCTGACTGTACTCGGGACTGAACAAGCTACTTTGTTCAATTATTCGCAACAAGTTTATACTTAACTCGACTGGCAATATTGCATCGTGTCCATAGGCCAATGCGTATGGAGTCGTTCCAATGGCTGATTGGAGCGACGTTTGATAGGCCCATAATGCTTCGTTTAGCTTTAGATGCCACATACTAGGCTTCTTCCTGACCATTTTTTCAAGAATGCCAATCAGAACCTTATTACTTGCTTCGGCCTGTCCATTCGCCTGCGGGTAATATGGCGTAGACTGCTTGAGTCGATTTCTTAGATTCGCCGTGTACTCCTTAAACCTGTTGGATGTGAAGATCGTACCTTTATATGTTACAATTGTTTCTGGTATGCCGAATCTAGTTACAATGTTTTCTTCGACAAAATTACAAACTTATTTAGACGTTATCTCGGCATACAACTTTGCTTCGACCCATTTGGTGAAGTAAACCGTTGCGACAAGTATCCTCGCATGATTCGCTGACCCGGAGGATGGTGTAATTTTGCTGATTACGTCCACGAACCATCCTCTAAACAGCCATGGTTTGGTGACCGAATGTAATGATTCGGCAGAGACTCTCTGTATGGGACCGTGAATTTGACACTGTACACATTCTCGTGGGAATTCAATACAATCCTTTAGTATAGTAGGCCAGAATTAACCGTGTCGGCGAAGTAACCATCGCATCTTTCGACCGGACTGATGAGCCTCGCAAATTCCTTCATGAACCTCTGTGATTACTTGAGCAACTTCTCGGGAGTCGAGGCATAACAGTAACAGACCGTCTTCACCTTTCCGGTACAATTCCTTTTGGTATGCGACATAGTTCATTGCATGAACCTTTGTTTTGCGGTCGTGTTTAGCATGGGGGTTGTCAAGGTACTGCATGATTGGCTTTCTCCAGTCATCTGGTATTACGTCGACTGCGCAGATGTCTATAGGATCCTTTCGTTCTAATAACGAAGCCAGGGACATGATTCGTGTACGAATTACGCTGTCGCATTGGAGAACTTGCTAATTAACCAAAGCCAGGTATGAACGTCGTAACACAGTTATTGTTCGACCTAGCTTGCCCCCCAGAAGTTGTGCGCCGGAGGCTATTTGAGCCAATCCATTTGCGTCGGTGTTTTGAACTTGAGAGATATGTTCGAATGTATGTCGTCGAAAGATTCTGCCAAATAGTTGGCAACCATGTGATAGGGCGCCAGAATACAACTCATGCAACGAAAAGTACCATTGAGCTGGTTAATCACTAGTTCGGAATCGCCAAGAATGAGGGCACGGGTTGCTCGTAAGTCATGAAGGAAACCAAGATCGATGACAAAAGCTTCGTATTCGACTTGATTATTTGTATAATCGAAATCCAGTTTGAGAGAGAAATACCAATGGTTGTGATCAGGGGATTGAATAACGATCCCAACCCTAGCTGAAGCCGAAGTACTAGAGCCATCAAAGTACTTCGTCCAGTGATTATCACGTGTATTTACCATACCGATTTCAACATCGTTGCCCATAGAAACGTAAGGGGAAGGATGTTGAGCTAAGAAATCGGCTAAGGCTTGACCTTTGACAGCTTTCTAGGGCACGTATTGTAAACTGAATTCTAATAATTCCATCGTCCATTTCCCAATCCGACCATTCACGATTGGCTGAGTGAGCATGTAACGAATAACGTTGGTCTGGGCGATGACTTGAGTGACCGATGGAAGCATGTAATGTCTGAGTTTTGATGCAGCGAAGAATAGGGCGAGGCAAAGCTTCTCGACGACGGGATAATTGATCTCCGGTTGGTTGAGATTCCGACTAAGATAAAAAATGGCTTGTTCTCGGCCAGCGTCGTTGTCCTGTGCGAGGAGGCAACCGATGGACTCTTCGGTCGCAGAGATGTATAACTTGAGAGGTTTGCCACGTCGTGGTGGAACAAGGACAGGTGGAGTCGTGAGGGAGACTTTGATCTGTGTAAACGCCTCTTGGTGTTCCGGACGCCATTCGGAGGCATCGCAATCCTTGAGTTTCAGAAGCGTAGAAAAGGCTTTTATTTTTCCTGCCGAATTAGCGATGATTCAGCAGAGGAAGTTGATCTTGCCGAGCAACGACTGTAGTTGTTTCATCAACTTCGATACCACGATGATTGCGTGAGCCTTGTTTTCATCGACTTCGATACCACGATGATGTACAAGGAATCCTAAAAAGTTACCGGCGGTGATGCCGAAAGCACATTTGGCATGATTCATTTTCAGATTATGCTGGCGCATACGTAAGAAAGCTTGTCGAAGATCATCCAGATGTGTTTGCTGGCGTTTTGATTTTATCACGACATCATCGATGTAGACTTAGACGATGGTTCCAATTAGATCATGGAATATAGTATTCATCGCTCGTTGGTATGTGGCCCAGGCATTTTTGAGGCCGAACGGCATGACGACCCATTCATATGTGCCGAGGGCCCCCAGGCAACGAAAAGCAGTTTTATGGACGTCGGCTTCGACGATGAAAATCTAGTTGTAGTCGGCATGTCCATCCATAAATGATATAATTTCGTGGTTTGCTGCTGCATCAATTAGCAAATCTGAGATCGGCATGGTATACTCATCTTTGGGTGTTGCCAGATTCAGATTTCGGAAGTTGATACAGATTCGTAACGCACCACTTTTCTTTAACAATAGGACGATATTTGCCAACCATTCGACGTATCGAGTGGTCCGAATGAAACCAGCTTTTAAAAGTCGAACGAGTTCATCCTTTATGCCGAGTTGTACTTCGGTTGAGAATCGTCGTGGTGGTTGACGAAACGGTTTACACCCAGGTTTAATTCGTAACTCATGCTCGACGAGCATTCGATCTAAACCTGGCATCTTATGGTAGTTCCAAGCAAAACAATCTTTAAACTCGTGAAGTACATTACAAAGCTCGGCCTTCATATGTTAGGGTAACAAAGCACTAATAAATAAAGGTCGTGGGTCGTCAGCCGTCCCAACATTTATTTCCTCAAAAGGGTCTTTGATTTGGGGCCGATTAACTACGAGCTCAGATGGAGCTGCTGGAACTTTATCTAACGACAGAAAATGACCGTTATATTCTTCGGCAAGAAACTTAACTAAGTTTATGCCCGAATTTGGTTTCTTGGAAATGGCGTACCAATGGGCCAGCAGTCGTTCCATGGTTGATGAAACCGCGGCCCGGCGCCTTTCTTGTACGGTTTCAGACATCGGTGTAGGCAATCATATTGGCCAACCCAAGTCTCGCCGAATCTTGGTACACAGTCTCGACGACTACCTCGATGGCCTTTTGTAATGATATGCGAGTCGGTCATCCTTCCTCATTAAAGCCTTGTAAGGTGATATAGCCGACGTGATCGTCATAATAGCGAGCTTGAATCATGTTTGCCTCAAACGGCTGATTATAGGCCAGGTGAACCAAAACCGATTTGACATCTCAAGTAATGGGTTTGTGTTACTGTGCAGATCTGGCTAACTTCGCATTTAGTTTCTTGGAATTGTTATTTATTTCTTTATTTTTTTGCAATTATATATTTTTAATGCTTTTATGTTTGTAGTTCTGTGCTGGGAAATTGGAAAGCTCTGGAAATAATATAGTTCTTGAGCTAATGTGAAGATTTTGTGTTGAATATTTTGATTCCTTTTTTCTATTTGCACTTAGAAAAACAAAGGATTGTGGTTAATTATTGTGCTATGAAGCTTCTATTTTTTCTTTTAATGCCCAAGATTGAATTTGTTCTCTCCACCGTTGAAAAGTAGAACTCTCTCTATCTCTAAAAATATGATCCAGTGTGAAGTTTGGTTGTCTCTCTCCACAAACTTATATCCCATATTGCATCCATCAACTCTAATCATTCCTTGATCCAGTGTAATTTTTACCATATGTTTAACCTTAGACTTTTTTTCGTGCCTATCCTCCCTCTAAGTCAACTGAGGATTCAAATGCAGAGGGTCCAGCTCAAGATATAGATAAAACAATTCCAACTCTTAAAAAGGTATAATTTGTTAATCCCCTTTTCTTGGAGTTAATTTTTAGTGATGTGTTTTTAAAAGAATTGCAGATTTATGTAGTGAGTTTTTTCAATGGTGTTATTTTTTTAACAATCTATATTACTTTTTGTAAAATTTAGTCAAAATTGTTTGAACAACTATAATATTGTTTGATTTCAATTTGTAATCACTTGTTTTGTTAAATTTAAGCCTAATTATGTTAGTAAATCTTTATACCTTATGTCCAAATACGTATACAATATAGTATATGATGCATATACAGTACTATATATTTATAGTTGCCCCTTTTGTTGGTTCTGAAAAAACAAAGTGACATGTGGATTTCTGTCTTTCTATATCGTGCTTATGTTGAAATGTTATACCTGCCAAAACCATGTGTTGAAATGTTGGATTGGTAAGCTTTTTTTTTCTGTTTTAAGGACTTCATTAATCGTTTAGAAACGGAGCCGACGATGCGAGAACAGAAGGGGAGCAAGCATGTGAGGTAATTTTTTATGTTGAATTAAGTGGTTCTGAATTCAGTCAAACATTTGTGTGCAAGTTTGGTTTCTATATCTATCGCGATTCATTTTTGCAGTGATATTATTGTAACATCAATCCTAAAATGTATTGTGTCAAGAACCAATAAAAGGAATGTCATGTGTAAGTGCATTTGATTATTCAAATACAAAATTTTAAATTTTTAGAATGAGTTGCAATTAAAATCAACAGACCGCTGAGCAGAAGTTTAATTAATTCAGTTTTGATAAATGATTGAAAGTTTCTCTATGATTCTATTGCTGTTTTGATAATTATAAGTTTAGATAATGAAAGAGATAGAACGAAAATGAAAGCTTAGAATATGGTGAATATTATGTTGGCATGTGTGTGCGTTCTCTTCGGGAGAATCAGTTGCTGTTTTGATAAATTGTAAAATTTATTTTGCTTGGTCTGAATGCACTTCTGATTGCTTGCCTTCCCATAGATGGGTTAGGTTGGACATCTAGAAGAATTTGTTTGCATAGGAACTTTTTTTTTTCTTTTCGCTGTAATCTGTTTTGTTAAAGGTGATGATAAAGATTTATCAGTATTGTTTGTTCGGAGTTAGGTGGAAATTGTAAGGGAGTAAATTGTGATCGTTTATGCAGCATTTGATAAAATTGGGGAAATAATGTTAATGGTTTGTAGATGCTTTAGAGACTGTTTAGGGCTGCTTAAATTTTATATATTAGGTTGCATAGAGTCGACATGACATGGACAACGATGGTCAGATTGCCACCCTTGGTGGTATTATCTTTACAACACATTCAATTTGAGGATTTAGGGAATCTAATAATAAAACTGAAATATATGTTCCATGCTTTTTGTTTTCATTTTCGGTTAAAAGGTTGGAGCTTTGGATTGGGAATTACCTTTATTAACCTATAATTTGGTGCTCAGGACACCATCTTGGGAGTCTTAACATGATTGTTCTTCTATTTCACATATTCGAAATGTGTTTAGTATCTCATTTAATTGTGTACCTTTGCTCATTTAATTCAAATTTAATACAATTTGGTCCTCTAATTTCTCTGAATTGCTAACGGATTTACTTTCTTTGGAAATTTCAGGAGCTCTGGTTGTGGGACGAAGAAGCCGGTTTCTTGCTATTTTTAGGTATACGATTATGTGCCCTGATTGCATGTTCAAAGTCTAATTAGTTATATAAATTTTTTATTTATCTTCGCAAAGCTTTCATACTTGGATTTTAAATATGTGAATGGTTTGTGAAAAATAAACGAGAAGACTAATCATGGGGACATTCTTATTCAACTTAAATGTGTTTTATTCATCTGATTACGCCTGAAACAGCTGGTTCCCGCAGCAACGCGCAGGCTTAATTTCTAGTGAAACCGAAAATGCAGCCAAATGAAAAAAAGAAATAGAAAATAGGAACCATGAGTCTAGTTCATGTGGAGCTATTAATCACAATTTAACCTCAAGCTGTTCATGCAGTTGCTTCTGGACTTACATTGCATGCGCAGAGCCTCGTTGATGTTAATGCTAGTAAGACGAGAAATATAGAGTTTTTCAGAAAACAAAACAGTATTCAAACAACATATGTTGACAAACAATAGATACAAAAGAAGCAATACTGACCCACTTCTTCTAGTCCACCCCTTTCGTTAATGGTCGAAGCTGCTTCCTTTTCTTCAGAGCTAGAGGCCTTCTTATCTAAAGAGTGAGAGAAAAGTGCAGGAAAACAATTTGTCAGAACATTCAGCTACGTATATAATCGAAAAGCATATCTAATCTTCTGTTTAGCTGAAAACCCATCATGTCGAACTACCTATTGACATTTTATATACATGAATAGTCAATTGACATCCCAAACTAAAACTAGCAACCAAGATCACTTCTAACTCGCTTAAGCCAAGGTAAACCTAAAACTGTGCCCTTCAAGAACGAAGGTTTCAAAACAATACTACTGTTCATATTCAGATCTGGCTAGTTCAATTCTCGTGCTCGTGTCGGCCTGTCCGTTTGACACCTCTAGTACGGTACTTAGATGAAGTTATTTTATGCTGGCCAAGTTTTGAACTTAGGCTGGCCTTTGTCAGTTTTAAATAAACATCAATAGGAACCATGCTTCAACTTTATTTATTGTATCAGAACAAGTTGTCCCGCGCGTGAAGTCCAGCAGCCACATGTGCTCTACGTCACTCGATTTGTGTTATCCACATTTTTTGCTTGAAAATTTGGTACACACGAGGGGCCGTGTTGAGATTAAATCTCACATTGATGGGAGAAGGGACATTGCATGAGCTTATAAATAGTTGGCTACTCCTCGCATAATCAATTGGTTTTATGGTGCATCCTCAACTTTCTTCACTGTCTAAACACCACCGTTGAAAGTACAAAACCCCAGCCCAGAAAGGAGACAAAAAACAAAAAAAAGAAAACGAAAAGATGGTTTTGTTTTAGGCCCACAATGAGTTCGTTGTTTTAGGACCGCAACGATTGCTCAGGTGCTCGGACTAGTGATCACTCAAGTGATTGTTGTCGAAGATATTTGATGTTTTGTTATATTCATCTGCCATTTGTCTACATGTCTGTCCGCTTGTCAGAGCCTACCTGCATGCTTGTTTGCTTAACGAGGCCTACATCCGCTTGGCAAACTCATGTCGTGTACCCTCATGAGTTTGACCCAGGGAGAGGGGGATCTATTAGTTTGTTTAGGGAATTAATTAGAGATTTGATTTGATTTTGTATTAGGTTGTTTTTGGTAGGGTTTTTAAGTTTATGTTGCTATAAATATAGTAAGTTAGTATGAAAAATAAATCAGTCACAACGTAGTCTCTTTGGGTTATGTAGTCATCTCGATGAATTTGTAATGTTTCTTGGTTTTCAATAATATTTCTAATTTGTAATCTTTTTGTTCGTTAGTTCATTATGTGTCTATCTCATTAGTAATAATGGGAAACTATGTGAAATTAAAAATAAATAGATTACATTGGATTAAAACAATCATTGTAGTTCTTAGCACAAACAATATGATGATAGTGTTGAACACTGAATGTGATCAGATGCCATTTCATTATTTTATGTTGCAGGAATTGTTTCATATTTCATCAGACGCAATTGAGTATTGCGAAGGTAGACTTACAAGGGTTGAATTTTTGCATAAACTGCTGCACAAGATGTCTCCGATTGACAAATCCTACAGTTAAGGACCATCCACCACCTATTATTTCTCCAACACTTTAAAGCAAATTCATGAGCACGGTCTAATTTATCATTTTATGCAACGTATGGATTATTAACCAAATAGTTGATTGACAGAATGATTGAACTAAAAGTTGACCCTCCATATAATTACAACTTTTCTGTCAAGAAACACAAAAAAACAAATATTAATTCAATTGCTAGTTTCAGCTACAAAAAGCTGGGAAGTTCCATACATGATACAAACAATGGACTTGAGACTTTAGAGGGGTGGGTGTTGTGTAAGCAATTATAATTGAGGATTTCCGACTGTACCGTCATCCGGTTTCTCTCTGAGACAAGGATTTTTGGTGCACGCCGGCGGCTGAGAGTCACTACAGTCAATAGCTTTATATTTCAGTGAAATATAGAGAGAATGACAAGTCAAACTAAGAGTCGTTACAATCGGTAAATTTTCTTCAGGATGGGACATTTTGGTCTGTTGCTCATAGTCAGTATTGTGGCTGTGAGTCAACGTAGCAAAACGCCCTCGTGCATCAACGTTCCGCTGACAGATTTCTGTATTTTATTCCAAAAGAAATCTTATTCCTACCATTCCACATAAACCCGGCAGTTTCTGATACGATACGGTGACACGATACGCAAATGACACGAAAATAACGGGTTTCGGGTCAACACGATAACTAATTGGGTTATTATTGGATGACCTGTTAAGAACAGGTTCTTAACGGGTATACACGTTGGTAACCTGTTTTGATCCGCTAAAAAAAATTTATTTTGATAATTTTAAAGTTTAATTACTAAAAGATTTATTATAAAATACAATAGCCATATTAATATATACAATATATTCTATATTAAATATATAGTTTTGTATTATTATTCTATATAAGTTTTTAAAAAAAAAAAATTTAGTCATTATTTATTTTTATTATGAGAGTTCCTTATTACCATTACTAGGATAAATTTTACTTAACATATTTCCAATGGTGATTGAGGAAAATTGAAGGATTTGATTGGAAGAAAATGTGCAAGGTTCCAATGTTCTAATGTTCCAATGTCCTTAATTTTGCAAATCTTTTGAACATTTAATATTTTGTAATGTTCTAAAGTTTTTTTTATTATGCTCTTGTTTTAGGTATGTAAATATATACTTAAAAGAAAAATTCATTTTTATGTTTTTGGATGTGACAATATGGTATGTATATATACTTATTTAGTATTATGTTTTTCATTTGATTATTTATTGGTTTAAAATATATTTTCTTTAACGGGTAACAGATCAGATCATATTACCTGTTAATATTATCAGTTCAATTTCAGGTTGAGTCATTTTACCCATTCATTTTAACGGGTGTTACACGACGCGACCCGTTAAGATATCGGGTATGACACGAAAACAACACGAATAAGAAAAACACGACACGAATGCCAGGTCACAATAATGATTCAAAAAAAAAACAATATACCCATTTTATATAACTTTCATAAATAAAAGATGCAATCACAATCAATTGCGAATATTTTATTGAAGCTAACTCAACAAAAAGTTGTGAGTTTTATTTAGACATTAGGGTTTACAAGGTGCCGGTAGTGGGATCTCGGTCGGCGGTCCGTCATCTTTGCATATACAATCGCAGTGCTTATCTGAAGGATCAATGCCACAAAATCCACCCGGTTTTCGGCCTACAGTATTGATGCACATTGCATTGCAATCTTTATAGGTTGCGCATGGTCCCCATATAGAATAGTGTGGATATAATTGTGCAGACTCATATCCTGCAAATACAAAATATATATTATTTACACCGCATTACTATTATGTGATAAATACATGTGGTACATGTAGAATTTGTATTGCAAAGTTTATTTATATGCTATCACTAGAACATATTTATTATGGCAAGTACACAATTCAAACAAAGGATAAAATACCTGAACTCATCAGAAGAATCAAAGCAGTGCAGAAAAGTCCAACGACAAGGAGTCTTGCTAGACCTACAAAGTTGATGGAAGCCATTCTTTCAAAGATTTTGTTCTTCCTTTGCTCTAGTCTTGTGTAACGAATGATCGAATGGTACTTGGAGAATGTCTATTTATATGCACTGCAAGCCTATTGTACATTGAATCAGATCGGAACTTTGTGATGAAAATTTATTTACATATTTATTTGAGTATAAGCACGCCGAATCGACACCAGAGTATAAGGACACAAGTACGCAAAGCAGATGTACGTCTTAATCGTGAATGTGGTTCGGGCGTTAAAATGCCGAACTCTAAACCCCACTTGTGAGTATCCAATCATAAAACAACACGATGTTCAATGTGCCGAGCCCTAGTAAACTGTCACACCTCACTTCGTCGAGAAGACTGATGAGATGACCTCTGCCAATAAGGATTTGAAAATCCTTCTCGACCTAGACTTGGATAGGTAACTAGTCGGCCCCTTCGCAGTGCTGTTTATCCAAACTGAAGGTGCTACGCGGTCGACTGATTCTACGGCGATAGTGCTGTTTATCCAAACTGAAGATACCACCGATTGCCTTCACAGTGCTGTTTGTCCAAACTAAAGGTGTGTTGGCGAGAAAGGGGAGAAGAATAGAGTTCTCAAGGTTGTTGAGAGGTTTCGCATTGAGCGATGGTTTGCGCAGGGCAGATTTCTGTGTTGAGTCGGAGAGAGCTTCAATGATGCATCAAGTCTTGTATTTATAGCAGTGAATTTACTCCTGGCCGAATTAGAGATATACTCAAACTAAAACTCCTTATCCTAATCTGCTAATGATTCGGCCAATCCTAATCTCAATGGGTTTCTGAATCAAGCTCCGTATCAAGCCAGGTTCATTCTCGAACCCTAAGCGCCTTTAGCTCTAAAATCTCCCTGCTGTACCAAGACTCGGCATCCTCATTCTTATCCAAACAAATCCTTCTTGCACTAGGACTCCGCTGGCCTGATCAAGCATCATGTGGCAGATTGTACGGCCCAGCATACCTCTGGGAAGACCCTAGGCCGAAAACTGTCCCGAACTCGGCCCAATAATATTATTTTGGGCCCAAAGATTGCCCCCTCGCTTCAGAGGCCTTCGGCCTAGAACTCCTATCGAGACTCGGCCTTGAAGAAGCAAATCCGTCCTTTAGCATCTCTGCATTGACTTGTCTCGAGAACCCTAACCATGCGCATTGATGAAAAATCATTATTTGTCTCTGCGTTCTGCCACGTGGCGACGCCCTAGCTCACTCAGCAACCCTTAATGATGACCCTTAAGACGTGCAGCCATTGAAACGTCTTTCATCATCAAAACCGCTGCCCCACACAATCGTGTGCCTTCACTTTGCGAGACCCTTGGTCTTTTCACTTAGATTCCCCGAATATTCATAATGATTAGCAATTTTCCCCTTCGATTCTATCCTAATTTTTGAAATCAACCGCTTGACCTTCCCCCCAAAAACGCCTATAAATACTCGAATCCCTTTCATTCGCACTTTACATTTCCAGAACTCTTGCATTTTCTCTTCTTTCTTGCCCTCGAATCCCCATAAACCCAAAAACTCTCAACTCAAAAACCCCTCATTCGAACCCAGAAAACCGCCAAGCCTTTATCAATGGCCTCGTTCGTCTCCAGGCTTTCTGATGAATGCAACAAGTGCAAAGACTTCATCGACCGGAGCACTATCAAGGCTCTGCAATTCAAGACCGATTTGAGCACCACCCATCAAATCTTGGGACCACTTTTCAAGGATGCAGTGTCATCGTCTATTACCAACCTTCTCAAGGCCCAATGTTTGGCACCCTTGCTGCAAGGTTTCGACTAGTCGAAGTCGGACCTGGCAAAGCCCCAAGGAGCCTGGCCCTCGACCACTATAAACTAGGCGGCCTGGGTCGAATGGATGGAAAAAATCTTCGACCAAACATAGAAGGCTCTAGGCATTTATGATGCCATCAGACTCTCGTTCATGGAAATTACCATGGACAAAGAACTTCTTATGGCGGCCTTGAGCTTTTGGTGCTCAGCCACCAATACTATGATCCTTCCCTTTAGCCCTATCGGTCCTACTATCCTTGACGTCTCAGCCATTCCTGGGACTTCCCATTCTGGCATTCCCGTCGATGCCGCTCTTTCTAGATGCCCATCGAATCTTGACCTCAAGGCACTATTCAACGAATGGTCCGTCGAGACGCAAAGCACAAATGGTCAAACGCCTTCGAAAGAAAAAGTTCAAAAGCTGCACAAGAACTTCTTCAATTACAACACCCTGATCCTCCACTTTGCTGGCCGAGGGGAAGTGAGCCTACTAAAGGGAGAACGTGAAGCCTTTCTCTCCGATTGGGAAATGGCCAGCTCCAACCGGTCAGGCGCTCAAAATTTGACTTATACCTCCAGTTACGGTAGAAACAGCTCCTGCCTCGCCAGTCGAAGAACCTTCAGCTCCGGGGCTAACTGCAACACCTGTTTTGGAGGAAGTATCCCCTTTGGTTGAGAAAAACCTCTCCATCAATCCAAAGCGATCAGCGATCGTCCTGGAAAAGGTATAATTCTGTTGTGATCATCCTCCTAGATCCAAAAATACTAACGATTTTTATTTCTTCAGGATGATGAAGGTGACGAGATTTCGTTGACTAAGGGCCCTCGACCAACCAAAGCTCATTCCGCGAACCCTTCCCCTGTGGTCAAGGCGAGCGATCGGGTCGATCTTCCTCCTTTGGTCGAGGTGGGCGACCAGGTCGATCCTTCTGTAGTGTTCGAGGCTGGTGATCAAGTTGAGCGTCTTTTAGACGATCGCGAAAAAAAGGCCGCTGTCTAGCCTGAAGCCACGGTGAAAACGTCGATTCACCCACAGGATTAAGACCTCGGCATCCGTACGCAAGAAGTCACTTCGGCTTACGTAAGTACTCTTATTGCTTTCCATTGATCAATCTCCTGCCCTAAGATTCTGAACCAGGAAAAATTTATGTCAGGTGCCCACGTTCTCATTTCACCAAAAATTCTATGCGCCGAAAGACGTTATTTATATCTCCTGGCCACCTCAGTGGCCATCGAACATAGATAACCTTCATCGGCCGCGTGAATTAAAAAGCGATCTTAAACACTAGGCTCGGCCATTAAGCTCTTTAGGCTCGAGCAATGAGCCAGCAAACATGGTCGAAGTCTGTTCTTGGTAGGTCTAAAATTCTCCTTCCTATTTACCTCCTTGTGATTCAGCTTTTTCTGACAAGTTTCTTTTCTGCGTAGCCTTCATGGGAAGTTAAACTCGAAGTTCTTCTTTTGAAGACTTCGGGGCAGCTAGCTCTTCGGCGATTACAACCAGACCATCTGTATCAACGGTTAAATCAGATGCTTTTGCTAAACTGCAGACGCTCATGTCTCTCTCGGCTTCACAAATCCTTGAAAGCAAAGGTCTCGACTCCGTGGGAGAATGTCTGAACGACCTTGCAGCGGGCGGTCTTCTGAGCAACAAAACCATCACTCACCTGTCTTCTATCCTAGATCAAACTCAAGAGCATTTCGATATTTTCGCAAGAGCTCTCCAGGGAGAAGACGACCTTAAGGCCACATTAGTTACTTAAGAAGCTTTACGGCCAGAAGTCGAGGCAATAAAGATAAAGAAAGTATAGCTGGCCGACTTCGACCTACAAATTACCGACCTTAACCGTCGAATTACGGAACTCCAATGTCAGCGGTTAGCCATGGCCTCCGATCTTGCTGCTAATTTCCAGTTGAGCAAAACTTGTTTGACTAACTACGCGGCTGGTGCGAAGCAAATCGAGCAGCTGAAGATGTAGAAGGACCCGACAGGCTGAAATCACAATAGGTGATGTACGATGGTTGGAGTTGAAGGTTGCCCTCGAAGCTTTCCTTCCTTCGTCCCTTTAAGTTATCTTTGTAAACTGGTCGATCGACCTCTGCTTGCACACCTTTTTTATTAATGAAATGATCTTTTAATCTTTCATTCTTGCATCTCCCAAGTTACCGGATAATTTTTTTTTTAAATTTCCCGTTGATTGGTAGTTTATGAATCAAACCAGTTCGATCCCTGAGGTGGTATGCCCCTTTGCCGAGAACTTTGTGTACAACGAAAGGTCCTTCCCAATTCGGCGACCATTTACTGAACCTAGGATCTTTAATTCCCACGGGTAGCACAGTTTGCCAAACCAACCCTCATTCGTCGAACGTTTTCTGTCTGACTCGTTGATTATAAGCTCGCTCGACAATCTTCTTTTGAGCCACCTGTAAGTTATAAGCATTAAGCCAAGCTTCTTCTAAATCTTCTAATTTTTATCTCATGGCCTGACTGTACTCGGGACTGAACAAACTACTTTGTTCAATTATTCGCAACGAGTTTATACTTAACTCGACTGGCAATATTGCATCGTGTCCATCGGAAAATACGTATGGAGTCGTTCAAATGGCTAATCGGAGCGACGTTCGATAGGCCCATAATGTTTCGTTTAGCTTTAAATGCCACATACCGGGCTTCTCCCTGACCATTTTTTCAAGAATGCCAATCAGAACCTTAGTACTTGCTTCGGCCTTTCCATTCGCCTACGGGTAATGTGGCGTAGACTGCTTGAGTCGAATTCTTAGATTCGCCGTGTACTCCTCAAACCTGTCGGATGTGAAGATCATACCATTATCTGTTACAATTGTTTCTGGTATGCCGAATCTAGTTACAATGTTTTTTTCAACAAAATTACAAACTTCTTTAGACGTTATCTCGGCATACAACTTTGCTTCGACCCATTTGGTGAAGTAATCTGTTGCGACAAGTATCCACGCATGATTCGCTGACCCAGAAAATGGTGTAATTTTGCCGATTACGTCCATGGCCCATCCTCTAAACGGCCATGGTTTGGTGACTGAATGTAATGACCCAGCTGGGACTCTCTGTATGGGACCGTGATTTTGACACTGTACACATCCTCATACAAACTCAATACAATCCTTTAGTATAGTCGGCCCGAAGTAGCCGTGTCAATGAAGTAACCATCGCATCTTTCGACCGGACTAATGAGCCCTGCAAATTCCTTCATAAACCTCTGTGATTACTTGAGCAGCTTCTCGGGGGCCGAGGCATAACAGTAACAGACCGTCTTCACATTTTCAGTACAATTCCTTTTGGTATACGACATAGTTCGTTGCATGAACCTTTGTTTTGTGGTCTTGTTTAGCATTAGGGTTGTCAAGGTACTGCATGATTGGCTTTCTCCAGTCATCTGGAATTACCTTGACTGCGCAAACGTCTATAGGATCATTTCGTTCTAATAACGAAGGCAGGGACATGACTTGTGTACGGATTACGCTGTCGTGTTGGAGAACTTGCTGATTAACCAAGGTCGGGTATTATCGTCGTAACACAGTTATTGCTCAGCTTAGCTTGCCCCCCAGGAGTTGCGCACCGGAGGCTATTTGGGCCAGTCCATCTGCGTTGGTGTTTCGAACTCGAAAGATGTGTTCGAAAGTAATGTCGTCGAAAGATTCGGCCAAATAGCTGCCAACCATATGATAAGGCACCAGAGTGCAACTTATGCAACGAAAAGTACCATTGAGCTAGTTAATCACTGTTCGGAATCACCGAGGATGAAGGCACGGGTTGCTCGTAAGTCGTGAAGGACACCAAGATCGATGACAAGAGCTTCGTATTCGGCTTGATTATTTGTACAATCGAAATCCAGTTTGAGAAAGAAATACCAACGGTTGTGATCAGGGATTGAATAACGATCCCAACCCTAGCCGAAGCTGAAGTACTAGAGCCATCAAAGTACGTCGTCCGGTGATTATCACGTGTATTTACCATACTGATTTCAACATCGTTGCCCCCAGAAACGTAAGGGGAAGGATGTTGAGCTAAGAAATCGACTAAGGCTTGACCTTTGACAGCTTTCTAGGGCACGTATTGTAAACTGAAGTTTGATAATGCCATCATCCATTTCCCAATCCGGCCTTTCACGATTGGCCGAGTGAGCATGTAACAAATAACGTTGGTCTGGGCGATGGCTTGAGTGACCGATGGAAGCATGTAATGCCTGAGTTTTGATGCAGCGAAGAATAGGGCGAGGCAAAGTTTCTCGACGATGGGATAATTAATCTCCGGTTGGTTGAGATTCTGACTGAGATAAAAAATGGTTTGTTCTTGGCCAGCGTCGTTGTCATGTACGAGGAGGCAACCGATGGACTCTTCGGTCTCAGAGATGTATAACTTGAGAGGTTTGCCACGTCATGGTGGAACAAGGACGGGTGGAGTCGTGAGGGAGACTTTGATCTGTCTAAACGCCTCTTGGTGTTCCGAACACCATTCGAAGGCATCGCAATCCTTGAGTTTCAGAAGCATAGAAAAGGCTTTTATTTTTCCTGCCGAATTAGCGATGAATCAGCCGAGGAAGTTGATCTTGCCGAGCAACGACTGTAATTGTTTCTTGGTCGTAGGTGGTGGAGCATTGATGATCGCGTGAGCTTTGTTTTCATCGACTTCGATACCACGATGATGTACAAAGAATCCTAAAAAGTTACCGGGGGTGACGTCGAAAGCACATTTGGCAAGCAGTTTTATGGACGTCGGCTTCGGCAATGAAAATCTAGTTGTAGTCGGCATGTCCATCCATAAAGGACAGAATTTCATGGTTTGCTGCTGCGTCGATTAGCAAATCTGAGATCGGCATGGTATACTCGTCTTTGGGGGTTGCCAGATTCAGATTTCGGAAGTCGATACAGATTCAAAACGCACCACTTTTCTTTAACACTGGGACGATATTTGCCAACCATTCGACGTATCGAGTGGTCCGAATGAAACCGGCTTTTAAAAGTCGAACGAGTTCATCCTTCATGCCGAGTTGTACTTCGGTTGAGAATCGTCGTGGTGGTTAACGAAACGGTTTACACCCAGGTTTAATTCCTAACTCATGCACGACGAGGGTTCGATCTAAACCTAGCATCTCATGGTAGTTCCAAGCAAAACAATCTTTAAACTCGTGAAGTAAATTACAAAGCTCGGCCTTCATATGTTGGGGTAACAAAGCACTAATAAATAAAGGTCGTGGGTCGTCGGCCGTCCCAACATTTATTTCCTCAAAAGGGTCTTTGACTTGGGGCCGATTATCTTTGAGCTCAGATGGAGCAGCTGGAACCTTATCTAACGACAGAAAATGACCGTTATCTTCTTCGGCAAGAACTCGACTAAGTTGATGCCCGAATTTGGTTGCTTGGAAATGGCGTACCAATGGGCCAGCAGTCGTTCAATGGTTGATGAAACAGCGGCCCGGCGCATTTCTTGTATGGTTTCAGACATCAGTGTAGGCAATCAGATTAGCCAACCCAAGTCTCGCCGAATCCTGGTGCACAGTCTCGGCACCTACCTCGATGGCCTTTTGTACTGATATCCGAGTCGGTCGTCCTTCCTCATTAAAGCCTTGTAAGGTCATATAGCCGACGTGATCATCATAATAGCGAGCTTGAATCATGTTTGCCTCAAACGGCTGATTATAGACCAGGTGAACCAAAACCGATTTGCCGTCCCAGAAGACAAGGACTTGGTATAGCGACGAGGGAATGCAGCATGTTTGATGAATCCAGTCATAGCCGAGCAATGCATTATACTCAGTTTTTTAATCAACTATAAAGAATGCGATCATGGTCACCGACGGACTGCAATCCCTCGGCTATGATTCCTCCACCTGCAAATCCAAATGGGAGAAATCGTCATCTTTCCCTGCCGGTAATTAATAATCCCATCCCACATGTTCTCAGCATCCAAACAGATTCAAGAAAAAAATTCAAAGTAAAAACAAAATTAAATGTGGTTATGGCTTTTGATTTACATGTTTGTGATGTCATCCGTTTTGCCCTGTGAGTATCTTCTTATTTTAACTCTCACTCTGCAGTCGATTTAGAGTAATGGCATTGTTAGTGGTTTATCGTGCACATTCGGTGTTTGTAGGGTATAGGAAAACGTTGTTTCATCGAGTTGTTTTGATATTGAAAAAGTAAACACAAACCTAGGAGATTAACTACATGAAGGTACATTATTTGACTAACCATTGTAGTTTTTTAGCCTATTGGAGATGAGATTCTTTATGGGAAATTACTTATCACATTGACATATTTTGCCTCAGAAAAGAAGACAAAGGGATAAGCACAAAAGTAAACATCACAAAGGCGATCGCCTCTCAATAAGCTTTCTTATCTCCAATCATGAATAAATATTTGGTGTTTGAAGTACTCTCATCTGTGAACTTTATATAATATATGTACCTATAAATCCTTACAAAAATAAAAAGACAAAGGATCAAACTTCTTGCAACAATTCTTTACACACAAAAAAACAAATGTCAACATGTCATTACATTTAATGTTATAAGTGCTTGAAATATGTTAGCAGAAGTCCTCCATACTTTGAGTAATTCACCTCCTCTGAGTTACTGAAGAAGTGAGGTAATCACATAATGTTAGGCTAAAGTTTGCAGAGTTTCTCTAAAGTCAGTAAAAATTTGATTTCTATTATTTAGACCTCTTTTTTGTTATTGGTAATCTGTTTTAGCTTCAGATGAATGTGCATCGAAAGTTTATATTGTTTAATGGAATATACAGAAAATATGGGAATTGAGAAAGCGGCAACGGATAGTTTCCATGGATACCTACCAGAACTTGAATCAATGGTAACGTATAAATTGTATGGATTTTGCGCCTATTTTAATCTTCGTTATCGAAATTAGCGTTTAAGCTGAATAATTCGTACTCTTTTGATATTGGAAATTAGGATCTGATTTCTCAGTCCTATGCTTCTTGACCATCCATGATTTAATTATGATAGGCATGAAACTAAAATGGGGTTCAAGCATGCATTATTTATGATGATGTTGTACAATCACAATGAGCCCACAACGGATTTAATTAAAATAGATATCTCTCATGCTTTATTATGGTGCTTTACTAATCATGTTTAATTGCCTTTGGACTTGAGCAAGTTACCTATAAAGAAATCAAAAACAAAGAACAAAGGCAGGAACCAGAGGCACCAAAAGAATTCACTTTTCTCTCTCTCTCTCTTGCCATCTTCTCTGTATTTTGGCTGCTTCTCTCTCCCGTACTCCCTTTTTTACTCTTGGTTCTGTGGTTTTGGGAAATGATTGATGAGTTTGCAATTCATTGTATGATTTCTAGAGTATTTGCAGTTTATTTTGGGGGTTTACACTAGAATTTAGGAAGCACATAGAGTATTTGCAGTTTAGTTTTTTTTTTTTATATATTTTTTTTAATTTTAGAGGTTTTCTACTGTTTAGTTTGTGGGTTTTGCCTACTTTTTGTGGTCTGCTTTATAGATTGTTCTCTTTGGAAGCTTCTTTCCAGCCTTAACCTTCTTTTTGACTGGTGCCTTCTCATTGAGTATTGGAGGAGCATTAAAACACAGGTGTGTGTGTTTTGTCGACGTAAGAAATGAACGACATAAAAACATCCGTCTTTGTATTTTTTTTTGTGGTTTTTCTAACCCATCAATTTCTTTTGAGTCAACCAAATAGTCCCAAATTGCAACTTATGTTCTGAGGTATTATTGTCTAAAATTAACTATGCATGTATATTTTATGTTTGTGCACGTGCACACGTCCACATGGTGTTACTATATGTGCGTCATCTATGTATATGTAGACATATCTATGTGTGTATGTGTGGAATGCAACATATCGGATTTAGGTTATATTGTGCATAGTTTTATTGTCTGTTATTATCTGCGCTATCACTATGCCATTTATATGCAGGCTCTAAAAGTTATTCATGAGCTTTATAAGCACTTTCCATAATTTAAGCCGTCTGTTTTGGGTTCTTTTTCATTAGGTCATTACCTACTGAATAATGGAGAAACAAGGACCATGCCACTTATTTGGGTTCTTTCTCTAATTTTTTGATTTTGGGGTTTTGCAGGGAGTACTGATGTACTGATTTTCTCAGATTTTTTTTGTCCTTGCAGGATTTTTGGTCTTTGAAATGGGTACATGTTGTTTTTAATGTTTCAATTCTAGCGTGTTCCGTTCTTCGTTGCATCGTGATTCTCATTTGTCAGTGTTGAGTGATGGAAATTTGTTAAAGTAGTTGTAGTTTTTTGAGAAAGTTGGCATTTTTAGTTATATTTTTTGTTTATTCCCAAATGTAAGACTGGAAAATAATTGAAATGATGGTTTTTTAAAAACTCATAATTTTTTTTTTGGGATTTAAAGGCATCTTTTCCGGATTGGTTACAAGTGTTATGTTCTCTTCAATTGGTTCACCTAATTTTTATTAGTTTTAAGTTTTGTCCTTTAAGTTTTGTCTTTTAAGTTATGTATTACGTCCTGTAATGAGAGATTTATGTTGGCCTTTTGGATTTTGGCATGGGAAAGTTCACTTATTTGTCTAATTAGATTGCATATGCCTTCGATTCTTTGTTTAATTCTTCTGTTTGCGTTCGGGTGTGATGATCTAAATTTCAAATGTTTGGAATTATTCACTTAACACCAATTTGTTACATTCGGGTCTCCACCCCACGTTTCACAAGTTCAAATTCCATAGAAGTCGATTCAGCAAATTGCGTCTGCAATTAGATCAGAGATCAACCGCTCTTTTGTTATCCTGCAGAAGATTGCTTTTGGGAAGGATCTGAAGCAGTTCCTCTCTGTATGTTTATTGCCATGTAGCTCTGTCTCTTCTAATTGATGGTGTTGATATTACACTGTAATTCATGATGATGATTTAATTGTTTCCTGATTTGTAATTGTTTGTAAATAATGTGGCATATATGAATTGCAATCTGTGTTTGTATGAAAGGGATGGCATATCATGTTGCTGACTTAATTGTTTATGTTTTCCATATTTGTGAATGGTTTTATGATCGATTAGGTGATTGCTGACCTGTGACTTTGTTTCGAGCTCAAATTTTGTGAGCATTAAATTGGATTGTATTGCACTTGGTTTGATGTTTTTTTTGGTTGACAATGCAGGGATAGGAGAAACAAAGAGGAAGACACTTATAACTGCCCCTCCCCATTGGCTGTCTTCAAATTTGGATCACAAGAAGGGAGCAACATAGGTGTTGTCCTTCTTCATTTATATACGGTTAGTGTAAATAATTGGACAAAAGCGCCAAACAAACCCTTTTCTCTCAAATGGAGGCGATGATGTGGTCAACGGCCACCAGCCCCAACTCAAGAGTTATTGGATTATAGTATAATTTTATTTTGGTTCATTTCTTTTTTCTTTATATAATTGCCATATGAACGGGATGGTATATCATGTTGCTGACTTAATTGTTTATGTTTGTCATATTTGCGAATGGTGTTATGATCGATTAGGTGATTGAAAAACTAGAACTTGAAAAACTAACACATGCATATAATTTTTGTGAAGGAACTGCGATACAGTGGCTGGATAGAAGAAAAGGACAACGCATGCTCTCTCTCTCTCTCTCTCTCTCTCTCTCTCTCTCTCAGTGGCTCTGTGTTCCTCTCCCCCCAAATCTAACAAATGGCTTCAGCTTTGATATGATCAAACCTACCTCCAAAACCCTTCCTTGATCACCATCTTCAGCAACCGAATTTGGAGCCTGCTCAAATCGGGACCTCTTGGAGATTCGGAGCTCTAGGTGAGATAATTTTCCCCAAAATTTCCCCAAATTGTATTCAATTTATGTTGCTCCATTTCATTTTCCATTTTCATTTGGAATTGGTTGATATTTTAGGCGGGTATCGTATGTATAACCAGAACAATTTTTGTGTTGGAGTGGGGACAAATTGTCCAACATTATTAGCTATTTGGACCGTGTATTTGTAATCTGAATAATATGAATTAGGGTTTTTTCTATTAGTGTCCGATTAGTGAAGAAAGATAAGCCTCTTTGCCTTTTTTTTTCTTCTGGTTTTCAAATTTGGGATTTTACTGGGATTTATCATCTGGGTATCCTTTAAACTTGTTAGGTTTTTGAGAAAATTAGTGGGTTTTTTTTATTAAGTGGTTTACTTGGTTATAGTTCTAAATTGGTTCGAATTAGGGTTTTCAAAGTTGGTTATAGTTCTAAATTGGTTCGAATTAGGGTTTTCGAAGTTTGTTGCTTGCTTGCTTGGTTGTTTGGAAAATGGAGACACTAACTTTTGTTTTATTGCATTTATGGAATACAAGGAAAATTTATGGGTTATGTTCATCAAGGGTCATTTGAATTTTATACTTCCCATTTTTTTCTTTTTTGTTTGCTTTTTTTAGGCAAGCATAATGATGTAAATCCATGGCGATCTACAGTGGCTTTGAAGGGTTGGACTTGCTCTTATAAAGTTCTGGAAGACAAACTGCTTTGGAGCCAGCAGCACTCAGCAGCTAGAGCAGCGGCATCTCTCTTCCTCATCGCAAAATGGGTGTTTTTACGGTGAGCCGCAATGCTCTTAATTTCAAGTAATGGGTTTGTGTTACTGTGCAGATCTGGCTAACTTCGCATTTAGTTTCTTGGAATTGTTATTTATTTTTATTTTTTTTGCAATTATATATTTTTAATGCTTTTATGTTTGTAGTTCTGTGCTGGGAAATTGGAAAGCTCTGGAAATAATATAGTTCTTGAGCTAATGTGAATATTTTGTGTTGAATATTTTGATTCCTTTTTTCTATTTGCACTTAGAAAAATAGAGGATTGTGGTTAATTATTGTGCTATGAAGCTTCTATTTTTTCTTTTTATGCCCAAGATTGAATTTGTTCTCTCCGCTGTTGAAAAGTATAACTCTCTCTATCTCTAAAAATATGATCCAGTGTGAAGTTTGGTTGTCTCTCTCCAGAAACTTATATTCCATATTGCATCCATCAACTCTAATCATTCCTTGATCCAGTGTAATTTTTACCATATGTTTAACCTTAGACTTTTTTTCGTGCCTGTCCTCCCTCTAAGTCAACTGAGGATTCAAATGCAAAGGGTCCAGCTCAAGATATTGATAAAACAAGTCCAACACTTAAAAAGGTATAATTTGTTAATCCCCTTTCCTTGGAGTTAATTTTTAGTGATGTGTTTTTAAAAGAATTACAGATTTGAGTAGTGAGTTTTTTCAATGGTGTTATTTTTTTAACAATCTATATTACTTTTTGTAAAATTTAGTCAAAATTGTTTTGAACAACTATAATATTGTTTGATTTCAATTTGTAATCACTTCTTTTGTTAAATTTAAGCTTAATTATGTTAGTAAATCTTTATACCTTATGTCCAAATACGTATACAATATAGTATATGATACATATACAGTACTATATATTTATAGTTTTTAGAATGTTACTGAGCATTTTCAATGTATGCTATTTTGCGTGTAGGGAGTGAAAAGTGCATTCTTACAAAGGCAAAATAGAGAACAGATTATACTTCATATGAAAGGAAGAGGTTAGTTTGATTGTCATTGCTTTTTTCATATGGTTAACTTCTAAGTTACTTGGCTTATGTCTAATTTAATTGTTTGCTTGCCCAAGTTAAAGTCATTCGTTTTATTAATGCTGGTGAACAAAATCAACCAGAGTTAATGTTAAAACAATATCAAAATTTCCATTAGTCTTGATTGTCTTAACCCATTTCTTTTCCGTTTTTACCAAAATTTTATGAAATTTTTGCACAAGTTTTTTTTTTAGTAGAAATTAAGTTGATTTACTATTTTACTGTCTCTAGGTAAAATTTTCTTATTCGCTGTTCAAAATTAGTATTGCAAATTTTAAGTGGTGGAACAGACCCAAATTAAACCTATAATAACACCAAATTAAACTTATATTAAAGTGTTCTTCAGCTGCAGATGTGGGCGTGGCCATTATTTCAAGATATGTTCCCACCCCATCCCTTGGTGCAAACAAATTTATATTAATACCAAAAAAAATGTCGTTTGTATCCAAAGAAAAAAGAGGAGATTTTTTAACATTTTTCAACTTTTAGAAGACAAAAACTAAGAACAAAATTGGTCTAGAACAAAGGATTTTACGTTAGTATATCCATAATTGAAGGATTTAAGCCCCTTCCATACATTGATTTTTCTACAAAGGCTTGGTCCATATGGCAGCTAATAAACAATATGTGAAGGTTGAATAGTTGACTTAGTTAACTTGCAAGCAGGCAAGAACATAATGTATTAAATTAGAATAGAACTACTGATAACCCTAAGTTTTATACAAACATTTAAAGGGTTAAATTGGAATGCACCCTGCAGAAACTTCAAAGAAATAAAGTTTATCTAGAAAGAAAAGGACGTGTATACCTAACGGAGTGAAAATATGATGACGGTGTTCAATGTAATTTGGATTATATTTGCTTTCTGTATTTTATTTGCTTTCTTAAATTGAGAGTTATTATAATCTAAATAGAGCTGACTTGAATGGCCATTTTTTCTATATTGTGTTTGCTTTCTTACAATGATTCCTTTTTGTTGATAAATGTAATTTGGTTTTGTAGGTCAAGGCTTTTCAGCAAGAAAATTAAGGTGCAAATTCATTTGAGGTACGAATGCTTCCACTTATTGAGGGCGTTGAATTCACCCTTGGTTTTAGTGTATTGTGGTTTTGAATGTCATTTTGTATAATGTAATATTGATTTAATTGTAGTTTTGTTCATTTTAAGTGATTATTTGGGTTTTGAGAAGTGAGGGAATGATTTGGTAGGTTTTGTATAGAATAGGAAGAATTTAGGAGGAGTTTCAAAATGGAGGGATTAATAGGGAGGGTGGGAAGTAAATGGGAAGAAAGAAGAAGGATAATGTGTCAGTTAAAGAAAGCTTTTATTATTTGTTTGAAATTGGATGTTTCATTAGTGGCTGGTTTGCAAAACCATTTATATTGAAATTTTCCAAAGGCAGTATTTGCTTGCAGCTTGGGGTTTCATGGATACGATCATTGCTATCATAACGTTGTTAAGTTCCTAAGGAAGGCTTTGAAATCAATTTTTTTTCTTCATAATTTAGACTATTGATTAATTGATACAGAGTGAAGTTTGACTTTTTTTTAAACGATGTATGTCTTCTTGCCTGTAAAAGAACTGGGAATGTGTTTTTCTCTGTTATTCTGTATTAGTTTTACATTCTAAGTTGACTCAACTAATATGGTTTCTTCTTAGTTAAATTTTTAAACTCTTAAACTTTATTTGTTTTAAACAGTTTCTATCTTCTTGCCTGCAAAAGAGAACTAAGAATGTGTTTTTCTCTGTTATTCTGTATTAATTTTACATTCTAGGTTATTTAACTAATATCGTTTCTTCTGAATTAAAACTGTTAACTTAAATTTGTGGAGTGTTTTTTTTTTTCATATTTGTTTTCTCTTCTGTTGTTTTGGGTGGTTTTTTTTAATGATCTTTATGCGATGTTTTTTTGTGTGGGTACTTAAATTACTGTTTGGTGTTTTTATTTTGATCCCAATTGCTAAAAACTGAATTTTTTGTTGTTGTAAATGTATATATAAAATATCACTGTTTTGAGTGACTCGAATTCATTTTAAATTTTGTTAAATTCATTGATTATCATATGAGTGATTTTATTAATTATAATTTTTCATGATCACAGTAAGGACTTGGATCACTCTGGTTGTCTCAAATTATTGCAGTGTCCTTAAAGAGCACGAGGTCGGTCTCCCCCTCGGTTATTTTAGTTTGTTTGATTTGGATTTTGAGTGTTATATGTTTTGTTTTGTTCATGAGAAAGTCTAGGAAAATGGAGGTGTAAGGGTGTAAATTTAAAGTATGGATTTGGGGTTTACATTTTTAGGGTCTTTAACTGTGGATAAAAAAGGGTTGATCACGTTAAAGGAGAATTTCAAGTTCAATTACTACCATGACAAAATGATTAATAAGCTTACTTACCTTGGAGTGAGTTGAATCCATTTTTGTTAAATTTATTGATTATCCAATGGTGTACTTTGTGACATACTGTGATATGATTTGAGCTATTTTATTCATTTTAATTTTTCATTATCATAGTGGGAACTTGGATCAGTCTGGTTGTGTCTAATTGTTGTACTGTTCTCTGAGAACACCAGGTTGGTCTCCCTCTTTGTTGCAAGAAATTGGGGGATGAATTTGGTTTTAGGGGAATGTTATCCTTTTTTATTCTTATACTGCACAGAAAGAAAAAAAAAACAATGCATTGGGTGCAAGTATGTGTTTTTTTATTATTTATTTCTGTAGTGTGAAAGTCAATTGTGTTTTTGTTGCTGCAGTTGGGTTGTACTTACTCTTGGTCTACCGCCGGCATTGTTCTCCTTTATTGGGAGACTGATTTACTCTTTAAAATTGGTTACATTCTCTTATAGTTGCCTCTTTTGTTGGTTCTGAAAAAACAAAGTGACATGTGGATTTCTGTCTTTCTATATCGTGCTTATGTTGAAATGTTATACCTGCCAAAACCAGGTGTTGAAATGTTGGATTGGTAAACGTTTTTTGTTCTGTTTTAAGGACTTCATTAATCGTTTAGAAACGGAGTCGACGATGCGAGAACAGAAGGGGAGCAAGTATGTGAGGTAATTTTTTATGTTGAATTAAGTGGTTCTGAATTCAGTCAAACATTTGTGTGCAAGTTTGGTTTCTATATCTATCGCGATTCATTTTTGCTGTGATATTATTGTAACATCAATCCTAAAATGTATTGTGTCAAGAACCAATAAAAGGAATGTCATGTGTAAGTGCATTTGATTATTCAAATGCAAAATTTTAAATTTTTAGAATGAGTTGCGATTAAAATTAACAGACTGCTGAGCAGAAGTTTAATTAATTCAGTTTTGATAAATGATTGAAAGTTTCTCTATGATTCTATTGCTGTTTTGATAATTATAAGTTTAGATAACGAAAGAGATAGAACGAAAATGAAAGCTTAGAATATGGTGAATAATATGTTGGTATGTGTGTGCATTCTCTTCGGGAGAATCAGTTGCTGTTTTGATAAGTTGTAAAATTTATTTTGCTTGGTCTGAATGCACGTCCGATTGCTTGCCTTCCCATAGATGGGTTAGGTTGGACATCTAGAAGAATTTGTTTGCATAGGAACTTTTTCTTTTCTTTTCGCTGTAATTTGTTTTGTTAAAGGTGATGATAAAGATTTATCAATATTGTTTGTTCGGAGTTAGGTGGAAATTGTAAGGGAGTAAATTGTGATCGTTTATGCAGCATTTAATAAAATTGGGGAAATAATGTTAATGGTTTGTAGATGCTTTGGAGACTGTCTGGGGCTGCTTAAATTTTATATATTAAGTTGCATAGAGTCGACATGACATGGACAACGATGGTCAGATTGCCACCCATGGTGGTATTATCTTTACAACACATTCAAATTGAGGATTTAGAAATTCTAATAATAAAACGGAAATATATGTTCCATGCTTTTTGTTTTCATTTTCGGTTAAAAGGTTGGAGCTTTGGATTGGGAATTACCTTTATTAACCTATAATTTTGTGCTCAAGACACCATCTTGGGAGTCTTAACATGATTGTTCTTCTATTTCATAGATTCAAAATGTGTTTAGTATCTCATTTAATTGTGTACCTTTGCTCATTTAACTCAAATTTAATACGATTTGGTCCTCCAATTTCTCTGAATTGCTAACGGATTTACTTTCTTTGGAAATTTCAGGAACTCTGGTTGTGGGAGGAAGAAGCCGGTTTCTTGCTATTTTTCGGTATACGATTATGTGCCCTGATTGCATGTTCAAAGTCTCATTAGTTATATAAATTTTTTATTTATCTTTGCAAAGCTATCATACTTGGATTTTAAATATGTGATTGGTTTGTGAAAAATAAACGAGAAGACTAATCATGGGGACATTCTTATTCAACTTAAATGTGTTTTATTCATCCGATTACGCCTGAAACAGCTGGTTCCCGCAGCAACGCGCGGGCTTAATTTCTAGTGAAACCGAAAATGCAGCCAAATGAAAAAAAGAAATAGAAAATAGGAACCATGAGTCTAGTTCATGTGGAGCTATTAATCACAATTTAACCTCAAGCTGGTCATGCAGTTGCTTCTGGACTTACAATTTAACCTCAAGCTGTTCATGCAGTTGCTTCTGGACTCATATCCTGCAAATACAAAATATATATTATTTACACCGCATTACTATTATGTGATAAGTAAATGTGGTACATGTAGAATTTGTATTGCAAAGTTTATTTATATGCTATCACTAGAACATATTTATTATGGCAAGTACACAATTCAAACAAAGGATAAAATACCTGAACTCATCAGAAGAATCAAAGCAGTGCAGAAAAGTCCAACGACAAGGAGTCTTGCTAGACCTACAAAGTTGATGGAAGCCATTCTTTCAAAGATTTTGTTCTTCGTTTGCTCTAGTCTTGTGTAACGAATGATCGAATGGTACTTGGAGAATGTCTATTTATATACACTGCAGGCCTATTGTACATTGAATCAGATCGGAACTTTGTGAAGAAAATTTATTTACATATTTATTTGAGGATTTCAATGTGATTTATTTGTAATTCTAACCGTTAGAGAAGTAATGAGGCCAATAATAGTATTGGTAAGTGATGTGTTTTTAAGAAGGAGATACATATTTTCAAGTGCAACTCCTCTAATAAGATTTAAAATCTATTTTAATTCATCGAAATGAAAAGTTATTATTCTGTAACATTTCTATGATTTGTGGCCTGTTAGGGACAATCGTGAGGAAGAGGCGTATGGGATGGACCAATGCAAAGGGCTTCATGAGTTATTGCTAGACAGCATTTTAGAAAACATAAATCATAGTTCAAGTATTAGCACATGTACTGCTGTGACGATGCTCTTGTATGCTAATGATTGTCAGATTGATGCAGTTTTATCTCCCAACCAAACTGATGAGCAGGGTTCAATATTTCATGTCGTAGGAATTATTTCAATATTTCATGTTGTAAAATGGTCTCATTTAATAACCACATTGTATGCTCATCATATATAAAGTCTGGTTCAAGTTAATATTTAGTATTAATTCCGTTCATCCTGAGTTCTGGTTCATGCATAGTCTTTAATAAGGATTAACTTATTCGTGGAATGTTGTTCTGCGTCCACACTACACCATTCTCAGAAGAAGCAAAGCAGTGCAGAAAATCCCTAGTAGGAGTCTTGCTCGACAAACAAAAGCTGATGAAACCCATTCTTTCAAGTTATATTACATTGCAAGTCTTTTGATGTAATGATAATTGGAGCATGTCTATTTATATAAGATAATTTACATTGCAAAACTTTGTACATTGAAATGTGTTAGTGGCTACACTTTTTTTTTGGTTAAATAAATAGATTTGATTTATGGTGCTATTATTACCGAATATGTAATAGATTTGTGCACCATATGAATTATACGACTCAACCTACATCCACCACTTGCTATTTTTCCAACACTCCGAAGCAACTTTTTAAGTAATAGAACGATTGAATTATAATAGCTGATTTTTTCTTAATTAAATTACTACTTTGCTGTTAAGAGATACAAATCGAGCAATATCAGCTCAATTGCTTGTGTTAGTGTTGACCCTAAAAACTACCAAGTCTACGTGGCGCACAGGCCGAATAATTAATAAGCTAACTACGTCCTTCAGTTGTGTGCGGGGCGTGCCAACTCGTCGGCCGAGCTTAGCCGAGGAGTAAAATATGTTGATGTTGCGTTAAGTGCGATTGCAACCGAGGAAGGAACACGTCTCGGCCATTGGGTTCTAGAGCCTGACGACAAGGCTGCTAGTTCTGCAAAGTTCACGAATCGTCGGCGCCAGACTCGGTCACAGTGATTATATTCGTAAGAGTATAAGCATGCCGAATCGACACCAGAGTATAAGGACACAAGTACTCAAAGCAGATGTACGTCTTAATCGTGAATGTGGTTCGGCCGTCAGAATGCCGAACTCTAAACCCCACTTGTGAGTATCCAATCATAAAATAATGCAGCGTTCAATGTGCCGAGCCCTAGTAAACTGTAACACCTCACTTCGCCGAGAAGGCTGATGAGATGACCTCTGCCAATAAGGATTCAAAAATCCTTCTCGACTGAGACTTGGATAGGTAACCAGTCAACCCCTTCGCAGTGCTGTTTATCCAAACTGAAGGTGCTCCGCGGTCGGCTGATTTTACAACGATAGTGTTGTTTATCCAAACTGAAGATACCACCGGTTGCCTTCACAGTACTGTTTATCCAAACTTAAGGTGTGTTGGCAAGAAATGGGAGAAGAATAGAGTTCTCAAGGTTGTTGAGAGGTTTCGCGTAGAGCCAGGGTTTGCGCAGGGCAGATTTGTGTGTTGAGTTGGAGAGAGCTTCAATGATACGTCAAGTCTTGTATTTATAGCAGTGAATTTACTTCTGGCCGAATTAGAGATATACTCAAACTAAAACTCCTTATCCTAATCTGCTAATGATTCGGCCAACCCTAATCTCAATGGGTTTCTGAATCAAGCTCTGTATCAAGCCAGGTTCATTCCTGAACCCTAAGCACCTTTAACTCTGAAATCTCTCTGCTGTACAAAGACTCGGCCTCCTGATTCTTATCCAAACAAATCCTTCTTGCACTAGGACTCCGCTGGCCTGATCAAGCGTCATGTGGCAGATTGTACGGCCCAGCATACCTCTGGGAAGACCCTAGGCCGAAAACCTTCCCGAACTCGGCCCAATAATATTATTTTGGGCCCAAAGATTGCCCCCTCGCTTCTGAGGCCTTCGGCCTAGAACTCCTATCGAGCCTCGACCTTGAAGAAACAAATCCGTCTTTTAGCATCTCTACATTAAATTGTCTCGAGAACCCTAACCATGCGCATTGAGGAAACATCATTATTTGTCTCCGCCTTCTACCACATGGCGACGCCCTAGCTCACTCAGCAACCCTCAATGATGACCCTTAAGACATGCGGCCATTGAAACGTTTTTCATCATCAAAACCGCCGCCACACGCAATCGTGTGCCTTCAATTTGCGAGACCCTTGGTCCTTTCACCTATATTCCCCGAATATTCATAATGATTAGCAATTTTCTTGGTCGATTCTATCCCAATTTTTGAAATCAACCGCTTGACTTTCCCCCCAAAAACGCCTATAAATACTCGAATCCCTTTCATTCGCACTTTACACTTCCAGAACTCTTGCATTTTCTCTTCTTTCTTGCTCTCGAATCCCCAAAAACCCAAAAACTCTCAACTCAAAAACCCCTCTTTCGAACCCAGAAAACCTTCAAGCCTTTATCAATGGCCTCGTTCGTCTCCAAGCTTTCTGATGAATGCAACAAGTGCAAAGACTTCATCGACCGGAGCACTATCAAGACTCTGCGCTTCGAGAGCGATTTGAGTACCACCCATCAAATCCTTGGACCACTTTTCAAGGATGTAGTGTCATCGTCTATTACCAACCTTCTTAAGGACCAACGTTTGGCACCTTTGCTGCAAGGTTTCGACTGGTCGAACTGGGACCTGGAGAAGCCCCAAAGAGCTTGGCCCTCGACCACCGTAAACTGGGCAGCCTGGGTCGAACAGATGGAAAAAATCTTCAGCCAAACATGGAAGGCTCTTAGTATTTATGACGCCATCAAACTCTCGTCCGTGGAAATTACGATGGGCAAAGAACTTCTTGTAGCGGCCTTGAGATTTTGGTGCTCAGCCACTAATACTATGATCCTTCCCTTTGGCCCTATCAGTCCAACTATCCTCGACGTCTCTGCCATTCTAGAGACTTCCCATTCTGGCATTCCCGTCGACGCCGCTCTCTCTGGATACCCGTCGAATCTTTACCTCAAGGCATTATTCGACGAACGGGCCGTCGAGACGGTAAGCACACAAGGTCAAACGCCTTCAAAGGAAGAAGTTCAAAAGCTGCACAAGAACTTCTCCAATTACAACACCCTGATCCTCCACTTTGCTGGCCGAGGGGAAGTGAGCATACTGAAGGGAGAACATGAAGCCTTCCCCTTCTACTAGCACAACAAGTTCGTTTGTTGTACCAAATCAAACAAATGCTTGGTTGAAAACAAGTCAGTGGCCCAAGCCTTGGCCAGCGGTCATACCCTGGCGCTTAGTTCAACCATCATCGCCAACCTATTGCGTTGCTTGGCCAAGGTGAGTTCAACAAGATCAACCCACACCAGAATAGACCCCTCTGGGTTTCCCAAATATGGTTGCAGGTCTATTTTACCACACTTCGGCCAGAGACTTCCAACTTCCAATCTACCGAAGCGCTCGGCCATCAATTATCATCTCGACCGGCTCCTCCTCACCGAGCCGAAGAGGTTTTCAAATACTTCTTTGGCCTCGATGTCCTCTCTGACGACGAATTCTTGATTTGTAGTCGTCAAAAATACCCTTCCTCGATCAGGCTCCCGTCGTCAGCATGGAATGAAGCCGAAGATACTGATCTTCGTCAGGCTTGGGGGTCGTTCGTGTTAACAAGCGACCTTCCCCTTGGCTGCGATGCTCGCCGAGCAAGCTGGGAGGTCTACCTCCCCACTTCACTGCTCGACAGCTTGGCTACCTCCAAGGTTGCTCGGTACCTCTTCTTACCTCTCGCTCCCTCCTAAGCCAAGGACGTCTCTCTAGCTCTTCATAGAGGGAGTGTAACGACACTGAGAAAGAGTTTCAAGAACGATGTAAAAAATTTCACCTTCGACCAACTGTTCCTGAATCTTTCGGCACTAACACCTTCGGGGACTGGCCTAAAAAGCCTCTACTAATTCGGCTTCACTTTCTCACGCGGTCGAGTGCCGAAGCAGGCAAATGTGATCGCAGTAGTTGTGGCCAAGAAAAACTAGGCTCCCTCCTCCAAGAAGACTAAAATCGTTGCGCCACCCCCACCTAGCAAACGGCCTTGCCAGGAGGCTGAGACGGCAGGTGAATCTCCCCGTCCCCCAAAACGTGTTAAGCAATTCACAAATAAGGGAGAACGGGAGATCCACGTTATCTCCAGCCAAACCACAGAGGCGACTACCTCCAGTGTGTCTCCTCCTACGCCTATTGTCCAGATTCCGACTGGGAAATGGCCAGCTCCAACCGGTCATGCTCTCAAAATTCGACCTATACCTCCAGTTACGGTCGAAACAGCTGCTGCCTCACCGGTCGAAGAGCCTGCAGCTCCGGGGCTGACTGCAGCACCTGTTTTGGAGGAAGTATCCCCTTTGGTTGAGAAAAACCTCCCCACCAATCCAAAGCGATCAGCGATCGTCCTGGAAGAGGTATAATTATGTTATGGTCACCCTCCTAGATCCAAAAATACTAACGATTTTTATTTCTTCTGAATGATGAGGTGACGAGATTCCGTTGACTAGTGGCCATCAACCAACCAAAGCTCATTCTGCGAACCCTTCCCATGTGGTCAAGGCGAGCGACCAGGTCGATCTTCCTTCTGTAGTCGAGGTGGGCGACCAGGTCAATCCTTCTGCAATGTTCGAGGCTGGTGATCAAGTGAAGCCTCCTTCAGATGATCGCGAAAAAATGGCCGCCGTCTAGCCTGAAGCCACAGTGGAAACGTCGATTCACCCACAGGATCAAGACCTCGGCATCCCCCCGCAAGAAGTCACTTCGATTTACGTAAGTACTCTTATTGATTTCCATTGATCAATCTCCTGCCTTAGGATTCAGAACCAAGAAAAATTTATGTCAGGTGCCCACGTTCTCATTTCACCGAAAATTCTATGCGCCAAAAGGCGTTATTTATATCTCCTGGCCACCTTAGTGGCCATCGAACATAAATAACCGTCATCGACCGCGTGAATTAAAAAGCAATCTTAAACACTGGGCTCGGCTATTAAGCTCTTTAGGCTCGAGCAATGAGCCAGCAGACATGGCCGAAGTCGCTTCTTGGTAGGTCTAAAATTCTCCTTCTTCTTTACCTCATTGTGATTCGGCTTTTTCTGACAAGTTTCTTTTCTGCCCAGCCTTCATGGGAAGTTGAACTCGAAGTTCTTCTTTTGAATACTTTGGGGGTAGCTAGCTCTTCGGCAACTACAACTAGACCATTTGTATCAACGGTTGAATCAGATGCTTCTGCTAAACTACAGGCGCTCATGTCTCTCTCGGCTTCACAAATCCTTGAAAGCAAAGGTCTCGACTCCGTGGGAGAATGTCTGAACGAGCTTGCAGCGAGCCGTCTTCTGAGCAACGCAACCATCACTCGCTTGTCTTCTATCCTGGATCAAACTCGAGAGCATTTCGATATTTTTGCAAGAGCTCTCCAGGGAGAAGACGACCTTAAGGCCGCATTAGTTGCTCAATAAGCTCTACAGCCAGAAGTCGAGGCGATAAAGGTAAAGAAAGCACAGCTGGCTGACTTCGACCTACAAATTGCCGACCTCAACCGTCGAATTGCAAAACTCCAACGTCAGCGGTCAGCCATAGCCTCCGATTTTGCTGCTAATTTCGAGTTGAACAAAACTTGTTTGACTAACTACGCGGCTGTTGCGAAGCAAATCGAGCAGCTGAAGATGGATAGAAGGACCCGGCAGGCTGAAATCATAATAGGTGATGTACGATGGTTGGAGTTGAAGGTCGCCCTCGAAGCTCTCATTCCTTCGTCCCTTTGAGTTATCTTTGTAAATCGGTCGACCGACCTCTGCTTGTACACCTTTTTTTATTAATGAAATGATCTTTTAATCTTTTATTCTTGCATCTCCCAAGTTACCAGATAATTTTTTTTTTAAATTTCCCGTTGATTGGTAGTTTATGAATCAAACCAGTTCGATCCCTGAGGTGGTACGCCCCTTTGCCGAGAACTTTGTGTACAACGAAAGGTCCTTCCCAATTCGGCGACCATTTGCCGAACCTCGGATCTTTAATTCCCACGGGTAGCACAGTTTGTCAAACCAACCCTCATTCGCCGAACGTTTTCTGTCTGACTCGTTGATTATAAGCTCGCTCGACGATCTTCTTTTGTGCCACCAGTAAGTTATAAGTATTAAGCCAAGCTTCTTCTAAATCTTCTAATTCTTGTCTCATGGCCTGACTGTACTCGGGACTGAACAAACTACTTTGTTCAATTATTCGCAACGAGTTTATACTTAAGTCGACTAGCAATATTGCATCATGTCCATAGGTCAATGCGTATGGAGTCGTTCCAATGGCTGATCGGAGCGACGTTCGATAGGCCCATAATGCTTCGTTTAGCTTTAGATGCCACATACCGGGCTTCTCCCTGACCATTTTTTCAAGAATGCCAATCAGAACCTTATTACTTGCTTCGACCTATCCATTCGCCTGTGGGTAATACGGCGTAAACTGCTCGAGTTTAATTCTTAGATTCACTGTGTACTCCTTAAACCTGTCGGATGTGAAGATCGTACCATTATCTGTTACAATTGTTTCTGGTATGCCGACTCTAGTTACAATGTTTTCTTCGACTTTGCTTCGACCCATTTGGTGAAGTAATCTGTTGCGACAAGTATCCACGCATGATTTGCTGACCCAGAGGATGGGGTAATTTTGCTGATTATATCCATGGCCCATCCTCTAAACGGCGATGGTTTGGTGACCGAATGTAATGATTCGGCCGGGACTCTCTATATGGGACCGTGAATTTGACACTGTACACATCCTCGTGCAAACTCAATACAATCCTTTAGTATGGTCGGCCAGAAATAGCTGTGTCGGTGAAGTAACCATCGCATCTTTCAACCGGACTGATGAGCCCCGTAAATTCCTTCATGAACCTCTGTGATTACTTGAGCAACTTCTCGGGGGCCGAGGCATAACAGTAACAGATCGTCTTCACCTTTTCGGTACAATTCCTTTTGGTATGCGACATAGTTCGTTGCATGATCCTTTGTTTTGCGGTCGTGTTTAGCATTAGGGTTGTCAAGGTATTGCATGATTGGCCTTCTCCAGTCATCTGGTATTGCCTCGACTGCGCAGACGTCTATAGGATCCTTTCGTTCTAATAACGAAGGCAAGGACATGACTCTTGTACGGATTACGCTGTCGCGTTAGAGAACTTGCTGATTAACCAAGGTTGGGTATTATCGTTGTAACACAGTTATTGCTCGGCCTAGCTTGCCCCCCAAGAGTTGTGCGCCGGAGGCTATTTGGGCCAGTCCATCTGCGTCGGTGTTTCGAACTCGAGAGATGTGTTCGAATGTAATGTCGTCGAAAGATTCAGCCAAATAGCTGGCAACCATATGATAGGGCGCCAGAGTGCAACTCATGCCACGAAAAGTACCATTGAGCTGGTTAATCACTAGTTCGGAATCACTGAGGATAAGGGCACGGGTTGCTCGTAAGTCGTGAAGGACACAAGATCGATGACAAGAGCTTCGTATTCAGCTTGATTATTTGTACAATTGAAATCCAGTTTGAGAGAGAAATACCAACGGTTATGATCAGGGGATTAAATAACGATCCCAACCCCAGCCGAAGTCGAAGTACTAGAGCCATCAAAGTACATCGTCCAGTGATTATCACGTGTGTTTACCATACTGATTTCAACATCGTTGCCCCCAGAAACGTAAGGGGAAGGATGTTGAGCTAAGAAATCAGCTAAGGCTTGACCTTCGATAGCTTTCTGGGGCACGTATTGTAAACTGAATTCTGATAATGCCGTCGTCCATTTCCCAATTCGGCCTTTCATGATTGGCCGAGTGAGCATGTAACGAATAACGTTGGTCTGGGCGATGACTTGAGTTACCGATGGAAGCATGTAATACCTGAGTTTTGATGCAGCGAAGAATAGGGCAAGGCAAAGCTTCTCGACGACAGGATAATTGATCTCCGGTTGGTTGAGATTCCGACTAAGATAAAAAATGGCTTGTTCTCAGCCAGCGTCGTTGTCCTGTGTGATGAAGCAACCGATGGACTCTTCGGTCGCAGAGATGTATAACTTGAGAGGTTTGCCACGTCGTGGTGGAACAAGTACGGGTGGAGTCATGAGGGAGACTTTGATCTGTGTAAATGCCTCTTGGTGTTCCGGAGGCCATTCCAAGGCATCGCAATCCTTGAGTTTCAGAAGCGTAGAAAAGGCTTTTATTTTTCCTGCCGAATTAGCGATGAATCAGCGGAGGAATTTGATCTTGCCGAGCAACGACTGTAGTTGTTTCTTGGTCGCAAGGGGTGGAGCATTGATGATCGCGTGAGCCTTGTTTTCATCGACTTCGATACCACGATGATGTACAAGGAATCCTAAAAAGTTACCGGCGGTGACGCCGAAAGCACATTTGGCAGGATTCATTTTCAGATTGTGCTGGCGTATACGTAAGAAAGCTTGTCGAAGATCATCCAGATGTGTCTGCTGGCATTTTGATTTTATCACGACATCATCGATGTAGACTTCGACGATGGTTCCAATTAGATCATGGAATATAGTATTCATCGCTCGTTGGTATGTGGCCCAGGCATTTTTGAGGCCGAACGGCATGACGACCCATTCATATGTGCCGAGGGCCCCTGGGCAACGGAAAACAGTTTTATGGACGTCGGCTTCGGCATTGAAAATCTAGTTGTAGTCGGCATGTCCATCCATAAAGGACAGAATTTCATGGTTTGCTGCTGCGTTGATTAGCAAATCTGAGATCGGCATGGTATACTCATCTTTAGGGGTTGCCAGATTTAAATTTCGGAAGTCGATACAGATTCATAATGCACCACTTTTCTTTAACACTGGGACGATATTTGCCAACCATTCGACGTATCGAGTGGTCCGAATAAAACCGGCTTTTAAAAGTCAAACGAGTTCATCCTTTATGCCGAGTTGTACTTCAATCGTCGTGGTGGTTGACGAAACGGTTTACACCCAGGTTTAATTCGTAACTCATGCTCAACGAGCGTTCGATCTAAACCTGGCATCTCATGGTAATTCCAAGCAAAACAATCTTTAAACTCGTGAAGTAAATTACAAAACTCAGCCTTCATATGTTGGGGTAACAAAGCACTAATAAATAAAGGTTGTGGGTCGTCGGCCGTCCCAACATTTATTTCCTCAAAAGGGTCTTTGACTTAGGGCCGATTATCTTCGAGCTCAAATGGAGCAGCTGGAACCTTATCTAACGACAGAAAATGACCGTTATCTTCTTCAGCAAGAAACTCGACGAAGTTTATGCCCGAATTTGGTTGCTTGGAAATGGCATACCAATGGGCCAGCAGTCGTTCCATGGTTGATGAAACCGCGGCCCGGCGCCTTTCTTGTATGGTTTCAGACATCGATGTAGGCAATCAAATTGGCCAATCCAAGTCTCGCCGAATCCTGGTGCACAATCTCGGTGCCTACCTCAATGGCCTTTTGTACTGATATCTGAGTCGGTCGTCCTTCCTCATTAAAGCTTTGTAAGGTGATATAGTCGACGTGATCATCATAATAGCGAGCTTGAATCATGTTTACCTCAAACGGCTGATTATAGGCCAGGTGAACCAAAACCGATTTGCCGTCCCAGAAGACAAGGACTTGGTATAGCGACGAGGGAATGCAGCATGTTTGATGAATCCAGTCATGGCCGAGCAATGCATTATACTCAGTTTTTTAATCAACTATAAAGAATTTCAGTCATGTGATTGTGACCAGCAACGTTTACATCCAAAGGAAGCACTCCTTTTGTCTGAGACTTATCACCAACAAAGCTACTTATGGTTACCCCTGATGAGATGAGTTCGTCGTTGGACCGTCGTAGCGCTCTCATGATGGACAAGGGCATAATGTTGACCATGGCTCCACAATCGACGAACACCTTAAAGATTGGATACCCTTCAATATGAGCTGTGACATACAACAACTTCAGATGCTGAAGATTATTAGTAGAAGAACGGGGAAATAGTTCCGCAAGAACTGCTTTGAGTTTATCTTGTTTGCTTTCCGGGTTGTCTTCATCTACAGTGACAAAGTCAACTTGTATGGCTTCTTCGGCGACCACATCACCATCCATGGAACTTGGTTGAGATGTGGTTGGCTAAAACTTGACGGGTAGAACGTGGACTATGCTAATCTTCATATTCTTGAGGACTGAAAGGCCCATTAGGTCACGGTCGTCGTCTCCAAGTGACTGACCAAGGTATCTTGCTCTTGAGTTTCTTTGGCTGGATCATCTGTAATTGTAGTCAGTGGTTGCTACGGCACATCCTCCGGTTCAGTGTCGTTCTGGTTGTCATCTTGAAGCTCGTACGACATCGGGAGCTGGTCTTGTTCATGTGCCATTTTGCAAGCTTACTCCTGGTAAGCGATTCGATCCTTGTGTCGAGGTACGCATCCAAACGTGCCGTGCGCTCTTTCTCATCGATCGTTAGGCCGAAAATGGCCACTGTCCAAAAGACTTCTAAGTGGTACCGTAAATGCTGAAGGTCCTCAAGAGAAAAAGGAAGCTCGGCGGTGTCTATATCGGTATACGGATTAACCTCAGAATTGAGAACTCGGGCTTCACGTATATGCTGGAACCTAGCCTTCATTACTGGATCGGTGGTCTTTTGGATAATTTGTTCGGCATCAGGGCAAGTTAGAGCCAGGTCGAGGGCTTCTTGACACTTTTTTGGTAGGCCGTATAAGTCATTAGCGGAATATTTCTTGTGAAACTCCCTCATGTACTCTAAGGCCTCGCCGATAAATGGAGAGTGCAAATTTCGCCGTATTTTAATTAGTGGCTCTAGTGAAGGCAACGGAGGAAGTTTGCTTTCCGTCTCTTTTCTGAATTGCTCGAAATGAGCCTTCATTTCCCCTGGTCGAAGAAGGAATTTGATGCGTTTCTCAGAGTCCTTGATTGTAGTTTCAAAGTCGCGTTCGATCGCTGTCTTTCCCTGAATTAATTCGGTCATGATGGCAGGGGTTTACCGATCGTCTTCATTGTCGGTCACTTCTTTCGGCTGCCATTTAGTAGCCGAAGTAACCTGCGCGGCTTGTCGGTGGGCTATGCAATTTATCCGTTGGCGTCGACGTTTTTGAGATTTAGATAATACAGTATAGAGGCCGATAGGGGAATTGTAACTATACCACCGTTGGTCGCGTGGCTCGGGTGGCTTGAACGTATTTTGATTTGCTGACGAACTTAAGCTGCTGGAATTACGCGAGTAGTAATTTTCGTTGTAGAATGGCGCGTCAAAATCAAGGCGTCGTCTAGCTGAGGCTGGACCGTCTATTCGCACTTGAGGACCAAACGTATCGAAGACCTTCTGACGCTGGCCCGCGCCGAGCCCTTTTGGGAGTGGCATCACGACCGTGGATGAAGATTGTGGTGTCGTAGCCTGAGGTGATTTTTCCTTTAGCTTAGCCAAGATAACATCTGCTTTACACCGGCTGCAAAGCACCATTGGCCCATCTGTTTTATCTGCGCTGGAGTCTGACATATGTTCGACAATCGCCGGTCCCGAAAACTCTATAGGCGAGTCGTTCGAAAATAAATTAACTTTAAGTCATGGCCGAGAATTCTGCTTTGGGACATGTTATGTTGGAATGACCTTGGCCCTTCATTTCCCTTTGTTTCCGGGCAAGTGAGCATCCACCATGCTGACTGCTGCCGAAGGGAAGGGATCGGCGTCGATTACCATTTGTTTCTCGGGGAATTTAAGTTTTCCTTTATCAATCCAGCTCTGAATGGCATCACGAAATACGACACAATTGTTGGTCGTGTGCTTATTCGAGTTGTGATATTTGCAATACGTCTTGCATTTCAACTCTTCAGCCGTAGGGATGTTATGTCCTGGCCGAAGCTTGATGATCTTCGCAAGCAACAACTGGTCGAAAATTGCATCGACCTTAGTGATGTCGAAAGTATAAACCTTTAATGCTTTGATTGTAGCTTCTTCAGGGGCTGAGCGAGTTTTGACATCTTTGGGATTAAGGTGAGTCAATGCCTTACATATATATGGCTTATCGATTACGATCTCGGCCACGTCCACACTAGCGTACTGGGAATCCTCGCTTTCAGCCGACGCGTAGCTGACCGTGGGATTCTTGTAAATTGTTCCTCTGGGTAAGGACTTCGAAATCTTTTCTTCTCAGACCAAATAGTCATATTGCTCGACATGCTGAGCTAGCTCGTACATGTCTCGGAAGTTTGCCCCCATGAATTTCTTTTTGTACTCCACGTCTAAACCATTCAAAGCGAGCCTAACAAATTCAACTTCAGGGAGAGGTACTCGGCACCAATTTCTGGCCGACTTAAATCTTGTAAGATAGTTCATTGGTGACTCATCAGATGCTTGAGCCATCCTGGCCAATGAAAATACTGACATTTCCATCCCCGACCGATAGAATTGCTTATGAAATTTTTCGACCAGTTCCTCCCAACTTTGGATAGAGTTGGGTGTGAGGTTAATGTACCATGCAAATGCCGAGCCTGTCAGGGAAAAGTTAAATAGTCGTAGTTTGTGGAAATCACTATTAACATCCCCGCACTGCCCCGTGAGCCGAGCTACATGCTCTAACGAGGTTAAGGACGATTCTCCAGCAAAAAGGCTGAAATTTGGGATTTTGAAGCCTTCAAGATACTCAAACTTCTCCACGTAAGCCGAGTATGGATGGATGAAATTCGGGAACGTCAGCCCTTTTTTCAAGGCCAAATCGATCATCCTTTGAACCTCGACCATATCAACGAATGTCGTTTCCATTCTCTGGTCGAATCCGTCTGATTTACTGCTCGATCCTCCTCTCTTTTCCAAGTCAATTGTTTTGGGCTGAGCGGATGCTGGCTCGGCCTATACTGTTGGTAAGGGGTTATTTCTTGGCGGAAAATACCAAGGAAGATCGGCGAATCCATAATCATGGCCCTTGCTGACCAGAGCGTTTCGTATTTCTTTTAGTACGTTTGTTTGTCGGCTGATCAAATGCTCGAACTGCCGAGTTTGCTTATCGAGCCGTTGTCGAAAAAATGACCTGGTTGGTGGGTCAGAGGAATCATCGCCATCCTCGTCACAATTCTCCACTATTCCTTCAATGAAGATCCCTTTTGTCGCTTTGGTGAGGATCCATGCATCACGAAGCGGTTCATCGAGATTAACTTCCCTTTCTCGACGTGTCGTGCTTGGTACTTCGGGCGTCGTGGCAGCAACGTTCTGTGTCTGTGACAAGCCTTCTTGCCCTGGGTTCTGGGCTGTAAGATTAGCTGTTGACTTTCCCATGGCTGTTTTCTTCTTTACTGACCGTGTTTCAACGGACATGAACTTCGTAGTTCAGCACTTTGGTACCACTCGGTGTGCCAAAATGTTGACCCTAAAAACTACCAAGCCTACGTGGCGCGCAGGCCGAATAATTAATAAGCTAACTACGGGGCGTGCCAACTCGTTGGCTGAGCTCGGCCAAGGAGTAAAATATGTTGATGTTGCATTGAGCGCACGGCTGACTTCTGCGTCTTGCGATTGCGACCGAGGAAGGAACACGTCTCGGCCTTTGGGTTCTAAAGCCTGAAGACAAGGCTGCTAGTTCTGCAAAGTTCACGAATCGTCGACGCCGGACTCGATCATAGTGATTATATTCGTAAGAATATAAGCACGCTGAATCGACACCAGAGTATAAGGACACAAGTACTCAAAACGGATGTACGTCTTAATCGTGAATGTGGTTCGGCCGTCAAAATGCCGAACTCTAAATCCCACTTGTGAGTATCCAATCATAAAACAACTCGATGTTCAATGTGCCGAGCCCTAGTAAACTGTAACACCTCACTTCGCCGAGAAGGCTGATGAGATGACCTCTGCCAATAAGTATTCGAAAATCCTTCTCGATCGAGACTTGGATAAGTAACCAATCGGCCCCCTCGCAGTGCTATTTATCCAAACCGAAGGTGCTTCGCGGTCGGCTAAATCTACGGCGATAGTGCTGTTTATCCAAACTGAAGATACCACCAGTTGCCTTCACAGTGCTGTTTATGCAAACTGAAGGTGTGTTGGCGAGAAAAGGGAGAAGAATAGAGTTCTCAAGGTTGTTGAGAGGTTTCGCGTAGAGCGAGGGTTTGCGCAGGGCAGATTTGTGTGTTGAGTTGGAGAGAGCTTCAATGATGCATCAAGTCTTGTATTTATAGCAGTGAATTTACTCCTGGCCGAATTAGAGATATACTCAAATCAAACTAAAACTCCTTATCATAATCTGCTAATGATTCGGCCAACCCTAATCTCAATGGGTTTCTGAATCAAGCTCCGTATCAAGCCAGGTTCATTCCCGAACCCTAAGCGCCTTTAACTTTGAAATCTCCCTGCTGTACCAAGACTCAGCCTCCTCATTCTTATCCAAACAAATCCTTCGTGCACTAGGACTCGGCTGGCCTGATCAAGCGTCCTGTGGCAGATTGTCCGGCCCAGCATACCTCTGGGAAGACCCTAGGCCGAAACCCTTCCCGAACTCGGCCCAATAATATTATTTTGGGCCCAAACAGTTAGCTACAAACCTGGGAAGCTTGTACATGATACAAACAATGCACGAGACTTTAGAAGTTTATGGTAGTGGGTGTTGTGGCAGTAGTTATTGCTTGAGGATTCTCGACCGGCCCGTCATCTGGTTTTTCTTCGAGGCGGGGCTTTTTGGTGCACGCCGGCTTCTCAGAGTCACTACAATCAGTAGCCTTTATGCTTCAGTGATGAGGTGCTGATGAGTCAGAGTCACTGCAATCAGTAGCTTTATGCTTCAGTGACGAGGTGCTGTTGAGTCAGACTCACCCGGTTGTGTGAATGATACATCAGGCCACCTGCTGATAAAGAAGGCTATTGTTCCGACTCATGAATGTAATTGGTCCTCGGAGATGGCAAGGCTTGTGGAGAAAGCAAGATACTGCCGGTTTTCTATTGTTCCTTCAAGATCTTCTGCAAGTATTTCTCGTGATCATGTATGTTTTTTCCTGATCATGTTTATTTTTTGCTGTCATACATTAATGAAGGAGGAATGAACTCCTTTCAGGATGGACGCAAGTGATCATTCATTTTGTTTTAGTACAAAACAACAAAATGCCTTGTCGTTTTCATGCTCGTGCGTTTGACACCTCTACTACGGTACTAAGATGAAGTTGTTTAATGCTGGTCATGTTTTGAACAAAACTTATTATGCTGGCCTTTGTCAGTTTTAACTAAAAATCAACCGTAGTTTTACCATTGAATGACAGGTCAAGGGTTTACAACTTGGATAGGATTGACATTCTGGTGGAGTTTGGCGAAAAATTTATGACTTTGAAATGTCGAGATATGTTAAGCTCACAGTATCATGCGGCATTAGTATATACGTGATAAGTAAATATGATACAAACAACATTAATATCGCGTTGTTTATATGTCGTCCCTTGAATATACTCATCGTGGAAGGTACAATTTTAAAAAAGATCGAGATTTAAGTACCTACTCTCATAAGAAGAAGTAAAGCAGTGCAAAAAAGCACCATCAAAAGGAATCTTTCTACACCAGCAGAGTTGGTGTAAGCAATTCTTTCAAGAATGTTTGGTTAAAATTTGCTAGGCCCTGTGTGATGTATGATTGAATGATCATTGTAGTTCTTAGCACAAGCCATGTGGCGATAGTGTTGTACACTGAAGTTGGTCAGATGCTTTTTCAATATTTCATGTTGTAGGAATTGTTTCAATATTTCATGTTGTAGGAGTTGTTTCAATATTCCATCAGACGCAATCGTGTATTGCGAATGTACGCTTACAAGGGTCAAAGGTTTTCAAAACCCACTACACCGAGATGCCATCTCCGATTGGCAAATCCTGTTCTTAAGGAGCACCCACACCTACTATTTCTCCAACACTCCAAAGCAAATTCGTGAGCAGGGTCTCAACATTTTATGCAACAAATGGATTTTTAATCAAATAGCTGATTGTCAGAATGATTGAACTAAAAAGTTGATTTGCTCTTCCTCTGATTACTACTTTCTGTCAAGAGATACAAATCAAGCAATATTAATTCAATTGCTAATTTTAGCTACAAAAAGTTCGGAAGTTCAATACATGATACAAACAATGGACTTGAGACTAGAGGAATGGTGTTGTGGAAGCAGTTATAACTGAGGATTTTCGACTGCACCCTCATCTGGTGTCTCTTCAAGACGGGGCCTTTTGGTGCCTGCCGACAGCTCAGAGTCACTGCAGTCAGTAGCTTTAGGCTTCAGTGATAGAGGCAATGATGAGTCAGACTCCGCCAGTTGTGGGGGTGATACACAGGATGGTGAAGAAGGCTGTTGCTCGGACACTTGAATGGAATTTGTTGTGTGAGACGACAAAACTTGCGGAGAAAGTAAAGCACTGCCGGCTTTCTGTTGATTCTCCAAGATCTTCTGCAAGTATTTTGCGTGATCCTCTATGCGTAGCTGAAGGGCCCTTTGAACCTATGTTTACGATGCAGGATATACAAGATTGAAACCGAAACTTTTTTAAATGACTCAAGGTCTGACCTACGTATACCATGAAACAGATATGCAGCCAGAAGAAAAAAAGGAAACATCAACTGTGATCAACTTCAAATGAACTCTCACCTCAAGCTGCTCATGCAGTTGCTTCTGAACTTCCATTTGCAGGCGCAGAGCCTCCGTGATGTGAATGCTCCTGAGACAAGAAAGATGAAGTTTCACAAAACAAAATAATATCCAAACATCTGTTGAGAAAACTAGATATATATGAGAAGCAATACTGACCCTTTTCTACGTCCATCACTTTTGTTAATGGTTGAAGTAGCTTTCTTTTCTTCAGAGTTAGAGGCCTTCTTATCTAAGGAGTGAAGAGAAAAGTGCAGGTCAACAATTTGTATGAACATTCAGCTACCTACATTATCGGAAATCAGATCTGATCTTCTATTTAGCTGAAAAACCATCCTGTCAAACTATCTAGTGACATTTGATAAACATGATCAATCGACACCCCAAACTGAAACTATCAACCAAGATCACATTCTAACTCGCTGAAGCCAAGGTAAACCTAAAACTATGCCCTTCGAGAAACGAAGATTTCAAACCAACTACTGCATAATCATATTGGGGCCTGGTTAGTTCAGTTCTCATGTTGCAGCCAACTAGCCAATAAATTTTACTTCTAAAACAGAGCTCAATTGCTGAAATTACGACTTGACAAAAGCTATGATTTACTTTCAAAATCTGTTCCTTACCTTCCTTTTTCTCTGGCATGTACCTGGCAAGCCGGTATTTCTGCAGATAATTAGAAATTAACAATATACTGTCAAATAGCTAAAATAAGTACAACATTTTACTATTACATCACCGAAAACTTAAAGATGAGTACCTGTAAGTGACTTTTCACATGATAAATGGTTAAGCCCTCAACATTCATAGCCTTTAATACACCTTTCGGAGTGGCCTCTGCATTTTAAATTACACTAGGGAGTGCTCCATAAAAATCGAAATAATGTTGGTAACTTAGAGTAACTTATACAACTAGGGCTCCCATTGAAATGGAACGAAACCCAAGTTGAAAGTAGAATAGATGGTGCAGTACTTACTTTCAGCCCCATCAATCCTGTTAACAGCCTCTATAAAACGCTCATGGAGCTCAGGTGTCCATCGCATTCTTGGCCTATGTGCAGAGGCTGGCCCAGGAGAGGGGTGACTTGAAAGAGCATCAACGAGTGGTGCTGTCACGCAAGAACCCTTACTACATGTCAGTCCTATAGCTGTGTTTGGTGAGGCTTGAGGAATCTCATATATTTCCTATAAAAACAACATAATGGAAGGCAAAAGTACTAGTAAATATATGACAAGATAAATATTAAATATCACCAAGAGATTCGAAACTGATTAAAAAACAAGCCATTTACCAAGAGATTCGAAACTGATTAAAAAACAAGCCATTTATAGTTAACCCATATCAAAAACTTATGTGATTATCACTAGAAGCCAGCAATATCTCTAAGTTTTTAGCAAATCCTATTTGATCAAAATGTAACTAAAGATGACTACATTTTACTTACATCAAGCCCGGGATTTTCTCCATTGTCCGTGATAGCTATGTCAAGTTGATCTGACAAAAATTGTAACTCTAATTGTTCTGTAAGTGCTAGAGTGTCACTTCCACAACTAATATCATGGAAGCTTCCATGAGAGGCATCTCCATGCAAATTAAGAAAGTCTTTCATGAGATCCTCGGATTGTTCGTCATCATATTGATTGCTCATATCCTCACTAAAAAGCAATGGTGATTTTGAATCAACAGCAGAATTGGACTGGCCGTATGTTGGAGGATGTGGAAGAAATGGAAATTTCCCAAGCTGCCGAGAGGTTTCAGAGCTCGATGAAGAAGACTGATACAAACTGGTACAGAAAACAGAAGAACGTGAAAATGGGCTCTTGGAATGTTGAACAGGAGATCCTAGCATATTAGTAGGAGAGCCAAGAGATTCCGCCCGTTTGAAAGGAGACACTAGTGGAGATGAACATTCACTGGCCGTGAAACTCCTGCCTTCTGATTCACTACCCAAAAAATCATGTATCGGGGAAGGAGAAGTACAGTATGACGATGTGACTCCTTTCGTAGTCTCACTTTGTGGTACAGAGATGACACCATGGTGACTCATGATTGCAGATGGAAGCCCAACCTTCATCAATCCATCAAATATGCGGTGCAATATGCCGACTTCTATTGGTGGAAATCTCTATATCTAGATTGAGAATACATACACTGAATTAGAATTAAAGCTTCAACTTGATTAGCAAGATTGAGATATGGTAAGCAAAGGGTTTGAAGTTCAAATTCCACCCTAGGAGCCAGCAGAACCAAGAATCTACATTTCCACAAATAAGAAGTTTTCTTCAACTCAATCTACAGGGTAATAAAGTACTCCCACACCAGATGCTAGTTTCACTAATAAAAGAATCACGAAAGAGTGATTGGGGTACATTTAATTGTATGGAGAAACTAGACCACCAACACGGAGGCGAAAGGAACTAACTCAAATCTAAAGCACCAGTAAGTTGTATAAATAGAGCATGGTCTTCTCAGTTGGAAGACCATCTTCTAAGGTAGAAGATCTGCAGGAAAGACCACCAAAACAGGTGATCAGCATTATGGCATGGCATCTAATAACAAGACGAAAAAGATGACAAAACATACAATCATTTTGGTCACTGATGGCACACTAACCTAACAAAACCAGAAAACCGTTCACGAACACCCTTGCAAATGCAATTTTTTGTCTTTATAGCATCCGATAGGTAATGCACCAAGCATAGAGCAGAAAACTAATTGCATATTGATCACCACATCTGTGATTTAAATTTTCCTAAAATACCAGTTAAAGACTCCCGTTTACAATGTTCCTCGATTCAAATAGTTCTTAAAGATTATATCCCCCCCATTTCTCACTCGCAATTTAAACATTTCAAAATATTCGTGCCACAACTTCATTTTGTTGTCAAATTCCCTCCACATGATTCTTAAGGGCACACAACTATCAAATAAAATAACTTTGTGCCTCTTTCTAATGGCCCTTTGCCATATCAAACCCTTATGTTGTTCCCTCCTTATATGCAGAATTTAACCAAAAACTTTTGTTGCAATACCAAAAGACTTCCCCTATATATGCAGGTTGAAAATGGCTACAAAACCCTCCCAGTTGAACCATAAGGACAAAAAAATTGCATTCATTTCGTTACTTCAATTAAAAAATTATGCCGTAGAGTTCATTTAAGCCTCAGTTAGAATTTCTCTAACCTTGGCCAAAGATTCAAACAACGACTTAAACCAGCAAAAATTCAAAACAGCACATGGAATCCTCGACCGAGGATCACTAATATCTTATGAAAAAAATGTTTAGCTTTGGTCACTTGTAGAAGGTTAAAACTGTCAAACAGGATGAATCCCCTTTTTCCCTAAACCAATAGGGTCAACCATTAAAGATTGAACTCAACAGCCTATCCACAATCCCTAGGATGATTCAGATTTACCCAACTATCAAGTCAGAATGCGAAAGTTTTCGCTCTAATTCATACTTTTTGAAGATCAAGTTCATAATTATTCTGAGTAATTTGGAGCTCTACACTACACTCTTTGATTCACGTTTCTTTAAAACTGAGTTTTCATCATTAAAAAAAAAACTATGAAAAAAATTTCAAAAATCAGAAGAAATTAAAACATTTTAGCATGGCAATAGGCTGTCAGTAATTTGAAAATATTCTCTCATATACTAATTAAACAGAATATGACTCACCAGAGAAAAAGAAGAACAGTCACTGATTCGGAGAAAAGCGACCAACTTGATGAAAATTTTCCAAATTTACAAAAGCTCAACTTAGAAAAGATCCCCACAAAGAAAATCTTACAGAAAAAAAAATAGATAAATACAGATATAAACAAACAGATACATACATAGACATAGGAAACAGAAAAGAGATAAAGTTGTAGCACAACCAAGAGAGAGAGAGAGATTGATTGGATAAGAAAATATACGGACCTGCGGGAGGGGAGAGATCTTTGTACTTCCAAAGTTTCTGAAACAGAGCAAATGAAATGCTGACTCACAGAGACACACATATAAATGTCTCACAACGTAAAACCAACAACGTTAACTTGTAAAGAAACTTGGGTTTTGAAACCTCTCTCTCTCTCTCTCTCTCTCTCTCTAAATTAAGAGATGAAAGCTTTAAGCTTGCAGGTGTCTGAAAAAATAATGTCCTCAATTGCTGTCTGCTGTCTGCTGTCTGCTGTTTGCTGTTTGGGTTCGGCTGCGCGTAAATGATTGAGGTCGAGCATGTGAGGACAAGATGGTGAACTTGGTCACGCGCTTTTTGAGGGGGAGGTTATCCACGCGCCAATTGGAGGTGGATAGTTTCTCACAATTATCAAGTGGTTGTCTGTTCCTTGTTGCAATTTGATGTCGTCACCTTTGATTTATTCCATTTTTGTATTATTACAGAAGCACTATAATAAATCTAAAGATGTGTTATTCGCACATTTTTTTTTTACTTTCTGTTTATTTTTTTTAATTTTTTGTCGTTCGATTAAATAAGTTGAAGAAGATAAAAAAGATATAAATTAATAAAATTTGTGTGCAAAGTAAAAATAAGTATACATATAGCACATCCGTAAATCTAATACACACAATCCTAATCCTAATGGAAGACATGATTAATCATTTCCATCAACTTTTTAAAACTCTTTCCTTTCTTTGAAAAATTTTTGCAACCTGCTTTACATATACTCCTTCAAATTAGTCCTATCTTATTAGCAATGCACACCACACTTCTCTCCGACATATCCAGTCATCATTTGGTGTTTTGTTTTTTTTTTGGTGTTTGTCTTCAGTATTTTAGCCTTCCCAGTAGATTGACACTTTTACTTTTTAAACAATATTCACCATTCAATTTTTAGAGTTAATTTTCAACGTTGACTTGTTCAGACTATTTAATAATCTTTTTTAAAACAAAGACATTTCGGAGAAATCAAACTCAAGATTTCTCCTATGTATAATTTCTTTGGGAAAACTACTGAAACACTTTATATATATATATATATATATATCGAAAGATAATTCAAATTTGAATTTGGTGGATGCGTCTGCTGGTGCGTACGTGTGTGTGTATGCATGCATTAGTTTTTGGTTCTCAAATCATGCAAAAGAAATATCTACGAATATAGACGAGTTGAGTTGAGGTAATCGGGGGTAGTTGTTTGAGTCCAAAGCTGGCCAAAGACTTCAACATTCCTTTGCTCTTATCAGCTTACAATAAAAAGGGGTTTGCACATGTAACACTTTCAACATAATTAGATCAGCCTACTTTTTCTAGGCGGGACAATGGAATTTTGACACATAAGTTAGTTAGTATACGTATTATTCTGGGGTGCATGATTGGGATTAATAATATATTTGTGTGAGAGCCAAAAGTTTTGTACACTTGGGCAATTTATTTACGGGTAGAGATGCATTCTGACAATTACTATTTACTGAGTTTATAATTGTCTTTGCCCAATTGACGGAGTAATTATTGCCTTAATGGGGTGGAAGCGCTCTAATAGGGATGAATTCATCTTACCCTTGTGGATAGATTTTCAAACAACTTAAAACTGCCCTCGTTTAACAAAAGTATCTCTTAACAAAATTCAGAACAGGACTACATTTCAAAGAAACAAATCTGTAAGTAAAACCAAGGCTTATTACAATCTAAATAATTAAAAAAAAAAGAAAAGAAAAGGAAATAAGAGTCACGTTCCATAAAATTATCGTAAACAATGGATTGTTTTTGTGGTTATATGATCTTATCTACGTTTCGGGTTTAAATTTCCCCCTCCCCCCTTAGTGTAAATTTATGTTGAAAATCTCTAAAATAAACTAAAAATAAGAAAAAAAGATAAAATATATAACTCTTCCGTTTGGTTCACCAAGGATAAAATATAACCTGAAAAATGAAAAGAAATACTTGTGTGATCGAGCATGAAAATACCCATGTCGATCTCTCATTCCATTTCTATTAGCATCTAAAAGAAACCTTCACCTAAAGATTCCATAAAAATGTTACCCACTAGATCCTCTAAGCCAATTAGACGGCAAATTGAAAAATAATTGTAGTGTGAACTTAACAAGAAGATCAATTAATTAATCAGTGATACAATTAGAGATAAGGAAGTGGGGCTTCTCATACGCACCTTGGTCTACTAGCTATTTCAATCATTCTCTCACCTTTTATATTTTCATCAGCGAATTGTGTTCGTTAGTTTTTATGTCAGTTTAGAAGTAATATTTTATCTTAAACTACGTTAAAGAAAACAGAAGGAATTGACTTAAAATGAAGTGAATTAAATAAATACGCTCTAAATATTAGGAGAATCAACCACGTGCTCACTCTCACAATTTGCAACTGCTTATTTTTTTTAAGGATTTTATTGTCATTAATATGCATATATGCACTAGCCTCAAACAGTTTATTTGTGAAAATATATGTATAGCCAGAAAAGAATCACACCAAAAATCGAGACAAGTTATAATTGTTCAAATTGACTATGTAGTAATAGCGTCGGCAAAGCCTTATTTAGCGAGAGATTTTTCAGTGTGATTGGAACACGAAATGATACATCACTTGTCATTATACAAATAGTGGAATATATGTGTTAAAAAGTTAATAACATAAAAAATAATATTTCTCACCACTTATATAAAAATACATGATGTACCACTCGTGTTCTGATCACAATAAAAAATTTCTCCTATTTAGCCACTCTATTTCTTATGAATTGGTTCTTTTGTATCATGCATGCGTAACCGAACAAAGTGCATTGTTTTTGTACTTCACGTATTACGTATAGCATCAGGAGTTTTTAAAATAAAAGTGTGGGGAGGTTAAAATATACCAAATGATCATTACTTTGTGTTTGTTCAAATGCCAAATTTGATACTGTATGGCCCAATCAATATGTGTAATTTACTATTAGCTCTATGTTTCTGACTAATAAAAATAAGCACACATAAAAGCAGAAGACTCCACATATCTTTTTGACAGTATCTTCTACCCTTGACCAAAAAAAAGAGACAGTATCTTCTACGTGACGTAGCCAACGTTAATTGATTTGTTGTTAATGATTAAATTCATTAGTACTTTAAGATTTTTGTTCTGCAACTAGTTTTTATTTTATACCATGGATTCTAATGACCCTTGCTTATGTAAACATATTTTATTGTAATTAGTTGTTCTTAAATTTCAGGTAGACGGGCCATGGGTACATACCAACAACATCGATACTGTCCCCATTTGGCCATCTACTCAATTCATCAGGTGTGGGGTTTTAATGCAAAAGGCTTTGGTGTTAGTTAAAGTGGGGTAATTCTATTTAAAGGGCTTGTTCTCCAGCCTTCTGGCCGATGTGGGATAGAGGAATTCTAACACTCCTCCGCACGTGAGGCCCCATTGTCAGGTGTGGGGTTTTAATGCAAAAGGCTTCAGTGTTAGTTAAAGTGGGGTAATTCTATTTAAATGGCTTGTTCTCCAGCCTTCTGGCCGATGTGGGACAGAGGAATTCTAACACTCCTCCGCACGTGAGGCCCCATTATATGGGTCACACGTGGACTTCCACACATCAGCAAACACGTGGGGCCAAGCCAGGGCTCACCCGTTCGCATAGGGCCAATGGGGACCCACCTATTCACATGGCATCTCTTGGCCTACGTGGAGCCAAGTCGGGGCTCACCCGTTCGAGCGGGGTCAAAGGGGACCCACCCGTTCACATGGATGTACGGACCCGTTCTCTGGCTCGAATACCATCTTAAATTTTAGGTAGACGGGCCATGGGCCCACTCCAACAACACTGATACTGTCCTCATTTGGCCAACTGTTCAATTCGTCAGGTGTGGGGTTTTAATACAAAAGGCCTAAGTGTTAGTTAGAATGAGATAATTCTATTTAAAGGGCTTGTTCTCAAGTCTTCTGGCCGATGTGGGACAGAAGAATTCTAACAGTTGTGCTTCTGATCCTTATCAAAATAACGTTAATTTCATGTTCGAAAAATATCTTCACCCGAAATCTTGTGTTCGAAAGTTATATTCATTCTTAATATAATTAACTTATGTAGAAGTAAAAGCAAAACATTTTGTATTTAGGGTTTCTGGCATATGAGGCTATGAGCAGTACAAAAACATGCATCAGTGCTAAATTTTGTCTTTAGGGTTTCTTATTTAAATAGGTGGTGCTACATATACTAAATTCGTGCATCAAATAATGTGATACCAATTAAATTTATACCTTACTTAAAATTGAAATTTGATTAATAATTGTAACAAAAATTTAGAGTTTTTATCACAAATGGTTCCTAGAATTGACTTAACTTCTCATTTTGATCCGTCAATTTCAAAGTCAATAAATGTCGTCCCTGAAATAAGTTATCGCAAATCAATTTAGTCATTATGTTACTATTCCGTCAATTATTTCATTAATGTTGCATAGAAGGACCCAATTGATTTGCGACGACCAATTTCAGGGGCGGCATGAAATTGAGGGACCAAAATGAGGAGTTAGGTCAATTTAGGAACTATTTGTGACAAAAAAATCCTAAAAATTTATATGGTGTAGAATATGTCACATCATCTGATGCACAAATCGAATACACAAATTTAGTGTGTAGCACCACCCTATTTAATAACTCTTGAGTAATCGTTAACACTTGGTTGATTAATTATAAGCACAAATGATCAAATGGTTCGAAGGAAGCTTTGGTTTTTTGCCATCAATCAACATGCATGTTCTCTACGCAAGTTGCATAATGTTTGATCTTTTTTAGTTTGGTTTGTTATTGCAGACATTAATTCCTATACCATCAAGTAATCTAATCTAATCCAATCTAATCCCTAATTTAATCAAGATCCGGATTACACTCTACCACTTCAACAATTAATGGCCAAAATCTCTATTCTCAACAAGTGCCATATTTTTAAACAACAATTAGCCCCTTTCTCTTTAAGACTTTATCTACTATAATATGAGTACAATTTGAATTTTTTTTTTAAAAAAAAAAAAGAAAAAAGAGACAAAACATAATCATGTTTTAAGTTTAAACCAACCTTATCTGGTGAAATGTCTGTATTTTCATAAAGGGGTCACATGCCCCTTGTTAATTTATGTCTGTTGGTCTTCTTCAATTCATTTGATCCGACGGCCGAAAATTAAAAAGGTGTGAGAGAAGTAAAAAGGGGTGTGTGGATATCACATCCCTTTCATAAAATGATTCAGTTGACAGTCAACCTGCCAACCAATAAAAAACCGGATTAGGATTCTCTTCCCTTCTCTTTCCATCCTCTTCCATCCCCTCCTCTCACACTCTCTCATTTTGTCTTTCTCTTGCTATAAAAAATTAATATAAGATATTGATGTGATTTAACCGTGACCGTTCAAATATAAGGGGAGAGAATGGGAGAGAATCGTACTCCTAAAAAACCACCAAATAATTACACAAGTTGCATGATCACTGGTTCATTTAGGTTCCACTTTCAGATACTTAGCTCGCTCCCCAACATTCTGTGATTAGTGGTCTAATAACCAATGCATGAATAGACATGAGATTTTGTCTGTTGCAATTATTTTATTTTTACGTCACTGATAGTCCCACTTTGTGCTGCATTCAGTGGTACTAGCGGTATAGATTGTCAAACATCACCAAACTACAAAATTCCCTCAACTTGTATAATAAACCGTGTATGTGATGTAGGACGGTTGAATTTTTACCATCTTAATTTAGTCACTTAAACACCGATGTATTGGTTATTGAAAGAAAAAAAACCTTCAAAATCAATTTAGTGTATTGTCAATTTCAGTGATATTTCTCTCGATTTGATATAAAAAACCAACATTCTCTAAATCGAAAAGAATGATGTGAGAAATGCTAATAGCATTCTTTGTACATATATATATGACCGATACAAGTTGTGTATGTGACATCGCGTACCAAACGAAAATCAGTATTACTTGCGAATTGAGATATTCTTTGTCTTGTACTCTCCTGGCATCATTAACCTTAGACCAATGCTAGACCAATGCCATGGATATTGCAAATTGAGAGAGCTACTAGATCCACTAGATTTGTGAATAGTGAAAGAACAAAAGGTTAGGGGGATGAGGAAGTTCGTATGGCTTGAGAACAGTGTTGCCTCGTGGAGCTTGGGATTGGCCATTCATCTCAATTATAAATAGGACCAGTAGGTCCCTTTCTCCTAACTTTTTCTGTGGTTGGATGTGTGGTCACTCAGATGGGTCTCAGTCTATAACTTTTTTCTGGTATTGCTTTTGCTTCCTCGGTTCATAGACCTACGTTTAGGCAGACCAAATATCCTTGGGCCTAGATGGGACACAAAGTTGATTACTGATTTAAGAAGCAAAAATGATATTCTTTGTTGAAATAATTTACAGAACAACGATCCAAAACCAACACAGACTGATAACATATCAAATCCGCTTGTCCAATTTTTCTTGAGTACCTATAGGCACTCAAGCCAACATCTATTAGATTGTTGAATTTAATTCAACGGCTTATGCTTGAGTTATCGGGGACCGTTAAATAAAAAATAACGGTCAAATATGTATAAGCAATGAGTACCTATAAGTGCTCAAATAAAATCGCTATTTGTTGAGTTGTGCTTCCAAATTTGAGCATTGGAGAAAAGGAAGGATTCGAAGTGTAACAGAAATTGTCCAAGTGGAGAGCGAGCTGCGATTTCAATTAGTTCAGAAGAGTTAAAACCAAACTGAACAATAATATTGCAGGCATATATCAAATACATATTAGTCGTCAAGATAATGCTGCAGGCATAGATGTTGGCTTTACTATACGTGTGTATTTGCTGTATAAAGGTGCACCACAAGATTGGTGTGTACTAATATACACATTCAAGGGTGTGATAAGAGGTAATACCTTAACATATGGTTATAATCCTTCCATAAGTGACGTGTCTTGTCATGAAATGATAAGACCATTCAGAGAAGTCTCACAACTCTCTGGAAGGGTATGATGAAGTCTATAAAAGAAGGATTCATTTCTCTAGACAAATCTTCCAATGTAAAATCAATTCTCTTATTCCCTTTGGTGCTATTTCTCCTTTGGCACTACCGCATAGTCATCAATCGTCTAACGACATTACAGTTCAATCCTCGAGATAATGTGATTTCCAACAAGAAACACAAGAAGGGCATATCCCCTAATGAACCCCAAGGTGAACGACACAATAACAAGCCAAATAGTGAATCACTTCAGTACTCTCCTTAAAAATTTGATAAATCTTTACCCATATAGAGGATAACAAAGCTTGACAGTTAAGCTAAGAAACCGAAAGTCTTCAAGGCAATGACGTCAAAGAAGTCGGAGATAAAGAGAGAAGGAGAGCTACTAGAGAGGAATCACACTTAATTCACTAGGGACGCCAACCTCTGTCCCAAAATAGAGAGATAGCATGACTTGCCTCGAAAGAAAATGCCTAATAAAAGCCCAAAAAATACCACCAAATGCTGATAAATCAAAGGAACCTCTAACAACGCTGATAATATTTACTTTGATCCATGATGGAGAAATAGGACACCATGACACAAATAATTTTTGAGCCTTTGTAGGACATCCATGAACGTCAATAGAATGAAGAATATAAAGCTAGAATTGAAAGAGTCAGTTCCAAATTTCAATAAGTTGAATTTTTCACGACACTACCCATGCAAACAGCTAAATTAAGTTCCCTTTTCTCTTTTAGTCTGTAAAAAAATAAGTTGATATTTTCTATCATGCAGTAAATGCCAAAATGTACAGAAAACATTTGGAGGAGACTACACATTTTCCTTGACCAAAATTTGTGGGATGAAATTATTTATTCATGTCGTTAGAATTAAAACACGAATCGATTTTTTTTTTTTTTTGTATGCATATGCATTACTGTATGTATGGATCGTCACATTTTACACAGACAAAACTTAATAAAAAATTTGTATATGTTAATTAAACCAGTCAACCAGATTTTATTTTTGCATTGTTGGCCTAATCATTCTCTTTTAGCCTTTAACTCTAACAAACAAGTGATTAAAAAAAAAAAAAAAATTATGTTCCAATCCTTGGTGATGACATTTTCTTGATTGCAACCTTGTGGCCTGGCAATTCATGACACGACCCGATAACCCGACACGAAATTAATAGGTGTTCGGGTCGACACGATAACGAATCGGGTTGTTATCGGGTAACCCAATAAGCACCTGTTAAGATAACGGGTTGGTTCGGGTATACACGTTGGTAACACGATAAGCAAAATATTAATTTTATAACCCTAAAAAAATACTATAATAATTTTATATATATATATATATTAATTTAACAATTTTATACCCCTAAAAACTATAATTATATATGTCACATCCTGGCCCGGGACGGACCACTTCCCGGGCCCGCTCCACCACCGTAGCACGATATTGTCCGCTTTGGGCTTACCATTCCCTCACGGTTTTGTTTCTGGGAACTCACGAGCAACTTCCCAGTGGGTCACCCATCTTGGGAGTGCTCTGGCCCCCTTCTCGCTTAACTTTGGAGTTCCTACGGAACCCGAAGCCAGTGAGCTCCCAAAAGGCCTCGTGCTAGGTAGGGATGAGAATATAGGGAGTGATCCTTAAATGTATATTTTCATCCCTACCTAGCACGAGGCCTTTTGGGAGCTCACTGGCTTCGGGTTCCATCGGAACTCCGAAGTTAAACGAGAAGGGGGCCAGAGCACTCCCATGATGGGTGACCCACTGGGAAGTTGCTCGTGAGTTCCCAGAAACAAAACCGTGAGGGAATGGTAAGCCCAAAGTTGACAATATCGTGCTACGGTGGTGGAGCGGGCTCAGGAAGTGGTTCGCCCCGGGCCGGGATGTGACAAATGGTATCAGAGCCAATCCTTAGGCGGAAGTGTGCCGACGAGGATGTCGGGCCCCTAAGGGGGGTGGATTGTAACATCCCACATCGCCAAGGGGAGTGATCCTTAAATGTATATTCTCATCCCTACCTAGCACAAGGCTTTTTGGGAGCTCACTAATTTTATATATATATATATATTAAATTAAATTAAATTTTAAAAATTGGTGACCATTCGATCGGCTTAAATATACATACCATTTAATTTTTCAATTGTTATACGTACAAAATAAATAAATTTAAATCTACTATATATATACCATTGAACTTGATGGGATACGAATTCTACGAAACTAATTTCAACGATCCAACTGTCAAACTTGTTTGTATATGCTTCGAGATCACATTAGCAAAAAATCGCAAAAAACAAACATTCAGAGATCAAGTAACTGGACAAAACTTTTTGAACGATTATAAAACAAAAAATCACTATTTAACAGTTATTTTAACTCCGATTTTAATGATTTTTTTACAGCTACACTCCTTGACCCTATATGAATACAATGAATGAATTCGATCTTCAATTTAAAATATTTACACAAGTGGATACCACAAAATCGTATGTTATACTTAATGAAAGTATAAATAAACTCTAAGTGTTAGTGAATCTATCGTTTTGATGAGATACGAATTCTACGAAACTAATTTCAACGATCACAACCGTCAAACTTGTTTGTATATGCTTCGAGATCACATTAGCAAAAATCGCAAAAAACAAACATTTCGAGATCAAGTAACGGGACAAAACTTTTCGACGGTTATAAACGAAAAATCACGATTTAACGGTTATTTTAACTCCAATTTTGATGATTTTTTACAGCTACACTCATTGACCCTATATGAATACAAGGAATGAATTCAATCTTCAATTTAAAATATTTACACAAGTGGATACCACAAAATCTTATGTTATACTTAATGAAAGTATAAATAAACTCTAAATGTTAGTGAATCTATCGTTTTGATGGGATACGAATTCTACGAAACTAATTTCAACGATCCCAACCATCAAACTTCTTTGTATATGTTTCGAGATCACATCAGCAAAAAATCGCAAAAAACAAATATTCATAGATCAAGTAACGGGACAAAACTTTTCGATGGTTATAAACGAAAAATCACTATTTAACCGTTATTTTAACTCTGATTTTAATGATTTTTTACAGCTACACTCCTTGACCCTATATGAATACAATGAATGAATTCGATCTTCAATTTAAAATATTTACACAAGTGGATACCACAAAATCTTATGTTATACTTAATGAAAGTATAAATAAACTAAGTGTTAGTGAATCTATCGTTTTGATAAGATACGAACTCTACGAAACTAATTTCAACAATCCCAACCGTCAAACTTGTTTGTATATGCTTCGAGATCACATCAGCAAAAAATTGCAAAAAACAAACATTCAGAGATCAAGTAACGGGACAAAACTTTTCGACGGTTATAAACGAAAAATCACGATTTAACGGTTATTTTAACTCCAATTTTGATGATTTTTTACAGCTACACTCCTTGACCCTATATGAATACAAGGAATGAATTCGATCTTCAATTTAAAATATTTACACAAGTGGATACCACAAAATCTTATGTTATACTTAATGAAAGTATAAATAAACTCTAAGTGTTAGTGAATCTATCGTTTTGATGGGATACGAATTCTATGAAACTAATTTCAACGATCCCAACCGTCAAACTTGTTTGTATATGCTTCGAGATCACATCAGCAAAAAATTGCAAAAAAGAAACATTCAGAGATCAAGTAACGGGACAAAACTTTTCGACGGTTATAAACGAAAAATCACGATTTAACGGTTAGTGTAACTCCAATTTTGATATTTTTTACAGCTACACTCCTTGACCCTATATGAATACAAGGAATGAATTAGATCTTCAATTTAAAATATTTACTCAAGTGGATACCACAAAATCTTATGTTATACTTAATGAAAGTATAAATAAACTATGAGTGTTATTGAATTTATCGTTTTGATGGGATACGAATTCTACGAAACTAATTTCAACGATCCCAACCGTCAAACTTGTTTGTATATGCTTCAAGATCACATCAACAAAAAATCGCAAAAAACAAACATTCAGATATCAAGTAACGGGACAAAAAATTTCGACGGTTATAAACGAAAAATCACGATTTAACAGTTATTTTAACTCCGATTTTAATGATTTTTTATAGCTACACTCCTTGACCCTATATGAATACAATGACTAAATTCGATGTTCAATTTAAAATATTTACACAAGTGGATACCACAAAATCTTATGTTATACTTAATGAAAGTATAAATAAACTCTAAGTGTTAGTGAATCTATGATGAGATATGAATTCTACGAAACTAATTTCAACAATCACAACCGTCAAACTTGTTTGTATATGTTTCGAGATCACATCAACAAAAAATCGCAAAAAAGAAACATTCAGAGATCAAGTAACGGGACAAAACTTTTCGACAGTTATAAACGAAAAATCACGATTTAACGGTTATTTTACCTCCGATTTTGATTATTTTTTATAGCTACACTCCTTGATCCTATATGAATACAATGAATGAATTTGATCTTCAATTTAAAATATTTGCACTAGTGAATACCATAAAATCTTATGTTATATGAATAAACTGAAGTGTTGGTGAATCTATATATTAAATTAAATTTAAAAAATTGGTGACCATTGGATTGGCTGAGATTTAATCTTAGCTGTCCATTGTGCATTAGGTTGGACTTTGGAGGCTATCCTATTCTCTTCTCACTCTCAGACTTCTTTGCCGCTGTGTGTGAGTGAACCTTCAACTCTGCATCTCCCTTCGCAACATTCCTCCTCATCCTCTTCCGTGTAGCCTCTCTGTGAACTTCAACTCTGCATCTCCATTCAAGGTTCGATCTGTATTTTGTATTTTTTTGTATTTTGTAGTGCCTGATTGTGATTGTGTGTAGCGGCTGTAGCCTCTCTCTATGAACTTCGCAACCTTCCTCCTCACCCTCTTTCAAGCATGAATATCCTCAGATTTATTGTATGTTAGGGGATATTATTTGTGCGTAGCGTAACCATCGTAGATTAAACCAATCCACAACCTGATTTTGTGTTAGATAAACCAATCCACAACCTGATTTTGAGTTAGATAAACCAATCCACAACCCCTGCACCAGAATAAATCTTCTATCATCTTAATAATAATATTAGCTGTAAAAACTTCTCTATTAGTATTTCCATGGATTGCTGGTTACGTAATTTGGTGTCGGTGTCGTTGTTAGGTATTCATTCTCATAATTGGGTGCTTGACCGGCGGTGGCGCTGCCTGTGTTTTCGTTTAATGTTCTTTGTTGGGAGTCAAGGTGCTCTGGGTTTTCCCCATAGCGGCTAAAAGCTTTTGTGACTTGGTTCTTGCTACTCTCGGTATAAAATCGTAGTTTCTATTGAATATTTACTTGGCATGGTCTTTTTACCAATTGGTTTAACATGGAAATGTTATAGAATGCTTTTGTTCATTGTTTCAGAGCAATTGAAATGGAATGGTTTTACCCCGCTGTGATGGCTTGGTCAAAACACAACCATATATATTATTGGATCGAACTCGTTTCATGCATGGGGATTAGACTTGTTTGGTCAAAACACAACCATATATAATATTGGATAGTAAGAGTCGGTATCAAAACCTGTATTCAAGCTATGCAGCACATATGCAAGAATCCAAGTAGTTAAATGATTACAATTCAGCATGGGGGATTAGGTAGCTAGATTTAACCTGCACCAAGAGCATGTGTATATAAATAAATTAACATAATTTTGTCTAATCACAACGATGTTAGGTCAAGAAGCACCGGATCACACAAATTAATTAATTAGTAGTTTAATTATATGGATATGTGAAATTGAAGTTGAAATGGATATGTGAATTTGAAATGGATTACAGTTTTGTTTTTCTTTCTTGAAGGCTTGAAGCAATGGATGTTGTAGAGCAAGATTTTACGAACCTTAGTGATGGAGGGTCAGTGGAAGTTACAATGGGAATACATCCTGATCATGGAAGTGAAAATACATAAGATACAAATACAAGTCCGGCAAAGAAAAATGCTAGAGTAATCTAATTAGGTAAGCGAACACTCAGGTCTCCTGTTTGGAAAACTTTCAACAAATTGACTACTATTTTTGAAGATGGTAAAAGTCGTGCTCAATGTAAAGATTGTAATAGACTAGTAGTGTATGAATGTTTTTTTATTAGGCTCTTATTTTCGAGTATAGATGTAGTACTTAAACGACAAATGTATTTTAATATTTTGAAGTAATATTTATGTGGCAATGTGTGATGTGCAAATTTAAGAAAAAAATATATTTTTTTCTTAACGGGTCATAACGGGTCGGGTCACTTTACCTGGGTAAAGTGACCCGACCTGTTAAGGACCCGTTAAGATAATAGGTGTTACACGAAAACGATACGAACACGACAGACACGACTCGTTTGCCAGGTCTCGTGTCTTCTAAAGTTTTTATTGAAGTCCTTTGACTTATTTCCACATTAGCATTTTGTATTACTTTATTATAAATAAGAATTTAATTGAGTGTTTAACTCTTTTATTTCAGGCAACTAATTATCATCCTAAATTAATTATTTTTTCAATACAATTAAATTGTTAAATCTTTTGTTTTTTTTAAAGACCTAATCAGATAAATAGTCCCCGTGGTCATAAGCTATTCGGAAGGTAGCCTCTGTGGTAAAAAAAATTCGGATTTAAACCCTTGTGGTCTAAGTCTGTTAGGATTTATACTCAAAATTAAAACTTCCGTCATTCTTCCGTTAGTATCATGCACGCGAGTGTCACATGTAAGGATAAGATGGTCATTTCATCCCCCGTTTCATCCCCGTTTCATCCCTTCCGCTCCTCCCATATGTAGATTTACATCAAGCATTAATCTTTTCGAAGATTTGAATAAAATTTCACAGCAAAAAGCAAAAACCATCCACAGTGAGGCAAAACCCAGATGAAAAAACTCACCTCTGATCGTCAGATCCCACCACCAGATCTTAGAATGCCACCACAGAAGCCAAACAGAAATGGAGAGAGAGAGAGAGAGAGAGAAATTTGACAGAGTCAGAGAGAGGAGAACGTGCGAGGTCCAAACAGTAAGAAACAAGAAACTAATTTGAAAAATGTTAATTGGGGATTAGACTATAATTAGGGGGTGCGAGTGGAGAGACAGGTGAGGTGAGTTGTGTATTACTAATTAATTTAAGGTTTAAATAAAGAGGTGGTGCGGAGGAGGAGAAGCCATGAAAGCGGCGACTTTCAACATCTTCATCATCTGAGGCCAATCAGAAAGGTTTTGAATAAAGAGGTGGTGCGGAGGAGCAGTTCAATCAAAGAATTCAGCTGCGCACAGGATGCAATTTCAGTTGGTGATGTCTTTGTTTATGAATGGAGAGTGACTATGGAAGGGATGAAATGACCATCTTATTTTCACATGTGATACTCATGTGCATAATACTAACAGATGAATGACGGAAGTTTCAATTTTGGGTATAAATCCTAACAGACTTAGACCACAAGGGTTTAAATCCGAATTTTTTTACGACAGGGACTACCTTCCGAATACTTTATGATCACGATGATTATTTATCCGATTAGGCATTTTTTAAATCTACCAAAAAAATTAAGATCAGTGGGAAGAATATATTTATATTATGTATCCATATATAAGTGGGCACAATATTTTTCTATCCATGTTATGTACCCATGTTCATAAATGGGTACAATATTTTATGTTTATATTATGTACCAATAGTACTACCATATCTTTTTTTTCTGTCATGGAATGTATTCATATGCCAATAAATATTGTACCCATTTATAAGCATAGGGACATAATATGAACCCATATGAGGTTATTCATGTGAGGTTTACCCATATGTTTTCTTTTTCTGTCATAGAATAAACCTCATATACATCCATGTGATGTTTAATTATTCGAAGAATGTACCCATGTTGTTTGGTACATTTTTTGTTGTTGAGAGAATGTACACATATTTTTGGATTGAAGAATCCACCAATGTTTTGCAGTACATTATTTATTCGCTGATTTGATGAATGTACAAATAGTTATATATATATATATATATATATGTATGTATGTATGTATGTATGTATGTATGTATACATTATTTTTCTTATTTTATATGTACATACTTTTGTATAACAAACCATATTTTTGTATTGATTTTTAAGTTTTTGACCGGGCCTCTTTCTAGCCTAGTGGTTAATTGCGCTAGCATTGATTCCTCAAGGTTCTTGGTTTTAAAGCTGATATTGATGATTGTGCAGATTATGATGATAAGGACTTTTAAGAGTTTGATATATCTTTAATATTTTGAATCACAAATTATAAGTTTTTTTTTTTATTTCATAAATATAGGTAACTGCAAGTCTGCAATTATAAATTTTTAAATTAAAAATGTATCACATTAATACTAATTTGCTAAAGTAGAATGTTTCAATTAAATAACATTAAAGATTAGGAACCGCATCCAAAATTTTCCTTCACAAAATAAGTGACAATATGTTGCATGATTTTATTCTTGCTGTTTTCGGCCATCTGAAATATAGTGGGTTTCCAAACACACTATTGGGTACAAGGTCTAACCCATGTAACAAACAATCCTCCTTCCTCACTCTGCCTTGCTGCACCACACACGGTACAACATATATTCACTGAATTATTCTTTTTAATTTATAGAAAATATTGAAAACTTTGAGAAACGGTTTCTCAGACCTAAAAACTAAAAGGTTCAAGATCAAATAAGCCTTTGTGAGGTCAGTGGTAAATGACGAATTGTGAGGCTTTTTTCAAATTAAAAACTGGAGGTCTCGGGTTCAAGACTTGTTGCTGGTGTGAAAGCTAGACTTGTGGCCATGAGAGGCTGAAATGCTTATGTGAGTCTTCCCGACCCCCGAAATGACTGGATAACCATGGTTTACCACTAATTGTCCTCCTTTAAAAAAAAATCAAATAAGCAAATCAAAGGCCCAAAGATTAAAAAAAAAACATACAAGCAAATCAAAGGCCCAAAGATTAAAAAAACATACAAGCAAACCAAAGGCCCAAAGATTACATATAAATAAACAAAAATAGGCCTAAAACATCAGAAAACACAAAAAGAGCCAAAAAACAGTTAGGCCCAAAATTAACACAAAGCCTCCAAAACCAGAAGCTTCCACAACTTTCTCCACCGACCCAGTTCCAAGCAATCCATCTGAAAGAAAACACCCTTTGATACCAATATGAATAAATCGTAACTTGGGAATTTGCTTGTTTGTTTAATTTTGCGATTGCACCTACGTCAAGCCCTAGATTGCTTACGTACCCTTTGCGAGGGATCAAACCACTCGTAGTTCATGGATGATTTGGTTTGGGATTTTCAGTGAGTGAATGACCCACTAAAAAAAAAAAAAAGGTTTTGTGTTTGGTTTATATGGATACCTTGAATTTGTTTGAGTGAATTCGGTTGAATGTACCTGTGAAATCCCGTTCCTGGATTTCACTATTGCAAACTACATAATTGTATTGAGGGAATATTATATTATTTTTGAAATTTATATTAATTGTAGAGGTTGAGATTGTGTATTCAAAAGATATCAAGGTGAAAAAGCTACAGTTAGAAGTTGCTTCTAATTAATTAAGGAGAAAAGGTGGAAAAAGAAAAGAAAAAAAAAATAGAAACTGCCGAATGGCAGCAGGAGAAAGCGGGGGAAGAGTTTCAGGAGGGGAAAAGGAGGGGAGGTGGTGGCGAATCGGAAGAGGAGAGAGGAAGAGGGTGACAAATGGAGAAGGAAGAAAGGGGAGAAAGGAGAGAGGTGCAGAGCACCCAAACCAGACCCCATGCAACCCGTACCCAACCCGTGACCCAGCCTTCGACCCGGACCTCCCCGAGGGTTTTTCCGACGATCTCCGCCATTTTTTCCGACGAATTGGAGCGATCCACCACTCCAAATCATCATCTAGTCCCTCCCTATTCCATTTACACCCAAAATTTGAAGAAATTGGGTTGTAAATTGGTGAAGAACCGTCGGAGGGTGCGACAGGTTCGTGGGACGATTCCTCAAATCCTGAAGCTAAATCCTTCAATTACCACTACCAAAACACTCCTCTAGAGGCCAGGAACAAAGCCCAAACAGGTTTGGAGGCGGCGGAGAACCGGTGGTGACGAATCTAGGCACACCTATTTCTAGGGTTCCGGCGGGTTCGAGGGAAATTGGGGCTTTTCCCGGCCAAATTGGACTTGGTCACAGGTATGAAATTTTCTCCACTCATCGAGATCTACATTTCTATGAAATTTGGTAATTTTTGGAAATAGTTGAATTTTCCGGCGAATAGGGACGGCCGGCGTGTGGGTCGAGACCCCACCTGCCCTTCCTAGACTAATTTGGATACTCTGATTTTATATGTGACGTTCGATTGACGAAATCTCGTCGTATGACTATAGTTTTAATAGGGACTGCCACTTGGATATTATATGAATTGACGATCCGACCGTTGGATTGTTATCAAACTTTAATGCGTTATAGAACGTAATATTTGAGGACCATAGAAATTTACGGATCGGGGATCCGACATACATATGTTTCCAAATTGAATTTCTAAGTTTGTAAAATCAAACGTTGGTCGCCACTTGAATTTGTAATTGGCGGAGATCCGACCGTCGGATCGCGATGAAATTTCAATTTGTTGTTTTAGAAGCATAATGTGGGCTTTAGAAAGTTACGGATCCAAAATCCAATGTGCAGATCTTCCGGATCGAATTATGTAGAATTATGGACCCTACCTTTGACCGAGAGTTGACTTTTGGTCAACATGTCTCGAAACATTCTAAATACTAAAATTAGTACTACGGGAGACTTAAGTGAAGTCTAATGAGCCTACGTTGGTTAGAGATTGACTTAAACATATGTGATATGGTTATTACCTCGATTTTCTTATATTGGTATCATATGTGAATATGACTTGGTTTTATAATGTGATTTCTTTTGAAATGTGATTTTATATATTTACCCATAGACCTATGTTTATTAAACATGATTTGGCTTGTGTGCTGATGATGATTGTGATATGTGATTTGACGTGCATATTTGGAATGTGGTTGATTTGCATAGATGGTATGATATGATGAAATGTGAGGGCTAGTAGTGGGCTGTTAACCCATTGGCATGGGGTTTGTTGCTTCGGAACTTGTTTCATATCCCATTTCATTATTTCATTTCTCGCTTCATTGATTGTTCTAATTTAATACTTGTGCTTTGTTTCATTTCGTTGAGCCATTGTAAATTGGACACTTGATTCATGATTTGTTTCTTTGAGCCGTTGATATGTTCCTTGGCCTTCCGCTTGGTTCCATTGGTGATCCGGAACTGAGTACCCGCTGGGATTCCGTTGAGTGATGGTCCAGAATCGTATCCTGGTTTGGATTCCATTGAGTGATGGTCTGGAATCCCTTCTACTCCGCGATTCCGTTGAGTGATGGTCCGGAATCGTATCCTAGTTTGGATTCCGTTGAGAGGTCCGAAATCCTCTTTTTGTGTCTTGGTTCCGTTGAGTGGTCCGGAACCCGATGTTGATGGATTTCTTTGAGTGGTCCGAAGTTGCATCATTTGACTTGTTGGTTCCTTGGATTTGATATCAACTTCAGAGATGTAGGCTTCGGCCGAATTGTGTCTCTCTAGCCCTGCATTTTGGTGTATGATATGTGTTATTGATTGATGTGATTGTGGAATAATGTTGGTTGTGATTGTTGTCATTATGATTAGACTCATTGACCATTGTGGCTAGAGGATAGCATTGTGCTTTGTTGACTGTTCTTTGAGATGTTGCATACTATGAATTGCGGTATTATGTGAAACATAATGATTTATATGAAGGATGAATTGGAAAGCATATGTGTGGGAATAACATACCTGTGTGCATGACAAGATGATAATTGTGTTTGGCTTATGGTTGATGTGTAGTGTGGTATCCTATGGTTTCCACTATAAGTATTTTACAAAAAGATTAGAGTTTGACGAATGATGAACTACGAACGGCTTGATCCCTGTTTAGGGTACGTAGGCAGTCTAACGAGGATGTTAGATGCAGCCATAAAGTATATGAATTTTTTTTTTTTTTACGCATTTGGATCTCGAGTTGTGCTTTGCCCATATCCCGGAGGCGAGGTATGTTTGAGATACGGGTATTTGGTGATGTCACATGTCGATCTTGGACGTATGTCGGGATCGGGGCGTGACAGTACCAGGGGTTTGATTTGGACTTGTGGTGAATTTGGTTAAATGAATCAGGGATTCAATTTGGTATTTTAGTTTTCCGGTTGAGACTAGGATGTGGTACTAGACTGCCTACGTATCCTTGGCGGAGTCAAAGCAACGTAATTCGTTAATGTTTTGGTGTGGCTTTGTGCCATTTGGAGTGGCTTTGTGTCATTTGGAATTTGAAATGGTTTTATGCCGTTTGGTTGTCAAATAAAATTAATGGGCAATTTTATGTGAACCCATTAATTTATTGTTGACACTTGAGTTTGGTTTTGAGCGTAATTCAAGATCATTTTAGTGTTGCGTATTGCCTTATGGAGCTAACACTGCGATATAGTCTTAAAGAAGGGGATGCCAATTCTTTTCAGACTATAGAGCTTGCTGCAAATGGGTCTCTCTCTCAATAATTTGTCTTGGGGAGTCAAATTGCACATTGTTTCTATGATTGAGACTTTGTTGCCAACGATGAGCCTTTCAGGTGCACATTAGTTGAAACCTCCACTTTGACTTTATTCTTTCTTTTGGTCTTCAAATAGCATGCAGACTTGGAAAAAGAAGAACATAGAACATTTTACAAACCCGAAGAAATTGGGTATTTCCTTGTTATTCCATTGATTGCTTGCTTAGACCTTCATTTCCTTCTTGTTTCATCTTCTGCAATCAAATATATGATTGGAAGACTTCTCTTTTGTCCTGATATTGGATGGCATCTTTCCCACCTGACACTTGTGTAAAGTGACGCTCTACCCATAAATCTTCTTGTAGCTTTGCTCTGTCTACCAAACCTTTGGATGTTAATATAAAGCTTGCCATATTTATCAAAAGCATTTTTGACATCTCTTCTTTGTTTCGACAAGAACATGGCTTTTGTACAGAGACTTGTTCTTTTCCATACAATATACAGACTTGGAGTTTTGAGCTTTTGCAGATAACGTGAAAGACATTTTGTTGCTTTTCTTTTATTTTTCTTGTCTCCGTACTTTAACTTTGGTCCATCTTTGAAATGCCGTGCAAACAGCATCCCAATATGCTTTGTTGGAACCTTACGAATACGAAGGAAGACATCATCATCATCTTTAATTTCTCCTTTTTCTTGAACTCGTACCCCAATAGGGATTTCGTAGAATTTTATGCAACGGTTGTACCTGTGAGCAAGAACAAACACCAACACTAGAATTTAGAAAGAGAACAGGTTCTTTCCTCTCAAGTTGCATCTTGCTATCTTTTTCACAGGGACCAAGCTTAGAATTTTGAAGCTGCACATGACGGACCGGTGTGAGATATTTGTTGTCTACAGAAGTTGCTTCTTGGTTTCTATGAACAGACCGTTGCATCTAAGGCTTGGTGGAGAGAATTTGATGTTTGTTCCCTTGTAGCCTTTTTTACAGGATGAGGCCTGGAACTCCTCTTATTTCTTTGTCTCGAGTACACCTTTGTGGTCTTCAGAGTTCCTACAGTGTTTGTGAGCGAGCAGCGGACACCATCGGGCAGACATATCAATTTCATAGCACCTCCACTCCACGTGCAGGGATCACTTTTCGCCTTTTCAGCACCTCCATGTTGTTGAAATTTTTTTAGATCGACGGGCCTGGGGACCACTCTAATGATACCAATATTGTTTCTAACTTTACCACCTGTCTAATCCGTCAGATGTGAGATTTTACTACAAAAAATCTCGATATTATTTAGAGTGGGGTAATCCTATTTAAACTCATTGGTTCCCCTATCCCCACCGATGTGGGACTTTAACACATGTCAGAGATCACTTTTCGGTGCTGTGCCGAGAAAATTTCTTGACGAGTAGATTTTGACTTTTCCCGTAAAGATCACTTTCTAGCACCTCTGTGTCTACATAGAGACATGTTGTGCCGAGAAAGTTCTTGATAAGTAGATCTGAGCCGCTAAAGGTGAACAACTTGGAGTTCTTCTGGGAGAGGGACAAGTTGATAGTGATGAGGGGGCAGAGCTAGACATTTCTTTCTTGATGTTTTGCAGGAACCAATTGCAATGTTTCTTCCTTGTTTTGATTCCTCTAGCAGTTGAATGCCTTCTGCTCTCAATGAACTTCAGCAGCCTTTCGTTCTCTCCTTTATTTATTTATTTATTTATTTTTTTGCCGTCTGTCTTCTTCTTCCCCTTTGAACCTGGCCTTACTCTTTTTAGACGCGAGGAACAGTTCATATAACCTCTTCCATTTTTCTATTACGTGTGCTACTTTCATAGGGGTGTGGGGGAGAAATTTTTCAGTATGACTGGCACACGAGGTGGTACACCACGTGTTATTATATAAATTGTGAGATATATATGTTAAAAAATTAATAACTTAAAAAATAAAATTTCCCACTATTTACATAAAAACATGTGGTATACCACCCGTGTTCCCGTTACAATGAAAAATTTCTCGGTGTGGGGAGGTTGAGAAAAGGCCATCACTTGGAGAGATTTTCGGTGTGATCGGCATAAGGGGTGGTACATCATATGTCATTATATAAATAATGGGATATATGTGTTATACTGAAAAATCTCTCTGAGAGATTTTTCAGTGTGACTGGCACACGGGATGGTACATCATGTGTCACTATATAAATAATGAGATGTGTGTGTTAAAAAATTAATAACTTAAAAAATAAAATTTTCCACTACTTACATAAAAACACGTGATGTACCACATGTGTTCATGCCACAATGAAAATTTTCTCCATCACTTGAGTGGAGAACGTGGGACATTAGGAGAGTTCGAGATAAACACTTAGCTCCATATTTAGGTTTTTTTTTTTTTCCTTAAAAAATGACAACTAGTGACAAGCCACGGTTATCTACTTATTCTGGACCCGGAGAGTCTATGGGGAATTTTACCCTACTCGTGACCACAGTTAAACAGACTTACCAACTCGTAGCATCGAACTCGAAATCTCCCACTTTTTTTGGTTTATTAGAGAGCCAGTCCGCGCGCTCTTAGCACTGACCAACCTGCTAAGTTTCATCAGGCCATGTATTGAGGTCCACGTGTGCTTATGTTGTACACATTTTTTTCTCCCTCTTCTTATCTTATATTTATGAAAAAAATCACGTGAGTTTTAGTTCAAGTTGGTCCGCATTTTGGACTCGTCATTTTCCAAAGTCTCCTTATTCTATAATATTTTCCATGAAAAAACTGCGGCGGGATTTCTTTTAGATAACATCTTTCTTTGACGGAAGCTTTGGATTGAACCTCCCGAAAAGCGCGAGAGAAAATGCTCTTAAAAGATGCTCGAATAGAATGCTTAATTTTATTTACGGGATCCCCACAAATTTGGTTCGAATTAGGTACGTTTTACATTAAAATAATGCAAAAGACAAAGGGTCATATCATAGGTGACAGAGAGAGAGGTGAGTTACAATGTTAGAGCCGAACAAGTCACCAAACCCCCACAACACCAGAAAAACAATATCCTTAATTTCCCAATTCATTAAGTTCTCAGAATTTCACACAAAAATGAAAACTTGAGGGAATCTAGAATTTGAGCTGATTTTTCAGAAAAGAAACTGGAACATCTTTCTTTCAACATTGCAGGTTAGTTTTTAATTTTCCAAGTTTTCCTTTACATTTGCTTTTGTTTAATATTGTTTCCAATTTTTTTGGGATTATTGGGTAAACCAATTTTTATTTATTTTTTTCAAAAAGTAAAGATAATCAGAAAGTTAAGAGTTAGAGTGGACCTGCAGAAACTTGTCTAAGACACAAACTTCAATTGGATAATTTTAATTCCTTATTTTTATGGCTCAGAAACTTCAATTGGGTGGAATGGAATGAATAGATTTTCTGTGTTCCCAGATATGTGGTTATATTCGCAATGAGAGAGACTAACATGCATCTGGGATGTCAAGTTGGCTGTATCTCAAACCTATCATGTTTTAACATTCTCACACGTCATCCTATGATTGGTTTGGGATATCGCCACTTTAGCTTCCTAGTTGCATATAAGTTCTTCTCCTACACTCCTTCACAGTAGCTTTTTCCATGTGAACATTGCTTATGAGTAGTGCCTGCAACTATTTATGGTTTATGAATAAGTTACTTCCAAGTTGTAAAATTTCTGGTAGTCGTTCGTACAGAAGTATCGTTTCTGATATGACCATATGGAACTAGGAATTATGCGCGTAATCTGATCAGGTCCTGTAGATGGCAGATGGAAGCCCGAAGTACACTGTTGACGAGGCTCTTGTGGCCATGGGGTTTGGAAAGTTCCAAATTCTTGTGCTTGCTTATGCCGGCATGGGTTGGGTCTCAGAAGCCATGGAGATGATGCTACTCTCTTTTGTTGGACCAGCGCTTCAGTCTGCTTGGGTTCTTTCGTCTGAACAAGAAAGTTTAATAACCAGTGTGGTTTTTGCTGGAACGCTATTCGGAGCTTACTCGTGGGGCATAGTTTCTGACAAATACGGACGTAGGTGGGCACTTTCTTGTTTCCTTATTTTTCTTCTCCTTGGTTAATTCAGACAGTCTGAATCATGTATAAATACATTATGCAAGAATGATGACAAAAAAAAATTTAGTGATTCGGACTTTTGTACAATCTTTTGTTATGGTTCTTTCCTCTAAATATTCTAACGGATGTACATCATTGAGATGCCTTGTACTGCACACGCACAACCTGCATCTTTTAGTAGTGAAAACAATGCTATTTCTCTGGTACATGCTGTCCAATTGAGCTATGTACTTGAACCAGAACTTTTAAATGATAGGATTTCTTCTGCTAGTACTGATCGCTTCTGCTCGGGTTTGCTATTTATAGCATCTGCTTGGCATTTCTGCATTTCGTTTTCTGTCTACGCACCTGCACATTTTATTAACTGTTGTTTTCTTTATCTATCTTCATGGGATGCAGATTTGGCTCTTTTTGCCTTTCCAATGTTTGAATGCACCTAATTTCCAAGTTAACAATTGTACTGGTTCTTTTTTTTCTTTTTGTTAAACTTCTATTCCTCCAGGAAAGGATTCCTCATTACAGCCTTGGTTACTTCTGGAGCTGGTTTTCTGAGTGCTCTTTCCCCCAATTATACATCCTCGCTCGTCCTTCGTTGCATAGTTGGTGTTGGTTTGGGAGGTGGCCCTGTACTCTCATCCTGGTTTCTGGAGTTCATTCCTGCTCCTAACAGAGGCACCTGGATGGTTATTTTTTCAGCTTTTTGGACTGTTGGAACAATTCTTGAGGCTTCACTTGCGTGGGTATGTTTTTGAGTACTTTCTTCGTATTCGTTTAAGTTTTCTAGATTTGAATCCGCGCCTTTCTGTTTTTCGTTTTTGTATATTTCATTATTTTGTCAGTTTTTCATCCTTACATATTGGAAGTAATGGAATTTTGGCATCAATACTGCCTAATTTTTAACAGTCCTGTCAACTGGATACGATAAACACAAAAAACATTAGGAGTCACTTCCTTATTCACCTTACATATTCGACTGCAGATAATTTATTTTCCCTTGTTTTGCGTTTGTAGTGCAGTATGTGTAATGAGAATATAAGGTTGGTACCTTCATATATTTATGTTGTGTTCTTTGCAGATTGTCATGCCAAACTTGGGTTGGAGGTGGCGACTTGCCTTGTCTTCACTCCCTTCATCGCTTCTCCTCATATTCTATTGGGTTGCTCCTGAATCACCGAGATATTTGTGCTTAAAAGGTAGAACAACTGAGGCAATCAATATTTTGGAGAAAGTAGCAAGAATGAATGGAATGAAACTCCCTTCGGGGAATGTTGTTTCTGATTTGAAAATTGAGTTACCTCAAAATAGTACTCCATCAGAAGCTATGCGTTTGATCTCACCGACAGATAAAGAAGATCTAACTCCTAAGGAGATGGATTCTAATGTGGGGGGCATCTCTTCACTGTTAACGCTTCTTTCCCCAAAATTAATTAACGCTTCTTTCCCCAAAATTAATCAGATCAACCCTGCTCTTATAGGTAGTATTCTTTGGGAATGCTTTTTCATATACGGCCTGGTGCTTCTGACAACTGAGTTGAGCAGGGTCCTTCACGATAGTCTACATATATGCCCCAGAGGTAATTTGTTAATGCATTCATCATTTCAAGAGGCCACAAACACGAAAATTGATTCTTAAGTCTGCAACCAGTCCATGCTTTCATTCAAGGCATATTGTCTGGGATTTTTATTATTCACATGAACTTGGATTTTGTTTGACATCCAGCACATACACGGAACCTCTATATTCTTTATCACATTCATAAATGTGAATACAAAATGATCTCATTGTTTATCTTTATCATATGAAAGAACTCCGCGTCTAAGAAATCATTTTGTGATGAACCTTGTTTGAATATTCACATTCTCAGTCTTCTGGTTGTATGAATTTGTGTCCATGAAAATCATTTAGAACTTATGCCGGGGTTTTGATCTTTATTTATTTGGTTTGAACCGTAGATATACCCAACCTCAGTCCGAACAACTGGTGTTGGAATCGCAAGTGCAATGGGAAGAATTGGTGGAATGGTATGCCCTCTTGTGGCAGTAGGTTTGGTACATGGATGCCATCAAACAGCATCCATTCTGCTGTTTGAGATTATAATTTTACTTTCGGGGATATGCGTTTTGCTCTTCCCGTTTGAAACCAAGGGCCTTGAATTGAGCGATACTATATCGGATTCAAAGACTCAAATGCAGTAAATGCATTTGTAAGAACATACCGCATACAGTAGATGTTTTACAGTGTCGATTTCATAGACACGAAAGAAGAAATTAGGCAAGGATTCTTTCATTCCCAAATGCAGCTTGTGAATATTTAGCAGCAGCAGTTGTAACTTTTTCTTTCCTTGAAGCAAACTGTGTTCCTTAAACATCTTAAAGTGAGTATATTGCATTTCTAATTTAAAAACTGAAAGGTTGGGCAGAAAATGTAGAACTCTTGGACAATAATACAATGCCATGTGCGGAAGTAAAAATAAATGAGATTGTATGATTGGTTCAGGACACCACCGTGGCATCTCGAGAGTGTAGGCAAGTCAACTTGTCCTATGAGATTCTGAGAAGGCTTAAGTCTGTCTATTGAGGCATTTTCCTCACAACTTTTGATATCCGAATCACTTGTGAAATATCACAAAAATCTCCAGTGCCTCACAACTTGATGGAGAATTAGTTTTACAGGCTCAAGAAGTTGAAATCATGAGAGATTTTACCACAACCGGGGCATGTATCATCTTTTTCTTTTTCTTTCTCTCATCATGTATCCAGTTGTGTTTAAGAATCTCCTCGAGAGGAGATTCTCTCATGTCCTCCATTTCACCATGTGTTAGTCATTATTGGATAGTGAGACCTCGTTTGATAGAGAGGATTTGTTTGGGTAGAACTATTCACTATATTGAAAGCATTTTGAGGGAAGAAATAGATGACAACTATATGACTTTGTCCAATCAAAGGTTACTCATGAAGAAACCTACCCAATAAGAAAGTAGTCATCTATTTCATCTTTTAAAATGTCTTCAATATAGTGAACAGTCTTACTCAAGCTAAATCATTTCTAACAAACGATGTACGTTATAAACACTCAGTGAGTAACTCTTCGACAATAATGTCATATGGACTAAATATTGGTTTCAAGAGAGAGAGAGACTTGCAAGAGTACCCATTTTTTGTCTTTGGTTGCATCAATTGAAGGATTGTGAGTAGGAGAAGGGAAAGAGAGCATTTTACAGGAACATCGTTAACACAGCTTTGTGGGATCTCTGTGTTCTTGCTACACTGCTACAAAATCATAAGGGCCACTTGGGAACAATCAATACATTTGGAAGAATGCCTCACAGGGGTGTTTTTTTTTTTTTTCTTCCACGTAACTAAATTGTTAAACTCTTCGAAATCAAATAACAATGTCTTAATGATTAAATACTTACAACATGGTAGTCAAATATTAATGACATAGTGATCCAATATCAACCACTTATTGAAGAACTGATCATAGAAAAATTGACTGATTTAATCAAAAAAGTAATTGATTAAAACTATGAGAACTTTAACGAAAAACTCCTGGTACTGTTTACTTTAACGAAAAACCACATTTTTACACTAAAAAGTCAATTCTGATACTATTTACTTTACCCTTTATTTTGTCATTATCGTTAAAACTCAAAGTTTTCAAACCATTTTCATTAGTTTTTTTTAAAACTATATTTCGATCAATTATCGATGACATACCAATAAAAATTTGACACAATCGACTTCATGATTTCAATAATTGAGAATTGAAAAGTATTCGCTTGAATTAATGTCCTAAAACTATATTTGAACATATTTTTGAATGACCAAACAGGCCTAGAGAAGTAAAGTGAGTCAGTTCTCACGGTGCGCAGGATTACATGTGCACATTTCTCTTTCTGGGCACCTCACTCTTCCTTTGGCTTTCCCCACAATTTCACCATTTCAGTGACTTCCACGCCCGCATTTTCCTTTTTTTTTTTCCTCCAATTTTACCAATAAATAAATAAAACTAAAATCCAATAAAAAAGCAAAAAACCATAGCGAGAAACTTCTTGTTTCTGCAGGAAAAACATGGCGTACGTTATAAAACAAATATAATTTTAATTTTTAATAAAATAAAATAATCATAATAATGTTATTATGTTTTATAACTAGATGAGAGAGAGGTATAAAATATATACATATATAGGTAGATACTGTACCTCCTGCTTAGATTCTCGTGCGTGGTGCTGTCTCTTTGAAAATTGAAGATCTTTGCTTGAGATTCATGGCGGCAAACCAACCGCAGGCTCCAGATCGTACTTCTGGTACGTCAATCCAACAATCCCATATCATAAATAATCTACCTTTTTATTCTCTTTGCTTAATTCTGCCTCTTGAATTTCGATCATGTTATTGTTATTTTTTTTTTAATTTTTAAATCTGGGTTGTTTTTGTTGATCATTTCCTCAGATGGGTTTGTTTGTTTTGCTTTGATTTGTATGTAAAGTCAATGAATTGGTGAATTTTTTGGTATTTCTGTTGGGGATTTCGAGTTTTAGTGATTTTTGCAGTGGGAATTTTGGCATCTGTGATTGGCTTGGTGTGTCGAACTGTGTCCTGATCTGGCGTTGCTGGTAGGCTGAGGAGTGTCTGGGATTGGAGATCTAGTACTATCTGTGTATTGTCATGACAGAATTGTTGTAAGCATTGATTGTTCATATTCTGTTTCCGTGTTTCGATTTTGTGTTTGAGTTCATTTATTGATGATGTGTTGGATCGTGTGAATGTGTTGCATCGAGTTCAGTCATAGTTTAGTCCGAATACTATACGGAATCACGGATCAATTTATTCATGCATGTATGCAGTGAAGATACAGTTTTAGTGATCATTTTTGGGTTATAGGAATCATTTCGATATTCATTTCTGAATTGCTGTCAACAAAAAGTATACTAGGGACTGTATAGTGGTTGTGCAATCAAATTTATATATCATGTGTATTAAGTATAAACTACTTTCAGACTCGGGTTTTGTGTTTGGAGAAGCCTCTCTTTGATATGGCAAAAATGTAACTTTTCTGAACAAAAGTTATATAGGTAATAGCGCATCACGCTTCTACTAATCCTCGTGTGGTTTCATTTCTCGTCATTGTAGTCTTTATATGTGTATCGCCACGGTCTGGCTTACTGGGGACTGGGGTGAGGCAGATTGAAAAGGAAAGCTGTTGTTCCTAGTAGTAGGAGGTGGATGAATTCAAAAAGTTCAAGATTTTTATAAGAGGAAAGAAAATGAGTCCTTTTAGTCCAAATTTTTTGCTTATTTTTCTTTTCATTATAAAATTCACGAAAATTTTACTTTTAGTTCTTTTTGCAATTTGGGTTATCGCTAGAAGCTCTCTTGAAGTAATTACAGCTGGACATTGTGTATCCAAAAACATTTCCTGTTCCATGAATTTCATTGTTTATAGTTTGAGCAGTTAGGATCATATCTATGGCAGCTTTTGTGAAGTTGAGATCTTTATCTGTATTTTTGTTTTTGACCTTTTTCTATACGAGTGGGTAGCTCAAAATTTCGTGTTTTTTATTTGAACCTATTGATGTAGACATGATTATGAAATATATTCATGTGCTTCTATTTATCATGTGTGGGTAGGTGTGCACGCGTGGATATGTGCGCACATATTCATAGCTTCAAGTTTTCCTATCCCCAAATTTTGCTTTGGTTGGTCAATAATTTGTACTCCCTATGTTTCTAAGACTCTACTAAGTCACTGAGCATACTGATCATGGATGCAGAAGAGAAACCTGCCGAACCAGATAGCATGAAGGAGCAGGTAGTTGTGAGTCCAACACGATACTCTTCTGATCCATTGCCAGTTCTTTGTAATTTAAATTCAATTCTTTTTCTTTACTCCCTCTTGTGCATGACAACTTTCGTTTGTTTATCTGTTATCAGCCCCATGTCTCAAAAAATGAGAGGTCAGTTTCTCCTAATCCTTCTCCGGATGCTGCCACCATAGGTCTTCCAAGGGAGGCAGCAGGTCAATCAGGTCCTTTTGGTTCAGGTGGAGATCACACTGTTTTCCCACCTAATGTTTATGCGCCTCAGGCCCAGCCCTTCTACTATAGAGGTTAGTCTTTTATTCCTCTGGGTCGGGATGCGCTGCCATGGAAATGAGCTGTTCACAGCTGGGTTGAGTCTGAAAATACGCTTCACTGTTTGTTGGCCTTTTCAACATTACAGTGATTCACCTCCATCAGGAAGGAATTTTTTTCCCTTTTTTGTGTTTAGTAATCCAATCAAAATATGGCTTCAGTTGTGAGGTTGGAATATAAATTCCAAATTTTATACATTTGTAGCTGACCTAGTATTTTTTTTCTTTGGTCGGTACTCGATACTGTCTTGGAGGCTTGTATTCATAAATGGATTTTTAACTATAGTTCTAGAGAGGGATGGTTTTTGACATGTCGTATAAGGAAAAATAAATTGTAAAGTAGTCCTTTGTCGTCTTTAGTTATGTTTTATGTTGCTCTCATAGAATGTAAGTATAGATACAATGCTATCATTTGCGATGTAGGTTATGAAAATGGAACTGGTGAGTGGGACGAATATTCTCCATACATCAACACCGAAGGATTGGAGATTAATTCTCCTGTGAGTGTATCTTTATGCATTGTCATTCATATATATACGTTTTTTTTTTCTTTCAGGTTAACTAATTGTAATTTTCGTTTATTTTCAATCTTGATTAGGGTGTCTACAATGAGAATCCTTCTTTAGTCTTTCATTCTGGATATGGCTACAATCCGCAAATGCCGTACGGGCCTTACTCCCCGGTTACAACACCAATGCCATCCGTAGGTGGAGATGCCCAGTTATATTCCCCCCAGCAATACCCATTTTCAGGACCGCCTTATTATCAGCAGCTTGGTCCTCCTAGCATGCAATATATTACCTCACCTACTACAGTTTCACAACCAGAGCTCACCACCTTAGTTAATATCGACCAACAAGGTGACAATATGCTTTTTGGACCAAGGCCTGGTTATCATCCTCCAGTGGGATCTTTTGGTAGAGCCAATTTTCCTGGAAATCCTGGTAGTCATGGTTTTCATGACTTGCAGCAAGGATTTGATGGATTTAGATCTGGAGGTCTTTGGTCAGACTGGCCAAAACCCTCAGACAGGCACAGGTCTCCCTTATCGCCATCAGTGTCTCCACAGCCAATTGGCCCACTGGGCTTATATGGGCAGAATGTTGGCATGGTATGTTCTCGTACCTGTGCATGTCTTTAACTATGATCTTTTGAAATCTCATTGGTTATTTTTTGTCTTCAATCCTGTTTCAACAATGTTTTTGAAACTGATTTCTGGTTTCTTCTCTTCCATCAAATCTTGGAGGAAGGAACTTGCATATATTTTGCAGAAAATGTTATATTACGTACTTTTGCTCAAAATATTATTTCCACTCAGTCATAATTTGTCATATGGAAGTCAAAGTTTTCAGGAAATATATATTCTACTCTCTCCTTCCCTCCCTCACCTCCCGCTTTCCTTTTAACAGTTTCTTCAAGCTGCTTTTGACTCAATACTGTCACATGTGCTACCTTGTTCACCCCTGTTCTTAAGTTGTTTACTCTCCGCTTCTCCTTGCATCAAGATTTTGTATTTTTGTAAATCATGGTTATTAAATATTAGTCTTTGCAATGCACCATAACTAGAATCTTTGCTGTTGGTATTTCTATGTCTTGCAAGGAAAACTGATTGCAACAGCGCAATGTTTATTAGTAAAATACTGGACTCAATGACTCAAAGTCCATCAGAGGATTCAATGTTATCCAAATCAAGACATTATAATTTATTTCAATGGCAATGAAGAATGCTGTATAGTTTGTTGAGCTGGTTAAATATCTATATTAAGGAATCGTTGGGTTTAGTAACTATGGGTATCTACCAATATTGGAGTTCAGGTGTAGATCAATAGGTTACTGTCATCTTCCATTTTTGGTGTAATGCAACTTTGGCTTATCTTTTATGAATCACTGTCTTGGAAATGATGCCAGCCTATATATCGCAGTGACGTGAGTTGATTGTCATTTACACCATCATCTGGAACTTGCTGAATTTAATTAGACTCATGGATTCTAGTATTAATGAATAGTCGTTTTTCGACAGGCTTCTCAACAACAAAGGTCGATGTATGGGTTTGGATCTGGTTCAAACTCTTATAACAGAGGCTACATGCCCAGTGGTTATAATCAGGGATCTGGCCTTGGAAGTGCATCGTTTTCTAGCTTTGGAGCTAACAATCGTGGCTTTTTATCATTAGAAAATAGCAAGAGGCATGTGAGGGGCAGCGGTCCTATATGCAGTTGCAATGCCCCCCTTGATATTCTTTGTGAGCAGAATCGAGGCCCGAGGGCCTCAAAGCCAAAGAGTCAAATCATGGCTGATAGCTCTGTGGAGAACACCAAACATAATGCTTCTACAAACAAGCTCCTTGATGAATCATTCAACAGGCCTGATTTTGTAACAGAGTACAAAGATGCTAAGTTCTTCATTATCAAGTCATACAGTGAAGATAATGTTCACAAGAGCATCAAATATGGTGTCTGGGCCAGCACGCCAAACGGTAACAGAAAGTTGGATGCTGCATATCGTGAAGCTAAGGAGATGCATGATGGCTGCCCAGTTTTTCTCTTCTTTTCGGTAATTATACAATCTTTTCTTCAAATAAGATCTTTTTGGTGATGTTCACAAGATAAGTAACATATGCTACATGATTTCTTCCTTTTCCGTTTCTTATTCTTTCTGTTTTGTCCTTGATGCCCAGTTTTCCCTTACATTGCTGTACTTCATAATACCAGGTGAATGCTAGTGCTCAGTTCTGTGGGGTGGCTGAAATGATTGGACCTGTTGATTTTGACAAGAGTCTGGATTACTGGCAGCAAGACAAATGGAGTGGCCAGTTCCCTGTGAAGTGGCATATGATTAAAGATGTCCCCAATAGTCAGTTTCGTCACATCATTCTTGAAAATAATGACAACAAGCCTGTAACTAACAGCCGAGATACTCAAGAGGTGACAATTTGCGAACAAGACTGTTTTTATAATATAGGAATTATATTGCATCCAGTTCGTAAAAACAATATCCATTACCAGGGGAAAGCTAAATATGTAGTTTTTTTTAGAATACTTATGGTAGCCTGACTGAGCTTCTGTCTGTTACCGGTCTTTCTGTCATTGCCTGCTTATGGACTATAACTAATTAGGTAGATGTGATCTTTATTGTGGAAGGTCTTGGTTTTTTCTCATGCTTGCAATGCCTCCTAAAATACTGTTAGATGTACCACCGATGCTTTTTGTGTAAATTATTGGTGTAGAGTCTGAATTTTCATCTTGTTTCCACTTCTTTTCCTTACTTAATATGAATACTTTCGAATTTCTATTGTTAGGTCTTACATGCCCTAAGCTGCTGATTTTGAATCATTTGTAGGCTTTGTCCTCCTGTTTCCCCTTTTGTTCAGTTTTACTTGTTCTATGTTAAGGAGATGACCATACGGAAGTTATTCTAGTGCTTAGCATGTGATCTATGTTATTCATTTGAGTTTGATGGAAAACAAAATTTCAAGATATAGATTAGAAATCGTGAAGCACGTTGTATTTTGGCTAGTCTTTGTACTTATGCTTACAAGCCCTGGTTTTGCTTCCATGTGTGCAGGTAAAATTGGAGCAGGGAATTGAGATGTTGAACATCTCCAAGAATTATGAAACAGAGATGTCGATTCTAGATGACTTTGAATTTTATGAAGACCGGCAGAAAGCAATGCAAGAGCGGAAGGCCAGACAGCAAGCCAGCCTGATTGCTGTCGGTGTAGTCGGAGAAAATGAGCACAAAAATACTGTTCAAATTCCCAGTGATTTCATCATGCACATGTCCAAGAGTTTTGCTCAAGTTGTCCGCTTGGATGAGGGCAGTAAAGAAGCTAATACCCTTCCTGAAAGAGCTAGTCCTGCTTCTGACGGCTCCATTGGTGCCAGAGTAAAACTTGAAGATGCGATGCCAGCTTCCGTGCCTTCTGTTCAGACCGGTTAGGATGACATTGATGCTTTCGGTTTGTATGTGACAGAAACTTCAATACTACTTTCAGTTTTATTAACTTGTGATTAGGTTGCCTGATGTCTCGATGTATTCATAAAGAGCGCATCGGTATCTGAATGAAAAAATTGTTTTTACCAGTTCTACGAAGCTGATGACGGGCTTCATGTATCATATGCGTCCTGGGTGCTGCTTTCCGATTGTAGTCAGTAGTTTCATAAGGTTTTGAGTGAGAATAGTTCTCTTGAAGATATTGGTTCATGTTTTTGCCTTTGTATTGTTTCCCAGTTTCGCAGACAGTTCAATAAAAAGTATGCAGCAAAAAGACCTTGAGGGAAAAACCTCCTATATTATATGTTTATTCACAATTTGATTCTTTGATTATTTTCATCACTAGCACCCTTCTAAATACTTGACTAACAAGAAATTCTATGATGCACCCTGTGTACGTGGTGTATTAGACGGCTGGATTTGCATGGCTAGATTTTGACCGTTCAAACACGGGTACATCATTTCAGACACTGTTTTACCTCAGAAACCCTCGACTAACAAGCGATGTCACGGCTTTTGTTCCTTGAAGTGAGCCTTTGAGCATAATATCGGTTCCCAAAATGGATAACATGATGCGTTGCGTGATCATGCTTTTTGTTTGAGATCTGTGTTAGTGAGTCTCCGTAGGTGGATGTTAATCGTTGATATTTTGGAAGTTAATGATATCACTGGTTGAAAGTTACTCACGCACTCGTGCTCACCTTTGTAAGAACGAGTTTCTTTTCTTTTCAGCTTTTTAAGTTTTCTGATCAATTATTGATTATAAATAAATAAATTGGTTGTCAACTTGTATTTTATAAGATTCGAACCTAAAACATTTTACTTATAAGTGATGAGGAATCCTACTAGCCCATATTACTAAATGACAAAGTGAACTAACATATAACTAGTCTTCTTGCACTAGCAAATACGTGTGAATATATGTATTTCATACAATCATCATCTGACTGTAGAGATGGTAATTGTATTAAATAAATATGAATGTTATAGCCGATGTGAATTGCATGCAATAAATGTAAGTGTTATAGCCGATGTGAATTGATCAAAAATCTGCGAACTCGTCATTTTTAAAATTCAAACTTAAGACTTTTAACTTATAAGTGAAGAAGAATTTCACTGGAATGTATTACTAAATCACAATGTGAATATATAACTACCCTTCCTGCATGCTGTCTCGGCATCTCCTTCGCGAAGAAGGCCTCTTTTAATCATGTCTACTACACTCGACTTGCAATTTTTTTTTAATGCATGTGCATCAATGAATTTTATGTTTCCTTATTTGCAAGATATATGTGTCTCCACAACCGCTTGTTGCTTTATAGAGAACCAGGATTCTCACCGGATCCATTCCTTAGGGATTCCACAATTGTATCCGGTCAGAAATCATTTAAAATTCAAATATAAATAGTACCTAATGAAAACTGACTGCACGACATACAATGAACGGACAGGATTGCGGGATCCCTAGGATCCCTAGGGAATGGTTCCGGCGAGGATCCTGGTTACTTTATAGACATATAGATTTTGAAACAAGTCCCTCTACGTTTTTCATACGCGAAAAGGAAAAAACAAAAAACTCAAGAAGAGAGAAGGAGAGTGAATGATAGGGAGAAAGATGGAGAGAGGAAGGGGATTTAGAGGAGAAAGATAGTAGAGGAAGAAGACAGAAGGTTTCATGTAAGATTATTTTTTATTTTTAATTTAATCACTTTGTATAATTATTGTGTTTAGGTGTAACATAAATTATTTAAGCTGATAGTTTAATGGGGCACTTTGATCCGAGTCCAAAAAATTCAGTTGTTTTTAAATTGGGTCTAATTTTATTTGATTTTCTATTACACTTGTTTTGCCCCTTGAAAATAATTTTTTTCTTTTAATTCCTTACATTTGAATTTTTAAAATTTGAATCTTCAAATACCTTTATCTACCTGTTTTCTAATTAAAAACACATTATTATAAATCTTATAAGTTTATCAAAAAATTAATAGAGTCATTGCCAGAGATAGATAAAAAATAAAATAAAAAATTTGGGATGTAGGTAGAATCTATGATAGAGGTAGACTATGAAGAAAAACCTATTGTATAGGTAGATAATACAAAATAATTTGTGATACATATAGACTATGAACAAAAACATATTGTATAGGTAGATAACACAATTAATTTGTGATATATATGTAGATAAACACAATTAATCTTAGATAGATTATCAACAAAATATGTAATATATATAGGTAGATAAATACAATTATTCATAATACAGGCACAGTATAATATAAAAAGATTATAAAAAAAAAAGAACAAGTGATATAGGTAGATAAAAACAAAAAACAAAAAATCGTGAAGAAAAATGATACTGAGGGAGGAAACTCTAGAGCTGCTAATTCGATAGAACTTCAAAATTTAAAAAAAAAATATAAAAAGGAGAATGAAGCAAAAAAAAAAAAAAACTAATGATGAGACGAAGAACCCAAAACACAAGATTGACTAATGCAATTTCTTTTCTCTTTTTTTTTTTTAAAAAAAACCAATCAAATGTATATTGATCATCCTTGTGGAAGGAGGAGGAGGAGAAGAAGAATATTATGGAAGAACATTACTGGGCAAAATAACACAGAAAGAGAAAGATATTGTGAGGGAGAAACAAGAAAAGAGAATGAACGGTTTGAAGAAGGAGAAGAAAAAAAGGAGATTTAAATCTCTAATCCTATAATTAAGGATAAGATTAACATTAATCACAAACTTAAAAAAACAGTAATTATTTAATTGGTCAATTTAAGGGTAAATTTGGCAAGAGAATACAAATAAGCTTATGTGGACAATGAATCACTGGATCTAACTCAAAAATTAAACAAAATTGGACTATAACTAATAATGGCTCATAAAATTAGACTAATATTAAGTTTCCCCTACTATAAGATTAATTTGAAAGCTCATATGTAAAAAGACCTTAGAGATTTTCAAAATGAGGACTTTAAGAAATCAGTTCCTCCTTAACAACACATTCTTTAAATAGAAGTTTCTATTCCAAACTTTTGTTCTTTTGTGTAAATATTTAACTTTATCTTTTAAAATCCATGCATATCTTCCTATCTTATCCATGAAAGCGATGACGTGGAATCCCATCTAGATTTGTGGCTTCTAAAAAAGGATTTGGATTCTATCTGGATTCAAATTGTGAGGATTCTAGAGAATCTCATATCTTAGCCATTCATCGTGCATCGTACGGTTATAAATTATTTGACATTTTTTTATTTAAAATTAAACACAAATAATATTTGACAAAAACTAACCGCACAATGTACGATGAACAACTAAAATGTGAGGATCTTTAAGATTCCCATAAAGTGGATCGAGGAGGATCATCTTCCTCTAAAAAGAGGTATAAATTTGGGTTGTCACATCAAGCTTTGGGGTCCTTTGTGGTTGAAATAGATCTGGCATTCGTGTTGTGTTTTCTGTGTTCGTGTCATTTTCATGTCATACCCGATATCTTAACGGGTCGTGTCGTGTAACACTCATTCAAATAAACGGGTAAAATGACCCGACCTGTTACCCGTTAAGAAAAATATATTTTAAACCAATAAATAATTAAATGAAAACCATAATACTAAATAAGTATATACATACCATATTGTCACATCCAAAACATAAAAATTTTTTTTTTTCTTTTAAGTATATATTTACATACTCAAAATAAGAGCATAATAAAAAAAAAGTTCTAATAATATAAGAGCATAAGGGGTTTTTTCGTCCAAAAAAGTTCTAATAATATAAGTGAAATAGAATCCAACGGTACATATTTACTCTCATTTATCTTACGGTTGTTATAAAGTCTTTAAAAGTTTTTTAATTAATGTAGAAGTGTAAAAAATATAAAAGAAAATATAAACGCTCGTAATGACAAGCTTTACAACTTTCGTGAGGAGCTTAACTTCGAAATTCGCCACTATAATCATATAAATCATAGATCAAAATTTAACCGTTGATTGTTGTTTACATTTACGCTTCATTTTTCTCAACAAATTTTGTTTTTTCAGATTTCTTTTTTGAAAACATGATCTATTAGAGGATGCAGGAAGATGAATGGTTTGGATCGTTGATATTATGTTCAGAGTTTTACAGTTAGTGAAAATATTGCTTGATGTTTATAAAGTTGCTACAAACTATATGACATCGACTCATATTTTAGTTAACCGTAAATATTGAAACGTGATATCAAAAATCTAAACAGTTCATTTTCTTACATCCGCCAGATGATCATGTTTTCAAAAAAGAAAATTTAAAAAATGAAATTTAGTAAGAAGAATAAAGCGTAAATGACAATCGACGGTTAAATATAAATTTAAGGTTTATGGATTATAGTGTTGGATTTCAAAGCTGACCCTTTTATGAAAGTTGTAAAGGTTGTCACTATGAGTGATTGTGTGCGTGTATATATATACATATTTTTTTTTTTTACATTTTTTACACTTCTACAATAATTATTGTTAATTTTTTTTTAATTTTTCCCTCAAATAAAAAACATTATTGATGCGGGTTTGGAGGATTTTAAAAATCTAAACAATAATGTAAGTGTAACCATTATCTACTCGTGGAGGAATAATGATCAATCACGAGTGTTTATATATTCTTTCACATTTTTCATACTTGTATGTATGTTTTCTTAGTTCTTGCCTATACAAATACTATACTAGTTTATTTTAATTTTGGATAGCAACATGTTAAGTAAAATTTATCCTAGTAATGATAATAATGAGCTCTTATAATAAAAATAAATAATGACTAAAACTTTTTTTAAAAAACTTATATAGAATAATAATACAAAACTATACATTTAATGTAGAATATATTGTATATATTAATATGGCTATTGTATTTTATAATAAATCTTTTAGCAATTAAACTCAAAAATTATCAAAATAATTTTTTTCTTAACGGGTCGAAACGGGTTACCCATGTGTTACCTGTATGTATACCTGTTAAGAACCCGTTATTAATGGGTTCTTAACGGGTCACCCGATAATGACCCGATTACTTATTGTGTTGACCCGAAACCCGTTATTTTCGTGTCGTGTCACGGTGTCGTGTTAGAAATTGCCGGGTCTGGTTGAACACCAATCTCTTGTGAATTACTCAAATACTTCATAAGAGCTAAAACTTTAAACTTGCTAAGAAATAAAGACTATCTTGAATGTTGAATGTCAATAATCTTTTAAGGGCACTTTCAATAAGGACTATACATTAAAATTCTGCATTACAATTAATTATTTCATATAGGAACACTACGTATGAGATTACTCATACCAAACAACCAGTATCGAATTGCACATTCAATATCAAATCACTCTCATACCTGAACAATTAGTATCATTTCGAATTGGGTAGTGCTATTTATCTACCTTTTTTTTACCTCTTACATATTTTTGTTAATTTTTATCTAATAATCTTCTTCAATTCATATGAAGACATAAAATTATAAAAGATATGTAAAAAGTAAAAATGAGTACGTGGATCACACCATCCAATCCAATTTACCATTCATTCATGATTTTCCTAACAAAAAAGAAAACAAAGGATGGCAATGGGAATGGAATTGAGATGTGAGGAAATGGTAGACCATTCATTTCAGTACACTAACATTGTTTGGTCAACAAAGAGTGCCACGTGTCAAACAATACTGAACCAAAAGTCCACCAAAGAAAAGACCGAGAAATTTTTTAGTGTGACTGGGACATGAATGATACATCACGTATCATTATATGATGAAATATGTGTGCCAAAAAAATTAATAACTTTAAAAATACAATTTCCCATCATTTATGTAAAAACACGTGGGTAACACCTATGAAAAATTTCTCGAAAAGACCATATTATCCCCCTTCCTTCGGTGACTTCGATGCCTTGAGTTGTTCGCAAAGCACAACGAACCAAGGCGTGCATAGTAAGACTCAGAAACAGAGAAGCGCCACAACCCCGAAGCTCCTTGTGACTGTATCACTATGCGATTAGCGAACCGGAGATCAATCACAAATCGACGGAGATGGTGAAGTTCGCGGATTCCGGCAGATTTCACGGCCTATTCCTCGGTTCGTCGGAGGAATTTTGGCGCGAAAACATTCATGGCGGTTTCGCCACTCTCGTCGCTGTGCTCTTCGTCTTGGCTAGCCACTGTGCCAAGAGGTTTTTCTTTCGGAAATCCTCTGCCTCCAGTGCTTCTCCGGTTCTATTGGATTCTGATCCCCCCACTTCTGGCTCTCAAAGTCCGCAGCTCAGGTGATTTTCCTCCTGGGGTTTGCCTGTGTTCGGTTGGGTTCGTCTCGTCTTGTTTTTCTCTGATTTGGTGATTTCTGGTTTTAAATCTAAGATTTTGCGGATTGGGTTTTGTTCTCTTGGATTTTGAGTTGTGTTTGATCTCTATTCAATTGGGTTTCGATTAATTTTTCTACAATTTGGTATTTGGGTTTGATCCATTTAAGTTATATGATAATTGGGTTTTGATCAAATGGATGGTTTTTCTTCATTTTCTCAATGTTTATATGTCAAATTTCATTGGGTTTCTTTTTCTTCTCCAATTTTGTTTAAAAACTAGTAGAACTTTGGGGTGATTGGTAATTGAGATATTAGAAATCAAATTTTGTGGGATCAAGTTATGATTGTGTTACTTAAGTGTTCGTTCTGTTTATTTCTGCAGCACCTCAGAACTGGTGACAGATGCAGATTTGAAGTTTCTGATTGATAACTTGGAGGATAAGACAGGCGAAAATGTGAAATGGGAAAATGTTATAGACAAAAGAAATGATATTCTATCTTACTCTGCTAAGTGCTGCAAGCCTAAGGTCATTCATCTTGTCTTAGTCTTTGAATTGATTATGATATGCTAACTTATCCTTTCTGTACCCCAAAATTACCAGTGGCATTTATTCTTGTTCTAGAATCTGTTGGTCGCATGAAATACTTGATTCCTTGTTTAACTCTACTGGTTTTAGCAAATAAAGGCTATGGAATTGAGTTTATGTATCTTTTTTCTTGCATTCAGGATGGTCCTTTGACATACTTGAGTGTGACGATATTTGAGAATTGCTCTCCTGAGAAGCTGAGAGACTTCTACATGGACAATGATTACAGAAAGCAATGGGACAAGATGCTGATTCAGCATGAGCAGGTACAGATGGACAAAAACAATGGGGTTGAAGTTGGTCGGACAATAAAAAAGTTTCCACTGTTGACAGCTAGAGAATATGTATTAGCTTGGAGATTGTGGGAGGGGAAAGATAAAACCTTTTATTGTTTTATCAAGGTAACTGCTACCTGAAAATAATTATACGTAAATTACATCTAGGCAATTTTGAGTTGTGTGAAGTTTAGATTTTCCATGTGCTGGTGGTCCAAATGTTATCTAATGAGTTGATATATCATATATGCAGTGATGCACGTAATATCTTTTGCATTTCTTTCTCTATCTCTCGCTTTCTCTAGCATAATTCCCTTTTATTTTTTTACGATTAAGTTTTTCCTTTTGGTTCTCTTCGTCCTTTTAGCACTTATCTGCCTCTCTTTATAAATTACCTGATATGCTTTCCAATAATGGGTGATGACAGGAATGTGAACATCCTTTGGCACCACGCCAGAAGAAGTATGTGCGTGTTCGTACTTTCATATCTGGTTGGCGAATCCGAAAAGGCAAGATCCCAATGAGTCCAACGTTGTTGTTTATTTTGTATCTACCATTTCAATAAAAGGAAATTTCCTTTGTCTTTATGTTTAATTTCAATTAATCATTTTATCCCATGTTGAGCTGCTTTCATATTTATTCAGAAACTCGTACCGTGAACTATAAGGCCTATTTCAAATAGCACATATGCTTTCCTAAGCTCTATACTGCTGAACATGACACAGTAATTTCTGATAAGGATCAATAGTTTTCCACTTTTCCTTAATGTACACATATGCTTTCCTAAGCTCTATACTGCTGAACATGACACAGTAATTTCTGATAAGGATCAATAGTTTTCCACTTTTCCTTAATGTACTTGTGGTGGATAAAGAAATGAGTTTTCTTCTTCTTAGGCGCTAGTTGCACGTATCAAGCAAAACACAAAAGCACCACTTACACTTCAAAGATTTCTTTGGCTGAAATTCTGGCAGACTGAATTTTATGAAACAGAAACTGTTTATAATTTTCTGATTTTAATCATCTGTTACAGTGCCTGGTACTAATGCTTGTGAGATCGAGATGTTTCACCAAGAAGATGCTGGTTTAAATGTGGAGATGGCAAAATTGGCTTTTTCTAGGGGCATATGGAGCTATGTGTGCAAGATGGGCAGCGCACTTAACAGATATTCGACAATCAGCTCTCATCAATCAAGTTCTGCTGCTTCTGCTGTCACGTTAATTAAAAGGGTCAGGACAACTTTCTTCGATGGAGTTGTATTGTTTAGATTTTAGGCTCCTAAATTTTAATATACATTGGTTGTCTTGGACTCATGCTACATTTGAGGCATTTCTTGATGGAGCTTTATCCAACTTATCAGGTTACTTGGCTGGTTTCTCATGTATTAATTTCTTTAGAGAGTTAGTTGAGGTAGATGAATTCTCTTGGTCTTATGTAGTAAACTTCCACTCGATGCTTAGTTTTCTAAGCACCGGTCTGTCTCAAGTAACTTGGGCATTGTCTGGGATTCATGTTTTGTATATCTTGTCAGTATTGTGCTGCTTGGTAATGGTTTCGTGTTTTTTGACTTAAAGGTTCTGACCAACATTGAATGCTGATAATATTGGGTTTGTTTCACCTAGACAAGGTTATTTTACATCCGGAGCATATATTACATGTTTGTAGCATTGTGCAGCCTAGATGAAAATTTGAATGTTTGCCTTAACTCAACTACGCTCATGCTTGGCTCTGGTGCTTTATAGTGGTGAAACAAATAGTGACCATACTGGGCTTTTCCTGCCCCTATCAGTAACTAGGGGTCTAAGGAACTCTCTGAAGGATGTCTATAGTTTACTATTCATGCTCGCTTCTTTTAATTTCAGAGATTCAAAATATCTGATCTTTCTACATCTTTGTAATCTGCATGCTGTTGTTACTGATTGTAATTCTCCTCCACACAGGTTCCCCCTGGATTAGAAGCCATGGATGAAATGACCTCTCAAGCAACCTCAGTGGCAACTTCTGTTCGCAGACCAATCACGGGCGAGGGAATGAAATTGTCAAGAACACCTTCAAAGAAATTGTTAGCCAATGGCCTGCTGCTTCTTGGGGGAGTGGTCTGCCTGTCTCGTGGTCACTCTAGCCTGGGCGCTAAGGTTGCCATGGCTTACATCTTAACGAAGTGGAGTAAGCGTGGCGCTTCATCAAGTCAAAGCAGTGAAATTTCAGGTGCATGACCTTGTTGCCATCACAAATAATTTTGGACGGCTGAGTAAAGTTTTCTTATCTAGATCATTGATGGGCCATCTACCATGGAAACCAACTACTACGCTCTACTTGTGCAAAAATGAGAAACGGAAGAAGGGTGGAGGGTAGTTCCTTAATTGTACATCATGCCTTCCAAATCGTATAAATATCTGCTACCCTTTTACCATATTTATATCCTGATGGCTAGCAATTGGATGCACAATGATCAATGGGAAAGGCCTATTGGTTGAATCTCCGATGCAACTTTTTCGTTGTAGTCCCAGCAACTGGTCGTTCTATGGCCTCTTGCGGGATACAGAGTATAATGTTGTGTGGCTGCAGTCCGGCAGAAGATTTCACTGCTCTTCTATGGTAACTCAGATCTATCTGCAATAAACTCAGGCTGCTTTTGAAGTTCTCGGAACCGTTGGAAAGGGTAAGGTGTTTGTGCCTTGATGATTAAATTTGTATGGGAATCTTATACTTACATCCTTCATTTTCCGCATCAGTCCCTGAGGATATGTGTTGGCTTCTTGGTGTATTACGCTCATCCACCCCAATTTCTTTTACACATTATTTATACATCTATTCTGGAAAATTTATCTTTGGAAATAATAATGTAAGGGTTCTTCATAGATAAGCCGCCAGCGCGAAACTATATTTCACAGTAAAAACACTCATTGTCTTCGAAGTGAAGGACCTGTTAACCGAGTGTAGGGTTAATTACACTAACATCTCTTGAGGTTTATCGTGTTTTTACAAAAACTTCGCACGTTTGAAATATTACACTAACACTCTTTGAGGTTGTGATTCATTTTCATATAAACCCTTCAGGGCTGAAAGCACTTTAAAATATTTTTTTTAAGGACAAATTCACCCTCGTTATTAATTACTTAAGAATAAAAAGCTTTCAAAAATAAATATAATAAAAACTCCAAACTTTTTTATTATATTGTTTTGTCAAAACTCAAAAGTGTAACCTAAACCATGCTCCGCTTTTTAACCAAAAAAAAAAAAAAAAACCATGCTCCACTAACCCAGAGATGAGAGTCAGAGCCATGGCCAATTGCCTCGCAGTATCACGAAGGCTGGGGAAGAATCCAACCCAACCACCGAAGCTCCGAGGTGAGATCCGGATTTTTCTTGGCGTGTATGCGTTTGGTTTTTGTTTTAAGGTTTGTGTGAAGGAAGATATATTGTTTGTAATTCTGCATATTATTTGTAATTTTGAGTTTGAGGAAACATATTAAATAAATTGCTGTTTTTGGTCACTGTGCGAGAATTACCCTTTAAATAATTACATTTCTAATTTTTTGTTTTCATATAATTCCCTTTTTATACTGAAAATATGCATCTACTTTTGGTAGGTGATTTTGTTGAGTAGTAATTTGTACCCTGCTCTTTTTTTTTTCTTTTGAGTACATCGATATTTTTACAGTAAGGGGATGGGGAGTTCGGCTAAGCCACATAATCGGCAGCTTAATTTGGTATCGAATTTGTTATCTACGAGATTCAAATCTAAGACATCTCATTCCAAGTGAAGAGGAATAGCATTAAACCGTAGTACTGAGTGGTTTGTACCCTGCTCCCTTAGTTTGACTGGTTAATTACCTGAGTAAGTATATCTAGTATTAATTAATTTATGGGTACATTTTGATCCGCAAACAAACAAATGAGAAGAAAGAAAGAAAAGCTATTGAAAACTCTTTGAGTCGATCCCCACTTGAGGATGATACTCATACTTCAAAGAAGAAACGTTACCGCGAGACTAAGAAATGCCATTTCAGAAAGAGCCAGTTTTATTATATTTAGTTTTAAAGGGCTTTTTTGTTTTTTTGTTTTTAAAGTAACTAGTATTTGCCTACACACTTTGTGTGTATGAACACATCTTTTTAGAAAATGAGAAAGAGAGAGGGAGAGAGAGAGAACGTGGGGGGAGTGGGAGGTTTTTGTTTTTGGTTTTTTTTTTTTTTTTAATATTGGAGGTATTTTAACATCACCTAATAAAAAAAAGGTAAAATTTGGACCTGTGAAATTACATTATTGCCCATCAATTTTTTTTTTTGTGTGATAGAAGACTAAATAGTCTTTTCACCTTATTTTGGTTGACAAAAAATGTTTCATTAATTAATAGAGATTAATAATGAGGATAAATTTGTCTTTAAGAAGATATTTTAAAGTGATGTCAGCCCTAAAGGAGTTATGTGAAAGTGATTTAGAACATTATGGGGTGTTTGTGTAATGTTTCAAATGTGAAGGTTTTTATGAAAACACGATAAACCTCAGGAGGTGTTAGTGTAATTAACCTTTGAGCGTTATTGCACCCGACATTAGACGGTTATAAGTGATTTTTTTCCTTAATTAATGTTAAAATAATTAATGTCAATTTTTTTAGGTTGGCCCAATTTTCTCCATTTGGGATAAATTCTACTCGAATAGTCGAATTTCAAACAATTAGAAAGAAGGGAAGGGGAAAATAAACTCAAGTCCAAGACCCTGAAATGGGGTAAAAAAATATATTTAAAAACTTAATAACTAAGTCTTTTAAATTCAAGTGTTTGTGCACGTTCTAGTCACATTCAGGTGTTTGCGCATGTTTTAGTCATGTAAACAACTAAACACTTGTCAGTTGGGTGCGAGATGATAGTTGTCTTACATATGAGTGTGTACATGATTTACTTTGTCGAGAAAAAATAGTTGGATATAATAATTGCATAGTAAATAGTATATTTACAAAATGAAATGTATATACACTGCGTTGCAGTGTCTGAAAAATGAAGGTTGAAGGTGGTGGGAGGTGGGAAGGTTGAAGTCTGAAGATGGTGGGAGGCACGATTTACAATGAAGAAGATGGAAAGATTTGATGTTTTAAACAGTAATGGCGTCATTTGTAATTTTAATTTGATTGAGGTGTTTTAATGTATCTTAAAGTCTCATTGACCTATTTATAATTCTAATAAATTTGATTGACCTATTGTTAATATCATAGCTTTTAATTGATTTTATACAAAATCACCCTATATTTATATATCCCAAAAGGGCAAGATGGGAAATTCAGCTGGACATTTTGAAAAACAGTTGAAAAGGGCGGATTGTGTCCTCACGTTTCGCTGGGGCCTGTTGCAAATGCTGTCTTTCTCGACCAATTTTAACTGTACATTGGTTAATGTCTTTTGCTTCTTTTCCTCTGTCTCTAATTTAAAGCAAAACTCAATCCCTCTTAAAAAAAACCACCCCAGATATTCCAACAATATTCACCAAAACAATTAAACAAATTTAATGTTATTTAGGGTTGTCTTTTTTCTCTTTGTTGCTTCTTAATCGATCAATGTTGAATCAAATCTAAACCACATAACCCATCATTTTTTTGTGATTTATTTTTAATTTTTTTTTCTTCTGGGTTTTGCTTCGATTTTTTGTGTCGGAAAGGATGATCCACTTCCACAACATTCTGGTGTTGTGGGTTGTTTTATTAGGGTTCTTCGCAACCGGTGTTTATTCCAAGACCAATTCTCAAGATGGTAAGTCTCAAATTTGTTTTGGTTTGATTCATGTTAGTGCGTAGTTTCTTGTGTTTAGATCCTAAAATTTAGGCTCAATGTTACAATGATGAGAATTTCTTTGTCATATTGAGAAATTTTTTTTAGAAACATATGCTAATTGGGCATTACTGGTAGATTACTACAATTACAACATTAATCAGGCGAAAAGATCGCGAGAGATGTTCCTCATATGATCAATTGCAAAGGCACAAGAAAATTTTCTTTAGAAACATTTCATAACGGCCTCTAGATTTTTAGCTTCCTCGAAACGTTTCTAATGTGCAATTTTTCGGGTGGCTTTTACCTCTTGTAGGCTTACATTCCGTTAAAAGATCTAATGAAGATAGGTACTTACATATTTTCCTATATCGACATTCTGATGTTTTTGTGTATCTTGCAGTATCTGCCCTTAATGTGTTGTATAACAGCTTTCAATCTCGTTCTAAACTAAAAAGTTGGAAATCAAGTGGCGGTGACCCTTGCGGCGAGTCATGGAAAGGGATAACATGCTCAGGCTCATCTGTAACCGAAATGTATTTCTCATTTCTCACACACATTAAGACTTACATTACATGTCTCGAGTTCACAAGTTCAACCTATTTTCCATTGAAATTTTTGCAGAGACTTGTCTGACCTAGGGCTCAGCGGATCAATGGGATACCAGCTTGCCAGCTTAACATCTGTCACTAAATTGTAAGGCTTAGCTCATTAGAATAGGCATTTTTCTTTTTGTTCGGTTTTCTTTTCAAGGCGCATAAGCTGACGGATGTGCATTCTTCGTCATAGTACAGTGATTTAAGCAAGAACAACCTCAACGGTGATATACCCTATCAACTGCCTCCTAGTGCAAAGTACATGTAAGTCCGCAGACAAACATTTCATATTGTATTACACTCTGTTATAGTTTGTGCTCGCACATGTGTATAGTATTTCCATCGTTGTCAATACTAATCTCATGACCTTAATGTTCAGAGATCTTTCTCAAAATGGTTTTTCGAACACAGTACCATATTCAGTATCTCAGATGTCTGGCCTTGAAACTCTGTAAGTAGAACATGCTCTGAGTTCACATAATGTTCTAACGAAGTCACTTCCATTTCTAAACATTCTTTCGGTGAATGCAGAAATCTTGGTCGTAACAAGCTTAACGGACAGTTGAGTGATATGTTTGGCAAACTTACAAAACTCAAAGAGCTGTAAGTTCTTCTAAACTTTGCATCAATGGTCCCACTTTCATATTTTAACCTGATTACTTGAAATTTATTCAGAATGTAATCAGTAGGAGTTCTACTTTCGTATTCGACAGTTGATTTTTCCCTCCGGTATTCTCTTTTTAGTTCTGACAGATATTTGCTGCTATACTTTAAGGGTTAGTGACTAACTCGTATATCACGAAATCATGTGCAGGGATCTATCTTACAACTCAATAACTGGCAACTTGCCTCAGAGTTTTGGAAAGCTTTCAAGCCTCAAAAAATTGTAAGAAGCATTAAATCCTCTAAATTTATATTTATACGTTTTCTAGGTTCCTGGTTGGTAAGCCCTTTATATCTTTGTGCAGGTATCTGCAGAACAATCAACTTACCGGTCAAATCAACGTGCTTGTGAACACTCCCGTTGAGGAATTGTAAGTGTCTTTGATCTAGATTTTTGTTATACAAATGAAATTCATTTAGCAAAACATCTTATGACATGTTTTGTTTCTTAAACACTTCTTATTGAAATTTAAAAAAAAAAACTTTGAGTTTCGTTATGTACCAGCTACAGTTAGTAACATTTTTTCACACAATGAATTCATTATTGTGCTGGCAGGAATATCGAAAACAACCGCTTTTCTGGCTGGATCCCCAACGATTTGAAGGGTATAAACATAAAGTGAGTATCTCTTTCAAAGATTAATGTAGGTATGCAGTGCTTAAGAATTTTTTTTTCTGACTTTATCTAATCGAAGGTCTGGAGGAAACTCCTGGTCGTCTGGACCATCTCCGCCTTCTCCTCCTGGTGTGCACCGCAATAGAGGGTCAGGCAAAAGGAGTGGCAGCAGCAACTCTTCTGTAGTCACTGGAGTAACCATAGCTGGGATAGCTCTTGGCGTATTGTTGCTGCTTGCAATTATAATTGCGCTGTTTTCAAGAAGAAAACGTTCTTCTTCGCATCTCCTCGATGATGACAGGCTTAGCCAGCGCAAGTCGTTTCGCACCTATTCCTCTAAGGATTTATCTAAAGAATTGACTTCTGACTACAAAGGTAATTTGATTGTTAAGAAATTATTTTTGGTGGATAATATAACCAGTATTGTCTTCAGAATGTCTTTCTCCCCTTTTTTCTGTCCCTTGAGTGTCCTTTGATTTATTCAATCCAAAGGCTAGAAAAAAGGGACGACTGCAGAAGGGGACAAGAAGAGCGTAAATCATTTCTCTATTCTTATATTGATTTAATTAACTTTCTACTATAGTTTTCTTGTTACGTTGTAACGTGGGATCACGCTCAACTAACTAGACGATATGCTATTGATAGATTCTGCAGCCGTTTCAATTGACATAAAGCCTGTTTCAAAATCTCCATCAATTGGTTTCAAGTCACTGTCTGGCCGTTTGCAATCCTTTGCCAGAAGAAGCACTTCTGTAAAAGCTACCGCTTACGCTTTGGCAGATTTGCAGGTTGCTACTGCTAACTTTGCACCAGCTCGCCTTCTCGGGCAGGGCTCCATTGGACGTGTCTACAGGGCTAAATATGATGATGGGAAGGTATATTTTATTGTCATTATATGATTGCTATTTCTCTAGCTATACTTATATGTTCAGGTTATAATTTTGTTTCTAATAATTCTATGCCGCATATGTGTATCAGGTTTTAGCCGTTAAAAAGATGGATTCCTCACTTTTTCAAGGCTCACCACCGCAAGAATTTTCTAACATTGTCGTAAACATCTCCAAGATTCGTCATGCCAACATCGCCGAACTTGTTGGCTATTGTTCAGAACGCGGGCACAACATGTTGATCTATGAGTACTTCAGGAATGGCTCGCTTCACGAATTCTTACACATGTCGGATGACTACAGTAATCCCCTAACTTGGAACACAAGAGTCAGAATCGCTTTAGGCACTGCCCGGGCTGTTGAGTAAGTGAATATATATATATATATATATATACACTTGTATATCTAGCAATTAGCTATTTTCGTTTACCAGGATTTCTTGTAATAATTTAATAAACTCTTTGTAAATTGTTTCCAGGTACCTCCATGATGGTTGCTCTCCATCCACAGTTCACAAGAACATCAAATCATCCAATATTTTGCTTGACATCGAACTCAATCCCCGTCTTTGTGATCATGGCTTGGCAACATTTCACCAGGTTAATTCCTGTCACTCTTAAAACTAAATGCAATCTTTCATAGATAAGATATTCGGGCTTTGCTGCCTATAGAGAATACGATTATTTTTATGTACTGATGATGATTTCTCCTCCTGTTTTTTTCAGCGTACTAGCCAAAACCTTGGGATGGGATACAATGCTCCAGAATGCACAAAGCCATCGGCGTATACAGCAAAGAGTGATGTTTACAGTTTTGGAGTAGTCATGTTGGAACTATTGACAGGTCGAATGCCTGTTGACAGGTACGTTAGATTTGCTTCTCACTCTCCCTTCCATTCGCTAACATTGTCAATGTCATGCAATTCTAAACTGGTTTTGTTCCTCTCTTTAGTTCAAAACCACCAGCGGAGCAGTGCCTTGTGCGATGGGCAACTCCCCAGCTTTATGATCTTGACGCACTGTCACAAATGGTTGACCCTGCACTGCGTGGACTCTACCCTCCCAAGTCAGTCTCGCGGTTTGCTGATATCGTTGCAATCTGCGTTCAGGTAATTACTAGTGACTTAGATGCCTTAAAGCCACTGGCTAGGCTTAACTATAATTTTGGGATATAGTACTGCAATTTGTACCACATTTACGGATCATTACCATCCTGAACATTTCTCTAATAGAGGTGGGTCGCAAGTAGTTAGTAAATATAGTACAGATAACATTATTCGAACAGTACATGAACAATTCTCTTGGAAAAAATAAACTGCTTTTTCAATATTGATTCACCTATGCTTTTACTCTTTTCTATTTGGGAAATGGCAAAAGATTTGTTCATTAACTTTTATTCCTTTGCATCTATCAGCGGGAGCCAGAATTTCGGCCACCAATGTCAGAGGTGGTGCAACAGTTGGTGCGGTTAGTGCAGAGCTCTACTGCGAACATGAGGGAGGATTTTGGTCTCGGGTCTCGTAACTCTAGTGCCATGAGCAGCAAGAGAGAAGATCTTGCAGCATCTCGTCGCTTGACTGACTTTTGATGATGGTAGCGATGATCGAGAGGACAATGGTTTTCATTTTGATCAATATCATGCAAGCATAAAAGAGACAGACTGAGTCATTTCTTTTAAATGTTTCTCTGTCTGCTCTAGCTGCCCAATATTTTTAAACAGACTTCAAAATTATTCTCATGAATTATGGGCCCTAAAAGTTCTCCGATGCTTTCTAGCTTGTTCATTATAGGAGAAGCAGATTTGAGAAAAAAGAAAGAAAGGTTATTGGAAATTGATCATGGGGGAGAAGTACAATGGAAAATTCAGGAAAGTAAAACATGTTTGGGGTGTGACTTAAGAATTTTGTTTTAGAGGAAGAGTCTTGTTCAAGGAAACCGTCTCTCCTAATGTTAGGAATTAATATTGTAATTTAATTCTGATTGTATTCATAATTTGTACAGATCTTTACTTCTACGTCAAGTATACGCGATTGTATATATAGGCCTTTGTGCTATGAATATAATTACCAAGTTTATAATTTCTTTATGGTATGAACGAGTTAAGGTTGCAACTTGTGCCGCAGCCCTTCCCCCCCTTACCTAAATTTTTTTGCTCTCCTTCCACCATGGCAGCCGCTTCCTCATCGTCTTCCGCTCCCTCTCTTCCTTCTGGACCTAATGTGACTCACTTCTTCAAGCTTACAGAGACTAATTTTCTCAACTGGACGTGTCAGATACGTCCCTTCTTGATTGCTCATGATCTTTTCTCTCATGTTGATGGCTCCTCCTTTGCACCTAACACCGAGCTTCCTGCTACTGATAATGCTTCCGTCAAGCCTAATCCTGAATATGTTTCGCGGTATAAAACTGATCAACTGGTGTGCAGCTACCTTGTTTCTACTCTCTCCGAGTCTATTTCTCTCATTGGTGGTTGGCCTTGACTCTGCTAAGGCTAATTAAGATTGTCTCCATCAACACTTTTAAGTCTCCGTGGCTGACGCTGGTAATCACGTTTCCTCCTCCTTGATCTGCAAAAAAGGACTCACTCTATTCATGCATAAGACTAAGGGCTGGTTTGGTATTGTTGTGGTTTGAAAAAAAACTGCTTCTGCTGTGCTGTGAGAATAAGCAGCATAGTATTTGGTAAACTTTTTTGTAAAAGTGTTTTTGGAAAAAAAAAGCAGTATTATAGTGTTTGGTAAACTTTTATGTAAAACAGCTGTGACTGTGTGAAATGACCAACAAAGGTATAATACTAGATGTGTCATTAGTTTAATTTTCTTAACAAATAAAGGTGAATTACTAAATATACTTTATTTTTAAAAGAAAAATATTTATAAACTTTATCTTAAACATATAATCCAACGTTTAACAAGAAATCATAATCCAACATTCAACATATAATCCAACATTTATGCTACTTCATGTTTTTAGCTTTTTTTCAGAGGAAAACTAATGAAAAAGGCTTGAAAACTTTGAATGTTAACAAAAAACCATGTACTAACTTTATTTAATGGTTAGAACAAAGCTCAACACTAAACTAGTCCAATTAAAATGGCCCAAACGATGAGTTTCTGATTTTGCCCCTAAAAGCATTCGTCTAATCTTACCGATCTCTCTGCTATGCTCCGTCTCCCCCTCTCTCCATGACACAACGATGACGATCTCCTGCCGAAGAACGAGAGGAGAGGAGAGGAGATGAGAGATCGTTGTGTTATTGACGAACATTCGGGTATCGCCGCCATTGTTACCTCAGACCCGCCTCGGCCCAAAATTCTGACCGACGAAAAGCTTCGGTCCACTGACCTCAATTCAATCTTCCAATCTTTGAGTCCACTGCTACCACAGAGGTGTATCAGCGTCTACAACAACGGCGTTGGAGTTGATCTTCGGACACCTCCTGACTAGTAGCAATTAGGATTTGGTCTTCTATTTTAAGGGCTGGTGCGTATAAATTGTTGTGTATTTTGGTTTGCCCTTTGGACTTGCAGAACTCTCTGAAATTAGCTGCTGCCCCTTTGAACACTTTTCCATTTGCTGATGAGCCCTTCACCCTATTTCCAACATTGTGATGATGATCATGATCAAAGGGAATGAGGAAGAAGCTAGACATTGAAGTTTGAAGCTGCATTGTTTGATCTGATACAAGCCAAAACTAAGAGCACCAAAATTGCAATCTCAGCCATCTCATTAAAATCGAGACAGACCCAGAAGAGAGCAAGGGGGATCGAAATATAAGCAGGAAAATCCTACAAAAACACATAAAAGCGACCTTTGAGAGAGGGAGATAGAGAGAGAGAGAGAGAGAGAGAAAGAGAGATGAGCACCCTTGCCTTTTCTTTATACGAAAAATCATCATTTAAAGACATCATTGTGAAGCCGTTTCTTTTTTCTCCATCTTTTTGTTTAGTGTGAGTTTGTTAGGGTGACTGGGAGCTGACTATGTTGTTTACCAAGTAGCTGTAAGTATACTTGTGTAAGATGAAGTGACATGCTTTGGCATGCATGTTATGGATACATGTTCTTGTTGGTGTCATTCCCCATCAAAGAATTATTATACACCTCTTGAGCCTGCAAGTGTACTTGTGTAAGATCAAGTCACATGCATAGGCATGCATGTGATGGACACCTGTTCTCTAACATTAAAAATGAAAATATTTTTAATCTACCAATGCTTTAGCTCATAAATTTAATAAACTAAATTTATTGGTTTAGTTTCATAAATAATGTCTACTTATTGGTCCAGTTTCATAAATAGTGTATAAGAATTGGTACAATTTCATAAATAGTGCCTAATTTTTTATCCAGTTTCATAAATAGTGTACAGTAATTGGTAAAGTTTCATAAATAGTCTATTTCTTGGTCCAGTTTCATAAATAGTGTCTACTTATTGGTCCAATTTCATAAATAGTGTTTACTTATTGGTCTAGTTTCATAAATAGTGCCTAATTCTTGGTCTAGTTTCATAAATAGTGGCCTAGTTCTTGGTCTAGTTTCATAAATAGTGGCCTAGTTCTTAATCTAGTTTCATAAACAGTGTTTAGTTCTCGGTTCACTTTCATAAATAGTGACCTAGTTCTTGGTCCAAGTTCATAAATAGTGTTTAGTTCTTGGTCTAATTTCATAAATTCTGTATAGCAATTGATACAGTTTCATAAATAGTGTCTCTTTCTTGGTCTAGTTTCATAAATAGTGTCTCTTTCTTGGTCTAGTTTCATAAATAGTGTCTCTTTCTTGATCTAGTTTCATAAATAATGTCTCTTTCTTGGTCTATTTTCATAAATAGTTTCCACCTATTGGTTTAGTTTTAGAAATAGTGTCTCTCATTCTTGATTTGGTTTCATAGATAATGTCTACTTATTGGTCCAATTTCATATATAGTGTCTCTTTATTTTAAGGAGGATTAGAATAACATACTCTGATAAAAAAAATATACGATAAATAATTGTACCATTTGACAATTTGATAACATAAGTATCTAGACATCCTACTAGTATACATATATCCCATGTATTCTCCAATACTTGCTGATGGGGAAGGAGGATCATAAAGGAGACTGCTGGAAAAGTTGACCATTGTGTTTTGTGATGATATCCCCGAAGGATTTAAACACACTGTTCCTGGAGAATGTTAAGTAGTATTGTGTTGGTGATACCATAGAGTTTATGCTTCTTAGTCGACAAAAGGATTCATTTACTTTATCACATAAAAGTAAACAAGAGAAAGATGGCGTTGGAGGTTGCAATGATGAAAGCTATGATCAATTTTCAAAGTTTAAATTTACTCCAGATTTAGATCTTTCAGTCAGAAAATTAACATCAGAGTTAGATGGTTGGTTGGTCAGGGCAGAGTCGGGGCTTGTTGACGACCTAGAACAGCTTCCATATGTATGTGTTGCAATGGAACAATTAGAACAGAGGAAGAAATATTGGAACGACCACGAGGCTAGTGACAGTAATAATGGTTTTGCGTTTGGCGATGAGCATGCTGTCTGCTTAGCAATGGCTCACTTGTTCTTCCTGAGTTTTGCACGGGGCTGGGCTTTCTTTTTGTTAGGGGCACTTTTGGAAAATGAATTTTGTCTGTGTTGGGCTCTGTAATCTAGCCCATGTAGAATTTAGAGGCCTTGTCCTTATGGTTAATTTTGAGGTGCTTTTGGTTAAAGAAAACTATAGGGTGGTTTTTGGTTAAAATACTTTTGGTCCAAGTCATTTTCATTAAAGCTCCCTTTTTTCAAAGCTCATTTTTGCTGCTTCACGCTTTCAGTTTTTTTTTCACCCAAAACTGTGAAAATAAGCTATTTTTAATTGTTTACCAAACACCTTTTTGAGCTCAGCTTTTTGTGATACCCACTTTTTATAAAAGGACCTCAGTACCAAACTAATACTAAAAGCAACCACCCAAAAGTCGAAAACTACTTTCATTCGTGTTAACATACCGTCTTTCATGACGTGGTTGACTGCATGCATATCACATAAGCAAAATTTTGACTATTTTTTCCCATCTTTCAGCCAGCTTATGTCATGCAATATTATTGGTAAACTTGACGGTGATCGCATTAACCTTCTCTGCAAGCATGACATGTAGAAAATATCATCATCAAACAGAAGTTCGATATTATCCACGTGTCCCATCTTTATTTGCGTGTTTGTGTTGGTTTCTGATTTTGATAGGTTGAAGAGCAAAAGCAAGGCTCGAGCAAGAAGGCTGTAAGGGTCCGAACAAGCCTAATATATAGGCAGGCCTGCAAGTGTCGTCTTCGTTTTTACTATGATTTAGTTTTTGTAATTATAATTGTATTGTTGCAGTCCTATTAGATTATGAATATGATTGTGTAAATCCTAGTGAATTTAGGAATATCTCTTATATTCCAATTAGAAGTTGATTACCTATTAAGAGTTGCAATTCTAAAAGGGTAAGGAATTAACATTCCCTACTACTATAAATAAAGGCACAATGGGGTGGAATAGAACACACCCTCAATTACACATCTCTTTCTTCTTCTCTCTATGCCGCACCCTCTCTCTCTATATGGCCTCCATAATTGTTCAGTAAATTATACCTACAACATGTTATCAGCACGCTCTTGATGCTGCGCTAACAAGAGAATTTATTCTTCAATCAGGGGAGTATTACGTTTTAATCATTCTTTTTATGATTAATTTATTATTTTATTGAATTGATCTACATGCTATTGATTCAATTTAATTTTTCTGTGTTGAACGTGCTACAACGCATTGGAGATGCAATTCCGGCTTTCCATGAAGGATCTTCTACAAATTCAAAGGCTTTTCCTGTTTTCTGCCAATCAGGTATGCTTAAAATAAAGGAAGATATTTGAAATGACCGTGAAGCATGAAAACATTCCCCATGATGCATGAACCCCTTATATTTATATTTACCTTCCTATATATATATATATATATATATATATGTATATATATACGTTTCATGCATTACACAATTAAATTGTTATGTGGAATTTATGAGTCAAAGTATAAAATCAAACTAGAAGCAAATTTAGTGTTTCCTAAACCCTAGGGGATTTTGAAAAAAAAGGGAAACTATTACGATGGACCTTGGCAGCAGCTTTGCTGTGAGCATATGGACACCCCAGGCCTTCGGCTTGATTGGTTTGACTCGGGCCCATAGCCCACCTTCATCAAGGAAGCCTGCAGCTTTCTTTTTGGACCTACCTTATACTCTCAGCCCATGCCAGCAAACTGTCATGCTTGCTGGGCTCTTGTCCAGCGCGCACCAAGGCTTGAAGCCTGCTTTAGTGTCAGCCTACATAATTGGGCTTGGTTCTCGCATGACGCCAGCCAAATGGCTGGACTCTCGCGCCTCAACCCACAGGCCAGCTGTCGTTTGGCCTTGACCTGTGCCCCTCTACCCCCCTTTCGGCTCAAACATGAAACTAGTTGCGGCTGGGGTTCCTCCCACTCTCGTAGGACCTTGGGGCCTATTTTTTTCATTAGACTTGTGGCCTGCAGCCCACTCATTGGCTCTTTTGCTCACGGTACCCAACCCAGTTTTTTGGGCTATAGTTTTTCGACCCAAATGCTATTATTTAGCATTCTAAATAATTTTAACCTGCATGTTATTATTATTTTTGCTTCTACAATCGACCATGTATGACCCGATTTATTGAATTAATTAAAAGTGACCTGCAGTTCATTAATCTGATAATGATCCAAAATTATTGACCTGAAGATCACTTTTCGACATTAACGATTCAATAATTTATTACTTTGAACCGTTGACATACTTTCGTAGTAACGAAGCTCTCACACTTGAGTTCCCGAAGAAACTCAAATCCACTACACTTAGTTGTATATTGCATTTTGTGTTCTTACAGGAACCTCTCTTTTATGAACTAAACGTTCATAAACTAAATTGAACCTGTAGTTTCAAATTTAGTGCCTTTGAAACCTGAAGTTTTCATAAAACAATACACCCATGAAAACCCGACGTTTTTCATGAAAATCATGTCTTATAACTCGAATGTTCTAACTTTGATGCTTATGGATGATTCATTCCCATAGCACCAATCACAATCTTGTTCCCTTCAATTCAATGGATTATCGAACCATCACAAGTTCAATTTCCCTTATTTGGACGTTTCTAATAGAAACCACTTTATGTGGGGTATAAGGCATGAATCTCCACTTCAGTATCAAGAAGCTGAGAAACCATTGAAGCTAACAATGGCATGGAAGAGTTGAATAAGCCTTCGCCATGATCTTCATTTGAAGACTTATGCCCGAAGCATTATAAACAGAAGTACCTCATGAACGAGGATTCCATGGTTCTTTGGCTCACTCCTATGGACTGTGTAATCATGAATGACATTGCCCGAAGCACACCATGATTACGTCCATGAATGAGTACAATTATGAAGTTTATAAATCCGATCGAATTTTGATTAGAGAATACTTTTTTCGTCCTTCCATGTTTCTAACTCGCCCCTGAAGCAGTAGTGTAGAATGCAGAAGTTTACCAAATTCTCGAATCTGATTATTTCCATAAACATATGGTTGAATCAGGGCCTGCCATGGTGTGGCCTCATGCCCGAAGCGTGATCCTTGGCACCTAAGACCTAAAACTTCAAGAATAAAGGATAATATTCCCGAACCTCAACCTTGCATAATCTACTTTCGTCTTGATGGAATAGATCATTGGTTATGCACTTATTCGTGCCCTTACCAATGTCGTTGAGGAGTACCATTCTCCTAGTCAATATGTGAGATTAATTTTGCTTCACCAAACATCGTTGGAAAAGCAGAATTTTGACATGGATGGCCTTGTTGGCCAAATCCCCTTAGTAAACCATTTACTTTGTGAACATTTTTCTATGTTCTTGGATTCACATTTGGTGTTTGTTTTACTTATGGATAATCTTATTGTTATTGTCCTCGAATATGAGTTGATTGAATCATGTTTCTTAATACATGTGGCCGATTCAATTAAACATGTGTTTAGGTAGGAATGTGGGAAAGTTAGTTGTTTGGATGAATGCATACTACGCACACTAACTTTACACCTAAATCACATCTTTAACAACGACTTCAGGTCTATCCAACCTAATTAAGAGCATTGGCACGCTCCTTGTGGTATGAATGGTACTGAACTACCATTTAAGGGACCTTAAATTCTCCCAGTCGTTGAGTTTTTAAGGATATTCGAGATGACAATGATCATAAATGAAGCCACTGAAGAAAATAAAAGTGAAATATCTTTGCACCACCTCCAAAAATGAGCGTGAAGCTTTGATTTGGGGCCAATGGGCTGTCTCCCAACTGGAAACACACCACATGCCGGCCTGGAGCCGAGTGATTTGAGCAGTTTACTTGTTTTGGCACGACCTTTTGGGACACTTAGGTCAAACAATGATGCTACGACGCATCTCCTTACCTGAAGTAAGGATCTTGTGCTGACAAACACACTTTGCCAAAGCCCGCTCGTTTGGAAAATTTGATTTTTATATCATCCCTCGCAAAGATACGAAACAACTATCTTTTTGCAGTGGATTCAAGGGAATATATGTAGACTAATCCAACCAAAATGCGGACCATATAAATACTTATGGTTTTGGTTGATGAATCGACAAACTGGTCACATGTTTGTCCACACACATTGCTGCTAAACCTCCTGGCCGATTAAGGTTTCACCACCCTACTTATCCCTTAAGGTTCGGGAAACTGGATAATGCCAGAGAGTTTATATCGACGGTTTTCGATAAAGTATTGCATGTATTTTGGGTTTATAATTGAACATTGAATTCCCATGTTCACGCCAAATAGCCTCGCCTAGTGATCATAAAGTGCAATTTAAATGATCGCCTAGATTTTGGTAAACGTACCAAGTTTTCGATTTCTGCCTAGGGCTATTCAATATTGTACGTAGCTATGTTGGTCTGCCTTGAGGCCCATTGCCACCAAACCTGTATGACGTTACAGTTGGTTAGTGGGTACGAACCTGATGATTTTCGTATTTACGCATTTGGGTGTGCATTCTATGTGCCAAGTTGAGCCGCTGCTACGTACCAATATGGGTCCTCAAAGAATGATGTGAATCTTTGTCGATTATGATTCTCCTTCACACTAGCTCTCTTCGAGCCATTGCATGTGATCTCTTTACAGCTCATTTATGGGTTGTCACTTTAATAAGATAGTCTTCCCGCTGTTAGGGAGAGATAAGAATGTCAACGTTCCTGTAGAACGGTGAGAAATTGTGTGGACAATGCCCATTATGTCTCATCTCGATCCCTAAACCGTACAAGTGTGATAAGCAAGTGTGATGAATTCTAGCTTTCAGAATGTTGCTCCAGACGCAATCCTCTGATCTAGCTAAAGTGACGAGATCATATACCAGCTGCAAACATGCTTGCAAGGATAAACGTACTTAACAGACGTCGAGTTAACATCCCTGGAGGATGTGCCACCCTTGTTGGACGGTTCGGTACATCGACGGATAGCCAATCAATCTGTCTTGGCCTGGGGCACGACAGATGACTTGGTTCATAGGATTTACTTCCCTAGAAGAGGAAGATACGACACAACAATGAATCCATAATTGATCGTTGTCTCAAATCATTTCCATCTCATGAGATTAATTCGGATTACTCCCGAGACTTGAAGTTCTTGGTCCAGTATACTAGTTTGGATGAGAAAATGGAATTGAAATGAGATTACCATCGATGATGTTTTCACTTATATGGTAGCTACTGACCTAAATGAAAAGCGACGATATCGAATCTTGTTCCTTTGCTTAAGCGACAATGTAGAATTGATTGGACAAACAAAATTACAATCCAGGTCAAATTTTTTACCAAAGCGTGTTTTGGACCTGTCGTTCCTACACTGTCCAAGGTAACCCTGTTGTGTTACAAGTGGGAAAGGAAGCGTTATGAGATGAAAGAAATAGTGTGATATGATGCCTGCCTTACGGTGCAAGGTTTCTCTCAAACGTTATCTGATTGATAGCATCATTGTGAAATGTGGTTAGTGTTTACTGCATGGGGATATAGATACGGAGGTTTACATGTAAGTTCCCAAAGAATTACTTTGACTGGTTCAAATAGTTCCAAACCACGGAACACCCTCTTAACTTGTTGAGGCGTTCACTTACAATCTGACGGAAGTGGTATACTCGTCTAAGTGATTATTTGATCAGTCAGGGATGAATTATGCCCTTGCGTGTTAAACTATGAAGTCTTATTCCGAATTGCTAGAGTTACAGTTTATGTCGTTGACACGAATCTCACTAAGACTCCGGAAGAGCTTGAGAAAACTGCATCGCATTTGAAGATGGAATTTGAGATGAAGGATTTTGGGAAAACTCATTTATGCCTTGACCTAAAGATTGAAGCATTATTCTGACTATATTTTGGTCTACCAGTCGAACTACACCTCGAAGGTGTTACCCTTGAGTATACATTTGATCGTCTATACGTTATATGCAAATGAGACCCTTGAAGAGGTTATGGAATCTGAAATTCCATATCTAAGTTCAACTTTGTGCTTCGTTATACTTAGCTCATTGTATTTAGACAGGACATCTCCTTCAATGTTGATCTATTGGTAAAGATGCAGCACCGTGCCTACACGCAACCACTGAATTGGTATTAAAGACGTACCTTGAAGGTACTACGAATTTGGGCAAATCAAATCCCAACGCATCTCGAGCGGATCCAACCCCCTGATCCTCAGAATGATGCTTGCCTTGTTTGTTATGCTGGCGCAAGTTACTTATCAAACTCGCACATGGCACATCCCCGAATGGTTATGTTTTTACCATTAAGGGATATTGCAATATCTTGGAGGTCCACAATATGACCTTAGTTGCGAAATCTTTGAATCGTTCCAAGACTCACCTTACTTCACTACGCCACAAGTGAGACATGGTTAGGAGTTCTTGTTGAGGATATTTGAAGTACTTGCTATTTTTCATCTATCATTGATTCCTGACGACGATCCATGAAGATTATGCAACATGTATCTATTCATATGCAATGCTTGTAGTTCTCATTTGGAAGTTATGTCAAACTCAGGGGAAGTATCTAGAAGTATACTCACTTGATCTTAATGTACTCATTTTCCCAACGATTATGAGCATTTTTCCCACTGGGTTTTTGCTACCTAACTAGGTTTTAACGAGGCACCCATCCTGGGCTGATCATACCCTTGTGAGCTCTTCTACTTACGTCCAAAAGATGTATAGTTTTGACTTAATGCAACTTCTCACTTTTCTCCTTAGACTATGGGTTTTCCCCCCATCTTGGGTTTTACCATAGCAAGGTTTTGTGAGTTTTACTTTTTTTATGCATTCTTCCGTTGATCTGAGACTCGCATTCGCTCATTATGCCGACGACTTCATCAACTGTACTTGCTTCATCACTGAAGACCTGATGCGCCATTTACTTGAGTATTTACACACTCAAGGGGGAGTGTTGCAGTCCTATTAGATTAGGAATGTGATTGTGTAAATCCTAGTGAATCTAGGAATATCTCTTATATTCCTATTAGGAGTTGATTGCCTATTAAGAGTTATAATTCTAAAAGGGTAAGGAATTAACATTCCTTACTACTATACATAAAGGCACAATGGGGTGGAATAGAACACACCCTCAATTACACATCTCTCTCTTCTTCTCTTTATGCCGCACCCTCTCTCTCTATGTGGCCTCCATAATTGTTCAGTAAATTATGCCTACAACATGTATGAAATTTTCGTTCAAATTTATACAGAGAGTGTTTTCGGCTCAAAAGTTTTAAGATTTATATTCCAATTTGTTTCGATTTTTGATCTCTTGGTGTTTTGGAGACAAAAACCAACACACAAACCACATATCAATAAAAGGCTTTTAGTCCACCATCTATAGAATTTTGCCAACTCTGACTATTGTAAATTGAGACCAAGGGGTTTAGTAGTGCAGCCTGCATACAAAAGTACGAAATGAAACAGAAAACGGGAGGGCCAGAAATTTGTCAATGTCGTGATTATGTTCTCATTGTTGAAGTTATGTTGTAGTATAATTTATCTATGCCGTGGATTACTTATTGTCAGCATAAATATATGGCTATTTTGGTATATGTTAAAAAGGAATACATGACGTCAGTTTGGTTAATTCTAATTGATTAGTTTCATAGGAACGTCCATTTTGAAGAAACTACTTAGGTGGAATGTGTTGATCTAATCCCTTTTGTAAATAGATAGCCAAAAGTTTTACAATTTTTAATTGGACTCTATCGATTAAATATTTTTGTATATGAAAGTCTTCCTAATTTTTTTAATTTAAATAACATTAATCTTCTACGACATAATCTTTTATATCTTTCAAACACAATGTTTCATACAATTTCTATTCCCGCAGCAATGGACCAGCAACATTTCTAGTTCCTTCTATTCATCGTGGGCTGGACAATGATTATCTTCTGTTTGTGGTCTCCATTCTTAACATGTCTGCGTTGCCTACTGTTGAATTTGTGTCCAAATTCTATTGGACTTTAATTGATCTCACCAGCCCATTCAATGGGCCTTTTATTTAGCCCATTTGAAAAGCCACGTGAGGTGATTTGCTGCCTTTTGATAGCGGCAGCATAAAAAAAAGAAAGAAAAAAGGAAAGAGAGAGATTAAACTATTGAAGGGGTGCCGCAGCCCCATTTTGGAGAGAAGAAAAAAGTGTGCTCCTCTCAGTTGGTTAGCACTCACTCAATTAAAGTTGTATTTATGTATTAGCTTTGAGCTTTGTATAGAGAGGAAATTATTCACTATATTTCCTTCTCTATTTGGTTTTTTTGGTGAGTGAGAGTTATTGGTTGTATTGAGGCTTTGGGTTGTGAGATTGCCAACACTTTGTAAACACTCCCATTTGATTGATAGTGGATTATTGGGTGAGCTCCTACTACTTTGAGGACTTACTACAATTATACGGACTGTCGAAAAACCTGGTTAAATCTTGATGTCTTTTTTATTTTTGTTCTTGCATTTCATTTGATATATTTCCTGTGGGTTAGTTTCAGTTGGCTTCTAATTGGTTTGGTGTATCCTAGCACAACACCCACCTTTGTTGATCTGCGTCAGCGGCTCCTCACCTATGCGGCACAGGCTGCGCGTCTCCATGCTTCCTCTGCTGCCCGTGGTTTTCTCGCTGCCCAAAAATATCTACCCATTGTGGGCTCTTGCAGAATACCGCAAGTGGGTTCCATTGCCATCCTGACCCTGAATTTCGCTGACTGTATTGTGTAACTCATCCAACATAAAAGATTAAACAAAAGAGTCAATCAGTATATTTACCCACATATCGTGTTGCGTATACGTATGCTCAAATTTTTACTTGCAACGTTTTATAACATCTATTCACTAATCATGTATGGCAGGAAATCACTGGAGTGTTCATGAAGAATTGTATGCTACATTATGCAGCTTATAGAAACATCTACCCCCTGTGGGCTCTTGCAGAATACCGCAAGTGGGTTCCATTGCCTTCCAAAGCGTGATTAGGCTCTCTGTATCATGTTGCTCTTACATGCAGCATATATTAATACGCATAAAAGCCAGTTGTTGAAATTATGTATTATACAAAAAGTTTATCAATCGGATGAGGAAGTAAGATTTACCTATCAAACAGAAAATATATAAAATAAAATTAAAATATATTTCTGCCGGATGTATTTTTAATTCTTTATTTTCTTATTAGATGACTAAAATTACAACATTATAGGGCGAATAGGTTGTGAGAGACGTTACTCAAGGGTGTGTTCCCAGTAATTTAGGCCAAAGTTGTTAAGAATGTACTACGTACAAAAATAAGATAGAAGGACCTGAAAATGGTTGGATGCAACAAATTTGAAGAAACTTTCAAATGACACCAATGTGTCATTTGAAAGTTGTTCAGTATATTTCGACTGCATTTCTAGTGTTTTTGTATTGATTGAGTAATTTATTGATAATGTTCTTGTAGTGCATTTTTCATAATTTAGAATAAAAGGCCGCCAAACTTTGAAAGTCCCTCAAGCATAAGGCAAATAATCAAAGAAACACATCAAATTTCTCATCCCTCGGCAACTTTCCCAAAATGCAAATAAAGTTGTCTTGAGGCCACATATATAACTATGCTAATCACTAAGATTAGTGCCACAAATATCTGTTTACTTGGATATTGCAGAAGAACCTTTGAAGTCAAGGATGGTGTGCTGGATCTGGAGTACTTCTCATTGATGGGATTTATACGTCTGGTTCTGCTTCCTTTATTTATTTTCGCAATGATTTTTATTATTTTATTGTTGGTGGAGCTGGGATGTTGAAGACTTAGTTAAATAAAGAACGTCTTGTACATAAAACGTGTGACATAATCAAATTAGCTAGAGCTGGAATGTTGGTGCAGCAGCGCGCAACCAGTGACCCGACTTTGTTTGCCTAGAATAAAATTGATGCCCTGAATTCATTTTTAGGTCCATTCAATGAGATTTCATTGTTTGAATCTAATTTCACAAAGGGCATCCACTTGACCTTTGTGGTAGGCAAAGATTCGACCGTTGGATCGTCATGAAATTATAGTATGTTGATGTGTAACTAATGTGAGGCTCTTAGGAATTCACGAATCTGAAATCTGTTGTGGGGATCTTCCTGATTGGATTATGTAGGGTTGTTGACCAACCGTTCATGACCATTTTTATTGAGGGTTGAATTTTGGTTAACATATCCCGAATCGTTCTGAAATGCTGGAATTAGCATTACTTGAGACCTGGTAGAGCCCAGTGGGCCTATCTTGGTTAACGATTCATCCTAGGGGATGTGCACCTCGGTTTAACTGTAAGTGACGCCTTACCGGAATTTACGTGTTTATTGGGCCACTAGATGAGTTAATGATATGTGCGAATGCCAGTAGGAGGAGATGGGCTGGGAATCATGTTAGAATTATCCTGTAGAACTTGTATGTCTGTGCAACTAGATATCTATTATTACGTTGAAACAATAGTGTGTGTGCGCTTACACTTGCGATTCATATGGATTGATGTAAGAAGTGGTTTGTATGAGGTATGTATGTGTGATGTGTGATTGTGTGACTGCACCAAATAGTAGTGTGGTATATGGATGATCGTGCCTGTTAATCCGTATTAGAAGACCATATGAATTCTATGGATGACTCTACCTAGTTAATCTACATTGATAGGTAATTGTCTACTTGATTACGCGGTTTCCATAGGTGGTCAATCTTAGTTAATTTGCATTGGAGGACTATACTGTTAGATGCATGCCTATGAAACTGTCTGGTTAATCCACATTGAAGGACCATAAGCATTCCACGAATAGTCCTATTTAGTTAATCACACTGGGGAACCATACTATTAGATCATGGATGGTCATGCCTGGTTAATCCTCATTAAGAGACCCATATTCATATATGCATGACTCTGAATTGTTAATACGCATTAGGGGTCACTACCTACTTAGTTACATCGTTTTGTAGGTGGTTATGCTTGGTTAATCCGCATTAGGGGACCACACTATTGGATGCTTGCCTATGGTCCCGCTTGGTTAATCTGCATTGGAAGGTCATACGCATTCTAGGGATTGTTTCGTTGACTAGATCAGGAACCCACCACTGTCTAGATTACGTTGAGTTAGTCTAAAGTACCACTTCCTATTCGGTTGCATTGTTTTGGTCCAGAACCCTCCTCTGTCTGGATTCCGTTGAGTTAGTTCGGAATTCCATTTTTATTCAATTCTTTGAAGTTGGTCTGAAACCCTCATCTATCTGGATTCATGAATAAGAGTTTCTCAAGGTGTACTCTTGTATTTATAACTTGAAGTTACCGTAATATTTCTTGGAATCTATGTAGAGAAATACAAAGGTTGGCTTCATTTAACTGTCGTGAAATGATATTTGATCTTATTAATCATTAATGTGGTTAAACGTTAATATTGTGCATCTTTGGTTCACTTAAATGTGAATTATTGTCGGAAAAAATTATGATATATGAGGAAAATTAAATGATATATTGAAGCATCACTGACATTAGGAGTTGTTTGGAACTCTATGTTTTCGGCCAGTTAATGCCATGATAAATTTCGGAGCTAAACAAAAGGGTGACCTGTGAATGGCTTGATCTTGTCTTATGGTACGTTAGAAGTCTAACACAAAGGTTAAATGCAATCGCAAGTAAGAGGAAATGGTATTACGTTGTTGAAACGTTGGTTTAGTTTTGGTCGTATCTCGGAAGTAAGGCAAGATAGTTAAACAAGTACATTGTGGCGTCATGTGTCAATCCTTGACGTATCTCGAGATCGGGGCTTGACATCTACCACATAGATAACCAAAGCCCAACAATATTTTGCTCCCTTAAATGCATATGTATGAGTCATCTGATATGCTGATGTCACTAACGCCATTGTGTGAACTGGCTCAAGACATAATTGAAGGCCACTAACTAGGAATTACGATCATTGTCAGCGCCAAATGATATATCTAACCCCCCTCTAACACAACGATATGATCAAAGTTGCTCATTCTTCATTGCCTATAATAGAACTCACTATTCTAAAAATCTCCGCCTAGCGCCGCCTAGGCGCTAGGCGGCTAGTCACCGTCTCGATTAATACCTAGGCGCTAGGCGGCTAGTCACTGTCTCGATTAATACCTAGGCATTTGAAAATTAAGAAAGGGCGCCTAAACCTGCTAAGCTGCCCGCCTAGATAGCCTATGCGGCCGCCTAGACCGCCTAGCCCACCTAGACCAGTCTAGGTTGCAACTCACTTAGACAGAAAATAGATAACTTTCATTTTGAATTTTATTTTTTTTCAATAAATTGTAAGAGACTTGTTGAATACTTAAATGAACACACATTATAGGCTTGTTCCCCATGTTTTTATTATGTTCCAATACTTCATAATATATATGTCATTCTATTTTGTAGTTTATGATGAAATTATATATATTTTAAGTATAAACAGACACTTATTTCATGAAATATAATAAATTTACTTAAATCCGCCTAGGCCCCGCCTAGGCGCCTAGGCGCTAGGCCCCAGTCCGCTGCTCGACTAGCGCCTAGCGTCTTTTAGAACCTTGAACTAGATGCATGCAAGCTCGGGACCTTCGTCAAATTTAATCCCAACAATTAAACAAAAGCTTTTGTGATTCTTCAATCAACCTAACTGCTTTTCAGCATGAATCGAATTTCCCTTTAACAAGAACTTTCTTAGCTCTTGAGTTACAATCTCAAATCCTTCTTGAAATCAAACATTGCATATGATCCCTGAGATCTAAAACTTTTACAGCTTGGCCACCTTGTGGTATGATTCAGTTGATGAGCAATCATTTTCACCCTGATTTCCTCTCTAAGGTGCATATTTTAAAATAAGTCCAATCTGACACCAGTGATCTCGGTGGACTTCTCTAGCATTACATTTCTCATCAATCTACGTTTCAAGAGATGTAACTCGGCCCATCAACTTTTATGAATGTTTTTAATCTTGACTTTATCATGAAATGATTACATTTTGTGTCTTATTTTAGTTTCTATTTTCATTTACATTTTAGGCAAGTATACATGAAGTTACGCTGACTTTTAAGCCCTATTTGGCTCAAGACGCAGAAAAGAACTTTACCAAACCAGCGTCCCACTTTGTTTACAATCATTTGGCTATGAAGTTAGCTTAATGTGCAATTTTTACACACACTCAAATGCAAACACTGTCTGTTAACTACCTACAACAGTGGCATTGTTGTTCTTTTTTTCTCTTGAACCATCTTGACAAGCCCCGATCCCGATGTCCAGGGGACAGCGGGATGGCCAAGTGCTGGCCGACACCCGAGGGTGACTCAAGCCATTTAATGAATGCATATGCCAAGAACATGTGAAACATGCATATAAATTTCGCGCAACTACGCAAGTAATATTCAAAATACAACCTTTCCGAAATATAAGAATATTCAACTGCCAACAATGAATTAGTGACAATGCATGACATGTTTAGAGCATACTACTAAAATAGATTACAAGCGGAAGGTAATACAGAAGTGCCAGTACAAGTGATGTCAAACGTAGAGGAGATGACACAAGGATCACTGGTACGAGAAGTCCTCGTAGCTCAGACCGTAAGCCTTGTTTCTACGTACTAACATAAATATTCCACAACGATCTAACCCCCCAAAGTTTATGAAAACTAGTAGCATATTAAGTGATAGGTTTTTCGAAAACCCTAGCATGCCATAAAACCTTTCATAAAATATATATCATATATAATGTGCTAAATAGTGGTATCAGTATTGCCTGAAGGCAGGACATACGCCCGTAGGATGAACATACGCCTGTAAGCAGAATATACGCCTGTAGGCAGAACATACGCCTGTAGGCAGAACATATGCCCATAGGCAGAACATAGCCCGTAGGCAGGACATCGCCCGTAGGTAGGACAGTGACCACTAGATAAGCACAAAAACATTGAATATATACTTTCCAACATAAGTACATATATCTCAAGAGCTCAATAGCTCAAACAACATATCATAAAGCATGTTCTAAATAGTATATAGTCATCAATCATATATATTACAAGAACGGTAAAAACGATAGGGTATAGTATTCCAAAATATTCTCAGTAAAGCATGATATCTCAAATTACTCATAAACGTTTCATAAAACGTAACCATTAAATCATGCTTTTCATGTATGCATTTCTAATAATAAAATATGCATTTTAGAAGGGCTCAACTCACAGATACTTCATCGTCGAAGAGCCACCAAAACTAGCTAAGACGGAAACGCCGCTAATGAAACACACCTAAGCACATAAAGGGTCCAATCAATAAAACTCTATTCAAATAATTGAATTTTAGGAAATAGAAGTCATAAACATATTCAAGACGTCGAAAAACATAAGGGGGAACCTCGATACCCCCATAGACCACCGTAAGGTGGCAGCTTCGACGACCACGCGCCGAGATAGGTAGTTGGAAAGTTGGCCATAAAAGTCACCGACGTCGCTGTCAGCGCCATCGTGAATGGAGACACGTGTGCGCCATGTGCTGGCCATGGCCTGCCCTCAAGAGTGCCCACGCGCAGGCCCACGCCCGTAGGCAGAACATACGCTCGTAAGCATAACATACGCCCGTAGGGAGAACATTGCCTGTACGCAGAACATACACCCGTAGGTAGAACATACGCCCTTAGGCACAACATCGCCCGTAGGCAGGACAATGACCATTAGATAAGCACAAAAACATTGAATATATACTTTCCAACATAAGTACATATATCTTAACGAGCTCAATAGCTCAAACAACATATCATAAAACATGTTCTAAATAGTATATAGTCATCAATCATATATACTACAAAGAACGGTAAAAAAGATAAGGTATAGTATTCCAAAATATTCTCAGTAAAGCATGATATCTTAAATTACTCATAAACGTTTCATAAAATGTAACCATTAAATCATGGTTTTCATGTATTCATTTCTAATAATAAAATATGCACTTTAGAAGAGGTCCACTCACAGATACTTCACCGTCGAAGAGCCATGCAAACTACCGAAGACGGAAATATCGTTAACGAAACGCACCTAAGCACATAAAGCGTCTAATTAATAAAACTCTATTCAAATGATTGAATTTCAGGAAACGGACATCATAAATAGATTTAGGACGTCAAAAAACATAAGGGGAACCTTGGTACCCCTTACGCGCCGTCACATGATGGCTACTCCGGCGGCCAGGTGTCGAAATGGGTCGCCAGAAAGTTGGCCAGAAAAGTCACCGGTGCCGTCGTGGATGGAGGTGCGTGTGCACCATGCGCCGGCCAAGGCTTGCCCTTACTTGCGCCCACATGCAGGTCCGCGCGCTGTCAAGGGTTCTGGGATCGGACTGGGTTAGTCCGGATCCAGGTCGGATCTGGGTTAGTCCGGATCCAGGTTGGATCTGGGCTCAGGTCCTGGGCTCAGGCTCATGCTCATTGGGCTTGGGCTTCACAACTGGGCTGGATTTTAAGGCCTAAAGGCCTGGGCTAAAGGAACTGGGCCGCAAGGTTGGGCCTAGGTTCATTGGGTCGAAGGCCTGTGTCAACTCGGCCCGAAGGCCTGGTTTTGGGTAGGGTTCAAAAGGGTTGGGTTTGGGGTTCTAATGGGCTTGGGCTTGAAGGCTCGATCCAAGACTTTGGGCTAAAGGACCTGGGCTTGTGGGTTTGGTTCATGCCAGCCCGTTTCTCGCCAAGGAAGAAGGCCGGAGCTTCCCAAGCTCCGGTTGACGTCGAATCACCACCTTACCTTACGATCTACCTCTAGAATTGAAGGTACGAGATAGGAGAAGAGCTCCATACCTGAGACACACCGTGTGGTGGCCGGAGTCGGTCAAATTTTTGGCTTGAAAGTCACGGGCTCGCCGGCTCACTTCCTGGGCTATCTGTTCTTCACAGAGGAGGAGAAACCGAGAGAGAGAGAGTCGACATCGGTGGTGATAGTGGTGCCGTCGTCACTGTCGTTGTCAACTTGGGTGTGTGGGTGTGCGTAGGTTCGAGGAGAGGGAGAGGGAAATGGATTTGTGATAGTGAGAAAGTGTGAGCTGAGAGAGAGTACTCGGGGGAGAAGAGAGGAAAGAGGTGAGGGGTGGGGGAGCTGCCACGTGGTAGTCAGAGAGAGAGTGAGAGTTAGGAGAAAATCCAAAAGGGGATTTGGATTGGGTAGATGATAAGGGGTAAAAAATGTAAATTCTTAATTCCAGTAAATATGAAAATACAATTAATTTAAGGTGGGGTTTATCACATCTCGTGGCACTAAGATAAAAAACAATAGTCGAAGAAAATACGTGTTTAATCTAATTCAAACTCTATCCGAGTTTTGACACTAACAACCAAGTAGAATAAATAAAACACTAAATACAATTATGGCCGACCAGGGATGAGCATGTCGATGGCCTTATGGTCTAGTTAAATCCATCTAAGACCTTGTTAAATTAGGACTCTGCCTAACATGGAGGAAATGGCCAAAGTCCTTATTAGAGAGGGGACGTATCTAACAAGATGAAAAAGGACAAAGTCGCTGTTTGAGTAAAAGGGTCCAAAGTCCTTAGTTAGTATTATTTAGTTTTATGGTATCTTGTAGACCTGGTAAACGAGTCGTATTTGTCAATTTCATGTTGTATTCGTTATCTTAATGAGTCATGTCATATCAAACTCGTTATCTTATCGTGTTCTTGATAGGTGACCTAATAATGACCAGATTTGTTAATAGATCATGTCATTTTGTATCAGGTTAATGGGTCATGCAATAAACGATCATGTTACGTCTAGATCTCACAAACGATATCTTAACAGGTAACCCGGTAATGACCCGACTTGTGAAGCGGTTCTTAACGGGTGACCCGATAATGACCCGACTCATTAACAAGTTGACCCGTAACCTATTATTTTCATGTCGTTCGTGCCATGTTAACAATCGTGCAAGAAATTGACAGGCCTAGTATTTTGCACCAGGAAAATAAGTAAAAAATAAAGGCCTAGTGGTTTAAAATGAATGACGAGTTGTTCGGGCGAAGATTTCTCCGGAGAGGGGTCCTTGGTCCTCAGCATAGCTTTGGCACTTTGGATGTATAGTCAGGCTCTTGCTTGTTGATATGCTACAAGAAGAGGACAAAGTTAGTTCTGAAAGGTGCCTTTGTGGGGCCTTAGGTGTAGGTCTTGAGGCTCGCAATCAAAACTAACCAAGTGCTAGGCGTGCCACTGCTATCTCAGTATAATAGATGTAGAACAAGTGTGTTTCAGTCGGTTACTTGCGCCCCAAGTTACTCAGACTTCTTGTTATGAACGAATTGTCGTGGATGGGTTAAGTCCACATTAAGTTCTTTTTCTTGCCTTGAGAACAAGGACTTTCAGTTCATAGTCTTGTATGTTCGAATGAGGGGAGTCTAAGTCCCTTAAGTCATTTGTTTGGTTCTTGATTGGTTTTAAATGAAAGCATATCCATTAGACTGACCAGATCCAGATACAAATAAGACTTTTAAAGTAGGAAAACGGACGGATATGACTTGAATACATACTGGAGAATGCATTAAGTAATAGATCTACAAATTCAGAGAGCAAACAAAGAGCTTCGGGCAAGATTTCACCTTGTCTGTCAAGGTTGAACTTCTTGCAGTCACTTCTCTTTGTGATTACAGGGGTTTATAGGCTAAAAAGAGATGGATGGTAAACAAGTTTACACAAGGGAATTGATACTACGCCACTAGGGGTGATAGCAGAGCTTCTAAATAAGACAAAAGATAGCTTTTGTAGGGAAATATCTTGAAAAAGACTGAGATCCGGGCTAATTACAACTTTTGGATGCAAATCTGGCTAAAGAGCAGAGTTTGTATGTTTGTTTGTTTGATTGGTTGAGTCCTTGTCTCTGGGGCCTCTTCTTCCTTTTATAGGCCAATTAACCCAACTGTTGTGACTTTGCTCTTGCCCGAAAGCAATTGGAGGGTAGTGACTCATCATCTTTTTACTTGTATTGCCACGGAAAAGAACTTTTTGGCTGATTGTGAGTTAGTCTCCATCACTTGACATGTAAACTATAGGCACATGGTCTTTGCATTAATGGGAAAGCGCCAATTCTTCTAATTGGCATCTCTGGGCTTCGTCACACTTGCAGCCCAATGTTCAAATATTAACCCAAACAGTGCCCCTTTTGATCATTGTTGAGTCTGCAACCCAAGACGCTAATAATGATTAAATAGTCATCGCACGCTTTCACTCGGGACTTGCACCATTTAAAGCAACCGTTTGTTAACCAAGACCTTTGCACTAACCCACGAATTCCATCACTAAGTAACTGCTCACTATATAATTCTCTTTTAAACCCTTTGGCTGAATACCTTAGAATTTTCAAGCCCACAAATTTCCCGAATCCCCAGAATCATCTGAGCCCACAAATTCCCCTAATCCCAACTTTCTTCCTATCTTTTTTCAATGGCACCTAAAGTGGCCCGAACTCAATCTCCCTGCGAGACTGGTGAGGGGACTTCCACCATATGCCATTTTCTCAACGGCCTTCATCACCCTCAGGCTGGCTTGCACACCGAGCTTTTGTTCGAGGAAGGAGTGATGCACTATTTGGGACCTGCATGGACATCTCAGGTCCCAATAGCTGTTGAAAACAACATGCCTAAGGAGAAATGGTTCACCCCCAACCCATTGTAGGCTAAGTCGGGCATTTCTTCCTTCAAATGGTCAAACCATCGTCGTGGTTTCCCACTCATGAAGGATGAGGCATGGATGTAATGGATAAAAGAGCTTGAGGCCACCTTTAAGTAGAAGTGGATAAACAATGGAATTTATAAGTTGATAATGCTCTCTAAGACCACCATGATTGTTAAACCCGAGCTTCTCACAATAGCCTTTCTCTTTTGGAACTCGGGCACCAATACCTTCGATTTTAGGATGAGCCCCATCTCCCCGACCATTCTGGATATGGCGCAGGTCTTTGGGCTGAGGCCCTCGGGCAAAATCATAGATGTTACCCACGACCGAGCTCCTCTCTCTTGCCCGACTGCTAAGAGCTTGGGCAGTTCTGCCCCCTTGATTCAATTGGAATATAACTCTGCAACTTTCAAGAGTTATGGGACTTCCTTCACGGGTTTTATGGTTCTTCTGCTTCTAACGCCAACAGAGATCAGGAGCATATGTATTTCCTCCTCTACTGGCTCAACAAACATGTTTTCCCCAATAAATCCAAAGGCGTGAAAGTGGAATGGATTCCTCTGATAGAAGCACTTCACAACTTTGACGATGTAGCCACGTGCCCTTTCATCATCTCCCACCTCTATCATCTTCTTTACGAGATGACTCGGGGAGAACCATTTGAAACCAACCTCAATGGGCCCATTTGGATGTTCCAATTGTGGCTTGATTGGTATTTCCCCAAGCTACAGGCTCCCAATCTCGAATTCTCTGAAGGTGTGGCCCCTGCTCGTATTCTGGCTGAAGCATCTTCCACTAATCATTCTACATTTTGCTGCCTTTACTTTTTAAGAGTCTGCAGGACTCGGGCAGATTTGGAATGGAGGGTTTCCGTACTTAGGAGAGATCTATGGTTCAGTGACTAAGCTTTCCAGAACGCTTTTGGGGAAGATGCTAGTCCTTTCTGCAGAGAGAAGTTTATCAGCTGCATCCAGTTGAGGGACCTGGCTTGGGGTGTGAAGAGCGACTGTTACGAGCGCGGGCTAGAAGTTTATCACCCAAACTTCTGTAGCAGGCAGCTGTGCTTCAGACAAGCCAGTCCAATCCGTTTCTTTGACTCTGTTCAATAGCACCTCATACTGTCTCTACCCTCATCCAGAAGTCATTTTTCGAGCTGCTTGACGCAGCCTCGAGGTTATGAGCAAGGTTGCCCGAAAACCTATGGTTCTCAATTTTGAATACACCCCGACTTTCTCTTCCTGGTGGGAAGCAAAATAGAGCAAGAAGTATGGATGAGACCTGCGCGAAGCTCATGATCGCCTCTTCAAGAAACTATCCATCAAGTCTTATCCAAAGCTAAATGAGCTCGAAGATTGGAAGGAAATGATTCATCAGAAAAACCAACTCCTTCTTATAGGTATTTCTTACTACTTCAACTTTGAAATTCTCATGAATCTGTCATCTTTAACCCTTACCTTGGTTATTTTGTACTTGCAGCCCAAGGCAATCCCGCAGAGGTGGTCATCGGGCAAGATGAGGATGCCACAGATGCCTTCATCCTCCAAGAATCTGTAGCTAAGGCAGAAAGGCAAGAGGCTGGACAGGGTAGAGATGGTAGTGGAGACTTCAGAGTCCTAGCCCGATGAGAGGCCTCGGGCTCAGCTTTCTATCTATGGTCCGTGTGCAACCCCTTCAAAGAAGAGAACACGGGCACAGACTTCAAAATCCTTCAAGTCATCCGCTTTTGTAGCTGAGGCGGGCGTGGGCAGGAAGAAACAGAAAGCTTCCCATAATTGAATTTTATTTCGTCATCCCTTTCTTACTTGCATTTTGTGTTTAAGAACTAATAGCTTCATTTCTTTTGGGTTTAGGGCCCCAAGCAACCAAGAAGCCTACTATTGCTTCAAGGAAGGACCCACTGATGGCTGAGATGTATCAAAAGGCCAAGGATTTGCAAGTTTCCATTCTTGAGGCTCTGGAGGTTTAGCTTGCATCTTAAGTTTTACTCATTTGAGTCATTCTTTTTTCTTCTTTTCTACTCTCTTCTTGACTCTCTATCCGATCTCTGAAACAAGCCATAGGGAAGAAATGATCTATTAGCTCGAGACCTTTTCATCTTCAGCTCGAACGGTACAAACTTCCTCTCCACAGGCCAAGTCTTCATAGGTATATCTATTTTTCATTCTTTAGACTTGTTTCTTTACCAATCTCAGGGCTTTAACACTTGTACTTTACTCTTGTAGGTTAAGGTCAGGGAGCCTGTGCCTTCGATCAGGCAGAGCTCAACTTCCAAGCCTTCCACTCATGTTCCTGCATTGGTGGTGACTCTAACCTCCCAGTTCGATCCAAAGATAGGGACAATACTTCATTTTATAGATGAGGATAATAACTCGGTGAGTATTTGTTATTTTAGCACTTTTATGTTTGAAGTCTCCCTCATTCTATACTCATTTTCTTTTTACTCCTTTCAGTCTTCCCCTGCACAAACCTCTCATCGACTAGTAACTTCTGCCTTTAGGGAGCCCGTGGTCCCTGAGATCCCCGTGGTCTCAAAGGCGACTAACCCGCGGACTTCTCAGGTTGCAGTTCAAGCTAGCTTGTTCGCTCATTCTCAGGGTCCTGCTAAGGTATGAAGGCTTTTCTTATTTGTTTTTCTTTCCTACACGAGTTAGTCAGTTGACACTTATCTTTCTCAATTTCGTAGGTCTCTGGTGAAGGCTCGGGCACCATCCCTCCTCTTCCTGCTAGCAACGGTGATATTCCTCAGCAACCCAATATCACAACTCATCCTTCCAAGGCCTCAAGCTTCATTCAGGTATATTAACTTTTCTCATCTTGCCTTTCTTTATTCTGAATTGTAGTTCTTCTTTGAACTTTGTTTTTCTTGGTTTGCCATAGGGTTCTGGAGAAGATTCTGGCAACTCTTCACCTCCTCTAGTACGTAAGACGGAGCTTCCCCGACCTCTTCTGGCTTCTGGGGTCACATGAACTCATATCCCTAGGCCTAAGAAAAAGATTAAGACTTCCACGGTTCCTATGACCCTCACTGCTCCTACTTCTCGGGAACCTTATTCTGTCAAGACTTCCCCTATTGTTGTGCCTTTTGAAGGAGCTGGAACACTACCTTCATCTCATGTACCTACCTCCAAAACAACATCTTTGCCCGAGCTTTTTAAAGAGTTCGGGCAACTCAAGACAAAGCTGAAATCCTCAAGGAATTCTTCTAAATCTTCTAGTTTTCAAGAGCAACGCCGAGTCTTTCAAGAATGGATGAAGAGGGACATTTCAGCTTTCTTTAGCCTCAAGGCTCTTCATGACGTAGAGAAAGCCATAACAGATCTATTCAAGGCCGATCAAGTATCAAGAGTCTAGCATGAGTCATTCCTCTCATATTTTGAGAACTTGAGGGCTCTTAGGGATCAGCATCTGATGGTTGAGAGGCAAGCCAATCGAGTGAGGTGCTTTAAGCAGAAATAATCCAGTTTTTCTACTCAAATTCAGCAGCTGATAGATGAAGGTTCAAAAACTGAGGAGAGGATCAAGGTGGTGACCTCTGATATCCAAAGGTTAGAGGAGCAATTTGCTGTGTTGAAGGCTAAATATGCGACTCACCTTGGCAAACTCCAGCAGCAAATAGAAGGAGTGAAGAAGGAAAATATGGAGCTAGAAGACTAGAATTTTCACCCTCGAGCGAAGATTTCTCCAGAGAGGGGTCCTTGGTCCTCAGCATAACTTTGGCACTTTGGATGTATAGTCGGGCTCTTGCTTGTTGATATGCTACAAGAAGATGACAAAGTTAGTTCTGAAAGGTGCCTTTGTAAGGCCATAGGTGTAGGCCATAAAGCTCGCAATCAAAACTAACCAAGTGCTAGGCGTGCCACTGTTATCTCAGTATGACAGATGTAGAACAAGTGTGTTTCAGTCGGTTACTTGCGCCCTAAGTTACTCAGATTTCTTGTTATCAACGGATTATCGTGGATGGGTTAAGTCCACATTAAGTTCTTTTTCTTGCCTTGCGAACAAGGACTTTCAGTTCATAGTCTTGTATGTTCGAATGAGGGGAGTCCAGGTCTCTTAAGTCATTTATTTGGTTCTTGATTGGTTTTAAATGAAAGCATATCCATTAGACTGACCAGATCCAGATACAAATAAGACTTTTAAAGTAGGAAAATAGGCGGATATGACTTGAATACATACTGGAGAATGCATCAAGTAATAGATCTACAAATTCAGAGAGCAAACAAAGAGCTTCGGGCAAGATTTCACCTTGTCTGTCAAGGTTGAACTTCTTGCAGTCACTTCTCTTTGTGATTACGGGGGTTTATAGGCTAAAAAGGGATGGATGGTAAACAAGTTTACACAAGGGAATCGATACTACGCCACTAAGGGTGATAGCATAGCTTCTAAACAAGACAAAAGATAGCTTTTGTAGGGAATTATCCTGAAAATGACTGAGATCTGGGCTGATTACAGTTTTTGGATGCAAATCTGGCTAGAGAGCAGAGTTTGTATGTTTGTTTGTTTGATTGGTTGAGTGTCCTTGTCTCCGGGGCCTCTTCTTCCTTTTATAGGCCAATTAGCCCGACTGTTGTGACTTTGCTCTTGCCCGAAAGTAATTGGAGGGTAGTGACTCATCATCTTTTTACTTGTATAGCCATTGAAAAACACTTTTTGGCTGATTGTGAGTTAGTCTCCATCACTTGAAATTTAAACCATAGGCACATGGTCTATGCATTAATGGGAAAGCGCCAATTTGTCTCTGGGCTTGATGTTGGGCTTCAGGCAAGTCTTTTTCTAATTGGCATCTCTGGGCTTCCTCACACTTGCAGCCCAATGTTCAAATATTAACCCAAACATGAGTTTCTCGTCCTAGAGACATCTTAGACCCGCAATCAATCTTTCTGACCTAGCATTTCAGACATGTGATGATGCTTCTGACACTGTTAAGACCCTTCTCAGCCCCGTGACTAAATCCATATAAGGTGAACTTGTGATCCGAACCAAACAAAAGCTTACAAGCTTGGATTCAATATGCATGGAGGATAATTAAGGTAGCTTGGACATGACAGTATTTACAAATGAAGGGAGACTAGTGCCAACTTCAACCAACCTCGAAGAGGATTCAAATTAGAGTAACGCTAGGTAGACCAAAATTTTAAATCAAATTTGTAAACTAAATGATGTATCACCAATAAGAAATAAGTATATTAAAAACACTTAAATAATAATCTAATCTTCAACAATCACACCTTTTAATTTATAAAGTTTGATTGAAAAATTTGAACTCACTAATTAACCTTGCCGGGGAGGGGGAGGGCACGGGGTGCACTGACTTTCTGAATCACGAAAGCCATTTTACTATTTAAATTATTCTTATTAGTTCAGTCTCCTTCTGCTTTTCTGTCTTTGCGTTATATTCTTCATTGTTGCATCTTCAATCAATTATCGTCTTTCATATGAACTCAAAAACACAAAAAAATAAAATCCAATGCCCCCAATGTAGTGATCAGACCTAGACCAAGACGTGATTCCTTGGTCGCTCAATCGCTTAGCTTGGTCGGTACGTAGCATCTGTCATCTGTGCACTGCACCAGTCCCAAAGAATGATCAAATTCCTTCTTGGCGGCTTCCTAGGCTTAATAGAGTGAAACATTTTGTCAAACAGATACTGGTACCAATGTTGACGTAAAACTAGCATTAGATAACTTATGAAACATTTTGTTCTAACCCGAGGCATAAACAAAGACAAAGATAATCTTTCTAAAATAAAAAGACTCTCGAAATCTAAAGTACCCGATGTATAGATATACAAATAAATAAATAAAATTTATTATTTGAATACACCTAGGTCATTTATGACGTAAATAACTAGCATTCTAAAATTGTTTATCTTCAAGCTCTGAAATTTGATTTCCCTCTCTATTGGAGAAAAACTCTTAACTACTAAAGGCACAAACATGACTAAATAAATTATTTCTTTAAGAGTAAAATAAAAATTAAAAAAAAAAAAAAAAACTATATAGAATTCATTGGTCGATAGTCCTTGGCACATGAGTGGTGGCTAAAATGGTTTGTCTTTGGCGAGGGCTTCAGACATGGTTCATATGCGGTTTGGCCAATGCTACAAGTTTAAGCAAAGACAATATGCTCTAAATAAATAACGCTCCAAAAAGTTGTTAAACTAGTGAAGGATCGGCCTAACAACGAGGAAAAGGGCACGCGTTCTTATTAGAGTGGGTCGTATCTAACAAGATGAACTGGGACAAAGTCATTGTTTGAGTAGAAGGGTCCAAATCTTTCTTTGAGTGAGACCTAGCCTAGCAAAGAGGCAAAGGGATCAAAGTCTTGTTTGGGCCTAACTTGGCCTAGCAAAGCGAAAAATGGTCCAATCCTTCGCGAGGAAAACGAGATTTTTTTTTTTTTTTTGAACAAACGATATTATTGACACTAAGAGTAGGGGATGAGCTTAGCCACACTATTCTTGCAAGAGACCTTAAGGTTGAGTTGGGGCCACTTCTAGATGGCCTAGGAACTAGAATCGTCCCGACCTTGTGAAAAACCACCCGACCCACTGCAAAATTAATTAGCATATTTAATTTTAGGGTATTTTGGAGATCTGGTAAACGAGTTGTTTTTTTCGTTTTCGTTTCATATACGTTATTAACAAGTCGTGTCGTGTTAAGCTCGTTATCTTAACGTGTTCTTAAAAACTAACCTGATAACGACATAATACTCACTTTCTTATTTGGCCTAATAATAAAAAAATGTCACATGTTCTTAGGTTTTTAAAACACAAGAAAAATTAATAACATGTCAATTCTTTACTAGAGCAATAACATGTGTAAAAAAATATTGGACAAAATTAGAAGGTGAGTACACGCTTATGAGTACCCAAGTATTATCCTTAAAAGTAAAGGATATCATTTGCAAAAGTTTTGCAGGTTATTTGAATAGAGTGATGCTAGGAGACCACATATTTATACCATGTCACATGATCTAGCAAATGTTTCATACAATCATTAGCCAATGAAATGAATTTATTAACTGACATGTCAAGTGCACAGCAGTTGCTACATTAGATAGTACATCAATGTGATACAAAATATGATTTCCCTAACATTTATCATTTGGATATTAGGATATTTTTGGTATATGTTGGATTAAAAAGATTGGGACCATTTACTGTACTTCATTGTTTTCACCCAATTCCAAATTGGGACTAGCATTTGTATACAAAAGATCAGAAAATGCTGGACTATGTACATGCAAAAAATATTGACCAACCTAAAATACACATTATGGACAACATTTACACAGAAAGCATTGGAAAATGCTGGCCTATGTACATGCCCAAAATATTGATCAACCTAGATAACAGATTGGGACCAGCATTTGCATACAAAATATTACAAAATGCTGGGCTATGTACATGCAAAAAATATTTTCTACGCTAGATCAGAGAGAGTTATTTACAAACCCAAAAATAAGAAAAACACTGTTTGATGCATATTGATTAAAGGAGCAATAATAACATCAATTCAAAAGGAAGATTCAGTGTTCTTTCTGTAGCAAATGGACAGGAGAAAGTTGATAACCGCATTTTGCATGATCTGAAAAATACAATAAAACCAAGTGTTGTTTCAAGTAAGAAAATAGAGAAAGACAATGAGATAAAAGTATGTGGTATGTATTTTTTTGTATAAGATAGAAACAGATAAAATGCTCTGGAGGAAAATTAAACAAACAATATTATATCAATTCGAAATAAAGTATATGCTAAGAACGCTAAATTTCGACTGGAGTGAGTTGGATCGAAATATGCTTAAATAATTGGAAAGTGAAAGTAGATGTGTTTGATTTGTATACAAACAAATTAACACTTGCAGAACAAGTAAGCATTAAGGGTAGTTACCTAGTCTTTTTTGGAGGGACCGGAATATGTTTTTGCAGCAGCCAGAGACGATATATTTTTCAACAACTTGATAGGAACTTCATCAAAGTCTTGCTCATTTTCTTCTGAGATCTCTTCTACATTATTGTCTTAAATTTGTGACAAAAGCTGGCAAACATGAGTATACGATAGTTTAAAGTTTGCACATTGCCAAAAAAAAAAAATTAACTGAGGAACGACCTTTGTTCAGGACTGGCAAAAAGACATCTTCTGGCTGATTCTCTCTTTCTTTTGAATGACTGGGCACTTGTGTCAGGCACAGAAGTAGAAGATAAAACTATGGTTGACGACACTGCGATATCTCTTAGCAAGTTCTATGGAGTTGCTGGTTCTATGGTTGAATCTTCAGAAACATTGTAAATCAAGACATCGTTCGTGTTCAACGTGTTCAACATTTTCTTCTGCTCTATCAATCTCAGAAATTCGTTGGGCAATTGGTGTTGATCCACCAGTCTTTGATTCATGACCAAGTCTTTACAACTTGTGCGAAAGAGTTTCTCACCAGATTTACCAATAATCAAAGCGTTCATTTCATTGGTTTCGTCCTCGAGGACCAAGTATAGTTTGTACCTATGGATAAAAGTTTAAATTAAATAAGATTGATCATCAAATATATATTTCTTGAGCAAAGCGAAAGAAAATGTATTGACAAATATTGTTCAATGTTTAGTTTTCTTGATTAACATAGCTTTAAAATCAATTGATATGAAGTAAGTGAAAAATAATAATGAAAAGTGATGGAAGAAAAGAATTTTTTTCATATATTGACAAATACTATTCAGTGTTAGTTTTCTTGATTAACATAGCTTTAAAATCAATTGATATGAGGTAACCGTAAGTGAAAAAGAATAATGAAAACTGGTGAAAGAAAATAATTTAAACAAATTATACCAGATAGTGGATAACTGTTTGAGTAAATAACAAATGCTGAATACTTTTAGTAAATAGTTAGTTTTCTCATAGTATTACTATTGTTTTCACCAATTGATAATTTAATCTGTGGCATGAAAAATAAATGGAGAACACAGATTTATAAATCTGTCATAACACCAATATTTTGATTAACTAATATGAATTTAGAACTTTCTAATACTGTTAAAAGTGAGATGTATAGGTTTTTCATTTTTATAGAGCAATAATTAAACTTTTGGTAAGAAAAACACATTTTTATATGTTATGACATCAACAATTTTAACTAATAAGAAGCAATGGATTTTTAACTGTATAATATTGAGATTTTAAAAATTATCACAACACCAACAATTTTAGCCAATAAATTGTAGTATATGGGACAACCAAAAAAGAAAAAAAAAATGTAAGAAATATTTTGCACAACAGGTTATAAAATTTAATCATAAGATGTTAAAGATTACCAAGGAGTTGGTAGCTGGTTTGCATGTTTTTGGCAGTTCAGCTGCCCAGTTGTTAGATCTTTTGTACATTTGTTTGGCATAGTTTGGGCAAACATTGTACCACCAGTCGTATTGTGTGTCAAATCGTTTGACAGATGCTTTGCAGAGAAAGGTTTCGTTTTGTAAAATAATTTAACAAAGATTTGGATGAGCAAGATTAATAAATAATAATTTTAACCAATTGTGTGAACATGTAGTCAATATTTTTAACATAAGATAAACAAATTTAATAAGATTTAACACCTTGTATAAATCTGGATCTAAACGGGCTAGCTCTTCAATTGTGACTTTCTTTGCTGTTTGCAAGGTTTGAGCTTCACTGTCTTGTTTTGTAGAGGTGGTAGTATTTTTAGAGGCTCTGTGCACTTGGAAAAGCTGCAAAGTTTAAAACAGTACATTAGTTCATACATTTTCGGAGAAAACACTGATTTATAGAAAACACTGTAAAAAAAAAAAAAAAACAATAGCAAACAGATTAGCTTTTAATCAAGTCACTGATTTCCTGCGAAATGAATGATGTTCTAATTTTCTGTTTACCAAATTGTAAAAAAGAAATATTGAAAGTGATAAAACAATTGAAAAACATTGTTTAATTTGTGTGCATACATACAGAAGAAGAGTTGTGATGCAATTTCAGCAAAATGCTTGCCTTTACATGAAATGTTGTTACGAAATTTTCAAACAATATATGAAATAGTCTTAACACCATTGTTTAATTGGTGTGTATACATGCAGAAAAGGAGCTGGCAAGCAAATTCAACTAAACCTACTTTTATGAAATGCTGTAAAAAAGTGATCAAAAGAAGTGAATTTATTTGGCCAGCATGTTAAGAAAATATTAGTAGAGCATATATTAGATATTATTTGAATGTAATAAAAAAAATTTAATAGTAAACAGAGTAGTTTTTAATTAAATTAAATATCTAGGTACAACTTGACTTTTAAACTTGTAAAAACCACGACTATCGGCAGAGACAATGCTTCAATCGACAAAGAAGCAAAATTTCGAGCAACATCCGCCCACAGCATAACTGTTAACTCTTTTTTTTGTGTGAGAGAAATTGTATTGAGGAAGCTATGAGGAAGAGAGTTAGCCAACAATGTAAGCATCAAACAATTCTTTGATAAGGACAACATTTAAATATTTTGCAATGTAGATAAAACAAATATAATAAACAATTTGTCAAGCAATAAGAAGGAAGGAATAACCTGATGTTTTAAATCACTATGTCACACTTGGGTTCAATTCTTTGATTAACTTGTTTGGGCTTCAAATGTTGCAAAACAGTTATACGACCCATGATATCTTCCAGTTTGACAAATAATGTAGTTAGATTGTAAAAATACATTGCACAGAACAATGTCAAAAGTTTTTGAGTAAATTACACAAAACTATCTCAACTTTGGGTCGAACTACAATCTTATACCTCATGTTTTAAACATTGTAATGTTATACCTCAACTTATGAATTCGTTACAATGTTAGAAACCCTCCTCTGTATGGATTCATGAATAAGAGTTTCTCAAGGTGTACTCTTGTATTTGTACCTTGAAGTTACCGTAATATTTCTTGGAATCTATGTAGAGAAATACAGAGGTTGGCTTTATTTAACTTTCGTGAAATGATATTTGATCTTATTATTCATTAATGTGGTTAAACGTTAATATTGTGCATCTTTTTTTCATTAAAATGTGAATTATTGTTAGAAAAAATTATGATATATGTGGAAAATTAAATGATATATTGGAGCATCACTGACATTAGGAGTTGTCTGGAACTCTATGTTTTCAACCAGTTAATGCCATAATAAATTTCGGAGCTAAACAAAATGATGACCTGTGGGTCCCATTTTTTAATCAAATATTAATTAATTTTATCTTTAATTTTTTTAATGTTTAATTAATATTTTTATCCAGTTGGATGAGAAAGTGGGCTCCGCCTCAAGCCACGTCATCATTTAACAGAGACATTGACAGAAAAAGTAACGGAGGTCTGACATTGCAACAAATTTGTAAGATAAGGTATGACATTGTAATTTTTAAATATGGGGTATGAGATTGTGATTCAACCTATAATTGAGGTAATTTTGTATAATTTACCCTAAAATTTAATTTAAAACCAACAGCATACAAACCATCAAACCACACTTTGAATCCATCATGAACTGCATTAATTAACAAAGCAGTAGTCCATTTCAATAATTTGGACAAATACTCGAAGTCAACAATTTCAAGCCATCATGAACATGAACTACATTAATTAACAAAGCGGTAGTCCATTTCAACAATTTGGATGAATACTCAAAGTCATACAAACCATGAAATCAACAATTTCAAGCCATCATGAACTGCATTAATTAACAAAGCGGTAGTCCATTTCAATAATTTGGACGAATACTCAAAGTCATACAAATACGCATGTAATCTAATATTTTAGTGGACATGATGTTGGATTTTCACACATGCATTATAGCCGGTTCAAAATTCTCTATCTCCTAAATTATTATAATAGTTTCGAATACTCTCCCTCCCCTTACTAATAATAAATTAAAGGGTTTAATCACAAATGGTCCCTGACATTGATCAAACACATCATTTTGGTCCCTGACATTGAAAATCAATAAAAATGGTCCCTGAGATTGTCCACCATCCATCATTTTGGTCCTTTCATTAAAACAAGAGTGATTTAGCCATCGAAAAAGGTACCATTCTCTTTGTCTCGTCAAAAAGTATGATTTTTGTTTTTGAATCACTTGATTTCGTTGAGTATTGAAGAAGTTATGAGCGTTTAAAGTTTGCCCAGTTTCTGGCAAGTTTTCAAGTTTTCACTCGGACCAGTTAACTTTGAGGCTATTTTTCGGCAATCTCTGGCAAACATTGGACTTCCAAATAGGTATAATCTTATTGTACACTTTCCTTTCTTCATTTTGATATATTATGGGTCGAATTTGGTTAAGAAACGATTGAGTTACGAAGCTTTGAAAATTGCCCAACTTCCGGCCAAGAGCTCCGGGACACTTAACGGAGTTTTTAACAGAAGGACCAAAATGATGGATGGTGGACAATCTCAGGGACTATTTCTATTGATTTTCAATGTCAGGGACCAAAATGATGTGTTTGATCAATGTCAGTGACCATTTGTGATAAAAACCCTAAATTAAAAAAGCCATACAAATATAAAAAAATATTATTGACATAAATCATGAATTATGAACTGCATGATAGAAATATTCAAATATAAGCGGTAGTCAATTTCCACTTCAATCATGAACTGCACTATAAAAATATGTCCAAAAGGTTATTGAGAAAAATGTTTCTTTTGATATATTATTGACATTATACAAAGGTCATTGTGAGAGTCAAATTAACCTTCTATATTTATAAAATATATATATATATATATATATATATATATATATTTATACATATACATATATACTTATTGGAAGTGTAGAATGATTTTTTTTTAGTGTCAATAACAACACCTTTTGTTTAATTAAAAAAATAAAGGATATCAATTGCAAAAGTTTTGCACGTTATTTAAATAGAGTAATGCTAGTAGACCGTATATTTATACCACATTACATGATGTGGTAAATGATTCATGTAATCATTAGTTAATGGGATAAAATCATTAATTGACGTGTCATGTACATATTACTTGCCACATCATATAATACATCAATGTGATATAAAAGTGTAATCTTGCTAGCATTTTTCATTTTTGGATATTAGGATGTCTTTTGATATATATATATATATATATATGTTGGATTAAAGCTTAAGTATAAGTAGACTTCAAGAATATGGATAAATAGTTTAATTTTAACCCCTAAACGGTAAGAAGCGAATATTATAAAGTGATTTCTTAAAAAAAAAAAGAAGAAGTAAAATCCAATTATATTACAAAGATTTGGATGGTTGAGATACAAATTCAAGGTAAGACACTGTTTTTTTTTTTTTTTAAACTTAGAAAGGTTTTTTTCAACAAGAGAGAAATGAACAAGGTTCATGAGGTGCACCTAGTTAATGAGACGTTAACTAGCTAGTAGTTCTAAAGAACATTGAAAATGCAAATTTACCACAAAAACCTAATTCTAATAAAGATGGGCTTGATATAATAGTAATTGAAATGTTAATAAATGAAGGTCTTAGACGGATTTGTAGAAGATAATAATTTTCTCAAATAGTTGGATAATCAAGAATTTATAGTCAGATATTTCTTGGTAAGAGAAATGCTAACGAGATTCTCTCAAAGTGAGATTCTCTCAAAGTGAGATTCTCCATGGACTTTATACCATCTCACAGTTTAATGTCAATTTCTATGCTAACATTATAAAATATTGTGCGAAAAATATGAGATGGTGAGAGTCCATGAGAAGTCTCACTTTTAAGAGTCTCCTTAGCATTTCTCTTCATGGCATACAAAATAAAACAGAGTTATGAAGCATATTGACATTGTTGGGATTTACGACTCAAAATTAGGATGATGCACAAATTAGGCATATGTTACCGATTTCGTTTGGTGTCTTATTTGAGTTTGGATTCGACTTCTTGGTTGGATTCCTTGATTGATGGAGAGATTTTGTTAATTACCTATTTGATTAGGATTTGGAATTTCTTCTAGTTAGGATTAACATTCTCATTGTAACCTAAGTCATATGCACTATACATCTCATTGTTAATTACCTATTTGATTAGGATTTACATTCTCATTGTTAGGATTAACATTCTCATTGTTAATTACCTATCTGATTAGGATTTGGAATTACTTCTTACCTATTTGATTAGGATTTGGAATCACTTCTAGTTAGGATTAACATTCTCTAGTTAGGATTTGTGTGCCAACACCATTAGCTTAGAGAGTTTTCTCTCGTTACGTTTTGGGTGGAGGTCACTAATTTGGAGTCATGAGTGTGTGGCAAACTCATGGCTCGTTCGTTTTGGCAATTAGGTGAGAATCAATTTGAGAGTTAGAGAGCAATTTGGGAGAATCTTCTCCCTTTGTTTTGGGTTCTCTACTCATTTGGTTTAGAGTTTGTAATTTGTGGGATTTGGGTTGTGAGAGTTTAAACATTCTTTTGTAATCTCCATTTGTTTAGTGAAATTCCTTGCCGTGTTTTGCTTGTGGACGTAGGCTTTGTGCCGAACCACATAAATCTTTTGTGTTCTTTTGAGATTGTTTTTAGCATTCGCATACGACGTTGATATTTGGCACTTTGTTAAAATTCACTTCCGCTTGCGCATAAAAGTACAACAAGTGGTATTAGCGCCCAAGCAATGCTTGGGATTGGTGGAGAGGCCATGCAACGCTTGGGATTGGTGAAGCTCACAATATTTGAAGTTGGAGAGCTCATTTGGAATTTGGTTGCATTTGGTCAAGGTGGAGCTGTATTTGCATTTGGATCTTGAGACGTCAATTTGTCGATGGCTCGAATCATGCTAAGTTGGAGATTGTTGGAATTTGGTGGCTTAGATTAGAGCCACACTTTGTCCCACATCGGCTAAGGAGGAGAGCCATCTATGGTTTATAAGGAACGGTACCACACACACATATTGCCGAGTCTTTTTGGTAAAACACTACAAAAAAACTAGTCATTACCGACAAAGATTTTCCGACGTCCCCAAAAAACCGTCGTAAAATATGGGTCGTCAGTAACATGTCATGAAACAAATTTTTATTACCAACACACATAATGTCCTCGAAAAAAGTCTCAAGTTTCGTCGGAAATGCACTTTTGTTTGGCGGGAAGAATTGGCGCCAATTGTATTAACGACGATTAAAGTTCTTATCGGAAATAGAATGGTTATTTCCGAAGGTTTACTCATGTTGACGAAATTGATTTAGTATTTTCGAGGGAAAAAAGTCCTCTCGGTAATGTTTTTATATTTTTGAGGGAAAAAAAATTCCTCTCGGCAATGCTTTTATATTTTCAAGGGTAATTAGTTGTTGTCGGAAGTAATCATACTTGTTCCGACAAAATTTTTTCTTTGTCAAAATAACTTTTAAGGCGTATGGTTTTGTTGGAATCAATTATTTACCAATGGTCACATGTGTCGTTGGAATATTCTTGAAATAAGTTTGATGCTTGATTTAAATTTTACAATAAATAGATCATGTAACTTAGAATACATATGGGAAAAAACACAAAACCATATTAAAATAGTACTATCCATTAGTGCAAATATTTTAAATTGAAGATCGAATTTGTTCGTCGTACTCTTATAGGGTTAAGGAATGTAGTTGTAAAAAATCAGCAAAATTGGAGTTAAAATAACCATTAAACGTGAGTTTTCGTTTATAACCGTCAAAAGATTTCGTCCCGTTACCTAATATATGAGTGTTTGTTTCTTTCGATTTTTTACGTATGCAATCTTGGAGCATATACAAGCAAATTTGACGGTTGGATCGTTGAAACTAGTTTTGTAGAATGTGTATCCCTTCAAAACGATAGATTCAACAAACACTTTGAGTTTATTTTATACTTCCATTAAGTAGAACATAATAATTTGTGGTATCAACAAGTGCAAATATTTTAAATTGAAGATCGAATTTGTTCATCGTACTCTTATAGGGTTGAGGAGTGTAGTTGTAAAAAATCAGCAAAATTTGAGTAAAAATAACCGTTAAATCATGAGTTTTTGTTTATAACCGTCGAAAGGTTTCGTCCCGTTACATAATATCTGAATGTCATTTTTTACGTATGCAATCTTGGAGCATATGCAAACAAGTTTGACGGTTGGATCGTTGAAACTAGTTTTGTAGAATGCGTGTCCCTTCAAAATGATAGATTCAACAAACACTTGCAGTTTATTTTATACTTCCATTAAGTAGAACATAATAATTTGTGGTATCCACTAGTGCAAATATTTTAAATTGAAGATTGAATTCATTCATCGTACTCTTATAGGATTGAGGAGTGTATTTGTAAAAAATCATCATAAGCGGAGTTAAAATAACCGTTAAATCGTGAGTTTTCGTTTATAATCGTCGAAAGGTTTCGTCCCGTTACCTAATATCCGAATGTCTGTTTTTTGCGATTTTTTACGTATGAGATCTTGGAGCATATAAAAACGAATGAACGGTTCAAATCGTTGATATCACGTTCCGATGTTTATGGTTAACTGAAATATGAGTCGATGTTATATAGTTTCTAGAGACTTTATAAACTCAAAGCAATAATTTCACTAACCGTAAAAATCTGAACGTGATATCAACGATCCAAACCGTTCATGTTTCTAAATTCACTAGAAGATTATGTTTTCTGAAAAGAAAATTTGAAAAATGTAATTCTGTGAGAAGAATGAAGCGTAAACATAAACAACAATCAACGGCTAAAATTTAATCTACGGTTTATGGGATGGTAGTGGTGAATTTCATAATTAACATCTTCACAAAAATTGTAGAATTTTGGAATCTACGGTTTTTGGCATGGCGCCTTTATTTTTAGCTCTCTATTTTCAAAACTTTGGCATAGCGCCCAAAAACTTAACTCTCTATTTCCAAAGAGAGCCTGATTATCTCTTTCTCACAGCTTCTCTGTATTTCCTCTTCAGAAACAAAACCCTAGCCTCCATCCTCCATCCTCTAGTAGCCATACGTGATGATGATAGAAACCATGAAATCCTCACACATGTTGTTTTTCAGATTAGAAGCAAGCGGAAAACAGATTTGCACAGTGCGCCATGGATTCAGAGGCCCAAAGGAACGACGGAGGCCTCTTCGAAGGCCTTTACAGGGTCATCATGCGCCGCAACTCCATCTACGTCATCTTTGTCATTGCCGACGCCTTCCTCGGCGAACGGATGAGCCTTTTACAAGTTTTTAAATTAGGGTTTCCCTCTCTGAACCTGTCGTTTTAGATTATTTTTGTTCCTTGTTGTTTTCTATTTGGTTGGTAGGAAAATCTGAGGAAATTAAAGGTGAATGATTTGTGATTAGGTAAATTTAGTCTAGCAGAAAGCTCAGGAATTTCAATTGGGTTTATGGTATTTTGTTGAATTGGCCTTGTGATTAAATGGGAGCGGCTATATTTTTGTATATCCAATTTTATTAATTGGTTTCATATATTTCATATTCAATGCTTATAAAGATGAAAAGTTGCTAAATTGATCAAGTTGAACTATCGAGATTCAAAATCTTGGCACTTTGTATTTCAAAATGATGGCACTCTGGTTTATGATTTCATATTATCTCACATATGCAATGCTTATACTGACGTAGAGTTGCAAGACATTACTGGATTTGCATTGATTCGAACTTTACATTTCAGGTGTTTTTTTTCTTCTGAGTTTTGGGGTGTTTACATATTTCTGAATGAGTTTTTTTCATTCCTTGCTGAATTTGTTTCTTATGTTTCATAGTGTTATGTATTTGATTTACCAAAAAGCACATATTTCTTGCCTTAATTTCCATTGGAAATGTCTTATTTTATTTTTTTCCGATGAAAATAATATTTGTGACACACTAGAGTAGTAGTTAATGGTTGAAAATTGTAATTGCGACGGTTGTGCACTCCCACAAATAAAAATTATTTTGTTGGAAAAAAATTTCCAACACAATTATTTGGTCGGAACAACATCATCGCAAAAAATATGTCGTCTTTTGGAAAGTAATTTGGACAACTATATAATTATTTACGACCACAATTCCATGTCAAAAATAAAATAAGTTTGTCATTTTGAAAATTCATTTCCGACGAAAAACTAACTACTAACGATAAGTCTTGTGCATCGATAATAAAGTATTTTCGACGACTAGTTGGAAAAAAAGTATTTCCAATGGGACAATTTGCGACGCCCAGCGAGGGCTTTTTCCCGTCGGAAATAAGTATTTGTAATAGCAAAATGCCTTTTTCGACGGCATTTGACCCTATCTAATGACACTTTGTTTTGTAGTGAAACTCCATACTTGTTGCTCCCAGATGGCTAAATTGAGGGGAATAACCAAATTCAACTTGTGTGTGGGACCCATAAGCGACCCGTCTGTTGACAAATATATGCTTCCACACAACAAGTGGTATCAAAGCTCTAGGTTTCAACTTGGGCTTTTGTTTGCCGTTCATGATGAACCTTTTTGTGTTGTTGGCGAAATTTGATATTTGAAGAGTTTGACGGAGGAATGATCTTGAGAGTTTGTATACCAAATATTTTATTCTTTTGGTTGTCTTTGAGGCAACGTTTGTTCACGCTGCATTTGTCATTAGGTGGAGTTTGAAGTTCGAGACTTTGGTGAAGTGGTTGCACTTTTTGGTTCGCTTGTTTGAGCTTTGCATAAATCTTTTGCTCCTATTTGTTAATTTCTATAATGGAATTTGTTGGTGAAAGCGTTGGAGGAAATTTCAATATTTGAAGACTTTTGGATTTTTTGAGTTATGGTGGAGATCAATTTCGAAAGAATTTAGTGATCACTTTGCGTTTGTATTTGTTATCCCAATTTGAAGTTTGTATTTGATTTGGAAGTTTGCTAATTTCTCACTGAGGTGGAGATTGTTGGGATTTACGGCTCTAAATTAGGATGATGCAGAAATTAGGTCTATGTTACTTATTTCGTTTGATGTCCTATTTGGATTTGGATTTAACTTCTTGGTTGGATTCCTTGATTGGTGGGGAGATTTTGTTAATTACTTATTTGATTAGGATTTGAATTTACTTCCAAGTAGGATTAGGATTCTCATTGTAACATAAGTCCTATGCACTATAAATAGGACCTTAAGGTTTGTTTATTTTGTGTGCCAACACCGTTAGCTTAGAGAGTTTGTTTCTCATTTTTGTTTTGGGTGGACACCGTTTGGAGCCATGAGTGTGTGGCAAACTTATGGGTCGTTCGTTTTGGCAATTGGGTGAGAATCAATTTGAGAGTCAGAGAGCAATCTGGGATAATCTTCTCTGTTTGTTTTGGGTTCTCTACTTGTTTGGTTTAGAGTTTGTAATTTGTGGGATTTGGGTTATGAGAGTTTAAACACTTTTTTGTAATCTCTGTTTGTTTAGTGAAATTTCTTGATGTGCTTCATCAGTGGATGTAGGATTTGCAACGAACCACATAAATCTCTTGTGTTATTTTGAGGTTGTTTTAGCATTCATCAATGACGATGCAAACTCAACTCAACACTTGAAACAATAATTCATCAATGATGATGAAAACTCAACTCAACACTTGAAACATCATCAAGCCCTGAATGCAATGAGCAATAATGTACATCGTGTGATCATGATTACAAGCACTAAGGCCTCGTTTGGCATGTTGTATTAGACACTGGTTAGTACTATTTAATACTATCCGGTGTTTGGTGCTATTCCGTATTAAATTAGCATCGGATTATTTATGCGGCCCTGCCTATTTTACACGACGCACACCGGATAACTTATATACTCTAAATCGTCAGTATTATTAATCGAGTCACTGGAAACTAAATCAAGCTGGCTCTTTTTCCATCTCTCTCTTGCTGATTCTCCAGTGCTTTCTCAATCCATCTTCTCAACCAATATTGCTTCTCCTTCTCGACAAAGAAGGAACTAGAGTTTGGTGTGCGACTGTATATGGTTGATGGGGATGGGATTGGGTGGTGGAATAAGTTGGAATTGGGGCTAATCGATGAACAAGTTGTCAACCTGCATTTGTAGATGCTCATGGTGAACATCCATGGTGGCAATGTTTTCATTTGGATCAGAGGTGGTGGTTTTTAGTTTTTTCCCATCAAATCGACAGGCTCTAATACCAAATTTGGTTTTAAATTGTGAAACTAAGTGCCATAAATGTTCTTCAATCTCCTTTTGAGGAAGTAAATCAACATGATAATCTTTGATTCTTTTTACATAACAACTTTTATAAATAGGAGGAAGAATTACAGACAAAAACAAGTCCAAGATGAATTGAGTTTTTATTTTTTTAACTGAGAACAGATCTGGTCGGTGCTCTTTAATTTGTTTATTTTGTTAAAAAGTATATAGACATTATTATTATTATTTTTAATCGGTTTTTAATCTAGTACTGCACCAAACGCTTGATTAAATAGTCAGTACGCCCGACTAAATAATCAATACTATCCGATGAAAGATTATCCTATCTGATCGAAATAGTCAGTACAGTCCGAGCTGCCAAACGAGGTACTTGTAACGCATAGTGGAGGTTGAAGTTTTGGAGAGATTTTTTAGTGTGTCCATAATACAAATACATACTTCATATGTCATCATACAAGTGGATGGGCACTTGAAAAAAATAAAAAAATAAAACTTCTCTCCTACTTGTGTATTGACATATACCGTGCTGCCCCTGAACACATTGAAAAATCTCTCGAAAGCTTTGAGGTATTGCTGTTAATTGGCATGATTGACAGTAATAAAGTTCTACCGCATGCATTCTTATCTATATGAGTGTGGAGGTGTTGCAGCCTTTTATGCGACTTAAACTCGCTTAAGAAACTGAATATGGACACAATGCCAGTTTACATGGTAATAACAGATCAAGCAAAAAGAAAGGAAGGACCAAATTCTCAAGAAACAGATCCGCAGCCTTCAATGACTATATGCTCAATAATTTCCTGTTGCCGTGTTGCGTTGAACTAACTCATTGACTTACCTTGTATACCTAGGTAAAACTTTAATAAAAACTGAAAATTTGACATTACCTGAAACTATATTTTCCTTAACTAAAACTCCTCCTTTTGTTTTCTTGACTAAAGTCCATTGATTAGGCTCCAACTATGCAAATTTCTTAATTAAGTTTGACTTTTCAAATTGTGTACTTTCCTAAACTACCTCTAATAATACTTAGATGGGGGTTTTGGATCTGTCACTTGTTATATCGATTTAATTAATTATATTTATTTTACAAAATATTTCATGCAATTCATTGTATTAACTTTCAAATTGTTGTGGGGTGCCGATTGAAAAATAATAATGGCAATTTCATGATTTTGTGCATTAAATATACAAGTTAATTTACATACAAGCATAGCAATAAACCTAAAACAGCTTCAGCTATTGCATATATACTCCAATCATATTGCACAAAACAAAGCTAACTATATGTTTTGAGCAATTTTACCTACAAAAGAGTCTAATTTACCTATTCCATCAAACCAAAATTTAAAGGGTCTAATTTACCTACAAAGTGATCTAATTTACCTACATGATTTATATGCATTAGATTACAAGTTTATTTAATACCTAATAGTACAAACCCACAACATTCAATAATTATTTAATATCACTATTTTTTTTTGTAATGGGTAAATTATTATAAACGAAGGTAAATTAGTATTTATTTTATATCAGTAGGTAAATTAATTTATATGAATGTATTTACATGATTCAAAACATATTTTTTTTGATTAAAAAATAATTAACTGCAGAAGGGAAATTGTTTTTTTCATACGAAATATGCCTATTGTTTTGTTGGATATGGGTAAATTAATTTATATGTGACTAATATTATGATACAGGAAAGGTAAAAGTTCCATATGGGTTTTAATTAGGGTGAGTAATAACATTTATTGACATACTTAGGATTTTGTGGCAAAGTTGTAAATATGTTATAATAGTTGGTTATATATTTGTCTACATGGCAGTCCATTTTAAATTTGGGTTTTATTTGAATGTTTAATATTAGGTGGTTTTTTGTTTGATAATAGAAATTCCAAGGGCCTTTTTCTAAAGAACCCTAATAAAAATTGCTGGGTATATATCTTTTAATGTTAGGATCTCTATATATACACAAAGGAAGGTGATCATTTATTTATTCGTCCATTGAAAACATAGTTAAGTTTCTATATACAGGTCTCTCTCTCTCTCTCTCTCTCTCTCTCTTCCCTTAAAGTGATGATATAAATATACATATTGTGATTTATAGATTGCATGCATGCAACAGGTGCTTTATAAGAAGAAAGAAATAAAGAATATTGAAGAATGTGGAAGCTTAAGGTCGCAAATGGTGGCAATGATCCATACATCTACAGCACAAACAACTTCGTGGGAAGGCAGATATTTGAGTTTGACACTGAAGCAGGACCTACCGAAGAGCGAGCTGAGGTGGAAGAAGCTCGTCTTCATTTCTACAATAACCGCTATCAGGTTAAGCCCAGTGGTGACCTCCTATGGCGAATGCAGGTATATATGCTTTAGTCCGTCCAAACTTAGTTAGTTAACTCAACGTAAACCATGTTGCTAATGAATGTGAGTTCTAGTTACTTTGTTTCACTAATGTAGTTATTTATTAGAAGCAATTAATACTTGTGTCCATTTACCTATTTATCCACCCACTTATTATTAACGCACCATACAATAATCAAAGACATTATTTTACTTTTTCACATTATCTAAAGATCATATTTACAGAAAATCAATAAATTTGGAGATCATTTAGTCATTTATATGTATCAAACATGATCAACTGTCTTGGTAATAATCTATCAACCATCCATTCAGTTGATGCATATGAGCGACTAAATGCTCTCTAACTTAATTGTTTTTGCATATTTTCTTATGTGCCACTAATTCATTACAAATATTTTGGTATGACTATTTCGGTACAAACATTTCGGTACACTAGGTTAGTATAATATGTTTAGGTATGGAAATTTCAGTACACTAGTTTAGTATAATATATTTAGGTATCGACATTTCGGTATACTAGTTTAGTATCATATATTTAGGTACGGAATTTTTCGGTACACTTATGTGTTTGCATATTTTCTTATGTGCCACTAATTCAGTACTACAATATATTTAGGTACGGACATTTCGGTACACTAATTTAGTAAAATATATTATGATACGGACATTTAGGTACACTAATTAGAGGAAGTAAAATAAAATTAATGAATTAAATGTGTATAATAATTATAAATTTTACTGTAATGACATTAAATAAGATATCTATTAAATATTAAAACAAAAATATAATATGAATTTGGATTAAGTACACATTAGAGCACTAAAATCAATATCCAATCTAACACCAAGTTTTTATTGAATTTTAATCTTCTTCAAGGATTAAAGTTCAAAAACCCTTATTTTCTTCCTTGGTTTTGTGAAGGAGTGCAAATGATATTTTTGAAGTACGAATAATATCTCTATTTTAATTGATTTTCTTTTTGCCACTTAATACTACGATCTAATAATATTCTTATTCACTTAAATTTGACTCTTATAATGTCGAGTTTGATATTAATTTATCTCCACCATTTAATATAAATATACTCATTCTTGGTTGGGGGTTTTCTCGGGCCCCTCTTGATCTTATCCGTACGTATTTGGGAACATAAGGGAGTCCACTTTGACTTTAAAGGGGAGGCAGATTCTCTGCCCTCCTTATTTCGGTGCCCTTCCGTGCCTTCCTGTTTGTGTGGTCACAATTAAGCCACGTCAACATTTTATATTACTATTCATTTTTGTCTTATTATCTCTATAAAAAAACAATATAAAATGTTGACATGGCTTAACCGTGACCACACAAAACAGGAGGGCACGGGAGGGTACCGGAATAAGGAGGGCAGAGAATCTACCTCCCTTTAAAGGAGCCTTGTTCGGCGGATAACAATAATAAGAATATAATAATAATAATAATAATAATAATAAATATACAAAAATCAGATTTTTTTTGTCTATCTTGTTTCTTGTACAAAGTTTTCATTTTCCTATCCGATGGGCAACACCAATAAATCTTTAGGGTTTATTAAAATTTAATTAATAATAATATCATCATCATAAATTTGTTTAATCATAACTTCAATCCTCTCATTAGTACCGTACTTAATTATCTGTTCACTTATCTACAGTTCCGAAGGGAGAAGAACTTCAAACAGATAATTCCCCCAGTTAAAGTTGAGGATGGAGAGGAAATCACACATGAAAAGGCCACAGCTTCATTGAGAAGGTCTGTCCACTTCTTTTCAGTGTTGCAGGCTAGCGATGGCCATTGGCCTGCCGAAAATGCCGGCCTGTTGTTTTTCCTTCCTCATTTGGTCAGTATTTAACATTGTCACCATTTACTACCATGTTATATACCACGTAATGTCCTTCTTATATTAATGGATAAATTGACTAGGGCTGGGCAAATGGGTCCTGGACCCGCGGGTCGGGGTGGGTACAAATTTCAGAGAAAATGGGCCCCGGCCCGAACCGTTTCAACCATTCATTATAGGGAGATTAAATATCCACCGTTGATTTCTAACACGTAGGACTTGAATTCCAGAATCCTCCCGACTCCTCTCGTCTCGATCTCGACCTCGATCTTGATTTCTTCGTTTCAGCAACCATTTCCTTTGCACAAGTACTACCTGCCGCTGCAGTAGTCACCCATATTCTCCTTCCCCTCTCATCTGCGACAATCACCATCACTGTTGCAAACAAACCTAAACACGTCACTGCAAACCTACGACTGCAAATCGTAGTGGAGGTGAGCGTGCAGCATGAGAACTAGCAACCGAGCCACCAAACTTTCGTGCCATTTGACTGATCTCTCAGGCGCCATAAAAGCAGTCATAATAGCTTGCCCATCTGCATCCAGGTCCTGTATTCGTGATCCATTCACTTTTAATGCCATCGCCCAGTTTGCCAATGCCCATGTAGCAAAAGGAACAGCAACATGTTGACAATTCAAATCATCCTAGAGGCCAGGAACAACAGCAGAAGGCAGATTACTTTGTGCTAGAGAATTGGCATGCATATTTTGCAGGAGCGTGGAGCCTTGGATGGGGTGATGTCGATGTGCGTCGGTAATTGCAGAGGAGAGCGGGATACTGAAAATTGATCGATTTCATTGCTCTAGTTCTCTGATTTGTCTTTGGAGGCACCCTCTTCCTGTCTTGATTCAATTCGAACTCGAATCCGAACTCGTTCTAGTGCAAATTCGTCTGGGAATCTGGGTTCTGGGTCTTGGGATACTGAAAATTAGAAGAATAATAAAAAAAAAACCAGGGTACCCGTTGGACCCATAGGAACCGATCCATTTTATACAGGTCGGTTCTCAGTTTTAAAATAGTAAAACCCGCCCCCGACCCAGCCCGTTGAATTTTCAAGCGGGTCCGGTCTGGTTCCTCCAATTTTGGGCACGGCCCCTCAAATTGACACCAACTTCTTGAAGTTTATGAGGTCACGTTTCAAACCCAATGTATATGAGTAATGCTAGGTAGATTAACTTTTTAGACCTATTTGTAAATCATGTTATGTATTACTAATAGAAAATAAGTAGTACTAATCCAATCATTAACGACTATGTTATATGGTTTAAATAGATAGTCTCTCTAGCATCGCCTCAATGTATATGGGAGACTAAATTTGTAGATAAAAATTGCAAACTAAATGATGTGTCACCAATAGGAATGAGCACATTTATCAACATAATCCAATCATCAACTTTCATGTTATTTAGTTTACAAAATTTTGTTTACGAATTTAGTCTTCCTAGCATTAATCTAAATATATAGGCTTTCAACTTTCAAAATTTGAGAGGAATAACTAAGTTTCTCTATGACTACGCAGTTTACACCTATTGTCAACTTTCAAAAATTTGCAACTGATTATGAAATATTTTACTTGCAATCCCATGTTCCCATTTTGGGGCATAAAATAAATAGCATATTTTCTCGAGTTTTTACCTAACTCCAAATATTTGGGGTTTTTATTAATTGCTCCTTCTAATGTTTTATCCAAAATTTGCAGGTCATGTGTGTTTACATTACAGGACATCTTAACACTATATCCCATGCATAACACCGCAAAGAAATTCTGCGTTACATATACTATCATCAGGTACATATATATACATTTTTTTTTCACACAAATTGGATAAAATAAAAAAAAATTCAAAATGTGGTTAATGGTCTTAAACTATTATTAACAAGGGTTGCAGTTAAGTTGGCCAAGAGTTTTCATTTCTGCATCCAAAATCCCGCTTGTATAAATAAAAATACTGAATAAATAATGCTAATTAATATAGATTAATGTTTTGGGTAATTCAGAATCAAGATGGTGGTTGGGGATTACACATTGAAGAACACAGCACGATGTTCTGCACAGCTCTCAGCTACATTTGTATGCGTATTCTTGGAGAAGGACCTGATGGTGGCCAAGACAATGCGTGTGCAAGAGCTAGAAAGTGGATTCTTGATCATGGCAGTGTTACCCACATCCCCTCATGGGGTAAAACTTGGCTTTCGGTATGCCTATCTGCAGCACTAAGACAAATTGCTTAGGCTCCGGGCTAACTGTTGTTCTTAAATAGCACTATCACTATGGCAAATTGTCAACATATTGGTAATTTATACATGCCATATATAACGGAATTATTTGAGATTATTTGTTATTGATAACAGGTCAATATCGACAACGTATAAAGATGTATAACTGTTGATGATAGCGGGTCAATATTAACAAGACTAACCTTATTGTTGACACACTCTATAATAGTGGTGACCCCCTACTAAAATTTAACTCTATTAGAGTTGCAATCTAAAAGAAAAAGATAAATGCTATAAAGTCATATTTGACTCCAAACTAGTGGTGCAAGTTATACCATATATATCCAATGCATACATAATAAAATAATTACTTTATATCTCCTAAAGGTGGAGTCCCACCTTTTAACTAGATTAAGTCAAATGCGACTTTATATTGAAGAGTGATCGAGTCATATTTGGCTCTGAGAACACTGCACTACTATTATTTAAGAGGATTTTCCTTTTTAATTAATCTTGCTCAATTGATTCTTGCAGATACTTGGTGTGTTTGAGTGGTCCGGAAGCAACCCAATGCCCCCAGAGTTTTGGATTCTGCCTTCATTTCTTCCTATGCATCCAGGTTAGCACAATTCCGGACTCCACAAGTACAAATAATTCAATCTTTCACATGTTGTCGCTCTCTACCTATAGTCTTCTTTTTTAATCTCTTCTACATCATGCAAATGCAGCAAAAATGTTGTGCTACTGTAGGATGGTTTACATGCCTATGTCATATTTATATGGGAAAAGATTTGTTGGTCCAATCACACCTCTCATACTACAATTAAGGGAAGAACTCTATGCTCAGCCTTATGACGAAATTAACTGGAAGGGAGTGCGTCATCACTGTGCTAAAGTATGTTGAACTTGAATAAGATAGGTAATTAGTCAATTTTTTTCTCGTTTAGGTACATAAACTGATTGTGGTAATTTGAATGCAGGAGGACATCTACTACCCTCATCCTTGGATACAGGACATTCTATGGGATAGTCTGTACATATGTACGGAGCCTCTTCTTACTCGCTGGCCATTTAACAAGCTGATCAGGAAAAGGGCTCTCGAAGTAACAATGGAGCATATTCATTATGAAGATGAAAACAACAGATACATTACCATTGGATGTGTTGAAAAGGTGTTATGCATGCTGGCTTGTTGGGCTGAAGATCCAAATGGTGATTATTTTAAAAAGCATCTTGCCAGGATACCAGATTATTTATGGGTTGCTGAGGATGGGATGAAGATGCAAGTTAGTACACATTTTGTTAATACAGTATATGATACGATGATTTGTTCTTTACCCTTTTCTCTGTTTCAAAAGTTTACTCTTCTAAATCATTGGAAAACATTATAAGTTGATACATTTTCTTAATACGTGCAGAGTTTTGGCAGTCAACAGTGGGATACTGGTTTTGCCATTCAAGCTTTGCTTGCTTCCAATCTAACCGATGAAATTGCACCCACGCTCGCTAGAGGACAGGACTTCGTCAAGAAATCTCAGGTTCGTTTTTTATTTAGTCAACTGAACTTTCATTTTTTTGTGGAATGTAGTGCATTGATTAATTTGTTCTCACTAGTGACGGTTTTGTAATCGAATTGTAAAGGTTAAGGACAATCCATCGGGTGACTTCAAAAGCATGCACCGCCACATTTCCAAAGGATCGTGGACTTTCTCTGATCAAGACCATGGATGGCAAGTTTCCGATTGCACTGCAGAGGGTTTAAAGGTAACAAATACTTCAACTTAGTTATCCACCTTAAATGCTATTTCCATTTTTCTCACCATAATCCCCTGTACAGTGTTGCCTGCTTTTATCGATGATGCCACCCGAGCTGGTTGGTGAAAAAATGGAACCTGAGCGGTTATACGATGCTGTCAATGTCCTAATTTCCCTACAGGTACAACTATTATGTCAGTCAGTCATGTATATGAGTATGAGTTGCATTTTGTTTCCCTGCCGTAATCAAATTTGGACCTAATGCCTGCTGCCTTACTTTAAAAACCGTAAAAAACTTGTAGCATTTCAGGACATTTTTTCTTCACCGCACGGTCTATTAGGTCTCTCAACTCATTACAAATCTCATTTTATGGTTCATTGTAGAGTAAGAATGGTGGTTTAGCAGTCTGGGAACCAGCTGGAGCAGCAGAATGGTTAGAAGTAAGAATTTGAAAGAACTGGAGTAATGTTGTCGAACTTAGTTAGATGTGTAAGAAACTACAGTTTTTGAAGGCATTAATAATTAGTATATACTTACTGGACATTCTCACTTCTTTTTCTCTCCCCAGATGTTGAATCCCATGGAATTCTTCGCGGAATGTGTTGTTGAGCATGAATATGTTGAATGCACTTCATCTGCAATTCAGGCTTTAGTTTTGTTTAAAAAGTTGTACCCTAGCCACAGGAAGGAAGAGATAGATCAATTTATTACCAATGCTGCACAGTACCTTGAAAATATACAAATGGAAGATGGTTCATGGTATATATCATATTATTGAATAAAAAATTGATTAACACATTTTCTTTGATTAACAACTATAGCAGAGAAACAGCTTAGTTAAGAAACATTTGCACAGGTACGGGGGTTGGGGAGTTTGCTTCACATATGGTGCCTGGTTTGCTCTTGGAGGGTTAACAGCTGCTGGCAAGACTTTCAACAACTGTGCAGCTATACGCAAAGCTATTAATTTTCTACTCGCAATCCAGAAAGAGAACGGTGGTTGGGGAGAGAGCTACCTTTCATGTCCAAAAAAGGTAAAATATGGGAGGTGGATTATGTTTGAAGCTAGCTCCAAGTTTCGTAGTTAATCTCATTGTCTTAGACTAAAATATTTCAATGTGTGGTGGGTGATACAGGAGTACGTTCCTCTTGAAGGAAACCGATCAAATTTAGTACACACAGCTTGGGCTATGATGGGTTTGATTCATGCCGGACAGGTGGAAAGAGACCCCACACCTCTTCATCGCGCAGCAAAGTTGATAATCAACACTCAGATGGAAAATGGTCTCAGCAGGTATCTTGGTTACCCTAACATCTATTCCAACAAAAAATATTTCCCTAACATTACTTGGAATGGAAGCTTGACCAATAAAAAAGATAAAACGCAATAACATATCGTGTTGCGTATACGTATGCTCAAATTTTACTTGCAACGTTTTATAACATCCAATCACTAATTATATATGGCAGGAAATCACTGGAGTGTTCATGAAGAACTGCATGCTACATTATGCAGCTTATAAAAACATCTACCCACTCTGGGCTCTTGCAGAATACCGCAAGCGGGTTCCATTGCCTTCCAAAGCCTAATTAGGCTTTCTGTATTGTTTAGCTCTTGCATGCAGCATAATTTAATAAGCATAAAAGACAGTTGTTGAAATTATGTATTATATGTTGGCGTGAGTCAACAATAATACAATAGAAATGTAATTGTGTTTCCTAGTTTGGGTATAACTCTCCTTTTATGTCTTTAATATTCCTTGTAGTCCAAGGATTGAGTATGTATATATATATATGTGTTGCCTCCCATGAGAGAAGAATATAAAAAAATATGTTGAAACTCTAAAATTAGTTTTATCTTGATATCAGAGAAGGTTTTGATCCCGGCTCTTTCCCCCTTACCGTAGCTGCAAAACTTTGAAAAACCAAAAGATTTTCAGCAGTGTCTCGAAGCAAGAGACACCGCTGACAGAAACAATTTTTTCTAGCCTAAACCTATTGACCAAAGGAAGGTCAACACAACAACACACCTCAGCAACCTTAGGCCAAGTGTCTTGAAGAAAAGCTGCTGCCAACCCAATCAACACAAAGTTGAATTAAAAAAATTTCCTCACCAAGCCATGATTCTCTCCTCGGTTTCAGCGCATGCCTTGAATGATTCATCTAGCAGGCCATGCGGCCATGATCTCCAGCGGGCTGGGCTTGCAGAGCTTAAAGCCCAATATCCAACAGAGCAATGGATTGCTACGAACAAGCATAACAAGGCGGGTACAGGCCCATTTTGGCCATCCACGGACAGCGGCCCAGTTTTTCCAACCGTAGAAAATTTGGGCCCAGATTTCTCCTTTTTAAATTTAATTAATTCCCGAGCAAAATCTGACAATCTAGGTAACACGAGCTCAACCCTAGTTGCATCCGTTAATCTTGATACAGGTTGGATCATTGACTCCGGAGCCACTGACCATATGACTTATGATTGTACCCTTTTTAATTCGAGAACACCACCATCACGGGATAATATTGTCACTGCTAATGGCGATATTGCCCCAGTTACAAGGGCGGGTTCGATAGCACTCACTCCCACTATCTCCCTACATAACTGCTTACTTATTCCCTCACTCTCTAGTCATTTGTTATCTGTGGGACAGGTCACTAAGCAATTAGATTGTGTTGTGTTAATGTTTTCGTCTTTCTGTTTACTTCAAGATATCCGGACTCAGGCCATCATTTGGCGTGGTACTAAGAGGTGAGGGTTGTACTATGTTGATGATGTTCCACAAGAACATGTACATCAAGTTCAAGGTCGTAATAATGAAAGGTTGAAGATTGTTCAGTTGTGGCATCGTCGTCTTGGTCATGCCTCTTTTGGTTATTTATGAAAATTACTTCCGTCATTATTTGGTAATATTCTAGATTCTTCATTAAAGTGTAATGTTTGCACATTGGCTAAAAGTCATCGAGCCTTTTATCCTCCAAGTTTGAATAAGAGAACAATATAGTTTGAGTTAATTCATTCTGACGTGTGGGGGCCATCTCCAGTTACTACTCATCATGGTGTGCGTTGGTTTGTAACATTTGTTGATGATTGCACTAGGATGACTTGGTTGTATCTCATGAAAAATAAAAGTGATGTGGGTGACATCTTCAAAGCATTTTATCACATGGTCTATACTCAATATTCATTCCCTGTTAAAGTGCTTCGGTCAGACAACGGTGGTGAGTATCCTAATCAGGATCTTTCTCGGTTTTTTTACGGAAAAGGGCATTCTTTATGAGACTATGTCTTCAGACCCCACAACAAAATGGAGTTGCCGAACAAAAAAATTGGCATATCCTTGAGATTACACGTGCTCTTCTTATTGGTAGTTGTGCACCCAAGACATATTGGACTGATGCAGTCACTTATGCTATTTATATCATGAACCGAATACCATCGCGTGTTCTCTCTTTTAGAGCCACCATAGCCGTGCTTGCTGATCATGTTTTGCTTCCTTCCACTCTTCATCTCGAATCCCGGATTTTTGGTTGTGTGGCATATGATCATCGTCACAAAAATCAAAGAAGCAAGCTTGATCCATGTGCGGTGCGGTGTGTGTTCCTTGGCTTTAATCCTCAACAAAAAGGCTATAGATGTTATCATCCATCCACTCGACATACGTACGTTACCATGTATGTTACCTTATATGAAGACAAATTATTTTTTCCTCCCAGCCATACTCCTTAGGGGGAGACAACCTCAGGTGAAGATTATGGCTAGTTCAATATTATGCCTACTGTTTATGTAAATAGCCCAAACGAGCCTTTAGACCAAATTGACCTAGATGCTACTGACCAAACTGGCCCAGATGCAGCTAATTGCGACTGCCCTGATGGACGTGTTGACCATGACATAGGGGATGGGCCAGGACCGTGTGATGTTTGCCCAAGTGGGTCGCATGCTGATGCTGCTGTTTGCCCATCTACAGCTGCCAGCCCAAGTGGGCCAAATAGAAATTGTGGTGTTGGTCCGAGTGGGCCTTCAAGGGTGATAACTACCCCAAATTTGAGTCATAGTTCTAGTGAGTTAGAACACAGTAACAAACTCTCTCATACTCCAACGGATATTCCCGAGGTAAGTACTCACTCGGAAATTATTGAACCATTTTATATGTTGCCTCATTGACAAAATCGAGGAAAACCACCAGACAGGTACTTTCCAGAAGGAAAGGTGCAGTATTCCATTTCAAACTATGTCTCTACCCATCAATTTTCACCGAAATACTGTGCATTTGTTCAGCAAATGGAAACCATCAAAATACCCACCAGAGTGGAGGAAGCTTTGAAAGATTCGAAATGGATAGAAACAATGCAAGTTGAAATGGAAGCACTACAAAAGAATAATACATGGAGTGTGGTCCTACTTCCCAAAGGAAAGAAATCAGTGGGGTGCAAGTGGGTGTTCACTATTAAACATAAGGCAGATGGAACAATTGATAGATACAAGGCGAGGTTAGTGGCCAAAGGTTTTACCCAAACCTTTGGGGTTGATTATCAGGAGACTTTTGCTCATGTTGCAAAGATGAATACCATTATAGTTTTTTATCTCTTGTTGTGAACCATGATTGGCCTCTGAGACATTTTGATGTTAAAAATGCTTTTCTACATGGTGATTTAGATGAAGAGGTGTACATGGATATTCCACTAGGTTATGGCGTTGCGAACTCTAGTGAGAAAGTATGTAGACTTCGGAAGGCACTGTATAGCCTTAAATAGTCACCCAGAGCGTGGTTTGGACGGTTCACCCAGGCGATGAAGAAGTATGGGTATCCATAGGGAAACGCAGACCATACGTTGTTCATCAGACACAAGGATGGCAATGTGACTCTGTTTATCGTTTATGTAGATGAAATGATTGTCACAGGTGATGATACAATGGAAATTGAACGTCTGTAAGGCCATTTGTCTTCTGAGTTTGAGATGAAAGATCATGGAGGACTTAAATACTTCTTGGGAATTGAAGTGGCTAGGTCTCAGGAAGGAATATACTTATCTCTGAGAAAGTATGTATTGGATCTTTTGTCTGAAACTGGTATGTTAAGGTGTAAACCAGTGGATACACCTATTGTGCAGAATCATCATCTAGCAATTTATCAGGATCAAGTCCTAGTGAATAGAGAAAGGTATCAAAGATTGGTAGGGCGGTTGATTTATTTGTCGCTTACAAGGCCAGATATTGCTTATGCAGTAAGTGTGGTAAGTCAATTTATGCATGCTCCTAGTGAGGATCATATGGCAGCAATAATGCAGATTCTGAGTTACTTAAAATGAGCTCTAGTAAAAGGGTTAATGTATAGAAAGCATGGGCATATGGAGGTGAAAGGGTATACCGATGCAGATTGGGCTGGAAATGTCACTAATCGGCGGTCTACATTGGGATACTTTACATTTGTATCTAGTAATCTTGTGACATGGAGAAGTAAGAAGCAAAATGTGGTGGCAAGGTCTTCGGCCGATGCTGAGTACAGAGGAATGACACATGGTATTTGTGAGCTTCTATAGCTTCAGATTCTACTAATTGAGATAGGGTTTAAACTAAAAGGTTCTATGTTATTGTACTGTGATAATCAAGCAGCACGAGAGATAGCTAAAAATCCGGTGTAGCATGATAGGACCAAACATGTTGAGGTGGATAGACATTTTATCAAAGAAAAGTTGGATGTTAAATTGGTTGACATTTCGTTCATGAAGACAGAAGAATAGTTGGCAGATATTCTAACTCATGCAGTTTCTGCAAGAAGGTTTCAAGACTCACTTGACAGGTTGGGCCTAGGTGATATCTATGCACCAACTTGAGGGGGAGTGTTGGCGTGAGTCAACAATAATACAATAAGAATGTAATTGTGTTTCCTAGTTTGGGTATAACTATCCTTTTATGTCTTTAATATTCCTTGTAGTACAAAGATTGAGTATGTGTGTGTGTGTGTATATATATATATATGTTGCCTCTTATGAAAGACGAATATAGAAAAATATGTTGAAACCCTAAAATTAGTTTTATCTTTATCTACATGCTATTGATTCAACTTAATTTTTCTTTGTTGAACGTGATACAACGCATTGGAGATGAAATTCCGGCTTTCTGCGAAGGATCTTCTACAAATTCAAAGGCTTTTGTTGTTTTCTGCCAATCAGGTATGCTTAAAATAAAATAAGATATTTGAAACGTCCACGAAGCATGAAAACATTCCCCATGATGCATGAACCCCTCTATGTTTATATTTTCCTTACGATATATATTGTATATTTGTCAATATATATATTTGTTTCATGCGTCGCACAATTAAATTGTTATGTGGAATATGTGAGTCAAAGTATCAAATTAAATTAGAAGCAAATTTAGGGTTTCCTAAACCTTAGGGGATTTCAAAAAGAAAGAGAGGGAAACTTTGGATATGGTGCGGCACACCCAACGCATTACCCCTGTGACATAACCTCAGCAGTAGCCCTTTGGGCTTCGTTGCAATTGCATGGACCCCCAGGCCTTCGACCTGATTGACTGGCATGGGCCTGAAGCCCCAGCCTTCTTCCCAAGCAAGCCTGCAACTTTCCTGGGTTTTGTCCCTATGAACCCGGCCCGCATGGCCAGCAGCAATAGGCCACTGGGCCTTCCTTTACGTCCCGGCCCGCATGCCACAGCCCATTGGACTTGGTTCCAGCCTCGGCTGGGCCCTATGCGACCCAAACCTGCAAGCAAACTTTTGCTGGGCTTGCTTTCCCACGCAAGACCACAGGCCAGTACTGTGCTGGGCCATGACCTGTACCGCCCCTTTTGGCCCAGACCTAAAACCCAGTTGTGCTGGGGTTTCTACCACTCTCGTAGGCCTTTGGGCCTGCCCCTGTCATTGGATCCGTAACCTGCAGTCACCCCGTGTGCTATATACGGCAGCCAACCCGTGCCCCTTGCTTACGGTACCTAAGCCCAATGTTATTGGGCTATGGCTTTTTGAATCCAATGCTAATTTTTGGCATTTTAAATAATTTTAACCTGAATGTTATAATTATGTTTGCTTCTACGATCGACCTCGAATGGTCTCGATCTATTGAATTAATTAAAAATGACCTGCAGTCCATTAGTCTGATAATTAATCCAAAATTATTGACCTGAAGATCACTTTTGGACATTAACGATTCAATAATTTATTTTTATACTTTGAACCGTTGACATACTTTCGTAGTAACGAAGCTCTCACACTTGATTTCCCGAAGAAACTCAAATCCACTACACTTAGTTGTATATTGCATTATGTGTTCTTGCAGGAACCTCTCTTTTATGAACTAAACAGAACCTGTAGTTTCAAATTTAGTGCCTTTGAAACCCAAAGTTTTTATAAAACAATACACCCTTGAAAACCCGATGTTTTTCATGAAAACCATGTCACAGAACTCGAATGTTCTAATTTTGATGCGTATGGACGATTCATTCCCATAAGCACCAATCATAATCTTGTTCCCTCCAATTCAATGGATTGTCGAACCGTCACAAGTTTGATTTCCCTTATTTGGATGTTTCTAATAGAAACCATTTTATATGTGGGTACAAGACGTGAATCTCCACTTGGTTATCAAGAAGCTGAGAAACCATTATAGCCAACAATGGCATGGAAGAGCTGAATAAGCCTCCGCCATGATCTTCATTTGAAGACTTATGTCCGAAGCATTATCAATGGAAGTACCTCATGAACGATGATTCCATGGCTCTTTGGCTCGCTCATATGGACCGCCTAATCATGAAAGATATTGCCTGAAACACACCATGATTACGTCCATGAATGAGTACGATTCTGAAGTTTATAAATCCGATCGAATTTTGACTAGAGAATACTTTTCTTGTCCTTCCATGTTCCTAACTCGTTCCTGAAGCAGGAGTATAGAAAGCGAAAGTTTACCAACATATGGTATCAGGGCCTGCCAAGGTGTGGCATCATGCCCAAAGCATGATCCTTGGCACCTAAGACCTAAAACTTCAAGAATAAGGGTTAGTATTCCCAAACCTTAACCCTGCAAAATCTACTTCCATCTTGATGGAATAGATCATAGGTTATGCATATGTTCGTGCACCTACCAATGTTGTTAAGGAGTGCCATTCTAGTAGTCAATATACGAGACTAATTTTGCTCCACCGAACACTGTTGGAAGAGCAGAATTTTGACATGGATGGCCTTGTTGGCCGAATCCCTTTAGTAAACCATTTACTTTGTGAACTTTTTTCCATGTTCTTGGATTCACGTTTAGTGTTTGTTTTACTTATGGATAATCTTATTGATATTGTGCTCGAATATGAGTTAATTGAATCATGTTTCTTAATACATGTGATCGATTCAATTAAACACGTGATTAAGTATGAATGTGGGAAAGTTAGGTGTCTAGATGAATGCGTACTACACACACCAACTTTACACCTAAATCACATCTCTAGCAACGACTTCAGGTCTATCCAACCTGATTAAGAACATTGGCACGCTCCTTGTTGTATGAATGGTACTGAATTACCATTTAAGGGACCTTAAATTCTCCATGTCGTTGAGTTTTTAAAGATCTTCGAGAGAACAATGATCATAAATGAACCACTGAAGAAAATAAGAGTGAAATGTCTTTGCACCACCTCCAAAAATGAGCATGAAGCTTTGATTTGGGGCCAATAGATGGTCTCCCAACTAGGGAACATGCCACATGTGGCCGGCCTGGAGCCGGTTGATTCAAGCAGTTTACTTGTTTTGGCACGACCTTTTGGGACACTTAGGTCTAACAATGATGCTACGACTCATCTCCTTACCCGAACTAAGGGTCTTATGCTCACAAGCACACTATGCCAAAACCCGCTCGTTTTGGGAAATTTGATTTTCTAAATCATCCCTCGCAAAGATACGAAATGACTATCTTTTCACAGTGGATTCAAGGGAATATATGTGGATTAATCCAACCAAAATGCGAACCATATAAATACTTATGGTTTTGGTTGATGAATCGACAAACTGGTCACATGTTTGTCCATACACATTGCTGCTAAACCTCCTAGCCGATTAAGTATTCCCACCCTACTTATCCCATAAGGTTTGGGAGACTGGATAATGTCGGAGAGTTTATATTGACGGTTTTTGATAAAGTATGGCATGTCGTTTTTGGTTTTTAATCGAACATTGAATTCCCATGTTCACCCCAAATAGCCTTGCCTAATGATCATAAAGCGCAATTTAAATGATCGCCCAAATTTTGGTAAACGTACCAAGTTTTCAGTTTTTGCCTAGGGCTATCCAATCTTGTCCGCAACTATGTTGGTTCGCCTTGAGGCCTATTGCCACCCCACCTATTTGACGTTACAGTTGGTTGCTGGGTACGAACCTGACGATTTTCGTATTTACGCATTTGGGTGTGCATTCCATGTGCCAAGTTACGCTGCCGCAACGTACCAATATGGGTCCTCAAAGAAAGATGTGTATCTTTTGTCGATTATGATTCTCCTTCACACTAGCTCTCTTCGAGCCCTTGCACGCGATCTCTTTACCGCTCATTTGCGGGTTGTCACTTTAATGAGACAGTCTTCCCGCTATTAGGGAGAGATAAGAACGTCAACGTTCCTGGAAAACGGTGCGAATTTGCGTGGATGTTGCCCATTATGTCTCATCTCGATCCCTATACTGCACAAGTGTGATAAGCAAGTGCGATGAATTCTACCTTTCAGAATGTTGATCTAGATGCATTCCTCTGATCTAGCTAAAGTGACGAGATCATGTACCAGCTGCAAACATGCCTGCATGGATATATGTACTTAACGGACGTCGAGTCAACATCCTTGGAGGGTGTGCTGCCCTTGTTGGACGCCCCTGTTAGACGGTTTGGACGTCCCTGTTGGACGGTCCGGTACACCAACGGATAGCCAATCCATCTGTCTTGGCCTAGAGCACGATAGATCACTCAGTTCGTAGGATTCACTTCCCTAGAAGAGAAAGACACGGTACAACAATGAATCTAAACTTGATCGCTATCTCAAATCATTTCCATCTCATAAGATTAATCTGGATTACTCCTGAGACTTGAAGTTCTTGGTCCAGTATACTAGTTTGGGTGAGCTAAATGGAATTGAAATGAGATTACCATCGATGACGTTTTCACTTATATGGTAGCTACCGACATAAATGAAAAGTGACGATATCAAACCATGTTCCATTGATTAAGTGACAACGTAGAACTGATTGGACAACTGAAATTACAATCCAGGTCAAATTCCTTACCAAAGTGTGTTTGGACCTATCGTTCTTACACTGCCCAATGTAACTCTGTTATGTTACAAGTGGGAAAAGAAGCGTTATGAAATGAATGAAATAGTGTGATATGATGCATGCCTTATGGCGCAAGGTTTCTCTCAAACGTTATGTGATTGATAGCAGCATTGTGAAATGTGGTTAGTGTTTTCTCCATGGGGACATAAATATAGAGATTTACATGTAAGTTCTCAAAGAATTACATGGACTGGTTTAAATAGTTCCAAACCACGGAACATCCTCTTAACTTGTTTGAGGTGTTCACTTACAATCCGACGGATGTGGTATACATGTTTAAGTGATTATTTGATCAGTCAAGGATATGAATTATGCCCTTGCGTGTTAAACTATAAAGTCTTATTCCGAATTGCTAGAGTTACAGTTTATGTCGTTGACATGAATCTCACTAAGACTCCAGAAGAGCTTGAGAAAACTGCCTCGCACCTGAAGATGGAATTTGAGATGAAGGATCTTGGGAAAACTCATTTATCCCTTGACCTTAAGTTGAAGCATTGTTCTGACGGTATTTTGGTCTACCAGTCGAACTACACCCTGAATGTGTCACCTTTTGAGTATACCTTTGATCATCCATACATTATATGCAAATGAGACCCTTGATGAGGTTATGGAATCCGAAATTCCATATATGAGTTCGACCTTACACTTCGTTGTACTTAGCTCATTGTATTTAGACATGACATCTCATTCGCTGTTGATCTATTGGTAAAGATGCAGCACCGCACCTACATGCAACCATTGAATTGGTATTAAAGACGTACCTTGAAGGTACTACAAATTTGGGCAAATCAAATCCCGACGCATCTCGAACGGATCCAACCCCCTGATCCTCGGCAGGAGGCTTACCTTGTTTGTTATGCTGACGCAAGTTACTTATCAAACCCGCACAAGGCACATCCCCGAATGGTTATGTCTTTACCATTAAGGGATATCGCAATATCTTGGAGGTCCACGACATGACCTTAGTTACGAAATCTTCGAATCGTTCCAAGACTCACCTTACTTCACTACGCCACAAGTGAGACATGCTTAGGAGTTCTTGTTGAGCATCTTTGAAGTACTTGCTATTTTTCATTTATCGTTGAGTCCTGATGACGATCCATGAAGATTATGCCGCATGTATCTACCCGACCAAGCCATGATACATCAACGAAGTCAACACCAAGACATATTGCGTCTACATCTACATCAGCAAAGCATTAGGAGATTGATGTCATGGAAGTCGATCCCAGATAATCTTGCCGACCTCTACACGACGTCACTGCCGAAGTCAACCTTCCAGAAGCTTGTCCGAGGAATTGGTATGCCTAACTATTCATATGCAATGCTTGTAGTTCTTATTTGGAAGTTATGTCAAACTCAAGGGGAGTATCTAGAAGTATACTCACTTGATATTAATGTACTCTTTTTCCCTACGATTAGGAGCATTTTTCGCATTGGGTTTTTGCTACCTAACTAGGTTTTAATGAGGCACCCATCCTGGGCTGATCATACCCTTGTGAGCTTTTCTACTTACGTCCAAAAGATGTATAGTTTTGACTTAATGCAACTTCTCACTTTTCTCCTTAGACTATGGGTTTTTCCCCCACCTTGGGTTTTACTATAGCAAGGTTTTGTGAGTTTTACTTCTTTTATGCATTTTTCCGTTGATTTGAGACTCGCATTCGCTCATTGTGCCGACGACTTCATCAACTGTACTTGCTTCATCACTGAAGACCTGATGCGCCATTTACTTGAGTATTTACACACTCAAGGGGGAGTGTTGCAGTCCTATTAAATTAGGAATGTGATTGTGTAAATCCTAGTGAATCTAGGAATATCTCTTATATTCCTATTAGGAGTTGATTGCCTATTAAGAATTGTAATTCTATAAGGGTAAGGAATTAACATTCCCTACTACTATAAATAAAGGCACAATAGGGTCGAATAGAACACACCCTTAATTACATATCTCTCTCTTCTTCTCTCTATGCCACACCCTCTCTCTCCATATGGCCTCCATAATTGTTCAGTAAATTATGCCTACAACATGTATGAAATTTTCGTTCAAATTTATACAGAGAGTGTTTTCGGCTCAAAAGTTTTAAGATTTATATTCCAATTTGTTTCGATTTTTGATCTCTTGGTGTTTTGGAGACAAAAACCAACACACAAACCACATATCAATAAAAGGCTTTTAGTCCACCATCTATAGAATTTTGCCGACTCTGACTATTGTAAATAGAGACCAAGGGGTTTAGTAATGCAGCCTGCATACAAAAGTACGAAATGAAACAGAAAAAGGGAGGGCCAGAAATTTATCAATGTCGTGATTATATTCTCATTGTTGAAGTTATGTTGTTGTATAATTTATCTATGTCGTAGATTACCTATTGTCAGCATAAATATATGGCTATTTTGGTATATGTTAAAAAGGGATACATGACAATAGTTTGGTTAATTCTAATTGATTAGTTTCATAGGAAAGTCCATTTTGAAGAAACTACTTAGGTAGAATGTGTTGATCTAATCCCTTTTGTACAGAGGTAGCCAAAAGTTTTACAATTTTTAATTGGACTCTATATTAAATATTTTTGTATGTGAAAGTCTTCCTAATTTTTTTTGATGTAAATAACATTAATCTTCTATGACATAATCTTTTATATCTTTCAAACACAATGTTTCATACAATTATATTCCCACAGCAACGGACCAGCAACATTTCTAGTTCCTTCTATTCTTCGTGGGCTGGACAATGATTATCTTATGTTTGTGGTCTCCATTCTTAACATGTCTGCGTTGCCTACTGCTAGATTTGTGGCTAAATTCTATTGGACATTAATTGATCTCACCAGCCCATTCAATGGGCCTTTTATTTAGCCCATTTGAAAAGCCACGTGAGGTGATCTGCTGCCTTTTGATAGCAGCAGCAAAAAAAAAAAAAAAAAAACAAAAAGAGAGATTAAACTATTAAAGGGGTGCCGCGGCAGCCCCATTTTGGAGAGAAGATGAAATTGTGCTCCTCTCACTTGGTTAGCTAGCACTCACTCAATCAAAGTTGTATTTGTGTATTAGCTTTGAGCTTTGTATAGAGAGGAAATTATTCACTATATTTCCTTCTCTATTTGTTTTTTTTTTTTGTGAGTGAGAGTTATTGGGTGTATTGAGGCTTTGGGTTGTGAGATTGCCAACACTTTGTAAACACCCCCATTTGATTGATAGTGGATTATTGGGTGAGCTCCTACTACTCCGAGGACTTACTCTAGTTACACCGACTGTCGAAAAACCTGGTTAAATCTTGATGTCTTTTCTATTTTTGTTCTTGCATTTCATTTGATATATTTCCTGTGGGTTAGTTTGAGTTGGCTTCCAATTGGTTTGGTGTATCCTAGCACAACACCCACCTTTGTTGATCTGCGTCAGCGGCTCCTCACCTATGCGGCACAGGCTGCGCGTCTCCATGCTTCCTCTGCTGCCCATGCTTTTCTCGCTGCCCAAAAATATCTACCCATTGTGGGCTCTTGCAGAATACTGCGAGTGGGTTCCATTGCCATCCAGACCTGAATTTCGCTGACTGTATTGTGTAACTCATCCAACATAAAAGATTAAACAAAAGAGTCAATCAGTATATTTACCCACCGTGGAGAACTATTTTATGAGGGTTCATGAGCTCGATTACTAGTGGTCTCTGAGAAAATATGTATATATACAAAGAGTGTGCGAATCAGTATATTAGGAAGTAAGTTTTATTTATTGAGAAATCAATGAAATGCACTTAACAAACTGAAAATTACTCCAATTTGGTTTGGTGCTACAAATCTCTGTTTATTTTGGAATCGTACTGCAGATGACCTTTGTTGGAAGCCAACCATCCCACATTGGCAAGAGGGAGAGGAGAAAAACAATTTAAATAAGATTACCCTACTCTAACTAACATCGAGGTTTTTTGTGATAAAACCTCACATCTAAGGGATTGGGCAGATGGTAAAGTGGGGACAATATCGGTGTTGTTGGAGTGGACCCTCGGCTCATCGACCTAAAAAATTCTACAACCCTTGATGTCAAGAATGGCGTTCTGGACTTGGAACTTATAGCTCATTCATGGGGAATCCTTTTGGCACGTCCCTTCCTTTCATTGCTTTATAATGAATTTTATGGACTGCAATGTTGGATGATAGCTGGGGATATGTTTCCTTCCCCAGAGCGGTTAAACATTTGTTACTTAAGTTAAATGATGTAGTGTTTTTATTTTTTATTTTATTTTTTATGATATTCTAATATATCGGTAGTCAAGTTGGTTGCAACAATATACTTCTCCTTTTACATATGAGTTTGTATCTCATGGTAATGGGGCTTCCATCTATAACTAATATATATATTTATTTATTTATTTTTGGGTCAACCATCTATAATTTTTTCAAGTTAATGAAATCCATCTTTTACATTTTAAATGCGAATTTGGGGAGTTTGTATCTCATGGTAATGGGGTTTCCATCTATAACTAATATATATATATATATATATATATATATATTTATTTATTTATTTTTGGGTCAACCATCTATAATTTTTTCAAGTTAATGAAATCCATCTTTTACATTTTAAATGCGAATTTGGGGAATTAGATCCCGAGTAAATGGTGGGAATCCTCATGACCAACAAACACGGGCCGTTAGATTTTGATCAAATGACTACAATTATTATAACTTTTAGATAGATCTCCTATTTGTAATCGTTGGATCAAAATCCAACGGTCCGTGTTTGTTGGTCATGAGGATCCCACCATTTGCTCGGGAGGGGATCCAATTCCCGAATTTGGTTTCCCATTTTCGATGCCAGTGCTGAGATGGTTGCCTTGGTCAAACTATTACAGCTTTTACTTGTTGGCCATCAACTTAAAATCTGAACACGGCATAAATTGGACCGTGGGAACGATATCAAGCCACCAAGGTCAAAGAAAGAAGCAAGAAGGCTAGTTCCCAGTCAGACCATCTCTCCCTGTACACCTGTTGTTTCCTTTTCCACACTGGGAGACGATGGGAATAGACAGAATCATCCGTATATATCCGTACTCATTCAAGCCGCCTTTGGCATCAGACCTAAAATGTATTGGAGTCAGTCACTCCAACAGAAAAATTAGAAAACTTTCGGGCATCCCTATGCGATCTTGCAGAATACTGCAAGCGGGTTCCGTTACCTTACCGAGTGTAAATCGCGCGTAATGTTCTGTGTTGCTCATCCAACGTAAAAGATTAAACCTAAGAGCCAGCTCTAGAAATTTATTTGGCTATAAATATTAATATTAAATTAAAAATAATAATTAAAACATTTATCACTCGCTACACGAGCTTACATATGGTCGTAACTCGTAACAGAAATAAGGAGCTCTTAACATAAGTTGTAGCATTTTCTGATAAAATTTAATTTAAAATAGAGAGCATACAAACCATGAAACCAACACTTTCAAGCCATCATGAACTGCATTAATTAACAAAGCGTAGTCCATTTCAATAATTTGGACAAATACTCAAAGTCATACAAATATGCATGTAATCTAATATTTTAGTGGATAGGATGTTAAATTTTCGCACATGCATTATAGCCGGTTCAAAATTCTCCATCTCCTAAATTACTGTAATAGTTTCGAATACTCTCCCTCCCTTTACTAATAATAAATTAAAAAAAGTCATACAAATATAACAAAATATTATTGACATCAATCATGAATTATGAGCTGCATGATAGAAATATAAGCGGTAGTCAATTTCCACTTCAATCGTGAACTGCATTATAAAAATATGTCCATACAAATATAACAAAATATTATTGACATCAATCACGAATTATGAGCTGCATGATAGAAATATAAGCGGTAGTCAATTTCCACTTCAATCATGAACTGCATGTGTAGAATGAATTTTTTTTTTTTTTTTGAGTGTCAATAACAACACCTTTAATTAAAAAATAAAGGATATCAATTGCAAAAGTTTTGCACATTACTTGAATAGAGCAATGCTAGGAGACCATATATTTATACCACATTATATGATGTGGTAAATGATTCATGTAATCATTAGTTAATGGGGTAAAACTATTAATTGACGTGTCATGTACAGATCACTTGCCACATCATATAATTCATCAATGATGATGGAAACTCAACTCAACACTTGAAACATCATCAAGCCCTGAATGCAATGAGCAATAATGTGCATCATGTGATCATGATTACAAGCACTAAGTGATTTTCATAGAATGAAAGCACTCATCATTTTCTTCCAAGATAATAATGGTTGGTACTTGTAACGCATAGTGGAGGTTGAAGTTTTGGAGAGATTTTTCAGTGTGTTCAGAATACGAATACATACTTTATATGTCATCATACAAGTGGAGGGGCACTTGGAAAAAAAATAAAATAAAACTTCCCCCCTCCTTGTGTAATGACATATACTATGCTGCCCTCGGACACATTGAAAAACCTCTCGGAAGCTTTGAGGTATAGGCTGTTAATTGGCATGATTGATAGTAATAAAGTTCTACCGCATGCATTCTTATCTATATGAGTGTGGAGGTGTTGCAGCCTTTTATGCGACTTAAACTCGCTTAAGAAACTGAATATGGACACAATGCCAGTTCACATGGTAATAACAGATCAAGCAAAAAGGAAGGAAGGGCCAAATTGGCAAGAAACAGATCCGCGGCCCTCAATGACTATGCTCAATAATTTCCTGTTGCCGTGTTGCGTTGAGCTAACTCATTGACTTACCTTGTATACCTTGGTTTATTTTTAATGTTCCGATCCCTATATATACACAAAGGAAGGTGATCATTTATATATTCGTCCATTGAAAACATAGTTAAGTTTCTATATACAGGTCTCTCTCTCTCTCTCTCTCTCTCTCTCTCTCTCTCTCTCTCTCTCTCTCTCTCTCCCCTTAAAGTGATGATATAAATATACATATTGTGACTTATAGATTGCATGCATGCAGCAGGTGCTTTATAAGAAGAAAGAAATCAAGAATATTGAAGAATGTGGAAGCTTAAGGTCGCAGATGGTGGCAATGATCCATACATCTACAGCACAAACAACTTCGTGGGAAGGCAGATATTTGAGTTTGACCCTGAAGCAGGAACTACCGAAGAGCGAGCTGAGGTGGAAGAAGCTCGTCTTCATTTCTACAATAACCGCTACCAGGTTAAGCCCAGTGGTGACCTCCTATGGCGAATGCAGGTATGCTTAGTTCGTCCAAACTTATATCGTCAATTACTTTACGCAACGTAAACGGTAAACCGTGTTTCTAATGAATGTGAGTTCTAGTTACTTGGTTTCACCGATGTAGCTATTTATTAGAAGCAATTAATACTTGTGCCCACTTACCTATTTATCCACCCACTTATTATTAACGCACCATACAATAATCAAAGACATTATTTTACCTTTTTCACATTATCTAAAGATCATATTTACAGAAAATCAATCAATTTGGAGATCATTTAGTCATTTATATCTATCAAACATGATCAACGGTCTTGGTAATAATTTATCAACCATCCATTCATTTGATGCATATGAGCGACCAAACGTTCTCTAACTTATTTGATTTTTAGAATATAAAGTGAATAAACGTAATTCTAATAATGAAGTTTGTATGTAAAAAATGCGGTAACTACAAGTGAACAAGTACACCCATAAAGTATTATCTGTCATGAATGGCATGCAATGAAGCTAAGAAGATAAAATGAGGAAGCCAAATATAGCGTATGACGTGTATATAAAATCCACAAGTTCCATAACAAGCTAGCATGATGCTCGCGTGTTCCTTGAATGCATCATAACATACTCTAACCACCCAATGACCCAAACAATATCCTTCACTTAAAAATGCATAGAGAGGAGACAAGTGCGTGAATAGCGTTGGACACTTTTAAGTTTTAACTTTTGATCTATGGGGAGTAATTTCATTTATCATAATCTGTTTGTATTGGACTTTTATTTTTATTTTTAATGTGAAATAATTGGAGGAGGACAGAAAATATTACTTAAGAAGGAGGAGATAAAATATTACTTAAGAAAGAGTAGTCATCGTTAGACTTATTATTTTGGGAGTTGTTGCAAAAGGTTTACTCATTTGTTACTCAGTTGATTAATAGTATCTATCATGGCATTCGAAATTTTGATTAGTTTAATTTTTCCACCTTAATATTTTTTTGTATAAAAATATTAGCATTCTACATATGTTATCTTGCACTTACCCAAGTGTATTTTCTTTCTTGGTTTTATGGAGTGCGATTGATATTTTTGAAATACGAATAACATCTCTATTTTAATTGATTTTCTTCTTGTCACATAATATTAGGATTTAATAATATTCTTATTCACTTAAATTTGACTCTTGTGATGTCGAATTTGATATTAATTTAGGGGTGTGATATCCACACATCCCATTTTACTTCTCACACACCTTTTTAATTTTTGGCCGTCGGATCGAATGAATTGAAAAAGATCAATGGACAGAAATTATCAAGGGGTGTGTGAGAAGTAAAATAGGGTGTGTGGATAGCACACCCCTTAATTTATCTCCACCATTTAGTATAAATATATTCATTCTTGGTTGGGGGTTTTCTCGGGCCCCTCTCGATCTTATACGTACGTATTTGGGAATAGGAGGGAGTCCACTTTGACTTGAAGGGAGCCATTGTTTGGCGGATAACAATAATAAGAATATAATAATATAATAATAAATATAAAAAATCAGATTTTTTGTCTGTCTTGTTTCTTGTACAAGGTTTTCATTTTCCTATCTGATGGGCAACACCAATAAATCTTTAGGGTTTATTAAAATTTAATTAATAATAATATTATCATCATAAATTTGTTTAATCATAACTTCAATCCTCTCATTAGTATCGCACTTAATTATATGTTCACTTATCGGCAGTTCCTAAAGGAGAAGAACTTCAAACGAACAATTCCCCCCGTTAAAGTTGACGATGGAGAGGAAATCACACATGAAAAGGCCACAGCTTCATTGAGAAGGTCTGTCCACTTCTTTTCAGCGTTGCAGGCTAGCGATGGCCATTGGCCTGCCGAAAATGCCGGCCCATTGTTTTTCCTTCCTCCTTTGGTCAGTATTTAACATTGTCATCATTTACTATCATGTTATATACCCACGCAATGTTCTACTTATATTAATGGATAAATTGACACCAACTTCTTAAAATTTAGGAGGTCACGTTTTGAACCCAATGTATATGAGTAATGCTAGGTAGATTAACTTTTTAGACCTATTTGTAAATCATGTTATGTGTTACTAATATAAAATAAGCAGTACTAATCCAATCTTCAACGACTATGTCTTATGGTTTAAATAGATAGTCTCTCTAGCATCACCCCAATGTATATGGGAGACTAAATTTCTAAACAAAATTTGCAAACTAAATGATGTGTTACTAGTAGGAATGAGGACGTTTATCAACATAATCCAATTATCAACTTTCATGTTATTTAGTTTACAAAATTTTATCTACAAATTTAATCTCCCGAGCATTACTCTAAATATATAGTCTTTCAACTTTCAAAATTTGAGAGGAATAACTAAGTTTCTCTATGACTACACGGTTTACACCTATTGTCAACTTTCAAAAATGTGTAACCGACTATGAAAATATTTTACTTGCAATCCCATGTTCCCATTTTGGGGCTTAAAAATAAATAGCATATTTTCTCGAGTTTTTACCTAACTCCAAATATTTGGGGTTTTTTATTAATTGCTCGTTCCAATTTTTTACCCAAAATTTGCAGGTCATGTGTGTTTACATTACAGGGCATCTTAACACTGTGTTCCATGCAGGACACCGTAAAGAAATTCTGCGTTACATATACTATCATCAGGTACATATATATACATTTTGTTATTTTTTCACACAAATTGGATAAAATTTAAAAAATTTCAAAATGTGCTTATTTGTCTTAAACTACTTTCTTAAACTACTAACAAGGGTTGCAGTTAAGTTGGCCAACAGTTTTCATTTTTGCATCCAAAATCCTGCTTGTATAAATAAAAATACTGAATAAATAATGCTAATTAATATGCATTAATGTTTTGGGTAATTTAGAACCAAGATGGTGGTTGGGGATTACACATTGAAGGACACAGCACCATGTTCTGCACAGCTCTCAGCTACATTTGTATGCGTATTCTTGGAGAAAGACCTGATGGTGGCCAAGACAATGCTTGTGCAAGAGCTAGAAAGTGGATTCTTGATCATGGCAGTGTTACCCACATCCCGTCATGGGGTAAAACTTGGCTTTCGGTATGCCGCAGTACTAAGACAAATTGCTTAGGCTCCCGGTTAACTATTGTTCTTAAATAGCACTATCACTATAGCAAATTGTCAACATATTGGTAATTTACACATGCCATATATAACCGAATTATTTGAGATTATTTGTTATTGATAACGGGTCAATATCGACAACGTATAAGATGTATAACTGTTAATGATAGCGGGTCAATATTAACAAAACTAACCTTATTATTGATACACTCTATAATAGTGGTGACCCCCTACTAAAATTTACCTCTATTAGAGTTGCAATCTAAAAGAAAAAGTTAAATGCTATAAAGTCATATTTGACTCCAAACTAGTGATGTAAGTTATACCATTTATATCCAATGCATACATAATCAAATAATTATTTAAACTTTTAGCATTTGTTCAGTAGAAAAATATGAAGTGAAATTTAGAATGAACTATTACTTTGTCTTCTAAAGGTGGAGTCCCACCTTTTAACTAGATTAAGTCAAATATGACTTTACAGATGGCAGACCAAAATCTTATATAACCTTAACTATTGCGGGAGCATTTTTACTCACCATCATTTAGTGTGGTGTATGTTCACCACCTTATTTATCACCGTTAGATGAGTTTGAATTTCGCGATTCGTGTAGTGGATAAGCACAAATCTCAAAATTGAAACTCATCTAACAGTGATAAATAGGGAGATGAGTACACACTACACTAAATGGTGGTGAGCAAAAATGCACTCAACTATTTCGGTATATTAAAGAGTGATCGAGTCATATTTGGCATTGAGAACACTGCACTACTATTATTTAAGAGGGTTTCCCCTTTTAATTAATCTTGCTCAATTGATTCTTGCAGATACTTGGTGTGTTTGAGTGGTCCGGAAGCAATCCAATGCCCCCAGAGTTTTGGATACTGCCTTCATTTCTTCCTATGCATCCAGGTTAGCACAATTCCGGACTCCACAAGTGCAAATATTTCAATCTTTCACATGTTGATAGATTTAATTAGTCTCTCTCTACCTATAGTCTTCTTTTTTAATCTCTTCTACATCATGCAAATGCAGCAAAAATGTGGTGCTACTGTAGGATGGTTTACATGCCTATGTCATACTTATATGGGAAAAGATTTGTTGGTCCAATCACACCTCTCATACTACAATTAAGGGAAGAACTCTATGCTCAGCCTTATGACGAAATTAACTGGAAGGGAGTGCGTCATCACTGTGCTAAAGTATGTTGAACTTGAATAAGATAGGTAATTAGTCAATTTTTTTCTTGTTTAGGTGCATAAACTGATTGTGGTAATTTGAATGCAGGAGGACATCTACTACCCTCATCCTTGGATACAGGACTTTCTATGGGATAGTCTGTACATATGTACGGAGCCTCTTCTTACTCGCTGGCCATGTAACAAGCTGATCAGGAAAAGGGCTCTCGAAGTAACAATGGAGCATATTCATTATGAAGATGAAAACAGCAGATACATTACCATTGGATGTGTTGAAAAGGTGTTATGCATGCTGGCTTGTTGGGCTGAAGATCCAAATGGTGATTATTTTAAAAAGCATCTTGCCAGGATACCAGATTATTTATGGGTTGCTGAGGATGGGATGAAGATGCAAGTTAGTACACATTTTGTTAATACAGTATATGATACGATGATTTGTTCTTTACCCTTTTCTCTGTTTCAAAAGTTTACTCTTCTAAATCATTGGAAAACATTATAAGTTGATACATTTTCTTAATACGTGCAGAGTTTTGGCAGTCAACAGTGGGATACTGGTTTTGCCATTCAAGCTTTGCTTGCTTCCAATCTAACCGATGAAATTGCACCCACGCTTGCTAGAGGACATGACTTCGTCAAGAAATCTCAGGTTTGTTTTTTATTTAGTCAACTGAACTTTCATTTTTTTGTGAAATGTATATGTGCATTGATTAATTTGTTCTCACTAGTGACTGTTTTGTAATCGAATTGTAAAGGTTAAGGACAATCCATCAGGTGACTTCAAAAGCATGCACCGCCACATTTCCAAAGGATCGTGGACTTTCTCTGATCAAGACCATGGATGGCAAGTTTCTGATTGCACTGCAGAGGGTTTAAAGGTAACAAATACTTCAACTTAGTTATCCACCTTAAATGCTATTTCCATTTTTCTCACCATAATCCCCTGTACAGTGTTGCCTGCTTTTATCGATGATGCCACCGGAGCTGGTTGGTGAAAAAATGGAACCTGAGCGGTTATACGATGCTGTCAATGTCCTAATTTCCCTACAGGTACAACTATTATGTCAGTCAGTCATATAGATGAGTATGAGTTGCATTTTGTTTCCCTGCCGTAATCAAATTGTGGACCTAATGCATGCTACCTTACTTTAAAAACCTTAAAAAACTTGTAGCGTTTGAAGACATTTGTTCTTCACTGCAAGGTCTATTAGGTCCCTCTACTCATTACAAATCTCATTCTATGGCTTATTGTAGAGTAAAAATGGTGGTTTAGCAGCCTGGGAACCAGCTGGAGCAGCAGAATGGTTAGAAGTAAGAATTTTAAAGAATTGGAGTAATTGTCGAACTCAGTTAGATGTGAAAGAAACTAAAGTCTTTTAAGGCATTATTAATTAGTATGTACTTACTGGATATTCTCACTACTTTTTTTCTCCCTAGATGTTGAATCCCACGGAATTCTTCGCAGACATTGTTGTTGAGCATGAATATGTTGAATGCACTTCATCTGCAATTCAGGCTTTAGTTTTGTTTAAGAAGTTGTACCCTGGCCACAGGAAGAAAGAGATAGATCAATTTATTACCAATGCTGCACAGTACCTTGAAAATATACAAATGGAAGATGGTTCATGGTAATTAAATCAAAAATTTGATTTCTTTGATTGACAACTATAGCAGAGAAACAACTTAGTTAAGAAACATTTGCGCAGGTACGGGAATTGGGGAGTTTGCTTCACATATGGTACCTGGTTTGCTCTTGGAGGGTTAACAGCTGCTGGCAAGACTTTCAACAATTGTGCAGTTATACGCAAAGCTATTAGTTTTTTACTCACAATCCAGAAAGAGAACGGTGGTTGGGGAGAGAGCTACATTTCATGTCCAAAAAAGGTAAAATATGGGAGGTGGATTATGTTTGAAGCTAGCTCCAAGTTTCTTAGTTAATCTCATTGTCTTAGACTAAAATATTTCACTCTGTGGTGGGTGATACAGGAGTACGTTCCTCTTGAAGGAAACCGATCAAATTTAGTACACACAGCTTGGGCTATGATGGGTTTGATTTATGCAGGACAGGCCGAAAGAGACCCCGCACCTCTTCATCGTGCAGCAAAGTTGATAATCAACTCTCAGATGGAAAATGGTGATTTTCCTCAGCAGGTATCTTGCTTATCCTAACCTTAACATCTATTCCAAACAAAATAAAAATATTTCCCCAACCTTACTTGCATTGCAAGCTTGACTAGTAAAAAGGATGAAACACAAAATAACATATCGTGTTGCGTATACGTATGCTCAAATTTTTACTTGCAATGTTTTATAACATCTATTCACTAATCATGTATGGCAGGAAATCACTGGAGTGTTCATGAAGAATTGTATGCTACATTATGCAGCTTATAGAAACATCTACCCCCTGTGGGCTCTTGCAGAATACCGCAAGTGGGTTCCATTGCCTTCCAAAGCGTGATTAGGCTCTCTGTATCATGTTGCTCTTACATGCAGCATATATTAATACGCATAAAAGCCAGTTGTTGAAATTATGTATTATACAAAAAGTGTATCAATCAGATGAGGAAGTAAGATTTACCTGTTTGGAAATCAAAGAAATTATACTTCTTCAAACAGAAAATATATAAAATAAAATTAAAATCTATTTCTGCCGGATGTATTTTTAATTCTTTATTTTCTTATTAGATGACTAAAATTACAACATTATAGGGCGAATAGGTTGTGAGAGATGTTACTCAAGGGTGTGTTCCCAGTAATTTAGGCCAAAGTTGTTAAGAATGTACTACGTACAAAAATAAGATAGAAGGACTTGAAAATAGTTGGATGCAACAAATTTGAAGAAACTTTCAAATGACACCAACGTGTCATTTGAAAGTTGTTCAGTATATTTCGAGTGCATTTCTAGTGTTTTTGTATTGATTGAGTAATTTATTAATAATGTTCTTGTAGTGCATTTTTCATAATTTAGAATAAAAGGCCCACAAACTTTGAAAATCCCTCAAGCATAAGGCAAATAATCAAAGAAACACATCAAATTTCTCATCCCTCGGCAACTTTCCCAAAATGCAAATAAAGTTGTCTTGAGGCCACATATATAACTATGCTAATCACTATACTTAGATTAGTGCCACAAATATCTGTTTACTTGGATATTGCAGAAGAACCTTTGAAGTCAAGGATGGTGTGCTGGATCTGGGGTACTTCTCATTGATGGGATTTATCCGTCTGGTTCTGCTTCCTTTATTTATTTTTGCAATGATTTTTATTATTTTATCGTTGGTGGAGCTGGGATGTTGAAGACTTAGTTAAATAAAGAACGTCTTGTACACAAAACGTGTGACAATCAAATTAGCTAGAGCTGGAGTGTTGGTGCTGCAGCGCGCAACCAGTGACCCGACTTTGTTTGCCTAGAATAAAGTTGATGCCCTGAATTCACTTTCAGGTCCATTCAATGAGATTTCATTGTTTGAATCTAATTTCACAAAAGGGCATCCACTTGACCTTTGTGGTAGGCAAAGATTCGACCATTGGATCGTCATGAAATTATAGTATGTTGATGTGTGACTAATGTGAGGCTCTTAGGAATTCACGAATCTGAAATCTGTTGTGGGGATCTTCCTGATTGGATTATGTAGGGTTGTTGACCAACCGTTCATGACCATGTTGATCGAGGGTTGAATTTTGGTTAACATATCCCGAATCGTTCTGAAATGCTGGAATTAGCATTACTTGAGACCTGGTAGAGCCCAGTGGGCCTATCTTGGTTAACGATTCATCCTAGGGGATGTGCACCTCGGTTTAACTGTAAGTGATGCCTTACCGGGATTTACGTGTTTATTGGGTTACTAGATGAGTTAATGATATGTGCGAATGCCAGTAGGAGGAGATGGGCTGGGAATCATGTTAGAATTATCCTGTAGAACTTGTATGTCTGTGTGACTAGATATCTATTGTTACGTTGAACCAATAGTGTCTATGCGCTTACACTTGCGATTCATATAGATTGATGTACGAAGTGGTTTGTATGAGGTATGTATATGTGACGTGTGATTGTGTGACTGCACCAAATAGTAGTGTGGTATATGGATGATCATGTCTGTTAATCTGTATTAGAAGACCATATAAATTCTATGAATGACTCTACCTAGTTAATCTACATTGATAGGTAACTGTCTACTTGATTACGTGGTTTCCATAGGTGGTCATGCTTGGTTAATTTGCATTGGAGGACTATACTGTTAGATGCATGCCTATGGAAATGTCTGGTTGATCCACATTGAAGGACCATAAGCATTCTAGGAATAGTCCTATTTAGTTAATCACATTGGGGAACCATACTATTAGATCATAGATGGTCATGCCTGGTTAATCTTCATTAAGAGACCCATATTCATATATGCGTGACTCTGAATTGTTAATACGCATTGGGGGTCACTACCTACTTAGTTACATCATTCTGTAGGTGGTTATGCCTGGTTAATCCGCATTAGGGGACCACACTATTGGATGCTTGCCTATGGTCCCGTTTGGTTAATCTGTATTGGAAGGTCATACGCATTCTAGGGATTGTTTCGTTGAGTGGATTAGGAACCCACCACTGTCTAGATTACGTTGAGTTGATCTAAAGTACCACTTCATATTCGGTTATATTGTGTTGGTCTAGAACCCTCCTCTATCTGGATTCCGTTGAGTTAGTCCGGAATTCCATTTTTATTCAATTCTTTGAAGTTGGTCTGAAACACTCCTCTGTCTGGATTCATGAATAAGAGTTTCTCAAGGTGTACTCTTGTATTTATAACTTGAAGTTACCGTAATATTTCTTGGAATCTATGTAGAGAAATACAGAGGTTGGCTTCATTTAACTGTCATGAAATGATATTTGATCTTATTAATCATTAACGTGGTTAAATGTTAATATTCTGCATCTTTGGTTCACTTAAATGTGAATTATTGTTGGAAAAAATTATGATATATGTGGAAAATTAAATGATATATTGGAGCATCACTCACATTAGGAGTTGTCTGGAACTCTATGTTTTCGGCTAGTTAATGCCATGATAAATTTCAGAGCTAAACAAAATGGTGACCTGTGAATGGCCTGATCTCGTCTTATGGTACGTTAGAAGTCTAACACAAATGTTAAATGCAATTACAAGTAAGAGGAAATGGTATTACGTTGTTGAAACGTTGGTTTAGTTTTGGTCATATCTCGGAAGTAAGGCAAGATAGTTAAACAAGTACGTTGTGGCGTCACGTTTCAATCCTTGACGTATCTCGAGATCGGGGCTTAACATCTGCCACACAGACAACCAAAGCTCAACAATATTTTTCTCCCTTAAATGCACATGTATGAGTCATCCGATATGCTGATGTCACTAAAGCCATTGTGTGAACAGGCTCAAGACATAATTGAAGGCCACCAACTAGGAATTACGATCATTGTCAGCGCCAAATGACATATCTAACCCCGCTCTAACACAACGATATGATCGAGGTTGCACATTCTTCATTGCCTATAATAGAACTCACATTTCTAAAAATCCCCGCCTAGCATCACCTAGGCGCTAGGCGGCTGGTCACCGCCCCGATTAATACCTAAGCGTTTCAAAATTAAGAAAGGGCGCCTAAACCTGCTAAGGTGCCCGCCTAGATCGCCTATGCGCTCGCCTAGACTGCCTAGGCAACTGCCTAGCCCGCCTAGACCCCCCTAGGTTACAACTCACTTAGACAGAAAATAGATAACTTTCATTTTGAATTTTATTTTTTTTCAATAAATTGTAAGAGACTTGTTGAATACTTAAATGAACACACATTATAGGCTTGTTCCCCATGTTTTTATTATGTTCCAATAGTTCATAATACATATGTCATTCTATGTTGTAGCTTATGATGAAATTATATATATTTTAAGTATGAATAGACACTTATTTACATGAAATATAATAGATTTACTTAAATCTGCCTTGGCCCCGCCTAGCCGCCTAGGCGCTAGGCCCCAGTCTGTTGCTCGACTAGCTCCTAGCGTCTTTTAGAACCTTGAACTAGATGCGTTCAAGCTCGGGACCTTCGTCAAATTCAATCCCAACAATTAAACAAAAGCTTGTGTGATTCTTCAATCAACCTAACTGCTTTTCAGCATGAATCGAATTTCCCTTTAACAAGAACTTTCTTAGCTCTTGAGTTATAATCTCAAATCCCTTTTCAAATCAAACATTGCATATGATCCCTGAGATCGAAAACTTTTACAGCTTGGCCACCTTGTGGTATGATTCAGTTGATGTGCAATCCTTTTCACCCTGATTTCCTCTCTAAGGTGCACATTTTAAAATAAGTCCAATCTGACACCAGTGATCTCGGTGGACTTCTCTAGCATTACATTTCTCATCAATCAGCATTTCAAGACATATAACTCGGCCCATCAACTTAAATTTAACTTTTATGAATGTTTTTAATCTTGACTTCATCATGAAATGATTACATTTTGTTTCTTATTTTAGTTTCTATTTTCATTTACATTTTAGGCAAGGATACATGAAGTTACACTGACTTTTAAGCCTTCTTTAGCTCAAGACACAGAAAAGAACTTTACCAAACCAGCGTCCCACTTTGTTTACAATCATTTGGCTATGAAGTTAGATTAATGTGCAATTTTTACACATACTCAAATGCGAACACTATTTGTTAACTGCCTACAATAGTGGCATGCTTGTTCTTTTTTTCTCTTGAACCATCTTGACACGCCTCGATCCCCATGTCCAGGGGACAGCGGGATGGCCACGTGCTGGCCGACACCCGAGGATGACGCAAGCCATTTAATTAATGCATATGCCAAGAACATGTGAAACATGCATATAAATTCCAAGCAACTACGCAACTAATATTCAAAATACAACATTTCCGAAATATAAAAATATTCAACTGCCAACAATGAATTAGTGACAATGCATGACATGTTCAGAGCATACTACTAAAATAGATTACAAGTAGAAGGTAATATAGAAGTGCCAGTACAAGTGATGTCAAACGCATAGGAGATGACACAAGGATCACTGGTAGGAGAAGTCCTCGTAGCTAGACCGTAAGCCTTGTTTCTATGTCCTAAGGGAGCGCAAAACAAACATAAGTGAACCAAGTTGATATATAATTAGTACGAACATAAATATTCCACAACGTACTAACCCCCCAAAGTTTATGAAAACTAGTAGCATATTAAGTGATAGGTTTTCCGAAAACCCTAGCATGCCATAAAACCTTTCATAAAACATATATCATATATAGTGTGCTAAATAGTGGTATCAGTATCGCCCGAAGGCAGGACATACGCTCGTAGGCCGAACATACGCCTGTAGGCAGAACATACTCCCATAGGCAGAACATACGTCCGTAGGCATAACATACGCCTGTAGGCAGAACATACGCCCGTAGGCAGAACATCGCCTGTAGGCTGGACATCGCCCGTAGGTAGGACAGTGACCACTAGATAAGCACAAAAACATTGAATATATACTTTCCAACATAAGTACATATATCCCAAGGAGCTCAATAGCTCAAACAACTTATCATAAAACATGTTCTAAATAGTATATAGTCATCAATCATATATACTACAAGAACGGTAAAAACGATAGGGTATAGTATTCCAAAATATTCTTAGTAAAGCATGATATCTCAAATTACTCATAAACATTTCATAAAACGTAACCATTAAATCATGCTTTTCATGTATGCATTTCTAATAATAAAATATGCATTTTAGAAAGGGTCCACTCACAGATACTTCACCGTCGAAAAGCCACGCAAACTAGCGAAGACGGAAACGCCGCTAACGAAACGCACCTAAGCACATAAAGGACCTAATCAATAAAACTCTATTCAAAGGATTGAATTTCAGGAAATAGAAGTCATAAACAGATTCAAGACGTCGAAAAATATTTGGGGTTTTAATGGGCTTGGGCTTGAAGGCCTGGCCCAAGGCTCTAGGCTAAAAGACACGGGCTTGTGGGTTTGGGTCAAGCTAGCCCGTTTCTCGCTGAGGAAGAATGCCAGAGCCTCCCAAGCTCCGGTCGACGTCGAATCACCACCTTACCCTGTGCTCTACCTCTAGAATTAAAGGTACAAGAGAGGGGATGAGGTTTGTACTTGAGACACACCGTGTGGTGGCCGGAGTTGGTCAGATTTTTGGCTCGAAAGTCACGGGCTTGCCGGCTCACTTCCTGGGCTCACTGTGTTTTACAGAGGAGGAGGAAGAGAGAGAGAGAGAGAGTCGACATTGGTGCTGATGGTGGTGCCGTCCTCGCCGTTGTTGTCAACTTTAGTGTGTGGGTGTGCGTATGTTTGGGGAAAGGGAGAAGGATCTGCAAGAAGGAAAGAATGTGTGCTGAGAGAGAGTACTCTAGGGAGAAGAGAGGAAAGATGTGAGGGGTGGGGGAGCTGCCACTTGGCAGTTAGAGAGAGTGAGAATTAGGAGAAAATCCAAAAGGGGATCCGGATTGGGTAGAAGATAAGGGGCAAAAATGTAAATTCATAATTCCAGTAAATATAAAAATACAATTAATTTAGGGTGGGGTTTAACAATCTATCCCTCTTAAAAGAATTTCATCCCCGGAATTACAAATCTCAAACAAACAAATACGGATACTGACTTCTCATCAGTTTTTCCATTTCCCACGTCGCTTCCCCGATTGTATGGTTCATCCACAACACCTTCACTAACTGAATGACTTTGTTCCTCAGAGTTTTATCTTGTCGGTTGATGATCGCCACTGGTTCCTCAACATAGCTCATATCCTGACTTACCTCTAATGGTTCCGGCTGAATGACACAGGAGGGATCAGATACATATTTTCGAAGTATGGAAACATGAAAAACGTCATGAATCTGCGACAACTCTGGTGGTAGCTCCAACCTATAAGCAACCACACCAATTCTTTCTGTGATCTGATAGGGGCCAACATAACGAGGGCTCAACTTCCCTTGCTTACCAAAACGAACCACACCCTTCCAGGGTGATGTCTTCAGAAAGACAAAGTCACAAATCTTGTACTCACGATCCCTGGAATGTCGGTCAGCGACGCTCTTCTGTCGATCTTGTACTGCCTTCAAATTCCTCTTAATTAACTGGATGTTAGTATTAGTGGTGTCAACAACCTTCGGTCCCACTAACACCCATTCATCGACCTCTATCCAACACAACAGTGTCCAACATGCCTTCCTATATAGTGCCTCGAATGGTGCCATGCCGATACTGGAGTGGTAGCTGTTGTTGTAGGAAAACTCAAATAATGACAAATAGTTATCCCAACTACACTTCCACTGGAGAACACACACTCTCAACATGTCATCCAAGGTGTGAATCGTCCTCTTCGATTAACCATCAGTTTGTGGATGGTAGGTAGTGTTGTACAACAGCTAAGTATTCATGCCTTTATGGAACGCTCTCCAAAACCTGGGGGTAAATCTTGGATCTCTATCCAGAACAATGGTGACGGGCACATCGTGAAGTTTAACGATATTATCAATGAACATCGTGCTAACTTATCCAGTGTGTAGGTTTGTCGAACGGATAAGAAATGAGCAGTTTTGGTGAGTCGATCCATGATCACCCAGATGCCATCAAACCTCGACCGTGTGGTTGGCAAACTATACAGGAAATCCATGGTGATGTCTTCCCACTTCCATGCGGGTATAGGGAGATTCTGCATTAGCCATTCAAGCCTCTGTCTGTCTGCCTTCACCTACTGGCAAATAATACATTTCCTCACATACTCTGCCACATCTCGCTTTATCCTGTACCAGTAGTAGAATAGATGAATGGTGTGCTACAACTTGGTACTCCCCAGATGCATGGCATACGCCAAAATGTGGGTTTCATCAAGAATTTCCTTTTTCACTGCTTCATTATCCTTAAGTACAAATAACCTGCTTCCTAACATTAAGGCTTCGTCTCTCCAGATTTTCAAATCTCATTTCTGCACCTGTTTCTTCAGTTCTGCACACTTTTGGTCGAGCTCTTGAGCTTATCGAACCAAATCCACCAAAACAGGCTGAATTTGAAAGTGTGCCAACAAAGCTCCCTGTGAGTCTAGTGTCAATGCAACGTCGGTTTCTCAAAGAGAAAATAATAGCGGAACATGGATAGCTCGAAGAGAGGCAAGCTATCCATAAGATTTCCGGCTAAGCACGTCCGCTATGACATTTGCGTGACCAATATGATACTTAATAGTGCAGTCGTAGTCATAAATGAGTTCCATCCACCTTTTCTGCCTCAAATTTGACTTATTCTGGGTGAAGACATACTTCAAACTCTTATGATCGGTGAAGATTAGGTACTTCTCGCCGTACAAGTAATGTTGCCAGATTTTGAGAGCAAAAACCACTGCTCTGAGTTCCAGATCATGAGTGGGATAGTTTTTCTCATGAGTTTTGAGCTGCCTGGAGGCATAGGCGATGACTTTCCCATGCTTGATGTGATAATAAGTAGCACACAAATTAAAACCCTATTTAGATAGTTGTAGTATATGAAAGTAGGGATCGTTCTAGGCCGGGGATTAACTAGGGCTGCTAATCTACAGAAATATGACTCAAAAACACAAAACTAGACTTAGAAACACTTAACTAGACACTAAAAACTCAAAACACACTAAACAGACTCTAAACAGCACAATACTAGTAAATAGACTCAAAACAGACTCTAGGGATTTATTTAGATGAATTTTAGACTAGTAAGACTCAAAACATTAAATTGGACAGATTTAAACACACTTCTAATTTATCTAACACACTTAATTAAAGGGGGGGATTGATTCGAACGAAATTAATTAAACTAAACAGATTGCAAGAATAAAACAAACGACACAAATTTAAGGTGATTCAAGGGTGAAAGGCTAGCTAGAGGGTTCTTCTCCACACATGATACATATGCATACAAATCAATTTCTAGTTATGTTCCAATAAACCATGAATGACAATGCCCCAAGTTAACCGTGAACACACAAATTAACCATCAGACTTTCCTAAATTCATTGAATTGAACAAGCGTTGCAACCCAAATTATTCTTATCAAGTTCCCTACATGAACGCATAATAGAGATACATATCAAAGATCATTAAGTTCTATGGAAATCATAAGCATTGACATGGCATTCGTAACTATGAACTGCATGATACTCCTGCCAGGAATTCATTAACGCGATCGTGACTAGCAACCTCCACTACTTGTAAATATAAGTTTGTAACTATTAGTTGAAACTCCCTTATATTTTAGCATCAAATCCCTGCATGCAAACTAAGTGTGCACCCTTAATCGACATATAAGAATAAGTTATCAATCAAGCAGTTAAGCAAATTGCATTCACGATTTATGAAATAATAACTAGAAGAAATCAATTCATATTACATATATGTTCATGGCTTTGAATCAACCTCTAGCTAAAACGGAATTAGTTCCTCACGTTCGCAATTAAACAAAGACAATTGAATTTAAACATTGAAAACAAAAGTAGAAGACACCTAGAACGCTCCAACAATCCAAAGGTCTTAAATGACTAGCACGACTCCAAGTTATCCTCTCATTCTTTGCAAAGCTACGGCACAAGGGTGTGTTTTTCTGAATTTGGACTAAAGTGTATGGTGAATGGGTTGGGGGCCTTTTAGATGGTGCGGCATAATGTATTTAAAGGGAGAAGAGAAGGCACAACCCTAATTCATTTTGGAGAAGGATTTTACAATTTAATCCCACAAGAAAAAGGGTAATTAAAAATCGGAAAACAAGAGGAGAAGGGAAAGAAAGGTGCGGCAAGGGTTTAGGAAAGGCTAGGGTGGTGCGGCAAAGATTTGAGGAAAAAGGAAAGGTGTTTTAAGTGTCCTATTCTGAAAATAAGGTAAGTTTAAAATAAGGTAACTTTGAATTAATGTTTCCTTTTTCTTGGCTGATTCCTTCTTTCCAAATCTTTGACTTAATTCCTCCAAATATTCCTAGCCCTTCTTGAACTTCAAATTCATCCATCCATCTTGCTCCAAGCATGTGCTATCCATTCCAAGCTCAAAACTGCTCCAAAATGCTCATTTTGACCATTTATTGTCAACTTCACCACTTGGACCTACAAACACACGAAAATGACTTAAAACACTAATAAACAGAAACTAACTAAGTAAATGCAAATAAACAAGCTAACTAAGTCGCATAAATATGCTCCTATCAAATTCCCCCACACTTAACTTTTGCTAGTCCTCGAGCAAAACAAAACAAACAAAACACAACCTAGACCTTCCAACGTTTACCTTAGGGATTTCCAATGGAACATGACATGTTAAAAATCACTATTACCACAGATTTTGGCCATCCCTACCCTCGAGCTCATACTTAATCGCAGTCGCCACTCACTAGCTCGCATTTAATCAATTAAAACAACATTTTGAATGTAGTAACACGCCTTAGAGAATTCACTCAATTCCTTACCGGATATACTCTCTATTTTCACACAGATTTTTTGACTACACTCCCTACACTAGGTATATGTGAGGAGATTGATGTAAACATGTAGACTAGTACTCACATATGTTATAACAAAGAGGACACTTTTTGGAATTGTTAATGCACATATGTATATGATCTCATGAACAGAATGCTACTACTTAGACGCGAGAACCAGGGATTCCATATGCTCATACCAATCTCAAACTCCACATATTGAGACACACAACACTCAAAATAGAAGTTAAGGGTTGTAACGAGGCTAAGGGTATTGGCTAACAAAGAAAGGTTAGGAATAAGCAAAAGTTCTTAAAGAAATAATAAGCAAAGCAATGAAATCAACACTTAGAATTCACTTTTGAATGCGGCATCCAACTTTAAACACAAAGGGGATGATTCATACAACTTTTTAGGGCCATATTCAAACTTTTGGACCATTTCTTCAACAACCAACACTTGTGAGTTCATTTTCACTTATTTCAAACTCTTTTTCTTTCTTTTCACAACTTTTTCTCCTTTTTTTCTTTCCTTTTCACGTTTTTTTTCCTTCCTTTTTTTTTTTCTTTTTCCTTTTCTTTTGAAACACAAAACGTACAACTTCACCAATTCAAAACGACAAACTCTTCCCCCACACTTGTTTTTCTGCATAATGTAGATCAAAAGGAATTCCCTCTAAGTCATGCTTCACTATCCCTTAAGAACAAGGGCATGGATAATCCTATACTAGGCTAGGTAAGGATAATGTGGGCTAACAAAGAAAATAGGCTAAATAAGGTTCAAAGGGGTTAAACCTACAATAGATATGCAAAGGGTAAGGCTTTTTGGCTCTGGTTTTAACTAACAACTTCATCTTGTTATGTGTTATGTGCTCAATGTTATGCTTTGAATGAAACGGGCATGAGTTCTAGTATTTGGAACTAAAATGATGAAAACGCATTCTAAGTAGCAACCAAGCAAAGAAATAATGAGATCATGCAACGACTTTAGAAAACAAAAACATCACAGATTAATAACTCTCCAAAAGAAGTATAGGCTCAAGTCTCTCAGGGTTGTAGTGTTAGTTTGAGTTTCATCCTTCAAGCGTGTTACAAAAATTGATTTTTTTCTTTGTGATTACATGTGAATTCGTAAACGACAACTACAACTAAGCATAAACCAAAGAGCATATCAAACTTCCATCCATGTTTGTAACTTTCTTTAACAGTCATGCAATTAAAAACCAAATCCTCATCACTATGTTGGAAGGTACCCTAAGACACAAACAAGAACACAAAAACGACTCTTTTTAGCTTTTTCAAAACTTGTTTCGAATTTTTTTTCAAATTTTCGTATCTTTCTTTCAAAACACATTAAAACACTTCAAAACACACTAAAACACTTAAAAACAGTGAGAAACAACTTTAGAAGTGATAGATGATAAAACCCCATGCAAATCAATGAAAAACACTTTGTTTACCCCCTCCCCCCCCACACTTAAACCAAACATTGTCCTCAATGTTTCAAAATAGACTCACACATAAACAAGCAAAACACACAACAAGCATAACAATAATGGCAATGTAAAAGCAATAAAGAGTAGGGTTAAGGAACGCAAATCTGGTTATGGAGCCAGAGATTCCTAGGTCTTCTTTATTTGAATGCATGGGTTGCCTCCCAAGAAGCGCTTGCTTTAACGTCTTCCAGCCGGACGATACCTCTCTTTAAGCTTCATTGGAGCCCACGGCATGGAGGGGTATTTCCTCCACGGCATGCTCCTCAAAATTCTTGTAATAAGGCTTCAAACGATGTCCATTCACTTTGAATTCATGTCCTGTCTTGAAACTTTGAATTTGGATTGTACCATAGGGAAAGACATTAGTAACAACAAAAGGACCAACCCATTTAGAATGTAACTTACTTGGAAACATTCGAAGGTGAGAGTTGAAAAGTAACACTTTCTGCCCAATTGAGAATGTCATGCTACGATTCATCTTGTCATGGAATGCCTTCGTTTTCTCCTTGTAAATACGAGCATTCTCGTAAGCCTCGTGCCTAATCTCCTCAAGCTCATTCAATTGAAGCTCCATATGAAGTCTAGCCGCATCTATGTCCATATTGAATGTTTTGACTGCCCAATGTGCTTTGTGCTCCAATTCCACAGGGAGATGGCATGGTTTCCCATAGATGAGCCGAAATGGAGACATCCCAATTGGTGTTTTATAGGCTATACAATACGCCCACAATGCATCATCCAAACGCAAACTCCAATCCTTCCGAGTTGGTTCAACCGTCTTCTCTAAAATCTGCTTGATTTCTCTATTAGAAACCTCGGCTTACCCACTTGTTTGAGGATGATAAGGTGTCGAAACCTTATGCATGACGTTATACTTCTTGAGTAGCACCTCGATGGTTTGATTGCAAAAATGAGAACCCCCATCACTTATGAGGACTCTCAGCATCCCAAATCTGGAAAAGATGTTAGTTTTGACGAAATCTACAACCACTTTGGAATCATTAGTACGGGTGGCTTTTGCTTCCACCCATTTTGAGACATAATCAACCGCAAGTAAAATATAAGTGAAACCATACGAGGAAGGAAAATGACCCATGAAATCAATACCCCAAACATCAAAAATTTCGACAAAGAGAATTGGTGTTTGCGGCATTTGGTCTCTTTGACCTATATTCCATGTTCTTTGACAACGATCACAAGTTATGCAAAAAGTTATAGCATCCTTAAATATAGTAGGCCAATAAAATCCACATTCTAGAACTTTAAGTGATGTCTTTTGTGTGCCAAAGTGACCCCCACATGCATAAGTGTGACAGAAAGTTAGAATCGAATTAAACTCAGAATTGTGCACACACATACGAAGAATCTGATCAGGGCAATATTTCCACAAGTACGGATCATCCCACACATAAAACCGTGCATCCTTTTTCAATTTATCACGTTGGTGCTTGTTTAGGGTGCTTGGAACTTGTTTAGACACCAAATCAGCATACCAGGGCTCATTTACCTCAATGGACAACAATTGCTCATCTAGGAACGTCTCTAGGATGGGTAAAGACTCTTCATTGTGCACCAAACGGCTCAAGTGGTCAGCCACCACGTTTTCCCTTCCTTTCTTGTCCCAAATTTCAATATCGAATTCTTGGAGAAGAAGCATCCAGCGAATTAGCCTTGGCATGGCCCTTTTCTTTGTGAGTAAGTACTTCAACTCTGCATGGTCAGAATAAACAATCACTTTAGTGCCAAGTAAATAAGAATGAAACTTATCTAAAGCAAAGACAACAACAAGAAGTTCTTTTTCCGTGGTGGAGTAATTCAATTGAGCATCATTCAAGGTCCGAGATGCATAATAGATGACATGCGGCTACTTGTTCTTCCTTTGGCCTAAAATAGCTCCTATTGCATAATCCGAGGCATCGCACATGAGCTCAAAATGAAGACTCCAATCTGGTGGAACTATGATTAGAGCTGAAGTTAACATCTTATTGAGCTGTTTGAAGGCCTCCTCACATTCCTTGTTGAATTCAAAGGGCACATCCTTTTGAAGGAGACGGCAGAGAGGTTAGGAAATCTTCGAAAAATCTTTGATGAATCGTCTATAGAATCTTGCATGTCCAAGAAAAGAATGAACCTCTCTCACCGAAGTGGGAGAGGGTAAGTAGCGTACAAGATCTATTTTTGATTTATCAACCTCAATTCTTTTTGCTGAAACTATGTGACCTAAAACTATGCCTTGTTTTACCATAAAGTGACATTTTTCCCAATTTAAAACAAGGTTAGTTTCAATGCATCGTTTCAAGATTAAAGTGAGATTAGTTAAACAACCATCAAAAGAGTCACCAAAAACACTAAAATCATCCATGAAAACCTCAATAATCTTCTCAACATAATCTGAAAAGATACTTACCATGCATCCTTGAAAGGTGGATGGTGCATTGCATAAACCCAATGGCATTCGACGATAAGCAAAAGTTCCAAATGGAAAAGTAAAAGTGGTCTTTTCTTGGTCATCCAGAGCTATGACAATCTAATTATATCCCGAATAACCATCGAGAAAGCAATAAAATGAATGACCAGCTAAACTTTCAAGCATTTGATCAATGAACGATAGATGGAAGTGATCCTTCCTTGTGGTAGCGCTGAGCTTCTTATAATCAATGCAAATTCTCCAACCGGTTTGGATTCGGGTAGGCACAAGCTCGTTCTCTTCATTCTTCACCACGGTGACTCCAGATTTCTTTGGAACACATTGAACCAGTGAAACCCAACTACTATATGAAATTGGATAAATCACACCACAATCAAAGCTTGATAATCTCTTTCTTCACAACTTCTATCATTGGAGGGTTAAGCCGGCGTTGAGCCTGTCAAGATGGTTTAGCCCCCTCCTCCAAAAGTATGCGATGCATGCACGTTGTGGGGCTTATTCCCATGATGTCGGCCAAGGTCCATCCAATGGCTGTTTTGTACTCCTTCAACACCTTCACCAATTTGTTCTCCTCTTATGCCGTGAGTGTGGAAGAAACTATAACCGGCAAAGTCTCTTGGTCTCCCAAGAAAACGTACTTCAAATGATTTGGTAATGGTTTAAGCTCAAGGGAAGGTGCCTGAATCACTGAGGGTAACAATTTATTAGTGGAAATGGGAACTGAACTTGGATTTGGAGGCTTACTTACATGCTTCGGTAATGACTCAAGGGCAGCAACCATCTTGGCCTCTTCTTCATATCTAGGCATGGCAAGGACCTCCTCAAGCATTCCGTGGGTGTGCTTGCTCCCTGCCTCGTTGTTTTTTAGTTCCATTCATTTTGTAATGATCGTTTCAAGGGCATCATTATTTAAGTCTTCAAGATATTCTTGCGCTAATGAATCGAGTATATCAATAGAAAAACAAGAATGATGATCATTAGGATACCTCATGGCTTCAGAAATATTAAAATCAATGACTTCCCCATCGAATTCCATTGTCAATGTCCCTTTGAACACATCGATCTTGGTGCGGGCTGTTTTCATGAAAGGTCTCTTAAGTAAGATCGGCAATGGTGTAAAATGGGCCGAATCCTCGATCTCGAGCACATAGAAATCTTCTGGGAATATCAAGTGGTCAACCTGCACCAAAACATCTTCCAAAACTCCTTTCGGATATGCATTAGAACGATCGGCTAATTGAATTATAACACCATCATTTTTAAGCTCTCCTAAGTTCATAGATGCATAAATAGAGTAGGGCATGACATTAATGGAAGCACCTAAGTCTAACATGGCATGTTCAAATTTGGTATTACCAATAACACAAGCGATAGTGAAACTACCTGGATATTTGCATTTAGGGGGCAATTTTCTTTGTAAAACGGCTGAAACATTCTCACTTACCCGGACCACTTCCTTGTTCGAAATCCTCCTCCTTGTTGTACAAAGCTCTTTTAAAAACTTCGCATACCTTGGCACTTGCTTGATTGCATCAAGGAGTGGGATATTGACTTGTACCTTCCTAAAAGTCTTTAAAATGTCTTTTTCATTCTCTTCTTTTTTAGATTGCATAAACCTGCGAGGGAAAGGCAAATTTGGTGGAATAAAGTTAGAATGATTCGAATTTGGAACAACCTTACCTGAGTTTGGTGATGTAGGAGCCTTGGGAGGCTGCGGTAAGGGTTGTTCCACCCTTGCCGTGGCTTTGGCATCCTCATCTTCTTCGAACAGCAACTTGTCGTCATCTTTTTTACTTGATTTGGATGTGTTTGGCTTAGTTCCAACCTCCTTACCACTTCTCAATATGATAGCCTTGGCAGTTTCAAAACCTCATTTTGGATTGACAATGGTTGAGCTAGGTAGTTTACTTTCTTCTCGAAACTGCCCTATGAATTCCGCCATCTGCCTCATTTGCTTCTTCACTTCACCCATCTTCTTGGCTTGATTTTGTAATCCCTGAGTCAAAGAGGTTAGTACTTGAAGAATTTTATCATTATCCAAAGACGAACCTGAATTTGGTTGGGCAGATTGTGGTGGAAGTTGTGGTGGTGCAAATGGCCTTTGATAAAGCCCCAGAGGTGGCTGTCTATATCCGCCTTGTTGTTGAGTTTGTTGAAGATCCCTCCACTCATATTTGGATGATCTCTCCAACCCGGATTGTAGGTGTTGGAAAATGGGTCATTCCTTGGTTGATTTTGGCCTTGATAACCTACGGCATTGGCACTTTCCCATCCTCCATTCTCTATCAATTGAGGACATTGATCATTGAGATGTTCTTGTATAGAGCACACACCACAAACAACCGCACCTTGTACTTTGGATCCATCGACAACCTGTGACACAAGAACAATGAGATTAGCTAATTGAGATTGAATTTCAGAAATTGCACTTACCTCATTCACTTGTTGTTGTTGTTGCCGTGGGGTGTCCCTTCCTCTAACTCCTTCATATTGTTGTGCATTCAAGGCTCGGTTTGCAATTAAGAACTTTGCAGCATCTGGTGTTTTATCAACGAAGGCACCTCCCGCTAAAGCATCAAGCATTTGTCTCTCAATTGGAAGAAGTCCTTCATAGAAATATTGAATCAAAAGCTCTTCCTTCATTTGATGTTGTGGGTAGGATGCAACTAATGTCTTAAAACGCTCATAATATGCTGGAAACGATTCTCCTTGGTTTTGTTGAATTCCACTAATCCTCTTTCTTAAAAGAATAACTCTCGAAGTTGGGAAAAATTTCTCTAAGAACGCTCTCTTCATGCTTTCCCAAGAAGTAACGGTTCCAGGTGCTAGTTCATAGAGCCAATCTTTAGCCTTGTTCATAAAAGATAATGGAAAGGCTTTCATCTTCAGAATGTTCCCATCCACGTTTATTGGGGTTATGCTCGAACATACTACTTCGAATTCCTTCAAATGATTGTTTGGATCTTCCATGGACAGCCCATGGTATTTAGGAGTGTGATGTAGCAAGCTAGACTTCAATTCAAACTCATCGGTCTTGTCTTGAGCCGCCCTAGGATATTGAATGCATAGAGGCACGACATTGTCTAATCCCGAGGTTGAAAGTTCCTTGATTGTTTGATTATCCACAGCCATGGCTTGTTTCTCCTCCTCCTCTTCGTCAAACTCAGATTCAGAGCTAGAACTAGGTGGGTTAGGTTCTGGCTGCTTCATTTTCCTTCTCAAAGTTTGTTCAAAATTGTCGTCAAACTCCAAGATATGTGCTTGAACAAGTTGAGAACTTCGAGTCATAAACTAGTACCTAAAACAAAGAAAACAAAACAAAACAAATTAGAAACCAAATCGTAAAAACAAAAACACAAACAGAAACACGGGGGATTAGCAAATTTGCTAATCCCCGGCAACGGCGCCAAAAATTTGATGTGATAATAAGTAGCACACAAATTAAAACCCTATTTAGATAGTCGTAGTATATAAAAGGAGGGATCATTCTAGGCCGGGGATTAACTAGGGCTGCTAATCTACACAAATATGACTCAAAAACACAAAACTAGACTTAGAAACACTTAACTAGACACTAAAAACTCAAAACACACTAAACAGACTCTAAACAGCATAATACTAGTAAATAGACTCAAAACAGACTCTAGGGATTTATTTAGACGAATTTTAGACTAGTAAGACTCAAAATACTAAATTGGACAGATTTAAACACACTTCTAATTAATCTAACACACTTAATTAAAGAAGGGATTGATTTGAACGAAATTAATTAAACTAAACAAATTGCAAGAATAAAACAAAATGCATGAATTTAAGGTGATTCAAGGGTGAAAGGCTAGCTAGAGGGTTCTTCTCCACACATGACACATATGCATACAAATCGATTTCCAGTTATATTCCAATAAACCATGAATGACAATGCCCCAAGTTAACCGTGAACGCACAAATTAACCATCAGATTTTCCTAAATTTATTGAATTGAACAAGCGTGACAACCCAAATTATTCTTACCAAGTTCCTTACATGAACGCATAATAGAGATACATATCAAAGAACATTAAGTTCTATGAAAATCATAAGCATTGACATGGCATTCGTAACTATGAACTGCATGATACTCCTGCAAGGAATTCACTTAACGCGATTGTGACTAGCGACCTCCACTACTTGTAAATATAAGTTTGTAACTATTAGGTGAAACTCCTTTATGTTTTAGCATCAAATCCTTGCATGCAAACTAAGTGTGCACCCTCAATCGACATACAAGAATAAGTTATCAATCAAGCAGTTAAGCAAATTGCATTCACGATTTATGAAATAATAGCTGGAAGAAATCAATTCATATTACATATATGTTCATGGCTTTGAATCAACCTTTAGCTAAAACGGAATTAGTTCCTTCTTTCCAAATCTTTGACTTAATTCCTCCAAATATTCCTAGCCCTTCTTGAACTTCAAATTCGTCCATCCACCTTACTCCAAGCATATGATATCCATTCCAAGCCCAAAACAGCTCCAAAATGCTCATTTTAACCATTTATTGTCAACTTCACCACTTGGACCTACAAACACACGAAAATGGCTTAAAACACTCCAATAAACAGAAACTAAGTAAATGCAAAGAAACAAGCTAACTAAGTCGCATAAATATGCTCCTATCAATGCTGCATCAGAACACAACCCAATCCTGACAAGGATGCATCACTGTAACTCTCAAACTCATCCCCATCATTCGGAAGAGTAAGGACGGGGGCTTGAGTAAGATGCTGCTTAAGCTCCTGAAAATTCCCTTCACAACTTTCATCCCAGTCGAATTTGACCCCCTTCCGGGTCAACTTAGTAAAAGGCAGGGCAATCGCCGAGAGGTCCTGCACAGTCCCAGAAAACTCCTCACTTCAGTGACATTCCTCAGTTGTTCCCACATAGACACTACAGAGATCTTTTGAGGGTCCACACAAATTCCCTCAGTGGAAACCACATGACCGAGGAAACTGATCTGGTCAAGCCAAAACTGACACTTACTAAACTTTGCATACAGCTGGTTCATCCTCAACCTCTCCAATACAAACTTCAAGTGTTTCATGTGCTCAACATTACTCTTGGAGTATATCAGTATGTCATCAATGAATACAATTACAAACCAGTCAACATACAGTCTAAAAACTCTATTCATCAAATCCATGAATGTTGCAGGTGCATTCGTTAACCCAAAAGGCATGACATGGAACTCATAGTGTCCGTACCTAGTGCGGAAAGCAGTCTTCGGTACATCTTTGTTCTAGATCAGCAGTTGATGACAACCCGAACGAAGATCGATCTTAGAGAACACCTAAGCACCCCTCAGTTGGTCAAACAAATCATAAATCTGAGGCAGGGGATAACGGTTCTTCACTGTCACTCGATTAAGTTGCCTGTAGTTGATACACAGTTTCATCGACCAATCCTTCTTCCTAACGAACTTTACATGAGCGCCCTAGGGAGACATGTTGGGCTTAATATAACCTTTATCCACAAGCTGCTGAAGTTGGATCTTCAATTCCCTCAACTCAGCTAATGCCGGTATGGTGCCAAGGAAATAAGGTTGGTACCTGGAAGTAAATCAATGGTGAACTCAATTTCCCTCGCAGGTGGTAACCCTGGCACATCCTCCAGAAAAATATTCTGTAGGATTTGTCCCTCACCTTGGAACGTGATCACTGTCCATCCAGGCCAATCAAATGTTACCAATTTCTCTCTGTAACCGACATAAGCATTATGCCTAGATAGCCAATCCATTCCCAGAATGATATTGAACTGTACAAGATCGAATTGAATCAAATTGGCCTCCAAGAGTTCCCCTTTAACACTTATAGGGCAATCCCTATACTCCCACTGTGCACAAAATAAATCTCCAGAGGCAACTGTATGTACATATCATATCCGAGTGAAGTAGGTTGCAGGTTAACAACCCATGCAAATTGTGGAGATATGAAAGAATAAGTAGCACCCGGATCAATCAGAACCTGAGCCCAATTACCAAAAGCAAGTAACGTACTAGTAATGACTCTGGGGTCTTATTTCGCCTCCTGCTGAGTCATGGCGTTGATACGCCCATGGGCTTGACGTCTAGGACCACTATTACGACCGCCAGAAGTTCTAGTACCCTGGGTGTTATAGCCCGTTTGGTTCCCCTGAGACCAACTGCTTGAAACTACTCCTGAAAACTGCGATTGTCTCTGAGCAGAAACCTGAGTACTCGGATTACCACTGCCACCATAACTCTAAGTGCTCGAATTATTACTCCCACCGTAGCTACAACCAGGAGTAAAATCATTAAATGAATGTGCAGTACCGCAGTTACGAGCGATGTGTCCAAAGCTGCCACACCTGTAGCACTCGTCCCGATTAGTGACGGAATCACCCCGATGACGCTTACCACAACGCGCACAAGTTGCAACTGTCAGATTAAAATGGATAAAGGATATCCTCACCGACTCACTGCTTGAGCCCTCATTGGATGATCCCGAACCCTGACCTTGTCGTTTTAACGACTGAGAGTGTCTAGGGCCGAAGGAATTAGAAGAAGTAGGCTGCTCCCTCGTACTCTGGGATCGAAAACCATGACCCCGTTGATTCTGGTTCCGAGGACTGTTCTGGTTTCGCAGCTGATCCTGATTCTAGTGCTGGTCCCCCTAATGTCTGTTCCACCGAGACTGCTCGACTTTCAAGGCCACCTTAATCATATCCTTATAGGATGTATACCTCTGTGGTGCCAACAACTCAATATGTCATCATTCATAACAATCTCCAACTATATCATCATCTGTCGAGGATTATCATAGACCACATGGTGGTGTCTCGCCAAACGTCGAAAAGTGTTATCAAACTCTATGATAGTCAGGTTGCCTTGGCGAAAGTTTAGGAATTCTTGTCTCTTCCTTAATTAATACTCTGGACTCAAAAAGTGCTCACTGAAGAGTCTCCTTAACATAACCCAAGTCATAAAAGAGTTACATGGATGGAAGTTCTTCACTGACTTCCACCAAAACCTCGCATTGCCGTGAAGGAAATAACCTACTGTACTCGTCCACTCACCCGCTGGGCACTTCATACCCTCAAGTGTATCCTTTATTTTCTTAAGCCAATCCTCGGCCTCCTCGCATGCACCAACTACTCTCAGCTTAGTAACGCTGTGGCTACGACTAATCTCTATATAGGTACGGGTTAGCCTGCTATGACTAGGAAAAGCATTTCATAGTGCGGAGGTCAACTGCTGAATTCCTCCCATTAGACCAGAATGATGTCGCCAAGGAACATTCAGCACATTCCCATCAGGATGATCCATAATTCTGATAAGATGCAAACAAGATTTAGAAAGACGAAAGATTGTGGCGACAACAAGGATTATGATTACCAAATGGAAGAATGAAGTCCTAAGTATGCTCTGATACCAATCTGACATGCCCTGATCCTGATGTCCAGGGGACAGCGGGATGGCCACGTCCTAGCCGACACCCAAGGATGGCGCAAGCTATTTAATAAATGCATATGCCAAGAACATGTGAAACATGCATACAAATTTCACACAACTACACAAGTAATATTCAAAATACAACCTTTCCGAAATATAACAATATTTAACTGCTAACAACGAATTAGTAACAATGCATGACATGTTCAGAGCATACTACTGAAACAGATTACATGGAAGGTAATACAGAAGTGCCATTACAAGTGATGTCAAATGTAGAAGAGATGACACAAGGATCACTGGTAGGAGAGGTCCTAGTAGCTCGGACCCTAAGCCTCATTTCTACGTCCTGAGGGGGCGCAAAACAAACATGAGTGGACCAAGTTGATATATAGGTTGTACGAACATAAATATTCCACAACGTACTAACCCCCCCAAAGTTTATGAAAGCTAGTAGCATATTAAGTGATAGGTTTTCCGAAAACCCTAGCATGCCATAAAACCTTTCATAAAACATATATCATATATAGTGTGCTAAATAGTTGTATCAGTATTGCTTGAAGGCAGGACATACGCCTGTAAGCAGAGCATACGCCCGCAGGCAGAACGTCACTCGTAGGCAGAACATACGTTCGTAGGTAGAACATACGCCCTTAGGCAGAACATCGCTCGTAGGCAGGACAGTGACCATTAGATAAGCACAAAAACATTGAATATATACTTTCCAACATAAGTACATATATCTTAAGGAGCTCAATAGCTCAAACAATATATCATAAAACATGTTGTAAATAGTATATAGTCATCAATCATATATACTACAAAGAACGGTAAAAAAGACAAGGTATAGTATTCCAAAATATTCTCAGTAAAGCATGATATCTCAAATTACTCATAAACGTTTCATAAAACATAACCATTAAATCTTGTTTTTCATGTATGCATTTCTAATAATAAAATATGCATTTTAGAAGGGGTTCACTCACAGATACTTCACCATCGAAGAGCCATGCAAACTAGCGAGGACGGAAATGTCGTTAACGAAACGCACCTAAGCACATAAAGGGTCCAATTAATAAAACTCTATTCAAACAATTCAATTTCTGGAAACAAACATCATAAATGGATTTAGGATGTCAAAAAACATAAGGGGGAACCTCGGTACACCCCACGCGCCGTCGCATGGTGGCTGTTCCGGTGGCCACATGCTGAAATGAGTCGTCGGAAAGTTGGCCAGAAAAGTCACCGGTACCACCATGGACGGAGGCACGTGTGCGCCACGCGCCAGCCAAGGCCTGCCCTCACGTGCACCCACATGCAGGCCCAAGTGCGGCCAAGGGTTATAGGATCCGACCAGGTTCGTAACTGGGCTGGATTCTAAGGCCCAAAGGCCTGGGCTTCAAGGAACTGGGCTGCAAGGTTGAGCCTAGGTTCATTGGGCCGAATGCCTATGTCAACTCGGCCCGAAGGCCTGGTTTTAGGTAGGGTTGAAAAGGGTTAGGTTTGGGGTTCTAATGGGCTTGGGCTTGAAGGCTCGGTCCAAGACTTTGGGCTAAAGGACCCGAGCTTGTGGGTTTGGTTCAAGCGTGCCTGTTTCTCGCCAAGGAAGAAGGCCGGAGCCTCCCGAGCTCCGGTCGACGTCGAATCACCACCTTACCCTACGATCTACCTCTAGAATTGAAGGTACAAGATAAGGGAAGATCTCCGTACCTAAGACACACCGTGTGGTTGCCAGAGTCAGTCAAATTTTTGGCTTGAAAGTCATGGGCTTGCCGGCTCACTTCCTGGGCTCTATGTTCTTCACAGTGGAGGAGGGAACGAGAGAGAGAAAGTCGACATCGGTGGTGATAGTGGTGCCGTCATCACCGTCGTTGTCAAGTTGGGTGTGTGGGTGTACATAGGTTCGGGCAGAGGGAGATGGATCTGCGAGAGTGAAAAAGTATGAGCTGAGATAGAGTAGTCAGGGGAGAAGAGAGGAAAAAGGTGAAGGGTGGAGGAGCTGCCACGTGGTAGTCAGAGAGAGAGTGATACTTAGGAGAAAATCCAAAAGGGGATCTGGATTAGGTAAAGGATAAGGGGTAAAAATGTAAATTCATAATTTCAGTAAATATGAAAATACAATTAATTTAAGGTGGGGTTTATCACATCTTATGGCACTAAGATAAAAAAACAATATTCGAAGCAAATACGTGTTGAATCCAATTTAGACTCTGTCCGAGTTTTGATACCAACAACCAAGTAGAATAAATAAAACACTAAATACAATTATGGCCAACCAGGGATGGGCATGTCCATGGCCTTATGGTCTTGTTAAATTCATCCAAGACCTTGTTAAATTAGGACTTTGCCAAACATAGAGGAAATGGCCAAAGTGATTATTAGAGAGGGGCCGTATCTAACAAGATGAAAAGGGACAAAGTTGTTGTTTGAGTAGAAGGGTCCAAAGTCCTTAGTTAGTATTATTTAGTTTTATGGTATCTTGTAGACCTGGTAAACGAGTCGTATTTGTCAATTTCGTGTTGTATTCGTTATCTTAATGGGTCATGTTGTACCAAACTCGTTATCTTATCGTGTTCTTGATAGGTGACCTAATAATGACCAGATTTGTTAATAGATCATGTCATTTTTTATCAGGTTAATGGGTCATGCAACAAACGATCATGTTATGTCTAGATCTCTCAAACAATATCTTAATAGGTGACCCGGTAAAGACCCGACTTGTGAAGCGGTTCTTAACGAGTGACCCGATGACCCGTAACTTATTATTTTCATATCGTTCATGCCATGTTAACAATCGTGCAAGTAATTGACAGGCCTAGTATTTTGCACCAAGAAAATAAGTAAAAAATAAAGGCCTAGTGGTTTAAAATAAATGACGAGTTGTTCGGGCGAAGATTTCTCTGGAGAGGGGTCCTCGGTCCTCAGCACAGCTTTGGCACTTTGGATGTATAGTCAGGCTCTTGCTTGTTGATATGCTACAAGAAGATGACAAAATTAGTTCTGAAATAAGCCTTTGTGGGGCCTTATGTGTAAGCCTTGAGGTTCGCAATCAAAACTAACCAAGAGCTAGGCGTGCCACTGCTATCTAAGTATAACAGATGTAGAACAAGTGTGTTTCAGTCAGTTACTTCCGCCCCTAGTTACTCAGACTTCTTGTTATCAACAGATTGTCGTGGATGGGTTAAGTCTACATTAAGTTCTTTTTCTTGCCTTGCGAACAAGGACTTTCAGTTCATAGTCTTGTATGTTTGAATGAGGGGAGTCCAAGTGCCTTAAGTCATTTGTTTGGTTCTTGATTGGTTTTAAATGAAAGCATATCCATTAGACTGACCAGATGCAGATACAAATAAGACTTTTAAAGTAGGAAAACAGGCGGATATGACTTGAATACATACTGGAGAATGCATTACGTAATAGATCGACAAATTCAAAGAGCAAACAAAGAGCTTCGGGCAAGATGTCACCTTGTCTGTCAAGGTTGAACTTCTTGCAGTCACTTCTCTTTATGATTATAGGGGTTTATAGGCTGAAAAGGAATTGATGGTAAACAAGTTCACACAAGGGAATCGATACTACGCCACTAAGGGTGATAGCAGAGCTTCTAAACAAGACAAAAGATAGCTTTTGTAGAGAAATATCTTGAAAATGATTGAGATCTGGGCTGATTACAGCTTTTGGATGCAAATCTGGCTAAAGAGCAGAGTTTGTATATTTTTTTGTTTGATTGGTTGAGTGTCCTTGTCTCTGGGGCCTCTTCTTCCTTTTATAGGCCAATTAGCCCAACTGTTGTGACTTTGTTCTTGCATGAAAGCAATTGGAGGGTAGTGACTCATCATCTTTTTACTTGTATTGCCACTGAAAAGCACTTTTTGGCTAATTGTGAGTTAGTATTCATCACTTGACATTTAAACTATAGGCACATGGTCTATGCATTAATAGGAAAATGCCAATTTGTCTTTGGGCTTGATGCTGGGCTTCGGGCAAGTCTTCTTCTAATTGGCATATCTGGGCTTCCTCACTCTTGCAGCCCAATGTTTAAATATTAACCCAAACAGTGCCCCCTTTGATCATTGTTGAGTCTGCAGCCCAATACGCTAATAATGATTAAATAGCTGTCGCACGCTTTCACTCGGGACTTGCACCATTTAAAGCAATTGTTTGTCACCTAAGACCTTTGCACTAACCCACGAATTCCATCATTAAGTAACCGCTCACTATATAATTCACTTTTAAACCCCTTGGCTGAATACCTTAGAATTTTCAAGCCCACAAATTTCCTGAATCCCCATAATCATTGAGTCTGCAGAACCCTCTTTTGTTCCACCATTCTTTCCCCCTAATTCCAACTTTCTTCCCATCTTTTCTCAATAGCACCCAAAGTGGCCCGAACTCAATCTCCTTGGGAGACTGGTGAGGGGATTTCCCCCATACACCGTCTTCTTAACGGCCTTCATCGCCCTCGGGTTGGCCTGCACACCGAGCTTTTATTCGAGGAAGGAGGGGTGCACTCTTTAGGACCTGTATGGATATCTCAGGTCCCAATAGCTGTTGAAAACAACATGCCCAAGGAGAAATGGTTCACCCCCAACCCATTTCAGGCTAAGTCGGGCATTTCTTCCTCCAAATGGTCAAACCATCACCGTGGCTTCCCACTCATGAATGATAAGGCATGGACGTAATGGATAAAAGAGCTCGAGCCCACCTTTAAGTAGAAGTGGATTAAAAATGGAATTTATGAGCTGATAATGCTCTCTAAGACCAACGTGATTGTTAAACCCGAGCTTCTCACAACAACCTTTCTCTTTTGGAACTCGGGCACCAATACCTTTAATTTTAGGATAGGCCCCATCTCCCCGACCATTCTAGATATAGCGCAGGTCTTCGGGCTGAGGCCCTCGGGCAAAATCATAGATGTTACCCATGACTGGGCTTCTCTCTCTTGCCCGACCACTGAGAGTTTGGGCAGCTCTGCCCTCTTTATTCAATTGGAGTATAACTCTGCAACTTTCAAGAGTTATGGGACTTCCTTCACGGGTTTTATCCTGTCTTCCAAGAGAGAATTTGGTTTCTCTTCTTTCAACGCCAATAGAGATTAGGAGCACATATATTTCCTTCTCTGTTGGCTCAACAAACATGTTTTCCCCAATAAATCCAAAGGTGTGAAAGTGGAATGGATTCCTCTGGTAGAAACACTTCACAACTTTGACAATGTAACCACAAGCATTTTCCTCATCTCACATCTTTATCATCTTCTTTTCGAGATGACTCAGGGAGAGCCATCTGAAACCAACTTCAATGGGCTCATTTGGATGATCTAATTGTGGCTTTAATGGTATTTCCCCGAGCCACAGTTTCCCAATCTCGAATTCCCCGAGGGTGTGGCCCCTTCCCGCATTCTGGCTGATGCATCTCCCACCAATCATTCTACATTTTGCTACCTTTACTTTTTTAGAGTCTGCAGGACTCGCGCAGATTTGGAATGGGGGGCCACTGTACTTAGGAGATATCCATAGTTCAGTGACCAAGTTTTCCAGGAAGCTTTTGGTGAAGATGCTAGTCCTTTATGCAGAGATAAGTTTATCAGCTGCATCCAGTCGAGGGACTTAGCTTAAGGTGTGAGGAGCGATCGCTACGAGCGCGGGCTAAAAGTTTATCACCCAAACTTATGTAGCAGGCAGCTGGGCTTCAGGCAAGCCATTCCAATCCATTTCTTTGACTCTATTCAATGTGGCACCTTCTACCGTCTCCACTCTCATGTAGAAGTCACTTTTTGAGCTGCTCGACACAGCCTCGAGGTTATGAGCAAGGTTGCCCGAAAACCTATGGCTCTCAATTTTGAATGCACCCTGACTTTCTCTTCCTGGTGGGAAGCAAAATAGAGCAAGAAGTATGGAGGAGACCTGCGGGAAGCCCATGATCGTCTCTTTCAGCAACCATTCATCAAGTCCTATCCAAAGCTAAATGAGCTCGAAGATTGGAATGAAATGATTCATCAGAAAAACCAACTCCTTCTTATAGGTATTTCTTACTACTTCAACTTTGAATTCTCATGAATCTATCATCTTTAACCCTTTCCTTGGTTTCTTTGTACTTGCAGCCCAAGGCAATCCCGTAGAGGTTGTCGTCGGGCAAGATGAAGATGCCACAGACGCATTCATTCTCCAAGAAGCTGCAACTGAGGCAGAAAGACAAGGGGCTAAAGAGGGTAGAGATGTCTTCGAGTTACCTGGATAGTCTAAGAGCGAGGCAGAACCTGTGGTTGAGCCTCAGGCTATGCGTCGCACTTGGTCAACGGTAGTGGAGACTTCAGAGTCCAAGCCCGACGAGAGGCCTCGGGCTTAGCTTTCCATCCCTGGTTCGCGGGTAACCCCTTCAAATAAGAAAACACGGGCACAGGCTTCAAAATCCTTCAAGTCATCCGCTTCTGTAGCTGAGGTGGGCGTGGGCAGGAAGAAACAGAAAGCTTCCCGTAAGCGAATTTTATTTCATCCTCCCCTTCTTACTTGCATTTTGTGTTTAAGAACTAATAACTTCATTTCTTTTGGGTTTAGGGCCCCGAGCAACCAAAAAGCCTACTATTGCTTCAAGGGAGGACTCACAGAGGGCTGAGATGTATCTAAAGGTTAATGATCTGCAACATTCCACTCTTGAGGCCCTGGAGGTTTAGCTTGCATCTTAAGTTTTACTCATTTGAGTCCTTCCTTTTTCTTCTTTTGTACTCTCTTCTTGACTCTCTATCCAATCTCTGAAATAGGCCATAAAGGAATAAAGGATATCTCCGCCCGAGATTTCATCTTCAGCTCGAATGGTACAAACTTTCTATCCATAGGCCAAGTTTTCAAAGGTATATCTATTTTTCATTCTTTATACTTGTTTCTTTACCAATCTCAGGGCTTTAACACTTGTATTTTACTCTCGTAGGTTAAGGTCGGGGAACTTGTGCCTTCGATCAGGCAGGGCTCAACTTCTAAGCCTTCCACTCATGTTCCTGCATTGATGGTAACCTCAACCTCCCAATTCGATCCAAAGATAGGGACAATACTTCCTTTTATAGATGAGGATAATAACTCGGTGAGTATTTGTTATTTTAGCACTTTTATATTTGAAGTCTCCCTCATTCTATACTTATTTTCTTTTTACTCATTTCAGTCTTCCCCTGTGCAAACCTCTCATCGACCAGCAACATCTGCCTTTGGGGAACTCGTGGTCCCTGAGATCCCTGTGGTCTCAAATGTGACTAGCCTGCGGGTTTCTCAGGTTGCAGTTCAAGCTAGCTCGTTTTCTCATTCTCAGGGTCCTGCTAAGGTATGAAGGCTTTTCTTCTTTGGTTTTTCTTTCCTACACAAGTTAGTCGGTTAACACTTATGTTTCTTAATTTCGTAGGTCTCTGGTGAAGGCTCGTGCACCATCCCTCATCCTGCTGCTAGAAAAGGTGATATTCCTCAGCAACCCGATATCACAACTCATCCTTCCAAGGCCTCAAGCTTCATTCAAGTATATTAACTTCTCTCATCTTGCCTTTCTTTATTTTGAATTGTAGTTTTGCTTCGAACTTTGTTTTTCTTGGTTTGCCATAGGGTTCAGGAGAAGATTCTGGGAACTCTCCACCTCCTCTAGTACGTAAGACGGAGCTTCCCCGACCTTCCCTGGCTTCTGAGGTCACAGGAACTCCTATCCCTAGGCCTAAGAAAAAGATTAGAACTTCCATGGTTCCTACGGCCCTCACTGCTCCTACTTCCCGGGAACCTTCTTCTGTCGAGACTTCCCCTATTGTTGTGCCTTCTGAAGTAGCTGGAACATTACCTTCCTCTCCTGTACCTACCTTCACAACAGCATCTTTGCCCGAGCTTTTTAAAGAGTTCGGGCAACACAAGACAAAGTTGAAATCCTCAGGGCATTCCTCTGAATCTTCTAGTTTTCAAGAGCAACGCCGAGTCTTTCAAGAATGGGTGAAAAGGGACATTTCAGCTTTCTTTAGCCTCAAGGCTCTTCATGACGTAGAGAAGGCCATAACATATTTGTTCAAGGCCGATCAACTATCAAGAGTCCAGCATGAGTCATTCCTCTCATATTTTGAGAACTTGAGGGCTCTTAGGGATTAGCATCTGAGGAGAGGATCAAGGTGGAGACCTCTGATATCCAAAGGTTAGAGGAGCAGCTTGCTGTGCTGAAGGCTGAATAAGCAACTCTCCTTGGCAAACCCCAGCAGCAAATTGAATGAGTGAAGAAGGAAAATATGGAGCTGGAAGATGCTGAGTCTCAACTTGTCAATAGTAATATTGTATTGGCCGAGCCTACTAGAATTTTCACCCTTATGCAGACTTACTATTCCAGAATAACTACTTTGGGTGAAGATGTACATCTGTTATGCTAGGATCAATTGTAATCCTTTTTACATGAAATAAAATATATTTCTATCTTCATTTTCATTTGTCTCAATTCTTGCCTTAAATTGAAGTTTTACCTATAGTAATCTAACTCCAACCCTTATGAACTTGCTTAGGCCTCCTTAATATAACAATCTCTTTCGTCCCATAAAGTTGGATGATTTTTCTTTAAAAACTTAGCAATAACTGGATGTCTTTGCAAGTTTTCTTCTAAATCTGTCAAGTAATAGCCTCCCCTATCCAATGCTTGGTGAATAATAAAAGGTCATTCCTAAGTAGGACTCCATTTTCCAAAGCCTCTTACTTCTGATGTGGCTGCTTAAGGCTTCTACCCCTTGTTCGTTGGCCAAACTTTCCTTTTCTTGCTTCATTTTTCTTCCATACACCAACAGTCTTTTGATTAAGGACCTGACTGCAATTACTTGGTCCTTCCTTCTTTGTTCTGACATTACTAGTTTTGAGGAGTTGGGAAGATATAGGGCCTATCTCATTCTTCCTTGGTAAGGAATAACCCTTGTTCCAGAAGCTTTTGGGCCATTACCTTAGTCGAGCGGTCGTTCTCATCAGCTTCTAAGCACTGGAGAATCCCAATACTAGGATTGTAAAAGCTGGCTTATGCAATATTAGCTGTGGGGAGGAATGGCCGTGACTCGGCCTCCACCATCTCCCAAAATCCTGGTCCCATGGCTCATTCCTAATGGTAAACTGCTACTTTTTGGTGTGGAGTGGAAGACATAGAGAGACTCTGATGAATCCAATCTTGGCCTAGCAAAGCTCCATAAGTGGAAGTGATGTCCACCACGAAGAAAGCTAACATAATTTTCTTGGAACCCAAGTCAACCTCCAAGGGCAATATCCCATGAGTTCGAGTAAACTGGAAACTATTAGATCCATGGGGATAACATCAGCTTTTCATTTGTTTATATGGCAACACATTAACCCCAGCTCCTCCATCAATCAAAACCCTCTTAAAGGGCACACTATCCGGGTGAACAATTACATAAATAAGCTTGAGATGGTTGGCTATGGTCAAACTTGGGCGGCTCAAGACCATTCTGTCTGAGTACACTCTTTTGGGCTCTTTCTTTGTGAGCTCGGGCAAACCCATTCTGTTCGACTCTTCTTTTCCCACTTCTTCAACACTAACATGTGCCATCATAGGTTTTGTTACTAAGTAATCACCTTCAATTACTAAGTAATCACCCTCCATTATGGCGGATCAGACATATGTCATGTTTACGTGGAAGTTGCTAGGTCCAGGTAAGTCCTTATTCTTGCCCCCAATGTGGTCAATGAATTCATCTAACCAGGCTTGTGCTTCTTTTGGCAACATCAGCTCGAGCAACCTCTCTTCTCGAGTTATGCCAAAGTTTGGCATTTGTTCTGGAACCTCGCAAAAAGTATCGACCAACAAAGGTGAGGGTATCCCCCTCTCGGGCGAGATAGTTCCAAAATAAATTGGCTTCGGGCTCCATCTTGGTGTTGGCATCATTACCATGTCCTCTTGAGCTCTTTTCAAGATCTGTACTTTCCTGGATAAGGGTTTTGTGGCACATGATCTCATTCCCCTTCAATCTTGCTATTTGCCTTTTTTACCTGCCTCTTGCTCTTCCACTGAAGTTGATTTTTTCCCCCATAAGGTACTTCTAACTTTGCATTTTCAGAGGTTTTTGAGGTAGTGGAAACTTTTAATGAGTTCATGTGGGCTTTGTGCTGCCTCTGAACTCTCCTGATCATAGAGGCTCCCATTTCTTTGACTGGCTTCCCGTCATTTCCAACCACATACCATTTCCGTCTGAGTCGGGCAGGATTATTCTTCGTGACTGGATTCACTATCATTTCCCTTACTATAACATCTCCACCAGTACAGCTTGGCTGGGGTGGCCTCACATCCACCCATTTTGGTACTTTGGCTTCTGTGTCTTCCACTTCTTCAAAGGCTTCAAAATTTATGAATACCTCTGATAAGCTCTTTGGTTGAGAATCTCATCCCAACCTTTAGAAGACATTCCTAGAGGTCTCTTGACTATGGTGGCTTTGGGCTTCTCGGGCAACTTGATAGCTCATTCTGTTGGTCTGTCAACTTGCCTCATTTCTGCTTTCACCTCCCAGATAACTTTTCATTTCCCTTTCTTAACCCACGTCAGGTTGATCATGTTTATTGGGGCTTCCGAGAATGGGTCATGTCAATTATCATATTAGCCTGGGGTTTCTCCAACAACAACTTTCCCTTCACTATAAGGTCTTGTATCCAATCCCTGAACTGGACACAGTTGGTTATGGAGTGATTGAAAGTATAATGCAGCTTGCAATACTTCTTCTCTCTGAGCTCTTCTGGTTTAAGTATCTTTTTAGAGCTGTCGAGCACAATCACTCTTGCCCGCACTAACTCTTCATAAATCTCCGAAACCTTGGTTAAATCAAAGGAATAACTCTGGCATTTTGGGGGTTTCATGGGGACAAATCCATCATCATTCATCACCACTTTCTGATCCTTGACTGGTTGGACCAACCCATTCACTATTAAAGGCTTAAAAGAAGTCGTCATCTCTGCCGCACACATGTCCATCCCTTCTCTTCCATGGGCATCATTTGGCTCTGGCTCAACTCCTTCAAACTCTACTAGGTGAATTGCAGCTTTACTTTTGCAAAAATGAAGAGCCTTAGATGAGTGCTTCACTCGTTGTTCCTCAAGCAACAACTTCTTATATTTTGTGGCAGCAATCACCATCTCTTGCAAGTTATTGAATTGTACATCATAGAACCTCTTCCTCAAAGGCAGTCTCAAGGCCTTTTAAGCAATGGATATGAGTTGGGCATGGTTAATGGGGAATTGGCACCTTATTCTTGTCTTCCTAAACCTTATTATGAAGTCCTCTATAGACTCATGTTCATATTGTTTCACCTCCACAAGGTCATTAATAGACATCTCGGGCTCCATCTTATAGAACTACTTATGGAATGCCATCTCCATTTGCCCCCAGTTAGCAGTAGAATTGGGGGGCAACAAAGAGTACCACTGAGATGCTAAGCCAACCAACGACTTCCCAAACAACCTCAACTTATAATTAGGATTGTCTTCAAATGCCACATAATGGTTAGAGAATTTGAAGATGTGATCTCCAGAGGATACACTGCCATCCTCTTCACTGAAAGTTGGAAACGCGGGCATCTTCAAATGGAGAGGAAAATGATTATGCTCATCAATATACTCTGGGTATGGCTTTAGGTAGGTGATCCTAAACAGCGGGCGAGCTTGGGGTTGAGCATTCTGGGCTATCATCATTCTTAACTCGACCAATTCATCCCTGAGCTGCATTGTTAAGAGGGGTATGAGGAAGTTCCTATTTCGGGCTATGATCATTGCCCGAGAAAGTCTCTTTTCTTGGTTCGGGCTTCCTCTACTTGGCATCCCCTCCCTTATTGGCCAATTGTGAGGGCCTATAAATGAGAGACTTGTCTGCTTTGGTAGGCTCGCCTTTTCCACCGGATTCTCCACTTACCTGGGGCATCCCATACGGCATCCCATACTTCTTTCTTTCTTGCCCGCTCTGCCCCCTACTATCTAATGAAAATAATAGAGGGTCGGGCAACTCTGCTTCTAGGTTTTTTCTTTTATCCCTCTTTTCCTCAAGTAAAGGAAATAGTGGAATAACTGGTTCTTTCTTAAGACTAGCCTCTCTCATCACTTCCCTAGCATGGCTATCTGTTGGGGTAGAGTACTCCAGATCTAATCTTTTCTGCAAACTCCCTATTAAAGAACAGAGTCTGCTTACTTTTCCTCTAGTTTCCAGAATGATCTTCTCCATACTCCTCAATACTTGAAGCATGGTGACTTACAAGTCCTCATTGGTCACCTTCCCTTCTGACTTCTCGGATGAAGTCAGGCTTTCTAGAATAGCTGGTCCTTTGAGGAAAGGAAAATCCCCTAATTGATTCATCATACTTGATCTTGGTAAACACTAGGGTGGCCCATATTCTGTGTTCCACCTAAAAGTTTTCTCCTTCCTTCTTTTTCTTGGCATACAAGACTAAATGTATCCCATCGGGCGTGCCAAAACTATGTTCGGGCGAAGATTTCTCCAGAGAAGGGTCATCGGCCCTCAGCACAGCTTTGGCACTTAGGATGTATAGTCGGGCTCTTGCTTGTTGACATGCTACAAGAAGAGGACAAAGTTAGTTCTGAAAGGTGCCTTTGTAGAGCCTTAGGTGTAGGCCTTAAGGATTGCAATCAAAACTAACCAAATGCTAGGCGTGTCATTGCTATCTTAGTATAACAGATGTAAAACAAGTGTGTTTCAGTCGGTTACTTGCGCCCCAAGTTACTCAGACTTCTTGTTATCAACGGATTGTCGTGGATGGGTTAAGTCCACATTAAGTTCTACTTTCAATTCATTGTCTTGTATGTTCGAATGAGGGGAGTCTAGGTCCCTTAAGTCATTTGTTTGGTTCTTGATTGGTTTTAAATGAAAGCATATCCATTAGACTGACCAGATCCAGAAACAAATAAGACTTTTAAAGTAAGAAAACTGGCGGATATGACTTGAATACATACTGGAGAATGCATTAAGTAATAGATCTACAAATTCAGAAAGCAAACAAAGAGCTTCGGGCAAGATTTCACCTTGTTTGTCAAGGTTGAACTTCTTGCAGTCATTTCTCTTTGTGATTACAAGGGTTTATGGGCTAAAAAGGGATGGATGGTAAACAAGTTTACACAAGGAAATCGATACTACGCCACTAGGGGTGAAAGCAGAGCTTCTAAACAAGACAAAAGATAGCTTTTGTAGGGAATTATCCTGAAAATGACTAAGATTCGGGCTAATTACAGCTTTTGGATGCAAATCTGGCTGGAGAGCAGAGTCTATATGTTTGTTTGTTTGATTGGTTGAGTGTCCTTGTCTTTGGGGCCTCTTCTTCCTTTTATAGGCCAATTAGCCTGACTGTTGTGACTTTGCTCTTGCCACTGAAAAGCACTTTTTGGCTGATTGTGAGTTAGTCTCCATCACTTGAAATTTAAACCATAGGCACATGGTCTATGCATTAATGGGAAAGCGCCAATTTGTCTCTGGGCTTGATGCTGGGCTTCAGGCAAGTCTTCTTCTAATTGGCATCTCTGGGCTTCCTCACACTTACAGCCCAATGTTCAAATATTAACCTAAACATGAGTTTCTCGTCCTAGAGACATCTTAGACCCGCAATCAATCTTTCTAACCTAGCATTTCAGACATGTGATGGTGCTTCTGACACTGCTAAGACCCTTCTCAGCCCTGTGACTAAATCTATATAAGGTGAACTTGTGATCCGAACCGCACAAAATCTTACAAGCTTGGATTCAATATGCATGGAGGATAATTAAGGTAGCTTGGACATGACAGTATTTACTAATGAAGGGAGATAGAGCCAACTTCAACCAACCCCGAAGATGATTCAAATTAGAGTAACGCTAGGTAGACCAAAAATTTTAAATCAAATTTGCAAACTAAATAATGTGTCACCAATAAGAAATAAGTATATTAATAACACTTAAATAATAATCTAATCATCAACAATCACACCTTTTAATTTACAAAATTTGATGGAAAAATTTGAACTCACTAATTAACCTTGCCGGGGAGGGGGAGGGCACGGAGTGCACTGACATTCCGAATCACGAAAGCCATTTTACTATTTAAATTATTCTTATTAGTTTAATGTCAGTCTCCTTCTGCTTTTCTATCTTTGCATTATATTCTTCACTGTTGCATCTTCAATCAATTATCGTCTTTCATATGAACTCAAAAACACAAAAAAATAAAATCCCATGCCCCCAATGTAGTGATCAGACCTAGACCAAGACCCTCCTACACACACCCAAACCCTCAATTCCCATAATCAAGTTTCAGAAAATGGGCGAGGTTCGAGAAGGTGCACCGAAAACCCAGATCCCCTTCTATCCTTTCTAATTTCTCTCTCTCTCTCTCTCTCCCCACAAAACATAGACTTACAAGCCATGGAACCCACGAATTCTCTCATCCCTCACCTCATCACCTTTCTTTCTCTTCACCTCCCCCTCCTCATTTTCTCTCTGATGGCCGCCGCCAAGCTCACGAACCCTCTCGGGCTCGCCAGGTCTAGCTTCCCCTCCGTGCACGCGAAGCAGTTGATCAGAGCCTTCAATCTCTTCCCGAGGAAGACATCAACATCATTGACGACCCCAATTCCTCGACATAAATAGGGACCAGCTCAAGGAGCTGCGGGTGAAGCCATCGTCGGCCTCCTTGGCATCGAAGATGGTGGGTGGTGGAGGAAGGTTGGGGGGGGGACGGGTGGGAATGGTTTATGGGTTTTGGGATTTTAGGGATGCAGGTTGCAGCCTTCCAGGGAGAGAAGAAAGAGAGGAGGTTGGGTGGGAGAGAAAGGGATCTAGGTTTTTGGGGAAGGGGGACACGGGTTGATGGGTTTTTTTTTTTTTTGGTTTTTTAATTTTTTTTAAATATTAAATTAATTTTTTAGTAAAAAATAGGTCCTGTCTCTAGCCACGTCAGCACTTAACTGAGAAATTAACAGAAAAACTAACGGAGGTCTGACATTGGCACAAATTCGTAAGATGAGGTATGACATTGTCAATTTTAAAAGATGAGGTATGAAAGTGTCGTGACACCAATAGTTGAGGTAGTTTTTTGTAATTTACCCTTGATCTTATTATTCATTAAAGTGGTTAAACGTTAATATTGTGCATCTTTGGTTCATTAATATGTGAATTATTGTTGGAAAAAATTATGATATATGTGGAAAATTAAATGATATATTGGAGCATCACTCATGTCACATCCCGGCCCGGGCCCCCACCACATCCCGAGCACGACTCCACCGTAGCACGACTCAATGTCATACCTCAACTTATGAATTCGTTGCAATGTTAGAAACCCTCCTCTGTATGGATTCATGAATAAGAGTTTCTCAAGGTGTACTCTTGTATTTGTACCTTGTAGTTACTGTAATATTTCTTGGAATCTATGTAGAGAAATACAGAGGTTGGCTTTATTTAACTTTCGTGAAATGGTATTTGTTATTATTCATTAATGTGGTTAAACATTAATATTGTGCATCTTTGGTTCATTAAAATGTGAATTATTAGTGGAAAAAATTATGATATATGTGGAAAATTAAATGATATATTGGAGCATCACTTATTTCACATCCCGGCCCGAGCCCCCACCACATCCCGGGCATGACTCTACCGTAGTATGATATTATCCGCTTTGGGCCCCTACCACACCCTCACGGTTTTGTTTCTGGGAACTTCACACGAGAACTTCCCGGTGGGTCACCCATCATGGGATTGCTCTCGTGCGCTACTCGCTTAACTTCGGAGTTCCGATGGAACCCGAAGCCAGTGAGCTCCCAAAAGGCCTCGCGCTAGGTAGAAATGGGAATATACATATAAGGCTCACAGTATCCACTCCCCTGGACGATGTGGGATCTCACAACTCACATTAGGAATTGTCTGGAGCTCTATGTTTTCGGCTAGTTAATGCCAAAATAAATTTCGAAGCTAAACAAAATGATGGCCTGTGGGTCCTATTTTTTAATCAAATATGAATTAATTTTATCTTAAATTTTTTTTAATGTTTAATTAATATTTTTATCCAGTCGGATGAGAAAGTGGGCTCCGCTTCAAGCCACGTTATCATTTAACAGAGAAATTGACAGAAAAAATGACGGAGGTCTGACATTGCAACAAATTTGTAAGATAAGGTATGACATTGTAATTTTTAAACATGGGGTATGAGATTGTGATTTGACCTATAATTGACGTAGTTTTGTATAATTTACCCTAAAATTTAATTTAAAACCGAGAGCATACAAACCATCAAACCACACTTTCAAGCCATCATGAACTGCATTAATTAACAAAGCGGTAGTCCATTTCAATAATTTGGACAAATACTCGAATTCAACAATTTCAAGCCATCATGAACTACATTAATTAACAAAGTGGTAGTCCATTTCAATAATTTGGATGAATACTCAAAGTCATACAAACTATGAAATCAACAATTTCAAGCCATCATGAACTACATTAATTAACAAAGAGGTAGTCCATTTTAATAATTTGGACGAATACTCAACGTCATACAAATATGCATGTAATCTAATATTTTAGTGGACATGATCTTGGATTTTCACACTTGCATTATAGCTAGTTCAAAATTCTCTATCTCCTAAATTATTATAATAGTTTTGAATACTCTCCCTCCCCTTACTAATAATAAATTAAAAAAGCCATACAAATATAAACAAATATTATTGACATCAATCATGAATTATGAACTGCATGACAGAAATATTCAAATATAAGCGGTAGTCAATGTCCACTACAATCATGAACTGCATTATAAAAATATGTCCAAAAGGTTATTGAGAAAAATGTTTCTTTTGATATATTTTTGACATTATACAAACGTCATTGTGAGAGTCAAATATTTATAAAATATATATACACACACACACACACACTTATGAGAAGTATAGAATGATTTTTTTAAGTGTCAATAACAATACCTTTTGTTTAATTAAAAAATAAAGGATATCAATTGCAAAAGTTTTGCACGTTATTTGAATAGAGTAATACTAGTAGACCGTATATTTATACCACATTACATGATGTGGTAAATGATTCATGTAATCATTAGTTAATGGGATAAAACCGTTAATTGACGTGTCATATACATATTACTTGCCATATCATATAATACATCAATGTGAGACAAAAGTGTAATCTTGCAAGCATTTTTCATTTTTGGATATTAGGATGTCTTCTTATATATATATATATATATATATATATATATATATATATATATATATATATATATATATATATATATATATATATATGTTGGATTAAAGTTTAAGTATAAGTAGACTTTAAGAATATTGATATAACAGTTTAATTTTAACCCCTAAAACGGTAAGAAGCGAATATTATAAAGTGATTTCTTTAAAATAAAAATAAAAAAGTAAAATCCAATTATATTACAAAGATTTGGATGGTTGAGATACAAATTCAAGGTAAGACACTGCTTTTTTTTTTTTTTAAACTTAAGAGAGGTTTTTTCAACAAGAGAGAAATGAACAAGGTTCATGAGGTGCACCTAGTTAATGAGACGTTAACTAGCTAGTAGTTCTAAAGAACATTGAAAATGCAAATTTACCACAAACACCTAATTCTAATAAAGATGGGCTTGATATAATAGTAATTGAAATGTTAATAAACAAAGGTCTTAGACGGATTTGTAGAAGATAATAATTTTCTCAAATAGTTGGATAATCAAGAATTTATAGTCAGATATTTCTTGGTAAGAGAAATGCTAATGAGATTCTCTCAAAGTGAGATTCTCCATGGACTTGATACCCTCTCACAGTTTAACGTCAATTTCTGTGCTAACATTATAAATGCGAAAAATATGAGATGGCAAGAGTCCATGGGAAGTCTCATTTTTAAGAGTCTTCTTAGCATTTCTCTTCATGGCATACAAAATAAAACATAGTTATGAAGGATATTGACATTGTTGGGATTTACAACTCAAAATTAGGATGATGCACAAATTAGGCATATGTTACTGATTTCGTTTGGTGTCTTATTTGAGTTTGGGTTCGACTTCTTGCTTGGATTCCTTGATTGATGGAGAGATTTTGTTAATTACCTATTTGATTAGGATTTGGAATTTCTTCTAGTTAGGATTAACATTCTCATTGTAACCCAAGTCATATGCACTATAAATCTCATTGTTAATTACCTATTTGATTAGAATTTACATTCTCATTGTTAGGATTAACATTCTCATTGTTAATTACCTATTTTATTAGGATTTGGAATTACTTCTTACCTATTTGATTAGGATTTGGAATTACTTCTAGTTAGGATTAACATTCTCTAGTTAGGATTTGTGTGCCAACACCATTAGCTTAGAGAGTTTTCTCTCATTGCGTTTTGGGTGGAGGTCAATATTTTGGAGTCATGAGTGTGTGGCAAACTCATGGCTCGTTCGTTTTGGCAATTGGGTGAGAATCAATTTGAGAGTTAGAGAGCAATTTGGGAAAATCTTCTCCGTTTGTTTTGGGTTCTATACTCATTTGGTTTAGAGTTTGTAATTTGTGGGATTTGGGTTGTGAGAATTTAAACATTCTTTTGTAATCTCCGTTTGGTTAGTGAAATTCCTTGCCGTGTTTCGCCTGTGGACGTAGGCTTCGCGCCGAACCACATAAATCTTTTGTGTTCTTTTGAGATTGTTTTTAGCATTCGCATACGACGTTGATATTTGGCACTTTGTTAAAATTCACTTCCGCTTGCGCATAAAAGTACAACAAGTGGTATTAGAGGCCATGCAATGCTTGGGATTGGTGAAGCTCACAATATTTGAAGTTGGAGAGCTCATTTGGAATTTGGTTGCATTGGTTGCATTTGGTCAAGGTGGAGCTATATTTGCATTTGGATCTTGAGACGTCAATTTGTCGATGGCTCGAATCACGCTAAGTTGGAGATTGTTGGAATTTGGTGGCTTAGATTAGAGCCACACTTTGTCCCACATCGGCTAAGGAGGAGAGCCATCTATGATTTATAAGGAATGGTACCACACACACATATTGCCGAGTCTTTTTGGTAAAACACTACAAAAAAAGTAGTCATTACCGACAAAGATTTTCCGAGGGCCCCAAACAACCGTTGTAAAAAACACGTTTTGCGACAATAAAATATAGGTCGTCGGTAACATGTCATGAAACAAATTTTTATTACCAGCACACATAATGTCCTCAGAAAAAGTCTCAAGTTTTGTCGGAAATGCACTTTTGTTTGGCGGGAAGAATTGGCGCCAATTGTATTAACGACGACTAAAGTTCTTATCGGAAATAGAATGGTTATTTCCGAAGGTTTACTCATGTTGACGAAATTGATTTAGTATTTTTGAGGGAAAAAAAGTCCTCTTGGTAATGCTTTTACATTTTTGAGGGAAAAAAAAGTTCTCTCGGTAATGCTTTTATATTTTCGAGGGTAATTAGTTGTTGTCGGAAGTAATCATACTTGTTCCGACAAAATTTTTATTTTGTCAGAATAAATTTTTAAGGCATATGGTTTTGTTGGAATCAATTATTTACCAATGGTCACATGTGTCGTTGAAATATTCTTGAAATAAGTTTGATGCTTAATTTAAATTTTACAATAAATAGATCATGTAACTTAGAATACATATGGAAAATAACACAAAACCGTATTAAAATAGTACCATCCATTAGTGCAAATATTTTAAATTTAAGATCGAATTTGTTCGTCGTACTTTTATAGGGTTGAGGAATGTAGTTGTAAAAAATCAGCAAAATTGGAGTTAAAATAACCGTTAAATTGTGAGTTTTCGTTCATAACTGTCGAAAGATTTTGTTCCGTTACCTAATATATGAGTGTCTGTTTCTTTCGATTTTTTATGTATGCAATCTTGGAGCATATACAAACAAATTTGACTGTTGAATCGTTGAAACTAGTTTTGTAGAATGTGTATCCCTTCAAAACGATAGATTCAACAAACATTTTGAGTTTATTTTATACTTCCATTAAGTAGAACATAATAATTTGTGGTATCAACAAGTGCCAATATTTTAAATTGAAGATCGAATTCGTTCATCATAATCTTATAGGGTTGAGGAGTGTAGTTGTAAACAATCAGCAAAATTGGAGTTAAAATAACCGTTAAATCATGAGTTTTTGTTTATAATCGTCGAAAGGTTTCGTCCCGTTACATAATATCTGAATGTCAGTTTTTTGTGATTTTTTACGTATGCGATCTTGGAGCATATACAAACAAGTTTGACAGTTGGATCGTTGAAACTATTTTTGTAGAATGCGTATCCCTTCAAAATGATAGATTCAACAAACACTTGTAGTTTATTTTATACTTCCATTAAGTAGAACATAATAATTTGTGGTATCCACTAGTGCAAATATTTTAAATTGAAGATCGAATTCGTTCATCGTACTCTTATAGGACTGAGGAGTGTATTTATAAAAAAATCATCAAAATCGGGGTTAAAATAACCGTTAAATCGTGAGTTTTCGTTTATAACTGTCGAAAGGTTTCGTCCCATTACCTAATATCCGTATGTCTGTTTTTTGTGATTTTTTACGTATGCGATCTTGGAGCATATAAAAACAAATGAACGGTTCAAATCGTTGATATCACGTTCCGATGTTTATGGTTAACTGAAGTATGAGTTGATGTTATATAGTTTCTAGAGACTTTATAAACTCAAAGCAATAATTTCACTAACCGTAAAAATCTGAACATGATATCAATGATCCAAACCGAATTCACTAGAAGATTATGTTTTCTAAAAAGAAAATTTGAAAAACGAAATTTTGTGAGAAGAATGAAGCGTAAACATAAACGACAATCAACGGCCAAAATTTAATCTACAGTTTATGGGATGAGAGTGGTGAATTTCGGAATTAACCTCTTCACAAAAATTGTAGAATTTCGGAATCTACGGTTTTTGGCATGGCGCCTTTATTTTTAGCTCTCTATTTTCAAAATTTTGGCATAGCGCCCAAAAACTTAACTCTTTATTTCTAAAGAGAGCCTGATTATCTCTTTCTCGCAGCTTCTCTATATTTCCTCTTCAGAAACAAAGCCATAGCCTCCATCCTCCATCATTCATCCTCTAGTAGCCATACGTGATGATGATAAAAACCATGAAATCCTCACACATGTTGTTATTCAGATTAGAAACAAGCAGAAAACAGATTCGCACAGTGCGCCATGGATTTAGCAGCTCGAAGGAACGGCGAAGGCCTCTTCGAAGGCCTGTACAGGGTCATCATGCTCCGCAACTTTGTCTACGTCACCTTCGTCATTGCCGGCGCCTTCCTCGGATGAGCCTCTTACAAGTTTTTAGATTAGGGTTTCCCTCTCTGAACCTCTCGTTTTAGATTATTTGTGTTCCATGTTGTTTTCTGTTTGGTTGTTAGGAAAATCTGAGGAAATTAAAGGTGATTGATTTTGCGATTAGGTAAATTTAGTCTAGCAGAAAGCTCAGGAATTTCAATTGGTTTTATGGTATTTTGTTGAATTGGCCTTGTGATTAAATGGGAGCCGCTATATTTTTGTATATCCAATTTTATTAATTGGTTTCACATATTTCATATTCAATGCTTATAAAGACGAAAAGTTGCTAAATTGATCAAGTTGAACTATCGAGATTCAAAATCTTGGCACGTTGTATTTCAAAATCATGGCAGTTTGGTTTGTGATATCATATTATCTCACATATGCAATGCTCATACTGACGTAGAGTTGCTAGACATTACTGGATTTGCATTGATTCGAACTTTACATTTCAAGTGTTTTTTTCTTCTGAGTTTTGGGGAGTTTGCATAATCTAAATGAGTTTTTTTCATTCCTTGATGAATTTGTTTCTTATGTTTTATAGTGTTCTTATGTATTTGATTTACCAAAAAGCACATATTTCTTGCCTCAATTTCCATTGGAAATGTCTATTATTTTATTTTTTTTCCGATGAAAATAATATTTGTGACACAACAGAGTAGTAGTTAATGGTTGAAAATTGCAATTGCAGCGATTGTGCACTCTCACAAATAAAAATTATTTTGTTGGAAAAAATATTTCCGACACAATTATTTGGTTGGAACAACGTCATCGCAAAAAATATATCATCTTTTGGAAAGTAATTTCGACAACTATATAATTATTTACGACCACATTTCCATGTCAAAAATAAAATAAGTTCGTCATTTTGAAAATTCATTTCCGACGAAAAACTAACTACTAACAACAAGTCTTGTGCGTTGATAATAAAGTATTTTTGACAGCTAGTTGGAAAAAAAGTATCTCCAATGGGACAATTTGCGACGCCCAACGAGGACTTTTTCCCGTCTGAAACAAGTATTTGTAACGGAAAAATGCCTTTTTTGACGGCATTTGACCCTCGCTAATGACACTTCGTTTTGTAGTGAAACTCCATACTCGTTGCTCCCAGATGGCTAAAGTGAAGGGAATTACCAAATTCAACTTGTGTGTGTGGGACCCATAGGCGACCTGTCTGTTGACAAATGTATGCTTCCACACAACAAGTGGTATCAAAGCTCTAGGTTTCAACTTGGGCTTTTGTTTGCCGTTCATGATGAACCTTTTTGTGTCGTTGGCGAAATTTGATATTTGAAGAATTTGACTGAGGAGTGATCTTGAGAGTTTGTATACCAAATATTTTATTCTTTTGGTTGTCATTGAGGCAACGTTTGTTCACACTGCATTTGTCATTAGGTGGAGTTTGAAGTTCGAGACTTTGGTGAAGTGGTTGCACTTTTTGGTTCGCTTGTTCGAGCTTTGCATAAATCTTTTGCTCATATTTGTTAATTTCTATAATGGAATTTGTTGGTGAAAGCGTTGGAGGAAATTTCAATATTTGAAGACTTTTGGATTTTTTGAGTTATAGTAGAGATCAATTTCGAAAGAATTTAGTGATCACTTTGCGTTTGTATTTGTTATCCCAATTTGAAGTTTGTATTTGATTTGGAAGTTTGCTAATTTCTCGCGCGAGGTGGAGATTGTTGGTATTTACAGCTCTAAATTAGGATGATGCAGAAATTAGGTCTATGTTACTTATTTCGTTTGATGTCCTATTTGGGTTTGGATTTAACTTCTTGGTTGGATTCCTTGATTGGTGGGGAGATTTTGTTAATTACTTATTTGATTAGGATTTGAATTTACTTCCAATTAGGACTAGGATTCTCATTGTAACATAAGTCCTATGCACTATAAATAGGACCTTAAGGTTTGTTTATTTTGTGTGCCAACACCGTTAGCTTAGAGAGTTTTTTCTCATTGTGTTTTGGGTGGAGGACACCATTTGGAGCCGTGTGTGTGTGGCAAACTTATGGGTCGTTCGTTTTGGCAATTGGGTGAGAATCCATTTGAGAGTCAGAGAGCAATCTGGGATAATCTTCTCTGTTTGTTTTGGGTTCTCTACTTGTTTGGTTTAGAGTTTGTAATTTGTGGGATTTGGGTTGTGAGAGTTTAAACACTCTTTTGTAATCTCTGTTTGTTTAGTGAAATTTCTTGATGTGCTTCATCAGTGGATGTAGGCTTTGCACCGAACCACATAAATCTCTTGTGTTCTTTTGAGATTGTTTTAGCATTCATCAATGACGATGCAGACTCAATTGAGATTGTTTTAGCATTCATCAATGACGATGCAAACTCAACTCAGCACTTGAAACAATAATTCATCAATGATGATGAAAACTCAACTCAACACTTGAAACATCATCAAGCCATGAATGCCATGAGCAATAATGTACATTGTGTGATCATGATTACACGCACTAAGGCCTCGTTTGGCATGTCGTATTAGACACCGGATAGTACTATTTACTACTATCCGGTGTTTGGTGTCATTCCGTATTCAATTAGCACCGGATTATTTATGCGGCCCCACCTATTTTATACGATGCACACCGGATAACTTATATACTCCAAATCATCGGTATTATTAGTCGAGTCACTGGAAAGTAAATCAAGCTGGCTCTTTTTCCATCTTTCTCTTGCTGATTCTCCAGTGCTTTCCCGATCCATCTTCTCAACCAATATTGCTTCTTTCTCTCAACAAAGAAAGAACTAGAGTTTGGGGTGTGCGACTGTATATGGTTGATGGGGATGGGATTGGGTGGTGGAATAAGTTGGAATTAGGGCTAATCGATGAACAAGTTGTCGACTTGCATTTGCAGATGCTCATGATGAACATCCATGGTGGCATCGTTTTCATTTGGATCAGAGGTGGTGGTTTTTAGTTTTTTCCCATCAAATTGACGGGCTCTAATACCAAATTTGGTTTTAAATTGTGAAACTAAGTGCCACAAATGTTCTTCAATCTCCTTTTGAGGAAGTAAATGAACATGATAATCTTTGATTCTTTGTACATAACAACTTTTATACCTACAAAAGAGTCTAATTTACCTGCAAGCATAGCAATAAACCTAAAACAGCTTCAGGTATTGCATATATACTCCAATCCTATTGCACAAAACAAAGCTAACTATATGTTTTGAGCAATTTTTACCTACAAAAGAGTCTAATTTACCTATTCCATCAAACCAAAATTTAAGGGGTCTAATTTACCTACAAAGTGATCTAATTTACCTACATGATTTATATGCATTAGATTACAAGTTTATTTAATACCTACAAGTACAAACCCACAACATTCAATAATTATTTAATATCACTATTTTTGTTTGGAATAGGTAAATTAATATAAACGAAGGTAAATTAGTATTTATTTTATTTCAGTAGGTAAATTAATTTATATGAATGTATTTACATGATTCAAAACACATTTTTTTGATTAAAAAATAATTAACTGCATAAGGGAAAAAAAAAAATTCATACGAAATATGCCTATTATTTTTTTGGATATGGGTAAATTAATTTATATATGTGACTAATATTATGATACACGAAGGGTAAAAGTTCCATATGGGTTTTAATTAGGGTGAGTCATAACATTTATTGACATACTTAGGATTTTGTGGCAAAGTTGTAAATATGTTATAATAGTTGGTTATATATTTGTCTACATGGCAGTCCATTTTAAATTTGGGTTTTATTTGAATGTTTAATATTATGTGGGTTTTTGTTTAGATAATAGAAATTCCAAGGGCCTTTTTTTAAAGAACCCTAATAAAAATTGATGGGTATATATCTTTTAATGTTAGGATCTCTATATATACACAAAGGAAGGTGATCATTTATATATTCGTCCATTGAAAACATAGTTAAGTTTCTATATACAGCTCTCTCTCTCTCTCTCTCTCTCTCTCTCTTCCCTAATGTGATGATATAAATATACATATTGTGATTTATAGATTGCATGCATTCAACAGGTGCTTTATAAGAAAAAAGAAATAAAGAATATTGAAGAATGTGGAAGCTTAAGGTCGCACATGGTGGCAATGATCCATACATCTACAGCACAAACAACTTCGTGGGAAGGCAGATATTTGAGTTTGACCCTGAAGCAGGAACTACCGAAGAGCGAGCTGAGGTGGAAGAAGCTCGTCTTCATTTCTACGATAACCGCTATCAGGTTAAGCCCAGTGGTGACCTCCTATGGCGAATGCAGGTATATATGCTTTAGTTCGTCCAAACTTATGTTGCCAATTAGTTAACTCAACGTAAACCATGTTTCTAATGAATGCGAGTTCTAGTTACTTTGTTTCACCGATGTAGTTATTTATTAGAAGCAATTAATACTTGTGTCCATTTACCTATTTATCCATCCACTTATTATTAACGCATCATGCAATAATCAAAGACATTATTTTACTTTTTCACATTATCTAAAGATCATATTTACAGAAAATCAATCAATTTGGAGATCATTTAGTCATTTATATGTATCAAACATGATCAACGGTCTTGGTAATAATCTATCAACCATCCATTCAATTGATGCATATGAGCGACTCAACGCTCTCTAACTTAATTGTTTTTGCATATTTTCTTATGTGCCACTAATTCATTACAAATATTTTGGTACGAACATTTCGGTACACTAGGTTAGTATAATATGTTTAGGTACGGACATTATAGTACACTAGTTTAGTATAATATATTTAGGTATCGACATTTCGGTATACTAGTTTAGCATCATATATTTAGTTACGGAATTTTTCGGTACACTTATGTGTTTGCATATTTTCTTATGTGCCACTAATTCAGTACTACAATATATTTAGGTACGGACATTTTAGTATACTCATTTAGTAAAATATAGGGTAAATGACAAAAAACTACCTCAACTATTGGTGTCACGACACTTTCATACCTAATCTTTTTAAAATGACAATGTCATACCTCATCTTACGAATTTGTGCCAATGCCATACCTCCGTCAGTTTTTCTGTTAAGTGCTGACGTGGCTACATGCGGGATCCACTCACTAATCCAACTGGATTAAAAAATTATTAAATATATTTTTAATAATTAAAAATTAAAAAAATAATCTTTTTTTATTAAATCTCTCTCTGTCTCCTCTCTCTCTCCCCCCTCTCTCTCGCCTCTCTCTCTTCTTTGCATCCCCAAAACCCCTTCCCACCAGTCCCCCAACCCCTTCCTACCCGTCCCCCTAACCCAAACCCAGATCCCACCCCCAAACCGGCCACTCCCATTCCGTTAGGTGCCTCTCTTCTCTTCTTCTGCCGCTCTCTCTATTTCTAACCTACAAGCATGCATCAAAAACAAAGCACTCACCAATCCTGAGAACACACCTTTAACAAAAGTTCAAAAATCCATCTTCCAATTTGCCTCACTTTTCTAAGAAAATGGAACCTTCAGAATATCAAAAAAATTCATTTCCCTTCTCTCACATTTTCCGAGCAACCAAACAAACCAAAACCATTCAATTTTTCCCAGAAAAAAAAAAAAAAAAAAAAAAAAAAAAAACCCAAGTTGTATTCACAAGAGACTCGGCAGCAGTGGTGGGCGCGGGATTGATGCTGCGTTTTGCTGGGCTTGAAGATGGTGCTGGGCTACGGAAGCAGAGGCAGGTGGCAGAGAGCGGCAAGGGGTGAGGTTGGTGTGCCGGAGATCGGCAACTTTGATGTCGTCAGTTAGAATGGGGGTGGGGGAATAAAAGGGGTGGATCGGGTTTGGGGAAGACGGGAGGGGGAAGTAAGGGTAGAGAAGAGAGAGAGGCGAGTGAGAGAGTGGGTGGTGGAGGAAGGTTGGGGGGTGGGACGGGTGGGAAGGGGTCCCGGGGGGGGGGGGTGTCGGGTGGGAAGGGGTTTTGTGGATGCAGAGACGAGAGAGAGGCGAGAGAGAGAGATTTAATAAAAAAAATTATTTTTTTAATTTTTAATTATTAAAAATTTATTTAATAATTTTTTAATCCAGTTGGATTAGTGAGTGGATCCCTCAAGTAGCCACGTCAGCACTTAACAGAAAAATTAACAGAAAAACTGACGGAGGTATGACATTGACACAAATTTGTAAGATGAGGTATGACATTGTCATTTTAAAAAGATTAGGTATGAAAGTGTCGTGACACCAATAGTGGAGGTAGTTTTGTGTAATTTACCCTAAAATATATTATGATACAGACATTTAGGTACACTAATTAGAGGAAGTAAAATAAAATTAATGAATTAAATATGTATAATAATTATAAATTTTACTGTAATGACATTAAATAAGATATCTATTAAATATTAAAACAAAAATATAATATGAATTTGGATTAAGTACACATTAGAGGACTAAAATCAATATCCAATCTAACAACAAGTTTTTATTGAATTTTCATCTTCTTCAACGATTAAAGTTCAAAAACCCTTATTTTCTTCCTTGGTTTTGTGAAGGAGTGCGAATGATATTTTTGAAGTACAAATAATATCTCTATTTTAATTGATTTTCTTCTTGCCACTTAATATTACGATTTAATAATATTCTTATTCACTTAAATTTGACTCTTATAATGTCAAGTTTGATATTAATTTATCTCCACCATTTATTATAAATATACTCATTCTTGGTTGGGGGTTTTCTCGGGCCCCTCTCGATCTTATCCGTATGTATTTGGGAACATAAGGGAGTCCACTTTGACTTTAAAGGAGCCTTGTTCGGCGGTTCTTGTACAAAGTTTTCATTTTCCTATCCGATGGGCAACACCAATAAATATTTAGGGTTTATTAAAATTTAATTAATAATAATATCATCATCATAAATTTGTTTAATCATAACTTCAATCCTCCATTAGTATCGCACTTAATTATCTGTTCACTTATCTACAGTTTCTAAGGGAGAAGAACTTCAAACAAACAATTCCCCCAGTTAAAGTTGAGGATGGAGAGGAAATCACACATGAAAAGGCCACAGCTTCATTGAGAAGGTCTGTCCACTTCTTTTCAGCGTTACAGGCTAGTGATGGCCATTGGCCTGCCGAAAATGCCGGCCCGTTGTTTTTCCTTCCTCCTTTGGTCAGTATTTAACATTGTCACCATTTACTATCATGTTATATACCACACAATGTCCTTTTTATATTAATGGATAAATTGACTAGGGCTGGGCAAATGGGTATTGGACCCGCGGATCGAGGCGGGTACATATATTGTAAATTCAAAACGGGGTGGGGCTGGGTGGGTCCATTTAATTAGTGGGGTGGGGTGGGTACAAATTTCAGAGAAAACGGGCCCCCGGCCCGAACCGTTTCAACCATTCATTATAGGGAGATTAAATCTCCACCGTTGATTTCTAACACATAGGACTTGAATTCCAGAATCCTCCCGACTCTTCTCGTCTCGATCTTGATTTCTTCATTTCAGCAACCATTTTCTTGGCACAAGTACTACATGCCGCTGCAGCAATCACCCATATTCTCCTTCCCCTCTTATCTGCAACAATCACCATCACTGCTGCAAACCTAAATGCGTTGCTGCAAACCGTAGTAGAGGTGAGCGTGCAGCACGAGAACTATCAACCGAGCCACCAAACTTCTGTGCCATTTGACTGATCTCTCAGGCGCCATTAAAGCAGTCATAATAGCTTGCCCATCTGCATCTAGTTCCTGTATTCATGATCCATTCACTTTTGATGCCATCGCCCAATTTGTCAATGCCCATATAGCAAAAGGAATAGCAACATGTTGACAATTCAAATCATCCAGAGGCCAGGAACAATAGCAGAAGACATATTACTTTGTGCTAGAGAACTGGCATGCATATTTTGCAGGAGCTTGGAGCCTTGGATGAGGTGATGTCGATGTGCTTCGGTAATTGCAGAGGAGAGTGGGATACTGAAAATTGATTGATTTCATCGCTCCAGTTCTCTGATTTGTCTCCGGCGGCACCTTCTTCCTGTCCTGATTCAATTCGAACTCGAATCCAAACTCGGTCGAGTGCAAATTCGACTGGGAATCTGGGTTCTGGGTCCTGGGATACTGAAAATTTGAAGAATAAAAAAAAAAAAAACAGGGTACCCATTGGACCCATAGGAACCGACCCGTTTTATACGGGTCGGTTAAGTCTGGTTCTCAGTTTTAAAATACTAAAATCCCCCCCTCCGACCAGGCCCGTTGTATTTTCAAGCGGGTCCGGTCCGGTACCTCCAATTTTGGGCACGGCCCCTAAAATTGTCACCCACTTCTTAAAGTTTATGCGGCCACGTTTCGAACCCAATGTATATGAGTAATGCTAGGTAGATTAACTTTTTAGACCTATTTGTAAATCATGTTATGTATTACTAATAGAAAATAAGTAGTACTAATCCAATCGTTAACGACTATGTCATATGGTTTAAATAGATAGTCTCTCTAGCATCACCTCAATGTATATGGGAGACTAAATTTGTAGACAATAATTGCAAACTAAATGATGTGTCACCAATAGGAATGAGCACATTTATCAACATAATTCAATCATCAATTTTCATGTTATTTAGTTTACAAAATTTTGTTTACGAATTTAGTCTTCCTTAATCTAAATATATAGGCTTTCAACTTTCACAATTTGAGAGGAATAACTAAGTTTCTCTATGACTACGCAGTTTACACCTAATGTCAACTTTCAAAAATTTGCAACCGACTATGAAATATTTTACTTGCAATACCATGTTCCCATTTTGGGGCATAAAATAAATAGCATATTTTCTCGAGTTTTTACCTAACTCCAAATATTTGGGGTTTTTTTTAATTGCTCCATCTAATTTTTTTATCCAAAATTTGCAGGTCATGTGTGCTTACATTACAGAGCATCTTAACACTATATTCCATACAGAACACCGCAAAGAAATTCTACGTTATATATACTATCATCAGGTGCATATATATACATTTTGTTTTTTTTTTTCACACAAATTGGATAAAATAAAAAAATTTCAAAATGTGCTTATTTGTCTTAAACTCTTATTAACAAGGGTTGCACTTAAGTTGGCCAAGAGTTTTCATTTCTGCATCCAAAATCCCGCTTGTATAAATAAAAATACTGAATAAATAATGCTAATTAATATGCATTAATGTTTTGGGTAATTCAGAATCAAGATGGTGGTTGGGGATTACACATTGAAGGACACAGCACCATGTTCTGCACAGCTCTCAGCTACATTTGTATGCGTATTCTTGGAGAAGGACCTGATGGTGGCCAAGACAATGCTTGTGCAAGAGCTAGAAAGTGGATTCTTGATCATGGCAGTGTTACCCACATCCCCTCATGGGGTAAAACTTGGCTTTCGGTATGCCTATCTGCAGCACTAAGACAAATTGCTTAGGCTCCGGGTTAACTGTTGTTCTTAAATAGCACTATCACTATGGCAAATTGTCAACATGTTGGTAATTTATACATGCCATATATAACGGAATTATTTGAGATTATTTGTTATTGATAATAGGTCAATATCGACAACGTATAAAGATGTATAGTTGTTGATGATAGTGGGTCAATATTAACAAAACTAACCTTATTGTTGACACACTCTATAATAGTGGTGACCCCCTGCTAAAATTTACCTCTATTAGAGTTGCAATCTAAAAGAAAAAGATAAATGCTATAAAGTCATATTTGACTCCAAACTAGTGGTGCAAGTTATACCATATATATCCAATGCATACATAATCAAATAATTATTACTTTATATCTCCTAAAGGTGGAATCCCACCTTTTAACTAGATTAAGTCAAATGCGACTTTATATTGAAGAGTGATCGAGTCATATTTGGCTTTGAGAACACTGCACTACTATTATTTAAGAGGATTTCCCTTTTTAATTAATCTTGCTCAATTGATTCTTGCAGATACTTGGTGTGTTTGAGTGGTCCGGAAGCAACCCAATGCCCCCAGAGTTTTGGATTCTGCCTTCATTTCTTCCTATGCATCCAGGTTAGCACAATTCCGGACTCCACAAGTACAAATAATTCAATCTTTCACATGTTGTCGCTCTCTACCTATAGTCTTCTTTTTTAATCTCTTCTACATCATGCAAATGCAGCAAAAATGTTGTGCTACTGTAGGATGGTTTACATGCCCATGTCATATTTATATGGGAAAAGATTTGTTGGTCCAATCACACCTCTCATACTACAATTAAGGGAAGAACTCTATGCTCAGCCTTATGACGAAATTAACTGGAAGGGAGTGCGTCATCACTGTGCTAAAGTATGTTGAACTTGAATAAGATAGGTAATTAGTCAATTTTTTTCTCGTTTAGGTACATAAACTGATTGTGGTAATTTGAATGCAGGAGGACATCTACTACCCTCATCCTTGGATACAGGACATTCTATGGGATAGTCTGTACATATGTACGGAGCCTCTTCTTACTCGCTGGCCATTTAACAAGCTGATCAGGAAAAGGGCTCTCGAAGTAACAATGGAGCATATTCATTATGAAGATGAAAACAGCAGATACATTACCATTGGATGTGTTGAAAAGGTGTTATGCATGCTGGCTTGTTGGGCTGAAGATCCAAATGGTGATTATTTTAAAAAGCATCTTGCCAGGATACCAGATTATTTATGGGTTGCTGAGGATGGGATGAAGATGCAAGTTAGTACAGATTTTGTTAATACAGTATATGATACGATGATTTGTTCTTTACCCTTTTCTCTGTTTCAAAAGTTTACTCTTCTAAATCATTGGAAAACATTATAAGTTGATACATTTTCTTAATACGTGCAGAGTTTTGGCAGTCAACAGTGGGATACTGGTTTTGCCATTCAAGCTTTGCTTGCTTCCAATCTTACCGATGAAATTGCACCCACGCTCGCTAGAGGACATGACTTCGTCAAGAAATCTCAGGTTCGTTTTTTATTTAGTCAACTGAACTTTTAATTTTTTGTGAAATGTATATGTGCATTGATTAATTTGTTCTCACTAGTGACGGTTTTGTAATCGAATTGTAAAGGTTAAGGACAATCCATCGGGTGACTTCAAAAGCATGCACCGCCACATTTCCAAAGGATCGTGGACTTTCTCTGATCAAGACCATGGATGGCAAGTTTCCGATTGCACTGCAGAGGGTTTAAAGGTAACAAATACTTCAACTTAGTTATCCACCTTAAATGCTATTTCCATTTTTCTCACCATTATCCCCTGTACAGTGTTGCCTGCTTTTATCGATGATGCCACCCGAGCTGGTTGGTGAAAAAATGGAACCTGAGCGGTTATACGATGCTGTCAATGTCCTAATTTCCCTACAGGTACAACTATTATGTCAGTCAGTCATATATATGAGTATGAGTTGCATTTTGTTTCCCTGCCGTAATCAAATTTGGACCTAATGCATCCTGCCTTACTTTAAAAACCTTAAAAAACTTGTAGCATTTCAGGACATTTTTTCTTCACCGCACGGTCTATTAGGTCTCTCTACTCATTACAAATCTCATTTTATGGTTCATTGTAGAGTAAGAATGGTGGTTTACCAGCGTGGGAACCAGCTGGAGCAGCAGAATGGTTAGAAGTAAGAATTTGAAAGAACTGGAGTAATGTTGTCGAACTTAGTTAGATGTGTAAGAAACTAAAGTTTTTTAAGGCATTAATAATTAGTATATACTTACTGGACATTCTCACTTCTTTTTTTCTCCCCAGATGTTGAATCCCACGGAATTCTTCGCGGACACTGTTGTTGAGCATGAATATGTTGAATGCACTTCATCTGCAATTCAGGCTTTAGTTTTGTTTAAGAAGTTGTACCCTGGCCACAAGAAGAAAGAGATAGATCAATTTATTATCAATGCTGCACAATACCTTGAAAATATACAAATGGAAGATGGTTCATGGTATATATCATATTATTGAATAAAAAATTGATTATACACATTTTCTTTGATTAACAACTATAGCAGAGAAACAACTTAGTTAAGAAACATTTGCACAGGTATGGGAGTTGGGGAGTTTGCTTCACATATGGTACCTGGTTTGCTCTTGGAGGGTTAACAGCTGCTGGCAAGACTTTCAACAACTGTGCAGCTATACGCAAAGCTATTAATTTTCTACTCACAATCCAGAAAGAGAACGGTGGTTGGGGAGAGAGCTACCTTTCATGTCCAAAAAAGGTAAAATATGGGTGGTGGATTATGTTTGAAGCTAGCTCCAAGTTTCTTAGTTAATCTCATTGTCTTGGACTAAAATATTTCAATGTGTGGTGGGTGATACAGGAGTACGTTCCTCTTGAAGGAAACCGATCAAATTTAGTACACACAGCTTGGGCTATGATGGGTTTGATTCATGCAGGACAAGTGGAAAGAGACCCCACACCTCTTCATCGCGCAGCAAAGTTGATAATCAACACTGAGATGGAAAATGGTGATTTTCCTCAGCAGGTATCTTGGTTACCCTAACATCTATTCCAACCAAAAATATTTCCCTAACATTACTTGGAATGGAAGCTTGACCAATAAAAAAGATAAAACGCAATAACATATCGTGTTGCGTATACGTATGCTCAAATTTTACTTGCAACGTTTTATAACATCCAATCACTAATTATATCTGGCAGGAAATCACTGGAGTGTTCATGAAGAACTGCATGCTACATTATGCAGCTTATAAAAACATCTACCCACTCTGGGCTCTTGCAGAATACCGCAAGCGGGTTCCATTGCCTTCCAAAGCCTAATTAGGCTTTCTGTATTGTTTAGCTCTTGCATGCAGCATAATTTAATAAGCATAAAAGCCAGTTGTTGAAATTATGTATTATATGTTGGCGTGAGTCAACAATAATACAGTAGGAATGTAATTGTGTTTCCTAGTTTGGGTATAACTCTCCTTTTATGTCTTTAATATTCCTTGTAGTACAAGGATTGAGTATGTATATATATATGTGTTGCCTCCTATGAGAGAAAAATATAAAAAAATATGTTGAAACCCTAAAATTAGTTTTATCTTGATATCAGAGCAGCTTCTGATCCTGCTCTTTCCCCCTTACTGTAGCTGCAAAACTCTGAAAAACCAAAAGATTTTCAGCAGTGTCTCGAAGCAAGAGACACCGCTGACAGAAACAATTTTTTCTAGCCTAAACCTATTGACCGAAGGAAGGTCAACACAACAACACACCTCAGCAACCTCAAGCCAAGTGTCATGAAGAAAAGCTGCTGCCAACCCAATCAAAACAAAGTTGAATTAAAAAATTTCCTCACCAAGCCATGATTCCCTCCTCGGTTTCAGCGCATGCCTTGAATGATTCATTTAGCAGGCCATGCGGCCATGATCTCCAGCGGGCTGGGCTTGCAGAGCTTGAAGCCCAATATCCAACAGAGCAACGGATTGGTATGGATAGGCACAACAAGGCAGGTACAGGCCCATTTTGGCCATCCACGGACAGCGGCTCAATTTTTTCAGCCGTAGAAAATTTGGGCCCAGATTTCTCCCTTTTAAATTTAATTAAGGGAACTTTAACGAAAAGCTCCCGGTACTGTTCACTTTAACGAAAAATCACATTTTTACACTAAAAAGTCAATCCTGGTACTATTCACTTTACCCTTTATTTCGTCCTTATCGTTAAAACTCAACATTTTCAAGCCCTTTTCATTAGTTTTCCTTTTAATTAATTCCCCAGCAAAATCTGACAATCCAAGTAACACGAGCTCAGCCCTAATTGCATCCGTTAATCTTGATACAGGTTGGATCATTGACTCCGAAGCCACTGACCATATGACTTATGATTGTACCCTTTTTAATTCGTGAACACCACCATCACGGGATAGTATTGTCACTGCTAATGGCGGTATTGCCCCAGTTACAGGGGCGGGTTCGATAGCACTCACTCCCACTCTCTCCCTACATAACTGCTTACTTGTTCCCTCACTCTCTAGGCATTTGTTATTTGTGGGACTGGTCACTGAGCAATTAGACTGTGTTGTGTTAATGTTTCCGTCTTTCTGTTTACTTCAAGATATCCGGGCTCAGGCGATCATTTGGCATGGTACTAAAAGGAGAGGTTTGTACTATGTTGATGATGTTGCACAAGAACATGTACATCAAGTTCAAGGTTGTAATAATGAAAGGTTGAAGACTGTTCAGTTGTGGCATCGTCGTCTTGGTCATGCCTCTTTTGGTTATTTACGAAAATTACTTCCGTCATTATTTGGTAATATTCAGATTCTTCATTAAAGTGTAATGTTTGCACATTGGCTAAAAGTCATCGAGCCTTTCATCCTCCAAGTTTGAATAAGAGAACAATATCGTTTGAGTTAATACATTTTGATGTGTGGGGGCCATCTCCAGTTACTACTTATCATGATGTGCGTTGGTTTGTAACATTTGTTGATGATTGCACTAGGATGACTTGGTTGTATCTCATGAAAAATAAAAATGATGTGGGTGACATCTTCAAAGCATTTTATCACATGGTCTATACTCAATATTCACTCCTTGTTAAAGTGCTTCGGTCAGACAACAGTGATGAGTATCTTGATCAGGATCTTTCTCAGTTTTTTACGGAAAAAGGGCATTCTTCATGATACTACGTGTCCTCAGACCCCACAACAAAATGGAGTTGTCGAACGAAAAAATCGGCATATCCTTGACATTACCCGTGCCCTTCTTATTGGTAGCTGTGCACCCAAGACATATTGGGCTGATGCAGTCACTTATGCTATTTATATCATAAACCGAATGCCATCACGTGTTCTCTCTTTTAGAGCCCCCGTAGCCGTCCTTGCTGATCATGTTTTGCTTCCTTCCACTCTTCATCTCGAACCCTGGATTTTTGGTTGTGTGGCATATGATCATCTTCACAAAAATCAAAGAAGCAAGCTTGATCCATGTGTGGTGCAGTGGATGTTACCTTCTCTGAAGACGAATTAGTTTTTCCTCCCAACCATACTCCTCAGGGGGGGACAACCTCAGGTGAAGATTATGGTTGGTTCGATATTATGCCTACTATTTCTATAAATAGCCCAAACGAGCCTTTAGACCAAATCGGCCTAGATGTTACTGACCAAACTGGCTCAGATACAGCTAACTGTGACTGCCCTGATGGACGTGCTGACCATGGAAGAGGGAATGGGCTAGGACCGTGTGATGTTTGCCCAAGTGGGCCGCATGTTGTACCGAGTGACAATAATGATGGGTCACATGCTGATCTTGCCGTTTGCCCATCTGTAGCTGCCAGCTCAAGTGGGCCAAATAGAAATTATGGTGTTGGTCCGAGTGGGCCTTCAAGGGTGATAACTGCCCTAAATTCGAGTAATAGTTCCAGTGAGTTAAAAGATAGTAACAAACTCCTTCATACACCAACGAATATTCCCGAGGTAAGTACTCACTTGGAAATTATTGAACCATTTTATATGTTGCCTCCTCGACAAAATCGAGGAAAACCACCAGAGAGGTACTCTCAAGAAGGAAATGTGCAGGTATTCCATTTCAAACTATGTCTTTACCTATCGACTTTCACCGAAATACTGTGCATTTGTTCAGCAAATGGAAACCATCAAAATACCCACCAGAGTGGAAGAAGCTTTGAAAGATTCGAAATGGACAGAAGCAATGCAAGTTGAAATGGAAGCACTACAAAAGAATAATACATAGAGTATGGTTCCACTTCCCAAAGGAAAGAAATCAGTGGGGTGCAAGTGGGTGTTCACTATTAAACATAAGGCAGATAGAACAATTGATAGATACAAGGCGAGGCTAGTGGCCAAAGGTTTTACCCAAAACTTTGGGGTTGATTATTAGGAGACTTTTGCTCCTGTTGCAAACATGAATACCATTAGAGTTTTGTTATCTCTTGCTGTGAACCATGACTGGCCTCTGAGACAGTTTGATGTTAAAAATGTTTTTCTACATGGTGATTTACAGGAAGAGGTGTACGTGGATATTCCACCAGGTTATGGCGCTGTGAACTCCAGTAGGAAAGTATGTAGACTTCGGAAGGCACTGTATGGCCTTAAATAGTCACCCAGAGCGTGGTTTGGGCGGTTCACCCAGGCGATGAAGAAGTATGGGTATCGACAGGGAAACGCAGACCATACGTTGTTCATCAGACACAAGGATGGCAAGGTAACTCTGCTTATCACATATATAAATGATATGATTGTCACATGTGATGATACAATGGAAATTGAACGTCTGCAAGGCCATTTGTCTTCTGAGTTTGAGATGAAAGATCTTGGAGGACTTAAATACTTCTTGGGAATTGAAGTGGCTAGGTCTCAGGAAGGAATATACTTATCTCAGAGAAAGTATGTATTGGATCTTTTGTCTAAAACTGGTATGTTAGGGTGTAAACCAGTGGATACACCTATTGTGCAGAATCATCATCTAGCAATTTATCAGGATTAAGTCTTAGTGAATAAAGAAAGGTATCAAAGATTGGTAGGGCGGTTGATTTATTTGTCGCTTACAAGGCCATATATTGCTTATGCAGTAAGTGTGGTGAGTCAATTTATGCATACTCCTAGTAAGGATCATATGGCAGTAGTAATGCGGATTCTGAGTTACTTAAAAGGAGCTCCAGGAAAAGGGTTGATGCATAGAAACCATGGGCATATGGAGGTGAAAGGGTATACCGATGCAGATTGGGCTGGAAATATCATTGATCGGCAGTCTACGTCGGGGTACTTTACATTTGTAGTTGGTAATCTTATGACATAGAGAAGTAAGAAGCAAAATGTGGTGGCAAGGTCTTCGGCCGAGGCTGAGTACAGAGGAATGGCACATGGTATTTGTGAGCTTCTATGGCTTCGGATTCTACTCACTGAGATAGGGTTTAAACTAAAAGGTTCTATGTTGTTGTATTGTGATAATCAAGCAGCATGAGAGATAGCTAACAATCCAGTGTAGCATGATAGGACCAAACATGTTGAGGTGGATAGACATTTTATCAAAGAAAAGTTGGATGTTAAATTGGTTGACATTCCGTTCGTGAAGACAGAAGAACAGTTGGCAGATATTCCAACTCATGCAGTTTCTGCAAGAAGATTTCAAGACTCACTTGACAAGTTGGGCCTAGGTGATATCTATGCACCAACTTAAGGGAGAGTGTTGGCGTGAGTCAACAATAATACAATAGGAATGTAATTGTGTTTCCTAGTTTGGGTACAACTCTCCTTTTATGTCTTTAATATTCCTTGTAGTACAAGGATTGAGTATGTATATATATGTGTTGCCTCTTATGAGAGACGAATACAGAAAAATATGTTGAAACCCTAAAATTAGTTTTATCTTTATCTACATTCTATTGATTCAACTTAATTTTTCTTTGTTGAATGTGATACAACGCATTGGAGATGAAATTCCGGCTTTCTGCAAAGGATCTTCTACAAATTCAAAGGCTTTTGTTGTTTTCTGCCAATCAGGTATGCCTAAAATAAAGTAAGATATTTGAAACATCCACAAAGCATGAAAACATTCCCCATGATGCATGAACCCCTCTATGTTTCTATTTGCCTTACGATATATATATATATATATATATATATATAGTATATTTGTCAATATACATATATATTTGTTTCATGCATCGCACAATTAAATTGTTATGTGGAATATGTGAGTCAAAGTATCAAATTAAATTAGAAGCAAATTTAGGGTTTCCTAAACCCTAGGAGATTTCGAAAAGAAAAAAAAGGGAAACTTTGGATATGGTGCGGTACACCCACCGCACCACCCCTGTGGCACAACCTCGGCAGTAGCCATCTGGGCTTCACTGCAATTGCATAGACCCCCAGGCCTTTGGCCTGATTAACTGGCATAGGCCTGAAGCCCCAGCCTGCTTCCCAAGAAAGTTCGCAACTTTCTTGGGTTTTGTCCCTGTGAACCCGGCCCGCATGGCCAGCACTGGGCCTTCCTTTGCGTCACAGCCTGCATACCACAACCTATTGGACTTGTCTTCAGCCTCGGCTGGGCCCCATGCGACCCAAACCTGCAAGCCAGCTCTTGCTGGGCTTCATTTCCCACGCAAGACCACAATACTCGTACCCTCAATTTTGGCCCAGACTTGAAACCTAGCTGCGCTGGGGTTTTTCCCACTTCCGTAGGCCTTTAGGCCTGCCCCGTTCACTGGATCTGTGACCTGCAGTCACCCTGTGTGCTGCATACTGCAGCCAACCCGTGCCTCTTGCTTACAGCACCCAAGCCCAATGTTATTGGCTACGACTTTTTGAATCCAATGCTAATTTTTGGCATTTTAAATAATTTTAACCCGAATGTTATAATTATTTTTGCTCATACGATCGACCTCGAATGGTCCCGATCTATTGAATTAATTAAAAATGATCTACAGTCCATTAGTCTGATAATTAATCCAAAATTATTGACCTGAAGATCACTTTAGGACATTAACGATTCAATAATTTATTTTTATACTTTGAACTGTTGACATACTTTCGTAATAACGAAGCTCTCACACTTGAGTTCTCAAAGAAACTCAAATCCACTACACTTAGTTGTATATTGCATTATGTGTTCTTGTAGGAACCTGTAGTTTCAAATTTAGTGCCTTTGAAACCCGAAGTTTTTATAAAACAAAACACCCATGAAAACCTGATGTTTTTCATGAAAACTATGTCATAGAACTCGAATGTTCTAATTTTGATGCGTATAGACGATCCATTCCCATAAGCACCAATCACAATCTTGTTCCCTCCAATTCAATGGATTGTCGAACCGTCACAAGTTCGATTTCCCTTATTTGGATGTTTCTATAGAAACCATTTTATATGTGGGTACAAGATGTGAATCTCCACTTGACTATCAAGAAGCTGAGAAACCATTGTAGCCAACAATGGCATGGAAGAGCTGAATAAGCCTCCGCCATGATCTTCATTCGAAGACTTATGCCCGAAGCATTATCAATGGAAGTACCTCATGAACGAGGATTCCATGGCTCTTTGGCTTGCTGTTATAGACCGCCTAATCATGAAAGATATTGCCGGAAGCACACCATTATTACGTCCATGAATGAGTATGATTCTGAAGTTTATAAATTCGATCGAATTTTCACTAGAGAATACTTTTCTCGTCCTTCCATGTTTCTAACTCGTTCCTGAAGCTGGAGTATAGAAAGCGAAAGTTTACCAAATTCTCGGATCTGATTACTACCATAAACATATGGTAGAATCAGGGCTTGCCAAGGTGTGGCATCATACCCGAAGCATGATCCTTGGCACCTAAGACCTAAAACTTCAAGAATAAGGGATAGTATTCCCAAACCTTAACCCTGCAAAATCTACTTCCGTCTTGATGGAATAGATCATAGGTTATGCACATGTTTGTGCACCTACCAATGTTGTTAAGGAGTACCATTCTAGCAGTCAATATGTGAGACTAATTTTGCTCCACCGAACACTGTTGGAAGAGCAGAATTTTGACATGGATGGCCTTGTTGGCCGAATCCCTTTAGTAAACCATTTACTTTGTGAACATTTTTCCATGTTCTTGGATTCACGTTTGGTGTTTGTTTACTTATGGATAATCTTTTTGATATTGTCCTCGAATATGAGTTAATTGAATCATGTTTCTTAATACATATGACTGATTCAATTAAACACATGATTAGGTAGGAATGTGGGAAAATTGGTTGTCTGGATGAATGCGTACTACACACACTAACTTTATGAGTCCTCAAAGAAGGATGTGTATCTTTTGTCGATTATGATTCTCCTTCACACTAGCTCATTTGTGGGTTGTCACTTTAATGAGACAGTTTTCCCGCCGTTAGGGGGAGATAAGAACATCAACGTTCCTGGAAAACGGTGTGAATTTGCTTGGATGTTGCCCACTATGTCTCATCTCGATCCCCATACCGCACAAGTGTGATAAGCAAGTAAGATGAATTCTAGCTTTCAGAATGTTGCTCTAGACGTATTCCTCTGATCTAGCTAAAGTGACGAGATCATGTACATGCCTGCAAGGATAGATATACTTAACGAACGTCGAGTCAACATCCCTGGAGGGTGTGCCGCCCCTGTTGGACGGTTCGGTACACCGGCTGATAGCCAATCAATCTATCTTGGCCTAAAGCACGACAGATCACTCGATTCGTAGGATTCACTTCCTTAGAAGAGGAAGACACGACATAACAATGAATCTAAACTTGATTGCTATCTCAAATCATTTCCATCTCATGAGATTAATCCAGATTACTCCCGAGACTTGAAGTTCTTGGTCCAGTATACTAGTTTAGGTGAGCTAAATGGAATTGAAATAAGATTACCATCGATGACATTTTCACTTATATGATAGCTACCGATATAAATGAAAAGCAACGATATCGAACCATGTTTCGATGATTAAGTGACAACGTAGAACTGATTGGACAACTGAAATTACAATCCAGGTCAAATTCCTTACCAAAGTGTGTTTGGACCTGTCGTTCCTACACTGCCCAAGGTAACCCTGTTCTGTTACAAGTGGGAAAAAAGCGTTATGAGATGAATGAAATAATGCAATATGATGCACACCTTATGGCCCAAGGTTTCTCTCAAACGTCCTGTGATTAATCGCAGCATTATGAAATGTGGTGAATGTTTTCTCCATGGGGATAGATATGAAGATTTACATGTAAGAACCGAAGAATTACATGGACTGGTTCAAATAGTTCCAAACCACTAAACATCCTCTTAACTTGTTTAAGGCATTCACTTACAATCCGACGGATGTGGTGTACCCATCTAAGTGATTATTTGATCAGTCAAGGAAACAAATTATGCCCTTGCGTGTTAAACTATGAAGTCTTATTCCGAATTGCTAGAGTTACAGTTTATGTTGTTGACACAAATCTCACTAAGACTCTAGAAGAGCTTGAGAAAACTGCCTCGCACTTGAAGATGGAATTTGAGATGAAGAATCTTGGGAAAACTCATTTATGCCTTGACCTAAAGTTGAAGCATTGTTCTGACGGTACTTTGGTCTACCAGTCGAACTACACCCTGAATGTGTTACCTTTGAGTATACCTTTGATCGTCCATACATTATATGCAAATGAGACCCTTGAAGAGGTTATGGAATCTGAAATTCCATAGTTGAGTTCATCTTTACGCTTCGTTGTACTTAGCTCATTGTATTTAGACAGGACATCTCATTCACTGTTGATCTATTGGTAAAGATGCAGCACCGCGCCTACACGCAACCACTGAATTGGTATTAAAGACATACCTTGAAGGTACTACAAATTTGGGCAAATCAAATCCCGATGCATCTCGAGCGGATCCAACCCCCTGATCCTCGGAATGATGCTTGCTTTGTTTGTTATGCTGACGCAAGTTACTTATCAAACCCGCATAAGGCACATCCCCGGATGGTTATGTCTTTACCGTTAAGGGATATCGCAATATTTTAGAGGTCCACGATATGACCTTAGTTACGAAATCTTTGAATCGTTCCAAGACTCACCTTACTTCACTACGCCACAAGTGAGACATGCTTAGGAGTTCTTGTTGAGCATATTTGAAGTACTTGCTATTTTTCATCTATCGTTGAGTCCTGACGACAAACCAAGAAGATTATGCCACATGTATCTACCTGACCAAGCCATGAAGTATAGAAGGCCATAACAGATCTGTTCAAGGCCGATCAACTATCAAGAGTCTAGCATGAGTCATTCCTCTCATAGTTTGAGAACTTGAGGGCTTTTAGGGATCAGCATCTGAGGGCTGATAGGCAAGCCAATCGAATGAGGTGCTTTAAGGATAAATAATCCAATACTTCCACTCAAATTCAGCAGCTGATAGATGAAGGTTCAAGAACTGAGGAAAGGATCAAGGTGGTGACCTCTGATATCTAAAGGTTAGAGGAGCAGCTTGCTGTGCTGAAGGCTGAATAGACGACTCTCTTTGGCAAACTCCAGCAGCAAATTAAAGGAGTGAAGAAGGCAAATATGGAGCTGGAAGATGCTGAGTCTCAACTTGTCAATAGTAGTACTGTATTGGCCGAGCCTACTAGAATTTTCACCCTTATGCAGACTTACTATTCCAGAATAATTACTTTGGGTGAAGACGTACATCTGTTAGGCTAGGATCAATTGTAATCATTTTTACATGAAATAAAATATATTTCTATCTTCATTTTCATTTGTCTCAATGCTTGCCTTAAATTGAAGTTTTACCTATAGTAATCTAACTCCAACCATTCTCAACTTGCTTAGGCCTCCTTAATATAACAATCTTTTTCGTCCCATAAAGTTGGCTAATTTTTCTTTACAAACTTAGCAATAACTGGATGTCTTTGCAAGTTTTCTTCTAAATCTGTCAAGTAATATCCTCCCCTATCCAGTGCTTGGTGAATAACAAAAGGTCTTTCCTAAGTAGGACTCCATTTTCCAAAGCCTCTTACTTCTGATGTGGCTGCTTGAGGCTTCTACCCCTTGTTCGTTTGCCAAGCGCTCCCTTTCTTGCTTCCTTTCTTTTCCATACATCAATAATCATTTGATTAACGACCTGACTGCAATTACTTGGTTCTTCCTTCTTTGTTCTGACATTACTGGTTTTGGGGAGTTGGGAAGATATAAAGCCTATCCCATTCTTCCTTGGTGAGGACTAAACCTTGTTCCATAAGCTTTTGGGACGTCACCTTAGTCGGGCAGTCGTTCTCTTCAGCTCCTAAGCACTGGAGAATCCTAATACTATGATTGTAAAAGCTGGCTTCTGCAATATTAGTAATAGGGAGGAATGGCTGTGACTCGGCCTCCACCATCTGCCAAAATCCTGGTCCCATGGTTCATTCCTTATGGTAAACTGCTACTTGTTGGTGTAGGGTGGAAGGCATAGAGAGACTCTGATGAATCCAATCTCGGCCTAGCAAAGCTCCATAAGTGGAAGTGTTGTCCACTACGAAGAAAGCTAACATAATTTACTTGGAACCCAAGTCAACCTCCAAGGGCAATATCCTATGAGTTCAAGTAAACTGGAAACTGTTAGATCCGTGGGGATTAGATCTTCTTCACTTCTGCACACCCTTTTCATTTGTTTATATGGCAACACATTAACCGCAGCTCTTCTATCAATCAAAACCCTTTTGAAGGGCACTCTTTCCAGGTGAGGAGTTACATAAATAGGTTTGAGATGGTTGGCTATGGTCAAACTTGGGCGGTTGAAGACCATTATGCCTGAGTACACTCTTTCGGGCTCTTTTTTTGTGAGCTCGGGCAAACCTATTTTGTTCGACTCCTCTTTTCCCGCTTCTTCAACACTAACATGTCCCATCATAAGTTCTGTTGCCAAGTAATCACCCTCCATTGTGCCATTATATGTCATGTTTACGTGGAAATTGCTAAGTCCAGGTAAGTCATCCTTCTTGCCCCCAATGTGGTCTATGAATTCATCTAACCAGGCTTGTGCTTTTTTTGGCAACATCAACTTGGGCAACCTCTCCTCTGGAGTTATGCCAAAGTTTGGCATTTGTTCTGGAACCTCGCAAAGAGTATCGGCTACCAAAGGTGAAGGTATCCCCCTCTCGGGCGAGATAGTTCCAAAAAAAATTGGCTTCGAGCTCCATCTTGGTGTTGGCGTCATTACCATGTCCTCTTGAGCTCTCTTCAATATTATGTACTTTCCTGGATGAAAGTTTTGTGGCACATGCTCTCCTTCCCCTTCAATGTTGCTATTTGCCTTTTCTACCTCCCTCTTGCTCTTCCATTAAAGTTGATTTCTTCCCCCATAAGGTACTTCTAACTTTGCATTTTCAGAGGTTTCCGAGGTAGTGGAGACTTTTAATGAGTTCATTTGGGCTTTGTGCTGCCTCTAAACTCTCCTGATCCTAGAAGTTCCCATTTCTTTGATGGGCTTCCCGTCCTTTCCAACCACATACCATTTCCGTCAGAGTCAGGCATGACTCTTCTTCGTGACTGGAGTCACTATACTTTTCCTTACTCTAACATCTCCACCAGTATAGCTTGGCTGGGGTGGCCTCACATCCATCCATTTTGGTACTTTAGCTTCTCTGTCTTCGACTGCTTCAGAGGCTTCAAAATTTCTGAATACCTCTGATAAGCCCTTTGGTTGAGAATCTCCTCCCAACCTTTGGAAGACATTCTTGGAAGTCTCTTTCTCAGCTGCCCGCATGATACTCATGCAGCTTTCTTGTTCTTCTCTTTTCCTCCTTCCGATCAATTCCTGATCAATAATAGCTCATGATGCTGGTACTTCCAACTTACATTCACACTGACATTTGCTGCATAATACCACTCATTTGACTATGGTGGCTTTAGGCTTCTCGGGCAACTTGATAGCGCATTCTGTTGATCTGTCAACTTGCCTCATTTCTGTTTTCACCTCCCAGGTAGCTTTCCATTTCCCTTTCTTAACCCACGTCCGGTTGATCATGTTTATTGGGGCTTCCGAGAAGGGGTCATGTCAATCATCATATGGGCCTGCGGTTTCTCCAACAATTTTCCCTTCACTATAAGGTCTTGTATCCAATCCTTGAACTAGACACAATTGGTTATGGAGTGATTGAAAGTATAATGCAGCTTGCAATACTTCTTCCCTCTAAGCTCTTCTGGTTTAAGTATCTTTTTGGAGCTGTCGGGCACAATCACTCTTACCCACACTAACTCTTCATAAATTTCTGAAACCTTTGTTAAATCAAAGGAATAACTCTGGTATTTGGGGGGTTTCATAAGGACAAATCCATCATCATTCATCACCACTTTCTGATCCTTGACTGGTTGGACCAACCCATTCACTATTAAAAGCTTAGGGGGTCGTCATCTCTGCCGCACACATGTCCATCCATTCTCTTCTATGGCCATCATTTCACTCTGGCTCAACTCCTTCAAACTCCACTTGGTGAATTGCAGCTTTACTTTTGTAAAAAGGAAGATCCTTAGATAAGTGCTTCACTTGTTGTTCCTCAAGCAACAACTTCTTATATTTTGTGGCAGCAATCACCAACTTTTGCAACTTATTAAACTGTACATCATAAAACCTCTTCCTCAAAGCAGTTTCAAGGCCTTTTGAGCAATGGATATGAGTTGGGCATGATTGATGAGGAATTGGCACCTCATTCTTGTCTTCCTAAACCTCATCATGAAGTCCTCTGTAGACTCATGTTCATATTGTTTCACCTCCACAAGGTTATTAATGGACATCTCAGGCTCCATCTTATAAAACTACTCATGGAAGGCCATCTCCATTTGCCCCCAGTTAGCAATAGAATTGGGGGGCAACAAAGAGTACCACTGAGATGCTAAGCCAACCAACGAGTTCCCAAACAACCTCAACTTATAATTAGGATTGTCTTCAAATGCCACACAATGGTTAGAGAATTTGAAGATGTGATCTCTAGAGGATACACTGCCATCCTCTTCACTGAAAAATGGAAACGCGGGCATCTTCAAGTTGAGAGGAAAATGATTCTGCTCATCAATATACTCTGGGTATGGCTTCTGGTAAGTGATCATAAATAGCAGGCAAGCTTGGGGTTGAGCATTCTGGGCTATCATCCTTCTTAACTCGGCCAATTCATCCATGAGCTGCTGGTGAGCTGCATTGTTATGAGGGGTATGAGGAAGTTCCCACTTCGAGCTATGATCATTGCCCTAGAAAGTCTCTTTTCTTGGTTTGGGCTTCCTCCACTTGGCATCCCCTTCTCTTACTGGCCAATGGTAGGGGCCTATGAATGAGAGGCTTGTTTGCTTTGGTAGGCTCGCCTTTTCCACTGGATTATCCGCTTACCTAGGGCATCCCATACAGCATCCTATACTTCTTTCTTTCTTGCCCGCTATGCCCCCTACTATCTAGTGAAAATAATAGGGGGTTGGGCAACTCTGATTCTAGGATCTCCTCTAACACTTGCTGACTAGCTCCAGATCCTTCCTTGTTTTTTCCTTTATCCCTATTTTCCTCAAGTAAAGGAAATAGGCGAATAATTGGTTCTTTCTCAAAACTAGCCTCTATCATCACTTCCCTAGCATGGCTATCTTTCGAGGTAGAGTACTCCAGATCTAATCTTCTCTGCAAACTCCCTATTAAAGAACAGAGTCTGCTTACTTTTCCTCTGGTTTCTAGAGTGATCTTCTCCATACTCCTCAATACTTGAAGCATGGTGACTTACAAGTCCTCATTGGTCACCTTCCCTTCTGACTTCTCGGATGAAGTCGGGCTTTCTAGAATAGTTAGTCCAGCTTACTTTACATCTGTTATACAAGACTAAATGTGTCCCACCGGGCGTGCCAAAACTATGTTCGGGTGAAGATTTCTCCGGAAAGGGGTCCTCAGTCCTCAACACAGCTTTGGCACTTTGGATGTATAGTCGGGCTCTTGCTTGTTGACATGCTACAAGAAAAGGACAAAGTTAGTTCTGAAATGTGCCTTTGTAGAGCCTTAGGTGTAGGCCTTAAGGCTCGCAATCAAAACTAACCAAGTGCTAGACGTGCCACTGCTATCTCATTATAACAGATGTAGAACAAGTGTGTTTCAGTCGGTTACTTGCGCCCCAAGTTACTCAGACTTTTTGTTATCAACGGATTGTCGTGGATGGGTTAAGTCCACATTAAGTTCTTTTTCTTCCCTTGCGAACAAGGACTTTCAGTTCATAGTCTTGTATGTTCGAATGAAGGGAGTCTAGGTCCCTTAAGTCATTTGTTTGGTTCTTGATTTGTTTTAAATGAAAGCATATCCATTAGACTGACCAGATCCAAATACAAATAAGGCTTTTAAAGTAGGAAAAAAGGCGGATATGACTTGAATACATACTGGAGAATGCATTAAGTAATAGATCTACAAATTCAGAAAGCAAACAAAGAGCTTTGGGCAAGATTTCACCTTGTCTGTCAAGGTTGAACTCATTGCAGTCACTTCTCTTTGTGATTACAGGGCTTATAGGCTAAAAAGGGATGGATGGTAAATAAGTTTACACAAGGGAATCGATACTACGCCACTAGGGGTGAAAGCAGAGCTTCTAAACAAGACAAAAGATAGCTTTTGTAGGGAATTATCCTGAAAATGACTGAGATCTGGGCTGATTACAGCTTTTGGATGTAAATCTGGCTGGAGAGCAGAATCTGTATGTTTGTTTGTTTGATTGGTTGAGTGTCTTTGTCTTTAGGGCCTCTTTTTCCTTTTATATGCCAATTAGCCTGACTGTTGTGACTTTGCTCTTGCTGGAAAACAATTGGACGGTAATGACTCATCATCTTTTTACTTGTATTGCCACTGAAAAGCACTTTTTGGCTGATTGTGAGTTAGTCTCCATCACTTGATATTTAAACCATAGGCACATGGTCTATGCATTAATGGGAAAGCGCCAATTTGTCTCTAGGCCTGATGCTGGGCTTCAGGCAAGTCTTCTTCTAATTGGCATCTCTAGGGTTCCTCACACTTGCAGCCCAATATTCAAATATTAACCCAAACATGAGTTTCTCGTCCTAGAGACATCTTAGACCCGCAATCAATCTTTCTGACCTAGCATTTCGAACATGTGATGATGCTTCTGACACTGTTAAGACCTTTCTCAGCCCCGTGACTAAATCCATATAAGGTGAACTTGTGATCCGAACCGAACAAAATCTTACAAGCTTGGATTCAATATGCATGGAGGATAATTAAGGTAGCTTGGACATGACAATATTTACAAATGAAGGGAGACTAGGGCCAACTTCAACCAACCTCGAAGAGGATTCAAATTAGAGTAACGCTAGGTAGACCAAAATTTTAAATCAAATTTGCAAACTAAATGATGTGTCACCAATAAGAAATAAGTATATTAACAACACTTAAATAATAATCTAATCATCAACAATCACACCTTTTAATTTATAAAATTTGATTGAAAAATTTGAACTCACTAATTAACCTTGCCGGGGAGGGGGAGGGCACGGGGTGCACTGACTTTCCAAATCACGAAAGCCATTTTACTATTTAAATTATTCTTATTAGTTTAATGTCAGTCTCCTTCTGCTTTTCTGTCTTTGCGTTATATTCTTCACTGTTGCATCTTCAATCAATTATCGTCTTTCATATGAACTCAAAAACACAAAAAAATAAAATCCCATGCCCCCAATGTAGTGATCAGACCTAGACCACGACGCGACGTGATTCTCCTAGTGAAACCTAAGAAGACCTAGGAACCCTAGAAAGCAATTTAATAAGAAGACCATGACTGAACTAAAATAATTAAAACCAATCCATTGACCCATCACCACCCTGCAACTAGTGCAAGTCCGCTGCACCCACGAGCCAAGGCCGCCAGGGGAAGGCGGAGCCACCACTAAACAGTTGAGAAGGACCACATAACACAAAAAATCAAGCCATAGGGGGGGATCTAACTCCCCAACAACAAAAAATCACCAGCCCAAACCTGCAGATCTAGTCCCAAAAACAGGGGAGAAACCCTGTACTGGAATAAATCTGGAGAAATGGATCGGAGGCATGCAACTGAGCCGAAAAGGATGGTCGCCAACAAAGGGAGGGGAGAAAAAGGTGTTGTGTAACACCACGGATGAGTGGATGGGCGCCGGGGGGGGGGGGTTGGGGGAGAGACTGGGTAGGAAGCGGGGAGGAGAGGCTAGGAGGAAGGGGACGCTAGAAGGAGGGAGGAGAGGCTGCCACCGGTCCCAAGCCAAAGCAAGGAACCGGCGGCTGGAGTTTGCAGGTTTTGGGGTTGAGTTTGGAGAGGAAGAGGAGAGCGGCTAGGGTTTTTTTAGATTCCTTATATAGATTAATTAGTATATTTAATTTTATGCTATTTTGTAGACCTTGTAAACGAGTTGCATTTGTTGTTTCATGTCATATCCATTATCTTAACAGGTTTTGTCGTATCAAACTTGTTATCTTAACGTGTTCTTAACAAGTGACTCAATAACAACCCGATTCGTTAATGGATAGTGTCGTTTCGTGTCAGATTAACGGGTCATGCAAAAAGTTGTCATGTCATGTCTAGATTTCACAAACTATTTCTTATTCGGGTTCTTAACAGGTGACCCGATAACGACCAGACTTATAAAGGGATTCTTAATGGGTGACCTGATAACCACCCGACTCGTTAACGGATGAACCGTAACCTATTATTTTTGTGTCGTTTCATGTTGAGTTAACAGGTAGTGCAAGAAATTGTCAAGCGTGATATTTTGGACCAAGAAAATAAGTAAAAATAAAATAAAATAAAGGCCTAGTGGTTTAAAATGAATGACGAGTTCCTCGGCTAGTGGCATCTTAAACCCGCACTCAATCTTCCTGACCTAGCAACATTTCGAACATGTGGGGTTGGTGGCTACAACCATGTAAGGTGAACTTGCAATCCGAAACGGACAAAAGCTTAAAAGCCCGGATTCAATGTACATGGAGGAGGATAATTAAGGTAGTTTGCACATGACGAAGTTTATAAAATGAAAGGATACTAGGGCCAACTTCAACCAACCCAGAAGAGGATTCAAGCGTGCCAAGTGCAAAGTGCGAAGATAGATGCAAGGAGGCTATCCAGGGACACCATCTCCCTATACTTAATTTGGGAAAACGATTTCTACCCACCTCTTGTCACCATCTTCACCCACTTAATTATTTTTATTTATTAATTCTCTTTAGGTTATTTTATGGCCACCCAACATTTTGTCAAATGCATGCAGCCAACTTCAAAATTTAAAAGTAAATGAATAATGTGTTGTAATAAGAAATGACTATTTAGGCGTAGAAGGATTTTAAATAAATTTTATCATCTAAATACATCCCAAGTCATTTCTAACATTAGATAACATATGAAGCGATGTTTAGGCCTTGAAGGTTTTCAAGTAACATTTTAGGCTTATTTTTACCTATACATCTTATAACTCCACTTTGATCTCATTTTGTCCAATATAACTCAAAAGTTAACACTTTATTCTCTGAAACTCAAAAGTCACCACTTTAAAAGAAATTATAGAGATGAAAACTATAAAAAAGAAATCGATTAGCCTGCCGCACCCAAATCAACTCACATAAGAAATAAACATATCTAAGGCAATGTAGAGTGAATTTTGAGTTTTGTAGAGATGACTTTCAAGTTTCAGGGGGAAAATGGGATCAAAATGAGTTTTAGAGGACAAAGTGGAGCGAACTTTGAGTTTTAAGAAGTAAAATAACGATTTTTGAGTTACAAAGAGCAAATGAGATTGAAATCAAGTTTCAGGGGATATAACTAAAAATAAGCCAAAATTTATTATTTGAATACACTCCAAGTCATTAATAACTAAATAACTAGCATTCTATGATTCTTTATAGTGAAACTTGGTTCCATTTTTTATTGTTGAACAAAATTCTAACTAGTAAACGTACAAATATGAAAAATTATTTTTTTTACGAATAAAAAAATAACTAAAGACTATAGAACTTTTTACGAATAAAAAAACTAACTAAAGACTATAGAATTCATCCGTCGATAGTCCATGGCACATAAGTGGTGGATAGAATGGTTTCATGCATGGTTCAAATGTGGTTTGGCTTCTATTTTCTTTTCTTTTTAAAAATAAATAAAAGATGATAGTTCACCCTTCTGGAGGTTGAGAAGATTCATAGAAGCATTTTAACCTTCTATTGGCCACCATCGTGCGATTCACCAACGTCAATAATTAAACTCAAAATGTGCCTTGTAGAATACAAATATGAAATTCATCTCCAACCACTAAACCAGCACATGGTAGTTGGCCCATGCTTCTATTTTAGGTAAGACAATACATGCTTTAAATAAATAACGATGGGCCATGCGCTGGCATGTGATCAGCAGGGCCTTGCACATGAAATGCAGCTGGAGGCTGCTGCTGAAGGCCTTTTTGAGGCTGCACGAGATTGGGCTGCAGGGGCTGGCCCACGGGGAGAAAAGGCTGGGCGGGGACACCGGCTGCAGGGACGGCAGGAAGCATAGCAACAGTGCTGGGTCAGTTTTTGTTTGTGCCTCGAAAGTCATGAGACGCGAGCGCAAATCGGGGAACTCCGGCAGAGGGAGATTTAAATAATAGCGGTTGCAAATATTGAAAAATCAGGACCAAGACCTTTAAGGACAAAGCTCACCAAATCAGTATTAGAAATAGGTTGATTAATAGGAGCAAGAGAACAATAAACTTAGCCTGGTGAAGATAATCAGAGATGGAGTGGGAGCCTATCGTAAGTGCCAGAAGTTGAAACCGGAGATTCGCAGCATTAGTCAGTGAAGCCTGAGAAAAATGCATATGGATATCTTTGGCAGATGTTTTGCCAATAGTAAGTGACAAAATAGGTTCAAAAAGAGTGGAAGTCAAATAACTGACAACCAGATCAGTCTGAAACCACAGAACAATAGCCAGATTCAGTTTGACAGGTTCCTTGTCAGCAGCAAGAAGAGTGGCGGCAGGGGCCAGAGTCGTGCCATCAACATAGCCAAATAAATTATGACCGAGAAGAAACGGCTTCATCTGATTAAGACAAAAGAGGTAGTTGGAATCGTTGAGTTTCGAAAAGTGAGCAACGTTACGACCGGAGAAAGAGGCGGGTAGAGGATGAAGAAGCTTGTGCAGCCATGGGGAATAGGGAGTAGGTAGGCACGGGCCACGGCAAAGGAAAAACAATTTGGGGAATATCAACTTTGAGGGGGACGGCAAATTGGGGAGAAAGAGGAAGGAGGCTAGGGTTGTACTAGGAAAAGGGAACCTAAAACTAGTAATACCATGTAGAATTGTAATTCCTTGATTTGATAACACAATATTACAAATATATACTAGCAGCCTACCATCCCTGCCGCCGTCGGAGCACCTCCAACCAAGCACGAACCAACACCTCCAGGAGACACCGGAGATCAAGACACTCCAAGCCCCAAAATCGGAAAATAAGAAATCTTCAACATCCACTAACAGCCACAACAAAGATCTAAACCACAAAACAAAGGAAGCCAGTGGGAAATTACATCCCACAGGCAAAGGAGCCGAGAACAACAAACACAAGGAAGGCGGTGGTGTGGACACCCGAGCCAATGGGAAATTAATAACAATAAGATTATGAAATATGTTAGCAATTGAATTACATTGTTTTGAGCTGAGTTTAAGGAGCTCTCATACAGGTTTATAAACAACAGTTCATTATCCGGAGTACTAAGCGTTGAACAATAAACAGACATCATTCAGAGAGCCTCCAATACTTGGCAACGATACTCTCCGAGGGCCCAAATGGGAAAAATGTTCCGGTAGGCTGAATAGCTGATCATACAGTTCTTGTTGAAGACACCAGTGATCTCCTGTATGGGAAGTGAAAACGTTATTGAGGTCATATAGCCTTCGTAAGTGGTAATCATAGTTACAAACTTCCTACATGAGATTTACTCTCTAAGATCTTGGTTTCCGTTACATATATACTCAATGAAGAAAGTGGAGGTTCCACCGTAAAACCAATTGGTAATATATGGAGAGTAGCCCAACAACTTATAAGCACATTCAAGGTCCCTTTTGTCCTCAATGTGTGATTAATACGTACTCTCAACACATCCCTCACGTGTGGCGAACTTTCAAGCCTAACACGTGGACAGCACAAATCGTGTGACGTGGAGCACGTGTGCCCGTAGATCTTCACACATGGACAACCTACTTTGATACCATGAATAAAGTTGAGGTTTCACCATAAAACCAATTGGAAACAGGAGTAACCCAATTACTTATCAGAACATGCAAGGTCCCTCATTTCCCCGATGTGGGATTCATACTCTCAACACTTCAGATTGTTCAATTTGCCTATTTGAATAACACTAATTACATATATTACTTGCTCCAAAAGCTATACATATATTTATAAGGTTTAATGACTCTCTGCAGCCTAGAAAAGTACTAAAGGTCTTTACACCTGCATTGCTCTCTGTACGGTTTTCTTCTACGTTGGCTAGATGTTTTGAAAATTGCAGTTAGCATGTCTGTAATAAAACCAAACCAAATGGATTTCTATGAAGACAGAAAAAACCATGTTAGCTTGTAATTGTAGATTGCACGGTCAAGAGGGTATAAAGACTCGTGTGAAATACATGGAAAGAGTTGCCAATTTACCTTCTGAGGAAAATCTCCATTTTTCATTTGAGAATTGATTAGTACTCTAGCTGCCCGATGCAACGGAGTTGGGTCTCTCTTAGCCTTTCAAGGAGGAGAACATAACAAGAAATACAGGTATTAAAGTGAGCAACATATGGGTGTCATGGGAGAAGGATGAATTTGATAAATCACATGGAAAGGAGAATAAGTGATGAATTTGTTGTACCTGCCCAGCACCAATAAGGGCCAACATAGCCCATGCAGTATGAACTATATGTGGCCTATTGTCCTTGAGATTTGTATACACCTGACATACAAACAGTCAGCATTAAGTTATGCAAGTCGAAAGTAGATCATACATTTTGCCAAATGTGTATGCGAATGAAAACCAAGAATTGAGTGGAGGATTTGTCATAATAGAGGAATAAAGTAAGCTCCGGGCCTATGAAAGACAACGAAGTATATTTCAAATTTGAGGAATCATTAACCTTGTTCTGACATGATAGATAGCTTTCTCCCCATCCACCTGAAGGAAGCTCTTTGGATAACAAAAAGTCGCATGCTTTACAGATGCTTGAGCAGTCTTCATATGTCCTTCCCGCAGCAACCAACCCCTTTATTCCAAACCACCCAGCATAGGTGAAGCATACTCCCCAGGAACCATACCTATACAACCAAAAACATAGAGCCATCATACACCCAGACCACGCAGTGAAATGTCCCGTATATGTATGCATGTATTTTTAATTGAAAGAAAAAACAAACCAAGATCCATCTGTTGCTTGTATCGTTTCAATGAACTTTGCAGCACGAGCAATGCAGTTTTCTATTTCATCACTCCTATGCCCAGGACATAACCTTTTGAACAATGCAAGTGCTTGAATTGCTGCTGAGGTGCATTCAACATATCTGCATCCCCGTTCCAATCAAGATGACTTCAGGCATTTTCCATGATATAGAATCCATGATATAGAATAAAATGTATAGAATTCAAAAGGTAGTGTACAGAAATCGTACGGATAATCAATGACGATGTCACCAAAAGTTTCGGCAGGGTTGATTAGCTGAAAATAGAATACAAATAATCATATGCATATGATCTCACCATCATCCATGTAGAAGGAAGAAAACGGTAAAAAAAAAAAAAAAAGCTCATAAATGATACTTACCTCTAACCACTGATACGATCTAGTTAGTTCATAAGTCGCAAAACCACCATCGTCATTCTGCGGTGCAGAACCCAAAGAATTAGGGAATTAGTTAAATAATTGTAAAACGCAAATGCAGGAACATGTAAATATTCTGTCAACAAATTTAGACTTGAGCTGCTGATTAGAATCATGACATGCTTGACAGAACTAAACATGCATGTGTGCATATATCATGCAGAAATACTTGCATGTACAGTCTTTCCTTTATATTCTCATAACTATATATCCTACACTTTCTCCATAGCTTCCAATTTTTTGATGGATATTAGAGTAATATTTTTTACCGTAGTATACAGATTACATAATAAAATGGTCAATTAAGCAGGGATTTATTTTTCATTTCATATATGACGAGAGACGAGGAGGGTTCTCTTGAAAATATAGATTATAAAAAAGAATACGGGTTGCCACATTATGTCTGGTCAGATTCAACTCCCGTATAGCCAGTGATTACCTGTAAGGAAAGGGTAACATTTACAGCATCATAAAATCGCTTTATATCCAATGATTCACCAACTGTTTCTGTTGGAAGTTTCGATAGTAATAAGGCAGCCTGCACAAAGAAAAAATATTAAGAAAAGTAATGTCTGCATGTGAAATGTTGAGTGTTCAAGCTACCTTCAGTCCTTCAGCTGTGCAGTCAGAGATAGGCCACCCATGATCTGCGGTTGAGAATGGCCAAGCACCTTTTGAAATGTGACGATACCAATAATCCAGATCTCCAGGACAATCTTCCAAGACCTTCAAAGCAAAGTATTAGTCGAGCAACGATAATTATCATAAATGTTGAATGATACAGTTCGATTTTCTGCCTATGAAAACCTGGGAATCTTTGATATACTGATGCGCTTTTCTTAAAGTAGGTCCATATTCTTCAACCAGGTTAGTTGATATAATTGCTTGAATGGCAAAAGAAGTATCCCATGCTTGACTTCCATTGTAGCCCTGCAGTAAGAGGAAAAATAACATTAAATTAGAAACAATCAGGTAAGAAAGAGGGAGTGTGGAAAGAGATGGGGAGGAACTTAAAATCTGTTCGAAACAATTTAATGCTATAACTGACCTGCATTTTCATGCCATCTTCAGCAATCCACAAATAATCAGGGATTCTCGGGAGATGCAATTTGAATGCTTCTGAGTTTGGATCCTCCGCCCAACAACAAAGCATATTTAACACCTACATCGTTTATGAAATAGACAATCAAGAATCACACAACTACTTACCAAATCAATCTGTAAGCCAAAAATACATGTCAATTGCGCAATTCCAACGGCAAAATATGTATGAGATCTTTTGGTAGATGATGATATGCATAAAATATATTCTGCATGCATACCTTGTTAACAGGCCCTATGCATATATACCGAGTATTTTCATCTTCATAATGAATATGCTGCATTACAGTCTTCAAAGCACTCTCCCTCAATTCTTTTGCAGGCCAACGTGTGAAAACAGGTTCATAAACATAGTGAAGAGACCCCCACAAGACATCTTGTACCATTGGGTGTGGATAGTATAGATCTTCCTAGAAATTGTATAAAGCATCCCATGTAAGCATAAAAAACATATGCAAGTGAATTGTCACTAATAGATTTACCTGTACAACTAAAATTCGATGGAAAAATGCATGCGCACATATACATAGACGCAGGGAAAACGTGTTGTATTGTATTTGGAGAGTTATAGGAAAGCAATCCAACAATTAACCATGTCTAGGACCCTAAAATCAAAATTGTACTTTCACAAATAGCTATCATATATTTCACCTGTGAGTCTGTGACTAACCCTATGAAAGATAAGAATGTTCATTAAACTCACAGACATGGGACCTTTACGCAGGGGTGCTGGAGGAAGCAGAGTATATTGAAAGCGCAGATGTTTCTTACCAACCTTTGCACATAGATTGCGAGCTCTATTCCAATCAACTTCATGATAGGGGACTGTATAAAGCTCCTTCCTCAATGACCGGATTGTGGGTGTGATAGGTCCAACAAACCTTTTCCCATACAAATACGACATGGGCAAATACACCATTCGACAATGACACCACATTCTTCCTGTAAGTGTAAAATTTGAAATTCATAAACCGTAAAGATTAGAAGTTAGCCAGTTAACAGCATGGACAAGTCTATGGACATATTAATGCTACTAAGACCTCTGTTATTTAATCAAGATTTTTAATGAAAGGAGGTCTGAATTTCTCTTATCCTGCCTAGAATGAACCTAAAGCATCGAAATAAAATGTGCAATAATGATGAGAGACCTGGATGAAATGGCAGAGAGTAAGGACATAGCCATACTTCAGGCGGCAGTGGATTATTCCCGGACCATTCATATGCCCCAAGTACCTATCATCATCAAAGACGCATGTCAACTTATATTTCTGAATGACTACACAGTGGGAACAATCCAACAAGATAAACATTGAGTTCATACTGAAAGCCACATTTTGCCCCAAGAAGTAATTGCAGTCACGCCACCATGGTCTAATATCCATTTCCGTGCAAGTTCGATTGCCCCTTGTCCTTCATCCGCACCTTCGCCAAGCAACCTCAAAGTAACATAATTTAGTGCAGTACCAAACATGGTACTTGGCCCCTCGATATGCAGACCCCATCCCCCATCTTCATTCTGCAAACACAATTCATCCATAAATTTCTTATCTTATTATCAAACAGAGAGAAAGTAACCTGAAATTCTATATGGAAAGGAAAGCGTTCTTAATAAAATAAAAAAATGAAAAACTATCATTTCATGAGAAACCATTCTTGCCTGGTGATTATAAAGATATCTGCACATCTCACGTTGATGTTCTTTCGATAACACAGCATTTAGAGCTCCAGTAATTGAAAGTGTAATGATCTGTTGCAATTGATGAGTAATACTTAGTCACCCAACAATTACCAACTGGACCAAATAATAAAGAATTTAATCATTTCAGTAAGAAGAAAGGATGTGGAGTTCCAAAACGACATGCAGCCATTTTTGGAATGTCAAACTTATTTCTCAGATTTAACCATGATATCTATATTTTCTGTGTTTAGGGTACAAGCATTGGTGGAAACACATAGTGATTACTAGTTTTCTCCCTTACCAAACCCGGGAGCAGAAACATGGGACCCCCATAATCCCCAGCCCAATGACCATCATGCGCCTGGATTGTTGAATAAAAACTGAGAGCCCTTCGTAAAGTGGTTGCCACTGCCTCTTCCTTCACCTCTTCTTGATCTTTAACTTTGAGTTGCGGTAGATTAGTGGCACGTGGATTCTCCTTTGCAAACTACATTTCAGAAATAAGAACAAAAGACATTCATTTAAAAAAAAAAGTAGGGTTACAAAACATGGGTAATCAAACAACCCAAACACTAATCTCAGAACTCGTATGATTTGGCCTAAACTAACTAAAATTATTTGCTCATTCATTCTGGCAGGGGATTAACAAATTAGGCATAATTTAGGAGACTAATTGCAAGGATGGATAACACCCCGGCAGCTATAAGTTTATACAAAAGCACTCCAAGAGCTCAGTTGGAGAACACGAAACACATATCACTCGAAAGAAAAACATCATTCAAACTTACAATGCCTAATACTACACAAGAAATCCTACAATGCAGTGTGAAAAACCTGACCACCTTGTTCAACAGCATTATCAAATTCAGCAGTTCTACTGATTTTATACATAATTCGATGATCCAGAACACCGCAACGATAATTTAAACAGTTTATATACAAATTCACTAAATAAATAAATACCCTTTTCCCAGCCATATGCAGTATATTCAATTTCTAGAGAATGAATTGAAAAAAAAAAACAAAAACAAAAACAAAACCCAGGTGAAAAAGAACCTGAATTCTCATGAGGAGGTCGGAGCTGTGCCGCCTTTCGAAACGACTGTTCCAGAAAGCCTTGCGGGCATCTTCAATTTGCTGAAGCTCTTCTGGGGTTCCAATCTCTGGGTGGAACTCCCACACTTGGCGGCCCAAGTGGTTGTTCACACTCTTCAGCCACTGACCGCCACCTTCTCCTCCTACTGTCAATGCCCCTACCTTCAGCTTCCACATTTTTTACTTCTCTTTTAATTCTTCAGAACTAATGAGTTCTTGCAAATTTGCCAATCAATGCCAAAGAAAGTTTGAATCTTTTTTGTGGGTTTTGTGTTAATTGGAGAAATTGATCATTGAACTTTCACTTTGAAAGAAAGACTGTTTCTTCAACTTGGAATTGGGTTCTGAGTGGAAAGAAAGAAACTTGGAATTGGGCATTTGGAAGTGCCGCTTGGTATTTTGGGAAGAAAACTGAAAAGGGAGGGGACGGATTTGGATCCCATCCGGATTCAAATGGTGGGAATTTAAAAGATTTTCATATTTTAATTATTCATTGTAGGTTGTGCAATCAGAATTTTTTTTTTTTTTATTTAAAATTAAACATAGATTATAACTTTTTATGCAAAATAAAAACAAAAAAAATTAAATATATTTATATGCAGTACTTCACTCAATCCATGTGAAGTTGTGAACATGGTCTAAAATATCCATAATATCCCGATATTTTCATCGAAATTTCCGTGTTTTTAGACTACCGATATTTCCCATGTCATCGATATTTCTATCGAAATTTCCTTATTTTTTAAATTTCTATATTTAAAAAAACACCAAGAGGATTCGAACCCCTCCAATTTTACTCCTTCAACACCTTAACCACCATATCACTTATATTTTTGTGAAAATATGCTAAAATATTTATATATTTTCTACACTCACAATGTTTGCCAGCTCGCTATATAATCAACTTAAATCAGTTAAATCCATCATGCAATGCATTTCCTTCCAATTTTTTATGATAAACTAATAGATAATTGACTAAATAAACATCCTGCAAAGTTTCAATAAAAATTTCCAAGTTTTTCTTACAATTTCCGTGGTTTTTATTCAATTTTTATCGATATCGATAATATCCCGATATTTCCATCGAAATTTCCGTGTTTTTGGACTACCGATATTTCCGATATCAACGATATTTTAGACCTTGGTTGTGAACACATCAATTTTTGAGATTTTCTTTCTTCATTTTTGCTGGCCACGAGCACATCAATAGACAATAATTTTGTATTTATATAAAAAAAATATCAGTATTATTCTAATATATAGTTAAGAATCCGGATTCTCGCCAGATCTTTTTTGTGAGAATCTTAAGATCCGTGAATCGTGTCTGTTCATGGTACATTGTGCGATGATAAATCATTTTAAGTATTTTTATTTAAAATTAAACACAAACAGTATCTAACAAAAACTGATCACATGATGTAAGATGAACGATCACGATTCACGAATCACCAGAATCCTCTGCGAATCCCTATGATCCTCACCAAAAGAATTCGGAGAGGATCATGTTGGTATAGTAAAATACTATTTTAGACTTCGGCAGAAAAAAGTGTAATCAATTAATTATACTTAAGTTGATCTGCCATTTTTTGGGGCAAATCTATACAAGTACCGGTATTGTATATGCTTATGGTAGTCATTTGGTGATTAATATTTATGCTTGTTTGTTTGAATTGTCTCCAAATCATTAAATTTAACTGGAGAATGCACTCACATGGTAACCCTGGTAACTGTTACAGTCCATTAATGGAATTTTGTTGTCGCTTCTTGTAAAAAATGTTAAAATCAAAGGAAGTTAAGGTCCATTAAACCAACTCCATAGAAACCTTTTGATAAATTTCTTGTACAAGATATTTCTTCACATCATCACAAGAATTCGCCTCCCCTAAAAGAATACTGTTGTATAAATACAATACAAGTAGTTTGACTGTTTTGTTGGGTTGAATGGAAAATTGGTTCTTGTTGCATAATTTGCATTAAATTAATCAGTTCTAATTTCTAACAGCTACCAGTATAACTGGATAATGATAAATATACACAATTCTTATCCACAGCTGGATCATTATCACTAACGAAGTCTAGCATAGCCACTATTCACTACATAACTGCTTATTGATCCACATTGTCCCTGCTCACCATAACCATTTTATTTCAAAACTAGGGTCACCACCAATCACAACCATATATTATCGAGACATTATTGTATATAATATGAAAAATGTTAAGGAGATCAAATTTTTGTACGGTATTAGCGTACCATCTGATATAATAAGGAATGTATGTGTGTTGTGCCAAGTAATACGTTTTTCTCATTAGATGTTGGTTATATATATGCATCATTTACATTAACCTCATCAAATTTTTTTTATCAAAGTTTGGTAATGTATGTTTCAATTTATTATGAGCTATTACATGTAATTATGTTTTAATTTGTTATGGGAGTATTATTTGTCGTGATCTTATTCATTAGAGTTAGTTTTGTAAAATTTCGCATATACATTTGTCGTAAAATTGTTATGGGAGTATTATTTGTCGTGTTCTTTTCTTAAGTGTTAGTTTTGTAAAATTTGGCATATATATTTGTCGCAAAACGAATTTAATTTATGGTTACTTTGCTCGTTTATGTTTATATTACAATTTGGAATTCATCCTTTTTTAGAGAAAAATTATTTATTGTCCACTGCTGATCGCTCGGCCTCGTAACATTCTTATATAGTTTTTGTTTTCTTTCACATTGTATGTCCCGTTATCAACCAAAAGAAAGAGTTAGGTAAGATTAGTGAACTTGGATTGTCTCCCTTCCCACTTCCCATCCATTCTTATTTGTGCGGTCACGGTTAAGCCACAGCAACATTTTATATTGATTTTTTTATAGAGATAATAAGATAAAAAGCAACATAAATATAAAATGTTGACGTGGCTTAACCGCAACCACACAAATAGGAAGTGATGAAAGAGGATGGAAAGTGGAAGGGCAGACAATCCAAGTCCAAGATTAGTAGGGCCAACAAGTAAAACAATGGCAACAATTATGAAGAAAAATAGTCATGGCTCAGAGGGACAGCCGGCCAAACTTTTTCTGACCAAGTATTTGGCCGACTATTGTTTGGCCTTTGTAGGAAATAGCGAGTCTAACCAAGTATTCGTCCGTCTTCTCACATAATTCTAATATTCTATACATGAAAAAATGAGGTTGAACCTTATAACTGATGAGTTCGCAATTAATTTATTTTTCACTTTCTTAGTGTACATATATCGTTATATATATAAAAAAAACAAAAGCCGTGAATAACAACTATACAATATTCAAAAGAAAAGGACCATGTTAAGTTATTTTTTTTGGTAACATAAGACCATCTCCAACCCTTGGAGATAAACTTTAAAAATTTAAGCCATAAAATTGTATTGTTTAGCATACAATGTACTTCAACTTACAAATGTAATTAGCTATCATTTTCCTCAAATATACAAAACTTTCATTTCTCTCTCTAAAGTTTCGCTCTCTAGTTCTTTATTTTCTCTCATCCTTTATTGTTCTTTGATTCTTTCTTTTTTGATTCTTTCTCAATGTAGTTAACAAAAATGTTGTGTCCATGAATACATTGGAGAACAGGACCTTGCTTGTACAAGAGGTGTAGCTCTTTCCCCAACCAACATCATCGGTCTGCATGTTGAGTAAAAATTCAACACTTCTGCTACTGCCTCACAATTGTAATAAGTCCTGCCAGCTTCCTCTAACCCTTTAATTGCAAACCAAGTTTCATGCATGAAGCAGATCCCCTAATTTCCATACCTGTGAATTAATAAAGCATGACCAAAGGATCCTTATCTAGTTCCCCGAATCGATCTACTAGTAGATTCAATTTTCGGGAACCAACTGCTCAATTTTTTGGACGCATACTCTGACTACAACCAAATAGCCATGCACGAGCCCGATAAGGAGAAAACCGCATTCGTGATCGAGCGAGGCACCTACTGCTACAAGGTCATACATTTTGGCCTCAAGAACGCGGGAGCCACTTACCAACGATTGGTAAACATGATGTTTAAGAAGCAAATTGGCGTAACCATGGAGGTCTAAGTCGACGACATCATGGTGAAGGGCAAGCAGCGTTCAGACCACATCGGCAACTTGGCGGAAACTTTCAACATCCTTAGATAGTACAAGATGAAGCTCAATCCTGCCAAATGTACATTTGAAGTATCTTCAGGCAGATTCTTAGGGTACCTAGTAACCCAATGAGGAATCGAAGCACATCCTAAGCAAATCTGAGCAATCCTAGAGATGAAATCTCCAACTACCTTGAATGAGATCCAAAGCATGACCGGACAAGCAGCCGCACTCAACCGCTTCCTCTCGCGGTCCACCGATCGATGCAATCATTTTTTCAAAGCTATCAAGAGGGCACAATGAGACAAATGGGATGATGAGTGCGAAAGAGCTTTCCAATACCTGAAGAAGTATCTCACATTACCTCTCTTACTATCCAAGTCGGAAGTAACAAAGGATTTATACATTTACTTGGCAGTCTCGGAAGTAGCAATGAGCTCTGCCCTCATAAGAGAAGAGTTGCGGGCCCAACTACCGATATTCTACACTTCTAAAGCTCTTCTTAATGCGGAAACTAGATATCCGAAGATCAAGATATTAATTTTGGCGCTAGTTGTTGTGGCTCAAAAGCTCAGACCATATTTTCAAGCTCATACAATCATCGTCAGTGGCGAAGCCACGTAGGCGCAAGGAAGGGCGGCCGCCAGAAATCAACACTGAAATTAAGGAACCGCCCATCTTGTTCGTCTTTGCTCATCGGAGAATCTAGTTCTGCAGCGGCTGCACTGTTATGTGCGGGCCTGCTAGGGTTCTTTTTTTTAAATACCTAGGTTATACGACGCCGTTTTGGACCTGGGTTTAAAAATAATTTGAAACGACATCGTCTTATTGAATAAAAGCCTGAGACTTCGCTTCCTTCTTGGGTTGCAAACTTGGAAGCGTTTCCGTATCTTTCTATTTCTCAGACATTCCCTGTCTTCTTTCCTCTCTCTCTCTCTCTAGGATTGTTTACTTAGTCTATGGCATTCTTTCTGCATCCCAAATAAGCTGTGATGAAGCAGATCAGAATCCATTGGGAGCGGTGCAGACATTGCTTATTTTTTATTATTTTTTATTTTTTATTTTATGTTTTATTAATTTTTCCTTCAAAAAAATTTGCATGAATGCCAGACCCCTTCGTCTTCTTCTCTACAATCTGGTGTAATGAGAACTATCATGGAGTTTTAATTGTTTTTTGTTTTCGTATTATACATTGTCACATAGGTAATAGATAAGGAACCTGAAAGTAGTATGGATCCCACTAATTCTTGTTCATTGTTTTGGCTAAAATGCAGTACATAATTAAAATGAAAAACGTTTACTCTTTTATATTTCGCCCATCCTCCTGGTAATTTCTGGTTTCGTCGTTGGTCATCGTCATGACTCAATATCCTCTACGATCAATCCTATATGGTCCAGATGCTTCTCAACGAGTAATGAAATAGACGTTGGAACTTGGCCAATACGGCTTAGTTTTTTGACCCCACACGGCGATAAAGGCCTAAGCCTTGGCCAACTTCATAGTAGAATTCACTCCTAGCCTAGGTGACGCAATAGAGCGACCCAATGACGCCTTAGAGGCAACCGAGCACGCCCTAGCCACGCCTGCTTCACCCGATGGAGACTTCTGGCATTTGCATGTCGACAGCGCATCCAACTACAAGGGCTTGAGAGTAGGCATGGTCCTTGTCACCCCAGACGGTTCGATGCTTGAGCAGGCAATCACTCTAGGCTTCAAAGCATCCAAAAAATAAGCAGAGTACGAGGCCCTACTAGCAGGCCTTTGAATGGCAAAATACTTGGCGGTGAAAAAGCTTGCAATTCATTCTGATTCCCAACTAATCACCAGCCAAGCTACTAGGAGTACACGGCAAAACATCTGAAGATGGCGTAATACCTAGAGAAGGTACGAAAGCAACTTGAGGCGTTTCAGACTTACACCCTCACTCAAGTTCCGCAGGCAAACAACGTCCACGCGAACGCGCTAACCGGCCTAGGCTCCTCCATCGACCACCAACTCAAACGCTATATTCCGATGGAGTATCTAAACAAGCCAAGCATAGAGGTGGAGCCAGCAGCCGAGGTGTCATAGGTTAGTACAACTCTAAACTGGTCAGATTCCATTATAGACTACCTGGTCAATGGCACACTCCCCATGGAAAGATTGGAGTCTAGAAAACTCCAAACAAAGGCAGCGCGTTACTACATATGGAATGGCATTCTCGTCCGAAGATCCTACACTAGACCACATCTCTGCTGCCTAGTGTCTCCCGACGACCTAAAGGTTCTAAGTTCAATCCACGAAGGTGTTTGTGGAAATCACTCCAGAGACCGATCCTTAGCATATAAGGCTCTTAACGCAGGCTACTACTAGCCTACTATGCATCAAGACACTAAGGAGTTAGTATAAAAGTGCGACCACTACCAATGTTATAAGCCAGTACCAGAACTACCTGCCAACGAACTACACCCGCAGATGAGTCATTGGTCGTTCATGTAGTGGGCAATCGACTTGGTAGGGCCAATGTCGCATGTTACTGGAGGAAGAGGCATGATGATCATGGCAACTGACTATTTCACCAAGTGGGTGGAAATAGAGCCCATGACAACCACAACTCAGAAGGACATAGAGTGCTTCATATGGAGGAACATCATTTGCCAATTTGGCATCACTTAATCCATTGTCACAACAAGGGCCCATAATTCGTAGGCAAAGATTTGGCGAAGTTCTTCCAGAAATATAGCATCAAGTAGCACATGTCCACGCCGAGGTATCCCCAAGACAATGGGCAGGCCGAAGCATCTAACAAGACAATTCTCGAATTTTTCAAGAAATCCCTCTTCGACAAGAAGGGAAAATGGACAGACAAACATCCCGGATGTCTATGAGCGTATCGCATAACCAAACGACGAGCAACCGGTGAGACTCCTTTCTCTTTGGCATTCGGTTTAGAAACGGAGATATAGGGCCAAAATCCGACAGTTCCAGCCCGGAGATCTAGTCCTAAGAAAAGCCTTCATCACTGCCCGTAGAGAAGGCTCCAAAAAGATAGATCACATCTGGGAATGTCCGTATAAGATCAGCAGAGTGGGTGGCATGGGTAGTTACACCCTCGCCACCATGAACGACAAATAGATCGAAAAATAGTGGAATGCCTATAATATGAGGAAGTACCATGTGTGACCTCCAACTACATTAAATCCCGAAGACTTAAGCAGCTTGATGGGCACCACCTCGCAAGCCGAGGATTATCCAATTGTTATGTAGTTCTCACCTTACAGCTAAGTTTTCGTTCGTTTCACTCATTTTTCAATGAGGAATTCAGAAGTAATTTACAACTTGGCTCGGCTGCGTACTTACAATAACTGATCACTTATGCACTTCAAAAAAAAAAAACCATCCATTCTTAAGGACTTATTGCAGGAATTGCACCCCCTTGGGGACCAACCATGCTCTCTAGTGCGAGAAGGTAAACCAATTCCCTGATGCCTACATGAGTTTGCTCTCCAATACGGGAGGATAAACTTTACACTTCGAATATCCAGATGTGGATGAGTCGGGCTGCCCTGGTATAACTAGGTGCATGATGGCTTGCGTCGGGATTCCTAGATGTAGCGACAATGGTCATTTTCAAGGCTTAGCTAACTGAAGGATTTTGGGTCTCTTGGCCTAATCCGTGGGGAACCGGGCCTGAGAGACTAATGAGGCACATTACACAATACGCCCTATGGAATGCTGCCATGGAACCCTTAAGCTGCTACTGAGTGCACTAAGGTAGCCTACGATTTCCAGAAGACTGCTTACGGCATGCTCTTCGAACAGTAAGCCGAGCTAAACTTATACAACCGCACATTTTTGTGAAAGGTTAAACAAGTTAGCTTGCATATACGAAGCTTTATCCACTGCCGACATATTACGCAGTCGATAATTTTCACCTCTGCCAATCGCGGAATGATCATTTAAGATCTATACTAATTCCTAAAGCGCTGTGATAATTGTTACGCAACCCACAAAATTGGTTACATAAAAGCATGGAGTTCTCTCGAACATTTGCTTACGAAATTCCATACAACCACGTACTTTTGATACGAAAGGTTAGCAAATTTCATAACCCAGAAATCTTAAGTATGCTGTGATGCAGGCCACACAGCTGAAAGGATTGAAGAAAGCCAAAGTTAATAGCCAAGTGGTCACGCGGACTCATCTGCTTCTGTAAGTAAGCTGCCGACCCTATGGCTAACAACCTTGCAAAAATTCTACACCAACACATACGGCTGCATAGGCTACGAGAGCCTGTTTGCTTATAGAAAAGCAGTACACATGTCGCTGGTCTAAAGGAAGGTTGGACGTAAACAAAAGATGCGAAGATGAAGAAAAGCGAATGAAGCAAGTTTATTAAATTTTCTAGAAAAATTGATAAACAAATAGCAAAGGTCGAAGGATTTTATGCAAAGCAAAGCAAAAAAGCAACAAGGAAAACAAAGAAAATCCTAAAGGCTACCTAGAAGACTACTATTATGTAGCTTGGACATCCAACGACTACTTGGTCGCCATACCTTCAGCAACCGCGACACTCTCAGCAGCGACATCATCCAGCACTTCACCCCTGGCTGCCCCAGCCTGGGCACCAACTTCTCCAACTACGTCACCAATGGAAGCTTCAAAAGTAAAGGCAAGCAAGTATTCCGGAGAAATAAAGAAGGTCTCGAAGTCTTTCCTGGCAAACTTAAAGTCAGACGGCCTCTGAGCAAGCGAAGCCTCAAGCCCAGCCTTCTCACCCTTCAGCTGCTCGTTCTTCTCGAACAGACCAACACGGGCGCATTGCAGCTCATCCACTTCCTTTTTCAAACTTTCGTTAATCTTCAGTGCACCTTGGAGTTCCAACATTTAGGGTTCAAGCCTGTCAACGATCTTCTTAAAGTGGATCACGTGATTATATGTAGCAATCAACTATTTATCCTTTGCATAAGCAGGAGAACGAAGCTCAGAAACGGCACGCTCAAGATCTTGAATCTGAGGTATGTAACATCCAATCTCATTCTATGCACTTTCGTACTTAACTTGGATCACATCAAGCCTAGTCTTCAAGTTAACGGTCTATTGGCGAGCAGTCTCAAGCTGCAGAAAATTAAGGGCAGAGATATTAGACCCCTTTAAAGCGATTAGCTCAGACTTTAACCCCTTGATCTTCTCGGCCGAGGAATAAGTTTGAGCTGCCATAGTCTTTGCCACCTCTTTGGCAGCCTTGGTATCCTCTTGGTCAATGAGCATAGACTCGGCTGCCAGAATCGCCGTTTTCTGTATCATAGCAAGCAGAGCAGTCAGCCTATATTCGGTTGCATGCTTCATAAAGAAACTTAGGCAAACAACCCCTTTAACACCATCAACAAGCTTGGCATACGCGTCCATGTCTTCAAGCAGATATACTTTCAAGAGCGCACAAATCTCAACAGCTTCCTTAGAAACAGGCTTGGTGACTTTCTCACAACTGCCCATGCAAGCTGTCTCCTCTTTCTCAGCAGGCAAATTAATCTCGGCAGCAAGGAGAGTGGGCTTTAGGGCCACTTTAGCAGCAGAGTCCACCTTATCGTTCTTCATAGTGGCAAGCCTATCCGAATGTGAACCAGACTTAGCTCCCGAATAACATCTTAGCACAAACTTCAGCACTTGGGGCACGACGGAACCTCTACGTTGAGCAATCCTATCAGCAATCGTACTAGCCATATTTGGCATGGCAGGTGTCATCGGCACAGATTTAGCAGCCTCATCTTTCTTCCCCTTTGAAGAAGTCAAATCAATCACATGCCTATCGGCAGTAGGTAGACCCTCACGAGCAGCCGAGGAAGTCTTTGACTTTTTCTCAACCGGCATCTCTTGGGTAAGTGGGGAAGATCTCTTCTTTCTACTTTCATTCACAGTAGGCTCCACGACAGCGATTTGACCAGCCAATGCCTCCACCTTCATCCGCTTTATCTCCTCTTTTGGGGGCAGCCCACCTTTCTCCCGACAAAGAGAATTAAGCAGCCAACGCCATTCACGGTACTAAAAAATGATACCTAAAGCGACATGCACCTTTTTCATATCTGGAGAAATCTTGGGAGTTGAGCCGAATTTCGAATCTACATAAGAAGAAGAGGACAATCAATAAATCAGAGGGTAGCTCAGCAAAAGTACAAAGCAGCGACTAAGCAGTCTACTTATTGGTGATGAAAATGGTCGAAACACGTAGCTCAGAGGAAGAATCAGACTCCCACTTTCCACTTATCTCCAAGGTCTCATTGGCTCAGTCATGATCCCCATTGCTGCCCAACTTCTTCAATGTGGCATATGTCAAAGAAGTACCAAAATTCGTTGACGGTCAAATCCAAATTGAAAAATTTTCTTAGATTGAGGAATCTCATCATCACACGGACCGCATTTGGAGAACATGAGATGGGGCACACTTCATGGAGCAAAGCACCTCTTGGAAGAAACGCTGCATGGAAAAAATAAATCCCAACACGAGTAGTAGGGGTGAAACTTAATAGCTCTCTGAGCCCCACTACATGGCTCAAAGTTGCTACTTTCACACGCAACCCCCGACGGAATTGCATGTCGATACGCTTCGAGGAAGTCTCTAAACGAGTCATCAGAACTAATTTTGAAGTGAGCAGCCTTGAAGTAGCCCACCTTGCTCAAAGACTCTCCTTGACAATACAACGGCAGTACACCATCACTTTTGAGGCTTGAAGAATACATGCTCAAGGACATTCTACAAAGACGCGAGAAAAATTCGTTAGACGGTTGAACCCAAAAAGAAAAGAAAAAGAAAGGAAGCATCAAACCTTACAGCTCAAAGGCAGCAGCCAAGGAAGCCCAGCCCGCGCTGGCTCCCATCTCCCCTCTCGGCCTAACACGCCAGGCATCCCAACATGCTAGGCGACCCAGCACACCAGAAGGCTCGGCAGCCTAGCGCGCTAGGCTTGGTCCTTCCCACGGCCTGTTTACCTTGCGGCCTAATCCAAATGGAGAAGGTTGGTGCCCCCGCACTTGTATCTCTCTCTCCTCTCACACTAGGGTCCGAGCCAAGCAAAATGAGGCCCGCGCCTCCTCGGCCCATTCCATCACACCAACTTGGCCCGAGCCAGGTCTAGCCCAACGCCCATCAGCTCGACCCAAGCAGAGCCGCACTTGGCCCAACCAACCGCCGCTGCGTCAAGTAGTCCCACGGCAGTAGCCATGTCGTGGCTCCATAACCAATTTTTGACGCGTTCTTAACCGCCGTCGAACCAAATTTCAAGCCCCGAGGCTCCCAAAAATTACGAAGACAATGAAAAATTAATTTTTTCTTACCTTGGTGCGGCATAAAGACGAAGAAAGCAACGAAAGACGATCTTTTGCATGGGCAAGTGTAGAAGATTGTTAGGTGGGAACAAATATCCTCTAGCTTTCTTTCTCTTGTACGGTAGAATAAATTGCTTACTGAAGTTGATTTAATCATCTACTTAAGGTAACTTAAATAGACTTTAGACGTAATTTATTTCCCTTTCCTAGAAGTATCTAATTTCCAATTAAAGATGGAATCTACATCAAAATAGGAAACAATATTATGTTTCCTAAAGGAAGGGAAAATCTCTACACCTGCTGCCCTTTCTTGCGAGCGTCCCAACAGGTGTGGGGGCATTTGTGGAGCCAAAAATAATCAAGAAAATTATGGAGGCAACATGCGTACGGGTAAAAAGGACAAAATTACCCTCGAGGCACATCGGGATTCCCACGAGCATACAACGGACAATAACGGCTTAATCAAGAAAGAGTCAAAGATGATCAAAATGGTATTTATTCAAATCCCTTTCATCACTCCTATCTTGCAATTAATTGCAATTATATTCATAATACCACCATAAGTTGCCGGTCCCTATTCTCCAAATAGGGTCGGCCACACGCCTATATATAGTCCTATTTTCTCCACCAAAAAGCTAATTCATTCTCTCCTTAAAAATTCCTAAACACTTTCTCTCTCAAATTCTAACTTTGGCATCGGAGATTCTTCGGGCCAAAGCCCCTCATTCATCGTGGGCACGTGAGGCTCTTGGCCTTAATCTTAGGTGTTATTATTTTGCAGGTGCATTTTCATCAAAGGAGAAGACGGTGGAAATTTGCATCCACAGTGCACTCGATGTACCTGCATGGATCTTAATTCTTATATTAGTCATCAAGGAATATTGTCTACAACTTAAACAACTAGACAATTGTCGGAAGATTGAAAGATTAGAGGCTATCAGGAATTCCATTGACACAAGTTTAATCCTTTAGTCAACTAGGGTTTAGAGTTTTACTCAAAGTGCAACAAAGCTAGGGTTTAGTCTTTTCTCCAATGTATTTACTTGTGTTGTAATTAACCTTAAATTAAGGAATCTTATTCTCATTGTTATTGTAAATAGATATGAGTGATTTGAGGAGTGATTATCAGGTTGAGTGTTGTTATCCCTAATCCCTCATCCTATATATGTTTTTTGATGTAACGGGTTCCATTATGAAATATACACATCAAAAATTCAATATGGTGTCAGAGTTAGGGGACAGGCTCGTACTGCCACGTGATTGGGTGGGTCCCCGTTTGGCCGCGCGTGTTGGGTGAGCCCCGACTTGGCTCCAGGTGGTTGCTGATGTGTGGATCTCCACATATGACCCACAAAATGGGGTCTTATGTGCAGGGGCCTGTTGGAATCCCATTTATGCCACATCGACCAGAAGGAAATGAGAGAAGCACTTTAAATACAATTACCCCACTCTAACTAACACCGAGGCTTTTTATGATAAAACCCCACACCTGACGGATTGGGCAGGTGGTAAAGTGGGGATAGTATCGGTGTTGTTGGAGTGGACCATCGGCCCGTCGACGTAAAAAATTCTACATGGTATGATTGAAAGATTGGAGGCTATCGAGAATCCCATTGACACAAGTCTAATCCTTTAGTCAACTGGGGTTTAGAGTTTTACTCAAAGTGTAACAAAGCTAGGGTTTAGTCCTTTGTCCAATGTGTTTACTTGTGTTGTAATTAACCTTAAATTAAGGAGTCTTGTTCTCCTTGTTATTGTAAATAGATTAGGAGTGACTATCGGGTTGAGTGTTATTCTCCTTAATCCCTCATCCTATATATGTTTTATGCTGCAACTGGTTCCATTATGAGTTGTGGCTATGTAAAGACCAGTTGGTCATGTCTTGGTTGCTCAACTCTATGGAGCGTAGGATTGCTTAAATTTTTAGCTATTCTGAGTCATCTATGCATCTCTAGAAGCAAGTTAAAGAGATGTATGGAAATCAAAATAATGACGCACGTGTCTTCCAGCTTAAGAAAGATATCTCGAGCCTACAACAAGGGGGAAAACCTTTGTTCAACACCTTGGCAGCCTTACAAGCATGTGGAATGAGCTCGATATTTATCGTCCTCACACCACTGATGCCATTGTGTTGACCAAGAAAGTTGAAGAAGACAAGATCTTTCAGCTCTTGGCAAGCTTAGGTCCAGAATTTGAGGATCTCAAAAGCCACATTTTAATGAATGTTGAGCTTCCTTCCTTCACTAGTGTTTGTGCCATCATCCAAAGGGAAGAATTAAGGAAGAAAGTCATAAGCCAAGAGAATAAAGCCATTATCCCTGAAACTAGGGCTTATGCCTCTAGCAAAAATTGATTTGAGGGCAAAGTTTACAAGGGAAAAAGACTTGATTTGAAGTGTAGCTACTGTGACACACTTGGGCATACAAGAGACACTTGGGCATCATTGCCCGACGAAATATTTCTTGCCTTACTACTGTCTTCATTCTCCTAAAGAAATCCATATGTTGCCACTTTTCACCCTACTAACTAAAGTAAAAATTAGCTACCTACCTAGCTTAGTAATACTATATAGTATAATATATTATAATGAATCCTAAACCTATCCTCTTTCTTCTGTTTCAACTTTCAACCCATCTGGTTAGCTCCTTGTCATTCACTTTTCTAAGCATTTGGTAAACGGTTAATTCTAGGATGTTCTAACTTCTAGGATGTTTGAACTTCTTTCTCATATCTTATTAGTTACCTGGATGTTCTAACTTATTAGTTTCTGGGATGTTCTAACTTAGTTACCAGATGTTTTAACTTTCTTTCATATCATTTTTAGTCCTTTTACGAATTAAGTTTGCCCATCGCAGGGAAGTCGTCGCCTAAAGCTTCTAGAGAAAACCAAAACGTTGCCCATATTTGCTAGACCGCGTGATTTGTTTTGACGGTATAATATTCTTTGCCCAACAAATTTATTATGCGTCAGGCAAACTTTTGCCAGGAAAACAGTTAATTTTGGTAGTGTTGGCTTCTGAGTACAATAATGCAACAATATGTAGCAGTAACTGCTTATGCAGCAAAGACAGACTTAGAGATTTTGAAACAATATATCAAGTGTCAAAAGGTGTTTTCATTGTCAATGTGAAGATCGTTTAAGGAAGGAATGTTCTGGTTTTACTCTAAATTTTTTTTACTCCAACCAGACTTCCTAGGGGTGGTTCGGTATGGGATCCCATACCGAAACCCTTGTCCCGATTCCCAAACTGAAATTTTCGGGAATCCCAATTTCAATACCGATCCCAAACCAAATTTTCGGGAATCCCGAAATAGTTTCGGGATTTCGGGACAAATCGGGAATCCCAAAATGGTTTTGGGCTTTTGGACTAAAATTGGACATATTATGCTTTTGGGCTAAAATTCAACCCTTTATATTGAAAAATTGACATATAGGCATGCCCAATCTACCAATTTGTTTCTACTAATCTGTGCACACAAATCTGCCAATCAAATGGCAAGGCCCAGTTAGTATCTGCATATTCAAAAGCAATCTGCCAATATGAAACGTTAATATATGCTTGAGTAAACTAGTAAATCTATCTATAATCATGCTAGTCCCCAAAATTACGTCTAAAACGTTAATATATGCTTGAGTAAACTTCTGTACATATATAATATAAATATTATAGATAGATGTAAAGTTTTCTCAAGCAAATTGTAACTTATAATCTATCCATGTATCCATCTATCAATCTCCCATGTTTATTCTGCATCTATGTATCCATCTATCAATCTTTTGTGATTTAAAAATTCTGCATATGTTCCACTATCTATCCTAGGGCTCCTTCCTGTATATGTTCCATCATCAATTTCCAGTGCTCCTTCAGTATTTCAATTTTCATTATTGTAGGTAGATGATGTTCCCCTTAAAGATGTGATCCTATATATTTAAAAATTAAATAATATATATATATATATATTTTTTTTTTTTCGGTTTGGTTTAGGAACAGTGAAATCCCAAAAACTTGAGACCGATTCCCGTACCAAAATTTCGTGATAGGTTCGGTATTGGGTACCAAAATTTTCGGGAATTTCGGTTTGGGATTTTTTCGGTTTGGTTTCGGGAATTTTTCGGTTCGGTTTGGGATTTTTGGGATTTTTTTCCAGCCCTAAGACTTCGTACTTTAGAGAGTCATAATGACTGTGAGTAAATAATTAGCCAATAAAAATTAATCATTTATTTAAAATAATATTAAAACAACTAGCAACAAATAGAGAGCCAGTAGAAGCTAATTTCTTCATTCCAATATTTAGGAGCTCCTAAATGAATCTCTATCTTAGAAGGTGGATAGGAGCATGGTTGGAGTTAATTTTTTTTTTAGTTCTCCTTAAATTATAGTTAGGGGCTCATTTACTGAGCCTATTGTAGATGTAATTTTTCAAATGGAGGAGTACTTATATGACACAGATACACCACATATTATTGTTTTATTAACACATAATGCCACATTGTATGAGAGTCATGTAGGAGTTATCCTCCAAATATAATTCTTAGTCATACTTTTTACTTCCTATGATAGCTAGTCAATAATGGTGAGAAAGCAAAAACACTAACAAAAAATATCCAAGAACTGCTCCTAAACAATAAAAAAAAAGTCAATATGTCCCACATATGGAGAAATTAGGTTCTCATCCCTCTTTCTTCTATTTCATTGATTAAAACTTTATTTCTTTGTAATTTTTTTATCAAGGTTCTTAGGTTTTAATAAATGTCATTATTTCAATATACAACATAATTACATTAAATTTCTAAAATATTCATATAGTGTTAGAAAAATTACATATGGTATATTTATATTTTATGGCTAAACTTTGTATTATATATTTATATTTTTAGTTTGTACCCACTTTTAATGTGCAACCCCTTTTTAAATTTGTACTACTTTCTTTTTAGTTTTACTTTGTATCACATGTTATTGTTTTATTAACACATAATGCCACATTGTATGAGAGTCATGTAGGTGTTATCCTCCAAATATCATTCTTAGTCTTACTTTTTACTTCCTATGAAAACTAGTCAATAATGGTGAGAAACCAAAAACACTAACAAAAAATATCCAAGGACTGCTCCTAAACAATAAAAAAAAGTCAATATGTCCCACAAATGGAGAAATTAGGTTCTTATCCCTCTTTCTTCTATTCCATTGATTAAAATCTTATTTCTTTGTAATTTTTTATTAAGGTCCTTAGGTTTTAATGAATGTCATTATTTCAATATACAACATATTTACATTAAATTTCTAAAATATTCATTTAGTGTTAGAAAAATTACATATGGTATGTTTATATTTTATGGCTAAACTTTGTATCATATAGTAATATTTTTAGTTTGTACCCACTTTTAATTTGCAACCCTTTTTTAAATTTGTACTACTTTCTTTTTAATTTTAATTTGTACCCATGTATTAATTTCTTTTTGTGCCCATATTTTTAAAAATTTCATTTGTACTCATAATTTTTTAATCTTTTATTTGTACCCTAATTTATTTATAAGGTTCTAAAAGTCACTAGGCGCTAGTCAGGCGGAGGGCTGGGGCCTAGCGCCTAGGTAGCTAGGCATGGCCTAGGCGAACTAGGCGGATTTAAATAAATCAATCATATTTCGTGTAAATAAGTGTCTGCTTATACTTGAAATATGTATAATTTCATCATAAACTACAAAATAGAATGCATATATATTATGAAGTATTGGAACATAATGAAAACATGTGAAATAAGGATATAATGTGTGTTCGTTTAAGTATGCAACGAGTCTCTTACAATTTATTAGAAAAAAAACAGAATGCAAAATGAAAGTTATCTATTTTATGTCTAAGTGAGTTGCGACGTAGGCGAGTGCTTAGGCAGGTCAAGGTGGGAGCCTATGCAGTCTAGGTGGGTGCCTAGGTGGTATAGGCGGTGCCTCAGTAGGTCTAGGCACCCTTAGCATTAATCGGGGCAGTGGCCAGCCTGCCTAGCGCCTAGGCGGGGATTTTTAGAACAGTGATTTATAATGTAATGTACCACTTGGTTATATGTGAAATGTACCATTTTTTTTTTTTTTTTTTTGTAAAATATACCATTTTTTTTAACGCTATGGGTACATTATTTTGCCATTTATTATTTCATATTGTTACATAGTTTTTATCCATTTATTTAATCAAAATGTTTGAATTTTTTTATTGTAGCCGTTTCTAATATTATTATAATGAGGGATTTTAAATTTATAGGATTATAAATCTCATAAAAGATCAAACAATTAATGTCAAAACTATAAAAATATAAATATTAATAGTAATATAATGAGGTGTCCATAGTCAAGGGATTTTGATCAAACTTTGAATACCATTAAAGTTTTAGTCAAAGAGTGTTAAAAATATAATCCGGAGAATGTCACTCAGTTTCGTTCTATAAGTCTTTGCAATTATTCCTACAAGGTCTTATCAAAAGTCCTTGCGAATAGACTAAAACCCATTATGCCAAACCTTATATCTCCTTCCCAAAATGCCTTTGTTGCGAGTAGACAAATACAGGACAATATTGGGATTGCTCATGAGTTGTGTCATTTCCTCAAACTGAGGAAAACTAAATGCAAGTTTGAACTTGGTATAAAACTTGATATGCAAAAAGCCTACGATCGAGTGGAATGGGACTTTCTGGATACGGTCATGGAGAGAATAGGTTTTAGTGATATTTGGAGGAAGCTTATTATGGGGTGTGTGACCTCGGTGAACTTTGCAGTAATCCTCAACGGGCTGCCAGGTAAAAATTTTGCTCCTTCGAGGGGGCTCCGACAAGGTGACCCTTTATCTCCATACCTTTTTCTTTTGGTTGGTGAGGTTTTGTCCAGATTGTTACAGGATGATGTGGAAAATAGGCTTTTGGAGGGAGTTAAGATGAATGTTGGGGGCCCCGTCATCTCCCATATTCTGTTTGCGAACGACACTCTGATATTTCTTAAAGCGGATAAGAAGAATTGTAGGAATTTGGTCAACCTTCTCCAGGCATATTGTTTGACTTTTGGGCAGGGAGTAAATTTACTAAAATCGTGCGTGTTCTTTGGGGTCAATACTTCGGAGGCACTTTCTACTAAGCTTGGCAGCATCCTTGGTTTGCATGTGGTGAATAATCCAGGGTCCTATCTTAGGGTCCCTGCTGTACGGGGACGATCGAAGAATCGGGGTCTTGCATATGTGAAAGGGAGACTATTGGGGAAATTACAAGGATGGAAACAAAGCACACTTTCAAGGGCAGGGAATGAGGTATTAGTTAAAGCTGTTGCCCAAGCTATTCCTGCTTATCCCATGAATATCTTTAAGTTTCCTACCGGCGTGTGTAATGAAATGGATGCCATGATTGCTGGTTTTTGGTGGGGTGACACGGTTGGGGTGAGAAAAATCCATTGGGTCTCGAATGAGAGTTTGGGGCTTCCAAAGCGAATGGGTGGTTTGGGCTTTAGAAGTTTTCAGGAATTTAATGATGCTCTACTTGCCAAACAGTGTTGGCGACTGAATAATGAACCTAACTCGCTTTGGGCTATGGTACTCAATGCCCGTTATTTCCCGAATTGCTCTTTTCTAGATGCTAGAAAAGGTGGCCGGGCCTCTTGGGCGTGGACCAGCCTACTGGCAGGATGAGAATTGATATTACAGGGGGCTCATTGGCAGATAATGGAGGGGATGATATTCAGGTTTGGGTCGATCGATGGCTTCCTTTCATTCCTTTTGGTCGTCATTCTCCATCTGGCGGGGTTGCGGTGACAAGGAACACCCGTGTTAATTCTTTAATTTGTCAAACTAGTCATGATTGAGATATTAATTTCCTCAATCTGTTTCTTTCCTCAATGGAACAAGCTGCAATCTTGGAGACTCCTATTGGGGACCCTTGTTGGAATGACCGGTTGATATGGGTATCTCTGGCTGCAATTGAGGTCTCTTTCCTCAAGGGATCACATGCCTTCTTCTTCCCAGGTCATTCCGAAGCAGGTGTGGAAGTCCATCTGGAAGGTTGAGGTACCTTCCAAGATGCGTCACTTTCTTTGGACTACCATGCATAATGCCATTGCTACTATGGCTAATCTGTTTAAAAGACGATCTTCAACCACCCATATATGCCTATTCTGTTGTTGTCATAAGGAAACAATTGAGCACCTTTTGTTGTTCTGTCCCTGGGTTGACTCCATTTGGTCTGGTGGGGCCTTAAAGTATAAGGTTAACTGTGGGAAGATCACAAGTTGGGTGTTGTGGCTGCAATCTGTATTCAATCACAATCTGGGGTCCAATGAGAATCGTGATTGGGTGCAGGCTTATGTGGTCTTCTCATGTTGGCATATTTGGAAGACCTGGTGTGATTTTGTGTTCAACCAATTACCCATCAATTCTACTAAAGTTCTCATGGCAATTCATAACTCGATGGAGGCTTTCTCGATTGTGAGGGGGATTCTGGGGCTTTTGAGACTTCCCGATAAGTAGGGTGGGCTTGATTTCCAGTTGGTGTCCACCTGCCGCTCCCTTCTTCAAAGTTAACGTCGATTCGAGTTGATTTCCCCAGCTCCTTGACGCTGAGGGGGAGTTCGTTGCAGCAGTGAGATATGCTGTTGCAGCTTCATGTGCTGCTTCCGTGGAAGCCTTTGCGCTGCTCAGGGGCTGTGAAGTGGGCTCCTCTTTGGGTCTTACATCTATAGTTTTCTAGTCGGACTCCCGTGAATCCATTTCGTGCCTTACGGATTCGTTGAAGGATGGTTCCTGGGAGGCCTTTCCAACCTTGGCCAGAGTCAATGAGCTGGGGAAGTCCTTTCAGAACTATCGCTGGTTTTGGGTTCCAAGGTCAGCCAATGTTGCGGCGAACTCTCTTGCGTCGGCAAACAATCAAGAGATGTGTGAGGTTATTTGGGTCGATAAACCCCCATCTTCTTTGGTACATGTACTGAACAATGATGGCTTACCTTGTCCCCATTAATTTGTTTTGACAGTGTAGGGGGTGATGCTTGCATGGTTGCTGCGTCCTCCTTCCTGTACCCCACTACATTATTCTTTTGCTTTGTTAGTGTTAGCTTGCCTCGTAATAGGCTTCCTTGTTTGTTTTGGCATCTATGCCCTGGAATATAATTCGTAGTTTCACCAAAAAAATGATTAGTTTATCAACATATTTAGAATCGTTCATAGTAGTCCGTGCAATTATAATTGACAAATTTTCGTTATGTACATCATATTTAGTGTCGTTCATTTTTTTTTTTTATATCAACATCAAATAAATGATTAGTTTATCGTGAGAGTCTTATTACCAAAACGTCTTTGATTGATAATTATGATAATATATAGATTCAATACAATATACGGTGAAGACTAATATATGTTATCACATCATATTTTTGGTCTCTAGTTAACCCAAAGTATTATCCAACAAAGTATGCAACCGGTGTTTAAATATTCATGCAATGTAGTTGGCAACATTATCATGATATAAGGAATATAACTAACTGATAAATGCTAAATACGCTCTCTTAAAAGTGAGACTCTTCATAGATTATGTCTAGGCCTGGCAAATGAGTCGTGTCTGTCATGTTCGTGTCGTTTTCGTGTAACACCTGTTATTTTAACGGGTCGTGTCGTGTCACACCCATTATCTTAACAGGTCCATAACAGGTCGGGTCACTTTACCTGGGTAAAGTGACCCGACCCGTTATGACTTGTTAAGAAAAAAAAATTTCTTAAATTTGCACATAACACACATTGCCACATAAATATTACTTCAAAACATTAAAACACATTTGTCGTTTAAGTACATCTACACTCGAAAATAAGAGCCTAATAAAAAAACATCTATACACTACTAGTCTATTACAAAATATTAAATGTGCAAGGATATGCAAAATGAAAGAGTTTTTGTTTTCAAGGTTGTGAAGCCTTTCTCAAAAGTTTAAACCTTGCCAATGGAATTCAAAGCTTGCATGTTATTCCTTTTACAAAATCCTCAATTTTCATCGATCATCATGAGGAAATTGTATTGGAACTTTGACTTGATCTATTGCCTTCAAGAGTTATGTTGATGATGTTTTCAGTAAGGTTTTCCACGTCAGAACTCTCTTCCGCATAAACTAAGTATAGAAAAACCAAACATTAAAAATCATTCAAATTATGAGAAGTTTACCAAAATAATTATGAAAAGAAATAAAACAATAGTACTATACCATATAAAAATATATTACCTCCTTTTCCAAATAGCCAATCTCATGTGCTTGCCTGTGTGTGGTTTTCTTGTGGCTGCCAGAGTCGAGTTGAAAGAAGTGAACAGAGGAGGATGCGAGAGAAATGCGGATTAAGGAGATGGTGTGGGAGTAAGTCTGGACTGGAGAGATCAGAGTGAATGAGAGAGAAGAGAAGGATGGCCTCCAACCTAATGCACAATGGACGGCTGAGATTAAATCTCAGCCGATCCAATGGTCACCAATTTTTTAAATTTAATTATATATATAATTATTATAGTTTTTAGGGGTATAAAATTGTTAAATTAATATATATAATTATTATAGTATTTTTTTAGGGTTATAAAATTATTAAATTAATATTTTGTTTATCGTGTATCGTGTATCATGTTACCCACGTGTATACCTGAACCAACCCGTTATCTTAACAGGTACTTATCAGGTTACCCGATAATGACCCGATTCGTTATCATGTCGACCCAAACACCTGTTAATTTCGTGTTGGGTTATCGGGTCGTGTCAGAAATTGTCAGGCCTAATTATGTCACCTCAAGTTTTTTGCATAATATTTTATAATGTTAGCACAAAAATTGACGTTAAGAGAGTCTCCTTAACATTTTTCTCTATTTCTTTATATTTCTGTAACTATATTTGAGGCGGACACTAATGTAGAATGGGTCTGAATTATTGATAAATCACCAACCCACAACGGCACAACCCAACAGAAATTAATAAAAGATAAAGTAGTACACATTGTCCAAATAGTGATAGAGATATAATTGGCATTTTTATTTGGAAGAAAAGTCTCCACTCAATGTATACATTGTCCCACGACTTAGAAAACAAAAATTATTAATTTTGATATGTTCTAAGAAAGGTATTGTGAACAAATCAACGAAGACATGCTACCCCCCTCATCCACCCACCATCACCTTGAACAAAAGTATTGCTTGTTTTTGGGTTTCTCCTAATTAAGCATTATTCGTATCTCTCTAATCCTTCGATCAATTTTTTCAAAGCACAAGCATTTTTTTTCGGTAAACAAACACAAGCATGTGAATGACAGATACGGCCAAGCACCATTTTGCAAACCCAATAAATGCATGAGAGATTGATAACCATTTTGCAAACCCAATAAATGCATGAGAGATTGATATATTAACAGACTTTTCGTTTGGCTAATGATGCAACAAGACGTGGGCTGTGTAAATTGGTTGAATAGTGTCACTTAATATTATGGTATAAGTGGCATTCGTTTTTATTTATAAGTGAAATGTGTTAGGTTTGATTCTCGTAATAAAGACTTGGTTGTATATTAAAAATAAATTGCTTGAATACTATTTCCTCCTAAATGAAAGGGATGGAACACTGTTTTGGGAAATTCTATATATACTAAAACCCAGTTAAGGAGGTTCACTGTTCTTAAGCACAGTGAAGTGGCAAAAATACCCTTACTTTACTGTGCACTTCGCTTCTTATTTTCCTCACTTGCACAGTTAAATGACGAAAAAGGCCATGGATACGTGTTGATTCTCTAGGTATTGAGCTATCCTTGGCTAACAGTCTTCCTGCTCTTCAACTCTTTCAATCAGAGTCATTGAACGAAAAATACATCGCCTAGCTTCTCCACCACTTCACCCAGACCACCGCCACCATCGCTTCATCTAAATCTAATCTGCGTGAATCTTCCCGCACCATTAGACTCACCACCGAACTCCACTGAGTTTCCAAAACCCGCTTTACGGAAGGAAGCGAATTTGGTTTTCTGATTATGTTGGAGTTGAAATATGTTTGGTTTCCAAATCACTGCTACCACCAGTTCCCTTAGCTCTCTTTCCACTGCTTCTCAAAACTTTCATATCGGTACATCAACTCAACTCTGATTCTATTTTGAACCCCAAAAATTGATTATTTTCCTCTTTTTTCTCTACTTTTATTTTCCAGAAAGAAAGAAAAAAACACCATATTTTCCCAAAAAGTTTATAAATTTTTCTCGGTTCCCTGAGATTGTCTTTCTGGGTTTTGGTCCTCATGTCGCGAATTTAAAAGGGTTTTGGCTGTCACAATAGAGATCGGTGAGGATGTTCAGAGTTGTAGTTTTGTGGATGATTTCAGTGAAGCGTTTATTTTTCAACTCTGGTGCTTTCTAGGGTTTTTGGTGCGTGAACTTTTGGGGATTTGGTTTGGGTTTCTGGGTAAGCTTATGTCACCTCTATTGAACTTAAATTTAGTTCCTTTTTTTTTCTCAAATTTGTTTCATGGAATGAATGTTTGATCCTTTGCTAAATAGTTGTTAAGAAAAGTTGGAATTTTTAAAAGTTTTGATTCCTTTTGAATTTTATATATTTTTATTTTCAAGCCTTTAATTTTGAAAGGAGTGTTTCATTTTTAAAAGTATGAGTTGATGATTACGTGAGCCCATCATCTTGAAGAATTAAAATAAGAGAATTTTAATGAAACACTATCGGTACTATTCATTTTTAACGAAAAACCACATTTTTACCTTTCCTTGGTACTATTCACTACACCTTTATTTGTCATTTTTCATTAAAACTAAAGGTTTTTTGGACTTTTCGTTAGTTTTCCTTTACAATAATGTAATGATGTCTCATGATTATGTGAATGTTCATTAATTTATTTGTGAACCAAATAATGTAATCATGTCCCATGATTATGTGAATGTTTATAAATTTAATTGTGAACCAAAACCTGGATATAGGGTTCAAGTTTTTCGACATGTTTCTCGACGATGCCAACGACAGCCGGCCTCGAGGTTGGTCTCAAACAATTCCTCATCATCTCTGCATCCTTTAAATTATGAATCTGTGTTCATGGTGATGTTTCTTGATTTTTAAACTATGGTTTTTTTTTTTTTTTTCCTCAATTCAACCACATAGAGAAGCATAAAGTGTCTACTCCTAGCACAATCACTAAACACTACGTTCCAGTGACGTATATCCTATTTTTTATTTCACATATGTATTGTTAAGGGCAATTAGATGATATTATGCGCCTGTTGGAAATTATATTGTTATAATGTTGAATTGAGTAGTTCTGAATTCAATTTTTGTGCAAATTCTGTGTCTATGGTAATTGATGTTTGCATCAATTTCATTGTGGTATTAATCCTAAAATATAATTTGTAGGGAACCAAAAAGAGGAATAGAATGTTAAATATGCTTGGTTATTCAAATACGAAGTTTTTTACTTGATTGCCCGAACTAGACTTACAATTACAATTAACCAAATGTTGATTGGCCAGTCTATCCAGGTTCAGTAAGAATTAACTCCATAACTCTGCTGAACTTGCAGGAAATGCAATTCATGTTTGACATACGAGGGCAAATGGAGATACTCTACCGTGAGATGTCGAATTTACAAAGAGTAATTAAGAGTTGTGTAGACATGCAAATGGTAATGCAACATTCTATGAAACAGGAAGTTCATTCAGATTTGAACTCTCATTCATGTTTTATGGTTCTCCATCAGTGGAAAGTAACCAAACCCAATTAATTTATCCTATTGCAATTTGCAACTTAAAGTAAACTTATTTTTTCAGACAATAGCTTCTGAATAACAAAAGAAATCACGAGCTTATCAATAACAAGAGAAATCATGAGCTTCTACATTTATTTTTCTTGCATTTACACAACAAATCTTAACCATTTGATCAACATTTTCTCCGTAGATTCGGCTCCCTTGATCATGATCTTCTCTATTGCACCAATGACCAACTCCTCAACCATCACTTCCACCCTCTTTTTTTTGTCATTAGTTAAATTTGGGGGTGGGGGGAATCGAACCTTGGATGAGGTGGGAGTTTTCTTGGCTCTAGTGCCACTGCACTAGGCCCCCATCCTCCACTTCCACCCTTTTCATTAACATCTTTTGATACACAATACTTATCCCCCACTAACAACATATCATTGTCATACACATTCCATAACTAGAATAATTTACTTCCTGAATCACTATTTAAAGATCATCTCAACAAAAAATCATTTAAACTAGAGTATGTTTAATATTCATGTCTCGAAAAACTGACGATTAGTTAGAATCGTTTTTTTTTTTTTTTTGATGAATTACCTTCTACAAAATTTGATTAATTATTTGTAAAAAAAAAAATCAATGGTGTTTGATAAAATAAATCATCTGATAATGACTTGTGTACAAGTACAATAAGAGTTTAGTTACAACTGGGTGCATAATTAAGTAGGTGAACCTTAGAGTGCACATAAATTGCTCCCTAAGATATATACTAATTCTTTGAATTTTATGCTTTCATTTAGGTTTGGGTTTATTAACTTAATAATACATAGTGGAATAGTCTGACATTTATGGTTTGAAAATTTGAGTAAACTGCCAATTTGCCCTTTGAACTATCACTTAACTTTTGATTTCCCCCATGAACTTTTTAATTGGAAAATTAAGGACTTAAACTAATTTTTTTTTTTTGCCGATTTGCCCCCTACTGTTAATTTTTCATTCATTCCATCCAAATTTCTATTAAATGGAAGCATGTGCACAGTATGTGAGGGTAGTTTGGTCGCTTCATTCTTTAAAATAATTGAAAACCTTAGATTTCTAAAACATAAACCTATGCAAATGTGTGTGATTCTATAGCTTTTGTGTTTGAAGGTCTAGTGAAGTGACGCTTTTATCCACAAAGGAGAGTCATGTGTTGTGTTCGTGATAAAGCTAACGTTAATGTGGGTGAAATCTATGAAATACTAACGGTAGGGGGGAAATCGGCCATAAAAATTAGTTTAAGTCCTGAATTTTTCATTAACAAATTCAAGGAGGAAATCGAAAGTTAAGTGATAATTCAAGAGGCAAATTGGCAGTTTAGCCTTGAAAATTTTTGGTGCAGTGTGGAAATAGTTCTTCCATCTTTTTTTCGAAAAAAATAAAAAATAAAGGTCAAAGCTTTAGTTAGCTAGTATCAGGAACTAAGGGTTTGACACTCAATTAAAAAGACTAATTAAATTTTTTTTTTTTTTTTGGGAAAAAAAAACTAATTCATTTAGTTAATTAGATTATGCACCTATAATCCAACTAAGATTCGTCTGTAGTTAAATGTGGAAGTTGGGTTGTAGTTTTACTTGGTCACGAAGCATTAAGCACATTGCATTTACAGCTTGCTTACTTTGAACTGGGAGCTCCCTGTGTGACAGTTGGTAGCCCCATCTGACGTCCATTCTTTTCTTTGACTTAGTTCGTCATCAGCGTCATTGACTTCATGTATACTCACCAACTTTGACTGCGTAATATTATGGGTTTCAAATTTCAATTTATTTAATATTTTTTGGAATTTTTTATTTTTTGTTTCTATACAAAGATGTATTCTATTCTAAGGAAGGAGATATTCTACTCTAGTCTAAGAAGAGAGAGATTACGGCACACAATGATAAATTATAATTAGATATCGAACTCAACACAAAATTATACGTTATCTTTATTCATGTGAATCGAATTTAAAATTTCTTATTTAGAAGTAAAGATAAATATTACTAGACAGTAAATCATTTTATAAGTATATTAGATAGTTAAACATAAGCATTTCTCTTTTTCTATCTATATTCTTAATTTTTGTGACCATCTTACAGGTTTCCATGAAAGTGTCAATGCCCCAACTGTTTTATTCCTGGCTTTCACAAAATATCTATACTTGAATCAGATGTATGAATCTCTAAATGTTGTTTTCAACATGTCAATGATGGATGGTGGTAAAATGCTCAATAATCTGCGTTGAACAAGTCAACACCGCCATTTTATATTTTTAGCACAAAAAATTTATCTTGTGATTGTAAAGAGTTCTACAGCTGATCACTAATAAGTGGTCAAACTTTACGTACTGCATTATTAAATTGCTTTGTTGTAGCATGGCGCCAAAGGGTTCATGATCATATTCCCATGTAGCTCCAAATTATGGCCATCATCCAGTAAAATAAGGGTCTCATTTTAAACCTGTCGTTTTAGAATTAAAGAATATTGTTGATTAGTACTAGAGTGTATTAGTATTCTTATTTATTTGTAAGTATGAAGTTTTAAGTTTGATTTTCGTCAAAAACGGATTTGAACCACATTAATATGACTAGTAAAGTGTGTGAAGCTTAGCCACTCCCCCATTCTTGATTAGGGTAGATAATATCGTCTTTAAAAAAAAATTAAAGAATATTTTCTTTCTTTTCTTAATGATTATACATATGTATAAGAGGAATGCTAGCTACATTTTTTATTTATCCTTTTTTTTGTCTTTTCCCATTCGACTTTTGACAGATCCATTTGCAGAGTAAATTAGAAACTTTTTAATGACTTTTTTTTGTCAAAGAAACTTTTTAATGATTTGAAAATTTCATACCCTTGTAATAAATAAGAAAAAAACTAAAAACAAACAAATATAAAAAAAACTTGGGCCCACCCTATCATCTTCCCAAGGACAGCTCTGATTCTTGTACTACCGTAGCAAATGTGGCTCACCACCACAACCCATTTATCATTCTCTCTCTCTCTCTCTCTCTCTCTCTCATCTTCCCAAGGACAGCTCTGATTCTTGTACTACCGTAGCAAATGTGGCTCACCACCACAACCCATTTATCCTTCTCTCTCTCTCTCTCTCTCTCTCTCTCTCTCTTCATTGTCATTAGCCCCACACCCACCTTCTCACTATAGGTTCTTAATTTATGTCACAACGACCGAACTCTTGTACTTCCATAGCAAACATGGCTCACCACCACAACCCATTTATCCTTCATTCTCACCACCACAAACATGGCTTAAGGTAGATTTAGCATCATGAAGAAGTTGAGGAAGTCGACTCGTTGAGACTGATTCCAAGGAACGACGCTTATTCTCAATAAGGTAGGAACTTGCATAAGTAGTAAGTCTCACTAAAAAACCCTAAGGCTATGGCAAAAACCCGAGTAAGGACAAAATCCATAGTCTAAGGAAAAATGCGTGAGAAATGCAAAGTCAAAATAAACATCTACATGATGTCATTAGGGATATGAGTAGCCCAAGGTGGGTGCCTCGTTAAAACCTAGTTAGGTAGCAAAAAGCTAGTGGGAAAAATGCTCCTAATCGTAGGGAAAAAAAGTACATTAAGATCAAGCAAGTATCTACAGGATACTCCCCCTGAGTTTGACATAATTCTAAAGAGAAATAGCAAAGTTACAACTCAAAAAGTTTACGCATACCAATTCCATGAACAAGCTTCTGAAATGTCGTATTCGGCAGTGATTTGGTGAAGAGGTCGGCCAGATTGTCTTGTGAATGGATTTGCGTGACTTCAATCTTCTGATACTCTTGTTGTTGATGTGAAAAGAAAAACTTTGGCGCAATATGTTTGGTGTTGTCTCCTTTGATGTAACCTTTCTTGAGCTGTTCGATGCAAGCTGCGTTGTCTTCAAAAATCGTCATCGGGGCATTAACGGCAAGATAAAGATCGCAGGAGCTTTGAATATGGCCCACTACTACTCTCAACCAAAAACATTCCCAAGTTGCTTCATGTAAGGTGAGAATTTCAGCATGGTTAGACGAAGTGGCAACTAAGGTCTGTTTAGTTGACCTCCAAAAGATTGCGGTGCCTCCAACGGTAAAGACATAACCCGTTTGAGAACGCGCCTTGTGAGGATCAGATAAGTATCCTGCGTCGGCATAACCAACAAGATGAGAATCAACTCGAGAAACATAGGGTGCGGCATCACTCGAGGATCCATAGGGATAGAACAAGCCCAAATCCGTAGTACCCTTAAGGTAACTAAAGATGTCTTTCATGCCAGTCTAGTGTCTGCGCATAGGTGCATTGCTGTATCTTGCCAAAAGATTAACAGCGAATGAGATGTCGGGTCTAGTGCATTGAGCTAAATACGATAAAACGCCTATCGCACTTAGATAAGGAACTTCAGGCTCCAAAATCTCTTCATCATCCTCCTTCTGACGGAAGGGATCTCGTTTTGCATCTAGCGTACGAACAACCATATGAGTACTCGAAGACTTCGCTTTATCCTCATTAAAGTGGCACAACATCTTCTGGGTGTAGTTCGATTGATGTACTAGGATTCCATCCAAACAGTGCTCTATCTCGAGACCGAGATAGTATCAAGTCTTACCTAGATCTTTCATCTCAAATTCCGACTTCAGGTGCGAAGCAGTTCTCGCGAGCTCTTCAGGAGTTCCGATGAGATTCATGTCATCGACATATACTGCAACAATCGCAAATCCGGAATGCGACGTCTTAATGAACACACAAGGGCATAATTCGTTGTTCACATATCCCTAATTAGTCAAATACTCACTCAGACGGTTATACCACACTCTTCTAGATTGCTTCAAACCGTAGAGTGAACGCCTCAACCGAATTGAGAGCGCGTTCCCGGGTTTGGAAATATTTGAACCAGTCAATGTAAGTCCTTCGGGAACTTTCATATAAATTTCCGTATCAAGATCCCCATAGAGATACGCGGTTACTATGTCCATCAGCTGCATATCCAGTTTTTCAGAAACTACCAAACTGATAAGGTAGCGAAAAGTAATCACATCCATAATAGGTGAATAAGTTTCATCCTAGTCAATCTCGGGGCGTTGTGAGAAACCTTGTGCAACAAGACAAGCTTTGTAATGCACAATCTTGTTCTTCTCATTACGCTTCCGAACGAAAACTTGCTTGTAGCCCACGAGCTTCACATGTGGAGGAGAATGAACTACAAGTCCAAACACTTTACGTTTCGCAAGTGAATCGAGTTCGACTTGGATTGCTTGTTTCCAGTTTGACCAATCAGCTCTACGTCGACATTCATCAACGAAACGCGGTTCAATGTCATCGCTCAACATGATCTCAGTAGCTACTTCAAATGCTAATGCATCGTCGACAATCATCTCATTTCTACGCTATACATCATCTAAGCTAGCATAATAGACCAAAATCTCACGATTCTTGGGAGGATGATTTGTCTCTTCAATGACGCTTCCGTAATCTAGAATTTCCTCATGAGTTGGGTAGAATGAGTAAGCGATAGTCGGATTCATGGTAGGCTCTTCAGGACCTTGTGCCATGGTTTTCCTCTTCCAGGGGTGTGAATCCTTTGAACCAAGGGGTCTGCCACGCTTATGTGTAGGGGCAGATGATTGGCTAGCCGCTAATGTAGGTGGATCACCAAGATTGGTGTCCCGGGCTTCCAGGAGGGCAGTCCGTCGTACATTTGGTACATATATCTTTGCAGGTGTATTCGCAGCTGGAATGTGTGATCTTGTCACGTGCGCTAGATCGGTGAAAGCATCTGGCATACTTTGAGCTATGCTCTGGAGATCTAATATGGGCTGCACTTCAGCTTCAGACTGAGTGGTGTGAGGATCTAAATGAGACAAAGTGGGAGTCGTCCACGATAATTCGCGTCGTTCAACAGGAACGTTGACGTTCTTATCTCCCCCTAACGGTGGGAAGACTGTCTCATAGAAGTGACAATCCGCAAAACGAGCGGTAAACAGATCGCCTGTCAAAGGTTCTAAGTAACGAATAATCGAAGGAGAATCATATCCGACATAGATTCCCATTATTCGCTGACGCCCCATTTTTGTATGTAAGGGCGGCGAGATCGGCACATATGCTGCACACCCAAAAACGCGCAGATGTGATATGTCGAGTTCGTATTCGGTAACCAACTGAAGAGCACTAAATTGTTGTGTCGCAACAGGCCTCGGGAGCTTGGTACGTACGACCAACGATCGAGCAATCATTTGTAAGCGCTTAATGAAAACCTCTGCTAAGCCGTTCTAGGTGTGAACATGGGGTACTAGATGTTCAACTTCAACCCCAACCGATATGCAATAGTCATCAAAAGTTTTAGATGTGAATTCTCTAGCATTATCCAATCGAATAGATTTGATCGGATAATCAGGGTGGTGAGCCCTAAGCTTGATAACCTGAGCCAACAGTTTGGAGAATGCAGCATTCCTTGTGGACAACAAGCACACGTGTGACCGACGTGTAAAAGCGTTAACCAAAACCATAAAATATCTAAATGGTCCGTAGGGAGGTTGAATCGGTCCACAAATGTCCCCCTGAATCCGTTGTAGAAAAATGGGAGGATTCGAACGAATCTTGTCATAAGAAGGCTTAATAATAAGCTTTCCCATAAAACATGTTTGACATGCGATTTCATGGATCGAACCTAAACTTCGGGTTTGTGGATGCCCGTGTGAAGATTTAAGGATACGGCACATTGTTATTCATCCAGGATGTCCCAAACGATCATGCCAAAGTGTAACTTTGTGCGTGGTCCCTATAGTAGGGCCGGCCACATAGTGGCAATCTATGGGGCATATGGTCATAGTATACAGACCACTCGGGATACGCTTCATCTTCTTTAGAATACGTTTCTGGCCATATTCGTAGGAAGTTATGCACAGAAATTCAACTCCGTTTTCTACGTGGGTTTCAACGTGGTAATTGTTATCTCTAATATCCTTGAAGCTTAGCAACGTTCTTCCGGAACGTGGAGAATAGAGTGCCTCAGCAATAGTCAAAATTGTACCATTGGACAACATTATACGTGCCTTACCGTATCCTTCTATCAGGTTGGATGGGCCTGAGAGGGTTGTTAGATGTGCATTCTTAGGTATGAAGTTAGATGTGTTCAAGCAAAACGGTGTGTGTGGTTGCACTATCTGCCAGACAACTAACTTTCTCACTAGTCATACCTAGAATGAAGAATTAATTTGAATCGGTCACATGCATAAAGGTTTATAAAAACAATTATCAATTCAAAATAATGTCATTTATTCAAGGATGAAAACTTAATATCCAACAACAAATCACCAACTAATAATCCAAAACATAAAGGAAAATTGTTCGAAAAATCAACCAAAAAACAAGGGGGGTTCGGCCACTAGGTGGAGTTCGGCCCCAATTGTCTTATTTCAATTAAAAAATAACTCTATATCTAAGATTCTAATCTTCCATAGGGATGGTATCCTCCTGAAAGTCAGAAACCTCCATCTTGGTAGTCTCCGATTCGTCCACTTGCATGAAGTTTGATTCAAACTTCTTACGACGAGAATGATATTCATCTACAACCTTCTTGGGAGCTCGGCAAACACGGGACCAATGGTCCTTTGAACCACAGCAATAGCACATATCCGCATCCATGGTTTGAGGTGCTTTGCCTTTATTCTTGAAGTTCGGGGCCTTAGGAGCGAGGTTTGGGCGCTTCTGGGCTTTGTTTCCTCCCTTGGATGGGCCTGGGCTCTGTTGACCTTGGTGTGATGGCTTTTGGCCACCCCTACCACGCCTCTTTTAGATGCTGATTAGTGCTATAATGTGCTTCAGGCACAGCAGTAGCCCCAGTAGGTCGAGCTTGATGATTCTACTTTTCATGCAAATATACTTTGCAAAGACTAACTTCCATCCATGTTAATGGGGGTATTTCCTATCAATATATGAGGGGAAATTATTTTTTCGTAGTCTAAATAATTTACTTTTCCGGGAAAACCATTTTTACACTTTTTTTTTCCCATTCCGCACAACTTTATTTATTTATTTATTATGAGTATTTTCTCTCATTTTCAAATGCGAGACTGATCCCTCTCTTTGTTTCTTCCTTTCGGGTATCAAAATTCAACATACATCCAAAATATAGCATCATCAGATATGATGATTTCAGGAATCTTTTATTTCTTACACCTCTAATATTATATGAAATACTATAATTTCTTTTAAAACGTGCACTCATTAACACAAGTTGTGTTTTTCTCCTAAACCTAAAAAAAAATTGAGGATAATTAAGCAATATTGAAATAAAACAATTTATTAAAAAAAAAAACTGAAAACTGGTGCTTTTAAAACTATACAAATCAAACTATTAGACCATTTATCATAAGAATGTAACTGAAAACTTGTGATGGTAGTTGAAATAACGTGTCGGTTTGTTTGATGGTACAAATACAAATCGGTGTATAATTAAATTTGTGAAAAAATATTATTAGTAAATAACAAGAGCCTGTGAAAGTCAGAAAACACCGAAGTTGACTAAGAGCGATGATTAAAATATAGAAAATGGTGGCCATATTTTACTGTAGGCCTCTTAGGGTATGTAACTATATAAAGTGGGTTTCCGATGCATCAATCATCACACAGAGACTCAGCATCTGTGCCAAGCAACTCAAAGCAAACTCTTTCCTTCCTCACCATCACAGCCAGTTTTTGCAACCGGTGAGTCCTCAAGCTTAAGGGCCAGAACTTCTTCAGTACTATCCATCTCTCTGCAGTTAGCATATGTAAACAAATTATCATAAAGTTTACAATTAGGTCATCATCATCATCTCTCTCTCTCTCTCTCTGTCTCTCTCTCACATAAGATTCTTGGTCATTACATAGAGATTTGGGTAGCCAGAGTTCAGATGGATGCTTGAGATTGAGATATGCATAAGAGATTTCGATGAGTTATAGAACTCAATCATTCTTTTAAACTCTTTTATCATACTTTTTCTACAGTAATTCAAACCCTGATTTGCGGGTAAGAGCTCTATCATAGATGGAAAAATATTTCCTTAGCCTCTAGATAAATATTTTTTCAATCATATTCAACTAGGGTCTTTTCCTTTAATAAAAAAAGAAACCTAGTTTAATATTTTCTTACAGTTACATAGAACTAGAACGTGTATCTATCAAGCCCTTACTAATTAATTTCGTTATGTATTTGTATCATTCATGCAGGTACTAGAAAAAAGATTATTTTTGTACTACTAATCCAGTGATCAAAGAAGATGTGGAAGATCAAGTTTGGAGAGGGTGCAAATGACCCTTTGTTGTTCAGCACAAACAACTTCCATGGAAGGCAGACATGGGAGTTCGACCCAGATGCAGGTACCGAGGACGAGCGAGCAGAAGTTGAAGCTGCTCGTGAGCATTTCTACCAAAATCGCTTCAAGGTCCAGCCTAGCAGTGACCTCCTATGGCGTTTTCAGGTAATATTAGTGTTTCTAATAAATCAACTTATTAGTACAGTTAGTGTTATCTCTCTTTTTATCTAAATGACAGGTTTAAGTTCAAAATCTTGAGCTCTTTAATGCAAATATTTGTTTATTAAAAAAAAAAAAAATATATATATATATATATATATATATATATATATAAACTTCTGAGTGGGCTTTAATTGCTTAATATATTTCATGATATAGGGTTGGAGTCGGCTTTAATTATGCTATAAAAATAATAATTAGAATGAATCTCGAGAAGATTATGCTCTTCCAGATAACGAGGACAGATTATGTTCACCTAAGACTAACAATGTGAGTTGGACCAAGTAAGAAAAAGATAACCTGGAATTGCCAAGTCATAAAATGTATTAAGTACTAAAAATCCAACCCCAACCCTTCTGGCGTATATTATTTCATGTTAATATTGCGGTTTAGTTCTATTTTGTATATAATGAGTAACACATAAAACTGATCACATTGTTAATCACGTTTCTAATACATTAAATGAGATTCACCACTATTTAAGAGCTGATTTATAATCGAATCATTTTTTATTTCGTTAAATAGCGCTAATTATAAAACAAGGTTAATATTTGCGGTACATAAAACAAGGTTTTTCGCTTTCAAAGTTACTCCACCAAAAACACATTGGTCAACTTTTGTGAACTTGTACACTCTTTATGTGTGAGACTTTTGTGAACTTGTAAAGTCCCAACTCTTTATGTGTGAGACTGAGTGGTAGCCGGCCAAAGAAAAGTGAACTCCGTGTGAGATGCATGCCTTGTTAATTTGTACAACAGTGTTTATATTCTGTTTATTTATTTAGTTCTTCCAAATCCTCTTTTTTTTGGTCAAACAAAGTTGGCCCCTAATTGGAACTCTGCTTTGAACAAATTGAACTTATATCTTGGTAAACGAATGCCTGTCCTCTTTTTTGCTTACAAGTTCATTCTTTTGTTTTCTATTTTAAATAAAGAAGAGGACAACATTTGATTTGGTGGGTGGGTTAGCATACTATATTTTCTATTAACTTTATTAATGGAATTTAGTAGTAATAATTCAGGCCAAAATAATTAAATTTAAAGGTGATGATACAGTTATATGCACTTGTATTAGGTGAGTGGGGAAAGGGGAAGGACCCCAGAAAGGCGCTTCTTCCCTCTTGACTTTTCCATGTATTTGTGTTGTGTCAGATTTTTTTTTAATTCAATACAATATAATATTTTACTTTGACCAATTGCAGATACTAAGAGAGAAAAACTTCAAACAAGAAATTCCTCCAGTAAGAGTTGGGGAGGGTGAGGACATTACATATGATCAGGCCACAGCTGCATTCAGGAGGGCTGCTACCTTCTGGAATGCCTTGCAATCCCCCCATGGACATTGGCCTGCTGAAAATGCTGGCCCAAACTTTTACTTCCCTCCCTTGGTGAGTAATTTTGCTCCTTATTTACCATATAGTAAAAAAATTGAGATGATGTAATAGTAAAAAAAATTGGGTTTTCAGTGCACTTGTATGTGACAGCGGACTAATTGTTGCATCTCTATTGCCAAAAAATTACAGGTCATGGCTGCATACATTCCAGGATATCTCAATGTTATTTTCTCCGCTGAGCACAAGAAGGAAATCTTGCGTTACACTTACAACCATCAAAATGAAGATGGTGGCTGGGGACTGCACATAGCGGGGCCTAGTATGATGTTTACTACATGCCTAAACTACTGTATGATGCGAATTCTCGGAGATGGCCCCGATGGTGGTCGTGACAATGCCTGCGCAAGGGCAAGAAAGTGGATTCTTGACCGTGGTGGTGCGTACTATTCTGCATCATGGGGAAAAACTTGGATGGCGGTGCGTATAACTTACTAGTTTGTTTTAAATAAAAGCAGTATTTTATACTGTAAAAGGATGCGCATTTGAGGAAAAGATCATTTTATTGTTCGAATGGTCTAACTTAATTTGTGTTGCAGATTCTTGGTGTGTATGACTGGGAAGGCAGCAACCCAATGCCCCCAGAATTCTGGACTGGGTCGACTCTGCTTCCTTTTCATCCATGTAAGCACAATTTTCTTCCACACCCTATTTTCTTGTTAAGTTAAATAGTACAAGTCTTCTAATTAGTACAACTTCATCGCTGCAGCAAAAATGTTCTGCTACTGTCGGTTGACTTACCTACCTATGTCTTACTTTTACGCCACAAGATTTGTTGGCCCGATCACTCCACTTGTTGAGGAATTGAGACAAGAAATTTACTGTGAACCTTACAGCGAAATTAACTGGCCTAAAGTGCGCCACTGGTGTGCAACAGTGAGTTTACCTTTTTTGTTCCTTATATAGTTCATGCCGTTGTTCAATTTTATTATGTTAAAGAAATTTGTTCACATACATAAACTTACTGTGCTATGCAATGTTGACTAATGCAGGAAGATAACTACTATCCCCATGGTCGTGTACAACGTTTTATGTGGGACAGTTTTTACAATATCGTCGAGCCTCTCCTAAAACGCTGGCCTTTCAAGAAGATCAGAGACAATGCAATTCAATTCACAATTGACCAAATTCATTATGAAGATGAGAACAGTCGCTACATTACAATCGGATGCGTGGAAAAGCCATTGATGATGCTTGCTTGCTGGGCCGAGGATCCTAGTGGAGAAGCTTTCAAGAAGCATCTTCCTAGAGTTACCGATTATATCTGGCTCGGAGAGGATGGAATCAAGATGCAAAGTTTTGGAAGCCAGTCATGGGATTGTGCTCTTGTGATTCAAGCTTTGCTTGCTGGGAATCTTAATGCTGAAATGGGACCTACCCTTAAGAAAGCACACGAATTCCTCAAGATATCTCAGGTACATATTCAAGTCATTAAAACTGTCTTTGACATACGAAAATGTGTTGAGATTTTCTGTTGACCTAAAAATACACATCCTATGCGTACGATTGTAGGTGAGGATTAATACATCCGGTGATTACCTATCCCATTTCCGTCACATTTCAAAGGGCGCATGGACATTCTCTGACCGTGATCATGGATGGCAAGTGTCAGATTGTACTGCAGAAGCACTGAGGGTAAGTGATTTTACTCAAGTGCTTAACTCAAGTGAAGATTGTGCCTCTCATTTATGATGAAAAATTGAAAATGGTGCTAACTTGTAACATGTTTTGTTTCAGTGTTGCTGCATTTTCGCAAATATGTCTCCGGAAGTTGTTGGTGAGCCAATGGAAGCTGAGTGTATGTATGATGCTGTCAATGTCATCATGTCTCTTCAAAGTCCAAATGGTGGTGTATCAGCCTGGGAGCCAACAGGAGCACCAAAATGGTTGGAGGTAACAAAAACCGAAAATCTTAATAATTTTTTTCCGAAGAAATTTGAAAGCTTTCGTCATTTCACTATGTCTCATAAATTGCATATACTAATTTGTTTTCCCTCTTCAGTGGCTCAACCCTGTGGAGTTTCTTGAGGACCTTGTCATTGAGTACGAGTACATCGAGTGCACTTCATCTTCGATCCAGGCCTTGATATTGTTTAGGAAGTTGTACCCTGGCCATAGAAGGAAGGAGATCAACAATTTCATCACAAGGGCTGCAGACTACATTGAAGACATACAGTACCCTGACGGCTCATGGTATGGAAACTGGGGAATCTGCTTCGTGTATGGTACATGGTTCGCAATCAAAGGGCTGGAGGCTGCCGGCAGGACATACAACAACTGTGAGGCAGTGCGCAAAGGTGTCGACTTTTTGCTCAAAACACAAAGGGCAGATGGTGGCTGGGGAGAGCACTACACCTCATGCACAAACAAGGTACCAATGAAATTCAATACTAACGAAAAGGTAACCCCTTTGACCTCAAAGAAAGCATAATTCTAATATTTCACTTGTTCCATCTCTTCAGAAATATACAGCTCAAGACAGTACAAATTTAGTCCAAACTGCCCTCGGATTAATGGGACTGATTCACGGTCGACAGGTCAGTACATGACAAACATTTCAGAGGTGTTTTGTTTTAGTTCTTCACAATTCCCTCCAAAAAATAAATTTCTAAATGATTTTTTTTTACTTTGCTATAGGCTGAGAGAGATCCGACTCCTATTCACCGGGCTGCTGCGGTGTTAATGAACGGTCAATTGGATGACGGCGATTTCCCCCAACAGGAACTGATGGGAGTTTTTATGAGGAATGCTATGTTGCACTATGCAGCATACAGAAATATCTTCCCATTGTGGGCTCTCGGAGAATACCGCACACTGGTTTCGTTGCCTATCAAAAAGATCGCTTGAGCCTTGGATCACAAGCAAAAGGAAATCCATGGGACTTGCCAATACAACCAGAACCAATAAAACCTAGTTCTAGTTGTGCCATATTTTTTGTTCCTTTCTTCTTTTGTGTCTGTAGAGTTGATGAACTTGTAACTGCTGAAGAACGAATAATCTATGCAAATGTATTCTTTTGTGATTTGTAACCGCTAAAGAATGAATAATCTATGAAAATGTATGTATATTTATGTTACTTATACACAACATGTATCATGCATTGCGAGATATCACATCTCATCAAATTAAATGTGTATGGGTCTTCCTTGCAAATTTGCTACATTTTAGTACTTTCTGCTCTCTAACTTGCTTCGCTCCCATTGAAACGCGGTAAGAAATGGGCAGTGATTAAATATATAACCAAATTGCAGTTCACACCATATGAATCTTTATTTGATGCCGGCTTTGTACTGTGTCTTACAAAACCTGAAGTGTTTATTCTACTTCTGTAATTGAATGCCAAGGAAGAAAGTACATGTCAGATACAATAAGCGTTCTTTATTATGCAATAGCTAATTCGGTATCTGGTATCTAAACCAAAGAACATAGAAGAGCATAACCTTCTATTTAACGGTGTGCTTAGCCATTCGTTAACCTCTAGTTCCATTTTTGTAACATGTTGAGGTATTCTGCAAGAGCCCAAATTGGGTAAGTGTTCCTGAATGCCGCGTAGTGCAATGTGATATCCCTCATGAAAACTCCTACCACTTCCTGTCACTTGTTTCAGTGTTTGTTATATTCCTCTTTGCTTTTGGCTTCTCTCTCCCTCTCTGTATCTGTGCGTGTAGGTGCTGGGTGGGTCTTCAACTGGTGTCTCATTCTCCTATTTATACATCTTTTACTTCCTTAATCCACATGGAAATAGGATAGTTTAAAGAGAACTTTAACGAAAAGCTCACGGTACTGTTCACTTTAACGAAAAACCACATTTTTACATTAAAAAGTCTTTCCTAGTACTATTCATTTTACCCTGTATTTTGTCCTTATCGTTAAAACTCAAAGTTTTCAAGTTTTTTTCATTAGTTTCTCTTTTTTTTTTTGAAAATATTAAGCATCACCACGTCAATTGGATTAGGCAATGCCCATTAATTGGGCTGGCTTCAATGGACCAATTTGTTAAGTAGTGCACCGGTCCATTTTCTAATATTGGCACAAATATAGGATGCCCCGCAGCCCATCTCTTCAACTCTTCGGGCTTCCTCGTATTTTAATTGTTAAGTTCATTTTTTGTTCCCAAATCATATTTTCTATCAAACTTTCACAAAACACATTAAATCCAACCATTTAATACAAAACCATGACTATATAATAGATAAAAGAGGTACAAAATATACATAAAATATCATCCTAACAATAATTGCTAATAATAATGGGGTAGAGGGGCAATGATGGAGGGAGTGTGGTGGCGGTGATGTTAGCAACGATGACGATGGTGGCAAATGGTGGTTGCATTGTGAAGGATGATTTTGAAAATGGTGACTGAAAGGTGGCGGGGATGATGGTGGCAGAGATGGTGGAGATGTTGACGACCATGCATGGTGAGGGTGATGGGGTGGCTCATTCTTCCTTGTTCCTAGGGCTTTAATTTGGTATATTGGATTGCTATTTTTAGTTGAGATTTGAGGATGAACAGAGCTTCCAAAATTCCGGCTTTCTTTTTTGCGAAAATCGAAGACAGAAACCTGGTCAACCCGACCCGACAACTCAGACCGGACCTTCGTAAAGAATGTGGCTTGTTAGCTTGTTAGAGTTTGATTAATAGTCGGCATATTATGTCCATGGCAAAATATAAGTTGTAACAAGGCGTGTTCCGGAATATTTTGTTTTCACAATAAGCATACTAGTATAGGATTTGGATCCTATCTGGATCTAAATTGTGGAAATCTTATGAATCCTCACATTGTAACCGTTTATCATATATCGTACATTCATAAATTATTTAAAATTAAACATAAATGGTACCTAATGAAAACTGATCGTACGATATACAATGAACGATTACAATGTAAGAATTCCTATGATCCCCACAAAAAGGTTCAGGAAAGGGGGAGGGACGAATCGAAGCGACGCAGGGTTGAATCTCAGTGGATCGTGGCAGCAAGGCCACTCTGCCACTTACAATACCTCCAGATTAATTAGGTACGCTTAAATTAACCTTCAAGTTCTCCTTAACTTATTGAATTGGATGAGAATGCGCATACAACAATTCAAAACATTCTCTAAAAGTCCCTTACAAACCGTAAACTAAATATCCTTTGCACGTACACATGGCGAAAAGTATAACAGCTACCTCTATATTCACAAATTGATAAGGAAAAATAAAAAAACGCTTACCAGCTAAATGATGTAGCTGCAGGCAAGCAAAAAAAATTGCATTCTCCAATCGTTGAACTGCACCCATTATTAAGTTAAACGCACTTCTTTGGTCATCATTTAAGCGTTCAATTGTATCAAGATCTTTCCGGCAGACTTCTACGTGCTTGAAATGGACGAGTTGGACCGTTCCCCTTCATGCCCATCCTTCTTGGAAGGCCATTCTGGTAAGCAGAACTGGCGATGCGGGATGAACCGGAAGCCAGGTTACGGTGCCCAACTGCGCGCTAACCTAGAACCCACAAAGGGTGTTGGTCGATTAAGACAGCAGGACGGTGGTCATGGAAGTCAAAATCCGCTAAGGAGTGTGTAACATTGGGTATGGGTTGTTTCTTGTTTGGATGGGAACTTACACAAATTGCTTGTATCTATAATGTGGAATTATTGAAGATGGGTTAGTGTTTTAAACTTAGTTTTACGTTTTTGAGTCAGTTTCAAGTGTTTTAGCAATTCCTCCTAATCCCCGGTCTAGAACGATCCCTACTTATACATATATTACAATTGTCAAAAGAGGGTTTGATTAAGAACTTATTCTTGTATGTTGATTAAGGATGCATACTTAGTTTGCATGCATGAATTTGATGCTAGAATATAAGGGATTTTTACCTAAAAAACAGAGCCAGAAAATGAACAATGCATTACAGCGATTGCTTTCAGTTTGATCAGTTTGAAAGAGTAGCAAAACCATAAAAAAAAATGAAAACATTTTCCAAAAAAAGAAAAGAGAAATCAAAGGTGAAGTCCTTGCCTAGTTTCCGTCTCCTGAAGTGGTTTAACACTTCAACACTCAATGATTCAAAATCATTATAAGAGGGATTATTCCAGTTCACCGATTATAATTATCTAACCGTTCTAGTATAATTGATATTGTTGAGGCACAATCAAAATATGGTTTTTGGGGATGGAATTTGTGGCGTCATCCTATAGGGTTTATCATTTTTATTACAATTTCCAATTGCTATTCAATAAACCATGAATTCTCAACACCCCAGATTAACCGTGAATTGCACTAATTAACCCTCAGATTTTCCTTTTAAAGCGGCCCCCTGTTTTTAGCCGTTGGATTAAATTTCAAGGGCCCGGATTTGTTGATTGGTAGGATTTGGTGGAAGAGATTCGGAGAAAATCCATTTCCCTTATAACAGGTTGGGATGAAAAGTTGCCAGGAGGATCCTGGCTGGATCCTCTTTGTGAGGGCGGTGGTAATAGTGGCAGTGGTGGTGGTGGTGGCAGCGGTGAAACAATGGAGGTGGTGATGTTGATGGTGGCTTTGATGGTGGCAGCAGCAATGGTGAGACGATGGTGAAGATGGTGAGACAATTGAGGCATCAGTGGTGGCGGTGGCGATAGCCATTGTAACATAGGTGATGGCAGTGAAGGATGTGGTGGCAGCTATGATGGTAGTGGGAGGTGATGGTGTGAAAGACGGTGATAGTGGCAGTTGTGGTGGTCATGGTAAGACAATGGAAGTGGTGGTGGTCATGGTGGCACGGGTGATGGCGGTGGAGAAAGTGGTGGTGGTGGTATTATGTATGATATTATTTTAAATTTTATTCTTGAAAAATACTGGAACATCAATTTATACAAAATTTATGTACAAGATTGTTTGCAACGTTTTTTCATTTTATGAGTTTATATTCACACAAAATTGCACCAAATGCATTTTAAAACCGTTTTAAGTATATGGAAAACAAAAACCTACTTCATTTTTAAAATCTTTTTTTATGTACAAAGCTATTGACCCTAAAAACTACCAAGCCTACGTGGCGCCCAGGCCGATTAACTAATGAGCTAACTACGTCATTCGGTTGTGTGTGGGGCGTGCCAACTTGTCGGCCGAGAAGTAAAATGTGTTGATGTTGCATTGAGCGCGTTGCTGACTTCTTGATCTCGCGATTGCGGCCGAAGAAGGCACATGTCTCAGCCTTCGGGTTCTAGAGCCTGAAGACAAGGTTGCTAATTTTGCGAAGTTCAATATCAAATTCGGCTGTTAATGTGCCGAACGTAGTAACCTGGTAACACCTCACTTCGCTGACAAGGCTGATAAGATAACCTCTATCAATAAGGATTCGAAAATCCTTCTCGACTGAGACTTGGATAGGTAACCAGTCGGCCCCTTCGCAGTGCTGTTTATCCAAACTGAAGGTGCTCCGCGGTCGGCTGATTCTACGGCGATAGTGCTGTTTATCCAAAAAATTGAAGATATCACCGGTTGCCTTCACAGTGCTGTTTATCCAAACTGAAGATGTGTCGGCGAGAAAGGGGAGAAGAATAGAGTTCTCAAGGTTGTTGAAAGGTTTCGCGTAGAGCGAGGGTTTGCACAGGGCAGGTTTTGTGTGTTGAATTGGAGAGAGCTCAAATGATGTACTGAGTCTTGTATTTATAGGGGTAGACCTCTTCATAGCCGAGTTAGAATCCTTCTCGGAGTAAGACTTCTTAAAGCTAATCCAATCAGAACTCGGCCAATCCTAAACAAACTAGGACTCCGAATTAAGCCCTTTACCAGGCCACATTCACCTCCAGATCTCCGTATCCTCATCTTACTGAGCATCCTGGTTGTATCAGGACTCAACTCCCTTATCCTTATCTGAAAGACTCCACTTCCTGATAGGACTCGCCGGGCCTTGACTAGGTGGCCCATGACCCAAAATCTGACGAGAATTCTAGAAAGATCGCTAGGCCGGATGTAACTCCAAATTTGGCCTAACTCAATATTTTGGGCCCAAACAAAAGCATATTCACACATGCGAATATGTAGCAAGAGGCTAGTATCCACATTAAAGGGATGGATCCTTTCTATGATTTTCTTCATGATTTATATAGGAGCAAATCAAAGGTGGGATTTCTTAAGCATATTGGTAATGGGTAATCATGAGTCCCAAAACCTCCTTGAACAGTTGAACCGTATATGCCGAATAAATGGGTAATCATGGTCAAGCAAGTTCAGTGGTGCAAATTTATACGTCTTTGAACAACATCAGTCAAAAGTTCTAGAAGTTCAATCGATTTTGCTGAACACGCAGCACTAGTATCTTCCCTTTTGGGACTAACAACTTTGAAATACGTTACAAATTTGAAATTAACCAAGATAATTGAAGCTCTACTTAATTGTTAGAGTCCAAGTCCAATTAGACTTCTGGAAAAACCAGTCCACGATTAATTAACCTTTCACCATCTAATTTTCCAATGAACAGATACTTTTCATAAGGAAAAAAAACAACAAAAGAAACTAACTTCATTTTATCATGTATGTGTTTTGATGTACATGTATTTTAATCACACTTACGTTCATAATTATACGTAACCCATCATGGTCTGATCCACTAACACATGCAACCTAGCAGAAACGGGTACGTCTGATTCCACTGTGACACAATTTCTCGACACATTTCGTAGGACATGTTTTGGAAATGACTCACTTGCCTGCAATGTGTACTGCACATTTTGTATGAGATTAGGGAAAAGGAGAACGTGTGAGAAATCAACGGTCCATCTAGTCCCATTACTCCAAACTGACCCCTTGGCAACCGTTGATTTATGAACCATACCCCGCACTAGATTTCGATCAACCATAATTTGATCAATAGTAGTAAAATATCGACCGTTGGATTGATCTAGATGGACTATTGGGACACCGGTATAATCACCTGAAAACATATTATCAACGATGGTGATGCCACATGCTACACCTTTCAATGATTTGATCGAAATAAAAGCATTGCCAAGGAAGAATGACCCAGATATATGGAGTTCGACCGGGTCCTCAGCCACGATACCCGTGAAATCAAAGTAGGAATTCAGGATTCGGGTTTGGGTCAACCCGGGTGCCCGAATGTAAATTCCAGTCCCACCCCATCCAGTGGCCTTGTTGTAACAATGTACTCCGGTGAAAACGTTGGCTTGCCCTTGTACCATTATACCAATTGATGCTGAGAAAATAACCACATCGGTGATTGCGTTGTCGTTTCCTATGATGTTAATTCCGATGCCGGAAAAATCCTTTTCACGGTGATCGCCTCCGATATTGATGTGCTGACCAATAAAGGAGTTTCTAACATAGGTTTCATGGCCACCATGAATTAATATACCATCACTTGTGAAATGTGAAATGTAACAATTGTCAATGGTAGTCCTTAGTGAATTTATAATCGAAATTCCACCACCTCTGAAATTTGAGTTTATCATGAGATCCTTGAGTGTGATGTCTTCGTACACAAGAGAAGTCGACGGTGACCGTAGCTCGATCAGATGGCGATCGGTTGGGAAATCATCGGATGCATGAAGAGATCCACCATGAATCTGTTACACCATAACAAACCCTGAGCCAATGAAAAAAAACTTGCAAATGAAATATAAAATGATCTATATATTATTAAGAGAAGTCATCTTATAAAGAATCACATTGAATTGCAAGTATATACACTATTCTTATTATTCTTAGTAATTGTACAACTAAACTTTAGAATAATTGTAATAAGATATTCTATAACTACTAAATCTACAAAAAAATGATATTCGAATTTGGTTGCAAGGTGACGAACAGTGTGCCTTGACCAACAGCTCTAACCCATCTAAGCATAATGCATTCCGACCGTCAGGTTATTCTAGTTAAAAAAAATGTTAGGAGGTGTACCATAAAGTTTCCACCACCGGTATCTGGTAAGAGCAGCGGACGGCTGATCTTGTATGTCCCTCCATCAAGGTGAACTTGAGTGCCTCCAAGGTCAGCAACACCCTTGATCAAGTGACCATCAAGAGGAGATCCAAAGGCATATAAAATAGCTTGCTGTAGTGCCTCTGTGCTGTCTGATCTTCCGGTTGGGTCAGCACCATACTCAGTCACGTGATGTACACGTGATTCTGCGGACGCCTGAATCCATATATATGAACAAATCATATATCGATCATTTGGTAAAAACTATAACTAATTAAAACCAAAAATAAAAGAACAAAATATATATGTAAACATACATATAGAGTTGGTGTTGAATAGCTTTGGGTCGTTGAGGCCTTATTGCGGATGGAATGTGATGCCTTCATCAAAGCCATGCGCCTCATTTGGTCATGGTAAGTACCAGTGTTTGTACCCGAGTACGAGCTTTCTACATGATTAACGATTGCGCTTACATACATAAACGCCATTAACAGCTTCAAAGACATAGCATTTCTGGGTAGCATGGCTAGATTACTGTTTTCTGAGAGAGAAAAATGATGTATTCTAAACTCTACATCATAGCCAACAGCATCATATATATTGACTAATATACATAATAAAGTTTGAAAGTTCTAATACTGTTGAATTTGTTTGCTTTTCTTCTTGGAAAAGGAGAGTAGGAAAAATTAAATATAAAGTTGACCACTGAATTTGTAGCACCTAAACTTAGACCTGGCATTCGTGTCGTTTTCGTGTCATACCCGATAGCTTAACGGGTCGTGTCGTGTAATACCCATTAAAGTAAACGGGTAATATGTTCCGACTCGAAATCAACCCGTTAATATTATCAGGAAATATGACATGACCTGTTACCCGTTAAGAAAAATATATTTTAAATCAATAAAAATGAAAATGAAAAACATAATTTGACCCAAAAAAATGTAAAACATAATACTAAATTAGTATATACATACTAAATTTCGGAGTTGACCCCTTCATGAAAGTTGTAAAGCTTTTCATTACGAGTGAATACATTTTTCATACTTCTACAATAATTATTATTAATTTTATTAATTTTGCACTCAAATAAAAAACATTGTTCATGAGATTTGGAGGGTTTTAAAAATCTAAACGACCATGTAACCGTCTAAGCGTTGAGGATGCAATTATGAACGTTTATTATGCTTTCACATCTTTCAGACTTATACATTAATGATTATGAATTTTGTTTATTTTGAACTCCCTTAAAAATACTATTTGTGACAGCCCGTCCCGAAAATTTATGATTTTTTATAATTTTATTGCGTGGAATTTAGAAAAGGCCCTTTGAAGCATATGCCTTGATTTGTGTTGATCGCTTGTCATGACGCGTAAGACTTGCTTCTTGGCATATTCTCGTAGTACTCATCGCTACAGACGCGTGGGCGCAGACGGTTCGTGATTTCGAGCTATACCGCAGAAGTTATTGATGTTTGAAGTTTGGGACATTTTAGTAATTTAATTATTTTTAGAGAGTTTCAGATTTTGTGGAGAAATTTGGGGTGCCACATGTGTGGCCCAGATTAAAAGAAAATAAATTTTGGATGGTGGAGATGATGGAAAGGAAAGAAGAAGAAGAAGAAGAAAAATAAGAAGAAGGCTGCCTAAGGGCAGCGTAGGAGAGGGGAGGAAGAGAGCACAGGAGGAAGAGATGGCCAGATGAGGAGAAGAGAGAGAAGAGACCGGCCAATAGGAGGAAGAGGAAATGAGAGAAAGAAGGGAGGAAAGAAGGAGGGGAACGGCTGGATCCCCTTGACCCGCAACTCGGTCTCGACCTGGAACAAATTCTGGTGGTTTTCATCAGTTTTTCCAACGGATTGAGTTGAACCACCACTCCCAATCCCTATATCGACCTTCCCTCTATCCATTCCACATCAAATTTGGGAAGATTTGGCTTTCAAAATGGGTGAAACCGCACAGTGGGTGCGGCGGCCTCGTGTTCGAAATCCACCAATTCCGAAATGTTTTCTTTCAATTACCACTACAATTAGACTTGTCTTGAGGCCTAGAACAAAGCCTAGGCAGTGGTGGAGGCGTTGGAGCAAGCGTGGAGGTCGAATCGAATCACACCAAATTCTAGGGTTCTTATGGTTTTTGATGAAATTGGAGCTCTTATTGACCGAATTGGCCTTAGTCACAGGTATGAAAGTTGTTGTACTCTCTGAGATATTTAATTCTGCAAATTTTGAAATTTTTTGGAGAAAGTTGAATTTTCCGGCGAGCCGGGACGGCCGACCGCCACCCATGGCGGCGCGTGGCCAGTGGGCCGTCAATGTTATTTTTAGGCTATGTTTGATATCCTGAATTCATTTTTGATAGTGGTTTGACGTAAGTGGATCATTGAGCCAGATTCTTTACGATTCGTGGTTAGGTAAAAATGTGAATCGGCGATCCAACCGTTGGATCGTCACCAAACTTTGATACGTTGTAGTAATTAATATTTGAAGAATGTAGTAACTTACGGATTGGGAATCAGACATATAGATCTTCCCGAATTGGATTTGTAAGTTCATAAAATAAAAGGTTAATCGCCACTCGGTATTGGAAATTAGCGGAGATCCAACCGTTGGATCATAACGAAACTTTAGTATGTTGTTCTATAAGCATAATGTGAATCATGAAAAGTTACGGATGGGAAATCTGAGATGCGGATCTTCCGGATTGAATTATGTAGGGTTGTGGACCCTACTGTCGATCTTTGATCGACGGTTGACTTATGGTCGATGAGTTTTGAATCACTCTTGAATGCCCTTGAGGATGTGTTTTATGTGAGTTATGTGTTCTATCGACAAGTATTCTGAGATGTGATTTAATAATTCTAGGCGCCGATCGTTCGGGACGCTTAGGTACTCGTTCTAGGGAGTTGTAGCGTTGACTCCAGGTGAGTGGGCTTTTGTTTTTAGTATATATATATACTTGGCTGATTCCCAGAAATATGTTTTAAAATGATTTTATGAAATTGAATGCCATGTCGAAACCCATACATATTCATTGCTATATTATGTGATTATATGTCGAGGCACCACGGACGCCAGGTAAGTCAGGTAAGTATGTACTTTCGTTATGATGATTATGGTGATATTGATGAGATTAGAATATGGCTCATTTACCTGCACATCGGGGTTTGTGCTTCGCCAGAGTAGGGTCTAGCTTTGACGTGATCGTTCACCTCCCGCACCGTATGCTCACCTTGGATCCAAGGCAGGTGCCAGCCTGTCGTACAGACCACTATAGGTGGTTCCAACTTGTAGGTGACCTGCGATTTGTCGCCAGCCTTCACGTGACCGTAGCACAGAGCGTTTTCATATACCCAGCTTGTCGTACAGACCACTACAGGTGGTTCCGACATGGGTGCAGGTTATTGATTGAGAGTTGAATTGAGGATTTGGTTGAGGAGCCATAGATTCAGCCGTACAGGTCACTATAGGTGACTCCGGCTGATTTATATGCATTGCCGGCATGTTATGCATTGAGATATCACCTGATTGACTTTGATGATATTTGTTGCATGCTTTGATATTGGATATGGTTTATTCGGGCATGGCAATATTTGAATGTTGGTTTTCAGTATGAGTACGTATACAATTTTCTGGGAAGTATATATGTTTTTACAGAGAAGGGTTATAACTTTTATATCAAAGTGATTTTGGAAAAAACTTTGTTTTTGCCCACTCATGCTTTTTGTTTTGCGCCCCTCCAGGTTCTTGTAGCATAGTTGCTTTATCGACAAGGACTCGTGCCATATCTCAGTTCAGGTGGCTACTTCTGAGGGTATGATCTTTACCCACACTACTGTACTTTACTTATGCTCTGACAATGCTTGTGAAATGGGTCCATACCCACTGACAGCGCACTCTGATAGTTAGGCACCTTTAGGTTTAAATTTATTTGTATTCTTCCATATTATCACTTTTTGGTTTCGTCACCTTCCAGGTGTTGGCCAGCACAGCTCGATTCGGAGTCTTAGTGGACATTCCGGGTCGGGGTGTGTCACTATTCATGAGAGTTTGTATGGTTTTAAAAATTCAAATGATCATGTACCCATCCTCAAAGCGTAGAATCCTCAAAGCACATATGTTTTTCATATTTTTCGCACATTGTAAATTAATTATTATAATTTTTTTAATGTGTTTGGTATTTTTAAATTACTTGATATTTTTATTTTTAATGTGTTTATGATTTTTAATCTCAATCCTTGCCTATAATATCCTATAAAAATAAATAAATAAATAAAACTTAAATTTTAAAAATTTATATATAATAATAACAAAATAATAATTAATAAACAATATATACATATTCATTATATCTATTGTATTTTATAGTACGTTTTTTTTTAGTAGTTTAAAAAATTAAAATCATCAAAATAACTTTTTTCTTCTTGTGTCGAAACAAGTTACCCGCATGTCACTATTGTGTAAACTTGTTAAGGACCCGTTATTAACGGGTTATGATCGGGTGACCAAATAATGATCCAATTAGTTATCGTGTTGATCCGAAACCCGTTATTTTCATGTCGTTTACGTGTCGTGTTAACGGGTCGTGTAAGAAATTGCCAGGTCTACCTAAATTGGCCTCTTTGAATTAATTATGATTATGATTTTATTATCATATTATAAATGTTGTGACAATGATATTCAAACATAGAATTAACACTTGCTGACACATGCTCTAATACAAATGAAGTCCGGCTCTATTAAAGAGTGTACATGCCAACAACCATGTTAATTTTGTGTGTCCAAATAATTATATTTTATTATTAATTCATGTTCTTCTTTCATTTTTTAAAATTACTTCCAATCTCAGTCTGCTTAAGATAACACACATATAGTCCATCTAGAAGATTTTAACTAAAAAAGTTATCAATTTTATTTCCTAGAAAGATTGCTGCAAATTTATTTTAAATTTTGGGCTTAATGTTTAACATTTTTTTCTTCCTTTAATGAATATTACAGTTTTTTTTTATAACTAATAAATAAGAACGGTAAAATAGAGTATTAAGGAAATCTGATAGTAGCGTACAAACATGAATCCATCATTAATTAGTTAGGTTCTATACTAAGTCCAATTGTGCGTTACAAAGGCGGCTTCAAGCAAAAATTGGACTTTTAAGTGCCAAAAATTAGGTAATTAGTTAAAGCAAAAATTAGGTAATTAGTTAAAGCAAAAATTAAGGGGATTTTGCACAAGTATCACCTGAACTTGCAAGCATGTGCGTCAGTTCGAACTGAACTTTTAAATTTTTATTTTACCACATGGACTCTCTTAACTGTTGGAATTTATCACCTACGTTATTTTCTATCCAATTTTCCATTAAAACATGTCATGTGCCTCTCATGTGGAGGGATATTTTTGTCAATTCACTTCCTAGGGCTTGCTGGAATCAATTTGTATGAAGGCAAAAGGCATTTTTTTGGTAGCGTTGTTGGAGTCAAATCATGAAGAGAAAGGGAGGAGTTGGTTTCGAGTTTGATTTTGCAAGGGTTGTTGAAGAATAGAAGTGAAAATTATGCAAAATTTTTGTCTTTCATTTACAATAAGCTTTCAAGATTTGTTTTCTAGGTCAGCAAGTGGATGCGTGGTTCACCTTAATTTATTTATATATTAATTTTTCAAACTCTTATGGGAATTGATGGACTAGGGTTGTACAAACCACCAATTTTGGCACCCTATTGACTCAGACATCATTATGGAGTAAATTTGATTCTAGCCAGCCCATGAGTTAATTGACGAAAATATCTCTACATGTGACATGTTTTAACGGCAAAATGGATGGAAAATAACGTAGGTGATAAATTCTATTAAAAAAAAAAAAAAGGTTAAGAGTGTCTAGATGGTAAAAAAATAAAAAAATGAAAATTGCGGTATTATCGTATATGCTTACAAGTTCAGGTGATACTTAAGCAAAAATTAATCAAACTTATGAAGATCAGTTTGAGTAATTGACAATGAAGAGGGTGATGACTTGAAGAAGCACGTTTATTATTTCATGCCACTCGTTCAAACGATAGACTTGAATGTGATTAAACAAATGTTGGTTTGTAAGTCGTCGATTCTAAATTTCCAATGTAGTGTGAGCCTTCTATAAGGATGCTGCTACTTCCCTGACGAATGGCTCAGCTGGAAAGTTAGGCATGACTTGCTGCATATTTTCCAATATTATTGCTTTCGTTTTTTTAGGCCATTTGGCTTTTCAACTTCAAACTTGACCGCAATAGCCCCCAGGTTTTCTGCCAACCCCTTTTTCGTGGGAGCTATTTTTGTCAATGGTTATCAATTTGATAGTCACTTCTAAAACTCGGGGTCTTGACTTTTCCCTAGAAAATATCTAAGGTTTGAAAGTGATTTTATTGTTTCGACAAAAAAAAGAAGAGAAAAAAAGAAAGAAAGAAAGTGATTTTATTGAAAAACACCTTTCATGTGTGATTTTAGTTCTCTCAAACAGGGACGGAGCCACCATACGGGCTAACAATTTTTTATACGACCTATTATCACGACACGAAACTGTGAATGTAAATTTCCGTTTTCTTCTTCTTGGACAAAATTGCACCTACAAAATAAATAACAACTTAGGTCAAGGCCAAGAGCCTCACGCGCCCATGATGAATGGGGGAGGGGGGGCTTCAGCCGAAGAACCTCCGATGCCAAAGTTAGAATTTTGAGGGAAAAATGTTTGGAGAATTTAGAGAATTTTGCAAGAGAGTTGGAATTTAGTTTTGGAGAAAATGAGGTAGTATTTATAGGGGTATGGCCGGCCCTTTGGGAGGATGGGGACCGGCCACTTGGATGGTTTTTTGGATGTGATTCATAATTTGTTAGCTAATTAATAAATTAATTGAGTAATAAATCAATTAATTAGCTAATTAATATAATTTGAAAGGAATGATTTGGGGGTTACCTTGTGGAGAAGATTTGATCAGGATGGATGATATAGGTTTTGAATAATTACCTATTTTGAGCACTTTTGACCTTGATTGAGTCATGATTGTCCACTGCTCAAACGTAGGAGTTCCAGTATTCCTTGAGGGTAATTTTGTGCTTTTTACCCTAGAATCCACATGTCACCTCCATATTTTTCTCGATTATTTTTGGTTCCACAAATGTCTTCACACCTGTTGGGCTGCTCGCAGGAAAGGACAACAGGTGTAGAGATGTTCTTGCTTTAGGAAACATAGGATTGTTTCCTATTTTGATGTAGATTCCCTCTTTAATTGGAAATTAGATCCTTCTAGGAAAAGGAAATAATTTTTTCTCAAAGCCCATTTAAGTCTACCTTAAGTAGATTATTAAATCAACTTTGGAGAGCGATTTATTTTTCCTACAAGGGAGAGAAAGCTTAGAGGATATTTGTTCCCCCTCCTCTAGTAATCTTCTACATCTTGCCCGTGCAATGATCATCTTTCATTGCATTCTTCATCTTCTCCGTGCCGCAACGAGGTAAGAAAAATTTAATTTTCCTTGTCTTCTTCTTGGATAGTGTTGTCGTGAGGCAACCGTCGAGATGGTGTGGCACGTCGGCTGGCAGAGGCCAGGAGTCGGCTCGGCATGGGTTGATGAGGTGTTGTGGCAGGGACCACTGCTTGGGCTGCTCGGCTTGGCTAGCGCCAAGGGAAGGTTGTGCTGCTGGGGTTGCGGATTGAGGCGCTGAGGCATAGTGCCAGGCGAGCCACATGGCTCATGTTCTTTGGGCTATTAGACCTGATGCAGGCTAGGTCGGCGATTGAGAGAAATGAGGAGGTCGAGGGCCTCATGAGGTACTGGAATGCTGGGCATGCAGGTCTCTCGCCTACTGGTCCGAGAGAAAAAATGAGGGAAAAACTAGTATGGGTTGAGCTCCTCTGCTGAGTACCATGAATGACGTTGGCTGCTTAGTCATCTGCGCCGAGAGAAAGGTGGGCTGCTCCTGATAGAGAAGGTAAAGAGGATCAAGGCGAATGCATTGGCTCGTCTGATCACTGTCATGGAGCCTACTATGATTGAATGTGGAAAGAAGAGATCTTCCCCGCCTGCTTAAGAGATGCCAATTGAGAAAAAACTGAAAACTTCCTCTACTGCTCGTGAGGGTCCGCCTGCTGCCAAGAGGCCTCTGATTGATATGACTTCTTCCAATGGGAAAAAAAATGAGGCTGCTAGATCTGAGCCTGAAGCGCCTGCCATGTCGAGAATGGCTAGTACGATTGCTGATAGGATTGCTCAGCGTAGAGAACCTGTCATGCCCCCAATGTTGAAGTCTGTACCAAGACGTCCGTTGGGAGCTAAGTCCGGTTCGCATTTGGAGATGCTTGCTATTATGAAGAGCGATAAGGTGGACTCTGCTGCTAAAGTGGCGCCAAGGCCCGCTTCCCCTACTACGGAGACTAATTCGCCTGCTGGGAATGATGAGACTACAGCTGTGAGAAATCCACTAAGCCTGCTTCTGGGAAGGCTGCTGAGATCTGTGCGCTTTTGAAACTAGATCTGCTTAAAGACATGGACGCTTATGCCAAGATTGTCGATGGCGTTAGAGGGGTTGTTTGCCCAAGTTCCTTTGCAAATCATACGACTGAGTATAGGAAGACTGCCCTACTTGCCATGATGCAGAAGACGACTATTCTGGCAGCCGAGTCTATGCTCCTTGACCAAAAGGATACTAAGGCTGCCAAGGAGGTGGCAAAGGCCATGGTAGCCGAAACTTATTATTTTGCCAAAAAGATAAAGAGGTTGGAATCTGAGCTCGTTGCTTTAAATGGGTCTAATATCTCTACCCCCACTTCTCTGCAGCTTGAGACCGCTCACCAAGAGATCGTTGACTTGAAGACTAGGCTTGACGCGATCTAAGTTAAGTATGAAAGCGCAGAGAATGAGATCAGATGTTACATACCTTAGATTCAAGATCTTGAGCGTGCTGTTTCTAAGCTTCGTTCTACTACTTATGCAAAGGATGAAGAGTTGATTGCTGCTTATAACCAAGTGATCCACTTCAAGAAGGTCGTTGATAGGCTTGAACCCCAAGTGTTGGAACTCAAATATGCACTGAAGATAAACGAAAGTTTGAAGAAAGAAGTGGTTGAGCTGCATAACGTCCGTGTTGGTTTGCTTGAGGAGATCGGGCAGCTGAAATGTGAGAATGCTGGGCTTGAAACTCCGCTTGTTCAGAGTCAGGCCGATTTCTACAAGCTGGGTTATGTAGATCATCTCTTTGGTAGGTGACTTCAAGTTTGTTGGGAGAGACTTCGAAACCTTCTCTATTTCTCCGGAATACTTGCTTGCCTTTACTTTTGAGGCCTCCATTGGTGAAGTAGTTAGAGATGTTGGTGCCCAGGCTAGAGCAGCCGGGGGTGAAGCGCCAGATGGTGCCGCTACTGAGAATGTCATGGTCACTGAAAGTGTAGCGACCGAGTAGTCGTGGAGTGTCCAAGCTGCTGAAGAGTAGTCTTCTAGGTAGTCTTTAGGATTTTCTTTGTTTCTTTCATTACTTTTTGCTTTGCTTGAACTCTTTCGATCTTTGTTAGTTGTTTATCAATTTTGCTAGAAAATTTAATAAACTTGCTTCCTTCGCTTTTCTCTATCTTCACTTCTTTTGTTCATGCCCTAGCCTTTAGACTTTATAGACCAGTGGCAGGCGTGTTACGTTTCTATAAGCAGACAAGCTCGCGTAGCCGATGCAGCCATAAGTGTTAGTGTAGAGCTTTGCAAAGTTGTTAGCCATTGCGTCGGCAGCCAGACGCCTTACTTACAGAAGCAGATATGTCTGCATGACCACTAGGTTGTTAACCTTGGCTTTCTCTAATTTCGTAGGTTGCGTAGCATGTATCATAACACTATAGGACTTGGTGTAGGTCATTCCGCGCTTGGCAGAAGTGAAGCTTATTGACTACGTAGCATGTCGGCAGTGAATAAAGCCTCGTATATGCACGCTAACTTGTTTAACCTTTCACAAGAATGTGCAGTTGTATAAGTCTAGTGTCGCTTTACTGCTCGAAGGGCAAACCGTAGGCAGTCTTCTGGAAACCGTAGGCTACCTTGGTGCACTCAGTAGCAGCTTTAGGGTTTCAGGGCAGCCGTCAGTAGGGCGTACTGCGTAATGTGCCCCCTCCGTCTCTAGGGCCTGATTCCTTGCGGATTAGGCCAAGTGACCCAAAATCCTTCAGCTAGCTAAGCCTTGAAAAAGACCATTGTGGCTACTTCTAAGAATCTCGGCGTAAGCCATCGTGCACCTAGTTATACTAGGGCAGCCCGGCTCATCCACGTCTGGGTATTCGGAGTGTAAAGTTTATCCTCCCGCATTGGAGAAAAAACCCATATGGGTGTTGGGGAATTGGTTTACCCTCTCGCACTGAAGAGCAATTAGTTTATGCTCTCGCACTGAAGAGCAGACCCAGTTGGGTGTCAGGGAATTGGTTTACCCTCTCACACTAGAGAACATGGTTAGTCCCTCGGGGGGCCCAATTCCTGCGATGAGTCTCTAAGAAGGGCATGGTCTTCGTTTGAAGCGCATGAGTGATCAGTTGTTGTAAGCATGCAGCCGAGCCAAGTTGTAGATTACTTTTGAATTTCTCATTGAAAAACGAATGAAACAAACAAGAACTTAGCTGTAAGGTAGGAACTGCATAACAACTGGATAGTCCTCAGCTTATGAGGTGGTGCCCGTCGAGCTGCTTGAGTCTTCGAGCTTTGATGTAACGGGAGTTCACATATAGTACTTCCTCATATTGTAGGCGTTCCACTGCTTTTCTATCTCTTTGTCGCTTATGGTGACGAGGGTGTAATTTCCTTTGCCGCCTACTTTGCTGATCTTGTACGGACATTCCCAGATGAGATTCATCTTTTTGGAGCCTTCTCTGCGGGCAGTGATGAAGGTTTTCTTTATGACTAGATCTCCTGGCTGGAACTGCTGGATCTCGGCTCTTTTGTTGTAGCTGGAGATGAGTTGTTACTGGCAGGCTGCGATGCGGGTGATGGTCTGCTCGCGTTTCTCCTTTGCCAGATCTAAGCTTGTGGCCATCTTCTTACTGTTCTACTCGATACTTGGCACGATGACATTGGGAGGAATGATCATTTCTGAACCAAATGCTAAAGAGAAACGAGTCTCACCGGTGGCTCGTCGTTTGGTGGTGTGATATGCCCACAGACATCCGAGGAGTTCATCTGGCCATTTTCCCTTTTTGTCAGAGAATGAATTCTTAAGGCAGTCGAGGATCGTCTTATGGGATGCTTTGGTTTGTCCATTGCCTTGAGGATATCTCGGCGTGGACATATGCTGCTTGATGCTATACTTTTGGAAGAACTTCACCAAATCTTTGCCTACGAATTGCAGGGCGTTGTCTATGACGATGGATTGGGGGATGCTAAATCGGCAAATGATGTTCCTCCATATGAAGCGCTATATGTCCGTCTGTGTTGTGGTAGTTATGGGCTCTGCTTTTACCCATTTGACGAAGTAATCGGTTGTCACGATCGTCATGCCTTTACCCCAGTGGCAGACGGCATTGGCCCTACCAAGTCGATTGTCCACTGCATGAACGCCTAAAGACTCATCTGCGGATATAATTTGCTAGCAGGCAGTGCTGGTACCGACTTGTAGCGTTGGCAGCGGTCGTACTTTGTACTAACTCCTTAGCGTCTTGGTGCATAGTAGGCTAGTAGTAGCCTGCGTTTAGAGCCTTCTGTGCTAAGGATCGGCCTCTGGAGTGATTTCCATAAACGTCTTCGTGGATTGAGCTTAGAACCTTTAGGTCATCAAGAGGCGCTAGGCAGCGGAGATGTGGTGCAATGTAGGATCTTAGGATGAGAATGCCGTTCCATATGTAGTAGTGTGCTGCCTTTATTTGGAGCTTTCTATACTCCAACCTTGTCGTGAGGAGTGTGCCATTGACCAGGTAGTCTATAATAGAACTTTGCCAGTTTGGAGTTGTACTAACCTATGACACTTCAAATGCCGGCTTCTCCTCTATGCTTGGCTTGTCTAGATAGTCCACCAGAATAGAGTGTTTGAGTTGGTGGTCGAGGACGGAACCCAGGCTCACTAGCACGTCTACGTGGGCATTGTCTGCCTGCGAAACTTGAGTAAGGATGTAAGTCTAAAATGCCTCAAGTGGCCTGTGTACTTTCTCTAGGTATTGCGTCATCCTTGGATGTTTTGCTGTGTAGTCCCCAATAGTCTGGCTGGTGATTAGCTAGGAATCGGAATGAATTATGAGCTTTTTCACTGCCAAGTCTCTTGCCATTTGTAGGCCTACTAGTAGAGCCTCGTATTTCGCTTCATTGTTGGATTCTTTGAAGCTTAGAGTAATTGCTTGCTCGAGCATCGAACCGTCTGGGGTGACAAGGACCACGCCTGCTCTGAGCCCTTGTAGTTGGATGTGTCGTCGACATGCAAATGCAGAAGTCTTTGTTGGGTGAAGCAGGCATGGTTAGGGCGTGCTCGGTTACCTTTGAGGCACCGTTAGGTCGCTTTGTTGTGTTGCTTAGGCTATGCATGAAGGCATGGTCGAGAGCCGTGGAGCTGGGGCCATGTTACACATAGCAGGAGATGCTCAACTGTTGGTACATATTTCTCCTACGTAGAATCTTTTGGGGCGATAAGGACAAAACTTGTTTTCGAGTATGTCATTTTAGTGTTCATCTGCCCTTAGTGCGCATTTTGGGCTGAGTTGCTATGTTCGTCGGAAAACTTTACGTCCATTAGTGTTTGCGCTTTTATCGTCATGCGTTTGGATTTGGCGGAATAGTGCATCATAAAGATGACCACATACGTTTGAAGGTATAACTTGAGCTTCCGGGTTGCAAAAACTATTGCCAAAGTTAGCTTTTGAATTTCTAGTAGCTGGTTTCCGCATCGAGGAGACTTTTGAACTGTGGAATACAGGTAGTTGAGCCCCCAACTCTTCTCGTATGATAGAGCTTATTGCTACTTCGGATACCATCAAACATGTGAATAGGTCATCTGCTGCTTCCGGTTTGGATAGTAGGGAGGTGATGTCAGGTACTCCTTCCAGTCATTGAATCTGGATCAGTGAGCCTCGTCCCAAAGAGCATCATTTTCTGCCAAAGTTAGATCTTCTTTCATGATCAATTTTTTGAACAACGAGTGGTCAGCTGGAAGTCTTTTTTGGAAGGCTGCTCTAGCTATCGAGTCGTTGCATCCGACTATCTTTGCCTTCTCTGCTTTGAACCTCTTCACATAGTCGCGAAGTGACTCTTGTAAGTTCTTCTTGACGTTGAACAAGTGGTCGGACTTCTTCTTGATCGAGCTATAAGATGAATATTCTTTGGTGAAAACCAAATAAAGTTTGTTGAAACTCTGGATGAATTATGGCGGCAGGATGTAGAACCAATCTTGCGCTTCACCTTGTAGAGTGGTGGCGAATATCTTGCATATGAGTTTGTCATTGTTCCGATAAAGGACCATTGCGCTTCGATAGTGCTTCAAATGCCTCTTCGGGTCTCCATCTCCTTTCAAGGATGTGAAATGTGGCATGCTAAACTTGCATGGAGTCTCTGCCTGCTCGATCTTGTCCCTGAAGGGTAACCTGCTCATGTTGGTCATGTCCCATCGTAGTGATTCATCGGCCACTTCGTTGCGTTGGAAATCACACAATCACTCGTTCAAGAGCCTCTTTACCTCTTCCTGAATTTGCCTTTGTTGGATTAACGGAGCTCTCGGCTGCCCCCGGTCTAGGCTTTTTTTATGTGCCCGGCTCGTCTACGCGTAGTGGCGGTGCATGTGGTCTGTTCCTGGCAGGTGAGGGAATTCTTCGCAGGCTGCCGGTTGAACTTGATCCAGATTAGGTGACTGTTTCTCTTCATCCGTCGTGTTGCCTACTCTGATGTGATGTGGATGATGCTCATTGCAAGCCTAGCCGTGAATGAACGATTTGCCTAGAAGGCTGCTCTTGTTGACTATTGGAGTGTGGCCTGAACCGTGAGTGTATACTCGTCCGTGGGCCTACTCGAGAGTGCACATTCCTCCACGCGTTTAGATGGGAGTATACGCTATCTTGGGGGCCCAGTCGGGAGTGTACATTCCCCGAGTGCTTGTCATGATGCTGTTGGAGAGGTTCTTCATCTGCCCTTGTCTTACTTCGGGACACCTGTTCTGGGGCACGTTGGATCTCGGTGCGCTGCAAGAGTTGATTCACCAAGGTCGTCTGTTGTGCAAAGGCGATCGTCAACTCTATGACTTGTCGAGAGAAGTGTTGTTCGCCATTGGGAAATGTCAAATCCCCAAATAAATGTGGTGAAAATGCCCCATATTCGATCGTAGGTCCTGAAATTTGAAGTCAGGATGGTTGAACTAATCTTAGGCCAACTTGCTGCTTAGGAAACCATGGGAGCAGGCTGGGCCATGAGAGTGGGCTGCTCGGCGTGTAGAACACGCGGGTGCGAGGCTTGGGCTCAGCTTGGCAACGTATTGGGCTCGCGTTGGGTTTGGGCGGCAACGGCCAGCTCGGCTAGGGCTTGGGCCCTTGAAGGTTGAAGTGACATGGCTTAGGCCATGGCTTTGGTGCCGTGGGTTTTACCGAAGGTGGCTACCATGGTGGTTGCCACGATGGTGCCCCATGGGGGTGGTGCCGCTCCACTCACCTTTATGTTGAGCCTTGTAGATCGTCGTGGTCCTAATTCTTGAACGTTGGAATTTCCATTCATCGAGGTTTCCGAATCCCTTGCCATTGTACTTTTCTTTTACGTTTTATCAAAGAATTTTTAGAAATAAAAATTCCTAGAATAAGAACGTACGAAAAATTTACAAATGAACAAGAAAACGAAAAACCTTAGATGCGAGAGTCTTCTACGAGTGTGTGACTCAACTCTCAGTGAAAGCACCAATTTGTGGATGCAAATTTCTGTCTTTTTCTTCTTGGACAAAATTGCACCTACAAAACAATAACACCTTCGGTCAAGGCTTAGAGCCTTACACGCCCACGATGAATTGGGGGGGGGGGCTTTGTGTTTGGAGAATTTAGAGAATTTTGCAAGAGAGTTGGAATTTAGTTTTGGAGAAAATGAGGTAGTATTTATAGGGGTATGGCCGGCCCCTTTGGGAGGATGGGGATCGGCCACTTGGATGGTTTTTTGGGTGGGATTCATAATTTGTTAGCTAATTAATAAATTAATTGAGTAATAAATCAATTAATTAGCTAATTAATATAATTTGAAAGGAATGATTTGGGGGTTACCTTGTGGAGAAGATTTGATGAGTATGGATGAGATAGGTTTTGAATAATTACCTATTTTGAGCACTTTTAACCTTGATTGAGTCATGATTGTCCACTGCTCGCGCGTAGGAGTTCCGGTATTCCTCGAGGGTAATTTTTTCCTTTTTACCCTAGAATCCACGTGTCACCTTAGTATTTTTCTCGATTATTTTTTGCTCCACATAAACGACATGAAATTAACTGACACGATAATGAATCAGGTCGTTATTGGGTAATCCGATAAGCACTTGTTAAAATAATAGGTCAGTTCATGTATACACATGAGTAACCCATTACACGATAAAAAAAATATTAAAGGCTTATTATATTAGCACCCCACAAATTGTTTAATAAACCCCACATACTGAATACACCCCACATTTGCTTTTTCAATGAAAAATTATCTTAATACACCCCACATACTTCTCCATAATACCCTTACACCACATTCTCAATATACACCTTACATTTTCTACATGCACCCCATATTTTCTATACACCCCACATTTCTCAAATCTTATAAAGCTTTTAAGTTGGACAAAAAATGCCGACTAGAATTTTGACAAAAGATGCCGCCTAGGATTTAAAGCATATGTGGGTTGTTTTCAATTCCACCATTAAAACACATGTCGTCTGTTTTTAATATTTGGTGGTAATTTTAGGTGTTTAATTCTTCATGTAATCCCTGTGATCCCTAAAAGATGAATACGAACATAGAAGCTTGAACAACGCAGCAAAAGCAAGATTAAATAATTATGGATGTCAAAATCACTAAAACAATAAAAAATATGAAGTCTTACCTCATGTGAAGCTTCCGAAACATCGATTCCGTGTTTCATTCGTCAAAAATAATTTTTCTCAATCAACATGTTTGTAGTTTCGTTGGTTAGGGTTTTGTTTAACAATGGAGGGTTAGAGGGATTTTGATAGTTGAAGAAGATAAATAATACGTTAAAAGTGATATGGGATGTATTTAGAATTTTTTTTTTTAAAACCTAATAAGGTTAAAATTGCCATTGCATAGTAGGATAAATAAATCATTTAATATTAAATTTTAATGTGGGGTGCATTCAACATTTTGTGGGGTGCTAATATAAAAAGCCATATTAAATTAATAATTTTATACCAGCATAATACTATACTTAACAGTAGTAGGATTTTATACCTCTAAAAATATTAATTTAATATTTCTCGTCTTGATAATTCAAATACTCCAGTGCATTCGGTGCCTAATCATCAAACAAAAGGTGGAGATGTTCTCTTTGAGGTAACCTAAGTTTGTTTTTGTTTTACTTTATACATATAGCTAGTATTGTAAAAAGTGTTGATATTACATTTGAAATTGGCATGATGCATGATTCTTATTAGGTTTTATTTTTTATTTTTTATAATGTAGAATTTTGATAATAATTACAATGGTTCAAGTTCGATTGAAAAAGGTGAATGGAAGATGTATTTGGAGGATAAAAGAATAGTTAGAAAATTAGACATAGATGTTCTTTCTTAGTGACAAATCGAGCGTTTTCATTACCTGATACTTTCTCAGTTAGCACGAGATGTGTTAACAATTCTCATTCAACTGTTGCGTCAGAATTTGCATTTAGTATTGGTGGTAGACTAGATTAGTATCGTAGTTTATTGTTGTCAAAAACATTTCAAGCTTTGTTGTGCACACGAGATTAGCTATTTGGAAAATGAGGTAATATATTTTTATATGGTATAGTATTATTGTTTTATTTCTTTTTATAATTATATTTGGTAAACTTCTCATAATTTGAATGGTTTATAATGTTTGGTTTTTCTATACTTGGTTTATGTGGAAGAGAGTTCTGATGTGGAAAACTTTACTGAAAACATCATCAATATAACTCTTGAAGACAATAGATCAAGCCAAAGTTCCAATACAATTTCTCCATGATGATCGATGAAACTAGAAGGATTTTGTATAAAGAACGACATGCAAGCTTTGAGTTTCATTGTGAAGGTTTTAACTTCTTAGAAAGGTTTCACAATCTTGAAAAGAAAAACTCCTTCATTTTGCATATCCTTGCACATTTGATATTTTGTAGTAGACCAGTAGTGTATTGATACTTTTTTATTAGGTTCTTATTATGGAGTATGTAGATATATATAGCAGTTAATGACAATTGTATTTTTGTGTTTTGAAGTAATATTTATGTGGCAATCTGGCATTTTGCAAATTTAGGAAGAAAAAAAAAAAATTCTTAACGGGTCGGGTCATTTTACCCTTTAAAATAATGGGTGTGACACAACACGACCCGTTAAGATAACAGGTGTTACACGAATACGACAAACACAATCCGAACACGGCAAGCACGACCCATTTGCCATGACGGATGCCCTCATTCACATGGTTTGCCAAAAAGGGGTACATGTAATATCAATTTCCAAATAAAAACCTCACATATATAATAACTCCCTCTAATGAAATACATTATTCACTTGCATTTTGCTAACACCACCCCACCATTATCTTATGCCATATGCAATAGAAATTAAGCATTATCGACCTAATTTTATTCTAACTTGGAGTTTTTCATTCAAATTGATTTATGCTATCATTTTTGTTTACTTGCTTTATTGGTTATTATTTATTCTTCTTGCATGTACATACTATTTATTGGATTTTAACATGGTTTTGATTTATCACAGTTGGTTTTTTTTTTTTTCATAAATTAAGGAAAATGATTTTCACACAGTCATCTTCTCTCCTTATGTATCCCTGTGTATTTCTAGCCATTTGATGAATAAATAAAAAGAAACCAAGGATTAAGTACCTAAAACCCCCCAACCTTTTGTTGTCATTTCAAATTTGTCTCAACCTTTTTAAATAGGGAACTTTAACGAAAAGCTCCCGGTACTGTTCACTTTAACGAAAAACCACATTTTTACACTAAAAAGTCAATCCTGGTACTATTCACTTTACCCTTTATTTTGTCCTTATCGTTAAAACTCAAAGTTTTCAAGCCATTTTCATTAGTTTTCATATTCCAAATAAATACCCAACCTATTGAAAATGTCACATTCGTTAAGCCCCAATTAAATTTATGTTAAATTAACTAGGTTTTATTTAGTTTCCAAAATCAATAGAATGTCACGGAAGCTTGGCCTCCACCAACTATTGATCCCCATCAGCCCTATTAGGCCATCACCTCCAAATCCAACGCACAACCCTTAACTCCACCCTAAAACTTAAGTCGCCAACATCAAGAAGAAGGTCATGGAGGTTGCTGAAATGATATGGACTAACATGATGCTCTCAACACCATCTTTACTGCCCATAAAGAAGAACTGGAAGTTTTACAAGCTGAGCATTGGCGATGAAAAAATCACAAGAGCATAAACAAGCTCTTTGAAATCTTATCTGAAGTCTGGCGATGAAAAAATCACAAGAGCAGAAACAAGCTTTTTGAAATCTTATCTGAATTCTTAATCCTCTTCTTTGTTAGGAGATTGCCATCTTGATGTAATTTCAATTTTAGTTCATATTTTATTCAATTCAATACTCGTTTGATCATTGGGTTCCATATTATATAATATATATTTAAAATTTAGATTTTGAGGCAACTAATATTAATGTTGATCATGATATACCCAGTTGGTGGATTTTGAATATAAAGGTTGGGGGTTTTAGTGGTCGTGGGCTAAGTTTGGAGGTGGTGTGGGCTTGATATTTCCCAATCTTCATTTTTTTTTTCCATTTTATTTGTAATTTGTGTATTCATTTTCATCTTCATGTCCTTTTTAAAGTTGTTATTATTATTATTATTATTATTATGGTGTCCAAGTAAGCTAAAGATTGGGATCGATTGTTGCCACATGTATATTTAATGGAATAAATTAATTGGGGCTTAACGGATATTACATTTTCAAGGTTGAGTACTTATTTGGAATGTTTAAAATGGTTGAGACAAATTTAGAATGACACTAAAAGATTGGGGGGTTTTAAGTACTTAATCCAAAAATCAATGAACAAAAATAAACAAGTGTGTACAAAAGAATTAAAGAGATGTGTGGATATCATTTAATTTCTCTGGATAAATTATTTGTTTAATGCATCTCTGTGTTAAGCTATACGTTAATTGGTAACTATCAAAATGTAACTCAAAATAAAAAAAAAACAATCAGGTATATGTATTGTGATGAATTCTTTGTAAAAATTGAAATATATACAAAGGGAAAGAGAGATTTAATAAAATCGGGTTGTTCTCAAACATTAAGCAAATGGACACCACTACTACAAAAGGGGATAATAATGTCGAATTAAAAACGACAAGAAAAGCCACTTACTGTCGGATTATTGGAAAAAATCCAACATTAAATCGTGCAATGTCGGATTAAGAAAGCGACACCAATGCTACCGTCACAAAAGGGTATTGACGTCGCTTAGGCCCCTTAATCCGCCACCATAAAGCAAAGTAATATAAAATAAAAAGGAACAACGGCGTCGCTTTAAACTGACATCAGAACTGACGTCGCTTTAAAGCGACATAGAAACCTAACATGACGTCGGTTAAAACCGACACCAAGTAATAAATAACAATTAAAAATATCACACTTTGTGTCGTTTATAAGCGACACTACCTTTATAAAAATTTATAATTTATAATATCGTCCTCAATTTGACGTCGCTTATAAGCGACACTACTTATAATAAAAATATAAAATCTTATAATCTTCCTCAGTTTTTAATTAATAATAATTACAAAAAATTAAATAAAAATAATTCCAATATTGACTTTTATATCAACCATTAACAAAAACATTTTACATTTCACATCTTACAATCATCTTCAGTTTTTAATTAATAATAATTACAAAAAATTAAATGAAAATAATTCCAAAAATCCTCATCATTTCATCATGTCCTGGAGCACCTGCTAGCATTCTAGAAAAACCTCCAATTGGAACATCCGGGCAAATCCTATCAGGAGAAGGCAATTTTCAAACAGTTGTGTAAATACCTTGCAACCAAGAGAGCAAAATCTGAAGGAATCGAGGAGGCTGCGTTCACAGACTTCACAGGTATTTGTGACTCCTTTGCCGGGCCTAGGCTGAGGCCTCTCGTTTAGAAACACAACTCTGGCGCTGTTGATAATGTAGGTTTGGGCTCCACTGATGTCCAAATGCTTTTGAATTTCATTAACCCTTATCACATCATGGTAAGACGACCTCCTTATCTGTACAAATTCGTCACCAAAAACCCATCAATTTTGTCACAAAAAAAATTCAAAATTAAACACACAAATTGGGGAACTATGATTTCTCAATAAACGCAGATGCCAAATTTGATGGGAAAGCACAAATATCTGTGGGAGTACCTGAATAGCATGGTGGTCTTTGTGGTAAGAGAGGCAGAGATAGCAGAGAGGGTCGTTCACGCAATCCAAGCAGTACATATTGCATTCGGACTTGTGAGAATCAGCATTGAGCTTGCATTGAACAAAGAAGTTCTCTTTCAGTAGAGGTTTCAGCCATGGCGGCCACCTGTTGTCCTCCTCATCATGACCTCCAGCACCCTGTTCAAAAACTCAATCAGAACCCAAAACCCACAAGGAAAATCACGAGAATCTGTGTAAAAAACAATCTGAACCCAGAAAAACAGAGCATTGAATCCAAAATTTGAATGCCGAGATAGAGAGTGAGACCCTGAAAAGCAAATCAGAAATGAGACTATGGGGTTTTTACCATGATTCTCCTGCTCTTGGGCTTGATTTCTCTGACCGTGGTGTCTTGATTCTCGATCGCCAGCTTGAATGAACAGAAAGGAACACTGGTTTTCTCAACTCTGAGATGAGAAAGCAGAGAGAAAGTAAAGAAAGAAAATGTGTTCTAGTCAGAGAAAGGAGGAGGCTTTTAGAGAGCGAAGGGTTTTTTAGGTTTATAGGAAAGCAAGAGTAGAGACGGTGAGGGAGGGAATGGGTTCTTGTTTAGTCTGACATAGTTTTTAGTTTTTTTTTTTTTCTTTTAACAAGGCGTCGCTTTATTCGGCTGTGTGTCGCTTTTTTAAACTTAGTGTCGGATTGAACCGACACTAGTACTGACAACTTTCATACGCCATTAATTTAGACAACGACTGTCTGACATAGTTTTTAGTTTTTTTTTTTTCTTTTCACAAGGCGTCGCTTTATGTATGCTTGGTGTCGGATTTAACTAACACTATTACTGACAACTTTCATATCCCATTAAGTCAACTGACATAGTTTTTAATTTTTTTTTTCTTTTCACAAGGCGTCAGTTTAAGGGCATTTGGCGTCGGTTTAAGGGCAGTTCAGCAACCATCAAATTAAAAATAGTTCCCGCCTAGTGTATTTCAAATTATTTGACCAATTCCATCGCCTAAAAGCGACACCAAAACCGACGCCAGATTTAAAATAATTAAAAACAATAATTAGTGTCACTTATAAGCGACACCAATACTTTACGTCGCTTAAAAGCGACACTATTTTATTTAAAGTGACACATTATTTAAAATTATTAAAAGTTATGTCGATTAAAAGCGAGATTAAATGTTTACGTCGGTTAAAAGCGACATAGACATTTTATGACGCTTATAAGCGACAGTAAATCCGACGTCATGTTCACTAAGTGTCGCAAATGTCTTATCCACCACTATGTTATATTAAAGCGACGCCACCCAGTGACACAATAAGTCCATTTTGTAGTAGTGCACGTAAAACATTATGAATTAACAAATAAGTGTTTCATTTAGTATATAAAATGCGTTGCAGTTTTTAATTTTACTTTGTTGTTTTAGGATGCTCCCATTCAAAAAAGTCTCTAGCTCCATCCCTGTTTTCAAATCACTTCCAAATAGGCCTCTAACTAATCGTCGCATCGGTTCCCTTGGAAATATTATTGGGGTTAGGTTGCACTTGGGATAATGTGTTAGGATGTGAAAATAAAACAGTCTCACGCCGGTGAAAGGAGAAACCTTGCAAGAGTTTATAAGAGGTTGGACTATTCCCTATATTGCCAATTGGTTTTATGGTGGAACCTTAACTTCCTTCATGGTACCAGAGCCACGTTGTCTCACATGTGAAGCCCAACAACCACACATGCTCCACGTCACCTCATTTGTGTTGTCCACGTGTTAGGCTTGAAATTTACCACACATGAGGAGGTGTGTTGAGAATTAATGATCTCACAATGATAGGAGGAGAGATTTGCATGTGCGTTAAGTAGTTGGGGTACTTCCATATTCCAAATTGGTTTTATGGTGAAACTTCAACTTTCTTCAATTGACTTTATGGTATCAAAGACTAAGAATATCAAATTTATTGACTATTTTTTGTAAACCATATGATGTGTCGTTTGATGGTTAGACTTTTTTTTTTAAAATCATTAAAAAGAAGCCCAACCATCAACCACCACATCATGTAGTTTACAAAAGATGGTTCGAAAATTTGATGGTCTAGCATCACCCAGAATAAATATAATTTAGCTCCAATAAGGGTAAAAACAAACTAACACATTAGCACTAGGGTTTTCCGAAGTTTGAGAGAACCAGTTTACTCCATTTAGGAAGGTGCCAATATCAAAACAAATCTTGCTTGAACACTATTATTCTTGTTAGCAGGTACAAACCATATGCATAACTTCTTCTACGTTCTGGTTTCTAACTAGAAATTAACCCTTGCTTCCTAAGAATCTAAATCCCATCTCGAACCATAAAACTAAAAATCTAAAAAACATTCGAATAAGTTGATTAATTTGGTGGTTAATTTCCTCTTTTAATTAAAGTTATGAAATATCTAAGGAAATTCATCATTGTGGAACTTAAGGAAAGCACGATCAGTCATCACAACCCTATAATTGGCAAGACAACAAAACTTTGCTCACAAAATATAGCAAACCAATATTTCCAATTGAAAGGCCGGCCTTAGATATCTCCTCCCTTAAACTCAACCTCTATCCAACACACAAAAACAACCCAATTGAGCTGTCATGCCACACTAATTAGACCTTGTCAATTTTCACAGACCATGGTTTCCTTGATTTCTTCCAATATCATTCTCTCCACCTCTTCCTCATCTTTGGTTTTTGGCCCCTTCACGCCCACCTTTTTGCACATCCTCTAATTCCCATTCTCAATAAGCACCAATAACAAAACTAAAAACCCAGAGAGAGAGGGAGGGAGGGAAGGGGATTTAGTTTGTTCATTTAATTAGAAACCAGTTCAATTTCTGATTAATTAAGCTGGGAACCCCTTTTGGTTTGTACTACAACAACATTGCATGGTAATGGGCGCGCATATGGCTATGACTAGGCTTATGCGCGCACCAAACCCTACCCCAACATTTTTTCTTACCCTCTTTGTTGGTTATGTATCATGCATGGCGGTTTTACCGTTTGGTTCACCAATGGATACAACCACCGATGCCCTTTTGAAGTTCAAGAAAACGTTGCAATTGGGAAACAACACCGAGGCTCTTAGAAATTGGGATCCTAACAAAAACCCGTGTAATGGTAACAAGGCGAATTGGGTTGGCGTGCTTTGCTTTAGTGGGAATGTCCGGGGATTGCAGATCGAAAACTTGGGTTTACAGGGAAAGCTGGATTTGGAGCCTCTCGCTCAGTTGCCTTATTTGAAAACCCTAAGCTTCATGAATAACGTGTTGGATGGTCCATTGCCAGACCTTAAGAAATTTAAAAAGTTAAGGTCTTTGTATTTGTCTTACAATCATTTCTCTGGTGAGATTCCGGACGATGAATTTGAAGGTATGCATTTGTTGAGGAAATTGTATCTTGCAAACAATGAGTTTTCCGGCAAAATCCCTTCTTCCCTTACTACTTTGCCTAGGGTTTTCGATGTGGGTCTTGAGGGGAACAAGTTTAGTGGCCAAATACCTGATTTTAAGCAGAAGGCTTTGAAGAGGTTGAATGTATCTCAAAATGAATTGGAGGGTCCAGTTCCAGAAAGCCTAAAAAAGATGGATCCAAGTAACTTTGCAGGTAATTAATTAATATGGTTCATGCGTTAGTTTTGTTCCTATATTTGTTTGACTGATTAGTTTTGAATTGAAACTGAAATGTAGATGACTGATTCATTTTGAATTCAAAGTGAAATTGCAACGGATGTGATCATCAAAATTTTCCCATTAGGGTCATCATCTTTCATTTAAATCATCACCATTAACCATTTATGAATTTGGATCTGATTTTAACCAAAATGCAGGCAATGGAAAGCTATGTGGTTCGCCTCTTCAAGGAGCATGCAGCCCCCCTCCTCCTCCTCCTTCTCCACCTGCTCCTCCTCCTACAACTCTTGCCCCACCGCCTGAATGCACGGGGGATTCATGCGGTGCGTCTAAGAAGCGGTCAGGTCTAAAAGTAGCCCTAATTGTGGTGAGTCTATTACTTCTACTGGCCCTCATTGCTGCGATTTTCATGTTTCTCAACAAGAGAAAGCAACGATCAGAATTAGACGGGACTGAATCATTGGACGAGTCCTCCAATTATACGGCAGCTGCTGCGAGCAGCCAAATGGATGTTAAGTCGGTAGAAACTAACCCACATCCAAAGAGAGCTGACCAGGGAAAGTTGTCATTTGTGAGGGATGACAGACAGAGGTTTGATTTGCATGACCTTCTCAGAGCCTCGGCTGAAATCTTGGGGAGCGGGAATTTTGGGGCTTCCTACAAGGCTTTGATCATGACTGATGTTGTGGTGGTCAAGAGGTATAAGCAGATGAACAATGTGGGAAGAGAGGAGTTCCATGAGCACATGAGAAGGCTTGGAAGATTGACACACCAAAACTTGTTGCCTCTGGTGGCCTATTATTATAGAAGGGAAGAGAAGCTCTTGGTTTCTGACTTTGTGGAGAATGGTAGCTTGGCTTCTCATCTTCACGGTGAGTTTTTTTTTTTTCTTGTGTCACAAGTTAGCTTAACATTAGTTCTCCTTAATTATGTGCATGCTTGAATGAGTACTATTATGTTCCACCTACCATATTTACTGACTACATTTTTCATGACGTTTCTCTTAAGATTCAGTGGAATCCACGTAGCTGAGTGAGAGTGTGATCGTTAAAATATAGTACGAATTGATTTACTAATTCATAGTGAAATAACATCATGGTGGTAAATTTTTGTTTTCACAGGCAATCATAATTCAGATATGCCTGTGCTTGATTGGCCAACACGTTTGAGAATAATCAAAGGCATAGCAAGGGGATTGACATACCTCTACAGCACACTCCCTAGCTTGGTTGTACCCCATGGTCATCTGAAATCCTCTAATGTGCTTTTAGACGAAAACTTTGAGCCCCTACTGAACGACTATGCTCTACTCCCCGTGATCAACATGGAGCAAGCTCAACACCTGATGATGGCATACAAGTCACCCGAATACGCCCAGCACCGACGTATAACAAAGAAGACCGACGTATGGTGCTTTGGAATAATAATCTTGGAGGTGTTAACCGGAAAGTTCCCAGAGAACTACCTCAAGGAAAGTTACGATAGTAAGGCGGATTTAGCAAATTGGGTCAATGGAATGATCAAGGAAAAGAGGACGAGTGAGGTGTTTGATGTAGAAATGGGGAGAGTGGGGAACAGTAGAGGAGAACTGTTAAAGCTCTTGAAGATTGGAATGAGTTGTTGTGAGGAGGATATGGAGAGAAGGCTGGATTTGAATGAAGTCGTTGAGAAGATTGAAGAGTTGAACGAGGGAGAAAGCGATGGAGATTACCGATCAGGTGTTTCTAGTGAAGGAGATGATTACCCTTCACAAGTGGTGTGATTTGAGAAATGATGAGTGCTTCTTCATTCCAAGTACTACTGGCTGGTTGGGACTTAGGGAAACCAATGTGTAAATTAGAGGATATAATGCAGGGGTACAGGTTTCAGCTAACTTCATTCGGAATGAACCATTCCCATAAGTTGAAGCATGCATGTGCAGGGAGAGATTTGAATTTAAAGAAATGAAGAACTTTTTTTTTTTTTTTTTGTGTCATTATTATTTTGCTAGCATTTCTTTTGGATCAGGAAATGGGGTTGTACTGTAGGTGTTGGGGGATGACACTCTTGTATCATCTTGGTGTAATGCGAATTAATTAGTTGATAAAACTAGTTAGAAATGCTCTCTCTAAATTCAAGCATGTGTTTTGGTGTGTTTCCAAGTTGAAACGAAGGCTTCTACATCGCCGTAGTTTGACCGGAAAACGGCTCGAAATTGGATAACCATTTTCGAGTTAGCCAGTTTTGAGCCGTTTTCCAGCCAAGCTACGGCGATTTAGCCATCAAAAAAGATACCATTCTCTTTGTCTTGTTGAGAAGTATGATTTTCGCTTTTGGATCACTCAATTTCGTTGATTATTGAAGAAGTTATGAACGTTTGAAGTTTACCCAGTTTCCGGCTAGTTTTTCAGTTTTTCCGCGGACCAGTCACATTTGAGGCTATTTTCCGGCCATCTCCAGCAATCATTTGGCTTCCAAATAGGTATAATCTTGTTCTACACTTTCCTATCTTCATTTTGATATATTATGGGTCGAATTTGGTTAAGAAACGATTAAGTTACGAAGCTTTGAAAATTGCCCAAAGAGTTTTTAACGGAAGGACCATTTGTGATGTGTTTGATCAATCTCAGGGACCATTTCTATTGATTTTCAATATCAGGGACCAAAATGATGTGTTTGATCAATGTCAGGGACCATTTGTGATAAAAACCCTTTAAAAAATGTTTGTACGAGAAATGTCTTTCAATTTTCATTCTGCAAAAAATTGGAATTTCAACATCCATTTTCAAAATTTTGAAATATTTCTAAACTACATATCTTAAATTTCTTTCAATAATAACTTGGAATCTTTAATATGACAAACAATTTGAAAGGTCACAATTAGAAACCTAAAAAAACTATCATATAGGCCATAAAGTCCGATACTTTATACGTTTATAAGAATAACAATTAGTAAAGATTCACTTCTTCTTTTTTAAGTCAAACGATATATTTTATTATATTAGATATTAGATTAGCTACCGACAGAGTTCGAACCCACGCTATCATGCAATGGCTCAACACTTTTCCACCATTGTGATAAATGATCACTTTTTTAAGTCAAAAATAATTTCAACATGAAATCAATCATCTCAGGTAGTTCAAACTTAAAAATCAAATGCGTTCTAGAAATTTATATAACTTTCGGAAGACTCATTCCAGTATGCCAAAAACTTTGAAATTTTCAAAATATAAAGGGCGAATTAGGATCAGCCAAAAGTTGGAAATTATTTTATCGAAGTCGGTCAAAACAAAAACTTTCAATCCAACTTGTACCCCTAAATGTATTTATAAAACTTCCACAATGTATCGTTTTAGTGCAAAAAGTGCATTAATTCTATAAGTAAGTTGAGCTTCTATTAAGGAGTAATTCTTGGGTCTAGATACCTGCACATTAGTCGTGCGACCCTCTTCACAAAAGGAGGGACTCTTTGTAATTGAACTCATCGAACCTCACATTTCACACGGCCACTTCATGTGTCTATACTGCCTTATATGGGAAATTCGCACCAGGGCACAGACCCTTACCAAAATCAAAACAAAAAGTTTCAGTATTGTTTGATAATTTACAGCAACTTATTCGGTTTTCAATCTTTATTATTATTTTTTTCGATTAGTTTAGTTTCACTTTGTATAAAGTTTGGTGATTATCCATTCTAGAAACTTAAATAAGCGCATTTTAAAATTTTCAAAGCATTACATAATGGTTTGTGACTCTTACTTAGGGAATACGAGACCATAAGGAAGGAATTCATACAACTTCATATTCTACTATCCGAAAGAGGAGTTATATGGCGGAGGCATTGGCTACTATTGACCCCACTAACATATAAAATACCCTCTTTGAAATTTCGTTTAACCCCTATACTAGCTAAGACAAATGAAATAAGGAGAAATTTAATCAATATTCTTTAAATTAATACAAACCAAAATCGCATCATTTATGTTTTGTTTCACTTAAAAATAAAAATAAAAAGTTAAGCATGCTAATTCTCAAACAAGCTAAAAACTTATCAAATACGCAAATGCCTTCTCCCCCCAGGCTTCATATCTCTCAATTCAAAGCTTCTCCGGTGTTCAAGTTCGATCAGCCTACCTTCATCGCACTTGATTGTATCACGGAATCTTAATCATATCAATATTTTTCTCATCTTGGGCTTATTGGGAAGTTTTAGGGTTTTGTATTTTGATTGATTGATTGGGAATGAATTTTTTGCAGGAAAAAAATTATAAATTGGGAATTATATGCAAAGTATGATCATTTTTTGGAAGCTTCAATTTTATGACCCCATCGTTGTAAATTTCTAACTCCATCATGGACATCATGATTAAAAAAAATATATCTTTCGCACGCGTGGGCAAGAAGGTTGAAACCAAAGTGTCAAAATAGGAAATGTCTATATTAGTAGTACATACTACATGCTGATATTGTACTACACTAATAGCATCAATATTGTCCTCACTTAATTACCTGTGCAGCCAATAGATGTGGATTTTTATGCATTGAATTAGAAGTAGAACTATTTGATATAAGTTGTGATTTGTTTTGTGATTCAACAATTCTATTGACTAATATTTCAATAAATATTGGTTTGTTTCAATAATATTCAAATCGGTAAAATTACTCATGGTAAAGAGCTATAGCTGCATGAATTACCCTTTACTGTTTGACCAAAAAAACTCTTTGTGAAGATAACTTATAAGTGAAAGATAGAAACTACTCTTTGGAAAAAAGATAGTTACTACTCCAAGTTTAACCAAATAGGATACATAAGGAGAGAAATAATCGAGATCTTTATAGTAGTTAGCTTAAAAAAAATCCAAAATTCAAGTCCGTACCCTAGATATATCATAACATAAAAATAGTATTTTGTGAGAGGGGGATTTATCCATGGCCTATGCTTTGATCTTCTAGTTTTGGCAGCAACTCTCTCAATCGTGAGGCTTCCACATACTTTGCTTTTTTTTCATTTTTATCTGAATTGTGAGGCTTCTATTTGAAAACCCGAAATAGAAAAACGGCCAGCTTCTGAACAGAAAAAGAAGACCAAAGAAATGTGGAAACTCCTGTGCCTATTGTGCCTCATAAGTTCTTGTAAACCCTAAATTCTAAAGTAGTTTTTCCATTTATTTTTATGTTTATATTTGTTTAATTAGGAACAACAGGTTTTAGGCCTCAAAGATCTCTAGGTTAGTTTTTACGCATCATGGAAGAGTTTCTACCTGATTTGTTTGTATCCTATAAACCTTCTTGATTTATGCATGTCATCTTTGTGTAGAGGTCATGCTAATTTTTTTCTGTATCATTCTAGTATTCTGGGACCTAGAAACATTCTATTTTTCATAGTTAAGAGGATTTGGAGAAAATGTGGAATGCAAAAAATGGAAATGGAGCAAAGAAGGGAGCAGGAGGAAATGGATTGGTGGCAGTTGCCATAGACAATCAGAAAGGGAGCCAAAATGCACTCAGATGGGCTGCTGAACATGTTCTCACCAGGGGCCAAACTGTCATTCTCCTACATGTTCTGAAGACATCATCAGTTTGCCCCTGTAATCTCTCTCTCTCTCTCTCTCTGTCTCTAAAGCTAGCTAAAAAATTACTTTTCAATGGAAGGCAATGATACAGCTTTTCTTTTCTTTTTTTATGGGTGTAGTGGCTGGAAACAATGCTGTTGTATGCAATATAAACAATCCGTCTCAATCCCCGCGCAAACAGCAACTCGAAAAGATGGCCAAGGATCTGTTCGTTACCTTCCATTGCTATTGTACTCGTAAGGATGTAGGTTTCGGAGCTCTTCCTTCGAAAGCTTTTTCCATGACCAACCTGCATTAAATGCTTTATTAAATTTTTTGGATTACAACCCGAAAATTTCTTATGCATTATCATATATTGTAGTGAATGCATATCAAAGCATGTCTTACAAAAAACTTGTCTTAAATAGTACATACCATCATTTAAAAATCAAATAAATGTACCCTTTTGGGAAGAAAGAATTATCATCGCATTTCTTACGAGTCATAGTTTCATATAACTGTATCTTTGTTACTTTTCGACTGATTTGTTTTTTCAGATAAACTGCCTTGATATCATACTTGAAGACTCAGATATACCAAAAGCACTGACAGAGTATGCTTCCTATGCTGCAATTGAGACTTTGGTTCTGGGAGCTCCATCAAAGCATGGATTTATAAGGTAATTGCCTTGTCTAATGATTTACTTTTATTAACATTTTCTTAACATTTCCACCAAGATCATGCAAAGAATGGCAATGAAACAAAATGTTACAACAAGAAAAAGCATTATCCACGAGGGAAGAATCACACTATATATCGATGAAAATATTGTTACTCAATATTCCGTAAAATATTAGCATGATGCTGATTCGAGCAGGAACACGTTGATTGTTTTCAAACTGTCATGGTTAATGTATTTTCACTCTCATATAAGCACAGAATTGGCAATTTCATAATGGAATTGGAATTCACTAGGCAATATGACACATTTTAATGATGCTATAGTACGTGTAAACCCAATATATACAGACACGTTTATCCATGCTATAGCTTGTGTAGACTCATTCAGTGGGCATAAAAATCGATGATTTACTCATTCAGATTCAAGTCATCAAGTATTCCAAGCAGTGTATCAAAAGGGGCACCTGATTTCTGCACCATATATGTCATCTCCAAAGGGAAGATCAATTCAGAGCGACATGCTTCTCGTCCAGCACCTCACAGTTCTCCGCTACTTGCCCAAATAGAGGCATTAAATCAGCAAAGTGCTAAAGCAGCTGAAACACCTAAACAAAATATGTACTTGAAAGGTTTGTTTCCCTTGGTTATTAAGCTTTCTTGAAAACCAAGTTTTGATCCAATTATTATTTTGATCCTTTACATCCAGCAGCCAGACCATCGTTCAAGCCTCGTAACTTGCAAGATGAAGCAGCCAGGTAAGCCGTAGCATACTAAACCTTTTTTTGAGATACAATATGATGTGATGAGCAGACAATCTCTTTGTACTATGTTGTTATGCGTAGTGAGTATTGATGTCAATTTACTGAGAAAACTGATCACCATCTTGATTGGAAACAGATACGCATATGCAAGAGGAGGAGGTTTTAGTAATGGAATGATTGGTGGAGGGTTCTCAGAATCGGAAAGTGACATATCATTTATAAGCTCTGACAGGGCCAGCACTGACCGAGCTTCATCTGTGATGTATGACTATATGGACCGAGGGCGGCTATCTACCAGCTCAGACCAAAGCTTTGGATCAATGCGCCTAGGACCTAAGTTTGCGGAACTCAATTTTCCGCAAGATTTCTCATCAGTTTCACATGAAAGCAGCCGAACATCATCATCATGGTCATCACAGAACCTGGTAAGCAACCGAAAATCTCAAACCTTTTACATCTTATATGATGATTGTTATCACCATCATCACTTTCTCAACATTTTTGTTCAAATATCCTTCCTTTCACATTATCTAGATGATTTTTGCACTGCATTTATTAAACTGACGTAGGATGAAGTAGAATCGGAGATGAGGAGGCTAAAGCTAGAGCTGAAGCAAACAATGGACATGTACAGTACAGCATGCAGAGAAGCAATTACAGCTAAACAGAAAGTGAGTGCAAGTCATATTTGCTTTCTGCAATTTTTTCAAGATTCCATTTAAATTTACATCCACGACAGGAAATGAAGTTGCACAGCTGGAGGGCTGAAGAGGAACAAAAACTCGAGGAGGCACGACTGGGTCAAGAAGCAGCACTGGCAGTTGCAGAGAAAGAAAAAGCTAGGTGCAAGGCAGCCATGGAAGCAGCTGATGCAGCTAAAAGAATTGCAGAATTTGAGTCAAATAAACGGGTAAACACAGAAAGTAAGGCTCTTAGAGAAGCAGAGGACATGAGGAAGCTATTGTCAAATCTAGCCCACACTGATGACAAGTATAGGAGGTATTCCATTGAGGAGATTGAAGAAGCAACAGAACACTTTTTGCCATCTCGAAAAGTTGGGGAAGGAGGCTATGGTCCTGTCTATAAGTGCTATCTTAATCACACGCTGGTTGCAGTCAAGGTCTTGAGCCCAGATGCTGCTCAAGGAAGGTCACAGTTTCAGAAAGAGGTAAGGGACTGAGAATCTTGATTAGCTATCATGATTCGTTAATTTTCTTTACCTTGGTTTTGTGGTGAAAAGAATTCCATTGGAAAAGGTAAGTATAAGAAGTGAACTCCATGCAAAGGACAAAGATTTCCGAATGAAATTAGCTTATCCGACATTGCAATATTTTTGTGACGAGTTGAACATATTTGTACATGTTTTTTTCTATTACAACATGCTTTATTATCTTACATTTGGTTCTAAATTGCAACCTACAAAGATATATGGTAAAAAGATATGATATCGAAAAATTTATATCTAACCTCTTCTTTCATGATTTGATGCAGATCGACATACTTAGCTGCATTCGACATCCCAACATGGTGCTGCTTCTAGGAGCCTGCCCAGAGTACGGCATTCTAGCTTATGAATACATGGCGAATGGAAGCTTAGACGACTGTCTCTCAAGAAAAGGGAACACTCCAGCTTTGTCTTGGCAACTTAGGTTCCGCATTGCAGCTGAGATTGCCACAGGCCTACTCTTTCTTCACCAGACGAAGCCGGAGCCCTTGGTGCACCGTGACCTCAAGCCGGGCAACATTTTGCTAGATCACAACTATGTGAGCAAGATTAGTGATGTCGGATTGGCCAGACTTGTCCCAGCTGTTGCTGAAAACGTGACGCAGTGCCTCATGACAGCAACAGCCGGAACATTCTGCTATATTGATCCTGAGTATCAGCAGACAGGTATGCTTGGTGTAAAATCTGATGTATACTCCTTAGGCATTATGCTTCTTCAATTGGTAACAAACAGACCACCTATGGGGTTGGCTCACCATGTCGAATGTGCAATTGAAAATGGCACATTCGCGGAGATGCTGGACCCATCTGTGCCTGATTGGCCATATGAAGAAGCCTTGAGCTTTGCAAAGCTAGCAGTCCAATGTGCAGAACTTAGACGGAAGGACAGGCCGGATCTTGGCACTGTGATACTGCCAGAACTGAATAAACTGAGAGAATTTGCTGACGAAAAGATGAACCACAAGATATTAGGAGGCAATGATGGCCCTTCTCCTAATCATAGTCGTGTTGCCGAACAACAAGTAAGTCAAGAAAACCGAAAAGTTTGGAAACATTGAGTTGCATAAGTCTACCCATAAAAATTTAAATAGAAACTCCCTACCTTCCCTAAAGTTTCTTGGTATTGCAATTGAGTGTATAGGATTAGATTGGATAGGGCAGCTCTTTGGAATCAATGCATGTTGAAGGAAGAAATGGATGGAACTTCCAAATTTTGTCCAAGTTGAAGGTAGACGATGGATTAGGCATGAACGAAATGTATCCTCCAAATCTTACCATTTTATTTATAGATTGGAAGCAATGAAGTTAACATCCATTTCTTCGTTCAACATACACATAATCAAGCGAATCATCCAATCAGATTCAATCTTAGACACCAAACGAGGCCTAAGTTAGTATTCCAATGCCATAAAAACCAATAGCAACTGTAACTTCTTATCATGATCATCAAATTTAACTAAAATACTTGAGAAAATCACATCTTCTGCAGGAAGTAATAAGCGATCCACAGCTCAAGAATTCGGAAACCTCAAAGAGCCAGTCGAGCACATCTTCACAATCAGAAAATCAAGCAGAAGAAGCAGGTATAGACACCATAAACTATAGACTAACAAACAATCTTTGGAAACAAATTATGAAGAACTGAATTTTAATTATTTTCCGATTCACTTTTCCTTCACAGGGACAACTGCATAAATATTGATAGCAAGTTAGTGTTAGTCCCAGATGCAACATTGCTCCAGTGACTTCATTAGAATAATTGTCACACTTTTTTCCTCAAATTTTTTTTTTTCAATTGAAATTTGGGATCCCAGAATGTTGGATTTATTTTTTTTAAATTCAAATTCTCTGCCAGCCTGAAATTTTAGTCCAATTCTCATGTAAATATGATTGGTAATACATGTAAATATATACAAATTATGAACATGATGAGTATTGAAATGTGCAAATTCAAAATATGCTTGTAAAATAAAAGGACCAAGAAATCGAAAATTACATATAGGTCCTCAATTTTTGCACCAATTTGCTGAACAGACATCAAATGGTGAATGGCCATTTCTCAAGAAAAAGGAAAAAGTTTTGAAATTGCAACCAGCATTCGACATGGGAGAGAAGCTTCATCCTTGTTTTTGCAAAACCGGGCCCATGTTTTGTTTCCCTTGATGGGTTGCATATACATGGCCCTATTTTACATTTTGAAGGCCTTAAAATGCAACACTTTTTTTTTTAGGGATAAATTATACTTTACCCTATCAAGTTTGGGTGCAATTGTATTCTCACTGAATATCTTTAAAACATTTCATTCTCATACTAGATGTGGATTATTAAAGGACCAGGGTAGTTCCGAGACCACCGGAAGCTCAGATAAGTGATTGTGAAGACCTTCGAGGGCCACCCAAGTCTGCGCTATGGAGGAGGATAAGTGCAGGAATGGGTGCAGATTGCAGTGCAGGTTTTGCAAACAGAAGGAGAAAGAAAAAGACTATTTTTTAAAGATTACTTGTCCAAAATGACATCATTTTGAGTCAAGTCATTTAAAAAATATTAAGGCACAGCCATGTGAGAGAGGCTTTGATCCACGTAAGAGAGCATTAACTAGCAACTCACCATTTTCAATTCGAAGTTTGAACTATTTAAAATAACAATAATAAAGCCTCGTTTGTTAAAATCAGGCACAAAAATTTCTCTGTCCAACCTAATCTCATTTCACTTTATCAAAACTAATTTATTATTGGTTATCAGCCTATCCCTATTCCCGACCCCAACCAATATGTGTATTTACTTATTAAATTGGTTTTGGTTTTACCGATTACAGCTGCATCAATTGAGGGAACATTTTCAGCCATAAATATCATTAAGAGTTCTCTTTGTGGCTTTTGTTTTATCAAAAATGGTGGAGTAATGAGCTTAATAGGTGCTCTGGAAGTTGAGCCCAGAAACTTGCCAATTTCAGACCTCGCGAGGAAGGCTAGTACGCATATACTCGCGGGCGCATGGGGCTACATGTAGTGCTTCAGTGCTTGGAGCGTGGAGCACACGCACCTCCCCAAAGGTACTGTGCTTCGTAGCCGTCCACGGTGACGACCACGGCAGCACCGACAATTTTTCTAGCCAACTTTTCGACAACTTAACTCAGGGAGTGCAGTGGCGCGTGGCCACCCGGGCCGCCATCCCCTGGCGAAGCGTGGAGGAACCTGAGGTCCCTCCTTAGGTTCTTCGATGACCCAAATCTGAATACGACATCCGTTTTCCCAAATTCAATCGTTTTAGTAGGGTTTTACTAATTGGTCCTTTTATGTGCTTAGGTGCGTTTGTTAGTGGCGACCCCGTCCTCTCTAGTTTGCATTGCTCTTCGACGATGGAGTATCTGTGAGTAGACCCCTTCTTAAATTGCATGATTTTAAATGCTAGCATTACATTCACAAAAAACATGACTTCATGATTTTATGTTTCACACATTATTTATGATTTATCGAACTTACATTTTATGAAAGGTTTACAACTATTGCTTGTATGCCCTATGAGATATTACGGATTTATGAATATGATTTATGATGCTGGAGATAGAAAGTTTCTATGGATTTATGATATGATGCTTGAGCTTTTAAGCTTCGAGTTTTGATTTGGAAAGAATATGTTTATGTTTTCGGTGCTTACTTAATGGGTAATCATACAACACATACCCACAATACGAGTATGTATTTGTCTATGGCCATAGGACACAGTTGATGAGCAGTGAGATATTTATGACATACTCCCAGCTTCCTGGCGAAACCAGTGTCGAACAGCTTTACTAGCCACGACTAGTGTAGATATTTATGACATACTCCCAGCTTCACTAGCAAAACCTGTGTCGGACAGCTTCACTAACCATAACTAGTGTCATTGTGTTATGTTATATTTCTTCTCTGGCATAACCCAGAGTGGTACAGCTTCACATTTGGGAGAAGGGGCATACCATGTTTCTTCACTAGCATAACCCAGTGTCATACAGACTCACCCTTGGGTGATGGATATGCCTTCGGGCGACTATGATACCCCTATTTGAGTACATTATTTGTTTTTATTTACTAAAGTTTTACAGATTTGCCTTCGGGCGACTATATTACCATTACTGAGCACTGATTTATACATGCATGTTTTACAAATATTTTATGGCAGGCCAGGGTTTTCGGAAAACCTATTACATATTATGCTATATGTGTTTTCAAAACAAGGGGTTAGTATGTTCAGAAATGAAAAATGGTATTATTACTATTATTATAAACTTTGGTCCACTCACATTTTGTTTTGCGCCCCTTTCAGGACTTAGAATCGAGGTGTACGATCCTGGCGTCAAGGCACTCCCACATCGGTATCTTCAAGTCCTCTCAGTGTAGGACCCATTCCTTTATTCATACCTTTTTATAATATTTCTTTCCCAAAAATCTTGATTAGTTGTATGCTCTAAACATGTTTCCGACATTGCATATTTCTTTATATCTACATATTTTATTTACATTCGTATTCCGTTATCACTTGCATGTATGTTAAAATGGCTTCGTCACTCTCAAGTGTCGACCAGCACGTACCCATCCTGATGTTTGGAGGATATCGGGATCGGGGTGTGTCAATGATGATTTGAGGAAGAAATCCCCAATCTGCAACTACAAACACATAAATGTGTTCATTTCCTAAAAGGGCCAATCAGCAAACACAAACAATCTCCAAATAAATCAAATCTTCCAACTGGGTTTTCGAATTTGGGGAAGAAGATGATGATTTGAGGAAGAAATCCCCAATCTACAATTGTAAGCACATAAATGTGTTCATTTCCCAAAAAGGCCAATCAGCAAACACAAACAATCTCCAAATAAATCAAATCTTGACACGCCCCAACCCCAATATCCCCAAATACCAGGATGGGCACATGATGGCCGACACCTGAGGGTGACAAAGCCATTTTAACATGCATGCAAGCTATAAAGGAAGGATGAACGTGACTAAAAATATGTAAATTTAAATATAATGAAATATGCAAATACGGGAACGTGTTTAGAGCATACAACTAATTGAGACTAATGCAGAAGGATAATTATGAAATAAATGAGATTACAAAGAAAGTGAGTCCTACACCGAGGGAACTCGAAAATACCGATACAGGAGTGCCTTGATGCCGGAATCATACGCCTCGATTCTAAATCCTAAAAGGGGCACAAATATAAATAATACTAAGTAAAACCATTTTCTTTTGAACATACTAACCTCTTGTTTTGAAAACAATATAATACTATGTAATAGGTTTTCCCGAAACTCTACATGTTATGAAAACGTTCGTACGACAAAATCAATAAAATACTCAAATTGGGTATCATAGTCGCCCGAAGGCATAACCATCACCCGAAGGTGAAGCTGTACAACACTGGGTTATGCCAGTGAAGAAACATGGTAGGTCCCATCACCCGAAGGTTAAGCTGTATGACTCTAGGTTACGCCAGAGAAGAAAAATATATACGTAACACACCGACACTGGTTTCGCTAGTGAAGCTGGGAGTATGTCATAATATCTCACTGCTCATCGACTGTGTCCTATGGCCATAGACAAATACATATTTAGTTGTGTGTATGTGCTGTAAGAATACCCACAAATTAAGCACAGAAAACATAAAACATAATCCTTCCAAATCAAATCATCGGAGCTCAAAAGATCAAAGCATCATATCATTAACCATATTCGTAAATCCGTAATATTTCATAAAGCGAAATTCAATAATTCATAACCTTTCGTAAAATGTAAATTTGATAAATCATAAATAATGCATAAAACATAAAATCATGACTTCATGCTTTTCGTGAATGCAAGCCTAGCATTTAATAAAAAATCATGCATTTTAAGAAGGGGTCCACTCACAAATACTCAGTCGCCGAAGAGCCGTGCAAACTACATAGGACGGTGTCACCACTAACAATGCACCTAAGCACATAAAGGGACCAATTAGTAAAACCCTACTAAAATGATTGGATTTGGGAAAACGGAGCACGGATTTGGAATCAGGACATCAAATTACCTTAAGAGGGGTCCTGGGCAAATTTTGTAAAAAAGTCAACGGTCAACTCAAAAAGTCAACCAAGATGCCAAACCGGTCAACTACATTAAAACTTCAGAATTTCACTAAACGGATGTCAAAAACAGATTCGGGGCGTCAAAATTAGGTTAGAAGGATTCCTGGAAAAATTTCGTAAAAGTCAACGCAAGGAATATTTCAAAGAATATTCCGAGGATATTCCATCGCTGGTCGCCGGTTTTTGCAAAGAGGAAGGTCAGAATATGAGGGGGTTTTCAAACCTCCATAACTCCTTTGATACTCATCTAAATTAAGTGATTTAAAAACAAAAATTATACCTCGGAACAAGACGAACAGATTGGTACCCTTTGCGGTGGCTAACTCGCCGTGATTTGGCCGAAAAATGGCCTGGAAAGGTCGCGGTCCGTTGAAATCTGTAGAAAATGGCCGGATTTTATGGGTAAACTTTAAACGGTGATATCTCACTCGTTTCTCAACCAAATTCGACCCATAATATATCCAAACGAAGCTAGGAAAGTGTAGAACAAGATTATACTTGATTGTAGCTCAAAGGTCGCCGGAAACTGGGAAAATTTAAATGGTTAGAACTTCTTCCACACTCAACAAAATTAGGTGATTCAAAAACAAAAACCATACCTCTTGACAAGAGAAAGAGAATGATACCTTTCTCGATGGCTAACTCGTCATGGTTTGGTAGGAAAATGGCTCGAAAGCCGTCGGATTCCCTCGTCGAAAAACTGGAGAAAAGTCCCCTCGCCATTTCTGGGTTCGTGGGTTTCGCCGGAGTATGAGGGAGGTGATGGTCGTTGTCATTGCTCTTGTTGTGGTTATATGAGTGAGTGTGTGTGTGTGTGTGTGTGTGTGTATGTGTGTGTGTGTGTGCTCGGGGGGAGAGAAAGGCAGAGAGATGAGAGAGAGAGAGTTTGAGAGAGTCCGAGAGTATTGGGGGAGGAAGACACGGGGAAGAAGAAGAGGTGGGGTGTGGGCCCCATGGGCCACAAAATCCACCAGAAAAATATTTAAAATTCAAATTTACTAAAACCCTCTCAAGTTTAGTAATTCCGTAAAACCTTCTTCGTAGTTTTGAATTCGATTCTGCTTATGCTCACACATTCGTAGCGTTGAGTACTACACGAACACGCTAATATTGTAGATCAAACGTTTCACGACACAAAAGTCAACGAAAGTAAAAAATCTCGCCTGTAGGGGCATTTTTGTAAAATCACACATTTAAAATTATAAAAACCATAAAATTAGGGACGGGTTATTACAAATCTTCCAACTGAGTTTCCATTATCTTTCACTAATCTAAGAACATCCAATAAATATCAATTTTAGATAGAGAGGGAAGGAGGGAAAGAGAATAGAAAGAGAGAAATCAGAAAATGAGAGGAAATAACCCATTTATATACAGGGCAATTTGGTCAGGTGTAGGAAAAATCCTATTTCTGTCTAATTGTTGTGCATGCCGTGTGCATATTCAAATAATCCTATTTTTGTCTGATTGTTGTGCATGGCGTGTGCATGCCGTATGCATATTCAAAAAATCTTATTTTTGTCCCAAGATTAAGAAAATGTCCTATTTTTGGGCATTTCCCTATTATTTGCGCCACTTCAACAAAAGAGTAGAACCCAAAATTGTAACACATCACTTAACGTTAAAGAGACATTTTACTAACAAATACATGAAATTGCAATTAAATACAAGTTTGTGTATGATATTAAAAGATTTTAAAAATATTGTATGAGGTTACAATAAATGATTTACCCCTTATATTTGGATTTTCCAAACTTTGTATCATTCCACCATCGTGTCCTGCCAAAGTTAACTTCCTTTTAGCTCAATCAAAAGAAAAAAGATGAGAGCTTTCTCTTGAGAGTTTCACGGTTTTAAGGTTTAAGAAAGAAAAAGACTTTCTCTGTTCCATGTATGGATGCTTAATTCCTCCAACCATGTCCTCATCTTCCAAATTCCTCTCAATCCCCACAACCTTCACCATAACTTTCAGACTATCCTTATCACCAAACACCCCCACAAACCCATCACCGCTACTCCCCAACCCCTCAAACCCAAATCTCCCTCTCAGACTCCACCACACCCACAAACCCAAGATCCAATTTTTCCAGAAACTCTCCATAACCCACCAAAATCTCCACCGGCCCCTGTTTTCAGCGCTGCCTAACTGCCATGCGCCCTGTTATAGCTGTGATTATCTTAATTGCAATTTAGCTACTAAATAAGTATTTTTAATTAAGCTGTTAACGCGTGCTTAGAAACCTATCTTAGATGTTTTACAAGTTTTCAACCTAAGAAGTGGCTCCAGTGGTTCCCTTGGGCTGAATGAAGCTATAACACTTCCATTCACACTGCCTCAAAGTTCACCCCCTTTGAAATCGTCTATGGTTTCCCTCCTCTACACATTGCCTCTTATGAACTTGGTTCTGCTAAATTGAAAAGAATGGAACAATGCTTGATTGCAGAATGTTGAAGATGCTTAAAACTAACTTGGTCATCGCACAAAATATGATGAAAGTGCAAGAAAATAAGCACAATAGTGAAAGGACATTTCATGTGGGAGATTTGGTTGACTTGAAGCTTATTCCCTATCAGTTGCAATCACTCGCAAGTCATGCCTATCACAAGCTTCATCCTAATTTCTATGGCCCCTTTGAAGTGTTGGAAAGGGTTGGTAATGTGGCCTACCCTCTTACAAAGGGAAATCTTTGATTTTAGTGGTGGTGGATAGGCTATCAAAGTATGCACATTCTATAGCCTTGGGACATCCCTACACTGCTAACATGGTAGCCCAAGAATTTGTAGAAAACATTTTTAAGCTGCATGGCATACCTTGGACCATTGTAAGTGACATGGATACTATTTTCCTTAGTGCCTTTTGGAAGGAGTTTTTTAAACTACAAGGGTCAAAATTGTGCATGAGTTCAGGGGTACCACCCCAAAGTGATGTGGCCAAACAGAAGTTGTTAACAGGTGCTTAGAAACCTATCTGAGATTCTTTACAAGTTTTCAACCTAAGAAGTGGCTCTAGTGGCTTCCTTGGGCTGAATGGAGCTATAACACTTCCTTTCACGTTGCCTTAAAGTTCACCCCCATTGAAATTGTCTATGGCTTCCCTCCTCCACACATTGCCTCTTATGAACTTGGTTCCACTAAATTGGAGAGTGTGGAACAAAGCCTGATTGCTAGAGACAGAATGTTGAAGATGCTTAAAACTAACTTGGTCATCGCGCAAAATAGGATGAAAGTGCAAGCAGATAAGCATAGGAGTGAAAAGACATTTGATGTGGGAGATTTGGTTTACTTGAAGCTTATTCCCTATCAGTTGCAATCACTCGCAAGTCATGCCTATCACAAGCTTCATCCTAAGTTCTATAGCCCTTTTGAAGTGCTAGAAAAGGTTGGTAATGTGGCCTATAAGTTGAAGCTACCTGAGACTTCCAATATACACCCAGTCTTTCATGTCAGTTGCTTGAAGAAACATATAGGTCCTGATGTTAATCATGTGCCATTGCTACCATTGGTTACTAATGATGGTCTACAAGTTCAAGAGCTTTTGGCAGTGCTACAGAGAAGGGTGTACAAGAAGAACAATGCAGCTGGGGTTCAATTGCTTATCCATTGGAAGAACAAAAGTGTTGAAGAATCGACCTGGGAAGACTATGATGAGTTCACTGCAAAATTTCCAGACTTCAAGTTTTAGCTGCAACCTTGAGGATAAGGTTTAATTGAAGGGTGGGGCAATGTTATAGCTGTGATTATCTTAATCATAGTTTAGCTACTAAATAAGTATTTTTAATTAAGTTGTCAAATGGTTAGTTATGCCAACTGCCTTTTAGTGCTTGGGGAACTATATACGTAACCAATTGTGAAGGAGAATGAACAATGGTTATATTCATAAGAAAAATATTTAAAAAATATATATCTCTCTGTATCTCCACCTCTTGTGCTATTCCACCATTTTCATTGCTACTTGCAAGTTGAGTTAGGATCCTTAAGAATTGGTGCATATCACGCCCCCGCCGGACCACCAACTGGAGCAAATAAAAGCTGCCCAAGAAGCCCTTTTGGAGCTTCTTCAAGAGTTTGGGGCTTCTGAGGCAGAAGCCGCCTTTTGTTTCGTCAAATTCGCCGAGGTATTTACGGATATTGGTTGATGGGGTTACGGAGTTGGATGAGCTGGGGATGTAGGGAGAGTGGGAGGAGGGGAGAGAATTTTGAGGGGGGGGTAGGGGTTCAAAGAGAAGTTAAGGTATTTGGCTGAGGAGAAAGGTGACAATGGAAAGGTTGTGTTTTTGGGGGGTGCGGTGGAGTTGAGTGTCTTCGGCTATGAATGTTGCCAGGCATTTATCTGCAAAGACACTTCCAGGGCATTTACCGGTTTGTTTATAGTAATCGAGATTTTTTTTTTTTTGTTGAAAGATAAAATTTTATTGACTTAAATACGAATCGTTACATGCGCATCTTCTGCTAGAATATTAAAAAGAAACTCAGGTCCTAACTCATCCCAGCCAAATCTCCTGCCATGCTTAACAACGTACGTCGCTATCGAGTGGGCTGCAAGATTACAATGACGAGGGGTAAAACAAAACCTCACCGACTGAAATAAGCTTGCCATTCTCCAAATATCTTAGATATAAATCTCGAGAATCACATCAACCGCAATCTCTTTGTTGATCATCTGTATCAAACCCTTAGAATCCGATTCAACCACCAACCTAGAACTAGTTCCCCCCTCGCTACCCACCACCGCCTCTAATCCTTTACGTATTGCCTCAGCCTCTGCCATAATTACAGCCCTAAACCACCCCCCCTCCTTCCCCTCCCGCGAGCTTTGGGATCCCAGCAAAGTCCTGCAGCACCCACCCCAACTTGCAATTGGCATTAGAACAATTGTCAGAAACTGTACAGGGTAAGAAGTGATGACATTCTTATTGTAGGAACTAGTAAGTGATGACATGTTCAATTTTTATGGCTTATCTATGACATCTTTTCTTATCAAAAATCAATATTTTTATTCATGTTCTACAACACAATTATGTATTCTATGCTAGGCAATAATCTATGCGTTCCCTGAGAAGGGGTTTAGGTTATTTAGCTAAAGGTCAATAAAATCAATACTCAATTTTCTTTTAGGACATAATCAATCAAATATTTATAATAATTATTCATAGGTTAATGAAGCATGTCACATAAGTTTAAGCTAGTTAGAAAATAACTATTATACCCTTATACCCTTCTCTCTTGACTTTATTTCTTTTTTTTTTTATTTTCTCCCCTCTCTGATTCTTATCTACTCCTATCAAAACTCGTTGCCCAGCTCAAAATCATATCAGCCCCTCAAGGTAGAACCTGATAAGGGTTCGTAAACACGAAAAGTAAAGCTGACCCCATGGAAATTTTTTCATATTAATTAGAACCATATATATGGCCACACTAGTAGAAAAATATGTTTGCGCGACGGAAAAAATAAAACATCGCGCAAATGGCCTTTGCGCAACGGCACTTTGCGCGACGAAGGATGGCGTCGCGCAAAGGTGTTTTGCGCGACGCCATCCTTCGTCACGGAAAGTGCCGTTGCACAAAAACCGTTTGCGCGACGTTTTGTGCGTCACGCAAGATTTTGGCGCCAAACCAGGAATGCCTTACCATTTTTTCCCAACTTTGCGCGACGTAGGTGCACACGTACGTCGCACAAAACATCTTTGCGCGATGTAGGTGCACACCTACGTCGTGCAAAACATCTTTGCGCGACGCATTTGTACCTACGTTGCTCAATTTTTATTTTTTTTTCCTTTTTGCTTTTCTTTTGGGGTTCTTGCATTGCCTTTTTCTTTTGTGGTATCTACTTGTGTAAATGTTTTAAATTGACGATCGAATTATTACATTGTATTCATATAGGGTTAAAGAGTGTAGCTGTAAAAAATCATCAAAATCAGAGTTAAAACAACCGTTAAATCGTGATTTTTGTTTATAGCCGTCGCAAAGGTTTGTCCTGTTACTTGATATCTGAATGTTTGTTTTTTGCGATTTTTGGCGTATGCGATCTCGAAGTATATACAAACAAGTTTAACGGTTGGATCGTTGAAATTAGTTTCGTACAATGCGTATCCCATCAAAACGATAAATTCCCTAACACTGAGTTTATTAATACTTTCATCAAGTATAACATAGATTTTGTGGTATACACTTGTGTAAATATTTTAAATTGACGATCGAGTTAGTTCGTTGTATTCATATAGGGTCAAAGAGTGTAGCTATAAAAAAATTATCAAAATCGGAGTTAAAATAATCGTTAAATTATGATTTTTCTTTTATAACCGTAAAAAATGTTTGTCCCATTACTTGATATCTGAATGTTTATTTTTTGTGATTTTTGGCGTATGCAATATCGAAGTATATACAAACAAGTTTAACGGTTGAATAATTTTGTACAATGCATTTCCCATCAAGTTCAATGGTATATATATTTACTAAGTAGATTTTAATTTATTTATTTTGTAATCATAAGAAAAAGGGCAAAAAAAAAATAAAAATTCTTTGCGCAACGTAGGTATAACTGCGTCATGCAAAGATGTTTTGCGCGACGCATTTGTACCTACGTCGCGCAAAGTTTTTTTTTTTTTCCTTTTTCCTTTTTTTTGGGGTTCTTGCATTGCCTTTTTCTTTTGTGGTATCCACTTGTGTAAATGTTTTAAATTGACGATCAAATTATTAAATTGTATTCATATAGGGTTAAAGAGTGTAGCTGTAAAAAATCATCAAAATCAGAGTTAAAACAACCATTAAATCATGATTTTTCGTTTATGGCCGTCGAAAATGTTTGTCCCGTTACTTGATATCTGAATGTTTGTTTTTTGCGATTTTTGGCGTATGCGATCTTGAAGTATATACAAACAAGTTTGACGGTTGGATGGTTGAAATTAGTTTCGTACAATGCGTATCCCATCAAAACGATAGATTTCCTAACACTTAGAATTTATTAATACTTTCATCAAGTATAACATAAGATTTTGTGGTATCCACTTGTGCAAATATTTTAAATTGACGATCGAGTTAGTTCGTTGTATTCATATAGGGTCAAGGAGTGTAGCTATAAAAAATCATCAAAATCAGAGTTAAAATAACCGTTAAATTGTGATTTTTTGTTTATAACCGTAAAAAAGGTTTGTCTCGTTACTTGATATCTGAATGTTTGTTTTTTGCGATTTTTGGCGTATGCGATCTCGAAGTATATACAAATAAGTTTGACGCTTGGATCGTTGAAATTAGTTTCGTACAATGCATATCCCATCAAAACGATAGATTCCCTAACACTTAGAGTTTATTAATACTTTCATCAAGTATAACATAAGATTTTGTGGTATCCACTTGTGTAAATATTTTAAATTGACAATCGAATCAGTTCGTTGTATTCATATAAGGTCAAGGAGTGTAGCTGTAAAAAATCATCAAAATCGGAGTTAAAATAACCGTTAAATTGTGATTTTTCGTTTATAACCGTCGAAAAGTTTTGTCCCGTTACTTGATCTCTGAATGTTTGTTTTTTGAGATTTTTGGCGTATGCGATATCGAAGTATATACAAATAAGTTTGACGGTTGGATCGTTGAAACTAATTTCGTATAATGCATTTCCCATCAAGTTTAATGGTATATATATATTTACTAAGTAGATTTTAATTTATTTATTTTGTACTTATAAGCAAAAGTGCCAAAAAAAAAAAGGAAAGAAAAACTTTGCACGACATAGGTTTTTTTTTTTCCCTTTGCTTTGCTTTTGGGGTTCTTGCATTACCTTTTTCTTTTGTGATATCCACTTGTGTAAATGTTTTAAATTGACGATTGAATTAGTTCATTGTATTCATATAGGGTTAAAGAGTGTAGCGGTTGATCGTATGTGATCTTTGGCGTTTGCGATTTTTGGCGTATGCGATCTTGAAGAATATACAAATAAGTTTGACGGTTGGATCGTGGAAACTAGTTTCGTACAATGCGTTTCCCATCAAGTTATGGTATATATATTTATTAAGTAGCTTTAAATTTATTTATTTTGTACGTATAATACTTAAGAAATTGAATAGTATGTATATTTATTAAGTAACTTTAAATTTATTATTGTAGTTCGGATTGGATTTTTGTTAAAAAAATACATTATTATGGATTTTATGTAAAAAAATTAAATTTGAAAAAAAAAATATATCTTGCGCGATGCCGTAACGAGGTCGTTGCGTAAAAACACTTTGCGCGACGTCAGAATCTATGCTTGCGTCGCGCAAGTTCTTAAAATTGTGGCGGTTCAATTGTTAAAAATAGGCGCTTACTTTGAATTTTCCCACATTACTCCGGACAAAATGGAAAAGAGTCGTCCTCCCGACTGCACCCAGCCAGCCTCCTCCTCATCCTCTCCCGTAGCCTTCCTCCTCGCCTTTCGATCAGCCTCCAAGCCCCAACAGCTCTCCCACGACGACGAGGACTTCGATTCCGATTGCGTCGAGATTAAACACGAACCGGAGGACGACGACTCCGATTGCGTCGTTATTAAGAACGAATTGGAGGACGACGACGCGGACGAGGTTTAATGGAAAAGAAATGGTATTTGCACATTGCAATCTGACCAAGGTAAGACTAGAAACAACTAAGAATTGAAATCTATTTGTTTAAATTTCTGTGCTTCATTGCATATGTACTGATGACGTAATTTTGTGATAGCTGACAGATAGGGCATCTGATTGCACTTCTCATTCGTCTGAATATGAGCAAGATAATATATGGTATGCTGGATATGCTTGCAGTTAAATTATTCTGATTGACTATTCGTTTTAACTTTAATTTTTCTTGATGAATGCTTAGGCCTTTCACTGTAATTTATCCCTATAGCTTTGTTTTTTTTTTCTTTTCTATTTTAATGGAAAGATGTTAACTTTGAGTATACTTACTGTGAGAAGCTTATCAACCTGGTGTTGTTTTCTTTGTTTTAGGAATTATGCGAAGGTACTCACTGATTCTGAAGCCCATTCTCCTGTTAGCCCCAAAAGTATTCTGGTAGATCTCTCTCAAAAGGTGTTGGAATCTTTGTTTAACATCTCCAAGAGTCCTGAATATGAACCAAAAACCATGAATTGGAAGAATGTTGCAACTAAATTGCAGTCATTGGCACCTCTGGCTCAGCGGAAGCACAGCAGGTCAATTTTGGTACTGAACTTGGAACTCCTGACGCTTCTTTTGCATTTACATCTTCTCTTGTGATAGGGATTAATTTCCTTTTATAGTAGTGGTTTATTTTGCTCAGAATGAAGGTTTTGATTTATTTATTTATTGAATGTATCATGTTGTTTTCTTTTGAACGAACTGTTATCTATCCTACTATAGCAATGCCTTTATCTACCCAAATATGTAAATTTCTATATCTATATCAATGTCTTATCTTTGTTCTTTCCTTCTTTATTTTTCCGTGTAGCTCAAGGAGATGAATATCATGCATTCAGAGGAACTGCAAAGGAGCACTGGGATTCAATGAGGTCCTACTATCAGAAAGTAAGATGGTTTTAACACATTACTTTCAGCGGTTATTTTAGTAACTTACTGATGAGGGAACATTTTTCTGCAGGCTGCAACGACATATTCAAGAGGAGCACGGGAACATGCAGGTTACCTCGCTGAGCAGGTCTGGGCTTCTCTAAGCGCACAATGTTGTTTTTTTGTTTAGGAAGTGTGCTTTCTGCATATTGAAAAGAATGTTATGGTTTGAGGCATGCATGTCAGTTTTTGCTATTGGTGGCGGAGTGGTTGTCCGATGTGTTCTCTAGATTTGTGGGCTTACATCCAAGAAAGCAACATTAAATACTTCGCAATAACTCAAAGTTTGCACCTTGCACATCCATTAGTTTCCCTCTATCAATTTCTTCATCTGCCTAATGGTCTAGGAAAAACCTTACCCTAGGTTGATGCCCCTTGAGTGTTAGTTTAAGGTTCTATTTCCAAGAGGGCTAAGCCTCACGGACAAGTGTTTTGTAATGTATTTAGTTATATTTTATAGAAAAGGAGTTGAATTCAAGTTGAGATATTAATGTTACCTCTTATCTTTCGATTGGCTAGGGGAAGGTACAAACTAAATTGGCACAAGTGGCTGACGAAAAGGCAAGCCAGGAAATCTTTAAAGCTAGGTTGGTGCAACGATGGCATGAAAATATTCGTTGTCTTATTCAACTCTTACATTTTGTGTTGTAGACAAACTAAGCTAATGTTCTAATCTGCAGAAACAAGGGCATAGAAAATGTGATAACAATTGATTTGCATGGGCAACATGTCAAACAAGCCATGAAACTTTTAAAAATCCATCTACTGTTTGGAACTTATGCACAATGTAAGTGTTTTGCAATTTTCTTTTTGCTTTCTCTTTGAGCAATTTTGGTCTGCAATTTTATTAGGTATAGTCTATTTACTTGTCTGCTCTGGTACAGCGGTTCAATTCCTCAGGGTTATCACAGGGTACGGGTCGCATGGTTATGAAGCAATCGGTAGGGGTTTTAAATTCTCTTTGGCATGAATTTTTTGGGGAAATAGTGGAATGCTTGGTAATGCATATTAAACTGATCAAACTGGTGCCCGAGTTAATGTATGTGTAAATAAAATGTCTCTTACTTTATGATGGTGCCTTTTTTGTATATTGCTACTGTTGTTTTGGTGTTATTTAACTCGATTGTATATTGATTAGGGATATGCTTTCTGGAGCGGTTGAACACTAACATCTGTTTTCTTTTTGGGAAGTTTGAGTTTTGATAACAATTACTGGAGGTTTTATTTTTCTCTTCTTCCCCTGCCATGGGGGTATTTGGCTATAGCGTAATAATTGAAAGTAATGATCTTTGAATTTTACCTTTCCATCTTTTTATGGAAACATTGTAAGAAGAAATCTCAGAACTGTCCAAAGTATATCTTGGTTTCTTTAATTGGATTATTTGATCTCTCAACTTTATAAATATAAGCTTTGTTCAAAATTTTTCTTACTGCTTGCTTTGTGTAGGTCATCGAACTTGCTGAGAATGAAGGTATTCAATGGAGGGAATAGAATCGAGGAATGGTATTACTCAAGCTAGGTTTAACGGATTACTATTGATTTTGTAGTGGAACTCATGCTTTTATTAATTTTTTTAGATTTTAGTTTTGTTGTTAAATGACTCATTGACTTGTATGTTTCTGTTGTAGGAGCTTTGGTCTATGCTGGAGTTTATGATGCCAGATATTTTCACTACCAAGGATGTTGACTTGAAAAAGCTATTAATTGGTGAAGATAGAGATTTGATTGGCCGCATGAAATCTATATTGGGACCCTTTATTTTGAGACGCTTAAAATCTGATGTTATGCAACAAGTTCCTAAAATACAGCGGGTATGTTATGACTTTATGCCTAGTCATTTTATAATTATATTTCTATGGTTCAAAAAGTGTATAGATGTCGTAGTTGATCACTCGTCGTCGGAGTGTGACCAATGCACCTCCCGTGTTTTCAGTAGCTACTGCTTTAGTCGTGAGTGCTCCATTGATTGGGGAGCCTACACCCTTTACTGAGGCTACTCCTACGGTGTCCAAGATTGCGGTCCAAGAAGCAGCCCGGGAAGCCCAGATTGCAGCCCAGTTATCGGCCCAGGACGAGAAGATGAGTATGACCTTACGGGCCTTACACATGTTCGGCCTTCAAATCCCGATGCCAGCATCTGATCTTGCTTTATCTTTGACCCTCCAGCCACATCGCCCAGCCGATACTCAGTAGCCTGTTGTATCAAACCTAGAAGACTACTTCTAGTTTTTTCTTTTTTGTTCGGACATCTTGTATGTACATTTTCATATATTTTATAATTAAATACTTTTTCTTGGTTTATTAATTATTGTTTATAATTTAATTACAATATTTATTAAAAATTAAATAAAAAAAAATTTTGTCAAAAAAAAAGGGTTTGCGCAACGAAGAAGCAACCTACGTCACGCAAAGCCACTTTGCGCAACGTAGAGATGTGCGTCGTGCAATGCTATTTCTTCGTCACGCAAACCCTACCGTCACTGCCTTGGCGCGACGGTTAGTGCGCGACGAAGGTTGCGTCACGCAAAACCTTAGGCAACGATTTTTGACTTTGCGCGACGAAGGTACCTACATCGCGCAAAGTGTTTTTCCTACTAGTGCCAGTAGAGATATATATGGCTTAGAAAATATAGATAACAAAACACCTAACTAGAACCAAATTTTCCATGAGAGGCTACATAAAACTAATAACACTTTCCATTGTGCAAATCAGTAATATCCTCCCTAGTGCAAATCACTAATATCCATCATATTCTCTTTCCTGAATGCAAATCAATAATATCCATCATTTTCTCTTTCGATTGTTTATGTATCATTTTAACCTTTTTTGGAGACATGTTTCAACTGTAAAAGAAAAAAAAATATAAAGTTTGTGTTAGCGATATTAATATTGTATGTCTGAATCCATTAACGTAAAAGCACATAACATGAAATAGACACTGCAACGAAATATCTGAATTCACATAACAAGAAACAGACACTGCGCAGTGTCTGAATCCAAAAACCTATTTGAATCTCAATGCACAATCACAGAACAAGAAATAGACACTGCAATGAAGTGTCTGAATCCACAAACTTATTTGAATCTGAATGCAGAATCATAGAACACGGGAAGCGGCGATTAAACTAAATGACATAACCACCATGAATAAACATACACAGAGCCAACAAATATGACGAAAGAGACTAAATTTGTTATATACCCAAACCAATTTTAACATCCAAACAAGCTCAAATTCAAAATCAAAAGGTATAGTGTGCAAAATTACACCAAATCTCTCAAAAACACAACTCAAATAACCTAAAACGTAAAAATTGAAGAACAAGAAGAAAATAGGAAGAAACAAATTACATTGATTGTGATTTCTCAATCGCAAGTGCAAATTGTTCGTTGGAATCAGCGCAAATGCGAATTTTTTGTCAAAATCGTTCGTCGGATGATGAAGGTGGTGGAAGGTGATGGAGGTTAAAGGTGTTGTGAGGCCGAAAAATGGAGGTTGAAAGTGGTGGGAGGCGGGGGAGGTTGAAGGTGGTGGGAGGCGGGGAGGTTGAAGTCTGAGAGTCTTTTATGGTTGCTGAGCGATTTACAATGAGGGAGATGGAAATGTTTGGTGTTTTAAATGATAATGGCATCATTTGTAATTTTAATTTGATTGAGGTGTTTTAATGTATCTTAAAGTCTCATTGACCTATTTATAATTTCAATATATTTGATTGACGTATTGTTAATATCATAACTTTTAATTGATTTTATACAAAATCACCCATGATATTACTTCAATGAGAACCAAATTCGTTCAAGTTTGTATGAAGCTCTGCATTATTAACGTAATTGTGCTTTCTTGATTATATTCAAAGGTAGTAAAATAGTGCCCACTGGGAAGCATGAGAAAAATGGTGCATTAGATGATATTACAAGCTTTGGGAATATGCAGCCTGCTAGTTTCTGGCAAAGCACAAGAAAATCATTGAAATTACATTCCCGATTTTGTAAATTCGGTAATCAAGTTGAATTAGGACCACTATACCTTATAAAATTGGAAACCTTATGGAATTGACAAAGAGCAGGAATTTGGTATTGTTTCCCAACATATGAATGCAAAAGTGAAATTATCGTTTAGATGTTGCAGAATGGTTTCTTATTTTACATTTGGCTTATAGGTTAACTATGTGAAGAAAATATTCTTTTCTGGGAGTAGCGATGGGGGGGTCATTGGAAAAAATGCTCGCCGTATGATGATGCACTTATCAATTCCTATTGATGAAGACTTGCAACAAACCCTATCCTTTTTTGAAAAGGTCTGGTATGGTATGTCTCTTTCAAATCTTAGTAGTGCATGAATGTCTAAGGGCAAGTTATTCTTATTTCTTTTCTTTGTTATTTAGAGATTCGTTTTCAAGTGCATCATGTGTCTTATTTTTAGTTGGTTTTTCATTTCATGCTACAGATTGCAGCAAGGCTTGGGGGTCTGGATATGTTGGGCTCTGGAGACGCTGCTTTCCGTTGCTTAATTGAATCCTTTCCGCGTCTTCTTTTGTTGTCCTTGGATCCTCACGTGAGACCTATTGTGGAATATCTTGAATATATTGGAGTCCCTAGAGAACGAATGAGAAACATATTTTTGTTATTTCCACCTGTTATTTTTTGCAACATTAAAGTCATCGAAACGAGAGTGCTTGCTTTTAAAGAGGTACTGCCAACTTCAGCTCTGTTTTCTCTTCATTTTAGTTCACGCACAGAAACATTATGTAACTTATACGACTTCAAATATGCCGTTACGAAAGAGTTGGTTATTTCTGCAGCAGTATTAGTGATAAAGTACATTATCTCTATCTCACTGTGCAACTGTGTTGGTTCTATAGCGTCCTTGTTCCCACATTGGACATTTGTTTTTTATTTGGACTTGTGCACTTTTAGAACTATGAAACGTTATGATCAGTAGCATAACAAATTTACTGAGATTATATGTAAATTATGATAAAATAGGTTTATGAAGTTGGATTTATACATTGTTCTCTTGTATATACTAATTAGACCAAGAACGGACTTCCTACATTATCGAGACACCTTTGTATGCCTATGATTGAGCACTTCTTCATGTATTCTTGTGCAGGTTGGTGTGGAGGTGAAGGATGTCGGCAGAATGTTGATTAAATATCCATGGATTCTATCTATGAGCATTCAAGAGAACTTCAAGGAGGTTTCTTCTTTCTTTGAGTTGGAGAAGGTACAGTATCCACTTAGGTCCTATTTTCATGCTGGCCAAATTTTTGACACGACTGGTGATTTATTTGTGTTAAATTCTAAATGTGGAATTATGTTTTGTAACAGGTACCAAAATTGAGTGTTGGCCGTGCAATCAGAAGCTGGCCTCATATTTTGGGTTGCTCAACCAGCATGCTAAAATTGATGGTCGAAGAAATTGATGAATTGGGTATTAGAAACAAGAAGATGGGTCAGGTTTTCTCTAGAAGTCCTCAGCTATTGATACAAAAACCTCAAGAATTTCTTCAGGTAGGTTATTGATATTTTCAAAAATATGGTTGTTCCTTATATTCATGAATTAACCTCATCGTATCTTCCTGTTTAGATCTTTCGTGAAGGAAAAACTTGTATGGCTGTTTCATGAATTTCTGTTTTACGTTGAAAATGAGATACCAAAGGCATTTGTTTGGTAATCTGTGGTTTCATGCTTTATAGCTAATATTATTGTATTTGAAATGGCCATAGAAAGAATAAGTTGGAAGTGATGCAAAATTTTAAAAAGAATTTATTGTATTTGAAACCATTAAGATGCCTTTTGTGTGTGCTCGAGTTTGCAAATCTTATGGTAGACTGCAGTTGTGTCCAATATGCAATCCCTGTGACACATTGTACAACTTTGTTTAGTTTTGTTTTTGAACAAGATACTTCAGAGAAGTTGAAATACCCTGAAATCCCCCATGACCAATGTTGCGAAAATTAGATAACCAAAATTAACCTCATTAAGTCTCGAATTTTAGTGTTCGCAAGTATACGAATCGTTCGATAGTATAGCATATAAGCACGGATATCGTCCCACAGAGATCGAATTGATTGTAAAAGTCTTACTATCTAAATTGAAACAAATCATAGTGGAGAAGCTTTAATGAAAAAGATATGAAACTTTGAAATTAAAATAAAATAAAGCTTGAAAATAAAATGCATGTAAATTATAAATTGAAACATAAGAAAATGAGACCTAGGGCATCCGAATTCACCGTAACCAATTCTACTTAATTCCCTTAATATGTTATGCTCAAGTAATTCCCCGATATTGATGATCGATTTTCCCTAAATTATTCGACTGCCATAGCATCTGGTTACATCAAAAGTATCCTTACATGTTAACTCACTATAGCATCTAGATGGATTTCAACAAGTAAGAACCCATTAAGCTCTATGGAAATCACTGGAAAATCACACAAACCCTAATTGTATGGCATCTACAAATAGGTGGTTATGGTATCAATTGCAAGAAGCTAAACCCAAGTTAAGTATGGCATCTACTCTCTAACTTGCATCAAATCAACCTAATTTAAACCTAGATGGTGATCAAGCATCTAAATAAAAATCAAGCGCATTACGATTAGCAAAAAATACTCAATAAGGAAGAAAAAACTTGAATATAACAATGCCACAATGCAATTAAGTATTCATAATTAGGCTACATCGTAGCCCTAGTAAGAAAAACTCCAAAGTAGCTCTTCCTCTTTCCTTCTTCCTTGCCGCAGCCCCTAGGTAGACTTGTGCTTCTTATTTTTTCTAGTTGTTGGCTTTTTTCCCCCATCCAATTAAGGAGAAGGAATCCTCCTTATAAAACCCACGGCAAAAGAAAGACCAAGAAAGAAAAATAACAATTAAAACCCTACTAAAATCCTATCACTAATGGACTTTAAGTACTTATTAAATTAAAAGAAAATAAACGGAAATAATAAAAACAAATAATTATGTCTCTTCTTAAATCCATTGAATAGCACTCCCATGTCCATTTGATTTCCAAAACCGTTGCAGTCTCATCTTCTTGTTGTAACGCATATGTCTTGATGTAGTTAATTAGCCTCTTGCTCCACTGGAATTACTCTAGACACCCAAAAAGCTCATTTTTCACTTCATTTTTGCATAACTCCAGTATTTAATGCCTATAAATTAAAACAATATAAATTAGTGCATTTAACCCATTCATATATACAAAATCCAAAGGAAGTATATCATAAAAATATATGTAAATATGCACCCATCAACCAAATCTCATATTATATGACTTGGTCTCGCTTACTGTCATTGCCAAGAAAGGAAATCTTCTGTGCAGGTTCGGCTTGTAGTTTACATGTCATCATGAAACCTAGTCCAATAACCCATCTTTTCAAGTTGGTCCCAGATTAGGGAGTAAAAATATCATCCGACGCGCTGCATTTGGATACATTTTACCATAGTCTCTCTGTGAAGGATTTGGGAACCATGTATATGAGTCCTGTTATCCTAGACCCCCTGGTCCAAAGAAATCGTGGTCACTTACCATTCTATCTTAATCTAACGGTGGAGGAGAAAGTAGAAGAAAAAACGTTATTGACCATCTACTGTTTGATTAAGATTAAACGATGGGTGACCATAATTTCCTTGGACTGTGGTGAGAACGAGACTGCCATGTATATAGGTGCCACATTTTTTGGAGTTAAGTTTTAAGTTTTAACTGGTATTCCTGCTTTATACAGGTAATTTCATTCGTGGAAGGTCTAGGATTTGATAAAGAAACAGTTGGGAGCATACTGGGGCGTTGTCCCAAAATATTTGCTGCCAGCATTGGCAAAACTCTCAAGAGGAAGCTGGAATTTCTTGCTAGCATCGGTGTTTCCGAACCCCACCTTCCTCGGGTTATCAAAAAGTATCCAGAGCTTCTCATCTCTGACACTGACAGAACTTTACTTCCTCGGTAATGCTCTTTAATTTCATTTAAAATTTGCAGCTCAAAAAATTTAGAATTCTCCAGTTCTTTGTGAAATGTGAAATAATCTGCTGTATCATGGACTAATGTGGAGAATTTGGTGGGCAGGATGAAATATTTAATGAAGGGCTGTCATGGAGGGATATTGCATTCATGGTCCGCAAATTTTCTCCTTTACTGGGGTATAGCATTGAAGAGGTTTTGAGTCCGAAGCTTGAATTCCTTGTGAACACAATGGAGAAATCGGTGACAGATTTGGTGGAGTATCCAAGGTACTTCAGTTATTCATAGGAAAAGAGGATAAAACCTAGATACTGGGTGCTAAAGGGAAGAAATATCGAGTTTAGCTTACGAGATATGTTGGCTAGAAACTATGAAGAATTTGCTGAAGTGTATATGGGTGTTGGTAGCATGCTTGTTCCTCCTCCCACTAGACTATAATGCAGTGAGAGGAGCCTTCTTCTGTTTTGACAAAGCTATACTCTAATATACGGGAACGAGGACTCGAACTTGAGCGCAAGCAGGTTGGCACACAGTCTTGACCAACTGACCTTAACTCTGATTAGTGAGGATTATATGTTCTTAGTTTGTAAACAATAAACCACACAAATAGTCACAATGTTGTAACATTTTGTTGTAATGTTCAATGCATAGTAAAATCCCTTTTCATTAATTTGTTTAGTAATTAGTAGTGATCCTCCACTCTTTTCCAGTTTCCTTTTATTAATTCATCTGATAATCAGAAAGGAAGTTCTAAAAATGAGGTTTCTTGGAACAAGTCTGATCTGACGCCACAACCATTATCTCTGCCGGGATCCCAGCGTTGCACATGTTGGCTATAGCTCGCGTGTATTTCATTCCGTATGCAGAAAAATGTCCACAATACTTCTCGTAGATTTTCAACTGCATGGAAAGAACCCGATCGATATCAAAATCTCAGAGAAAAAGGTATACTGGGTTTACCTTAAACAGTTACAAGATCGAGGACTTACAAGCTTCTTGAAGCAGTCCCAGTTATGTACTAGAGGTTGCCCTCGAGGCCTAAACTTCATCAACATGTTTGAGCTCTCCCGGTGTCCAAACAAAAGCTCCCCTATTTTATGTATGCTATCGTCCACATGTTTCCGATGAGCAATTTCATCGAGTAGCTGCTTTCGAGCTTCCAATTCCTCCTGAGAGCCAGTTGGAGCTCTACGCAACTGAAGAACTTATAATCATAAGAAAAACATTTTGAAGGCAGAGCTGCATTATCAAATTATATGAAAACTTTCTCTAGCCGAAAAGTTTGGCATTGTTATGTTGCAAAAACTAAAATTAGTGTATATATTTCATTAGAAACATCCAAGTTTAGAGCAGAAACCTTGTGCTGAAAATAGTGGAGCTTAGTGTCGCGTTGGTTAACAGCCCTTGAGATTAAGGGTGAAGAGATATCGCTGGTGGAAGTACTATGTTTAGAAAGATATCCACCCATGTAAGTGACAAGGAACTGCTGTCTGCGACTCATATCTCCATACTGCATAACATGAGATTCATTTGTTCTTCTTCGAACCTGTAATTTAGCCGACATGGTCGTATATACAATTCTTATTTTCGCTAATATTATTACACATAACGATATAAAATTCAATACGCATGTTACCCTTTCATACTGCTGCTGCAAAGTTTCTTTGCGCGAATCACTTATGTCACTGCTCTCAAATGTGAAAATATGTTGCAATAGCCACCAAAACAAAGGAATATTAGTACGAGCCTTTGATCGAAAGTATATTGGAAACTTGGAAAGTAATGTACTCTTTAGAACAGAATAATCTTCAAAATGGAAAGCATTGCATTACCAATCCTCCATCCAGGAAATACTATACAAGTCTCCCAAACAAGTACCATACTCTTCAGCAACACGAGGATCTTCACCAGGACAATATGTTCCATAACTGCTCTCTTCTGGATTTGCGGAGGTAGTAGCATAAATATTTAGATTTCTCGGAAGGATACCATCAAACATGCTCCCAGACTCGCAAGCTTCAACATAAAGTACCTATTTTTTTTCATATAAATGCATCAAAGCCTTAGAAGGTACAGAAATCCACCAAAAATTAATTCAAAATTTAATGACGCTTGATTCTATTTTCTTTTTCTTCATATAAGTAGAAATTCATACCATGCTTTTAAAACCTCTAGAAGCATGCTTCTTCTTCAGGACACGTATGAGATCCTTAGCGTAAACATAATCGCCATCAGTAGGCATAGCTGAATACAATACAGATTCATATGTCAGTTAACTATGCAGTATTTATTTAATTTCATAGAAAACTAAAATTTTAAAAAATTTCTTCCTTCATTGTACCAAGTAATCCTGCAGAACCATGGTCTGCATAATATATGAAAACGTGGTCATTTGGACCGCTACGCAGAACCTTGCCACTCCCACCGGTGAGAGCACTTTTGTTTCCAAGAATAACATTATAGAAATTGTTTGAATTAACATCAGTTCCTGTATAATCCTGCATTAAAAAAGTATACACAGTTTTAACAATGTTAAACTACCTAATTACTAGCTAGAAACCAAATCAATATATGCTAAAAGTTAAACCTTGGGAACTCCTTTATAAACATCACGGCCATTTGGTTTGTTGATGATGACACCTTGTCTAGGATTTTCCGGGTTGTATGCAATATCATCGTACATAAAAATGATGATGTTCTCATCTTTCAGTCCGCCTTTCTTCAGTATCTGGTATGCATGGCATATATCAGCCTGCATAAAACAATTAATAAATTGTATTATTGATAACATAACTTAATCATATGTTTATATGATTTATCAGACCAAAATAAAACCATATGTTTATATGATTTATCAGACCAAAATAATATTACTTGATACTGTATGGTGAAATCTGGACAAACTTAAACCTGGTGTCTATAGTTGTAGTATTCATTTGACCCAGCAACTAGAACTGCCCATCTATTTCCCTTTTTCTTAGTGTTACTTGGAGGGCCATTATCCTTGGTACCGAAATCTTTAAGTTCTGCATTTTCTGGGAGGCACCAGCTCCCAACAATCAAACTTAACAAGCCAACAAATAGTAATGCTCCACAAGCCATTCTGCAGATTAAGGTCACCTGTAGACACAAGTAGAGCTAGATTTAAAACTTAAATAGAAGTCGAAAAAATTAAAGTACGTATAACGCAGTATACGTAGTTTAACGTAGATCACTTTTGTTGTGATCCATGAAATATGACCACTATATTTAAATTGAATCACAAACCCTCTAAAGCTCGGACTTCAATGAGAAATTAAGGAAATGAAGCTAGAAGATTAATGTGTTTAATGAGAGACTAATTCCTCTTACCCCAACAATGTCTCAGCAAAGTTTCAATAGAAATTGCTTCAAAATACTTCACTCAAGCTCTCTCTAGTTAAATGTACATGCTCTTCTAATGAATAAAAGGAGTCTATTTATAGATGTCTTGTGGTTCAAATGAATGGTTCAGATCAAATCTCATGATGAAGGAGAAGGAAGTGGGTATTTAATTTGATGATCAATAGTTTCATAACTCCACTTCAATTAAAAAATTTCGTCTATCAATTTTGTGATCCTTGACGTGGAATTTTGTGTTGTTGGGAATACAATCGTCAAATAATATTACTATTTTACGTGTTATAACTATTTTTTTTCCTTATTAAAAATGGGGACAACTGCTGCCAAGTCACAGTTACACACTCATTCTGAAGACCTGGAAGACTCACAGAGGCATTTCAGCATCCCTTGGCCACAGTCAAGCAGACTCACCAGTCTAGAACCTCGAATCCGGGACATCCTTGTTATAACATTGTTGGATGTCAAAATTAATATGTCCCATGCAATTTTATGATATATTAATAATAGAAAAAACACATATGTTACATAGGGGTATAATTCTTACAAATTCAAATAAATAGTACCGTACATAGACTTGAGACTAATATACCAATTTGTCATTTACCAAAGTCATAAAAACTGATCAGTGTAAAAACATTGAATTAATGATAAAAATAAAAATAAAAATAAATATCGGACCAAATATTTGAGCACTAATAGTACTACATTGATTTGGTTTACGTATTCGATAAAAATGCAAGGGTTTTTAGCTAGCTCGATAACTTTATTTGATTAAGACATGCACTCTTTTGTATCCGAAGCTTTGACGTAAAATTTTCTCCTTTTCTAATATCCTTTGTTAAGAAAAAATGTCTAAAAATAAGTCGAAATGCACCTATATTTTGAGCTAATGACCTAAAAAACTAATTGTTAGGTTGGATAGTTTGATATGGCATGACATGGATTATTCGTAATAATCCTGGGTCGCCAAAAGAGGAATTACTTGTGTAGACATGCATGGATCATGCATTATTATGAGTTTATGTATTACTAGCTCTGACCGATGATTTAAATGATATATATATAGATAAAATCGTACCATTTAATTAAATACATTGGTGATTTTGTATTGCCTTGGCAATTCTCTTGGCATATTTCGCACTAAATTATTGAGTGACGCCTTGAAATTGCTATTTTAAATTACAATTTTATTTTGTGTAACAACACCATATATATGGAACATCGGCTAGGCTGGTGGTTATTCCATTTCTGAATTTTAAAGAATATTTACTTGGTTCGAGACAAAGAATTTATGGAAGTGTAACATGTGTGATATATTGATTAAATAATTAGCTTTGCTGATGTAGTAATAGAATTTCACCAACTCTAGAAGGGACGCCACGTGTATCAAAGTACAATCGAGTAATTATACGTTTGTGTGAAATTTGTCCTACAGTTGATTTATTTGCATGTGTTCGCAATTATTTTCTTAGCGCCAAAACTTTGTAACACGTTATAATTATACAGAAGTTTTGCAGGCACTATTTGGCATTGTTGATACTTAACCACTAAGACTGCAATTTTACCATATTTCACGATAATAGCTAGGGAAATGAAGGTTGAATAATAAAAATGGGTAAGCAAAACGGTTGGGCCGGTGATGAGGACATAGAGTGGAGTTTTTCTGGCTAGTATATCGTGGAGATGATGATGTTGGAGGTGGGTGTAGAAGATCGTGGTTAAGTTGGGTGGTGACTATAATTGAATGTGGAGAAGATGAAGATTGGTGTGGAGAAGTTAAGGCTGTCTCAAGGGGAGGTGGGAAAAAAAAAAACCCAAAATTTGGGCCTAAAACATCTTCGAGGGATGTATTTTGTTTTTGGGAACCAACATTTGGGCCCGAGGGATGTACTTTGTTTTTGGGAATCAACAATTGGGCCCAAAACTGTATTTTGGGGGTGCTCCGGCTGGGGGCGGGGGGCGCGGGGGGGGAGGGGCAGATTATCTGTGGGTGAGTACACGATAAGCATCTCTTCTACGGCCTAGATTATAGCGTAGTTGCCTTTCAATGGCTGATGCGAGCTCTTGGGTTTTGATCCAGTGTTGCGCGCCTAACTACATTAGATTCCAACAGCTATTTAAAATGCAGCACTGATTTTTTATCGTTGCAATCCAATAATTAGTTTAAAAATAAAAATTCAACGATTATTATTTTAAATCCAACAGCTCAAATCTTATTTAATCAATTTTAATAATAAAAAACTTCAGCGGCCAAAATAATGTTATCCCATCCATTTTTAACTAATCCATAACAAATTCAATCTTCTCATATTTCACTACCAAATTTCTTCATTCATTCCATTTTTCTTTCAAAATTAGCTCATATGGCAAACAAAGAGAGCGCTAGAAATGCTGATTGGCTTCCTAGTGAAGATGTTGGCTTATGCTTAGCTTGGGTGTCGATTGCCAAATATGGTTTTGTTGGTCGTTTTCAAACAACTGATACGATGTTAGTGAGTATTTATAAATGTTTCTCACCACAATCCAGACACTGTAATGGGAAAACCTTGACTACAAAGAGGCAGGAATGAAACTAGAGATTTGTATGAATGGGGGCATCCTCAAATAGCGAAGTCACAATTAAAAAGCTAAAAAGTTTATTGAACAAATCACTTATATATTAATCCATAAAGTTTTTCATGCAAAAGACTTGGAATCATTGTTGGCGAAATCAGCAGTGGCGGAGCCAAATAGAGGCCAACATAGGTCTAGGCCTCTCCTGGAATTTTACCCTTTTATCTAGGCCTCTCCTGGAATTTTACCCATTTATGCGTATTATCTGCAAATTATTACAATAATGAGTATGTGGCTCATTGGTTAGTCGGTTTTTGCAATTCCAAGTGTTCCTGGGGGTCGAGAGACTTGTATGCCACGTAATTGAAAGTACAAAAACCCTTGTAATTTGTCTTCTTTTTAACCATATATCGAAGCCCCCTTTTTTTGTTCTAATTTCCCTTCAGTTTTACCACATAATAACTAAGCCCACTTTTTTTCGGTAGTAATTATCCTTATGTTTACCATATAAAAATCATACCTCTTTTTTTTTTTTTTTTTTTTTGCCAGTTGATATAAAATAAGATCTTACAGTTTAGAACCAGATCTAATTTTAAGTCTTGACTTAAAATATTTGTTCGAATCTAATGTATTAATATTTTATTTATTAATGCTCATAAACAAGTTTTGTTCTTATGATATAATCATTTTAATATTAAAAATTTAAGCTCTACCACTCTTGTTTGATTAAAATTTTCCTTGCCAATGCAAAAAACAAAACTTTTGTTTTTCCTCCCACGCAATAAAATTGCAATTATTTTGTCTAATTTCTTTTGTATGGCTTGAAGGTCCCTCATAGTCTAGATTTCTGGCTCCGCCACTGGAAGTCATTCATACTGATACCAAGAGAAATGCTAAGAGCAAGTCCACCCCTAAGGACTTTGTGTCAGCACCCAGCCCATTTATCCACTCAAGTGAACAGTAATATACCTTAATGAACAGTAATAGGCCAATGCATCTCCACCCCTAAAAATGCGCTGGCACCAAGTTCATCAAATATTATATTATTTTATTCATATCAATTAATATTTTATCATTTCTTTTTTCTTCCTTTCTCTCGAAAGGTCTAGCATTGTTGTTTCCTTCCCACTGCTTCCATTCCCTCTCCGGTCCTTTCTCCCCTTATTTCTCCGACCAACCATCTCCCCTTATTTATCCCTTTATTTCTCCTACTTCTCACCACTCCCACCCTTCTCCTCTCTATTTTCTCAACATACAAACACAGCAAAAACATGGGGCCGTATCGATCGTCGCCGGCCGTGGCGGTCCTCCTCCTCACAATCTTCACTGTCTCATCGACCCTCGACATGTCCATCATCTCCTACAACAACAACCTCGGAGAAGGCAAGTCCACAGGTCGCTGGAGGACCGACGATGAGGTGATGTCAATTTACGAGGGGTGGCTGGCGGAGCACGGCAAGGCATACAACGCCCTAGGAGAGAAGGAGCAGCAGTTCCAGATCTTTAAAGACAACCTCAGGTACATCGACGAACAGAACTCCAAGAACCTCAGCTACAAGCTTGGTCTGAACCGGTTCGCCGATCTGCGCGGAACAACCAGAGCCCCAGGATTGGCGGAGTGGAAATCGGGAAGAGGAATGAGGGATTTGAGATGGGGTGTAGATGAAGAAGGCGTATGGGTGTATCGGATGGGGTTCCAGGGATCGGGAGGCGTCGGAGGCACGATGGAGAGTGATGGAGGTGGAGATTGCGGTGAGGCGGTGCAGGTGGAGATTGCAGAAAAAAATTAAAAAAGCTCACGACGTCACGCTGGCGTCATACGGGCCGGCTCACGCCTCTGTCGATTTTAGGCTGGCCTGGAGACCAGCTTGGGCTGGGTGCTGGTCAAAATGCTGGGCTGGAGTGGTTTCACTGGGTGCCGGGCTGGTTTTTTGGCTGGGTGCTGGCCTTTCTCACCCCCGGTGGACTTGCTCTAAGGATGCTCTTTTAAAGTAGGACTCTCCGCCACCTCATGTTTTTGGCACAATGTTTTATAATGTTGGTACAAGAATGGTGCCAAAAACAATAGGTGGCGAAGAGTCCATAGAGAGTCTGACTCTTAATAGTCTCGTTAGCATTTCCCTTGATACCAATTAACATATAGTGTTTAATTGTATTTTAATTATGGTTAGTCATGGGGATGCAAAACTGTACAATTTTTGTGGAAATAAAAATAAACAAATTGAGTGGGGGCATCCGCCCCATATGGCATATAATGGCTCCGTCCATGCAAAGAGGATGTACGTCTTGCTTCAAAACTCTCGACCAACAATGTCAACTATGGAGTTCATCTTTAAGCGTCCCACATCATAATTCAGCAAGGAGTGAATCAAAACGTATGAAGTTACCATGCAATAGTCAGCTAACCCTTTATGTGTCTAGCACATAACGAAAGAATGAGCTAAACCAACATGATTAAATTGCATGACATTCAAAAACCAACATGAAAATCTTAATTTACTTTTATTATTATGTGGTTAACTTACATCAAAACATGTAAAAAAAAAATTAAAAAAAAAAAAAAAAAAAAAAGCTTAAATCAAAACATTCATGAATAAGTATTATGATTATAAAATTATAATTCTACGCAACACCTTTGAATCCCTGCATCTTAACTTTTTTTCAAATGCTCATTTGTGAATCTAGACTGCTTCTATGTCTGCATCGTATCCTCGTCAAAAGACTACTAACCATTTCTTTGTTTGTATGTATTCCCCTTCTTTCAATGAATATCGTACTTTAATTTAAAAAACCAGTGTAACCTTGAGGAGATTCAGAAGGCATTTGAGGTTCATACTGCATCATATTCACAGGGATAGACATCAACCCTCAATTGCTTGAGATTGCTGAAAGTTGGTGCGCTGTAGGTTAACAAAAATTGAAATTTCATCACGAGAATTAAATATAAGTAAATAGTTACAAATAAATTAATCTTTTGCAAAGCTAATATGTGAATTAAAATTTTAAAAAATAAGGATTTGGTTAATCGTAAAAGAATGTGGAGTAGCCACAGCACGAATCCCATTTCTCATAAAAACAATTGAGGATCCCTTTCATTGAGGGATCTGATTTCCGCCAAATTATTTGTATGGAATATGCTCCATCTCCCCATTTTTATAATATTTCATCTCCCTATTTTTATATTTCTGTGTTAGAAGCAAGGTATTAAATATCGGTAATATAGGAAATATCAGTAGTCCAAAAACACGGAAATATCGATGAAAATATCGGGATAATATCGATATCGATAAAAATTATATGGAAACCACGGAAATTGTAAGAAAAACTTGAAAATTTTTATTGAAACTTTGCAGGATGTTTATTTAGTCAATTATCTATTAGTTTATCACAAAAAATTGGAAGGAAATGCATTGCATGATGGATTTAACATTATCAAGTTGATTATATAGCGAGCTGACAAATATTGTGAGTGTAGAAAATATGTAGTAATTAATGAAAGAAGTTTAAACACACCATAATCATTTATATATAATGCATTAGTACAATATTTTACACTTTATACATTGCATGGTAAGATACATGAGTGACTTAGTACCACATAGAGTTCCTATGAGGTTCAAATTTTTCACTATCTTCATCATCTCTATGTGTAGAGTGAGTGTATTGTGAAGAGTAGTTATCAAATGATAAACCCCCAAAATAGTTTTGCATGTACTTGTTAACATGCCACCCATATGGATCCGAGATTGGTTGACGTTGTCCATAAGCAAAATCATTTGAAGATTGAGTCTCGGATTCTTTCCATGAGTCGCTCGATTCCATCCCAACAGGAATGGGATATGAAGGGTAGGGAAATGGTTGGTTATGAGTATAACCATAGTTACTACCTCCCACTCCAACAGAGTCTGAAGTTCTAGATAACGAGTCATCTTCTTGACTTGACAAAATCCCCTTACCTCTTTCTCTACGAGTATAGTCCTTCCCTATGGCACCAATTCCTGGTCCTGCCCGCCTACTGCCATGGTCATCATCCTGTGTTGCATGTGTGAAGTTTGCCTCACCAGTGAAGGGGCTCATAAATCCAGAATGTGGTCCATAATAGTTTCCATATCCACCACCACTACCTCCAGCTCCACTATATCCTTCATCATTCCCACCTCCGGTGGTAGGTGAGTCTCCTGATCTTGTACTAGAGCTATCATTAGTATCAACACGATGTTGTGGTTGTGTATGATTGGAAGAAGGTGGAATTCCAGTGTTTCTTGGTCTTGGGCGCAAAAGTTCTTCCAAAAAGTCAACGCTGCTAGATCCCACCTTCTCCTCTAATACTCTTTCTACATTTATCCCTTCATTACGTGCTTCTTCAGCAACTCTGGGAGCTGGGTTACCTTCATCATCATCTAAATGAAGAGGTCTAATCCACTGATAAAGTTGGTTACCCTCTGTATCATCATCTTCAGCAACAATATCAAACACATCTAGTGGGTCACCACGGTCGACATGATCTATTTCTGCTTCCTTATCTCGAACTTGAAGCTTCATGTTGTAGTAGCAATAAACTAATTTTTCCAACCTACTATGAGCCAACCTATTTCTTTGCTTTGTGTGTATGAGTGCAAATGTGCTTCAATTTCTTTCACAAGCAGATGAGGAAGCTGTTTGTGATAATACTTTGATTGCTAACTTTCTCACAGTTGGTGCATCGGTCCCATACATGATCCACCATTCAGCTACAATGAAAAACAATGTTGATAAGCCTATTAACTCCAACAAATTCTATTATAAACTTATAGTGAAATATGTTTACACTCACTAGGAGACATTTTTGTTCGAGCAGCAACTGATGTTGGTTCTCCAAAAGTTCTTCTTGCATCTTTAAATAATGTTAGCTGAATTCAATAAATCGTGTTAGTTTAATCCAACAAAGTAATTATTATAATTTAAGTAATTGTGTACCTCATTTCCAAATTGGCCAATTGTTGGTGATGCAGGGTCTAATTTAGAGTATACATTATGTACAGCACGTATAAGGGTACCATCATCTCCAACATCGGGTCTGTATTGGTATTGAGGATTCAAATAATATGCTGTTGAAAGAAACACATACTCTAATAAGAGAAATAATACTTATGCAACTAAAGAAATGAATTGCAAATTATGACATAATTTATACATGCTGCATGCAAATCGTGGTATAATGTTTTATACCATCGATCTTCAATTATCTTTATGACCCACCTTGCACCATGTTTTCTTTCCAATTCATCCTTCACTACACGCATCAACTCATATATTGCCCTCATAGTAGGATACACTTCTGTGTCAACGATCCGTAAAACTTTGTAAAGAAGTTCAAACACTTGGCACACATGTTCTGATTGAGTCCAAAAAGCATGATCAAACACTATACTTTCCACCATACGACCTGCATTTGAGCGGCTCAAATTGTGGTTGGCCCAATCGTCACTAGTGAATAGATGCTTCAACCCTGCTTTCTTCTTAAGTAGGCTGTCTAATGCAATATAGTTGGTGGCGAATCGAGTGGTAGCTGGACGAATAATTTCTCCTTTGCAAAATTCACGCACCTTTGCCAACAACCAACCGTGATTGTAAATATAATTTGTGATTGTTCTAGCTCTTTTTACCACAGTAACAACATTCTCTCTCTTCCCCATTGCCTCAAACATGAGATCAATACAATGTGCTGCACATGATGTCCAAAACACATTATGATGTTTCATTAACTTTTTTCCAGCTTTGACAAATGCAGAACCGTTGTCGGTCACGACTTGGACAACATTATGCTCTCCAACCTTTACGATTACATCCCTCAATAATTTGTAAATATACTTGTAGTTCTTTATATGGTCTGAAGCATCAACAGACTTCAAAAAAAATGTCTTTCCCTTGGAGTATACCATGAAGTTTATGATAGACAATCTGGTCGGGCCAGTCCATCCGTCACACATGATTGTGCAACCATTAGTTTCCCACTTTGACCTCAACTTGTTAACATACTCGCCAATGTCTTTATACTCCATATCCAAATATTTGTTTCTTATCTCATAGGGAGTGGGAGGTTGTACTCCAACACCGGCCTATTGACATCCCACTACCATATTTTTGAAATGATGTGATGATGCTTTCTCAGCAGGGACATTTTCATAGATAAAGAACTTGCTAATTAGACGCCCCATTCCTTCCTTCACATTACCTCCAGTGAAATAACTCCAAACACTCTTTTGACGTGCTTTGAATGACTTATATAAACTTGGGGCTATTGGTGGTGTTGGTTGTGATTCTCTAAGACTGCCTCCCCGTCTCATTTGTGCACCAACACTTGTCCCGGAACCTTGTGCTCTATTAGGAATTTTATGAAGGTGTTCTCTTTCCCATGCTGACTGTTTGGAGGCACGTAATGCTTGTTTCAAACTGCGTCGTTCTTCAAGTCCATGTCATCATCACATTCGTCCTCATCGTCATCATCATCACTGTCAACCGCTTCGCCAATGACTTCTCCTCGTAGCCCAGCTCGAATATTTTCCATTCCATGTGTTATCTTTTCCTTCTGCTGTTTTTTATTCTTTAATAATGTGCTGATGAATGCCTTCACTTCTGGGGGGACATTATCGCATCGTTGGACATTTTTTGCTGGATCTAATCCACTAAGATGGTACTTAAGTCGTGTCACTCCGCCACTCTTCATTACCCGATGACAATATTTGCAAATTGTGCCATGTTTGTTTCCGTCTATTGGGTCTCCATGTTCCCAAGCTGGATCACGTTTAGTAACTCCACTGGACATCTTAAACGTACCTATATTTATTTTTCATGAAAATTAGACAATTTTTATTTGGCCAAAAAATATAGTAGTGATGACGGTTATATAAGAAAACCTAAATAATAAAGTTATTCTACAGAAGAATTAAATACGAAGTAAAGAAAATGATTGTAAAAATTTAAGTAATTATAAAAATAATATGGAATAATAAAACCTAATATTAATGAATAATAATCCAATTTGATAAAAAAATAATCCTAATATAAAACATAGTGATGAATAATAATCCAATTTGATAATAATCCAATTTAATAATAATCCAATTTAATGAATAATCCAATTTGATAATAATCCAATTGAACGAATAATAATCCAATTTGATAATAAAAAAACCCTAATATTAATGAATAATAATCTAATTTGATAATAAAACCTAATATTAATAAAATAATAAATAACATTAAACATATTAAAATTATCCTAGGGAATAATTATACAACATTACTTAATTACTTACAAAAATTAACATGTAATTGTTAACATTACTTAATTAGTTACAAAAATTAACATGCAAGTATTAATTACTTAATACTTGCAATAATATTTTTGTTGTTGTATAAATTAACATACAAAAATTAACATTACTTAATTAGTTACAAAAATTAACATGCAAGTATTAACGAAAATTAACATACAAAAATTAACATTACTTAATTAATTACAAAAATTAACATGCAAGTATTAAAAAAAATTAACATACAAAATTTTTTTTGTTGTTGTATAAATTACAATAATATAAATATAAGTTTTTAAACTTACCTTAAATATGGAACCCTTTGTGTTCAAGCTCTGGAATGGATCTGGAATGGCTTTGAAAGGGGTAAGGGAAGAAGAAGAAACGAAAATGCTCTGAATGGCTTTGATACTCCACATATGAGAATGTGAAAGAATATAACAAACAGTGGCACACTGTTTTGAATGTGAAAGAATATCACAGACTCACAGTGGCACATGGTTTCATTATGAAAGCACTCTATTATTTTTGTCCCCCTTCTGAAATTGTAAAAAGTGATTGTAAAATTGTCGAGTGAGTCAGTGACCCAACCCAACCACACACACACGCGCACACAACACACGCACACACACATCACACGCACGCACACATCACACGCACGCACACAACACTTCACACGCAGACAGTCTATCTGCCCATCTCGATCATTCTCTCTCTCTCTCGATTCTTCTCCCCCTTCTCCATTCTTCCACACACACACACACACACACACACAGATCTCAGATCTCCCACACACACGCACAGAGACCGACTGCCCATCTCGATCCTTCTCTCTCTCTCGATTCTTCTACCCCTTCTCCATTCTTCCACACACACACACATACAGATCTCAGATCTCCCACACACACGCACAGAGACCCAAGGTTTCTCGATCCTTCTCCCACACCCACACATATGCACAGAGACCCAAGGTCTCTCGATCATTCTCCCACATCGCCTTCTGCTCCTCCCTCGTCGGCGCAGCACCGTCTCTCTCATTTCTCTCTGCTGCACCGAGGGTCCAAGACCCACATACACACACGCACACCATCGCACCGAGGATCCTTTCTCTCTGTGCCGTCTCTCTCATTCTCGTCTCTGCAACTCGGCCAACGCAGGAACTCCGGCGAGTTTTGAATTTCTCCGGTTAGGTAAGCTTCGGTTTTGGCTCTTTCTATTCTAAATTGATGCTTATATGTGAAATTTAAGTTCAAAATCGTGTTTTTGCAAGGTTTTTTGGGACGAAATCGGCTCGAGATTAGGCACACCCATCTCCGGCGAGGCCGTGGGTGTCGACGGACTTTCCGAACACCTCCGACCGTTTCACGGCAAACGGAATACAGAAAAACATTCATCTCGTCTTCTATTTCATTTTGATACCTAGATCGGAGTGTAGGGTATTCTTTTACAGTTGGCCAGAGCTGTAGAAGCTCCAGCGTTCTTCTCCGATTAGCCAATTTCGAAAATATAGCGATAGTCTCAGAAATATCGCGATATTTTGACGAAAACCATTTGGATAGTAATTAAAATATCGGTACCGTGAAAAACTGATAATATCGGCGATATATCGTCGATATTATCGGCATTTTGTTTCCTGGTTAGAAGGAAATTAATTGGTTATCAGGCTGTTCGCACATTCATTTTTATTTTTTCGATTCGAATTTGAACTATATTATTGCTAGCCCATTGTTAAGTTAAGCTCATTGTCAAGCTAAGCCAAACCCTCATACTTAGAGTAGATAATATCTTTTATTCAAAAAAAAAAAAATATTATGAATAGCACTACCCGATGTGGCGTCATGTGACAGGATGACATTGACTGACTTGGCGTCATCCAATTGGGTGCGGTGACATGTCAATTTGCCACGTATGCAATAACGACCGAATATCCGTCACAGTGTCAAACATGAAATGACGTTTCTGATCAAATCCCCCACCCAAAAACTCACTTCACTTTTAAGAAAAAATTAAAAATATATTAAAAAAAAATTAAATTAAACAAATTTTGCCTCTCTCTCTCTCTCTCTCTCTCTCTCTCTCTCTCTTAACTTTCATCAGTCTGTGAAAAGTCTACGAGTTCCTCTCTCCAAGGAGCTGTTGAAACCCTAATTTAACATTTCTCTCTGCAATCACATTCATCATTGACTCGTTCACTGGTAAGATCATACAATTCTTCGATCTCTCTCTCTCTCTGCAATTATCGTTTTTTGGTTTCTGTATTGATCTTAAGTAGCGCTTTGATTCGGGACCCTCAATTTTCAAATTTAGGGTTTTTGCATTTGGATCTCATTCGGTTTTATGTGAATTTTGTTTGAATTTTACATCATCAATTTTGGTTTGTTGGCCGAGAAAATGAGCGGTGAAGGTGAGAGATTTAGCGTTTGTTTGGGGCATTATTTCGTTTACTGTGTTTACTCTCTGATTGCATTGTTTCTGAAACTGAATTCGGCATTTGAACAGCTTTCGTGATCCTGTTTGGGTTCGGGATTGATCAGTTTAGTCTAGTGAATAGGACTGAATTTTACATTTGGTTTAAGTTTTGTTTGTTTAATGTGTTCTGCGTCAGAAATGTCGATTTTCGGAGTCAAATGTTATACAATGGATAATAGATTTGTTAGTTTATTGTAATGAAAAAGGTAGCTCATTCGCGTGATTTCTAACACATTAATCTAATTCCTTTCCCTTTGTGATTTTAATTTTTTATGCTGTTTTTTCAACAAATGTGATATGAAGAAAAAAAAACCAAATTATAGTCAACAAACTAATGGCTTTTGTTTAACAGCGAAGTTGCTTGGCGTTAAAGGCTGAAATTTTGAGTTTTTTGAATTCCGGGAGGGAATACGGAGAGTAGTTTTTGTGTTTAGACGACTGCTGGACTGTTAACCAAAGTTACTTCTTCTTACTTGTATGTGGTGAAGTGCAAGAAGTCTTTTTACCTGGCTGAATTATAACTTTCAAAATTCAGCGTCCAGGTTCAGGGGGCGACTTGCCCCAAGGTGGCGAGTATAGTCCTTTTCCTGTAGCTCGGAAGGTGAATTCCATCCATTCTATGGTCATGGATGTCGATGTGGAGGGTGGTAATTTGGGGCCTTACCAAGACAGACCGAGGACATTCCCTAACATGCGTGGTAAATCTTACAACCCATTGGTAAGAATGTTATACCCCCTTTTTAGTACCTGTTTTTCTACTTAGTGCCATTTTAGTGTAGGAATTAAACTGCTATTTTATCATCTAAGCACATTTCTTCTTTATTTTGTTTGTTTTGCCTTGAATTGAGAGAAATAATTTGAGAAAAACAACATCCACTTTTGTGGTGACAAGAATTTGATGCAAGAAGAAGGTCGCTTTATAATTCATCTGGTCAGCAGCTGTACATTGAATTTGTTCAGAATAACAACCATTTATGTAGGCTAGACATTTGAAACTCATCTTTACATACTGTTTTTTTTTTTGGCCCGGCACCTTGGTTATAGAAAGCAAATTAGTGCATGCTTATGCCAACCTAAATGATAGTTTGAACATATATGAAATTATATTTGACACTTCTATAAGTGAATTCTTATTCTATTGTATGTTTGTGCAGGTTTTTCGGATTCTGATGCGGATAAATGTCCGTGTTCTTTTTGTTATTTTACTTATTGCGCTTGGAGTGGTCTTTTACATTGGAGCAAGGACTTCTCCTATCATTGTGTTCGTCTTCTCAATTTGTATTATCAGCTTTCTGGTGTCTATGCACCTGGCGAAATGGGTTCTTGCAAAGGATGAGGGGCCTCTGGAGATGGGTCAGGTACATCTTTTTACAATTTCTATACTTTGTTCATTCACAATCTATTGGATGTACCCAATGAGGGTCTATTTCCTTCTTTTGTTTATGTATCTTCACAGGAAACAAGACTTTATTAATAAAAAGCAAATGGTATAACACTTGAACAAGATGTCTTCTAACGGAAAAAAAATCAAAGACCAAAATCATCATCTGCCTTCATAAACTAGCAACAGAAGACATCCAAGAAAACAACAAAATGCATTTTTAACAACATAATTCCAACCTTAAAAAAAGGGTCTCTACCTGAACTCTGATGACAATGTCCAAAGGGAAGCCCGGAAGGGAACTCTTTCCGACAAATAATCAATCTTTTATTCTCAAATATCTGTCTATTCCTTTCAATCCAAACTACCCAAATAATAACCAATGCGGCCCATGTTTCAAACACCAAGCCCCTCTTTTTATTAAAATTCAGTCTTATATTCTCAAATATCTGTCTATTCCTTTCTATCCAAACTACCCAAATAATAGCCAATGCGGCCCATGTTCCAAACACCAAGCCCCTCTTTTTGTTAAAATTCAGTATGGAGGGGATAATATATCAAGCACAACACGGATTCACGATAGGTTTCCGCTAAAGTATTGGTGTTACATGTAGTTCCTCATTGTTGTCACTGAAGTCTTTTCATTTTTCATATTTGAAGAGTCCAAAGAATCATAAGTTAATATTAATGTGATGAATGGCATAGTAATACTCAATGGCCTGACTGCATTTTGGATAGTAAACAGAGCCTTAATTTCTAAAGATGCTATTGACATGTAGTTGAAAGGTGGCATTCTTTAGCTCTGCATGTAGTTATTTAGAGCTTCTCATTTCCCTTTTCAGATATCAGATGCAATACGTGATGGAGCTGAAGGTTTCTTCAGGACCCAGTATGGGACCATCTCTAAGATGGCATTTTTACTAGCTTCGGTTATTTTCTGCATATATTTATTTCGCAGACTGACACCTCAGCAAGAAGCATCTGGTCTTGGGAGGTAATAATTTGATTTTTATATTCATACCTGTCCTCTTCACCCCAATCCAAAAGAAAAGCTATGTCAATAAATATTGATGATGATTGTCTGATGCAGGTTCACTTCAGCTTATATTACCGTAGCTGCATTTCTTTTGGGAGCTTTGTGTTCTGGTGCTGCTGGGTATGCTGGGATGTGGGTTTCAGTTCGTGCAAATGTTCGAGTCTCTAGTGCTGCAAGACGGTCTGCAAGAGAGGCATTACAGGTATGTGTCCTATGTAGGTAACTGTTTGAGAACACATCGTATTCATGTCTTAAAGGGGAAATACCATGTGCAGATAGCTGTTCGTGCCGGTGGTTTTTCTGCTTTGGTGGTTGTTGGTATGGCTGTACTTGGTATAGCCATCCTGTATGCCACATTTTATGTTTGGTTGGGAGTGGATTCGCCAGGTTCAATGAAGGTTACTGACTGTATGTGTTGACTCTCCTTGCTCCTTGGCTTATGATTGATATTTATTGCATCAATTTAAAGAATTTCTACTTCAATGATCCTATGTTGAAACATTAAACTGTACTGCTGTATCCTCTCAATCTTTTGGGTTGTCATGGGTTTCCTGTGTTAATTAATTTAGATAATAGTTTTTTTTTTTTTTTTTTTTTTTTTTTTTCTGTCGTAGTGTAAATTTTGCCAATCTGTTTGAAAATGTATTTACAAACTTATTACTACCCATCTGCCCTGGTATAACCTGTTGTTCTAGACAGGAAGCGGTAAATTTGGCTTTAATGCTTAAATATGATGGTCTCAACTTAGTATCTATATGATGATATGATGATGTTAGCTGTTTGAGTGCATATTCATCTTTGTGCTTTCCATTCTCACTATTCTACATCAATTGCTATTTCCATTGTTCTTTTTTTTTTGACCTGGTGCTTGACTTTGGTGTACGTAATTTTCAGTGCCTCTTCTGCTTGTTGGATATGGATTCGGTGCTTCTTTTGTTGCCTTATTTGCTCAGTTGGGAGGTGGAATATACACCAAAGCAGCCGATGTTGGAGCAGATCTTGTTGGAAAAGTAGAGCAGGGAATTCCCGAAGATGACCCTAGGAATCCTGCTGTGATTGCGGATCTGGTATTTTTCTTCTTCCAACCCTGAAATCCTAGGCAGTACTTACGTATATTGAAGACCTACTTTTTATGTGTTTCATATCATCTGTTTTATTAGTTCTCCTATCCATAGTTGAGGACAACACCGATATATTAGTATTATGCCTGCTACCTTTAAATGTGTAAATTTATTGGCTTTACTTTGATAATTGAATTTGAGGTTGGAGACAATGTGGGAGATTGCGCAGCCCGTGGTGCTGATCTTTTTGAAAGTATTGCTGCTGAGATTATTAGTGCTATGATACTCGGGGGAACGATGGCTCAACGTTGTAAAATTGAAGGCAAGCACAATTTGTGGTGTTATATTCACACTCAATCACTCAACCTTGGCGACTAATATGTTTGTTGGCCATTTCATTAGTGTTGGTACTGGTTTTATTCAAACCAGGCCATCCATTTCTCTTAAACACTCACCTTTTCTTTCACTGCTTGTGCAGATGCATCTGGTTTCATCTTGTTTCCTCTGGTTGTTCACTCTTTTGATCTGGTGATTTCATCGGTTGGAATATTCTCAATTAGAGGTACACGTGATTCCAGCGGAAAGGCTTCTTCCGAGGATCCAATGAAAATTCTACAGAGAGGATATTCTGTTACAATAGTCTTGGCTGTTTTGACATTTGGTGCGGTAATACTTCGCTGACCATCGAGTCATGTTTATCTTTTTTCCTCGGGTTATCATTTGAAATATTTTTTTTTGAAGTTTACGCTTCAGAGGCTTGCATAAATTTCCTTTTATTTGAGTTTTAAGAGATTGTTGTCATTGCGATTGTTTCTTTTGTACAGTCTACCCGATGGCTGCTTTACACTGAGCAAGCACCATCAGCCTGGTTTAATTTTGCCTTGTGTGGGTTAGTTGGAATCATCACAGCATATGTTTTCGTCTTTATCACCCAGTACTATACCGACTACAAACATGAGCCTGTACGCACATTAGCTCTTGCAAGCTCCACAGGTCATGGGACTAATATAATTGCTGGAATCAGTTTGGGTCTTGAATCAACTGCTCTTCCGGTTCTTGTCATTAGTGTATCTATTATCTCAGCTTACTGGCTGGGCCAGACCTCTGGCCTTATAGACGAAAATGGAATTCCAACTGGTGGGCTGTTTGGCACAGCTGTAGCAACAATGGGAATGCTCAGTACTGCTGCGTATATTCTCACTATGGATATGTTTGGTCCAATAGCTGATAATGCTGGTGGAATTGTAGAGATGAGTCAGCAGGTATCTGATAATGACGAATTTAAGATTTCTGTTTCAGTTGTGAAGACTACTTTTTCTATTTTTTTCTTATTTTATACAAATTTGGATTTGATATATCCTTACAGCCTGAAAGTGTTCGGGAGATCACGGATGTTCTAGACGCTGTAGGAAACACTACAAAAGCTACTACTAAGGGATTTGCCATAGGATCTGCTGCACTTGCATCTTTTCTTCTGTTTAGTGCTTATATGGACGAGGTTGCTGCATTTGCACATGAGCCTTTCAAACAGGTAAACAGAACAGCATCCCACCGTTGATATTTTCCCGACACATACCATTCAGGTGTCTTAATTTGCACTTTTAACTGTTTTCCAGGTTGATATTGCCATTCCAGAAGTTTTTGTTGGCGGATTGTTGGGTTCTATGCTGATATTTTTATTTAGCGCTTGGGCCTGTTCAGCAGTTGGCCGAACTGCTCAAGAGGTGGTTAAGGAAGTAAGGCGACAATTTATTGAGAGGCCTGGGATAATGGTGAGTATTGCTTTTGTAGAAATTCCCATATTCTTAATCTTTATAATGACGCTAAAGCATTTGTTTGGAATCAGTGTCTCACCACAATAAATATTGTCCTAAATGCCATTCAAATACTAGTTAAACATACTAGTATAATTGTAAATAAATGAAAAAAGAATTTAAAAAGTGAACGGAAAGATTGTAGAAAAGATGATGAAAAATTAGTGTACATGATGGTATGCAAACAGTGTGCGCACAACTGTTGGATAAATAATCAAACTAGCCTTCTAATTATGCTTTTCCTAACTTGCTTTCTGTAGGAGTACAAGGAGAAGCCAGATTATGCTCGTTGTGTCGCTATTGTAGCATCTGCATCTTTAAGGGAGATGATAAAACCTGGTGCCTTGGCTATTATTTCACCTATAGCTGTTGGTGGGTAAATTATCTTGTTTCACTTGTACTCCTTTATCCAGTGGACTCGATCTCTTATCATGGCTGCTTTTTGAGAGAATTAAAATGTGTGCATTGGATTTGCGTTATTTCTATAAACGATTGCATAAAGTTATAATATCTCATTTTGTGCACAGTATATAAATGTATAATTATCTTCATTTATTAAGTCTCTTTTCCTTTGGTTGTGTTGCAATGAATTGTGATGAAATTAATTATGGGGCATTGAATGAAACAAATTGCACAATAGGAGTTTAGTGTTCCTGCGTAATTACGTTTGAACAAACTTGAGTCTGCTACAAATGGCGTATTTTTCTTTATGGTTTAGAGATGACAGTTGTTTTTTTCCTTCTTTCTAGGATCAGGCTTCTTTATATAATTGTTTGTTCATTGAATTTTGGTGCTGCCTATTTTGAACTTTTATAAATGTGGGTTTACTAAGGATTTTTGCAATTTGATTCTCTGATTCAAATGGTCGTAGTCTTTACCGAAGGAGCTAGTATTTTTTACTTTTTGATGAAAAAGATGCAACTCTTAGCATTATTGTCAAATGTTTAGCATTTGGTGAAAACATACCAACATGCTGCTTTAGCATGCGGTTCATGTTGACCTTCGGCATTTATCTTTATTTCTCGTTATCCCACAACTTAGCTGACATTTTTTCGTTATTTTCCTTTCATTTTCTTCCATGTTTGACCATTCTGCTTTACAGAAACTTTCTAATGCTGCATGATGAAGGATTAATTCTTGCTCGTACTCCTTGCAGGTATTGTGTTCCGGATCTTTGGATTCTATACTGGGCAACCTCTACTCGGTGCTAAAGTTGTGGCGTCCATGCTGATGTTTGCAACTGTTTCCGGTATTCTTATGGCACTTTTCCTCAACACAGCAGGTGGTGCCTGGGATAATGCAAAGAAGTACATTGAGACGGGGGTTCTTGGTGGCAAAGGAAGTGATTGCCATAAGGCTGCCATTACAGGAGATACGTAAGTTCTTTCGATATCATCTCTTTCTCTCCGTCATTATCAATTCTTGTGCTCAGTTCTTTCACGTGCCATGAAATTTCCTGTTAACCTATTGTTCCTTGGATTGTTTGTCGGTGCTCGATTCTGAATCTAAGAAATAGAAAATTACTATATGATCCGGTTTATTTTGTGTTGCAGTGTGGGCGACCCATTCAAAGACACAGCCGGACCTTCACTGCACGTTCTCATTAAAATGCTTGCTACGATCACGCTGGTTATGGCTCCTGTCTTTCTCTGAGAGTTGTTTATAACGATTGCGGACGTGCCAGTTTATTGGACCCCCTTATCTTGAGATGTTGATTACTTAGAGGCAAATATACAGATAGGTTTTTTGATGTGTACTGAGGGTGCCTGATTCGTAGTCATACCAAATTCTCTTTGTTTTTCCTGTGACTTGGATCTTGAATAATTAGTGTTATTGGCTGCTCATTCTAGTGCAATGGAGCGTCTTATGGCGTATTATCCTTGAGACCGTTGATCAAAATACATAATTTACCATATGTTTGGAGCATCCATTGACGTTTTTATTCGATCGTGAAGCTTTTCGGGAAAATATCTTTGGAGTTGGATGAAATTTGGAAAAATTCCTAACAGCAGCAACTGGCAGCTGCCCCTGCTCTGTTTTGTGATAGATTTTCAGTTAGGGTTCTTTCTTGGTCAATGTCAATTGGTGGACTTGACCTAAGCTCGCTCTTGGAAAATGTCATTGGGTCTTTGCATATACTGTAGGTCCATGCAATGGTGATGGTAATGAAGATTGATACGAACAGATTCATGGAGGACGCCTCGGCAACGCAGCTTCTTCTCCTTTCCGGTCTACTTTTTCTGCTGCCTTGCTCTGCTTATGCTGCCTGCGACGAACTCGACCGCGATGCTCTCTTGTCCTTGCCTTTCAAGGCACCGTTGAATTGGTCTGCTTCGACTGACTGCTGCCTTTGGGATGGAATCACCTGCGACCCACTTGACCATCGCCGCGTCCTCCGGCTGTGGTTGCCGAAAAGATGCTTATCCGGTGTCGTCTCTGCGGCCATCACCAACCTCACCCGTCTCACCCACCTCAATCTTTCCCACAATTCCCTATTGGGTTCTCTCCCAGGTGACTTCCTTTCTTCTCTCCCAAGTCTTCAGGTCATTGACTTGAGCTTCAATCGTCTCATCAGCCGCTTTCCACCATCTTCGAATGGAAGCAGCCACCTTCAAATTATAAACTTGTCCAGCAACTTCTTCAATGGAACAATCCCGTCTTCGGTCCTTGTCCCATCAATATCAATTTACAATGTCAGCAACAACAGCTACTACAGCTTTTCCAGGTCAATACCCTTGAGCAACGGCAGCACTCACACTTCCCTTACATTCTTCGACTTGTCTTTCAATGAATTCACTGACACAATTCCCCCTGGAATCGGATCATGCTCCAAGCTCCAATTTTTTCGTACAGGCTTCAATGCACTCTCTGGTTCTCTCCCTGGTGAGATATTCAAGCTTGCTCATCTCCAACAGCTTTCTCTGCCTAACAATAGTCTCTCTGGACCCATCAGCGGTGGTATCGTGAACCTCACCAATCTCAAGATCCTAGAGCTCTTTAGGAATCTGTTCTCAGGCCCAATTCCAACCCATATCGGTATCCCTTTCAAGTTGGAAAAACTGCTCCTCCACATCAACAACTTCACAGGTCCTTTGCCTCCATCTCTCACCAACTGCACAAATCTATCGACCTTGAATTTGCGGATCAACAACTTGACTGGAGAGCTCTCTGCCTTCAATTTTTCAACTCTCCAACGTCTCGCCACTCTGGACCTTGGCAACAACAACTTCATTGGTGAGTTACCTCAAAGCCTCTACTCTTGCAAGTCCTTAACAGCTATTAGATTTGCCAGCAACCAGCTCACAGGCGAGATATCACCTAAAGTAGTCGCGTTAGAATCCTTGTCTTTCCTGTCCATCTCTAACAACAACTTGACAAATGCCGCGGGGGCTTTTAGGAATCCGAAGGGTTGCAAGAATCTGACCACTCTGGTCCCCAACCTAGAGAAATTGGACCTCTCCTATAACCATCTTTCGGGTGGAATCCCTGCTCCATTCAAAGGTCTGCATTTCTAGGTCTTCCTTCAGTGTGGCATACAATGATCTTCAGGGAATCCAGGACTGATACTTTTACCAACTCTAGCTTTGAAGGGAATCCAGGATTGATAATAAAAGAAGATAAAACAAATACTTGTTGTCAAAGCCCTCAACCAGTATTTACAGATACTCTGAGATCCAAGTCAAAGACAAAGAAAATTCTCAATGCCAAAGCCAATTGTTCTTATCGTTGATGATAAAAGAATTCCTTTCATCGGTAGCCGCAGCAAGTAATCATTTCATTAGTGTATTTTGTAATGTAAAATCGATACTAGCTTTTGCTGTGCCAACATTTTGATCCGTCTATGGAATTCATCACATATATTGTATGACAATCAATGACTTTGAACTTGTGTTGCCAAAGGAGAGGGACAGAATAGAGAACTTTTGTTTAATAAAAAAACTCATTATTATTAAGGGGAGGCCGGGGATTCGAAACTTCTTCGATTTAAGGAATGAGGGGTTTCAAACCCTGGATGCATGCACTAACGGAGGCAGGGTGTGGGCAATGCATGCCTCTAACCCCAACAAGATGCCTTTGTTACCACTAAATTTTAGTATCTAATTCTAACCCAAGGAATCCAATATAAATGTGTATTATTAGAGTATTTGATATGTAACTGCAATAAAATAAACATACATGTTTAGTTCATACAAGCAATGAATATTTATGATTCCCAACTTGCTAAGTAGAGTCGAAAACTATGAGATACCAAGTGGCTTAGTGAATATGTCAGTAGGTTGTCGTTGAGTCGACACATGAGCCGTTTTGACTGTTCCATTTTGGACTTTCTCCCGAATGAGATGGCAATCAATTTCTATGTGCTTGGTTCGTTCATGGAAAACAGGTATTGATGCAATGTGGAGTGCGGCCTGGCTATCACAGTATAACATTGCAGGTTATGGGTGTGAGATACCCAAGTCTTGTAAGATGGCTCTCAGCCAAGTGATTTCACAAGAAGTTGTAGCCATGGATCTATATTCGGCTTCTGCGCTTGATCGGGATACAGTAGTTGCTGCTTGGTTTTCCAAGAGACTAATGAGTGCCCGAGGAATATGCAATACCCGGTGACAGAACGTCGAGTGTCTGGGCACCTAGCCCAATCTGCATCACAAAAAGCTTGCAAGTGGATGTAGCTATTTGCAGGGAGAAATAAGCCTTGTCCTGGAGCTTGTTTAAGATAACGTAGAACATGGTACGCTACTTCCATGTGCAGCGTCTGAGGCTTGTCCATGAACCGATTTAATATATGAACTAGATATACTAAGTCAGGTTGTGTAATGGTTAAATAAATCAATCGACCCACGAGTCGTCGATATGTGGAGGGATTTGGAATTCATTCTCCTTGATCTTTGCTGAGAGATGAATTTTCTTCCATAGGACATGACGTAGGTTTAGCTCCAAGATATCCAACATCTTCAAGAATCTCCAATGCGTATTTTCTTTGTGAAATGGCAATGCCTTTGTTTGACCTTGCTACCTTGATCCCCAAGAAGTATTTTTTTAATTGCCCCATGTCTTTTAACTTGAATTGCTGCTTGAGTAAAGATTTTGTGACCTCAATTGCTTCCATATTATTCCCTAATATAATAATGTCATCCACGTAAACTAATATGATGATGATCAAATTACCTTGGGTGCGGACGAATAACGAATAATCGGCCTTGGACTGCTGGAAACCCAAGATTTTAAGCGCAACCGAAAGCTTAATGAACCATTGCCTTGACGATTACTTAAGACCATACAATGACTTGTGTAGTTTGCAAACACGAGTCTCCCCCTTTCATCCAAACCCGGGTGGAAGAGTCATATAAACGTCCTCATCAAGGACTCCATGTAAGAAAACATTATTGACATCAAGTTGGTGGAGATGCCAACGTTGTGCAGCAGCCACGGCAAGCAAAAGATGAACTGTAACAAGTTTGGCGACTGGAGCAAAGGTTTCTTTGTAATCCAAGCCTTCAACTTGATTGTACCCCTTGGCCACTACACGTGCCTTATAGCGTTCCACTGTGCCATCCGATTTAAATTTGACCTTGTAGACCCACTTGCAACCGACATGTTTCTTGCCAGGAGGTAATTGTTGAAGTGTCCAGGTGCGGTTGGCTTCAAGGGCATTGATTTCTTGATGCATGGTAGTTCGCCAGTGAGGGTGTTGCATAACCTGTGAAAAAGAGCGAGGTTCTACTTCTAGGGACATGGTCGTGGTGAACGCACAATTGTGAGATGATAACTTGTCATATGAGACTACATTAGCCAAAGAATAGAGATTACCTGATGTGGAGACCGGAGCTAAGGGTGATGATTGGAATGGACGAGAAGGAAGATGAGCCTTGATGTGATAATCTGTGAAGCGATGAGGTGGCTGTGTGCGACGTGTCAGGCACGAGTATGGTGGGACAATGGTCATAACTAGAGTGTGGTGCAGGTGGTGGTGGTGATGTCGGTGGTGAAGGTTCAGTGGCATTTAGTGGTGCTAAGTTGAGATCATTGGGTGGATGGCTAGTCGTGGCAGGTGGTGGGTCTAAGCTTGGTGCAATTGGAAGGGTGTTTGTTAGGACAATGGGTGTGTCTGATGAAGAGTAAGGGTATGGAAATATATGCTCGCGAAAGGTGACGTCTCGAGAAACAAATATTTTTCCAGTTTGGAGATCATAAAGACAATACCCTTTTTGCCCATAAGGGTATCCAAGGAACATGCACTAGGAGGCATGAGCATCAAATTTGGTGGGTCGTTTATCATGTGTAGAAGCAAAACATAGACAACTGAAAACCCGTAAGTGATCATAGGCTTGTTGTTTTTGGTAAAGAAGCTCATACAGTGTTTTCCATTGTAGTAATGGTGTAGGTGTGCAATTGATAAGATATGTGGCTGTCAAGATAGCATCCCCTAAAAACCGTTTAGGTATATGAGCTTGGAAAATAAGTGCTCGAGCCGTGTTAACTAAGTGACAGTGTTTTCGCTCGACAACTCCATTTTGTTGGGGGGTTCCAACATAACTAGTTTGGTGAATGATGACACACCCCGACTTGACATCGGGACGTGCTGGCATCACGTGAGCGTGACAAGGCCATGTGCGCAGTACGGAAGAATAAATATAAATAATAGGTACTAGAGTATCATTATTAGTGCTACAGGCACATAAAAGAGTAAGGAAGTTAATAACATGATCCACAGAGTTCGAGCGTTCTAGGTGCAGTCCAAAATACATAAACGAGAAAGTAAAATATTTACATGGATGGTGTGCTGTCAGATATGCCTTGATGCCTCGTTTGCCACCAAAACTACCTAGTACCTGGAGGGGCGCAAAACAAAAGTGTGAGTGGGCAAAAACAAAGCTTTATCAAAAATCGCTTCGATATAAAAGTTGTAACCCCTCTCTATAAAACAAGTATACTTCCCAGAAAATATGTATATACGTAATAGTACTGAAAACCATCAATCAACCAATCAATCAAACAATTAATGCCATGCTCGAATGAACCATAATCAATGATCAACATATGCCAAGTACCATCAAGTAATTAGGTGATATCTTAACTCAAATCATGCCGGCAATATATATATAAATCAGCCGGAGTCACCTCTAGTGACCTGTACGGCTGAATCTATGGCTCCTCAATCAAATCCTCAATCCATCTCTCAATCAATAACCTGCACCCAAGACGGAACCACCTAATGTGGTCTGTACGTCAAGCTGGGCATAACGCTCTGTGCTACGATCACGTGAAGGCTGGCGACGTCTCGCAAGTCACCTAGGAGTCGTAACCACCTAGTGTGGTTAGTACGACCGGCTGGCACCTGCCTTGGATCCAAGGTGAGCGTACGGTGCGGGAGGTGAACGATCACGTGAAAGCTAAGCCCTACTCTGGCGGCACAACCCCGATGTGCAGATGATGAGCCATATACCAATCTCATCGATATCACCATAATCATCACATCACAACCACACACACTTACCTGACTTACATGGCGCCCGTGGTGCATCAATATATAATCATATAACATCAAATATATATATGGCATTCGACATGGCATTAAATTTCATAAAAGCATTTTAAAACGCATTTCTGGGAAATCAATCCATTATATATATATATATATATATATATATATATATATATATATATTGAAAACCAAAAGCCCACTCACTGATATGTAGACGGGTCGTAGCCCCCGAGCCTCGCGTGGCTGCGCTCGTCCTTAGGATACGTCTCACTTGTTTTGAACCCAAAATCCAAGTGAATCTCGCCGAAAAAATTCTCCAAATTCCGGCCAACTTCCAAACCAACGATCCCGACGTCCAAACTCTTTCAATTTTGTCCTCCGAGCATCCCAAGGAGATTCTAAACCCTCCTATGATCTCCTAATGAGCTAAAACCCCGTAGATTTTGAGCACATGAACAATACCACCTTTGGTACCCCACGGGTTCTAGGTTTCTAGACGGTTTCGAGCTACACAAATGGTACGGTTAGAATCACCAGGTTATAAGGGTTCTAAAGGTGCTATTTAGAGCCTTGATCTGTGACCAAAACACCAAGAACAAGGGCTCGTCCGTACGATTGCATGGGAGAGGATAGAGAGTTCGAGAAGAGGGAAGGGAGAAGGTGACGGGGTGATGATCATGCACACGTGTTGTGCATGTGTGGGTATATATTTTCTCCAACCAATTCCCTCCACATAAATTCAACCCAAAAAATTAAACAAAATAATTAATATATATATGTATTTAGGTACCCCTATATATATATATATATATATATATAGATATAAGTAGTACCCCTTTTTCACCCGTCCTCTCACACCCGTAAGGGCAAAATCGTCATTTCATAATTAATATATCCATTAACTCGGAACGGACTGTTACAATCTACCCACCTTAACAAAATTTCGTCCTCAAAATTTACTTATCACATACAATTCATTAATACTCATAAAACAGCCGTGGGTACAATTCTTTCATCTTTTCTTCCGTCTCCCAGGTTGCTTCTTCCACCGAGTGATTCTTCCATAAAACCTTCACAAGACGTACTGTCTTGTTCCTCAATACTTTATCCTTCCAATCCAGTATAGTGACCGGCTCCTCCTCGTAAGACAAATCAGGATTAATCTCTAATTGCTGTGGAGGCAAAACATGTGATGGGTCTGAAATATAATGGCGAAGCATTGACACATGAAATACATTATGCACTTTAGACAGCTCCTGAGGCAACTCGAGTCTATAAGCCACTTCACCAATCCGCTCAGAAATCTGATATGGCCCAATATAGCTGGGACTCAATTTCCCCTTCTTACCGAACCTCACAACACATTTCCAAGGTGATAACTTCAAGAAAACCCAATCGCCCATATTATAAGTTCGGTCAGTAGCGTGTCGATCAGCTAAACTCTTCTGACGATCTTGAGCCACTTTCAGGTTAGATTTAATCACTTGAATATTCTCCGTAGTCTCATTCACTATCTCTGGGCCCTCTAAAACTCTTTCTCCAACCTCTGACCAACACAAAGGAGTCCGGCAAGCTTTACCATACAAAGCCTCGAATGGTGACATACCAATGCTCGAGTGATAACTATTATTATAAGCAAATTCCATCAGATCCAAACGCGTATGCCATGAATCATCGAACTGCAACATAGAAGATCTCAACATATCCTCCAATGTCTAAATCGTTCTCTCAGACTGTCTGTTCGTTTGAGGATGATATGCAATGCTATATAACAACCTCGAACCCAAAGCTTCCTGAAATGTCGTCCAAAATTTAGAAGTGAACCTCGGATCTTGATCTGATACAATGCTAACTGGCACGCCATGATACTTAACAATCTTGGTGATAAAAAGTTCAGCTAGCTGATTTAAAGAAAACTTCTCTCGAACTAGAATGAAATGTGCCGATTTAGTAAGTCTATCAACAATCACCCAAACTCCATCATATCCATTCCTCGTACGAGGAAGCTTATATACGAAGTCCATAGTAATGTCTTCCCATTTCCACTGTGGAATAGGGAGAGGCTGCATCCGTCCAAATGGCTTCTTGCTCTCGGCTTTAACCTGCTGACAAACAATACATCGACTCACGTACTTAGCAATCTCTCTTTTCATACCAGGCCAATAATAAAATGGTCGAATGGTATGATACATCTTCGTGCTTCCAGGATGCATAGCATAAGCTGAAATGTGTGCCTCATCAAGAATAGCTTTCTTTAATTCCGCATTATTCGGCACGTACATCCTGCCTTCCTGCATAAGCATGCCATCTGTCTCCCAAATCCGAAGGTCTTTCTTTTTCCCATCATTCCTTAACTGAATTAATTCTTGAACCTCGTCATCCTCCATCTGCACCTCAAGTATCTGATCAATCAAGATGGGCCTAACCTGAAAATAAGCAAGTAAAGCGGCTTCCTGATCATTATCCTTTGATTCTTCCATAGCTAGCTTAACTCCCGTCGACCTTAACTCTGCCAGAAGAGGAACACGGCTCGCATGAATAGCATTAATCCTGCCCTGGGATTTCCTGCTAAGTGTGTCAGCTACCACATTTGCGCGACCAGGATGGTATTCGATCGTGCAATCATAGTCACTCAGCAACTCAATCCATCTCCGCTGACGAAGATTCAAATCCCTCTGAGTAAACAAATACTGAAGACTTTTATGGTCAGTGAAGATCTTACATTTTTCACTATACAGATAATGCCTCCAAATTTTCAGAGCGAATACAATCGCTGCTAGCTCCAAATCATGAGTAGGATAATTCCTTTCATGCTGTTTTAATTGTCTAGAGGCATATGCAATCACCCTGCCATTCTGCATCAACACACAGCCCAAACCATTTAATGAAGCATCGCTGTAAATCTCGAAATTACCACTGTCGTCAGGAAGTGCCAACACTGGTGCCTGAGTAAGACAATATTTCAGTTGCTGGAAACTCCGCTCACAACTATCATCCCACTCAAATTTAACATTCTTCCTTGTTAACTTAGTAAGTGGAAAAGCAAACTCGGAAAAATCTCGAACAAACCGTCTATAATACCCTGCTGAACCCAAGAAACTACGTACCTCCGAGACAGTTCGCGGCTGCTCCCAATTCTCTATCGCTGCCATTTTCTGGGGATCCACCTGAATACCCTGAGCTGAAATGATATGCCTAAAAAATGCCACCTGATTCAACCAGAATTGGCATTTACTAAACTTGGCATAAAGCCTACATTCCTTCAACCTTTTCAGCACCAAACTAAGATGTCGTACATGCTCCGCTTTAGATTTAGAATAAACCAGAATGTCATCGATAAAAACAATGACAAAACGGTCTAAATACTGCTTAAACACCATGTTCATCATATCCATAAAAGCAGCAGGTGCGTTAGTCAACCCAAATGGCATTACCAAAAACTCATAATGACCATAACGGGTTCAAAACGCCGTTTTAGGAACATCATCCTTCCTAATCTTCAATTGGTAGTACCCAGACCTCAAATCAATTTTTGAAAATACACAAGCTCCCCACAGTTGATCAAATAAATCATCAATACGCGGTAATGGATAACGATTTTTAATCGTCACCCAATTCAGCTGCCGATAATTTATACACAGCCTCAAAGTACCATCATTCTTCCTCACAAATAAAACTGGAGCTCCCCAGGGTGAAGTACTAGGCTGAATAAAACCTTTATCTAATAATTCTTGCAGCTGAATTTTCAATTCCTTTAATTCTGCAAGAGCCATTCGATAAAGAGTCAGAGATATAGGGTCAATACCTGGCAATAAATCAATGGTGAACTCAACGTCTCGATCCGGCGGCAACCCTGGCAAATCATCAGGAAAAACATCTGGAAAATGTCTGACCATTCTAACATCCTCCACTCTGCTGGCCACCTTATCATTCAACACCACATGTGCCAGATACCCGTGACAACCCTTCTGCAACAACTTCTTGGCTCTCACAGCTGAGATAATACCATGCCTGACGCCACTAGGCTCACCAACAAATGTAACCACCGGTAAACCCGGTCGTAGAAACGTAACCTTCTTCTCATAACAATCGATGTTAGCTCGATTATAATGTAACCAATCAGTGCCCAGAATAACATCAAATTCAACAAGGTCTAATGGAATAAGGTTAACGGGCATAACTACATCCTCCACTAACACTGGGCACCCTGGATACCTCCACCCTACCTGGCACGTCTCACCTCTAGGCATATAAAACTCTATCTCATAACCAAGGGGTGTGGGATTAGGTTGTGTCAATTGAGCAAATGCATGAGAAATAATCGAATGTGTAACACCACAGTCAATCAATACTTTAGCAAAATGTCCAAGAACGTTTAACGTACCCATGATCAAATCGGGGTTGTTTTGAGCGTCCTGCACTGAAACATTATGAGTACGTCCCTGGGTCTGCTGACGTCCCCCTCGTCCTCTGCTAGACTGGCCACTACGCCCAGATGTACCACGACTCTGCCCCAACTGACTAGGCTGCCTTGAGATTCCCGCACTGCTCGAGGTAACCTCACCTTGCTGCGGCTGCACACCTGGATACCACTGAGATCCCCCTGCTGAATAAGATGGATACGGAGCATACTCTCCTAAATACTGAGGATACCTACTCTGATAGCCACTAGAATAATAGGGATCATGAGCATAAGGATACGGCGCTGCTGGATAGGGCACCACATCACCCTGATAATGATAAGTGCTCCCCCGGCTCGGTTGACCATAACCACTCGACGCCAGAGCCTGCTGCCTTGACACTAGTGCTGGAAAAGAAGGCATCTGTGGCCTCTGCTGAGTCTGTGGACAATTAGCTGCTCGATGACCAAACTGCCCACAGGTAAAGCATCCTCGCATACCCTGCCTACACTCATCGGCATGTCGGCTATTACACCTCCGACAGAACGGAACTCCCGAACCACTAGAACCACCAGCATCCCGCGGCCTTTGAAAACGCGGCCCCCCAGCAAATCTACCACCTTTACGCTGGCCTGTGGAACTAAATCCTCCACTGGATGAACTCGAGCTAGTCCCACTCTTCTTAAAACTTTGAGTCTTTCTGGGCCCCTGTGCTACAATACCTTTGCCTTTATCATTCTTCTTAGAATTATCTTTCTCTTCCTCGTCACTATCGCTAGGCAAGTTCTCAGAGTCCTCAATCTGCAGTAAAATCTCATAAAACTCATGATAAGTCGAACAGGGAATCCCGGTAGCCACAGTTCGCCACTTCTTACGAGTACCCAATTTAAATGTACGAAGCATCTCCGCTGGGTTCATCGCCACCTCAGGGTGATATCTGGACAAGTCTGTAAACTTCCTGTAATACTCGTTAGCGGACATCTTTTTCTGCTTCAGACTTGTAAACTCCTGTTTCTTGCTGTCGATGTACGCAGAAGTAATGAATCTTTTATGAAACAACTGCTTAAATATCTCCCAGTCTGCAGCTTTTTCTCGAGATAACTTCTCAGTCGACTGTTCCCACCAGGACGCCGGTTCCTTACCTAAAAACCACGAGGCCGTCTCAACCCATCTATCTGCAGGCAAACTCCCCGGACTCTGCATCAATCTAAAAGTCTTATCCACATGATTCAACCACTTTTCAGCACCTTCGGGCCCTTCATTACCCACAAAAGTATTCAACTTCAGGTTATAAACAGTTTCCAGAGAAGTCATTTGGGGAGGTCGCAACGTCGACTGAATAGCGTTAGCGATAGTTTCCCCTAGCTGAGCTATGTCAGGGAAACTAGGCTCAGAAATCGGACGTGGCTCACGTTGAGGCGGCATAATTCTGACAGAAGACACCAAATTAGTTAGAATGTTCACTAAATGCACATGACTGCCAAACCTAGGCTCTGATACCAAACTGACACACCCCGACTTGACATCGGGACGTGCTGGCCGTCACGTGAGCGTGACAAGGCCATGTGCGCAGTACAAAAGAATAAATATAAATAATAGGTACTAGAGTATCATTATTAGTGCTACATGCACATAAAATAGTAAGGAAGTTAATAACATGATTCACAGAGTTCGAGCGTTCTAGGTGCAGTCCAAAATACATAAACGAGAAAGTAAAATATTTACATGGATGGTGTGCTGTCAGATATGCCTTGATGCCTCGTTTGCCACCCAAACTACCTAGTACCTGGAGGGGCGCAAAGCAAAAGTGTGAGTGGGCAAAAACAAAGCTTTATCAAAAATCGCTTCGATATAAAAGTTGTAACCCCTCTCTGTAAAACAAGTATACTTCCCAGAAAATATGTATATATGTAATAATACTGAAAACCATCAATCAACCAATCAATCAAACAATCAATGCCATGCTCGAATGAACCATAATCAATGATCAACATATACCAAGTACCATCAAGTAATCAGGTGATATCTCAACTCAAATCATGCCGGTAATATATATATATATATATATATATATATATATATATATATAAATCAGCCGGAGTCACCTCTAGTGACCTGTACGGCTAAATCTATGGCTCCTCAATCAAATCCTCAATCCATCTCTCAATCAATAACCTGCACCCATGACGGAACCACCTAATGTGGTCTGTACGTCAAGCTGGGCATAACGCTCTGTGCTACAATCACGTGAAGGCTGGCAACGTCTCGCAAGTCACCTATGAGTTGTAACCACCTAGTGTGGTCAGTACGACAGGCTGGCACCTGCCTTGGATCCAAGGTGAGCGTACGGTGCGGGAGGTGAACGATCACGTGAAAGCTAAGCCCTACTCTGGCGGCACAACCCCGATGTGCAGGTGATGAGCCATAAACCAATCTCATCGATATCACCATAATCATCACATCACAACCACACACACTTACCTAACTTACCTGGCGCCCGCGGTGCATCAATATATAATCATATAACATCAAATATATATATGGCATTCGACATGGCATTAAATTTCATAAAAGCATTTTAAAACGCATTTCTGGGAAATCAATCCATTATATATATATATATATATATATATATATATATATATATATATATATATATATACACTGAAAACCAAAAGCCCACTCGCTGATATGTGGACTGGTCATAGCCCCCGAGCCTCGCGTGGCTGCGCTCGTCCTCAGGATATGTCTCACCTGTTTTGAACCCAAAATCCAAGTGAATCTCGCTACATAAATTCTCCAAATTCTGGCCAACTTCCAAACCAACGATCCCGACGTCCAAACTCTTTCAATTTTGTCCTCCGAGCATCCCAAGGAGATTCTAAACCCTCATATGATCTCCAAATGAGCTAAAACCCCGTAGATTTTGAGCACATGAACAGTACCACCTTTGGTACCCTACGGGTTCTAGGTTTCTAGACGGTTTCGAGCTACACAAATGGTACGGTTGGAATCACCAGGTTATAAGGGTTCTAAAGGTGCTATTTAGAGCCTTGATTTGTGACCAAAACACCAAGAACAAGGGCTCGTCCGTACGGTTGCAGGGGAGAGGATAGAGAGTTCGAGAAGAGGGAAGGGAGAAGGTGACGTGGTGATGATCATGCACACGTGTTGTGCATGTGTGGGTATATATTTTCTCCAACCAATCCCCTCCACATAAATTCAACCCAAAAAATTAAACAAAATAATTAATATATATATGTATTTAGGTACCCCTATATATATATATATATAAGTAGTACCCATTTTTCACCCGTCCTCTCACACCCGTAAGGGCAAAAGCGTCATTTCATAATTAATATATCCATTAACTCGGAACGGACTGTTACAAATGATGCCTTTATCAGAGTAATATTGGATGATGGTGAATTTGGGACCGTTGTCGTTGCGAATGATTTTGATTTTAGTGGAGACCTGGGTTTCCACAAGGTTTACAAAACTGGTAAGGTAGTGGTGTGTATTGGATTTGTGGTGCATTAGATAAACCCAGGTGCATCGAGTGAAGTCATCGACAATAGTAAGGAAATAACGTGCTCTGTCATGTGTAGAGACATGATAACCCCCATAGATATCAACATGGATCATTTCAAATGGTGCATGTGTATGTATGGAGCTTGTGGTGAATGGTGAACGGGTATGTTTAGGGGTGGAAAAAATTCCCAAAAATCCCGAACCAAACAAAAAAAAAACGGATCCCAAACCGATTTTCCCAAAATTTTGGTTTTCCCATACTGAAAAAATACCGAAATTTTGGTATGGGAATTGGGATTGTCTTCCTAATATTTTGGTATTCCTATACCGAACCGAAAATATATTTTTTTAATTATTATATATATATATATATTTACACAGATAATATATATATATATATATATATATATATATATATAATTATAGTTAGAGTTAATTTGAACCGTTGGATTGTTTCAAATTAATCTATGCCGTCCATCCATTCCTTGTTAGGCTTTCAGCTTTCTCCCCGTTGAGGACTCCACTCCAGTTTCAAACTTTCATTTCATTTCTCAGTTCTTACCCACTCAGACTCAGTCTCTCAGCTCAGTCTCACTTAAATCCAACTCCGGCCATCCATTCACCGGTCCACCACCACATGGATAATCCACCGATGTCTCTCTCTGACGGTGGACCCTTTCTTCATAACACAGAGCCATAGCCACCACCGGTCTCTCTCTTGCGATTCTCTCTCTCAGGAGTCTCTGACTCTCTCACGCGATTCTCTCTCTCAGATTCAGACACAGGTAAATAAATATGGGAATTAATTTAGGGCTTGTGAAATTTAATTTACGAATTCTAGATTAGGGTTTGTAATTTTAGGGTTTTTGAAATTTAATTTTCGAATTCTAGATTAGGGTTTGTTTGGTTTCACAGATCAGATTCTATTTAATTGATCTAATGGTTCAGGTTCTTGGGTTTTTGCAGATTGGTGAAGGTCCGAAGGAACTGGGCTCTTTTGCTTTGCTACTGCAGTTTTTGTGTTGGAGTTTTATTTACCAACAGGTAAATTTCTCAGATGAGTTCTATTTAATTGTATGCTCTCTTGAATTGTATGCTCCTTTGATTTAATTGTTGTTGCTTTTAAGAGTGTAATGTGGGACATATTTGTATTCAAGTCTTGGAAGTATTTAGTCTTTAAGGAATCTAAGCTTTTGGAGCTTTGGTATATTTACATTAGTCATTAGTTGACCTTTGTAATAGGTTGTGGTTTATTATCTGGTTTAATACTCTCTCGATGCAAACTGTTTCTTTCTTTTGAAGCCTTCGTTCTTCAACTTATTTAGTTGAATTACTTTCTTAAGTGAAGTTCATTATTATATCTCACCAAATGCAATTACTGCATGTCTGACTAATTCATGGATTGAGTGAATGAATCCATTTTTCCTTACCTGTTTTGGATATATGCAATGCAAGGATTTTGGTTTGATTTTATTTCTACACATAATGATTTGATGATCACTTTATAGCCCAGCCAAGTTATTAAATTTATAGCCCAGCCAAATTTTGATCACTACACACTGTGTACAGCCAATATATGCAGTGCAGATTGGCTATTCTGCACACTGCATAGCCAAATATTATAGCCCAAAAATATTTCGGGATTCCCAATTGTCCCGAAATACCGAAACTATTTCAGGATTCCCGAAAATTTGGTTTGGGATCGGTCTTGATATTAGGAATACCGAAAATTTTGGTTTGGGAATCGGGACTAAGGTTTTGGTTCAGTATCCCATACCGAACCACCCCTAGGTATGTTTGGCTAAAGGGCAAACTGAACAATCATTAATTTCAGAAAACTGAATGTCTTTTACATATGCATGCATTAATCGAAAATGTTTATTGGGAAGGTGCCCAAGGCGTTCATGCCAAAGGCGGGAAATAGCAGACGTGCCGACAAAGTTGCAGAGAGCCTCCTCAGGAACAATGTTGAGATAGTAGAGTCTTCCTCTTTCAGTTCTCGTCCCAATCATCATCCCCAATCGTTGGTCCTGTAACACAAACAGGTTTTTAGCAAAAATGGCAATGTAGTCTGAGTGTTGGACAAGTTTACCGACGGATATTAGATTCAATTGGAACGAAGGAACACATAAGACATTATGAAGTGTCAAAGTGGAAGAGAATTTGACACTCCCTACGTGTATAACAGTAGCGCTCATGCCATTCGGTAATTGTACGGTTTGATTTTGTACTGATGAGCAAGTAGTAAGTAGGGCAGGAGAGCACACTATATGATCAGTTGATCCTGTGTCCAAGATCCAAGCTACGTCTTTCCAAAGAGCGAAGCCATGAAAAGATTTACCTGAGAGATTACCGGTGGTGGAAGAAGCACCAACGAGGTTGGCCATGGATGTTGATTTGTTGTTACCAAGTAGCGTCAGGAGATGTTGGTACTGCTCGACTGTCAAGCTGATGGGGCTAGATCGAGTCTGCACATCTTCTTTGGTGTTAACATGGTTTGCTTTGGAATTTCGTTGGTCCTGAATCTCACCTCTTTCTTTTGCCTTCTTGAGTTTTCGGCAGTATTCGATGGTATGCCCTTTGTTCCCAAAAAATTCACACTTTAGATGGGAACGACAAGAACCTGAAGTATGACCAATCATATCACATTGATCACACTTTAGATGGGGGTTCCGTGGCGTGAAATTTCTGCTTGAATTTCCTTTGTTGCTTTTTACTGAAAAGGCAACAACATCAACTGTGTTGTTTGATGTAAAAGACACTGTCCGTCGCTTTTCTTCCTGTAATATGAGTGAGTGTGCTTTGCTGACTGATGGAAGTGGATCCATGAGAAGGATCTGGCCACGAATTGTTGTGTATGCATCGTTCAGCCCCATAAGAAACTTCATAGTCTTCTGATTCCCTCAGAACTGGAGGGTCTCCTTCATAGTGCTACAGGAGCAAGTGGGGATATAACAAATGGCATCATGTTCATCCCATAAACCTTTGAGTTTAGTGTAGTAGGCGCTGATCGTCATACCACTTTGCACACAATCATGGACAGCTTGTTCTACATGGAAAAGATGGACGCTATTGACGTGAGAGAAGCGTTCTTTAAGTTCAGCCCATATTCCAGAAGCTAAATCATTGTAGATTATACTGGCTCCAATGTCTGATGAGATTGAGTTTAATAACCATGATTTGACGAGGTTATTGCAGCGGGTCCACTGTTGTAACTCAGTTTTGGAGGATTCTGAAGGTTTTGGGATGAAGCCATCAACGAACCCTTCCTTGCTTTTGGCGTTGAGAGCCATGATCATGGAACGACTCCATGTTCCATAGTTTTCTTCATTCAGTTGCTGGGAGACGAGAACTGAACCGGGCTGATCTGAATGGTGTATGTATAGAGGATCACTGGGATCATCATATTTGGTTACCTCAAGCTTGGTCGAGGACTTTCTTAGTTATTCCTGCCATAGGTGATGGCTTGTTTTGGGATTGGCTGGTGTTTTTGGTTTGAGGAGCAGAAGTCTGTGATGGTTACCAAAATCTTTTCTGCTTTGGTGCCATGTAGAGAAAAGTGAGATTTTTATTATGTTCAACATCAAACTGTTACAAGGATTTTATACATTGGAGGGATTGATCCCGATCCTGGAATTGAGCCTATAGAAGTAATTACATTCCTACAATTAAGGGATTACACAAAAGTAAAGAGATCATATATCAGTCGGCATATCTCAATCCCTCATTATATGTTAATCATCATTTCTTTCCTTAACATGCCTAATTATTATTTCTTTTATTTTATTTTTCCCTACTTAGGATAGGTGCTTTTGTGTATCTATTTTTGTAAGTGTTGCAAAGCTGTTATGATTACAAGTTAAGAGTTTTATTTATGCTCAATTTTTTTTTTTTTAAAATGAGCAGTTGCACCATCTCCTTTTCTACTTATGTTAGAAGGAATTATGACTCAATTTTGAATCTTTGTGCAGGTGCATTAGCCACATCACCAACAACTACTATTGCACCTTAGATACAATTAAACAACCATCGTTCTCAAATTCTTATGAAAAACTCATGTAAATTGTATATAGCTGGGCTTAGAAACCCACCATTTTTGTTGTACATTGGCTTTTGATGTAAATTCAATACAACATAGATACAAACTGAAAGATTTATTTTATCATGTGGATTCAATTGCTTTGAATGTTTTTTGAATATTATAAATGGGTGTGTTAAATTGTGGTTACGGTTTCAAGACTTGCAGCAGAGCGCGGACAGTTCTGCTAATAACAAACATAACTGACGTGGCACCGTGTTCATCTTACGTAATCAATCATCGTTGTTGGTTATTTCTGTATAAGGTTTAGCATAGAGGTGAGAAATTACTATGCAGAAAATGTGATTCCTCTCAAAATGCAATTCATTGTAGTCAAATTAAACTATGTTAAAAGATGTGATAGCAGAAAGCCACTTGAACCTTTTTCTTTATATGTTAATGAACACTGATTTCAAACAGCATTATATTATTTCTCCCAACTAACAAGGGACTATATATTTAAGGTTATTGATCGCTGTCAACATAGTATAATCTTAAACACATTGGAATAGTCTGTTGCCGGATGCATTAACCTAATTAGTTTCTAATTATTTAGTGGGATCTAGACCAAGTCTAACAGCTCTCAAAAGTAAACGCTTATGATCATATGCATCTGCTTCTTTGTACATGTTAACTGAGACCAGACACAGAGGATTATTATGTTTGTTTGTGTGTCATTATGTCTGTGTACATATAGCAGTGTTTTAAAAAACTCCTTGCGGGGCGCCTAGGCGGTCTTGAAGGCTGGTCGGTTGGATTTTCGCATCTGTTTTGTTGGGGTGGGCGTAGGGCAGCGTCGGGGCACGCCTCGGCGGCTGAGGCACATCCAGGCGTTCAACTTGGGCCTTTTTCCCCAACAAAATTCATGTCTGCTTCTAAAATGCAGGATACTGTTCTAGTTTAAACGAAGAAGAGAGTTTCTCTCTCCAAATGACAAAGTCAAACTACAACTCTAACTCTTCGTTTATTTTCCTTTAAATTCCCTATAATAATTGCTCCACTAAGCCTTTATTTCCTTTTAAATTCCCTATAATTTCTCCACTCAACCTTTATTTCATTTAAATTCCCTATAATTTCTCCAATCAACCTTTATTTCCTTTTGAATTTCCCTATAATCGTGACATCCAGCCTTTATTTTCCTGGAAATTCCCTATAATTGTGGCCACTCACCCTTATTTCTCTTAAAGTTCTCTATAATTGCTTACAATAAAATTAATAATTACAACATTTTAAGACTTTATGACATAGTTTCTAAGTACAACTAGACTTAGTAATGAAGAAGATGATATTATATTTGATTTAGTTATAATTATATTTGTTTTACAAAGTATTATATCTATAAAATATAATTATATATGTAATATATATTAAAATTTTAGGTACCGTGAGATGAAGCCTCACGCTTAGGCGGGGCTATCCATGGGACACCTCATCTACGCCTTCGTCTTTTAATACATTGATATATATATATATATATATATATATATATATATATATATATATATATCAGTATATATAAATTATTCCATATAAAAATCATTCCATACAGTTTCTTATCTTTTGGAGGACTAGCTCAGCTCTTATGTGACATATTTTCGATTAGTGTTCTTTTCTTGGTTAATGTCAATGGGTGGATTTGACAGCTCTTTCTTGGAAAATGTCATTCGGTGTTACTTGCATATACTATATATCCATGGGATGGTTATGGTCATGAAGATTGATACGAACAGATTCATGGAGGACATCTCGGCAACGCAGCTTCTTCTCCTTTCCGGTCTACTTTTTCTGCTGCCTTGCTCTGCTTATGCTGCCTGTGACGAACTCGACCGCGACACTCTCTTGTCCTTGCCTTTCAAGGCACTGTTGAATTGGTCTGCTTCGACTGACTGCTGCCTTTGGGATGGAATCAACTGCGACCCACTTGACCACCGTCGCGTCATCCGGCTGTGGTTGCCAAAAAGAGGTATATCCGGCGTCGTCTCTTTGGCCATTACCAACCTCACCCGTCTCACCCACCTCAATCTTTCCCACAATTCCCTATTGGGTTCTCTCCCAGATGACTTGCTTTCTTCCCTCCCAGGTCTTCAGGTCATTGACTTGAGCTTCAATCGTCTCAACGGCCGCTTTCCACCATCTTCGAATGGAAGCAGCCACCTTCAGATTATAAACTTGTCCAGCAACTTCTTCAATGGAACAATCCTGTCTTCGATCCTTGTCCCATCAATATCAATTTTCAATGTCAGCAACAACCTCTTTTCCGGATCAATACCGATGAGCAACGGCAGCAATCACGCTTCCCTTACATTCTTCGACTTGTCCTTCAATAAATTCACTGACACAATCCCCCCTGGAATCGGATCATGCTTCAAGCTCCAAGTTTTCCGTGCAGGCTTCAACGGTCTCTCTGGTTCTCTCCCTAATGAGATTCTCAATCTTGCTGATCTCCAACAGCTTTCACTTCCTTTCAATAGCCTCTCTGGACACATCAGCGATGGCATTGTGAAGCTCACCAATCTTAAGATCATAGAACTCTACTCAAACATGTTCTCCGGGAAAATCCCCAGCCATATTGGTAACCTTTCAATGTTGGAAAAGCTGTTCCTCCACATCAACAACTTCACAGGTCCTTTGCCTTCATCTCTCACCAACTGCACAAATCTATCGACCTTGAATTTGCGGGTCAACAACTTGACTGGAGAGCTCTCTGCCTTCAATTTTTCAACTCTCCAACGTCTCGCCACTCTGGACCTTGGCAAGAACAACTTCAATGGTGAGTTACCTCAAAGCCTCTACTCATGCAAGTCCCTAACAGCTATTAGATTTGCCAGCAATCAGCTCATAAGCGAGATATCACCTGAAATAGTTGCATTAGAATCATTGTCTTACCTGTCCATCTCTACCAACAACCTGAGAAATGTCGCGGGGGCTTTTAGGATTCTGAAGGGTTGCAAGAATCTGACCACTCTGGTCCTGGCCAAGAATTTTTGGAATGAGCTTTTGCCACATGATAAAAGCCTTGGAGACCCAGTTGGATTCCAAAGTCTTAAGGTTTTTTCTATTGGGGGTTGCCAATTCACAGGTCAAGTACTCACCTGGCTAGCCAAGGTTGTGACTCTTGAAGTCTTGGACTTGTCGTTTAATTTTATAACCGGTTCTATCCCCTGTTGGATGGGTAGTTTGCCCAATCTTTTCTACGTAGATTTGTCTAATAACCTCATTATTGGAGGATTTCCTATTGAGTTCTGTGGGATGCCAGTTTTGACAACCAAAGAGGCCGGTGATAAGATAGACGGAAGTTATCTTGAGTTGCCAGTCTTTGTGATGCCCAGCAGCGCTACTAATCTGCAGTACAATAAGCTGTACAATCTTCCCCCAGCTATATATTTGGGTAACAACAGCCTTACTGGCAGTATCCCTTCTGAAATTGGTCGATTGAAGTATATTCATGTGTTGGACCTTAGTCATAACAACTTCACTGGCAGCATCCCGGAACAGATTTCTAACCTCACCAACTTAGAGAAATTGGACCTCTCCTATAACCATCTATCCGGTGGAATCCCTGCTTCTCTCGGAAGTTTACATTTTTTGTCTTCCTTCAGTGTAGCATACAATGATCTTCAGGGACTTGTACCATCTAGTGGTCAGTTTGAGACTTTTACCGACTCTAGCTTTAAAGGGAATCCAGGACTATCCGGCTTTCCAACAGCGACGCTCCCTTGCCCTTAGAGTCCTCCACCAGTATTTCCAACTGCTCATAAATCTAACACACAGGGAATTTTTAAAGCACTCGTCTTTGGGATCTCTTTTGGCATTTTTTTTGGAATTGGTTTTGGTCTTGGTCTGAACATTGATGATAAAAGGATTCCATTCATTGCAAGGCGTAGGAAAACTTGATGCATACGCAGGTGTTGTGTTGATGTGCGAACAATTTGATGCATGTATGTACGGATTTCATCATATATTTTAGCGTAATGCTTTTATAGCTCTAGTAAAGGCATATGTGGTTGTTTATGTAATGTAGGGCTTTATGTAGTAGTAATGAATATATCTTTTGGATAAATGCCATTTCCTCTCCTTGCAATGTTCAAGCCAAGGATTTCCCTGAAAGAGAGAATGCGCTAGGGTACTGCAGGGCAAGTCACCAAATCCAATGCAATGATCATCGTCTTTCGAAACATTGGCAAGTCTATAACACCGAATTCAATAGCAATCGGCATCCTTTCCTTCTTGCTCTGTGCATGGATATCTTCTACCAATTCTTGTATGTATTGTATGACAAAAAAGGAAGTACCATCAATGACTTTGAATTTGTGTTTCCGAAAGAAAGTGATAGTTAAAGATTATGAACAAGCCACGAATTAAACTTTTGTAAGAGGTATTACTTTAGGCCTATGTGTTTCTAATTTCCATGTGTGCTTAATCTTCTCCAGCGTTAGTTGAGGAGTAAACCCTACTAACTTGTAAAATAATTTTGTTGTTTGATTATTTATGAAAGTCCTGTGAATTGGTTGCATTTTATTTTCTTAGTTATAAACTTATGATTCACAAGCAAAAATATTTGTTGTTTTCATGTGTACCAATCCGATTGATCGATCGTAGCAGAACTCAATCCCTTAATCTTGTTAAACTATGTTCTCATATTATTAACATGGGATTTCATGTCGCTTGAGTTTAGTTTTAGGGTTAATCTCAGTTTACTACCCTGAAGTTTCGTGGTTTTCAACATTTGGTACATAAAGTTTTTTTCATCCCAGAGTTATATCTCAAGTCTTAATTTTGGGACAGTTTCGTACATCTGTTAAGTTGGTTGTTAAGTCAACCGTTAATTAATGACATGACGCCCATGTGGACAATGACTGGACGCCATGTGTCAATATGGGCCCACATAGATATTAAAAAAAATTAAAAAAATTAAAAAAAAATTAAAAAAAAAAAAAGAAGTTAAAAACTAAACCTAAATCTGAACCCTTCCCCATCACCTAGACCCCTTCTTCCTCCTCCGTCTTTGCTGACTCGGTCTCCCTCCTTCGTTTATCTCCCCACTCGCACTCGTCCTTCCCTCACCACCACTTCCCAACCTTTTTTCTTCTTCTCTTCAACAGCCACCAAAACGAGAGCTTTGAGAATGTGGAGAAGGGGATCTATTCTAGCATGTTCCACTCCGGCTGGATATCGACGGAAGATTTGAATATCGCGGCTTCTTGGTGAGGAGCGTTGATGTTGGAGCGGTTCATGTTGTACTGGCGGTCGCAGCGGGCCCGCTCCTTCTCAGCCTCGCCTTGGCCTCGACCTCCTCGTTGCGGCGGTGGGGGAGCTATCGCTGTTGCTGGAACCGCCACTTGGGGCCGAATTTGGGGCGTGGAGGGGGCTTTCCATCGACGAGACGAAATGAAGCGTCGTCATCGGCGGAGGCGGGGAAGGACTCATCGTTGGAGAAGTCGAAGACGGCGTCAGATGGGTTCTTGGAGCGGCCAAGATTGTTGAAGGTGAGGGTCCAGTTAGCGATCCGGCCAAGCTTCTCAGAGCGGGAGAAGGGGCGAAGGGGACATTTTGGGGCAAATTGGAAGTGGTGGTTGGGGTGGTGGTGCTATCCGGTGGGGAAGGGTTCTGATTTAGGTTTAGTTTTTAACTTTTTTATTTTTTAATTTTTTAATATCTATGTGGGCCCATATTGACATGTGGAGCCCAATCATTGTCCACATGGGCGCCAAATCATCAATTAACGGCTGACTTAACATCCAACTTAACGGATGTACGAAACAGTCCCAAAATTAAGACTTGAGGTATGACTCTGGGATAAAAAAAACTTCATGTATCAAATGTTAAAAACCACGAAACTTCAAGGTGGTAAACTTTTTTTTTTTTTTTTTGAGTACATGGATATTTTTACATTAGGGGGAGGGTGGTAAATTGAGATTAACCCTTAGTTTTATTATTAGGTAGGTGAAATTTAAGCGACTCGATTTTCTACACCAATTTCACACATGTATTCTTAATCCTTATGTTTAGAATTTTTTTTTAAAAAAAATTAAACGACGTCAAATTCACTACAACGAGCCTACCGGGCAATCTAAGCGCTCGGAGAACACAAAATTCGCCAACGGATAATGTCAAGAAAATAAATGTCACTCAACAAATAATTAACCGTGACCATTTTTCCTTCAAAACGGATTAATTTCTAGCATGCAAAGGGAATTGAAACTTTCCCCAATCATGCCCCACCATAACATGGTAGTTGAGTACCAAGGTTATGACTCGATGTCTTAGACTCGTTTAATTTTATAACCGGTTCTAGCCCCGGATCCGCACCTTTTCTATGTGGATTTGTCTAATAACCTCATAACCGTGGATTTGTCTAATAACCTCATAACCGGAGGATTTTCCATTGAGCTATTTGGGATACCAGTTTTGACATCGAAAGAGGTCACCAATAAAGTGGACATAAGTGATCTAAAGTTGGCCGTCCTTGTGGCACCCAAAAGTTGTCCAACCTTCGTCTTGCGATATATCTGGGCTACAACAGCCTCAGCGGAAATATCCCCAATGAGATTGGCTAACTGAAGTTTATTGCGGTTTAGTTTCAAATCGAAACTATTTCAAAACCATAAAAAAAAAAAAAAAAAACAACGTTCAATGCGGTCCGGTTTGGTTCATGTTTCGTTTTCGGTTTTAGCTTTACGGGGAATCCAGAGTTATGTAGCCCTAAAATTCTCCTGCTATCTTGCCCACAGAGCCGTCCACAAGTTTTTTCAGCTGCTCAGGAATCTAACACACAAGGGATTCTCAAATCACTCATCTTTGGGATCTCTTTCGGATTTCTTTTTTCATTTGAATTGGTTTTGGTTTTGGTCTCAGCATTGTGATAAGAAAAATTCCCTTCATTCCGAGGCGTAGGAAAAGATATGTAAACTTGATGAGCAGTTGTATGCGCAATTTTTCATGTGCCAACAATTTGATCAGTGTGCGGAGGAATTCATCGCATAAATTGTATGACAAAAACAAAGCACCATGTGTCCATCAATTACGTTGAATATGAGCTCGTTTGGATGTGCTTTTAAAATGGCTGAAAGTGCTTTTAGAGAAAATATTTTTGGATTCCAAAAGCACTTTAAGTGCTTTTTGCAAGAAGCACTAGTTATGTGCTTCTTCTAGGAAGCACTTTAAATGCTTTTCCAGGATTTACTTGCATTTTTACTAAGGATTGGTTTCAAAAATATTTTCACCAAAAGCGCTTTCAGTCATTTTAAAAGCACATCCAAACGAGCTCTATTTATTTTTAAAAAGGATAGTAAAATTAAGGGACCGTAATTGGTATCTTACTTGAGAACAGAACTCAGAATTTTGAATTTTGATTTCAAATTTTTAAATCTAAAACCTTGTTTGTTTTGTATGCAACTTCTACTGCTCAAACTACTGCTCAAACTAATCAAAATTTCTACCATCCTCTTCCAAAAAAAACAAAAAAAAAAAGGGTCGCGAACACCTATTAACATTAATGAACTCATTGTTAACATCTTTCTTTCTCTCTCTCTCTCTCTCTCTCTCTCTAGATATATATAAAATATACAGAAAACTAGATTTTAATCCCTAAATAAGATGAAGTTTAGAAAAATGTTTTATATAAGATTAAAAATTGATTTTAGTTCCTAGACTCTATTTAATGCCCGCATATGTATTTAATGTCTTTTTTTTTATTTATAATTTTATTAATTTAAATTTAATGAAAATATTATAAATTTTAATTCTCATTATGGTAAGCATCTTATATAAGAAAATATTTTCATAGAGATTTTTTCAGTACATTTATGTTTTTGCATATTTTCTTATCTATCACCAATTCATTACAATATATTTAAGTACCAACATTTCGGTATACTAGGTTAGTATAATATGTTTAGGTACAGACATTTCAGTACACTAGTTTAGTATAATATATTTAGGAACCGACATTTCGGTACACTAGGTTAGTATAATATGTTTAGGTACAGACATTTCAGTACACTAGTTTAGTATAATATATTTAGGAACCGACATTTCGGTACACTAGTTTAGTATCATATAGTTAGGTACAGAATTTTTGGTACACTTATGTTTTTACATATTTCGGTATACTAATTTAGTAAAATATATTATGGTACGGGCGTTTAGGTACACTAATTAGAGAAAGTTAAATCAAATTAATGAATTAAAATGTGTATAATAATAAATCTAAAATTTAATGTAATAACATTAAATAAGTTATCTATTAAATATAAAAACAAAAATATAATATGAATTTGAATTAAGTACAAATTAAGGGACTAAAATCAATATTCAATCTAACACCAGGTTTTTATTAAATTTTAATCTTCTTGAATGATTAAAGTTCAAAAACCCCTAAAATATATACATTCATATACCCCTCTCCCTTTACAAACTTACTGACTAGGAGGGAGTCTGCCAGCTTCTTCTATATCTAGGTCATGGGATTTCCTTGTTCTGCTGCTGCCTATGACCAAAATTGATTATGAAACCTCGTCTCTTGTCCTTTTCCGTGGCCTTCAAGGTATCATCATCGCCACCATTGAATAGAACGATCCCTATCCAACCACTAAGAGGAGGCTAAGTTTTAACAGAGAAAGAATATAAGATACAGGGGGGAGTTGGGTAAGGCTTCGTCTATCTTCGCTTGGACGAAAAAGGACTGTTTAATATCGAAAGACGACTTAAAAAGATTGGTTTTTCTCTACTTTATATCTGCAACTACTAATTTTCTTGTTTTTGTGGAAATGTGTTTCTGATATTTAAATTAGGTATATGCATGTGGGTAAAATAGTTTTATTAAAAAAAAGAGTGAACAGTTTAAATGTGGTACGTACAAATAAAAGTTCTAAACGTAAGAATCATAGTTGCATAGGAATCCAAGAAATATAAGAGATAGAATACGACAAGTACAAGAATTATAGCTCCGTGCATACAAGGAGTACTCCGCAAGAAATCACTATAAAAAGGATACGACTTAAGATTCAAGGAACCACAACAGAATTCGACAGACGGTGAAGAACGTAGATAGATTCGTACCCCAGGTTTTTCTCTTCTCTATTCTTCCATGTATAATGCCTTTATTTCTGTTGATTTCTCTCTAATAATTAACCCAATGTGTTTCTAATCTTCTCCAGGTTAGCTGAGGAGTAAACTCTAGTTTACGAAATAATTTCCAGTTGATTGATTATTTATGAAATTCCTGTGTGTTGGTTGGTTCTTATCTTCTTGGTTATGAACTTGTGAATTTACATGCATGAATAATAAATTTTATGTTTTCGTGTGCAGACCAATCCGATTGATTGACCATGGCAGAAGAATCCCATAATACTGGTTCAGAGTCTCTAGTCACCAACCTATCATCATCTCCAAACTTCCTACCTCTCACTGAGACCCAAGCTGTTGCCGAACTTGCGCCAGTCTACCTCACCAGAACCAACTATTTTCTTTGGAGGTCTTCCTTCATCCCCATTCTAAAGTACTACGACATGTTCAACATGGTGGAAGGACTAGAGCAGCCTCCACCGCAATTTCTGATCGATCGAAGGGGCAAGATCTCCACGGTTGAAAACCCCGCCTATTCGAGTTGGATCAAGAAGGACCAAACATGCATGACCCTCATCAGTGCAAATCTAGTAGACTCCACACTACTCTGTTACACACTAGAATGCGCGAGTGCTAGAGATGTATGGCTAAACTTGGAGAAGCGACTCGCTCCGACAGCAAAAGCTCACGTCCTACAACTCAAGGCTTGTATTCAAACCCTAAAGAAAGGAAGGATGTCAATGGAGGAATACCTAGAGGAGGCAGAAGGCATAGCTGACGACCTCGCCGCCGCGGGATCTCCACTCGATGACTGTGATTTTGTTGATCACGTCCTTGACGGACTTCCATCTAATTATGATGACCTTGCTACCATTATCTGGGCTCGAGGTGATGGTGTGACTCGAGAAGAATTGCAGGCTTTACTACAACTTCAAGGCTCCCGCCGCTGGGATTGGGTAGATATTTTTTATTTTCTAGTACTCATCGTTTTCGTAGTTGTTTTATGTTTATTAGTCGCTTTTGTCGATCCTAGTTAAAGGAGTGTTCCGTGTTAGGCTAAACCCATGATGTCGTTAGTTAGGATTTTTCTGTTTCATTAGGGTTTTTTTTTTTTTTCTAGATGTTCTGCAGTTTCAGCATGGGTACGGATCCGTAAAGAGTATTTTGTTGTCGTTATCATTGTTATCGTCGTTTTTAATTAGGGTACGGACCCTAAACCCTTTTAATTCCTGTTAAACCATTTTCTCCTATTAATATTTCATGTCGTTTGAAGTTAATTTTATGAATTATTTTATCTAGTCATAAAAATTTTCATCTCAACTTCGACTAGTTGTAAGGAGGAATAAAATCTATATTGTGATCAGAAGTAATACTTTTTATTCGTCACGTCTTAAGAAAAGTGACTCCATATAGTAATTATTGTTAGTAAAACCTTCAAATGATTGTCCTACTGATCTTTTGAACTACATCTACATGATCAATATAATGAAGCGATTTCAATTATAAAATTTGTGTAATAAAATAATGTCACGTACGGGAAGAATAACTTCTTACGAGTTAGGTATTGTCCTTCCAATTTCCAAGTAAAAATGTTACTTGTGTCATGGCTCTTATGAATGAGCTTAGGCCAACAATTGGCCTAGTCCAAAAATATTAGCATTGGCCCAACATAATTCAATACACAACCTAAAAGTTCCAGTCCAATATATGACAAGCGCTTCGTAGCAAGCAACGATTTAGACCATTTTACCCTCGCAGTCCCCATTGCAGTTCCATCTTATCTTCCATAAACCCTTCAAAATCCCGCATTTGGAAGCTCCTCCCCTTGACTTCCCAAAAAACCCACACGAAAACCCCTAAAAAGCTTCGATCTTTCTCTGTATTTCCCACAAATCTTTCCAACCCACCAATGGAAAAGCCAACCTTCAACAAATCCGTCCCTCAAAACCCCAAAATCCCCACAACATCCACAGCCCCAACCCCACAAAAACCCCAAAAGACAAAGCTGCCAACCGCACAAGAGCTCATATCCCACTACGAGTCCCAGGGCCTGGATTCCCAGGAGGCCTCTCTGAAGGTCATAGGTGACCTTCAGACCGCCCTCTATAGGGTCATATCTTCCGGCAGGGGCAGAAAGGACAAGATTTTGGCCGAGACTTCAAGGAAAATTGACAGCACCAACAATAGCCTTGCGATTCTGAACATGAAGGTTGACTCCAAGCCTGGATTTGGTGATGCTTTTGGAATTGGGGTTGCTTCAGGGGTCACTTTGAAGGGCATTGAGACTGTTCTTCCTCATGTGATTAGGGGTTTTGGGGAGATTTGGAACACTGTTAGGAGTGCCACTAAGGATAATGCTTGATGTTCATTTTTTTTTTCTGCCCTTTTGGGTTGGATTTAGTTGAAGGGTTTTTTGGGTTGTTGATCAAATTTGTAGTGGTAAAAGTTAGAAGGGAAATGCATTTTATTGGTGTAATATTAAATATAATTCCTTTTGAGAAAGTTAATTTGCCTTTTACATTAGCCAAGGGTTATGAACAAAGGGTTGGAAATCGATTTCAACATATAATTGGAGTTTGGTATTTTATTTAACTTGTTTTTCTTAATCATCATACGATCTTAATGATATTATTCGTCATTTGTGAAATATTTTAAGTTCCTCTCTCATAAATATTGAAAAGTGAGTTGGATGCTAAATTATAGTTGACTCATTGACTCATTATATCGTGCACTTAACCTATTTGCCCTGATATAAATAAAGTTGTATCAAAACGATAACGATAGAAAAAACTTGTTTTTCTTAACCATGCTTAGCTCACAAGTGCAATTAAAACAGTAAAATTTGGGAACGAAATATATAGTTCTGATCAACAAAGGCTCACAATCATACAGTTATGGGTAACTTTTGTGATAAAGACTGTCCGAAGGCTGTATTTCGTCGATGATTGAATAATGTGGAAAGCCACCCGCCATGGAAAATCAGAATCAATAACAAAATTATACAAACTCATCCTCGAAAATACTATCATCTACTTCTTTCACAGCTCATTTGATCACGAGTTGAGTAAAATTGATTGTGAAAATTCTTCAGGTCTCTGCAACCGTGAGTGAAGTGATTCAAAGTGGTAGAGGTCGGGGAGGTGGTTTTCTGGAGAAAATGAGCAGTCCGTTGGACCGTTGGAGGGAAGCATATCTGAATTTCAATGGTCAAGCGAACTAGAAAGAAGCCCCCGTGACTAGATATTTCGTCCAAGACCTATATGGCACACCCTACTTGAGGAATAACAATGTGGTCATTATCTTGAATATCGGTCTACAAATGCTTTGGCTTTATCCGGTGCAAAGAACCGTGCCTGCACATGAAACACCGTAATTCATTGCTAAATTTGATGCAACTCCATGGTATATAGATTAGCTGCATCCCTTGCCACTTAAACAAACATGCCTGCACGCTAGGCCAATTAGACATCTGAATTTGACATATGGTTGACACAAACACAAAAAGGATGTCATCCTCTAAATTATACGCCATGGGATTCGAAAATTGGAACGGCATACGGCTTTCCAGTAGTGTTATTGTCCTAAATTGAATACTCTTTACATGTAATGTGTGTACATGTGCAGGTTAGCATGTGTGTCTACAGAAATATACTTCGTCTGCCAATAGACAAACCTATATTTACCAGTATAAACATCATCTTTACATGAAATGTGTGTGCACTTGTGCATGTGTATCTACCGAAATATAGTTCATCTGCAAACAGACATGCATATATTTACCTGTATAAACATCCTCTCCGCTTCTCCAGCTTTACCATTTTCTCTCAAAATAATTCCCTGCAGAACCATTAGAGAGCCAACTTTAATGCAAGTTCTTCTTCATCAGAAATACCTAGGATCATCTAGCACATGCAGACTGGCCAAAATACCAATGCGAAAAAGAGTTACGCAGAATACCATAAAAATAGTTCAAGGACCATCGTTGCTATTTATATTCAGTAGGGGTGCTTTTTTTGTTAGCACTAAAAATTTCAATAAACTGGAGCACTTCCAAGATATTCACTTGACGCACTTCTTAAGGAAGCATGTGTTTCTCCAAAACACAGTAAAGTGCTTCTATAACCCTAGGAAACACTTAAAGAACAATTCTTCATAATAAAGAAGTGCTACCGAGCGAGTCTGAAGAACCTTAAAGGACAAGGCCAAACATTATCAACAGTCATGTAACAGACGATAGGTTTCTAGGTTAGAGCTAAATGACATTTATGTTGCCAACCCTGAGTTGTTTGTAGTTTTTCTTTTTCCTTTCTAAGACATCCAACTAACCCCGTGTCATTAGGAGGAACCTTATTTTTTTTTGGTTATTAGGAACTTGATTAAGGCTTTTTTTAGTTTAGCTGTATGTGAATACATATGCAGAGCACTGTACAAAGGTGAAACGGAAAGCCTTTGACAATCTTCTTTAGAAAAAGGACAGCAAAAAAGAAGAAAACCTTGGCCAAGTAACCACGGAAGTCATTTGGATGACTAGAGATGAGCCGGTCATAGACAGAAACAGCATCACTGATATGGCCCCAATCTGAATAGGCTTTTCCAAGAAGTAATTCGACCTGATTATTCGTGGCATAACAAAATGAAGGGAGGAACAACCACAAAGGATCAAATATTGGATAACAATAAGCATTTGAATGCACAATAATAAAGAACTGAACAGAAAATTTAAAACATGGGGAGAGAGAGAGAGCAAATTTAAAAAAAAATGGTCAAAACATATTCTTCTCAGTAACGCACAAAAGTGCAATAGTTGTTCATGAGCCATTTTCATGATGCCAAATTACGTAATACAATAGAATCTGTGACTCACTTGAATAGGGTCCACCTGCAAATTTGTTTCAGTCGCACTACTTCCAGCCTTTGCGTCTGGCTTGTCCACATTCATACGACGTGAGGCAAGAAGAAATTGAACAGCCTGCAATAAGTATAATTTTACTAGTTGTAAGAAACTCAGTAGAGTGTGTAGAATAAATAGGGGACAATTGTGAAGCAAAATCTCAGAACATTACTCAAACATGCGATCAGACCAATAAATAACAATTGGTGCAAGTGAGCCAACCAGATTCCGTTGGCTAGGCAAAGTCAAGCCATATGGAAATGAAATGTCATAGTCTAGAACAGGTAAAATTATTTTAGATGACAAATTTGATACCATAAAAAGATTTTTAAGAACCGTGGTAAATGGTTTGGACCCTGCCTCATGACCTCAATAAGAATGCTATCTCAGGAATATTCTGAAATCAAGGTTAATGCATTTTATTTCAATTCACAAAGAATAACGGGAAACCTCATCTGGTTTCTTAGCAGCAAGTAATGCATTCGTAAGGCCACGCAGAACTTCAAAATTGAGATCTTTAGACATCTGTCACACAGCAACACAACATTCATATTCAGAATTTTAATGAACTTACGTTAGTAGGGATTAATGATCATTATCAGCATACTAATAATATCAACACATCTTCAGTGATAGAAATTTATTCGAATCAGTTGAGCTCAGTGTTCATAGTTTCAGAGACTGACCGATGACGAAACCTTAAATGCAGCAGCACTTCCTTCAAAATCCTTGAGTTCATATTTAACCTCTCCAAGCAAACGAAAAACTTCAGGATCACTTGGTTTCTCCTGCGTAACCAATCCATTGACGTGAGATTCTCCTAACAGAACATTTTAAACAGTATGTGCTGCCACAAACAATATGCGATAAATCCAAAACCAAAAACATGACCAAACCTTAATCAAGTCTTGAAGCAGAGTTGAAGCCCGTGTATATTCTCCTAATTCTGCTAAGGTTACTGCAGCTCCCTGCAAAAGATGGCTGCCACTTGAGATTCGATGGTAGACCAGAACCATCGGCAATCAAATTAAGACCTGATTTTGCCTTAATCTTCACAATTGTAGTAATATTCTTTCACCAAAAAAAAAATGCATATCTTCTTTATTCTTGAATCTTGATTGTGCGCAGTTATTTTCTTTTTTCAAAGGCAACAACATGAAGACAGGCTTATCAAGCCATTTATTATTTTCAATTTTTTCCAACTTCACTTTTAATCCAGAACAGATGACTAGGATTAGGTTGGGTTCTACTGGATCATATCTTTAACCAGATTCCAGACCAAAAAAAAAATATAATGTAAAATCTTTGCCAACAAGGGTTATTTGAGTTGGTAAGGATCGCTCTCTTCACTAGACCAAGGCCTAGGTTCAAGTCCCGCTACTGGCAATCCCTCTTGGTGGGCAATCTATAAAAGCCAAAAAAGGGCTCAGATCCCCTCTGTAAGTCCTCAAAGAGGCTTGTGGTATCCCTTGGCCTAGGTTGGGGTAGCCTCCCCTCCCCCTAAACTTTTTTGTACCGCAATCTTTTATCAAGACTTCTCATTAAATAACTAAGGTATCATTGTCCCTGGGCTTTGGTTCTGGATGAAAGCTAACAAGTCAAACAGATTCATGTTTAAACTTTATTGTCAAACAGTTCAACCAGAATTGGCATAAGCAATTGTTATCATACATTGGTAACCCAATTATTTTTCTTGACTAGGAATAGTTTTGATGTTAATGATTGAGCATATTAAGTATAATAAGCAACAAAACCACAAGTTTCAAGCAATTGTTGACTAAATAGAGAATCGAAGTCCAACTTCAATAAGTAAAATTATATTTCAAGCAGTAGCAGGATTCAGTAACAAAGGAAGCACAATAGTGTCTTGTGTTTCACACTACAGCTCACCTCAAGAGCAGTTGGATCTTTTGGGGAGTTACTAAGCGTTGCTTCATATTCTTTCAGCCTAGTCTGACACAAACCAAAGGTAAAAGTGTTAATGATCTTTTCATGATTCCTTCATAACGCACAATAGGATTTAATTTATTAGAATTGGGCGAGTGGAAATTATAGAATAAGTGTTGATGGAGAAGTGCACAAGAGATACAATCACACCAGTGACAGAAAAGTTGGGTCACGACATTATACAAGTTTTGAGATGCAAAAACTTACCTGAAGTGACACTTTCTCTTCTTTGGACAGTTTATTGGCGGTTGCTGCAGTATCCTCAGTAGGACTCAAACTGAAAACTTGGAGACCATATCAAAATGAAATCATTCCGCTGAATATATTCAACAAACAACTACTAGAATAAGAAAATATTAAGAATATGAGATACCATAAATCCCTAATGTTTCACATTTTTTTCCCAAAATCATGTGCCAAAACTAAGAAAAGTATGATAAATCAAGCGGTTATGGGAAGACTCTAGAAAGATGGCAAAATAAAGGTTATTCTATACGTAAAAGACCTTTAATCTACTATGCCATACCTTCCAGAAGGAAGAAAGTCTCCAAGAGCAAAAACCAAACCAAAGACCACTACAGCTACACCTACTCCAATCTATAACCATGACAAACTTTGAATTAGTGATATGTATACCATGAAAATGATTCTTCATATTTATTTACAAGTCAGAAAGCGGAATGCAGAAAATATTACCTGTGCACCGAATCCAATTTTTTTCTTATCCGTTTTCTCCAACTCAACAGGTGCATCATAGTCGATTGGCCCAAATTCCTTTTTCTCCACTACCTTCTTCTGCTCAAGTGCTGAACTGAATTTCGTACACAACTGATGATACTTAATCGAAACAATACTAAACTAAACATTACAAATATGGAACCATCCCATAAGCCTTATGATATGCTAATGCAGCAATACACACATAAACTTTTACCTTCTGACTGCTGCTAGACGTTCCTCAAACTCAAGCTCAGCAGGGTTTCTCTTAACCTTTCCATCGAACCGAGAACTTAACCCGGGTGCCTCTACAAACGGAAATGTCAGCTTGAACTATATGCAATAAAAAGCATCGAGGAGAACCCACCAATCAAACAGAAATGTGGGACTACAAATTACAAAATAATGAAACAAGCCTCCAAATTGGTCATTAATTTTGTAAAATTTCTAGAAAAATTCAATTGGGTCGTAGCCAAAAATCAATACGCATATAAATATATATATATATATATATATATATGTATGTATAAGTAAATGGTTGATTCACTTACGAGTAGGAACGCCACCAGACGGTTTGGTAGTTGATTCCTGCTTGGCAATTTGGCAAATATGAAGTTTTAGCACAGATTTCTGAATCAAATCAAGTAAAGATTTCTAATTTAATTAAAACAAAATGAAAAGGATCAATCTTGGTGAACAATTGCAGACAACATGGGACCTGGCTGAGGTTGTTCTTGTTCCTGTTCTTGCTCTTGCTGTTGGTTTTGCTTCCGAAACCAGTTCTGGGCTTGGAATCAGTGCACTGAATTCGAAGCGTAACGAAGTGGCATGTCGTCATCGTTGTCGCTGCTGTTGCTGCGAACGACATGACTGGCGTTGCTGCTTTTTCCCTCGGAATTTCTCAGATTAACGGTTTTATTGTTCTTTTCTTGTGGTGCGACCAAGGAACACTCTTCTGAGTCGAAAATGTTGAATGGGCTAAGCCTTCAAAGTGGGCCCCCCAAGATAAGATTCTTGACATGTCAGCTAGATAAATGAAAGTGAAACATGCTTTTATTAGTTTTTTTTTTAATCAAACCATAAATTTTGTTTGATTAAATGTTAAATTAGCCACCGACAGAGTTCAAATTCACGTCGTTATGCAAGACCTCAATACTTTTTTACCATTGTGGTAAATTGCCACTTGCAACATACTTTTATTATTTGGATAATGTTTTGTGTTTCTCATCATAAAAAGTCATTCAATTACAAAAAATTAGTCATTCATGTGTGTCAAATAAATGGACGGTCAAAATGCCATTTGTTACCTGGATAGCAAAAAGTTGTACATCATGAATTTTTTGCCTATGTGATCTTTAAATAATGATAAAAAAAAATAAACGGTTCCAATTATAATATTTATACAATGAGGATACGTTAATTATAAGTTAAAAAACATATAAGTTTTCCATGAGGGACCACAGTCATTATCCTTTTTTTTTTTGAAAACTTTTCCTTTTCGTTCTTTCTTGATGAAATTAAAAGCTCATTTCTATGAATTAACTGCTTACACACTTCCCACTTGAGAATTAATTTTTGAAGCATTTTTACCAATTGGTCGTTAGTAGTTAGTAGTATTTTTGCTATGCCAATATATTACAATATGTAGAAGTTGACGAAGTGTTACAGCGGATGTCCTTCTCCTTTTGTTATTGATTCTCAAGGTATTAAATATCGGTAATATCGGAAATATTGGTAGTCCAGAAACATGGAAATATCGATGGAAATATCGGGATAATATCGATATCGATAAAAATTATATGGAAACCACGGAAATTGTAAGAAAAACTTGGAAATTTTTATTGAAACTTTGCAGGATGTTTATTTAGTCAATTATCTATTAGTTTATCACAAAAAATTGGAAGGAAATGCATTGCATGATGGATTTAACATTATCAAGTTGATTATATAGCGAGCTGACAAACATTGTGAATGTAGAATATTTGGTCTTCTCTTACAAAATATTTTTTTGTTCTTCTCGACAGACATACAAAAAATCGTACACACACAAACACACACACACATAAAAACCCGTACACACACACACACACACAAAACCATGTGCCCCGTGGTTTCATACGAAACCATGTGCCAAAACCGGCACGCACCTACCCACCCTCCCTCTCCTTCTTTCTTGTTCTCCGGTTCTATCCCCCATGTGAAACCAGATCCTCTCTTCTCTGTTCCCTTCCTTCCTACCCCCCCCCCCAAAACACAAAAACGCGTGGACGGCGTCCCTCCGCCCCCCTCCTCCTTCTCCTCCCCACGTCGTTCCTCCCCCCTCCAGATTCTTCTTGTTCCCCACTAGATTCTTCTTCCTCCCCCCTCCCTCCAGATTCTTCTTCTGTCCCCCCCGGGATCTTCCGCCCCCACGTTCATGTCCCCGTGTTCCCCCTTCCCCGGCGTTCACGTCCCCCACCCAAAACACCAGATCCCCCCCCAACAATCCCCCATCCTTTCCCCAAAACACCCTCCTCTGCAGATTACGTTCTCGAAGCCCCTGTGCGTTCTCGAAGCCCCTGTTCTTTCCCCCACTTCTGTGTTTCGTATTCTCATCCCGCGGCCCTTCTCCTTCAAAATATCGCGATAATTTCGAAAATATCGCGATATTATCGATATCGCGATATTTTGACGAAAACAAGTTGGATAGTAAAAAAAATATCGGTACCGTGAAAAACCGATAATATCGGCGATATTTCGCCGATATTATCGGCATTTTGTTCCTTGTTGATTCTTAACAATTTAAAATTCATTTAAAATATATAATTTGAGCTACAGAGGTCGCATACATTTTAGGTGCACAAAATTTGATCTCATCTTTCCTACCCTCATATCCAACATTCCACCCCCAAAGGAAACATCATATAATTAACATTAATATTGACGAATGCCAATTAATATAAGTTTGAATTCAAAGTACAACATAAGACAATAATTCTCGTCCATATACACGGACAACAATGAAATTAGAATCTCAAAGCTATAAATTAGATAGCCCAAACTATTAAGAAATAAAAGAAAGATTGAATGATATCAATGTTCTGAAAGACGCTAGGCGCTAGTCGGGCGGTGGGATGAGGCCTAACGCCTAAGAGACTAGGCGGGGGCCTAGGTGGACTAGGTGGATTTAAGTAAATATATTATATTTCGTGTAAATAAGTGTTTGTTTATACTTAAAATATATATAATTTCATCATAAACTACAAAATAGGATGACATATACATTATGAAGTATTGGAACATAATGAAAACATGGGGAACAAGCATATAATGTGTGTTTATTTAAGTATTCAACAAATCTCTTACAATTTATTAAAAAAAATAAAATAAAATGCAAAAAGAAAGTTATCTATTTTCTGTTTAAGTGAGTCGCAACCTAGGCGGATGCTTAGGTGGTCTCGGCAGGCATCTCAACAGATCTAGGCTCAATTTCTTAATTTTCAAGCGCCTAGGCATTAATCGATGTGGTGACCAGCTACCTAGTGCCTAGGCGGCGCTAGGTGAAGATTTTTAGAACAATGAATGATATTCACAATTTTCCACCCACCACGAATAAAGAAAATATATATCCATGTAACAATCAGGCCCTAGCTTTTTGTAGCAAAGGTCTTAAGAATCCCTGATGATGATCGCAACTATGGCTATCTTCCTTGCTGCACATCGTAGAGGAATAATCAAAATTACGAACCTCAGAAACCATCTTCAAGAACTCAGGCACCTCTAGGCTCCCATACCTTTTCTCATCTTTTCGAAGCAAGTTCAAGACCTCTTTGAAGAACTCAACATCACACGGCAACACTATGCCTCCGTTGGCCTTGAACCCGAATTCCTCCCCAGACTTGCGAAGAAGAGCCGCGAAGATCGGAAAGTTGAGGTAGCGGGTGGGGATCAGGAACCGGGTTCGATTCCACCCAATGTAAACAGGAAGGAAACCTGAGGGAGCAGGAGAAGATTTTCCATTGAGACTTATGGCCTTCCAAAGCTTCATTACTTGTTTGAGTTGGATTGCCGGCATGATTGTTTTGGCCCTTTTGCTTGTGGTTGCCATTAGGAAATGATAGATGGAGATCGATGATGAAAATGGTGGGATTGTAATATTATTAACATATGTCATGATATATATGTTGTGAACCTCAGGAATGGGAGGTGTATTTATAAGGCTTCCAAATGCGGCTTGATGGAATCTTCATGCACATATTATATATACATTAAAGTTTTGAATCGAGTACGTATAGGGTGATCACCAGCTTATTATAGCATTTACAAACACAATGATTGAGTACCAAAATATATAAGTCGTATCCTATTAAATTCTGGAATCAAATGGGCTAACCGTGCATTAATTGTACATGCATGCAGATCGGATTTATTTCCATGGATTCTACCACTAAATTTTAGGACTTATCTATATGGATTTATTTCCATGAAAGTTGGATTATTCTACGACCAAAATGTGATTGAACACGCAAAATATCCGACCATGTAAATTAATCTTCATGAGCTAGGAAAAATTATTGTATGATATGGTTAAAGAGCAAAGTTACTGAACCGACTTATGATAATATGATAAAAAAAAAAAGTTATTCTACCACATTTTTCATGCTACATTTGTATTACCTTTCTAATATAGATAGATCCACATCCATATTAGTAATCCATCCATATATGTTATATTGTAATTTTTTTTATTTTTTGAAAAAACGATATTTTAAGATATTCTAATTTACGGAAAAAAATATTCAAACTCAGGTTCAAGAAGACCAACGCACTAAAATGGCTCTTGAACCACACTACACAACAATTTCCCATGTGCTTGTGCATCTTCGACTAGTTGTCGTACCCATCGTTGTATCCGAAGTCTAGTTAACAACATTAGGAGTACAGCAAAGGATATACATCTGGAAACCATTAGAGTTAAGCTAGCATTTCATATTGTCGTAACTCACAAAGTCAAAACCTCAATTTCTAATTAGCTAGGTAAGGCTTAATCCCTTTCATCCAATTGCCCACGTATTGTTATGATCGATCTCTCCCATATTTTACACCCTGGCTAATGCAGATGCGTGCACCAAGTTGTATTTTTAATTATCTTCGAGCAAAACAAAAGTTCAAAGCATGTTTTAATTGGTCCAGCCCAAAAAAATGTACAAGGTGACTAGTAAATGCCTCTGTTTTATTAGAGTACTTTGACGTCCGTACGGCTGTATTAAAAATCTCAATGTAAATGGGATCTGATTATTCGAGTGCTGTTATCCTAAACTCATGGTCCAAAAGAAAAAATGGGAATCGACTTTCTGATTTTAATTAAACAATAAAGGAGAAAGTACAAAACAAAAGTTAAATAATCACAGTTTTCTGAAATCATGAGGTCTAGGAAGAGATAGGATCCTTTTCGAATCCTCTTTGTGAAGATTCTAGAAATTCTTTAATTCTGTTATTTCATCGTACAATGTATAATAAAAAATTATTTAAAATTAAATATAATATCTGACGAAAACTGATCGTATGATGTATAATGAATGAACAGGAGTGAGGATTCTATCTCGTCTAACGAGAGTGCTTGGTGTTCTAGTTGTGTGTTCTAGTCCAAAACAAATATTCATGGACCACAGGCAAGCTGCGACTTTCAGTTCTTTCAAGAAAGAGCCAAAGAGAGAGAGCAATGCTAACATATGTATCAGTGTCACTTTACAAATAATACGTGCTGATATTTTCTGTGGTAATATGTATTATATCTACATCTAAAATGATATGGTATTGAGCCTTTGAGTTTAACGTTTATTATTTAAGTATTTAATTGAAAAAGCTTACTAAATAAATAGTTTATTAATCAAGTAATAATATTACTACTTTAAATAATTTACACTAGAAAGAGGAAGAGAGTTTAAATCCAAGATGCTTTACGAGGAACACCACCAATCATTAGGGCAATCTTCTATATTTGTATGTGTTTACTAAATACGTAAAAGACTAGTACAATGTTGTAATTCTGGATAAAAAAATTTAGTATCGGCGCATAAAACATTAGCATAACGGAGAAATTGTACTCCACAATTACTGATTACATTCCTAACCACACATGTCATGTGTGATAAAACTCAATAATCTTGTCATGCTATAAAAAATGTGGCTAATATATGTGATTCGTAAATGTGTGGTACACATAATTGTATAAAGAAAATTTGTGAAATTGTTTCATGAGCTCATTAATTTATCATTACACCATAACGATGCTAAAAAAAAGCCAAACCCCCTAACTATTAACTATTAATTGACCAAATACATAATGGCCGCCAAGTATAAGCACGTAAACAAGCCAAATATGGAGGTCGTTGTGAGAATTGCATGGCAGAGCACTCACCAAATTTGGTCTCGAATGGTTTGTTTGAATTCCTCTTTATATGTCACCACATTACAGCCAACTTAACGAACACTCACAAACCAATCATGACCAGTCCGTCTCCAATTCAAAACTTGTGTTTCGCAGAGAAAGAGTTCTTTCTTGCATTGTAAGAAACTTTTTCTCTGCGAAAACACTCAAAAGAAAGAAAAGAATGTTTCGTTTGTAAATAAATATGAATTCTTCTTATAAATCATAAAATCCTTTTCTGCTGCATGCATAGCTCTCCAACTTTCTAACCCAATATCCGAATCCATAACTAATTCATCATCGTCATCGTTCATCCTCAGCAGTGCAATATGAAGCAACAAATAGCAAGGCACATTGCATGGCCCAAGAACATGAACATTCAGCGCCTGTGGGTGTGGTTGCCCCCACTAAACCACAAACCAGGAGCTGTTACCGGGAAGAATATGGCGATAAGCCTCTTGGAATCCGGTGAGAACTCCGATGGGTCATTGCTGGCCGGAGAATTGTCCGACGGCCGGCGCGGGGGAGCTTCAATGATGCAAGTTCCCAAAGGGTTCTTGGCAGTTTACGTGGGGCCGGAGCTTCGGAGGTTTGTCATCCCCATGAGCTGTTTGTCATCACCGGATTTTAGGGTTTTGATGGATAGAGTGGAAGAGGAGTATGGGTTTGAGCAAGAAGGTGCGCTTAAGATCCCTTGTGATGAAGAGGATTTTGAGCATATTTTGATGAGGTCTTTGGCAAACTATAAGAAGAATGATAAGAAGAAAAAGATCTAACAAATTGCTGTAAGTAATTTTTTATTTAATCCTTCTCCTATTTTAGGCAGAAGCAGAATGTGTACAACCAAGAATGTGTATAAATTTGACTCAGAATAATGACATGACTGAAAAAATTTTGTTCACTTTTAATTGACTTGGATTGATTTACATATGACAAATAATTTTCATTTCATATGTAATAAGGCTTATCTTGGTTTACTTTCCTCTTCTTCTTTGTCATTTTGTTCTCATTTCATTTACTTGAATTGATTTAGAGTATCTTCAAATGAGACGTCAAATTCAAAACATCAACTTTTAATTTAATGAATGACTTGGCAATTTGGCATACTATCAATATTTTCCTTTCACTCGATATGCCAAATTTTTTTATGTTTTTTTTAAAACAAAAATAATAAAAGTTGGGTTGTTGTTGATTTAAAAATAATAAAATAATACTTAAATATGCCAGCATTTAAGGTAAGGCAAGTGGAATGCCTTTGAAAATAGCAAAAACCATATTTGAAGACAACTTCAAATTTGACATCTCTTTGTCCATGTCAACTTACCCTTCTTATCCATGTCAGCTTTGACATCTCGGTTGGAGTAAATGGTATGTTATATGTTACTGTTATATGTCTATGTGACATTTTTAACATCTTCTTTAGAGATGGTCTTAGAAATTAACTACACATTAGTTGGTAAAAATGTGGTGTTTAATTAATGATGCTAAAAGCATTTTGAAATAGACCCGCAATTAAACAAAACACTTCTTATTACTGGTTTTTGGAGAAGTGCTTATCTTGCTTCTAGGAAACATTAGCAATTGCATCGTTTGAGAAGTGCTTTAAAATGTTTTTTGAACCAATATTCTTAGTAAAGCAAGTTAATCCTGAAAAAACTCTTCAAGTGTTTTTGAAACCCAAAAACATTAGTTTATGGGTTTGTTTGATAACCATTTTTTCTTTTTTTAAGTTTTTAGGTTTTACTTTTTGAGTTTGAGATATGGGAGAAAAGTATATGGCTGGAAATGAGTGATCAAGACGATGTGGGGTGCGAGGAGAAGAATTAAAACAAAATCTTGATAGTTAAAACAACTTATTTTGATTTTAGTAATTGGTTTTTAGTTTTCATTTTGTGTACCTTACACATTTCTTCTATATCTCTCCCACCAACATCCTCAACTCTTCTAGATCCCTCGTTTTTCTCATGTACTTTCCTTCCCGCTCTCTCTCTAATACAAAAATACAAACTAAACACTAACAAAAAATAGTTATTAAACAACCCTAATTTTTTAATACCAAAAATGTTCAACCTGTTGGTGTCAAAACTCGGACAAAGCCTGACTGAGTTCAACACATATTTTCCCCCGAGTGTTGCTTGCGGCCTCAATGTCACCAGATGGCTTGAGAGAAAGAGAGAATACGCAAGCCATTGTTGGAGGATGCTAACAGACAGTAGTGTGTATAAGATTGTGCTATGTTTGTGCGTAAACCTGACTACTTAACCCAAATGATTGTGCACCGAGTGAGACACTGGTTCAGTTAAGACCTTTTTTTATTCCTTGAGCAAACGAGGACTTGAAATCCAGTGCAAAGTAAGTGTATGCCTAAGTAGTAACTGAATAAGAAAGTAGAAATGAAAATAAAGGGGAAATTGGATGTAATCATTCCATGATGGAAGCAAGATTACAAATGTTTACAAAAGTGATTATAGGATGATAAGCCAGTCTACATGACTTGAAAAGTAAATAAACTTTAAAATATAAAGAAAGTAATAAACTCTAGTACGATTCAAACCATGTTAGGACAATATAACGCTAAAGGATTCCACCGAGAAAGCTGTTATCGGACTGGACTAAAAGGGGAACATTGCCTCAATCAAGTGATCAAGATGGTTGGAATTGCATGTCAACCGAATCATAGCGTTGGTGTTATAGCTGCAAGAGTTTTAGACCTCAGGGATCATAGGCAGTGTTTGCTTCGAAAGAAGGCTTTAAGATTGTAGCTGAAAGGCTAGAGACTTTGCTGAAAATCAATTTGGGTTGTGCTGAAAAGCTGTTGGGTTGATTGAAGAATCACTTAAGGTTTGTATAAGATTGATTTTGACGAAGGTGGCTTTATTTATAAGCATTAGAGAAGGATCAACCTCTATATATCTTATCGTTGAGTTGAAGCAGGGGTAGATTGATCATTTGGTACTAACAATTATAGCAATTCTTGGTTGGTGGCATTCAATTGTGTCCTGTGGCATTTCACAGGATTGCTATGGTGGCATCCTGACATACAGTGGCGAAGCTCCGTGGCCGCCACTCCCCTCGCCAAAAATCAAGCCTAGGAGCTGTGGTTCCGCCCTTCCGGTCTCGTCAAAAGATCTGGTTTTCTGGCCTTTTGGGTTTCCCTGCTCTATCGCAGCACAGGCTGATCGTGGGCTCTTTTTTTTTTCCAAAAAAAAAAAAATCTAGGCCAAACAAATGAGGAAGGAAGATCTGCATTTTGCTGCTTCTGGAGACTGGAAATGTTCTGTTCCGTTTGTAACGAAGAAGAAGAGAAAGGAAAAAGAGAAAGGAAGAGACTTTCTCTCTCCTATCCCACCTCACGTGACTTTTCAAAATTACAATTTGTTATTTTTTTTTTAATTTGGCCAATCAAATTGCCCCACCTAACTGATTTATATTGGAATTTGTTTTATTTTTTAATTATTGTCCAATTAATTTAATCACTCTTCCAATTTTTTTAAGCCATTTGTTTGACACTGTTATTTATCTTAAAATTCACTATAAATTTATACGAGCTTCAAAAAATAATTTGTAAAATATTACGAACTCGTAATTATTTGTTTTTTTTTTTCTCTTACCATCAAATTCAACAAAGTAATAAAGAAAATTTGTCAATATTTTTCTATATTATATGTTTTATAATCAATGTTTTTTGGATATTATAAGCTATATAATAAATAGACAATTATTTATACGGTACATAATAAATTTATTCAAATTTGCCTAGGTCCTCGCCTAAGTGTAAAGTCATGTCCATCATCTTTTAAAACTTTGCTAATTATACAGTTAAGTAATAGAACGATACAACAAGAAACGGTGCTAAATCATCCTTCAAATAATATTGTTGTTCAACCCTCATTCGACTATTTTGAGCAGTCCAAATCCTCTTTGGAATATTTCGGTTAGTGCAAATTCTCCTATGAATATTACGGGTAGTTCAAATAATCTTCTTGCAAAATCCTGAACTTAGACCCCGAATGAATGTTCACATTTTTTCAGGACCCTAAATTTTTTAAATTTCGCCCCTCCCCCCGGAAATTCCTGGCTTCGCCACTGCTGACATAGCATGTCAGTTGACGTGTTCATTGATGAGTCAATTTTATATTATATATTATTCCCTATTCTTGGTATATTTTGGTTATTATTTTGGTGAGATTTTGATGTTTTATTATATGTTTTTAATATAGGACGTGCGGACTTGTTCGGAGCATAAAGTAACCAAACGGTGGAATTTTTGAGTGATTTTAATTGGAGCGGATTTGTCCGTCAGTCAAGAAGATGGTGTCAAAATTTCATAATTTTATCCCGAAGCATCTGATTGTGGCGAATTAATTTATGGTCAGCGCGCGGTGCTGGCAGATTGGGTTACAGAGCTTGGTTGCGATTTTTGGGCTGGAAGATGATGGATTTTGGATTTGGGTTGTTCTTGAAACTTGAAGAAGAGGTCCTGATCTTTAATTTGATTCGTTTTGGGCCTGTTTTGGAGCCCTGAAGGTCCAGAAACGTGGCTTCTCCTTTGATGGGCAGATTTCTTAATCCTAATAGGAATGTAATTTTTAGTTATCCTTTTATTATTTTGTTTCCTAGTTTTTAGAAAACCTTTTCCTATGAGGGTTTTAATTAGGAGTAGTATAAATAAGGCTTTCTAGCCATTGGGTTCTCTACACACACACAACATTGAGAGAACTTAGCAAGGCTTTGGAGAATTTCAGACTTTTTACCTACTCAATCTTTTTCTAGTTAATGATATTCTTTTTAATTTTTATTATGAATATGCGTAACTAATTTTCTCTTTGCTAGGGTGAGGCCAAGATCCTTAGCAAGAATACGTAGTTTCTTTTAATTTGCTTATGAATTTATGCATGCAAGTTTTGAATTATTAATCACTGGTTTAAACTATCTAGTTTTTTTAGTGATTCGCGACCATTAGGGTATCTAGGAAAGTAATTTGATGCAATTTTGGCGGAGGGCTGTCCCTGAAATTGATTAAGGCTTCTTGTGGTTAATATGTGTAACCTCTTAGGATGGACGACACGTTTTAAGGGTTATATGGTTTTTCAAAGGGTTTTCATAAAGCTTAATGAGTCTTGCATGTTCACATTCGATCTGGACGCCACAAACGGGTTGCATGTTAGATATACGTTCTACGTTGGAGGTTCCAAGTAGGGCATACTTTAGGAAAACTTAACCTTCAAAATAGGCATGTGTAATTCATAAGTAAATAGAGGAACTACATAGGATTGTTAAGGTGACGGCGGAACCCTAGTGCTTTCTCACTTGAATTCTAAAAATTATTTCCTTCTTCTCTTTCTTGATTTTAGTTAAACCTTTTAAATAAAATTCAGTTTTCTTAAATTAGGGCATTAAATCACCTTTTTCCAATATTTTGTTCTCAATAATTAGTTGGGTTTTGGTTTACATAAATTTATTTAAATTAATCCCTGCGGAAACGACCTTACTTGAGCCAACTATACTACAACAACCTTGTTTCTCTTGCAAGTATTCTAGGTATTTTTAACTCTTTTACCCAAGTGATAAAAATCATATCATTCATCATCATTTAAGGGGCGAGATATTCCGGGTCTAGTTGTCTGCATGGCAGATGCACTTCGGAGAGGATCGGCTCCAAGTCCTCAGATGGCTGTAGAGTGATGTGCGTTGGTCGTCTGAGCCCTAGGACAAACCTTATTTTTATGTATGACCCAAAACACGATCATTTCAAGATTTTTTACAATGCGAATAACACCTCTCTTATCTATATCCCACTATATAACAAATGAACAAAAATTAGCAGGGTCCCATGATTCTTCATGAAAGATGCGCGGATATGCGAACTTTACACCTATATGATTAAATTTTCATTTTTTTTCCCTTATTGTAAATGTTAGTTTGAATTATAAAAGATTGATACTGGACAAGTAATGGAGTTGCATGTAAGTTTTAATAGCTGAAGCTTGAGGTTTCAGTGTCATGATCAGTGCTGGCAGCAAAAGGACAACTTACAATCCTTAAACTGCCTTATTATAACTATTTATGTTAAATGTAGGTGCAGTTTGATTAACAAAAACAAATGCTACTTGCATTTTGATTAACAAAAACAAATGCTACTTGCATTTCCCACAAGTCCAGTTACCAGTACAAACTAAGCACAACATTGGTTATTGGAAGGTGCTGCTGTTTGGAAATTTTTTAAGTCTCTCTGCAAAACCTGCGTGTCCAGTAGTTTTTCATCAGTTCCCAACTTGGCTAAGCAATAAGGAGATAGCTAGTCAAAACAGCTATAATTTATGGGAAAGGAATTCAAGATATGCATGCCTAGGTGGCTGACATGTTGCCTTGATCAACTAACTTAATTTATATTTGTTTTTTGGTTTAGCATTTGATAAACCTAATTTGAAGAGGCACCATCTGCTTTGCAGTGGACTGCAGTGTTGCCTGACTGTAATTAATAACTTAACAAAAATGTTATTTTTACCATCTATTGTGGGTCATATCTTAAAATATTTAAATATGGTACAAATAGATATAAACGTAGCACAGCTCATAACTTAAAATTTTGGAGTTAGCCTATCTTGATTACTCATCTGAGTTGGTTCCTGAAAATTAGATATGTGAGATTGTTCAGGGAAATTTAAGATTCACCCTCAAATCGACTGCTGATAAGAGTGACTGGCTCAAGATTATTTAAACTACTATGGAAGATGGCATTCGGTTGGTGGTGGAATCGGATTTGAAGGGGTTGATTCAGATGTTGAACAAGGAGGCCATGGCTGATGTGTCTCTAGAAATTTATCTCCATGACATTTGGAGAATGGTGAGTTTATTCTAGTTGGTAAAGTTTTGCTTTACCCCTCGGCAATGCAATTGTGCAGCTCATTCGGTAGCGGCGTACGTTGTTAAGCATAGCGGGAGATTTGGCTGGGATGAGTTAGGTCCAGAGTTTCTTTTTAATATTTTAGCAGAAGTTGCAAATATAGTTATTCGTATTTAATTCAATAAAATTCTATCTTTCGGAAAAAAAAAAAAAAAAAAACTCTTCCTGTAATGTAGAAAAATTCTGACAAGCTCCCTCACGTATGACAACATTTCAACTCTAGAACTTGAACAAATATATTGCGGGGCGGTTGGACCCGAGAATAGCATACTGTGATACCATATTATAATTGGAATATGAGCATGCAAATAAAACAGAGAGAGTATTAGGCAAGACTTCAATGTTAGATTCTTACCCTAAAAAATTGTCGCATGAAAATAGCACTCTTTTGTTGGGTTTTCTTGGGTAGGAAATAAATAAGTGCTTGAACTGGTGTTTCAGTCTCCCACTCCTCTTCATTTAGCTCATCAATGTTCTTGCTTGGGTAACCATTCGATTTGTTATTTGCTAATAACAACTAGCCATTTCTTCAAATGTATTGGCTAGCTACTGGAAAATGGTCATCTATTCCAGTTCTCAGCATTCCTGTCTTGATATTGTTTTCTTCCAAGACAAAGAAAGTCATCAATTAACTTATCATATGAAGATTATTTGATTCCTCACTTTTACCACTGATTTTACTCTCTCCTATTTGGCTTGGAGTCAAATTTTTGGATATAATTTTTTTCCTCTTATCACTCATTCATATATAGGATGAAAATTACAAAAATTACAATGACATTGTAGCCTATTTTATCTGACAAAGGGAATAGGGCCGGCGGCAAGGGTAGAGAAATTGAGAGAGATGTGTTTGTAGAATTGTAGGGGAATGTGTGTGTTATCCATCCTACATTGTGCCTTTATTTATAGTAGTAAAAGGAGAATATATTCCTTCATCCCCAAGTAATACAAGTTGTAATTGGAAAGAATAACTAGAATCAAATCTAATCTAGGATTTACACAATCACACTTAAACTAGGAAAGTTTACAACACTCCCCCTTGAGTGTGTAAATACTCAAGGTAGATTTAGCATCATGCAGAAGTTGAGGAAGTACTCATGGCACTGATTCTAAGGAACAACGCTTATTCTCAATAAGGTAGGAACTTGCATAAGTAGTAAGTCTCACTAAAAAAACCCTAAGGCTATGGCAAAAACCCGAGGAGGGACAAAATCCATAGTCTATGGAAAAATGCGTGAGAAATGCAAAGTCAAAAGAAACGTCTACGAGTCGTCATCAGGGATATGACTAGCCCAAGGTGGGTGCCTCGTTAAAACCTAGTTAGGTAGCAAAAACCCAATGGGAAAAATGTTCCTAATCGTAGGGAAAAAGAGTACATTAAGATCAAGCAAGTATCTTCAGGATACTCCCCCTGAGTTTGACACAATTCCAAAAGAGAAATAGCAATGTTACAACTCAGAAAGTTTACGCATACCAATTCCATGAACAAGCTTCTGAAACGTCGTCTTCAGCAGTGATTTGATGAAGAGGTCGGCTAGATTGTCTTGTGAACGGATTTGCGTGACTTCAATCTTCTGATGCTCTTGTTGTTGATGTGAAAAGAAAAAGTTTGACGTAATGTGCTTGGTGTTGTCTCCTTTGATTTAACCATTCTTGAGCTATTTGATGCATGCTGCGTTGTCTTCAAAGATCGTTGTCGAGACATCAACGGCGGGATAAAGATCGGAGGAGCTTCGAATATGGCCCACAACTGTTCTCAACCAAAAGCATTCCTGAGTTGCTTCATGTAAGGCGAGAATTTCAGCATGGTTAGATGAAATGGCAACTAAGGTCTGTTTAGTTGACCTCCAAGAGATTGTGGTGCCTTCAACGGTAAAGACATAACCCGTTTGAGAACGCACCTTGTGCGAATCAGATAAGTATCCTGCGTCGGCATAACCAACAGGCGAGAATCGACTCGAGAAGCAGGAGGTGTGGCATCACTCGAAGATCCATGGGGATAGAACAAGCCCAAATCCGTAGTACCCTTAAGGTAACGGAAGATGTCTTTCAAGCCAATCTAGTGTCTGCGCGTAGATGCATTACTGTATCTTGCCAAAAGATTAACAGCGAATGAGATGTTGGGTCTAGTGCATTGAGCTAAGTACAATAAAGCGCCTATCTCACTTAGATAAGGAACTTCAGGCTCCAAAATCTCTTCATCATCCTCATTTGGACGGAAGGGATCTCATTTTGCATCTAGCGATCGAACGACCATAGGAGTACTCGAAGGCTTCGCTTTATCCTCATTAAAGCGGTGCAACACCTTCTGGGTGTAGTTCGATTGATGTACTAGGATTCCATCCGAACAATGCTCTATGTCGAGACCGAGACAGTATCGAGTCTTACCTAGATCTTTCATCTCAAATTTCGTCTTCAGGTGCGCGGCAGTTCTCGCGAGCTCTTCAGGATTTTCGATAAGGTTTATGTCATCGACATATGCTGCAACAATCACAAATTTGGAATGTGACCTCTTAATGAACACACAAAGGCATAGGTCGTTGTTCGCATATCCCTGACTAGTCAAATACTCACTCAGACAGTTATACCACATTATTCCGGATTGTTTCAAACCATAAAGTGAACTCCTCAGCCGAATTGAGATAATGTTCCGGGGTTTGGAAATATTTGAACTAGTCAATGTAAGTCCTTTTGGAACTTTCATATAGATTTCTGTATCAAGATTCCTATAGAGATACGCGGTTACTACGTCCATCAGCTGCATATCTAGTTTTTCGGAAACTACCAAACTGATAAGGTAGCGAAAAGTAATCACATCCATAACGGGTGAATAAGTTTCGTCATAGTCAATCCTAGGGCGTTGTGAGAAGCCTTGTGCAATAAGACGAGCTTTGTAACTCACAATTTCGTTCTTCTTATTACACTTCTGAACAAAAACCCACTTGTAGCCAACGGGCTTCACATGTGGAGGAGTATGAGCTACAGGTCCAAACACCTTACGTTTCACAAACGAATCTAAGCTAGCATAATAGACCGAAATCTTACGATTCTCAGGAGAAGGATTCGTCTCTTCAAGAACGCTTCCATAATCTAAAATTTCCTCATGAGTTGGATAGAATGGGTAAGCAATAATCGGATTCACAGTAGGTTCTTCAGGACCTTATGCCATGGATTTCCTCTTCCGGGGGTGTGAATCCTTTGAACCAAGAGGTCTGCCACGCTTTTATGTAAGGGCAGATGATTAGCTAGCCAATAATGTACGTGGATCACCAAGATTGGCGTCCCAGGCCTCAAGGAGAGAAGTTCGTCGTACATTTGGTACATCCATCTTTGCAAGCATATTCGCAGCTAGAATATATGATCATATCACGCACGCTAGATCAGTGAAAGCATCTGGCATGCTCTGAGCTATGCTTTGGAGATCTAATATGCGTTGCACTTCAGTTTCAAACTTAGCGGTATGGGGATCTAAATGAGACAAAGTGGGGGTCGTCCACGATAATTCGCGTCATTTTTCAGGTACGTTGACGTTCTTATCTCCCCCTAACGACTGGAAGACTGTCTCATAGAAGTGACAATCCGCGAAACGAGTGGTAAAGGGATCGCCTGTCAAACGTTCTAAGTAACGAATAATCGAAGGAGAATCATATCCGACATAGATTCTCATCCTTCGTTGAGTCCCCATTTTTGTACGTAAGGGCGACGAGATCGGCACATATACTGCAAAACCAAAAATGCGTAGATGCTATATGTTAGGTTCTTATCCAGTAACCAATTGATGGGCACTAAATGGTTGTGTCGCAACAGGCCTCAGGCGGACCAACTTTGCTGCATGCAATATTGCATGGCCCCAAGCAGCATCAGAAGCTTGGTACGTATGAACAACGATCAAGCAATCATTTGTAAACGCTTAATGAAAGCATCTGCTAGGCCCTTCTGGGTGTGAACATGGGGTACATAATGTTCAAATTCAACCCCAACCGACATGTAATAGTCATCAAAAGTTTTAGATGTGAATTCTCCAGCATTATCCAATCGAATAGATTTGATCGGATAATCAGGGTAGTGGGCCCTGAGCTTGATAACCTGAGCCAATAATTTAGAGAATGCAGCGTTCCTTATGGACAACAAGCACACGTGTGACCAACGTGTGGAAACGTCAACCAAAACTATACAGTATCTAAATGGTCCGTAGAAATGGTGAATCGGTCCACAAATGTGCCCCTAAATCTGTTGTAGAAAAATGGGAGGACTCGAACAAATCTTGTCATAAGAAGGCTTAGTAATAAGCTTTCCCATTGAACATGTTTAACATGTGATTCCTTGGATCGAACCTAAGCTTCGGGTTAATGGATGCCTGTGTGATGATTTGAGGATACGGCGCATCGCTATTCATCCAGGATGTCCTAAACGATCATACCAAAGTGTAATTTTGTGCGTGGTCCCAGTAGTAGGGTCGGCCACATAATGGCATTCTATGGGGCGTATAGTCGTAGTATACAGACCACTCGGGATACGCTTCATCTTCTCTAGAATACGCTTTTGGCCATATTCGTAGGAAGTTATGCATAGAAATTCAACTTCATTTTCTACATGGGTTTCAGCATGGTAATTGTTATCTTTAATGTCCTTGAAACTTAACAATGTTCTTCCAGAACATGGAGAATAGAGTGCCTTAGCAACGGTCAAGATTGTACCATTGGACAACATTATACGTGCCTTACCATATCCTTCAATCAGGTTGGATGAGCCTGAGAGGGTTGTCAAAGGTGCATTCTTAGGTATGAAGTTAGTGAAATAGACGCGTCCACACAAAACGATGTGCATGGTTGCACTATCTGCCAGACAACTAACTTCCCTACTAGTTATACCTAGAATGAAAAATTAATTTGAATAGGTCACATGCATAAAAGTTCTAAAAACAAGTATGAATTCAAAATAATTTTATTTATTCAAGGATGGTAATTAATTAAAACTTAATATCCAAAAAACATATCACCAACAAATAATCCAAACATAAAGGAAAATTGTTCAAAAATCAACCAAAAAACAAAATAGGGGTTCGGCCACTAGGTGGAATTCGGCCCTATTGTCTTATTTCAACTAAAAAATAAGTCTATGTCTAAGATTCTAATCTTCTATAGGGGTGGTATCTTCTTGAAAGTCAGAAACCTCCATCTTTGTACTCTTCGGTTCGTCCATTTGCACGAAGTTTGATTCAAACTTCTTATGACGAGAATGATATTCATCTACAACCTTCTTGGGAGCTCAGTAAATACGGGACCAATGGTCTTTTGAACCACAGTAATAGCACATATCCGCATCTATGGTTTCAGGTGCTTTGCCTTTATTCTTGAAGTTCAGGACCTTGGGAACGAGGTTTAAGTGCTTCTGGGCTTTGTTTCCTCCCTTGGATGGGCCTTGACTCTATTAACCTTGGTGGGATGGCTTCTGGCCGCCTTTCCCATGCCTATTTTGGCGTTGGTTTGTGCTATAATGTGCATCAGGCACAGCAGTCGCCCCAATAGGTCGAGCTTGATGATTCTTCATCAACAGCTGGTTTTGCTTTTCAACAAGAAGTAAAATAGAGATCAAATCCGAGAACTTAGTGAACTTTTGAGCTCTATATTGTTGCTGCAGAACAATATTAGAAACATAGAAGGTCGAATAGGTCTTCTCCAAGAGATCCACTTCGGTCAAAGTTTCGTTACAAAACTTGAGAAGTGATCTGATTCTACAAACTTCAGAATTATATTCAGTCACAGACTTAAAGTCTTGGAAGCGCAAATGCTGCCAGTCATGTCTTGTTTCAGGCAAGAATATGTCATTTGGGTGATCAAAATGATCAGCCAAAGCGACCCATAATGCACGTGGATCCTCCTTAGCAAGATACTCAGTTTGCAGAGCGTCATGGATATGTCTTCGGATGAAGATCATAGCAGTGGCTTTTTCAGCTTCACCAACAGGGTTGTCCGTCTCTTCTTCAATAGCGGGACGCAAGTTCTTTGCAGAAAGGTGGAGCTTCACATCTTGGACCCACTTGAGGTAGTTCTTTCCAAAGACCTCCAAAGCGGTGAAGTCGAGTTTGTTCAAATTCGACATGCTCCTATCACAAAATAAATGGACAAGATGTGGTTAGTGTAATGGAGAAAAAAAATCAATCCATTCACATAGGAGTAGAACATACAAGTTCTAATATACATGTATTGGTTTAATTTTGCATGAAAAAACTTCGGGTTTTCATGGGCGATGTTTTTAAAGAAAACTTCAGGTTTTCAAACAAGGCATGTGTATAAGAAACTTCATATTTCGAAATAATTATGAACTTCAGGTTCATATGTTCCTGCAGGCAAACACAAATATATACACACAAAAATATGCAACAAAATATGCAAATAGAACTTTTGGGTCTATAATTGAATTAATTATTTGGACTTCGGGCCAAATTAAAGTGTGGATGAAAAAATATAAAACCCATTGGGCCTAAAATAATTAGGCAAATAAAACTCGGGACCCAAAAGAAAAAACTAAGCCCACGAGTGGCTTAAGAAAATGGGTGCCATGCATTCCAGGCCTAAGAATGGGCTGGGTTTGGTCTCGGGTGGGACTGCAGGCTCATGGTGAGAACTGGCAAAAAGATGGGTTGCTGCAGGCAAGCCCAAAAACAAAAACAAAAATTGTATTTTTTTCTTCTTTGCAGGCCGGGGGAAACAGTTTGGCCCTCAAGCCCAAGGGGGTGAACGGATTACCTTGAAAGAAACGAGAGTCGGGCCTAGGAAGGACGCCATCTAGTGCGTCGCAGCATTTGGGGACACCATGGCCCTTAGGTTGGTGTCTCGCGTGGGCCGAGCTAAAGTGTTTTGGGTCACTGTAGGTGAACCCAAAGAAAAGGAAAGCAGGGCGAGAGAGGGAGCCCAAGAGGGCTCGGGTTAGGTCCAAAAAGCACCCCAGCCATAGCCAGGTGTGCTCGCCGGGAAAGAAAGTCGGGGTCGCCGCTTCAAGGGGCCGTGCTTTAGGACGATGGTGCTCGGGGTGAGTCTATAGGTTGTGGGGAAACCTTGAAGGAGAACGGAGATTTGAAAAAATCTCGACATTCTTTGTAAAACCCTAGAAATTCGAATCGGGTTTTCGAAAAATCCGATGAGATTCAATTGAATCTCGGTCAATCAATGTCGGGGACGGGCTTCAAGCTGTCAAACATGGTGACCCAAGGTGTGAGGATGGGCTGCAGGCCATCCTGCGATGGTGGAGACGCCATAGAAGGCGTCAGGGTTTCTGGGTTTCAACCTGGAGCCCGCGGCTCCGGCTTTGTGACTCAATGATTGGCTTGGTTCAAGGTGCGAGGTCATGGGTTCGAAGAACCCAGACCGTGATTCCCAATTTCTCTTTTCTTTTCTTTTTAAATTCAATTCATATATTATTTAATTTGATGCATATGCAATTCAATAATTTTAATGCATGTACATATATTTGATGCAATTCATGGCAAATATCAAATTCACATAATTCAACAATTATGAATATAATGCATACACAATTTATGTAGAATCTAAAATTCGAAAAACGTAAAGTTGGGTCATGCATTATTGTGAATGTTCATGCTATCAAGCCTGCAAAAATATCGAGATAAAAACCATTGTTTTGAAAGAACCTGATTGCATGATGATATTGATGAACTGATTTGATGCAGAAAAATTCTTCAACGTCATATTCCTAAGCGCAACGGTAGGAGCGTGCTGATAATGTGTTGCAGCCTATTTTATCTGACAAAGGGAGTAGGGCCGGCTGCAAGGGTAGAGAAATTGAGAGATATGTGTTTGTAGAATTGTAGGGGAATGTGTGTGTTATCCCTCCTACATTGTGCCTTTATTTATAGTAGTAAAAGGAGAAGATATTACTTTATCCCCAAGTAATACAAGTTGTAATAGGAAAGTATAACTAAAATCAAATCTAATCTAGGATTTACACAATCACACTTAAACTAGGAAAGTTTACAACAAAAGACATTTAAATTTAAACTGAATAAAATTTTGGCTCTTCAAATTAAGATGGAAGTTTCATATCATTTGCACTAATATGGTGGTAGCTACAACATAACTTGGGTCTTAATTAAAGATCTCCAATCCAACTATTAACTAATAATTTCCATGTAGAACAAGAACTCTTCCTTATTATTCCTCCTCTAATCACACTCTGCCTTCTTTCCATTACATTTATCTTCACAAAATAAAGCAAAAGAAGGGAGAAAAAAAGATGGTGAAGAGCATATAATATCAAAAGTATTCGTCATCTGCACATTTGAGGGTGATGAGGTGTAATCTCACAATCTGATGGAGACGAGCAAAAACTAATCATGTCTTTCTCTGCATTAATGAATCCAAACTCATTGTGCAAGGAAAATACCTCCCTTTTCTCTTCAACCATCTTCAAGATCTTCTCAAACACTGGCACTTCACATGGAATCTTGAGCACACCTTCTTGCTGAAACCCGAATTCCTCTTCGGCTTCCTGGAGCAGAATCCTAAAAGCTTGGTGACCCAAGTACTCAGTTGGGACGACGAATCTCTTCAGCTCCTTCCCAACACAAATTGCAAGAAACCCTTTTGGCACGATGACATTTTGAGCCGTGGAAACATCTGAGAAAGAGAGTGTTCTCTTGAAGAACTTCATGCTTCTGCTGCTGCTGGTACTAGTGGTAGTGCTATTGGCATTATTAATTATGCTATAAGCTGATGAGGAATTGGTTGTGGTGGTGTTTTTAGGAGCGTTTGCTAGCTTTTTCCACTTCTTTAAGATCTGTTGGAGCCTAACAATCTCCCTAATCTTGTTAGATTTCTTTGAATCCATGAAGCAGAAACGGGGGCTAGTAGATGCAGAAAAAGCCTGGGTTCTGTGGTCTTTGGTGTGAAGTCTGAAGCAGGTGGCAGGATTTAAAGGAGTTGGGGAGGCTTCGAGTGATGAATTGATTGGAATATTTTAATACTAAGGGCTAAATATTTTATATTGCATAATCATTAAATTTCGGGTACGTCGGTTGCTGGGGCAACTGTCTCAAGAATCATAACCCCATCAAGGTCTTTTGTTGTTTAATCCCGAGGAGGTGCCCGGTGGCAGCTGCTGCCTTCCAGGTTTCTGAAACCTGACTACCTTGGTTTTTGCATTTTATTTTACTGCTTTATTTACTCTCCCTCACTCACCACTCTTTCACGAGCACTAGCATGATTCATAGCTCCACCCTCAAGTATATAGGAATTAGGGGAAATTGAAAAAAGAAACCCTTATTCTTCTTCAATATTTTACATATATATAGCCAGTCGAGGCCCCATAAAGCAGTGTTTGAATTACTGGTTAAAATTGTCGTAGTCCAAAGATAAAATTGACAAAGTCTTCAGCATGCATGTCCAAAATTTGGCTACATTTCAAATTAAATTAATTCATGTTTTACCAGTTTAAACTAGTTCTATTGATCATGACAATAATGATTAAATAGCATTACAAAGATTTGCTATAATATTCCACAATTTAAGCTTATAAATAATCATATCCCAAATAGAATCTAGTAACATAGGGAATTTTCATTGCCCCTACGAACTCATATTAATGTGTTCAATATACATATTTATATATATATATATATATGTTTAGCCGTACACCTTTTATTTTCACTAATATGTTTAGCCAATTCACTCCATTCGATCGATACATACATATATGATCATTTCCTCTAAGTTGATTAGTTAATATTCTAGTGATTCACACTCACTCAATTTTTTAGAGAAATTCTTGCATGCAATCAGCAATCAGAATATCTTTTGAAGACATGTAGTAAAAAGGTTATTATTTTTGAATTAAAGTTGAGTTACTTTTACCTCTAACTATGCTCATGCATGTTTGGATGTCAGAAAACTTTTGGAAGTGTTGTAAAATTGTGAGAATGAATGCCCATAGTGAGGAAGACTTGAAAATAGTGATGTATTTGTTGTTGTGTAATGTTTCCAAAAGTGGCAATCATTTCATTTGTTTGGTTTGTCACGGATGTTGCTTTGTATAAAGAGCACTATGTATGTGATCGTAATACACACTGCAAAAGAAGAGAACTGAAAACAATAATATCATTATCCCTCACTTCCTCTTTTTACCTGCAATCATTTTGTGTTATAGTTACGAAACTAAACAGTGTGATATTTTGCACCTGCTTCGCTCTTGTCCCCAGCAAATGTTATCTTTCTAACTTTTGCCTATTTATAACACGTTATTAGTACAACTCTCTAACCTTAACCAGTTCTCATCTCCTTTCACCGAAAAATGCTTCCTCCAAGGATTTTCCTGTTCTTCTTCCTTCTCTGCCTCACCTGCTTGATGTACCATTGCGAAGAACTGCTAGCACCATGCCTGCTTCTAGTTCTCAATATAACAATTACTTATATCTTTAATTTCTTGTTTGGTGTAGCTCCTGATTACTAACTCAATGTTTATTTATGTTAATTTTACTGCAATCGAAGATGGTGCGATATCATCGCCCATCTTGAACTGCAGATTTAATTTTACTGCAATTTTAGGTGGTGCAGTATAATCGCCCACCTCGCTTTGCATGTTTAAATTTTCATGCTGCTTGAGTGGTGCGGTATAATCGCCCATACTATGCTATATTGTTTCAATGAGAGTGGTGTGGTATAATCACCATCCTCATTAATCATGTAAATCTCGAGCCTAAAGTTTCGAGTGCTTATCATTTTGGCCTAAAGATCAAAATGAAAAATTTGTAAGAACCAGAAGTTCTAACACTACATTCCTCCAGAATACATATTATTGCAAATTCTTACACATCTCATTTTTCTTTCAGAAAAGAAAATGGCGAACTTGGCGAAGCTTGATTTTGTTGCCCTGGATATTACTGGGAAGAACTATCCTACCTGGGTAATGGATACCAAGATCCATCTGAAGGCAAGGGATCTTGGAGAAACCATTACGAAGGAAAACAATGCATCCTCTCAAAATTGGGCGAATGCCATAATCTTTATCCGTCGCCACCTTGATGAAGAACTGAAAACGAGTACTTAACGGTTGAAGATCCATTAGTCATCTGGAAGACAATGAGAAATAGATACAATCACTAGAAAACGGTGATTCTTCCAATGGCTCGTTATAAGTGGACACACCTAAGGATCTAGGATTTCAAGTCACTTGCAGAGTACAACTCTGTAATGTTTAGAATTAGTTCCCAGATGAAGCTTTATGGGGAGACCATCACTGAGGAAGATATGCTGGAAAAGACTTTCAGCACCTTTCATGCCTTCAACGTGCTCCTGCAGCAGTAGTATAGAGAGCGAGGCTTTACTAAGTACAACCAGTTGATATTGGTGCTCCTTGTGGCTGAACAAAACAATAAGCTTCTGATGAAAAATTATCAGTCCCAACCTACTGGATTGGCACTATTCCTAGAAGTGAATGCTGCTTCCCTCGAAGTGAACACCACATCCTCTCATGACAATAATAACAAATGAGGACGTGGCCACAAGCGAGGCCGGTGGAACGAGAAAGGCAAGAATCATGGTGTCCAGTTTTACAACTGGGTTCCAAGGCATAATTCAGGCCCGAGCTTCAAAAATGTAAATCGCCACAAAGGTAAAACCCATATGAACAACACTCCTAGAAACCCTGAAAGAGCCTGCCATAAGTGTGCTGGCAACGGGCACTGTGCGCGTACCTGTCGTACCCCAAAACATCTGGTAGACCTGTATCAAGTCTCTCTTAAGGAGAAGGGTGTCGAAACCAATTTCCTCGACCAGGCTAAACCAATAGATATACCTGATCCAGTGTTCGATTCATCATGGCAATTGAACACAACCCACCCAGATGTCTCAGACTTCATTGTGGAAAGAGGGAATGAAGTGTATCGGTTCGATTGAATCATTTATGTTTGATGTGCTCTTATTATCTGAACTTGTAGTTTAAAGCTCGCATTTCAATTCAATAAAAATGGCATTTCAATTTCCTTTTATTATGAATAAAATGTTTTTAATTGTGATTCCCTTACTCAGAGAACGTGTATAAAAACTATGGTTATTCTCAAAACAAGTGTAATGGCGGAGATATTTGTCTTGCAGACAGCACAACCACGCATACTATACTTCGAGATCGAAAATATTTCTCAAGCTTGATGCTTACCAAAGTAAAGGTAACAACAATATCAGGCCAGTCAGATGCAATTGAAGGCTCAGGAAAAGCCCAGATCATGTTACCAAATGGAACAATATTGTCCATACAAAATGCATTGTACGCTACTCAATCTACTCAAAATTTGTTGGGTTTTAAAGACATACGTTTAAATGGATGCCACATTGAAACGAAAAGTGCAGAAAATGTGGAATATCTATGCATTACCTCCAACGATACCCAGAAGCGTACATTGGAGAAGTTGTGTGGTTTATCGAGTGGATTGTATTATACATACATAAAGACAATTGAAGCACATACTGTCATGAACCAGAAGTTCATTGATCCAAAAATTTACATGCTTTGGCATAACTGTCTGGGTCATCCAGGATCCACCATGATGTGTAGAATCATTACCAACTCTAATGGACACCCATTATTGAGCAGACATATTGCTATCTCAAATGAAAACCCTTGAAAGGCTTGTTCTCAAGGGAAGTTGGTAATTAGACCATCACAACGAAAAATTGATGTTGAATCCCCATCATTTTTGCAAAGAATTCAAAGGAATATTTGTTGGCCTATTCAACCACCTTGTGGACCATTTCGATATTTTATGGTTTTGGTTGATGCATCTACCCGATGGTCACATGTTTGCCTCTTGTGTACTCAAAATGTAGCTTTTGCGAGACTTCTTGGTCAGATAAGCACAGTTCCCAGATTACCCCATTAAGTTAATCCGACTTGATAACGCTGGTGAATTTACATCTTAAACCTTTTATGATTACTGCATAACACTAGTCATTGATGTTGAGAACCTTGTTCCTCATGTCCATACTCAAAATGGTCTAGCAAAATCATTTATCAAGCGGCTTTAATTAATAACTCGCACTCTGCTCATGAAAACAAAATTGCTAGTCATGGGGAAATGCCATCTTACATGCTGCATCATTGGTTCAATTGAGACATATAACCAACCACCAATACTCCTCAATATAACTCGTGTTTAGGCATCATCCAAACATTTCACATGTACGAGTTTTTGGTTGTGCTGTTTATGTGCCTATTGCATCGCTACAACGCATTAAAATGGGACTTCAGCGCAAACTAGGAATTTATGTGGGTTTTGATTCACCATCTATCATTAGATATTTGGAACCCCTGACAGGTGATATGTTTACAGCTCGTTTTGCGGATTGTCACTTTGATGAGACAGTATTCCCATCGTTATGAGGAGAAAAGATTGTTCCAAAAGAACGGCAAAAGCGAACACGGGTTGTACCCACCTTATCTCATTTTGATCCACGAAACACTCAATGCGAAAATGAAGTGAAAATGATCGTTCACCTTCAAAGTATTGCTAATCAAATGTCAGATGCATTTAATGACGCTACGAAAGTGACAAAATCACATATACCAGCTGCAAATACGCTTGCAAGAATTGAAGTCCTTGTTGGACAAAATAAAGTGGCAGCGAATGATTCATCTGGTGCACGCCTAAAGCGTGGTAGACCCATAGGTTCAAAAGATTTAGCCCCTCGAAAGAGAAAGATGAGGGCACAGCTGAATCCAAATGAAATCATTCGGGAAAAGAAAATGAATGACAAATCCACAATTCATGATTATGTACTTTCAGGAAAGGAAAATGTCCTTGATAAGACACATGTCCCTAAAGAGACAAAAGTACATGAAAGCAAAGAAATCTCCATAAATTATGCATGTACTAACGAATTGTGGGATCGAAATGAAATAATCATAGACGACATGTTCGCATTCACAGTAGCCACTGAAATCCTATTAAGTGATGATATTGAGCCCCGCTTTGTTGATGAATGCAAACAGAGACAAAATTGGCCTAAGTGGAAAGATGCAATCCAGGTATAATTAAATTCCTTGGAAAGGCGAAGTGTTTTTGGACTGGTAGTCCAAACCCTGCCTGGTGTAAACCCAATGGGTTACAAATGGGTATGCACAAGAAAACGCAATGAGAAAAACAAGATTGCAAGATATAAAGCATGACTTGTTGCACAAGATTTTTCACAAAGACTTGGAATTGATTATGAGGAGACATACTCTTCTGTAATGGACACAATTACGTTCAGTTACTTAATAACTTTGGTGGTTTCAAAAAATTTGACATGCGACTTATGGATGTCATCATCGCGTATCTATATGGAGAATTAGATATTGACATATATATGAAGGTCCCAGAATGACTTAAGTTGCCTGAAACGACTAAAAACCATAAGGTATACTCTCAATCAAATTAAGGCGATCATTATATAGGCTGAAGCAATATAGACGAATGTAGTATAATTGTCTCAGTGAGTATTTAATCAAAGAAGGATATACCAACATTGTCACTTGCCCTTATGTGTTTATTAAGAAATCAAATTCTGGATTTGCTATAGTGGCAGTATATGTCGATGATATGAACCTAGTTGGAACCCCTAAAAAGCTCAATAAAACTGTTGAGTATCTGAAAAGCGAATTTGAAATGAAAGACCTTGGAAAAACAAAATATTGTCTCGGCCTGCAGATCGAGCATTGTGCTAATGGAATTTTGGTCCATCAACCAGCTTACATTGAAAAAATTCTTAAGCGATTTGGCATAGACAAGGCTTATCCACTTAGCACGCCAATGGTTGTTCGTTCTTTGGACATTAAGAAAGATTCATTATGTCCAAAAGAAGATGATGAAATGGTCCTTGGTCCAGAAGTACCATATCTGAATGCAATAGGTGCTTTATTGTATTTAACACAATGGACTAGACCAGATATAACTTTTTCAGTCAACTTGTTAGCAAGGTATAACTCTAATATAACAATTCGTCATTGGAAGGAAGTCAAAGATATTTTACGATACCTTTGTGGGACAACAGATATGGGTCTCTTCTACTCAGAGAAATCCACAAATGACCAGATCCTTGTTGGATATGCAGATGCTAGTTTTCTCTTTGATCCGCATAAAGCCAGCTCACAAACTGGATATGTGTTCACTAATGGAGATACAACAATCTCATGGCGCTCAACAAAGCAAACATTAGTTGCTACATTTTCCAATCACTCGGAAATACTTGCTTTACATAAAGCAAGTCGTGAATGTTCTTGGTTAAGATCAATGATCCATCATATTCGGAATTCATGTGGTCTACCTTCAAAGATAGACACTCCAATTGTCATTCATGAAGATAATGCAACCTATGTTGCCCAAATGAAAGAATGATTCATCAAGGGCGATAAGACTAAACACATATCTCCAAAAAAATTCAGTGCACATGAGCTTCAGAAGGCTAAAATTATTGAAGTCAGAAAAATCTGTTTCAATGAAAATTTGGCAGACATGTTCACCAAATCTCTACCAAAGTGCACGTTTCAGAAGCTAGTGCAGGGTATCGGATTACGTTGGCTTACCAATCAATTAAATTTGAAGAATGCGGAATCAGAGGTAGATACATATCAGGGGGAGCATCCATCATACATAGCTATTGTACTTTTTTTCCTTCGACTAGGATTTTTCCTACTAGGTTTTTCCTATCAAGGTTTTAACAAGGCAACATAAGCATGATTAACACTAAATCAACAATCCAGGTAAAGTTGTACTATTTTTCCTTCGTTATGGTTTTTTTCCACTGGGTTTTTTCGAGCAAGGTTTTAACGAGGCAACTGATGTTGATATGTGGGCATCCAAGGAGGAATGTTGTAAAATTGTGAGAATGAATGCCCACAAGGCATCCCGGTACTGTTCACTTTAACGAAAAACCATATTTTTACACTAAAAAAATCAATTCTGGTATTCACTTTCCCCTTTATTTTGTCATTTTCGTTAAAACTCGAAGTTTTCAAACCATTTTCATTAGTTTTCTCAATTATTAACTCTCCAAGCTTTTCTGTCTTGATATCCACACTGGATGTATAATAATGTTTCCAATTGAATTTCTTTTTAGATTATTAGGTTTTGAGATGCTTAGAAGATCGTGGAAGATGGCACCCAAATGCTATTCCATGTGATATGACCTTTATTTTAATCGAAAATTAAAGAGAAATGACCAAATAAAATAATGGTTCCCCTACAAGTTGACACACAGGTACATAGAGTGAACATGGAAGTCCTTTTCATTCTACCTTGATAAAAAGGGTTTGAAAATTTTGAATTTTAACGATAAGGACAAAATAAAGGGTAAAGTGAATAGTATCAAGATTGACTTTTTAGTGTAAAAATGTGGTTTTTCGTTAAAGTGAACAGTACCTGGAGTTTTTTGTTAAAATTCCCTTAATTATATGGCCTTTTCTAATGGGTTTGACTAACACTGGATTAATCAAATGATTAGTTGTGGCATGTTGATGTTGATGTTCGTACAAGAAAACTTTGTTATATTTTAAGATGGGAAGAAAAAAAAAACAATTTAAGTTTTATTTATATTTCTTTATTGGAGAATTTTCCAGTTAATCAAAAAAATAAAATACATATTAAAGATATTTTAACATCTCTCATTGAAGATCAATGCTTTTAATTAAGGAGTCTATTGGAGATGATTTTATTACAAATGATATTGTACAACAATTTACACCAAAAGTAAGAAAAAGATTTTGAACTTGAGACACGATAAATTGAAAAGAAAGTCGCTAATCACTACCATAATCCACCACATTCAACTATATATAATGCATTATGAAATAGATCCCAACTAAGTTTAACAATTAACAAATTGGGAAAGAAACTATGGGTTATGCAACCAACATGTATTAAAATAGGAAGTAATAATGCACAATAATTTTTTGGTCAAAGGTCAAATTAAGGAGATGAACAAATCGTACAATTAGATGCAAACGGGTTCTTTAATAGGAACAAGGATTCTCGCCGGATCCATTTCCTAGGAATCCTAGAGATCTCGCAATTGTGTTCGTTCATCATATATCGTGTGGTCAGTTTTCGTTAGGTACTATTTATATTTGAATTTTAAATTTTAAATTTTAAATGATTTCTGACCGCATGATATATGATAAACGGACATGATTGCGGAATCCTTAAGGAATGGATCCGGCGAGGATCCTTGTTCCTTTAATAGGGCATGGCTTTGGTTATTATCTAGATATTGGGATAGGTGTCTTTCATTACCTTAAGCATTGGATGGATGCAAAGCACATGATGCATGGAGGTGCTTTAAGAGCACAAAATCTCCGTACTTCAATTCTTTAACTGTTAATTTTGGCTTCTGCGAAAGGCTTGGAATCTAATGTAACTTTTCTTTGTGTTCTTGATCACATGACATGAGCTCCCTTGGTTATGGGCTTTAATTAAACAAATGATTAAGAGATCAAATAAAGAAATATAAAAGCTCTTGATCACTACTAGAAATTTGGCTATAAGCCACCCTTTTCATTGGTGGCTATTGTTAAATGTTGCCACTCACATTGATGGCAAACCTCTATGGCCACCAAGCAGCCACTAAACTAGTTATGTGGCCTATGTAGATGACTCTATTGTAACAATAGCTACAAATATTGCATTGGTGGGTATGCAATCAAAGCCACCCTAATTCACATTGGTGGCAAAGTTGCAAAATAATATTTTTTTTTTTTTTTAAAAAAAAAGATGCCTCTTGGGGCACCCAGATTTGAATATAATATTTCCCTTTTTTTTTTTTTTTTTTGGTGAGGAAACAAATTGTAATATCTTTGATATAAGAATATACTACAAATTTGCATAACTGATCTTTGATACAATTTTGAACAAATGTTGGGACTCAAACTTCGAAAAGTGTTTGAACACTCTGTTTCCAAAGAGCTTAATCATGTCATGCCAATCTCTCTCTGGCGATCAAACCATTGTCTCTGCAGGTGGGAAGTTTGAGCTAGGTTTCTTCAAACCAGGTCAGCTTTCAAACAACTATATAGGTATATGGTACTCCAAGCAAGTAGTATCTGAGAGCAAGTAGTATCTGAGATGACTGTTGTTTGGGTAGCAAATAGGGAAATACCAGTCAAAGGCAGCAGTAGCAAAGAGCAGATGATGATGCCGCAATGGGAGTTCAAACTAAACAGCAAAAAATTAGAGAGAATTGAAGCAAAGAAATAGCCAAAAAATTACATTCACATATCCCAACACAATATAAAACAAACAAAAAATGGAACAGAAATCTGGAAGAAGAACAAATCGAAGCACAACTCTGCTGCACCGAATAAAATCAAAGGTAAGTCTTGATCGCCAAATTTCGAGCGCAAAAAGCTGATCGCTAGAAAGAAATACAAAAACACATTATTACTGAAGTTTTACTTGCAGCTCATTAGCATAGGCCTATGCAGATGGCTCTAGATTTTTACACAAATCTGGAGGGCACCAAGACTACCAACCAGATTGGTTTAAAATTAGAAATCATACAACTGTAAATGCTATCATGAGACCTATTGGTTAAAAATTATGTAAATTGTGCACGGTATCAAGAAATGAGAAGCATATGGAAAGTGAGTAGTTACTTGAGCTGGGAGTACGAGTAATGTTTTTAAGAGCAGCAGAAGTTTTGTTGGATTGAGTTGGTTGCAATGAGATGTCTTCTTTCTACATACAAAGAAGTTTCAGATGTATATCAAGAAAACGGGGAATGACTGCAAGGACTCCATAGTATTACAATAAACCATAAAAGCCTAAACAAGAAATCATCTACTTATATAAGAATTGAATTTCACTAATTCACTTGGGTCGGTACTTAGATTATTCAGTCCAAAGTCTCTGTAATATGTCCTGGAAATGGTTGGAAGCTACTCTAGATGCCAACAACAATTTAATATGAATTTGTCAAAAAAATAAATTACATCAAGGAAACCTGTTGTGGCGGAAATGATCCAAAGCTATTCCAAATGCCAACACAATAATAATTAAGAAGCAATTCAACATTTATTTTTACCCTCAAGAATACAAAAGAAATTCTGAAACTTAAGAAAATTCTCACAACTTGATATTATATTAATGACTACAGTTTGCAAATTGTAGGGAAATCAAACTTTGTTGCACAATGCTCCTTGCTCATGTCTATCATGATACACGATCAAACTACTCCAACATGCAAGAAAATGCAAATGACTTCGTCCATGCTTGTAGAATTAAAACAAGGTACAAAAAGAACCAAAATATACAATATATTCCCAACATAATCAAACTTACTTGCAGAAAGCTCTTTGCTCAGTGTGTTCTGCACAACAGAGGGGCAGAATAAGTTAGCAACCAACAAGAAAACATAATAAAGGGAATAATTATATGATATACTTGAAAAAAAATTCACCGCCACCATCCTCATAAGCAAGAGCAATCACATTAAATTCAAGCCCACACACCTGGAATAAAAATAACAAGACTTAAGTTAAATTATTATTATTACTATTATTGATAAAGACAACTAATTTAATATGGACTAGCACATGCCAAACCAAGCTATTAGGAATCCTTTGAAAAAAGAAATGGCGTGCTTTGATTTTTACAGTAACACTCGTAAAATTGATCAGAGATATCCAAATTGTAAAAATTGTATAAATCCCGAAGAAAACAAAGCTTGCAGCTTTGTAATACATCTTCCAAAGGAGTATAAATAAATTCTCAGTCCTATTCCAAATTTCCAATAGAATAAAAGACAATGACAATTTCAAGTTTGAAAAAGTTACCATCAGACAGAGCATATTTCTGATTCCCATCCCACATCACCCACATACGTAACATCCATCAAAACAAATCAATTTCCACCTCGGACGGTTTATACACCACAAAACCTACGGCAAGTCTAATGAATCACAGAAAACTAGGGGACTGCATTGCCTGGAACAAAAACATTGTATAAACAGTAAAGCACAGGAGACCGGGGCACGAAATTTCCTAGAACGAAAACATTATACATATGCTAAAGCATACTAAGCCAGACAAATAGAAATCCTAAAGATTAAGCATTTTAATCAAGCCAAAACACACTAGTTTATCCAAAGGATTAAGCCACACAGCAGCAAAATAAACTAGTAATTAATTGACGCATGTCATACTTAACATGGTAACCATTCAATATCCAGCATACTAAAAAACAGCAGCAAAGTCTCGATGATCAAATTTCTGAAAAATTATAAAATACCCTTTAACTTCCAACTTCTTAAAACAAAGTCAATAACCCTTAAACCATAAACCGAAACGGAAACGAAGAAGCTAAACATGTCCATTTTTCGCCTTCCATTTGCCCCAAATCAACGGTAAGACTACTGGAACCTAGCTCGAGCACCACGACCACCAGACTTCTTGGGCTCACGGCGCCTCGGATCAGCAACAAAGAGGGTCCTGACATACCTAACCAGAATGTCCTTAATCTCCTTCTTGCTCTGCTCATCTACATATTTCTGGTTGCAAAGCGATGAGAGCCTTGGTGATGCTCTGGCGGATGGCGTAGATCTGGGAAGTGTGACCGCCTCCCTTGACGCGATGCGCATGTCGACATCGGCGAAGCGATGTCGTCCGAGGAGTAGGATGGGTTTGTAGTCCTTGAAGCGGAGGATCTCGGGCTCGACAAGCTCGATTGGGCCGCCGCTGGGAATGAGAGACAGGGAGTTTGAGAGTTTCAGCGCAGGGAGGGGAGAGAGAGGGAGAGGCTGGTTGAAAATTAGGGTTGGGTTTTTTTTTTGGATCAATAAATTAGGGTTGGGTTAAATACAAAATTTATAATGAAATAAAAAAGTAGAATAAAAGAAATTTTAAGAAATAAAGATATTTAACAGCCACCAATCATTGGTGGCTCAATATTGAAGGCCACCAACATCAACGGTATCCCATGGTAAAGCCACCAATAAATAGTAAGAGTAGCAGCTTTACATCTATGGCCACCAATTGCAAAGGGTGTGTAAAAAATGGTGGCCTATGAGCTAAATTCTAGTAGTGGATGCATGTGTAAAAACAGGCTACACGTACCTGGTTATATAGTGCCTCCACAGATTATGATCAATCGACACCATATATACTTCATTGGCAGTGGCACACACAATCATAATCCTTATATCAATAATCTATAAAATTTGATGGAAAGTCTATTGAGAGACGATGCAATAGGTACATTTGGAAGATAGAAAGGAAAACGAAAAGGCTATATCTGTATAGATTGAAATTCCAATTAGAATGTCAAACAATGTTTTTGTCAGCTTTGCTGTTTTCCAGTGCTATACAACTAAAGAAGTTTTTTTTTTTTTTTTTTTTTTTTTTTTTTTTATAAAGAAACCTCGACTGAATGATATTTTAGTGAAATAAAAAAAAATTACATCAAGTCAGAAAAGACGCAAACCTTACCCTCATAAAAGAAAGGAAAAAAAAAACAAGCAAAGAGTGGAGGGTATAAACCTAACCACTCTTGAAATAATTAAGATATAAGCAAAAGAGGAGGGACATGAAAACAAAGTCTAGCTAATAGGTAGGAATCAGGGCTGGACCGGAAGCTTTGGAAGTCCTGGGCAAAGCCTAGATCTGGCAGTTTCTGACACAACACGAAAACGACACGAAAATAACGGGTTTCAGGTCAACACGATAACTTATCGGGTCATTATCGGGTGACCCGTTAAGGACCCGTTAATAACGGGTTCTTAACGGGTATACATGTGGGTAACACGTGGGTAACCCGTTTCGACCCGTTAAAAAAAACTATTTTGATCATTTTAAAATTTAATTACTAAAAGATTTATTATAAAATACAATAGCCATATTAATATATACAATATATTCTATATTAAATATATAGTTTTGCATTATTATTCTATTTAAGTTTAAAAAAAAAGTTTTTGTCATTATTTATTTTTATTATGAGAGTTCCTTATTATCATTACTAGGATAAATTTTACTTAACATGTTGTTGTCCAAAATTAAAATAAACTAGTATAGCATTTTCACAGGCAAGAACTAAGAAGACATACATACAAGTATGAAAAATGTGAAAGAATATATAAATACTCGTGATTCATCATTATTCCTCCACGAGTAGATAATGATTACACTTACATTATCGTTTAGATTTTTAAAATCCTCCAAACCCTCATGAATAATGTTTTTTATTTGAGGGCAAAATTAATAAAATTAATAAAAATTATTGTAGAAGTGTAAAAAATGTTAAAAAAAAATACAATCACTCATAGTGACAAGCTTTACAACTTTCATGAAGGGGTCAGCTTCGAAATCCAACACTATAATCCATAAACCTTAAATTTATATTTAACCGTCGATTGTCATTTACATTTTATTCTTCTTACTGAATTTCATTTTTAAAATTTTCTTTTTTGAATACATGATCATCTGGCGGATGTAAGAAGATGAACAGTTCAGATCTTTGATATCACGTTTCGATATTTACGGTTAACTGAAATATGAGTCGATGTCATATAGTTTGTAGAAACTTTATAAACATCAAGCAATATTTTCACTAACCGTAAAACTCTGAATATAATATCAACGATCCAAACCGTTCATCTTCCTGCATCATCTAATAGATCATGTTTTCAAAAAAGAAAATCTGAAAAAAAAACAAATTTTGATGAGAACAATGAAGCATAAATGTAAATAACAATCAACGGTTAAATTTTGATTTATGATTTATATGATTATAGCGGCGAATTTCGAAGTTAAGCTCTTCATGAAAGTTGTAAAGCTTGTCATTATGAGCGTTTATATATTTTTTTCTATATTTTTTTACACTTCTACATTAATTAAAAAACTATTAAAGACTTTAGGTAAGTGAAAATATACTTAAAAGAAAAATGCGTTTTTATGTTTTGGATGTGACAATATGGTATGTATATACTTATTTAGTATTATGTTTTTCATTTGATTATTTATTGGTTTAAAATATATTTTCCTTAACATGTAACGGGTCGGGTCATATTACCTGTTAATATTATGGGGTCGATTTCGGGTCGGGTCATTTTACCCGTTTATTTTAACGGGTGTTACACGACACGACCCGTTAAGATATCGGGTATGACACGAAAACGACACGAACACAGAAAACACGACACGAATGCCAGGTCTAGCAAAGCCTACAAATGTGCCCTTTCATATATTTTATTTTTCAAAGGTAATAATTTTATTAAATTCGAATGAAAATGTTTTCCCTTTTATATTGAAAAGATACAAAGATTTCTCTTATGCATAGCTTTTACGGAACTCTTATACAAAGACTTCTCTTATACAAATATTAAATATGACAGTTTTTTACGGAACTCTTATCCTCAACAAGGAAAAAAAAAACTAGGCCTCTTAAAGATAAGAGGTTATGGGAAGTGTATTCATCTACAATTGGCAATTGCAGGCTTGCAGCAATGTTTTAAAAATGTAATAAGTTTTCCAAGATTATAAGCTTCAAGATTGATGAATATTTTTGGGAGTACGACATTTTTGCACAACATTTTAAATACTATATGAGGTGAAAGCTGGTGCGTACATGTCATATCAATGGATGAATATTTATGTTTTTGGTTGTAGATTGTAGGGAAAAAAACACCTCTCTCTATCGGAGTATATCTCGCTTTTCCTTTCTTTCTTGATGATCACTTGATAAGTCAAGTGATCGATGAGAAAGAGAGTGATAGTGAGATACAAGAAGATAGTTGAAGTTTTATCATAAAACCAATTAATAATATAGAGAGTAATCAAACTTAATTATAAACTCATGCAAGGTCCCTCATCCCATCCATGTGGGATTCATTCTCAACACGCCCCCTCATGTGTGGTGAATTTTCAAGCCTAACACATGGACAACACAAACGATGTGACATGGAGCATGTGTGGTAGTTGAACCTCACGTGTGGAACAACCTCTGATACCAGAAAGTTAAGCTTCCACCATAAACCAATTGGCATTATAGGAAGTACCTTAACTTACTTATAAGCTCATACAAAGTTCATCCTCTCTTCAATGTCTGAGTCATTCTTAACAATATATCTTCAGTACATGAAAGTTTTCTCTCTACATATTATTTGATACATCATATGATTTTAAACAGTGATACAATAGTCTTCTTAGCATTGCTCAACATTTTATAACCAATTAACTTCAATATTTGCTAGCAATCAATAAAAATGATGACGATCTTTTTGTGTTATTCCATGCGAAGAATGATCTAAGCTACTATATATATACACATATAATTAGCTTCTCTTTGGGCTGCAATGCAAATGCATGCATGCAAAGCATTAATGCAGCACAGAGAGATATGGGCTAAAAGAGGTGCATCTCTCTCCAAGTACTGATACCGCATGCAGAAGGAGAAATATCATGTGGCAAGGGTCAGGTCTTTTATCAAATTGCCTACAAATTGATCGAGGGAGCGGATAATATATATCATCATCATCAGTTGCGGGTTTGCATGGAATAAAGAAACCAAGTGAGCTGAACGGGGTCACTCTCACAAAATTAATGTGAACCAAATAACAAATAAAATGTGGTGACTCTCACTGACTGAATCAGTTTTAACATGTAATGATGTAATACATATACATATAGGGTTGTGATATCCACACACCATTTTTTACTTCTCTCATACCTTTTTAATTTTCGATCGTCGGATCAAATGAATTGAAGAAGATCAAATGATAGAAATTAACAACGGAGGTGGAAGAATTAAAAAAAGGTGTGTGAATAGCACACCACTACATATACCCCATTTCCACCACACAAAAAAAAAAAAAGGGGAAGCAAATCCCAATGGGACCCTTCCAATCATATGCATTTTTTTATTTATCATATACATTTTGTGGCCATTGTTAGTTTAGCATATCTTGATGTGGGGCATCTCCAATCATGCCTTTTTTCATGATAAGGGAAAACAAATGATTATCAAGTTCACAATAAAAATACTACGGCCACACCGTAATTGGTATGGTTTCCGACAAAAATTATTATCCATATTTTTTCTATAACATTTCTCTCACATGTATGTGGTAATATGAACTCTCAGTTTTATTATGCATCGAGTTCCAACAATAAATTGTATATGTACAACGTTGCGTAATTTTACAATGATCGCTTATTTACCCAAAATAGTTTAGCAAGTTCGCGGGGGTAAAACCATATCATCAATTGTCTTTTATTAAAATAAAAAGTCAAATTTATCCCTGAACATATGGGTCTATATAAATAATTTAAAATCTTCAACATTGGATGCATTAGATTATAATGATGTTCTTTTGTAATTATTAAATCTCTTGTAATAATTAAATAGTCTGAAAACATAACAGTTGAAATCTTTCTCCAAAATAATTACAAAAAAGAGATCTCTGCTAAATGAAGAGTGTTTACGAATCACCATGTGGAATTTGTGGAAACCATTTCATGGTGAACAATAATTGAGAGAGAGAGAGAGAAGGGCCATTTGCTTAATCACAAGCAAGCATCACCGTAGAAATTTATCACATCACATGTCCAAATAGTTGACAACTCTGATTAATTACCCAACTGCATGCTCCAAATCATGAGCATGCAGCATGTCACATGATTTCCCTCTGGTGGGTAAGATTGCTTCAGCCTTCAGCAACAAGATTATACATACCTAAATAATTTTTTAGCAAATGAAATGCATCGATTTCTGAAACCATCACACACACAAACCCACGTCTAACAATCTATCTTTTAAAGATGATATGAGGCGTTATCATATCCATGTACACGAGTTTATTCTAATTGTTCGATGCACTATATTTTCGACATGAATAATGTTAAAGAGATTAAATTTGTAGACAAATTTTGTAAACTAAATTATATGAAAGTTGACGATTGGATTATCACTTAAGCGTTGATAAATGAGCTAATTTCATATTAATAATACGTCATTTGGTTTGCAAATTTTGTTTACAAATTTAGTTTTTCTAGCATTACTCTTTCAACATGCATCACCAATTTAGCTAGATCAGTCTAAGCGCGGTGTATGACTCTACTGTTACACATATCCATATATTGGAACCGGATCCGGATCCCCTCCGGACCCAAAGGAACTGAGCCCACTCATCAAATGATCCGGGTCATTGAAATTTGATCCAACAGCTACAAACAAGGAAACCCTCTAAAAGTTATAATAATTGTAGATGTTGGATCAAATTTCAATGACTCGGATCATTTGATCCTTGAGCTCAGTTCCTTTGGGTCCGGAGAGAATCCGGTTCCCCATATATTGATGCATGCATCTGATTGTATCGACAATTTCCTAACTTCTTTCAATAGTTTGCTTTCTATATTTGGCTTAGGGTGCAGTGACATTTTAGTTTCTTCATAGCTTAAGGTTCACAAATTCATTGGTTTCTTTCGGTAAAATATGCATCCCCTCCCTTCAAATGTGGAAGTTTTGATAAGTAACTAAACTTGGACACCTTACCCAAAAAACATTTTAAAAACACTAAGCTAAATTTTGGACACGTTAAAGATTTCTAGCTCAAGTGTTAGGCCATCTCCAACCGAAGGGTCTAGAGGGCCAGAGGGCCGACAATAGCCCTAAAACCGTCTCCAACCGAGGGCTAGGCCAGAGGGCTCGGGAATCTGGGAGGGCCCCACGGAATTTCAAAGGGCCAAAGCGCCAAAGGGCTGGCTGCTTTCGGCCAGCCAGCCAGCCCTGGGCTGGCTTTTTTTTTTTATTATTGTTTTCCTATTGCTGTCGGTTAGCATTAAAGAAGAATTTTTTAATACTGTCGGTTATAACCGATAGTAATAGGTTTTCACATGCAAATTTTTTTTTTATTTACTATTAGTGTCAGTTATATGAATAAATTTGAATCCAACGGCTAGCTGGCGCCAGTTACCGTTGGATTCAAATTTTTTTTTTTTTTTTTTTTGGTTTTTTGGGCCTTTTTAAAAATAAAAATTCTATTTTTTTTCCTATAAATACCTAAACCATTCATTCACCATTCCTACACCATTTCAATTCTCATATTTTCTTTCCTCTTTCAAAAATCTATCCTTCAATTTTTTCAATAATTTTCAAATGGCCTCATCTGCAATGAAAGGTAGGGCTTGGACCCGAAAAGAAGATGAAGCTCTTTGCAAGGCTTATAGATGGTTGTCGGAAGATAGTGTGAGAGGGAATTGTCAAACAAATGACGGTGTTTGGACTCGTGTGTCCAGAAAATATTTAGATTTCTATGAAGGCACCACTCCAGTGAATATTCGAAACCATGAGGGTTGTTCTTCAAGATGGAAGAAATATCTTCAGCCAAGTTTGAACAAATGGCATCAAGCATTGTTAGCAGCTGCAAGTAGACATGAAAGCGGCGCTAATTACTACAACGAAGTAAGTGTTTTCACAATTTATTTTAAATATTTAATTATATTACATTTAATTTCATAAATTAATTCCTTTAATTTTTTTCTAGGTACGCCAAGCGGAGGAATTGTATATCGAGAGTATCTCGAAACCCTTTCAGTTTCACAGTTGTTGGGAAATTTGTAAAGGGTGGGTGTTATTTGAAGATCCACCACAGAGAGCTCATACGCCGGTGTTTGAAACTGCATCCTCAGCTGCAGATATGGATGAAGATGGATCTCCAATCATTCAACAAACAAGGGTAGAAAATCCGTCTTCGGGTGAAGGTTCCATACGCAGGGCTATGGGACGAAACAAGGTGTGAAGGTTGAAGGAAAAGGGCAAGGCAAATGATGGTTACGCCGCTCAACATGAAGTGGCGGCCTCATTGCAATTATTGGCGGAGCAAAATGCCCTTGAGGCGGAAGAAAGGAAGTGTAGGCATGAAGAACGGGCCAAACAAATACAAGAAGAGATGGATGATAAGAATATGGAAAGAACACTTCGAATTACACTCCAATGAGTAAGGCCTATTTTGATAGGAAAAAAAAAGAAATTATGAGCCGACGGCAGTTGTTTACCTCTGACTATACTCCTACGATAGCGGATGATGATGTTGATTATGGATATTAAATTTAAGTTGTTGTAGTTTTTAAATTTAATTTGTCGTTTTTAAATTTTAGTTGTAGTTTTTAAATATAAGTTGTAGTTTTTAAATTTAAAGTGTTGTTGTTTTTAAATTTAAGTTGTTGTAGTTTTTAAATTTAAATAATAAATTATGTTTGGCCCTATGGCCCTTTGGCCCTTGGTTGGAGACGGTTTTTTGTAACGGGCTAAAACGAGCCCTCTGGCCCTCGGTTGGAGACGGAGGCAAATATGGCCCTGTACTGTTCATTAAAATATTAATATCTTGGAGAATCTTGGAGGGCCAGAGGGCTAAAATGAGCCATCTGGCCAGCCCTCGGTTGGAGATGGCCTTACTTTTAGAATTTTAGCCAGTCGAGGAGTCTCAGAGGAACTACTAGTGTTGCGAAAAGGTTTGAGGGGCCCTTGAGACTCGACTGGTTATCGTCGAAGTTCTTGAATTTGTTAACTTTCCAAATTCCACCTACAAATGAAGATCTCGTTAACTCAACAACTCCCAATATTTTAGTTGCATGTATATATTATGTGTAATGTTAGGGAGATTAAATTTGTAAATTAAATTTTGAAAATTAAAGAACATGGAAGTTGATGATTAATTTATTACTTAAGCGTTGATAAACGTGCTCATTTCTATTGGTAACATCATTTAGTTTGCAAATTTTGTCTCTTTAGCATTACCCATATATTATTGCATGGTTGTTGCATAAAATACTATGGCAATGATTGTAAGATCTGAGATTTGTTTCTCTATTACAATTAGTTATCCCAAAATATGTGAAATGAATTATGCACCTACGTTTGACATTTGCACCAACTATATTATACCAGTCCCCTGTTGTAGGTTTTAATACTTCGAGGGCACATGTCACGTGCGGGTTGGCCGAAAATTATTATGTTGAACAAGCATGGAAAGATGGTCATGTTTAGATTTAAGGCCGATTTGCAAGTGACAACCATATGTTACGATCCAAATAATGAGCTTTCGATCATAAGATCAATGCAGCACAGAATATGGACATCGAAAAGCTGGAGAGTGATGGTGAGGATGCCTGTGAGATGGACATATAAGAGGATGAACACTCATGGCTCGTTTAGTATTAAGAATTAAATTGGGAATGAATAAGCTATTAGATTATCTTTTGGTGGAAAAGCCTCGTCTGATATTAAAGATTTGATTGAAATAGTAAGTTACTAGATTATCTTTTGGTGGAGACGCACGTATGGTATATTAAGTGAAAATGAGATTGAAGATTACGGGAAATTTTTTTACAGAATTAATGTTATTTAATAGTTTTGGTCTCCCTCTTCCTTTGGTCCTTAATTATAACAAATCATTCATTCCTGCAAATTATAGTCTGACACATACAAATGTAACTCGTTAAAATGGCAAAAGTAATGTTTTTAGAGAGTTAAACGGTGATTTATCTAGAAAGACGAATGACTCCTTACATATAAAGAGCCAAGTATTTTCCTTTTCTTTGGAGAAAATATGGCAATACAATTCATACGTTTAATATATAAACTATGACAATGCACCTTAATGAAATTGCTTTGGTATATAACAAGTTTATGTGATGAAAAATTCTGAATTAAGAAAAGCACACATAGAAAAGATGTGAGCTAAACCTACTGTGGTACACCGATCAAAAGACTATTTTGCATACAAAATCCCGTACCAGAAAATTTCAGATAAAATTTTTTCAAATCTGAACCTTCTCTTCGGTAGAGGGAACGCAACCAGGTACCGCATTGTAAGCAAGCAGTCAGCCGTGCATTCTCCATTGCAGTCTGCGACAGCTTACAAGGTTCTCTAAATATTAAACAAACAAATGGAAAACTTTGGCGTACACAGCAGTCAGCTGTACATTCTCCATTGAAGTCTTCACAGGTTGAGAATTCTAAACAAGAAAGATATTCATACCCACCTCATCCAGAAACAGCGGCAGTAACAGTAAAGTAATATGTAGCAACAGCAGCAGCAGCAGTGGTGGTAGTGAGTATATAACAAGTTTACCAACAATAATGGGAGATCTTGTAAAACGAAAAGGTTTAGTATAAACATGAGATATTATTGTAGTCGCGAATTATGCAACCCTGAGAAAATTACTATTTGGTAAAGGCATGGATGGTTACTCTCCGCACTAAGACGGATGTCCACTTAATTGTTTAATCAGACAACACATATTTGCAAAGATGACACAAGTTGATAAAATTTGAAATTAAACAAATAATTCCAATAATATGAATGTTGAAGAAAGACTAGAATCAGTAGTCAAAGATCACACACAACTGACTGGAACTGCAAGGGCAGATTACAAATACTAAAATTCCATGCTGTTAGATGCACAGTCAGTGTCCTGAGGTATAACAATAAACCAATGATGGAAATATAAAGATCTATCATGTTCATTTGAATGGAAAAGGGTTCCCCACATTCCTCAAACGCAATCAATGGCAACAAAAGTGAAAGAAATTACAAATAGATGCACAAACTCCATCAGATTTATACTATAATCTGTATAGTACATTAGAGTGGGAAGGGGTGGGAAGTCTTGCAATCTTAATCTACCTGTTTGGTCAGCATAATAACACGGTGTCCAGCCCTTTGTAAATGTTCGAACATGCTGCACTCATAAAGAAATTTACTGACAACATTTGAAAGAAGGGTTGCAGGAAGCTGCTTTGGATCGCCAACCTTCAACATTAACTTCGAATGTCAGCGCTATCTAACAACACAAAAGAAAATATGAAACACTGGGTTCCCCAAGACCATAAAAGCTGAAGAGGGATCAGAGTGGCGGGTTCCAGAGCCTGTTGTAACAAAAAAGCAATGTTAGAAGGCAGGAAAGAATGAATCCACAACCACTGAAAATATTCTTAAGAACTTGACAAACTTTACCTGAGCAGCTTCATCAATAACAAGAACTTCAAAAAGAGTGTTCAGGTGGACTGCCAAACTTATGACTTGACATAGATTCAGAACGCACTCCGTAAAGGTCTACCGTGCAGCCACTTAATATAGACTTCCGCAATTTATATTTACATACTCTTTAAGTCTGATTTCTTCATTAGTTTTCTTCTCCCGCCGCTAAACAATACTAAGATCCTTATAATTTAAGAAGGAACTCGGTAGAGAGAGAAAGAGGGAAAAATTAAGAAGGAAGGAATAAATAGGGCTTGGAATTTTGGATGTCGAGGAGGGGCTTATAGTGGGGGTGGGCAAACGGGTATAGGAATCGCGAGTCGGGACGAGTAATCAAGGTTCCAAACGGGTACGAGCCGGTTCCTAATTTTTAAAAAGAGAAACAGGGCGGGGCAGGGCTTTGAAATTTTAGGGGTGGGCCGGGTCCAATTGTATAGAAAAAAGGGGCCCGAACCGACAGGGACGAAGCTAGAGATTTGTATGAGCAGGGGCATCCTCAAACAACAAAGTCACATTTAAAAATCTCAAGAATTTATTGAACAGAATACTAATATATTAATCCATGAAGTTTTTCATACAACATATTAAAATATTTCTCGCATCGCTTTCATGTTTTGAAAGCGTTGCATGACAATATCATTACCAATACCATTAAATATCTCTTTATATAAAAATAATCATTTTATCATTCATCCATTGATCTCTAAATTAGAAAGCTAAATTCTAAATTGAAATGCCAAAAACAAATTAATGAAGTAAAGTCGTATAAAATACCTTGTGGAGTAAAATTCTTGTGTTGAATTTTGATAATTGATTACTTGAACTCCAACTGTCTATAACACTCCAAATTCAATTGAGTTTTGGTTGAATGAAAGGGGAGGAAAAATATGGAGAAGTTGAGGACTTGAATTGTTTTGCCGTACGTGGTGAGATGAGTTTTGTATGGATTAACGACCTAAGGTTAGAAAAACAGGGAGGCACAATTAAATTAATTGTTAATTAAATTGTCATCATGTAGGGCATTTGGGATCCAAAATGGTAGACTAGTTTAGGGTTGATTATTGAGAATTGGAACGCAACCATGCAATTTTAAATTTGAGTGGGGGCATCCGCCCCCGCTAGGCCTACACTAGCTCCGTCCTTGCAAACCGACCCGTTTCTAATTATAATGAATGGTTGAGATTAAATGATAACCTATCATCCAATCTCAACCGTTAGTTTCTACCCTAGTCATCCCGAGTCCAGGTTTCCAAAATCAATCTCACTCCCACCTCTCCACCATCCGTCATTCCCTCGACTCCCACAACTCCGACGACATCCCAAAGAACCCAGCCCATCACCGCCTCCACGACCAACACAACGGCACCACCCATCCAGCCATCTTCCTCAACGACCTCCTAGAGAACCCAGGTCCCAGAACCACGACGGCTCGATTCTCTCCTCTTCAACAACACCACTGCCGTCAAGGACACTGCTACCAGCCATCATCCCTCTAAAATTTAGGTAATTTTGAATTAGGGTTTTGTTATTAATGTGAATTTCTGGTGTAGGGATTTTAGGGTTTTTAAATTAGAATTTGTAGATCGATGAATATCGAGAATTTTCGTGGGTGTTGATTTTACTGGGTTAATTTGCCCTCCAATTGGGTATTGGGTATTTATTTTCTTTATGGTTTTCCATCTTTCGATTATCTGGTTCTTTTTTTATAGGAAGAAACAAACTTTTTTATACGGTTAAATTATACCATTATATGTGTATATGGTGAATTTCATGTATTCCTCTATCACAGGGACTTCATATGTCTGTCCTGTTTATCTCATAGTTGAATTTGTTAGGTTTGAATTTTATTTACTACTTCCTATCCGATTCCGTGTTTAGAATTGTTCGTTTTGTGCTTCCTATCCGATTCCATGGTGACATGATTCTTGTTGTCTCCTTTAGCTGGTTTTGTGCATGTATTAATTTGAGCTGATCTTGGTTGTTTCGTGTTTCTTTCAACTCACTTTAATCATTTTGATTATTAGGCAAAGATCCTGATATTGAGAAGTGCTTAAACGTTGTTGCCACTTTGCAAGCCAAGAAGGGTACTGGTGAAGTTCCTTTTTTGTGATTCTCCACCCTTTGCAGTATGTGTAATACTATACTTGTTCTATCTCTGTTTGTATTTGATGGACCTGTTTAGCAGCATGATTTAAATGGCTTATCTTCTTCCATTTCCGCTTGTTTCTCATTTGTTTCTTTCTCAGTAAAGATCTACCCTACAATTCATGTTTAGGACTAAATGGCTTAAATATTTTTTCCTTCCTCACTGTCAATTTCGTACTGTCCCTTTAGGCTCTCAAAGACGTGTTTTTGTTTAATTAACTACAAACTATGCTATGTAATTGAGAGCAACTCCAGCGTGGGAGCCCTCCCCCCAGGCTATTCACTATTCAACCCACCCTGTGAACAGTAACCGTCCTTAATGAACAGTAATTGCTTTTTGCATCTCCACCATTGCACTTGAATAGCCCTAGCAATAGGCAATAAAATATTAGTTTTTTTTTAATACATAATAATAAATAAATTTATTTCTAATTTCAGATAAGATGTTTTAAATCGTTCTCGTTGCGCCACGTGTCATTATCCAAAAAGACAATTATTGGTAATGGATTTCGATAAGATTTTTATCCAAAGTCATCGTGCCACGTGTCGTTACCTTTTCAAAATCTTTGAGGATAAATTTCGATCAGATTTTTAAATCGTTCTCGTTGCGCCACATGTCATTATCCAAAAAGATAATTATTCGTGATGGATTTCGATAAGATTTTTATCCAATGCCGTCGTGCCACATGTCGTTATCTTTTTAGAATCTTTTAGGATAGATTTCGATCAGATTTTTAACGAATGACGGCATACTACGTGGCACTATCTACAACCTAATCCTTTCTGAATCCTCCATATAATCCATCATCCATCCTCTGAAATCTCACACCAATTTTCTCAATATCTCAATCATTATTCATAGTTTATGCTTCATTCTTCACCAAAATCAAAATCTGTATCATTATTCATAGTTTGTGCTTACAATGTCTTCTTCTTCAAGTTTGATGTGGGAAATCGATCAGCAAGAGGAAGAATTGTTTAACTAATCTGAAGGAATGTTCAATCTCCAGATAGCCCAAAATGAGATGGAAGAGGATGAGGAGCATATAAGGAGAGATGACGAAGCTAGAATGGCCAGAGTCTCACATTCCCGTCGAGTCATCGAAGCTATGACTCAGATATCCAGGCGCAGCCGTTCCGGAAACCTTGATAGAAGCAGGCAACGACGAGGTGCGGAGCTGTTAGACGATTATTTTGTCCATAACAGTGCATTTCTTGATACGTACTTAAGACGTCGTTTTAGAATGGAACGACATTTGTTCAACAAAATCATGATTGCTGTTTGCAACCATGATTCTTACTTTGTGCAAAAGAATGATGCTTTTGGTGTTATGGGTCTCCTTCCTGAGCAAAAAATTACTGCTGCGTTGCGGATGCTTGCGTATGGAGCATCTGCAGACCAAGTGGATGAGATAACGAGGATGGGGAAATCAACCATTCTTGAGTCCTTGATGAGGTTTTGTGGAGCAATCGAATATATCTACACTGCAGAGTACCTCCGGACGCCTACTTACATAGACTTGCAAAGGCTTCTGAAGAAGGCCGAGATACGAGGTTTTCCTGGGATGATTGGAAGCATCGATTGTATGCACCGGACGTGGAAAAACTATCCAAGTGCATGGCAAGGCGCTTATGGGACAGAAAATGAGCAAAAAGTATCATTTTGGAGGCGGTGGCATCTTTTGATACATGGATATGGCACGCCTTTTTCGGGGTTCCAGGGGCTCAAAATGACCTCAACGTCCTAGCCCAATCCCCAATGTTCAACGATGTCTTGCAAGGAAAGGCACCAAAAGTCACGTACTGCGTCAACGAACGTATATACGACGGGCCATACTACCTAGCAGACGGCATTTACCCAAGGTGGTCAACATTTGTCAAAACAGTGCCACGTCTGCAAAGTGTAAAGGAAAAACACATTGAAAGGTGCAGGAAGGATGTGGAACGTTGTTTTGGTATCCTCCAAGCTCAATAGGCGATCGTCAGGGGTGCTGCCAGAATGTTTGATTTAGAGTCACTTCGATCCATCATGATGACGTGCATCATTCTTCACAACATGATTATGGAAGATGAGTTCGATTATGATGTCACTGATGAATATGAGCCAGACACGATGAACAATTCAAGAACACGGATATATTGTGCGCATGACGCCACTGAAGAACCTGTGCAACACGAGCAATTAGAAAGGGATGGACGTTACAATGACAAGCTCATTCAACGATATACTGCACTTCAAAGGCCATATATGCACAATGCCCGGCAAATGGACTTGATAGAGCACCAATGGGAATTGAAACAAGCTGAAGAAACTTAAGTTTATTTAGTGTGTTTATTTAATTTTATTTGGTGTGTTTTTTGTAGTGAGCTTTTTATTATTTGGTATGTTTATGTAATTTTATTTGGTGTTTTTTTTTTTTAGTTCATTTAGTGAATTTTTTTATTATTTGGTGTGTTTATGTCATTTGAATAGAGATTCTCTTAGTATAAATATATTACCAAATTAAATAAATTTACTCTCACTGTAAATAAAGTACTAAATTCAATAAATTGGAAACAACATAAAATAATCTATTCAATAAATAATAAATTACAACCCAAAGTGATTGGAAAATTATGGGCTCCGATTACAAAAAGTACTATATTCATCATCACTTAACCAATTTGTGGTGTTAGGATGATCTTCTCTTGTCGTGCTAGGACCATCTCATCTTGTTCTCGCTTCTCTTGCACGCCTCCTTCGCACCACTTCCTCTTTCTCCGACTTCCAAAAATATTTAGAATTTGGAGACTTCCCTTCTAAAGGCGTGTTCATAATGTCACGATCTCGTTGAGCCATTCTTTCTTCTCCAACCTGTTCCCTTTCTTGCCTAAGTAGCTTTCTTTCCCTCTCATTAGCTTGAAATGTTATCTCAACAGCTGCAGCTTTTGCCTTATCTCTAGCCTTATCAACCTCAAATTTCGCCACTTCCCGCGCCAAAGTCAATTCACCTTTGGAGCAAGTTCTTCCATGTACTTTGCATAATCATTCTTGGAAGCACTCCCTTTTCTCTTTGAAGCCTTCTTACCTTGAGGCCTAATTGGATAACGGGTCAAACCCGACGCTTGTTCAAGGAGGGGCGTTTCGGGCACTTCTTCTGCATCATCTTCATGAACATGCGAGTCATGATCGTGTGTAGAGTGTAGAGGGGTGCTGTTCATGAAAATTTCTGGACCGACAGGCACAACTCTGACAATCTTTGACAATATTCCAACATTCCCACCGGTTGAATGATTTATTTTTGCTTTTGGTTTTGGCACCATACCAAGCTTGTGCTTGAAGTTGCTACACAATGCGGGAGAAGAAATAATTATAATGAAAGTAGGTAACAAATAAATAATACAAACAAATAATTATAATGAAAGTAGGTAACAAATAAATAATACAAACAAATAATTATAATGTAAATTTGAGTATAGTACAAACAAACATATAATATATTGTTACCTGATCCGCGTAATTTTCCCCACTTCGAAGATTACTACTAGCTTGTGCCAAGGCGTCTCTCCACGTACTAAACGATTGGCTAAGTAATTTCCAACGACTAAACATCGATTCTTTGGTTTTTTTCCCACCCTTTTTCTCAAGATAATTGGTATGAATAAGACTCCACATTTCTCGCAACTGCATCTCATTACCTGTAAGCGAACTATGAGTAATTTCAACCCAGCTAGTACACAACGCAACATCTTCAAGAAGCAACCAATTCTTACTTGCATTAGTAGTCATTTTGTTGAAAAAAATTGGATTCAAACTTTGGGAGAAAGGTAGGAATTTGATTGAAAGTAGTTGAGAAAATATGAAATTGTGATGTAAGGTAAATGATAATGAGAAGGTATTTATAGAAAAGTAAAAACAATTTTGTTTTTAAATTTTCAGATTTTTTACAATTTTTTTAAAATTTTTATTGACCTAATTAATCTCTGCCATTGGATTTAAAAAAATTGAATTCCAACACTCCAGATTGTGCCACGTGTCACAACGGTAACTTTTCTGATTTTTAAAACTATTTTTTTCTTTTATTTATTTATTTATTTATAAAGCAGAATAATATCAACCGTTGATCTCAAATCCAATGGTTGATATTAAATAAGAATTTTTTTATTTTTATTACCGTTGCAAATCGAACGGTCCAATTTAAAAAGTCGTTGAGATCCAACGGTAACCTCGGCAGACTGCGACTCGGGCCCCATACTCTGAAAACATGTCGGCTAACGCGCCCCCACGTGAGGGTGAATAGCACGCGCCTGACAGAAAAAAAAATATAAAATTAGGCTGACGCCAGGATGACGTCAACCCTGGCGTCACATCCACTCAGGCTCTCGGGCTGGTAATTCCTCACATGCCCGGAGCTCGGGCCTCCACTCTTCCTCAGGCAGCCCACGCTGGAGCTTCAAGGCTGGGCTATCTGGCCCTATTTCTTCCCCCGTCCCTTGAGCACCAGCCCACGCTGGAGTTGCTCTGAGAACTTTATAGGTTTTCTTACATCTTTTAGGATTGGAGTTGTGTTTAGACTTAGTAAAAGTTGAAGTTGTAGTTGATTGCGATTACCATCAGGATAGTTGAAGTTGTAGTCATGGGTCATTAAACATAAAATTAGGTGTCTAGTTAGGTAACATGTTGATGATGCCAATTGATCACAAATGAAGAGTACACACCATTTGCTCATGTATCAAAATTTCAGCTTTGAATTAATTAGATCATTTTTTTCTTCACACTGTATTCGGGATGCAGGAAATTATTACAGATTTTGAGGTATCTAAAGGGATATATTCACGAGCTAGCATTGATGATATTGATTTAGTTTTGAATTAATTACATCATTTCTTCTTGCCAATCTACAATTCTTGAGAGATCAAGTGACAATAACCCAGGTACTGAATTTGAAAGAATAAGTTCATGGATTATGTGCTTTTTATGTCTGGATGCTATACATTGTTTTATCAAGAGTGTGAAGAAGGTAATTATTTTGTTTTGTATAGTTTGTTTATAGTAATTGTTGTCTTCTATTCATTTACAATTAACGTGCTTCTTTTGTTCTTTGTTGTAGAATATAAAAGAAGAAAAGCAAATACTATATCTACAAGTTCAACCTTCTCACCAAGTGTTCCTGAAATTGAAGCTCCTCAAACAACTCGAACGAATAAAGGAAAAGGAATTGGGTAATATTTTAAACTCAAATGAATAAACTTCAAATTTCAATGATTCAATGAGGATAATATGATATTGGACGTTAAAAATGTCATGTTTATATTCTATTTTTCTTTACAGATTCAATGAAGAATGTTGTTGGAACTTGGACGTTGGATGTGGTTTCGGATGTTAATTTGGAATTTATTGCGGATGTCATGTTTATGTTATTTTGGATTATTTGATTTTGGACTTCGGAATTTGGATGTCTCGGACTCTCAGATATTTTGTATGTTGATTTTATCTTTAGATGTCTCTCAGATGTTATTTTGAATGTCTCGGATTTAATGTATCAAACAATATTGGACAATGTAATGTTGTTATTTTGGATGTATTGTTAATCTATGGACTTGGATGTTGGACTTTGTAATGTTTGGATGTGAATATGTGTAGGGAGTGAATTTGCCCAAACTGTAAAATCTGTACTGGTAGTGAATCTGTGCAAATTTTAGGTTTTTTTTTCACAAAAAAAACAAACAAAGAACCCATGGACCTAGCCCGAACCAACCCGTTTCAACCAGGCCGGGTTAGGTTCGGTTCCTATATTAAAATATGTTCTCCCAGGCCCGGCCCTTGCCCAGCCCTAGCTTATAGGTCTGTTCATTTGATTGAATAGAGTAATGCTAGGGAAGCTGAATTTTCAAACCACATTTGTAAAACAAATGATGTGTCACCAGTAAGAAATCGACACGTTAATCCGGACTCATTCTACCGCCATCACCTTTGGGCTAATTGGGCCTTTATTTTTGGGCTAATCAGCTACTAGACTTTACGGTACGTCCAAGAATGCTTGATTATAAATAAGGTTCTAAAAGACACTAGGCGCTAGTTGAGCGGCGGGATGAGGCCTAACACCTAGGCGGACTAGGTGGATTTAAGTAAATCTATTATATTTCATGTAAATAAGTGTCTGTTATATTTAAAATGTATATAATTTCATCAAAAACTACAAATAAAATGACATCTATATTATGAAGTATTGGAACATAATGAAAACATGAGGAACAAGCATATAATATGTGTTCATTTAAGTATTCAACAAGTCTCTTACAATTTATTGAAAAAAAAATCAAATGCAAAATGAAAGTTATCTATTTTCTGTCTAAGTGAGTCGCAACCTAGGCGGGTCTGGGCGGGTTAGGCGGTCTGGGCGGGCGCCTCAGCAAGTTTGGCACCCTTTCTTAATTTTCAAACGCCTAGGCATTAATCGGGGCGGTGGCCAACCGCCTAGCCCCTAGGCAAGGCCTAGGCAACGCTAGGCGGGGATTTTTAGAACAGTGATTATAAGCACTTCTGTTTATGATTTTTTTTTTTTTTTTTTGTTGAAAGTGCTTTGGTTATAAGCACAAACACAAGAATTATTGAAAATCAAAGCGTTGAGAACTATTGAAGAACACAGGAATTTCACGTTGGAAAATTAACTAAACTATGTATGACTTGAATTCAGTGGTTTCACTTTTAATTAGATTAAGCCATTTTAGGATAAAATTCTCGCACATTTGTGTTGAACAAGTTATTAGATACAAATTGGCAACAAATTTATGATAAAACTCTCACACATGTATGTTGTGTAAACGATAAAATACAAATTGGATGACAATATTCATGTGGATTGTTGACTTGTTAGCATGTCTCTCTGAATCAATGTCAAATAAGTCCTTGAACATCAACATCCTTCTACTTGTTGGCAATGTGTATCAGTATAACTTTCACCAAATACTCATTCATCTTGAGATTTTTAATCCAATGAAGTTGCAATTTTACTTGAAGAACATGGACAAACAAGAAATTGGCATGCTTTTTACAACTGTGGGAGTAATCGACTCATTTAGGGCACGCTCAATACATGGGGTGGGCTTGACTTGGACCGATTGTAAGAATGGACTTGGGTTGGGCTAGTTCTAATCAGGCATCTTATTTTAAATGACCTAAAATAAGCCCACATAAGAAATGTATAATTCTTGCTTATCCAGCTGTTAATTAACCTCATGTTCAATTCAGAGTAAGATTAGTGTTTAATAACTCGATCCAGTCTTAATCCGATCAATTAAACGCTCCTAATAGAAATACTCCCTTTTTGGGTTTTAGAGAATATGCAAGTATGGAGATGGAGAATACCAACATTGCTTCTTTTTCAAACCAAATGAAGCAATCAATGGTAGGCATGGAAAGAGAGTCAAATAATCACATCAAACAAGTGGGAATTAAACTTGATGATAGCAATACGTTTGTTGCTTTGAAGGCTCCGTTGGCTTTCAACTCTCGTAATTTTGCCCACTGGTATCTTTTTAGATGGTCCCAAATCATCTATGGAAGTATCTCATAAAGCAAAAAGAAGGGAAAAAAAATAACATGGGTTTGTTTGACAAGTCTAGATTTTTGACATTTGAATCTCACCCAAAAGTCTAGGTTTTTGTTCTCTTTGCTTTCCATGGAGTATATTGTTTGACAAGTCAGTCTCTCTTAATTACAAATCACATTCGTTAAAATCACAAAACGAATAAATTTTGCACACATGGAATAAGATTTGTGTGCCCAAAGGAACGATTATTTACATGAGCAAAGTAATTTTTAGATATTTTCCTAAAAACATGTGCCATCTCTAGCAGTAGAGAGCTCAAGAGTGTGAAGCACTATGTTTTGACCCTTGTTGAAGATGGCAAAGTTTTTGACATTTCGATTGGCTTGGACATTCAATTTTTTCTTTAAAATGGAGTTTTTCAAGTTTTTATGTTATTGGTTATTCAGTTTCAAAGAATACGTTGATGTTTAATTTCGTACCAAATAAACCAACGGTTACTTGTTCAATATGTTTTCATCAAAACTAATTTTGACATGGATGTTTTCATCAAAGCTTCCTATTTATATTTTGATGTCCGTCTCGTACATTAGTTGTTTTTGGTAGTTTGATACCTTTGACGGCAATTGCCTTCAAAGTTTTTCTTTGTAATTTTGTTAGTATCATGTGTGTAACGAGAACAAGTATGACACAACAATTTGGTGTAAATAGCTCACACAAATAGTCGGTTATTACCAAGGTATTAAATATCGATGATATCGGAAATATCGGTAGTCCAAAAACACGGAAATTTGGATGGAAATATTGGGATATTATCGATATCGATAAAAATTGAATAAAAACCGCGGAAATTGTAAGAAAAACTTGGAAATTTTTATTGAAACTTTGCAGGATGTTTATTTAGTCAATTATCTATTAGTTTATCACAAAAAATTGGAAGGAAATGCATTGCATGATGGATTTAACTTATTTAAGTTGATTATATAGCGAGCTGGTAAACATTGTGAGTGTAGAAAATATGTAGTAATTAATGAAAGAAGTTTAAACACACCATAATCATTTATATATAATGAATTAGTACAATATTTTACACTTTATACATTGCGTGGTAAGATACATGAGTGACTTAATACCACATAGAGTTCCTATGAGGTTCAAAATTTTCACTATCTTCATCATCTCCATGTGTAGAGTAAGTGTATTGTGAAGAGTAGTCATCAAATGATAAATCCCCAAAAAGTTTTGCATGTAATTGTTAACATGCCACCCATATGGATCCGAGATTGGTTGACGTTGTCCATAAGCAAAATCATTTGAAGATTGAGTCTCGGATTCTTTCTATGAGTCGCTCGATTCCATCCCAACAGGAATGAGATATGAAGGGTTCGGGATTACCAAACAAATGGGATTTGGAAACCAATCCCATATTGAAAATTTCGGTATTTTTCGAGATGAGATTCCCGAACTTCGGGATGGTTTTGGTTTGGGATTTTTCGGTTTAGGTTTGGGACTTTTTCGGTTTGGTTTGGGATTTTCAAGAATTTTTTCCAGCCCTACATGTAAGTGACCAAATAAAAAATAGAAAAATTAAAAACCACATGTCATTGACTAAGTAATTAATTGACACAATTTAAAATATAATACCAAAAAAAATTTGGAATATGTGCAAATTTGTTTCTTGCAAAAAGAATTCAAAACAAAACCATATATATAAATATTTTAGCATATTTTCACAAAAGCATAAGTGATATGGTGGTTAAGGTCTTGAAGAACTCAAATGGGAGGGGTTCGAATCCCCCTATGCCCAAAATTAAGATTTTTCAGAAATTTTCAAGTATTTTTGGGTTTCATATCGCGATATTATCGATAATATCGTCGGACCCAAAAAACGATAATATCGATGATATTTCGCCGATATTTTCGATATTTTGGTCCATGATTATTACCAAGATCACAAGTCTAGTCATAATGCTTCGGACCCAAAGCTTTGGATTCCTATTTCGAACTTGAACTATGGGTTTTGAGGCCTAAACCTAAAAACCTTAACCAATTCAAAATTCAGGTTCAAGTTTTAAGGCCGAGGTCCATGCCCCAAGTTAGGGGTGGGCTAGGAAAACGAAAACCATAAAAAATGGGACCAAACACCTAACTAAAACAAAAAGCCGAAACTGATTGAAAACCAAATCGAAATTCAAAAAATCAAATTGAAAACTATTGGTTCGGTTTCAATTTTGATGGTTAAAAAATTCAAACCAAATAAAACCGAACTCATCTCTACCCAAGTATTAAGTTCATTGTCATTGCTGACTTATAATTAATTATAACAATAGATAAGTAACTAATTTTCAACAGTTGATCTTTTTTATAATAAAATAATAATAATTTGATAGAGCTGATAATATGTTAATAATATACACCTCTGGCCCAAATTATACCATGTATAATACATTATCAAAAACTAATTTATTAAAAATTATACCATGTATAATACATTAACAAAAACTAATTTATTAATTTTTTTCTCAAAATCCGAATTGAATACACGCAGACCAAACACATGGTCTAGAATAACACAACGGTGCTATTCAATGTTGGGCACTAAATCATGGTTTTCATCCTTATCTTCCCCTCTCAATTGTTTGTGGGCGCGTAGGGTTGCAGTGAGCAAATGGGAGTGCGTCGCCCATGCGACCAATCAGAAGACCAAAAACCAAACCCTAAGAAACTCCGAAAAAACGCAACAAAAACGTTTCGGATAAAGTTCAAACAGCCGAGAGAGACTCGGTGGTCTCAAAAGGCAGCAAAAGAACAAAACCCTTCCAAAACATCAATGTCCCCAAAACCCCACTCTCTCTCCCTCTCTCAGGCATGTCAATTCCAAACCCACCTCCCTCTCTCTCTCTCTGTTATATCAAATCTATACATACAGGCGTTATGCAATAAGAATCTAAGAAAAAAAAAAAGACTTCGCATATTCTTTTGGGAATTTTTTCCTTTTTGAATACAGATATCTGCATTTGTTTGAATATATTTATATATTTATATTGATACTGATAAGAAAAAGCATGGCATTTGAATCACAGTCTCTGAAGAAGGAGAAGAAGTACAGTGGTGGTGGGGTTTTTGGGGATGTGTACGGTATGGCCATACTTCCCAAAGAGCGTGAGCTCGAGAAGGAGGCTGCCCACCCGAAATTCGAGCTCCGATTTCAGCTCCCTGACCTCTCCCAACCCCTCAGAGTAAGCCCCCCAACTTCTTTTTTAACTTCTCTTAATTATAACTTTAAGGGGAAATTGATATGCTTTAATTCTTATTTGTCTGTTTGGTTGCTGAGAAAATGGCATAAAAGCAAGGGAAACGGAGCTATATGGATATTTTTTCTTCAGAAACCAGAACCCTTTTGAGGAATTTAGCCCATTTACCTTTTTTGATGTTTAATTGTTGTGTCTCCGAGATGAGAAACACCTATTTCTGAAAAGCTAGAATATTGGAAAAAAAATTGAACTTTTGGGATTGGCTGTTAAATAGAATTGGTATTGTTTTATTTGGGTGCATTCTTTTCTGTGGGTATTTTTATTTTAGGAGCCTAAAGAAAAATAACATACTATTTTGCCTTTGGTATCACAAAAAGTGTGCCTTGATGTGCTTCAGGATTTCTCGAGGACAAGGGAAGTTAGAGAGTTCCTAAGCGGGGCTTTAGCAGGGGCAATGACCAAAGCTGTTCTTGCTCCTCTTGAGACCATCAGGTTAGTGGTTGCTGTTTCACCCTCTTGAAAATGTTATCACTAGTCATTGTATTTGATGCTTTGTGTTTATATAAGCATATATGATTACACGAAGGACTAAATTGGTAAGTGAAGAAGTGTTTAGCTACCCGAAGTTAGCTCATTTAACAATGAAAGTCCTGAAGACAACAATGTGGGTTTATGTTTGGTGTATGTAGACTCCTTACATAGAGCACTTATCCTGCGTTTTCCATTTCTAGTCGATTAATTATAATCAGCAATGTCAGCCCAAATGACATTGGTAATTGATTCACAGCAATGATTTTGCACCATCATTTGTTGGTCAGCCTACTTAATTGCATTGGATATACAAATACTTCTGAATGTATAAATACCATCTTCACTAACAAGTCACTGAGATGTAATGGAGATGGATGGAAATAGTCTTGTTTTAGTTCAAAAAACGGAATAGATTTTGTTATGAAGTTTTGCTAACGTGATATGTTTAATACCATTCCCCATGTATGAATTTCAATGTTGTAGTGTTAAATCAAGTTTATGTGAGAATGGCTGAGCTACCAAGTATAAACTGTTATCAAATTTTTTTGGACAAATTTTTTTATTTTCTTCCATCAAGATGTTACAGTTTTGGAAAAAGTCTAGGGAAGTTAGAGGATTATTTTGTAAGTGTTGATACATGATCATAGTTTGTTGGATTTGATATGTGCAGGACCAGAATGGTAGTTGGTGTCGGATCTAGACACATTTCTGGCAGTTTCTTAGAGGTCATTGAGAAGCAGGGATGGCAAGGACTGTGGGCTGGAAATGCGGTCAACATGCTTCGCATAATCCCCACACAAGCTATTGAGTTTGGAACATTTGAGTGTGTTAAACGAGCAATGACATCAACACAAGAAAAGTGGAAGCAGGGTGAATCCCCAAAGGTGCAAATTGGTCCTTTAACCTTGAACTTCTCTATCTCCTGGATTTCCCCTGTTGCTGTGGCCGGTGCTGCTGCCGGAGTTGTTAGCACACTTGTATGTCATCCCCTTGAAGTTCTAAAGGTATGGGTACACTTTATGAGGATATAAATTTAGTCGAGCCTGCTCTATTTTATATCATGTCTGATGACTATGTTATCTATCTAATCTTCCGTGTTTCATTTATATGTGTGGTTTTCTTGTGTGTTAACGTGGAAATATGTTCTGCATTTTTATATCCTCTTGGATTATATCTCCTTATGATTTCACTGTATGATGATTTCAGTTAGGAACTATTTATGTTTGACACTTTCTTGGTATTTAACTATATATTGTTTCTTTCTTCTAATTTCTTACAACAGGATCGGCTGACTGTGTCTCCTGAGGCGTATCCCAGTTTAAGCATTGCAATCAGCAAGATTTATAAGGAGGGTGGGATTTCTGCATGCTATTCTGGTCTTTCACCTACACTTATTGGGATGCTTCCTTACAGTACATGTTACTATTTCATGTATGAGAAAGTGAAGAAATCCTACTGCCGAGCAAAGAATAAAGAGTCTCTCAACCGTCCTGAGATGCTACTGGTTGGAGCACTTGCAGGTTAGAAACTTGGCCTTGGTTACGTAAACCAAATTGAAAAGATAGTGCACACCCTTTACCTGTCTTTTTCTTTCCCGGTTTAAATCTTGTTTCGGGTTTGATTAGTTTTTGGACATTTTTGGATCCTAACTCCTACGTCATAGTCCATTTTTCAAAGAATAATAGGTCTCAAGTCATGAAGATTATTGAAGCATTTTCTTTTTGCTTTCTATTTTAGTATGTTGCCTAGCGACGGCATATAACCTTTTATTCATCAGTTTAGTAAACATGCATCCTGTGGAAAAACTTTTCTTAATGTCAGTGTGATACAACAATTCATGTAACTTTTGTGTAATTACTAATTAGAAGTATAGAATAGTTATCCTGATTTGCTTGGACTACTTATCTACTATTGGACAATGAAGTTGTATTTCACCAACTTTATTCTGATAAAGTCTCAGATCTTCCGCCTCTTGGACACGAAATGTGAATGAACTGCATAATTAGGGAAGTAGACGGAGACTGTGTAATACACATGTCAATTTTGTAACTTGTATGCAGAACTTTGAAACTTCGGGTCTCTTTTGCACAGTGATTTTTTTCTTCTCTTTATGGTTTTTGGGGCCTGAATGATTGGATGGATAATTTTCTTCACTGATTATAGTATCATATCCTGACCACTTGATTATCTAATACTTACTCAAACATGTCTAGGTTTTACGGCTAGCACAATCAGCTTTCCATTGGAGGTGGCCAGGAAACGGCTGATGGTTGGAGCTTTGCAAGGCAAGTGCCCACCACACATGGCAGCAGCACTTTCAGAAGTCATCCGGGAAGAAGGTTTGCGGGGACTTTACAGAGGGTGGGGTGCAAGCTGCTTGAAGGTCATGCCATCTTCCGGCATCACCTGGATGTTTTACGAAGCTTGGAAGGACATATTGCTTGTTCAGAGACATACCTTATAAGCTGTAACAAGCTCAAGCAAGATTTCACATAGGATCATAGTTTAAACTCACATTGGGATCTATACTGGTGTAAATTACCAGGCCGGAGGTGTCGACTATTTCGTTGAAGTTACGTCTAGGTTGTTTTACACAGGCCTAGTTTGGTTGATCTTACATCCGTTGAGAGTTTTACTTTCTTTTTCTTCTGTTTTCGGTTTCCAGTGGGCTGGTTTCCCCTTGTTTTTTGACCAAACTGTCACTTGAGCTTCATTTATGTGCCTTACAAGGAATTTGTACTGATGAATGTGTTGTACCATGACAAAATAGTGTCTTCTTATCAATATATATTTTTGCCTTGTTAGTTCAAATTTCGCCAAATTCCTCCCTGATTTTGTACCTCATTGTTAATTTTCCGGCTTAATTGGAATAATAGTGTTTGTGGTGATACGGTAGGTCGAAGATAATCCATGTCGTAACAAAATTAGAATTTAAATCTGTGGTGAATTCTGTTAGGATTTTGACTTAAAATTGAAGGTCTCATAAACTCTCCGTCAATTGTTAGCACGTGTTGCTCAAATACAAGAATAGCCTCACGTGCTAACAATTAACGATGACAATTACAATTTATTTTACATTGGAGGATTGTAATGGATAGTTGGTGCTGCCAGTCTCTTGACTGCTGCTGTGTTGTTTGTTTTCCTACTTTGTTTTCTTTTCATGTGTCGTTGTGCTTTATCAAAGTAATTGCTGCCGTTTCGAATAAAAAGAGAGAGAGAGAGAGACAAAGAGAAAGGGGTTAATAATGAGAAAAAATAAGCAAACGAGGTTAGGTCAATTAGTCGGGATAGTAAATTTATCCCTTACATTCGTGATCAAATTTTCTTAAGCAGAGAGTACGAATGAGAGGAGTCAAATAAAAAGTATATTTACACTAAAAAAATGAAGAAGTAAATTAATTTTAAACTCGCCTTCAATAATATTCGAATTAAAGACATTTTAGTTGACATTGAAGAGGAATACCAATATCCAGTGGGAGTAATTGTTTTTGCTCAGTCAAATGCTTTTTCATTAGTTTGTGGAAACAAAATACAAAAAATCAGTCATTGTTGTAATTTACTTTTTTATAAAATAAATAAAAGAAATTGCGAATAGCTGAACCCAGTCAAAAAACACAACCAGATGAAGAACGTGGATTTCCGATCGGAAGTAGGGAAGCCGGTGGTGGTGCTAATATGCGGAAGCTTGGTGTATTACCACTGCGCCCACCGCAACTCCAGCCTCCTCTCTCTCCTCTCCGACGTCCTCATCGTCCTCCTCTGCTCTCTCGCCATTCTCGGCCTCCTCTTTCGCCAGATGAACGTCTCGTAAGTCCTCCCAAATTTCCCATTTTGCCCTTTCCCCTTTCCCTCCCTCAGAAAATACCGGAAAGTGGTCGCCTTTTTTTTTTGTTTTTCTGGGTTTTGACTTTTTGAGGAATTAGGGATTCTATGCTCTTGTTATTGGGTTGTTGGCTGAATTGGTGATTTAGGGTTTAATCTGATTTTGTTTGAAACTCAATGCAAATTTGTTTTAATTTGATTTGGTGTGATTACAAATGCTTTTGAGAAATTTGGGTTTGGTTTAGATTTTGATAGGGTTGCATTGAATGAATGCATTAGAATGTAAGTAGATTAAGTTACTAGTATGATAGATGAAATTAATTAGGGGTTTCGATGTCAAATGATGAAGTTTACAAACTTGATAATAGATTAGTGGTCGATTAGGGATTCTAAGTTCTTGTTATTGGTTTGTTGGCTGATTTGGGGACCAGGTTTTATTTGGTAATGGTTGAATGTAAATGCAGATTTTGTTTTACTTAATTCAGTTTGAGTACAAATGCTTTTAGAAATTTGGGTTTCGTTTGGATTTTGATGCTCTTCTACTCTCTCGGGTTGTATTGAGTGGATGCATGTGGAAATTTACATGGGTTATAGGGCATTGAAGAAGTACCAGAGTTAGTACCATGATAGATGAAATGAAAAATTGTGATTTCTTAGAAATGAACTGCTCAGTTTCAAATGCAAAACGTGTCAATAGTACCATTTTATAAGAGGATTCTATGTCAAATGATGAGTTTACAAACTTGTTAATATTCTAGCGGTGAATGGTAATTAAAGTATCTAATTTTGCTGTTGAGTAGGGTACCAGTGGATCCACTTGAGTGGCAGATTTCGCAGGACACTGCTAATAGCATTGTTGCGTGGTTAGCCAATACCGTAGGAGCAGCTGAGTCTGTATTGAGGGTTGCGGCCACAGGGCATGACAAGAGGTTGTTTGTCAAGGTAAGAATACTTGATGCCTAAAGAGGATTTTTTGTTTTGATATGAGGTGTTGCAGAGCTGTATGGATGATAAATTTCAACAGCTTTTATTTAGACACATACTGCCGCTTGCTTTAAGTATCAAGGGAGAGGTGTTAAACACCTGTATTAAGAACTTGGAAACTGTCGTAATTTTGATTCCTTTTGGCATATAACTACAGATGCGTGTTGTTTATCTGCACATGTGTTTCTCATTGGGAAGACTTCGATGTTTATGTTGATGACGAATCACACACCCCTTGGAGCACAATTCATAATGTACCTTTGTTTTACTACAAAGTATACAACAAGAACAAAGTGGAAGCTAATATGTAATTTTAGTAGAAGTACATGAGAACAAAGTTTATGTTTTTCACCGAGTACGTACAGCCCTCACTATACTTTTCAAGATATCAATCTATTTGTGGAACTTTAAGCCTAAGTAAGGCAGCTTGCGGTGGCAGTCCTTTGACTGACAGATCATCCTGTGTAATAAAAGCAGTCTGCTTGAAGAACAATTTTGGCCTCTGCTAGTCCATCAAACTGATTTTATTTATTTTTTTCCTTTTTGTTGGGATGGTTGCACACAGCTAGCCAGATATAATGTAAATCTTTCTCCAGGTGGTGATTTGTCTCTACATGCTATCGGCTTTGGGACGGTTGATTTCAGGTCTTACAGTTGCCTATGTTGGTACGTTGGTTTCTTAAATCTGTTACCTACCTCTCCGTGGCCGAGATGATTTAAAGTGGTTTGGTCTTTTGGCTTATGGTGACATGTATTGATGATTTAGTATGTTATGTTTTTCTTGGCCTGGTCTGTATAAACTAACAAGAATCTGTTTGCACCTGGAACAGGCCTATGCTTGTTTTGCCTTTATATGGTTGCGGAGAACAGTGAGTCAATCAGTGCATGTTTGTCTCGATTCCTGAGGAGAACAACTGATCTAACCGAGGAAGATGCTGCCGAGAGTGATACTATGTAGTTTATGTTTTCTGATTAACTTTGTGTGCAATGAATCTCTGTATATTTCCCTGTTTGTGCGCTTGCATTTCGAGTTGCTCATTTGTACATGCTACTTCGTGTCTGACCATTTTGGTTGGCACATTATTTTTTCCCAATAGATGCAGTGTACTGTACAAATTGTTGATTGAATGACACTATTGCTCAATAAATGCTGGTTTTTGCTACAACCTTGTGCTTTTACTTAACACAGTATTGAATCATTGAATCGGAAAAATTGAAAAAGGGCAAGGATTGGGGAAGTCCGATGAGCTTGAGAATTTTTTAACAACTTTCAGAGAAGGCATGTAGCTGTAAGTGTTGAATGAGCCTGAGAAGTGTTATTTCTATATGTAAAGTGAAATCTATACAGCCGCCAAGAAGATAATTCATGTCAAAATTTACAATTACAGATGCGGAATAATGAAGTATTACACCAATCCATGAACAGGTAACAAAACAATTTGAGCTAAGCTGCGCCCTCTATCGCAAAGTTGACGCCTTTTGGCGAGCTGTGCTTGGAATAACAGGTCTAGGGTTCAGGAGTGCCACAGGAAGAATTGGTCCAAAATCTTCTGCCTCTTGGGAATTCCAGCTTCCAAGGGGTATAAAGCTTCCATATTGCTCTGAAGATGACTCTGAAGCAACCTCCTCCACTGGTTCAACCTTTCCAACCACATCCAGTTTTGTCACAAACCGGTGATTCAAGAGCTCAGCAGCTGTCGATCTCTCGAAAGGGTCCCTCACTAGGCACTTTCCCAGAAAATCTTTAGCATCATCGGATAACCAGCCTGGAATATTGGGAACTTTTGAAGTAGTAAGGGGCTCTGGTTCATCCAATTTAGCGCCATGTTTCGCTTCCCATGGCTGCCTCCCCATTAACATCCTGAGCACAACGCAACCTAATGCCCAAATATCAGAAGGCTGCTCGTGGACTCTGCAACAAACAGCTTCCGGAGACAAATACATCGATGTTCCTTGACATGTAAGCTTCTGCACAACCGTCTTTGCCAGCCCAAAGTCCCCAATTTTTGGCACAAAACCAGAACCTGAGGTGACAAGCAATATGTTTTCGGGCTTCAAATCACAATGCACATAACCCCTTTCATGAATGTACTCAAGCCCACTCAAAATCGCTTTGGTATAATTCCTCACATCCGATTCACACAAACCTGAACCGCCCGATTTCTTGATCAAATCCCCAATTGTTCCTCTATCAGCATACTCCAAAAATACATTATACTTCACGTAACCATCGTCCCCAATGGTCAGATTTTTCCCATAGCTTCCGATAACATAAGGGCAGTCCCGAAATAGGTAAAGATACGAACTTTCCGTCGCCTGCTCACTCCATTCAGAGAAGGTTTTCACCGCCATCACCGTCGGGAAACCCTCGCAACCCAACTTCGGTTTTTTCACGGTCGCCAAATAAACCGACCCAAATCCGCCACTCCTGAGCATCGGCCCTCGAACCCACTCGAATTCCGATCGGAAAAAACTCCTCTCTGGTTCATCCGGTCGCTTCCTCTTCACCGAACCCATTGATTGTTTCCCCCTTTTTGTAAATTCAAAAACTTAAAGCTTTTCGATTGTTTTGCGACTCTGGGTTCGGAAAAAACGATCGAAAGAGGCACCGACCGAATGGCAAAGAAAATAATCAGAGAAATCAGAGAAGCAACAGAGAGACTGAACTGATTGACGACGGAGGAGTGAAGTCGGCGGTGTCAGTGATCGACCCAGAAGACGAAGACGAAAGAATCGCGATTGAAATCAAATATTCTAGGGTTTCGGTGGATTGAAGGTCGGTTGCTAATTGCTAATGTGTGCGGAGGATTTGGGAATTATAGTTTCTTTTAGATTTCCTAGTGGGAGTTGGAATTCAGGGTTTTGGATTTATATAAGAATACGCGTGGAGGGAATATGATCGCTCCAACGGTCATATTTTCTTTCGCGGTGTTCTTACGCTCTAATTAAAAGAAAAGATTTTCGTAAATTTGACATATCTTCACCCGTACATCTTACACCGCCAGGCCCATCTTGACCGTTTATTATGTAAAGAGTCTCTCTCTCTCTCTCTCTCTCTCGCTCGCAGTGGGACTTCTAACTTTACTCAATATAAGTTTACAATACTAGGACCATACTAATTAGATATTCCCTAATTAACAAGAGGTTAATGAACCCTAAGTATGGAGTTTCATACTTTGCATTGTAATTTACGTAAAGCGATTTTGAGGCTTCAGACTCTACATTGCAGATTTCATTCTATTGTCGTTAAATTAGTCACATTTAATATTTCTAAGAACTTTAGTATGATTATTGACATTAGACCCCATTTTATTTTCTCATTTTCGATCATAACATGTTTTGCATCAGGTTAATTGCTTATGACTCAATGTTTTACTCATGTGTTTGGGCTGAGATCTAAACTCTGACTCATAAGCTCTACCACTAACCCTAACAAACATTTTAAAACCCTAAACTCAAACCACCCATAAACCACTACAAGGCATATTTCTCCTATCTGAAACGGGGTTTGGAACCAAATTTCTACTTGGGAGGATGGATGGGGCGATTCAGGTGAGATCCAATGTAGATCTAACTTTCTATTCACTTGTGAGATCCAAGCGGTCTGGAAAGGACCACCACCACTCCAAAAGAACCAAATCAAACTTACATAATTCTTGCAAAAAGAAAATATAATACTCAATTAGACACGAAAGAGAAATCAAAACAAAAAGGGTAAATTACAAAAAACTACCTCAACTATTGGTGTCACAACACTTTAATACCTCATATTTTAAAATTGACAATGTCATACCTCATCTTATGAATTTGTGCCAATATTATACCTTCCGTTAGGGTTGCTGTGAATTTCTCAGTTAAATGCTGACGTGGCTTGATCTGGGGCCCATTTTCTATTAAAAAATTAATTAAAAACTAAAAAAAACCATTCAATATTTTTTAAATATTAAAATAATAAAGAAAAGTTAAAAATAAATAAATAAAAAATAAATAAAAAACCACTCAGCCAATTCGTCCCCTTCCCCCACCCTTCTCTCTCTTCTCCCCATCTTCATCTTCTTCCCCCTTCCTGCAACTGCAACCCAGATAAAAAGAAGAGAAAAAAAAAAAAAAACCCAATTTGTCTTCCCCCCACCCCACCCGCCCCACGCCCTCTTCTCCCCGCACCCAACCTCGCACCCATTACCTGCAACCCAAAAGAAAAAAAAAAAAAAAAAAAAAACCCAAATCCCGTTAAGGTGGAACCTGGGCGCGGAGAAAATGGGGGGAATGGGTGTGGGGACAAACTGGGTTTCCTTTTTTTTCTTTTTTTTTTTCTTTTCTCTCTTCTTCTTCTTCTTCTTCTTCTGCAGGTTGGGTTAAGGGGGTGCTTCTTCTTCCCATGGTACCTCTCATTTCCCTCCACACATCCACAACCCAGCCTCTCCTATATACACCAACTGCCACCCCATTTCTCCAATCCCACCTCTCCCGCACCAAAGTGCATCCTCCCTGACAAACCCAATTTCTCATTTCATCGATCTCCCATAACTTTCATGCATTCACCAGCCAAAACCCCCAACCCCTGCAAGCTAAGCCGCCAAGAACCCAGTTCCCAGGTGGGTTCAAGCGCCCGGAGGTCAGGGTCCCCAATATTGTGCTCCAATTGGACCCCGACGAAGTCCTTGCCGGTGAGGATGCTTTGGATTTGGTAGACAAGGCGGGGTCGAAATGGGTCGACATTCTGGTGCTTAATGGTCGTGATTCAAGTGGCGGCAGGCTCTATGAGGCTGCCTGTAAGTTGAAGTCGGTGATTAGAGACCGCACCTACTTGTTCCTCCTCCTTCTTTCTGGGTTCCTCCTTCTTCTTCGTTATGGGTTTATTGTTAGGGGGGAGAACTGGGTTGGGTTGGGGTTTTTTCTTCTTCTTCTTCTTCTTCCTCCTCTTCTTCTTCCTCATTCTTCTTCTTTCTGGGTTGTAGGAAGATAGGGAGAGAAAGACAGGGGGAAGGACGAACTGATCTGAGGTTTTTTTTGTTTTTTACTTTTCTTTATTATTTTAATATTTTAAAAATATTAAATAATTTTTTTTTAGTTTTTAATAATATTTTATTAATTTTTTAATAAAAAATGGGTCCCGAATCAAGCCACGTCAGCATTTAACTGAAAAATTCACGGCCAAGTAACGGAAGGTATAACATTGGCACAAATTCGTAAGATGAGGTATGACATTGTCAATTTTAAAAAATGAGGTATGAAAGTGTCGTGACACCAATAGTTGAGGTAGTTTTTTGTCATTTAGCCAAACAAAAAGCATCCAAGAGATCAAACCAATAAGCACAAACAAAAAATTCAATTTCAATTTATTAAATGAAAACAGTGTTACACAATAATAAAGCGAAAACAGCAATGCATGGTTCAAAGTTTTGTTGAAGGAGAAATGTAAATTTTGAAAAACTTTTTTTTTAAAATATATTATTAAGGGGAGGAGGGTTCAACACTGTTACAATAATTTAAGAAATAGAGAAGTTTTAAACTTGAGACGCATGAGTAGCAGGGCCGACCCTTAGGGGTTGCAAGTGGTGCAACCGCACAGGGCCCCCGATTTTTCAATTTTGCATGCATATACGTATGTATAGTAGTATGTGTAGAATATTACAAACTTGAGTCTTAGTGCAAGTGGTATTATTGCTTCTTTACATCGGCCTAGAGGATGGGTTCGAAACTCGTGCATAAGCCTCTACAAAATAGTATAAAAATTCCACACAATAACATGAAAATTCGAACCCTTGCCCTCCAAATAGTTAATGAAAAACAATACGCCACCTTTTCACTTGTTGATATGTTAAATTTGTTTGTGCTATTAGAATTTATAGAAGCTCAATTGAAAACTAAAATTATTTTTTTGAACAAAAAAATAAAAAAATTAAATCTTTAGTACTTTTTAGGGCCTCCAATTCACTTTCGCATAGGCCCCTGATGAGTAGAATCTCAACACTGTATCCATTAGGATATTCGACTACGTGCGGTAGTTTTTGGAAACTGCTTAAGTCCCATCTATAAAAAATAAAAATAAAAATCTAAATTAACAATATATATTCAGGCAATATGCATATTTGCTCTTTTAAAGTTGTGCATTTGGGTGTTAGTTTTGTCATTCCATACTACCAAACACTTGGAAAGAAAACTAACATTTTAAAAGCACTTTTGACTTTTGGAGGGGCAACTCGTTTTTAAAATTCTGGTCCCTTCACTGCCGGCGAGGGAGGCGGCGGAGCTGGCGAGAAAGTTGGTTAGGAGGCACCATTGTTTTGAGTATCACACAAAAACACAAACATAATTTGCATAATGAAACATTCCCTGATATAACTTTTTTACATCATATTACATATCGACACAATTTTTTTGTTGTCGTCCCAAATTCACACACTACGAGTAAGCTATAACTAGACAGTAGTATCTACGCCGGCTTCAACCGCGCATCGATCCTTACATTGCTTTACATAGATATGTGTACCCGAATATACGTAAATGTAAAATCAGAAAATACATCACAGCAGCTTCAATCATCTGGCTCTTCTTCTTGCAAAGAAGACGCGGTAGCTGTCTTATATATGTTGCAGATAGTTTTCCACAGAATTAGCAAATGTCTACCCCTGTTTCAAGAATCGCACATTTTATAAACTTTTCAACGAAAACTAGGAGACTTAATTACCATCGTTTTGGTGCAAGGGCATTGAGTTTTCATCAATCAACGCCGCTGTTGTTTCTTATTCTTGAAATTTCTTGTAAAATGTGCCATTCTTGTAAAGAAAAGGTAAAACTTTTGCTTGTTCTAAGGTAATGCTTCTTCCTTCTGTCAACCGCCCACACTTCACGAGCAAAACCTTCAAGCCAAATGGATTGAGCAATGTCTGCCCCTATCTATACCCCCTCAGCTTCTGAGGTTTGGACATCTGCGTGTTAAAGGGTAAAAGATTAACATCCAACTAGGATAATTAGTATAAAATAAGAAACATATAAATCCATTAAGCTCGTGTAACAATTGCACAGCCTGAGACGATGTTTCCAACAGACGATGCTAGATTAAGAAGCCATATGAGAGACAGTCTTCTACAAGATGCAGATAAAATGGGAAATTGACACACCTTCACCGGATAGCTGTTGAAACCGAACAACTATGTGTTTCCCATAAGTATATTTCTTCAGAGCATTAATATGAACTCTTATAAGTTTGAGCAGTATTTCCCGCTGTCTGTCATTGCTTGTTTCAAGAACCTTCTGAACCACATAATTGGCAAATTGGTCCTTCATCATTGGCTGGAACATAAAAAAACGACAGAACTCAATATGCAGAAATCATAATTCAACAAGCATTATGCAGCATTCAATATCTACACTTTCAAACTCCGCACGGTCCCCAAAAGTTAAGAAGAATCTTCAATACTCATGCTATTAAAATACCAGAGTGTGTTTATGAATTTTTTGGAAACAAACAAAATCTACTCATATGGAAATGAAGTCTCCAGGTGAACTTGTAAATAAAATTTGAAAATTTTCTAAAATTTGAAATTTCTAACTAAATGTCGAAACGCACAACTGGATGTTTCCTAATTGGCTCGGGTTTCAAACCATAATTATTATGCTGCCTTTGAGCCAAATCCTCCTATCCAACTGATATCTAATGTTGATGGGCAAATAAGCTTTATCGAGAATAAAAAACCTGAATACATGGGATAACCTATCACATGCACTTTTGCTTCACTTACCAACAGGCTATCATTTTCTTCCATTTGTCCAATGATTTCCTCAATCAAGAGCTCCCGCTCAGCAGTATCACCATACTCCAGACACTTCTCAACAACATTTGATGCATATTTATGCTGACTCAATTGTACAATCTTCCCAACCAACTGGCTGATAATTTGGCTTCTTTCGTTGGGCTTTCCCCTTTCCAGAACATGCTGTAAGCAGTATGATCCATCTTTATATTCCATTCAATTAGTAATGATAGAAACTTAGGCAATGCAAGGACACATGAAGAAGAAAACATAAATTAGAAACCAAAAGGAACCATCTCCTATAACTATTTTTATGCTCCAATGCATCACCGTTACTATCTGTTGTAACCTCATTTTTTCACAACTTATTTTAAATAAACTCTATCATCGTAAGGTGAAGGGGACAAGCTAGTCTTCAGGAAGTCCATTCTTCAAAAACTAGTCTTTAACTTCAAATTATACCGATGAAGCTTCCAGCACCACCTTTTTCTTCTCTCTCTTGATTGGATAGACACCACATATGACATATTAGGTTTGATTTTAATATAACTATAATAACCATTGACATAACAAAGAACCGATTAGCCCTCACCCTCAAACCATTGCGGACATTTGAAGAAAAGTATTTTTGTGATATTTTTCAGGAGCTATTTCAATCCAGAAAAGCCATTTCGGCTGTGTGATTTTGTTCAAGAATTGCCATTTCGGCTGTGTGATATTGTTCAAGAATTTTACCATCTGGCAGCATTTTCAGAATTCTAGATCAGTGTAGTCACTTTCCAAGTGCTAAGACTACATACAGGAAATTTAGAACGATACTTAACTGGAAAGCAATCAAATTAGGGTTTAGGGTGTTCGTGGAACCTCTCTCTTAGCAAAGAAAGAATCGAGGAATCAAATAGTTACTTTGTTCTAAATAAAAGAAACAACAGACAGCAAAAGTAGAAAGTAGAAACCAACCTGGGTAACGTAATTGCCATACTGATCTTGAGCAAGATCATAAGTAGATTCCAAGATCTCATCAACTATACACTGACTTTGAAGGTCATCCGAACAATGCTCCAAAACTCTCTAGCAAGTTAAAGTGTAATGTTTCAAAACCTGATCTACAAGATCTAACTGGAGACTTCGTAACGAAATACTGTTGCTATTACCTGTATGACACGACAGCCATAGGGATGAGTAGAAAGTGTGGCAACTTGTCCTTGAAAATCAGAAATGATAAATCCAATTTTCTCTGTGGGAATGCATTCTATACACTTCTGTATTACATGATTTCCATTTTGATCTCGTACACATGTCATGACATGTCCATCAAGCTCATGCACAAGTTGTATTTTCTGGTCAAGCTCAATAACTTCGAGAGCCTAAAAGAAACATCCAGCACAGACGTAAGAAGAAAACATTCAGACAATATAAAGCATAAGGACAATTTTTCCCAGACTAATAAAGAGATGTTCCCTCCAAATCTGTATATAGTATTGTCATCGTTTACCCAGCAAAGGGTTTTGAAAGAACTCCTGAAAGTTTATCTTCCGTACTTCAAAAAACCTATTTTAGAACCCCTCTTCAACCCCATTAACTCTTGCAGTATAAACCTTTCTATAAATAAGACATCCCTTGGTAAAAATCTCATAAGCAGAAAATAGCATGTTCATCAGACTTAAAACAACATATTTACTATGAAAACATCGAGTTTTAGCATACCTTCTGGATTACACGACAACCATACATTTGCAAACTTAAAGGCAACACTTGCCCAGCAAGTTGATCTGCAAGCTCCTTTTTCTGCTCAGCACGCCCATATTCAAAAAACTGTAACACATAAAAAAAAAAAAAATCATACAATTTTAATAGGCCATCCACAGAATTCACAAGTCCATAAAGATGATATGTGATGCAAAAAAAATGCAATTAAGCAGACACAAGTTATGAATTCCTACCTTTTGAATAACATAATTCCCAAATACATCCATCATTAATTTTGAAGCACGTGGAAGAATCTCTTTGAAAACAGATGCCTTGTCTTCAGAACTGCAGTACTCTAGCTTCTGTTGAATAAATCGACTCCCATGTTGATCGACACTGAAGTTATATATGAATATTAAAAAACAATAGAACAAACACAAACGTTATGTACAAGCAAAGGAAAAGCAAACGTGGAGCAAGCAATACCTGAAATCAACAATGCGCCCAGCTATATCAGAAAGTTCAAATTTACGGGGATTACTAGATTTCAGTTCTTCAAGTAAAGGATTACTAGATTTCAGTTCTTCAAGTAAAGAGTGTCTTCTAGGATCATCCAAGATGGAGCTTCTCTGCCCTTGCCACCCAGAATATACTCCACTAACAGAACCTTCAGGAGACCTCAATTCATATTTCCGACCAAGATGATTCATTCTGCTCATTGGAGATGATGGAAATATTGGACTACCGAGGGGTGAGGCTGGAAACTGTGTCACTACACCCATGCCAGAAGGATGTCCATAATAACCTCTACCATTGCTTCCCACATTCCTTGGACTTAGAATACCCAGATTACCATTAGTTGAAGTGTGGAATTTTGGGTCAGCACTAAAAGCATTAACATTTAATTCTTGTTGCGAAAGTTGGCCTCTGACAACACCCCTTGACGCCAAGTGACCATAAGGAATTGAAGCACCATATGAATCCTCCAACAGACGAGGATAGTATTGCGTATAAAGGGGATCCACAAAAGGTGGCTGGAGCACTGGCCCTTGTTGCCCATAAAATCTACTAGGGTGTTGCATATCACCTTCATGGGGAATCCTCTCCCCTCTTGAAACATCAGCAGTTCGACCATTGAAACTTGGCCCCAAAGTAGCATCAAAGAGCATTTGAAAAGACCCATGAGAAGCATACCCAGGCATATATGAAGGAAGATAAGTAGAACCTAAAGCATATCCACCCATTCCATATTGTGTAGGAAACGCACCAGACAACTGATAATTTGAGTAGAATGGACTTCCTGAAGTCATATATGATGTGGTTGTACCATACAAGGGAGGTGTGACACCAGGTGAGTGCAATGATGGTTGTGTCTCAATAGAAGAGAATTTTGGGTAGCCGTGGGGAAGATTTTGCATTCTGCTTTGCAAATGATTCATTCCTTGTGAAACTAATTGTGCCTGGAACCCCTGAAGTTGATATGGAACCCCTTGTTGTGTAGACAAATTGTGTTGTGGTACATGCCTCCCATAAGATTGTTCTTGTTGCTTGTTATTGTTGGTATCAACTGCTCTCGCTCTGGAAAGATCCAACCCAAGGTCACCATTAATCGATGCATTATTCCCTGACCCATCATGCTCAATATTAGATTCATCTTTCTGTAGGTTCCCTGTAACATCACGATGTTGAGAACTTGAGGAGGTGGTAGGCAAAGGAACATCATTTGGTATGAACCCACGAGCAAGCGCATCCGAGGCACTTGTATCTGGACAATCATTGATAGAGTTTGAATTTGGTTCAGGTAATTTTGACTTGTTGACAGAAGAAGCATTTGGTGAAAGTGAATGTACATCACTATCAATAGGTTCATCTGTTGTTCCAAGACTTGATGTGAGGGAGTGATTATATACAGGAGATGGAGTCCGGGGGAAGTCTTGCTAAAACAAACCACCAAGAAGATATAAATACAGGGCAACACATACTGGAAAATTATAGCTGATACATTAAATGAAAAATTTTTAATTGGCCAAAGGAGCTATGAAATTCTGAACTATATGGTTAATCATGAATACAGGAATCCAAATGTAGTAGTCATATGTTATAGCTAAATGCAAGAAGCAAATATTAAAATAAACAAAAGAGGAGTTAAACATGGTTAAGCATAAGACAGACATTATTTTTTTTTGTAAAAGTTATACCTACTAAACCACTTACTTTAACTCCTACCTGTATGAGATCCACTAGACTCTTATTATAACTTGCCAAAGAAACCGTGTCCTTGACAGGCATTACTGCAACACTATCTTCTGCCAAGTTATCATTAGACTTTCTGGATGAACTAGCATCATTAGGGTCCTCCTGAAGAGTTGAGAAAGAACCTTGAGAAAGATGCAAGGACCCACTGGCGCTGTCATCTAAAGAAGTCAGTCTCCCTTTGGTTCCTAGACCACCACTATGGCGGACGACATGATGATTCTCCCGTACAGTAAGTGGTGGAGGCGGCTTTGCATTCAAGTTCATATTTGATAAGTAGTATGCCATATAAGCTGGGTCTGAACGCAGTTTTTCTTCATTCTCAACATTATCCACAGTGTTGTTTAAATTAGTCAAGCTTGTTTTCATGCTGGAGTTCTGTTGACTTAACAGGTTTTCAATAGAGGAAAAGGAACCTTCCATACTTGGTGGAGCACTACCACTTCGACTGGGTATAACTTCAGCTCTCTCTCTCTTAAAGCCATGCCCCTTTGAAATGAAGCCCGACTCCTCTGCTGTCATACTTCTCAGTGGAGATCCAAATGTTGCAGCATCCTTAGATGGGGGCCACTTCTTTCCCCTGCTGCTTTCTACCATTCTCATGAGACCCTCAGTTGCCATCCTACCAGAATAATGATGGTTTTTATTTATCAGCAATTACCTTCAAAAACTGTTCAGCATATCAAATTCATGTTATGCTCCTTCCAACAGTCCACAATTGCAAGTCATAATTCAGTCCAAGAAGGTAGCGCGCACACAGAATCTAAATAATGCAGTCGAAACAAGAAGCCCCTGCATACTGAACATAGTTTATGAATTACCCACATCATGTCACTTTTGTACACATGTTCACAGAGATTGTAAACACAAAATGTGTTTCGAAATCTTTTCAGTAAAGCATAAACTAGTTCTGCATTGTTAACTTCAGCACAGACCCCATTGAGAAGACCCAAACAAATGCAGAAACATGTGTCCAAATCTCTCATGAAAAGTTGAAAACTATCACATATCTAATAAGTAAACAGTAACCAATCTATCAAAATGGAAAACAAGCATAAGAGTACTGAAACATAAGTAAATCTTTCCACATTCTTCTTCTCAAATTATAAGACTCCCATTGCATGCCAATAAATGAACTTCCTCCCACTACAACACTTAATTGCCTACATTTTGACTAGAAAATTAGTATGGGTCTAAAAGACTAGTTGTAGAAACTTGTTATTTTCGGTTCCTTCTAAAATTTAACCATCTATCGATCAATTTGTGTTTCGAACCTATATTACCCTACCAACTTCTCGACCATAGTGTATGAGTAACAGTACTAAACACATGGAAACCATTTGTGTTCTCAAGTAGCATTAATGTTCTACTCACATAGTCTTACGGTAATGGGGATAAATATACACTCTATTCGTGCAAGAATAATGTCATCTAGAGAACCATTTCTTCTATCAAAAGAACCAACTTAACACATGGAAATCATGATATTCAGATTTATTATACTGCTTCTCATTTAAATGCTTTCTGCTGCATACAATTCATGAATTGTGTTTGACTCACCCAACTGCCTTTTCTGAACTATGGTCAATAACCAATTACATTCGACTAAGTAGGGCCGAAGTACTTGTTCATACGGCTTACACTGTCTCCTATGCATATGTTTTCGACTCACCACTCTTGTTTCAGCTTCCCAACCTATAAGGATGCTAACTTCATCATACAGCACTACCGTTAAACGCATTTCTTTCGGAAATCAAATTAAGAAAAAATTTCAACATTCACATGCCACAACAATTACACTGTTCCATGAAGTAACCTCACAATCACAGCCAATTGACACAAAACTTGTAACGGTCCCTTCGAAAGCGAAATTCAACCCATTAATCACACTCATTTAACACCCTATATACATAGAAATTGAACAAATTTCCAAAAACCAACAAACCCAACAAAAATATATTAAAAATAAAAGTAACTAAGTTCCCAATAGTATAATCCATCAGAAAAATACAAACTTGCACATATTTGAGTATAAAGATCATGAGAAAGAAGCAGGGGATGCAAAAATTTGAGAATTAATACTAAAAATTTAAGCAGAAAAAGGATTGGAATGTCTCACCAGGTAATGGCAGCAGCAATTCTTCAAAGTCTGAAACTTTGAAAGAACAAAGCCTAAAAGCCCAAGTCTTTTTGCAGAGCTGTGGAATTACTGAGAAGGGTTTGCTTTAAAGAGAGAGAAAGTTTAGGAGAGAGAAAGTCTTTGCAGAGAAATTGCTGGAGACTTGAGAAGAAGCAGAGAGAGTTTTTCGTTGTTTGGAAAATACAAGACTGTTGCTTGCATAACATTCTCATTTCCCAGGGTTTGGAGTTTTTAATATTTAAATGTTTTTGTGTTTGTTTTTGTTTTTGTTTTTTCAGTGTCGTTCAAAGAAAATTAGAGTTTATTCTGGTTATGTATGTAATAAAATGACATAAATGCCCATGTTTTTTGGCCGGAAATAAATTAATGTCCTAATATGGATGCTCTGCATAGGGGTAATTTCGTCCAGACGACATGTCGTGAGTCGAGGTTTGTCCAAGCAAAAGTTTTCAAACAAGTGGCAACCTGGTTGTTGTTGACATTTGTTGGGTTTTCAAAGACTTGGGGGAGTTTTTGGATGTATTTGAATGTGTCAGAGGAATATGCCCAAAATTTGTTGGGCATTTGTTGGGCATTTACTTGGATTTTGATTCATGTTTCTTGAGAAGTTACTAGTCATGAGACTTGAAGCATCGGTTGTTTTGTTTATGTTGCTTATAAATAAAGTTAACTGCAGTCACTCACTACTATATTCTAATGATATTTCTCTTCGTTTAAATGTGAAAGATCGTAGATTCAAATTTCATAACTAGTGAATTCTATACCCAATTGAATTGGACGTCAAGTTTCATTCAACTCTTATCATCAAAGCATCTCTATTGGCTCATAAATCTAGAGAATTAAAAAAGAGTTCCTAAAGGTACGATTGAAGATGCTCTCACCTCTCCATACACTTGGCTATTTAGAGGACAATCCACTTGGCAACTTCGGGAGGAAAACTGTCACCGTCATGTTTAGTTAGAATCCTCACTTTCTACTGACTATTATTATATTAATTTTTTCACCTAGTGTTCTAATCTTACGCAATCATCCTTGTAATTAAATAACAATTTTTGCTTTGAACCAAAAATGATAGTTAATAAATGTAGTTTAATGATAATTTTACCCTTATATCATGGGAAATCACTTGCTAAGCTAAGCCAATTGGGTGGGTAGTTTTGTAACTCTAAACATTAATCATATAGGACCATCTCCAACTCTTGGAGATAAAATTTAAAAATTTAAGTCATAACCCATAAATTGTTTTTCTTCTCTAATGGTTATGGCTTAAAATTTTAGCCCAAGATTATTAAATAATGATTTTAACCTCTTCTTTTTTTCAATAACTTTTTTTTAGAATAAAATTTATATAGATTATCCTAATATATTTTTATAAACATTTTAATCTAAAAATATTTAAATTCTTATCAGTAATTAAAAATCATACAAATACATAGGTATTCTGTTAGATTTGATCGCATTTGATCATAGCTGTTAGATTAAAAGTAAAAAACAAAAAAAATGTTTGAAATATTACAATTCAGGCTTAATTTCCAAGGGAAATCTAACCCAAAGATATATTTTCTCCCCGAGGCTCATTTAGCCCAATGGGAGGAGATTTTTATTTTTTATTTTTTGTCAAACCAATGATTGGAGATGGTTTGGGAGATTTTAAAGCTTGTATTTTAAGTTTTATCTCATGAGTTGGAGATGGTCTAATGGTAATTATGATACCATTTGTGGGAAAGGGATCCTCTCCGGATCCTTTTCCATCAAATCCACTTAGTTTGGGATCCGGATCGTTGGATTTTGATCCAACTGCTACAAATAGGAGATCCCTTTAAAAATTATAATAACTGTAACCGTTGGATCAAAATTTAACGGCTCGAATCCCGAACTAGCCGGATCCCTTTCCCCATTCGTGGATCTTAGTCAACAGCTGATGCTTTTTTATGAAATTACACGCATACCCCTTAGCAAACACATGGAGATATGGGAGGCAGCAACTTATGAGAATTTGCAAATAGTGAGATTCAGTTCCAGTGATGTTACGGTTCAAATACCTATTCACCATGTGTTCAAAAAGTACATCATCCCATTCAATAAAATCATTGACACGTAGTGAATTAGTCACATAAGAGTATCTCTTGTGAATATTGGTTTCTGCAAAAGTAGTGTAGAGTTTAGTTTGTTAATTTTAAGTGTTTTTTTCAATAACAAAATATTTTTTTCTTTAGTGGTATTCCTCTTCACTTGTAAGTAAGAAGTCTTAGGTTCAATTTTCGTCAAATGCGAATTTGAACCACATTATTGCTAACTCGTTATGAGGCTAAGCTCACATTCTTCATTTACTGTAGATAATATCGTTTGTTACCAAAACAAAAACAAAAAAAAGATATTTTTTTCTCTACTAGTGCATTGTAGACAAAATAAAACTCGAGACCTCGGATACATAAACAAAATTGTAAGCCCCTGACCTCAGTAATAGGATATGAGAAATGCTAAGGAGACTCTCTATGGACTCTCTGTTGCCTCATATTTTTGACATAATGTTTTATAATGTTGACACGAGAATTGTATAAAAAACATAAGGTGGCAAAAAATCCATGAAAAGTTCATTTTGAAAGTCTCCTTAGCATTTCCTATCGGATATTAGAGTGCCTAGTGTGACAGCTTTTATTTTCCAAATTTCTAACGATGAGCCCCCTTGACAACATGTGTATTGGCCTTAAAAACAAAGCTTCAAGTTCAAGTTACAGATGATCTAATTTTTAGAGCTCACGTCCTTTAACTTCTCAAGATAAAAGAGTAGGACCAATCAAGGCTTAGGATTTTATCTCAAAAGGTTTCGGTGCACTTCATGTAGTTGTTTTTCCGTAAGGGACATTTGGTTCTTATTAGTACAAACGACGATCGGCAGATGCTCACTGGCCTAAATTCAAGTAGCGCACAATTTTCAAGCAACACTAACAAATGACATGCTAGAATCCCAGAAAAAAATTGAAAACAATGCAGAATCCTGCAACCAAATGATAGTCTTTATACTGATGCAGATAAACTACAGCTACCAAAAGGCGAAAAATACTAAACGTTCTTCTTACATAAACAGCAGATCCATTCATAAGCCCGAGCGGTCACAGCATTAAGCTCTGGAACGCGATCCTCGTTCATCAGTGCTGGAAGAACTGTAAAAGGAGAACAGATTTCAGTTGCCACCGTGGTGCAGACACGCTCTTGCACTGTGAGATTTTTCAGTAGAGTTGCGAGGACATATTGTGGACCAACGGCTTTGGCAATGCACCCAAAAGTCTTAACGGTAGCTCGCCAGATACCCTTCTTATGAGTCAAAAACGTTTAGATGAAATATCAGAAAATTGAAACCTCGTGGCTCGATTTGAAACTCACTGTTGAGAGTTGTACCACATCAGTGAGGAACAAGATTTGCCATGTGCTTATATGATCTTGGACTACTCCCCATATTGCCAATTTGTTTTATAGTGGAACCCCAATTTCATCACTCACTCGAAAAACTTTTGACGGTGTGAAATGTGCTTTAGCCCCAATAACTATGTAGTTCATAGAAATCTAACCATGAATGCTCACACTCACAGGCCTAATGAAAGAAATGCAAGGCAGACACTAATTTAGTGACAAAATGATAACATACCACAGTTGCTGAAAATAGTTTGAACAACTTTTTTCTTCATATAGTAAAACCGACCGAGGCTCCTCGACAGTCTCAATGGCAAAAGGAAAGTTCCTCTTAACTTTCATACATCGATAGTAGATCGTACATGAAGTCGGTGTTCTTAGTCTCCAGAGGATAAAACTCCTTGCACCATACAAAAGAGAAACTGAATGAGAAGCCAGACAGAGAGGGCTTAGTCTGCTGCTAACCATCCAAGGAATACATATGCTTAATTAGTTCATTCCGAAGGGCTATGGACAAGGGAAAAGGGTGGGAGACGGGTCTCTCCACAACTTTCCGTCTACCATATCGAGTTTTTTCATCTTCTCCTCGCACCAAAACAGCTGCTCTTTGCTTATTCTCACCATTCGGAGGGTTCTCGACAGAACCTTGGCGTCAATGAGGCTAAACAAAAGCTGAACATCTTCTTGCAACTGCGGCCACGATTTCTTCTTCCAACCTTTCCTCTTTTTTTGCAGTTCCTTTAACTTCATCCATTTCTGCAGCACAAACAGAGAAGTTTCACGACATAATATGATCATTTGAAAAGAAATAATAGTTATAGTAATCAAAGGGTAGCACACATAAAACGTTTACGCTTCAACCCTAACGGAAAATGTTTGCACCTTCAAATAGTTCACATTGCATTCTCGACAACAGCATAATAATGAGGTTCAGAACACCAGCTTGATATCATTATTTTTTCTTTCTTTTTTTTTTGAAACTAGTGTCTCCAGATCTTTGACCCGACTAATCACTAGGCCCCCACGCCTGACCCCACAACATTTGGGAAGCAAGAAACTCTAGCAATTGCTAGGTGGGTACCTTGAGAGGTGTCGAACCCCAGACCACTTGGTAACAAACCAAGGGCCTAACCATTAGATTAAACACTCTTAGCTTGATATCATTATTACGACAGATTATTCAAATTTATCATATGAAGCATAACTTAAACAAGTTAACTAGTCTATCTAGGCGTTCCGAACAAACTAGAAAATATCTACTGAAATTTTTAGTCTGAAACAAACTGAAAGTCATTTGTTTAGAAGATCTATCAGTACCCAAACCACAACAGTTATGGGATACAGAAAATTGGAGAAAGAAATCTATTATTCGAGTCTAGTACTCCATCAAATGTTTTATGCATGTTACAAGCACACATGCACACAAAATCCCCAGAAAAGAAATTATGAAGAAACTCACACAAGTAAGAATAAGGCTCCACTCTTCAGCAGGTAAAAAGTAATAAAATTTGAAATTAACACGAATGTAATCAACAATACCACTTTTATTATAAGACTTTGTTATAACTTGCATAAAGATGCTAAGGTGGAAAGGTGGAAAGACGAAAGAAAAGATATGCTAGAAAAACTACCTTCTCGAAAGAAGATTGAATCTGCTGAAGTGGGGTGGCAGCCTGGTTTTGATTCCCAAACAAGTTAAGAACAGAGCTTGGTTTTTTCTTATCCATCTTCAGGAAAAGCTGGAAAGTGAGGATTGAGGTTTCAATAATCTTGATGAGGTCAGGAGCATGCACCACCGAATCTAATTCTTCCTCCTTTCCTTTTTGAATTGGACCTGAACAAATTCATGACACCAAAGTTATTAACATCGTAAACAATGAAATTTACCAACAGGTCTTATTAATATTAGAAAGCTGGGGAATTAGTACAAATGAATTTGGTCGTACATGAAACAAGGCTTCTAATTTCATTGCCCGTAACTGAACTTACCACTACAGTAGAGACATCAAATTCTTGATCCTAAACTTTTTGGACTGACACAAGAAGCTTACCTTGTATATTAGGCACCCGCAGTAAATTAGGAAGAAGTCTTTGTGTGCGAGCATAAATTTCAGCCCTGTGGCCCTCCTCAAAAGGTTCATTTTCGATATACCTTTGTAGTAAAACCTGGAACTGTTGAAACTGTTGAGCACTGTGGTTGTAACTGTTGGGATTTTCAGGTTGGCAAGCGATTAGCTGGTTTAGTTGAGTGTACTGACAGTGCAGTGCCTCCCAAGACAAGCAAAGTTGACCTACATATGATGTCTCGATATCCTGGTACGGATCATTTTCTGGCTGCTGAAGGTGCTCAGTTTCATCATCAGGCTCTTCAATCTTCTTCAAAGAAAGACAGCGAAAAGGGGAGGTAAGCTTCTTAGATGCTGATCGCGGTGATGGGGTCGTAGGGGTTTGGATGCCTGTAAGACAACATTTATTTGCAATGACGATTTAAATAATCTGTTTGTACCGAAAAGAAAAACCAAAAAAAATCTACAGAAACTATCGGTCTGCAGTAACCTAACCCCTGGAGCTCAAGAAACAACATATGGACAAATGTATTGTTTCATTTGTAGACCAACTAGCTTCAGAAACATCAGCTTATGTACTTTCAAACTGCTCGTATACCTAGAGCTTAACTGAATCAAGTTTCTATAAATTTGAGCTATCCACGTTTGTCTGAAAATTCAACTCTCTGCCAATTATTTGAAAGAGACTAAGCTCAAATCAGATTCACACATCTATTCCAACACCGCATACATCTCCTCGTATCTTTACTTATTCTAACCTCCCATATGGCTTGTTGGGCACATAGAATGTTTCTTTCTTTTTCTATTTTACCAATGAAATGGAAAACTTCATATGTATTTCATGCAGGTAGATCCGTATAAAGATGAAATATTTAAAGTTCAAACAGCCAGTCAAAAAGAAGTAAAGTCCTTTTTTTTTTAAGAGAAAAAAAGAAGTAAAGTCCTAAAGCTAAAAGTATGCTTTAATTTGAAAAGGTAACAAATTTGAACAAATTACAGCGCTTACCAGTTCCATTAAGATGCTGCGCACTCATCCGTTCAAAGAACAACATCCTCTCCCAGTACTTGTCATATACAGCACCAAAGCCACACCACCATTGCCGGCCTTCTGCTTCTACATCCCTCCACTCGTTAGAGCTTGTTTCACCGGCCTGCTCTTCTTCTTCTTCTTCATCTTCGGGAAATGACTCTTCTTCCGGAATCAACACCATGAAGCTATTCCTTCTCAATTCTTTTAACCTCCGCTTGACCTCCTCCGTTATGAAATCATCATCATCGTCCTCAGCTTCAGCCACAGAATCAGCATTGGCCGACTTACCAAAATCATCGCCACTATTCTCCTTGCTGGGTTCCTCCGGCTGTGGCACAGGATTGTCCTCTGACACATTTTCCGGGTCTGGTTTGTGTGCTTTCCTAAACTTCTTAACTTTGAAGAAATCCATAAATCACAACTTCCTTAACAAATTGGGTTTTCTTCTACCCCGCAAACTTATAAATCTCTCTTTCGTAATCAGCAATTCGAAACTCGAAAATAACACCAACAAAGGAAGTAACTTTGCCAACTAATAACTCTTTTTGTTCCAAGGACTTTATACACTGAAGGCACAGCGAGATCTACCAGCAGAAAAATGCAGATATTTTTTCACTTATGAACAATCAAACCATGAAGTTCTGACGAAAAATTGATTAACTCTTACTTCTCAAAACCCTTCTGAGCCAGAATACGATGAGCAAGAAACCCTAGATCTGAGCAGAAGATCTAACAATCCAGGTTTCATTTGCAAGAAAATGAGGGATCTAAACACAGAAGTAGTACCAACCCAGAAAATCTACCAAGTTAAGAACAGTAAAAGTACAAACTTTTTACTCATCGAAGTACATTTCACTCAAAGTACAGATCAAGAAATCACCTTTGCTAAAATAGACTCCCCAAAGCACCAGAGAGATCAGAACCCACAAAACTTGTTCAAAGATCAGCAGATTTCTCCAACATTTTGCAGTTCCTGGAAGCACATTACACAAAACCCACCAAAAAACAGACCCCAAATCATCCAAAAAAAGTTCAACAAGATTTGTCCATTTTCTCCACTGTTGCACTGCTCAAACCCCATATGTTTGAGCTGCACTACAGTCAAAAGCAAGTCCCAGAAGAACAAAGAAGTGCATAAAAAGTACCACAAAATTCCAGCTCCTAAAAAGCCCAAAACACTGAAAAGTTTAAACCTTTAGTACCCAAAAGCTAGATCATCACCCATCAAAATCCCAGAAGATCCAAGTGCATTTCTTTCCAACTGAAGCCCCTCAAAAACCCCAAATCCTCAAATGTGGAGAAAATGGAAAGGGCTTCCAGCTAAAAACCCTGCAACCCAGAAAAGCAAAAACTGTGCAGAGAGAGAAGAGTGAGTGAGAGCAGTGTTTGGGAACAATGTAAAGTGCTTTAACCGTGAGCAATAAATTGTTGCATTACCATTTTTTCCCCTTTAAAAAAGTTTCATTAAATGAATTCCCTTTTCCTTTGATTTTGTTTGATAAAATGATTTGGGATGATTTAATTTTTAATTTAATGGGAGAGCTTCTGTGTTTATCGAAGTGTTGGGTTTTGGATTTTTGTGGGAAGTGGGAAGAGCTCGAATTTCAAGAGGGTACTCAGGACAGTGGACACTGGTATTACTAGGGAGGAGGATTCTCTCCTTCTTTTTTTCCTATTCACTTCTATCTTCTTATTGATCGTGTGGTCATGGTTAAGTCACGTCAACATTTTATATTGAATTTTTTATAAGGATAATAAGATAAAAAAACGTGGCTTAACTATGATCACATAAACAAGAGGAAGATGTAAGTGGATGGAAAAAAAAAAGAGAATGCTCCTCCGTATTACTAGACACTTCTGTCAGGCCCTCGTACAGAGACTAATAATTTTGTCATATAAAACACACAAGCTCTCAGCTAAAAAAGCCGCGCAAAAGTGGGTTTAATTTGAGCATGGTGGTCGTGAAATTACATATTTACCCTCGTTAGCTTTACAAAAATGTGCATCATTTCATGCCCTTTTGACATGAGAAAAAATTATTGTGGTGAATTTGATATGAAATGAAAGCATATGGTAATTTGATTGTCGGTGAATTAGTCAACTCCCAGTCAATAAAAGGAAAGGGCAAACTAAAAATTTGAAACATGTGTTCTTATGTATTTATTGGAGAGATTTTTTTTTTTTGCAATCAGCTTTAATAGTGTTATTTACTAAAATAATGTTTGTTACGTGTTAAAAATGTAAGTTACATATATAACACAAGCTTCACACGTGATGAATTTGTATCAGTGTTTTTCGTTCCATTGAGATTGATTGGGTTTGTGGAAGAAAAGGTTATGTTCATTCCAATTTCATGCCAAGAGCATGGTGAATTAGAATTTTATGAGTAATGGGCTACATTCATGTGATTGACTCATCTCATGAAATATGTGCTTGTTTAGGAAAGAAATAACTCGAATTGACAATTTAATTAAAAATGGATCAACAAAAATATGACCGCAGATAGCATGCGTACTAAAATTCACTAGGATATTGGAGGAAGAATTAAAAACCACGTTGCACCATTAACATGTTCTAACTAGCAATAGTTAAAGAATAGTAATGTTTTCTTTTGGAGTTTGATATTCAATATTGTCATTGATCCATGACTTCTTCAACAATTATTCTTCTATAATAATCACCATGGCAACAAATTCTGTTTGAAAGCCTAAACATGTGGCATTAATGAAAAGGAAAAGGCAAAGAAATTTAAAAAATTTGAAACATTGATTAGTTTTGCAAAAGAGAAGGTTACGTTCATCCTAGTTCTATGCTAAGAAGAGTGATTTTCGTGCCATTGACATTGATTAGTTTTGCAGAAAAGAAGGTTGCGTTCATCACAGTTCCATGCTAAGAGCATGGTGAATTAGAATTTTATGAGTAATGGGCTACATCCATATCTTATGAGATATGTGGTTGTTTAGGAACAAATAATTCAAATTGACAATTTAATTGAAAATGGATCAACAAAGATATGGCAACACATATCATGTGCACAAAACTTTCATTAAGATATTGGAGGAAGAACTAAAAAACCATATTGCATCGTTAACCTGTTCTAACTAGACAACCACATTGCATCCTTAAAATGTTCTAACTAGCAATAGTACAGAACAGTAATGATTTCTTTTTGAGTTTGATATTCAATATTGTCATTGATCCATGACTTACGATGTTGGCCCTAAGATTTTTGTGAACCCAGGCGAGTTATTAAAAGGGGTCGTAGAGTGGGAGCAACATTACGACGAAGTCTTACGACTCAGAGTCTAGCACGTAGGGTTTATAGGTTAGGTTGGAAATCAACCCAGAAAGAAATATACTTGCTTTCTATGCTTTTATTGGTTTATTTTTTTATTCTCATGATTATTTGGGTAAAGTGTGGGATAGGTAAATGTCACTGAATTTATTTCTTACCTATATTACCCTATTTTATTAGTATCATCTATAATAATATGATGAATTCGGAACAAAGAAAACGTATTTTTGGACATGTTTATACATATTTGAACCTAAAGAAATTTGGTTACTAAAGAAAAGAACACAATTGCATCCGCTTGTTTTCTATTTATCATACTCCAACATAAATTCTTTTTTCGGAGCCCCCTTGATCGGGAGTTTTAGGCGGCTGTTTATTCCAACTACTCTTATGGCTCGTTTACTAATCCGTAATCAAAATAGAGGGAATTAAATTGAGGAGAAATTGAATTGATGTGGAATTGGATTGGGGAGGAATCAGAATCAGATTCCTGTGAAAGGTGTTTACTAAATTGTCAGGAAACGGAATAGGAATGATGTTGGTTTCATATAAGTTGTTTATCAATTCATTTCTGAATCGGAATCAAAACCATTTGATTACTAAATTGCCCTTGGTCTAAATGAATTATTTTATGTGATAATTAGTATAATTTAATTTTCATACAATCTTTTTAACCCATAAATGATTGAATTTTCTATCTCTTTATAAACTAATTTTTTAACTTTTTTTTTTTTGACCTTTTCAAACCTAATTTTTTATACCCACCCCATAACTTCCAAAGCCAGCAGCCCAAGTTTTCTACCTTTTGAAACTCAATTTTTAACGTCTTTTCTCTTCTCCCCAGTATCCTTCGTCAGTTCTCACCAGCGGCTACCGCCACCACTCTCTCCCTCCTCCTCCATTTTATTTTATGTGGATCCTTCATCATCATTTCCTGTTCATCCGTTGATCTCTCTTGCGCGTCGCACCTCCATCCCCACACACCCACGATGCCACAACCAAAGAACAACCAGCTCACTACAATATCTGAAGACACCCTAGGATTCTTGAGAGTGGTTCACTGGGCACGGGGAGGTGAAAGGGAGGCGGGCAGAGAGATCTGGGCTTGTTGATTTCAGTGGCAGATTTGGAGTTTTTCAAGAATTAGATGGGGTTATAATGGGTAGAAAATTGTATTCTGGATTCCTCATTTGTCCCGGAACTCAAATGACACCTCCTACTCAGGAGTTCAATTCCTCCAAAATTAGGAATTCAATTCCTATCTTTCGAGTGGACCCCACCCATTTTGATTCCTTCAAATTTTAGTAAACATAAGAATAACCCATCGGAATCACACTTCGACTTTTGATTCTGATTACGGACACGTAAACACGCTCTTAGTACCGACCCTAATGACATATTCAACAACTGTTATTCTATAATAATTACCATTACCACAAACTCAGTTCGAAAGCCTAAACATGTGCTATGAGGAAGCGAATTGCAGCGTCCAACCCATCATGAATATTATGCCTCATTTGTTCAGCTGGCAGAAGCTTTTGAAGTGATCACCTTTTCTCAAGCTGCATTTCCCAACATTTGCAGTTAGAGACCCACTATCCACGAGTGAGGATTCTCATTGGATTCTCTTTATGAGAATTCCGGGGATCTTTAAATCACATTCGTTCATCGTATATAGTACAGTCAGAAATCATTATAATTTTTTATATTTAAAATTGAAGATAAACAGTACCAGACGAAAACTGACTGCATGATGTACGATAAATGGATATGATTGGAGGGTCCCCGAGATCCTCACAAAGAGGATTTGGCAAGGATCCTCTCTCCACTTCCATCCAACAGGATCCTCTCCGGATCATTTTGGTAAGGATCATGGGGATCCGTAAATCGTGTTCGTTCATTGTACATCGTGTGGTTAGTTTTTGTCAGATACTATTTGTATTTAATTTTAAATAAAACTATTTAAAATAATTTCTGACCGTACGATGTACGATAAACGAATATGATTCTCGGATCCCCGGAATCCACTTCCATAACCATAGTTTGAAGAAAAATCAACTTTTCGTAGCTCCCAATAAACAAAAAGTAGAGAGAAAATGGACTCCTCCTATTGAGGCGGCGAATAAAGTTTTTGTTTGTATAGTACCAGGAACTTTTCGTTAAAGTTCTCTATTTATATTTATATTTATATTTATTTATATATTATATAACCGATCATATGCTAAGATGAGTATTCGGTTGGTAATTCAACCTTGATAATACAAAGACAATATAAGAGATAATTATTTGTGTGATTTCTACATCGATCAATTAAAACATTCAAGGTCTATGCACCGTCTCAAATCACTCATATCTCAAAATCAGGTGATTATATTTATGTTATTATTTAGGGTTTTCTTATTATAAATTCATGTGACATTCTACACAGGTTCACGGAAATTTTATTCAATTAAAAATCAAGCAAACAGTAGATTTAGAGAGTTGCTATTAATACTTTTAAAAAAGTTATTCTATGTTCTAAGTATGTGGAAATATGACGAGAAAATGCACTTAAATCATGTCCAATGATTGGATTAAAGCTTAAAATTTAAGCTTTAACCTACCCAAACCATTTGAAATCACTAGGTTTAATAACCCATGAGGGAAAATTTATGGGCCTGATTACACCCAAGAATAAAGCCAAACTTTAATTCACTCGGATTCAGCCTCCGATTCTGACCCCAACGCCCCACACTAACACATGAGACGCGCTCCACACACCACACGAAAGAATGGCGGCGCCCATGCGGACAGGTATGTCGGCCACTCTAAAATAGAGCCATTGGCTGATCAACGGTCCAAAAAATATGATCGTTGGTTGATCCAACGGTAATACTCAAACTTTGTTTATATTTATTTTTACTTATAATCCAACGGTTGCTATTAAATGAGATTAAATCTAACCGTCAAAAATAAATAAATTTAAAAAAAAAATCCAACGACACAAATTTAAATGTAAAGGCTAAAACAATTAAAAATTTCATTTAACTCAAATTTAACCTTAAAAAGTATAAATACCTATCTAGGGTGTAATTTTTCATTATTTATCGAAATTTAAATATTTTTAAATTAAAATGTTCATAAAAATAAGTTAGGATAATCTACATAAATTTTATTTTTAAAAGACTAAAAAAACTAAGCTAAAATCATTCTTTTATAATCAATGGCTTAAATTTTACGCCATCACAAAGGGAAAAAAAAAGGTTTATGAATTATGACTTAAAATCCTTTAGGGTAAGTTTTTGAAACTTTAACCCAGACCATTTTACATGGTAGCAATGTAATTTGGAGTGTTAATAGTCCTTGATAAACATGACACTTTAGAAAACTCAACACTTTTGAGAACCAATAAAAATTACAACTACAAAATAAATTAGAACATGACAAGTAGATAAATATTGGGGAGTTACTATTTCGAAGAAAAAAAAAGGGGTCATGATTCTGTGGGTCTCAAATACATGGGCCCAACCCATGATATCGACATGGGCCAACCCATAATATCTTTAAAAATATAAGAACATGAAAAATGGTTCCGTTGCCGGGACTTGAACCCGGGTCTCTCGGGTGAGAGCCGAGTATCCTGACCAACTAGACTACAACGGATTTGTCAAGCATTGAGCACAAATGTTATATAACCAATTGGCATAAAAAAGGGGACCAAACGGTGACTTTTCTTTCCTCTCGGCAAAAAATGGAACCTCAAAAGGTAAGAGTTTTTAGAGTAAATTACATTTTCATACCTCAAGTTTGAGCTCTATTTCAATTCCTTACAACATCTTTAAAACATTTCACTTTCATACCTTAAGTACTATTTTATTTCAAAATAATACCTCTGTTACATTTTCCATCCATTGATCCGTTAAATGCTGACGTGGCTGCCACATATATGCCACGTGGCAAAAATAATAATTTTTTTTTAAACCTGAATTTTTACAAAAAAAAAAATTTGAATACCCAGATCTGCAAGAAGAAGAAGGAGGAAAAGGGAGAGGGAGGAGGGTCGCGCGGGGGAGAGGGCTTTGGCGGGAAGAAGAGGAAGAAGAAGAAGGAAGAGGGAGAGGGAGGAGGGTCGCGCGGGGAGAGGGCTCCGGCGGGAAGAAGAAGAAGAAGTCCGGCGGGGGGTCGGGGGAACGGGCAGAGGGCGGTTGGGGACCGGAGGAGGGTCGCAAGGAGGGGGGGACGAGCGGAGGGTCGCCACGAGGGGGTGCGGCACTGGGTTTCGCGGGGGGGAGAAGGGAACTGGGTTCTCGCCGGAGGGGTGGGGGGGTTGCGGCACTGGGTTTCACGGGGGGAGAGAGGGAACTGGGTTCTTGGGGGGAAGAGAGGGGACTGGGTTGTCGCCGGGCCGAGGGGGGGAAGAAGGGGCGTGGGATTGGTTGTTCTGCTTCTGCTGCAGATTTGTTCTTCTTCTTCTTCCAAATTTTTTTTTTTGTAAAAAATCCAGGTTTTTTAAATAAAAACATAAAAAATTATTATTTTTGCCACGTGGCATATATGTGACAGCCACGTGGCATATATATGGCAGCCACGTCAGCATTTAACGGATCAATGGATGGAAAATGTAACGAAGGTATTATTTTGAAATAAAATAGTACTTAAGGTAAGAAAGTGAAATTTTTAAAGATGTTGTAAGGAATTGAAATAGAGCCCAAACCTTAGGTATGAAAATGTAATTTACCTGAGTTTTTATTACAAATGGTCTCTAAGATTGATCAAACTCATCATTTTGGTCTCTTACTTTCAAAATCAATCAATGTCGTCCCTGACATTCACTATCGCATATCAATTTGGTTATTCCGTTAAAATTCCGTCAACTATTCTGTTAATTTGTACGCGGAACCCACAAATCCAAAGAAATGGTGACACATGGATGACACAAAATAAGGGTTTTTATCGCACATGGTTCTTGACATTTATCCAACTCCTCATTTTGGTCCATGAGTTTCAAAAATCAATAAACTTGGTCCTTGACTTTCAATACCGCACGTCAATTTAATCTTTCTATTAAAGTTTAGTCAATATTTTTTGTCCTGGTAATCCAATCATGCCACGTGGATTAACTACAATAAACTATCTTCTTATGATTTCAAACTAAAAGTAAAATAAGAAACTAAAAGAAAGAAAAAAGTCGTCGTATTAATCAGGGTATGCTCAAAAAGAAAAAGAAGGCACCATGACACCACTATAGTACTTGGCCTCCTGAACTCACTCCTTATTCTCTCTAGTTGGTTATAATCTTATCAAATTTGAATTGAATTTCGTTCGATTTTATCGAATTTAGATTGATTTTTTTTTTTTCCAATTGGGGTTGTAGGATGTGAGAAAAATGTCAGCGCGGAATAATCGTTCATTGGTTCACTCTTAAAAAAATAGTTTTTTTTTTAATTTAATTTTATTATTATTTTTATATAGTTAATCCACGTGGAGCCATATGATTGGATTACTGGGATCACATTAGCACACAAATGAAAAATATTGATGAAATTTTAACAGAATGACTAAATTGATGTGCGTAATGAAAGTCAGGGACCAAATTTATCGATTTTTGAAACTCAGGGACCAAAACGAAGAGTTGGATCAATGTTAGGGACCATTTGTGATAAAAACCCTTATTTCGTGTCAATCCACGTGTCACCATTTTATTGGATTTGTGGCTCCCACATACAAACTAATAGAGTAGTTGACAGAATCTTAACGGAATAACCAAATTGATGTGGGATAGTGAATGTCAAGGACGACATTGATTGATTCTGAAAGTGAGGGACCAAAATAATGAGTTTGATCAACCACAAGGACCATTTGTGATAAAAACCCAAAAGATAATTATTAGTAGTAATTTTGTTGAAATTCGATAAAGATGAAATCTTATACATTTAATTGGAACATAGGAAAGGAATAGTAATACACTCAAAATTTTGTTTCATACATTTGATGACTTAAACGATCTTCGATTTGAGTAATTGTTTTGTAGGATTGATCGTTAAATGAAGATTAACAAATTGAATAATTCTAATTATAAAATCTTTACGGTAAAAGCACGTTGTTCGCAAGAGCTAAGATATGCAAGTATTATCCTTAGTAATATGGGCATTTTCACAATGAAAAGAAAAAAGTTGCAAGTTTCCAAAAAAAAAGAAAAAAGTTGCATGGGCATTCTTTTTCACAAATATAAAGCTCGTTTGGATGTGCTTTTAAAATGATTGAAAGCACTTTTAGAGAAAATATTTTTTTGATTCCAAAAGCACTTAAAGTGCTTTCTGCAAGAAGCACTAATAATGTGCTTCTTCTAGGAAGCACTTTAAGTGCTTTGTTAGGATTTATTTGCATTTTTACTAAGAATTGGTTCTACAAACATTTTCACGAAAAAAGCTTTCAATCATTTTAAAAACACATTCAAACGAGCTCATAATCAGTTTCTTTCTAGTCCTATCAAGCATGGTACAGCCACGGCAGTTCTCTTCAAGATGAGATAGCCCGCGAGGCACAGGCAATAGTGACTTCCATATATACAAATGTACTCGTCATTAACCCGAAATAGGTACATTTGAGGTTGATCAGTAACCTAACCAAGTCGATGGTATTGGCTGAAACTTGTTCTTCGCACAAGCCAACACATCATAGTAATCCACATGATTGAAGCAGTCGCGAAAATCTGTAAAGAGTTTTTCAAACACCCTCCATTGGACTTTGATCGATCTTGAGTACGGGTACGGAAGAAAAACCTGCTCATTCGGAATCTATTAGCACAACGGCGTCAAAGTAAATAAACATGTTGCAGCAACAATATATGCTTATTCATGTTTGTATGCTCTGCATTTCGACAGTTGTTATAGCAAGTATAGTAATTAGTATAACTTTATAAGCTTACATCGGCTTCTTGTGCAAGACGTTTAAGTAATTGAAAAGTTTGCTCGTTTTCCTCTAAATTGTCAAGAACAGCCAGCCAGATCTGGGAAGCAAGATCATGAGCCATGTCTCTCGATTTCCCACAAACAATGGACTGATCTACTAAAACACACAGTAATCCCAGGTCAGGAGGTCAGATGAGATTTACAGCCTGGTATTAATTTAACTAAGCATGAGCAATGAAATTCCCCATTGGATTTGGTATGCAATAATGTACTATCCATGTCACGTGACAGTAAACGATAAAAGGTTCAAGATGCGTTCCATTAAATGGCATAGAATTTGAGGCTGTAAACTTCTACACTTACGTGTCATGTAAAGCAAATCTTTTGAACATGTCAACAAGTTAGCCGCAAAAGCAAGATTAACTAGCTTATATTAACTTGTGTTCATCAAATTTGAGATCGAGGATCAGTACTCAAATCATAAATATTCATTTCACAGAATAATTTTCAGTTCCAAGTTTCTAAAGGCAGACTAGAGAAAGCAAGATGAACGCTCAAGGCAGACTAGTGAAATTTGAAACGCACCTATGAGGGTTCCGTGCAGTATACTGGAAGAGGGTGGCATAGTTGAACGCTCAAGCTGCTCTTTTAGAAACAAATAACTATGGCCCACGATCTCATCAATCTCACCATCTAGAGCAAAGATATGTTTACTGACATATAAAGCTTCAAATCTCCTGCGAAAATTGCCAGTGCCTTAGCAGAATATAATGCATGGATATTTGACGAAAAGCACACGCATCAAATCAGCACCTAGGGGAGAGTAAGAGCTACCGGTTTAAGATATGAATCCACAAATATCCAGACACAAGTCATAACATAATCTTTAAATAAGATGCCAACAAATCAAACTAGGCCAAAAGTTGTCGTTTGGTTTATTTTCAAGCGGGAAGTTAAAACAGGAAAAGGAATTTGTCCTTAAGGCAACGATTATATCGTCAGTGATTATAGTGCATTTTTTTTTTCAAAACAACAAAATATAAAAACTCTGACGAAAGGAAATACACAAAGAGAGAGAAAAAAGTGGGATTGAAAAGTTAAGGATAGAAAGAAAGGACCAAGATTGGACAAAAACTGGAAGTAGAAATGCTATTATACCTCTTGCTCAATCCTCGAGGGATAGGTCCCGGCCACCTTTTAGCTTGGCTAGCCAAAGGAAATGTCATAGCAAGAGCAGCTTGCCACAAGAATTCTCCGCGAAATAAACTGGCCCACTGTTTTTTAACACAGGAGATTTGTGCCCACTCTGAGACAGGAACTCGGATGAAAATTTCTATTAGCAGATGATCAGGAAGTTTTCCGAACGAACTACCAACTGACATTAAACTGTCATTTTGATTGTTATCTGTCATTAGGGTTCTGCACTGCAACGACCAAAAACATAACACGTTACTTCCACAAGAAAATCAACAAAATGAACTAATCTTCATTTAGAACAAGGCCATATTTATGTTTACAAAAAAATACAAGGTTTTTCAAAAGCACATTCCAAAAGAAGAATAAACCCTTAAATCAGCCTGAAGTCTATAGAGGAGGCAGATACGTAGTTATGTCATAGAAATTCAAAGACTCATTGAATGTCCGGAAGCTACTGAAAGAACCAATCCATCATCCAAAAGGGGAGAATTGGAAAAAGAAACTCATGGAAGGAAGATGAATGAACAATGTAATGACAAAAGGAGTCACTTGAATCGAGCAGAACGGAAGGAACAAAGACAGGCAGAATAGAACATTAGACAAGGCGAAGGATTCACATTATTTGAAGGTTAACTTACGGTTTTTTAAAACCGAGCATTTATAGTTTACCTTGCTTGAAAAGAAAACAAGGATCACAATTACTTTACTCTTTTACATTGAACAAAGAAACAACCATTACTAAAATGTTTATAGTAAAAGACTAGATTATAATGGATAGAAAGTCGAGTCTTCAGTCCTCGGGTCTAAGTCTTTACAAGGAACCAGGGCACAGACTAACTTTAACATTGCAAATAGCAATATACAAAAACAAATTCTTCCCAACTTGTTCTAGCTTAAAGAAACAAGACACTCTAATGAGACGATAAAAACAGAACGATTAACTTTGTTAGTTCTCGAGATATACAACGTTGTCCCAGACACTCCTGCAGAAACTAAAACAAAAATACAAAGTAACCTATACTTGTCTTCATCAAAATCAATCCAATTCTGCTAAAACTCACCTGAATACCAGACAACAAGCAAAAACAGAAGGCACAAAAAGGAAACACTTGAGCCATCAGAAAATGGAAAATCACAGAACCAAGCCACCAAATACTTGTTACTCTTTCAAATTACACAATTAAGCAGAACTGAAACAATTCAGAATACCATAATCTGTTGATTTCACATAATATTTTAATTAAAATTTCAGCTGAAAGATGAAAACCCAAATTAAGATAGCTACTTAATCCAACAAACAAATGAAAGATTAGTGTTTGATCAACATAATAATAACATGCAGAGAGTCAAACGATTGAGAATTTTATACAACTGGATGGAGATTTCATGGTGCAAGATATTATGAACTGACCGTAAAACAAAGATAATATATGTCCAAAATAATTAGAGAAGAAAGGGAAGGGAAGTGAAAAGGAATTATATTACCTGAGAGACTAAGACAAAGGAGTGAGCCTTTCAGCTCAAAGGGTTTTTTTTTTTTTAAAAAAAAAATTTTATTTTATAAGTTTGCCCGAATTTTCTGCTGAATGTTGCAGTGGAAGAAGAAAGACAAGGCTCCTGCTTTCCTCTGCTTAGATGGCTGTTTTAGGCGAGTGACGTCAGATCTCTCTTGTAATTTTCACTTGAATTTCCATAAAAAATAATATAATTGTATTTAAAACAATGTTCTAAAAAAGGCCCTAGGTGGCCGCCTAGCAACCGAGGCGTTTTTGGGCAAATCGGGTTGGGGCTAGGCGGCGCCTAGGCGGGCTAGGCAGGCTAGGCGGGCTAGGCAGCCCTAGGCGGCCCTAGGTGTCACATCCCAGCCCGGGGTGGATCACTTCTTGGGCCCGCTCCATCACCGTAGCACGATATTGTCCGCTTTGGGCTTACCATTCCCTCACGGTTTTGTTTCTGCGAACTCACGAGCAACTTCCCAGTGGGTCACCCATCCTGGGAATGCTCTAGCCTCTTTCTCGCTTAACTTCGGAGTTTCTACGGAACCCGAAGCTAGCGAGCTCCCAAAAGGCCTCGTGCTAGGTAGGGATGAGAATATACATTTAAGGATCACTCCCCTGGGCGATGTGGGATGTTACAATCCACCCCCCTTAGAGGCCCGACGTCCTCGTCGGCACACTTCCGGCCAGGGATTGGCTCTGATACCAATTGTCACATCCCGGCCCAGGGTGGATCACTTCCCGGACCCGCTCCATCACCGTAGCACTATATTGTCCGCTTTGGACTTACCATTCCCTCACGGTTTTGTTTCTGGGAACTCACGAGCAACTTCCCAGTGGGTCACCCATCCTGGGAATGCTCTAGCCCCCTTCTCGCTTAACTTCGGAGTTCCTACGGAACCCGAAGCCAGTGAGCTCCCAAAAAGCCTCGTGCTAGGTAGGGATGGGAATATACATTTAAGGATCACTCCCCTGGGCGATGTGGGATGTTACACTAGGCGGTCCTAGGAGATTTTTTTTTAATATTTTTTTTATTAATTGTGTGTTTTTTTCTTTTTTGATTTCATGGTGGTATACTTATGGAAATGGTGTATCTAATTTGCATATGATGGATTAACTACAAGTTCATCCAATGCTTACAGAAATAGTGTACCTAATTTGCATTTTATCATTATTTTATTATCCATACAAGTATAGTTTTTTTTTAGGTGTCAATATGCACTTATTTACAAGATATACAAGAAATTTACCTAAATCCGTCTAGGCCACATACGCGCCCGCCTAGGCGCTAGCCCGCCGCCCGACTAGCGCCTAGCGTTTTTTAGAACCTTGATTTAAAAATATCTATTTTTTCGATTAAAGCGTTATAACATTTTATATTTTTATATATTTTTCCATCATTATTCGTTCTTGGGTAATAAATTTGAGTTACTTGGTCCGAGTAGTTGGTGTTTGTAAAATTGGAGAAATTTTTGTTTACCGAACACGAACATGGTCAAGTAGAGTTATTTTTTCACATAAATATAAGTGGAAGACAAGATTAAAGTGTCTTTCTTCTAAAATATATTAACATAAAATAAATATATTTTATACATTGAGTGAAATAATAATACAACGTTATGTACGGAGTACAGGTAAATACTACTGACAAATTTGCTAAAAAAATAGTGAAAGATGACTTTGTGGACTACAATGCTTTGCACAATTGGCATATTTTTACGCCTCGTAGGATGCACGGAGATGGGTTGGCTATGTATTCCTTTTGTTGGCTTCTACCAACCGTACGTTAGATTCTCGGATGAGAAAACGATGTGACCTACCATCTATAATTGTTATACAAGTGAACTCACCTACCATACAACAAACTGGTTGAACTGCCCAAATTCAAATCGAAATTGTTAGTTTGGTTGGTTTTGATTACCGAAAATTTCGAGTGCTTTCAAAACCAAACTGAACCAAAGTGTATTGGTTCGGTTCGTTCAGGATGTTGGTCGCCTTTAAATCACTTCACACAAAACTAAATCATCCGTTGCTTAGTTTATTTATCTTTACATACTATCTTTTACTTGTAATTTGGGATTGTATGACTAAAATTACACAATTAGAAAAGAATGTGGTTTTTTTTTAACAAACGATATTATCTATATTAAGGGGGCGGGGAAGTGGGTTAAGCCTCACAATGGATTATCAATAATGCAGTTCAAATTCGTTTTTTGACGAGAATTGAACCTAACTTACAAGTGAAGATGAATATTAAAAAGAGAAGAATATGGTTTTAACTATAACTAAGATGGTTTGGTTACGTAAAAATTGAACTATGTTGTTCTATGACATCATTGATATGCATAGTAAATGATAGTCTTAGAGCATCTTTAAATGAGATATCAAAATTGTCACATAGACATAAAACAGTAAAAAAATGGCAGCAAAATATTTCCAACTGAGCCTTCAGTTTCTTACGTGGTGCTGAGTTATTTGAAGGTAAGGCCTTCTGCTGTCAAATTTGACAGCTGGTCTCAAATTCATTTAATAATTTTTTTAATAAATGTGATGCAATATATAATAAATGTTATTGTGTATTACAAGTATTTGATTGATTATCTCAATAATTGGACCTCCCCAAAAGATAAAAAAAATTTAGAATTACATTATTATTTAACATATCAGTTGGAACAAAAAATTATACAAAACGTCAAATTACCACATAGGTTATCAAATTTCATTTTAACGTTTTAAATTTGACATCTCATTTAAATATGTGTTTAAACAACCATGTTAAATCTTTGAATTCCTATTTGGAAAATGCAAGAATCAATTGTAAACAGTTATGTTGGTCTTAGATCGTACATGAATGACAAAGATCAATTGGTCTTAGATCGTACATGTCACATCCCGGCCCGGCGCGGATCACTTCCCGGGCCCGCTCCACCACCGTAGCACGATATTGTCCGCTTTGGGCTTACCATTCCCTCACGGTTTCGTTTCTGGGAACTCACAAGCAACTTCCCAGTGAGTCACCCATCATGGGAGTGCTAGCCCCCTTCTCGCTTAACTTCGGAGTTCCTACGGAACCCGAAGCCAGTGAGCTCCCAAAAGGCCTCGTGCTAGGTAGGGATGAGAATATACATTTAAGGATCACTCCCCTGGACGATGTGGGATGTTACAATCCACCCCCTTAAGGGATGAGAATATACATTTAAGGATCACTCACTCCCCTAGGCGATGTGGGACGTCACAATCCACCCCCCTTAAGGGCCCGACGTCCTCGTCGGCACACTTCCGGCCAGGGATTGGCTCTGATACCATACCATCTGTCCCGGGTCGGGCCGGGACAGATGGTATCAGAGCCAATCCCTGGCCGGAAGTGTGCCGACGAGGACGTCGGGCCCTTAAGGGGGGTGGATTGTGACGTCCCACATTGTCCAGGGGAGTGATCCTTAAATGTATATTCCCATCCCTTAAGGGGGGGGATTGTAACATCCCACATCGCCCAGGGGAGTGATCCTTAAATGTATATTCCAGATTTTACTATTATAATTCCTAAAATGCCCAAACTTCAAACATCAATATCTTCTTCGATATAACTCCAAATCACGAACCGCTTGCACCCACGCATCCGTAGCGATGAGTACTACGAGAATATGCCAAGAAAACAAATCTTAGATGGCACGACACAACGATTAACCTCGAACAATGCACGTGCCTCAAGGGCATTTTTGTAAAATCCTTTATTAGAACTTTAAAAACTCTTAAAATCAGAGGCGGGCTGTCACAATCTACCCACCTTATAAAATTTCGTCCCCGAAATTTAAACAATAATTACCATCCATTAATAATCATAAAATTACCTGGGATAGATCTCCCTCATCCGATCCTCTGTCTTCCAAGTAGCTTCTTCCGTTGAATGATTCCTCCATAAAACTTTTACCAAGCTCACAGTCTTATTTCTTAGAACTTTTTCTTTCCAATCCAAGATAGTCAATGGTTCCTTATTATCTGATAAATCTGGATTAATTTTCAAAGGCTGAATCACATCCTGGCCCGGGGTTGATCATTTCCTGAGCCCGCTCCACCACCGTAGCATGATATTGTCCGCTTTGGGCTCCGACCATGCCCTCACGGTTTTGTTTCTGGGAACTCACGAGCAACTTCCCAGTGGGTCACCCATCATGTGAGTGCTCTGGCCCCCTTCTCGCTTAACTTCGGAGTTCCAATGGAACCCGAAGCCAGTGAGCTCCCAAAAGGCCTCGTGCTAGGTAGGGATGAGAATATACATTTAAGGATCACTCCCCTGGGCGATGTGGGATGTTACAATCCACCCCCCTTAAGGGATGAGAATATACATTTAAGGATCACTCCCCATATCACTCCCTTGGGCGATGTGGGATGTTACAATCCACCCCCCTTAAGGGATGAGAATATACATTTAAGGATCACTCCCCTGGGTGATGTGGGACGTCACAGTACATGAATGACAAAGATCAATCTCAAGATCGTGAGGCGGCACTTATTTTTCCATTTATATCTTTCATTGATACCATGATCATCATGGGACCAAAATTTATAAATTCTCTTTCACTATTTTTCAACATAAATTTTAAATATGAAATCTAAATCTAAATTGAAAAACCTATGGATGATGAGAAACACAATCCAATATATAATCTATGGATATATTCAATTAGGATTTTGAGAATTTTAATTATTTTAATATGATTTTAAAAGAGTATCAAAATTTACAGAAATCTCAATGCATTCAATTAGAATTTTAAAAATATTTTAGGTGTACATCTAATTCATAATTGATTTTAAAGAATTTTAAAAAGTTGAGATATAAAATTTTAAGAGAATTTAAGAGATTTTGTAATGTATTTTAAGCAACCACAAATCTCATCGACTCAAAATTTTACACTCTCTAGAATTCAATTAAATTTCATCAAAATGCATGAATATATAAATGCAGTCAAATCTCTCGAAATTCTCAAAATCCTAATTACACTTTTACTCAACTTAAGAAAAGGAAGAAAAATTAAGATTATGAAAATGAATTGTTATTGACACCCAAAAAATCTAATTTTGAATTCTAAACATTTTATAATTAGAAAAAAAAAGACGCTACTAAAAAGTACAGAAAAAAAAAATACACTACTAAAAAGTAAGAATGAATTTTTTAAAGTGCTAATAATAGTTTCCATCCATTCTTCTGCTGTATGCCTTTTTCAACAGACCTTCACGTCCAGGAAACCGTTTAGAATTCTCCACCATCCAATCCTCGCCGCCACTCTCTTTCTCCCTCCCTAACCCAACTCCATTTCTAACACTACCCCCACTCTTTTCAAAAATCCCCAACTTCTCCTCCCTCCTCATTCTCTGCCTCACCCTCACCCTCCTCTCCCTCCGCCTCTCTCCGACCTCCCCCCAATCCTCCACTACCTCCTCCTCCTCCTCTTCCCTCCCCCTCCCCCTCTCCTCCCCTCTTTCTCCTCCCTCCTTCTCACTCCTCCTCGGAATTCTCCCCCCTTTCGACGTCCCCAAAAGCTCAAAGTTCACCCTGCTCCACCCAATTTTGTCCTCATTATCCCAACCGAACCTCTCGCTGATCTCCAACAGCTCCGAAACTCCGCCAGCAGTGATAGAATTCCTCCGATTGCCGTTCAGGACGTTCTCCGCCAGCTCCCACTCGATCCGGTCCCGGTAAACGGCATCGTCGAGGACCTGGTCGGCGAGCTTGGCCCAGTCCTCGAAGTCGCGAGCGCGGAGATTTTTGGAGACCCACTTGAGGTAAGATGAAGGGAGGGTGCCCAGCATTTTGCCCTTGTGTTTTCCGAAGTCTATGACTCTGTCTCTGGCGGGCGGCGGCGGCGGCTGTGTTGAGGCGGATAGAGAAGGTGGTTTGGGGGGTTTTGTGGGTTTGAAGGAGCAGGAGAGGCGGAGGGGGTGCGGAGAGGTGTGGGAGAGTGGTGGGTTTGACGGCGGAGTGTGGAGGCGGAAGAGATTGCTTAGAGTAGTCATGGATGGAGGAGGAGGAGAAGATAAGGCAGAGAAAACAGAGTATGTGAAACAGTGAAAGGAGGTGTGTGAGTGACTGAGTGTGCCTTTTTGAACCCAACTTTTTCACAACTAAACCCAAGTATTCTAATGAATAATGGGTAACAAAGTTCCAATTTCACCCCTTGTTACGCATTGGTAAAAAAGAAATGGGAAGTGTTATTCACACATCTCATTTTACTTCTCACATACTTCTTAATAATTTTTGTCTGTTGATCTTCTTCAATACATCCGATCCGACGGCCGAAAATTAAAAGTGTGTGAGAAGTAAAATAAGATGTGTGGATATCACATCCTAAAGAAATTATTTATTGACAAATAGATACTCAAACTGCGGATGGGAGGTGAAAATTTTATCTGATGATCAAAGATATATATTTGAGATTTGCTAATTTGAGTATTTTCTATTCTTTAGTATTGGGGCTAGTTACTATTTATAATTTGATACAAATTTATATTTACGGAATTGGTTGAAATGTGTTCTTAATAGATTCAAATGCGTTGATAAAAATTGTTTGCCTCCAACTAAACAATATCATTTGTCTCCAACTAAACAATATTGTTTGGAAGTAGTTTTAAAATGGTTGAAAACACTTTTTTAAACTAATACTTAATAAAAATCAAAGTAGACATTAGAAATAAGAAGTACATATCTGATGTTTCTTTCAAAAAAACATTTAAAAATATTTTTAGAACTCAAAATCAATTTTATTAAAAACTTTCAATCATTTTAAAAATTTTAAAAACAAGAGAGGGCCCAACGCACAGGAGCAGTTCACTAACACAGAAAATATATGCTATCATGTCTTGTTCAGCCGTGAGGCATCAAAACACGAAAAAAGAGAGAATTAATCTCAAAACACTTGGTGAACGTTGTCCGCTTATGATAGTTGTTTAGTAGTTAGCAGCCGAATTTTTTCGCTGGAACTAGTGTCGTACTCGTACACCATGTGACACTCAAATTACACCATGTTGAAGTAGGTAAACCTAAAATCGGTAATCTAAAATACCACAAAAGTTGGTGAATGTATGAGAATGAATGCTTAAGGGCTCGTTTGGATGTGCTTTTAAAATGACTAAAAGCGTTTTTAGGGCAAATATTTTTGGATTCCAAAAGCACTTTAAGTGCTTTCTACAAGAAGCACCACTTATGTGCTTCTTTCAGGAAGCACTTTAAGTGTTTTTCCAGGATTTACTAACATTTTTACTAATGATTATTTCTAAAAATATTTTCACCAAAAGTGTTTTAAGTCATTTTACAAGCACATCCAAACGAGCTCTAAATTTTCACTATATCTTATCTTAGAGCTCTCACAATAGATAAAATCTTGAGCGTAACCGGGAGAATACAGTTGAATATCAGAGTGCGTTACGAACAAAGCTACAAAATAAAATATTATTAAATAAACGAGAATGCCAATACGGCTACAGAATCCCAAGAGACTACATTGTGACTAACTTATTTCTCAAATTAAATTACAAGCAATATTTATAGAGAGCTAAACCTAAGAAACCCTAACTCGTATGGGCTAGGCCCAAATCCTAAATTAACAAGCAAAACCCAAATACTAATATTTTCCAACACCCCCCCGGTCAAACTCATGGCGGTACACGACATGAGTTTGCATGCAAGCTTGTTATGCTAATACGGAATTCCATCGGTGCAAGTGCAAGATTCCAAATTCCAATGCCAATGCCAATCCAAGATTCCAATGCCAGTGCCAGTGCAAGATTCCTATGCCAATGCTAGTGCAAACTTTCTAATTGCCAATTGCGAGCTTCCGAACAAACTTGAACAAAAAACAAAAAAAATCCAACTTTCACAACGTTACTCGAGTAGTCACCACCAGTCCAAACACTCGAGCAATCGTCACGGAAGGAAACACCAAACCTCCCAATACAAGCGGCCTTAAAAACAACCAAACCGCTCAAAAACAAACGACCACTATTTTCCCGATCCAACCTCAAACTTCACAACCTGAAAATGACACATTGAAACCCACAAAAATTCAAGATGCATAGAACAACCTAGAGAGAGAAGAAACAAAACGACCCCAATATTTCTTTCATCCCCGTGTGGGCCTCTAAAAAACAATCAAGCCTCTTTTTTTCTTTTCAGACTACTACGACTGTCAATACCGAATAGCCAAAGACAAAAAAAAGGAACATAAACAGAATGACCAAGAAGAACAAAGGTCACAGACCGAAGCGGAAGCGAAAGCCTAATCGAGAGCAAAACTAAACCAAAAAAACAAAAACTGACAAAACAAACTGATACCATACAAGAGCAGATTAGACCCAAAGGATCGAACCCGCTCTGATAGCAAGTTGAATATTAGAGTGCGCAACGAACAAGAATAACAAAATAATAAGAATATTATTAAACTAACGAGAATGCCGAAACGGCTACAAAACCGACTACATTGTGAATGACTTAATTCTCAAACTAAATTACAAGCAATATTTATAAAGAGCTAAACCTAAGAAACCCTAACTCGGATGGGCTAGGCCCAAATCCTAAACTAACAAGCAAAACCCAAATACTAAAATAAACCTAAATACTAATATTTTCCAACAGTTATACATCTTTATACGTTGTCGATATTGACCCGTTATCAATAACAAATAATCTCAAATAATTCGGTTAAATATGGCATGTATAAATTACTAATATGTTGACAATTTGTTATAGTGATAGTGCTATTTAAGAACAACAGTTAACCGGGAGCCTAAGCAATTTGTCTTAGTGCTGCAGATAGGCATACCGAAAGCCAAGTTTTACCCCATGAGGGGATGTGCGTAACACTGCCATGATCAAGAATCCACTTTCTAGCTCTTGCACAAGCATTGTCTTGGCCACCATCAGGTCCTTCTCCAAGAATACGCATACAAATGTAGCTGAGAGCTGTGCAGAACATGGTGCTGTGTCCTTCAATGTGTAATCCCCAACCACCATCTTGGTTCTGAATTACCCAAAACATTAAGGCATATTAATTAGCATTATTTATTCAGTATTTTTATTTATACAAGCGGGATTTTGGATGCAGAAATGAAAACTGTTAGCCAACTTAACTGCAACCCTTGTTAGTAGTTTAAGACAAATAAGCACATTTTGAAAATTTTTAATTTTATCCAATTTGTGTGAAAAAATAACAAAATGTATATGTATGTACCTGATGATAGTATATGTAACGCAAAATTTCTTTACGGTGTTTTGCATGGAATATAGTAGGGCTGGAAAAAAATCCCAAAAATACCAAACCGAACCGAAAAATTCCCAAAACCAAATCGAAAAATTCCCAAACCAAAATTCCCGAAAATTTCGATACCAAATATCGAACCGATCCTGAAATTTTGGTACGGGTATCGGTCTCAAGTTTTTGGGATTTCGGTATTCCCAAACCGAACCGAAAAAAAAAAATATTATTTAATTTTTAAATATATATTTAGAATTTTAATAGCTGTTGGATTCTGTTGAGATTTAATCTCAACCATTGTTATGCTATCAACTCGTGTCTGACTCTCTCTCTAGGTCTCTCTTGACAGTCACTCTCAGTCTCACCTCACCTCAGTATATCCTCGCCGATTTGTCTCTCCTCCCACATCGATCTCTCGGTCTCAGTCCGCCTTCACCCACTATCCTTCTCACTGCAAAAGGTAAGAAATTCTTGCAATAAACTCAACCAAAGTTCATACAAATTGTTTGATTCCAAATTTGATTAGAGATTTTGAATTTGGGTTTCTGAATTAGGAATTCCTGAAATTAGGGTTTCTGAATTAGGGCTTTTGGAATTAGGGATTTTGAATCGACGGAGAGGTTAGGAACCCGCTACCCGCTACTTTCTGATCTATATCGCTATTGTGTATATGTATATGAATTAAAGTGAAGGAGGGAACTAATGCCGTGGCAAGGGCATACACCGGAAGAGTTCTAAAATAAATTTTTTATTTGGGTATAGGGGTTCCGGTGTATTTGACTGAACTTGCTTGCATTATGTTTTTCGAAGTGGAATGGTAATGTTTGTTGAATCATAAAAAATGATATGGATGTGCTTGGTTATGTCTTTTTCAGTTTTTCAAAGTCTACTCATGTTGTGGATTATTGTAAAATGTATAGAGTTGATTAGATCCATAGAAGAATCTAGAGTTTTTATTGTCATCACAAAGTCAAGGTAGATGTCACCTTTCGACTGATGTCGAGTTACAATATTTAAAACGCTGGTTGAATCCTAGCATTCTGAATTGGAAGTGTATCATGACACAAATCATGTGGTCTTGATGCAAGATTGCTGGGAAGCTGCTCTTATGTGACGGGCACCAATAAAATCCTTCCATATATTGGAAGACGAACTAAATTTTTGTTCTCTTCTTTTCTGTTCTGGAGGAGTGATAAATATGCATTGAGAACTTGTTTTTGCTCTTTTCTTTCTCTCTGAAACTTCTAATGACTAACTGATTAGATCCCCAAGCATGACATTAGTTAGATATGAATAAATATGAATTCTCTTTATGAATAGATATGAGTCATAGGACTCTTTAATTGTGTTTCCTCTTTATGAATATATATGAATTCTCTTTAATTCTCTTTAATTGTTTCCTCTTGCTTTGCACATATTGAATATGTTAGTGTTATTGCATTTGAATTGGATATGTGATTTATTGATTGGAATTTGGATATATGCTGAACTGTGGTTGTGATATATTAATGTGCATTGTTATTTTATTTGTTAGGATGGACGGGTCTAGTAGCCAATCTAGTACACCTATGGTCTCGGTATTAGGAAAACGAAAACAAACCCAACCTAGTGGTACCCTTCAACTAGGCACTCCCTCACCTCAAGATTATTTGCATAATGATTATTATGAAGATTGTTGGGATGATGATCCGGATGTGGAGGAGGATATTGCATTAGAACAAATAGAAGAAGAGGGGGAAGATGGGGAAGAGGAAGGAGAAGAAGTAGTGAGACAATGTGATGGTCCTCCTCGGAAAAGGGGCAATAGGAGAAAGGGCCCAAGTCCGGCATGGAACGATGCTAAGAGGGTAATGATCACCGATAATAATGGGGATAGATTGTTCATGGCCGAATGCAAGCATTGCAAACTCTTAGTACCAACATACCCTAGAACTCATGGGACGGCGGGAATTCTTAAGCATTTGAGGAAATGCCCGGGTTCTAGTTTCTTTGAGAATGTGGATCCGAACCAACCTACATTGACACAAGTGAGGATGGGAAGTCCGGTTGTCACTCACACTTTCAATAAAAAAAGACTTGATAGGAGATGTGTGAGGTGGATTATAATAGCGGAGATGCCTGTTAGGGTGGTTGATCAAGAGGACTTTCGAGCTTTTATTTGTGACTTGAATCCAAAGTACAAACTTCCTAATAGGCATAAGGTGGCGGCGGCGGTTTTGGAGTTGTATTTTGAAGAGAAGGCAAAAATAAAAAGTGTGATTGAGGGATTGAGAGTGAGTATCACAACTGATACTTGGACCTCGATTCAAATGATAAACTACATGGTGATCACGGCCCATTTTTTGGACGCTAATTGGGGATTGCATAAGAGGATCGTAAACTTTGTCCAAGTTACTTCTCACAGGGGTGATGATATTGGAAGATGTCTAGAGGTTTGCTTGAATGATTGGAGCATAGACAAGGTGTTTAGCATTACCGTTGACAATGCTAGTGCAAATGACACCGCTATTGCATACATGAAAAGAAGACTCAAGTCAAATGATACTCTTTTACTTGATGGGGCTCACTTGCACATGAGGTGCGCTTGTCACATCCTCAATTTGATAGTTAAAGATGGAATGGCGGAGCTTGGTAGGGAAATTGATGCCATAAGATATTGTGTGAAGTTTATACACTCATCCCCGGCAAGGTTGGAGTCTTTTAGGGAATATTGTGTCTTGTTGAGATTTGATAGGATTTCAAGTATCCCTTTTGATGTTGTCACAAGGTGGAATGCCACATACCAAATGCTTAATAGTGCTTTCAAGTTTATAGAAGTGTTCTCTAAGATGGCCTTTGAGTGTGACTCTTTTATTGCTTACTTTAAAGAGGAGGTCTCGAAAGAGGTTGATAGGGTGACAACAAAGGCCAAACGGGTGGGTCATCCGGAGGTGGATGATTGGGAAAGGTTGGTGAGTTTTGCTCACTTTCTCAAAAAATTTTATGATGCCACCTTGACATTGAATGCAACCCTTACTCTAACGTCACACTTAATACTTAGCACGGTGATTGCCTTGCAAGTGGAGATAGAAGAACAAATTTTAAACTCCTATAATGCCACTTTGCAAAGTGTGGCTACCTCAATGAAGCTCAAGTTTGAAAAATATTATGGTGACATTGAAAAGGTGAATCCTATTCTCTTTGTGGCCCAATCACTCGACCCGAGGTACAAATTTGATATGTTAGAGACAAATCTAGAAGAGCTCGGCTATGATTGTGACAAAATAAGGGAGGAGAAAGTAAGGGTTAAATGCTATGTAACCGAGTTGTATAATGCATATAAGGAGGGAGTGGTCCTTAGTGGTAGTAGTGGTAGTAGTACTAGTAGTAGTGCTACCTCAAATATGGACCAAAGATCAAATGTTGTACTAGATGATTGGGCGGGGGGTGTGATGGTAGATCTTGATGTTGCTTCAAGGATGACAAAGAAGATCCAAACAAAGAGAGCGGAGGCACAACAAAATGAGATAGCCAATGAAGTGGATATGTACTTCAATGATCCACATCAAAGCCTAACATATGAGGGTTTCAATCTTTTGGATTGGTGGAAAGGAAATTGTGGTCAATATCCAATTCTTAGTAAAGTTGCTAAGGATGTATTGGCCCTTCCTAGTAGCACCGTTGCTAGTGAGAATGCTTTTAGTCTTGGTGGAAGAGTTGTTGATCCTTTTAGAGCTTCCTTAACACCTAAAACGGTTGAGGCTTTAGTGTGTACTAGTGGTTGGCTTAGAGGAAAAGAATTTTGTTTCTACAAGGAGCCTACACTTGACGAATTATATTTCTACGAGGAGCTTGAACGCTTAGAAAGAAGTAAGCAAAATTTAATTTCCTCTTTTATTTTCTTAGTATTTATTATCTATTACTATTAGACTATAATTCAATCTAAATGATTTGTGGTTTATTGTTTTAGGCATGGCTAATTTGGGAGGTGAGGAGAATACAACACAAGAAAATGAAATGCCACCTCCACCTCCACCTCTTCGACCACCTCAAGTTGAAGTTCAACGTCAAAATCAAATTAATCAATCAATACCTCCACGACCACCCATTTTTAGGGGAAGGGCTCAACCATCAATATCAAGGGGAAAGGCTCAACCATCTACATCAAGGGGAAGAGTACAAGTACCAACAAGAAGGGGGCAACCACAAGCATCAACAAGATCAAAGGGCCGAAGGGGCCGAAGAGGCCAACAATCTTCATAAATGTTAAGCTTTGCTTTTTTGCTTTTGGTTTGTAACTTAATTTTTTTTCTTTTGGGTTTGTTACTTTATTGATTTTAAAACCTTGGCTTGTAACTAATTTTTTTTTTCTTTTGGATTTGTTTCTTAATTTATTTTTATTGCATGCATTTGTAGTAGAAATTGAATAGGCAGATGCTATTGTGCACAAATTTGTGCACAGATTGGCAGATTTGTGCACACTGCACATATTGGTATTGGTAGATGGGTAGATTTGTGCACAGATTGGCAGCTTGGTTACTTATACACTTATATAATAAGCACCCACACACACGACATGGGAGTCCATAGAAAATAAAGGCTTCAATAGTTGCACATACTGCAGTATGAATGATTTAAATTTAATAGTAAAGAGAACAAACTAGCAGATTGGCACATATTTAATAGTTGCACATATTGCAGACGGGCTTCTTGGCAGATTGGCAGCCTAAAGGTGTTAAAAGGTTGAATTTTAGCCCAAAAACATAATATTTTAGTCCAAAACCCCAAAAGCCCAAAAGCCAAAAATCATTTCGGGATTCCCAATTTGTCCCGAAATCCCAAAACTATTTCGGGATTCCCGAAAATTTGGTTTGGGATCGGTATTGAAATTGGGATTCCCGAAATTTTTGGTTTGGGAATCGCCGAACCACCCCTAGAATATAGTGTTAAGATGCACTGTAATGTAAACACACATGACCTGCAAATTTTGGGTAAAAAATTGGAAGGAGCAATTAATAAAAGGGAGTTTTCACGAAAAGCCTACGGGACTGTTCACTTTAACGAAAAACCACATTTTTACACTAAAAAGTCAATCCTGATACTATTCACTTTACCCTTTATTTTATCATTATCGTTAAAACTCAAAGTTTTCAAACCCTTTTCATTAGTTTTCCTTTAATAACAACCCCAAATATTTGGAGTTAGGTAAAAACTCGAGAAAATATGCTATTTATTTTTAAGCCCCAAAATGGGAACATGGAATTGCAAGTAAAATATTTTCATAGTCGGTTACACATTTTTGAAAGTTGACATTTGGTGTAAACCGTGTAGTCATAGAGAAACTTAGTTATTCCTCTCAAATTTTGAAAGTTGAAAGACTATATATTTAGAGTAATGCTAGGGAGATTAAATTTGTAGATAAAATTTTGTAAACTAAATAACATGAAAGTTGATAATTGGATTATGTTGATAAACATCCTCATTCCTACTGGTGACACATCATTTAGTTTGCAAACTTTGTTTAGAAATTTAGTCTCCCATATACATTGGGGTGATGCTAGAGAGACTATCTATTTAAACCATAAGACATAGTTGTTGAAGATTGGATTAGTACTGTTTATTTTCTATTAGTAACACATAACATGATTTACAAATAGGTCTAAAAAGTTAATCTACCTAGCATTACTCATATACATTGGGTTCAAAATGTGACCTCATAAACTTTAAGAAGTTGGTGTCAATTTATCCATTAATATAAGTAGGACATTGCATGGGTATATAACATCATAGTAAATAGTGACAATGTTAAATAATGACCAAAGGAGGAAGGAAAAAACAACGGGCTGGCATTTTCGGCGGGCCAATGGCCATTGTTAGCTTGCAACACTGAAAAGAAGTGGACAGACCTTCTCAATGAAGCTGTGGCCTTTTCATGTGTGATTTCCTCTCCATCCTCAACTTTAACTGGGGGAATTGTTTGTTTGAAGTTCTTCTCCTTTAGGAACTGCCGATAAGTGAACAGATAATTAAGTGCGATACTAATGAGAGGATTGAAGTTATGATTAAACAAATTTATGATGATGATATTATTATTAATTAAATTTTAATAAACCCTAAAGATTTATTGGTGCTGCCCATCAGATAGGAAAATGAAAACCTTGTACAAGAAACAAGACAGACAAAAAATCTGATTTTTTATATTTATTATTATATTATTATATTCTTATTATTGTTCTTCACCGAACAATGGCTCCTTTCAAGTCAAAGTGGACTCCCTCCTGTTCCCAAATATGTACGTATAAGACTGAGAGGGGCATGAGAAAACCCCCAACCAAGAATGAGTATATTTATACTAAATATATGATTAAATGATCTCCAAATTGATTGATTTTCTGTAAATATGATCTTTAGATAATGTGGAAAAGTAAAATAATGTCTTTGATTATTGTATGGTGCGTTAATAATAAGTGGGTGGATAAATAGAGTCCAAATTTTCTGCACCCATAAACCCTTGTGGCCTCTCTGTGCTTTTGATTTTATTGAGCATGTCAACAGTCACACCCAATCAAATCTAGCTTCAAGTCCCGAGTCCCAAGACATGCTCAATAAAATCAAAGGCACAGAAATGCCATATGGATTTTTGGGTGCAAAAGATTTGGACTCGGATAAATAGGTAAGTGGGCACAAGTATTAATTGCTTCTAATAAATAACTACATCGGTGAAACCAACTAACTAGAACTCACATTCATTAGAAACATGGTTGACCGTTTACGTTGCGTAAAGTAATTGACGATATAAGTTTGGACGAACTAAGCATACCTGCATTCGCCATAGGAGGTCACCACTGGGCTTAACCTGATAGCGGTTATTGTAGAAATGAAGACGAGCTTCTTCCACCTCAGCTCGCTCTTCGGTAGTTGCTGCTTCAGGGTCAAACTCAAATATCTGCCTTCCCACGAAGTTGTTTGTGCTGTAGATGTATGGATCATTGCCACCATCTGCGACCTTAAGCTTCCACATTCTTCAATATTCTTTATTTCTTTCTTCTTATAAAGCACCTGTTGCATGCATGCAATCTATAAGTCACAATATGTATATTTATATCATCACTTTAAGGAGAGGGAGAGAGAGAGAGAGAGAGAGAGAGAGACCTGTATATAGAAACTTAACTGTGTTTTCAATGGACGAATATATAAATGATCACCTTCCTTTGTGTATATATAGGGATCGGAACATTAAAAATAAACCAAGGTATACAAGGTAAGTCAATGAGTTAGCTCAACGCAACACGGCAACAGGAAATTATTGAGCATATAGTCATTGAGGGCCACGGATCTGTTTCTTGCCAATTTGGTCCTTCCTTTCTTTTTGCTTGATCTGTTATTACCATGTACACTGGCATTGTGTCCATATTCAGTTTCTTAAGCGAGTTTAAGTCGCATAAAAGGCTGCAACACCTCCACACTCATATAGATAAGAATGCATGCGGTAGAACTTTATTACTATCAATCATGCCAATTAACAGCCATACCTCAAAGCTTCCGAGAGGTTTTTCAATGTGTGCGGGGGCAACATGGTATATGTCACTACACAAGGAGGGGGGAAGTTTTATTTTTTTATTTTTCCAAGTGCTTCTCCACTTGTATGATGAGATATAAAATATGTATTCGTATTCTGAACCCACTGAAAAATCCCTCCAAAACTTCAACCTCCACTATGCGTTACAAGTACCAACCATTATTATCTTGGAAGAAAATGATGAGTGCTTTCATTCTATGAAAATCACTTAGTGCTTGTAATCATGATCACACGATGCACATTATTGCTCATTGCATTCAGGGCTTGATGATGTTTCAAGTGTTGAGTTGAGTTTCCATCATCATTGATGAATTATATGATGTGGCAAGTAATCTGTACATGACACGTCAATTAATAGTTTTACCCCATTAACTAATGATTACATGAATCATTTACCACATCACATAATGTGGTATAAATATACGGTCTCCTAGCATTACTCTATTCAAATAATGTGCAAAACTTTTGCAATTGATATCCTTTATTTTTTAATTAAACAAAAGGTGTTGTTATTGACACTCAAAAAAAAAAAAAATTCATTCTACACTTCTCATAAATATATATATATATATATATATATTTATCAATATAGAAAGTTAATTTGACTCTCACAATGACCTTTGTATAGTGTCAATAATATATCAAAAGAAACATTTTTCTCAATAACCTTTTGGACATATTTTTATAATGCAATTCATGATTGAAGTGGAAATTGACTACTGCTTATATTTCTATCATGCAGCTCATAATTCATGATTGATGTTAATAATTCGAAACTATTACAATATTTAGGAGATGGAGAATTTTGAACCGGCTATAATGCATGTGTGAAAATTCAACACCCTATCCACTAAAATATTAGATTACATGCATATTTGTATGACTTTGAGTGTTCGTCCAAATTATTGAAATGGACTACCGCTTTGTTAATTAATGCAGTTCATGATGGCTTGAAAGGGTTGGTTTCATGGTTTGTATGCTCTCTATTTTAAATTAAATTTTATCAGAAAATGCTACAACTTATGTTAAGAGCTCCTTATTTCTGTTACGAGTTACGACCATATGTAAGCTCGTGTAGCGAGTGATAAATGTTTTAATTATTATTTTTAATTCAATATTAATATTTATAGCCAAATAAATTTCTAGAGCTGGCTCTTAGGTTTAATCTTTTACGTTGGATAAGCTACACAGAACATTTCGCGCGATTTACACTCGGGAAGGCAACGGAACCCGCTTGCAGTATTCTACAAGATCGCATAGGGATGCCCGAAAGTTTTCTAATTTTTCTGTTGGAGTGACTGACTCCAATACATTTTAGGTCTGATGCCAAAGGCGGCTTGAATGAGTACGCATATCTACGGATGGTTCTGTCTATTCCCATCGTCTCCCATGACAGTGTGGAAAAGGAAACAACTGGTGTACAGGGAGAGATGGTCTGACTGGGAACTAGCCTTCTTGCTTCTTTGACCTTGGTGGCTTGATATCGTTATCGGTGGCTTGATATCGTGTTCAGATTTTAAGCCGATGGCCAACAAGTAAAAGCTGTAATAGTTTGACCAAAGCAACCATCTCAGCACTGGCATCGAAAATGGAAACCAAATTCGGGAATTGGATCCCCGAGCAAATGGTGGGGATCATCATGATCAACAAACACAGATCGTTAGATTTTGATCCAAATGTTACAAACAGGGGATCCTTCTAAAAGTTATAATAATTGTAACCGTTTAATCAAAATCCAACGGTCCGTATTTGTTGATCATGAGAATCCCCACCATTTACTCAGGAGGGGATCCAATTCCCCAAATTCGCATTTAAAATGTAAAAGATGGATTTCATTAACTTGAAAAAATTATAGATGGTTGACCCAAAAAAAAAAAAAAAAAAAAAAAAAAAAAAAAAAAATATATATATATATATATAGTGCTGATTTAGTCCTTGAATTATTACCTCAGTGAAAATTAGGTTCCTGAATTATTTTTTCGGTAAATTAAGTCCCTAAATTCATTAGAAATTGCTAATTTCATCCCTACTATTATATTCAAAGCTATTTTGTCCAATTTTTCTTCAACTTAAGTCGCTTGACACACTTTAGAGTGTAATACCATCATATTCTCGCCTATAAGCCCTTTTCATTTCATATGTGTTGCGAATCTAACATCTAATTTACCCTTCAAAGTTAACTTACACTATTTCTTATGAAAAACTACCAATTTACCTTCCAAAGTTAACTTCATACACTATTTCTTTATGGAAACTACCAATCTACCCTCTAATGTGTATCACATGCAAATAACGTGACTTAAATTGACGGAAAATTAAATATTGTATCTTTGAATATAATATTAGGGATGTAATTGGCAGATTTTTATAATTCAAGGACTAATTTTTCTGAAAATATAGTTTAGAGACCTAATTTTCACTTAGGTGATAATTCAAGAACTAAATTGGCAATTCACCATATATATATATATATATATATATATATATATTAGTAATAGATGGAAACACCATTACCATGAGATACAAACTCATATGTAAAAGGAGAAGCATATTGTTGCAACCAACTTGACTACTGATATATTAGAATATTATAAAAAATAAAATAAAAAATAAAAACACTACATTATTTAACTTAAGTAACAAATGTTTAACCGCTCTGGGGAAGGAAACATATCCCCAGCTATCATCCAACATTGCAGTCCATAAAATTCATTATAAAGCAATGAAAGGAAGGACATGCCAAAAGGATTTCCCATGAATGAGTTATAAGTTCCAAGTCCAGAACGCCATTCTTGACATCAAGGGTTGTAGAATTTTTTAGGTCGATGGGCCGAGGGTTCACTTCAACTAACATCGATACTGTCCTCACTTTACCACTGCCAAATTCGTCAGGTGTGAAGTTTTATCACAAAAAGTCTCAGTGTTAGTTAGAGTAGGGTAATCCTATTTAAATTGCTTTCCTCTTCTCCGTCTGGCCGCACGTGAGACCCTATTTTTATGGGTTACACGTGGAGATCCACACATAGGCAACCACATGGAGCTAAGTCAGGGCTCACCCAACACGCGGGGCCAAACGGGGACGCACCCAATCACGTGGCAGTACGAGCTCGTCCCCTGGCTTTAATACCATGTAGAATTTTTCAGGTCGACGGGCTGAGAGCCCACTCCAACAACACCGATATTGTCCCCACTTTACCACCTGCCCAATCCCTCAGGTGTAAGATTTTATCACAAAAAACCTCGATGTTAGTTAGAGTAGGGTAATCTAATTTACATTTCTTTTCTCCTTTCCCTTTTGCCGATGTGGGATGGTTATCTGCAGTACGATTCCAAAATAAACAGAGATTTGTAGCACCAAACCAAAATGGAGTAATTTTCAGTTAAGTGCATTTCATTGATTTCTCAATAAATAAAACTTTTTCTCAATAAATAAAACTTACTTCCTAATTTACTGATTCACACACTCTTTGTATATATACATATTTTCTCAGAGACCATTAGTAATCGAGCTCATGAACCCTCATAAAATGGTTCTCCACGGTGGGTAAATATACTGATTGACTCTTTTGTTTAATCTTTTATGTTGGATGAGTTACACAATAGAGTCAGCGAAATTCAGGTCTGGATGGCAATGGAACCCACTTGCAAAATTCTGCAAGAGCCCACAATGGGTAGATATTTTTGGGCAGCGAGAAAAGCATGGGCAGCAGAGGAAGCATGGAGACGCCCAGCCTGTGCCGCATAGGTGAGGAGCCGCTGACGCAGATCAACAAAGGTGGGTGTTGTGCTAGGATACACCAAACAAATTGGAAGCTAACTCAAACTAACCCACAGGAAATATATCAAATGAAATGCAAGAACAAAAATAGAAAAGACATCAAGATTTAACCAGGTTTTTCGACAGTCAGTGTAACTGCAATAAGTCCTCGGAGTAGTAGGAGCTTACCCAATAATCCACTATCAACCAAATGGGAGTGTTTACAAAGTGTTGGCAATCTCACAACCCAAAGCCTCAATACATCCAATAACTCTCATTCACAAAAAAAAAAACAAATAGAGAAGGAAATATAGTGAATAATTTCCTCTCTATACAAAGCTCAAAGCAAATACACAAATACAACTTTGATTGAGTGAGTGCTAGCTAACCAAGTGAGAGGAGCACACTTTCATCTTCTCTCCAAAATGGGGCTGCCGCGGCACCCTTTAATGGTTTAATCTCTCTCACTCTCTCTTTTTACTTTGCAGCTGCTATCAAAATGCAGCAGATCACCTCACGTGGCTTTTCAAATGGGCTAAATAAAAGGCCCATTGAATGGGCTGGTAAGATCAATTAAAGTCCAATAGAATTTGGCCACAAATTCAACAGTGGGCAACGCAGAAATGTTATGAATGAAGACCACAAACATAAGATAATCATTGTCCAGCCCACGAAGAATAGAAGGAACTATAAATGTTGCTGGTCCGTTGCTATGGGAATATAATTGTATGAAACATTGTGTTTGAAAGATATAAAAGATTATGTTATAGAAGATTAATGTTATTTACATTAAAAAAATTAGGAAGACTTTCACATACAAAAATATTTAATTGATAAGAGTCCAATTAAAAATTGTAAAACTTTTGGCTACCTATGTACAAAAGAGATTAGATCAACACATTCCACTTAAGTAGTTTCTTCAAAATGGACTTTCCTATGAAACTAATCAATTAGAATTAACCAAACTGATGTCATGTATCCCTTTTTAACATATACCAAAATAGCCATATATTTATGCTGACAATAGGTAATCCACGACATAGATAAATTATACAACAACATAACTTCAACAATGAGAACATAATCACGACATTGATAAATTTCTGGCCCTCCCTTTTTCTGTTTCATTTCGTACTTTTGTATGCAGGCTGCACTACTAAACCCCTTGGTCTCTATTTACAATAGTCAGAGTCGGCAAAATTCTATAGATGGTGGACTAAAAGCCTTTTATTGATATGTGGTTTGTGTGTTGGTTTTTGTCTCCAAAACACCAAGAGATCAAAAATCGAAACAAATTGGAATATAAATCTTAAAACTTTTGAGCCGAAAACACTCTCTGTATAAATTTGAACGAAAATTTCATACATGTTGTAGGCATAATTTACTGAACAATTATGGAGGCCATATAGAGAGAGAGGGTGCGGCATAGAGAGAAGAAGAGAGAGATGTGTAATTAAGGGTGTGTTCTATTCCACCCCATTGCACCTTTATTTATAGTAGTAGGGAATTTTAATTCCTTACCTTTATAGAATTACAACTCTTAATAGGCAATCAACTCCTAATAGGAATATAAGAGATATTCCTAGATTCACTAGGATTTACACAATCATATTCATAATCTAATATGACTGCAACACTCCCCCTTGAGTGTGTAAATACTCAAGTAAATGGCGCATCAGGTCTTCAGTGATGAAGCAAGTACAATTGATGAAGTCGTTGGCACAATGAGTGAATGCAAGTCTCAAATCAATGGAAAAATGCATAAAAAAAAAGTAAAACTCACAAAACCTTGCTATAGTAAAACCCAAGGTGGGGGAAAAACCCATAGTCTAAGGAGAAAAGTGAGAAGTTGCATTAAGTCAAAACTATACATCTTTTGGACGTAAGTAGAAAAGCTCACAAGGGTATGATCAGCCCATGATGGGTGCCTTGTTAAAACCTAGTTAGGTGGCAAAAACCCAGTGGGAAAAATGCTCCTAATCGTAGGGAAAAATAGTACATTAATATCAAGTGAGTATACTTTTGGATACTCCCCCTGAGTTTGACATAACTTCCAAATGAGAACTACAAGCATTGCATATGAATAGTTAGGCATACCAATTCCTCGGACAAGCTTCTGGAAGGTTGACTTCGGTAGTGATGTCATGTAGAGGTCGGCAAAGTTATCTGGGATCGGCTTGCATGACTTCAATCTCCTAATGCTTTGCTGATGTAGATGTAGACGCAATATGTCTTGGCGTTGACTTTGTTGATGTATCATGGCTTGGTCGGGTAGATACATGCGACATAATCTTCATGGATTGTCGTCGGGACTCAACGATAGATGAAAAATATCAAGTACTTCAAATATGCTCAATAAGAACTTCTAAGCATGTCTCACTTGTGGCGTAGTGAAGTAAAGTGAGTCTTGGAACGATTTAAAGATTTCGTAACTAAGGCGTGAACCTTCAAGATATTGCGATATCCCTTAACGGTAAAGACATAACCATTCGGGGATGTGCCTTGTGCGGGTTTGATAAGTAACTTGCATCAGCATAACAACCAAGGCAAGCATCATTTCGAGGATCAGGGGGTTGGATCCGCTCGAGATGCGTTGGGATTTGATTTGCCCAAATTCGTAGTACCTTCAGGGTACGTCTTTAATACCAATTCAGTGGTTGCGTGTAGGCGCGGTGCTACATCTTTACCAATAGATCAACAACGAATGAGATGTCCTGTCTAAATACAATGAGCTAAGTACAACGAAGCGTAAAGTTGAACTCAGATATGGAATTTTGGATTCCATAACCTCTTCAAGGGTCTCATTTGCATATAACGTATGGACGATCAAATGTATACTCAAAGGTGACACATTCAGGGTGTAGTTCGACTGGTAGACCAAAATACCGTCAAAACAATGCTTCAACTTCAGGTCAAGGCATAAATGAGTTTTCCCAAGATCCTTCATCTCAAATTTCATCTTCAGGTGCGAGGCAGTTTTCTCAAGCTCTTCTGGAGTCTTAGTGAGATTCGTGTCAACAACATAAACTGTAAGTCTAGCAATTCGGAATAAGACTTCATAGTTTAACATGCAAGGGCATAATTCATATCCTTGACTGATCAAATACTCACTTAGACGGGTATACCACATCAATCGGATTATAAGTGAACGCCTCAAACAAGTTAAGAGAGTGTTTCGTGGTTTGGAGTGTTTCGTGGTTTGGAACTATTTGAACTAGTCCATGTAATTCTTCAGGAACTTACATGTAAATCTCCGTATCTATGTCCCTATGGAGAAAATACTAACCACATTTCATAATGCTGCTATCAATCACATGACGTTTGAGAGAAACCTTGCGCCATAAGGCGTGCATCATATCGCACTATTTCATTCATCTCATAACGCTTTTTTTCCCACTTGTAACATAACAGGGTTACCTTGGGCAGTGTAGGAACGACAGGTCCAAGCACACTTTGGTAAAGAATTTGATCTGGATTGTAATTTCAGTTGTCCAATCAGTTCTACGTTGTCACTTAATCAACGGAACATGGTTCGATATCGTCGTTTTTCATTTCTGTCGGTAGCTACCATATAAGTGAAAACGTCATTGATGGTAATCTCATTTCAATTCCATTTAGCTCACCCAAACTAGTATACTGGACCAAGAACTTCAAGTCTCGGGAGTAATCCAGATTAATCTCATGAGATGGAAATGATTTGAGATAGCGATCAAGTTTATATTCATTGTTGTGCCATGTCTTGTTCTTCTAAGGAAGTGAATCCTACGAACCGAGTGATCTGTCGTGCTCTAGGCCAAAACAGATTGATTGGCTATCTGTCGGTGTACCGGACCGTCCAACAGGGGCAGTACACCCTCCAAGGATGTTGACTCGACGTCCGTTAATTACATCTATCTATGCAGACATGTTTGCGGCTGGTATATGATCTCGTCACTTTAGCTAGTTCAGAGGAATACGTCTGGATCAACATTCTGAAAGCTAGAATTCATCGCACTTGCTTATCACACTTGTACAGTATATGGATCAAGATGAGATATAATGGGCAACATCCACGCAAATTGGCACTGTTCTCCAGGAACGTTGACGTTCTTATCTCCCCCTAATAGCGAGAAGACTGTCTCATTAAAGTGACAACTCGTAAATGAGCGGTAAAGAGATCGCGTGCAAAGGCTTGAAGAGAGCTGGTGTGAAAGAGAATCATAATCGACAAAAGATACACATCCTTCTTTGAGGACCCATATTGGTACGTTGTGGCGGCCCAACTTGGCACACAGAATGCACACCCAAATGCCTAAATACGAAATCTTTAGGTTCGTACCCAGCAACCAACTGTAACATTAAATAGGTTGGGTGGCAATAGGCCTCAAGGCGGACCAACATAGCTGCGTACAAGATTGCATAGCTCTAGGCAGAAATCGAAAAATTGGTACGTTTACCAAAATTCGGGCGATCATTTAAATTGCGCTTTATGATCACTAGGCGAGGCTATTTGGGGTGAACATGGGAATTCAATGTTCGATTAAAAATCTAAAACGACATGCAATACTTTATCAAAAACCGTCAATATAAACTCTCCGGCATTATCCAGTCTCCCAAGCCTTATGGGATAATTAGGGTGGTGAATACTTAATCGGCTAGGAGGTTTAGCAGCAATGTGTGTGGACAAACATGTGACCAGTTTGTCGATTCATCAACCAAAACCATAAGTATTTATATGGTTCGCATTTTGGTTGGATTAGTCTACATATATTCCCTTGAATCCACTGTGAAAGGATAGTCATTTTGTATCTTTACTAGGGATGATTTAGAAAATCAAATTTCCTAAAACGAGCGGGTTTTGGCATAGTGTGCTTGTAGGCACAAGATCTTTACTTCGGGTAAGGAGATGAGTCGTATCATCATTGTTCGACCTAAGTGTCCCAAAAGGTCGTGCCAAAACAAGTGAACTGCTCGAATCATCCGGCTCTAGGCCGGCCACATGTGGCATGTTCCCTAGTTGGGAGACCACCCATTGGCCCCAAATCAAAGCTTCAGGCTCATTTTTGGAGGTGGTGCAAAGATATTTTACTCTTATTTTCTTTAGTGGTTCATTTATGATCATTGTTCTCTCGAAGATCTTTAAAAACTCAACGACAAGGATAATTTAAGGTCTCTTAAATGGTAATTCAGTACCATTCATACAACAAGGAGCGTGCCAATGCTCTTAATCAGGTTGGATAGACCTAAAGTCGTTGCTAGAGATGTGATTTAGGTGTAAAGTTAGTGTGTGTAGTACGTATTCATCCAGACAACTAACTTTCCCACATTCTTACCTAATCACGTGTTTAATTGAATCAATCACATGTATTAAGAAACATGATTCAATTAACTCATATTCGAGCACAATATCAATAAGATTATCCATAAGTAAAACAAACACCAAACGTGAATCCAAGAACATGGAAAAATGTTCACAAAGTAAATGGTTTACTAAAGGGATTCGGCCAACAAGGCCATCCATGTCAAAATTTTGCTCTTCCAATAGTGTTCGGTGGAGCAAAATTAGTCTCAAATATTGACTACTAGAATGGTACTCCTTAACAACATTGGTAGGTGCACGGACATGTGCATAACCTATGATCTATTCCATCAAGACGGAAGTAGATTTTGCAGGGTTAATGTTTGGGAATACTAACCCTTATTCTTGAAGTTTTAGGTCTTAGGTGCCAAGGATCATGCTTCGGGCATGATGCCACACCTTGGCAGGCCCTGATTCTACCATATGTTTGTGGTAGTAATCAGATCCGAGAATTTGGTAAACTTTCGCTTTCTATACTCTTGGTTCAGGAACGAGTTAGAAACATGGAATGACGAGAAAAGTATTCTCTAGTCAAAATTTGATCGGATTTATAAACTTCAGAATCATACTCATTCATGGACATAATCATGGTGTGCTTCAGGCAATATCTTTCATGATTAGGTAGTCCATAAGAGCGAGCCAAAGAGCCATGGAATCCTCGTTCATGAGCTACTTCCATTGATAATGCTTCGGGCATAAGTCTTCGAATGAAGATCATGGCGGAGGCTTATTCAGCTCTTCCATGCCATTGTTGGCTACAATGGTTTCTCAGCTTCTTGATAGTCAAGTGGAGATTCACGTCTTATACCCACATATAAAATGGTTTCTATTAGAAACATCCAAATAAGGGAAATCGAACTTGTGACGGTTCGGCAATCTATTGAATTGGAAGGAACAAGATTGTGATTGGTGCTTATGGGAATGAATCGTCCATACGCATCAAAATTAGAACATTCGAGTTCTATGACATGGTTTTCATGAAAAACATCGGGTTTTCATGGGTGTATTGTTTTATAAAAACTTCGGGTTTCAAAGGCACTAAATTTGAAACTACAGGTTCTATTTAGTTCATAAAAGAGAGGTTCCTGCAAGAACACATAATGCAACATACAACTAAGTGTAGTGGATTTGAGTTTCTTCGGGAACTCAAGTGTGAGAGCTTCGTTACTACGAAAGTATGTCAACGGTTCAAAGTATAAAAATAAATTATTGAATCGTTAATGTCCAAAAGTGATATTCAGGTCAATAATTTTGGATTAATTATCAGACTAATGGACTGCAGGTCACTTTTAATTAATTCAATAGATCGGGACCATTCGAGGTCGATCGTAGAAGCAAAAATAATTATAACATTCAGGTCAAAATTATTTAAAATGCCAAAAATTAGCATTGGATTCAAAAAGCCATAGCCCAGTAACATTGGGCTTGGGTGCCGTAAGCAAAGGGCACGGGTTGGCTGCAGTATACAGCACACGGGGTGACTTCAGGTCACAGATCCAGTGACAGGGGCAGGCCCAAAGGCCTACAAGAGTGGTAGAAACCCTAGCGCAGCTGGGTTTTAGGTCTGGGCCAAAAATGGGGGTACGGGTCATGGCCCAGCACAGTGCTTGACACATCCCGACCTGAAAATCAGGGCGTGCTGGCCATCACTAACGTGACGTAACCATAACGCAATGCGGAAGCAATAAGATAAAAGAATTATGAATGACTAAAAGCCGAATACTAGCAGTACCATCCAAATGACATGCTAGCGAGAATTTAAGTGTGCAATACACACAATTAGTGCATAAGATTCTAAATGCAGTCAAGTAGGACAATTACTAAATTACAACACCCAAAGGTGAGTGCTACATGTGTAAAGTCTGTCAGAACAGCTGTGGGAATCCTCGTGAGCCACCAAGCACTCCTGACTACGACCTAGAGGGGCGTAAAACAAAGTTGAGTGGGTCAGTAAAACAAAGCTTTCAAAACATTTCCTTTATCAACATATATAACCCCTCACTGTAAAACTTGTATACTTTCCCAGAAAATAGCATATAACATATGTATCTCAACATATTCTCAAATCATAGTTCAAAATCAATCATATGAAAGTATGCCATGCCATATGCATCAAAACATAATGAAGCTACGCAAATATATTAGGTAGAATAATAAATCAGCCGGAGACCCTGTAGTGGTCCTGTACGCCTAATCATATAGCTCAATACCTATGCCTGCACACGAGTCGGAACCACAAAAGTGGTCTGTACGACAGAACTTGGTGTAATAATACGCTCTAGTGCAACTTTTATCAAACAGCTGTGTGACGTATCGCAGGTCACCTACGAGTCGGAACCACAGAAGTGGTTTGTACGACAGGACTTACACTTACTTGGATCCAAGGGAGCGTGCGGTGCGGGAGGTGAATATCAACATAAGCACTAAGACCGGTGATGCAGGTTATGAGCTCTTAACACAAATCATATCATCAACACAATATAACTTACCTGATACTTACCCGTGCGTCCACCACACCATTTCATACATATGCATCATATATCAATTCATATAATTCATATCAATTCTATGCATGGCATTTTAAAACATACTTTCAATTAAATTCGATTTTTGGGAAAATCAGTAAGTATATAGGTATATAAAGAAAGCAACTGCTCACTCACTGGTATGTCGAAGGGTCGTAACCCCCGTGACGTCTTTGATTACACTCGTCCTCAGGATAAGTCTCACCTATATGTGAAACAACTATAATAACGTTATTTAGAGCATATAACCAACAATCCAAAATAACTCCTCATACGATGCTCAATTGGGGTGTTTGAATATACCAACGTGATCTACACAACCTCACAAACATCCCCATATTTTTAAAATAACTTTTGGACCAGTCACGCGCCCCTAGTCGCGGTCATGTGCCAGGCACGCGGACGGAAAACCAAACGGCGTCAGAAATATTCCGTTAACTTCTAACGGCAGCCGTTAAACTTAACTAACGGCGTCAGGAATATTTCGTCCAAACTGACAGAATATTTCGTCTTCTTCTCCGGCAACTCGCCGGCCGCCGGTGACTTCGCCGGTTTCTGGGTAATTTTTCCAACTATGGTTTCTCACTCATTTTTCATCCATTTTTCATGAAATTGGTACCAAAATGAAGCTCTAAGCATGTAGAACACATCTAAACAAGTTTCAAGGCTTGAAAACCACTAGATTTTACCTGAGAAAGCTCGATAGCTCGGCAAACTTTAAAAACCTTCGATCTTGGTCTTCCGACGTCCAAACTCTATACCAACGAAGTACCCCGAGGCTTGTGAGGACCTCTTTAAGCTCACTGTGAGCTTGAAATTCCCTGAAATGCAAGGTTTTATGTGTGCATGAACAGTGCACATTTTCGGGGTTAGGGTTTCACGGCTAATTCGAGGGTTACAAGTTCCAAAATTGGAACCAAAATGTTCAGAAGGTTGCAAGGATCAAGAACCTTACCTTTTGGACGTCGATCTGCGAAGAAATGGTCGATTTCACACCTCGTCCGTACGTGAACAGTGCACGGGGAGGATAATCCGAGAGGGGAGATAGAGAGAGTGTCCACGAGAGAGAGAGAGTGAGGGTAGGTTAGGTATGTGTGTGGTCATCTACTACCCCAACCACACAAAATAAAATTAATTAGGTTCCAAATATTTTTCCAAAAACTTAGGGATATGACATAAAAACCAAATATAAATGTCACACACCTTAGCAACCTTTAGGGCAATCCCGTCTTTTCACGTCATCGATAAAATAATTCCGGGACGGGCTGTGACAGTGCTGGCCTGTGGTCTTGCATGGGAAAGCAAGCCCAGCAAAAGCTGGCTTGTAGGTTTGGGTTGCATGGGGCCTAGCCGAGGCTGGAGCTAAGTCCAATGGGCTATGGCATGAGGGTCGGGATGCAAAGGAAGGCCCAGTGGCCTATTGCTACTGGCCATGAGGGTCAGGTTCATAGGGACAAAACCCAGGAAAGTTGCAGGCTTCCTTGGGAAGTAGGCTGGGGCTTAAGGCCCATGCCAGTCAATCAGGCCGAAGGCCTTGGGGTCCATGCAATTGCAGCGAAGCCTAGAGGGCTACTGCCAAGGTTGTGCCACAGAGGTGGTGCGTTAGGCGTGCCGAACCATATCCAAAGTTCCTTTTTTTTTTTTTTTTTCCAAATCCCCTAGGGTTTAGAAAACCCTAAATTTGCTTCTAATTTAATTTGATACTTTGACTCACATATTCCACATAACAATTTAATTGTGCGATGCATGAAACAAATATATATATTGACAAATATACAATATATATATATATATATATATATATATATCATAAGGAAAATATAAACATAGAGGGGTTCATGCATCATGGGGAATGTTTTCATGCTTCGTAGACGTTTCAAATATCTTACTTTATTTTAAGCATACCTGATTTGCAGAAAACAAAAAAAGCCTTTGAATTTGTAGAAGATCCTTCGCAGAAAGCCGGAATTTCATCTCCAATGCGTTGTATCACGTTCAACAAAGAAAAATTAAGTTGAATCAATAGCATGTAGATAAAGATAAAACTAATTTTAGGGTTTCAACATATTTTTCTATATTTGTCTCTCATAAGAGGCAACACATATATATACATACTCAATCTTTATACTACAAGGAATATTAAAGACATAAAATGAGAGTTATACCCAAACTAGGAAACACAATTACATTCCTATTGTATTAATGTTGACTCATGCCAACACTCCCCCTCAAGTTGGTGCATAGATATCACCTAGGCCCAACTTGTCAAGTAAGTCTTGAAACCTTCTTCTAGAAACTGCATGAGTTAGAATATCTGCCAACTGTTCTTCTGTCTTCACGAACGGAATGTCAACCAACTTAACATCCAACTTTTCTTTGATAAAATGTCTATCCACCTCAACATGTTTGGTCCTATCATGCTGCATCGGATTGTTAGCTATCTCTCGTGCTGCTTGATTATCACAGTATAACAACATATAACCTTTTAGTTTAAACCCTATCTCAGTGAGTAGAATCCAAAGCCATAGAAGCTCACAAATACCATGTACCATTCCTCTGTACTCAGCCTCGGCCGAAGACTTTGCCACCATATTTTGCTTCTTACTTCTCCATATCACAAGATTACTAGCTACAAATGTAAAGTATCCCGATGTAGACCACCAATCAATGATATTTCCAGCCCAATCTGCATTGGTATACCCTTTCACCTCCATATGCCCATGCTTTCTATACATCAACCCTTTTCCTGAAGCTCATTTTAAGTAACTCAGAATCCGCATTAGTGCTGCCATATGATCCGCACTATGAGCATGCATAAATTGACTCACCGCATTTACTGTATAAGCAATATCTAGCCTTGATCCTGATAAATTGCTAGATGATGATTATGCACAATAGGTGTATCCACTGGTTTACACCTTAACATACCAGTTTCAGACAAAAGATCCAATACATACTTTCTCTGAGATAAGTATATTCCTTCCTGAGACCTAGCCACTTCAATTCCCAAGAAGTATTTAAGTCCTCCAAGATCTTTCATCTCAAACTCAGAAGACAAATGGCCTTGCTGACGTTCAATTTCCATTGTATCATCATCTGTGACAATCATATCATCTACATATATGATAAGCAGAGTTACCTTGACATCCTTGTGTCTGATGAACAACGTATGGTCTGCGTTTCCCTTTCGATACCCATACTTCTTCATCGCCTAGGTGAACCGTCCAAACCACGCTCTAGGTGACTATTTTAAGGCTATACAATGCCTTCCGAAGTCTACATACTTTCCCACTGGAGTTCGCAGCGCCATAACCTGGTGGAATATCCATGTACACCTCTTCCTCTAAATCACCATGTAGAAAAGCATTTTTAACATCAAAATGTCTCAGAGGCCAGTCATGGTTCACAACAAGAGATAACAAAACTCTAATGGTATTCATCTTTGCAACATGAGCAAAAGTCTCCTGATAATCAACCCCAAATGTTTGGGTAAAACCTTTGGCCACTAGCCTCGCCTTGTATCTATCAATTATTCCATCTGCCTTATGTTTAATAGTGAACACCCACTTCCACCCCACTGATTTCTTTCCTTTGGGAAGTGGGACCACACTCCATGTATTATTCTTTTGTAGTGCTTCCATTTCAACTTGCATTGCTTCTGTCCATTTTGAATCTTTCAAAGCTTCATCCACTCTGGTGGGTATTTTGATGGTTTCCATTTGCTGAACAAATCCACAGTATTTCGGTGAAAGTTGATGGGTAGAGACATGGTTTAAAATGGAATACTGCACATTTCCTTTCGGAGAGTACCTGTTTGGTGGTTTTCCTCGATTTTGTTGATGAGGCAACATATAAAATGGTTCAATAATTTTCGAGTGAGTACTTACCTCGGGAATATCCGTTGGAGTATGAGGGAGTTTGTTATTGTTTTCTAACTCACTAGAACTATTACTCGAATTTGGGGCAGTTATCACCCTTGAAGGCCCACTCGGACCAACACCACAATTTCTATTTGGCCCACTTGGACTGGCAGCTGCAAATGGGCAAACAGCAACATCAGCATGCGACTCACTTGGGTAAACATCACACAGTCCTGGCCCATTCCCTCTGCTATGGCCAGCACATCCATCAAGGCAGTCATAGTTAGCTGCATCTGGGCCAGTTTGGTTAGTAGCATCTAGGTCGATTTGGTCTAAAGGCTCGTTTGGGCTATTTACAGAAACAATATGCATAATATCAAACCAGCCATAATCTTCACCTGAGGTTGTCTCCCCCTGAGGAGTATGGCTGGGAGGAAAAAATAATTCATCTTCAGATAAGGTAACATCCATAGTAACGTACGTATGTCGAGTGGATGTATGATAACATCTATAGCCTTTTTGTTGAGGATTAAAGCCAAGGAACACACACCGCACCGCACATGGATCAAGTTTGCTTCTTTGATTTTTGTGAAGATGATCATATGCCACACAACCAAAAATCCAGGGTTCGAGATGAAGAGTGGAAGGAAGCAAAACATGATCAGCAAGCACGGCTACGGGGGCTCTAAAAGAGAGAACACGCGATGGCATTCGGTTTATGATATAAATAGCATAAGTGACTGCATTAGCCCAATATGTCTTGGGTGCACAGCTACCAATAAGAAGGGCACGGGTAATCTCAAGGATATGCCGATTTTTTCGTTCGCCAACTCCATTTTGTTGTGGGGCCTGAGGACATGTAGTCTCATAAAGAATGCCCTTTTCCGTAAAAAACTAAGAAAGATCTTGATTAAGATACTCACCACCGTTGTCTGACCGAAGCACTTTAACAGCGAGTGAATATTGAGTATAGACCATGTGATAAAATGCTTTGAAGATGTCACCCGCATCACTTTTATTTTTCATGAGATACAACCAAGTCATCCTAGTGCAATCATCAACAAATGTTACAAACCAACGCACACCATGATGAGTATTAACTGGAGATGGCCCCCACACGTTAGAATGAATTAACTCAAACTATATTGTTCTCTTATTCAAACTTGGAGGATAAAAAGCTCGATGACTTTAAGCCAATGTGCAAACATTACACTTTAATGAAGAATCTAGAATATTACCAAATAATGACGGAAGTAATTTTCGTAAATAACCAAAAGAGGCATGACCAAGACGACAATGCCACAACTGAACAGTCTTCAACCTTTCATTATTATGACCTTGAACTTGATGTACACGTTCTTCTGAAACATCATCAACATAATACAACCCTCTCCTTTTAGTACCACGCCAAATGATCGCCTGAGTCCGGATATCTTGAAGTAAACAGAAAGACGGAAACATTAACACAACACAGTTTAATTGCTCAGTGACCTGTCCCATAGATAACAAATGACTAGAGAGTGAGGGAACAAGTAAGCAGTTGTGTAGGGAGAGAATGGGAGTGAGTGCTATCGAACTCACCCCTGTAACTGGGGCAATACCGCCATTAGCAGTGACAATACTGTCCCGTGATGGTGGTGTTCTCGAATTAAAAAGGGTACAATCATAAGTCATATGGTCAGTGGCTCCGGAGTCAATGATCCAACCGGTATCAAGATTAACGGATGCAATTCGGGCTGAGCTCGTGTTACCTGGATTGTTAGATTTTGCTCGGGAATTAATTAAATTTAAAAGGGAGAAATCTAGGCCCAAATTTTCTACGGCTAAAAAAGCTGGGTCGCTGTCCGTGGATGGCCAAAATGGGCCTGTACCCGCCTTGTTGTGCCCGTCCGTACCAATCCATTGCTCTGTTGGATATTAGGCTTCAAGCTCTGCAAGCCAAGCCCGCTGGAGATCATGGCCGCATGGCCTGCTAGATGATTCATTCAAGGCATGCGTTGAAACCGAGGAGGGAATCATGGCTTGGTGAGGAAATTTTTTTAATTCAACTTTGTGTTGATTGGGTTGGCAGCAGATTTTCTTCAAGACACTTGGCTTAAGGTTGCTAAGGTGTGTTGTTGTGTTGACCTTCCTTTGGTCCATAGGTTTAGGCTAGAAAAAATTGTTTATGTCAGCGGTGTCTCTTGCTTCGAGACACTGCTGAAAATCTTTTGGTTTTTCAAAGTTTTGTAGCTACGGTAAGGGGGAAAGAGCCGGGATCAGAACCTTCTCTGATATCAAGATAAAACTAATTTTAGAGTTTCAACATATTTTTTTATATTCTTCTCTCATAGGAGGCAACACATATATATACATACTCAATCCTTGTACTACAAGGAATATTAAAGACATAAAAGGAGAGTTATACCCAAACTAGGAAACACAATTACATTTCTATTGTATTATTGTTGACTCACGCCAACATATAATACATAATTTCAACAACTGTCTTTTATGCTTATTAAATTATGCTGCATGCAAGAGCTAAACAATACAGAAAGCCTAATTAGGCTTTGGAAGGCAATGGAACCCGCTTGCGGTATTCTGCAAGAGCCCAGAGTGGGTAGATGTTTTTATAAGCTGCATAATGTAGCATGCAGTTCTTCATGAACACTCCAGTGATTTCCTGCCATATATAATTAGTGATTGGATGTTATAAAACGTTGCAAGTAAAATTTGAGCATGCGTATACGCAACACGATATGTTATTGCGTTTTATCTTTTTTATTGGTCAAGCTTCCATTCCAAGTAATGTTAGGGAAATATTTTTGGTTGGAATAGATGTTAGGGTAACCAAGATACCTGCTGAGACCATTTTCCATCTGAGTGTTGATTATCAACTTTGCTGCGCGATGAAGAGGTGTGGGGTCTCTTTCCACCTGTCCTGCATGAATCAAACCCATCATAGCCCAAGCTGTGTGTACTAAATTTGATCGGTTTCTTTCAAGAGGAACGTACTCCTGTATCACCCACCACACATTCAAATATTTTAGTCTAAGACAATGAGATTAACTAAGAAACTTGGAGCAAGCTTCAAACATAATCCACCTCCCATATTTTACCTTTTTTGGACATGAAAGGTAGCTCTCTCCCCAACCACCGTTATCTTTCTGGATTGCGAGTTGAAAATTAATAGCTTTGTAGCTGCACAGTTGTTGCAAGTCTTGCCAGCAGCTGTTAACCCTCCAAGAGCAAAGCAGGCACCATATGTGAAGCAAACTCCCCAACCCCCGTACCTGTGCAAATGTTTCTTAACTAAGCTGTTTCTCTGCTATAGTTGTTAATCAAAGAAAATGCGTATAATCAATTTTTTATTCAATAATATGATATATACCATGAACCATCTTCCATTTGTATATTTTCAAGGTACTGTGCAGCATTGGTAATAAATTGATCTATCTCTTCCTTCCTGTGGTCAGGGTACAACTTCTTAAACAAAACTAAAGCCTGAATTGCAGATGAAGTGCATTCAACATATTCATGCTCAACAACACAGTCCGCGAAGAATTCCATGGGATTCAACATCTGGGGAGAGAAAAAGAAGTGAGAATGTCCAGTAAGTATATACTAATTATTAATGCCTTCAAAAACTGTAGTTTCTTACACATCTAACTAAGTTTGACAACATTACTCCAGTTCTTTCAAATTCTTACTTCTAACCATTCTGCTGCTCCAGCTGGTTCCCAGACTGCTAAACCACCATTCTTACTCTACAATGAACCATAAAATGAGATTTGTAATGAGTAGAGAGACCTAATAGACCGTGCGGTGAAGAACAAATGTCCTGAAATGCTACAAGTTTTTTACGGTTTTTAAAGTAAGGCAGCAGGCATTAGGTCCAAATTTGATTACGGCAGGGAAACAAAATGCAACTCATACTCATATATATGACTGACTGACATAATAGTTGTACCTGTAGGGAAATTAGGACATTGACAGCATCGTATAACCGCTCAGGTTCCATTTTTTCACCAACCAGCTCGGGTGGCATCATCGATAAAAGCAGGCAACACTGTACAGGGGATTATGGTGAGAAAAATGGAAAAAGCATTTAAGGTGGATAACTAAGTTGAAGTATTTGTTACCTTTAAACCCTCTGCAGTGCAATCGGAAACTTGCCATCCATGGTCTTGATCAGAGAAAGTCCACGATCCTTTGGAAATGTGGCGGTGCATGCTTTTGAAGTCACCCGATGGATTGTCCTTAACCTTTACAATTCGATTACAAAACAGTCACTAGTGAGAACAAATTAATCAATGCACTACATTTCACAAAAAAATGAAAGTTCAGTTGACTAAATAAAAAACGAACCTGAGATTTCTTGACGAAGTCATGTCCTCTAGCGAGTGTGGGTGCAATTTCATCGGTTAGATTGGAAGCAAGCAAAGCTTGAATGGCAAAACCAGTATCCCACTGTTGACTGCCAAAACTCTGCACGTATTAAGAAAATGTATCAACTTATAATGTTTTTCAATGATTTAGAAGAGTAAACTTTTGAAACAGAGAAAAGGGTAAAGAAAAAATTATCGTATCATACACTGTATTAACAAAATGTGTACTAACTTGCATCTTCATCCCATCCTCAGCAACCCATAAATAATCTGGTATCCTGGCTAGATGCTTTTTAAAATAATCACCATTTGGATCTTCAGCCCAACAAGCCAGCATGCATAACACCTTTTCAACACATCCAATGGTAATGTATCTGCTGTTTTCATCTTCATAATGAATATGTATCCAAGGATGAGGGTAGTAGATGTCCTCCTGGATTCAAATTACCACAATCAGTTTATGTACCTAAACAAGAAAAAAATTGACCAATTACCTATCTTATTCAAGTTCAAGATACTTTAGCACAGTGATGACGCACTCCCTTCCAGTTAATTTCGTCATAAGGCTGAGCATAGAGTTCTTCCCTTAATTGTAGTATGAGAGGTGTGATTGGACCAACAAATCTTTTCCCATATAAATATGACATAGGCATGTAAACCATCCTACAGTAGCACCACATTTTTGCTGCATTTGCATGATGTAGAAGAGATTAAAAAAGAAGACTATAGGTAGAGAGCGACAACATGTGAAAGATTGAATTATTTGTACTTGTGGAGTCCGGAATTGTGCTAACCTGGATGCATAGGAAGAAATGAAGGCAGAATCCAAAACTCTGGGGGCATTGGGTTGCTTCCGGACCACTCAAACACACCAAGTATCTGCAAGAATCAATTGAGCAAGATTAATTAAAAGGGGAAACCCTCTTAAATAATAGTAGTGCAGTGTTCTCAATGCCAAATATGACTCGATCACTCTTTAATATACCGAAAGAGTTGAGTGCATTTTTGCTCATCATCATTTAGTGTGGTGTGTACTCATCACTCTATTTATCACCGTTAGATGAGTTTGAATTTTGAGATTCATGCTTATCCACTACACGAATCTCGAAATTCAATCTCATCTAACGATGATAAATAGGATGGTGAGCATACACCATACTAAATGGTGGTGAGTAAAAATGCTCCCGAATAGTTAAGGTTATATAAGATTTTGGTCTGCCATCTGTAAAGTCGTATTTGACTTAATCTAGTTAAAAGGTGGGACTCGACCTTTAGAAGATATAAAGTAATAGTTAATTCTAAATTTCACTTCATCTTTCTCTACTGAACAAAAGCTAAAAGTTTAAATAATTATTTGATTATGTATGCCTTGGATAAATATGGTATAACTTACATGGAGTCAAATATGACTTTATAGCATTTATCTTTTTCTTTTAGATTGCAACTCTAATAGAGGTAAATTTTAGTAAGGGGACACCACTATTATAGAGTGTATCAACAATAAAATTAGTTTTGTTAATATTGACCCGCTATCATTAACAGTTATAGTTGAATATCAGAGTGTGTGAGATCCCACATCGTCCATGGGAGTGGATCATGTGAGCGTTATATGTATATTCCCATCTCGACCTAGAGCGAGGCCTTTTGGGAGCTCACTGGCTTTGGATTCCATCGGAACTCCGAAGTTAAGCGAGTAGCGCTAGAGCACTCTTATGATGGGTGACCCACTGGGAAGTTCTCGTGTGAGTTCCCAGAAACAAAACCATGAGGGCGTGATCGGGGCCCAAAGCGGACAATATTGTGCTACGGCGGAGGTGTGCCCAGGATGTGGCGGGGGCCCGGGCCGGGATGTGACAATTTGGTATCAGAGCCTAACCCTAGCCGCGTGTGTGCTGACGAAGACGTCGGACCCCTAAGGGGGGTGGATTGTGAGAGCCCACATCGCCCAGGGGAGTGGATCCTGTGAGCCTTATATGTATATTCTCATCTCTACCTAGAGCGAGGCTTTTTGGGAGCTCAATGGCTTTGGATTTCATCGGAACTCCGAAGTTAAGCAAGTAGCGTGTGAGAGCACTCCCATAATGGGTGACCCACTGGGAAGTTCTTGTGTGAGTTCCCAGAAACAAAACTGTGAGGGTGTGGTCGAGGCCCAAAGCGGACAATATTGTGCTACGGCGGAGGCGTGCCCGGGATGTGGTGGGGGCCCGGGCCGGAATGTGACAGAGTGCACAACGAACAAGACTAACAAAATAATAAGAATATTATTAAACTAACGAGAATGCCCAAACGGCTACAAAACCCTAAGAGACTACATTGTGAATGACTTAATTCTCAAACTAAATTACAAGCAATATTTATAGAGAACTAAACCTAAGAAACCCTAACTCGGATGGGCTAGGCCCAAATCCTAAACTAACAAGCAAAACCCAAATACTAAAATAAACCTAAATACTAATATTTTTCAATACCCCCTGTCAAACTCATGGCGGTATACGACATGAGTTTGCCAACAGACGATGTGGATGCAAGCTTTGTTATGCTAACTTCCGATGCCAATTTCAATACAAAATTCCATCGGTGCAAGTGCAAGATTCCAAATTCCAATGCCAATGCCAATACCAATGCCAAATTCCAATGCCAATACCAATACCAATGCCAATGCCAATTTCCAACTTCATAACAAACTAATACGCAGCGAACAAACGGATGAACAAATGGATACCCATCTAGAACAAATTAAATTCCGAAGAATCGAACCTGCTCTGATACCAAGTTGAATATCAGAATGCGCTACGAATAAAACTACAAAATAGAATATTATTAATAAACGAGAATGCCAAAACGGCTACAGAATCCCAAGAGACTACATTGTGACTAACTTATTTCTCAAACTAAATTACAAGCAATATTTATAGAGAACTAAACCTAAGAAACCCTAACTCGGATGGGCTAGGTCCAAATCCTAAACTAACAAGCAAAACCCAAATACTAAAATAAACCTAAATACTAATATTTTCCAACAAATACACGGCGAAATCCTGTTTTTAGGACATTGCATTTATGCAAGCCTCAATCCCTAAGTTTGTTAGTATTTCTAACATTCTGTCTAGTTGTTTTATTAATCTTATATATAATTGATGTTGTGATTTTCTTTATGATTATTAGTATTGGAATTCTTGTGTTATTTCCATATTTTCTATTATTGCTCCAACAATCTAAAGACAGAAACTTTTTACCACTATGGAACAATTAGAAATATGAATGTGCGTGCGCAATTTATGTGACAGATTTTGGAAAAGTCTGATTACTTGATATGTATAAATCTGATATTGAAAGTGCAATACCGCTGCCGCCTTATACTGCATATTCATGATGAATGATTATGTTGTCCATTTGTATATATATACATTTAACATGGCATGAGGTTGTTATATTTGCAAATTGTCATGTCTAATGCAAAAGGTATTGTATCTTTTGCGAACGTTGTTGTGACTGTTCTTGTTTCTGAAAGCATGCTTGAAGCAGTGCATGCGGTTACTTTACTAAAATACTTACTGCCATGTTATTTATTTCATTATATGAATGCTTTGTTAACTGAGGTTAATAGTTGCGCATTTAGACTCATATTTAGATTGACTTGGACATATATGCATGCCTTCATTTGGTGGTTACGTTCTGTTTATATACTAGTGTTGGTTATGAGGATAACTAGGGAAGTTTTGGTATTCGATGTTTGAAGCCTGTTAGGTTTTATACAAACTATTATATCTTTTGTTTGTTATTTATGCACGAACTGATATGAATATTCGTGGACAACCACCATCTACATTTGCTATACATAAAAGCTTTCCTAAAACGAGGCATATCGTTTTCTGTTAATTGGTTTGCATATGAGATATATTTTCAAAGGCCATGTTTGATGTTTACTCTTCTGTTAGAAAAGAAATGATATGATACAAAATCTGCATTATCTGGTTTATTAGAGATGACCACAATGTTGTACTGGGTTTGAATTTGATGTTAATTTGGTACTGGGAATCATGCCCAGTTCGTGCATGAAGTTCCTTTTGCATAAAGGAATGATATCTATTGTTCAATCTTGAGAATTCCTGGAAAATATATGGGACGTCTTCACTCAACCACCAACGGTTCATGATGAATTTTCTTGTGCATTGTCATACCACTTGGTGGAAAAGTTGTTTATACTGTAAACAATGGGTTTTTTGCGGTAATATTTACTTTTTGTGATTTGGCACTAAGAAGGATTAATGATCAGTTTTTATTAAGGAAACCTAATAATCAGAAAGAGACAAAATGTAATCCATTTGGACTTTGGGGCTGAAGAACCTGATGATATGGTTTCTATCTATCACCAAATGGTGTTCGAGGTTGTTAAAAGGATGCACCGTTTGGCATCGTTTGAATAAGAAGGCACTATAGAACGTGGTTCCATAAATCACGGAGATGTAGCTTTGTAGTGCCAAGAATGATGATGGCCTACTGCTTCTTTCAAGACAAGTTATGTCATGACAACTACAAACCGAGTATTGCCATAAGTCAAGAGTATTAGTTATTTGAGAAACCCAAAATTCTTTTGAGATGAATTAATCACATTGTCTTGGAAAGATGCCGATTGAATTGTGGGGGGCCGAGGCAAAAATGGAGATAACATTCCTGTGTGGGAGTTTGAGACCTGTGACAATTTTGAAAGCTTATAAGCTAAAGGATGAAGGCCAATAAGTACTTTTCCAAAAACAGCTAGTAAGGCATTAAGGCCCTAATTATATGAAGATATAGTCTTCATTGCTTCCTACTTCTTAAAGTACGAAAAATGATCAATTGAGTGATACCATTAAAAGCAACCACAATTATGAAAGAATTGTGGGGGTTGGTTAAAAGTAATTTGCTAATTGAACGACATTCAAGATGTCATCTCTTGTAATGAGTCATTGTTTAAGGTATGGCAAGGTTAGAGACCTTCTTACAAATACCTTAATGTGGGGGAAATCTACTTTCAAGTGTTAGCAAATTATTGAATAAGTCCTAACCTATGTTTCGAGGACTTAACATTGGAAAACAACTACTCTCATATGAAATATAATTTCATAAGATGAATTGTGTACATCATTAAGTCAACCTAGTAGTCGATCCAATTATTCAAGGTTAGACTAGAGAGTAAGTTGATCATCGAGGGGAATGAGGCTAAAGTTAACATAACTAATGAATCAGTCGGGCGGAAACCTAACTTAGTTGATTGGAGATCCCATGGTCTAAGTTCAATAGGCACTGGTTGGACATGATTCAAAGAAGTTAACACACTACGTACCTCATTCCTATGATGGAAGAAGTGTGTTGTCTGCAGAAGTTTCAGGGTGTATATTTATACTTAAGGACAGTGATATCTTATAAATAAAAGGAATATAACAGACTATTCTTAATCAGTGGTCACCTATGCGAGAGTAGAAGTGGGTCACTTCTATGAGAATGATATGGCTAAATTATCTAAAGCTCTCATGAATCCGGGATTTGTTCAAGACCAAAATAAACACAACCGTATGAACCGTAATATATTAGGATTAGTGATGTGTGTTGCTTATTGTCTCAGTTTACTGCTGTGGTGAACAGTTCAAGATCTTCTACATTCACTATGTCACCAAGTAAACCCGATAAGTATTCACTAGGGTTGGTTCGTCCAAAACACACCTCTCTCGATGCAGCTCTTGTCCGCCGGTACTCTCAAATTCTTCCTGATTTTTCATTCATGTGGAGGATTGTTGGAAATTATATATTATAGTATAAAATATTGTAATATATAATTTTAATAATTGAATGAAAAATAGTGTTAACCATATTTCTTAGAAAGGTTAAGTTATTTAGGTGCATTCCCTTGTCAAATTATGTATACTTATAGATGAAAAGTTACATCTCTTTGACAAGAAGTACTTGGGTTCTATATAAACCCATGAAACCATTATCATTAAGAATAGAAAATTTGAGTTCATTTTTATTCTTGAGAAATAGGGTTTCCCCACTTTGTTTCTCTCATTATTCATTTGCCAAATTCCGAGTCATATCTTGAGAGTACGGAATATATGAAGTTCGCCAAAGTCCGAAGATTGAAGTGTTTTGACTTCGGATTATAGATTGTTGAATCTTGGGAAACGGACGCCTACTGAACTACAAGTACAAGAGTAGGGGCGGAATTCTGTCTTTAGGACATTGCATTTATGCAAGCCTCAATCTCTAAGTTTGTTTGTATTTCTAACTTTCTCTCTAGTTGTTTATATTAATCTCATATATAATTGATGTTGTGAATTTCTTTATGACTATTATTATTGGAATTCTTGTGTTATTTCCATATTTTCTATTATTGCTCCAACGATCATTGTTAAAAAAATTAGGGGTATGCTTTGGTTTTGTTGGGTATGCCGACTTGCTTATATGTTTCTCTTTGTCTAGTCTGCCGACTCGCTTGCACATCGTCCATCGGCGATAACTGGCTTCAAGTTACATGGTTCGAGATGATTTTGTGCTAGGATGGGTTTGAAGCCGGAGTTGTTGAAGAATGGGTTGTTGTTGGCGAGCACCGGATTTGAAACCCATTTGGTGCGACATCTAACATTAGAACGACACTCTAGCACCTGGAATTGAAGTTGCGTGGTGGTGGATCTACGTTTAAGATTTGCCATCACCGACCTCCGTTTAAGATTTTTCCGGTTACAATGGGGGGAGAAGAGTCAGGAGCAAACAAGGGGCGTCTTGGGAGATTGGGACTAGAAATCAAGTCTTAGGAACATTGCAGGCCTTGTTTATTTTGAGTTTTTTAATAAAATTTAAATGTATTAAATTGTTATGCTATACGGATACAGGTGTCCATAGGTTATTGGTGAGGAACACCACCTATGGTTTTTGTTCCAGTCACATGGAAAATTTCTCATAGTGCAAGTACTTGATAAGGTGGGGTCCACTTTTAACTATGGTGATTTGTAATGGTCCTACTGGACCTGTGGTGTTTTTTGAATCTTTGGGTAAATGGGCCTTGAGCTCCAATAGGCATAATTATGGATTGCTACGAGAGGTGGAGCATATCATCGGCATATTCCATTTTTGGGTCTTGGTAAACAAATTTGACATTTTTTTATAATGATATTTTAATTTCATTTAGTGGGGAAAATCCTAGTTATTGCCAAAATTAATCTAAGTAATTATAGAAGTTATCTTTCATATGAACTCAAGTTTGAATCTTCTTTTCTGTATTTAAATGAGTTTAGTTATTACTACATTTTGGATCAAAATAATATTATAATGACAACAAAAGTTCAAATTAAGAACTTTTTAATCATGAGCCCACATACAAGTTAGCAATATGACAACATTGACGAGTCAATACGTGATTCAACTTCATCGCATGACATGTTAAATAGGCTAAAAATGCATTATTACTTCTCATATTCCGTTAAGAAATTTAGATATAATACAACATAGAAATATAGCAATAGGAGTTATGAAGGATTAGATGTGATATTCACCCCATAAGTGTAATTTGCTCACCCAATGCACCAATTAACAAGATTATCCTCACCGGGAATTAGTCTTTTCGGAACCCATTGTGGATTAGTCCTACTCTTCAAGCGCGAGATACTTCAGATTTCGAAAAGGAAAAGAAAAAAAAAACAGATTATCCTCACACACTCACTCATTTTACATAAATCTGAAAAATGCTTTATTTTATAGGAACTTTAACAAAAAACTTCTAGTACTGTTCACTTTAACGAAAAACCACATTATTACACTAAAAAACTAATCATGGTACTATTCACTTTACCTTTTATTTTATTTTTATTGTTAAAACTGAAAGTTTTAAAATTTTTTTCATTAGTTTTTCTTTATTTTGTTGACTTTAGCATTATGCAAATAATAGAAAAATAAATGATAATAAAGATGGTAAGGACAAATAAAGACAGGGAGTAGCATGTGACAGTTCACATCCTTAGCCTACTTGCCTTGAACATTTTTTTGTCCTTTTCCACTCTAAAACACCACCACACCGGATCATTTTCTTGGAAATCCGGGGGCTTCCGTAATTATAATTGTTCATCGAACATCGTGCAGTCAGAAATGATTTGAAGTTTAAAATTTAAAATTAAATATAAATAGTACCTAACGAAAACTAATCGCATGATGTACTATGAACAACCATAATCACAGAATCCCTCGGATTTCCAAAAATTTGATCTGGCGAGGATCCTTTTCCCCACCACACCTTCACCTTCGTCACAAATCTAACTGAAAAAATCAAGAAAGATTTGAGACATGGACCAGAAATCATATTTTAAAAATGTTGAAATAAATATCAATCTCACTTTCTCAAGTAACGTGTTGAAAAGAGTAGAACTTGGATGTAAATAAACTGATACTCGGAAATTCTAAAATGCATCTGTATATTAGACGTTTGAATTTATATAATTTCAATTTAACTGTTTAAGCACATATGCATCTTCTACACCGATTTAAAATTACAAGTTAACCATGTTCATTTTGTAAATGTAAACCCAAGGTGAAACACACTCATGGAACTTGGAAGTTTATCACTGGTGAGGCAAAAGATATGGAGAGAGTTCAATGACAACACTGAAAAAAAAAATAATGCTACAGATACTATTTATTTGGATTTATATTTTATAACACATGAATTGAATTATCACTTAAGTGCTTAATTAACGAACTTATATTTTTTATTAACAACACATCATATGACCTATAAATGTGGTCTAAGTAGATAGTATCCATAGCATTTGCTAAAAAAAACCAAAAAAAAGAGGGGAAATTATAGCAACGGTCCCTCAATTTTAACCTAATTTGAGTAATGATCCCTCAACTAAAAATTCGTGACCATTAGTCATTTAATTCATCAAGATGTGCAGTTATGGTCCTTTTTGTCAACTCTATTAGAACTTCCGTCAAAATGAATCACGTGTCATGCACGTGAGACTGAATTGAGGGGCAAATATGAGAAATTAAGTGAGAAAATTGTTAGAATAGTGCCTCAACTATAATCCAATTGGAGAAATGATTCCTCAACTTTAACCCAATTAGAGTAACGGCATGTCAATTTAACCTAATTATAGTAATGGTCTCCTAATTTTAACTTAATTGTAGCAATGATTCTTCTAACATGACTCATTTTGACCGAAAATATGACGGAGTTGACGAAAATGTCATAAATACACGTTTTGATAAATTAAGAACTAATGGTCATAAATTTTTAATTGAATGATCATTGTTCTAATTGGGTTAAAATTGATAATCCATTGCTATAATTAAAAAAAAAAGAAAAAAAAAGAAAAGAAAAAGACAATAGAAAGCACTTTCGCGGAAACATCATTCACCAGGCACATGGCAAAATACCTTTGGATCCTCTTGAACAGCTCCACTCAAGCAGTTTTCACTTTTCACCACGTCATCAGTAATCCAACAGGATCGGAGATCATTTGATGAGATCTTAAGAATTCGTAAATCGTGTTCGTTCATTATACGATTTATTTTTGTCAGGTACTGTTTGTATATAATTTTACATAGAAATATTTAAAATGACTTCTGATCGCACAATGTACGATTAACGGATATAATTAACGGATTCTCAGAATACTCACAAAAAGAATCCGAATTCATCAGTAATCTTCCAAATTGTGGACCCCAATACGTGGCGGATTCCCAGCAGATGGCGCGCAGTTAAGTAAATACAATCATCCGTATGGGATCACACTCGGTGCTCTATCTGCCAATTATACCGATCTCATAATAACAGTACGTGTCCTCTGAAAGCTTTCCCTCTTTATCTTCCTGCTCTCCACTCTCTCTCTAAATTTTAGCTCTCTCCCTCAATCGTCTCTGCAATTCGGTCGGAACCCTAGAGTTTTGGTCGAGCTTCGAGCCTCAGATATCAAAATCTCTGCCCGATCCGCGCCCAAAATGCCGGCGGTGTACGGTGCCCGATTGACCACCTTTGAGGACTCCGAGAAGGAGAGTGAGTATGGCTACGTCCGCAAGGTTTGTTCCACTTCCAACCTTCGATTTGAACGGATCAGATTCATTGAATTCGATATCAATTCGATCTGTTGAGTTTCTGTTGCTATTGAAGCGATTGGATCAGTGTTCTGTTGCTGTGAATTTTGTAATTATTGAGATATAAAGGTTGATTGAAAAGATATAGTTGTGTTTAATTGATCCAAGAACTTGAATTGATGTGTTCATTGTGATCAATATGTTTAATTGATCGATGAATTTTGCTGATATGATTTACATTGCTTCCAAAATTGAGTGATTGGTTAACCGGAGAAGAAAAGAAATGCTAAAGTTTAATTTGTTCAGTACTTTTTGTTGCTCGAGCAGCAAAAGTTTAGTAATTTTCCACTACTTTAATCGCAAATCACATCGATCTTCTCTTTGTTGGGTTTGTTGATTTGATTTATGTACGAAAAGGTTTGGTTTTAAGTTTATATTTTTGTGTGTATTGCGGCTGGCTAATTGGATTTGGCAAATATATAATTGACAGGTCTCTGGACCAGTCGTGGTTGCTGATGGCATGGCTGGAGCTGCTATGTACGAGCTGGTTCGTGTTGGACATGATAATTTGATTGGTGAAATTATTCGGTTAGAAGGAGATTCTGCCACAATTCAAGGTTACTTGTTATTTCTTGTTCATCCTATCTTGTTTGCACTCATATCTATTCATGTTTGGCATCCATCGTTTCAGAAAAGTAAATAATCAGCTAATTTATGTTTGGCTTTGGTATAACCATAAGTTTTTCTGTCCATTTCAGTTTATGAGGAAACAGCTGGGTTGATGGTGAACGATCCAGTTCTACGTACTCGCAAGGTGGGTTTGACGTCTTGTTTTACCGTCTTTGTTTTCTGTTGCTTCGACCACATCAGCTAATATTTCGTATATTGGTGTTTCAGCCTTTATCAGTGGAGTTGGGACCTGGGATATTGGGAAATATTTTTGACGGAATCCAGGTTTGTTTACATTACTTTCCAGCTATCCTTTTTTCTATGCTGTGTTACGAACTAATCTTTTCTGTTTATACTTCATATTATCTTTAGTCAAAACAAAACCTCAAGAGTTTTGAGAAAAAATTATTGATTGGAGCAGTTTTTTATGCGCACTCGCTTCTTTTCTTATTGTCATGACAGAGGCCCTTGAAAACTATTGCAAAGATATCTGGTGATGTCTATATCCCGCGCGGTGTATCTGTCCCAGCTCTTGACAAAGATATACTTTGGGAGTTTCAACCTAAAAAAATAGGTAATTTAAATCAAATTTATATATAGCTGTTTAGCAGAAATAAAAAATTGATTTTAATATGGCTCGTTTGATTTTGAAAATTTTAAACCATGGATGGCAGGTGAAGGTGATCATCTTACTGGTGGAGACTTGTACGCTGTAAGTTCCGTATCATTGAACTCTTGGTTTGTGAAAGACTTTTTGAAAGATATTATACCACTCAAGTATGATCATTTTCGTTCGAGTTGCATTTAAGTTTGGGCATGTGTATCTTTTGCATCGCAGACGGTCTTCGAAAATAGTCTGATGGAGCACCGAGTTGCACTTCCTCCCGATGCTATGGGAAAAGTTACTTACGTCGCACCACCTGGTCAATATTCCTTGAAGGTTGATTATGACTTTATTAATATTTGGTATCCATTTCTCTGATCATCATTTTAACTAAATTTTTACTACAATTCTGTGAACATGGTTTATTTAGTATGTTAGGAGTATGTTTATACATTTGCGTGTATATACATGATACAGATGTTTGTCTTTATAGAGCAAGCACTACTTGAGTCATGAATGGATTTTCTTGAACTTTGTGAGTTGACGCTTCCTATATGCATTTGCAGGATACCGTGTTAGAGCTTGAGTTTCAAGGACGAAAAAAGAAATTTACAATGCTTCAGGTCTGTATAGTTTGCTCTTTGGCTTGTGGTTTTGTAGTATTTGTGCTTACCGATATGGTCATTATTGTAAACTGTATTTAAATTGGTTTACATAATTGCAGACTTGGCCTGTACGTACACCTAGGCCTGTTGCATCAAAGCTTGCTGCTGATACCCCTCTACTCACTGGGCAGGTGAATATATTTTTGCTTTATAGATTCTTCTATCTTTTGGGATTAGTGGTTCCTGACGATTTTTTTTATCAGCGTGTTCTTGATGCCCTTTTCCCCTCTGTTCTTGGTGGGACTTGTGCCATTCCTGGGGCTTTTGGTTGTGGAAAAACGGTTATTAGTCAAGCTCTTTCAAAGGTAAAAATATGTCATTATTTATTAGAGATTTCCTATAGTTATTTGTGCACTGGACCTCATAGTAGATGTTTTTCTTGAGTGCAGTACTCAAACTCAGACACAGTGGTTTATGTTGGTTGTGGAGAACGTGGAAATGAAATGGCAGAGGTATGTATTCTATAATCAGATCATTTGTTACACATTTTGATTCTCTTGTATGTGATCAATTCAAACTAATCAATGATCCAGGTGCTTATGGATTTCCCTCAATTGACAATGACTTTGCCTGATGGTCGTGAAGAATCTGTCATGAAGCGCACAACCCTTGTGGCCAACACTTCTAACATGCCTGTGGCCGCTCGGGAAGCTTCAATCTATACTGGTAAACCTTTTAAGCTATGTCTCACTAAGGTTCCACTGATCTATTAAAAACTTTTGGGTGCAAGAGGATGATATGCTGTTTTTATAAATCTGCACGATTTCATTCTACTTCACCACCTTTGATGGTCCATTACATATGCTTGGAAAAGCATAGACATAGCCCTGGCTCAAATAGAATTGAACTCTTCTATTGATTTTTTCTGGGAAAATTTACTTAGATAGGTCAACTTCCTTGCTGATGGTACTCTTTTTGTGTGGTGAACTGAGTCAAATTATTATTTTAGGAATTGTTTTCATATTCTTCGCCTTTTCTCTCTGAGATTTTCAGGAATCACTATTGCTGAATACTTCAGAGATATGGGCTACAATGTCAGCATGATGGCAGATTCAACATCTCGATGGGCTGAGGCATTGCGTGAGATTTCTGGGCGGCTGGTAATTCTCTCTCTTATAATTTATTTTTGTGCAGGATGCATTTTTATTGATTTTTTCTCTCACTTTCTTACACACACAAAATATGTCATGTGGCATATTCTTCTTTCACAAACTACTTTGGAGGTTTTTTCTTTTTTCCTTTTTATACATGAAATATAATATTCATCCCTTTAATGGCATTTCTCTCACTTTTATAAATAGGCTGAAATGCCTGCAGATAGTGGATACCCTGCTTATTTGGCAGCACGTTTAGCATCATTTTATGAACGGGCGGGTAAAGTAAAATGTCTTGGCGGGCCAGAGCGTAATGGCAGTGTGACAATTGTTGGTGCTGTTTCTCCTCCAGGAGGAGATTTCTCAGACCCTGTGACATCTGCAACCCTTAGCATTGTTCAGGTATATTTGCAATCTCATTATTATGTATGAAGTTACAAATAAGAGGTTGTTCTTGATACCTTCTGTGATTCTCATCAATTGCAGTATACCTTTTCTTTTCCAGGTTTTCTGGGGTCTGGACAAAAAACTTGCCCAGAGGAAGCATTTCCCCTCTGTGAACTGGCTTATTTCTTACTCTAAGTACTCGACGGTATGTTCATAGCCTGTTACCCCTCATCATTTAATAAAGGCTCCCCTTTGTTGGTATCACTAACTGAGCGGTATTAATTGTTCATTCCTTTTTGCTGATTATTAGACTTGTTTCTGTATGTTGTTTGCAGGCATTAGAGTCTTTCTATGATCAGTTCGATCCTGATTTTATCAACATCAGGACAAAGGCACGTGAGGTTTTGCAACGAGAAGATGATCTCAATGAAATTGTCCAAGTACGTCATTCTTTACTTGTAGTATGGATTAGAGGGTTTTCCAATCCCAAAAACGGAAACTGTTTCATTTTTGTACGTTATTTGAATAGAGCTGAACTATAAGGTACTGTAAAATTCAAGACAGGGACCTTTAGATTTTCTGTCATATCAAATTGATATCTGGTGTGATAGATATTCAAGTTTTAGCTGATGCATACATTGTCATAAACTGATGTCTTGGGTTACTGCAGCTTGTAGGAAAGGACGCTTTGGCTGAAGGAGATAAGATCACCTTAGAGACTGCAAAGCTCTTGAGGGAGGATTATCTTGCGCAGAATGCATTTACTCCGTGAGTTCCAGCTCCATAGTCCTCTCTTTTGACCTATATATGTTTTAATTATTCATATGTTCCTTCCGTTTTCATTTTGGTTGGGCCCGGTACGGTTACTCATCTTTTACATGTTTTTCATGGGTGGACAGATATGACAAGTTCTGCCCATTCTACAAGTCCGTCTGGATGATGCGGAATATCATCCATTACTTTAATCTGGCCAATCAGGTGAACTGTTTGTCCATTTCTTTCCTTTCTTATTATGACCTACAATGTCTGCATTAGCAATATCTTTGGATGTCTGAAGAATCCGTCTCTAGGTTGATTGAGTTTTTTTTGTTCTCGTGTTCGTAGTGTAAGGAAAAGAGTTGTTGTTATCATTCTTTGTCTTCACATACACAATTTTTTTCACCACAATTAAGCTTTATATCGTACATAAAGAATAACTGAGTACACCTTGAAATGGCTTTAATTGAATGAGAAATGGTCGTCTGATGTTATGTGGCGTTCAATATGCAGGCTGTAGAGAGAGCAGCTGGTATGGATGGTCAAAAGATAAGTTACAGCTTAATCAAGCACCGCTTGGGAGATCTCTTTTACCGCCTAGTGTAAGTAACATCACAATGCTTTTACAACAGGAAACGTTTCAAATCTTATTGGTCCTAACCCTCTTACCGGTGACATGCAGGTCCCAAAAGTTTGAGGATCCGGCAGAAGGGGAAGAAGCTCTTGTGGCAAAGTTTAAGAAGCTACACGAGGACCTCACAAGTGGTTTCCGTGCTCTTGAGGATGAAACCCGATGATTGAACATCTCAAAACAATGAGCTTTAGATTATTCGAGTGGCTGTTATAAAGTTGCGTGGCGACACAGTTTGAGTTAGCGTGGATTTATTTGTGTTGTGAATGAAGAACGACAGTGTAAGGTTTTGTGATGCCACTCTTGCGTTGCTCATGTGGCACTTGTTCTAGTCGGAATGTGTAGTTATAGTTTCAATTATCGTATTCCTGTCATTCCCTTGGGGATTTTTCACCCGGAATAATTTAAACAATAAGGTATGCATCATTTCGAGTTTTTGGTTCGCTCGACAGTTCTCATTTCTCCCGAATGCCACGTATTTGACATCGAAAGCCTATCCAACTGAAGCGTTATTTGCTGATTGGATTTGAACACTTTGTGATTATGAGTGAAATTTAACATCAATGTCAACTTTATTTTTAAATAATTTTAATGACGAGTCCCTTATTCCATTACATTTCAACCAAGTTTCAACATTTTTTAATAATTACAACCATTTAAACCAATATTTAAATAAGACAATAACATTTGACAATTCGGTTGGTGAAGTACAAAATTTAACATAAGACTTGCGATTACCACATCAGCCATCAATTGTAATTTGATTCTTATAATTTGATATTTCTTTTGAAGATGGCCTAAAAAAGTAAAAGGCCTAGTCATTCTTTAGAAACAGGCTAACAGAAAAGCAAGTTTACTACTTTTCAGCCAAGCAATGACATTGACATGGCCATACGAAGGTTTAGCGGAACAAACGGAATTCAGAAAACCCTAAGACGTATATGAGTACTACAAATTACAAAAGCAACGTTCAAATAAAATGTCATTAGGAATCGATTCATACCCAAGCAAACACTGCCACATTGAATACAAAGCATAAATTGACGTCCGCATGAACTAGACCATATATATAGTACTGACATGAAAAGAAAAACGAGACTCGATCCTTTGGCTTTCACATTCAAAGACTTCGCCGAGTTAGCCTGGCCCGACTTTAGGAATGTCATAATGCTCGCTCATGTTTGCCAGATATTGGTTGAAGTCTTGAATTCTGTCACGGTGGGACTTGTTTGCTGTCTTGGCCAACCTGTGATTATCAATTCTCTCTCTCTGTTCTATATATCGTCTCTCGGCAGGTGTGAGAAGATCACCGTAGTGAGGAGCCTTCCCCTCCTCACTTGATTTGTGCGAATCGCTTATTTCTTCCTCATCGGGATTGGTTACTTCTGTACTTCCATCTACACCTAATACCATATTGAATGACTAAACTCAGACAAAAGGGAAATTCAAAACTGAAATGGCATGGTAAAGAGGAACCAAAGAACCAAAGTAAACATCGATACAATACTTTTTTTTTTTTAGAAAACAGCATTGGACATTGTTACTGCCTTGCATATAAAGTACTAAAAAATGACTAAATCAACGAAACCAATGTCTTCTCGTTCTTTTTTTTTTCCAAAACAAAATCATTGTCGTTGAAATTCCATCAAGTCTAGCAATGGATGGTCCTGGTGATGAAAGAACCATTGTTCACACACAGAGTTGATAAATTTATACTACTAAACTAAAAATTAATCTGATGTTACAAAAAACAGTTTTTATTTTTACAGATTCGTGTGCGGTCAAACCTTTCTCAATTTGCATGACCATGAAAAATGAGAAAAATACAGGATATAATATTCAAACCTAAAAGAGAGAACAGTTTTAATTTGATATCAAAGGGATAACTTACCAGCTGAGACCTCAGTTTCCGTTACAATAGAAGTTTGTTCTTGATGTTTCTTATGCTTCTTTTTCTTCTTCATTCCAGCAGCCTTCACATCCAGAGCCTTTCCCTTGAGCTTCAGCTTCCCACCAACGACATTCTCATACGATGACATGTTTGTGTCTATAAGATCAAAAAACACATAAGTTATGCTACACAAACACGGGAGCAATGAACAAAATGGCAGAGAGCAATCACAAGCGGAAAAAGAACGACCTCTCTCAACATAAAGGCAATCAAATCACAGGTAAGTATTAAACTGTCCCAGTCTCCCAATAAACAAACAAACTCATCTATAACAAGGGCGAAATATGAAACTATTTATTGACCTAAAATAGATAATTTCCTACAGAATCAAAGTCAATTGAACTCAGAAAAACCTCTTTCCAGGTAAAATATATACAGAAGAAAAAAACCCTTCGTTCCAGGATATTAGGTTATCTAAGAAACAATCAAACCCCATTTGGTTATTCCTCAATTAGATTTAGATACCAATTTCAGCCAAGCTCAAATAAATCCAGAAACCCTAATTCTTAGTAACTGAGTTGCAGCAGCAAGAATCAAATTTACCCTCCCTTCATCTAAGAACCCATCAAATCAAACAAACAAATTCTCAGATGAATCAATTGAGAAAGCAGAAAGCAAAGAACCCTAAGATTAAAGATTGTACCTGAAACAAAAGAGAAGGAATGCTTGATCTCGATCGCTTTGGAATTTCACAGAAGAATGTTTTATCATAAGTTTTACGACTCACCTTAAGATTAAAGATTTTCTGTTCGATATGGACCCCGAAGATTCCTAGTTCTTTGCTGTTATATTGTAAACCCGCTTTCAGATGGCCCGACCCAATTTTTTAATTTCGGACTCTTTTACAGAGCAGTTTTTTATTTTTAATTTTTTAATTTTTAAATGAAACAGAATGAGTTCACTGCAACGTGTCGTCCTAGTTTAATGATAGAATATCTTGTGCAGAAAAATTTATAAAGGACTTTATACTATTAGACCAAATATACAACAGCCATAGTGAATCTGTTATGTGTAAGTCCATTTTTTTAGCTAGAGCTATGATTCCCAATCTTATGGCATTATGATGGTTTTAATTTCGGGAGATGCTAGTTAGGCTAGTTAGTTAGAATAGCGTGTTTGAATCTCTCTTCATATATTGACTTAATTTAGATAAGAGTAATGTTATGTAGGCCGATTTTTTTACCACATTTGTAAACCATGTGATGTATCACTAATAAAAAATAAACACGTTAATCAACACTTAAATAATAATCTAATCAACAACAATCATGTCGGTTTACAAAATATGGTTAATGTCTCATAGGACAGAAGTCCATGATGGATAGGAAACAAGAGAAAGGGCTAAAGACTTTCTAGTTTCGTTTTTTCTTTTCTTTTGTAATTCAAGTTATTTTTAAGTTTTTGCGATGATACAAAGCGTTGTATTATGTTCTTTTTAGGGTGTTTTGTTTTCCTTTCTCAAGTAGGGTTCCTCTCTCAATTAGGTAATCATGTTTACCATATAAAGACTTGTTGACATGTATTTGTTAACTCCTAAGTTCCAATCACCAAAACTTGTAGCTCAAGCAATCCTCTCTCTCTCTCTAACACAAACATGAAGCTTTATAACATTGCTCTCAAGTTGAGTTTCATCTGTCCATGCAATACTTGTAAGTCGAAAGTAAGGGACGTGCTGGAGCAAATCGATGGCATCGATAATTTTGAGATAGATGCAGCTACAGATAAGTTGGATGTGCTACCGGCAGACTACGTCAGTCCAGAAGAACTCACAACGGAGATTAACAAGTTAAAGACAGTGAAGGCAGGGATTTGGGGAGCTCCGAAGGTTCGGAGTACGGTCAAGACCTCCTCAATAACAAGTTGTGCAACCCGGCAGCTACTGGTAAGAGTAGCAAGTTTGGTGGAGGCAAAAGCAAGAAAACTGTCCAGTTTGTTTTGCCCGAAGAGGAGGAGTTCGATGAAAATTTTCAGAAGGCTAATGGTTATAGGGACAATGGTGTTGTGATCGGCGACGATAGGGACAAAGGGAAACCTCACGAGAAACGTGAACATAACCAAGTGCTTACCAGCATTAAAAGTTACAGAGGGGGTGGTATGAATGACGCTATTGTGATCGGAGATGATAGGAATGGGGAACGTGAAATTAAACCAGTGCTCAGCAGAAGCGAAAGACGGGAATGAGAACGATGGCATTGTGATCGCCATGTAAGAGTAAACTCACTAACCAAGATTAAAACACGAATCACAATCTAACAAGAAGTAACCAATATTCATGTATGAGAGAATTAAGAAGAGAAGCATACCTGCAGAAGTTCCAGAACTCGAAGCCATGGCACCAAGATTTCAGCGGACCTTCTCCTCTCTCGCAGAAAATCAAGAACTCGACTTACAATAGGTTTAGGTCCCAAGATGAGCGTGTTTTCTGTATATAGCATTGAGATCAGTTCTTATGGGACAAGGAAACGAGTATCTGTTTCCTATAGGGATTGTAAGTCCCAACTCCCCAGTATCATGTTTTCTTTCGTTTTTGTCCAATTAATGTTTTTGTTGGTGGTATTTGATTTTTTCCTACTGTCAATAGGTAATAATTTTACCTTTTTAGTTGAAAGGCCGGGGCTAAGAGCCCAAACAAAACCAAGCATTAATAAGTTTAGATTGGGATATCCCAAGTCGATTCTCATGAACAAAACTAACTGAACAAAAAGGAGGATTATCAAAGTAAAATTGACTAAATCTAGAGCAAGGCTACAGTTCGCTAAACTATGAACCACAAAATTCTTCTCCGTTTACATACCGAAGTTTTCATTACCAAGACCTGGAAAGCAATTCTCGACAAGCCAAAACAAGAGAGCCCAAAGGATAACTATTGCCTTGAAGGTCTTGACGATCAAAGAACTTGGTTACAATCGAAGACATGAATCAAGTAAATCAAAGCATCCTACTGGCTGTATCTCACAGCCAAGTGAAAAACCATCTCTCCATCTTTCGTGACAATTTGAAAAGATGGTTTGGCCATTGAGACACACTTAAAGGACTGAAACTTTGAAGTTTACCAAGCTAAACCCAGTTAAGAAATTGGACTAGGGAAAAAAAAACACCAATCAAATTCAAAGAAGAGAATTTCATAGGAGCATCATCACATCAAGCATACTCTCGCCTTCCGTGTTAAGCGTACTAAGACACACAGGATTGACATATCGTAACAGCTTCAAGAGCTCCTTGGTCTCAGTTTCTCAGCTTTCTCTTTGCTCAGGATTTTCTGTTTCTCTGAATTGGCTCTTTGTTTTTGGACAAATTCATTGTAAGCTTTAAACCTCCCGAATTTTTTTTTTCTACACTTTTGAGCACTCTAAAGTATGCAATATGCTTGTAAGCAACTAGCTATAGTGCCAGCAATGGAATTGTTATCGATGATGATAGGAACAGGGCAGAGGCGACGAGGAATGTGAACACAATCAAGCACTTGGCACAAGTGAAAGACGAAGTGGTACCAGCAATGGCATTGTGATCGACGATGATAGCAATAGAGGCAAACATGTCAACGAACACTTAACCGAGTACTTAGTAGAAGTAAAAGATAAGGTGGTTCAATTGGTATTGTGATTGATGATGATGATGAAAATAAAGGCAAGCATGTCGGCAGACATGAAATTAACCAAGCTCTTAGCAGAAGTAAAAGAAGGGGTGACAGGGATGATACCGATATGCATCAAAGTAGAGTCATGGCCAAGAGGACGAGCCAAACAGAGCCGATGGATCAGATATGGAAAGAGTTGGAAGAACAGGATGCAGCAATGGAAGAGAAGGGCTCTGGTTTTGAGAATGTACGTCATATGAGCTCTACCGACACATATCCAATGGCAATAGTACCACCACAGGTCCACAAAGGATAATGGCTTATAACCAAGACCAATACATGATGCCAATGAATTGGAATCACATGTACCCTCCACCATCCGTATGCAAAGCCGCATCCGCCGATGAATTACATGCAATCAGATTCAAAAGCAGCAACTGATCCTTACACTATCTGCAGGGATGACAATGTCAATGGTTGCTCTATCATGTAAACAATCTCGTTTGAGATATAAGTACAACATCAGAAAATTTTTATGTGATACAATGAGAATGAAGCTCATTTGAATTTAGAATCAACAAATTTCTAGCAAGTGCCTACAAGTTTTACATTACACAAGCTCGTTTTCAAAATAAAAGGCAGGTATATGGTGAGGACTGCATAATCATATTAAGGAACTGAGTGTACAAACGCATCAGAGATTCCGAGAGTTGGCTTTGGCGAGGACGCTAAATACCACATCATCCCAGACTAATTGGAATCTGGGGAGCCTTCTCTTCGTCATTTAGGTTTTTTGATACTTGGATTCTTTCATTCCCTTTACGCCGAAGTGTAATTATAGTTGTAATTCTCATTACAACTTCTTTGACATAAACCCCATCTGCAGAGTCAGCAATGATTTTAGCAAAAGCACCAGCTTAATTCTCAAATTCTTAGACATGCATGAAATTAGAATGTGTCGCACAAGGTGAGACTGCTTTTTCAGCTTAGTCTTCCAATAATTTCATTCGCCTGCTACATTATTGAGTAGATTTACATGATACCAACTGTACGCACTCTTGGCCTCATATGATTAATCAATTCTATATTGCACGAAATCAACAAATCACAACTCAACTCACTCCCTTTGTTCGACAAAAGCAGTGAGACAACAGTATTCAACTATATTCATATGCAGTGTCATAATTACAAACTAAAATTGAAATACTCACCATTCTGAGTTTTTTCTTTTTGACTGCACCCTTCTGAGGTTGAACGAAGGCTTATCTTTGATTCCCTGTATGTGGTAGTGTAGAAGCAACTGCCTCTGAAGATATGGACATATTGCGACTTTTCTGTCGGCCAACATATACCAAACTATACATAGTAGGAGATAAGAATCACATTCTAAATTTCAGAATACCAAAAACCTCTAATAGTTTCAGACAAGAACACGCACCTCTAATAGAACTTTTCTCCACACCAAGCATGTTGCTTTGCGAAATTCTTGGTTTTGCCTGTCATTTCATACTTATTGCAGACACACAATCTACCACAACATAAAGTGCTAGCTAAGAAATGTGACAAATGATAAGAGGAAGAAATGAGAAGAAAAGAACAGATGAATTGATTTTAATTTGTACTGCTAGGTACACTTGTAAATTTTTGCTAAAATCCAAATTTTCCAGATCCAAAATGCTGCAACCTAATTCATCCAAACAACCTAAACAGTAACCAAAGTATTATCATTGAGCATCCATAACCCCACAATAACTACCATGTACATGACCTACATATACATATCAATATTCACCAAGGGAAGAGCATACTTCAAAATATGGAAATAAGGTGACAAATAGAACGCACCTTCAGAAATCCTGCAGAAATATGATGATTAAATTCACAACTTTAATAAGCTGGGCAAACTAGTGCTGATTTTGTCAGATGTTTGACCATGTACATATCTGGAGAAGTATAAATGGATGGCACCCTGACCAAGCAACTCCAATAAATATAGAAGCCAGCTGCTAGAGACAAACGTACAATGAATCATAGTGAGATGAAGCATGAAGATGGCGCTTTACCGCAATGGCAGAAAGCAATCATGCCTATGCACCTTGGTGTGGGTTCAATCCCCACCAATCCCCCTCCCCCTAACAACGAACAATTTAACCCACTAGGCTATCGTTTGTCAAAAAAATAAAAATAAATAGTGAGACTAAGCATGAACTGAACAAGTGAAGAATGAAAAACAAACTCTTGAGTTTTGCCCCTTCCCTTATTTGCTCCAATAAATTGTGCAAGATCAATGAGACGTACCATTCTTGGAGGCAGATCTCAACCAATTGAAGCAGCCACATCATAAACGTCTTCAGAGCCAGATGTCTCCACAGATAAATCAGTTTTTGAAATAACGTCTAAAAATGCAATGAGACCATCATCTACTTTACCGCTTTCAGTAACTTCATCGGAGAGTAATTCTTGCACTACCTTGGAAGATATCAAACCCAAACTTCTCATCTCAATCCATAGTTCAATCACTGAATCAGAATGATATGGTCTACAGAGGAATTTTGATAATCTCAAGAAAGTATTGGAGCCCAGTTCTACTTTTACTTCTATCATCTCTTGTAGCATTAAATTAACCATGTTAAGATCTCTTTCTTTAACGAAACCAGAAACCATTACATTGTATGTATGTGCAGTAGGAGCCAAGCCGACCTCCTTCATCTGGCGGAAGAGTGACCAAGCCTCTCCAGCTCTACCACCCATAAAGAGCCCAATTATGGCAACTGTGTATGCTACAACATCAAGTGTGAATCCCTCTGCAACTGCTTTTCTAAACACTCTAATGGCCGCATTAAACTTACCAACCTTTATAAGCCCATCCATGACCACAGTATGAATGTAAGCATCCTGTACAGGGAAACTTAGGAGAATCCCATGGTACACATCAACTGCTTCGTCAACTCTTCTTGCCTTACATAACCCATCTACTAATCCAACAAAAGTATACTTATCTGGTGTAAGACCTCTATCAAGCATATCATTATAAAACTTCACAGCAAGAGATGGAAACCCAGCCTTACAAAAATAACAGAGAAGTGAGTTACATAGCAATAAGTCGGCTTCTACGTCAAGTCCACGAACCAACTTGGGTAAGAGATGAAACCTCCTAGACAAACATATGGTGGATAACAAGGAAGAGACGGTACAAGAATCAGGAGCCAAGTTTCGTGATCGCATGCTAACGAAAACATCAATGGCATCATCACACCTCCCAGCCTTGGCAAAGGAGTCTATTAACACATTACAAAGAACAAGGTCAGGGGCATATCCTTTAGATTCCATAATATTTAGAATATTGAATGCTTCACTAACCATATTAGATTTTAAAAATCCTCTGATTAAAGTCGTGTACGTTACAATACTGGGAGAAGAACCAGTCTCGACCATCTTCTCCAATAACTTACCAGCCACATTAGGTCTCTGCAATCGACAAAACCCATTCATCAACATACTCCAAACATTTACAGACACAGTGATGCCCAAAGTAATCAATAGACCCATCACTTGATGCGCCTCCGCTGTATTATCCATTTTGCAAAAACAGCTCATAATCATCTCAAATGTCTCAACTTTTGGGTGATACCCCTGCCGCAACATCATTCTCAATACATCTCCAATGTGACATAAATCATTGAGCTTACATAAATTACACAGTGCAATGTTAAAAGTCAAAAAATTTGGCTTTCGGGTCTCTTTCAGAAACTTAATAGCTAAATCCCCACACCCAATTTTGAACAACGCATCAATGATTATGTTACGAGCAAATGTGTTTGGAGTAAAACCATAAGTACCCATTACCTCAATAACCTCAAAGACCATTGTATACATTTCGCCACGCCAATAAACCCTCAACAAGAGTAAAAATGTTTGAGATTTTACAACACACCCCATGCTCTCTAGTTCCCTAATAAGCAATTGAACTGTTCTGCATTGTTCCATCACTCGCTTGATCACACCAACCATGTGATCAATCACAATCTTATTGTGAAAATAATTACGTTGTCTGGCACACCACAAGAAGAATCTCAGTGCAATCAAATCAGAAGAGCAGTTCAATAAAGTGGAATGCACAACTTGATGATTGAGAAGGAGTTTACTTCTTTCTCGGTCAAAATATTTGGGGAAATTTTCCTGGGTTTTGTTAGTTGGACACACCTTTGGTGATGAAAAGTGGCAGATTGGCAACAGGCGCAGTGCTCTGATGATTTGGGTTGGCCCTCTGTGTAGAAAACAATACCTAAATCTCCATACTTTTTCCATGAAAGGTCAACTTTGCCTGCAAACCAAACACTAGATAAGAAAATTAGGAAAGACCAAGAGAGGGTCAACAAATATAGGTTTTTCTACTTTACCTACATTATATGGGGTTTTTCTGGTGCCTAGGATTGGACTGGTTAGCAAAACTAACGATATCCCATGTATGGTGAATGAAGATCAATGAATCAGACCAAAATCCATGCTTTGTGGCTGCATCTCCCCCACCTATCTAGGCGTTATCCCTCGGTGAACCGCTTCTTCTTCTTCTTTCGTGAAGATTCAGACAAAACCTTAGTGGGATCTGTGATCTTGATTTGGCAGCAGTTCAAAAACATTATCCATCTCAGTGGGTAGGAACGGGTAGAGTCCGTATCGCCGCAGAGCAGCGCCTTGGTCGCCTGTTTCTTCTTGATGAGCCTATTCGTGTAGCTTCAGAGAAATACGAACTTATTACTGCTTAAGAAAATTTATCCCCCCTCAAAATGAAATTCACCTCAAACTTGAAACTTCAAACACCTTGAATTTGATGAGTTATGCAGTGCAACCCAATCCAATCCTAGGCACCAAACGAGCCCTAGTTAGAGTATTGGCATTTCGGTTTCAAGTCATCAGACTGACATCCGGCCAGAAGGACTCCTAAGGTTTAGCAGATACACAAACATACATATACGTAAGCATAATTGCATATACATATACAGATACAAAGGTACTTACTTTCATATGCCCTGGCACTAATAAACCCTGTATTAGTGCAGCATGGATGAACTGGCTGAAGAAGAACAACCCTTTTCGCTTTTGGGATTTGGGAGCCAACCCACCAAAAAACCAGCCTCCAAATACATCTGCAACCAACCACTCATATAATAAATACTGAATAAAATAAACTCATCACATTTAAAATGGAAGCAGCAGCATATAATCAAAATTATGTAAATACAAAGACGTAGACAAGTACCTGAGGAGCGCCGATTGGAGAAATCAAATGGAGGTTTGGAAGAGAAACAAATAACAAAGGGGAAGAAGAAGGAGACGAACGTATAATTGGATGGCCCTTTTCTTTGTGGGCTCTAAATGTATAGCTACACGCACTAAAGCCCTCTTGATTCTCGATTCTAAGTAATATTATTTTATTTTTATTTTTTTGCCTTTAATTTATTACGTCTCGGTTCAAACTCTCCTTAACATGAACTAAAAGAATAACATTGCTTGTGATCAAGAAATCACGTGATTGAAACATATAGAAAGAGAAATATGTCAATAATGCATCAGAGGATCTAAGGCATCCAAATGTCGGATCTTTTTTAGAGGAGCTTGGATCCTTAAGATTGAGGAGGAGTTCCTCCTCAGTTTATTTTGTATTCGATTCATGAAATTTTGTATTTAAGATCGTAACTGTTTATTTTATATATTCCTTTGTAAATGTTACCTCTACGAAAAAAAAAAAAAAAAAAAAATTAAAACTAAAGTCGTTTAGTCAATCAATCGCAGAAAAAAGATAGATGATTCATAATGCTTTTATCAAATCCGTCCATTTATTTTCGTATAATTTGATACGAAATGATTTCATATTTTAATGATTTTTTAAGAGATGGCCTTTATAAAATGAGGAGAAAATCCCCTCAACCATTGAGGAGCCAAGTTAATTTCTTTCTTTTTCACGCGGGTTTCATTTGGAAATGGTAGTCGGAAAATGCAAATCGTGCCCCTCGAAGTTTTTATCTTGTGGTCAAATCCCCCTCAAAGTGTACTCCTTATCGTGTAAAGAAAGGGAAAAAAGGAAAACTCAAACTCTTGCTATAGGAGCCGGAGTGATTTTCGCCCTCTCCCTCTTTTTCCTATTTTCGCACTCCTCTTTTCTCCGTCTCCCTCTCTTTTCCAAGCCAATAACAAGGGAAGAAGTTTAGAGAGAAAAAACGAGAATATGAAAATCACCGCCCAATATATTAATAAGACTTTTGGACAGGGGGAGTCAAAGTGAAGAGTTGCTTATCCATCAATCATCAAACTGGAGTAGGTACAAGTCCAGGTATAGTCGTAATTTTCCATATAGATTAATAGGAACAAAAAAGCCTGAAATTGTACATAAAAGATCCATAAGCAATACAAAACTAATGTTTACTTGGGCAGTCGACAAGACTAATACCACAAAACACCAGAACTTACAACCCCAAAGCAATCATACACAGCATTCTCAAATCACCTAATGAGCCGTGAGTAGAAAGAGCGAGCGAGTTCAACATGGCGCACTGGTCAATGTGTACAGGATTCGGACTCTTCAGTAGATTCCGGGAATGACCCTGTAGGGAACCTTCTGACAGTATGACTTCCAGTATTTGCCGTACCTGCAAACGGTACTTGTCAAAATCTCATTCAACATTACATAAAATGCTTGGAACTGTTTTTCATTTTTTTTATGGCTTTTACAACTAGATTACTTCATTTTGAAACCACTCTCTGTCTATTCATTTTTTTAGGATTCTCCCAAGAAATGAATATTATGTAATTGGAGGAATCTGCATCTGCTTACTTGGAGCAACATCGGTCATCATCCCTCTTCGCACGGTCAAGCAGAAGGATTGTCAGGAAGATCACATAGAAGTAAGGTAGAAACTGCAGAAAAGCAAGGAAATAGTTCAGCTAAACTGCACGAAAACTGAAGTAAGCTAGAATCGGTTGTTGTTTTGTACGAAAACACTAAATATAAATGGTTACATGATTGAAAAGGGCTGGAACAGTCCAGAAAAAGGCAGCTGATATTTCTGGCACGTAATGGAAGTGACGAGATAAACCCCACCTGGAGGGAGAGCAATACACCTTAGCAATGACTTTAAACAAAAGTTTCAGCCTATCTTTTGAACTCTAGCATATGCATAAATTAATATACGGAATGTGCATAAACGAGAAGAGATCAACAAAAGCACGGCTCAACTCACTCCCCATGTGCGACAAAAAGAACTAACAAAAATACTCAGTTGAAATACTCACCATCCTGAGGTTAGAAGAAGGCTTGTCTTTGTTTCCCCAGATGTGGTAGTGTATGAAGCGACTATCTGAGATGTGCAAATCATGTTTTTCTGTCAGCCAATATAATCTCAAACTGTGCATATAATTAATCACACGATAATCTTTAGGAAAAAATTTCACCTTGGATGGAGCTCTCCCCCAAACCAAGCATTTTCCATTAGTTCTGCGAAATTCTTGCCTTTGCCTGTCACAATCATAGTTGATGTATATGCAAAGGATTCCGGCCGCCAGAATAAAAAGTGCTAGCTGGAACATGAGATTGGAGATTGTCAGAAATGTGACAATTAATGATAGGAAGAAGATAAATGACTCAGCTGAGAAATTTCACGGACAGTATAAATCCAGTTGAATTCAAATTGCCAAAACTGCAGCCAGACTTTCCTTACCTAAAGTTTTTATTTAAATCCATTCTTCTCTTTCTTGCACAGAATTTCTTTTTCCCTTTTGTCTTTCTAACTCATTGATGTTCACAGGATTTTACGTTTCAAGCAGAAGGTAGTCCTCCTGAATTCTGAAAATACCTTATCTTGCATAAGGATGAATTCTTATTCTAGCATGATGCAAAAACCAAATGCAAAGCATTGAAAATCTTTGACATTAAGAAAATTTCATAATATTCATACAAACAACCTAACCAGTAACCAAACTCCAATGGTTAATCTATTAGTCAATAACCAAAGTCTAAAGGTTAATCCTTCTCATCCCATGCTCATTGAACTTTTAGAACCAGGAGTGTACATAATAAGTTAATAACTATCCATCCTTCATTACGACCCCTGAATAAAAAGAAAATGTGCATGGCCTAAAACATAAAGAAATCACAAGTTAACAAACTTAGAACACACCTTCGTCACCAAATACGTTCACTACTATGATTCATAACTTAAAAAAATGGGGCAAACCACATATCAGGATGCTATTATACCTGAGTACCAAGATTTACAGGATGTTTGACCAGGTACATGCCGGGAGAAGTGTAAATAGATGGAACCCAGACCAAGCAACCCCAGCAAATATAGAATCCGGCTGCCAGAGACCAGAGTACAATGAATCATAGTGAGATGAAGCATGAACTGAACCAAGTGAAGGATGAGGAAACCATGATTGAAAAAGTTACATTACTATGTGTCAATCTACAAGGGTAAGAACAAATATGACAATAGTCAGCATGAAAATCTTGGACTTGCTAAGAGATGTGGTATAATAATACCCCGTAGATCACCATAAACACATGGTAGATACCATGCTCATGGTAATCAAATATCAATACAATCAACCCCCGAAAAGACCGCCAAATTCATTATAGTTAAATGTTGACCTTATAACATTGATTAATATAATCACATCTGATGGTTAGTCTTGGGCATGCCAATATCCAACAGTTGTACCAACAGTGGGAGAAAAAGTAAAAGGCACAGCACATGTGTACCTCGATCATGTGCGATATCCATTGTATTCCAGTATCCAGCCTCCCACCAGAAAAACTTTGTGACATACACCAGCATCAATATAGTATTCACAAGCATTGAGTCAGCTACTCTCCCATTGACTTCATACTGGTACAACAAGAAACAAAAGTTAAATAATAGAAAAAAATATGTTGACAAAAAATTTTCAAAAGGTGAACAAATACACTCTTCATCTTGGTCCTTCGATCACACAGGTTTTTCTGCCTTGGTTGAAGGGGGAAAATTCACGTTGTCCACCAACCAAAAAGTGATGGAAAAGTAAATATGGACGACATTGAAAATTTTAACAAATCTACAAGGGTAGCTTTGAAATTAGAAATATATGGACTGAAGTGAAATGTTGGACCTAAATGACAAGGACAGAAGAAATATCGTAGAAGATTTACCTGCTTTATGCAATAAGTCACAGCAAGAACTGCCCAAGACATCATCCCAAATCTGCAGTTTGTGAAAACTTTGATATCAAAGTCTTTGCCAATTCGAGGATACAGCTCCATGCCCTACAAAAATGAAGAGGAAATCATAATTTCTTTACATTAATTTAGGCCATATCCAACAATTATAGATTATCCTCTTTTTTTTTTACTAAAAGAAGTATCACATAACAATAATTCTACATGTGGGCAGATACAAACTACAATCTATTGAAGTAGTCCAGTAGTTTTCTTTTTTATACAGGAAACAAGAATGTTATAAAACAAAGAGGGTACAACTAAATCTGGAGAAGAAGTCCATCCCATTAATCGACCAACACAATAATCCTTTCTAGTTGTATTAAAACGAATGCCAAGGTAATCCAGTAATTCAGTATATCAAAAAGTAAAACCATTTTTACTAGAGTAAGGCCGTGACACTAGCACAAATTATCTTGGGACAAACTTATTCTGATATAGTACATCAAGAACCAGGTTGAAAACCATGTTTACAGCTATGTGTGCATTGTGAACTGCTTATTGCAAAAGAAAAGCACTGCTCGTTTGCTCAGATAGATCACAGGTAACACAACTTGTTGAAAGAAACATTTTTCACATGGTTTATTTAGTATGGGTGAATGGATGTAACACATCTTGCAAATATTAGTCACAAGGCACAAGGCAGAGTCACACATGTGCAACTTAGCACAATTAATAAATTAAAGGTTGACACACACCGAATGTGAACCTTCTAAGGGTATATATTCAGTTAAAACCAAAAGATATGTCAATTCTTAAATTTGTGTGGCAGGGAACACAATAGATAGAAAACAGGCAAAAATGACTTATAAATGAAACTTACCCAATAGAAATCGATTATTGCATTCCCAGATGATCCAGAATCAGTGGAAGATGGTGCCACGTGGCCCTTGCAAACATAACATATTTGTGTCAAAAAAAAAAAACATTCGTAAGTTGCAGATAAACTTATATTTCGGAGTAATCATAAAACCCTCACTTTTATGTACAGGAAAATACAAAAAATGAAGCTTCCGAAAATGAGGGCTGAAAATATTTCTCCCAGATGATCATAAACAACTGTAGGGTTGAATATCCCAAACCTGAAATTTAACATAGAAAAACATCAAATGCACTCTAAACATTTTAGTGCTACAAGGCCACCCTGTCAATAACTCAATAATGCCGACCAAGAAACTAAAACAAGACTATGACCGCCTCTTTAGGAATGTGGAATCAAAGGGTGCACGGCATTCATAAAAGGAAACACTGTGAATTGATGGAGAAAGTATGTACCACCAAAGGCCAAGGTAGGTAGTCAACGTTACAAAATAGGCTGCCATACCATTTGCCTGCAAAATGCACATGCTATATTAGAAAAGGAGAAAGGAGACTATGCATATAGAACTATCTAGAACAAGAAGTAGAAGTTTCCTTTCATTTCAGAGAACTAGATCAACTTAGAGCTAATAGTTATCAATGTAACAATCCTACATTTCTGGAAGTCCAGATACAGAAAAATTGACAAGAAAAGACTTTAAGCTATACAAAATTTAAATCTAGAAGGCCAAACGTTCCAGAACATTCAAGACATATAGCTTGAGTTTGGCATACAGATTGGAAACCATATTTGTATGATCACTTTCACAAAGCAGTTTTGATAAAGAAATCGAGTATCCAGCACCTTGTATACAGGCCGATTCCCTGCTGGAGATATTGGTCCCTCAACCCTTTTTCCAGGTAAAAGAAGCTGAAGTGCAGCCTCAAAAGCACCGTAACAGGCAATAATTTTCCATGCAGTGGCAGTAGGTCTGGGCCAGATTTCGATGAACCCCTGCAGTCCATGTTGCCTCAAGTGATCCCAAGTTTGCAGAATAGAGCCATCAGCATGTACCATTGTATACCATCTGCATTAAGTATCAGATTCTGAGTACAATCACTCGTGATCATCATGACCATTACATTGATGTCATGTAGCAGTAAACGGCGTATACATTGACAAATTGATACGGTGCTCCAAATTCTGTAACTTTTTAGTTTTTATTCACATGAACTTCGTTTTGCTTTATTGAACTGTATCAGTTTAGCTGTGCTAATGTTAAGTCACTTACATTGTCCCAACTAACCAAAATCTAACACTCTTAAGGTTTCAATTTCCGATTCTTTGCATGCATCGTGTCATTATCGAAAGAGGGGATTATTAATAAAAAAGGAATAAAAAGAAATCGGTTGTCAATGGATCTACGCGAGATACAAACTTCAAAATACAAGTTCAGGACTTTGTACAATACAAAATCAAATAATCTTACACTTCTTAAGATTTAATATCAGCATCTCTTTCTTCCAAACAAAACTAAACGTGTCCCTGTACTATTTCCAGATCAAAACATCATATTTTCCCAGAAAACAAAAATTTTCTACGGAAACAAAGAAGAAAACGAAAAACCGATACGAGATTCGGATTCGATCACCCTTTTTTTCCCACTACACCAAAGAAATAACGAAAACCCATCAGTCCCCATATCACCATCCCTCCAAACAATTCAATCCCAACACAATCAAACACAAAATTCATTTCATTTTCCATACCAAAAAAAAAAACGCAAAAACGAGAGATTTACAGAGCGCTTACAGTAGAATCACAAAGGGAGGGCAGAGAGAAAGCAGCGATAGCATGGAAGCGTACGTCACCAATGGCGAATGTACGGTCTTCGTCTCCCCCATTGTTTCTCTCTGTGGTTTCTGAGAGCTCAGTTTGTATCGTTGATTGACTGACTATCTGATGAGAGAAAACTTCTGTGTAGCAAGTAGCTTCATGAGTGTCGTTTTAATATTTGTTTTTCCAATTATGCCGCTATTGGTGGGGCGGGGGCCCACTTATAATGTCCCATTAGTCCATGTGATCTGAGTTTTGCTTCATTTAATAAGGAGTTTAATAGTCACTCGGTACTATGATCTGGTGATATTCTTTTTCATTTAAAAATGAGAGGATGTTTGAATCTCATAGATAATGAATTCGATACCAAATTAGGTTGCTCATTGTGCAGCATAGCCGAACTTCTCTTTCTTTTAGTATAAAAATATCGATGTACTAATAAAAAAAACTGAACTTTCTCTTTTTTTAGTATAAAAATATTGATTTACTAAAATAAAATAAAAAAAGAATCCAAGGAGTTTAGCGGGCTGTGGTTCCTATTAACAGAACACAGAATAAGGTTAGAAATTGGATAACCATTTTCCAATTAGCCCATTTCGAGCCGTTTTCCGGCCAAACTACGGCGAGTTAGCCATCAAGAAGATACAATTCTCTTCGTCTTATCGAGAAGTATGATTTTCGTTTTTGAATCACTTGATTTTGTTGATTATTGAAGAAGTTATGAACGTTTAAAGTTTACCTAGTTTCCGGCGAGTTTTCAGTTTTTCTGCGGACCAGTCACATTTGAGGCTATTTTCCGGCCATCTCCGGCAACCATTGGGCTTCCAAATAGGTATAATCTTGTTACCAAATTAGGTTGCTCATTGTGCAGCTTAACCGAACTTCCCTTCCTTTTAGTATAAAAATATCAATGTACTAATAAAAAAAACCGAACTTTCTCTTTTTTTAGTATAAAAATATTGATTTACTAAAAAAAAAAAAATCCAAGGAGTTTAGCAGGCTGTGGTTCCTATTAACATAACACAGAATAAGGTTAGAAATAGGCCACATGGAATCTTCAGACTAATCTTGTGAACCAAAATTTTTTCTGTTCTCAATTTACTTTGGGTTTTTATCACAAATAGTCCTTGACATTGATCAAACACATCATTTTGGTCTCTGACATTGAAAATCAATAGAAATGGTTCGTGAGATTGATCAAACACATCATAAATGGTCCTTCCGTTAAAAACTCTTTGGGCAATTTTCAAAGCTTCGTAACTCAATCATTTCTTAACCAAATTCTACCCATAATATATCAAAATGAAGATAGGAAAGTGTAGAACAAGATTATACCTATTTGGAAGCCAATGGTTGCGAATATGGCCGGAAAATAGCCTTAAATGTGACTGGTCCGCAGAAAAACTGAAAAACTTGCCAGAAACTGGGTAAACTTTAAACGTTCATAACTTCTTCAATACTCAACGAAATTGAGTGATTCAAAAATGAGAGGTTGTTTGAATCTCGTCGATAACGAATTCGATACCAAATTAGGTTGCTCATTATGCAGCTTAGCCGAACTTCCCTTCCTTTTAGTATAAAAATATCGATGTACTAATAAAAAAAACCGACCTTTCTCTTTTTTTAGTATAAAAATATTGATTTACTAAAAAAAAAAAAAAAAAAATCCAAGGAGTTTAGCGGGCTGTGGTCCCTATTAACAGACACAGAATAAGGTTAGAAATGGGCCACATGGAATCTTTAGACTAATCTTGTGAACCAAAATTTTTTCTCTTCTCAATTTACTTTGGGTTTTTATCACAAATAGTCCCTGACATTGATCAAACACATCATTTTGGTCTCTGACATTGAAAATCAATAGAAATGGTCCGTGAGATTGATCAAACACATCATAAATGGTCATTCCGTTAAAAACTCTTTGGGCAATTTTCAAGCTTCGTAACTCAATCGTTTCTTAACCAAATTCGATCCATAATATATCAAAATGAAGATAGGAAAGTGTAGAATAAGATTATACCTATTTGGAAGCCCAATGGTTGCCGGAGATGGCCGGAAAATAGCCTTAAATGTGACTGGTCCGCAGAAAAACTGGAAAACTCGTCGGAAACTGGGTAAACTTTAAACGTTCATAACTTCTTCAATAATCAACGAAATCGAGTGATTCAAAAATGAAAATCATACTTCTCGATGATACAAAGAGAATGGTATCTTTCTTGATGGCTAACTCGCCGTAGTTTGGCCGGAAAACGGCTCGAAATGGGCTAATTGGAAAATGGTTATCCAATTTCGAGCCGTTTTCTGGCCAAATCATGGTTAATTAGCGGTCAATAAAGGCACCATTCTCTTTTTCTCATCGAGAAGTATGATTTTCATTTTTGAATCACTCAATTTCGTTGAGTATTGAAGAAGTTATGAACGTTTAAAGTTTACCCAGTTTCTGGCAAGTTTTCCAGTTTTTCCACGGACCAGTCACATTTAAGGCTATTTTCCGGCCATCTCCGCAACCATTGGGCCTCCAAATAGGTATAATCTTGTTCTACACTTTCCTATCTTCATTTTGATATATTATGGGTCGAATTTGGTTGAGAAACGATTGAGTTACGAAGCTTTGAAAATTGCCCAAAGAGTTTTTAACGGAAGGACCGTTTGTGATTTGTTTGATCAATCTCAGGGACCATTTCTATTGATTTTCAATGTCAGGGACCAAAATGATGTGTTTGATCAATGTCAGGGACCATTTGTGATAAAAACCCATTTACTTTTATTAAAAAAAATAATATCCACACTCTTTTTTCGTTAAATATGTAACTTAGGCTTGCCGAAAAAAGTTTGTGTAATACTAATATGTTGAATTCATATATGAATCACATTTTTACATTGTGACAGAAAAGTTGAATGTGATACTAATTTATTGAACTTGTGAGTTCAATATATTAGACTCATTAGTTATATCAAACTTACAAGTATGATACAAATATATTGAATTAGTATTATAAAAATCAAACATGATTCTCATATACGGGTTTCACATTCACCTAAACCACTGTACAATGCCTTAATTAATTTAACACAATTGGGAATTGGGTTAATGACGCCAATTTTAATGCTTTGAATAAATGGGAATGATATTTTTCATGCTTGTTGGTTGCTTTGTTGAATTATGTAATTTTAATTTTAATGAGGGATTGGTTCTGTTTCTTGCTTTGTAATTTCAATTGTAATGTATGTCATTTGAATTAAGGTTAGGCAAACAAACCGAAAAACTAACCCAAACAAACTGAAAAACCGAAAAACCAACCAAACTACATCATTTGTGTTGGTCCAGTTTGATTTTTTTTCATTTTTTTTATACATTCATTTTAGTGGTATTTATTTTTACTTATAAGTGAGAGGTCTTAAGTTCGGTTCTCACCAAAGGCGAATTTAAACCATATTGTTGCTAATCCATTATCAGGTTAAGTCCACTCCCTTCTAGGTAGATATTATCGTTTATTAAAAAAAAAACACTCAACGAATTGATTTAGTATGCGATTTTAACTTTTACAAACCGTGGGTTAATATTACATTAAAAAAATATTTTATTATATATAATATATATATATATATATATATATATATAGTAATTTACTGAATATCTTAGCATTATGAGATTGTAAATTTAAATTCCGAGGTTAACAAGTTGGCAATGAATTTTCTATAAATTGGAAAAAAATTTCTAATATTTATTTCAATATAGATGCAAAATTTTCATTAAGTGATAGGTGCATGTTAAACCACAAATGGAATCAAACTATTGGTGAACCAATGTTCTAAGCCATTGTGGCTTTTTTTTTTTTTTTTGCAAAAAGCCATTGTGGCTTAAGATAATATGATAAGGCTTTACAACCACCTCGCAACATCTCCAAACTGATAGTCTAAAACTTATTAATGGGCAGACTATTGGTTTAAGTATATACTGATACACTATAAACACATACTATGGCCAGCGAATGGATCCTAATGTGAACCAATTAGGCTTTCAACAATCAATAGAGATTGAACTACAAATTTTATATAGTTAGAAGCCTGAGCAGCACAAAAATTCCCAAGAGCAACAGAGTACTGATTACTTCATCCACAGGATTCATTTTCTCATCTTCGATTTTCTTCCTTAATTTACTTCGATGACATTCTCCTAAGGAAGCAACTGTTCGTGCTATTACCTTGTCCTTAGTGACTCCACTACGTTGTCCTGAGATTTGGACGGAGTAGTTCATGTGAAGACATAAATTAATCACATCTAATAGGAGGACACGTCGAGTATATGCTCAATGTGACAATTTTACTCTTGACGTCATAACTAGTATGTTATATGGTAATTGGACTTTTATGCCACTAACACATCATGGGCTTTGCGGGCTGCCCATGGTGTGAGTCATGGACTCTCCAAACTGCACATGACACTTATTATGGACTATCCTTGCCGCCCATAATACATCCTGTCATCAGGCTATACCCAGTCTCCAATTATGGCAGGGCAACGACTCTTCGACGTCTCCCTTTGTGTGTTCAACGCACCTGCGCTCTTACCAAGGGACCTTCAGGAATACTAGCTGGTAAGACTGCGGAGACTGGCCTGCATCATCAAGGACTGCCTAGTATGCTCTACAGTCTCCTTCCCAGCTACCTGCTAGGGTTTCTTCCCAATAAATAGCCAAGTCATTCAGAGAAAATTGTAATCATCACTTACTACTTAGAACTCTCTCAAGCTTTATGTTTTCTCTACTTTTTCTGACTTAAGCATCAGAGGTCCTTTGACGGGCACACTTCATTTTTTATTGAGTGTTCACCAATTAGGCTAGCATTGTTTGTTCTCTTCAGCCATGTACAAAATTTGCATCACATTTCACGAACCTAGTAGGTTCACGTGCGCGTCTTTTCTCTCAAAGTTGTGATAGCACTCCAACACCAGATAACTTTTATGTTTGCTACTATGAGTGGGGGTTGATGCCCATCTAGCATTAGTGAGATTGCTGGCATAGAACTTCACTAAGGAGTTGTAAAACTATGGGGAGAACGGGAAATTCCAGCTAATAGCTATTGCATTTTCTTCAACTGTTTGGAATTTTTATTCGGGTTTATTAGGCTGTGGATAAAACACAAGAGAGCATTTTGTGAAATCTTCCCAAACTGCCAAGTTATGAAAAAATTCAATATATGATAATAACATAGCACAAAGCGTGTTGCAGTGAAGACGGAAAACAATAACAACAATTGTAATGGTAACGACAATTTTACTAAGATATTGTCAAGTTTCAATTCAAAATGGGTCTTTATATATGCCTGTAATTACACCAGCGCTGTGAGAAATACAGCTCAAGCAGGCTAGCAACCATCATCTCGCAATGAAAACTCAATTACTTTGTCCGAAAATGCAATCTTTAGCAACTCGAGCCGTATCGCAAGCCAATTTGATCCGTTCCGAGCCGTCTCTCATCGAGCTATTTTTCAATCAGTATCACTAATAGCTCTCTGTAGTATACCAAGTAAGCTTCGAACAAAACTACAACATGCTAGGAATAACACGTGACATTGTTCAAGATACCGGAATTGCCAAACATCCCAAATAGAAATTTTCCAAGTCGGCTTTAAGCAAGAAAGAGGTGGTAATCGCACATGTGTCACCCAGTGTGACTATTGAATTTAACATGATTAGCCAAATAGGTCCAATGTGAGTTAGTTAAGTAAGAAACCATTTGTTGCTTAATCTTGTGTGCATAAACGAATACAATGGACAAGATAAAAACTGATCAAATAACATGGTCCACCCAACATACAGTAGCTCCATCATTCAGGTTTGTTATCGATCAGGTATCAGTGGGACTATAAAGATAAAAGAGCTAACTAAGTATCAGATCGACCAAATTGAACAGATGATAGGTCAAGATCATGTTGTTCATTGGGAATTGAAGAGGGGAGAACGGGCAGACATCGGATAAGGCGCAACAACCTAAAAGGCGGACAAGATTAGTCAACTTACAGCAGCTCCATACCAGCATATGCAACGGTTCTCAGTTCACCCACTGCCACCATATTTCACCTCCCTTTCTACTTCCAACCACAACCACCACCATAGTCGGCAATCAGTCAACCGTGGTCCTTTTGCCTCCACTTTTACCTCCAAGTGCAACCCCAAATCCAAACACCGTCTTCAGTTTAAAAAATGTGGTCGCTTAGCCTCCACCCATAACTAAAACCACCACCGCGGCTAACACTTACCAAATCTAAAGCCTTCAAACGTCCATCATCGTCTTGTCCACTTCGGAGGTATTCCTTTTCAATTTTTGCTTTCTAATTACTTGAATTTTGTTTGGCTTGAGCAAGGTTCTAAAAAACGCTAGGCGCTGGTAAGGCGGTGGAAGGGGCCTAGTACCTAGGCGCCTAGTCTTGTGGAAATATAGGTGTGGATGAATCAACTGACTTTAAAATGAATGGGGAGTTAAAATATATGTGGAAGGCTTTGTGGAGAGCTTGTGTACCATAGAAGGTTAAAATATGCGTATGGCGGTGCTGTCTAAACGCCCTACTAACTATAGCAAATTTGAAGAGAATGAAGGTAATCACGACCGACACTTGTCTTTTCTGTGATGGAGTGTTGAACATGCGTTGTTGGAATGCCCAAGATCAACGTCTATCTGGTTCTCCAGCCCATTATGTTTAAGGACGGAAAGGCATATCCATGGTGGTTTTCGTATATGGCTGGTAGAGGTGGCGGGGTTACTTGCCCACCAAAGCTTTGACTTAGCTTTGATCTTGATATGAAGTATATGGAAGGAACGTAACTCCTTTTTATGGAATGGTACGGCTTTGAATCAGGTGGATATCAACTGCAAATCCCAAGCTTGGCTGCAGGAATTTAAGAAGTGGCACTGTTCGGGCGAAGATTTCTTCGGAGAGAGGTCATTGGTCCTTAGCACAGCTTCCCAAGGGATTGGCACTTTGGATGTATAGTCGGGCTCTTGCTTGCTGGTGTGCTACAAGAAGAAGACAAAGTTAGTTCTGAAAGGTGATGTGTAGGCCTTGAGGCTCGCAATCAAAACTAACTAAGTGCTAGGTGTGCCACTGCTATCTTAGTATAGCAGATGTAGAACAAGTGTGTTTCAGTCGATTACTTGCGCCCCAAGTTACTCATACTTCTTGTTATCAAAGAATTGTCGTGGATGGGTCAAGTCTACATTAAGTTATTTTTCTTGCCTTGCGAACAAGGACTTTCAGTTCATAGTCTTGTATGTTCGAATGAGGGGAGTCCAAATCCCTGAAGTCATTTGTTTGGTTCTTGATTGGTTTTAAATGAAAGCATATCCATTAGACTGACCAGATCCAAATACAAATAAGACTTTTAAAGTGGGAAAACAAGCGGATATGACTTGAATACATATTGGAGAATACATTAAGTAATAGATCTACAAAGTCAGAAAGCAAACAAAGAGCTTTGGGCAAGATTTCACCTTGTCTGGCAAGGTTGAACTTCTTGCAATCACTTCTCTTTGAGTTTACAGAGGCTTCTAAGCTAAAAATGGATGGATGGTAAACAAGTTTACACAAGGGAATCGAGACTACGCCACTAGGGGTGATAGCAGAGCTTCTAAACTGGACAAAAGATGGCTTTTGTAGGGAAATATCCTGAAAATGACTGAGATTTGGGCTGGTTACAGCTTTTGGATGCAAATCTGGCTTAAGAGCAGAGTTTGTATGTTTGTTTATTTGATTTGTTGAGTGTCCTTATCTCTAGGCCTTTTCCCCCTTTTATAGGCCAATTAGCCCGACTGTAGCAACTTTGCTCTTGCCCGAAAGCATCTAGAGGGTAGTGAGTCATAAGTATTTTACTTGTATTGCCACTGTAAAGTGCTTTTTGGCTGATTGTGAGTTAGTCTCCATCACTTGACATTTAAACCATAGGCACATGGTATATGCATTAATAAGAAGACGCCAATTTGTCTCTGGGCTTGATGTTGGGCTTCGGGCCAGTCTTCTTTTAATTAGGATCTTTGGGCTTCCTCATACTTGCAGCCCAATGTTCAAACATTAACCCAAATAGGCACGGTTCCAAGAAATGCAGTAGACTGTCAATCCCTAAAAAATGGGAGAAACCTAATGTGGGTTGGCTTAAATGCAACTTCGATGGCGCGTGGGAAGAGTTAGGTAAGCTAAGGGGTAATAGCGTGGTGATTCGAGATGAGAATGGTGCTTTTGTGGCAGCTACAACAATGAAAATTCGAGGGGTCTGCTCGGTAGTGCTGGCTTAGATCATGGCTGCTCGGGCAGCATTACTTTTTGCTCACAACCTGGGAGTAACTCGTTTGGAAGTGCAGGAGGATACAATGACAGTTATCAATGCTCTTTAAAAGGATGCGGCAACTCCATGCAATGGTAACTTTGGGAATATTTTGAATGATGCTAGTCAATTGTTGAAGTCTATTCTGAATTGGAAGGTCACGTTTGGTCGACGTGAGACGAACAAGATTGCACATCGGCTTGCGAGATTGGGCTTAAAGTTGGATGCTCAGGTTTCTTGGTTTGAAGAACCTCTTGGTGTAATATCTGATTTTCTTTTTAAGGATAGTAGTACTATTTAATTTAGAGGTATGGGACACTCTTTTTCCCTTGGTCCGGGTTGAAATCTCCAGCAAAGTTTTTATCGAAGCCCATTGTTAGCACCCTATCCTCTTTGCTTGTACGTTTTCTTTCTCATATAATGAATATCGTACTTCATAAAAAAAAAAATTCAAAATAGAAATATCCATAAACTAGAAAGAATACAATTAATATTTTATTTTCAAAAAGGTTGTACGGGTTAAATGAATGGAAAAGAAACAAATCAGGAGCATAAACTAAAGGATACAGTTAATTTTTTTTTATTTAAAAAAGGTTGTATGGGTTAAAGGAACCGTAGAGAAACAATTGGTAACTGACTCATTAACTCTGGTGAGTGGTGACTCCTCGAAGTGAATGTCTCTTTGATAAAAACATAAACGTACGTGAACCCACTGCCCTCTTGTTCTCCCTCTGAAGCTGTCAACCAGGTGCGATGAGATCGTGAGAGATGCGATGTGAGACGGTGTAGAGATGTAGTGCAGATGCGACGGGATGCAAGTCTAGGAGATGCAGTGATTGCGAGAGATGTGAATGCGAAGGGATGAAGAAAGCCTGTAGTTCACGGTGAAAGTGCAGACTTGACGGCGAGATTTCAAAATCATGGATTGCCTAGACTGGCTGCCTACCATCGCCTAAACTGCCCAAACCGCCTAGAAAGCCTAGAAAGCGCCTAGGCGGCCGCCTAAACCCTCCTCGATTTTCATCAACGATTTGGCCTAAATTGGATCAGCTCTTCACCGTTCAGCCCCTAGGCGCCGACTTTTAGAACACTGGGCTTGAGTATGTATATAATTTGTAAAAATTATGTTCTTTTTTACAATTGTCATCGAGTTTTGTTTGGCTGTCAAGGGTTTTGGCCCTTGTTTGCATCAATTCTCGAAAAATGTTACTGTTTATAGTTTTACTTGTAGGAAGTCTTTTTAAAAATTAGGAAAAATAAGCATAACAAAACATAGAGAATTCAAAAGAAAAAAAAATAATAAAGATGAATCGTAAAGAAAATCTACAAAAAAATCAAAACTGTTTTTTTTATATGTTTTTTTTATTTGAGTACAAAAGTTCTCCTAATCGGATTTTAGTTTCCTCCAACATTTCAATTTCAATTTTGAAAAAGAAAGACATCAAAGTATTTTTTTTTTGTGCCAAAAAAAAGACATGCAAGTATTGTAAGTGTAACAGCCCGTCCCGGAGATTTTGTACAACGGACGTGAAATGACGAAAATGCCCCTAGGCATTAACTAAGGTATGTGTGTGTATCTACATTGGATGTTTGTTGGAGGTACTTGGACCACACACACACACAGTCACTCTTCCTCTCTCTCACTCCCGCACTCTCTCTCTATTTCTCTCAGACTCTCACTCTCTTTCCTTCCCTACGTACGGACGAAGCCCATTCTTCACCATTGCATCACGGATCGAAGATTTTAAGGTGAGATTTGAACTCCTTGTAAGATTTTGAGTTCATCTATACAGTTTTTGGAACAGGAGGCCCTCAATTCATCACGAAATCATAACCCCAGTTTCGGTACACTGTTCATGCGCACGTAAAAATGGACTTTTCAGGGAATTTCAAGCTCACAGAGAGCTTAAGGAGGTCCTCACGAGTCTCGGGGTACTTCGTTGGAAGGAAATGGACGTCGGAGGACCGAGATCGACGTGTTTCTAAGTTTGCCGAATTATCGAACTTCCTCAGGTAAAATCTAGTGGGTTTTAAGCTTTGAATCTTGTATAGTTGTGTTCTACATGCTCGTAGCTTCATTTTGGTACCAAATTTGTGAAAAATGGTGGAAAAATAAGTGAGATATCAAGATTTGAAATTTTTCCAGTTTCTGGCGAGTTGCAGACGGCGGCGAACGGCGGTCGCCGGCGAAGTTCATCGGAGAAGGAAAAAGAATATTCCGTCGGAGTTGACGGAATATTCCTAATGGCGTCAGGTAACGCCGTTAACTTCTGTTAGTATATAACGGAATATTCCTTGGAATATTCCTAACGGCGGTTAGGGTTTCCGTCAAGGTCCCCTGCGCGTGGCCACGCGTGTGGCCGTGCACTTGCCGGCGCGTGGTGGCACGTGAGTGGTCGAAAAATTATTTTAAAAATATGGGGATGATCCTGAGATTGTGTAGATCACTGTGGTATATTTATATACCCAAGTTGAGCAAAGTATGAGAAGATATTGGCTATAATTGTGTATGTGCTTAAAATAACGTTGTTATAGTTATTTCTCATATAGGCGAGACCTACCCGGAGGACGAGTGTAGCCAGGCTAGACGTGGGGGTTACGACCTGACTACATACCAGTGAGTGGGCAGTTATTTTCAGTATATATATTTATACTTGACGTTTTTCCCAGAAAACGTATTTAAAGGAAATGTATTTTAAATGTCATGCCATGCTTGCATTATATTTTAGTATATGCATTATCATAATTATGCATATTGTTGCATGGTGCTGCGGATGCCCAGGTAAGCCAAGTGAGTATATTATGTTGGTAATGGTTATGAAATGTGATGATGATGATGATGAGGTATAATAGAGCTCATAATCTGCACCCCAGTGTTAGTGCTCCCGCCCAGAGTTAGAGGCATAGCTTCACATGATCGTTCACCTCCCGCATCACACGCTCACCTTGGATCCAAGATAGGTGCATAGCCTGTCGTATAGACCACTTTTAGTGGGTTCGACTTGTAGGTGACCCGCGATTAGCGCACAGCCTTCATGTGATTGTAGCACTTGAGCGTATTCATTATACACCTAGCCTGTCGGTCAGACCACGTGAGGTGGTACCGACTTGTGTGCAGATATGTATAAATATGTTGAGATATGAGATTGAGATATGATTGAATTGAGCTCTAGTTCTGCCGTATAGATCACGTCAGGTGACTTCGGCTAGCAGATTATTTATATTGAATTGCACCACCTGGCTCATTATTATTTATTATATTGTGATATTGGGCATAGCATATACATGGCATACATTCAAATGAATCTTGATTTATTGAGCATGATTTGCATTATATTTACGTATTCTATTTTCTGGGAAAGTTATACTTGTTTTACGATGAGGGGTTAGTATATTCAAAGGAAATAAAGTTTTATATAAGCGTTGTTTTACTGACCCACTCAGCTTTGTTTTGCGCCCCTCCAGGTATTAGGTAGCTTTGTTGGTGGCTCACGAGGATTCGGGGGGAAGTTCTGACAGTACATCATCCATGTAGGATTATGGGTTACTGTTTGATTTAGTAATTTCTATGCTTGACTGCACTTAGACTTATTTATTCTCTGAAGGTGTATTAACACTTATTTCCTTTCTAGCCATTCTGGATGTTTGGTTTTTATTCATTCGAAATTTCCATATCTTAACGCTTCCGCTTCGTGCACATGGCTTACGTCACGCTCACGTGACGGCCAGCATGCTTCGATTTCGGTCGGGGTGTGTCAGTAAGAACATGTAAAAATACAATGTTGTACAATGTATACCATATATACATATGTAAACACGCGAACGAAATGAAACAATTATCAAGCTATAGAAATGGAAGTAGTGTGAGTATACATGAACCCAAACGGTCTTTCAGATTCAATAAGGAAAAGTGTGACAATCTTGGCCAATATCTTATAAAATCAACGTGAACATTTGCAACCATGCATGTGTAAAGAAAAATGTGGCCAGCACAAAAGGTTGTGACAACTATTTTCTAATGTTCGTAATTACAACACTTCTTCTTGTTTAATCTTGATGGTCATTTTGATTTAACTTATTCACTCAATGACTAAAAATAAGATAAAGAAAGAAATCCTGACATTAAACTGTGAGGTGACGGAGACTTCATAGAAAGTCTCACTTTTAGAGAGGTTTTTTTTTTTTTTTTTTTTCCAGCCTTTTGGTTAAAATCAAAGTTAATAATATATGTACCTTTTGTATAAAATAACATTTTGTGACAAGACTCGGTGATCAGAAACTTCATTAACTTTAAAATTGAATCCATCTCATTCTCAATTCTCTATTAATTGAAATTTCTGGTCAACTTAATTTAGTAGGTCACAAAATGAAGTGTATTCTCTCGCATAATGAGTAAACATGAGCTGTGACCTACTAAATTAAGTTGAACATAAGTAAACTTGCCTCGATTTCTAACTTTCCATGTGTTTATTTTTTTATGTCAAACTTTCTAGCTATAAACACGTGAAATTATTAGGAAAAGTGTGAGTTCGTAATTTAATTCTTGAAAATCATGATCATATAAGTTGTCGGAGACTAGTTGATCCGATTCACTTTCCTTATTTATCTAAGTTTCTTGAGTCTTTACTCTTCTCATTTGTACTAGGTAAACATGAACAATACAAAATTAGTCAAAGCCCAAAAAAAAAAGGTACAGACCTAGAAGGAAAAGTAAACGAGCTTACCAAATTGGCATGTAAATGTGCGCATGCAACAAGGAATAAGCAGCTGAAGAGCATGCCCATGACCGTTAGGTTATACCTAAGATTCAAACAAAAAAAACTCCCGGGAAGGTCATGACTTTGTCTCGGAGGGACACATTGTCCTAATTACATACTTCCAAAGCCAAGAAAGAGAGAGGGAGAGAGAACATTAATTTGCATGTAGGGGAAATATTTCAATGGAGGACGATGGTGAGAAAAAAGCCTACCCGTCTCCGACATCATCTCCTCCCACACCTCCCTCTCCACTTCCAATCAGTGTAGGGCCTGGCAACCAAAAGTACATATTCTCACCGTCTCCTTCCCCCTCGCCGCCTTTCTCTCCAGCTCCCTCGAGCCACACGTCAGCTGAGAACCTCCCTCTTCTGCCTCGTGATCAGAAGCTCTCTAGTAATCCTGCAGGGCCATCGGTATTCTCGTTGGATTATCGGAGACCACCAGAGGATTCGGATTCCAAGAGCTCATGCCTTAAAGATTTGTAAGTTTTACAAACTTAGACAGCATTAGCATTTAGGGGAAATAATAGATTAATTAGTTAATCAAATTTTTGCTTACCATAGTGGATGAAATTACAGATCAATTAGTTAATGAAAACATGTATTTATGCATTAGAATTTTAGAGTTTTCAATCCGTGTAGTTTTGCAGTCAATGATCAATTACAGCAAACAAAAAAGAATTATTACATTTTAAATATTTATTTTTTCAACATTTAAATGGGAAATGATTTGTATTTCCTTATTTGAGAATCATGGCAATGCTCAAATTCACGCGACTGTATGCAGATGATCTTGATAGTGGATTTTGACTGGTAGGTTTTTACTTTTTGACGCCCTTTTATATTTGAGAATCATGGCAAATCCACACTGACTTACTTTATTTGATCCAAGTCATCCAAAAGCCTAGACCAACCAGTCAAAGCTGAGCAAACGTAGAAACACACGAGAGATTTTTCAATGTGACGGGAAAATGAGGTGGTACACTACGTGTTATTATACAAATGAGGGAATATGTGTGTTAAAATATTAATAACTTAAAAAATACTATTTCCCATCACTTGTATAAAAACAAGTGAAGTACCATCCGTGTTCCAGTCACAAGGAAAAAATTTCGAAACACACATGGTAAAAATCCACCGCAACACACAGTCAATAGTGAAAAATTGTGGATTGTTAGTTAAGAAAAGTTTGAAGACCCACAGAAGGAAATTAACCTGCCTGTGAGTTGACTGGTAGTTAAGAAAGTCAACCCCTTCAACTGTTTCGCATAGTTTTTATTTGTTCTATCAATGCAAGCGATACTGGAAAGGGGATTTGAACATAGAGCCTCACGTGAGTGCAAGGGTAACTGCTTTTAAATATTGAGTTACAAGCCTCTTGCAACTATTCCGAAAAGTTAACCACGTAGCTTTTTCTTTCAATTCATCAGTTAATTTGACTAATAATGCTATCTATTTCCTTCTGAATACAGGTTAGAGTGGTTCATAGAAAGATGCTGCAACTGTGGTGCTAAGTCTCAGTAGATTTTTTCTCATTACAAATACAAAACAGAAATGCAAAAAACAAAGAGAAAATCAGGAGCAGTCAATTTGTAAAAGATATGCTTGCTTGCACTACTGGTTTTACTTTAACCTCCAGGGATTTGGATTTACCAGAGATTTGCAGCTGCAAGTGATTACTTCTAACATCCTTTCTGCCAACTGACCGTTAAGATTGATCTCTCATCAGATGGGTTTTTTTTTACCCCTCAACTACTTGAAGACCTGCATGCAGCAAAAGTGAATGAGTATTTTTGTTATTTTGTAACAATTAATATTCTTTGCAGAATCAGATTTTCCCAATTTTCTGATAGAATATCGGAGAGATTCTTGTCACTGTAAATGTTTGCTTTGTCATTAAAAATTTGAATTACTTCATGTGGTTTGGTTAATTATTAATTTTCTCATAACACCTGTCTTCATAAGTACTCTTTGTTTTCACAAATAATAAAATAATTACACTAAATTCATCGGTACTATGCATAGTGGGAGGTGCAAATGGTTAGCCAACTTTGCTAAACCCGCAGAGGGGCGCTGAGGGGGAGCGAAATGTGCAGTTGCACATGGCCTTGAATTTGAAGAGGCCCCAAAATTTTTGTCATCTAATCTAATATTTATATGTAATAATGTTCTATATTTAAAAATTGCTTTTGTTATGTAATAACGTTCTATATTTAAAAATTGTTTTTGTTAGCACTTTAAAATTTTATTGTGCACTCCTTATAAGCGTATTTTGTTCCTTTCTAACACCTTCAAAATGGTATTCTTTTTTCAATTTTATTATATAATAATGTTATATATACAAGTGAAACTTTAAAGTTAGAGTTTTTTAAGTTTTTTTTCCTTGTTTGGTTGCTTAAGATTGAACTGCTTTTGATTATTTAGTGAACGTTATATTTGTAGCTCTTTGTACTTATTATTAATGATATTTTTAAACTTGCAATCAGTGAGTGCTAAACTTTGTTTCGATTTACGTGATTGTTTTTTAGCGTCAATACGTTGTTATACCTTTTTTTAAAACTATCTTAAGGAGAGGCCCTGTCATAAATTTCGTACAGGGCCTCCAAAATCTCAGAAACGGCCCTGTAAACTCGTATATGCTTTCTAAGGACCTTTTAAACAAAACTTCATAAGGTTTTTTTTTGGACAAATGATATAATATTTACAATCAACCCACAATACCACAACGAAGCTATGGCGTTATAAATTATATATCGTCCTCGTCATCCATGTTAGATGACCTAGACTGTGGATCTTAGAATTAACAAAATGCAATAGATGGCTAGTTTGGAGCTAATAGTTTGTGTAGATTCATATGGTTTGGCTGGCTGGCATCATGTGGTTTGGTTTTCCAGGCATATTTTTCACCAAATCTTCAACTTCAACCTTATACTGATTACTCTATGCTGCAAAATCAGATCAGATTCAGAAAGAAAAAGGGAAAAATATGTTAGAAAAGGCCGGCCCATATATGAAGTGAGAAGATTTTGAACTCGAAACGTGACTTTATGAGAGAAAGATGAGATTAATGATCTATGTTAGAAATGGCCGGCCCACATATGAAGGATGACCAACGTTAGATAATTTTACACCAAAATTATTTAATACATGAGAAGAGTTTGAACTTGAAACGTAATTTCATTTATTGGCAAAAATTATTTTATGCATCTAAAATCATTTTTTGTTTGCTTATGATCTTGATTTTTCTAATGTCTTAAATCTTTATTTATTATGATTGTTCATCATTTGCATGATTGCTCAATTTCTAATTACACCCACCACCCACCTCCCACCTGCCTGCTTACTTTTCAAGGCCTGCAAATACGAAAACAATTTTAAAATTAAATTAAAAAAAAACAAAAAAGCAAAAAAAATCCCAAATTTTGTTAATCATCCTTGCACCCTTCAAAGTCCACCGTTTCACTTCAATTCATAAGAACCCTAGAATTCGATTCTCAAATTCCCCATCCAATCGATGCCTGCATTGTTTCAGTCCGATGGCGATCTTCCCGTACTGCTAAATTTCAGGTCAGCCCCCTTATTTTATCTCATAAAAATTCAATCTTTGCTCGAAATTTGGTAGTTTGTTGATTGAATCGCGTTCCTTTTGATGAGAAATTTGTATTCTTTAATCACATTTTTAGGGTTATGATTATATAGTTAGGGAAATTCAAAGCTGGAGCTGAAGTTGATGCTATACAGAGTAATTAAGTTGGAATTTTATGCCAAGTATATATAATTATCATGATGGGTTATTCATTTAAGAAAATTCAAGGGCTTTTTTTTTTTTTTTTTTCCTATAAATAAAAACAGTGGGATATTTTTTTTTTTTTTTCATAAGTCAAGTAATTAGGCCATGTTACATGTTAGGCTGGTTGCAAGAGCTTGTAATCGTAGTACCTATGAACGAAATCAGTAATAATCGTTTGTTGTGCTCCTATTGTTTCTTGAATCTTAATTGGTATTTGGTATATCCATGATTAGCATTTTGCTTTTTTGAATCCTCGAAATTTCTGCCGATGTTGTTGCATGGATCTTGGTACTTTAAGCACTATATATTTCATACTTGTACATATGGATGTTTTATGGAAAGTTCTTAGAGCAGTTTGGAATGTCAAATTATTATTTTTAGTGGTGGAACAAGATTTTAATTTCCATAGAACTAGTAACAACAACTTGACATGTAATGCAGGTTCCTAACCAGTGTATTTTTCGTCTATTTGTTCTAATAGGTTTTTTCTTAGTTCCGTTTGAAATGGTCTGTAGGAGCTATAGCACTGGCAATGACTTTTTCTTTGGACTCCTGACTCGACATTCTTCGCAATGCAATTAGTATCAAATGATAGTCATAAGGAAGATATTACAGAATGTGAACCCATCTTATGTCAGTCTGACATTTCACAGAGACCCACAGAATCTTCATCCTCACGTGAAATTACAGATGTGCTGGGTGATTTTCCTGCTACTGATGAAGAGTCACAAATTCTTGACGTCAATGAAAATTCTAAGTTGGTGAGGGCAGAGCAACCACAGTGCCGTATTTGCCTTGATGCTGAAGAAGGTTCTTCTATATTTCCTGGCATTTCTTTGTGTATCTTCAGTTTACTGTCATCATTAGTTTTTCGTGAAAAGGTTCAGATGATGTAGAGGATACACGAGTAACTTGCTGGTGAAAGTAATCATAGTTCAGTACCTTTTTTATCATTATTTGGTGGCTAGGAAATTCAAATATCTTAGCTTTGTTTATTTGTCTTTCAGGGGAAGACTTAATTGCTCCATGCCATTGCAGAGGTACTCAGAAGTATGTCCATAGATCATGTCTTGATAACTGGAGGTCAACAAAGGTGAACATTTTCTTCATCCCTGCTCTTTCCTCGTGATCTGCAGATGCTTTTTTATATATTCATTTTAGAATAATGCAAATGCACATAATTGTGTTGAAATTCTTGTGATGTTTGTCTAATTTGGCACAAGTAGTGAAATAAAGCATTTTTTATTTATTTCTTTAAAGACTATGTTCCTTTTGTAGAGGCTTGGTATTAATTATTCATGTATTTATTTCTTCAGGAGGGCTTTGCTTTTGCTCATTGTACAGAATGCAGGGCAGTGTTCATATTACGAGCAAATGTCCCTCCCGATCGCTGGTGGTTGAGATTGAAATTCCAGTTCCTTGTTGCTAGAGATCATGCATTCATTTTCATCATTGTGCAACTGGTATGTTTACAAAAAACTAATGTGATTCATATCATTTTACCAAATAGGTATTTCTCCCCAAATAAAAGAACTTAGGCATTTTCCCTTCAATTTTATTCAATTTTGCACGTGTCACAGAAGAATTAACTAGAAACAGAAAGTACTGTTTGATAGGTTAGCAATAGTCAGTTGAAGCACACATTTGCAAGGTTCTGTTATGTTTCGTACGGAAGGGTACTGTTAGAACTGATCCTAATGGTATTTGAAAATTAAATGTTCGTACTATTGGTAACTCTAAACATTACTGTTAGTTGTTCAGTTACTTCAAACAAGTGACAAACTCTTATGGAAGAAGAAGAGATAAGACTTCCCCGTCAGTTTGTCATTCCTGAAATTTTGTGAATATTTTATTTTTCATCAGATTGTGGCATTCTTGGGAGTGATGGTATACAAATTTTATGGAGACGAACTAAGGGAGATGTTTGGTTATGAGGAGCACCCATATGGGTTTTATACTATGGCTGGTATGCTAACTTCTCGCTGCCCTCTGAACTCCTATATTATATCTATGTTCTTTGTGTAAGACATGCTGATTACACTAACTGCAATCTAATTGCATGTATTATTTTGTTGCAGTTTTAGCTATTGTTTTGGTGGGTTTGCTTTATGGCTTCTTCATAGCCATAATATGTGGACAGAGAATCAATGAACGGCATTACCATGTTCTTGCCAAACAAGAATTAACAAAGGTCTAGTTCTTGATACTTTGAACTTACTATGGAACTCAAACTATTCATACTGAATCTTACTGGCATTGAGGACTAAAATTTATATTCCAAGTTATGAGTTCTTATGTTCAGTTGTATCTAAAGTTATATCGTGGATTATGCTCTACACACAACATGATGTTTCATAGACATAATATGTGGACAGAGAATTACTGTAATTATTCCAACTGAAAGTTAACTAGTACCTTTGTCCATTTTGGAATCGTTTGCTTGAAATTCTTGCTTTATTCATCTTTCCCTTGGCACTTCTAAACGCCAAGACTACCAAAAGCATTTTAGTTTTATTATTATTATTATATTTTATGTAGGATGCTGTATTATCATCTTTTCTGTTGCCTTTCTGGATTGCAAGATTTGTAAACTAGGTGTAATAGTTCTTTAAAAGCATTTATTATATTCGTTAAACTGAATCTAGAAATTTTATGATGCCAGGAATATGTTGTAGAAGACCGAGAAGATAATAAGAATGCCCCTGAGCTAGACCCTAGCCATGTGACAGAGCTAAGAATGTTGGGCCTTTATTAGTTGGACGTCTTCATTCCCTAGATTGTCTCATCTTGTAAGCAATTTTACATTCTGCAACTGCCTTTTCATATTATCTTTTTTACGTTTAAAAATTTGGGTTTTCCTGCTTTTCATCTCTCGAAGAAACCTGCCACTTGGATCAGGGATATGTTCCTGTTCTGATTTTTTTCTATTTTTATCTTCTTGCCGGGGTTGGTCTTTTGCGCTTATGTGCACGGCATGTGCATATTCGTTTGTATTAAAGAGTACTTAAAATGACGCAAACTAATGCAAAACTAATAAATCCAGGTTTCTCTATCCATGCCCCAGTATACTTATAATTTCGGTCTTGATAGCTTTGAGTTTGTATGGTCGTTGTTCCCTCGCATACTCTTGTTACATAGAATCTGGGACTTCAAGTATCTGATGGATGCATTTTCTGAATATATTGACAAGTTTTTGCGTTTTTATAGTCTCTCATTTTTCACTTTTATTCTCTTCAGGTTTCCTTGTGGCTTGTAATTTTCCAAGTGGAAGAGTGTAAAACCACATTTTCCTGTCAGATTCTTAATTAGCCGAATACCACCTTCTCAACTCCTGCAAGTTTTGCCTGCACTACTTTATGCTTCCTTAAATCCACGCCCTGCAGTGTCCCACATGCTTTCTTCACAGTCCTGCTTTGCTCCGGCTGTGTGTTTTAGATGCGGAATTGGGAGTTCTAACTCAGCAATGAACCTGAAAAACATTTTCTCCTCACCAGGTACATGGAACTGATCAATGAGCATTGTCCTAGCTGTCAAACAGAACAGAATTTACACAAGTGGTTTTTTCCAAAAATTAATATACGTGTAACTTCATTTACTTGTGAATTATTCTTAGTCATCAGCATGTATTTACAAATAAATACTTACGATTTTCAAGCAGAAAACTGATGTTTATACTTTTTTCTGCATTCATTGTGCGTCTCTTTTTTTCTTTTCCTCTTGTTCATCCTGGTTGGACAGTGTTTGTAATTCAATTTCCAGTGTTGTATAAAATTCTCCTTTCTTTGCACTTTCCAGCTTTCCTATGATACAAATAGCGAATAGTGATTCGTTAAATTATCAGCTGGATTTTGAAATGTTCTAAATGTTCTTGTAAATTCTTGCTCCCGTTGAACGATTTGTATCTGTATGCATTGGGATCCGAATTCATGGATCGCTCCGATCGATAGATAAAGGAAGATCTAACTATTTATCAGAGAGAGGGAGAGAGTTGTTTCAATGAGACTATAAGCTGTTATTCTCTTATTTTAGTGAGATCTGAGTCTCCAAAAGCTAAGAAAAATGGCACCCAAGGTAAAAAGAAAAACCCTAAACCCTGCATGTCTCTGAATAACTGAAAACAAGATCAACTGCCTACTAGTGCTTTGAACCAAATGCATTAGGAGGAGCAACATTCTGTTGATCACAGTTGTTCTTAAGCAATGTGGAAACAGAAGGAAACAACGGGAACAATTTCGGCAAGCATTTCTCATCAACTTCGAGGATGGCCTTGCAACAAGCAGGGCCTAGCGCAAATTTACCGGTAAAGATTGTGGTAACAATTTCCTGTGCACACCCAGGAATACCCTGAAGTGAAGACCAACACTTTGCTATCTCAGCCGGGTCCACTGGCGGTCGTAGGCCTGGAATTCCCGGTGGCAACAGGCCTGGGATCCCTGGTGGCAACAGGCTTGGGAACCCAGGTGGCAGTAGGCCTGGGATCCCTGGTGGAGATAGGCCAGGAGTTTTGGGTGGAAATAGGCCTGGGGTCCCTGGCGGCAATAAGCTTGGGATCCCAGGTGGCAATAGGCCTGGGATATTGGGAAAGTTCGGGAGTAGCGGTGGGGGTGGCACGTGCCCAAATCCGGTTGCAGCGCATGTTGCCATAATTAGCAGTAGCAAAAACATTACCTGAACTTCTCTAGACATCGTTGTCGGAAAAACTTGGCACTCACGTATGTGCTATATCAGTATCAGAAAAAAGGTTAACTAGATTAGCTGTGTTGATGTTGGAGAAGAGATCCAAGGATTTATACAGTGCTCAGGTGAGTAAGTTACCATGGAATTAAATTTTATCTAGTCTGACTGCAGTTTTTTATTTTTAAGAGCATTACTAAAGCCGTTAACGTTATAACTGTTAGTTAAAACAGCAACTAAATTACAAGAAAATCTGTTCATCAAGATCGTAAATCTGTTCTTCGTTCTTCGTTTTTCCCATTAATCTTGGTAACTTGGCACTGGCAGTTGAAAATTACTTACTGCCAGTAGATATGTATTGTATGAAAATCTACCAAAGCTTGAGAATATTTTAAATTTTGTCAGACTTAAAGAGTTGTGAAGTTACTTAACACTTTCACTAAGCAATTTCAAATGAAGGCAGCTTTTGCTTTCTGAGGCTTTCTGGGAAAGCAGCTTTTGCGTTGACTTTCGAATCTCAAAGTATATTCACAATCAAATGAAATTATCCGGTAGTTGCCGAGATTGGCTGCCTGCAGAAGCAACCACAGCAGCAACTAATTACGTGTTCGAATGGATATTCACTCCACTAGCTCGTTTCGCTCCTTTGTTTATTGTGTGAGTCACTTTCACACGTATTTTTTTATCTATGTAAATGAGATCGACCAAACATATTATTTTTCTTTGTTTAGAAGGTTCGGTTCGGTTTTATCTGGTGCCGGAAAAACTGTAGTTATGCTATCGTTTACCTGCAATGCAATTGCACGCAACTTGTTAAGTATTGGATAGTGCTAGCCACTCACCCATTTTTACTTCTCACACGGCTCTCAATTTTCGACCATTAGATTGGATGAATTGAAGAAGATCAGTGGCAAAAAATTAACAAGGATGTGTGGGAGGTAAAAATGAGTGTGAATAACAACTTCCTAACCATTTTGTCAGAAAAATGATCTTGGTTCTTGTGGATAACAAGTCAAGAGGAATGCTAAGAAGACTCTCAAAAGTGGGACTCTCTATGTATTCTTCATCACCTCATGTTTTAGGCACAATGTTTTATAACGTTGGCACGGAAATTGACGTTAAACTGTGAGGTGACAGAAACTCCATGGAGAGTCCCACTCTGAGAGTTTCCTTAGCATTCATCACAAGTCAATAATTTGATTTTTGAAATTTGAGTCATTTTCTAGGAAATTTCATGGACAAATAAATTACTACAAAGCAAAATTACTACAATCCGATTGCTTTGTCACAAACAATTAAAAATCCGGTCGCTGTTACTTGTTCAGTTCCGTTACTAGCACTAAAAGGCATCTGCAATTTTTTTGAATATTTATATGTTGCCCCTCACTTGTATAACTCCATACAATTTGGAACAGAGAATCAGGAGAGGAAAAAAAGGGTAATTGAAACAGTAAAGAGAGTTAATGGCAGAGAGTGCAGTAAAGTTTCTGCTCGACAAGGTTGCACCATTTTTTGAAAATGATCTGCAACTTTTGGGAGGGGTTAGGGAAGAAATCGTGTATCTGAGAGGGAAACTGGAGCGCATGACTGCGTTTCTGAGGGTTGCTGATGCTTTTGAAGAGAGTGATGAGGAAGTCAAAGTATGGGTGAAGCAAGTAAGAGACATTGCTCATGATAGCGAAGATGTTCTGGACGAATTTACACTTCTCCAGGCACATGATCATGGGAAGGGGTTATATAGTTCCATCCATAAGTTTTCGTGTTGTATTAAGAACATGAAATCTCAATACCGAATTGCTGCTGTGTTACAAGGCATCAACTCGAGAATCAGAAAAATCTCGGAGGTTCATAGGAGGCTCAGTCACAAGTTAAATATGGCTGAACAAGGTTCAGGCTCTTCAACTGCAGGTCAAATGTGGGGGGACCATAGTGGCGATGCTCTACTATTAGAGAAAACTGATATAGTTGGCATTGTCAAGCCTATAAAGCAGATGGTAGGGTGGCTTGTTAGCGGTGGTTCTGGAAGAGAAGTAGTTTCTGTGGCTGGAATGGGAGGACTGGGGAAGACAACCTTGGCGAAGCAAGTCTATGATTCAGCGGAAGTGAAGAAGCATTTCACAGTGAGCGCTTGGGTCACAGTTACCCAGTCTTTGAGACTCAGGGAACTCCTCGAAGACATGATTCAACAACTCCACAAAGCCATCCGAAGGCCAGTTCCGCAGGGAACAAACAATATGAACAACAATCAATTGAAAACAATGATCAAGGTCTTCCTGCAGAAAAGGAGGTATCTAATTGTTCTCGACGATGTGTGGGACATGAGCGGATGGGCCTCTCTGAAGTATGCCTTGCCTAACAATACTTGTGGAAGTCGAGTCATACTAACTACTCGAAAAGCCGATGTAGCCTCGACAACCAGCAAAGAACCTGGAGGTAGAGTCTTTAATTTGGAGCCCTTGCCGCAGTTGGAGTCATGGGAGCTTTTATGCAAGAAGACATTCCAGGGGAACTCATGCCCTCCTTATCTAGAGGAAATCAGTAAATCTATCTTAAGAAAGTGTGAGGGGCTGCCCCTTGCTATTGTGGCAGTCAGCGGTGTTTTGGCTACCAAAGACAAGCGCAGGATCGACGAGTGGGATATGGTTGGCCATAGCCTTGGTGCTGAAATGGAGGGCAATGACAAACTCAAGGACTTGAAAAAAGTACTTTCACTCAGCTGTAATGACTTACCTTACTATCTCAAGTCTTGCTTCTTGTACCTGAGCATCTTTCCCGAGGATCATCTAATCGAGCATATGAGACTTGTTCGGTTATGGATGGCAGAGGGTTTTATCGAAGCAAAACAAGGCAAAACACTAGAAGATATTGCAGAGGACTACCTCAATGAACTGTTGAATAGAAGCATGATTCAAGTAGCAGAGACAACAACCGATGGAAGGGTCAAAAGCTTTCGTGTCCATGATCTTCTCCGTGAGATTATCACCTCCAAGATAAGAGATCAGAACTTTGCCACAATAGCTAAGAAGCAAAACATACCATGGCCTGATAAAGTCCGACGCCTGTCAATGCATACCTCTTTGCAATACACACAGAAAAACAGGTCCGCTTCTCAACTACGTTCTCTGTTTATGTTCGGAGTTACTGAGAAGCCACTACTGCAAACAATTTTTCCTGGAGGTTTTAGGCTTCTTAGTGTGTTGGATTTGCAAAGCGCACCTCTCAATGTTTTTCCAGTTGAAGCTGTCAACCTTTTCTTCTTGAAGTATCTAAGCTTGAAAGGTACCAGGGTGAAAACCATTCCAAAATTTATAGGGAAGCTTCAGAACTTGGAGACTTTGGATCTGAAGCATTCTCTGGTCACTGAGCTCCCAGTTGAAATTCTGAAGCTTCAACATCTGCGTCATCTTTTAGTATATCGTTATGAATATGCACCTTATGGAGATTTTCACTCAAAATATGGCCACTTCAAATATGGCTATAAGGAATTTCACCAAAAAAAATATGGCTTTAAGGTGCTTGCAAAAATAGGGGCTTTAACTTGCCTTCAAAAGCTTTCTTTCATCAAGGCAAACCAAGATGGAGGTGCCATATTAAGGGAGCTGGGGAAACTAATTCAGTTGACACGGTTAGGAGTTGTACATTTGAGGAAACAAGACGGAAAAGCTCTTTGTTTATCCATTGAAAAGCTGACCAAACTTTGCGCGTTGTCCATAACTTCGGTAGAAGAGGATGAGATCATTGATCTGCAGCACATTTCTTCTCCTCCCCTACTGCTTCAGCGCCTATACTTGCGAGGACGATTGGAGACATTGCCTCACTGGATACCTTCTCTGCACAGCCTTGTCAGGTTATATCTGAAATGGAGTAGGTTAAAGGACAATCCGCTTGTATTCATTCAGCATCTGCCCAACCTAGTCCATCTTGAATTATCTCAGGTGTTTGAAGGAGACACATTGTGTTTCGGAGCTGGTGGATATAAGAAGCTGAAACATTTAGGCATTGATAAATTTGATGAGCTTAGATGTATAGAGATGCAGGAGGGAGCAATGCCGTTCATTGAAAAGCTAAGTATCCAGCGCTGTAAATCGTTAGAGAAGGTGCCATCTGGGATTGAACACCTGAACAAGCTGAACGTGCTTGAATTCTTTGATATGCCGGAAAAGTTAATCAAGACACTGAGTCCACATGAACAAGGCAATGATTATTGGAAGGTTGCGCAGATCCCGGAAGTTTATTTCACCTACTTGAGAGAGTCTGGGTGGGAGATCTACTCTTTGGAGGATTTGAATGAAGGAGAAAACTTTCCTCAAATCACTTCTCTCATCAAGAGCCACGAACTTGAAAGCCATTGGAAGTAATGTTTTCACTTCACTTGATCAGTTTGATATTATTAAGAGGATGCTGCATACATTGCAAATTACTGTAAATACTCTTGTAGATAGTTGCAAATACTCTTGTAAATAATCTTGTTCAGTTTGATGTTCATGTATATGTTATATATGTTGATGTCTTGGATTACTCAAGATGTAGAACAAGTAACCAGAATATGGAATTTCGAAAGGGATTCCAAGAGTGAACAAGAGTTAGGTTTCAAAGTACGAGAAATAGAGGAATTTTAGAACTAAAAAACATAAATGGTTTCAAGTTGGTTGAGAAGATGTCAATGACGACTTCTACTATGCTATGAGAGGATGGAAAAGTTCTTTCTATACCATGGAGGACGCGTATAAAGCCCTTCTCACACATAACCAATGTCTCACATGCTAGTCACGTTACCAATTTTTTGTGAAGAAGACATTGTGTGCAAAACTTTTACATCTTTGTGGATTACAGAAACGTAAGCGAAATCTATTTAGTGCAAGAAACTCTGGATGACAAAAGTCGAGGCACGACTTAGAAAAGCAAATGGGACAGAAAATCTGGATGACAATGATGCAGGAATTAAGATCAGAGCTGTATCCAATGTTGGCAATGAAAGTATTGCCTCTGGGTCAACAGATGATGGGTGTGCAGGGGTCGCTCACACACTCCTTACAAACGGATATTATTTAGTTCAAGAATGAATTCTTCCTTTCTCTCGGGAGTGAGAATCCCACTGTGGGATGCGAATGCTAAGCCAACAAAATGAGATTCCAAGAACCTTTCTTTGTGACCTTTACTTCCGCTTACTAGATCAAATAGGGCTTATTACTTAATAACCAGGACAGAAATGCAACTACGGGATAAAAGCTGGGTAGAGTAGAGCCTCTTGTTTTTTTTTGAGTACCCGAAACCCCAAAACTATTTTCCAGAGATTCAAATAAATGCATGAGCTATGGTAACTAGGGGTGGGCACGGGCCAGGCCGGGCCCAAATTTGTAGGAACCGGACTTGACCCGTTTTAAAATGCAACGGGCTGGGCCGGGTATATGAATTTTGAGATTTGGAACCGGACCTAACTCGGCCCATTTAAAACGGGCCGATTCGGGCCGAGTCCATGGGTCCAAATTACTTTTTTTTAAATTTTATTTTATTATTTTTTATTTTTAAGAACAGGTTATTTGGATTGTGTATAAAAAATCTGTATCATCTACTTTGAAAATATTTGTCGAGTACAGACTATTGCATTAAAAGAGAAATTACATTTAGGCTAACTTAGCGACTACATAAACCATTTGAACATATAGAATAGCTCATTAGAAAACAATGAGAAAGGCTCTACTGTGCTGTCAGTACAACTTACAAGGAGTTTGCAATCTTCTCCCAGTTCTCAGAGGGGTGAATACATCTTTCCCTGCCAATAGTTACAAATAAAAGCTTATAATGATGTGTTTACATATATTGCATCTCAACGTCAAATTGGGGATTTCGAATCGATTAAATTTCAAAACTTGAATCAAGTGGACTTACGTACTATCAGAAATTGTTGGTCCACAATGAAACTAAATGCAGCTGTGTAACTTAATTGACCGGAACTACAAAATTCTCCACTAAATTTTCTCATCAACCTACAATTATCTAATTACATTACTTGGATTTACAGAAACGTTCCACCAATCAACCAAACATAATCTAATTAAAAATACCAAAATCTGAAACAGAAGATTCAAATATATACAAGTTTGAAACTATCACAGGACACACATATATATTCAAATTCAATTTAATTCAACAGAAGATTCAAATTCAATTCACCAAAATATTTGAAATTGGAACATAACAGAGGTCAAGATTCAAGAACCCAACAAAATCCCTAAATCTAGTGCACCATCATTCTCCCGTTCGAGCACAACAATTTTGGTTATGTTAATCAGAGCATCAATATGTGCGGCTTCCATTCGGTAATCCTATGAAGGCAAATTTATGAACCTTCCAATTCATATAAGGCAAATTTATAGATTGGGTTTGGGGTTTTCTTGAAATCCCATATGCTTACCGAATGTAGAGACTCAAAGATTGCAGAGTCAGAAAGGGCATATACCTAGAAAACCCTAAATCCCTAAATCTAAAAAATTAATTAGAGAGAATCAGAGATTGCAGAATGCAGAGACTCCAGAGAGTTAAGATTTAAGAAATTATACTACCTTAATTTGGGAGGACATGAGATGAAGGTGGTCGATTTCGATTTGCAGGATGATGGTGGTGTTCTAGATGGCGATGATGGGGTAGTCGTGATTGGGAGGAAAAGGTGGTGATGTGGTTGGTGATGGTGGTCGTACTTCGCAAGTCGCCAGAGAGAGACAGAGACGGAGAATTGGCGATGGCTGCTGTCGAGAAGGAGAGGAAGATCGAGTTTTCCATTTGAGATGAGACTGGGTGAGGAAAAAAAATCCAATCGAAAGGTGGAGAAGAGTGGAGGTGTGATTCATTTGATATCCCACGCTAGAAACAGTTCGAGCCGGGGGCCCGTTCCTTTTAATATTTGGATCCGCCCCACCCCGTTAATTCCTCCGCCCCGCCCCGTTTCTTCTTCAAAATATTTAGACCCGTCCCAAACCTGTCCCGAACCGCTAGGACCCACCTTGACCCGTGGGTCCAGGGCCCGTTTGCCCACCCCTAATGGTAACCACGCCGCATCCATCAACTTTTATACGAATTTTAATTCGGAAGTTAAGAAAGCATAATTCAATGTTTTTTAACTGAATAGCAAATTGACCTGGCTTACCATTATATTAAAAAAAAAGCTGCCTTAAGTTGTATCCCGAGTCACATATACACCCTAGTACATGTTCCTCATCGCTGAGGACATCCCCCAAGAGTGGGGGATTTCGTGACATTTCTGATTGGTTGTCTTGTGTTTGTAATAAGTTGTTTAATAGTTGGCATATTGAATCATATACATAATGGGTTGGTCTAGATTGATCTTAATCGGATAATTATGAATTATTTTATTTCTATATTAATAGATTAATGAATAGAATATTAAATCCTATAAGAAGATAGCTTGATGATTCTTACCAAAGATATATTATTGATTCAAGTTGTTTATACTCAATTCTTAGGAGAGCTCAAAGGGTTCAAATTTTGGACCGGTTGAAAACCTAAACTCAAACAAAGACAAAAAAGAAAAGAAAAAGAAAGGATCTAAACTCGAGGATGAGTTCTTTATGAGAAGAGGAGTATTATGTAGCCCACGACAATTAATATGGACTATGTATTAAACATGTTGTTGGTGGCTTTTCATCTTTCAAAGCCATGTTTTAATTAGATGTCTAGAAACTATAATCTTTAGTATTAAATATTTATTCTATCAATTACAGTAACCACCCTATTTAAAGGGATACTTAGAGCATATTCAATGGAAGTCCTATTTAGGGACTCCCACCACCACTTTTGAGTACTCATTTAAGGTCTCAAAGGGAATCTTTGTGTCCCTCAAGAAATATTCCCCCAATGGGAGAGTCTTTATAGTAGAATCCCTAAATTTGAAGTTTTTATAGTTTTATGTAATAATTTGATTAGGTGCACATTTTTTGTTTATATGAACCCTTTTTTTTTAGTTAGTCATCCTGTCTAGAAACCTCTTTCTAGAAAACTCTCTCTGGAAACGAAACCTAGCATCCTTCGCTTGCCCCACTGGCCCTTGTCGGGCTTGGGCTGGCGGCCCCCTCTCATTTTCTCTCCCTTCCACCTCCTAACCCCTTCCCCTTCTCCTTCCCACAACCATCTCCTCATCCGCTCGTTTTTTTTTGTTTTTCTTTCTTTTTCTTCTTTCTTCCTTTCCCCTACTTTCTTGTTGGCTTCCGCTGCTTCTTTTTGGCTCTATGCTTATGATCCACCCTTCCGCTGCCTTTGGCTATCGGATTGTGAGATCCTGGCTTACTTTCCTGGCTTCCTTTGTCGTTTTCCGGCGTTTATCGTCGTTCTCCCGAAGTCATTTGTCGTTTTCCGGCATCCTCGCCGTTTTCTCGTTCCTCTCCACCCAATTTTCTCTCCCATGTTTTCCCACATCCCACTTCTTACTTAGCCATAAACTTGTTCTTGAAGTGCTTGACCCGATTGGTTCCCTGGATCCACAGCCCATTGCCGTACCAGCATGTCGGAAAATTTGGGCGAAGTGTGGAACAATTTGCATTGTAACAAGGGTGTTTTACACGCCCCCTTTGACCCTCCTTTTTTTTTTCTTTTTTTTGGTTTGGTCTTTTGGTTCTCTTTGCAGGTGGTGCTGTTTGCGTTTTGGATCTCGGGGGTTCTATTTGGTTCAGTGTTTCAAGCTTAATCTTATAGTTCGTGTGCGGGTTTGGATGTGGTGTAAGCATGCAGTGCGGAGCGGGTGTGGTGGCTGTTCTCCTGTGTTGGAGATTAGAGTTTTCTTTTCTTGCTTTGTTGCTTTTGCTAGGTTTAAGTTTGTTTGGGCCTCCCTAGTTGTTTTGGGTTGTTGCTCAACATTTGCTTTGGCCTTTTGTTGTATTTCTTTTCTTAACTTTTGTACTTGTTCTTTTTTTTCAATGAATTTACAACAACAAAGAAGAACCTTTTTTAATTAATGAAAAGCATTAAAATCTTCAATCAAGATTGTGGGCCTCATTACCACTCAAGGTTGTCCTTATACAGTCCCTATATGTGATGACATACACTATGTATCCGGTGAGTCCTTATACTTTAGAGACTCACTTTGTGATCCATTGGAGATTCATTTTGTTCCTGTATTTGTTTTACATCCATTTTATACGGTGGTTGTTCCTATTTAGGAACTCTACTGGAGATGCTCTTATATACTCAAAAGGAAGTCAATTTAAGTGAATTAAAGTTAATTAAGAATATAGTGATTTTCTCCTTACTTAAATCAAGTGTTAGGCTTGGTCGTATTGAGTGAATCCATGATTAACGACGTCAAGCGATTCCGTTAACCCTAATTGAGTGATTTCCAAGTTACCATCTCCCGTCTCCTCGAGGCTTCCTTGGCTCCTACTTCATCAAGAACCCAGAGGTTCTGATTCTTTAGGTTTAGGTGTTCCAACTATTCATAAGATATGTTCTAACTAATTAATGGATGTGAGATCACACTTGACAACAAGGTTCTAACATAAATAAAACTGATCAAGCAGAGGCCATTTCAACAAATTATCTCACATAATGATCAATTGACTATCCAATTTTCTTCCTTTTATCTCAAGAAACATAAATTTGAAATTTATACCGTGAAATTGTAATTTTTTCACCTTAACTTCAAAGAGAGAGACTTGTAACTTAGTTAAAAACATTCATCTTTGCAACCAAGGTCAGGAGTTCTATTACCTTCCTTCCCCAATATCGTGTGTATCGGTATCAAAACAAAAAACTTGAGAGAGAGAGAGTTATTTTTTTATGAGACCATAAGCTGGTTATTCTCTTAATTATTATAATGAGATCCATCATAGAAATCACAATCCAGAAGGCTGAAGCCTCCAGAACCTACCAACTTTAATGGCACCCAATGTAAACAAAAGAAGAACCCTGCATGGCTATGCCTAATCGATGATCTATCAAAGGTTGATAATATATTGGTTTTTGTGACTTAAATAGTCAAGAAATTACCACTTGGTACTATAATCTAGTGGTATTCCTCTTGACTGGTAAGTGAGAGGTTTTAGGTTCAATTCTCACCAAAGGAGAATTTGAACCACATTATTACTAGCTCATTGTGAGGCTAAGCCCACTCCCTCCTCTTAGTGTAGTTAATATTGATTGTTCAAAAAAAAAAAAAATGTTAGGAAATTACTTACACTATTACTAAGCAATTTCATATGAAAGCGGCTTTCAATGAGACTATAAGATGTTATTCTCTTATTTTAGTGAGATCTAAGTCTCCAAAAGCTAAGAAAAATGGCACCCAAGGTAAAAAGTGTTGACTTTGTATTTTAGGTAGGATTCTTAATTGATATCAATTTTGTGTAATCTCCTGTAATCTCGTGTAATTAGTTTTCTTCCTATTACATTAGGGTTGTACACCTTGTATAAATACCTCTCTTTGAGAAGAATAAAATTATCATTCAAAAAATTCTCTTCTTGGTACTAGAGCTAAGTCGGAAAAAGAAAAAAATTAAGAAGAAACCTAGGAAGGCTGAGTAATCAATGTGCCGTCCGAACCCAACGCCGTGCCCGACAGTAGCACGGTCTTTGATCAGCGAGCGGTGTTTTGTACCATTGCTGTCCCTCGGAAGAAAACCACAGCGAGCGACCAATTGTCGTTACTGTCCTCGAATCATAGCGAGCGGTTACTCCATCGTTGTTGTTCAAGAACCTGTGCAAACATTCCCGCAGCCCAGAATTCTGTGCAACCTCGTGTTCCCTTGCTTCTTTGTCCCTGTATTCCCTTGATCAGCACCACCGCTGAGGGCTTTGGTGCACCGTCCTAATTAGTGATCAGCAACGTTTGTGTTGTTGCTGCAGTGTCCTGATTCTCAAGCATCGAATATCGTACTGTGGTGTTGCTGCTCAAACTTGCTGCCCAGAATTGTCAACATATTTATTTATTTTTTATTTTATTTGCCCATAAAGGGTGACCCTGACATAACCGAGCCCACCACTATGGAAGTTGGAGCATATGAATCCGTTGCTAAATCCAAAAGTAAAATAGATCGTATAAATGACAAAGCATCGGCCTTGAGTACCGTGGCCAGTGATGAAGTGAAGGTAGATTCTGAACATATAGCCGAGAAAACGTCGGCCCTTCTTAATGATACATGTAATGATGGTAAGGTTTTAAAGGTTTCTGCATCTGTTACGAATAATACATGGATAATTGATTATGGTGCTACTGAACATATGACTTGTGATTCTAGACAGGTACAAACCCTAAAACCATCCCCCAAAACTGTCGTGAGTGTTGCCAATGGTAATGTTGTCCCCGTTATCGGGGAAGGCAATGTATTACTCTCTGATACCCTGAATCTTGATTCTGTCCTCGTTGTTCATTTTCTTGACTATAATTTATTATCTGTTGCTCAAATAACTGTCGCCCTACCTTGTCTTGTGATTTTTTGGCCTTCTTTTTGTGTTTTCAAGGACATTCGGACTCGCAAGACGATTGGTTATGGTATTAGGCATGAGAAGCTCTACTACTTGGAGCTGACATCGAACAGTTCCCGAATGTTGACTCAAGCTCTTGCAGTGGAAGGAAATCAGGGGGATAGGAATAAAGTTTCAGAGGTTTGGTTGTGGCATCGTCGACTTGGACATGCTTCTTTTGGCTATATACGGAGGTTGTTTCCGAGCCTATTTGTTAAGCATGATGTTTCTAGCTTTTAATATGGTGTTTGTGAACTAGCTAAAAGTCATCGTGCTTCGTTTCCATCCAGTTTGAATAAAAGTTCTAATCCATTTATGATAATTCATTCTGATGTTTGGGGTCCATTTAAAACTGCTACATTTGGTGGTGCTCATTGGTTCGTTACTTTTATTGATGACTGCACACGTATGACTTGGGTTTGTTTAATGAAATCCAAAAGTGAAGTTACTTCTTTGTTTCAACAGTTTTACAAAATGGTACAAGTACAATATAAGTCATAAATACATGTTCTCAAGAGTGATAATGTTGGCGAATATGTCAACTTTGAACTTTGTGATTTTCTTGATCATCATGGGATTGTTCATCAAAAAACATGTCCATATACTCCACAACAAAATGGGGTTGCCGAACGCAAGAATCGTCAGCTTCTGGAGGTTGTTCGTGCTTCTTTACTCGAGGCGCGTCTCCTATTAACCTATTGGGGATAAGCTTTCACCTCAGCTGCGTATCTCATTAATCGTGTTCCATCCCGATCGGTTGATTTTCAGACACCCCTTCAAGCACTTTCTTCACATGTTGATGCTCCTACAGTCCCTGATCTTCCACTTCATGTGTTTGGTTGTGTGGCCTTCGTTCATCTTCATAAACAACAGTGAAGTAAGCTTGAACCTCGAGCCTTACGATGTGTGTTTGTGGGGTATGCATCAAGGCAGAAAGGATACCGTTGTTATCACCCACCGACGAATAAGTTGTTTGTCACTATGGATGTTGCGTTTCATGAGAATGATATGTACTTTGCCAATCCCGAGTCTTCACTTCAGGGGGAGAATCAGAAAGAAGTTCAAACTCTTGATTATACTATTCCAGATATAGATAAAGTGAATGATTTGGATTTAAGTGGTGATGTCTTGGAAATAAGTGGTGATTATTCACACAAAAATAATGATGTGAATGAATTGGAATTAAGTGGTAATGTCTTGGAGACAAGTGGTGATCATTCACATGGAAACAATGTTGAAAACTTTGAAAGAGACGAGTCGACATCGCTAGATAACTCACTGCCTGATAGCTCACTGCCAGTTTCCTCACTACCTCACAGTCGGTCTTGAGTCCCAATAACCATAATCAATTGTCTTCGATCTCGGATGCACCACCACCACGTCGTCTCCCTGATCGCATCAACCGAGGTATTCCTAAACTTACTTATGAAGCCGAACCTAAATGCAAAACTAGGTATCCGGTGAGTAAGCCCAACCTTGAGTCTAATGTGTTATACCCATTAAGTAATTATGTGTCTACAAGTCATCTGTCAGAATCAAATAAGTCGTTTGTGCATCAATTATTTATTGTATCTATTCCTAATAGTGTGCAGAAGGCTTTAGCTGATCCACGTTGGCAAGCATCAATGAATGAAGAGTTGAAGTCTTTGAAGAAGAATGCTACCTGGGAGATCACAGATTTGCCAGCTGGCAAGAAACCTGTCGGATGCAAATGGGTCTATACTGTGAAATACAAAGCAGATGAGACGGTGGATCGTTTCAAGGCAAGACTGGTAGCAAAAGGATACACTAAAAAATATGGAATCAACTACACAAATACATTTGCACCTGTAGCAAAGATCAACACAGTTCGTGTTTTGTTGTCCTTGGCTACAAATCTTAATTGGCCCTTACAACAGTTCGATGTGAAGAATGCCTTCTTGCATGGAGACTTGACATAAGAGATTTATATGGATCTTCCACTGGGATGTAATGCTCTAGATATATATAAAAGAAAAGTGTGCAGGTTGAAGAAATCCTTATATGGTTTAAAGCAATCCCCTCGGGCATGGTTTGGAAGATTCACAAAATCTATGAGAGCATTTGGCTACAAACAAAGTAACTCCGATCATACTCTGTTCCTGAAAAGACGAAATGGGAAACTTACTGCACTTATTGTGTATGTAGATGATATGGTGGTAACAGGTAATGACCTAGAAGAACGTGCGACCTTGCAAAGATATTTGTCTACAGAATTTGAGATGAAAAACCTTGGATCCTTGAAATATTTTTTGGGATTGAGGTATTGAGAAGCAGTTCGGGAATTTTCTTATCACAGAGGAAGTATATTATTGATTTATTGCACGAAACCGGCATGTCAGCTTGTCAACCAGTAGCTACACCATTATAGGAAGGATTGAAGCTTAGCGTTGATCCTAATCAAGTACCAGTTGACAAATGGAGATACCAAAGGTTAGTAGGTCGTTTAATGTACTTGGCACACACAAAACCGGACCTTGCTTATGCCTTAAGTGTAGTGAGCCAATACATGTATGATCCTAGAAAACAACATATGAGTGCAGTGATGAGAATTTTGAGATATTTGAAAGGAAATGCTGGCAAAGGAATTTTGTTTAAAAGGAATAATCATCTTAGAGTTGAAGGTTATACTGATGCAGGTTGGGCAGGTTCGATTGACGATAAGCGCTAAACATCAGGTTACTTTACATTCGTTGGGGGTAACTTGGTTACATGGAGAAGTAAGAAACAGAATGTGGTTGCCCGTTCCAGTGCAGAAGCTGAATATAGAGGTATGGCTTTGGGGATTTGTGAAATTCTGTGGCTTTGGGGATTTGTGAAATTCTGTGGCTTAGGCTCCTGCTTCGCTATTTGGGTATACTACATGATCAGCCCATGAAATTATTTTGCGATAATAAAGCTGCTCGTGACATTGCACATAATCCGGTACAACATGATAGAACAAAGCATGTTGAAGTTGATCGGTTCTTCATCAAAGAAAAATTAGAAGAAAAAATAATTGACCTACTGACAATAAGAACCGAAGATCAGTTGGCCGATATCCTCACGAAAGCTGTTTCAAGTCATAAGTTTTCAAGTTTCTTACACAAGTTGGGCATGAGTAACATATATGCACCAACTTGAGGCGGAGTGTTGACTTTGTATTTTAGGTAGGATTCCTAATTGATATCAATTCCGTGTAATCTCCTGTAATCTCGTGTAATTAGTTTTCTTCCTATTACATTAGGATTGTACACCTTGTATCAATACCTCTCTTTGAGAAGAATAAAATTATCATTCAAAGCATTCTCTTCTAAAAGAACCCTAAACCCTGTATGTCTCTGAATAGCTGAAAACAAGATCAACTGCCTACTAGTGCCTTGAACCAAATGCATTAGGAAGAGCAACATTCTCTTGAGCACAATTGTTCTTAAGCAATATGGAAACAGAAGGAAACAACGGGAACAATTTCGGTAAGCATTTCTCATCAACTTCGACAATGGCCTTGCAACAAGCAGGGCCTAGCGCAAATTTACGGGTAAGGATTGTGGTAATAATTTCTTGTGCACACCTTGGAATACCCTGACGTGAAGACCAACACTTTGCTATCTCAGCCAGGTCCACTGGCGGTCGTAGGCTAGGAATTCCTGGTGGCAAGAGGCCTAGGATCCATGTGTTAAAGTTAATCCTTTGCTTCTATTTGCTGTCTAATTTTGATGTCCTTTTATGTAATTTGTAATGTTATGGGTCCTTGATCTTTTACCTCATGTATGGCTTAGATTTGTGTAAAATGGCTGACTGTTGCCTTTTTCAGTCGACCCATTTCCTTATCAGTTGACCTATGTGCTGAGCCATATAAATCAGAAAATATCTCTGAATGAAAAGTTAAGCTCTCTGTTTTACAAAAGCTCTTTGCCTTCTTATCTCTCTCGTGCCATGCTGCCTTTATATAAAGATTTCCATCTTTCTCATTCTTATTCAAGTTTTATTAATGATGAAGATGCTATAAATTCCAACATGGTATCAGAGCCAATCTGATCAAAGAGTGGGGGCGTTTTTTGATTCTCAAAAGGGGGAAAATTCTAAGTGAAACCCTAAAATCAAAAATTTTCAAATTCATGGCTGGTTCAAGTAGCAGTGGAGAGATTCCAACTCCTATCTTCAGTGGAGTGAATTATGACTTATGGAGGACAAAGTTGAGAACAATTTTTGTATCTTATGATTTGTGGAGCTTGATTGAAGATGGCTATGTGGTACCCCTAAGTACTGTGGCTTTGACAGAGGCTCAGATAAAGGAACTGAAGGAGAACATCAAGAGAGATGCAAAAGCTCTTGGGGTCATCCAAAATGCTATCTCAGATGAAATTTTTCCGAGAATTTCTAACGAGACAGATGCCAAATCAGCTTGGGATGTGCTGGAGAAAGTCTACAGAGGCTCTACTAAGGTAAGGGCAGTCAAACTCCAATCTTTGAGAAGAGATTTTGAGTACATAAGAATGAAAGATGATGAATTGCTAGATGATTACCTGAGTAGATTGTCTGAGATTATTAATCAAATGAAAAGCTATGGTGAAATCTTGTCTGATGAGAGAATAGTTCAGAAGTATCTAATTAGCTTGCCAAGAAAGTATGACAACATAGTTTCAATCATAAAGGAGACTAAGGATTTGTCAACTTTGAGTGTTGAAGAATTGATTGGTTCTCTAAAAGGTTTTGCTCAGAGACTATCTACGCATGACAACAATGATGTAGAAAATGCTTTCCAAACACTTACAGTGAATCCAAAAACTCAAGCTAGTTCAAGTCAAAGCAAAGCCAAGTCCAACAAGAATTGGAAAGGCAAAAACAAAGTATGGGAAGGAAAGGGTAATTTTGAAGAGAATAAAAAGGTTGAGAAGAGTTCATATGCTTCGAAGTGCAAAATTTGTGACAAAGCTCATTCCGGTGAATGTTGGTTTAAGGGAAAAGTGAAATGCCACAAGTGTAACAGATTCGGGCATATGCAAAAGGATTGTACCTACAAAGATAATCAGCTAGCTCACTACACCAAAGCAGAAGATGAAGAAACCAATATGTTTTATGTTGGTCATGATACAACCATCCAAGAAGAAGCTAAAGTTTGGTTTGTGGACAGCGGCTGTAGCAATCATATGACGGCGAACAAGAACATTCTCCATAATGTTGACATTACAAACCCAACCCGAGTGAAGATGGGAAATGGGCAGCTAGTCGATACATTGGGAAGAGGTACTATTGCCGTGCATACGAAGAATGGAAAGATGTTCATCAATGATGTCATGTTAGTTCTTGATTTGAAGCAAAATTTGCTAAGTCTTGGACAACTCATTGAGCATGGCTACTACTTATATTTTGGAGACAATACTTGCAAGATAGATGATAGGAGGAATCGTGAACAACTCTTGGCTAAGATTGAGATGAGGAAGAGTAGAAGTTTTCCTCTTACAATTGAGTATGCAACTCAATCTGCACTCAAGATGGAAGTGCAAGAAGATTCAAAGCTATGGCATAAAAGGCTTGGCCATTTGAATTTACAAAGTCTCAAGATGCTACAAGAAAAAGAAATGGTGCATGGGTTGCCGAGTATCCAAGAAAATGAAGAAATCTATGAAGGGTGTGCACTTGGGAAGCATCATAGAGATTCATTTCCACATGGTAAAGCTTGGAGAGCAAAAGCTCCATTGGAATTGATTCATACAGATGTTTACGGACCCATGAAGACCTCTACTCAAGTGGGAAACAAGTATTTCCTAATCTTTGTGGATGATTATTCCAGGATGACTTGGGTATACTTTCTAAGACATAAATCAGAAGTGTTCTTAATCTTCAAGAAGTTTCAAGCTATGGTTGAGCGACAATCTGGGTATCTAATAAAAGTTCTTAGAAGCGACAGAGGAGGAGAGTACACATCCACAAAATTTGATAAGTTTTGTCAAGATATTGGCTTGGAAAAGCAACTTACTGTCAGCTACACTCCATAACAAAATGAAGTAGCTGAACGAAAAAATAGAACCATAGTCGAAACGGCTAAGGCAATGTTGCATGACAAGGGAATGCCTCAATATTTGTGGGGTGAGGCAGTTAATACAACGGTCTACTTAATGAATAGGCATCTGATAGTGGCGGTTGAAGGTAAGACATCATTTGAGGCATGGAGTGGAAGAAAGCCTTCTGTGAATCACTTAAGAGTGTTTGGGTCAATCTGCTTTGCTTATGTTCCGAAAGAACTAAGACAAAAACTTGATGAGTCACGTGAAAGATGCATTTTCGTAGGCTATGCTTCACACACAAAAGGGTACAGACTCTACAACTTAAAAAAGAAGAAAGTTGTGGTTTGTAGAGATGTTCTCTTTAATGAGAAATCTTCGTGGGATTGGAATCAAGCAACTATCCGAGAGGAATCTGCAATAATCATAATTGAAGAAGAAAATCAACCAAATGAAGAGGAAATTGAGCCGAAAATTCCACAATTGTCACATGAAAATAGTCCTCAAGTTCACTCTCTCACACCTTCGAGTCCAAGTTCAATGCCGGTTCGGTTAAGGAGCTTAAATGAAGTCTATGAAAGCTGTAATTTCTATGTTGAAGAACCGGAAAACATTGATGATGCAGTGAAATAAGAGACATGGAAGGCTGCAATGCAAGAGGAGATCAATGCCATTATGAAAAACAAGACATGGGAACTAGTGGACAGACCTTGTGACAACTCCGTTATTGGAGTGAAGTGGATTTATAAGACTAAGCTCAATCAAGATGGTTCCGTTCAAAGGAAAAAAGCTAGATTGGTAGCAAAGGGTTATTCTCAGAAACCGAGGATTGACTTCCAAGAAACCTTTGTACCGGTAGCTAGGCATGAAACAATCAGAGGCCTTATTTCTGTGGCTGCTTAGAAGGGGTGGTTTCTACACCAACTTGACATCAAGTTGGCTTTCCTAAATGGAGTCCTAAAAGAAGAGGTGTTCGTTGATCAACCTCAAGTATTTGTTCTTAAGGACAAGAGCACAAGGTGTACAAGCTTAAGAAGGCACTTTATGGCCTGAAACAAGCTCCGAGAGCATGGTATGGAGAGATCGACTCATATTTCAATGAAAGGGGATTTCAAAGAAGTGAGAATGAACCTGCCCTCTATGTCAAAACCGAAGGTATTTCATATATCCTTATCGTTTCCTTATATGTTAATGATTTGGTTTATACTGGAAGTAGTGATAAAATGATCTTGAATTTCTAGAATGACATGATGAGGAAATATGAGATGAATGATCTAGGCATGTTGCATTATTTTTTGGGAATTAGTATCATTCAATCAAATGATGGTATCTTTATTACTCAAAAGAAATATGCAAAAACACTTCTAGAAAAATTCAAAATGGTTGGTTGCAAGCCTATTGCAACACCTCTAGTTGTGAATGAAAAGTTTCAAAGAGAAGATGGTGGTGGTGATGCTGATGAATATGTGTATAGAAGCCTAGTTGGGAGTTTGTTGTATTTGACAGTGACTAGACCTGATATTATGTATGTTGCAAGCTTGTTGTCCAGATTTATGCACAAGCCTACTTGCATTCATTATGGAGCTGCAAAGAGGATCCTAAGATACATACAAGGTACACTTGACTTTGGTATTATGTATGAAAGGAATGTTGAGCCCAAATTGTATGGCTTATGTGATAGTGATTGGGGAGGTAGTGTGGATGACTTGAAGAGCACAGCTGGCTATACTTTTACACCAGGGACTGGTGTATTCTCTTGGGCGTTTAAGAAGCAGAAATCAGTTGCACTATCAATGGCAGAGGCTGAGTATGTGTCAGCTTCAATTGCAACTTCTCAAGCAGTGTGGTTGAGAAGAATTATGCAAGATTTTGGTGAGAAACAAGAATCAGCAACTCATATCCTTTGTGACAACAAGTCAGCTATTGCCATGAGCAATAATCCTGTCTGTCATGGTAAATCAAAGCATATTGCTCTGAAGCATCACTACATCAGAGGTGCTGTGGAAGACAAGGAAGTGGAAGTGGTCCACTGCAAGATAGAAGATCAAGTTGCTGATATCTTCACCAAGGCATTACCAAAGGACATATTCATCTACCTAAGAGAACTTTTGGGAATGAAGCAGCAAAGCATTAAGAGGGAGTGTTAAAGTTAATCCTTTGCTTCTGTTTGCTATCTAATTTTGACGTCCTTTTATGTAATTTGTAATGTTTTGGGTCCTTGATCTTTTGCCTCATGTATGGCTTAGATTTGTGTAAAAGGGCTGACTATTGCCGTTTTCAGTTGACTCATTTCCTTATCAGTTGACCTATGTGCTGAGCCATATAAATTAGAAAATATCTCTGAATGAAAAATTAAGCTCTCTGCCTTCTTATCTCTCTCGTGCCCTGTTGCCTTCATATAAAGATTTCTATCTTTCTCATTCTTATTCAAGTTTTATTAATGATGAAGATGCTCTAAATTCCAACACCCTGGTGGAAATGGGCCAGGAGTTTTGGGTGGAAATAGGCCTGGGATCCCTGGTGGTAATAAGCTTGGGATCCTAGGTGGCAGTAGGCCTGGGATATTGGGAAAGTTCGGGAGTAGCGGTGGGGGTGGCACGTGCGCAAATCCGGTTGCAGCGCATGTTGCCATAATTAGCAGTAGCGAAAACATTGCCTGAACATCTCTAGACATCGTTGTCGGAAAAACTTGGCACTCACGTATGTGCTATATCAGTATCAGAAAAAAGGTTAACTAGATTAGTTGTGTCGATGTTGGAGAAGAGATCCAAGGATTTATCCAGTGCTCAGGTGAGTAAGTTACAATGGAATTAAATTTTATTTAGTCTGACTGCAGTTTTTTATTTTTAAGAGCATTACTAGAGCAGTTAACGTTATAACTGTTAATTATAGCAGCAACTATAAGTTACAGAAAATCAGTTCTTCATTGAGATCGTAAATCTGTTCTTCATTCTTCGTTTATCCCTTTAATCTTGGTAACTTGGCACTGGCAGTTGAAAATTACTTACTGCCAGTAGAATAAAAGTTACAAAGTCGATATGTATTGAATAAAAATCTACCAAAGCTTGAGAATATTTTAAATTTTGTCATAGACTTAAAGAGTTGTGAAGTTACTTAACACTTTCACTAAGCAATTTCAAATGAAGGCAGCTTTTGCTTTCTGAGGCTTTCTGGGAAAGCAGCTTTTGCGTTGACTTTCGAATCTCAAAGTATATTCACAATCAAATGAAATTATCCGGTAGTTGCCGAGATTGGCTGCCTGCAGAAGCAACCACAGCAGCAACTAATTACGTGTTCGAATGGATATTCACTCCACTAGCTCGTTTCGCTCCTTTGTTTATTGTGTGAGTCACTTTCACACGTATTTTTTTATCTATGTAAATGAGATCGACCAAACATATTATTTTTCTTTGTTTAGAAGGTTCGGTTCAGTTTTATCTGGTGCCGGAAAAACTGTAGTTATGCTATCGTTTACTTGCAATGCAATTGCACGCAACTTGTTAAGTATTGGATAGTGCAATCCACAAACCCATTTTTACTTAGCACACAACTCTCCCATTTTCGACCGTCGGATCAGAGAGATCAATGACAAAAATTAACAAGGGTGTGTGGGAGGTAAAAATGAGTGTGTGAATAGAAATTTCCTAAGCATTGGTCTGGTTCTTGTGGATAACAAGTCAAGAGAAATGCTAAGAAGACTCAAAAGTGAGACTCCCCATGTAATCTCTGTCACCTCATGTTTTAGGCACAATATTTTATAATGTTAGCACGGAAATTGACGTTAAATTGTGAGGTGACAGAAACTCCATGGAGAGTCCCACTTTGAGAATTTCCTTAGCATTTCTCACAAGTCAAAAATTGGATTTTTGAAATTTGAGTCATTTTCTAGGAAATTTCATGGGCAAATAAATTACTACAAAGAAAAATTACAACCCGATTGCTTTGTCACAAACAATACAAAATCCAGTCGCTGTTACTTGTTCAATTCTGTTACTTGCAATAAAAGCCATCTGCAATTTTTTTGAATATTTATATGTTGCCCCTCACTTATATAACTCCATACAATTTGGAACAGAGAATCAGGTAAGGAAAAAAGGGTAATCGAAACAGTAAAGAGAGAGTTAATGGCAGAGAGTGCAGTAAAGTTTCTGCTCGACAAGGTTGCACCATTTTTTGAAAATGATCTGCAACTTTTGGGAGGGGTTAGGGAAGAAATCGTGTATCTGAGAGGGGAACTGGAGCGCATGACTGCGTTTCTGAGGGTTGCTGATGCTTTTGAAGAGAGTGATGAGGAAGTCAAAGTATGGGTGAAGCAAGTAAGAGACATTGCTCATGATAGCGAAGATGTTCTGGACGAATTTACACTTCTCCAGGCACATGATCATGGGAAGGGGTTATACAGTTCCATCCATAAGTTTTCGTGTTGTATTAAGAACGTGAAATCTCAATACCGAATTGCTGCTGAGTTACAAGGCATCAACTCGAGAATCAGAAAAATCTCGGAGGTTCATAGGAGGCTCAGTCACAAGTTTAATACGGCTGAACAAGGTTCAGGCTCTTCAACTGCAGATCAAATGTGGGGGGACCATCGTGGTGATGCTCTACTATTAGAGAAAACTGATATAGTTGGCATTGTCAAGCCTATAAAGCAGATGGTAGGGTGGCTTGTTAGCGGTGGTTCTGGAAGAGAAGTAGTTTCTGTGGCTGGAATGGGAGGACTGGGGAAGACAACCTTGGCGAAGCAAGTCTATGATGCAGCGGAAGTGAAGAAGCATTTCAAACTAAGCGCTTGGGTCACAGTTACCCAGTCTTTGAGACTCAGGGAACTCCTCGAAGACATGATTCAACAACTCCACAAAGCCATCCGAAGGCCAGTTCCGCAGGGAACAAACAATATGAACAACAATCAATTGAAAACAATGATCAAGGCCTTCCTGCAGAAAAGGAGGTATCTAATTGTTCTCGACGATGTGTGGGACATGGACGGATGGGCCTCTCTGAAGTATGCCTTGCCTAACAATACTTGTGGCAGTCGAGTCATACTAACTACTCGAAAAGCTGATGTAGCCTCGACAACCAGCACAGAATCTGGAGGTAGAGTCTTTAATTTGGAGCCCTTGCCGCAGTTGGAGTCATGGGAGCTTTTATGCAAGAAGACATTCCAGGGGAACTCATGCCCTCCTTATTTAGAGGAAATCGGTAAATCTATCTTAAGAAAGTGTGAGGGGCTGCCCCTTGCTATTGTGGCAGTCAGCGGTGTTTTGGCTACCAAAGACAAGCGCAGGATCGACGAGTGGGATATGGTTGGCCATAGCCTTGGTGCTGAAATGGAGGGCAATGACAAACTCAAGGACTTGAAAAAAGTACTTTCACTCAGCTTTAATGACTTACCTTACTATCTCAAGTCTTGCTTCTTGTACCTGAGCATCTTTCCCGAGGATCATCTAATCGAGCATATGAGACTTGTTCGGTTGTGGATGGCAGAGGGTTTTATTGAAGCAAAACAAGGCAAAACACTAGAAGATGTTGCAGAGGACTACCTCAATGAACTGTTGAATAGAAGCATGATTCAAGTAGCAGAGACAACAACCGATGGAAGGGTCAAAAGCTTTCGTGTCCATGATCTTCTCCGTGAGATTATCACCTCCAAGATAAGAGATCAGAACTTTGCCACAATAGCTAAGGAGCAAAACATACCATGGCCTGATAAAGTCCGACGCCTGTCAATGCATACCTCTTTGCAATACATACAGAAAAACAGGTCCGCTTCTCAACTACGTTCTCTGTTTATGTTCGGAGTTACTGTGAAGCCACTACTGCAAACAATCTTTCCTGGAGGTTTTAGGCTTCTTAGTGTGTTGGATTTGCAAAGCGCACCTCTCAATGTTTTTCCAGTTGAAGCTGTCAACCTTTTCTTCTTGAAGTATTTAAGCTTGAAAGGTACCAGGGTGAAAACCATTCCAAAATTTATAGGGAAGCTTCAGAACTTGGAGACTTTGGATTTGAAGCATTCTCTGGTCACTGAGCTCCCAGTTGAAATTCTGAAGCTTCAACATCTGCGTCATCTTTTAGTATATCGTTATGAATTTGTACCTTACGGAGATTTTCACTCAAAATATGGCCACTCCAAATATGGCTTTAAGGTGCTTGCAAAAATAGGGTCTTTAACTTGCCTTCAAAAGCTTTGTTTCATCGAGGCAAACCAAGATGGAGGTGCCATACTAAGGGAGCTGGGGAAACTAATTCAGTTGAGACGGTTAGGAATTGTACATTTGAGGAAACAAGACGGAAAAGCTCTTTGTTTATCCATTGAAAAGCTGACCAAACTTTGCGCGTTGTCCATAACTTCGGTAGAAGAGGATGAGATCATTGATCTGCAGCACATTTCTTCTCCTCCTCTACTGCTTCAGCGCCTATACTTGCGAGGACGATTGGAGACATTGCCTCATTGGATACCTTCTCTGCACAGCCTTGTCAGGTTATATCTGAAATGGAGTAGGTTAAAGGACAATCCGCTTGTATTCATTCAGCATCTGCCCAACCTAGTACATCTTGAATTATCTCAAGTGTTTGAAGGAGACACATTGTGTTTCGGAGCTGGTGGATATAAGAAGCTCAAACATTTAGGAATTGATAAATTTGATGAGCTTAGATGTATAGAGGTGCAGGAGGGAGCAATGCCGTTCATTGAAAAGCTAAGTATCCAGCGCTGTAAATCGTTAGAGAAGGTGCCATTCGGGATTGAACACCTGAACAAGCTGAAGGTGCTTGAATTCTTTGATATGCCGGAAAAGTTAATCAAGACACTGAGTCCACATGAACAAGGCAATGATTATTGGAAGGTTGTGCATATCCCGGAAGTTTATTTCACCTACTTGAGAGAATCTGGGTGGGAGGTCTACCCTTTGGAGGGTTTGAATGAAGGAGAAAACTTTCCTCAAATCAATTCTCTCATCAAGAGCCACGAACTTGAAAGCCGTTGGAAGTAACGTTTTCACTTCACTTGATCAGTTTGATATTATTAAGGAGATGCTGCATACATTGTCATTACTACAAATACTCTTGTAGATAGTTGCGAATACTCTTTTAAATAATCTTGTTCAGTTTGATATTCGTGTATATATTATATATGTTGATGTCTTGGATTACTCAAGATGTAGAACAAGTAACCAGAATTTGGAATTTCGAAAGGGATTCCAAGAGAGAACAAGAGTTAGGTTTCAAAGTACGAGAAATAGACGAATTTTAGAACTAAAAAACATAAATGGTTTCAAGTTGGTTGAGAAGATGTCAATGACAACTTCTACTATGTTATGAGAGGATGGAAAAGTTTGCCTTTGGGTCAACTGATGATGGGGGCTTGATGATTCCTACCAAAGATATATTAGTGATTCAAGTTGTTGATACTCAATTCTTAGGAGAGCTAAAAGGGTTCAAATTCTGGACAAGTCGAAAACCTAAATTCAAACAAAGACAAAAAAAAAAAAAAAAAAAGGATCTGAACTCGAGGATGAGTTCTTTCTGAGAAGAGGAGTATGATGCAGCCCACGACAATTAATATGGTCTATGTATTAAACATGTTGTGGTGGCTTTCCATCTTTTAAAATCATGTTTTAATTAGATGTCTAGAAACTATAATCTTTAGTATTAAACTAGCAAAAAAGCCCGCACGATGTCGCGGGTTTACAACTCTAGTTCCACATAATTACAACAATGTTTATAATTTTATTCCAATTATACTCATGTGTACCATATCCCTCTACAATTCCCTGCCACCAAAGGGGGTTAATAATTCATTGTGACGCATGCTTTAAGTTCAGGAACTTTTATTCCTTTTTTGTTCTTTAATTATTAAATTTAGAATCCTTAAGCGATACATATCTTATGTTAAGAAGACATCATACAATAACAATGAATGTTTTACACTGCAAGTGGAGCAGCTTTCATTTGCCAATTTCTCATGCAATAATGCAAGCTCCATTGCTGAATTAAAAAAGAGTAGATAAAATTGAACCCAAAAGGCAAAAACCTTCTCTAACAAATAGATACATATAAATAGTCGTTTGGGATATAAATATGGGTGTACCTGGAAGAATAGAGATGCATTGAGTCGGAGAGAGCAAAGAGATATAGTGGAATTTTGGAGGAATACTGGACGATGACAAACTGCGCGGCCAGAGCTGTTGGTGGCGGTGATTCTGCAGCGAAAGATAGTTAGAAAAAAATATTCAATAAATCTTATAGAACTGTAATAATTCAGTCATGAGCTTCAGATCATTGGCATTTCAATTATAAGGATTCATAATTTTAAATTTTAAGATAGAATTAACGGTTTACAAAATTAGAGGCAGCTAATGGCATAGCGTACCGGCTTTAAGTATGCTAAAGTTAGACATAATCTTCAGTATGTAGAGGTGTTTTCTTTTCTGAATTTTTCATGCAACTGTTCACAGCTGGTTTCTACAAATTTTGAAAAGGGGAGCTGTTAGTATGGATGTGTGTTAAATTTATCTCGTAACAATATTACGTATAAGAAAACGAAGTGAATGTGCATATATAATCCATGTTTCCCTCTTTTTTCATCTACTCTATCAGATAAATGTGAGTACTAAATTAGTGCATTTAAATTAAAAAGAGTTGACAGAGGCATAATTGGAGAAAGAAAATGTCTTTATATCAATAAAAATCAAAAGATGCTTCATAATTGGACATAGAAAATGAGGAAAATGATAGGGAAGAAACCAAGAAAGGCCATTAAAATTTTGACAAAGGCATTCCCAGCAAGTAAAAAAACTGAGGCATTCCCAAACAGACAATACAATATACAGTAAAAGGAAAATAATAACTGAGGAGGAAAAATAAAAACCAAAAAATAAAAAAATTGTAAACCTCAGTGGCAACATAGATTGCATAAGAATTAAGCATTTGTTTTCAGGGTTTGAGGGCTCTAGTTTGTTTTCTAATTTGAAGTAAAGAATACTTGAATGAAATGCCAAATAAAAACCCCAAAATCTTACCTATTCACATTTAATGCCAATAACGATGATTAAAATATGATATTGAGAAACATAATACAAAAATGATATCTGATGTTTAAATTGATTGGCCTATCTGATGTTTATTCAGTTCAAGTATCAATTCAAATATCAAATAGTGTTTCAAATATTAGGAAGAGGTCTGTTATGCAATCTGCAATTCAAATATCTGAAATTGGCCTGCTTTTGCAGAAGTGCCCAAAATTCAGTGGTTACTCAATTTCATGTTTGAAAGCCATTTTGTAATTGAAAATCCAAAATTCAGATTCCTTTCCAAGGTCTCAACAACAGTACAACTGACCACAAATCTACAAAAGCAGTTGAACCCCCAACTTTGACCATTTTTCACTTTCAATTCGCATATCATCACTAAATTAAACCATCCAAGTCAAAACATATTAAGAACATTGGTGTAGAGCTGAATCTAAGGTTCTGGAATCACAGATGTATTCCCAAATCAATGTGAAAACAATGAAGCAATGATTACAAAAGGCTACGCTAATTTTTCGATAAACACATTGTATCAAAAGGTTAGATTTATTAACCAAATGTAAAAGGAGATGGTAGAGATCACCGACATTTGTATCAAAAGGTTAAATTTATTAACCAAATTATTAGTACAATTCTTGCATATGTATCTATATCTCCACCTTCATTTAGTGAAAGTGATGTTGGTGGTGGTGTTGGAGAAGGGACGAAGAACAAAGAAAAATCAAAAAAGAAAAATACACAACTAATTCATCAATCAATACCAACTCTCTCATATGAAAAAACCCAAAGTCTCAAAAACTACAGACCATAACAGTTTGATCAAGTGACTAACTGATTACAACAATCAGATGGCCAAATGGAAAACCCAAAATCTTTCTACCTCAAATGCTCATCTGTAACCACACTCCTTACACTCCCTGTCTCTTTCCCCAACCCCTGCTTCACCAAATGACACACCCAAACCTCTCTTCCCACGCCAAGGAGCAACCAAATTCAACTCTAATATAATAAAACTTAAACAAAACTCTAAATCCACCAAAAACAAAGTCTTTATACTTCTAATAGAGTTGCATAGTTTTCTTTCGGAGCGAAAAAGACCCGAATCAACACAAAGTCTCAACCCTCTGCACAGTAACTCACCTGAGTGAGATTCTAAAGCAACAAAAACCCAAGAAAACATGCTCTTGGTTCTAACTTGCTCACACAAACACACATACCACTTATGTATTATACTTCCATATACCCCCACTACAGTAAATTCACTAGACTTAAATCAAATCTAGGGTTTGAGAAACCCTAACAAAACAATTCAAGGACAAATACTAAGACCAAATTTAGCTACTTATACAAAAAATCTCCACTAATCACATAAAAAATTATTCCTAAAAAAATTATATAACTCATGCATGAAAGTAAAAAACACAAAAATTGGTACCTTCGGCTGCTCTGTTCCCCAATTATAGGTTTTATTCAACCACCAAAACCCTAAAACAAAAACCAAAGAAATCAATGAAATTCATGCACCAATTGATCTGAAGCTTCAGTTGAAAATTGAAGTGCTGCAAATACTACAAAAGGAGAATTATTTAACAGAAATTTTGAAAAAGTATATTAAACCCTAAACCCTAAACCGTTATGTAGAAATCAAACAAAAAATCTTGACTTTCCTAGAAAATTTCACTTTTTTCTTTGATTAATTGATTGATTACCCCCTTTCACTCACTCCAATCCTCTAAGAACCCATAATTTTTTCAATCTTTGGATCCTTAGAAATCACCAGATTATAAATTTCTTTGGTAAAGAATTTTTTAAAATCTAAAGCAGGGTAAGCAAATTGCTTACCTTCTGTAAATAAGGTTATGGAAAATACGCGGATGGACTGGTGGTCCGTCACGGTTCTCGCATGTGCTATGGAGCTGGTCGCCGGATTTAGGTGAACTGGTGGATAAGCAATTTGCAGAGTTGGCGGTGGTTTTGTTTGATTGAAACAGGATGAAGGCTATCGAAAATGGAGCACTGAAGCAGGAAGGAAGATGTGGAAAAAAAGAAAAGAAAAAGAGAAACGAAAGATGCTTCCAGCATCTTCCCTAGAAAACCTGATAGCCATGCACACGCAACACACATGACCAAAGGCAAAATGGCCAATTCACTGCACAATCCTACCAAAATCAGAAAACACTGAAGAAAATGAGGGGCAAATCCGTCCGCACACTATAGGTAAACAGTAACCCAAAACTAGGTTTTAGTATATATATAATATGTATCCTATCAATTACAGTAACTTCCCTATTTCAAGGGATCTTTATGTACTCAAAAGGAAGTCAATTTAAGTTGGTTAAAGTTAATTAAGAAGAGAGTGATTTTCTCATTGCTTAAATCAAGTGTTAGGCTTGGTTGTGTTGAGCGAATCCACAATTAGCGACGTCAAGCGATTTCGTTGCACCTAGTTGAGTGATTCCCGGGTTACTATCCCCTGTCTCCTCGAGGCTCCCTTGGCTCCTACTGCATCAAGAACCCAGAAGTTATGATTTTTTAGGTGTTACCACTATTCATAATGTGTTCTAACTAATGGCTCTGAGATCACACTTGGCAGCCACTTGACAACAAGGTTCTAACATAAATAAAACTGATCAAGCAGAGGTCATTTCAACAAATTATTTATCTCACATAATGATCAATTTGTTATAAACTTCATATTTAAGTTTGATTGTGTAAATCCTAGATTAGATTTGATTCTAGTTATTTTTCTCTATTAGGATTTGTATTCTTTGGTGGAGAAGGATTTCTTCCCTCCCTTATTACTATAAATAAAGGCAATGCGTAGGGGGAATAACATATCCTCTACACAACCCTACAAACACATATCTTTCTATATTTTCTCTGTGTCGTCAGCCCCTTCTTCCTGTCCCATTATCAACATGCTCCTATTGCTGCGCTTAGGAATCTGACATGGAAGTTTTTCTGCATCAAACTAATTCATCAATATCATCACGCAATCAGGTTCTTTCAAAACAACAGTTTTTATCTCGATATTTTTGCAGCCCTGATAGCATGAACATTCACCATAATGCATGACCCAACTTTACGTTTTTCGAATTTTAGATTCTACATAAATTGTATATGCATTATATCCATAATTGTTGAATTATGTGAATTGATATTGCCATGAACTGCATCATATATCTGCTCATGCATTATATATTGAATTAATCTGAAAAAAAAATTAAAAAAATGGGTTTCATAAAACCCTAACATCGCCGGCTACATGCCGCGCCGCTGTGCAGAACAGCCAGCACTAGGCCAGCAGCCTGTGTCAGCTTGGTGAGCCCAGTCCAGCCACGAATTACAAGGCTGCAAGCCCACCACCATCCCCATCCTAAACTAACACGCCCTGATCCCGATGTCCGTGGGAGATCGGGATGGCCACTTGCTGGCCGACACTCGAGGGTGATGCAAGCCATTTTTATGAATGCATATGTTGAGAACATGTGAAACATGCATGTAAACTTGTTTATGAATTATAGCAGGATAATAGGATATGACAATTCCAAGCTATCACCATAATATTAATATTCAATTGCCAACAATGAATTGTTATGATAATGTATGACATGTTCAGAGCATACATCTAATTTAGAATACAAGCGGAAGGTGCTAGTAGTCAAAGCAGAGGAGATGGCACAACGTCACTGGTAAGGGAATGCCTCGTAGCTCGGGTCGTAATCCTCTTTCCTATGTCCTGAGAGGGCGCAAAACAAACATGAGTGGACTAAGTTGATATATATAATAATACTAAAACAGTTATCAACATACTAATCCCGAAAGTTTAATGAAAACTCAATAGTATAATATGTAGTAGGGTTTTCCGAAAACCCTAGCATGCCATAAAACCTTTCCAAAACGAATCTCGTATATAGTGTGCTAACTAGTGGTATCATAATCGACCCGAAGGCCCATACATCACCCGACCCAAAGGCCAATATACTAATCTTCAATTGACCCGAAGGCCCCTACATCACCCAACTCGAATGCCAATATAATATCTCCTGACCCGAAGGCCCTTACATCACTCGACCGAAGCCAATATAAGTATCATTGCTCAGAGGTAGAATAGTGACCACTAGATAAGCACAAAACCATTAAAATAGTCTTTCCAAACATAGGTACATATATCTCAAAAACATCTTCATAGTATAAAGTTATCCATCATCTATACTATAAAGAAATGCGCAAAAGCATGTTCATAAGCAGTATAAAATCATCCATCATCTATACTACAAAGAACATGGGTTCGATAAAATATGGTAATTCAAAATATTCTCAGTAAGCATAATATCTCATACAATGTAATCATTAAATCATGCTTTTCATGTATGCATTTCTACTATTAAAACATGCATTTTAGAAGGGGTCCACTCACAAATACTTCGTCGTAGAAGAGTCGTACGAAATAGGAATGACGGATTCGCCGCTAATAATTGCAATATTCTTCATTCATACCCATTCTACATCAGAACGAGGTTTAAATACATCTAAAGATAGTTGTGTTTAAGGTGTAATGGACTTGATGGAAATACATATGTAATGGGCCTAATTAGTTATAACAGAAGCCAATAACTTAGAGTCGCATGGAGAGAGAGAGTTATTTTTTTTGATGAGACCATAAGCTGGTTATTCTCTTAAATGGCACCCAAAACCTACCAACTTAAATGGCACCCAATTACTTTAGGGGTGTAGTCAAATTTGGATTTGAGAGGATTTTAAAAAAATTTTAAAATTCTAGTGTAGTTAATTAAAAAATTTTAAAGGATTTTAGAATCCATTTAAATCTAGGTGTAGTCAATTAAAAGATTTTAAAATCTATTCAATTCTAGATGTAGTCAATTAAAATATTTTAAAATCCATCCAAATCAAAGTGTATTAAAAAAAATTAAAATTTTAGAGGATTTTAATAAGTTATGAATTTTGTGGAATTTGAAAGCAAAAAGTAACCTCACCCGGGGATTTCAAATCCAACCTCACACCTATGATTTCAAATCCTACCACTACAATCCACCGCAATCCATTCAAATTCTTTGAAATCCTCCTATATCCTATCAATTCTATCGTTTTAAAATCTATCACTTACAAATCTGCCGCAGCCTCTCTCTGCCGCTAATCTTGATGTAGAGGTGTTGATGATCGTGGGAAGGGAAGAACAATGGTAAAGCCGGCCTTTTCCATTTCCTTCTCAAACCCTCCTTGCCTCTTCCGTCTCGCAGACCCCGCGAGAACGACGCAAACGGTCTTGCCGCCGTCCTATCCTCCTCTCGCCGCCCGTCTCCCTTCTCTCGCTTATATCGTCTTACTCCACCTTTTGCGTCAGGAAGGCCCATGCGTGGTTTTTTGGGGTGGGGATTTCAGATTTCAAGGGGGGAGAGAGACTGTGCTTCGTTTCGTTTGGGCCGAGCCTCTATGATTCGATCGGATCGAGGTGATGGGGGCAACGCGAGGGGTTGAGGTGGCGTCGGGAAGGTATGTCGTTTTTTTCTTCCCCTTGCTGATGCATAAACCCATCAGTTCCTCTGTAATTCGTTTAGGTTTTCATTATTCTTTTTCGATTTGTTTTGTCAAAATTGAAATGGAATTTTGTGGCTTGATTTTGTATTAGGTTGCGAGAGGGTTCTGTTTTTAGGGTTTTCTGTCCGTCCCTCTCCTTCTCTGCTTCTCTTATTCAGTCTGACGTAGTTTTGCAATTTAGGATTCAGTGCATTTCAATCTTTTTTACTGGAGTATACATACATATAAATGTATAAATTTGTTCAATTTTTCTGTACACAGGGTTGGGTTAATTTGATTCTTGACCTATGGTTGGATATTATATTACAATTGTGGGTTCTATTTTCAGGGGTGGATCAAAAGAGACACCCATCAGAGCTTCCAACAACTCGAAGGTCAGTGATTTCTTCCTTCTCCTCTCTAATTCTGTTTCTGCTATTTCAATTTGTAGGATTTAATTTAGGGTTTTAAGTTGGAAAATTTAATTTAACATTTTCAGTTGCAGAGCGTAGTGTATACAACAGGTAGGGTTGTTAATTTTGATTGCTGGTCTACTAAATGTTTTATAACATGTAAACAGGGAGTAGATATTTTGTATGCCATGGATAGGGAATGGATACGTAATTAGATCAATTGATGGGTGCCTTTGTTTTGGATATCTACATCCAGCAATACCTGGTATTCTGTGTTTTGTTGTTTTAGCTCTGTGTCTTGATCAATTTCATGTTGTTACTGTCTCTTTGGTAATTTGTGATGTTACCTAAGAGCAATATTTTGGTTACTGGTATAGTCATTAGTCAGATGAATCAATCGTCGACAACTTTGAATTTTAGTTCAGTTATTTGATCATGTGGCATTTGTTGCAATGGATTGGAATTTCTACTAGAATCATTATTATTATTATTATATATTTAGGGGTTGGGTAAATTGATTTTAGAGATTTTGTATGTGGTTTCCTCTTCATTCTTCGTTCAGTGAGGGTTTCGGGGATGGGAGGCCATGCCACCTCTAAGATAGAGATAGAGATAGAGATAGAGATAGAGATAGAGCGACAGAGATAGAGATGGAGTTGGGATGGCGGTGGAGCTCATGTCTGGCTTGGACGATGCCCGGTATGACATCCTAATTGCGAAGGACGACTGTGATTGACTGAGAGTGAAGTTCGTCGGCTTCGGCGACGACCATGATGAGGTTTACGAAGTGAGCAAGTTGAGTTCGTTCAACGACATCGACGAGTTCAGGCGGAGGTTCAGGCCTGTGTCCGTACCAGTTCCGGACACGGAGTGCTCCCAGGTGTGTGATTTTGGGGGTTTTGTTTCTCGCAATCTCATCCTTTTAATCGGACTTTTTCCAAATTTTATTGGTTGGTTTTGTGTGTTTTCAAATTCGGTGAAATTTGTGATTTTTCAGTGCTTCAATGGTGTTTTGAAATTATTAATATTTTGGTGTCAATTGAAATTTTCTTTTTTGATTTATGTTTAATCAATTCCAGGGCCTGTTTGGTTGATGAGCAAGTGGAGGAAAAGAAAATATGGACTAAAGTAATAGTTTTGAGAGTGTAGTTGCTGATTATGCTATTGAGACCACAACGTCAAAGTTTTGTACAGAAGAACAGACTCCAAATGTTTGAACTTTTTTGTCAAAAAACATCGAGAGCCAGGACTCAATTTTCTATGAGCTTTTCAATGTTAAAGTAGGATGAGGTGCTCGCATCTTCCAATCAAAACCAAAAATTTATAATTGTGTGTTTTCACATATGGAATTGTTGTTTCTTTATTATTTGTTTTTAAAGTTCTATGCCCTTCACAATTCCAGATTAAGGATTTTCATTTTCTTTAATTTTTTTTAAACGTTAATCCAACGGTCCTACAAAGATATTCATAACTGGAATGAATAAGCAAAGTAATGAATGCAACTGTGAGTTTAAATGATTGAGAAATTCTGGTGGTTATTGGATTGCTTAGGGATCGTAATTGTTGCCCTCTGTTGCCATTTTGGTAGTCATATATGTACAGGTCAACAAATTCTTCCTCTTCGTCAATTTTGCCAACAGTCTCATTCTTTTGATTACAATTTTGCAGATTGTGATGGATGAACACCACTGTCCCAATGGAATCCCCGTTACATGTTTTACCCTCCAATCTATGTATGCGCAAAGTGATGAAGAAAATCTTGAATTTGAATATGATTCAGTGAGCACAAACATTTTGGTAAGATCGTAGTATATGAATCCATTTTCTTAGGCCGTCTTAAAGCTATTTTGGTCCTTCAGATTTCAATAAGGAAACACAACAGGCATATTTTTAGGGACACATCAATTTTCTCTTTGTTATTGTATTTGAGTTCGTAACAAATGCAGGAAGCAATATAATCATATTATTTTTTTGATTGAACAGGCAAATGATTACACCTCGCAGACAGATATCTCATCAGGTATGGAGGATGATGTTTTTCTAATTCTTAAGAACTTTTTTTTTCATGCTTCTGTTTTGGTAGGACTATTGTTTCTTCGTCTCTGGGTGATCCAACCTCTACCAGATTATTTGAGGATTCCATGAGGGAAACTCTATTGCGTTTATGTTCATGATTCATATTTCATATGATCTGACAAATGGTTTTAGCAGTAGTTGTACTTATTATGCTTGGCGTCTAGGTTTAGACTGCCCCTTTGCTTTTATTTTGCTCTTCCTTTCTTTCTTTCCCCTTGCTTCAGAGAGGAGCAAACTAACCTTTTGTTTTTGGTTTTGTGGGGAAATAGATATGAGGGTTGGAAAATGAATCTATTAGCATTTCCACAATTGCTTTTATTTTGTAACTTTTGGGGTTTTGTCTGTGTGCTCGGATGCTGTCTGATTTCAGTCTTTTTTGCTTTCAGGAAACACTGTTGTTCCAATTTTGCAGCTAGATGTCAAGGTGCAAGCGAAGGCTATGCAGGTGTGTTCCTGTTAATTGCAATTTCGTTACATTCTATGTTCAGATATTCTTAATTCCAGCAATTGATTTCATGTAACTGCAATTTCGAAAGGTGCAGATATTCTCATTTGCTAATTTGCTTATCAATCGCCATTTTCCATTGATTAATGCTTATCATCTGCAAACCCCATTGCCCCTGTATCTTAAAGTTTTCCTCTTTCTTCTTTCCCCCTCATTTGGGTGCATATAATTTTGGCTAATTGTCATTTTTTAATTACTTACTGGTACTTTAGTTTACAATCTAGGCCATTCTGTCAATTGCTTTCTCAAATTATTGTATTTGAAGTAAAAAATTATTGGGTTAGTTAGGCTGCTGTATTTGGGGTTAGGGGTGATGTCAGTGTCACAAGAAGATTTGGGTTTGGGGGATGGGTATAGGATTTCAGGGAGAAAAATGGGGAGGATTATTTTCGGGACAAAAGGGGGGATTGAGTGGTCGATTTGATGGGAGAGAAAGAGAGGAGAGCGTGATTTGGGGAAAGAGAGAGAGAGGAGGAGAGCGCGACTTGGGGATTAGGTGAAAACAAAGCAGCTTCGAATCACTCAAATCAAAACTGACTTTTCTGTTACCTGCCTCCTTTGCTTGCTTGCTCCCTTCTCAATCGATGAGTTCTCTCACTATAATTCAGTTCTCTAATTTTTGAATGAAAGTAAAACCAGACGGTGCGAAGCACGGGAAGCTGATGGCAGGAAAGAGAGATTGAATTAGGGAATTCGAACTGATGATATTATTTTGGTGAAGGAGATGGCCACGGCAACGGGAGAGATGACGGTTGAGATGTAGGCAGCAAGGAGTAGGGCTGCAGTTGAGGCTTTGAGTAGGCTCCAGGAAGCAGAGAACAATGTGTGCAAGTTGAAGATATTTTTATTCATTCTTTACTGTTTGATTGATCATTTTCTTTTTTTAAAATTGTTATAGATATTTTGTTCCTTCATTAAAATTGTCATAGATCTTTGTAGGTTGTTTAGTTCACCTCTAGGGTTAGCTGTATGTCTTTGTAAATTAGAGGGTTGTGCTATGTTAATTGCTTTGTTTCTTGGTTGTTTTTTGTCCTTTGCTCCTAAGAAAACTGAAATTAGCCATTTTCGTCATCTAGATTGGATAAATGGTTGAACTGATACCTCCTATTTCTTGATGAGATAGTGTAATATCCCTCGTTTAATTAAGAGTGAAGTGTGATTATAATTGTTTTTATACAAAATTTTAGTCTGCTTAGTTTTTATTTGTTTAGTAGCTTTTAATACCATACTTTTTTATTTTTATTTTATTTTTGTTATTATTATTGTTTGAGGTTACAAATAAGGATTTTTTTTGGGTATAGCAATGAAGTAGTATTTAAAAAAAAATATATATATATATATTTTACAAAAGAAAGGAAAAGAACGTTCTTTCACGTTCTTCCTTTCTGTGCGAGGGAAACAAAGAAGCTGGAGGAGGTGGCTCTTCGATAGCTTTGGGAAAAAAAAAAAAATTCTTCTTTCTTCATACTCAAATCGGATAGAGATTAGGAAATCTTGTAATAGGTGGAGATTTGATTGATCAAAGTAGTGTGTTATAGAGTTGTTCATCTCCTATTGCACCAAGGAGTGTGTTCGGCAGAGGATGAACTGAGAAGAGACACAGAGGTCTATGAGCAGGAGGTGGATGGCCTAGGAAGCTAGGTTTTCATCATGGCTCTGATAGAATTGAGTAGGATTAGAGAAACTATAAAAGGGGTTGCAGAGAAGTGGGAAAACATCAGAAATAGAAAAGGGGTAGAGAAATTGAGAGTTAGAGAACGTGACTGTGAAGGAAGGATTCAGAGATTTGAAGGGTAACTTTCTTGTTTCTGATTATTTTGATTTTTCGAATTTAATTTCCTTAAGTTGAATTGAAACTGCCATGATATATTTGGAGTTTTGAGTTTTATTGAGGGTTTTCTATCATTCAATGAACCAATCTGAACATGAATTAGAGTTGGGTAATTCGGATTGGGTGTGTAGATCAAATTTCTTGATCAAGGGTTTGGCTCAAAAGGTCAATTTCTTGTTAATTTTGAGTCATGTTATATTTGGGTGTTGTATACATGACTTCTGGACTACCTGGAAGTATTTCGGGTTTTGTTATATGAATTGGAAGTGTACTGTTATGTAAGTTGCAGAAAATTGATTTCTTTGCAGAGAAAACTCAAGTTTCGAGTAGCCTTATTTTGCTCTTAATTTATAGGTCTTTATGTGCTCCTTTGGAGAAAACTTCTAGGCCTCGTTTGGCACGACGTATAAGATCACCGGATAGTACTAATAATACGGAGCGGATGTTTGGTGAGCTTCGTATTAAATAAGCACCGGATTATTTAATCCGGCCCCACTTGTTTTATCCCCTTAACACCCGCTTGTTTATCCCATCCCAAACCTCTGTATTATTAGTCGGGTGCATCTCTCTCGCTCACACTGGCTCACTTCGTCCCTCTCTCACTCATTCTCCTTCAACTCTCTCACATCGCTTGCTATCTCTCGTCTACTTCCAAGTTCGTCTTCGTCGCCATCTTTTTATTCTCTCTCTCTCTCTTCCTCCCTCCTTTGCACACACCTATATTCGCCTTCGATTTCTGACAACAAAACTTTCCATGGGTTGAAAGAGGAAGATGATGATTCAAATTCTTCCGATCTGGGCTTCGACGACGAGGAAGGGAGCTAGGCTCCGATGAGGAGGGGGATAGCAATTTGGATCTGGGCTCAAACGAGGAGGGGGATAGGAATTCGAATATAGGCTCTGAGTTCTCGACCTTGGCTGCTACTCCTTTGGAATCGGTCGGCGAGGGTGGGATTGATGCGCGGGGAAGATGGTGAAGAAGGAAGATGAAGAGTCTTGGGTTTTTCTTCCTTTTTTTTTTTTTTTTTTTTAAAATTTTAACAACAATTATTGTGAATTTAAAAAAAAAAATTATTATAGTCCGACGTATTATCCGATGCATAAATTAATCCGATACAATACCAAACGCCCGACTAATTTAGTTAGTACTATCCGACGACTATTTATCCTATCCGACTGAAATAGACAGTACAGTACGAGCTGCCAAACAAGGCCCTAGTGTTTTGAAAATACATATGTCCACGATCGTAACCCGATTGTTTTCACTCAGTTCCGTTGAGTTTTGGTTGATCAAAACCTTATTTAAACTTGGGTCGCGAGCTGCCAAACAGCAGCAGAAAACTGGGTTTCGAGTTTCAAGACTCCATTTGTCTTTTGGCATAACTTCCAATTTAGAGTTCCGTTTTCTACGAACTTTATATGCTTTAAAGTACAGAACACAAACTTCAAAACCCATGTAATATTACACGATTTGGTTTAGTTTTGAATGTTCGAAAAGGAGCCTAAACTTGGTTCAATAGTGCTGTTTTTTCTGCAGATTTTGTGGAGATGCAAAATACTGTTTTTACCACACCTAATTTCTTTTCCAGATTCCTTTCTAATCTTCTTTGCTTTATTTGAGTGACATTATTTGAGTTATAAGATTCCAGAATTTATGTACTTTCTTTAGATAACATTAATTTTGTGATTAAACACTTAGTTTGGTTTCTAATATGTGTTACTTGTATTTATACTTTTGGTTGTACTTTTGTGTTCCGATTAGGTTCTTCAGAGGAACAAAATTAATCGAATTCAAGGTAGGGGGTTCTATATATACATTAATTCAATTATTGCTTACTTAAGTACACATACCAGTTTGATATACATATTGAATTCAAATTGAATATGAATATTGTTTCTGAAAGTTATTTGAGTATAAATGTTTGAAATGCAATTTAGATCCATGATGTGGGAGTAAAGTTGGATTGTCGGAAAGAACTTCGGGAATTTAAGGTAGTGACTATTAGTTTTTGTGTAGTTGAGCCAAACTCTTAGTAGGTACCAGGTCTCAGGTGAGCCCACAGTGCACAGATTCTTTAAGGGTCGTTCGGGACTGGAGACGAAGAGTTTAGGAAAGACGACTAACAAAAAGGGGAGTTCGGGGATGTTTGGGGATGGGGGTTGGTTCATATATCTAAACACTCAGGATCAAGTGGTATAAGTATGGAATGGGACGTACAAGGTCTGGGTGTTGAGTTATGTGGATTAACGGGTATAGTTAAGGCATTTGCATTACATTCTTATGCATCATTCTGATTATGGTTTTAATTCTGCTATGTTAATTATACTCTATTGTTTTAGTAATAAAGGTATATGTCCCTACCGAGCTTTTTAAGCTCACCCTAACTAAATTTTGCAGGTACAGAACCAGAAACCTAAAAGTCTGCTTGCTGTCTGTTGTGTAACTATGTATAAAGAAATAAAAAGATGAGCTTGTTGGCTTTTGCTCTCTTGTTTGAATAAAGAACTACTTTTGTGTGAATTCTGAGTAGTTCATAAGTTGTAATTTTGGTTGAAACTTTCAATAATGATATGTTGTTCAGTTGAAATTTATTCCAAGCGAGTTATACATGCTTTTATTTCATGTCACATTCTTAATTATATTAGTTAAGCTTATAATTAAGGTGTGATTCACGTTCTGAACCAAGGTTTACGTTAATCCTTGGGTTGGGGCGTGACAGATAGTCTACCAAAAGGTTATGGAGTTCAATGTAGGCGAGTACAATTTTTTCATACGTAGGTATTCCTCATATTGGTTTAAGGTACTAAGTCTGAATCAGGAGACGTTTTCTGATGAAGAAAACATCAACAGTGTATGGATGAGTTTATTGTTTTTAATTCATTGTTTACTGTTTGATTTGCCATCTGCTTTCTTCAAATTGTCATAGATATTTTTTTTCCTTCTTTAAAGTTGTCATAGATTTGTTTAGGTTGTTTAGTTCATCGGCAGTCTATTGTTTTTCCTGGTAGAAAGGTCCAGTCTTGCTGTATCCTCCGATTCACTCCAGTCTGTCTCTGTCTTTGTGATTCTGGGTTCTGTTCTGCCATTTTTGCTTCTCAAAGAAACCTAATTGCAGGTTCCTTTTCCATTTCCAAGCTTCTGTTATGCTTTGTGCTGCTGTATTTTCTATTTTTAATGAGGCTCGATTGAAATATGCATGAGTTTGATTGAAATATGCATCAACTTGACTGATTATGCTGCTGTATTTTGAAGAATAGCAACTTTAATAGGTCTTAAGTGTCTAATTCATTGAACTATTGCATATATTGTGAGGTATTTAACTTTTCCATTGTTTTTCATGTTGAAGATATAGATTTTCATTCTGTAGCTGGAGTTAACTTTCCTTTTAAGTGAGGTATTTAATTTTTTTTTGTTTCGTCAGCAGATCATTTGTTCATATTTTTCATTGCAACCTTTTATGTGTATAAATATGCATGTGATTTTTTTTTCCAGGAAAAGAATTGCAGAAAGGGAAGGTACTTGCCACCAAGGTGCGTTTCGTTTGGGTTTCTAATGGCTAGAAAATTAGAATTAATAATTGCAAGCGAATTTTCCCGAGAAACAATCAGATTATTGGATCCAAGTTGCTAATTGTTTTAATTTTGTATAGGCTGCAATAAAACCTGCACCCACAACTGGAGGAGTCAAGAACCCTGACCGCTACCGCCCTGGAACTGTCGCTCTTCGGTGAGTTTTCAACACAATGTAGTTCAAATCCTTTGAATCATGTTCTTGAATTTTACTATATTGCATTTCGTTATCTGAACTCTGTTCTTTCAATCTGGTTACCTGAATCGTGCCTAATATTTGCTGTGGCCGGTGGCGGCTGGCTGGTGTGATTTGGGACTATTTTTAGTTAATGGGAGACATGGCACAAAGGTGTGGGGCAATGAAGTCAAGTGGGATTAGGAATTTAGGGTAGTAGAGTTTTAGCTAATTTATGGGATTAAGCGTTCTCAGGTATGTATGTATGTATGGATGTGTGATCTGAATAATATAAACTAGGGTTTTTCGGTTAGTGTCCAATTAGTGAAGAAAGGATGATTCTTTTTGTTATGATGCATATTTAAGCTGTAAACATCTGAAAAGCTGTTTAATTGAATTTGTCTATACGTAGCTCAGCCGAAGCTATCTATGTCGTAGTTTAAAGTATTTGTATTGGTAATTAGGTGTTTAAGTTGCACAAATGAGTTGCCCCAATATCTTTTGTGTGCAATTTGGTGTAGAAATGTGGGTTTTGATGTTTTGGCAGGCATTGGAAAAAAAATGAAATTGGTTTTCGCTCAATGCATAGTTAATCTTAAAATACGGTTTATTAAATTGGGGTTATGATATATGGGTGGTAGCAAATTAGCAACGTCGACTCCTGCAAGGAAGAGGCTGATGAGAGACTTCAAGAGGCTGCAACAGGACCCGTCTGCAGGGTTAGCGGGGCGCCCCAGGAAAGCTTGTTATATTGGGGTAAGTTGGAAAAATGCAGTGCATAAAAGAAATCTACCGCTGTTTTCTCTTCTATTATGCAACATTAATATTTCACTTTTTTCGGTAGGAGACGTAGTAAGTTGGAAAAATGCTTATATTTCTTATTTTTGGATCTCATTGTTTCTTGAGTAGTTTTCTGGAAGGAAGAAACGATGGGCATTTGTAAGTCATATCAATTTTCAATTTTTATTTTTCTTGCTTTTATTTTAGTTTCTTATTACTAATTTTAATTTTGGGTGTATTTGTCAAGGCTGGTTCAATTTTAAGTAATATTTATGGTGTAGATTGGGAAAACAAACTTGAGGTATTAATTTTTCAGAGATAGTTTATGCTTGAAATTAGCATTGTTTTTATATCTTCCAGCATTCTGTTTTCTTGGCGTTACTATGTGCTTGAAAACTTGCTGAAACAACAATGGAACATTTTTGTTTTGTTTTTTGTTTACTGCTGAAACAGGTGCCAGGCCTACAGGCCATATATTTTGCCACCTTAACTGCAAGGGCAAAATATGTGTGGACTGCATCTTGCTTCTGTTTCTTACGGAAATAGGCGTCCTGCATTTTTTTTTCTTTGAACATTAGTGCTTGAAAGCTTAGCTGCTGAAACAAAAACGGAACACTTATAATGTTTTTTGTTAACTACTAAAATAGGCGGGTGGCCTTCAGGACATATATTTTGCCATCTCAACTTCAGAGGCAATATATGTGAACTGCATGTTGCTTCTGTATCTTATGGAAACAGAGGATTTTTTGTAACCACTTCTTTTGTAATCAAGAATGTTCAACTTCATCCTGTTAATTGTACAATGTCTTTTCATATCAGCTATGTTGAATGTATATAAAAACCAAGCTGTTTATCTTACCGACCCCTTTCGCTCATCTATTCTTTTGTTCATTCATGATTATGTTTAAATTATTCAGGTTAAATGTGTTTTATTCATGTAGTTAAGGCTGGTGCACTCAAATCCCGCAGCAACGTGCGGGCATATTTTCTAGTGTAAACAAAAGAAGAACCCTACACGGCGATGCCTAATCGAAACCAAAGATCTATTAGAGCTTGAGAATATATTGGTTTTTGTCAGACTTGGCCCCAGTTTGAGGTTGAGGTGATTTTAAAAAAAGCTGCTATGAAAAAAAGTTGGGAGAGTTTTTGGTGTTTGGTAAACATTCAGCTTCAGCTTTTTTTCACAGTTTTGGGTGAAAAAGAGCCAAAAACAAGAAGCTGCAAAACCTAGCTTTGAAAAACCAGCTTTTTTTCACATCTGTTTTACATAAAAGTTTGCCAAACACTATAATACTGTTTTTTTTTCTTTTCAAAAGCACTTTTACAAAAAAGTTTACCAAACATTCTGCTGCTTTATTTCACAGCTGCTTATTCTCACAGCACAGCAGAAGCAGCTTTTTTTCAAAGCACAGCAATACCAAACCAGCCCTTAAATAGTTAGGAAATTACTTACAGCTTTTGCTTTGACTTTGTAAACCAAGGAGCGAAATGAGCTAGGGGAATGAATATTCATTCGAACGAATAATTAGATGGTGCTGTGGTTGCTTCTGCAGGCGGCCGATCTCAGCAACTACCGGATGATTTCATTTGGTTGTGAGTATTTTGAGACTAGAAAGTCAGGCAAAGCAAAGCCTACTAAGCAATTTCGGGTGCCATTTGATTGTGAGTATTTTGAGATTAGAAAGTCAAGTCAAAGCAAAACCTACTCGGCAATTTCATATGAAAGCAGCTTTTGCTTTGACATTCTAATCTCAAAATACTCACAATCAAATGAAATCATCTGGTAGTTGCTGAGATCGGCCGCCTGCAGAAGCAACCACAGCAGCATCTAATTACTCGTTCGAATGAATATTCATTCCCCTAGCTTGTTTCGCTCCTCTGTTTATTGTGTGTCACTTTCACGTGTGTGTGTGTGTACATACATATATATTTTCATCTATGTAGATTAGATCGACCAAATAAATTATTTACTTGCAATTGCACGCAATGTGCGCATTTGTCGGAAAAATGATCTTGGTTCTTGCGGATAACAAGTCAAAGAATTGGATTTTTGAAATTTTGAGTCATTTTCTCTGAAATTTCATGGATTTCATTGGACAATTTGACTCTTGGAAAATAGTACAACCCGATTGTTCTGTCACAAATAATTCAAAATCCAGTCGCTGTTACTTGTTCAATTCAGTTACTTGCACTAAAAGGCATCTGCAGTTTTTTTTTTTTGAATATTTATATGTTGCCCCTCACTTATATAACTCCATACATTTTGGAACATTGAAAATCAGTTCAGGAAAAAAGGGTAATCGAAATAGTAAAGAGAGAGTTAATGGCAGAGAGTGCAGTACATTTTCTTCTGCACAAGGTTGCACCACTTTTTGAAAATGATCTGCAAATTTTGGGAGGGGTTAGGGAAGAAACCGTGTATCTGAGAGGGGAACTGGAGCGCATGACCGCATTTCTGAGGGTTGCTGATGCTTTTGAAGAGAGTGATGAGGAAGTCAAAGTATGGGTGAAGCAAGTAAGAGACATTGCTCATGATAGCGAAGATATTCTCGACGAATTTACACTTCTCCAGGCACATAATCATGCGAAGGGATTATACAGTTCCATCCATAGGTTTTCGTGTTGCATTAAGAACATGAAATCTCAATACCGAATTTCTACTGAGTTACAAGGCATCAACTCGAGAATCAGAAAGATTTCGGAGGTTCATAGGAGACTACGTCACAAGTTTAACATGGCTGAACAAGGTTCAGGCTCTTCAACTGCAGGCCAAACGTGGGAGGACCATCGCAGTGATGCTCTACTATTAGAGAAAACTGATACAGTTGGCATTGACGAGCCTATAAAGCAGGTGGTAGGGTGGCTTGTCACCGGTGGTTCTGGACGAGAAGTAGTTTCTGTGGCTGGAATGGGTGGACTAGGGAAGACAACCTTGGCGAAGCAAGTCTATGATGCAGCAGAAGTGAAGCAGCATTTCAAAGTAAGAGCTTGGATCACGGTTACTCAGTCCTTCAAACTCGGGGAACTCCTAGTAGACATGATTCAACAACTCCACAAAGCCATCCGAAGGCCAGTTCCAGAAGGAACGAAAAACATGAACAAAAATCAATTGAAAACAATAATCAAGGACTTCCTGCAGAAAAGGAGGTACCTAATTGTTCTTGACGATGTGTGGGACATGTACGGATGGGCCTCTCTGAAGTATGCCGTGCCTAACAATACTTGTGGTAGCCGAGTCATACTAACTACTCGAAAAGCTGATGTAGCCTCAACAACCAGCAAAGAATCTGGAGGCAGAGTCTTTAATATGGAGCCCTTGCCTCAGTTGGAGTCATGGGAACTTCTATGCAAGAAGACATTCCAGGGGAACTCATGCCCTCCGCATTTAGAGGAATTCAGTAAATCTATCTTAAGAAAGTGCGAGGGGCTGCCCCTTGCGATTGTGGCAGTCAGCGGTGTTTTGGCTACAAAGGACAAGGGCAGGATGGACGAGTGGGATATGGTTGGCCATAGCCTTGGTGCTGAAATGGAGGGCAATGGCAAACTCAAGGACTTGAAAAAAGTACTTTCACTCAGCTTTAATGACTTACCTTTCTATCTCAAGTCTTGCTTCTTGTACCTGAGCATCTTTCCTGAGGATCATCTAATCGAGCGTATGAGACTTGTTCGGTTATGGATGGCAGAAGGTTTTATCGAAGCTAAACAAGGCAAAACACTAGAAGATGTTGCAGAGGACTACCTCAATGAACTGTTGAATAGAAGCATGATTCAAGCAGCAGAGACAACATCCGATGGAAGGGTCAAAAGCTTTCGTGTCCATTATCTTTTCCGTGAGATTATCACCTCTAAGATAAGAGATCAGAACTTTGTCACAGTAGCGAAAGAGCAAAACATACCATGGCCTAATAAAGTCCGACGCCTGTCAATGCACACCTCTTTGCAATACATACAGAAAAACAGGTCCGCTTCTCAACTACGTTCTCTGTTTATGTTCGGAGTCACCGAGAGTCCACTACTGCAAACAATTTTTCCTGGAGGTTTTAGGCTTCTTAACGTGTTAGATTTGCAAAGCTCAACTCTAAATGTTTTTCCAGTTGATGTTGTCAACCTTTTCTTTTTGAAGTATTTAAGCTTGAAAGGTACCAGGGTGAAAACCATTCCGAGATTTATAGGGAAGCTTCAGAACCTGGAGACTTTGGATCTGAAGCATTCTCTGGTCACTGAACTCCCAGTTGAAATTCTGAAGCTTCAACATCTACGTCATCTTTTAGTATATCGTTATGAATTTATACCTAACGGATTTCTTCATTCAAAATATGGCTTTAAGGTGCTTCCAAACATCGGGGCTTTAACTTGCCTTCAAAAGCTTTGTTTCATCAAGGCAAACCAAGATGGAGGTGCCATTTTAAGGGAGCTGGGGAAACTAATTCAGTTGAGACGGTTAGGCATTGTACATATGAGGAAACAAGATGGAAAGGCTCTTTGTTCATCCATTGAAAAGCTGACCAAACTTCACGCGTTGTCCATAACTTCGGTAGAAGAGGATGAGATCATTGATCTGCAGCACATTTCTTCTCCCCCTCTCCTGCTTCAGCGCCTATACTTGCGAGGACGATTGGATACATTGCCTCACTGGATACCTTCTCTGCACAGCCTTGTCAGGTTACATCTGAAATGGAGTAGGTTAAAGGACAATCCGCTTGTATTCCTTCAGTATCTGCCTATCCTAGTGCATCTCGTACTATCTAGGGTCTTTGAAGGAGACACATTGTGTTTTGGAGCTGGAGGATTTAAGAAGCTCAAACATTTAGGCATTGGTGAATTTGATGAGCTTAGATGTATAGAGGTGCAGGTGGGAGCAATGCCGTCCGTTGAAAAGCTAAGTATCCGGCACTGTAAGTCGTTAGAGAAGGTGCCATCCGGGATTGAACACCTGAACAAGCTGAAGGTGCTTGAATTATTTAATATGCCGGAAAAGTTAGTCAAGACACTGAGTCCACACGAACAAGGCAACGATTATTGGAAGATTGCGCATGTCCCGGAAGTTTATTTCACCAATTTGAGAGAGTCTCGGCGGAGGTCTACCCTTTGGAGGGTTTGAATGAAGGAGAAAGCTTTCCTCAAATCACTTCTCCCATGAAGAGCCACTAACTTGAAACTCATTGGAAGTAATGTTTTACTTCACCTGATCAGTTTGATATTACTGAGGAGATGCTGCATACATTGTAATTACTGTAAATATTCTTATAGATAGTTGCAAATACTCTTGTAAATAATCTTGTTCAGTTTGATATTCATGTATATATTATGTATGTTGATGTCTTGGATTACTCGTGATGTAGAACAAGTAACCAGAATTTGGAATTTCGAAAGGGATTCCAAAAGAGAACAAGAGTTAGGTTTCAAAGTACGAGAAATAGAGGACCTTTAGAACTAAAAGACACAAATGGTTTCAAGTTGGTTGAGAAGATGTCATTGACAACTTCTACTATGTTATGAGAGGATGGAAAAGTTCTTTCTATACCATGAACGCGTATAAAGCTCTTCTCACATGTATCCAACGTCTCACATAGTAGTCACGTTACCAATTATTGTGAGAAAGACGAAATCAATACTCATACCTTTGGGGATTACAAAAACATAAGTGAATCCCAGATTGTGTCATAAAATAGTGTATGCATTCAAGAACTCTATAAAATTATCTTATCAGACATCACTTGAGCTACAAAATATGGGAAGATTAGAAATTTCAAATTTGGAAGATGAGGGATGCGTAACTCTACAGTTTTGGTAATGTGAAGCCACAAAATCTTAAATTTCCATTGGAAAGAGGACATAGGAAATATATGCGAAATTTTCCCATTGATGGCAGCACAGTTGTTCTTGGGCAAAAGGAAGAAGAAAGGACTTAAGTTAAGTCAGCGCAACTTGCCTATCTTGCCACTGTTTTATAGAACGCACAAAGACTCCCCTATTATTCATCCCATGAACAACACGTAATGGGTAGGAGATATGAAAGGGGAACCCACAAGTTCTGATTCTTTAGGTGTTCCCACTATTCATAAGATATGTTCTACCTAATGGCAGTGAAATCACACTTGGTAGCCACTTGACAACAAGGTTCTCACATAAAAATTGACTATCCAATTTTCATTTTTTTTCTCGAGAAACATTAAATTCGGAATTTATACTGCGAAATTGTCAATTTTCCACCTTAACTTGAAAGAGAGAGACTTGTAGCTTAGTTGGTTAAAAGCATTCATCTTTGTAACCAAGGTCAGGAGTTATTACCCCCTCCCCCACTATCTTGTGTATCACCTATCCAAACAAAAAACTTGAGAAAGAGAGAGAGAGAGAGAGAGAGTTATTTTTTAATGAGACCATAAGCTGGTTATTCTCTTCGTTAATGAGATCCCTCATACAAATCACAATCCTGAAGGTTAAACCCTCCAAAACCTACCAACTTAAATGGCACCCAATGTAAACTAAAGAAGAACTCTGCACGGCTATGCCTAATCGAAACCAAGATCTACTTATTTCCTGTGAAAATTATCATCTCAACCGCCTACTTGGTTACTACTGCTTTGATCCAGCTGGTTTAGGAGCAGCAGCAGCACAGCTGCTCTTGAGGAATGCAGGAATGGAAGGAAACAACGGGAACAACTTCCGCAAGCAAGTCTCATCAACTTCGACGAAGGCCTTGCAACAAGCAGGGCCTAGTGCAAATTTACCAGTCAAGATTGTGGTATAAATTTCAGATGCACACCCTGGAATATTCTGAAGTGAAGACCAGCACTTTGCTACCTCACTTGGGGTTCCCGACGGAGACAGCCCTGGAATCCGCGGAGGGAATAGGCCGGGAATGCCGGGTGGCAGCAGGCTTGGGGCCCCTGGCGGGAATAGGCTTGGGATGGTCAGGAAGGGCCGTGGTGGCGCATCCGCCAGCCCGGTTGCTGCACATGTTGCCAATAGGAGTAGTGAAAGTAATGCTTGAGCTTGTCTAGACATGGCTATTGGGAACCTTGGAACTTCTCTTTTGTGCTATCCCAGAAAAAGGTTTTGGCAGATTGGACGTGTTGATGTTGGAGAAGAAAGAGGGTAAGGATTTATATAGAAATTTTGATGCTCGGGGAGTAGGTTACAAATGGAATTAAATCTTCTATGTTTTGATGTGCATTAGTACTATAGCAAACCGTTAACTGTTGGGCAGGTTCTGAAATTTATGTCATTCATTCTTTCATACTAAATTACCAGTAAATGCTCTTAAGCTTGTCTCATTTGTACCAATATGGTTTAGTATTAATACATAGATATATACACGTTATGACATGAGTTAATTGGTAACACCATGCGACAATGTGATTGTCACATAAAAAATTTCTCGTGGTTCGTATGAAAGTCCTGAACTTTCTAATGGATGGGTTCCATATGCAAATAGAACTATTTTTTAATTAATCTGAATCTGATATACAAATCAAACCATTACTTGAACCATATACCTTAAAATGTTGTCTTCCTACGGAATGTCTTAACTCCGCGCGCTTCAAAAATGTTGCGTTCCTAAGGGATGTCTTTACTCCGCGCACTGCTCATATGTTTCATAAGCAAAAAGAGAGTGATGACTAAACAAAGGGTTAGCTGAGTAGTGATGGGCAATTACATAAAAAATAGATAAGTAGAATATTGGTAATCCTTTTGTTAGATATCTGACATGTTATATTAATTCGAGCGGAATGTTAATTTATCACAACAAATTCAAATAAAAGTTGTATAATTTTATACTCCAAATGCACCAAACTCCGAATGTTAATAACTTAATATAATCTCCTTATCTAGTTTTATTATGATCAAACTCACACCATAAATAGTAACTTAATTTCCTTATGATTTTCTCTTGAGGATGACATCCACACTGTAAGAAAGAAATCTTAGCATCCTAGTGCTTGTGCTAGCCACCACCTTCCTTCATTTGGTTTTTGTGCATATGCAAGTCATGGAGTGATTGGATTAACACCTGGAGCTTTATTACGATGCATTGGATTAACACCTGGAGCTTTATTACGATGCACAAGATTAGGAATGTCACAAAACATGTTTATGTCTCTCTACTTTGCCTCAACAACTAAATGAAACAACTACGATCACGACCCATGGTGTTAAACATGCAACAGGCATTGCAGATCAATAAACTGGGGGGTTCCCGCATATAAACTTCCTCACTCAAAGAACCATGTAGAAACACATTTTGAACATCAAGTTGATTAATAGGCCAATTAAAATGGATATCAACTGATTAAATTAACCTGACACTAGCATGATTAACAACCGGACTGAATGTCTCACCATAATCTAAGCACTCTAGTTGATGAAAGCCATTATCCGCTAACCGAGCCTTTGCGCTCAATGAACTATCACAGCGACATTTGATTTTGTAAACCTATTTATTGGGAAGAATATTCATGTAGTGTTGAAAAGGAACCAAAACCATTAAGTTGTAAAGCGTTGAAATCTTTTGCCATTGCCTTCCGCCATTTTCAAAATTTATTAGCTTGACTGAAACATGCAGGCTCAACCAAATCATTATCAATAGAACGTAGCTATACAAGCATATTTAGGATTGGATTTTTGAATGCCGGCCTTGGATCTTATAACCATAGAATGAGATGAGTCACTTACGTCGAGAGTAGATGGAACTTGTAACCATACATTCCAGGTTTCCTTTTCTTTTAATTTCTTTGAAAAGTAATTGAATCTAAACTCAATAAAATGATTTCCTCCAGTATTACTTGAGCTACGGGTTTAGGGCCTAGGGTCCCTCACGGTATTCCAGCATCCTAAAACCTTTTACTTGGTACCTCGTCCTCGGTACCGCTTAAATAGCACCTGGGGTCCTGGCACCAAACCAAACCATGTCCAATGAGAGATATAGATACAGCTAAATCCTACATTCACCAAAATCACAGCTAATACATTATGGCCTTATTTGTTTTACCTCCTTAGTTAGGATTAGCTAGGATTGAACTAGCTAAGAGTAATATCACATGCTGCCACTTAGTATACAGTCCAGTGGTATTCATCTTCACTTGTATGTGAGAGGTCTTAGGTTTGATTCTCGCTAAATGCGAATTTGAACTACATTATTGCTAGCCCATTGTGAGATATAAGCTCATCCCCTTGCCCTTAGTGTAGATAACATCGTTTGTTCAAAAAAGAAAAAAAAAGACTAATATCCCATGTTTGGTATGGCTATGGACTCAGTTAAATGAGATTAGCCAGGACTCATGTGGACGCCGGGCCCCATTAAGTCGTCAAAATTAGTCCCACGCGAAAGCAAGGGATTACTAAGGGCTGGTTTGGTATTGCTGTGCTTTGAAAAAAAGCTGCTTCTGCTGTGCTGTGAGAATAAGCAGCTGTGAAATAAAGCAGTAGAGTGTTTGGTAAACTTTTTTGTAAAAGTGCTTTTGAAAAAAAAAAAGCAGTATTATAGTGTTTGGTAAACTTTTATGTAAAACAGATGTGAAAAAAAGCCGGTTTTTCAAAGCTGGGTTTTGCAGCTTCTTGTTTTTGGCTTTTTTTAACCCAAAACTGTGAAAAAAAGCTGAAGCTGAACGTTTACCAAACACCAAAAACTGTCCCAGCTTTTTTTCACAGCAGCTTTTTTTAAAATCACCTCAACCCCAAACTGGGGCTAAGAACCTCGCTACGCTGCCTTCTTTTACTACGCTGCCTCCTTCGTGTGAACTGGTGAGAGCGAGCTGTTTGTTGAAGATCAACACCAGCTCAATTGGTGTTTGGATTCTAAAGAACTCTAGCAATAGCCGGTGCCTAGAAATATATCTAAGCTAAAATATCTTCGTAGAAAGAACTACAAAAATAGTAAAATGACATGCCCAAGTCGGTGGGCAGTGTGTGAGTCGGTGCAGTGCATAATCAATGCACTAGAAAGTTCTAGTGATAGTAAAAGTCGGCAAACCTCCCTATAAATATGTATGTGTGCTGTTAAGAACCAAGAAGAAGTAAGAGAGCAAACCAAGAGAGATAAGTAAGAGAGTGAGAAGCCTTGTATGTGAATAGTTTTGTGAAGAGTGTGAGTGGTCTAGAGTGTGTCTCTAAAAAGAAAGAGAGTCATAGCTTCTAAGTTGAGTCCTTGATAGTTGTTGTGTTGTAATATTTTGTAAGTGTAATATGAGTAATTTGTTTACTTATTTTGTGAGTGTAATACAAATGGATACTAAATTCAAATAGTTTTAATGCAGTTTTATGTGTTTTGATTTGATGAGCTTTTGTATTAGAGCAAAACGTTATAACTGTTTTAGGTGAGTAGGTTACAAGTGGATATTAAATTTTATACGTGTACATATACCGTTATGACAAGAATGAATTCGTACGTAATGTCATGCGACGGTGTGAGAACTGCACTGAAAACTTTCTTGTGGTTTCCAATCTCATGAGATGAATTCAATGCTTCAGAGTCAAGTGTCGTAAGCAAAACAATTAAAAGTTGTCATACTAATTCGATTACCGCACAACAAATCGGTAGAGATAAGGGAACACAACTTACAGCAAACAGTGATGAACAACGAAACATCATCTGTAACTTGAATGATTTTCAAGTTCAAGCACATCGTTTTCCATTTCATCAATTTAATCCATATATATAAAGTCAGAAGGCTAAATTGGTGAAGCATTCGAAAACCCCTAAAATGCCCACTGTGAATTCGAACAGCTCTGGTTTTCGGCAAAACTGGTAGATTTAGGAGTTTATGGGTGTGGGATTAGAAGAAACGTAATTCTACATTATTTTGCTGAATAAAAAAATTGCAAACTATGTCAATTCTTATGGTTGTGGGATTCGAAGAAAAACTGATTCCATGCAACAGGAAACAATTATCCTATTTTGTTTCAGATATTATATTTGTGTGCATATTTTCATACACAATATTTAGGACGGTTACCTATTAAAAGGAACTATTCATAGCCATATTCGCGTCTGCACATCTTATTTCTGCATTGGCTTATAGCAATGATACTCGATGAGGAACATACACGTCTGCACATCTTATCAGAATTAATTCAGATTATTTTTTATTCAGCAAAAAAATGTAGAATTACTTTTCTTCTAGTCCCACAAACTTTCCGGTCAATGAATGATAGAATAATAAAGCCAATTTGTTGAAACTCATAAATCTACCAGTTTTGCCGAAAACCATAGTAACATATCATAGTGGTTTAAAATTTGTGGGATATTGAAGAAACTAATAAGATCAAAGAATTTATTTTTCTTCATTCTTTTGTTGCTTGATACTTTTCCTATTTTGTTCTATGATTTAAGTTGTGTGTTTCTGTGTTTTCTTTCCCTGTCAAATTAACGTCTTTTAATTATATTTTAGGCTTGCAACAAGGTCGTTTTGTTCTTCCCCTCCAAGTTGTTCACTTCTCATGCCACTAATAATAATTCACAACAGGGTCCTTTCGTTCTTCCCTTACAATTTTGTTCTTTCCTTTCAATTGGTTTCCCTAGATAATTTTGTAAGGATAGCCGTACAGCATGCCATGTTTCTTCGTTATCTAATCTGTTGGGAAAATTACAAGAAAATTGTAATATTCTTCTAAGAAGCACGTAGACAATTAGGCGGAGGCGCAAGTATCTTGCTCTCTTTAAGGAGATTCAAGCCCATTGCGGTTTGACAAAAGTTCATGAACTGGTGCAATAGTATATCTCGACTTGTCCCATCCAGAATACAATAGCTCAATTAGTATTACGGTCTAATGGTATTCCTCTTCTTTTGTAAGTTAGAGGTCTTAGGTTCGATTCTCGCCAAAAGCAAATTTGAACCACATTATTGCTAACCTATTTTGAGATTAAAACATTAAACATTAATAAACAGCTTCATACCATTATTTACCACAATTTTATAAATTTAATTTATAATCTAATTTTTTGTGTGTGCTAGATGTAAAGACAAACGAAAAAAAACACATACAGTGGTGACAATCAAATTTTATAGACACAAAAAGTTTTTGATGTCTAGCTTCAGTAAAAAAAATTGTTAGTTGACCCAACTCAGCATAGTTTTCGTGCCCATTACTGTTTTGTGTCATCTTTTTTTTTACATTGGGCACCATAGACAGTGCCCTCTATGGAGTGGGAACTGTTTGAGTCTTTTGGTAGTGAAACATACACAAAATTCTCAATTGTGTCCTTAGTTTTGTACCCAAAGTCCATTTTTCTTGTAGTGTTGCACGTAATGTCGTGCGACAGTGTGAGAGTCGCACTGAAAATTTTCTTGTGGTTTCAAATCCCATGAGATGAATTCAATGCGGAGTTAAGTGTCTTAAGCAAAACTGTTAAAAGTTGTCATACTGATTCGATCACCGCACAACAAATCGGTAGAGAGGGAACACAACTTACAGCAAACAGTGATGAACAACATAACATCATCCATAACTTGAATGATTTGTTGTTACTTAGTAATACGATCTAGTGATATTTCTCTTTACATGTAAGTGAGAGGTCTTAGATTTGATTTTCGCCAAATGCGAAGTTTTTTTTTTTTTTGAACAAACGATATTATCTGCACTAAGGGGGTGAGAGAGTGGGCTAAGCCTCATAATAGACTAGCAATATTGTAGTTTAAATTAGCTTTTGGCGAGAATCGAACCTAAGACCTCAGTTACAAGTAAAGAGGAATACTACTAGACCGTAGTACTAAATGGCTCACCAAAAGCGAAGTTTAACCACATTATTTGGAAAGCCATTATAAGGCTTAGCTACTCCCTCACCATTTTAGTGTAGATACTATCGTTTGTTTCAAAAACAATAAAACTTGAATGATTTTCAAGTACAAGCACATTGTTTTCCACTTCATCAATTTAATAACTATTTATGTGAACTTGGGATTTTGTTGTGTAGCAAGTTTACCAGAAAGTGCCTCCATTTTAGTGGAATTTATTTTCCCCTGCGTACATGTGCCCAATCAAATTTTCCTTTAGAAAGGAATTGAACCTAAACTCAATAAAATGATTTTCCCAAGTCTTACTTGCGCTATGTTGAAGTCATATTTAGAATAGGAATGTGATTGTGTAAATCCTAGAGAATATGGGAATGTATCTTGTATTCCTATTAGGAGTAGATTACCTATTAAATGCTGTAATCCTAAAGGAAAAGGTATTTACCTATCCTACTACTATAAAAATAGGCACAATGGGGTGAATCAAACACACCTCACAATTAAATCAATCTCTCTTCTCTCTAACCATAGCCGGCCCCCTCTTTCTCTTTCTAAACCCTAGATCGTTCAATCAAATAGGCCTACAACACGTTATCAGCACGCTCTTGCCAGATGCTGAGGAACTGACGCATCGTAGAAGGAGGCTATCTTCCACCAAATTCAAAGGCTTATTCGTTTTCTGCTAATCAGGTACACTTAAAATAAAACAAGATATTTGAAACGTCCACGAAGCATGAAAACATTACCCATGATGCATGAACCCCTCTATGTTTATATTTTCCTTTCGATATATATATATATATATATATATATATTGTATATGTTTATATGTTTGGTCAATATATATATTTGTTTCATGCATCGCACAATTAAATTGTTATATGGAATATGTGAGTCAATGTATAAAATTAAATTAGAAGCATATTAGGGTTTGTAGAACCTTAACAATTTCAAAAAAAAAGGATTGGAACTTGGGATTTTGCGGCACCACTGCCGTGGCAACACCACGGCATCACCATGGATAGCATTGACGAGATGGACCACTTGCGCATCCCTATTTGGGTCTATTGCTACCTCAGACAGAACCAAGCCTTGGCTTAGGTTCCATGCCACATAGGCCTGCAGCCCTACCCTCTTGTCTCGGCCCACGGCCTGCATGCCGCAACCTTTATGATTGATGGGCTTTGCAGATGCTCTGGCCCGCATCACATGCAGCCAGCCCTTGCGGCTGGGCTCCCCGCGCCAAGCCCACAAGCCAGCATCAGCTGGGCTTGTCCCCGTGCCACCCCACCCAGGCCCGCGGCCTGCAACCACTATGGGCTACTTTCCTCCGCCCAAACCTGAGTCCAAATTATTTTTGGGGCTATTTTTTCGACCCAAATGCTATTATTTTAGCATTCTCAATAATTTTAACCTGTATGTTAATATTATTTAGCTTCTACAATCGACCCCGTATGACCTAATTTATTGAATTAATTAAAAGTGACCTGCAGTCCATTAATATGATAATGAATCCAAAATTATTGACCTGAATATCACTTTTGGGCATTAACGATTCAATAATTTATTTTTACACTTTGAACCGTAACATACTTTCGTAGTAACGAAGCTCTCATACTTGAGTTCCCGAAGAATCTCAAATCCACTATATTCAAATTAGTATATTGCATTCTGTGTTTCTTGCATGAACCTCTCATTATGAACTAAATATTCATAAAACTAAATTGAACCTGTAGTTTCAAATTTAATGTCTTTGAAACCCGAAGTTTTCATTCAAAACATACCACATGAAACCGGTAGTTTTCATGCATAAATTAAGCCAATACATGTCTCTAGAACCTATATGTTCTACGATATATGTTTATGGCTTACCATATGACTAATCACGTTTTTTTCTCCCTCCGTTTTAGGAACATGTCGAACTTGAACAAGCTCGATTTCAACGCTCTAGAAGTCTCTAGAAGAAACTATCTGAAATAGGTTCAAAACGTGAAGCTCCATCTAACTACAAAGGGTATTAGAGCCACCATCGAGACACTTATCGCCAACAAACCTGTTGACGAAGCTCAAAAGGCTACTGCAATGCTCTTCATTCGAAGACACATCCATGATGCACTGCATATTAAGTATCTCGCTGAGGATGACCCACGCACCCTCTGGTTTGCTCTGGCCAATCGTTTCGATCACCAGAAAGACATATACTTGCCTGAAGCAAGACACGATTGGCAGCATCTTCGCTTCCAGGACGTCTATGAATGAATACAACTCTGAAGTTTGTAGAATCTGTTCTTTATTCAAATTTCGCAAAGTGGAACTAACCGAATCAGATCTCCTGGAGAATACCTGTTCGACCTTCTATGCCACCAATATTGTCCTGCAGCAACAATATAAGGCACATAAATTCACCAAGTTTTTCGATTTGATCTCCGTTTTACTTCTTGCTAAAAAGCAGAACCAGCTTTTGATGAAGAATCATCAAGCTCGACCCATTGGCTCGAACGCCACGCTTGAATCGCATGCGATTAATTCTCGCAACCATAAACGACGACAAAATCTTCGTGGTCGTGGCAATGGGCGGCAAGCCCTACCCCGGGCCCAAGGTCAACAAAGTGCCACACCTAAGGGAGGAAATGCGACCTAGCAACGTCCACCACTCACCCTTAAGGTCCCTAACTTCAAGAACAAGGGCAAAGCTCCCGTTCAGCCTGCTTCTACTGAACTGGACATGTGCTACCGATGTGGATCAAGGGATCATTGGTCATGCGTATGCCGAGCTTCCCCTAAGGCTATTATCAAGTATCATTCCCGTCGTGAGTCTAACTTTGCACATGTGGATCATCTAAATGATGCAACTACATCAATGAAGATATCGGATTTTCAGGAGGCGTCAACGCCTATGGATGAATAAATTAGACATATTTTTAGGGTGTTTACCCCTAGTGGCCGAACCCACTAGGAGTGGCCGGCCCTACACCACCACCCCCCCCCCCCCCCCCCCCCCCCTTTTTGCTAGGTTTATGGTTTAATTTTGGACAATTTTTCTAAGTATTTGGAATAATTTGTTTGGTTTTGGTTTGTTTTGAATTATGGATTGTTATTTGAATGGATATTATTTTCTCGAATTGCTTAATTGAATGAATGGACTTATATTTATGCATGTGACCAATTCAATCAATTTATTTCTGGATATGTCTAGTGGGTGTTGAGCTATATATTTTCACAAACAAAATATATTAGCAAGTCATATTAAAAACAGGGAGACTTAAAAATAAATAAATAAATAAAAAACCTCTACACCCGCACACACGTGGACCTCAATGTATGACAAGTCTGATGGAGTTTACGTGGCAACCAAATATAGAGGTCATGGGTATCTAGAACTGAACCAGGATCCTTGCCGGATCTTTCTATAGGGATCCTAGGGATCCTGCAATCTTGTCCGTTTATTTTATATCATGCGATCAGTTTTCGTTAGATACTATTTATATTTGAATTTTAAATTTTAAATTTTAAATAATTTTTGACCGCACGATATACGATGAACGGATAGGATTGTGGGATCCCTAGGATCCCTAGGAAATAGATCCGGAGAGGAGCCTGGTTCTCTGGAACTCTCCAAAAACTCCCACGTTGTCCACTCAAGTGGTGGCTTTCTCTCAGCATCTCCACACCCCAGGAAAATAGCATCCCACTAAATGTCAACTGCCATGTCCACCATTCGCCTATAAAAAGGCATCAAACCAAGGCAAACGGGACGAAAGGAAAACAAAAAAGGAGAGGAAGAGACTCTGCAGAAATTAAGAGAGAAATCAAAGAAGGAGTGAAGTGCTGCGGAAGTTCAAGGAGACATTGAGAGGAGAAGACAACGAAGAAAAAAATAGAGAAACAGAACAAAGAAAGCAACGAGCATTCAAAGCACTCAAAGGTATAAAATCATTTGTTTTTGGTTATTTTTCTTGGTTGTTTCTCTCCACTTTGCAGAAAAAGGGGAAGCATTGTGCTTCTTCAAATCTCTCCCATTCCCCGAAGCACAAAGCACAAATAGAGGTAGGGGCTCTAAAGAAAGCTAGCCCAAATCCTTTCCCAATCTCCCACTCTCCTCCAGAGATTGCCGAACACACGGAGGCAAGATTCCCAAAGGAGAAAAGCCCAGCCCTGCCCGTCAATGGAGGTCTGATTCGTGCGGAGGAACAGCACAGGTCCATGCCCAGCAACGGTGTTTGAGGGTCGCCGCCGGAGTGAAGGAAAGGAGTGAATATAGCAGCAACTGAGATGATCCAAGTCCGTCCCCGCGATCTCTCAAAGACAACCTCCAGTTTCCCGGCGACCGTGTCTTTCGACAACTCAATGTACATCAAGAAGCAGCAACCATCCTTGCCGCTGTCAACTCCTCCACTGCCAGCTTGCTATCTCCACTCGGCTAACAGCAGCAAAATGGCAATATTTGCAGCAGCCACGCCGTTCCCGAAACCGTTCTCCGACCCGCGAAACCGCACCCGCAGCGATCACGCCGTCCTCCGGTCCGCAAGCCCAGCATCGCAGCATGCTCCATTTTCTCACCAACGGCATAAAAGAGGGTGGTCATGAACGAAGTCCTCCGCCGTGAGAACAATTACAGTGGCTGCCGAAGTTGAAATAGTTGCTGCAGTTTTCTTATAAGAATTTCATCGAAGTCTCTGGGGCTTTCACAAAGTCCATGAAGAAAGAAAATAAAAATGTGCAAACAGCACATCATGAAGAGCAAAACAAATTGGGATGTGCACCTCGTCGTGGAGGAGAAAGAGTTCAGCATGCCGTTCGTTTCCGTTAAAAGTCAAGAGGAGAGAGACTAGCAAGCAGCGGCAAATGAATGGTGTGTCATCCTTCCTCTCTCGCGGATGAACAAACAACGGCAGATGAATATATAAGTTGTTGTCTTCCTTTCATAAGTCTTCGATACATTGCTTATTTAAAATAAGAGTTAAGACTCTCAAAAAGAATTCAAAGACTTCAGAAGCTCTTCAACCAAGCAAAAGCAAAAGGTGTTTAAGCCCCAGTTTGGGGTTGAGGTAATTTTAAAAAAAGCTGCTGTGAAAAAAAGCTGGAACAGTTTTTGGTGTTTGGTAAACGTTCAGCTTCAGCTTTTTTTCACAGTTTTGGGTGAAAAAAAGCCAAAAACAAGAAGCTGCAAAACCCAGCTTTGAAAAACCGGCTTTTTTTCACATCTGTTTTACATAAAAGTTTACCAAACACTATAATACTGCTTTTTTTTTTTCAAAAGCACTTTTACAAAAAAGTTTACCAAACACTCTACTGCTTTATTTCACAGCTGCTTATTCTCACAGCACAGCAGAAGCAGCTTTTTTTCAAAGTACAGCAATACCAAACCAGCCCTAAAACCCTTTTCACTCCATGGCATGAATCCCACCAAAAGCAAAAAAAAAAAGAGTTACTGCAGGAGGGAAATAAATAGATGTTTATTCCCATGTAAAGTCCTACGGGGCTTGGAAGAGATCAAATTCACAGAGAAGGAAAAAGAGCTTGGTGACAACTTCCCTTGGAAAAGACACTCCCGTGAAAGTCAAAGAAAGAAAAGCCATCTCAAAGATTCTTTTTACGAAGTTGATTTGCTGCTCTATTACGCCAGGGACTCAAGAATATCATATTATTTCACAAAGAAATAATGTGGAGGGAGGATGCCTCACGTCATTGGTATGTGAAGAGGAGATTATGGTAATCTCACAAGAAGACAAACACAAGCAACAACCCTCATCGACTACAAAGAAGAATAATTAGGCGGAAGATATTTTCTATAACATGTTCTTTCCAAACTTGTTGAAAGAAGAAATATGCAACTCATGATCTTTGGTTGCTGCTCCGTCCTTCAAAGAATCGACCTGAAAGGAGGAAGAAGATATCTTTCGAAAGATTTAAATGTGGTTATCATTTTGATCAAATATTGGGTCACAAGTAGTAACCAAAAGTGGTGAAATAAAATTGATGGATGCTACAAGACAAAAGGAAAGAGAGGAAATTTGCCACATCTCTAAATAAATGGCTAAAAGACATTTGTTTCCCTACCACGTAAAAGTTCTATTTGGACTTGAAAGAGCTCAAGTTGTCCCAAGTTCACAAAAAAAAAAACTTGCTGTCAACTTCCTTTGAAAAAGGAACTCTCGTGAAAATCAAAAGGGCAAAGCCATGGGATCCTAACCCTTCTCAAACTTCATTGGTTAAAGCACTACAAAGGAAGGAAATATTGTTGCTGCTACATTCTGAAATAATCAACCAAGAAGGAGGAAAATACTTGAAACCGTGTGGAAAAGTCATGTAAAGATAGCCCTAATTTACTTGGGATTAAAATAGGAGGGAAGCTCGTGGGTCCACCATTTTTTTTTTACCAAAGTGGACTTTGTAGACTTGAGCACCCATTAAGTTAGATCAAGTCAACAAAATTTGCAGCATAAGCACGGAGACAATGACAACACAAATCATTTCAAACACCGTGGACGCAAGCCATCTCAAAGCAAAAAGCTCGATGAATACATCCAAATGGATCAAGCTCCCGTAAAATTCCTAAAAGAATATCAAATGGCACGAAGCTGAAAAAAAAGTCAAATATCAAATGCCACGAAGCTGTATCAAGTATCAAATGGCACGAAATCGTATCAAGTATCAAATGGCACGAGGCCATATCAAATTTCAAATGGCATGAAGCCACATCAAATCCCAAATGGCACGAAGTCGAAGAAAAATCTCAAATGGCATAAAGCCGTATCAAATATCAAATGGCACGAAGCTGCAACAAGACTCAAATGGCATAAAGCCACATCAATTGCTCATCGCCAGCATGAGCTAAAACTGCACAAGGCATTAAACACTCCAATGGCTTAAAGTCCTCACCCGCACGAGTTAAAACTGCACAAGGCATCAAATGCTCCAATGGCTCAAAGTCCTCGCCCGCACGAGCTAAAACTGCACAAGGCATCAAACCCCAACAATACATCATGAACTACGAGTGACTTGATCTCTCAAACGAGGGTACGTAGGCAATCTAGGGTTCGACCTAGGTGCAGTCACAAAATCAAATAAACACCCAAATCCCCAAGTTACGATTTATTCATATTAGAATCAAAGGGTATTCCTTTCCCAAGAGAATGGTTGTAATTAATAGGCGCGTAGCCTAAAATGGGTCGAACTCAAATTAATAAAACCCTCTTCGGAAAGATGAACGAGGGTGAAATTGTGTCGAGTGAATTATTTGTTTACATATTATGTACAATTTTTTTTTGCTCAACAGTGGAGAAGTTAGTTGTCTAGCAGATAGTGCAACCACGCACACCATCTTGCGTGAACGACACTATTTTACTAACTTGATACCCAAGAAAGCTCATTTGACAACTCTCTCAGGCCCATCCAACCTGATTGAAGGATACAGAAAGGCACGTATCATGTTGTCTAATGGTACAATCTTGACCATTAAGGAGGCACTATATTCTCCACGTTCCGGAAGAACGTTGCTGAGTTTTAGAGATATTCGAGATAATAAATATCATCTTGAAACCACTGAAGATAATGGTTCTGAATTTCTTTGTATCACTTCATACGAATATGGCCAGAAGCATATTCACGAGAAGTTGGAACGTCTGCCGAATGGGTTGTACATCACAACCATTCGCGGCAAAGAAGCCCACAGTGTGGCCGGCCCTATGCCTAAGTTCCAAGACACTTTGTTGCTTTAGCATGATCGTTTGGGACATTCTGGACGTGACGTGATGCACCGTATCCTCAAATCTTCACACATGCATAAGTTACATCCCTATGTTGGACTCCCGCGATGCAAAGCGTGTTCTTTAAGGAAGTTGAATACTCAACCCTCACATATAAAGATTATTCACGATCCCCCTAAATTTCTTCAGAGGATTCAAGGGGACATTTGTGGACCTATCCAACCAACCTGAGGACCATTTAGATACTTTATGGTGTTGGTTGATGCATCGACAAGATGGTCACATGTTTGCTTGTTGTCCACAAACAACACCGGGTTTGCTAAACTCCTAGCTCAAATCATTAAGCTAAGGGCTCACCACCCTAATTATCCGATTAAGTCAATTCGACTGGATAACGCTGGAGAGTTTACGTCACAGACTTTTGACGATTATTGCATGTTAGTAGGGATTGATGTGGAACATCTTGTACCCCATGTTCACACCCAAAACGGCCTAGCAAAAGCTTTCATAAAGCGCCTTCAAATGATAGCTCGGACTTTGGTTATAAGAACCAAATTGTTGATATCTGCATGAGGCTATGCAATATTGCACGCAGCTATGTTGGTCCACCTGAGGCCCACCGCTACTCAACCACATTCACCATTATAGTTGGTCACTGGATACGAGGCTGACGTCTCGCATTTACGGGTGTTTGGGTGCCCCATTTATGTGCCAATAGCACCGCCGCTACGTACCAAAATGGGTCCTCAGAGAAAAATGGGAATCTATGTCGGTTATGATTCGCCATCAATTGTTCACTACTTAGAACTCTTGACAAGAAATCTCTTTACCGCACATTTTGAGGATTATCACTTCGATGAGACAGTTTTCCCGTCGTTAGGGGGAGATAAGCATGCTAATGTTCCCGTAGAACGCCGCGAATTGTCGTGGTATACTCCCACTATGTCACATTTAGATCCCTGCACTACCCAGTCGGAAACTGAGGTGCCTCGAATTATAGATCTTCAAAGCATTGCTCAAAGCATGCCGAATGCTTTTAATGATCTAGCAAAGGTGACAAGTTCACATATACCCGCTGCAAACACACATGCAAGGATAGATGTACCCCGCATACGTCAACAACCCGTCTAGGAAGGCCGGACCGTCCCCGAAGGTGGGGAGGCCGCACCCTCCACGCAGCAAGGTACATTGACGACTAGCCAATCATCTACTCCGACCCTGAAGCGTGGCAGACCTCTTGGTTCAAAGGATTCACAACCCCGGAAGAGGAAAATGGCACCAACTAGTGACCCTAGTTTGAATCCGACCATCGCTCACTCATCTGTTCTAACGCATAAGGTTATTCTAGATTACGGTGATTCTTCAAACGAAACATGTCGGCCTCTCGAGAATCGCGAGATTTCGGTCCACTATGCAGTATTGGATGAGGTTTGGAATAGGAATGAGATGATCGTCGACGATGCATTCGCGTACTCAGTAGCTACTGACATCATTCTTAGCGATGACATTGAACCACGTTCCGTTGATGAATGCCGACGTAAAACTGATTGGTCAAACTAGAAACAAGCAATCCAGGTCGAACTCGATTTGCTCGCAAAACGTAAGGTATTTGGACCTATCGTTGCTACACCACCACGCGTGAAGCCTGTTGGCTACAAGTGGGTTTTCGTGAGGAAGCGTAATGAGAAGAATGAAATAGTACGATACAAAGCACACCTCGTAGCGCAAGGCTTCTCTCAGCACCCTAGAATTGATTACGAGGAGACGTATTCCCCTGTAATGGACGTTATAATGTTCCGCTACCTAATCAGTTTGATAGTTTCTGAAAAACTGAATATGCAGCTTATGGACGTGGTAACCGCGTATCTCTATGGGGATCTAGATACGGAAATATACATGAAATTTCCAGAAGGACTTCCATTGACTGGTTCAAATAGTTCTAGACCACGGAACACTCTCTCAATTAGGTTGAGGAAGTTACTCTACAGATTAAAACAATCCGAGCGGATGTGGTATAACCATCTGAGTGAATATTTGACAAGTCAAGGTTATGTGAACAACGAATTATGCCCATGCGTGTTCATAACGAAGTCGCATTCTGAATTTGCAATCATTGCAGTTTATGTCGATGACATGAACCTCATCAAGACTCGCGCAGAGCTTGAGGAAATTGTTGCACACTTGAAATCGGAATTTGAGATAAAGAATCTTGGGAAAATTTGATATTGCCTCAGCCTGGAGATTGAGCATTATTCGGATGGAATCCTAGTACATCAATCGAACTACACTCAAAAGGTGTTGCATCGTTTTAACGAGGATAAAGTGAAGCCTTCGAGTACACCCATGGTCTTTCGGACTCTAGATGCTAAACGAGATCCCTTCCGTCCAAATGAGGATAAGGAAGAGATTTTGGAACCCGAAGTTCCTTACTTAAGTGCAATTGGGGCTTTATTATACTTGGCTTAGTGCACTAGACCTGACATCTCATTCGCTGTGAATCTATTGGCTAGATACAGCAATACGCCCACATGCAGACACTGGAATGGTGTTAAAGACATTTTCTGCTACCTTAAGGGTACTACGGATTTGGGGCTTGTTCTATACCCGCGAATCTCCGAGTGTTGCCACCCCCTATGGTCCTCGGGTTGATTCTCGCCTTGTTGGTTACGCAGATGCTGGATATCTGTCTGACCCACATAGAGCATGTTCTCAAACGGGTTATGTCTTTACCATTGGAGACACCGCTATATCTTGGAGATCTACCAAGCAAACGCTAGTTGCGACTTCGTCAAACCATGCTGAGATTCTCATCCTACATGAAGCATCGCGTAAGTGATTTTGGCTGAGAGAAGTCATGGAACATATTCGAAACACTAGTGGTCTTGCATCAGTCGTTGACCTTCCTACGACGATCTTTGAAGACAATGCAGCATGTATCAAGCAGTTAAAGAAGGGACACATCAAGGGAGACAACCCCAAGCACATAGCGCCAAAGTTCTTTTACTCACACCAGCAGCAGCATCGAAACATTGAAGTCAAGCAAATCATTTCCCAGGACAACCTGGCCGATCTCTTCACCAAGTCATTGCCCAAGTCTACATTTCAGAAGCTCGTCCAAAGAATCGGTATGCGTAAATTATCTGAGTTGAATCGCTTGTAGTTCTCTTATTTAGAAGTTATGTTTAACTCATGGGGAGTATCTAGAAGCATACTCACATGATCTTAATGTACTATTTTTTCTACGATTAGGAGCATTTTTCCCACTGGGTTTTTGCTACCTAACAAGGTTTTAATGAGGCACCCATTTTGGGATGATCATACTCCGTTGAGTTCACTACCTTCGTCCTGTTTGACGTTTGTTTTAGACATTATGCATACTTCTCACGTTTCTCCTTAGTCTATGGGTTTTCCACATGCCTTGGGTTTTCCCCATGCCTTGGGTTTTACCATAGCGAGGTTTTGTGAGTTTTACTACAAATGCATACTTCAAATTAAATTTGACTCACGATCATCCGTTGTGCCAATGACCTCATCAACTATTCTACCTTATCTGCTGAAGATCTGATGTGATGGTTTGTTGAGTATTTACACACTCAAGGGGGAGTGTTGCAGTCATATTTAGAATAAGAATGTGATTGTGTAAATCCTAAAGAATATGGGAATGTATCTTATATTCCTATTAGGAGTAGATTACTAATGTATCTTATATTCCTATTAGGAGTAGATTACTTATTAAATGTTGTAATCCTAAGGGGAAAGGTATTTACCTATCCTACTACTATAAATAAAGGCACAATGGGATGAATCAAACACACCTCACAATTAAATCAATCTCTCCTCTCTCTAACCATAGCCGGCCCCCCCTCTCTCTCTAAACCCTAGATCGTTCAATCAGAAGATGAGGGCATGCAGTGTGGTTGGTCATGGCAGGGAAAGGAAGGAAAGGATTTGAGTGAAAGTTTTCCGGACTAGCAATATCTTGCAGCTGTTTTATAGGACGAAAATATCGTCGATCATCTCATAAAACCCTTCTGTTTACCTCGCTGTGGGACAAGTACTTGTTCAACCATGCGGGAATAGGTGTGTGTGTGTGTGTCTATATATATATATATATATATATATATATATATAGAGAGAGAGAGAGAGAGAGAGAGAGAGAGAGAGAGAGAGAGAGAATTGGTGTATTTCTTTAGTATATTTACATGAACATCCAGATAAAAACTGAAATGTTGATGGGAAAACTTGGATTGATCAAATTAACCATGCGGGCGTAGGTACAAATAACATACAATTCAACTGAAAACAAACTACAATGATCAACTGTACATACTTCATGAATAATTACAGTAAACTCCTTTTTGGTTGTAATCTTGAACTCGGATAGAAGTCATTCTACCTCGCTAACCAGGTTGCATCTCTACAGCTCTTGACCTTGACAAAATGACTTTTATCAATGTATCTTTCGTCGTCCTACATACAATTTACAAGACTAGATGAGCCTGCGTATCCCAGCAACCAAGGCATAATTAGCTTTCAGCAAATAGTAAAATTCAAGGAACAGTCCATCTATAAGCTGCTTATCAGGAAAGCATAAGCAATACAACATAAAAAGCAGTATCATTCGAAACTAGATTTTAAGTCCTTTGTCCTAAGATCAGCCCCCATGGCATCAGCTCATTTCAGGTTAAAATCACCGTTATACTAAAAGATCAAGTTTGAAACTCTCCAAATCCAACTTTTATGACATATAGATAGATGAATTCAACTATTAATGATATTATTAGAATCCATAATAAGAGCATACACAAACCTCTCCTAAAATTTTAACAGTGGTCAGTGAATTAACCACGGCCCTAAACGCCAGCTTTAAATCAAGATGAACAAGGTCAGAAGAGATGTTACCAGCACAGACTGTAATTCAGTATGCTCCATATCGAAGTATTGATCAACCTAATTAGTATTCAGAAATATATTTTCTACTTTAGGAAAGATGAAAGCATTTCTCTTTAGTCTTCGAATATGAAGCAGCTTAACTTCAGTAATCTTAAACTTCCACAAAAATCCTAGGTTAATCCAGTTTACCCCCAAATTAGTTTGATTATTTGTTGTTAAAACCATTAAATTCCACCGGATGAAACCCAATGTAGTGGCATTGAGTTTTACTAATTGATATTTCTTGTCAACAATACAGAACTCAGCTAATTGTTCTTAAAGCTCACCTCAGATGCCGCTTTTGAGAACTACATGGTTCATCCCTCCTCATCCTCAGACTTGGACACCTTGTCAGAACTTTGATACCCGGTCTCTGTCAGTTGGGGATTGGGCACATCATCAGAACTCTGAACCACAATCACAGGCTCCATCAGTTGTGGAGATGTACCTACAAAGAAAAGGAAAGCATAGCATAAGCAAACCATTGTAAGAAAATCATTTATTATACAAAAGATTTCAATACTTTTTATCGCAAAGCTCTTAATCCATCCAATGCCCGAAAAAAACATACATTTTAAAAAATAAAAAATAAAAGCCAGAACAATTCCTTTATCTTAATCCTTCTAGCTACTTTTTATCATAGAACAAATCAAGATCAATGCCTAAAAATATGATCAATCCGTAAACGCTTTTAGATTTTTGATATTCTCACCTAAAGAGAGAAAATTGCATAATTCAGAACCAAACCCAGAAGCAGAAACGAATTAGATGATCCAATTAAATGAACCACAACACAAAATAATAAATTTCCAATCCCAATTAATTGAAGGATAAAAACCCAATTTTGAACAGAACCCAATTCATAAAATCGAAAAACGGAAGCAAACCTTCGATGAAATAAGCAGAAGAAGGCCATCCTCTAACAATGGTCATAGACATGGTCTCCTCCTCACTCAGAGGGTTAGCCAACTTATCGACTAGCTGAGCCAGGCCGTGCGATCTCGACTGTGGGGGAGGCACCCAGTAGGAGGCGCCGGGCAGAAAGGGAAGCCAATCGGGCGCGGATCGGCGGACGATGATCCGGTGGATAGCGTCCTCGAGCTTGCGCAGAAGGGGATCGGAGGGCGAGTCGGCGGAGGAGTCAGTTGGTGGGTCATGGTGAAAAGGGAGGGTGGATTGGGCGCGCAGGGTTAATAGGCGGGAGGAGGAGGGCGGCGATGATTTGGAGGAGAGGTGGCGGGTTAGGGTAAGGGTTTGAGAAATCGACCTTGCCATTGATGACAGAATTGCTAGAGAGAGAGGGGAGATTTTGAGGGGGTGTTTGGATAAGAGGAAAATATAGAGAGCAGATTTAGGTGTGTTTTGTGTGTGTATGCGAGAAAGAGTGCTGGATATTGTGACAGAGAGACGGTGGAGGGAGGAGCGAGAGGGTTATATAGGTACATTCCCGACCGTATCGTCAAAAGCTTTTTTTATTGGTGAATTCTTTGTCTTATTATTTTTTTTTACTATTTTATTTATTTTTTGTTATTGATGAGTTGGTCAAGTTAGAACACCCAAAAGACTTTATATTCTTTTTTGTTATTGCATTCAGATTAAGAAAAAATTGAACTTTAGTTTTCACTTAAAATTTTTATGGCTAAATTACATTTTACGTTTAAGATCTATTACATCCTCATACAATATCTTTAAAAAATTTCATATTCATATACTATTTTATTTCAATATAATACATCTGTTACATTTTTCATCCATTGTTCCGTTAAGAACTAATGTGGCTGCCACATTTGTGCCACATGATTAAAAAATAATTTTTTATGCATTTAAAAATAATTAGTTAAAGAAAATTTTTAAAAAATAATAAAATCCCAGAAACCCATCCCTTCCCCTTCCTCGCAACCCAAACCCCCCGCTCCCACCCCACCCCATCTCCACCTCCCCCGCAACCCCCCACCCCCCGAGACCTCTACGACGGTATCCTCGCCGCCATCGTCTTTTGGGCGATTGTTCTGCGTCGCTGGTTTCCATTCTTGATGGTGTTGTGGTTTGCGTTTTCTGGGCAGCCTTTGCGTCATGGAAGAACCTCCCACTTCCTGCAAATTGGATTCCCACCAGCACCAAAATCCTAAGTCCCCATAATCCCCAAATTATAATTTTATTTGATTCCACTTCCTAAAATTAGGGATTGATCTTTATTTTGGTATCAAATTATAATTTTTATCAGACAAAAACCCTTTTTTGGGTTGTTCATAGTTTGAATGGATGGTAGCGATGGAGAAAGGAGATGGAGATAGAGTTGGTTACTCGGTGGGAAGGAAAGAAGAAGAAGATGAACAGTGTCGGCACCGATTGGTTCCCGCGGCTCCGTCTCCTCTCGCTCTGCTGCCAGGCCTTCCACGCCGTCTGCACCGACGCCGAGCTCATTCCTGTCCGGATAGGAGGGGAGGTGAAGAGAGTGGAGGAGGGAGGTGGGTCGGCTGATGGGTTATATATATATTTTTTTTTTTAATAGGATAAATTATTATAATATTTTAAATGCATAAAAAATAATTTTTTTTGTCACGGGGTACAAATTTGGTAGCCATGTCAACACAAATGTGGATTTCATACTTGCCACGTCATCACTTAACGGATTTTCTAACGGATGTATGAAATTGAAATAAAATGATAGTTGATGAATGAAATTGAAATGTTATAAAAATATTGTAAGGAATTGAAATCGACCTCAAACTTGAGGGGGGTAAAATGTAATTTACCCAATTTTTAATGATGTTTAGGACAAAACAATATAGTCGTACGAAAATTAATTTATGTCTTCTATCCCTCACTCTGTCACCGTCGCATTTAGATGTAATTGTTTTTGGTCAGGGTTTTTGCTAAGTAGTGGTCATGGTCTAAAATATCCATAATATCCCGATATTTCCATCAAAATTTCGGTGTTTTTGGACTATCGATATTTCCGATGTCATTGATATTTCCATCGAAATTTCCGTATTTTTTAAATATAGAGCTTTTGAACATGGTCTAAAATATCCATAATATCCCGATATTTCCATCGAAATTTCCGTGTTTTTGGACTATCGATATTTCCGATGTCATCAATATTTCCATCGAAATTTCCGTATTTTTTAAATTTCTATATTTAAAAAAACACCAAGGGGATTCGAACCCATCCGATTTTACTCCTTCAACACCTTGACCACCATATCACTTATTTTTGTGAAAATATGCTAAAATATTTATATATTTTCTACACTCACAATGTTTGCCAGCTCGCTATATAATCAACTTAAATTAGTTAAATCTATCATGCAATACATTTCCTTCCAATTTTTTATGATAAATTAATAGATAATTGACTAAATAAACATCCTGCAAAGTTTCAATAAAAATTTCCAAGTTTTTCTTACAATTTCCGTGGTTTTTATTCAATTTTTATCGATATCGATAATATCCCGATATTTCCATCGAAATTTTCGTATTTTTGGACTACCGATATTTCCGATATCATCGATATTTTAAACCTCGGTAGTGGTTGATTTCGGCCCAAACAACTATTCTGCTTGTCAATGTGATTGTCTCAAATCTCAATATGGTTGACTAGTATTTTATGACGATGTCTTGTTCAATGTGGTTGACGGTGACACTACGATGTCAAACAACACGCTTTGAAGAGCTGTCCTGTGAATCTAAATACTTGTGAGTTTTAAATGTTTAGATTTTAATTTATTTTATTTGTTTTAAGGACTCGTTTAATTTGTTGTGTTGTTTGAAGTATTTCTACGAGAGATTTTGGTTTGCTTTGGTATGCTGCCATTTTTTTTCGCTAGGGGTGATCAATCTGTGTTGATAGTTCGAGTAGGTGGAGTTTTAGTTGTTGACTCAAAGTGTTTTTTTGGTACTTCGTTTGACTTGCGGGTCATGTTTTCTCTTTTGCTATTGTATTCTTAATCATTGTATGGTCTCTAAGATTTTAAAACATTTTCAATTATTAGCATTTCAAAGTAGGCATTTACACCCCCTTTCTTTTAAGAGTTCACGTGGATACGGTCTGGTTCAGTTTGGTTTACTCATCAAATTGAAATTGTACAAAAATTTACATACATTTTAATCAAGATGCAAGAAAACGTAAAATCAAAGATGATTCCATCATGTCAAATTCGATTTGGATGGTCTTCAATTCTTTACCCTCAAGTTTATATCCAACCAATTAAGATGCAACAAAACACAAAATCAAAGATGATTCCATCACGTCAAATTTAAGATCTTACTACGACAGCAAAAACCAATCGTAGATCGAAGTATGATGCATTATATCAGATCTTAAGCCTTTGTTTGTCTGAAATTAGATGCCAATTTGACATCAACCATTTAAGGAGTCATGGGGAGATCATCACTCTTTTCTTTTTTTCTCTTTTTTGGTAATAAACGGGTGTGGATTACTACGAAACTAACTCAAAGTGATATATTACAAACTATTAAAGTGATGGAAAACCCACTAGTGCGATGAGAACAGAAGATGTCAAATTTTAAACAAAATTTAAATTGAAGGCTTATGTGATACTTTAATTTATTTATTTTTAATTTTGTTCTTCACCTGATATGTCAAATTTAAACTATTATTTATTACATTATTTCTTTACATAATTGTAACAAGTATTTTTAAAACAAGAAATAATAACAAAACTGATGAAAATGTTGTAGGTGTTGTAGGCATAATTTACTGAACAATTATGGAGACCAGAAAAAGAGAGCGGGTGGGGCATAGAGAGAAGAGATAGATGTGTAATTGTGAGATATGTGTTATTCCACCCCATTGTGCCTTTATTTATAGTAGTAGGGAAGGTTAATTCCTTACCCTAATAGGATTACAACTCTAATAGGATATTAACTACTAAAGGGAATATTCAAAAATATCCCTAGATACACTAGGATTTACCCAATCACATTCCTAATCTAATATGACTGCAACACTCCCCCTTGAGTGTATAAATACTTAACTAAATGGCGCATCAGGTCTTCAAAGATGAAATAAGTACAGTTGATGAAGTCATCGGCACAATGAGTGAATGCGAGTCTCAAATCAACGGAAGAATGCATAAAAAGTAAAACTCACAAAACCTCACTATGGTAAAACCCAAGGTGGGAGAAAACCCATAGACTAAGGAGAAAAGTGAGAAGTTGCATTAAGTCAAAACTATACGTCTTCTGAACACAAGTAGAAATAATAACAAAACTGATGAAAATGTTGTAGGTGTTGTAGGCATAATTTACGGAACAATTATGGATGCCAGAAAAAGAGAGGGGTGGGGCATAGAGAGAAGAGATAGATGTGTAATTGTGAGATATGTGTTATTCCACCCCATTGTGCCTTTATTTATAGTAGTAGGGAAGGTTAATTCCTTACCCTAATAGGATTACAACTCTAATAGGATATTAACTACTAAAGGGAATATTCAAAGATATCCCTAGATATACTATGATTTACACAATCACATTCCTAATTTAATATGACTGCAACACTCCCCATTGAGTGTGTAAATACTTAACTAAATGGCGCATCGGGTCTTGAGAGATGAAATAAGTACAGTTGATGAAGTCGTCGGCATAATGAGCGAATGCGAGTCTCAAATCAATGGAAGAATGCATAAAAGGTAAAACTCACAAAACCTCGCTATGGTAAAACCCAAGGTGGGAGAAAACACATAGACTAAGGAGAAAAGTGAGAAGTTGCATTAAGTCAAAACTATACGTCTTCTGGACACAAGTAAAAGAGCTCACAAGGGTATGATCAGCCCAGGATGGGTGTCTCGTCAAAACCTAGTTAGGTAGCAAAAACCCAGTGGGAAAAATGCTCCTAAACGTAGGGAAAAAGAGTACATTAAGATCAAGTGAGTATACTTCTGGATACTCCCCCTGAGTTTGACAGAACTTCCAAATGAGAACTACAAGCATTGCATATGAATAGTTAGGCATACCAATTCCTCAGACAAGCTTTTGGAAGGTTGACTTTGGCAGTGACGTTGTGTAGAGATCGGCAAGATTATCTGGGATTGGCTTACATGACTTCAATCTCGTGATGCTTTGTTGATGTAGATATAGAAGCAATATGTCCTGGTGTTGACTTCGTTGATGTATCATGTCTTGGTCGGGTTGATACAAGCGGCATAGTATTCATGGATCGTCGTTGGGACTCAACGATGGATGAAAACAGCAAGTACTTCGAATATGCTCAACAAGAACTCCAAGCCATGTCTCACGTATGGCGTATTGGAGTAAGATGAGTCTTAAAACGATTCGAAGATTTCGCAACTAAGGTCATATTGTGGACCTTCAAGATATTGCAATATCCCTAACAGTAAAGACATAACCATTCGGGGATTTTACCTTCTGTGGGTATGATAAGTAACCAGCGTCAGCAAAACAAACAAGGCAAACATTATTCTGAGGATCAGGGAGGTCGGATCCACTCGAGATGTATTAGGATTAGCCCTAATCCGTAGTACCTTCAAGGTACATCTTTAATACCAATTCAGTGGTTGCGTACAGGCGCGGTGCTGCATCTTTACCAATAGATCAACAACGAATGAGATGTCATGTCTAATTGCAATGAGCTAAGTACAACAAGCGCAAAGTTGAACTCAAACATGGAACTTCGGGTTTCATAACTTCTTCAAGGGTCTCATTTGCATATAACTTATGGAATATCATAGGTATACTCAAAGGTAACACATTCGGGATGTAGTTCGACTAGTAGACCAAAGTACCGTCATAACAACACTTGAACTTCAGGTCAAGGCATAAACGAGTTTTTCCAAGATCCATAATCTCAAATTCCATCTTCTGGTGCTAGGCAGTTTTCTTAAGCTTTTCCCGAGTCTTAGTGAGTTACATGTCAACGACATAAACTGTAACTCTAGCAATTCGGAATAAGTACATAGTTTAACACGCAAGGGCTTACTTCATATCCCTAACTGATCAAATAATCACTTAGACGGGTATACCACATCCGTCGGATTACTTCAATCCATAAGTGAACTCCTCAAACAAGTTGAGAGGGTGTTCTGTGGTTTGGAACTAATTTGAACTAGTCCATGTAATTCTTCGGGAACTTACATGTAAATCTCCATATCTATATCCTCATGGAGAAACACTAACCACATTTCATAATGCTGCTATCAATCACACGGCGTTTGAGAGAAACCTTGCGCTGTAAGGCGTACATCATATCGCATTATTTCATTCATCTCATTACGCTTTCTTTCCCACATATAACACAACAGGGTTACCTTGGGCAATGTAGGAACGATAGGTCCAAACACACTTTGGTAAGGAATTTGACCTGAATTGTAATTTCGGTTGTCCAATCAGTTCTACGTTGTCACTTAATCAACGGAACACGGTTCGATATCATCATTTTTCATTTATGTCGGTAGCTACCATATAAGTGAAAACATCATCGATTGTAATCTTATTTCAATTCTATTTTCTCATCCAAACTAGTATACTGGACCAAGAACTTCAAGTCTCGGGAGTAATCCGGATTAATCTCATGAGATGAAAATGATTTGAGACAACAATCAAGTATAGATTCAATTTGTGTCGTGACCTTCCTCACTAGGGAAGTGAATCCTATGAACCGAGCGATTTGTCGTGCTCCAGGCCAGGATAGATTGATTGGCTATCTTCCGGTGTACTAGATCGTCTAACAAGGGCGGTACACCCTTCGAGGATGTTGACTCGACGTCCGTTAGTACGTCTATCCTTACAGGTATATTTGCAGCTAGTATATGACCTCGTCACTTTAGCTAGATCAGAGGAATGCGTCTAGAGCAACATTCTGAAAGCTAGAATTCATTGCACTTGCTTATCACACTTGTGCGGTATGGGGATCGAGATGAGATATAGGAAACAGAGGATTTGATGAGGAGTCAGTATCCGTTTTTATTTGGTTAAGTTGTAATTTCGAGGATGAAATTTTCTTTAAGGGGGGTAGATTGTAAAACCCTTCCTCAAAAAGTAACATGTAATTTTACAATTGCCATAAAGTTAATGGAAGTTTACAATTTGGTCCCATATCCTAATCTAATCCGGACCTTCCATCTAGATTTTCTTTCTCCCTCACGCTGCCACATGGCAAACACTAAACTCACTATCTCTTCTCCTTTCTCTAGTCTCTCTTTCTCAGCTCACTCTTCTCTCTCACAGATCTTACTCACCTCTCTCTCTATCTCAAACTCTCTTCTCTCACACTCTCTCGTGACCAAACCCACACCCACTCCAAGGCACCATCGCCACCCCGACGTCGACAACACCACCATCATCATTTATGGACTCTCTATCCTTCATCCTTCTCGTCTCTGCAAGCTCCAAGACACCCAAATACCCCGGGGCACCTGCGACTTTCAAAACCCAGAATCCGGCCACCTCCAGTCATTTTCACGGTGAACCAAAGGTACCAAATTACTCATCTCACCTCATTCTTCAATTTGACACCTAGATCGGAATCTAGGGATTAGTTTTGGCGTCGATCAGAGCACATGAGACTTCGGCCTCTTTTCCCGATGAGAGTCGGGCCTGCATGCCCAAACCCAACAAACATAGGTCCTTTGGGCCGTTTTAGAACTCGGGCTTAGGCCTGTTAGAAACCCAACCCATTTCTTCTTTTTAATTTATTTATTTATGTTTATTTTTAAAACCCAAAAACAATTGAGTCAGGCTTAAATACCCAGCCCAATTGGGAAACCCAAAACCCATTTAGGTCTGAGGCCTTAAGGCTGGTTGGGCTTAGGCCTTCAGGCCTTGGCATCCAGCCTACCTAAAACCTAAACCCAGCCCACCTAAACTCCCTAAGCCCAACCCTAAACCCAGCTAAACCCTAAAGCCCAAAACCCTAGGGCCCAACCCGGTTCTAAACCCAAGCCCAAACCCTTAACCCGATCCAACCCTAAATCGGTTGACTCGGTTTGACCCGACCCGGTTGACCTGGTTTGACCCGACCCATTGACTGACCTGGACCCATTGACTTTGACCCAGTCAATGTTGACCGTTGACCGGTCAACGTTGATTGTTGACTTTTTAGGTTTCGTTCAGAACCCCTCCTAGGCTAATTTTGACTTCCTGGACCCGTTTTTTAAGTCCGTTTTCCCAAATTCAATCATTTGAATATAGTTTTAATAATTGTAACCTTTATGTGCTTAGGTGCAATTACTAGCGGCGACCTCATTACTCCTATTTCATACGGCTCTACTACGACAGAGTATCTGTGAGTGGACCCCTTTTAAAATGCATGTTTTAATAGTAGGAATGCATACATGAAAAGCATGATTTAATGATTGCGTTTCATAAGAAATTGATTATCATGCTATACTGAACTTATTTTGGAATACCATATTTTCTATCGAACCTATGATATTGTAGGATATCTAATGGATGACGATACACTATTTAGAACATGCTTTTATACACTTTTTTATAGTATAGATGATGGATGACTTTATACTATAAAGATGCTTTTGAGATATATGTACCTATGTTTGGAAAGATTATTTTCAGTGGTTTTATGCATATCTAGTGGTCCCTATTATCGACCTTCAGGTTGGGTGCTGTAGGAGCCTTCAGGCAATGATACTTATATTGACCTTCGGGCTGGGTGTTGTAGAAGCCTTCGGGCGATTGATACTTATATTGACCTTAGGGTTGGGTGTTGTAGGAACCTGTGGGCGATTAATACTTATGAAGGAAGTTTTCTGAATGAAGAGTTCTATATGCCTTCGGGCGATACTGATACCACTAGTTAGCACACTATGTACAATATATGTTTTATGACAGTTTTTATGGCATGCTAGGGTTTCAGAAAACCTGTCACATATTATGCTATTAGTTTTCATAAAACTTTGGGGGTTAGTATGTTGATAACTGTTTTATTATATATGAAAATCAACTTGGTCCACTCATGTTTGTTTTGCGCACCCTCAGGACATAGGAATGAGGACTACGATTTGACGTACGAGGCATTCCCATACCAGTGACTTCCTGTTATCTCTTCCGCTTGACTTCATTGTAATAGCACATTTTGTTTGTAATCTGATTTAGAATATGCTCTGAACATGCCATGCATTATCATTGTGAATTCATTGTTGGCAGTTGAATATTATTTTATTATATTTGTATTCGTATGAAATTTTTATGCATGTTGTCACATGTTCTTAGAATTTGCATTCATAAATGGTTTGCATCACTTTCGGATGTCGACCAGCACGTGACCATCCCGGTGTCCCACGGACATCAGGATCGGGGCGTGTCACAATCCGTAAATGAGCAGTAAAGAGATCGATTGCAAGGGCTCTAAGAGAGCTATTATGAAGGAGAATCATAATCGACAAAGATTCACAACCTTTTGTGAGGACCCATATTGGTACGTTGTGGTGGCGCAACTTGACACATTAAATGCACACCCAAAATGCATAAGTACGAAACGTCAAGTTCGTACCCAGTAACCAACTGTAACGTCGAATAGGTTGGGTGGCAATGAGCCTCAAGGCGGACCAACATAGATGCGTACAAGATTGCATAGCCCTAAGCAGAAACTGAAATCATGGTGCGTTCACTAAGGTTCAGGCGACCAATTAAATTGCGCTTTATGATCACTCTGCAAAGCTATTTTGGGGTGAATATGGGAATTCGATGTTCAATTATAAACCCAAAAAACATGAAATACTTTTCGAAGCATCTTCGATATAAACTCTTCGGTATTATCTAGTCTTCCAGACTTTATAGGATAATTAGGGTGCTGAACCTTTAAAGTCAGCCAAAAGGTTTAGCAGCAATGTGTGTGGACAAACATGTGACCAGTTTGTTGATTCATTAACCAAAACCATAAGTATTTATATGGTACGCATTTTGGTTGGACTAGTCCACACATATTCCCTTGAATCCGCTGCGAAAGAAGGGTGATTTCGTATCTTTGCGAAGGATGATATAAAAATCAAATTTCCCACACAAGCAGGCTTGGCAAACTGTGCTTGTAGGCACAAGATCCTTACTTCGAGTAAGGAGATGCGTTATGGCACCATTGTTCGACCTAAGTGTCCCAAATGATCATGCCAAAGAAAGTAAACTGCTCAATCCCCAGGTTCCAGGCCGGCCACTTGTGGCGTGTTCCTAGTTGGAAGACAACTCATTGGCCCCAAAGCAAAGCTTCAGCCTCATTTTTGGAGGTGGTGCAAAGATATTCCACTCTATTTTCTTCAGTGGTTTCATTTATGATCAGTGTTCTTTCGGATATCCTTAAAACTCAACAACGTTCTTCCAGAACGGGGAGAATATAAGGTCTCTTAAATGGTAATGTAGTACCATTCATACAACGAGGAGCATGCCAATACTCTTAATCAGGTTGGATAGACCTGAAGTCGTTGCTAGAGATGTAATTTAGGTGTAAATTTAGTGTGTGTAGTATCGCATTCATCCAGACAACTAACTTTCCCACATTCATACCTAATCACGAATTTATTTGAATTCGGTCAAATGTATAGAAGAAACATGATTCAGTTAATTCATTTTCGAGGACAATAGTGATAACATAATCTATAACTAAAACAAACACCAAACGTGAATCTAAGAACACAAAAAAATGTTCACAAAGTAAACCAAAGTTACTAAGGGATTCGGCGAACAAGGTCATTCATGTCAAAATTCTGCTCTTCCAATGATGTTCAGTGGAGCAAAATCAGGCTCATACATTGACTACTAGAATGGTACTCCTCAACGACTTTGGTAAGGGAACAAACAGGTGTATAACCAATGATCTATTCCATTGAGATGGAAGTAGATTCTGCATGGTTGAAGTTCGGGACCAATATCCCTTATTCTTGAAGTTTTAGGTCTTAGGTGCCAAAGATCACACTTCGGGCATGATGCCACACCTTGGCAGGCCATGATTCTACCATATGTTGTAAAAACAAACTCAAAATTGGATTGTGAGAGACAGACCCAGACTTAGGTTTGGTAGGCTTCAATCGAAGTTGAAGGGGTATGTTCAGTAGGCCTCTGCCAAAGCAGAGCAATACCGTTCGGTGCACCTTTGCCGAAGCAGAGCATGACTTTTAGTGCATCCTTGCCGAAGTAAGGCACCACTATTCGGTAGACTCTAGCCGTATCTATACCGTTGTCTCATATTTTTGGTAGTAATCAGATCCAAAAATTTGGTTAACTTTTGTTCTCAACATTGCTGTAGCAGAAGTGAGTTAGAAACTTGGAATGACGAGAAAAGTACTATCCAGTCAAAATTCGATCGGATTTATAAACTTCAAAATCATACTCATTCATGGACGTAATCATAGTGTGCTTCAATCAATATCTTTCATGCTTAAACGACCTGTAAAAGCAAGCCAAAAAGCCATGGAATCCTCGTTCGGGAGGTATTTCCCTTTGTAATGCTTCAGGCATAAGTTTTCAAATAAAGATCATGGCGGAGGCTTATTCAGCTCTTCCATGCCATTGTTGGCTTCAATAGTTTCTCAGCTTCTTGATAGTCAAGTGGAGATTCATATCTTGTACCCACATAAAGTGGTTTCTGATAGAAATGTCCAAATAAGGGAAATCGAACTTGTGACGATTCGACAATCACTAAATTGAGGGAACAAGATTGTGAATAGTGCTATAGACAATAAAATAAGGTAGAACATTCGGATTCTATGACATGGTTTACATGAAAAACGTCGGGTGTTCATGGGTGTATTGTTTTATGAAAACTTCAGGTTTCAAAGGTACTAAATTTGAAACTACAGGTTCAATTTAGTTATGAACATTTAGTTCATAAAAGAGAGGTTCCAGCAAGAACACATAATATAATATGCTGATTTAAGTGTAGTGGATTTGAGTTGCTTCGAGAACTCAAGTGTGAGAGCTTCGGAACTACAAAAGGATGTTAACGGTTCAAAAAAGAAAAATAAATTATTGAATCATTAATGTCCAAAAGTGATCTTCAAGTCAATAATTTTGGATTAATTATCAGATTAATGGATTGCTGGTCACTTTTAATTAATTCAATAGATTGGGACCAAACGGGATCAATCGTGGAAGCAAAAATAATGACAGAAGGGTCATATTAGCTTCAGTTGGCGATAGACCAAGTGATAATTAAATTAGAATTAATCAGCTTAAACCAAAGTACCCCAAAAAAAATATTTAGGTATGATTTATAACGCGGGCATGCCAAAAATTGGCATTGGGTCCAAAAAATAACGTCGCCCAGCTTTATTGGGCTGGCTACGATGCGGGGACAGGCCCCGCAGCACAACTGCAGGTCATTGGGCCTCGGGGAGGGTTGCGAGCCTATGGGTCGTGTAGTCTAGTTAAGCCCAGCAGTGGAATGTGCTGGTTTGGGCCAAAACAGGGCGCCGGAGTAGGCCCAGCCGAAGGCTGGCTTGCAGGTTCGCAGTCGCAAAGCCCAGCTGAAGCTGGGATTGGGTTTTGGGTCGGGGCAGTTTAAGCCCAACAGCGAAAAACTACTGGCGAGTTAGGCCGAAGAAACTCGAGCTTGCTACAGGCGAACCAAGGGCACTGGACAAAGCCCAGCAGCATGGGGCTACTAGTTTTGAGCCAGGGACACGGTATGACATAATCTAAGAGAGATGCAGGCCTCTAGGAATTGGGCTAGGGTTGCGGGCCCATGTAACCCTACCAGGCCGAAAGCTTGGGTTGTTGTGCGTGGGCAGTAAAGCCCAGCCTTGTAGTCCAGGGCGTCAAACGACGTTGTTCCCATGTGTGCTCCACACGGCTAGGCTGCAGGCTAGCTACGGTGGTCGGCGGTGGTGCTAGCGGTGGCGAGCCGCAGCCATGCCGCATATTTCCCTTTTTTTTCGGCTTCTGTAGGGTTTGAAAAACCCTAAATTGCTTCTAATTTATTTATATGCTTTGACTCACAAATTCCACATAGCAAAATAATAATTGCGTGATGCATAAAATGTGTGTGTGTCTATATATATATTGACAAGTATATGAATCATATACTTTATATATATCAAAAGGAAAATATAAATATAAGGGGTTCATGCTTCATGGACGTTTCAAATATCTTCCCTTATTTTAAGCATACCTGATGGGCAGAAAACAACAAAAGCCTTTGAATTTGTAAAAGATCCTTCTCGGAAAGCCGAAATTGCATCTTCAATGCGTTGCATCACGTTCAACAAATAAAAAAAATTAAATTGAATCAATAGCATGTAGATCAATTCAATAAAATTATAAACTAATTATAAAAGAATGATTAAAATGTAATACTCCTCTGATTGAATAACAAACTCTCTTTAACGCAGCGTTAGCATTATGGAGGCCATAGAGAAAGGGGGTGCGGCACATAGAGAGATAATGATAGATGTGTGATTGTGAGATGTGTGTTATCTCACCCCATTATGCCTTTATTTATTGTAGTAGTGAAGGTTAAATTCTTATCCTAATAGGATGACAACTCTAATAGGATAATATCTAGTCTAAAAGATATGGTAGAATCTCATAAAGATATCCCAGATATGATAGAATTTACACAATCACATTCCTAATCTAATAAGACTGCAATAGAAAAGCATTTATTAGCCACTAAAAATATATTAGAATTTGTTAAAATTGACAGCAACCACCTTTACTATCAATCCACATCATACCATATAGAAATTGATATTTCGGTTGAAAAAACACTAATGTTGTCATTTTTACTCTTATTATTAATATATAAACATTTTGACTCTTCCTTTAAAGGTGTTCTGTATTCATCCTTTTTATAATTATTATTTAATAATACTCAAGTTAAAGTTAAAGCAACTTCACTAAAAAAATGCATAACATGAAGAGTCCCTTTTTGCTTAACGTCCCCCAACTCAAGTAGGATTTCAGAGGGAATAAAGTCGATACTTTACCGATTAGAATATATAATTTAATCGATGCCATTCCAAACTTGAAAAAGCAAAATTATATAGTTGCAAGTCGCCCATATGTTGATCCAATAACTTATGCTCTTAATGGGTTTATTAGTGTCTTTATGGGATTTGCATTCTCGAAAGAGCGGCTCCCTATTTTGGATATTACCACGTTTTTCATATTGTTGTAGGTTTTTCCCTTGCATTGCTTACTTTTATATATATATATATATATATATATATATATATATATATATATATATATATCAAAAGAGAATAAGGTAGGACTTCGATTCAAGTCTGTGCGCACAGAATCGTTCCTTTTTTTTTTTAATTTTGCCTTTCCAGGCGATTGGATCGAAATCCCCGTGATGATTCGAAAGATTACTTCTAAACCGAGTCTCAGATTTTGAATGCTGGAGAGTCCGATCCTGGCCGGAATGAATGCTAGCAGCATACATGCAAATCAAACGTAAAGTGGCGTTTCTAGTAGCGCAAGAACCTACCTTTGAAGGAGAACAACAGCTGACAACTGACAACGACCGTTATGTGTACACCTCTTTAATAGGTGAAAATTGTAATGTGCCGAGAACACGTCTTGATATACTGTCCTTTCAATGTACCAGAAAAACAATTCACTACATCCAACACAAATGATTGAATACTAAAAAAAAAATTCTACTATTTGTATTACAACACTTTTTAGTGGGAGACCATATTTCGGGCACATGAAAAATTCCGACTCTAACAAAGATGAAGACCACCGTCTGTTAATAAACCTTTGGTTCACATGTGGAAAAAAATGTAATAGTATAACATTACTAATCAGACTTCCATTTGATCGAATTATGCTAAAAAGAGAGGAGATTTTTTCATACGAGAAAACAAGTCGATTTATCACGCGTCGTGATATAAATAGAGATAAGTGTCTTTCAAGTTTCACTCTTGAAATATGAGACGTACTATTGTTCAGTAGACTATTGTTGAGTAGAATCAGTGCACAAGCTTCTCCATGTACTGAACACTACCAAACTCCAGTTACTTTAACAATTTACCAAACTCCAGTTACTTTAACAATTTAAACGCATACAAGTTGTCCTACACAGGAACAGCTTCGAGAATAAGAAGACCAAAATTCATGTTTTACGCTTCTACTTGGATTATAGCTAGGCTAGAGCTCAGATTGAGGTCCTTTACTTTCTCTATTATTATCACCGTCGGAAGAGCTCCTTTTCACTTATTCCTTCTATTTTGGCTGCTGATTCCGCCGAGTCCCCCACCTTGTCTCTGCCCTCCCATAACTCTCCCCAACCACCTCCTTAACCTTCTCTCCAGCTCCTCCATCGCCGCCGCCACCGCTACCAGGCTCAACTTCAATATTCCCCATACTGCCCCTAGAACTTCCACCCAAAAAACACAATATCAATATAAAAAATAAATACAATATTGAAGTGACAAACTATGAGTGTATCCAAACACAAACTAGGGAAATGATAATCACACCGCCTTAATTTACTCATCCTAGACAGCCCTGCTTATTTTTTAGCATCGAATTTAATAAATCAAATGAAAATAACAAAAATTAAACATGAATGTGTTGGAAGAGAAAAATAGTGTGTCGTTTCATTTCTCCACGAAATTAATCTCATAACTAGCACAAAATCCTAATCAATAATTTCAACTATTTTTCTTCGAAAATACTTAAAGAAAATAATAATAAATGAGAAACTGAAGAAGTATATCACTTACTCTAAATTAGGAGGGAAGAAGTAAGCTTGAACTTGATTAAATAGGGATTTGGCCTTCTCCAAGTATGTTGGAACCCTCAAGGGAGAAGATGTGTACAAAGAAAAAGCATTCTTCGTCATCTCCCACTGAGATGGTTTTTTGGGTTGTTCATTGACTCTGTCTTCCTCCATCTTATACTGCTGCGGCTGCTACTATTCTCCTTCTCCCAACACTCCTGTCGGTCCACAAGTATTCATCAAGAATAATATGCAGAGAATCACCTGAATACCAGAAGAACAAATTCTGATGCGGAGCTTCAAGTTATCTTTAACTTCTTGATCTGTCTCGGTGTGTGGACGCGTGTCTAGCCAGCGCCGCTGAAGACGATGGATGAAAGCGGTGAAAGCCTTGAAGATGTGGCGCATGCATGCACGTCGTTGGTTCGTTGGTCTACACGTACATCGTCGAAGTCGGTCAGAGTCGGTCAAACTTACAGAAACGTGAGGCCTCATTTGGCACACCGTATAGAGCATCAGATGTGACTAATTATACGGAGCCGGTTGTTTGGTGCCCTCCCGTATTAAATAGTCACCGGATTAATTCAGTCAGTCTGCCTATTTAGTAGGGGATACACCTGCATAATAAACCCTTCCAAAAGGAGTGGATTATTAGTCCGATTCCCTTCCCTCTCTCTTGCACTTCGTTCTCCACGACGCCTCATCTCGCCGTCGTCCCTCTCGCCGTCGTCGTTCTCACCGATGTCGTTCTCCCCGTCGTCGTTCTTGTCGGCACCGTCAACGCCTACTGCCGCCACGTCTTCCTCTGCTACAAGAGCCCCGAGGCTTGGCCGTCGCACGTCGAAGGCTCTGAGTCCTGGCCGTCGCACGTCTTCCTCTAGGCTTCTTCTGCAACTGGGGAGAGATTCTTGACTGAAATTGCAAGGGAAGAAGAAGAAGGGAGAGAGCGGGACGGAGTTTAGGGGGTGCGGTGGAGAGATCTGGGGAACAAAATAGATGATTTCATTTCTTCTGCAACTGGGTCTTGCAAAGAAACATGGTGTGTTTGCAGAGGTTCTTGACTGAAATTGCAGGGGAAGAAGAAGAAGGGAGAGAGAGGGAGGGGGTTTGGGGGGGGTGTGGCGGCGAGATCTGGGGAACAAAAGTGATGATTTCTTCTTTTTTTTTAATTTTATTTTAAGTTTGATTTAAATAAAGGAAGATTTTGTTTGAATTCCTCATATCCGGTATAGTACCAAACACAATATAAATAATACGGTTATTAATCCGATACTGCACCAAACGCCCGACTAATTTAGTCAGTACTATCCGGTGGCTATTTATCCTATCCGACAGAAATAGTCAGTACAGTCCGAGCTGCCAAACGAGGCCTGAAGGTTTTTCTTTCTTATTCATTGGTTCAATACTCAATTGTTGTGATTCCTGTGAATTGTTCAGGGCATATTCGGTAAAGAGCATTCCACATTACATTTACACTCGAATTATCAATGCACATCTGTGAATCACACATTGTAATTTGTGGAGAAATTTTTAGTTGCAACGAGAACACGAGTGGTACATCACGTGTTTTTATGTAAGTGGTGGGAAATTTTATTTTTTAAGTTATTAACTTTTTAACACCCATATCCCACCATTTATATAACGACACACACTAAAAAATCTCTAATAATTTGTGAGGGTTGATTTTGCTACCACCAGAAAGACAAAACTAGACTTCAAGTCGTGTACCTAGTTTCCGGTTTTTTAGCCAAAATGACTTTTGACAGATATTTTTCTATGATTTTATAGCCAAAATAGATGTTGAGAGCTAATTTTGCTACCATTAAGACAATACTACTAGACTTCAAGTCGTGTACCTGGTTTCCCTTTTTTTAATCAAAAATTGTTCTTGAGAGATAATTTTGCTACGGTTTTTTAGTTAAAATGGTTATTAAGAGATAATTTTTCTACTATAAGCCAAACACAACTAGACTTCAAGTCGTGTACTTGGTTTCCCCTTTTTTAGCCAAAATGTTCTTGAGAAATGCTTTGCGTTTTTAGCCTAAATGATTCTTGAAAGATGATTTTGCTACAATAAGACATACAAAACTAGACTTAAGTCGTGTACCTGGTTTCCAGTTTTTTAGCCAAAATGGTGATGGAGAGACGATTTTGCTAGCCAAAATCAATAAAAGTGGTCATTGAGTTTGTTTACCGTAAATCTTTTTTATCGTTACGTGAAATTTTTTATTAACATCCTCATGAAATGAAGATGTTGGTTTGACAAAAAACCGTAATTGTGACAACCCGTCCCAAATTTTTGTATCGTCGGTGTGAAAAGACTAAATTGCCCTCGAACGTTGGATTATTTGGGACTTGGACATTTTCTAAGGTTATGGTTGTAGTTTTGGTGATGTGTAAGTGTGAGTACCACACACACACCCTCCCAAAACTTCATTTCTCTCTCCCACTCACGTACTTTCCCTCTCTCTCTCGCAGACTCTTTCTCTCTCTCCCATTTCGTACGGACACACCCAAAAGCCTTTGGAACTTGGCAGATCGAGGTCAAGGAAGGTACCATTGTACTCCTTGCAAGCCCAAAAACTCATTGATACCAGTTTCAGGTAAGAGTAGCTTCGTTTTCACGAAAAATCGTAACCTCCATACATGCACTGTTCATACACTTTCTTATACGTGGTTTTTAGTAGATTTCAAGCTCCTAGGAAGCTTTAGGAGGTCCATACGAAGCTAGGGAACGTTCGTTTGAAGGTTTTGGACGTCGAAAAATGTAAAACGAAGGAGTTGCAGAGGTGGCCGGACTTTCAAGGGTTCTTCAGCGAGATCCAGTGATCATTGGAACTTAAAAGAGGTATATTTGTGTTCTATTCTTCGTATGCTTCAATTTGACACAAAAATTGTGAAAAATGGTTGAGTTTTGATGGAGATACATGGTTTTGAAAAATTCCCAGTTTTCGGCGCCAGCGACAGTCGCCGGAGAGTTCAAGGTTGAAGACGACGGAATATTCCGTCAAGTCTAACGGAATATTCTGACGTCGTCAGTTGAAGTTGACGGTTTCCGTTAGAAGTTGACGGAATATTCCTAACGCCGTTTGCTGTTCCGTCAGTGTGTCTGTCACATGGCCGAGCGTAGGGCCGTGCCTTGGCCGGCGCGTGGGTGGTCAGAAAATTTTTCTAAAAATTTGGGGATGTTCGTGAGGTTGTGTAGATCACGATGGTATATTCATATACTCAATTTGAGCATTGTATGAGAAGTTATTACCTAGTTTTGTTTATGTGCTTTAAATTAACGCCTATATAGTTATTTCTCATATAGGCGAGACTTATCTGGAGGACGAGCGTAACCAGGCTAGGCACGGGGGTTACGACCCATCTACGTACCAGTGAGTGGGCTTTTGTTTTCAGTATATATATATATACACACACACACACTTGACGTTTTTCCCAAAAAATGTGTTTTAAAGGAAATGTGATTTGAAATGCCATGTCATGCTCGTATTATATATTAGCATATGCATTATCATAATTATGCATATTGTTGCATGGTGCTGCGGTGGCCCAGGTAAGCTACAGGTGAGTATAACATGCTGGTAATAGTTATGAGATGAATGGTGATGTTGTGATGCATATTGAGCTCATTAATTTGCACCCCGGTATTAGTGCTCCCGTCCAGAGTTAGGATCATAGTCATTCACGTGATGTTCACCTCCCGCACCACACGCTCATCTTGGATCCAAGTTAGGTGCGCAGTCATGTCATATAGACCACTTTCAGTGGGTTCGACTCGTAGGTGACCCGCGAATACTCGCACAGTCTGCACGTGATCGTAGTACTAGAACGTATTATTATTTATACCCAGTCTTGTCGGTCAGACTACGTGAGGTGGTTTCAACTCGTGTGCAGATATGTATATACATGATGAATTATGTGATGAGATATGAGATTGAGATGGTTGAAATGAGCTCTAGATTTCGCCGTATAGATCACGTCAGGTGACTTCGGCTAGTATATGAGTTATATTGAATTGCATCACTGGCTTACATTTGTGATATTATGAAGCATTGGGCATGGCATACATATATTTATGTGGTTTTGTATACATTGAGCATGGTTTTGAATTATATTTATATACATATATATGTATCCTATTTTTCTGGGAAAGTATACAGGTTTTCCAACGAGGGGATAGTGCTTTTGATATCGTATGATTTTAGAAAACCTTTGTTTTTGCCCACTCACGTTTTTGTTTTGCACCCCTCCAGGTATTAGGTTGCGTTTGTTGGTGGCTTACGAGGATTCAACGGAGGTTCTGACAGACATCCTTTATGTAGGACCACCTTTGGGTGTTGTTTAATTAGTACTTTTATGCTTGACTGCACTTAGGTTAGTTAAGCTCTGGTTGTGTAATTCACACTTGTTCTCGCACTAGCATGTTATCTTAACTAGGATTGCTAGTTGCTCGGTTTTAATTTGTTCGTATTTCCCTTACTAATCTTGCTTCCGCACTGTGCTTATGGTTACGTCACGCTCATGTGACGGCCAGCACGCCTCGATCTCGGTCGGGGTGTGTCAGTAATAGTTACACGATCATTCACGTGAAAATTTCACAAGATATTAACAGATTTTTTTACGGGAATACCAAAATGATTTACAATGAACAAATAGAAAGAAAACAAAATGGACAATCTTTCTTTTTTGCTTGCATTATATTTTTTTATTTTATCAACTTCAATCTATTTGGCATAGTGTACCTTGTTGTACGAAGTTTATATTTTTTTCGACACAAACTATTTTTTCTTGAAGATCCATTATAATAATGAGAAAGATTTCTGTATGTATGCCCAAATCGGTCGATAATACCAAAATACGATGGAGGACATCTATCAATTTTCATTATCAATGACCAAAATAAAAATTATGGCAATTTCAATAACCATTTTAGTTAAAAGACCCTGATATCCTAATTTTTGAATGGATTAATTTGCTTTGTAGGTTTTTTCTTCTTTAGAAAACTAGTCTCTTGACCACATTCCATCTTCTATCTAAAATTTAGACCATATAAGTTAGGATTTTTTTGAAGAAACGAGATAAGTTAGGATTTAGATAAAAAAAAAACAGTTTAATCAATCAGTTGTAAACAAATAGATAAGGGTTTGTTTAGTCAATAAATTCTCATATTACGAGCTGTTTATTTATTTTAATTAATTTTTGTATACAAATAATTTTTACAAAATGATTTATATGGACTGGTTTCAACATAAATACGAAGCTTTGTGGAAGTTTTGTGGATTGACTATTGGAAACGAAATTTATGTGTCTACAACTATAAAGAGTTTTCAACGGAAACTCTTTTACACGTTCTTGAGTAACTAAGAATGATCAATATTGAAATAGGGTCAGCTAGCATTTTATATGCCCATAAAGAGAGGTCAGTAAAGAGATATTATAGCGAGTGACATTAACTTTGAAATGACCATTAACATAAAAATGTCGTATCGGTCTCTCAGCTTTTGGCCTAGCGGAAGTTTGAGTCTATGAATTCGTGAGTATTGATACTTAAATTTGCCAGTTCTTTTAAAAATACTGTTAAAACTTCGATCCAAAATAGAGCTTTAAAGGACAATTTTTTATCAAAGAGGAAAGTTTTAATTAAATTAAAGTTTCAACCACAATAAGTGACGTGGTGATAAAGATGCAGATTGCAGCCCCAGTAAGACAAAAAAAAATGTGAATGGATTCGAGTTCGATGCTCTGAACTAATGAGTTTACTTGACTGTAACTACAGATAAAGTGAAATTCCGCCCGAAACTTGTCCGGGCTTAAAAATGATGAATAATTTGTTTCCAAAAATAAATCACAAGTTTCAGGGCGCAAACCAATTTTCCTACGTATTAAAGAAAAATATTTTAATATGCAATTAGTGCCAAAAACAAAGCAGGCGTATATACTCCAGACAACCGTAGTTCAGTGACTTTGCTTTGCTTCTTTCACCACAACAGATAATCCATCCCCAAATCATAGCAATGGCATCAGTCATGGCTTCTCAAGCTATCTTCTTCCCCACCTCAACCCCCATCAACCCAAACTCCAAATGCAAACCCTTCTTCTCTCCCATTCCCACTCTCAAATTCAATCCCAAATCCAATCCCAACCCTATCCTCAAACTCTCCCTCAGACCCATCTGCGCCACTCTCACCACAAACCCCCAAAACCCATCTCAGCCCCCGTCGCCCTTAACCCACCTCCCCACTCGCACCATCACCACCCTCTTCGCCCTAACAGTAGCCGCCGTCCGCAGCCTCTCAATTTCGCTCTTCAAGTTCGGTTCCCAATTCGGACCCTCCATCGGATCCGCCGCCGGACCCCTCTTCTTTGCGGCGCTCAGGGACCGCCCGAGCGGTAATTTGAATACCCCTTTGACGGTTGTCGCTGCCGGACTCTCCAAATGGCTCGATATCTACAGTGGGGTTTTGATGGTTAGGGTTTTGCTCAGCTGGTTCCCCAATATTCCTTGGGACCGTCAGCCACTTTCGGCGATTCGGGACCTCTGCGATCCTTATTTGAACCTCTTTCGCAATATAATTCCGCCGATTTTTGATACCTTGGATGTTAGCCCCCTCTTGGCCTTCGCAGTTTTGGGAACGCTCGGGTCAATTCTCAACAACAGTAGATGAAGTTATTAATTCCGAGAGGAAAATTGGCGGGTTTTGTTAGTGAATCAGCGGTTTTAATCAATTGGGTAAGGAAATTATTTGTTGTTGAGCTCAAAGTTTAGATTTTTATGAGTTACTCATCATGTGTTGGGTCATAACACTGTAATAACTTTAAATTCAGTATGAAATATATAAATTTTGACAGGTTTTATGGAATGGATTTTCGATATGCCTTTCGTTTGTGTTTTGCAGTTTGGTATTTATCGCAGGCGCTAAGCATTGTTTATTTGTACAGCTTTTACGTGGAAATTTGTTTTGAAACTCTGGAGATTATATCATGTGTGAATGTTGCAAAATTAAGATAGGAAAGAAATTATAGAGCTTGGCACTTTGTTGTTTATTCTAGATTAGATTAATGATAAATTTTGATGAAGCAACAACATTTGTGACGACAACTAATGTGCTTTCTCGCCGAAAGAGGGAAGGAAAGGAAAGAAAATGGAGAAGGGTGAAAGCATGTTATACTCACAATTGACGAGGAAAGTGATTTGAGTGGCTCAGTTTGCTTAATAGATCATGCTGCCAGCAGGACGAGGTTTTCTAATTAAAAAAAGTAGTGAACCTGCTTCCATCAGTTTAATTTCAAGGCCTACTTTCTATGAATTAGTTTTAGTAGAGGTTATTTTCTGATCATGTGTGTTGCAATGAGTTAACTGGGTGAGGTAGTTTGCTGATTTATGTTTGTTCTAAACTGATTTTGTTAGCAGTACTTATTTTGCAGAATATATATTGTTTGCGTGCTTGTTTTGTGATTCGGTGCCATTTCAAATTGATTTCGGTCAATTTTAAGTGGCAGTAAGTGATGTTATAGCCCTTGCGTTCCGGGCCTGATTTCAAGAATCCTTTGTTAGGGAATCTGAATTGACTATGTTATCTCTAAACAACCATATAAAGATTGAGATTTCGATTGACAAAGATAGGTCTTTGAAGGATCGATCTATGATTAAGAAATGCTATTATGCTTTGCTATTTTAGTTTATATCATGTGGTTTTGAGCAATGGAAATATGCACGTCTCATTGGTGAAGATCGGGTATGCAACGGTATCCTGTTTAAGTTTTTCATTTCCAGAACTGGGGATTAGCTGTGAAAACTGGATTTGCGTTTCTCTACCTGACAAAAGGTATTGTTTGAAACTTCTGTAGGAGTGTTGTGTTAAAGTTATCGGCATTCATAGACCTTTTTCTTTCAACTCCTCCATTCGGCTGATAGTCCAATTCATATCAAGGGAATTATTCAATGTTTATGTTGAATGATATGTTTAAGTGGCCTTATCGATGTTGAGGCAGCATCCATCACACCTCCATGGCGCATCTGATGATCGGTCTGAGAGATGAATCTTTTAATTTGGGTTTTATGCAGCAATGAATGGTTTAGTTCATGTCTGAGTGCAGAAGCATGATGTGGATGTTACAAACCTTCTCATAGAGAATGTCCAAAATTTAGATGTTGAAGCATTGTTGTTTCTCAAATGATGGTGATTTATGTTGCTTGTATTACAAGGAAGCCTCTGCTGATTACCAAAGTAGCCTGATGATTGAGAACAAACTTTAACAGGAAAAATAAAGAAATCTGTTCACAGTGGGACCAAATTAAACAAAAGGAAAAACAAAGCGAAAATCACCAACAAATTGATTCCAAACCATAAAACAGATGCCCTAGAAGAACAAAAGGTAAATGCTTTTCGAGAATATGACTATATGAGGAACATAAAGTTCTCCATACTTGAATATCAACTTGGTCCAAATCTCATAAACAACGGTATTTGAATAGGGTCATACTATCCACACACCTATTTGTACCTTTCACACACTTTCTCAATTTTCGAGCGGCGTCAAATTGAATTGAAAAAATTAATAAATAAAAACTAACAAGGGTGTGTGAGGCGTAAAAGAAGTGTGCGAAAAAAAAACTACCCCTTAAATATCCTTCCTCAACTTTGTACATTCCAAAAACCGTACGGAGTGACTGAAATACTACCATGTAGGTTTTGAGTTTGTTAGATCTGTCTCTCTCTCCTTTATAACAAAATTGATGTCTTTCTTGTTTGGTCATGCATTTCAGGAACCAGGATCCTCTCCTGAGCATAGGGTGAGGATCCTCATGACTAGGTCCATCGGGCCGTTGAAATTTTATCCAACGGTTACAATTATTATAACTTTTAAAAGGACTCCCTGTTTGTAACCGTTGGATAAAATTTCAACGGTCCGATGGACCTGATCATGAGGATCCTCACCCTTTGCTCACGAGAGGATCCTGGTTCGCATTTCAGCTCTGTGGAGCGTACTAGATTTATGCAACTGCACAAGTAATGTGTTTAAAATTCTTTTATTATCCCAATTTAAAGCACTGACGTTTACTTTGCTGCCGAACTCCATGCCCTGCATAAGCTTTTTTGTTTTTGTTTTGTCGATGCCCTGCATAAGTTGAATACTTCCTAATACGTCTGAGTTGGTCCCTCGTTACCTTTTACGCATCAAACCTACTTGCTATGACAATGACATGATCGAAAGCATTTTCGAAGGGTTTAAATAACTGAAAATTAATTCTAGTATGCCCTGGCGTATAGAAATTGATTGGTACATGGTTTAAACGCTATACTCCGGAGCATACTAAAAAGTTCACAAGAATTTTCAATTGCACTTTTTTTTGTTTATAATAAACGATAGGATAATTTACATTAAGGACATTTTCACTTGTGAGAAATATAAATTAGAATTATTTTGGTTCTAACATGTGTTTACCAAAAATGGGCAGGACAATTATTTCTCCTTAACTTTTTTCTGCATTTTATTACATGTAAGGAATTAAAACAGTGTAAGTTTCATTTTGAATCTATAATCAAATACTACGTTTATTTTCACGTAAAAAATATAAAAAGTGTAAGTTTCTTCGTGAAGCTGTAATCAAATTACTAAAAATTAGAAATTGTATTAACTTCGCTTTTCGTACCTTTTTTGTTTGTAATTTATTTGATTCATTTATTTTCCAATAATGCTATTCTTACCACATTATTATACCACAATTGTCACATCCCCGTCGGGGCCCAGCCACCTCCCAGGCCCGCTCCACCACCGTAGCACAATATTGTCTGCTTTGGGCCCCAACCACGCCCTCACGGTTTTGTTTCTGGGAACTCACGAGCAACTTCCCAGTGGGTCACCCATCCTGGGAATGCTCTGGCCCCCTTCTCGCCTAACTTCGGAGTTCCTACGGAACCCGAAACCAGTGAGCTCCCAAAAAGCCTCGTGCTAGGTAGGAATGGGAATATACATTTAAGGATCATTCCCCTGGGTGATGTGGGATGTTACAATCCACCGCCCCTTAAGGGCCCAACGTCCTCGTCGGAACACATGTGACCAGGGTTAGGCTCTGATACCAAATTGTCACATCCCCGCCCGGGCACAGCCACCTCTCGGGCCCGCTCCACCACCGTAGCACGATATTGTCCGCTTTGGGCCCCGACCACGTCCTCACGGTTTTGTTTTTGGGAACTCACGAGCAACTTCCCAGTGGGTCACCCATCCTGGGAGTGCTCTGGCCCCCTTCTCGCTTAACTTCGGAGTTCCTACGGAACCCGAAGCCAGTGAGCTCCCAAAAAGCCTCGTGCTAGGTAGGGATGAGAATATACATTTAAGGATCATTCACATGGGCGATGTGGGATGTTACAAGAATCTTATACCACCCTATGTGGCGGTTGAGTTGGACATGCCACCTCACTTAATTACAGTATACTTGGATTTCCATATAAATTTTATTAATTTTAATTAGTTTTTGTTCGGAAACAGATATTAGATTGAATTAAAACACTACAATTTTCATATTCTTGCATCCCTCGTCCAGTCGCCCTCAAATACTCTTTTCGTCATCCCAATCTCCTCCTCCCTCCTTAAAGTTCCTCTAATTGTCTTGTGCTTCTTCATCCTCCTTCCTCCTCTTTTCCAGAACAAATAGAAAGAACATTAAAAATAAAAAAATAAAAAAAGGCCAATTGCGAAAGGAAAAAAAAAAGCATAATTAATTTCAATAATTGGCGAGCAACTGCAGCATAAATCTGAGGATTTTTCAAGAACAGTGACCCCATAACCTTCAATCTGATAGAAAACTTGTTCCTTTTGACTCCTTCATCAAATTTTTAAAGATGCATATAAAGTCATTGTTCAATAAAACGATTAGCTAACCCTTATTTTATGACAATAAAAAGGAAAACAAATACGATCAGTTAGAAACCAAATAAAATTTGACAAAAAAATGGAGATTGCAGGAGGCTGAAGAGGAAGGAGGGGGGAGATTGGGGTGAGAGGGAGAAAGGAGATGGAGTGGAAGACAAAGCGTCAGACCTAATCAATTCTAATTAGGGTGTTTTAATTATTAATATTTTTTAAAAGAATAAGTGTGTTAATTATAGTAATAATAAAAATAAAACTAAAGATGTAGCATGTCCAAGTAAGCTGCCACATCAGGTGGTATAAAAATTATTGTATAATAATATAGTAAGAATAGCATTACTTTTTATTTTTCTATTTTTATTAAGTAAACAAGTAAGTTCATCAAAACTATACAGAGGACAAGAGTTTGAGACCCAGTCCTTTGCAAAATTATAAAATAGAATTAGTCAATTTTTTTGGGTGTTAAGCTGTCGGTGAATAGTTATTGGTAGGCAAGTACTACTCTAGGACTATTTATGATATGGACCATCTATTAACATTTAAGATGTTTAAGACCATCGCAAATGTCAAATTATAAAAATTAAATTACAATTGATGGTACGAGAAGTATTTCTCTAACCGAATTGTCAAATATTTTTTTTTTAAATTTATATAGAGCTTTAAATGGTTGTAGTTATTAAAAAATGTTGAAACAAAATTTTTATTGGTTGAAATGTTAGACCATCTCCAACCATTGGGGTAAAACTTAAAAATTTTAGCCAAAAAATTTTAGGTTTTAACCCAAAAATAGTTTTTCCGCTCTAACCATTTTGACCTAAAATTTTAGCCTCAAATTATTAAAGAATGAATTTAGGCTATTTTTTTAAATTAACTTTAAAAAAAATTATATATAGTATCCTAAATTAATTTTATGAACATTTTAACCTAAAAATATTTAAATTCCAATAAATATTGAAAAATCACTAAATCAACACATGAAACTGTAGGAGAAAAGTAAGTTTTGTGTGGATGTTTAAACAAATACAAAGGTATTTATAGAGTTTTTGGGTGAATTTTGAGTTAAATAATTTTTTTAATTATTTTAGCCGTTTGATTAAAATTTGGACCGTTAGATCTTTTTTTTACCGTTAGATTTGATTATATTCGATCTCAACCGTTGGATTCAATAAATATATAAATATAAAACTAAAAAAAAATTGAATGTAGGCCATTGGATCAACCAACGGCCCAGTTGATTGTGACCCTTTTCTTCTCTAGTTATCTTATCTATGTATTTGTACACACACACAGAATCACAATTTAGAAAAAGGAAAGAATTAAACTCTTGTCGCGAATGTAAATGAGCGAATGTCCTATCGCTAGAATTAGAACTCTACACGGCACGAAGATGAACTTGATTAAAAGCAATAAAAACTAGCTTATTAAAGGAAAGAGGAAATTGAAGCAATTGGAGCAATGATCCCTTAACTTTATTTCCATGACCATTGGTCCCTCAACTTGTCAAAATATGCAGCTATTGTCCTTTTTCTTAACATCGTCAATAAATCCATTAAATTCAGTCATGTGCATGGCACATGAGATTAACTGTAAGGACAATTAAGAAAACATATTATTTCCCAAGTTGAAGCTTGATACCCAATACCCATCTCCAAGTTGAAGTCGATACCATCGCCAGAGAAGAGAGTGTTTACACCTAGGGATGGGCACGGGCCGAGCCGGGTCTAAATTTAAAGGAACCGGACTGGATCCGTTTGAAAATGAAACGAGACGGGCTGGGACGGGTCATCATATTTGCAAAACTAGAACCGGACCTAACTCGATCCGTTTGAAACGGGCCGGTCCTACAAGTCCCCACGGGTTTAAGTTTTTTTTTTTTAATTTATTATTTACAGTTTTCATTTTTCCAAAGAGCTACAAAAAGATCAGCTAGTTCAACGCCATCAATGCATAAGGCTACTGAAAGATGCCTAAATGCATCAACAAGACTTCATACGATCAATTATGGCAACAAGAAAGCACAAATTTAAGCGATTACAAATCATTGGATCCAAATGTTCTGTGATCAACCTCCAACCATCTCTGCCCATCCATTTGCAATTTGATTACAACTTTATTCACCGATCCAAGGTGTCTTCTGAGAAGGATCAAATTTAAAAGAATGGTCTATTAAAAGTTTAAAAATTAAAGCCCTTAAAAGTTTAAAACCCAGAAAACCCAATTAAAAGTTTGAAACCCAGAAAACCCAATTAAAAGTTTAAAACCCAGAAAACCCAGTTAAAAATTTCAAACCCAGAAAACTTTCAACCCAGTAAAACAAATCAGCCTTAGATCAGACCCCCAGAGAGATTGCAAAGACTAAATTCAGTAAATTACCTTAATTTGGGGAGGAGATGAGACGATGGTGGTGGTCGATTTCGATTCGTAGGACGAACTGACGGAGAGAGCGACAAACTGACAGAGTATTTGAGCAGAGCTTAAGTTGACAGAGATAGAGAGACGAACTGACGGAGAGAAAGAACGACGGAGTCGAGCAGTAGCAGTTCTATTTAGGGCATGGCAGTTCAGTCCTGGATCGTGGCAATGAAGTCGTCGATCGAGTCAAGAGCAAAGCGAAACCGGCCGAGTCGGACTAGATTGGGTGGTCAGCAGCCGAGTTGAGCCCATCGTCTTCTCCGATCTGGAGCTTCGCAATCTTCGTCTTCTCAGATGGTGAGGTGATTTCGTGAGTCGTAACTCGTTTGGTGGGCCTGGTGGCTGCTGTGATGTCGACGCAGTAGAGGGGTGGGAGGGAGAAGAGAACGAGAACGAAGAAAGTGGGGTAATCTGGGAGTAAGGAGTGGGGGAAGGGGACTGAACGAGTAAAGCAAGTAGCACGGGTCGGTTCGCGGCCCCGGAATTCTAAAATTATGGAACCTCCTCGCCCCTGTAGATACCTTCTCCCCGTCCCGCCCTATCCCGTTTCGTGTCTACCAAATTTGGCCCCGCCCCGACCCGCGGGTCTTGTACCCATTTGCCCAGCCCTATTTACACCTATGTAGGTGAAAATCACAACACACGGAAGCAACAAATAAGAATTTATGCTTAATTCCAATCTCAGACAAACGCAAAAAGGGCTCAGAGCCATCTTCTCCTTCTCCTCCTCCTCCTCTGCAACTCTCTCTCTCTCTCTTCTCTCTCTCTCCTCTGAAACAACAGACAACCACCAGCTCTCTCTCTCTTCTTTCGCTCTCTGAAAGTTCTGACAGGGACAATGACGGCGGTCTCCGCTGACGTCGCCAAGCTAACGAAGCGTGAGGTGCCTACACTCGTATCCCTCTCTCTCTCTCTCTCTCTCCCATTTCATCTTCTTCTTCGTGACTGAATGAATGAATGGCATGTTTTCGTTCGCTGCTTTTAGGGTTTTTCAGATGTTTTCATTTTCTCTATTTTCTGGTCGCATTTTACTTTTTGTTCTGTTTGGTTCGCCAGAAAATGAAATTCGAAAAATACCCAACATTTCCCTTTCAATTTTCTTCTAATTTTTTTAAATTTTTAAATTTTTAAATTTTAAAAACTAAAGTATTCATGGAATTTGTTGTACTGCTGCTGCAGTTGTGCAATTGGCATGCAGTGCGAATTAGTGTTTGGTTTTCTTAAGCATTTAGCATTTTCTCGGAAGCCAAACAGTGTACTTCAGGAATTGGGAATGCGAGCCCTTTCTGTGTTTGTCTGAGATTGGAATTTGCGTTTGTCGTAGACCATGGAGACCTTACGAATTGTATTTTGATGACTTAAATTCGTGACCGGAATAGTTTGTTTAATGTATTTGATGATTAGACGTGTTTGATTAGAATCTTGTTTTCATGATCACGATTAAGAATTTGAATGGATGGTGAATGGGTATCGACTTCAATCTGGGGACGGGTGGGAAATAATATGTTTCCTTAATTGCCCCTACGATCAATCTCATGTGTCATACACATGACTGAATTTAAAGGATTTATTGACGGTGTTAAGGAAAATGACCATAGCTGCACAGTTTGATAAGTTGAGGACTAATGGTCATGGAAATAAAGTTGAGCGATCATTGCTCCAATTAAATTAAAGTTGAAGAACCATTACTACAATTTTACCTAAAGAAAACGAATGGAATATAATAATCTTCCATTATGTTTGAATAAAAACCTCCTTGGACAAAGTAAAGATTAAAGTAGAACAAATGAATTTGGTCGAATCTGAATAATTAAATCATTATGGTGGGAATTGAGTCTTTTTATTTTTTCATTTATATATTTGAAACAATTTAGCCTAAGAGAGAATATATATATATATATGTGTGTGTGTGTCTGTATTAACCTAAGAGAGAATATATATATATATATATATATATATATATGTGTGTGTGTGTGTGTGTCTGTATATGTACACAAGGCTCATCACTTCCAATATTTGGTGACCTTAATTTTTTGATAGATGATGATGGTAGAGTAGGGATTTGGATTCTCACCGGATCCCCTCCATGGGAATCCTAAAAATCAACGAACATGGACCGTTGATCAAAAATTCGTGCGGTCACAATTAATTTTTTGATAGACGATGATGGTAGAGTAGGATGTGGAGTGGATTATAATAATTTTGAATGACTATTTTATTGTGTATGGTGGATCAACCTTTATGAAATTTGTGGCAAGTGTAGACATATCCCCTCCAATGCTTATTGCACCAATTTAACCAGCTTTTATCCAATCATAAACAAAATTAACATGGAACGGATAAGTTGCATTACTTTTTTTTACACAATTTTTTATATACGTTTTTTTGTGGAGCCTACTTTGTAATGTATTTTAATTATTCGACTCTTATTTTTTAGGTCTTCTTTCAAAGCTCATGTCTTTAAATGATCACTTAAATCTGAAATCATATAACCGTTGAATTAAGGGTTTAGGGTTTCTTTGTAGAACCGTATTCGTCCATTTTCTCCACTACAAATGAATATCTTAATGATTTTGGATTTGTCCAATTTTTTTTGCAACGATGATCTATGAATGATGTTCCAAAAGATAAACAGTTCGGATCATTAAAATACATTACGCATTATGCCCTACAAAAAAATGTGTCAAAAGTTGTGTAAAAAAAGTAATTGCCACGCCCCCAATTAACATTTATTAAATTTCAAACAAATCAATCTCTTTCAAGTAATATCTTTTTAACATATTTATCATTCAGTATTACGGTCTAGTGATATTTTTATTCACTTGTAAGTGAGAGGTCCCATTGTGAGGCTAAGCTCACCCCATTTCCCTTAGTGTAGATAATTTTCTTTTTCTTCAAGAAAAATTTATATAATTATGGAACATCGTTTGTTCAAAAGATAATTAATAAAGTGAGATTAGTCAAGAATTTTGAATTTTCCTTTAGAAATGATATTTTGTATAATATGGAACCATTGGTCTAAAAGATAATTAACAAAGTGAGATTAGTCAAGAATTTTGAATTTCCTTCATAAATGATATTTTGTATAATTATGGAACCATTGGTCTAAAAACAATTGAGATACCATTAATTCGAAAATTACAAAGTTGAATAATTTTGGAGACGTAATGACGTATGAAGTTGCACAAGAAAGTTTAGTGTTTAGAAAATTAAAAATTGAGAATAAAATGTATTAATATGGTGAAATGAAACTGTCAAGATACTAATGATGATGTTTAGGGTTCATAATTTTTGTGTAACAAAGAATTGACTTGCAAACTAACTCTTCATTAAGCTCTCACCTTCTACAACCACATGCCCCCACACACTTCCTAACCCAACTCATGTTTTTGATCATGTCATTTAACTATATTTTAGTAAGAGTTTTTATTTCAAATGATCCCTGAAATTGAACCACCCATCAAGGTTGGTCCATGAAATTGAAAATCAATCAATGTAGTCCCTGAAAATAGATGTTGCAAATCAATGTGGTCATTCCGTTACAATTCCGTAAAAATTTATGTTATGTACTTATGTGTCATATAAGTAGGTCCCACAAATCTAATTAAATATTAGCATCTATATTAATAATATTTAAATAATATTTTTTATGTCAAAATAAAAAGAAAAAATAAAAAATAAAATTTCTTCCGTTGTCTTCCTCGCGCAGGCTTGGTTGCCCACTACTAGCCAAAGCAAAAAATCCCATAGGTGTGGAGAGTTTTTGCCTAAATCTTCTGTTACATGTCGGAAAGATTGGTGTGGGGCTGTCAACCTAGGCCTCAAGTGCGGCGGTAGATCGGAGGATATGGTAGGGAGAAGGTGGGTGTCAGCGACGCTAGAGTCGAAAACGAAGACGATGGTTTGGTTCGACTGGGTTTCTATCGTGGTATATTATGTTTGAATGGATTGAGTGCCAAAAATGAAGCCGTGGCAGCCAAGCCTGCTCGACGAAGATGATGGGAGAATTTTTTTTTTTTAATTTTAATTTTTATTTTGACATAAATTTTTATTTTTTTTTAATTTCATAGTAATATTTAATTAGACTTGTGGACCCACTTATGTGACACATAAGCACATAACATAAATTTTAATGGAATTGTAACGGAATGATCACATTGATTTGCGGCATCAATTTTCATGGACTATATTGATTGATTTTCAATTTCAGAGACCAGCTTGATGAGGTTGGTCAATTTCAGGGACCATTTGTGATAAAAACCCTTTTAGTAATCATGAAATGATTTTGTACATTTTAGTTGTTGTGAAATGATTTTTGTAATCATGAAATGATTTTGTACACTATTTTTTTCATTTTTTTGCACATTTTTTATGTTGTTTTTAGTTATTACCATAACAACAACAACTAAAGCTTATCATACTAAGTGAGGTTAGTTGTATGAATCTTAGAATGCTATTGCGCTCGGTTTTGCGTCAAGTCTTTCTTTAACTTCAAGTACTCCATATCTTTTATTGTAGTCTCTTTCAAAGTTTTCGTACATCTTCATACATTTATTTTACCTGAGATTCCGTCTCATAATCGCATATTCTCGGAATATTTGTTAGAAGATGCGACTAATAAAGGAAAATCAATGGATGAAGTTAATAGAAAGTAGGGGTGAAATGCAGAAATCACCATCCAAAGGTTGTGTTTAGTACACGAAAAGGAAATCATAGAAAATGATTTCTGGTGTCTTTTCATGAGGAAGGGAAGGATAGCAATCAAAGGGTTTTTTGGTTTAAGGGGAAGCAAAATGAATAAGAGGAAATGGAGGGCTTCACTTTTTCAAGTCTGGACTTATCAAACACGGAAAATACAACCATTCTCAAACTTTATTTCCCACATTTCAAACGAGAAGTTTTTCAATATTTCAGCAATACTGTTTGATATATCAAGTATCTTAATACAAATAGTTAAAAAAAATTTCTTCAAATATTTAACTGCTTGTATTATTACACTTAATATACACTGAACAATCTCTCGTACCAAATGTAATCTAATTATAAATGAAATTTACTCTCCCCCCTCTCTTTGCCCAACACATGTTTGTAGTTGATTCCAACTTCATGGAACAAGTCAGCACAAATACCTACTTTAATAGAGTCATATTCTTTATCAATTAGCAAAAAGTAAATTGTAACTATAGTCCCTTAACTTTAACTCAATTAGAGCAATGGTCCCTCAACTAAAAATTCATTACCATTGGTCCCTCAACTTATCAAAACGTGCAGCTATGGTCCCTCAACTAAAAATCAATTACCATTGGTCCCTCAACTTTAATTCAACTGAAGAAATGGTTCCTTAACTCTAATCCAATTGTAGCAATGGTCCTTCCAATATAACTCGTTTTGACAAAAATTTTGACATAGTTGACGAAAAGAACCATAATTATACACTTTGATGAGTTAAGGGATCCTAATTGTATAAATGGTCATTCCAACATAGTTTATTTTGACAAAATTGATGAGAATGACTATAGCTACACATTTTGATAAGTTGAGGGACCAATGGTAATAGATTTTTAGTTGAGGGACCATTGCTCCAATTTGATTAAAGTTGAGGGACCATTCGTACAATTTACTCATTAACAAACTCCATTTTTTGGTAAGATGTACTAATCTAAGCAATCACTTAAAACGGTGGAAAATTATATTCCATATGTTTATTCCTGATCAATGTGACACTACTACCTTGTACATACAACACGGCTTAGCCTAATCAATGTAACTGCACTTGGGAATTGGATTCTTGTCTTGTTCATGTTTGTTTGAAAATGAAAGTGATTTTTACTCACATATTTTACTCTATATATGCACACTTTTGTTATTTTTATATTTAAATTAAATGCGAATCAAGAGACGTAACACTAACACTTAAATGTGCATAGAAAAAACTTATTTTTAGCTACAGTCCTGTGGCTTGATTTGTCATTTTACTCTCTGAAACTCAAATTTCGCTCCACTTTGCCATTTGGAACTCGATTTTGATTCCGTTTTGCTTTCTGAAACTTAAAAATCGTCTCTATAAAACTCACAATTCGCTTCATATTGCCTTAAATCTATTAAATTCTTATGTGGGAACAAAGACACCATTAGTTATGCTCCTTGGAACTCTATTTGGTCCCATTTTAAAATTTCAAAGAGTGGGATCAAAATCGAGCTCCGGGGACATAATCTACCCCTTTTGACAATTAAAAATCTCTATTATATCACGAGGAAAATAGAATTTTGTGATTCCTTTCTTAGCATTACCAATTATATGAAAAAAAAATCTTCCATTTCTCTTCGTCTGTTTTTTTTTTTTTTTTTTTTTTTGGAAAACTTCTCTTCGTCTGTTTGGTTCACGAATTCGAACATGAAAATGGATATGAGAAACCAAACCATTCCCATGCTTTTTTTTTTCGGTAAAACATTATTAATTTTATTAGAACATTAAAAAAAAAATGTACAAACTTGAAAGTGGCAACCTAAAGGACAAAGTTTGGCTGCTGCACAATTAGCAGCAGCTCCTGCTAACAGCCTATGTCGCTGTTCCTTAGTTTGACACTGGTCAATAATTATTTAGTTTGACACTTGTATTATGACACTTGATGTACCGAACTATCACATTGGTAAATTTGTCGTACTTCAGATTTTTTTCTCCAATCACTTGGGAAAACATTTAATACATTTGTATTTACTAATTTACCCTTGTTAGAAATGTAAAATATCAATTTAGTGCAATTAATGCGAGCGTATAATATTAAACACTTTGTGAACCAAACATACACTTTGTGAACCAAACATGAGAATAGAAAACAAATGATATTTCCTTAACACGAGTTTTTCGACGTTTTCGGACACGAGAGATGGCATCTGTCATTCTCATTTCCTATTATGAAGAATGAGAAGAAAGTTTTATTCCTCAAAAGTTCGTTCAACAAACCAGACCCTAAAACAATACATCGAAATTATTTCACAAGAGTACCAAATTCAACGTTAATGGAATAGTGTAGTGTTCATATATATATATATATATATATATATATATATTTTTTTTTTTTTTTTGAAAGAAAATTGATAAAATATTATTAGAGCAACTGAAACCATACATGAGATAAGCAGTTGGAAACTGGGAAGAAAGAAGAAAGTTGAAGGGTATCAAACACTTCCACAGTTTCTTTATCATAATGAAAAGATCTCAGGATGAGGGTAAATGCTTACTTTTGGAGTGTCATTGTAAGACTTTGAGTGCAATTTTTTTAATATTTTAAACTAATCTAATTTTTCTTTGATAAAAAAAAAAAACTAATTTAATTTAAAAAAAAAATGAAATTAAAACTCTGACAAATGTGTCGTGCACATCGTTTCAGGACTGATTTGGGGTTGCTTAAATATTTTTAAAAGTAGCTCCTTAAAAAAAGTTAGGGCCTTAATTGTGTTTGATAAATGAAAAAAAAAGTGTTTTCTTTTCAAAATCATGAGTCCAAAATAGCAAAAAGCAGAAGTAGCTCTGCACATACTTATCAAAATAGCGCTTTTTCATTAGAGGTAGGTAAACAATATCAATTAATAAAGTTTTACACCGAGACGCAGGCTCCCGAAGAGGGAAGCCCAACGAATGTCAGATGCAAAGCTCCGCACCTCATTAAGATCATATTGGCATACTCTCCCCAAAAAAAAAAAAAAGAGCAGACCCCATTGAAGACGACAGTGAGGTACAACAAGGCCATTTCTGTCCACCGCCCTTCTTACGGAGCCGTACGTGGACGTTACTGCTCATACAGCTCCCAGCCAGCAAGCAGTTAATCTTACTCCCATTTTTTTTTTGCTAAAAGCATTTTTAGCACTATAGTTTACCAAACATTTGCCTATTTTTTTTGCAACTTTTTATTCTTACAGCATAGTTTAAAAAAAAAACACAACCCCTAAACTAGCTCGTAGCCAACTAACTTAACCCATGTTTGCTTATTTTGTTTTTGTTTTGCTTGAGTAGTAGGATTTGAGCTTACGTTGTTTACTCTAAATGATTAAATAAAGTTTTAATAAATAAAGACAACTGTATTTCTCAAGGATGGTAGGTACTTATCTTATGTTAAAAAAATACTAGTGACCCTTCAAAACTCATGATATTAAAGAATACTAATTGAATATAAATTAGGAGGAAAAAAAGCTGCAGAAATAAATAAACCCCAAATAAAATGGAGAAAAGGGTACAAATACAAAAGAGAGAGTGATATAGGGAGAGGGTGGGAGGTGGAAGGTGACTTTTGAGGTAATTTTGAAACAATATGTTTGTTTATCCAAAAGTCATTTACTCAGTTTGGTGGTTTTTGCCGGATGAGACAACCTACCAGTTGTTGCGGCTCTTTGAAGAGTGAGAAAGAGAGAGACTTTTTTTAGAGAGAGAGAGAGAGAGAGAGAGAAACAAAGCATTTCAGAGAGAAACAGATTGTGACTGCTCCAGAGATGGGATCTCACTCTCACCAGCAGAATCATTACTACTATTATTACCATTTCAACCACTGTGTTTGATCCATTTCAGCAACCAAATCTTCTGCTTCTTCTTCCTCTTCAGGTATTGCTCTTACTCTTTACCCCCATTTTTCTTCCCATTTTGCCCCTCCCCCATTGCCACCAATCTGCTCTGAAGAACCCATATCCAAATTTTGCTAATTTGTGTAGATCTTCCACATTTCCATGGTTGTAGTTCAAAATGGTGATCTGGGTATGCTTTGTTTCTCTGATTTGGGCTGTGAAAGTTGTTCCTTTTATTTATTTATATTTATTTTTATATGCGAATGTCATGGTTTTTGCTGGAGCACGCTTAAACTGGAGGAGTTTGTGTTGTTTTTCTTGCTTTATTGAATATCTGTCATCAATTTAGTTCCTTTTTTCTGTACTCTGATTGGTGATGAGAAAATGTAGAAAGGAAACAACTTTTGAATGCTGGGTTTTGTCAGTTCTTGTTAATAGAGATGACAGAAAGCTTATGGGAGCAAAGCCATTTAAGATGTTTTTGGGAGTTTTTGTTTTGCTGCCTATCAATTATTTCTGAGATCCAGAAAGAGCCAGAAGTCCGCTATTCCTTTTTGTTGCTTCAGATCTTTCATTCATGAAATTTGTTCTAAAGATGACAGATTTCAGACTGGAATCTTAGAAATTGGTAAATGATTTGTTTTACTTGCAATTCTATTGTAGTTTAAGCATTTTGCCCAAAAAGTAAGAAACTTTGTGCCACCCAGAACAAAATGTTGCTTTCAAGACTTGATCTTGGATGTTCATTTTCGCAATTCAGTAATGCCGTGAAGGTTTAGATGTTATATCACGATTGCTTGCTTTGCTATATTGTGGTGTGGTTGATTGGATCATAACCATTATACCTTTAACTTTTATTTCTTGATTGTCTCAAGTATTTAAGCTGGTTAAGGAGTATATGAACAAGACCTGATTACCTCCCTTTCTCTCTCACAGTAGGACTTTGACTATCTCTGGGTCATCCATTCTTGTGCTTGATTCTGTGCCCCTGAAAGAAGCTTGATGGGTTCCAGATTCCCATCTCATCAGCTCAGCAATGGTCTCTATGTATCAGGCAGGCCTGAGCAGCCAAAAGAAAGGGCCCCTACGATGGGTTCAATGGCCATGCCCTATACTGGAGGTGACATCAAGAAGTCAGGAGAACTGGGGAAAATGTTTGATATCCCTATGGATGGGTCCAAGTCTAGGAAATCCGGACAATTGACCAGTGCTCCTTCAAGGACAGGATCATTTGGAGGGGCGGCTTCACATTCAGGTCCTATCATGCCTAATGCTGCAGCTCGAGCGAGCTATACCACATCAGGTCCTGTATCATCTGGAAGCATGCCAGGTTCTGCTTCCGTAAAGAAGACCAATTCTGGGCCACTCAACAAGCATGGTGAACCATTGAAGAAGTCTTCTGGCCCTCAATCTGGTGGAGTGACGCGTCAAAACTCTGGCCATATTCCACCTGTTCTTCCCACAACAGGTCTTATCACATCTGGTCCCATTTCTTCAGGTCCTCTAAATTCCTCAGGAGCCCCTAGAAAGGTATCTGGACCTCTAGAGTCTATGGGATCAATGAAATTACAAAGTTCCTCAGTTGCTCACAATCCAGCAGTGACTACTCTTGGCCAAGATGAGTTTTCTTTCAGAAAGAACTTCCCAAAGACAATATTGTGGTCTGTGGTACTGATATTTGTGATGGGGTTCATAGCTGGTGGTTTTATTCTTGGAGCCGTCCACAATGCCATACTCCTTGCTGTTGTGGGAATTCTTTTCGCTGCAGTTGCTGCTTTGTTCACATGGAATACTTGTTGGGGAAGAAATGCTATTGTAAATTACATTTCTCGGTATCCTGATGCTGAGCTCAGAACTGCTAAAAATGGGCAATACGTGAAAGTCTCTGGGGTATGTAGCATAGCCAATTCTGATAAAATATCTTATATTTCTATCTCCTCTTGTTGGCTTATATTCCAATTGATATTATAATTCTAGCTGGTACTTTTCTTCCCTGCCTTAGATCTCAAATACCATCACTAAGTTGTTTCTCACTATGTGCGTATGTCTGTTCCACTTTTACTTTGATTCATGTTATAAAGTTGCACTTTGCAATGCTGTGAGCAAAGGAAGAACAGATGAGTTAATCTGTTTACGTAAAAGTGGGAAATGAGTCTTGATAAAGTACACAAACAGGTTGGACTTTTTTAATATTTTAAAGTGTGTAAATAAGCCCTGCAATCTTGAAAATTTTCTACTTTGACATTCAAATGCATATATGGATGATGCAACTGTGAACATATCCTGGATGGTACTTGTTGCTAAGTGGTTTATCATCTGTCATCGTGTATCTTTTTCTGCATAACTAGCATGCCAAAGTTTTGATGTTATGTTTTTCGTAATTCTTGAAGGTGGTTACCTGTGGTAATGTGCCCCTTGAGTCATCCTTCAGGAGAGTTCCTAGATGTGTTTACACATCTACGAGTTTGTATGAGTACCGAGGATGGGGTTCCAAACCAGCAAACCCTACACATCGTCGATTTACATGGGGACTTAGATCATCAGAGGTCAGTAACTGAATCCTGTGGAATATTATGTAGCATGCATAATTCTATTGGAGAACCATACCCACTTTTGAATATGGATATGTAACTTATGAATACTCCGCAACATGTATCTGATTATAATTATATGCATTTAGACTTCTCGTAGTTATTCACATTTTTCTTGAAGTTATAGTCAGGCACTTGAGAGTTTAATGGCATGTATATTAAACTGATAGGAACAGATACTACACTTGATCTTAGCCAAAAGGCATGTATATGGCATTAACGACTGGACAACAAAAGACATAGAACACACAATTAGTATGTCCTTGGCATTAACGACTACAATTAGTATGTCCTTGGCACATCGTACTTTTTCTCACGAGAATTGTTATTTTGTATGTATTTCTTAAAAGTTGTGTTCATAACTTCATGTTAATGCTTAAGGGCCTTGTAACTTTATTAGCCTTGTAATATGTTTCCTCATAGGCTCATATTCTACGTATCTCTTAATTCTCAATTCAGTGCCTTTTACGAATGAAATTGTACATTTTTCTGTTTTTAAGTAGAACAATTGCAAAGAGAATGTTATATTCTTTTTTATCCTCAAATCAGGGAACTTTTTCTTTTCACAAATAAGAAAGAAGGAAAAAAATTACAAAAGATTTGCATGTCGGTGAAGTGGTTGATTGCCTTTGTGATGCATACACTGGACATCTTAGTTACTGCTTTATGTCTACAAAGCTTCTTCTGCTAATCATTTTTCTTTCTCAAAAAAAAGGATTTCCATATCACATAAATGCCTCAGTTGACAACTGGAGGGCCGATGTGCATGAAGCGATGGTGTTGCTTTTTTGAGTTTTAAGGATCTTAAATGCTGAAGTGTACATTTGTCTATGTTGCTTGACAGAGCCATGTAGTAGACTTCTACATCTCTGATTTCCAGTCTGGTTTGAGAGCACTAGTTAAGACCGGCTATGGAGCAAGAGTTACTCCTTACGTTGATGAGTCCGTCATTGTTGACGTTAACCCAGAAAACAAAGACATGTCTCCGGAGGTTCTCAGGTGGTTGGCAGAGAGGAATCTTTCAAGTGATGACCGTACAATGCGATTGAAAGAAGGGTAAAAACTTGTCACTTAATCCATTGTAGGCGCTCGTAGTTATTTGTAAGAAATGCATGAATCAGTTTATAACTGCAAGTGATGTTCGTTTTGTAGGTACATCAAGGAAGGTAGCACGGTAAGTGTGATGGGAGTTGTCCATAAAAATGACAATGTTCTTATGATCGTCCCTCCACCCGAGCCACTGACGACGGGATGCCAGTGGAGCAATTGTATTTTTCCAGCTAGCCTTGAGGGGGTTGTTTTGAGATGTGAAGACTCCTTGAAAAACGACGTCATACCTGTTTAGTTGTTTGTGTGCTCCATGAAACTTTTCGGGTATTATTGCTCTTTTGAGAAATATTTTGTTCCCGGTGTCAAAATTGATGGGGGTGGCGGCAGTGGCGGCGGTGTAGTGATAAACAGTGACGAGCTTGATGGTTTAAGACGACGTGATTTTTTCTCTCTCCTTGTGTATAGATTTTAGAAAATTTCTTATCCATTGTTTTTCGTAGGGTTTGAAAGTTTCTGTAATGGTGTGGCTTCTTGTAGTGGGGATTTTACAAGTTTGAGAAGACTTTGTTATATAGGAAAGTGTTACATAATTCATCAGTTCATTTTTTGCTTTTGTTCATCCGTTTGCCTCTCTCAAATTTGCTTTCTTCTCTCACAATCTGCATGGTTTTCACTATTTTCGATTGTTCTTTCATGGTACGTATTACTAAATGGTCCGGGAAACTAACAGTTTAGATCTTGTATATAATAGAACAATTATATCCTACATAAAACCTGTACCCCTGAGTGGAACGTAACATTGTAGCCGGACGGCGCGGACCAATTTCTCTTGAGAAGGACGAGGCAACAGCTCGGTTCATCATTCATCATGCCCCTTTCCCCTATTTTACCTAATACCAAATCATTGTACGAATGCTCGGGCTGGTTTCATACTAACTTCTTAAGAAAACATCTATGCTCATTTTTTAGAAGTGATTTTATATGAATTACGTTTAAATTTTCTTTAGAAAATCTTAAGTGCTTCGCAAGGAAACGTGCTTCTCTAGAAAATTCCTATATGACCTAGAAACACGTTTAAAGTTTTTTGTCAAACGTAGCTACAAATGATTTTGGTCGTTAGAAAGCATTTTTGGCCCTCACATTGCTAATTCCAAACACATCCTTGAAAAGTTTGAGAGTTTTCCATCTATAAGATCATGTCCAACCCTTCAGGATAAAGCTTAAAAATTTAAGCTAGAAAATTTTAAGCCATAACTCAGAAACTAATTTTCTCCTTCAATCCTTATAGCTTAAAATTTTAGCTCGAGATTATTAAATATTGATTTTAGCCTCTTTTTTTTTTCGGTAACTTTTTTGATAATAAAAATTATGTAGATTATACTAATTTATTTTCATGAACATTTTAATCTAAAAATATTTAAATTCCGATAAGTAATTAATAATCATACAAATACATAGGTATTTATAAAGTTTTAAGTGAAATTTGATTTGCTTAAATTATTTTAGATGTTAGATTTAATTTTGGGCCATCAAATCTTTTTTTCACCATTAGATTTGATCTCATTTGATCACAGCTGTTAGATTATAAGTAAAAAAAAAAGAAAAAAGGTTTGAAATATAACAGTTTGGTGGGTCTAGAATAATTTAAGACAAACTTGAATCCTGGGGGAATCTAGCCCAGAAATATATTTTCTCTCCATGGCTTATTTTAGCCGAATGGTTGGAAATGATTTGGGAGGTTTTAAACCTTATACTTTAAGTCATAAGGGTTGGAGGAGAAAACAGTTTATGGGTCATCGCTTAAAATTTTCTAGTTTAAATTTTGAAGCTTTATCCCCAAGAGTTGAAGATGGTCTAAAAGCAAGAAAATTCCCAACTATATTTCCATGCATGCATTAAGTTCGACCTTGAAAGAGTTTAAGCGGTTTACCCACCACTTCAGGAGTAGTCTCCATAAGGAAAACACTTTCATGCCACATGCTGCATGCGTGCATTTGATTGTTTCTCCACATATTTCATGGAGCTTATCTGACACGTTATATTACCAGACTATTACTTTAACATTTTATCATAATATACGTACACATTTATCATTTGGCAACCGAGCAAATCGTACCGTCTAGCAAGCGAAATTTTCCTAACAAGTTTATCTTAACTAAGTTGGCGTGTGCTCATTAATGAATCATTCGTACTTATCAACTCAAATTTTTATAAATTTACAAATATTAAATAGGTTATTATGGGAATTTTGAGAAGGGATGAGGGTGAAACCTAACATATCCGTGAGGTATAAACTCTTTTATGCCCCTCATAACTCTACATATTTACCTCCTTCAAAAATTAAATCTTTACTTTTTTAAAGGAAAATCTTTATTTTTTGAAACAAAATTAACAAATAATTTAAACAAAAATAAGACAAAGATTAAACATTGGGACAAAATAAATAAAAAAGATCCTACCTTGTGAGTGTGACCACTGACCAGTACTGTACATAACTATTGTAACAACCAAAAGGTACAAAATACACGAAAATAGAAAGGAAAAAAATTAAGAAAAAAACAACTGTAATGTTATCTACATACGTATTTTTACTCATTATACACGCTCTTAATTTTTGACCGTCGAATTCAATAAATTAAAGAAGATAAATAAAAAAATAAAATAAAAGTGTGTGAAAGCTAAAAATTGCGGCAATTCCAATTCCAAAAAAATTATCCCCTCAAAATTAGGGGCATATAAGACATTTCATATAATTTGCACAGTTTCCCTTTTAATTGGAAAATAGAGATTGACTAGTGTATACAATGTAAGAGTAAGCTATATATAATACTTGGTATATAAAATTCGTGTATACCTTAGTACCAAGCAATCGCAATTTCTTTGGGTTCGGAGGTTTTTGGCCGGACGGGAGAAACACCCACCAGTTGTTGCTTGCTCCTCTCTCTCTCTCTCTAACTATCTCTTCACGCTCTCTCTCTCTCTAGCTAGTGAGAAACAAACAGAAACCCCAAAAGAGATTTTGGGGAGAGAGAGAGAGAAAGTCTGAGGTTTTTCTTTTCTGGGTGCTCTTTGTCCTTGTCAGTGAAGCCATTATGTCTTCAATTCTCCAGATTTCAGCTCCCCCTGCTTCTCCTTCAGGTATGTATATGCATAACTTTTTCTTAGTTGCCATTTGGCCCTTTGCCCATATGAAATTTTCTCTCTTTTGTAAGCTACTATCTGACTCTGAGATTTCAGAGTCAATCTCTACTTGTTTTGTTAGATCTTTCGATCTTCTTAGTTTTTGCTCGAAATGGTGATCTGGGTATGCTTTATTTTGTTGATTTGGGCTGAAAGATTGGACATTTGGGTGGTTGGTGCTTGAAGATTGTGCCATTTTGATGATTTTTTCCATTTTTGGAATGGTTATGCTGGCTATTAACCTTCCCTGAAATCTGGGTTGGTTTGTGTTTCTTTGAGTTTTGTTTGGTTGTTGAGAAAGTGTGGGTAGAGGAATTGGAAAGGACATGCTTGAACTTTCCTTTTTGTTGCATTGGAATTTTAGTATTGCTAAAACCCCCCATTGAACTCTGCAGTACTTGAAATCTGCACTTGTTATGTAGATCTTTTTCGTGTCTTTGATTTAAGGGAAAAATATTGATGTGGGCTTACTTTGTTAATCTGATTTGAGGTGAAATTTAGTTTTTGCATCTTTCTAAAAATGGAAGATTCTGAATTTCAGATACTTTCTCCTAATTATCGAAGTATTACTTCTGACCTTCTAAAACATGCTTATTTTTTTGAAATGCTTTTCTTACAGTTCCTGAAATTAATTCATTTTGTCCGTGGTATTGTTCATTTGAGTTAGGATGGCATTTCAATTGATATACTGCTTTCATTGTATAAAGTTGAATGTGCATATGATTTATGGACCATGGATTCTTATATGAATCTACGTATATAATAGTCTCCACTCAAACTCAACTAAACTACAGTGAATCAATTTGTTGCTTATGGCTTTGTCTTTACTTTCTTGATTATCATAAACAAGATGTTATGCATGCGCATGAGCGTTGCTACACACAGGATTGGTTTCATAAGTGGCACAAATCATAACCACATTATAAGAATTATCCTCAGTAAGATAGTTCTTGTATTCTCTGAAACTCCACTTGTATATTTAGTTCTATTATTTTTAAGAGAGGAAAAAGGTTGTACACTTGTAGGAGTAACTATAGGTTGTCGTGTGGGTAAATATAGAGGAAAAAACATGGCATGGGTGTTGACTATTTCAGTGGTGGTGTATAAATTAGACGTGTTTTGTGATAACTTTTCCATGACATATGAATGAAGTATATAAATTTTCAAAATGTTTTAGCTTTACTGGAGATCTGAGACGGCATTGTAATCTAATTCTTTTGTGACTCTTCTTTATTTGTTACTTGTTAGTAACTATATAACCTTTTTTTTCTCCATTTACTCCTTGTTCCTTTCCATTCTGCAATTCATTTGTGTTACTATATTGTGTGTGGCTGTGGGTTACTATTTGGTTTTTAGATAATCAATAAGTGATGATTTTAACTTTTGCGGTGCCTTTTTTCCCCTAGGAGGATCACATCACTGAACTGCTCGTCTGCTAGTTGAGTTTATTGTGTAATATCTCGTGGGATCTTTCAAAGAGCTAGATGGGTTCCAGATTCAATTCTCATCAACTCAGCAATGGCCTTTACGTATCAGGCCGGCCAGAGCAACCAAAGGAAAGGACTCCAACTATGAGCTCAGTTGCCGTGCCCTATACTGGTGGAGATATCAAGAAGTCGGGAGAACTAGGGAAGATGTTTGATATCCCTACGGATGGCTCTAAGTCTAGAAAATCTGGACCTATAACTGGTGCTCCTTCAAGGACTGGATCTTTTGGAGGTGCTGCTTCACATTCAGGACCAATCCCTAATTCTGCAGCTCGTGCAGGCTATACCACATCAGGTCCCGTATCATCTGGAGGCATGCCCGGTTCTGCTTCCTTAAAGAAGTCAAATTCTGGACCACTGAATAAGCATGGGGAACCTCTAAAGAAGTCGTCTGGTCCACAATCTGGTGGGGTAACACCAACTGGCCGGCCAAACTCTGGACCTCTTCCTCCTGTTCTCCCTGCAACAGGTCTCATTACATCTGGGCCCATTTCTTCTGGCCCACTAAATTCTTCTGGTGCCCCTCGTAAGGTATCTGGTCCTTTGGAGTCAATGGGTTCAATGAAAGTACACGGTTCCTCCATTGTTCACAATCAGGCCATTACTACTCTCAGCCAAGATGACGAGTTTTCATTTAGGAAGAACTTCCCAAAGTTAATTATGTGGTCTTTGATTCTTCTTTTTGTGATGGGGTTCATAGCTGGTGGTTTTATTCTAGGTGCAGTCCACAATGCAATTCTCCTCATCGTGGTTGTGATCCTTTTCGGTGCAGTTGCTACGTTATTCACATGGAATACTTATTGGGGGAGACAAGCTATTATTGGTTATATTGCTAGTTATTCAGATTCCGAGCTGAGGACTGCAAAGAATGGGCAATTTGTGAAGGTCTCAGGGGTAAGTTTAATGGATTTGAAAGTGTGGCTTATAAATGTTATTAAGGTCTATGAAGGAGGGTGAGATGGAGACACATTGGGGCATTTAATTGCTGGAAATTCTGTCTCTGTATAATATTATCTTATAGGTTCTAATACAAATGATTTGGGTTTGTGGGTTTTTTTTCTTTGGATTGAGCTTGGTTATTGCTCTGTATATTGCAAATCAGTATTTTTTTACAATTCTTATCTGGTTCCGTTTCTGAAGGTGGTCACTTGTGGCAATCTGCCCCTTGAGTCGTCCTTTCAAAAGATTCCTAGATGTGTGTATACATCTACCAGTTTATATGAGTATCGAGGATGGGATTCAAAAGCTGCCAACCCTACCCATCGTCGCTTTACTTGGGGGCTCAGGTCCGTAGAAGTGAGTAACTGAAACTTAGCTTAATATTTGATGGATAAAGTGGTAGTCTTTCTCTTCCTGCTTTTTCTTTCCTTTTTTTTTTTTTTTTTGGTTGTGTTGGGGATTTGGGGTTTTGAAAATAACTAAACTGAATTTTTCTTTTTTTTTTCCGTTAAAATGATTTAAGACACTGAGGTTGTCTAATTTTCATGCAGGTGAAATATTGACAATTTTAAATGTGTTTTAAAAGTTGACATGGAGTGTACAATTCTAAAATGCCAATCCACTAAGTGCTGCTATTTGAATTTTGTTGATATATATGTTTCTGGTTTACTTGCCTTCTTGCTTTGAATGCTCAGTTGTTTCTAGGAGCCATTACATGGTGATGCCATGGGACCTCTGTGGCTACCAGGCTTGAAAATTCTTTTGCTTTAGATTTCACACGTATGACTCAAATTTTTCTGTTTATGCCATTTGACAGAGGCGTGTGGTAGATTTCTACATCTCTGATTTCCAATCTGGGTTAAGAGCATTGGTTAAGACTGGTTCTGGGGCAAGGGTGACTCCTTATGTTGAAGATTCGATTGTCATTGATGTGAATCCGGAAAATGAAGAGTTGTCTCCAGAGTTTATTAGGTGGTTGGGAGAGAGGAATCTTTCAAGTGATGACCGCATGATGCGGTTGAAAGAAGGGTAATAGCTCTATCATACAATTTTTCTTTGGTGTAAATTTTAGTGTTATCATGAAATTAATTTACCTTGGAGCTCTTTTTTAATTACTATAACGGTAGCTTCAATGAGATTTCCCCTCACAATCTATATTTCTTATAGCCGATTTAAACTTAAATGGCCGTTGTATGGATTTTAGTGTAATTTTGAATAGCCAGTGTTCATGTTCTCTTGAAGTTAAACCGGGATGTAGGACTTTCTACTGATTTTAGGTTTTCTCAGTGGAGCCATTAGCATGAAGTTGGTGGCCAATGTACAGATTTTGTTGGATTTTTTAGGTTGAAAAGTACCGCAGTTGTTTTATAGTCAGTCTTTCCTATGCAGCCTAAAGCCAACCAAATTCGGATTAAATAAATACTTAGATTAATTAAGGACAATAAATTGGAGTTAGTATAGGAACTTAAACTGTGTGCTCTGACAACTACCGATACTGTATAAGTAAGGTGAATGAGATTTGTTAACTTTTCCATACAAGTAGTTTGAATTTGGCAAATGCAAATTAAAGTGGTTGTAGCGCTAAACCGCAATGTTGTATTTGCAGGTACATTAAAGAAGGAAGCACAGTTAGTGTAATGGGAGTCGTCCAAAGAAATGAAAATGTGCTGATGATTGTTCCTCCACCTGAGCCGATCACGACAGGATGCCAGTGGGCCAAATGTATCTTTCCAGCCAGCCTCGAGGGTATTGTGTTGAGATGTGATGATGCATCAAAGAATGATGTCATCCCAGTTTAGCAGTAAACTAAACTGCAGACTTACCCTTGTAGGTATTGCTCTTTCGGGAGTATATTCTTTCCCTCTATTATTATTATTAATTATTATTGTTATCTATGTTGGTGATGATGTTAAGAGTGAGGAAGTTGTGTCCATAACAGATTAAGACGGGGGGTGGCGGTGTTTATTCCTTTTAACATGGTGTATAGTTTTTCCAGGTTTCGTTTCCCTTTAATTGTTTTTATTCTAGGGTTTGAAAGCTTTGTAATGGGGGTGGTTTTGATGAAGCAAGGAATTTACACGCTTAATCAGATTGACTTAATGAATGTGAAATAGAAAGAAGGAAATAATTCAGTTATTTGTATATCATCTTTTTACAAAACAATGCTTACATTGGTTTGTCCATCTCAACATGTTGGAGAAAGCTCAATCCGTCCTATTGGTGTAGAAATTTTTTCAAGCACCCGATATTCAAGTGGGTACTCCACGTTGGGACAGAGAAAAATATATCATTTTCTACGCTTGTATCGTTACAGGTGGAGTTCTGCTTGAATAACCAGCACTTGAAGAAATCTCTCCCATTGGTGCATTTTGTCTTTCAGATTTACAATAATTATAGTAATTTCGGTTTAATTATTTAAATGTGGTGCGGTCTGGATTGCTTGATGTTAATTTGAAATGCATTTGGCTTGATGTTACTTGATGTTGTACTAAATCTGCGGTTTCATGTTCAATTTTTGTAGTAGAGTGATAACGTTAGTAGGTTAAATGGTTAGTTGTTAGGCGAGTACAATCAGTGAAAATCCAACTTGCACCATGGTTTTGTGCGATCTGCAGCGGCTTCGTGTTAAATTTAAAGAAAGTTTCGGTATTCATTGCATGTCGTTACCTTTTATTTATGGATTTGGTTTCTTATTTGGATAACATTTCCCACACCTCTCACCGACTGTACAAGTTTAAAGTAGTATAGAACATAAAATAGGCCTCAAGTTATTCAGTAGGGAGAGTATGTAGACTTGGGTGCAGTAGTGCCTCAAAACCGGTAAACATCTGCAGATCGTCACCCTCTTAAGATTGCTGATGTGCAATTTCGCGTGCCAGAACTGAGCCGGCGGGCAACTGCGTGACGTAACATTGATGCCCCGTCGTGCTCAACGGGCCACTGCCTCTGGACACAAAAATTTCACATGGATAAGTTGAAAATCGCACATGGATAAGTTGACAAAACAAATTACAATACATAGTTTCATATCTATGTAAGTACATACACTGAGGTGTTTTGTAGTGGCTAATACAAATTGGTTTCATGCTAATACAAAATTAATTAAGGTTTGAAGGGGATTTAATCCAAATGTCTGTAAAAAAAATGCGTGTTTTCCAGACGTGTGTCAAAATGTTTGTCAAAAAATATTTGTTCTCCGTCCTGAAACTATATATATAGAATATACTAAAATGTAAAAATCCCCTTATGAATAGCAATTACTCCACGAGTGAGCATGTACTAAAAAGTCACCGAGTATTATTGAAAAATAAAAAAATATAGATTGAAGTAGAGTCGTAATTTGCAATATAGCAATAGAAAATCCTTACATGTATCTTTTCAAAATCTTCGAGGTCTGCAAAACGACGTCCTCCACATCCAAGCTCTGTCTGATACCTACATGAATAAATGAGTTTTTCAAATCCGAAGTGCATGAGTGAAAATTTAACTCTATATCCATTAAGATATTCAGATATTGAATCACATGCAGATACCGTGTTTTACTATTAAAATGAGATATGTACTAGGCCATCTTAAGAATTACGTATCCACTAGGACTTCCTTTTCTTTTTAGTCGAACACCATAGGACGAGGGTGCTATATGGTTGATACATAGCCCCTTTGAGTAGGATGAGATCCTCTTTGTGAGAATCCTCTCCAGACACTCTTTGTGAGGATCCTAGGGATCCTTACATCTTAACCGTTCATCGTACATCGTGCGGTCAGTTTTCGTTAGGTATTATTTATGTTTAATTTTAAAAAAAAATCAAAGTAATGGAAAATAGGCCCCCCCCTCTGGGCCGAAAAAATAAAGGGGAAAAGGAAAAAATGCAAATCCTACTTACCCAAGGATAAACATTAAAGCTTTCCAACACCTTGAAGGAAATCACCAAAGCTTTCCAAAACCTTGAAGGAAATCACCCTCATTACCAAAATCAAAGGAGGTTCCCACTTAAGGAAGGAAAAGCATTTTTTCCCACAACCACAAGGAAAAAAATCCAAGTCTCAAAATACACCAAATGTATTTTGTCAAAAATTGTGGAAAATCAAATACGCACAATAAATGTGGTCGATTTATCCATTTTCAAAATTTTCGTTCAAGATCAAGCATCTATGGCCCTTGAAGAAAAAATTTCATTTCATTCAAGATCAAGCCTCTACGACCCTTGAAGGAAAATTTAATTTCATTTCATTCAAGATCAAGCCTCTACGACCCTTGAAGGAAAATTTTCATTTCATTCAAAATCAAGCCTCTACAGCCCTTGAAGAAAGTTTTCGTTTCATTCAAGATCAACCCTCAATGGCCCTTAAAGAAATATTTCGTTCAAGAAATACGCCTCTACGACCCTTGACGAAATTCATCACTTCAATTCAAGATCAAGCCTCAACAGCCCTTGAAGAAGCAAACTAATTCAAGATCAAGTCTCGACGACCCTTGAGTTAGAACATTCACATTGCATGACTTCAAAACACGTTTCCTACATGTGACAAGCATATGCCTACAACGCACCTTAAAGTGGGGGCCATTTGTAGACATGTAAATTTTGTTGCATACAAATGATGCATCACAAAGCTCCACGTGGCATATGACTCCTCACAAATGGACAAGTCATCAATGACATGTGGCACAAATCAAGCAAAGGAAGCTCAAAAGCATTCCTAAAATTCAGCAAAGGGGAAGAAATCTCCTTAAAATTGGCAAAGGGTCCAAATTGCTCCTAAAACCGGAAAGAAAGCTAAAGCATCTTCACAAAACAAGCAAGAATTGAAGATTGCTCACAAAATAGGCAAGAAAGCCATATAATTTGGCCAAGCAAGGGAAAATGGCTGAAAACAAGACACAAAACATGCCTAAATTCTCCCATGAACGAATCAAGACACAAATCAAGGCCAAATCCATCCAAAGGCATGGCTTTGGAAGTCTATAAATACAAGGTCACCAGACAAGCATAAGGGTCAATAATTTCTACATTCAAGGCCGAGAAATTACACATCCAGAAGAACCATAAATCTTTGAAGACTAATATGCTGCCAAAGCTCTCTTCGAAGAACATACAACCAAAGTCGAAGCTTTCCTTCAACCACGGGGCTCGAGCTTCTTCTAAGGGCCTGAATCTGACATGGGCCAGTTAAGCATGTCAGATGGTGTAAAGCATTTGAGGTCTCGTCATAAGTTTCTCGAGACCTCGAGCGAACGTGATCATGAATGGGCGATGGACACCTTGGAGATCAGCGGAGAATAGAAGTCCAACTTCTTACATGAGCTTCGAGTTCCACTCAGTATTTCGATGGTAAATGAACTGCTTCATTCTTAGTCTGCTTGAATTTTTTGTTGAGTTGCTCCTGACTTTAATTTATTGATTGTCTTTCTTACTTTGTGTAGATTCAAATTTTGGCTCAACTTTAAGAACTTCGCTGGATATAAAGAAAGCCCACGTTGCCTTGGGCATTCCAGTTGAGTATCATGAATGATGCTGGTTGCTCATTCTCTTTGTCAGGAGAAATGCAGACTGCCTCTAAATGAAGAGATCAAACAGATGAAGGATGAGGCATTTGTTTGTCCAATTGCCGTCTACTGCCAATGAGGGTAAAAAAAAAGAAATCTTCCTCACCTGCTAGTGAACCTTCAGCTGAGAAGAAGCCAATGACTTCTTCTGCTACTCGTGATGGCTCGTCTGCTGCTGGAAAGCTTATTATTGATCTAACCTCTCCTAAAAGGAAGAAAAAAAATGGTTGAGTCTGAGCCTGTGAAACCTGCTGCTCCTAAGGTGGCCATGACTATTGCTGAGAGGATTACCCAACAAAATGGTTAGGTGGTGTCCCTAGTCTTTAGGTTTGTATTGAAGCACGCGTCTGGAGCTAAGTTCATTTCGACTTCTGAAAGGCTCACCTCTATGAAGAGCATAAATGTGGATTCTGCTGCTAAAATAGCCATGACATGTTCCTCCTTCTGCTGTGATTGATTCGTTTGCTGAGAATGGGAAGTTACTCTCATGGGCAGTAGTGAGAAGTCCACCGAGTCTGGCTCTGAAGAATTTCTCAAGGTTTATGCCCTGCTGAAAGCTGACCTGCTTGAGGACACCAATGCATGCTCCAAGTTCGTTGATAGTGTTGGGAAGTTGATCCGTTCACACTTTTACAAAGCGTCTTGCCTACTCGAGGAGGTTCTCCTTACTTGACACAATGCAGAAGACTTTGATCCTGGCAACGGAGTATATGTGCATTGATCAGGATGCTATCAAGGGTGCTAAAGAGGTCAAAGTAGCGTCGACGACTCAACTTTGCTCGGCTGCTGAAAAGATTGAGAAACTCGAATCTAAACTCGCCGTTTTGAAGGGGTATGATGTCTCTGCCCCCAATTATGTGCAATTGGAGGCTGTTCATCAAGAGGTCGTCGATTTGAAACATAAGCTTAGTACGACTCAGGCGATGTTTGAAGCTACAAAAAAGGAAGTCAGTTGTGTTGCATTGGTGGTCCAGGACCTTAAGCGTGTCAATTTGGAGCTACGATCTGCTTGTTTTACCAAGGATTAGGGGCTTGTCTTCATGCATGGTGAAATGTCTCATCTCAAGGATGTTGCCAGTAAGCTTGAGTTTAATAAAGTGGATCTGCAATGTGCGTTGCCTGCTAGCCAAAACCTGAAGAAAGAACTAGATAAGCTGCATGATGTTCACACTGGGCTTGGTGATGAGAATGTGCAGCTGAAGAATGAGAGGGTCGGTCACGAAATGGCGTTTGCTTTTTGTCATGCCAATTTCTACAAACTTGGCTATATAGACCATCTCCAAGACAGGTCGTCAGATTATGAGTTTTTAGAGAATGACTTCGAGACTTACTTTATTTCTCCAGTTGGTCTGCTTGACTTTTCGTTTAAGGTTGCCATTGTTGGAGCAGCTGAGGGTCAGTCTGTCCAGGCAGAAGCGGCTGAGGAGTTGATGGAAACTTTGGCTACTGAGAGCGGTGTGGCTACTGAAGGAGTGGCAGTTTGAGGAACCAGTGGTTACACAGACTATCGATGAGTAGTCTTTTGTCTTAGACTTAGGGATTTTCTTCTTTTACTTTTTGTTATGCTTTGTTTGAACTTTGTTAGCCTTCGAGCCAGTTTATCAATTTGCTAGAAATTTAACAAACTGCTTTCCTTGCTTTGCTTCATCCTCGTTATTTTGCCATGTCTTCTGCAAAACTTTACTGTAGAACGAGCGGTCGGGTTAGCTACTTCGATGAAACAACCGATCCCAACTCATCACTTCAGGCTATAGTCTTGGCTTTGATGCTCAAAGAGCTTTAGCTGCACGAGGCGATATGCGAAATTTCTAACTTAAAAGAACGGCTGCCAAACTTGTGGCTTTCGTAGAAAGTAAACGAGTCCGCAGGACTACTATAGTTGTGAACTCCAGCTTTAGTGGCTTCACGAGCTTAGGCCTTCCTGGGCAGATTGTGAAAATTTTTAACTTATAGAGTCGACAGCGGGACACGTAGCTTTCGAAGAAAGTAGATGAGTCTGCGTAGTTGCTATAAGGTGAATCTCGGCTTTAGTGGCTTCACGAGCCTGGGCCCTCTCGGGGCAGATTGCAAAATTTTTAACGTATAAAGCCAACGGTCGGACACATGGCTTACGTACAAATCAGAAGAGTCTACGTAGCCACTATAATTGTATATTTCAGCTTTGGGTCTTGCGAAACTTTAATCCATAGACCGTTGGCCGAAAGTGCTGATTTTGAATAAGTAGATAGTTCTGCATAGTCATAGTAGGCGTAAGTCTCAGTTTACAGATTGTCTAAAGCTGCTAACCGTTGGGTCGTCGACGGGGTGTCTTACTTACAGAAGCAGATGACACGCGTGACCACTTTAGGCGTTAGCCCTAGCTCTTGAAGGCATTTTAAGCTTAAGTTGTACGCAAAATCGCTACTCAATGGCCTTATCCTTATGAGATTCTGGTCTTTTGATCTTCAAAGCTGCGTGCAGCTCGAAATGGATCTCTTGGGTGACATTGTAACTGATACCGTAGGTCGCTTGACTAGTATTGTCACACTTTAGAGCCGATTTATGTTTATGAAGATTGCAGGTCGTGGGCAGACCATCTAGTCACGCAAATCTTTCATGGGCAAGGATCTTGCACTTAGCATCTTTTCTGGTTAGAGACCCGGGCTCCGGCGGAACTGAATTCTTCAGTCCGCTGGAAGGCTTTTAAGAAAAGACTTTTGTGGCCAAGTCTGGGAATGTCTTGGCACAGGTAGTCGAAAACCTTCAAGGTAACTAAGCAGTCGAAAACTTATCCACATCTGAATATTTCAGATCATTTTACCCTCTTGCACTAGAGAACATACCCATATGGGCGTTTAGAGATTCGTTTACCCTCTCGTATTGAAGAGCATGGAAAAGCATACCCAGATGGGTGTCGGGGTTTTGGTTTACCATCTCGCATTGGAGAGCATATAAGTCGTTGTTGTGAGTGTAGATGAGGAAAGCTGGACTACCTGACAACTGAAATAATCCTCAGCCTGTGAGGTCTTGTTTGGCGATCTGCTTGAGATTTCGAACTGCTTATGGAACCCATGTAAGGGTGTGAGTGAGAATCGTCATGAACTACTCCCAAACGTGATCCAAGGGTTACGCCGTCATTGGATGTTTCGTCATGTGCTCCCTAGAGGCTTGATTGGTGATTAATTGTGATTTTGAATGGATTGCAAGCTTTTTCACCACTAAATATCCAATGACTGCTAGTACATCTTCGTATTCTGCTCTGTCGTTGGATGCTTTGAAGTTAGGAATGTCATTGGCCTGATCAGTGCAGCAGTGAATTGCAGAGCATGGGTTGGCGCGATGGAGAGCCGCAGAGCATGTGTCGGAATGGCAAGGAGCCGCGGGACATAGGTCGGCACGGCAGGGAACCGCGGGATAAGTTTGGTATGGTTGGAAGCCATTGTGCATGATAGGCACAGTTGGGAGCTGTGAAGCTAAGGCCAGCAAGGGTCGTATTATGCGCAGCAAGATGCGGTGCTTAACTGCCGGTATAGACCGTTCTAGGACTGAGTTGCGCGCAGCGAGAAACGGTGATTGACTATTAGCGTTGGGCTGCTCCATGTATGGAACCGTTTACGTAATTAGGACAAAGGGGATTTTCGATCCTTAGTAGTTGGAGGAACTCTTTGGCAGGTTGGCTAATGCGTCATCCTAGTGCTCGTTTGCCCCTAGTGTGCATTCAGGCTAAGTTGCTGCGTTCGTTGGAATGTCTGCACCTTTATTGTTGCGTGTCTGGATCGTGCAGATTATTATGTCATGACGACAACTGTATGCATCTGAAGGTATGGCTTAAGCTTCCTGATTGCAACAACTCGCGTCAAAATCAAAGTTTTGATTTTTGAGTATTTGGTTTCCGCATTGAATAAAGCTTTTGAACAGTGGAATACAAGCAGTCGGGCCCCCAGCTCTTCTTGTATGAAGGTAGAGCTCACTGCTGCTTTAGATACCTCCAAATAGATGTATAGGTCCTCCGCTGCTTCTGGGTTGGATAGTAGTAGAGGTCATGTCAGGTACTTCTTCAAGTCCTGGGTTGGATAGTACTAGATGTATAGGTCATCCACTACTTCCGCTCGTCGTGGTTTCAAAATTTCCTACCATTGTATCATTTCTCCAAAGATTGATCAGGAAACTATTCTAGGAAAAATTAATTGGTACAACGTGTGAGAAATTCAATGTGATAGAAAATTCTAAAAACGAATTGCGAGAGTCTTCTTTGAGTATTTGAATCAGCTCTCAATGAAAGCACTAATTTGTCGATGCAAATTTTCGCCATCTTCAGTCTTGACGAAAATGCACCTGCAAAATAGCCAACACCTTTGATGAAAGACCTAAGCCTTACGCACCCACGAGGTGTTTAGGCCAATCGATCTCCAATTCCTAAGTTAGTTTCTATTAAAAGATGTTTAGGGCTTTTAGCGGTAGCAAAAGTTTACCGAAATTTGGTAGAGATGTAGGTATATATATAGGGGAGTGACCGGCCATGGTGTTAGGATTTTACCCTACATGTGGTGGCATCCTATTGGCTAAGGTTTATGGAGAGAATATTCTTAAGATATTAAATAGGAAATAATATCTTGAGATAATGATGTAAATATCTCTAATTGATTTAAATAGGGATTACTTACTTGAATGAAGTCAATCTTCAATTGGGAAGGTATTAAAGATAGGATTTGGTAATTAATCATTATCTTTAATACTTTAACTATTCCTTACCATGAGTAGGTGAGCTGTGGGTAGTCGTATTCAGCTGTATGGAACTTCAAGGGTATTGAGCTGCGCGTGGGTGTATTTGTGAAACCTGCCCATTTAATGAGAGCAATCTTGTCTTTCTTGAGCAAAAGTCCCCATGTCGATTCTAGAATTTTTGGAATTATTTTAGGATCCACACTCTACGTGTCATAAAATAAGTGTAGTGACACAGAAAAAATAAATCATTTCCTCCACTTGGTTTGCCTATTCTATTGGAGTGACACTTTTTCTATGAGGCAATTGAGTGAGTAACACGGTTTGGTCCACCAAGTGTTATAAAACAAGTAGCTGGATACTTGAAAGAAAAAAAAAAACTTCTAACCACTTTCATTATGACATTTGGTGTACTAGACCGTGTTCTCGGTACATTGAAAAATTTCTCCATTAAATGTAATAATGAAAGTGGTTAGACACATAAACAATTAAACTTTTACCAAATTATATTATGATACTTGGTGTACCAGGTCGTATCCCTATTATATTTAAAATTTGTCCATCATGAGAGCATCACCTTTATTTCTTTTTCTTTTCTTAAGGGACCAGACTTTTCCTTTTGATCAACATCCTTGCTCATGAGATTATATAAATTTACATTACCTCTTATAGAAATGCTCTAGAGGAAAATCGAGAGAGAGAGAGAGAGAGAGAGAGAGAGAGAGAGAGAGAGAAAGATAGTTAAATCAAGTTCAGTGTAGAGATGGCGTATAACGTTTTTGGCAACCCCATCACCGATGAAACTTTGAATAGGCTGCCAGAGTATGCTGACAAGCAAATAAGAAGATTAGACAGGGGCAAACATCGCATTGGTGATGAAAAATGCCGAGAATAAGAACGTGAACGCTCAAAAACATGTGGAGAAACTGAATGAGCGATATGGCGACGGAGTCTCCACACTCTGCCTTGTTTACAATGCAACTGGGGACAACATATCATTTTCTGATAAGAAAGATTGGTATGTGATAGGAAAATTATCTTCTTATTAAATTCCAAATAATATTACAAATAGGTATTTATGCACACCTCATCACACAGATGATTAACAGCACATTTACAACAAATCCTAACTGCCCAAATAATAACAATTATAACAAACTATAGAAGTATTTACAAATTGACACTTCTAAGTTTTATCTCTTACACTATGATCCTTAATATCCCCCCGCAAACTAAGCTGAGGGAACTGAAGAGATAATTCGATTCTGAGTAGCAGAAACCTGGGTTTAGTCAAGGACTTTGTACATATATCGGCAACTTGATCCTGTGAACAGATGAAGTGAACTGAGACAGTTTTGGAAAGAACTTTCTCCCTTATGTAATGATAGTCAATTTCGACATGCTTAGTTCTAGCATGAAAGATGGGATTCTTTGCTAAAGAGATAGCGGAAATATTGTCACACCACAATTTAGGAGAACAAGGAAGAACTAGATTAACATCAACAAGAAGTTTACATATCCAAGTGATTTCAGCTACAGTATTAGCTAATGATCTGTATTCAGCTTCAGTGGAGGATCTAGCCATTGTTGGCTGTTTCTTTGCACTCCAACTGATGAGTGAATTCCCCAGAAAAATACAATAGCCACATGTTGATCTTCTGTCCAGGGCACAACCGGTCCAATCAGCATCAGAGAAGGCATTAATGCTGAGAGGTTTAGAACATTTTGGGAACCAGAAACCCAAATCAAGGGAACCCTTTAGGTATCTTAAGATTCTCTTAACTGCCTGGAGATGAGATTCTCTAGGATTGTGCATATATTGACATACGAGATTAATCGCAAAGGAGAAATCAGGTTGAGACCATGTCAAGTATTGTAGACCACCCACAAGAGACCTATAGTCCTCTGGATTAGAGAGGAGATGAGAAGTATGATCCAATTTGGAAGTACGTAATGGTGTAGAGCACGGCTTTGCTCCATCCATGTGGGCTTTCTTTAGTAAATCCAAAATGTACTTGGTCTGAGAAATGAGAATTCCAGCAGATGATCTTTTTACTTCTATGCCAAGAAAGAAGTGTAATGGACCCAGATCTTGAATGGGAAATAAGGCACTGAGTTGAGCAATTATGTCTTTACATGCCTGAGATGATAGACCTGTGATGAGGATGTCATCCACATAAACCAGAACAAATACTAAAACCGGAGCCTTTTTCACAAACAATGAATGATTATTTTGAGATCCAATAAACCCGAGAGAGTGAAGGGCACCTTGCGGTTTCTCATACCAAGCTCGGGGAGCTTCTTTCAAACCATAGAGTGACTTGTGGAGTTGACAAACATGTGTAGGCTTAGTGGGATCCTCAAAACCAGATGGTTGTTGCATGAAAACATTTTCAGAGAGGGAGCCATGGAGAAAAACATTGCTGACATCTAACTGGTTAAGAAACCAGTCATATTGGACAGCCAAAGTAAGAAGAAGCCTAATTGTAACAGGTTTGGCAACAAGACTGAAGATATTAGTGTAGTCTAAACCTTCTTGCCGGTGAAATCTTTTAGCAACCAGCCTAGCTTTATACCTATCTATAGTGCCATCAGCTTTTCTTTTGATTCGAAATACCCATTTACAGCCCACCAGATTTTGTGAGGGATGTGAAGGAACAAGAAACCAAGTTCCAGTATTCAAAAGAGCGTTATATTTCTCTTGCATGGCTTGTCTTCAATGAGAGTGTTTGAAAGCCTGTAGATAAGTAATAGGTAAGAAATCCTCAAAGATATGAGAATGAATTGGATGTTTGGTGGCTGTATAGGCTTTGGGTTTAACTATACCAGACTTGGATTGGGTTTGCATGGGGTGAGTGTTTGTGGAAATGATAGGAGGGAATGAGATAAGAGGGTGATTGCTAGTGCTAGGTTCAGAGGCAGAAGAATGTGCTACTGCAGAATCAGGTGAATGGGCATATGGTGATGATGGGGAAGGACCTAGAGTAGGAAAAACTAAGGTAGAAGGAATTGAAGAGGGGGATGAGGTTGAGAAATTAGGTAGGGAGGAGATTTCAGGAAGGTGTTGAAATGAAAATGAGACTCATCAAAGATAACATGGCGAGATATGTATACTTGCTGTGTGGAAAGGTCAAGACATCTATACCCCTTATGGTTAAGGTTATAACCTAGGAAGACATAAGGTTTGCTTCTAGGTTCTAATTTGGATGTGGTTTAGGGTTTTAACCATGGAAAACATCAACAACCAAAGACTTTAAGAGTAGCATAAGAAGGAGTTTGCTTGAATAAGAGTTCCCAAGGAGAAGATTTGGTCATAGTGAGCAGCCGGTTAATGAGATACACTGCTGTTGAAAATGCTTCAACCCAATAAATGTGAGGAACATTAGATGCAGTCAGAAGAATGCGAGTAATCTGAACCATATGCCTATGTTTGTGCTCAGCACACCCATTCTGCTCTGGTGTGTGAGGGCAACTTAGTTGGTGATGAATACCATTGGTCTTAAGAAACTGAGTAAATACAGAACTTAAAAACTCTCCACCAGAATCAGATCTCAACACAGCAATAGAAGTATGCAACATGTTCTCAACCAATGCTTTGAATTCAAGAAAGGTTTGAAAAACCTCAGATTTACACTTGAGAGGAAAAAACCAGCAGTACTTAGTGTAATCATCAACAAATATGAGATAATATCTATAACTTTACAGGACAGAAGAAGCCCCCTATACATCTGTATATAGAAGTTGCAAAGGTCGAGTTGTAGTATTAGAGACAGATACAAATGGCAGTTTGGAACTTTTGCCCATTGCACAATTTGAACAAAAAAATTGAGTCATGCTAGTTGAAACTGGAATACTAGACTTAGAGACTATTTTATTTAAGACTTTGAATGAGGGATGGCCCAATCTTTGATGCCACACCTCAGAAGAAGCTTTGATTATTGCAGCAAAGAGTTGATGATGACCAGCAGTTGGGTTAGAGGCAGTGAAAGGGTAAAAACCATTTCTCACATGACCTTTAAAAAGCATCATCCTTGAAGAAAGATCCTTCACAATAAAGTGAAAAGGATAAAAAGTAATTGAGCACCAGTTATCAATTGTAAATTGATTTGCAGATAACAAATCTTGCTTTAAACCAAGAACATGCAAGACATTTCGAAGAGAAAAATTATGTTGAGGAGTACAAAGTGTTGAAGAACCAGAATTAAGAATAGGCAAACCTTTGCCATTTCCATTGTAGACTTGCTCGGGTTCGGTGTAAAGGTTTGAACTCTGCAAGTTTGCAACTGAATTGGGCATATGAGAGCTTGCACCAGAGTCGAGAAGCCAAGTTGGAGTAGCAGATGATGGTGCAGTGTTAGCACACATTGCAGATTGAGATGTCTTAGAGCCAAATTGAGGATTCATGCGATAAGGACATTCAGTAGCCTCATGATCATGTTGGCGACAAATTTGACAACTAAGTCTGCGTCCAGAGAAGTTAGAAACAAATCGACCACCACGATTATTCCTCTTATAATTGTTGCGATAGTAGTTTTGGCGCTGATTAGTGAACCTGTTGTTGGAGTAATTCTGGCGTTGGTTGTTGGACCTAGGGTTTGAGAAATTCTTATTAAAATTATGATCTTGACCACGACCTTGATTCGAATTGAAATTGGAGAAATTCTGAGCAACAAACACCTGAGAGTTAGGGTTCTGAGAAGGTAGAGGAAGAATTCCAACAGAGGATCCAAAAGATGAATTGAAAGCCTGAAAAGATCATGAGGAGGTTGATTTCTTGCGATTTGCAAGTTGAATTTCTTTGCTCAGTAGTAAACCATGAAGTTCATCAATGGTTGTAGATCCAAGATGAAACTAGATCGCATCGACAAAAGAGTCGTAATTAGAAGGAAGACCATGAAGCGTTACAGAGAAAAGCTCAGAATCTTCAATTAGAGCTCCAGCGCTAGCAAGAGCATCAGCGATTTCCTCAATCTGTTGAAGGTATGCAGCTGCGGTGGAATCACCTTTTGTGATTGTACGAAGTCATGAACGAAGTTCATGTACATGAGATTGTGAAGCCACAGCGAGTCGTGATTCAAGCTTGGACCAGAGCTCTCGAGAAGAATTAACACCAACCGTATACTGAATCAGACAATCAGAGAGAGTCGAGTTGATCCAAATGAGGATATTTTGATCTTTCTCGAACCAAGCAACATAATCAGGATTCAAGATTACATGTCCAGAAGAATCGTGAACAATTTTGGGCGGAGCAGGCACAGATCCATCAATGATTCCAGTGAGATTGTAACGACGAAAGAATGAAGAAAACAGAGCACTCCATGTGAGATAATTGGTTGTTGTGAGCTTGATTGGCACCATGGAACCAATATTTTGGATCGTGATCGACGCAATTGGAGAAGTGCCAAATGAATTAGGGCACGAATTTGTGACTGGAGATGGATGTTCTTGAGAGTCGAAGTCAGATGAGGGAGAAGCATCAGCCACCATGGTTGCGATTTAGGGTTTCAGAGAAGAAAAGAGGGGAAGCAGAAGAAGAAGAAGAAGAATGATCGGTTGGTCGTTAGACAGAGGCGAGAGATACCATGATAGGAAAATTATCTTCTCATTAAATTCCAAATAATATTACACATAGGTATTTATGCACACCTCATCACACAGATGATTAACATCACATTTACAACAAATCCTAACTGCCTAAATAATAACAACTATAACAAACTATAGAAGTATTTACAAATTGACACTTCTAAGTTTTATGTCTTACACTATGCCCCTTAATAGTATGGGCACATCGGAACGGAACCATACCCACCACTGATTGCAAATGGTCAGTGGGGTGCGTTTCTACACGTCAAAACTGACGGACCAGCTTCTGGATCCAATGCGGCTATTGTGTATCGAGGCATGAATGACGCTGGTCAACAATGCGACTGGATGTTGTCTTCGAGCAACCCATGGGGCAGGATTTTTAATTTGGACAACACGATGAGTATTAATGACTCTTTTGATAGGAGAATCAATTTTTTTACACAATATTTGTAAATCATATGATGCAACAATTAATGATTGAATTTCTTTTTAATGATTAAAAAAAATCTAACCATTAACCGCAAAAAAAAAAAAAAAAAAAAAAGCAAAACAAAACAAACAAAATATAGTATAAAAAAAATAGTTTCTCTAACATTACATTTTGATATAATGACAATATATATATATATATATATATATATATATATATATATATATTATATACTGTCGAGTAAGGGAAACTAAATAGGAAAACTAACGAAAAGTTCAAAAAAACGTTAGTTTTAATGAAAAATGACAAATAAAGGTGTCGTGAATAATACGAAGAAAAGGTAAAATTATGATTTTTCGTTAAAAATGAACAGTATCGAAAATGTTTCGTTAAAACTCTCAAACTAAATACTTACAATATGTACGTAAGTGCAAGTCTATACAAGGATTCGCGAAGCTGGCTACTTTCAAACTGCTTGGGATGAAGTCTATGCTTGCGTGGCCAACGGTCCAGCAAGCAAGAAGGACACCTGGAATGGATGCGTGTCAATCATGTCAACTGGCACTGGCACTTCCCCAGTTGTTGAAGCAATACTCACTTTAGAAGATGCCAAATATACTCACTAATAACTACTATTATCCAGTTTGTGTGTGCATGCATTTGTAATCCCTTATGTTCTCGTATGTACGGTGCATTTCAATTAACATGGGATGCATAATAAAATAGTGTCAACCAAGTACTATCCCATGTTAATTCTATTACAATAATAGGCAAGTAGTTTGAATTTGAATCTTATGCATGATACTAAGCTTAATATTGTAATATTTCATAATAATAGAATGGATTCCGAGTTTTTATATTTACGATCTGTGTATTTACGTGCATTTAGGTAAATTTTGATCATTTGATTAATCTAACGTAATTTAATCCATCCACATCAGATTTAGTTTGAGGTCGCCTTCGCACCATATCACTCTGTCTCTAGCTGCCATTCTTCCCACCCTTCTCTCTTGCCGTCTTCTCCCCTCATCTGTAAAGTCACGAAAAAAAAATAACTTCACATGGATGCTCTGTGGTTTCTTATAATTTTTTTTTTTTGGGCAACGTGTGGATTCGTATGATGGATGCCTGAAAGGATGACTAATATCAGTTAATCCTACTAATTGTATCTTTCTCTGGGATCCAATAGAAGAACAAGACTGATTAAAAAAATAAGAACAAAGGCACCTATTTTCTTAATTTATTATATCTATGTACGAAGAACGCCCATTTTCTCCATATCATTCTCATGCCAAGGGCAAATTGAATATTAAATTTTGGAAAATTGAAATTCTCAACACAATTGTGAAAAGCAATTGAAGTTTTCGATCAATTCGGTATTGTGAGCCGGAACAGAAGTTGGGAAGACAGCGAGAAGGTAGACTCCATAGAGATAGATTAGTGCCAAGGTGCATACGTGTACTATGTTATAATATGACGTGGACTCATTCAGCTCATTTTATTAAGGGAAATTGACATAAATATGTCATTTCTTTAATTTGGGACCAAATAGGATTTTTGGAAGAAAAATTTTATTTGAACCCTTGTAACATTTTTCTACACCCCACTTACTCTCTACATCCATATTATTTTTAATTAAAAAACTAATATCTCTTTAAACCCAAATTTATTGCCTAATCTACCCTCACAAACTCAATTCGACATGTAAATTTATCTTGACACCCATTTAAAAGATAAAATTCCAAATTGAATAATTTTTAATTAAAGAACTAATATCTCTTTAATCCCAAATTGAATAAAATCCCAAATTGCATGAATATAAAAGCATTATGGTGTACTTTCGTTAATGTAATACAACATTACGTCATAGTTGATGTAGTAAAACACTATGTCGAGTAGGAATTTAATAGAATTTCTTGAGATGATGTGCCCCGTTACTAGAGTTGCGTACATCGCTATGGCTCCAATGGATCTTGTTGCTGATTTGTTTGTATTTTGGTGTTTGTGTGTTGTGTTACCTGCTACCTCCTAATGAACCAATTTACAATTATTCCATGATCTAAGGTAAGTGGTAGCAAACCACATGCTAATTTACTTTCGTAAGTGGTACCAAACCCTTGTTTCTTTAGGTTAGCCCTAGATTTTCAACCATAGTGATGGAGTGGATTCGAGGAAACCAAATTGGCAGGGGAGGCTTCGCCACCATTTACACAGTGAAACACAATAACTCATATTTTCAACTTTCAGTGTTGATGGTTGTGAATTGAAACCTAAAAACCCATCTTCTCAACTAAAAAAAAATTGCATAAATCAATTCATAACTTAGTTGGAGGATTTAAAACTTCAAAATTATCATCCATCAATAAAAAAAGGCTTGTTTTCTTTATAAGAACTCATAGGGTGTTAGCTAGAATGAACGTAGGATAAACCTTGCGTGAAGATAAGGTTTAATTATTAGGTGTGGATTTATTGATAAATTTTTGTTTTATTGTTAATCTTATCATGTACATGATGGTAATTATGCAATAGGATAAGGAAGACAATTCACATTTAAAGTTTAAGCTGAATGTAGAAATAGATCATATGGGTTCAAATAACATTTTCTTTTTTGAAATATGCACATAACATACACAATAATACGACGAAAATAGAATTTTCTTAAAACTTAAAATGATCAAATTGTCTTTCCATAGGTTATTGCGAAGACTTCTCTTGCCACATCCTGTTCAACGAACCCTAACCCCCAACGGGGCGAGAGTAAGAGGAAGGAGAAGAAGTTAAATTGGAATCGCTTTTCAACCCGTCTCACCCAACTCTCTCTCACTACTCAATCTCTCTACATCTATCACAATTCTCAAACAAAGAAACAAGAAGTTCAATTAAAGCAAATTAAGAGACAAGCGGCTTCCATCTTCAGGAAAAGCTGAAAAGTGTGGATTGAGGTTTCAGTCATCTTGACGAGATCTGGGGCATGAACCATCGAATCAAATTCTTCTTCCTCTATGCCATTTTGAATTGGACCTTAACAAATTCACGAAGCCAAGTTTCTTAACATGAGAAGTACAGACACAATGATATTAACAACCGGGCATGACCAACAGAAAGCTGGTAATAAGCGTGTATGAATTTGTTAGTACATGAAAAACGGCTTTTGATTTAGTGCTCGTAAAGTGAACATGCAACCATAGAAGAGACATCTGGATTGACACAAGAAATGATTTGGGATTACTTGGAATTTTTCTGGCCTTTTGTTCTCTTTTCCCCAATCTTTGTTGTGCTTGAACTTTGAGGTTTCAGAGGTGTCGGGAGTTAACAAGTCCTGGCCGCTGGGGAGATTAGGCTGGGGAAGGAGTTGTCGGGAGACATGGGGCTGGGTTAGTGGTGGGATTGAAGGAGATGCGAAATCGTAGAGCATTGGGGATGCGAGATCAGCAGAAGGGGCGGTGTGATCGATGACGGAGAAGGAGAAATTGGTAGTGACGGAGAAGAAGAAATTTTGTCTTGTGTGAACGAGTTAAAAATACGCACTATATATACTCTATGTACACTACGGCCTCTTTGGCATGCCGTATAAGGCCACCGGATAGTACTAATAATACGAAACGGATATTTGGTGCGCTTCGTATTAAATAAGCACCGGATTATTTAATCCGGCCCCACTTGTTTTATACCCTTCACACCCACTTGTTTATCCCGTTCAAGTCGGGGGCATCTCTCTTGTTCACACTGGCTCACTCCGTCCCTCTCTCGCACCACTCTCCTTCAACTCTCTTGCATCGCCTACTATCTTCCAGGTTCGTCTTCGCCGCCATCTTTTTTTTTCTCTCTCTCTTCCTCCCTTGTTTGCACACACACCTCCACCTCTCTGTTCACCTTTGATCTCTGACAACACAACTTTCCATGGGTTGAAGAAGGAAGACGATGATTCAAATTCTTCCGATCTGGGCTCCAACGACGAGAAGGATGAGGATGAAGGGAGCTAGGCTCTGACGAGGAGGGGGCAATTCGGATCTGGCCTCCGATGAGTAAGGGAGCTGGGCTCCGATGAGGAGGGGGATAGGAATTCGAATATAGGCTCCGAGTTCTCGACCCTAGCCGCTACTCCTCTGCAATCAGTTGCCGAGGGATTGATGCACATGGAAGATAGTGAAGAAAGGAAGACGCGACTGAGAAGAGTCCAGGGTTTTTTTTTCTTCCTTTTTTATTTTTTATTTTTCAAATTTTGTCTGCAATGATGTTTAATTCTTTTTATTTTTTTCTGTTTTTCTGTATTTTTTTTTCATTTTAACAACAATTATTGTGATTTAAAAAAAAAAATATTATTATCGTCCGACGTATTATTTGATGCACAAATTAATCTAATACAACATCAAACGCCCGACTAATTTAGTTAGTACTATTCGACAACTATTTATCATATTCGACTAAAATAGTCAGTACAGTCCGAGCTACCAAACGAGGCCTACATGTACACAAACATGCACATGATATGCTCACAAATCCGAGCTCAACTAAAAAAATTAGAGCGTACAACTCTCTCTTCGAAATTAGAAAATGACACAATGAGTTGTGAGTTTTTACAATTTACATGTGGGTATTCTCGTCATTTCACTTTTGTGCATGGTGTGTGCAATGCATGACCAGTTTGTTCTATTTTGATCTCAAGATTAACAAAATGGCTAATTTATGTCAATTTTCCTAATAATTTGGTTCGAATTTGTGTTTGGTGAGAATCAAATCTAGAACATTTTAGTTACAAGTGAAGAAGAATATTACTAGGTTGTAGTAAGCGGCTCCGAAATATGTAGTTAGATTCTAAGAGCATGTTTACTTAACAAAAATGGAATAAATAAGGAATGGGAGAACATAAAAATAAGAAAAGTAAGAAAAGGGAATCAAATCCGCTAAGGGAAATTTTGAAAAAAACCAAAATTTAAACTTCTTATCGAATCATAGTCACCATTTTAAGTGTATGATAATTATAACCAAAACTTAATATGAAAGTACTAATAAATCCTTACAATTCTAGATAAACCAAGATTCTTTGGGCGCTCAAATCTCTCTCTCCCCATGGTTGGTCGTTACGGTACTAACCCTTTTGCAGAAGAAGACGTAGTCAATCCCTGCTCTCTGAGTTTTCTCTCTCAATGATTTTTGATGTTGTTTCTTTTGAAATCAATTGAATTCGAATAGGGTTTTCTTATTTGGTGAATCTAGTTGCCTAAAGTCGTTGACTTGCTGGGGATTTGGACTTGGATTTTAGAGCTTTAAAGATCTGGGTTTCGCTGTCAAATTGAAGTAAATCAAGACACCATATCGGACTCCCACTTCGAAAATGTCATGGGTTTTTACTGTATATTTTTAAATTTTAATTGTGTCTGTTTGCCCAAGCAATTATGATTGCATCCTTTCATATACTTAAAAGAGGTATATTTAGGGATGGGCAAAATACTCATGGGTTTGGATAACCGTGGTTACCCGTTCATTTAAAGTTCCCGGTTACGATTATGGATAATCATTTAGATGAACAAACGGTTATGAGTATAACCGTTTATCTGTGAAATTTAAATAGACGGTTATGGGTATTACCCACGGTTATAATGGGTATCCATCAGTTATGGGTATTATCCACAGTTATAACATGTATCTATTTATCCATTTAATTTAATATATGTAAAATTTAAAAAAAAAATTAAAAACCCTAAATTTTTCGATTACAGATGAGTCATGAGTTTTCTTAAAGCATAAGTCCAAGCCATGATGCCCTCTTTGACATACGCCCAAACCTTCACAGATTGAAACTTTCAGTTTATAAACAACAGATAATGCAAAGTAAAGAAAAAAAAAGAAAAGAAAAAGAAGCAGAATTTAAGAGCATAACTGTGATGCTGTCAAATTGATCCTGGAAAGTTGAATGATTTTGATGATGAAATCTAATGAAAGCAGAAAAAGAAAGAGTAATTTCTTACTACAATTACACAATGTTAAACAAAAGAGAGTCATTCTCACCCAAAATCAACTACATATATTTGCAGAGAAAAATGAAGTCAATACCAAAATGGAGGGAGGAAACCAACTGCACCCGCACAATTGGTGTCAGTGTTCCTAAATGGGATACTAATTCAATTTATACATTTCTTTTGTAGGCCTCTTTTGGTGACAACGAGTCGATGAGACTTCGTGATTGAACGTGCTAAAGCATTAGTGTTCGAAAATGTTTAGTTTCGGAATATTTTGGAGCTTTGAATCATCTATTTTTTGTTTTTAGAAGTTTTACCTTGTAATCATATGGATTATAATTAAAGAGTTGCTTGAGTGTAGCAGAAAAATATCGTTCGTAAACTATTATTTCAATTATTGGAAATGCATGCTAAAATGTACCTATAACGGTGTTTAATTGTCAGAAAACGAAAATTATGACAAATTTTCCTTTTGTAATTTTCAAGTTGTTAAAAAAAAAAACATGTAGACGGGTGAAAAAGGGGTAAATAGGTAAAAAAAAGATAAACGGGTAAACGGTTATGGTTAAATGGGTACACGGTTATGAGTATGGTTAACCGTTTATAAACGGTTATGGGTATGAATATAACCGTTTATACAATTACCCAACGGGTAAACGGTCCAACGGGTAAACGGTTATACGGGTATGAACATAAATGGTTATGGGTAAATAACTGCAGTTACCCGCCCGCCATAACCGTTGCCCATCCCTAGGTATATTAGTACTTTTATGTTAAAATTTGGTTATAATTATCATAAAAAAATAAAGTCAAAAGTGAAATGATATTAAATTCGAATAAAAACGTTTACATAGGCCTGGCAAACAGGTCGTGTCTGTCGTGTTCGTGTCGTTTTTGTGTAACACCTGTTATCTTCACAGGTCGTGTTGTGTCACACCCGTTATCTTAACGGGTCCTTAACAGATCAGGTCACTTTACCCAACTGGTAAAGTGACCCGACCTGTTAAGACCTGTTATGACTCGTTAAGAAAAAAAAAAAAAAAATTTTAATTTGCACATACCACACATTGCCACATAAATATTACTTCAAAACATTAAAACATTTGTCGTTTAAGTACTATATCTACACTCGAAAATAAGAGTCTAATAAAAAAATAATACATACACTACTAATCTATTACAAATATTAAATGTGCAAGGATATGCAAAATGAAAGAGTTTTTGTTTTCAAGGTTGCAAGTCTTTCTCAAAAGTTTAAACCTCAATTTACAAAATCTTCAATTTACATCGATCATCATGAAATTGTATTGGAACTTTGGCTTGATCTATTGCCTTCAAGAGTTATGTTGATGATCTTCAATTATTATAGTTTTTAGGGGTATAAAATTGTTAAATTAATATATATAATTATTATAGTTGATTCATACTTTTATTAAGTATATAACATAAGATTTTGTAATATCCACATCCACTAGTGTAAATATTTTAAATTGAAGATCGAATTCATTCTTTGTATTCATATAGGGTCAAGAAATGTAGCTGTAAAAAATCATCAAAATCGGAGATAAAATAACCATTAAATCGTGATTTTTCGTTTATAACCGTCGAAAACCTTTGTCCCGCTACTTGATTTCTGAATGTTTGTTTTTTTTGATTTTTTGCTGATGTGATCTCGAAGCATATACAAACAAGTTTGACGGTTGGAATTGTTGAAATTAGTTTCGGAGAATTTGTATCCCATCAAAATGATAGATTGACTAACACTTAGAGTTTATTTATACTTTCATTAAGTATAACATAAGATTTTGTGATATCCACTTGTGTAAATATTTTAAATTGAAGATCAAATTCATTCATTGTATTCATATACGGTCAAGGAGTGTAGCTGTAAAAAATCATCAAAATCGGAGTTAAAATAACCGTTAAATCGTGATTTTTCGTTTATAACTGTCGAAAAGCTTTGTCCCGTTACTTGATCTCTGAATGTTTGTGTTTTGTGATTTTTTGCTGATGTGATCTCGAAGCATATACAAACAAGTTTGACGGTTGGGATAGTTGAAATTAGTTTCGGAGAATTCGTATCCCATCAAAACGATAGATTGACTAACACTTAAGAGTTTATTTATACTTTCATTAAGTATAACATAAGATTTTGTGGTATCCACTTGTGTAAATATTTTAAATTGAAGATCGAATTCATTCATTGTATTCATATAGGGTCAAGGAGTGTAGCTATAAAAAATCATCAAAATCGGAGTTAAAATAACCATTAAATCGTGATTTTTCGTTTATAACCGTCAAAAAGCTTTGTCCCGTTACTTGATCTCTGAATGTTTGTTTTTTGCTGATGTGATCTCGAAGCATATACAAACAAGTTTGACGGTTGGGATCGTTGAAATTAGTTTCGGAGAATTCGTATCCCATCAAGTTCAATGATGTATATATATATATATATTTATTAAGTAGATTTAAATCTATTTATTTTGTATGTATAATTGACCAGTACACGAAGTAGTACATCACATGTCATTATAAAAATAGTGGGATATGTCTTTTCTTATAATTTTCACTTTTCCCTCCGGCACCCATCTTTCCCTAATTCCATCTCTTTTTTGTTTCCTTTTCAACTTTTCTTATCATTTTCATTTTCCCTTCCTTTTTCTTCAAAAAGGGCGGCACTGCAGGGAATGGAATGGATATCAATTATGGAATCAAATCAATGGATGCATATTAATTAATAATTATTATAGTTTTTATAAAATTTAATTCAAAATTTAATATATATATATATATAGTTATAGTTATTATAGATAGTTAATATTTTGGGGGTATAATTATTATAGTATATATAATTATTATAATTATTATAGTTAATTTAATATATATATTTATTATAGTTTTTAGGGGTATAAAATTGTTAAATTAATATATATAATTATTACAGTATTTTTTCAGGGTTATAAAATTATAAAATTAATATTTTGCTTATCGTGTATTGATTACCCACGTGTATACCCGAATCAACTCGTTATCTTAACAGGTGCTTATCGGGTTACCCGATAACGACCCGATTTGTTATTGTGTCGACCGGAATACCTGTTAATTTCGTGTCGTGTCGTGTCGGGTTATCGGGTCGTGTCAGGAATTGTCAGGCCTACGTTTACATCGGAAGCCAGAGTATTAAACAACCACTCTGGTTCAAAACAATCCCAATTATGGAGACCACCCATTCGAGAAACAAAAGAAGTCACTAGATGCACGGTCCTATTACAAATTCTAGGAGCAAAAATAAACTCCACATTGTATATAAAAAAGGATACCTCCAATAACACCATTAGGAGGCGTGATCCCATTAAGCATTTCCACAAGGCATTTAGAGTCTGTTTCCAATTGAACCAAATCAAATCCTCGCTCCACGCAAGCCATTGTAGCCGCCCGTATCGCTTCGGCCTCTGCCATCAAAGAGGATTCACAGAGCATGTTTCCCAAGCCACCCTCCCCTTTGAAGATTCCTGCAAAATCACGAGCAACCCAACCATTTCCTTCCTTCCCAGTTTCTTTAACCCAAGCACCATCACAATTTACTTTGATTGTAGGAAACAGAGGCCGCACCCAACACGTAGGACGCTCTTCCACCCTCTCCGCCTGCCGTCGCGATTCATTCCGTCTCATCATATTCTCACTTTGTAACTCATCAATATCACACCATTGTTGTTGTACCAATCTCAATGCCTCCACAGGTTCCACAGATTGCTTTTCAAAAATCAAACTATTCCTACACTTCCACAATCTCCAAAGTCCACAAACCACCCATCTCATAATCTTTCCCACCTCCTCTACCCTTTCATATCGTTGGCAAAGCCACTGCCAACACTCCAAAAAATCATCCCCTTCCACCAAATTCGAATCAAGTTGAATTTGTGTCCCAAACCCAAAAACTCGTGCAAACGAGCATTTAAAGAAAATATGGACTTGTGTTTCCAAGGCAACACCACAGTGTGGACAAGACGTCTCTAATCTAACCCCACGCCGTTGGAGATTGGTTCTCACCGCAAGAATATTTTTACAGCAACGCCAAATAAATTGTCTCAACTTTGGTGGCACTTCCAGCCGCCAAATAGCAGCCCAAACCTTGTTCTTTCCTTGGCCAACACTTGACTCACCCACCCCTTTGCGACCCAGCTCTCCATTGCGATTTAAATCTTGAGCAATCAAGTAACCGGACTTAACCGTGTACACCCCACTCTTTGTGTAATGCCAAAATAATTGATCAGTACACCCATACTTACTCAACGGTTTACTTTTAGTAATGCGGGCTTCTTCAATATTAAAGCATCGATCAATAAAATCATTTCTCCATATACCACCACCCTCCTCCATTAAATCAACGACCTTCTCAGGCATCTCCTCATGGCGTGAGAGAGGTAAGAAAGTTTGAGGAGTGGGCAACCATGGGTCGAACCTAATGCGACTGTTTCTCCCATCGCCCACTCGCCAACGTACACCGGCTTTTAAAATCCTTCGGCCTTGCAAGATCCCTTTCCAACCCCATGATGTCCCCCTACCCGTAGGTGCATCCATAAATGAAGAAGTGGGAAAATACTTAGCTCGAAGGATTTTGGCAAGGAGAGATTCGGGATCACCAATGATTCTCCACCCTAGCTTAGCAAGCATAGCAAGGTTGAAGGAAATAATTTCCTTAAACCCAAGACCCCCTTTTAATTTTCCATTTGAAACCTTGTTCCACGCCATCCAATGCACTCCTTTCTTTGTTTTTTGGTTCCTCCACCAGAACCTTGCAATCACTTGCTCAATTTCCTTTCCCAACTGAATCGGAAGTTGGAAACATGACATTGCATAATTTGGTAAAGCCAAGGCTACGCTTTTAATTAGTACTTCTTTTCCAGCTAAAGAAAGAAATTGCTCTGCCCACCCATTAATTCTCTCATCCACTATATTCCTTAAATCTTCAATAACCTATTTTTCTGGAAGCACCGAAATCAGCTTGGATTCCCAAGAACTTACCAAACCCTTCCTGGCGTCTGATGCTCTACACTGCCTCCAGATGTGACTTAATATTTTCTGAGCAATTAGAGCTGAAATGGACAGAACTTTTCTCCAAATTTATGAATAGCCCAGATCCCTCAGCATAACGTTGGAGTAAATTGTTTACACATGCACACACTGCCTCAGATTCTGTTGCTTGGCAAAATAAAACGGAGTCGTCTGCCAAAAAAACATGGGACAAAGGTTCGGCATTGGCTGTCGCTTTAATTCCCCGCAGCCTACCATCCCGCTCCTCCGTTCGTATGAGCGATGAGAATGTTAAAGATCAACACCAGCCCATTAAGATTAGTCGGTATAAGAGAACTAGATTGTTCTAATTCAAACATGCGTGGAATTGTTCTGGAAGATTCAAGCATGCAAAGTAGGGTGGCTAGTATAGAATTATCTAAGCTAGAGATTTGTAGAATATACTAGAAACTAGAAACTAGTTCTAGTTTGCAGAAAGAACTAGAAACTAGTAGAATGCCAAGCCCTCACCTATAAATATGGGTGTGATGTTGAATCAAACAATCAAGTAACGAAGAAGTGATCAAGCAACCAAGTGAGAGTGAGAAGTAAGAGTAGTCTTGTGAGGAGTGTGAGTGGTCTAGAGTTTGTCTCCAGAAAGTGAGTGAGTGTCATTGCTTCTAAAGTGTCTTTGAGAGTTTTGTGTGTTGTAATATTTTGTGTGTGTAATAAAAGTAATTTATTTACTTGTGTTGTCTCTCCAACACTTGTGTTAGAGTTGTGTACTCTAAGTTTCCCCTTGCCGAAGTCCTCGACTTGGTGTTATAAAACCAGTAGACTCACCATTTAACATCACACTATACGTAACTGTCATCACACATTCCATCACCCAATTACAAAAAACATTATCAAATCCCAGCTTACACATCATTGCCTTAAGAAAAGACCATTCCACTCGGTCATATGCCTTCGCCATATCAAGTTTCAATGCCATATTATGGGTTCCTTTTTCATCTCCCTGTTTCATCGTATGTAATAGCTCATGCACAACCAAAATATTATCCGAAATTTGTCTACCCTTGACAAACGTAGACTATTTTTTGCTAATCACCTTCGGAAGAACTCTCTTTAATCTATTCGTAATCACCTTCGAGATAATCTTGTAAGCCACATTACATAGGGAAATTGGTCTAAATTGAGACATCATTGATGGACAATCAACTTTAGGAATGAGTACAATATTCGTATGATTCAATTCCTTTAGCATGCGTTGAGAACGAAAAAAGCTTTTTACCATACCCAAGACATCGCCTCCAACTATCTCCCAATGATTTTGAAAAAAACCAGCAGTGAAGCCATCGAGACCTGGTGATTTCATCGGATACATTTGGTATAAAGCATGTTCAATCTCTGCATCATTCACTGGTGCCGTCAACATATGATTATCATGATCCCCAATTGACACACCCTGACCTAGAAAGGTCGAAGCCTGCTGGCCATCACCGTGAGGTGATGTAACAAAAAAGGTAAATTATGTGAAAAAGTGAATAAATTTAAAACTAATTAGAACTAATTATACTGAACAGTGATAGAGTGCGAAATCGTGGGAATAATCCCACTACAATTATTCAAAGCTTAAAGACAGTACGATTACCAAAGAGTAGTCAAAGCAACTAAAGTATACTTATTACACAACAGTGATAAGTTCGTACATCTAATTGAAGATAATGTCAGAACTGCCAAAGATTCCTCGAGTGCCACAAAGGAATAAGCTATCTAGGTCCTGAAGGGGTGAAAAATAAAGTTGAGTGGGTCAGCAAAACAATTCTTATAAGAAAACCTTTATTTTTTAATATACTAACCCCTCACCGTAAAACAAGTATAGTTTCCTTAAAACATACTATGTAAGTATGTAAACAATAATACAACAGCATTATAACCAGAAATATGCTAAGTCATGATATATCAAATGCCATAGTAATGTAATTATATGAAAGCAAGTATAGCTAAGTGCTCATCCATCTAAGCTGACACACGAGTTCGAACAGATAATCTCTGACACGAACAGGACTGGGTGTAATCAATACGCTCTAGTACTACGATCACATGAAGGCTGGTGCACTCACAAGTACGTTGCTGGGTCGTAGCCCCCGAGCCTAGCCTGGCCTCTTACGTCCTCGGGATACGTTTCCCCTATATGTGAAATAACTATAATAGAATTAATTAAAGCACATATACGGAAACTTAAATAAAACCTCCATAGTTTGCTCAAACCTAGGGTTTAAATACATGAAATCGATCTACTCCAAATCACGAACCTACACAAATGTTCAAATAAATTTTTTGACCCCGCACACGCCCATACGCACCGGCTAAGGCACGCCCAAAGCACCCCCACACGCAAGCACGTGCCGTCAGTGTGACTGACGCCGCTAGGAATATTCCGTTAAAAGCTTAACAGAGATTAACAGCGTTACCTGATGCCGTTAGAATATTATGTCAACTTTGCCAGAATATTCCCTGTTTTCTCCGACGAGCTCCGTCGTCCGCCGCCGTCGTCGCCGCCGGCACTGTCGTCTTCAACTCGAATCTTGCCGGTTTTCTGGAAAAATTTCAAACTTGCATAACTTCTTCATTTCTCAACCATTTTCGACATACTTTATAAGGAGTTGAAGCTTATGAAGAGTAGAATTGCGTTATACCTGTTTGGAGTCCAAAAAGTGGATGGAGGTGGTCAGAAAACACCTCGAAAGCTCTGGCCAAAAGTGAACTCCTCGAAACTCGATTGTTTCGACGTTGTTTCTTCACCAAAACTTCACTAAGGACCTCGGGGAGTTGAATGGAAGCCTTTAAAGTTCCTAAAAACTTGTAACTAGGTCACAACCAGGTTGAACTCAAAACACTGAGTTCGGATTTCACGAGTTCGATGTTGAAAACTTGTCCACTCGAGGTCTTAAAGGTATGGTTGTGCTCATGAAGGTGAGATGAACTCAAATGTGAAGTTTTCAGGTTCAATCTGTGGTGTTTGAACGTTGATCTTCCTTGTTGTAGAGGAAGAGAGACTTCGGGGAAGAAAGAGATAGAAGGAAGAGAGAGAGAGAGTGTGTCCCCTTTTTCTGATTGGATGCGGTGATGAGGGAGATAATGAGATTGGTGAGAGATTTGAGGGAGTTGATTGGTGAGTGACACAAAGGGGAGGGCATATGTAGCTTTAAAGAATACAAGGGATAAGGTTTCAGATTTTCTACTGTAACAGAAAATCAAAACCTATTCGTAATAGTGTTTCTACACGGATGAAAATTCGTACTCTTGTAACAACGTGTACAATTTAGATGCGGTAGCAAGAAATAAAATAAAAGCGATATAAACAAGTCCACGTCACTTGCCTTTAAGGGCATAATAGTCAATTCACATACACGGGGGAGAAATTACATAGAAAATTAGGGACGGGTCGTCACAATCTACCCCCTTATAAAAATTTTGTCCCCGAAATTTCATCATTGATTACAATTCAAAGCCATAGAATATACGAGGGTACATATCTCACATGAGCTCTTCCGTCTCCTAAGTAGCTTCCTCAACAGAGTGGTTCCTCCACAAAACTTTCACCATCCTCACGGTCTTGTTCCTAAGAACCTTATTTTTCCAATCAAGGATAGTCACTAGAACCTCATCATGGGTTAAATCTGGATTGATCCTCAGTGGTTGAGGAAGGATCACATGTGAATGATCAGAGACGTATCTCCGTAACATCGACACATGAAACACATTATGCACTCTCGCCAACTTTGGTGGCAAAGCGAGTCGATAAGCAACTTCACCAACTTGTTCAACGATCTGATACGATCTGATGTACCTAGAGCTGAGCTTCCATTTCTTTTCGAATCGCACAACACCTTTCCACGACGATAATTTCAAGAATAGCCAATCACCAACCTTTTAAACTCTGTCAGTGGAATGTTTGTCAACAATACTCTTCTGTCGATCCTGGGCCGCTTTCAGGTTAGCCTTTATCACCTGAATGTTCTGTGTCGTCTCATCCACGATCTCAGGGCCCACCAAAACTCGTTCACCAACTTCGAACCAACAAAGTGGGGTGCGACATGGTTTCCTATGCAACGCTTTAAATGGTGCCATACCAATACTAGAATGGAAGCTGTTGTTGTAAGCGAACTCTATCAACGGTAAGTGTTTGCGCCAAGCGTCTGTAAACTGTAGAACCGATGATCTCAACATATCTTCCAAAGTCTGGATAGTTCTCTTTGACTGCCCATCGGTTTGAGGATGATAGGTGGTGCTGTAGAGTAATCTCGATCTCAAGGTTTCCTGAAAAGCTACCCAGAACTTCGAAGTAAATCGGGGATCCTAGTCAGAAATTATACTAACTGGAACTCCGTGGTACTTAACAACTTCAGAGATGAACCGTTCGGCCAACTAACTTAACGAGTAATTATCACGAACGGGTATGAACTGTGCTGACTTGTTAAGTCGGTCAACTATCTCCCAGATACCATCATAACCATTTCGCATACGAGGTAATTTGTACACAAAATCCATCGTAATGTCTTCCCATTTCCACTGGGGTATTAGGAGTGGTTGTAGCAATCCAAATAGCTTTCCTTTCCGCATTAACCTGCTGGCAAACTGCACAACGACTAACATACTCTGCAATTTCTCTTTTCATACCGAGCCAATAGTAGAAGTGTCGGATGGTATGATACATCTTGGTACTCCTGGGATGCATCGCATAAGCGGAAATATGCGCTTCATCCAATATGTCTCTCTTTAGTTCCTCAACATTCGACACATACATCTGATCGCCTTACACCAACATGCCATCAGGACTTCTAATCCTGAAGTCTTTCTTTTTCCCGTCTGACACTGCCTATATCAAATCTTGAGATTCTACATCGTTTGTCTGGGCTTCGAGAACACGATTTAACAGAATTTGGTCTGACTTGAAAACTGGCAATTAGGGCTCCAAGTCGATCCCTTTTTAAAGCTACTCCAGTGGATCTTAGATCAATCAAAAGAGGCATACGACTGACATAAAGAGTATTAAGTCAGGCGTGAGGTTTCCTGCTAATAGCATCAGCTACAGCATTCGCACGACCATGATGATATTCAATGGTGTAGTCATAATCACTGAGCAACTCTACCCACCTCCGCTACCGAAGATTAAGTTCTGGCTGAGAGAAAATATACTTGAGGCTCTTATAATCAGTGAAGATCTTACACTTTTCCCCACAAAGATAGTGCCTCCAGATTTTCAAAGAAAAGAAAATAGCCGCCAACTCAAGATCGTGAGTAGGATAATTCATCTCATGGGGTTTTAACTGGATTGAAGCATACACAATCACCTTCTCATGCTACATTAACACACATCCAAGACCATTCAGAGACGCATCACTGTAGATCTCAAAGTTCCTACTGTCATCGGGAAGTGCTAAGACAGGTGCATGAGTGAGAAGATACTTCAACCGTTGGAAACTCTGTTCACACTCTTCACTCCACACAAATGGAACTTCTTTTCTAGTGAACCTTGTTAGAGGTAGTGCTATAGCCAAAAAGTCTTTCATGAAGCGTTGATAATAGCCAGCAAGACCAAGAAAGCTTCGTTCTTCAGTAATCGTCCGAGGTTGCTCCCAATTCTCCACGGCTGCTACTTTCTGAGGATCCACAAGCACACCCTGAGCTAATATCACGTGCCCCAAGAATGAAACATGATCCAACCAAAACTGACATTTGCTAAACTTAGCGTACAGCTGATTTGCCCTTAGCGTCTTTAGAACCAAACGTAGATGCCTGGCATGATCAGTTTTATTCTTTGAATACACCAAAATGTCATCTATGAAAATAATGACGAACCTGTCGAGGTATGGATGAAATACTCGATTCATCAGGTTCATGAAAGCCGCTGGTGCATTAGTCAATCCAAATGGTATCACAAGAAACTCATAATGACCATATCGAGTTTTGAAAGCTGTCTTCGGAACGTCGTCGCTTCTGATCTTCAACTAGAAGTAACCAGATCTTAGGTCAATCTTTGAGAATACACAGGCACCCTTAAGCTGGTCAAAGAGATCATCAATACGAGGTAACGGATAACGATTTTTAATCGTCATCCTGTTCACCTGCCTGTAGTTGATACATAACCTCAAAGTTCCATCTTTCTTCCTTACAAACAGAACTGGAGCTCCCCAAGAGGAAGTGCTTGGCTGAATGAAACCCTTATCAACCAACTCTTGTAATTGAGTTTTAAGTTCTCTTAACTCCGCATGAGCCATACGATAAGGTGTAAGAGAAATAAGATTAGTACTTGGAAGTAGATCGATGGTGAACTTCACTTCACGATCTGGGGGTAAGCCATGTAAATCCTTGGGAAAAACATCTGAAAAGTGTCTAACTACTCCGATGTCTTCCACAGATGCAGTAGTCTATTCCGTTAGCACAACATGAGCTAAGTAGCCTTGACAACCTTTACTCAACAGTCACCTCGCCGTCATGGCAGTGATAACTCCATGCTTTAGACAACTATGTTCACCAACAAACGTGACAACAGGCATGTCCGGTCGGTGAAAGGTAACTACCTTCTCATAGCAATCCATTATATCACGATTATAGTGTAACCAATCCATGCCCAAGATAACATCAAAATCAACGATATCTAAATGAACAAGATTAGCTGGCATAACTACATCCTCGATAAGGACAAGACATCCTTGATATTCCTAGCTAACATAACAGATTTCACCCCTAGGCATTAAGAATTCCAACTCGTAGTCGAGGGAAGTGGGATGTGGTTGAGTCATTTGAGCAAACTTTTGGGAAATGGCCTAGAACATTTAATGTACCCATAAGTAATTAAAACTTTAGCAAAATGGCCTAGAACATTCAATGTACCCATAATCAAGTCCGGATTAGCTTGAGCATCATGTAGGGTGATGTTGTTGACTCTTTCCTGAGCTTGTTGTTTGCCTTCACTGCCCCTGTTTGTTTGAGTCTAACTACCTCGACCCTGATAACCTCAGCCCTGATGAGGTGGATTTGCCTGCCTGCATGAACCTCCACTGCTAGACGCTATGTCTAGGTTCTGATGTTGCCCTCCAGTATACATCTGAGCTCCACCACCCTGATATGGCGTATAATATCCCTGAAACTGTGGATAACCTCCCTGAATCTGCTGATAGCCTCACTGATAATAGGGAGCTTCAGGTGTGAACTGGTATGGCCCTCCTTGGGATGAGGCCACGTCTCCCTAATAGTGGAAAGCTCCACCATAGCTTGTCTACTGACGGGTACCAGGTGTTGGAAATTGTTGTAGGGGGACTACAAGTGGTTGATTAGCAGGTTGATTCCTCTGATTCTGAGGACAATTATAAGCCATGCACCCTATCTGTCCGCAAGTGAAACATCATCTGTCTCTTCTCTTACACTAGCCAAAATAATGGGTGTTACACCTGCGACAAAGCTGAGCACCTAAACTATTAGAGTTTCCCTGACTATGAAAACGAGAGCTGCCAGTGGATCTGCCACCTCTATGAGGTGTACCAGAGTTAGAACCCCCGCTCGACGATCCAGAGCTATTTCTGATTCTCTTAAAGTTTTGAGCCCTTCTCGGACCAAATGATTATTGCCCCCTGTTACTGTACCTCTGGGCATTTCTGCCATCACCATCATCCTCGTCATCATGAGCATTCTCCGAATCTTCAAACCAAAGCAAAACCTCGAAGAACTCCTGATAGGTATCACATGGAGTAGTGGTTGTCATCGAACGTAATTTCTTGCGAGTTCCCATCTTAAACAGACGAGCATCTCCTGGAGATTAGCAGTAGTCTCGGGGATAGTAGCGGGATAAATCTATGAACCTTTGGTGATACTCAATGGCTGACATCTTACCCTGCCTCAAATCTGAGAACTCATCATTCTTACGGTCCAAATACGCCAGAGGAACAAATCTGGTCTAAAATATATGCTTGAAGACATCCCAATTCATAGCATCCTCAGTAGACAATGGTTTCTTCTCCTGATCCCACCAAGATTCTGCTCCCAAACGAAAGAACCAAGTCGCTGTCTCGACCCATCTCTCTACGGGAAGATTACAAAGCCGATGCATGACTCGAAAGGTTTTCTTAACATGATCAAACCATATCTATGATTTCTTAGACCTTTCATTTATCTTTAGGCGATATACAATATTCAAAGTATTCCTTGGGGGAGGATGAAGTGCAGACTGAATAGCACTGGCAATAGCCTCACCAAACTGCCCAAAGTTCGAAAAATTATTCTAAGCTGGAGTACGTGGCTCTCTACGAGGTGGCATGGTTCTGACATAAGAAAACAAGAGTTAAAACACACTAAGAAGTGCAAGACTATCTAAATCTAGGCTCTGATACCAAGCTGACACACCCCGACCTAGAAAGGTCGAAGCATGTTGACCATCACCGTGAGGTGACGTAACCATAAGGGTAAATGATGTGAAAACGTGAATAAATTTAAAACTAATTAACCTAATTATACTAAATAGTGATAGAGTGCGAAATCGTGGGAATAATCCCACTACAATTATTCAGAGCTTAAAGACAGTTCGACTACCAAAGAGTAGTCAAAGCAACTAAAGTACACTTATTACACAACAGTGATAAGTTCTTACATCTAACTGAAGATAATGTCAGAACTGCCAAAGATTCCTCGAGTGCCACAAAGGAATCAGCTATCTAGGTCCTAGAGGGGCGAAAAACAAAGTTGAGTGGGTCAGCAAAACAATTCTTATAAGAAAACCTTTATTTTTGAATATACTACCCCTCGCCGTAAAATAAGTATAGTTTCCTTAAAACATACTACATAAGTATGTAAATAATAATACAACAGCATTATAACCAGAAATATGCCAAGTCATGATATATCAAATGCCACAGTAATGTAATCATATGAAAGCAAGTATAGCTAAGTGCTCATCCATCTAAGCTGACACACGAGTTCGAATAGACAATCTCTGACACGAACAGGACTTGGTGTAATCAATACGCTCTAGTACTACGATCACGTAAAGGCTGGTGCAGAAGCATGGTCACATACAAGTCGGATTGCCTAATGCAATCTACCTGATAGGACTGGCACCTAACATGGATCCAAGGCGAGCGAATGATGCGGGTGTGAACATACACGTGAAGGACTGGCCCTGGGGCGAGTACTAACACCGGGGTGGAGCAAGATGAGCATGTACAAATATGCATGAATGTCATGATAGTAATATCCCAACCATATAGCAGCATTTATCACAATTAATATCACAATAACGATACTAGGCAATATAAGCGTAAACATGAAGTAAATATGCATTTCTGGAAACTATAACTATGTATAGGTATAAAAACAAACTACCCACTCACAAGTACGTCGCTGGGTCATAGCCCCCGAGCCTAGCCTGGCCCCGTACATCCTCAAGATACGTTTCCCCTATATGTGAAATAACTATAATAGAATTAATTAAAGCACATGTACGAAAACTTAAATAAAAACCTAGGGTTTAAATACATGAAATCGATTTACTCGACGTCACGAACCTATACAAATTTTCAGATAATTTTTAGACCCCGCACGCGCCCCCACGCACCGGCCAAGGCACGGCCAGACGTGCCCCCACGCGTAGGCATGTGCCGTCAGTGTGACTGACGCCGCTAGGAATATTCTGTTAAAAGCTTAAAAGAGATTAACAGTGTTACCTGACGCCGTTAGAATATTCCGTCAACTTTGACAAAATATTCCATGTCTTCTCAAGTGAGCTCCGCCGTCGCCGCCGACGCTACAGTTTGCAACTCGAATCTCGCCTGTTTTCTGGAAAAACTTCAAACTTGCATAACTTCTTCATTTCTCAACCATTTTCGACCTACTTTATAAGGATTTGAAGCTTATGGAGAGTATAATTGCGTTATACCTGTTTGGAGTCCAAAAAGTGGACGGAGGTGGTCGGAAAACACCTCGAAAGCTCCGACCAAAAGTAAACTCCTCGAAACTCGGTTGTTTCGATGTTGTTTCTTCACCAAAACTTCACTAAGGACCTCGGGGAATTGAATGGAAGCCTTTAAAGTTCCTAAAAACTTGTAACTCAATCACAACCACGTTGAACTCAAAACACTAAGTTCGGACCTCACGAGTTCGACGTTGAAAACTCATCCACTCGAGGTCTTAAAGGTATGGTTGTGCTCGTGGAGGTGAGAAGAACTCAAATGTGAAGTTTTCAGGTTCGATCTGTGGTGTTTGAACGTTGATCTTCCTTGTTGCAGAGGAAGTGAGACTTCATGGAAGAAAGAGAGAGAAGGAAAAGAGAGAGAGTGCCCCATTTTTCTGATTGGATGCTATAATGAGGGAGAAGATGGGATTGGTGAGAGATTTGAGGGAGTTGATTAGTGAGTGACACAAAGGGGAGGGCAAGGGTAGCTTTAAAGAATACAAGGGATAGGGTTTCAGATTTTCTACTATAACAGAAAATCAAAACCTATCCATAATAATGTTTCTACATAGATGAAATATCGTACGCTCATAACAACGTGTACAATTTAGATGCGATAGCGAGAAATAAAATAAAAGCGATATAAACACGTCCACGTCACTTGCCCTTAAGGGCATAATAGTCAATTCACATACACGGGGGGAAAATTACATAGGAAAAATAGGGACGGATCGTCACACCAATCTTCTGCGGAATGCAATTCATAATATCATCAGTCCGCATATGATGGTTGGTAGAAAATAAGGATTGAAAATATTAAACTGCAATATTTTGCATCCCTTGCCAATCCTTACACCATACACCGTTAGCAGTCTCGAGCCCCCAGAATCAAATTTCGTCGTCTCCGCTTCACGGTTTGTGCATGGAAAAACCTCGTATTTCTATCACCTTCATTTAGCCATTGTACCCTAGACTTCATTCTCCAATATGTTTCTTCACATTGAATTGCATGTCGCAAATCCCTTTCTATCTCCTGTATCCGTGGACCATTGAACACCGACTGTTGATATGCATCTCATAATTCCTCTTTCAGCTTTGTTATCCTCCACTATTGTCAAACATTCTTTAATTTTGAGACCACTCGGTATGCCGTAAAGCCATCATAATCCCGAGCCCAACATGAACCAACCACAGCCATGCACTGGGGCTCTTGAATCCATCTCGGATCGTACATGAACTGTTTCTTTCCCCGTGGAGGATCCACCATCGTTGAAAGAACTAACATTGCATGGACAAACCCTTTCAACACTACATGCTTTACAACGACCTACTGATATCACCGAACCCATTCCTCCGTTGCTAGTGCCCTATCAAGTCTCTCCTGGATAAACCCTTCATCACGTCTATTCCTCCACGTATGACGGAGGTTGAATATGATGGAGGCGTGGCTAAAGCACTAGGAGGATTGATTTAGGGTTGGTAAAGATGATGGACGTGATTGCTGATAGGGATTTTACCACCTGCAAAAGTAGGGATAAAAATACTTTAAATACTTGCAAGAGTACAAGGTAATTGTAGCGTAGATGGCTTTAGCAAGGTCGTTCTCCACAGGGATTGAATGAATAATTTATGTTAAATCAAATCTTAATTATTTAAAACAAAGTTTTGGAAAAGTTGATTTTTTGATTTAAAATAATAAAAATGAATTTAATATAAAATAATTAAATAAAATGACAAAATAAAATAAACTAAAAGAAAACGGTTTTTGAAACTTAAATTGTAAAAGCCTAGGGTTCCACCGTCACCTTAACAATCCTATGTAGTTCTTCCAATTACTTCAGAATTACACATGCATATTTGAAGGTTAGGTTTTCCTAAAGTATGCCTACTTGGACCCCCAACATAGAGCGTATACCAAACATGCAATCCGTCTGTGGTATTCAGATCAAATCTAAACAAGCATGACTCATTAAGTTTTGTGAAACCTTTTGAAAAACCATACAACCCTTAAGACGTGGTATTCATCCTAAGTGAACTTGCACATATTAATCACAAGAAGCCTTCGTCAGTTTCAGGGACCGACCTTCGACCAAAATTGCATGAAATTACTTTTCTAAAGATCCTAATGGTAGCTAAGCATTAAGACAAATAGATAGTTTAAACTGGTGATTAATAATTCAAACCTGCATGCATAATATCATAAGCAAATTGAAAAGAAACTACATATTCTTGCTAAGGCTCGTGGCCTCACCCTAGCAAATGGAATTTAGTTACTAGCAATCATACAACGAAATATCATTAAAAACAATGATAGAAAACACCTTGAAAATAAACTTGAATCCGAAAGCTCTCTAAAGTGTGCGTGCGTTTTCTCCCCCTTAAACCCCAATGGCTAAAAAGCCTTATTTATACTACTAGAAAATAAAACCCTACCTAGAAAAGGTCTTAGAATAATACCAGGAAACCAAATAAATTAAAATAAGTTAGGAAACATAATCCTAAATTGACTAGATAAATTCGCCCAAAATCTGCACAGTCTCAAAACAGCCACATTTCTGGATCTTTAGGGCTCTTAAACAGGCCCAAAATGGCTACAATTAAAACTTGAGATGTCCCGAACATAATTACAGAATGCCTCGAACCCAAAAGACATCATCTTGGATGCCAAAAAGCCCAAAGAAGCCTAAAACGTCACTTTGACAGCACTGCACTGTCCCTTTATTTCTTCGCCATAAATAAACCGCTCGGTATAAAATTATGAAACTTTGATAAGATCAAGTCAACAGACTCACGAACATCCTCCAATTGGAATCACTTCAACATTCATCCGTTTGACTAGTTTTTGCTTCAGATGAAGTCGAATGTCCTAAATTCAGAATATAAATAAAGTATCAAAATTCTCACAAAATAACCAATAAATTAATACTAAGAATATGGTAAAATATATAGTATAATATGGACTCATCAATCGCATTGGTACATTTTTGCGCATCAGGGTATGCTTTTATGTCCGGGATCCACTCATGCGTGGAACCAATGTGGAATTCCCTGACGATTGGGGGATATGGATTGACTTCCATTACGAAGCATTACCGGACTATTGTCTGATATGTGGGAAGTTGGGGCATGTTACTAGAGTTTGTAAAGTCAGACTTTTAGGTGATGAAGATGCTGATAAGGAAGTGGAGGAATTGTATGCATTCAAAGGGGTTGGACGCGGTATATAATCTCCGAGGAAATAGGCTAACACATCCTTCCCGTCAGTTGGTGAATCATGGGGATGCTGCACGGAGGAGTGATCACGGACAAGGGGGTCGTGGACGTCTTGGAGTGGGTACTAGGGGGTGGGGTGAATCTTCGGCCTGTTCTAGTTGGCGACGATATATGCTCGCAAGTTGAAGACGCCAATTATAGGGAGGAAGTAGGGATTGAAAATGGATGCAAAGATAGATTGCAGGGAAGGGGTACTGTGGAATTAGAGGAGGAAGAAATTCGTCGCCAAGCACGTGAGCGAGCCTTTGATACAGGTTTGATTGGGCCTGGGGGTATGGTGGCGCTTGATGCAGTGGATGTGGTATTGAATGATCACCCAGAAGTGGGTGAAGGCGTAAGTAGGGGTGATGTTCGGAGTCGAATTGGAATAGGGATTGATTTGAATGTGCCAGTCACTATTGAGGACGAGGGGATGATTGACGGCATTATTCAGATCGGTGCAGCTACCGAACCAATGGGAAATGGGCATGGAGTACAGGCTATGAAGGGCGATGGGGTTATGACCCAAGACTCGGATCCTTTTGATCTTCTACCGTTGATTGAGGCTGCATCGCGTAGAGGAATGAAAAGGTCCCCAGAAAATAGTGATCAGGAAGAGGAGGAAGTTACAGAAACGATTGAACGTGCATGGAAGAGAACCAGATCAGCCTTGTAATCGCGGAGACCCCTAAAAATCATATGTTGGAACTGTCAAAGATTTGGGGGAGACCTGACAGTTGACGACCTTTTGGAGCAAAAAAGGCTCCTTTCCCTTGAGGTTGTGGCATTATTGAAAACGAAGAATCATAGTAGGCGTTACAGACTTGAAAAGAGGGCTAGGGATGGAATGCATGCATGCAGTTGAGCGCTTGGGAATTGCGGGAGGGATGTGTCTCTTTCGGAGGGGCTCAAAGAATGTATTGTTGGTCAAATATGGAGATTTTTTTATTGAGGCATTGATTGAAGATGCGGAAAAGGGTTGTAAACGGAGACTAGTTATTGTCTATGCTAGTACTGATGATCGGAAAAGAGGGAAACAACTACAAATTAAAAAAAAAAAAAAAAAAAAAAAAACGTGTATTAAGCTATACTGTGGCTTGCCTTCTAATTGGTGACTTCAATGACTCTGACAAGGAGGGGGGAATACACGGCCGCGTGGAAGCATGTGGGTCTTTCGAAATTTTGTTACAGAGGTGAGCTTACTAGACTTAAAAAGATGACTATGCATTTAGTACTACGATTTAGATGTATTATTCTTTGATTGTGATCAAATAAAATTTTGAATTACATCATTACTAATTCATTGTGAATGTTAACCTTAGTGTAAATAATATCGTTTATCCGGAAAAAAAATATGACTAATTCTATTTGAAGTCTCAATTTTGGTTTGATTTTCCAAATTTCTCATCCACTAGTCCCCTTTTGAAATATATTGCTATTTATAAAATTATTTTGGTGGACTTTTCCATTGGTACTTAATTAAAAATGTGGTATTTTTCTAATTTTTTTCTTCTTATAAATGATATTTAAACTAAAAAATTCCTTATTTTTATTACAAGTGATAGTACTACTTACTACATGAAAAAAACAACGGGAACAAAGAGTGTTTTGACCTAAAACGCAGTGAATTAATGAGAAAGATTCTAAACAAATGCAACAATCCACCACTTGTCAATCAACGTAATTTATAAAAAAAAATTGATGGATTTGGACAACATAGACTAAATTGATGTGAGGTGATGAATTTCAAATACGGTATTAATCAATTTTCAAATTGAGAGATCAATACGATTAATTTGGTCAATTTCAATAATTATTTGCAATAAATAAAAAAATAAAAATACCTTCCTTTAACATCCTAGAAAAATAAGTAAATTTTCTCTGACCCTGGAGAAAACCAATAATTGCAAAAGTACCTCCAGCGTCACTGCAATAATCACTGTGTCGGTACGCGTAGCAGCTCTAACCCTCCTCCGTTGGCGGTGACTCTCTCTCTCTCTAAAACTGCGAATCCATATGATATGAGATGGTTAGGCCCTCCGCCAAGCACACATCGGCTCGGCTGCTGTTGATATGCGTCGGTCTGCTGGGGATTGCTCTGATTGCGGATTTCCTGTGGGCTTCCTCTCCTCGCTTTATCCGTTCTTATAACCACATTGCCGACAGTTGGGCTCCTCCTGTCGATATCTCAAAACCCACTGTCATCCCCTCCCCCAAGAAAACTAGCCATGAAACCCCCACCAAGGTATTGGGTTTGCTTTCTAGTTGTTGAATTCTTGTTTTTTTATGTGAATTCTCATCTGGGTTTTGTTTGGATTGTGGGAAATTGCGGTAAAGTTGATTTCTTTTCTTTGTTTGGTTGTTTTGTTGATGCTTCTTCGTGCTGCTTTAGGATTTTTCGTGTGAATTTGATCTTCGTTTTGTATGATTTGGGAGGAAGTGTGCCTTTTTAGTTTGTTTGGTTGCTCATTTAAATCTCATTGACATTGTTGCTACTTAGTTTGCATGAATGTTTTCGTCTGGGAGTTGTTTAGATGGCGAGTAAGTGTGCTTTTATTACTTGATGTGAGAATTGGTTTGATTATTGAAGTCATTATTGGTAATTGTAAACTATGATTAGTGATTCTCTGGATTTCCATGAGCCCATTCACTCTCATTGTTGCGGATTTTTGTCTGCTTGATGTGAATTCTTATTGGTATTGTTCGGTTTTTGAGAAATGGAATGCTTTTCGGGTTCCACTTGAAAATGTAGGAACAACACAAGCTATGAGAATATATCGTGAATTTCCACTTCTTTGAAACCAATACACTGACCCTTTTACTCTCTTGTAGTATTCTTTCCTGTTATGTGAATTTAATGACAATTAAGGTTAGTTGATCCTTGTTTCAGCTGTGAATATTGACCATTGTTTATGTTACCTACAGGAAAGCGTCGATTACAAAAATGATACTGCTCCTGGAAGAGTTTTATCAGCAACCTTTGCTGATTTACCTGGACCAGAATTAAAATGGGAAGGTATGGCTGAGGCACCCGTACCTCGTTTGGATGGGGCTGCTATACAGATAAAGAATCTTCTCTTCGTGTTTGCTGGATACGGTACCATTGATTATGTGAGAACATTGTTTTGCTCATTTACTAAATTCTTTTTTATTGTTCATCCTATCTCTACTACTTGGTTCGTGCTATGACCTTTTTTTTTATTCAAATAGTCGCAGTTACATATTTTTTACATCCAGTTTTCATACTTGAGAAGATTTATTTTAACTTAACTTTGCCCCACTGACTCTTGTAGAGATTGCTCTTACGTTTCCTTGAGATCTTGTTGTAGTCCCTTAATGAAATAATCTTTTTATGCTTTTCTGGATATAATTTTTAAAATACATAAAGAATACTTTTGGCTATTTATGGGTTATGTGACTTTTAGAAGTGAAGATCGATTAGTATAATGTGGAAGTACTCAATGTGAATACTTCACACTGTATTAAGTGAGGGTAAATAAAAACTTAAAAGATAGAAAATAAAACTATGCAATCATGTAGAAACTGGCCATGTTTTGCATCAATATGCTTAAATGAGGAGAAGGGTTTTATTAGACCTAAAGAAATTTGATAGATATCTCAAGATTTAGCACAATATTGTCGTCTTGCAAGTGGATTAGGGATTTCTAGGAGTGGCGATTAAGCAAAATTAAAGAACTGCTTAGGAGAATCGTTGTTCTTTGAATTTTTGGAATCCAGTAGTGAAAAAGGGTATTTTTTCGGCCGCGGGGGGGGGGCGCGTACATACTTTGACTTAATTGGTATTGAGTAGAACTGTGGTGTCTCTTACGGGAACCTAGATCAAAGCATTGTAGCTTAACCTTTCTGAAATAGTTGCAAGTTCATTATGTAATTCTCTGCTTTTTTTTCCCTATTATAGAGGGACACATTATCCCCATATCCATTTCAAATTAGATTTTAATGTTTATTACCAACAAAAAAAGCAAGGAAAATCGCAAACTGCTTGATGAGGGGTGTCATCAAAGAAATAGCCTCATCTCAACTACTGGGGATTACCATTACCAACTGCTGCTGTTGGAGTAGATTAGCTATTTATTCACCAGAAGGTCCAAAACTCGAAAAAGGCTTTAACGATTTCTGTTTATTGTTTTCCTTAGGTACATTCGCATGTTGATATCTACAATTTTAGTGATAACACATGGGGAGAAAGATTTGATATGCCAAAAGAAATGGCACATTCACATCTAGGAATGGTAACCGACGGAAGGTACATATACATTGTCACAGGACAGTATGGGCCACAGTGCAGAGGGCCCACAGCTCATACGTTTGTGCTTGATACGGAGACAAAGCAGTGGCGGGACATGCCCCCTCTACCAGTTCCTAGGTTTGTTTTTGCATTTTCTGTTGTTAAACACCACCGTATTCTTGTAAAACTATTATAACTGAATGTTAGTTAGTAATCAGAACTGGTAGCTCCAAGTTAATCTTTACCCGGTTTTAGATTTTTATTCCATTGGTTTGTAGTGCTGCAAAAACCCACACTCACGCTTATATTAGTGTGCTCGCCTCAGTGCCCATATATGGTTTCTACTAGTTGACGAAAACTTTTGTGCTGATGTTGTGAACTAGGTCTTTGTAGTTTAAGATTTGCGTACTAGGTCTTTGTAGTTCAAAAGTAACTCATACATAGTTTTTCTTCTGTTGTTCATGCTTGGATTGTTTGGTTTTAACTTGGAATTTTTCAGGTATGCACCGGCAACTCAACTTTGGAAAGGTAGACTACATGTAATGGGTGGTAGTGGGGAGAACCGATATACACCTGAACTGGACCATTGGAGTCTTGCTGTAAAAGATGGGAAAGTATTAGAAAAGGAATGGAGGACTGAAATTCCTATTCCCCGGGGAGGACCTCATAGGTCTGTTTACAGTCATGTATATCATGATATTAAATCATAATTTTTGGACTTTTATACCAATAACCATAACTGAAAGTTCTGGGCAATCTGTTAGTACAAGTATTCTCGTGGTCATATAATAGGTTACACTTGGGAATCGATTCCAGATTTTGTCTTATACTTAGCAATGACAATGATCATCTAGGGCAATGACATGGAAACAATCACACACAATCCCTGCTTAGAATGTTTATGAGCTCACTTTCAAAGCTCTAGTCAGAAATTCTAGAGTCAGTAGATAGAGGGAGAAAGGGCTTGTTGTTACTGGATACCAATGTATCAAAATTTGTCTCTCCTGGAGTGGTAAATGGTAAATGCAAGTGAAATATGAAAAATAGTGGAGTAATTACTTTCTATAATATTTGTGCTGCCTTGGGTGGTCCTTTCTGACTTATTTTTTTTAAATTTAAGACCTCTTTGCCCAACCCTCCCACTGCTTTGTCTCATTTGCCCAACCCTCCCACTACATTGTGACCTTTTATTTGCCAATCTTGCTTTATCTATCGCATATCCCATCAACTAAAATTCACCAGTGTTCTCTGTCATTGGTATTTTCTTGTAGGGCTTGTGTAGTTGTTGATGATCGTCTTTATCTTATCGGTGGTCAAGAGGGTGATTTCATGGCCAAACCCGGATCACCTATTTTCAAGTGCTCTCGTAGGAATGAGGTAAGATGTTAACGTATTTTTTATTCTTTTTTTATTAGTGAGTTTTGATGCACCAGATATTCCTTTTTTTATGTATTATCATTTGTTCAGATGGAAAAGGATCTACTATGGATCTTTAATACACACACGCCAACACATATTTTACTTGCACAGTTAGAATCATGCACTATTTACAAAGGACCACTCAATTACTTACAAGAAGCTTCAGAGCTATACCCAAGCATAGAATGAGTTTGGCAAAAACTCCAACCCAAGGAGAAATCTGGACTCGTCCCCTTAAATAAGTTTCGTTTTGTTATTTCTGATTGTTTCAGGTTGTATATAGTGATGTTTACATGATGGATGACGAAATGAAGTGGAAAGAATTGCCTCCTATGCCTAAGCCAGATTCCCATATTGAATTTGCTTGGACTGTTGTTAACAACTCTATTGTTATTGTTGGAGGCACAACTGAGAAGCACCCTGTAACTAAGAAGATGACTTTGGTTGGTGAAATATTCCAGTTCAACTTGAATACACTGGTATTTCCGTTTCCTCATTATACTTTTACGACACCAATATATATGCTTAATTGCTTACACAAATGAACAAAAAACCACTCAAACAACAAGGTATACCCTGTTGATATGGAGATTATATTACCACAATGTGTTCAACTACCTCATCCTTTTCTTTTAGTTGTTCAACTTATGTAAATAGGATGGTAGCTTGTATGTGGTAATTGATATAAATGCGGGCTTCATATTTCTACAAACAAGCTATAGCTTCTATAACGGGTCATAAGTTTCTTCTGTTATCGAAATCTTGGCAATTTTTCTAATTTGTCTTGATACTTATTACCCCTGCGCTCCTTATGTCCGAAGGGTTTGGGCTCTAATGTTTGTTTCTACTCTTATTTCTGATTTTCGATAATTGCAGAAGTGGTCAGTTATTGGGAAACTTCCATTTCGAGTTAAAACAACACTAGTTGGTTTCTGGAATGGGTGGTTGTATTTTACATCCGGACAGCGAGACAAAGGACCAGATAATCCCCAACCAAAGAAGGTCATCGGAGAGTTGTGGAGAACGAAATTGAAACTGAACTCGTGATTGGTTCCTTCCTGTTGATTTTTGGGCACAATTGTTTTCTGCCAGTTTAACCATTCGTCGTCTCCAAGCAATTATTCATTTATTAAATTTCTGGAATTGAAATGTTCTTCCCTGTTGCCGCAAAGGGAATGTAATAGAAAAGTCACCTACTTATAGGCAATCTCGTGGACAGATACTAATGTATTTCTCATTGTTGTTCCTCGTTATGTAACTTTGTATTTTAACTTGAATTTCACGTGCATGATCATTACCAGAACAAGAGAGTTTATCCCATCTTTCTCACGGGTTGCGTAATTACTGACGAGGCTTTTGACATGTATCTCTCGGTGACATTCAAGAATCTCTCATTGATGTATTTTCTTGTGGGTTTTCCTGTATTGTTCGTTATTATCTTGTGTTTTGGAAAAATGAAAGGGAAATGACTCATCCTTTTTAGCTCGTACACACTCTTGTTTAATTCTAGTTGTTGATCCTGTTTGATTTTTCAATCCGATGGTTATAAATAGAGTTGTGTGAGAAGCTAAAAAGGATGTGAAAATCAGTTTCCAAATCGAAAAAGCACTTGAACACATGGGATAAAATTTAATTCAAGTTCCTTCGTTAACTTTTTTTATCATGTCAAAAAATTTACCGTTGAGATACATGTTGCTAAACCCTAATTTCGCATTTGAATTTAAAACGTAAACTAAACCAAACTAAATATTTTTAGTACGGGAATTTCAAAATATATTTTTAGTACGGCACGCAAGGTTATCAATTCTCACATGTAATATAATCACGAGCTGATGGTCAAATGGTAAATGACGGACCTTAAAACTAAAAGTTGAAGGTCTCAAATTCGAAACCTGCTGCTGGTCTAGAAGCCAGACTTGTGGCCAGGGAGAGGTTGAAATGTCTCTATGAGTCTTTCTGGGTCCCAAAAGGGATGGATAACAGTGACTTACCAATTGTCCCCCTTTTTATTTTAAAAAAAAAACAAAAACAAAAACATTTAATATAGGTGGGCGACAATTTTTTATTATTGATAAACCTGTATACACATTATGACATAGTAAATTGAAAAGTAAATTGTAGCTATGGTCCCTTAACTTTAACTCAATTGGAGCAATGGTCCCTCAACTAAAAATCCATTACCATTGGTCCCTCAACTTATCAAAACGTGCAGCTATGGTCCCTCAACTAAAAATCCATTACCATTGGTCCCTCAACTTTAATTCAATTGGAGAAATGGTCCTTTAACTTTAATCCAATTGTAGCAATGGTCCTTCCAATATAACTCGTTTTAACAAAAATTTTGACATAGTAAACGAAAAGAACCATAATTAGACATTTTGATGAGTTGAGGGATTCTAATTGTATAAATAGTCATTCCAACATAGCTTCTTTTGACAAAATTGATAAGAATGACTATAGCTACACATTTTGATAAGTTGAGGGACCAATGGTAATGGATTTTTAGTTGAGGGACCATTGCTCCAATTTGATTAAAGTTAAGGGACCATTCGTACAATTTACTCTAAATTGAAAACATTTAGGTGGTACCGGTCGCCTGAAAAATCACTCTACGTAGTAAACACTCTTAAACGAGAAATTTCAAAAGAGAAGGGAAGGAAACGATGTTGGATAAAAGCCATTTAGTCAGATCTCAATTCCTTTTTCTTTTTCTTTTTCCTTAAACAAAACATAATCTCAATTCTTAAGAGATGTAGAGAGCAAGTAACAAGCTACTATGTACAAGACATGGAGCAATGCACTGGCATCCATGAAAACACCATCACCTCAGCACAAGCTCCACAAGCAGAAGCTCGCTGTCAAACCTCAACCCGGCAGGGTCAGTCGGCTGAAGCAACCCATCCATCATTCCGCCAAACACAAACAAGTACCGCCCCGAGTTATCTGTGCAGGCTCGATGGAATGACCGGCATTTGGGCTTGTAACCATTTGCCTTCAACCTCTTCCACCTTTTTGCCGATACCTGCATAGAGTTCAGCGTAGTTGGCTGCTGCATTGTAATGGATGGAGCTGCATTTATGTCTAAAATCCAGAAGTCATTTTTCCGGTGTCTGCACGAATCCTCTCCCCCACAGATCAGCAGATGGCCGCCTAACATGAGCGTGGCTGAGTGACCAACTCGTGGAAGAGAAACTCCTCCTGGAACATTTTGTAGCTCATAGCGTACTTGTACCCATTTCGGATTATCATCACAAATGTCCAAGAACCAGACATCATTAAGCACATCGTAACGTAATCCTCTCCCACCAAATAAAACCGTTCGTGTTCCTCCAATGCAGGTCAGTGTGTGTCCCGAACGAGCTGGGGGACATGGATGAGTCCCGATTTCGTACCAAGTTCCAAACCGAAAATTTTCTGAGAGTTCCAACACCCATGTGTCACACAATCTCACACCGTGGAGCCCAATTCCTCCATGGATAACCATCTTTCTGCCGTCAATGCAGCACGCAGCAAGAGCCCCTCGCTGGGAAGGTGCATCGGATCCCACAACAAGCAGCTTCCATGAGAGTGTGACACCAAGACTCTCATGGCATGCTACTTGCCCCACCCATGTATCATTGTGACGGCCCCCATTGTCATTTATTCCTCCAAACATAACAAGAAAATCATCAATTACAACACACGAATGCCCGAACCTACCACTTGGAATGCCAGAATTTATCTTCTGCCACTTCAACATTCTCCGAAAATCATTACCAATGTATGCCACCCATGTGTCGTCTAGATGGCGTCCTAAAATAACAAACAACAGAAACAGAATAATCCGATATTAAAATTTGAAGTACATAACAAAGAAACACAAGCATGCCCCAACTAGGAACAAATACAGAAGACAATTTATTTAAGATGGTGGTTGTTGTATAGTGTGTACAATTTGTTGTATGGTGTGTACAATTTTCATATATTTAATTTCTAAATATCTGCAATAACTTAAACCCCTAGCAAGGGGACCAACTGGTACACGTCCAAGAATCTATACGCGTCCTGAATTTTCCAGGGGAAGGTACGGCTAACTCTCTTACTTGGTGACCATGAAAATATTCGAAGTAGATTACAGTTTTAGACATGGTGTTCAGTTATAGGCCTCAAGCATCTTCAGTTGTTTATATTGTTTCTTCAACAATTTTATTGCCGTCTACAAGATAGAAACAGGCAATCTACAAAAGAGAGGCACTTGAATAGGGTTTTAGAAACCTATTACATTGAACTTTTAGAATATCAGAAACGAACACACGAGTAATTTTTTTCAGATTGTTCACTTAATATTCTGCAGTCCTGCAAACATATAGGTTTCCTGGAAGGAGGCAGATACAAGGACCAAACCAAGCAACGGCTTTGGAGTGGTCTACTTGAGCCTTGAATGCTTTCATCATCCATAAACTAAGAGAAATGCATATATCGGAATCATGAGAACCTTGGCATTAACACCTAGTACTACTTTAACCTCTCTGATTAAGAAAAATATGTGCTTCCAAGATACATCCTGTACTCTGTTCAAACCAATATCTGCTAACTACAAAAATCTGAAAATTTTGGTTTATCTAAATAAGAAACCGGGAGGGGGAGGGGGAGGGGATTTAGAAGTTGAGCAGGTTGCCAAATATTCGTAAGGCCAGTGTTTTTAATGTAGACACCTTTGGTATCTGGTCAGTTTCGGGTTGGTCAGACTTCTAAAAGCCTTATTCCTACATACATATCATAACTGGAAATCAGTTATAAATCCAAAATCTTCAGCATTACCATGGTGATCCTAAACAATAAAAAATTAGGCATCTCGTCGAGTAATGCTCACAATATCTCAACTCATTTTGCAAGATAAGCAAACCTCCAAAACCTAATAGAGACAGTAGAATTGACAGGGAACAAGTACCAGGGGGCATGAAAAACCAGCAGACTCCATGCCCAACTAGGCACATAAACTAGCTATGGACATATGCACAACAATGCATAAGCAGTGGCTTCCATCTAGCCAATAGATCTTAAAGTTCAATAAAACATGCAGTATAATTAATTAAAACCAACAAAGTTAACAACACATCATCAAACTCAAGAACACGAGGTATCCATGCAAGTGCAAGATTGCCCTCGTGGATAGGGTCGTCCTCTTCAACCTACTACATAACGCGTTCAAATCCCTCCCTATCGCGTTCAAACCTTCCCCTCCTTAGTCTAGCTAGAGCAGTAGTACCACTTGTAATAAAAAGAAATATATCACAAACAAAACAAAATTTGAGAAGGGATTATTTTAAGCAAGATTAACTGACTAACCTCCCTCACATCCACCACCAAACAACACCAAGCAACCAGACACAAAATTTAGGGAATGAGAGGCCCTGGGACATGGAAATCCCAATCCCCCATCTGGGTCAGAAAGTTTACGGCAATAAACAGAGTCAACCCTAGAGACTTGCTTGTAGAGCCTCATCCATGGCAGCTGCTGAAGGCCAAAGTTTGAAGCTTTGAGGGCCTCTACTGATTTGGGTCCCCAGTCCCTCCTGCATATGGACTCCCACAGACTGTCAGATGCTGCCAAAGCTCTGAACTTTTTGCAGGTCATGGCAAAACAAAGAATTGAATCCGCAGGGAGGCGCAGCAGGATTGTAAAGAGGTGGTCTTGGGCTAAGTTGGAAATTGGTGAGCCACTGGAGGAGTAACCGAAGCTGCTGCTTCTGCTGCTAGTGCTGGTTTCTGCCATTGATGAAAGCTTGGGTTTTTGGGGTTTTATGGCTGGGTTGTTGGGGAAGTGGGAATTATAGAGGGATACAAAAATGGGGTTTTATGATTTGCTCAGATTATTGTTCATGGCAATTGGCAAAAGGAAAGGTAAATGTTTTTTATTTTCTTTCTTTTCTTCTCCTTTTCATTGTTGGTTCCAGAAGATGGTAAAACTTTGTTTGGGAAAAGAGAGAGGAGGATTGGATTGTAGTGCCCCTCTTGTTTTTTGTCCTGTTTTACGAAAATTATGAGCTTTTCAATTTCAAATTTCACTCCAACAAAGCATAGTTCATCTTTTATCTAGAGTTGTTATGGAATTGGATCCTCTCCTGAGCTACAAGCTCAGGAGTCTGCTGACCAGCTCACGTGGACTGTTGGATTAAATCTAACAACTATAATTATTATAACTTTTAGAGTGATCTCATGTTTGTAGCCGTTGGATCAAAATCAAACAACCCACGTGCGCTGGTCAGCAGGCTCCTGAGCTTGTGCTCAGGAGAGGATCCAATTCCAGTTGTTATTGTGAGTTAACTTTTGAGTTTAACCAGAAATTGAAGTTATGGGTTATGAGACAAAAATCCAAGTCTCTTCTTTCTACGGATGGTGGGCCAACGGATTGAAACTCAAAATGTAAGCACCTACAGCAAGAAACTTGAAGTTAAAAAAGAACATTTATTCTTGGATTAATTACATTTTCATAGCTCAGGTTTGGGCTCTATTTTAATTTCTTACAACATCTTCAAAAAAAAAAAAAAATTTAATTTTTTTTTTAAAATATGAATTTTCTCAAAAAAAAAAAAAAAGAAACCCATCGGATCCCTAAACCTGCAAGAAGAAGAAGAAGAAGGAGGAAGAAGAAAAAAATGAAACCCATCTCATTTAAATGCAAACCCCCCCCCCCCCCCAATCCCTAAACCTGCAAGAAGAAGGAGGAGGATGAGGAGGAGGAAGGAAAAAAAAAAAACAAAAAGAAAGGGCCCAGAACCCCTAACCCAGCAAGACCCACCCACCTGCGCCGCCCCACCCCCCCCCCACTGCGCGCGACCACCTGCGTCCTCTCACCCGTGCGACCCACCTGCGTCCCCCCCAACCTCAGTCCCCCCCCGAGCCGCGACCCACCTCCCTTCCCCGTTTTTTCCCCCTCCTCCTCCTCCTCCTTGCAGGTTTAGGGGTTCTGGGTTGGGGATAGGGATGTGGGTCACTGGGGGGAAGGAACAGTGGGTTTCAATTTTTTTTTTCTTTCTTTCTTCTTCTGAGAAAATTCATGTTTTTAAAATTAAAAATTTAAAAATTAATTTTTTACCACGTGGCAGACATTTGGCAGCCACGTCAGCACTTAACGAATCAATGGATGGAAAATGTAACAAAGGTATTATTTTGAAATAAAATAGTAATTAATGTATGAAAGTGAAATGTTTTGAAGATGTTGTAAGAAATTGAAATATAGTCCAAACCTGAAGTATGAAAATGTAATTAACCCTTTATTCTTGCACTTGAAGTCATGTATTCGACTCCGCTCTCTCCAATATAAACAATGTAAGCACGAACTAATTAAAATGATCATGATACAATACACCTAGCTGTGTTATGCCAATATGAGTAACCGACTAGCTATCAATTAAGTAGTATTTTTCTTTTCAATTTTAGAAGTGATGCGTTTGAATCAGAACGTTGTATGTTTTGACATGTCTAAATATATGAAAGGAGGTGATTTTCATACATCGTTTTTAGATTTTTACACAAGCTTTTTTATTTCTTGTCATGAGATTTAATAAACAAACAAATTCAATGAACAGAAAAAAGTGTTTATTTATTAATTTTTTTCTTAATTTACTTCATTACTGTTAATGTTTTTATTAATATTTTTTTTTGTTGATTCAAGAAAAAGTTGTGTATTGATACGAGAGACTAAAAAAAGTGTACGTTTATGATTTCCCATACACGAAACATCAAAACAGAAGGCTTTCAAGTGTTGTCACATGAAAGCTCAAATAGTTTCATGTCTCTATTTACAATGGTAAATTCCAAAGTTTCATGCATGTAGAGGATATGCTCTCCTACACATCTTTTGTAAGACAGTATGATAGGGATTTTTACCACCTGTAAAAGTAGGGATAAAAACACTGAAAAATATTTGCAAGAGAACAAGTTTATCGTAGTATAGCAGCTCAAGTAAGGTCATTTTTCACAGGGATCGAATGAATAATTTGTAAAAATAGCAAATCTTAATTAATTATCTTAAATCAAAGTTCGGAAGAGGTTGATTTTATGACCTAAAATATTAAAAACGAATTTAATTAAAAACAATTAAATAAATTGGGAAAGTAAAGAAAACAAAAGAAAATAGTTTTGAAAATAAATTTGAGCGCTAGGGTTCCGCCGTCACCTTAACAATCATACTTAGTTCTTCCAATTACTTATGACATACACATGCATATTTTAAAGGTTAGGTTTTCCTAATATATATCCTACTTGGAACCTCCTACATAGAACGTATATCTAACATGCAACCCGTCTATGGCGTCCAGATTGAATGTGAACATGCAAGACTCATTAAGTTTTGTGAAAACCTTATGAAAAACCATATAACCCTTAAGACGTGTCGTCCATCCTAAGAAGTTACACATATTAACCACAAGAAGCCAGTGCTAATTTCAGGGGCTGCCCTCCGCCGAAATTGCATCAAATTACTTTTCTAAATATCCTAATGGTGGCCAATCATCAAGACAATTAGATAGTTTCAAACATGGGGAATAATAATTCAAAACTTGCATGTATAATATCATAAGCAAATTGAAAAGAAACTACATATTCTTGTTAAGGCCCGTGGCCTCACCCCTAGCAAACGAAACTAGTTAGGAACAATCATAAAACAAAATATTATTAAAAACATGGATAGAAAACACCTTGAAAATAAACTCTAATCTTCCAAAGTAGTGCGTCCCTAAATTTTATGCGTTCTTCTCCCCTTTAACCTAATGGCTAAAAAGCCTTATTTATATTACTACAAAACAAAACCCTAAAAGGTTTTAGAATAAAACTAAAAAAACATAATAAAATAAGATAACTAGAAAATACGTTCCTATTCTAACTTTAGGAAATCTGCCCAGCCACAAACCAGCCACGTTTTTGGACTTCTGGGGCTCCAAAACAGGCCCAAAACAGCTAGAATTAAAGCCTGAGATGTCCTGAACATAATTGTAGAAGATCTCGAACCCAAAATACATCATCTTGGATGCCAAAAAGCCCAAAAAATCCCAAAAGGTCACTTTGACAACACTGCATGCTGCTCCTTTATTTCATCGCCATAAATAAACCGCTAGGTAGAAAATTATGAAACTTTGACAGGAACAAGTTGAGAGACACGTGAACGTCCTCCAATTTGAATCACTCCAAAATTCATCCATTTGATTACATTTTGCTCAAGAGGAAGTCGAATGTCCTACATTGAAAATACATAACAAAGTATCAAAATTCTTCCAAAATAACTAATAAATTAATACTAAAATAAAGGTAAATTATATAGTATAATATCAACTTATCACAGCTCTCACAAAAACATAAAAATTCTGTATTTTAATTTCAACAGATACCCTAATTTGGCAATCTTATCCTTATTTAGTATTCTGACATCCAGCGGTGTGACATAGAATGTGGGGGACCGGATCCCCTCCTGAGCATAGGGTGGAGATCCTCCTGATCAGCCCATCTGGCTCTCTGAAATTTGATCCAACGGCTACAATAATTATAACTTTTAGAGAACCCCGTTGTTTGTAGCCGTTGAATCAAATTTCAAGAGCCCAGATGGGCTGGAGGAGGATCCTCATCCTATGCTCAGGAGGGGATCCGGTTCCAGAATGTGGGATTGTCTATTCTTTTTGTAGACAAATCAAGGATGCAAGGGACCATTAATAGTCAGTGAAGTTATAAATTGCGTTTGCCAGGCATAAGCCGCGAGCTCATGGAATTTTGATGCTACCTGAGAACGTTTGTCCCCACATTGAGATTATGTAATGACGTGGAGAAATCCAATCCACTGATCAAACATGTGGCAAGGTGTGGACCGTTGGATCTGAAAATTGGATTCTCTCCGAGGCATCGGATAGACTGATGATAGCTCCAACAAGATGAAGTTGGTAAACCCACGGCATATTATCCATTTCAAAGAGAGATTATCCACATTATTGACAAGATGGGATGAGAAAAGTCTAACGTCTTCCTCTCATATATGGGTCCAACGAATCGTTGTATTCATACGAAATAATAACTGTCTCATAACAATGCGTCGTCGACGTAAAATACCGCTAATGTGACATCTTAGGTACAAAAAATTCTCTCCTCTGCATTCCAGTTCAACAAAGGGGGACTATATTGAACCAGAATCCAAAAGGTCCCCTTCTATGAGTCTGGCACGAATAGATGACGTGCCACGTGTAACCCTACCTAAGGCCAGGCGCAACATTCTCATACAACTAATATTTTCAATATCCTGCTGAGTTACAAGCCACGCTACTCGACTCGTCAAATTCATAAAAATTAGGGTATCAAGACCAGTATTATATTGAAGCGCAAACATTTTACTGAGAATAAAAAGAGAGAAAAAGTAAGATGAGAGTTATTAAGAGGAGGCAGAGTTATGTGAGTGTGTAAGATGAAGGGTGTCAGTAGCACAAGGGCCACCAAGCACGAGCAAGCAACACCTTGTGTGCAACTCCAAACTAACTAATGGAGCTATTACAATTCCTATAGGTTAACAACAGTATATGTAGCTTGACGAAACAGGGGTGCGGTTATTTTTTCCCCAGTTCGAAACAACAGCGACTTGTTTTATGGATCCATCCACACCAATCCGTCCATTATCTTGTAAGGAAATGCATCACGAGCAAATCACTGTCATCACTTCTATAACTTAAATACTCGGCCTTTGTTTATCAGTTTTCGGAGAGCAACCTTCGCTTCCTCCAGTGTCTCGACAGAATGGCCTTCATCAAATGATATCCTCTGTATGTTGAACTGCAAATGGAGCGGAAGATGATTTTTTAAATCATAAGAAACCGAGGAATGTTAGAGATTTAGAAGGTTGTTACTTTAGAAACCTACCTGTGCACCTTGGCGGACCCGAATATCAGTTCCTTTGCTGTCTATGGATATGAGAGCAGCATCATCCACCTCAGACTCGGCAGATAAAAGCTCTTTTAGGGGCTTTGAAAAAATTGCATTGAGTTCCTATATGAATAGAAAATTAAAACTTGGGCCTAACTGGCAAAGAGGAGTGATATGCAAATTTGCAAAATTTACTTGGGGGAAACGACATCAACTTAAAGGCCCCATACAAGCAGATAAATACTAGCATGCTAAAAGTCGACCAAGATCTATTGAGAGCGTATTCAAAACACGAAAGAAATATCCCTGACAGCCTTATGCATATGTGTGTGATTAAGATTATTGAAAATTCAAAAGTCTATTTGCCCCTTTATATAATTTCCTCTCTAATAAAATAATTAAGAGTATTTACCTTCAGGTTCTGCTCCCCTCCATTAACTGCAATCCTATCAGGCTGCAGGGCCTCGTATTCTTTGACGTCAACCCAAGCAACAGTGCCGAAGCCACCAATGAAATATATGTCACTGCAAGAAATAAAAGAATATAACTTCCAGCATGCCAAGAAATGCATTTAGTACCACTTATGATCGTCTCAGAAAACATGGAAATATTTGGCCAAAGAGTTTTCTTCTACATGGTCAATGCATCACCTATTCATCCTTGGGAATAAATTCCCACTCCAATGCGCATTACTATTGTGCCCTAAAAAGTTTCATTCTGTAAGAACAAGCAAAAGAGAAAGGCCGCATCCAGCACCATGGATTCTACCTAATGGTTCACGGTCACAACTTTACCACCTAATAAAAAATACAACTAGCCTGCCCCAGTTGTAAATGGACAAAGCTTTTACGAGGACCTTGACACAGGTTTACTTTCAGGAGTCCATAAAAGGTTCCCTGTCCCAAAATGGTTTTGACAATTTATGGTTCGCAAGAGCACTAGCAGTCAAAATCCAATTACAGGCACAATGCAAAGAAAACAGCATGAAACACAAGAACCTTTCTAGTCAAGGAATCAACATAAATAACACTAATTACTCAAGCCAAAACAAACAAACAACCTTATGTTCTGCATCCTGAAGTAGTAGAAGTTTCCCCATTGTTGAGAAGGCCCCTGTTGATGCTTTGCTATGTATTGCTTATGAGCCCATTCCTACAAACACAGCCAAATGCAATGAATCTAGTGCTAATTGTCTAGTAATACATTGCTCTCTATCACACATATTTAAGCAGACATGCAGCAGCAACAGCTGTGAGTTAAAAGTATGCTGACAACTCAAATTTTTCATGACTGGCAAGAAGAGTGCACCAAATGGGCATGCCCCCAGAAACTGTAGTCTTCAAGCTCAGCACATTCTAAGGTGAGAGCTTCTTGTTGCAGATAACCACTTTGGCTAGAGGAAAAAAAAAAAATTGTGGCCAGGCAACCAAATATGTCCTTGCCAGGGTATGAGTTAGAAAATCACCTGTTGATGCTCTGGAAGTGGGTAGACATCACCAAAAATGGTTACCCTTGCATTTGACAAGCCGCTCCATCCAGGAATCTACAAGAGCTAACTTTTAAAAAAAAAATCCATATGGTGAAAAAATAGACTAAATAAAGTCAAATAGAAGCAATCAAATCACTAACCTGCACAACAAGTGTGCATCTTGGATCAGCTAACAAATTTCGTGTGTGGATGGCCAACGGTGAAAACGAAAATATAGGATCTGCATATCATCGATGAATAATAGCTTTATCAGGCAGAGGTCCAAAATACAGACCAAAAGTAACAAACTTGTTTATAGTTCAAATTGTCAACCAACATAAACAAAGACACAATAGACTCTATTAAACAGCCTCTGTATGATTGTTCACGTTGTCCAAACAAAAAGAACATAGTAACAGGACTTCAAGACCACCTAGACTTTAACTTTACATGCAAATTCTTTTTTATTGAGGAATGACAAAGAACTGCTTAACTAAATGTAAAAGTTCAATAACTTACGCCCTGATGAATCAGGTGCAAAATCAACTAGAGAACCAAATGGGTATCCTTGTCGCCGGTGGTGCATGCGAGACATTACGGTGCACAAATGAGCAAATCTGGCCTTGAATTAGGAAGCAAGACGTACTTAGAAGCTTAAAAATAAACAATCAACTAGCAAAATAAATCTTCTCCAAGTGAAGAAATTGTGCATCTTAAGAAGTTAAACATAAATATAAAAAATGTTTTTACCTGCTCCATAAGATTGCGTACAGCTAAGGCGGGACGGGGTAAACCATGAGCTGAAGTTGCACTCTGCACCCCGCCAGAAATTGGAGTTCTGAAGAGCCCGGCTCTTGTTCCGCCTCCTGCTCCACTTGCAGAAGGGGATGTAAGAGACATATCTACCATTAATGCCTCATCCACATTCTTCTCACTACTTTCGAAGTGATTTAAATCACCCTTCAGAACAAGAAAAACAGAAAACAGAATATGGTCAGAAACAATTATAAAATTAGAGAACTACAAAACAGATATGTACAGAAAGACGCAACTAACACTGCAAAACAAATGTGAGAGACCTAATTGTCAATTCTTAAAGTTTTTTCATGCGTTTATAATTCCACACCGAAGCTATACTACACATCAAAAACTACCTTGTGCTAAAGAGGCCATTCCTAAGCAACATTTAGAGCTTGGTTAGCTGTTGAAAATCACTTAACCACAAAACAAAGGATGCAAGTTGGCAAGGGAGGCAATGCTCTATGGTGTCCCAAACTCACCTACTTTCCAAATGCAGTTCTAATAGCAGGCTTTGGAGGCAAGCAATTCAAGGTTTTAAGTTAGATTTTCAGTCCCATTCACGGACAGGCATTGTGAATTGGCTAAATTCGCTTTGTGACTGTCTACTAAATTCTCTGCTTTTTTGGGGCCAACCTGCTGTACCAACTATAGTTAGAAGGAATTAGACAAAATTCACATTCTGCTCCAGCACCGAGGGGCATATTTCTAGAAGAGCCCTTGTCTATATAATTGCTGAGCAATGTTTTGTGGAATATCAAGAATTTAAATCAAAATTTAGCCATCTATGATATCTATGAAACTTGACAGAGTCCTTGCTTGATAAAGATTGTTGATTTTTCAGCAAAATCAACATGTGAGTTCCAATACATGTGTGAATTGGCAATATGGGGAGTCCACCAATCACTTATAAGCACATGCAAGGTCCTAACTTTCCCCGATGTGAGATCCCCTCTCAACACGCCCCCTCACTTGTGGTAAAATTTTCAAGCCTAACACATGGACAACACAAATCGAGTGACGTGTGGCCGTTGGACTTCACACATGGGACAATACCATGTAGAAATATGAGACCTTGAATTAATAATTTACAATCGGTTTGACATAACCTGGACGGAATCCTAAAATAAAATAGATACAGTTAACACATTACACTCCTAAAATTACAGAGAGGATTCTGGGTTAATTAATTCTATTCTAACAAATTCTTCGCTTTTTCTTCGATCACAAAAGTTTACAAGTCTTACAAATCAAAAACTAAACTAATATGAACAGCAGTCCAATTTCCACTTCCCACAACTACTTAACAACAAAATACGAGTTAATCAAAAGTTTAAATTAATAAATAAACACACAAACACACACACACACACACACACACACAGAGTCACGCACAATTGCTGGGAACTTTGCAAAATTAACATACAAACAAAATATGTAGAGAAAGATGCAAAAGCAGATACCTGGGAGAGAGAGTGTGTGTCTTCCGAAAGCAAGCCGAACCCATTATTCAGATTCCTCAGCTCTTCACTTTCGCCGGAGCCAGAGGCCTCTCCGGAGAGAGCTCGAACCCGAATCCCCGAAAAACGACAACTTTGACCGACTTTCAGAAATCCACTTCGATTATTCGGCGTTTTGATTGAAGTGGGGTTGTTTAGAACTGGGTGCGCCTCCGGGACGAAGGCAGAGCTTGTGAGGGCTTCCATGGGAATTACACACAGACAGGAAGAGGGTGGATTTTACGGAGGCGAAAATTGAGCGAGAGATTTTGGGGTTTATAGATGGTGATTGTATTGGGTTTGTGTCGCTGTGTGCCCCCAAAATCTGTGTCTTTTGTGTGTTTTTAGAAGTGGCATGCAATGGAGGAAAGTGACCTAAAATCTAATAAAGCTCAACCATGAATAATTTTATAAGATTCTTAATAAAAAGTTATATAATTAGTAATTTAATAATAAAAGGATTATGTGTTGATGTTGGTGTTGGTGTTGGTGTTGGATTTGAATTGTACCAATTGTTTAGCATTTGTGAAAGGTATTTTCTCTTATTTTTTTAACAATCAATTTTCTAGTAATAATGCAGTTCAAATTCGCTTCGGTGAGAATCAAACCTAATATTTCACTTATCCGTAAAGAATAATAGCATTAGACCATATTTATCCAACTACAACCAATTGTCTATAATCTACGAATTTCATTTTGTGATATGCATTTATTCTCTCCCTACAATAAACGACAGGTCAAGGAACACATTTAATAGATAAGTTTTAATTAAAGGGGATTTTATTTTTATTTTGATACGATCTAAAAAATTAATCCCTTCCAACACGAGTACACGATTAAAAATTTCATTAATCAAAAACTCAAATGTACCATAAAACGTACTAACTTTGTGGTACCTTTAAAGCTCAAAATGTCCCGTAAACGTACTAAAAAGTATATACTACTAAAACCCAAATGTACTCATTTTGTAGAGCAAAAAATAATCGAAAAAAATATGGAGGCGACACGTGGATTCTTAGGTAAAAAAAGATAAAATTACTCTCGAGACACACCGGAACTCCTACGCGCAAGCAACGGACAATCACAACTCAATCAAGGTCGAAAGTGATCAAAATAGGTATTTATTCAAAACTTATTTCATCAATTCTCATCAAATCCTCCCCACAAGGTAACCTTCAATTATTCATTCAAAATATGATTAATTACTTAAATTAATTGGTTAATTTCTTGATTAAATAATTAATTTTCTAATCAATTTCCTAATTGATTGCAAGATATTATTTTGACATAATATCTTGCAATTACACCCAAAAACCACCATAAGTGGCCGGACCCCTTTTCTCCAAATAGGGGCCGGCCACACCACTATAAATAGCTCTCATTTCTTTCTTCGAAAAACCTAATTCCAACTCTCTTGCAAAATTCTAACTTTAGCATCAGAGGTTCTTCAGCCAAAGTCCCCCCATTCATCGTGAGCGCATGAGGCTCTTAGCCTTGACCTAAGGCGTTAATTGTTTTGCAGGTGCATTTTACTCCAAGAAGAAGAAGGCAGAAATTGGCATCCACAAATTGGTGCTTTCATTGAGAGTTTGAGTCAGACTCTCGCATTCAAGGTTTTTCGTTTTCTTGTTCATTTGTAGATTTTTCGTACGTTCTTACTCTTGGAATTTTTATATTATTTATAAAAATTCTTAGATAAAACGTAAAGGAGAAGTACAATGACAAGAGATTCGGAAACCTCGACAAACAGAAATTCCAATGTTCAAGAAATAGAACCACGACGATCCACAAGACTCAACACAACGATGAGTGGAGCGGCACCACCCCCACAGGGCACCACCGTAGCACCCACCACGATAGCCACCACGGCAGCCACCCTCGGCAAGGTCCATGGTGCCATGACTACGGCTCAAGCTGTGCCGTTCAAGCCCACACGGGCCTAAGCCTAAGGCGAGCCGACTAGAGCCGCTCAAGCCCAACACGTTGCCAAGCCGAGCCCTAACATCGCACCCACGTGCGCCACACTCCTAGCAGCCCACTCATGTGGCCCAACCTACTATCGTGGCCCAGCCCACTCCCGTGGCTTTCCAAGCAGCCCAAATTGGTCCAAGACCAGTTCAACCGTCCCGGCTCCAAAATTTTAAGCCAACGATTGAACCGAAGGCATTTTCACCTCATTTCTCGGCGGATTTAACATTTCCCAACTCAAATCTCGTGCCCGGAGTCTACCACACTTCCACTGCTCAAGGAGACGTATTTCTTCTAAGCTCTTCCAACCCAAATGGAGAACAACACTTGTCTCGACAAGTCGTAAAGTTGACGAGCGCCCTTGCACAGCAGACGACCTTGGTGAATTAGCTCTTGTAGTGCACCAAGATGTAACGTACCCCAGACGAGGTGTTCCGAAGTATAACAAGGGCAGACGAAGAACCTCTCCAGCAGTGTCCCAGTAAGCAACTACTCGACCAGCCACAAACCGAACGTTCGGGTAGTGTACACTCCAAACTGGGCCCCCGAGGTAGCGTATACTCCCGTCTTAGGGTGCGAATAAGTGTGCACTCTCGACTAGGCCCACGGACGAGCATACATTCACGGTTAGGGCCACGCTCCAATAGTCAACATGAGCAACCTTCCCGGCGAAGTGTTCATTCGTGGCTAGGCCCGTAATGAGCATCTTCCATTTCACATCGGAGTAGGCAGCATGAAGGATGAAGAGAATGAGTCACTCAGTCCGGCTCAAGTTCAACTAGCAGCTTGCTAAGAATTCCCTTGCCCGCTAGGAACGAACCACATGCACCGCCATCGCGGCATAGACGAGCCGAGCATGTAGAAGAGCAGCCTAGACCAGCAGGTCAAGACCGGGGGCAGCCGAGACCACCGCTACCCCAACAAAGATAGATTCAGGAAAAGGTAGAGAGGCTCTTAAACGAGCGATTGCGTGATTTCCAACCCAACAAAGTCGTCAACGAAGCTTTACGACGGGACATAACCAATATAAGTAGGTCACCCTTCACGGACGAGATCGAGCAGGCAGAGCCTCCATGCAAGTTTGGCATGCCACATTTCACATCCTTCAAAGGAAATAAAGACCCGGAGAAGCATTTAAAGCACTACCGAAACGCGGTGGTCCTTTATCGGAACAACGAAGCTCTTATGTGCAAAATATTCGCCACCACTTTACAAGGAAATGCGCAAGATTGGTTCCACACCCTACCGCCAGGATCCATCCAAAGTTTTGATGATCTTTCCTTGGTTTTCACCAAAGAATATTCATCCTACCACTCGATCAAGAAGAAGTCTGACCACTTGTTCAATGTGATGAAGAACCCAAAGGAGTCGCTCTAGGACTACGTAAAGAGGTTTAAAGCAAAGAAGGTGAAGATAGTCGAATGCGACGACTCGATAACAAGTGCAGCCTTCCAAAAAACACATCCCAAGCAAATCCGAGCGATCCTAGAGCTGGAATCTCCAGCTACCTTGAAGGAGATCCAAAGCTTGACCGGACGAGCAGCCACCCTCAACCGCTTTCTTTCGCGGTCCACCGATTGATACAAGCCCTTTTTCAAGGACATCAAGAGGGCACAACGAGACAAATGGGATGAAGAGTGCAAAAGAGCTTTCCAAAACCTAAAGAAGTATCTCACATCACCTCCCTTACTATCTAAGCCGGAAGCAGCGGAGGACTTATACATCTACTTGGCAGTCTCCGAAGTAGCGGTGAGCTCTGCTCTTATACGAGAAGAGCTAGGGCTTAACTGCCGGTATTCTACACTTCTAAAGCTCTTCTCGATGCGGAAACTAGATACCCAAAGATCAAAAAATTAATTTTAGCGCTAGTGGTTACGGCTCGGAAACTCAGACCATACTTTCAAGCTCATATAGTCATCTTTATAACTCAATATCCTCTACGATCGATTCTACATAGTCCGGACGCTTCTCAACGAATGTTGAAATGAGCGTTGGAACTTGGCCAATATGGTTTAGTTTTCCGACCCCGTATGGCGATAAAGGCCCAAGCCTTGGCGGACTTCATAACAGAATTCACGCCTAGAGTAGGCGACACAACAAAGTGGCCTAACGACGCCCCGGAAGTAGCCGAGCACACCTTAGCCGTGCCTGCTCCCCCTAATGGAGACTTCTGGACGGCGCATCCAACTACAAAGGCTCGGGAGCAGGCATGGTCCTTGTCACCCCAGACGGTTTAATGCTCGAACAGGCGATTACTCTAGGCTTCAAAGCATCTAACAATGAAGCAGAGTACGATGCCCTACTAGCAGTCCTTCGAATGGCAAAAGACTTGGTGGTGAAAAAGCTCACAATTCAATCCGATTCCCAACTAATCACCAGTCTGACTACTGGGGAGTACATGACAAAACATCCGAGGATGGCGCAATACCTAGAGAAGGTACATAAGCAACTTGAGGCATTTTATACCTACACTCTCACTTAAGTTCCGCAGGCAAACAACGCCTACGTCGACGCGCTAGCTGGCCTAGGCTCTGCCCTTGACCATCAACTCAAATGATCTATTCTGATGGAGTATCTAGACAAACCAAGCATAGAGGCGGAGCCGGCAGCCAAAGTGTCACAAGTTAGTACAACTCCCAACTAGCAAAGTTCTATTATAGACTACCTGGTTAATAACACACTCCCCACGGAAAGGTTGGAGTTTAGAAAGCTTCAAATAAAAGCAGCATGCTACTACATGTGGAACGACATTCTTGTCTGAAGATCCTACACGGGACCACATATTCGCTGCCTAGTGTCTTTCGACGACCTAAAGGTTCTAAGTTCAATCCACGAAAGCGTTTGTGGAAATTATTTTGGAGGTCAATTCTTAGCACAAAAAGTTCTTAATGCGGGTTACTATTGGCCTACCATGCACCAAGCTGCTAAGGAATTAGTACAAAAGTGTGACCGCTGCCAACGTTACAAGCCAGTACCAACACTACCTACCAACGAACTACACCCACAGACAAGTCATTGGCCATTCATGCAGTGGGCAATCAACTTGGTAGGGCCAATGCTGCCCGCAACTGAGGGCATGGGCATGATGGTCGTGGCAACCGATCACTTCACCAAATGGGTATAAGCAGAGCCCATGACAACCATGACTCAGATGGACATAGAGCGCTTTATATGGAGGAACATCATTAACCGATTTGGCATCCCACAATCCATCATCACCGACAACAGCCCGCAATTCGTGGGCAAAGATTTGACAAAGTTCTTCCAAAAGTATGGCATCAAGCAGCACATGTCCACGCCGAGATATCCTCAAGGCAATAGGCAGGTCGAAACATCTAACAAGACGATTCTTGACTGCGTCAAGAAGTCTTTCTGATAAGAAGGGAAAATGGCCAGACAAACTCCCCAGATGTCTATGAGCGTATCGCACCACCAAATGACGAGCCACTGATGAAACTCATTTCTCTTTGGTATTTGGTTCAGAAGCAATCATTCATCCCAATGTCATCATGCCGAGCATCAGCACTATACTGCCAAGCATCGAGCAGAACAGTAAGGAGATGGCCACAAGCCTAGATCTAGCAGAGGAGAAGCACGAGCAGACCATCACCCGCATCGCAACTTATCAGTAGTAACTCCTCTCCAGCTATAACAAGAGGGCCAAGATCCGGCAGTTCCAACCCGGAGATCTAGTCCTAAGAAAAACCTTCATCACTGCCCGCATAGAAGGCTCCAAAAAGAATGCATCACATTTGGGAAGGTCCGTACAAGATCAGCAGAGTAGGCGACAAGGGTAATTACACCCTCGCCACCATGAACGACAAAAAGATCGAAAGGCAGTGGAACGCTTACAATCTGAGGAAATACCATATGTGACCTCCCGCTACACCAAAACCCGAAGACTCAAGCAGCTCAATGGGCACCACCTCGCAAGCCGAGGATTATTCTGTTGTTATGCAGTTTTTACCTTACAGTTAAGTTTTCGTTCGTTTCGTTAGTTTTTCAATGAAGAATTCAGAAGTAATTTACAACTTGGCTTGACTACGTGTCTACAACAACTGATCACTTTTGCATTTCAAAAGAATACTGGGCCTTGCTTAGGGACTCATCGTAGGAATTGCACCCCCCGATGGACCAACCATATTTTCCAATGTGAGAGGGTAAACCAATTCCCTAACATCCATATGGGTCTGCTCTCCAAAGTGGAAAGATAAACTCTACACTCCGAATATCCAAACGTGGAGGAGCCGAGCTACCGTAGTATAACTAGATGCACAATGGCTTGCGCCGAGATTCTTAGAAGTAGCCGCAATGGTCTTTTTCAAGACTTGGCTAACTGAAGGATTTTGGGTTTCTTGGCCTAATCCATAGGGAACCGGGCCCTAGAGATGAAGGGGGCACATCACGCAGTACACCCTATGGACGGCTGCCCTGAAACCCTAAAACTGCTACCGAGTGCAATAAGGTAGCTTACAGTTTCCAGATGACTGCCTACAGCTTGCCTTTCGAGCAGTAAGCCACGTTAAACTTATACAACCGCACGTTTTCTTGAAAGGTTAAACAAGTTAACGTGCATATACGAAGCTTCGTCCATCGTCGACATGCTACCCAATCGATGAACTTCATTTCTGCTAAAGCGCGGAACAACCTACACCAAGTCCTAAAGTGTTGTGATACTTGCTACGCAACCTACGAAATTAGAGAAAGCTAAGGTTTACAGCCTAGTGGTTCTGTAAGTAAGGCATCCGGCTACTAACCCTATTGCTAACAACTTTGTAAAGTTCTACACCAACATTTACAGCTGCATAGGCTACATGGGCAAGTCTGCTTATAGAAAAGTAGCACGCCTGCCACTGGTCTATAAAGTCTAAGGTTAGGGCATGAACAAAAGAAGTGAAGATAAGGAAGCAAGTTTATTAAATTTTTTAGCAAAATTGATAAACAACTAGCAAAGATCGAATGAGTTCAAGCAAAGCAAAAAGCAACAATGAAATCAGAGAAAATCCTAACAACTACTTAGAAGACTACTCCTCAGCAGCTTGGATGTTCCACAACTATTCGGTTGCTACACCTTCAGCAGCCACGGCACCCTTAGCAGCGGCACCATCCAAAGCTTTATCCCCGACTGCTCCAGCCTGAGCATCAGCTTTTCTGACTACTTCACCAATGGAAGCCTCGAAAGTAAGGGCGAGCAAGTCTTCCGGAGAAATAGAGAATGTCTCGAAGTTTTTACCAGAAAACTCAAAGTCAGACGGCCGCCCAAAGAGATGGTCTACATAACCTAGCTTGTAGAAATCAGCTTGACTCTGAGTAAGCGAAGCCTCGAACCCTTCAACTGCTCATTCTCCTTGATCAGACCGGCACAGACGCGCTGCAACTCTCCACTTCCTTCTTCAAACTGTCGTTGATCTTTAAAGCACCTTGGAGTTCCAACACTTGAGGCTCAAGAGTATGAACGACCTTCTTGAAGTATATCACTTGGTTGTAAGCAGTGATCAATTTTTTATCCTTCGAGTAAGCAGCGGAGCGAAACTCAGAGATGGCACACTCAAGATCTTGAATCTGAGGTATGTAACACCCGATCTCCTTTTCTGCACTTGCACCTTTTCTGCACTTGCATACTTTACTTGGATCGCGTCAAGCCTAGTCTTCAAATCCACAATCTCTTGGCGAGCAGTCTCAAGCTGCAGAGAAATAGGGCAGAGATATTAGACCCCTTCAAAGCAGTAAGCTCAGATTCCAACTTTTTGACTTTCTCAGCCGAGGAATAAGTTTCGGCTACCATAGTTCTTGCCACCTCATTGGCAGCTTTGGTATTCTTTTGATCAATGAACATAGACTCGGCTGCTAGAATCATCATTTTCTGCATTATAGCCAACAGAGCAGTCCTTCTATACTCGATCGTATGCTTCGCAAAGGAACTTGGGCCAACAACCCCTTTGACGCCATCAATAAACCTGGCACACACATCCATGTCCTTGAGTATATATGGTCTCAAGAGCGCACAAATCACGGCAGCTTCCCCATAAACAGACTTGGTAGATTTCTCACAACGTCCTCGAGCAGATATGGTCTCAAGAGCGCACAAATCTCGGCAGCTTCCCTATAAACAGACTTGGTAGATTTCTCACAACTGCCCGCACGAGTAACCTCCTTCTTCTCAGCAGACGAATTGATCTCAGCAGCAGAGGGAACAGGTTTTTGCGCCACTTTAGCAGGCAAATGCACTTTGTCACTTTTTAAAGTAGCAGGCCTCTCCAAAGGTGAACCAGACTTAGCCTCAGATGGACGTTTTGGTACAAATTTCGGCACTACGGGCACAACAAAACTTCTACGCTGAGCGATCTTATCAACAATGGAACTAGCCACCATTGGAACGACAAACGTCACTGGCACGAATCTAGCATCCTCATCATTCTCACCCTTGGAAGAAGTCAAGTCAATCACAAGCTTGGGGGTAGCCAGCGAACCCTCGCGAGCAGCGGAAGAAGTCTTTGGCTTTTTCTCAACCAGCATCTCTTAAGCAGGCGGGGAACGTCTTTTTTTCCCACATTCATTTGCAACAGGCTCCACAACGGTGATCAGTGTGAGCCAATGCCTCAGCCTTGATTTACTTTATCTCCTCTCTCGGGGTTAGCCCACATTTCTCCCAACAAAAAGGACTGAGCAGTCAACGTCACTCATGCTACTCAAAAGGGATACCCAGAGCGACATGCACTTTCTTCATGTCTGGAAAAGTCTTAGGAGTTGAGCCAAATTCTGAATCTACAAAAACAGAATGAGACAATCAGTAAATCAAAAAGCAGCTTAGCGAAAATACAAAGCAGCTGAGGGACTGAGCAACCTATTTACCGGAGATGAAAATCGTCGAAACACGCAGCTCGGGGGAAGAATCACTCTCATTCTCCACTTATCTCCAAAGTCTCCTTAGCCTAGTCATGATCTCCCTTGCTCGAATGGTCAAAGAGCCTATGGCGAGATCATAGCAGCCCAACTTCCTCGATGTGGCCTATGTCAAAGAAGTACCAAAATTTATTAACGGTTAGATCTAAGTCAAAGAATTGGCTTAGATTGAAGAATCACACCATCACGTAGACCGCATTCAGAGAACATTGAGCGGAGGCACATCTCATGGAACAGAACACTTCTTGGAAGAAACACGGCATAGGAAAAATAAACCCCGACACAAAGTAGTAGAGGTGAAACTTGATGGCTCTCCGAGCCCCACTACACAGCTCACGGCTGTTACCATCCTTGACACACTTCACACGCACTCCCGACGGAATAACGTGTTTATATGCCTCAAGGAAGTCTCTGAACAAGTTATTAGAGCTAATTTTGAAGTGAGCAGCCTTGAAGTAGCCAACCTTGCTCAAAGACCCGCCTTGACGATACAATGGCAACACACCATCATCATTCTTGTGGCTTGAGGAAGACATGCTTGAAGAAATTCTACAGAGATGCGAAGAAAATTCGTTAGGCGACTGCTTGCAAAAAAAAAAGAAAAAAAATAGATATAGCACAACAGGCCCCACGGCCCAATTAGAGCCCTCAGCCTCTTTCTCTTCTCCCTCATGCACGGGCCCGAGCCCGGCCTAAAAAAAATGAAAATGAAGCAGTCTTCGGTCCAATCAAGCAGGCCAAGCCCAACGGCCCACTACTATCATTTTCTCCTCTCATGCACGGGCCTAAGCCTAGCATTAAAAAAAAAAAAAAAAAAACCTACTCACGACCCAAGCCCCAGAAGCCCAGCAACCATGCCAGGCCTTGCGGCCTGGCCAGATACTTCCTCATCTCACAGGCTAAAGCCCATTCATCCAGCCCAGCTTCCTGGCCCGTGCCAGCTACACCAATCGTCGGTGCGAGCCGAGCCGAGCCGCCACCACGCCGCATCTTGTCACCCATGGGAACAATGCCGTGAACTTCTCCAAGCCCTTTTTCACACATCCTCGACTCCCGTCGAGCCAAATTTCAAGCCCCGAGGCTCCCAAAAATTGAGAAGACAAGGAAAATTAATTTTTTCTTACCTTGGAGCAGCGTGAAGACGAAGAAAGCAACGAAAGATGATCCTTTGCACGGGCAAGTATAGAAGATCGCTAGGGAAGTGGGAACAAATATCCTCTAGCTTTCTCTCTCTTGTAGGGTAGAATAAATTGCTCTCCAAAGTTGATTTAATAATCTACTTAAGGTAGACTTAAATAGACTTTGGGAGAAATTTATTTCTCTTTCCTAGAATGATCTAATTTCCAATTAAAAAGGGAATCTACATCAAAATAGGAAACAATATTATGTTTCCTAAAGCAAGAAGATCTCTACACCTGCTGCACTTTCCTGCGAGCAGCTCAACAGGTGTGGGGGCATTTGTGAAGCCAAAAATAATCGAGAAAAATATGGAGGCGACACGTGGATTCTCAAGTAAAAAGACAAAATTACCCTCGAGGCATATCAGAACTCCTACGCGCAAGCAACGGACAATCACAACTCAATCAAGGTCAAAAGTGATCAAAATAGGTATTTATTCAAAACCTATTTCATCCATCCTCATCAAATCCTCCCCACAAGGTAACCTTCAATTATTCATTCAAAATAGGATTAATTACCTAAATTAATTGATTAATTTCCTGATTAAATAATTAATTTTCTAATTAATTTCCTAATTGATTGCAAGATATTATTTTGACATAATATCTTGCAATTACACCCAAAAACCACCATAAGTGGCCGGACCCCTTTTCTCCAAATAGGGGCCGGCCACACCCCTATAAATAGCTCTCATTTCTCCCAAAAACCTAATTCCAACTCTCTTACAAAATTCTCCAAATTTCTCTAAACACTTTTCCCTCAAATTCTAACTTTGGCATCGGAGGTTCTTCGGTCAAAGCCCCTCTCCATTCATCGTGGGCGCGTAAGGCTCTTGGCCTTAACCTAAGGTGTTAATTGTTTTGCAGGTGCATTTTCGTCCAAGAAGAAGAAGGCGGAAATTTGCATCCACACTCATGTTATACGAAACGAAATGTCAGGGTAGGTCTTGAGTTTTCAAATGGTGCCCTTTGTAAATTGATTAATAGACATTCTTCTTTTACAAACTAATTAATTTTATTAACAATGATAAAATATCAGGATTATAAAATAATATATGTGGACTAAAAAAGAATTACAGCCGAAGGGGGAGGAGACCTATGCAATCTAGAGAGCACAGTTGAATACATAAACAATGTCAAGATTAAAAGTCGAAATAAAATATTTACCCAATAAAATAAAGGGATTGGGGAGCGATAGATTGAGAGATGAATACCCTGTAACACTTAAAACCTAGTAGAACACACTCTGTTTAAATGTTGAATTTATGGGTTTATTTGTCCTTAAGTTGTTTGTAATGAATAGCTAAGATTAGAACTAACTCATAGGCTATATGAATGACATCTGTTATAGCAACTGTACACATGAGTTGAGTCATGTTGTAGGCGTGAGTGGGTTTGCTACGTTCATCTTGCTCATTCCTATATGTTAAGTGATTGAATCCAAGAGGTGCGGCGTACTCTATCTTCTCTCTTCATTCATCAACTAAATCAATTATCATTGATTTTGAGTTTTCAATTAATAAAATCAAAGCCTAATTATTGTAGGATATGCCAGTCCAACTTACAACGCAGTGAGGAGCATGCAATCTCCTTTGCTAATCCAAAATCACCTACACCAAATGGAGGACATTTTAATTCCTTCAAACTGCTTCTAAAAAAACGAAATTAAGTGGGAGGATCCTTGCCAATATGACTACGAAAAAACAAAGAAGAATACTCTTTGTCGATCACTCTCCTAGTCTCTCCCTCGTGCTCGTCTTGATTTGTCGTTCACTATTTGTCTGCATTTTCCAATTTACGTCTTTTCAGCTGGATTTGAATTTGAGAAACGGAACTGCGTGATTTATCGAGAGGCAAAGGGTTTTCGATTTGTCAACAACGCCACGATGCAGGTTTCTCTTGAGAGTTCTTCAGTTTCTTTTGCGTAAAGGTTGAGCAGTTACTTGTCTAGAAAGCAATCTCATGCAGTCCTTTTTTTACAATCTTTTTCACAAAGAAATTGCTGGTTTCATATGAAAGTGAGATTTGATGCAACCGGGTCGGGTGCATTTTGACCCGCCCACGTCATGGGCTTCATAAGGATAAGGTGGCGATGAAGAATTGGGTCACAACAAAAACTGAAACTTGATTGGCCCAAAACTACCGGCCCTATAGTATGAAACTTTTTTAACTCGTATTTTTTCAAAGTTTCTTGTTATTGGCACTCTAGAAAAGTTTATGATACTTTAAATTTGTAAAAATAAAAGACATTTTGTACAAGAAAGCTTGAGGGATGACAATTTTAGAGTGCCGATGACAGCGTCATTCCAGAAAAATAAAAATTAGTCAAACAATTTTTTTTTATGAAATCCAAGTGAAGAGGAAGATAAGAAGGTGAGTATCCCCTGTATTATTTATTCACACAACCAATGATATAGTTTAGTTTTTCAAAAACTTGCATTTCAAAGTTTTCAACCAACGACATAACGTTTAGCGTTGCACTGATACGTAGTGTTACAAAAATGGCACAATAAAAGTGGTTACGATTAAAAATATTACAATGAAATAACATCTTAACCAGTATAAAAAAAGCCACCTATCAACTCTCTCTCTCTCTCTCCCCAAGTCCCTTTCGAAAGGCCTGCCATAATGGACAATTCGTTTCCTTGTGTTGAACGTCTTCCAACTTTGACAATCTCTCATTGTTTTCTTCAAAACCAATCTCCCCAACCTCTCACCTTGTTTCCGCAGCTGCCTTTGTCACTTGTTTTGGTCCAACTGATTCCCATGAACCCTTCACCAAACTCAACCTTTTCTTTCAAGTTCGTGGATACATTTTTGCTCTTCTCAAGAGCACTAAAGCTTTTATCCAAGTTTTCGGATTTGAATGGTTTCTCTTCTTCATCCGAGCGATAGTCTTATCTAATCTAAATTGCAGAGAGGAAGATTAGAACTCTAGTGTAGAGAGGAACCGCAATCTAGTCAACTTGGCTACGCTCAGGTCTGCGAATTTCAATGGTTCTAAAGCTTCCCCCAATGAGAACACCAAACACTTCTTCGTGGTGTTTTGGTTATCGTCTATGGATCCTAGCACTTTTGGTTACTTTAGTCTTGTTCGGAGCAATTTCAAGATCATCTCACAATGTGTTTTCTGGATATGGCAACAAAAACCAACTCTCAATGAGAGTGCCACTAAAAGGGAATGGCAACCCCCCAATCTTTGCTTATTGGATATGTGGAACTAAAGGAGAACGTGAGAAGATTTTGAGGCTTTTGAAGGCAATATATCATCCAAGAAATCATTATTTGCTGCAGCTTGATTCGGGTTCATCGGATTATGATAGAGGGCAGCTAGCTCTCTCTGTTCAATCTGAAAGAGTTTTTCGATATTTCGGAAATGTTTATGTTGTTGGGAAAAGTTATGCTCTCAACCAGATGGGGTCTTCTGCTCTTGCTGCCACACTTCATGCTGCAGCATTGCTTCTAAAGCTCAGTGCAGATTGGGACTGGTTCATCACTTTAAGTGCTTCTGACTATCCACTCATGAATCAGGATGGTGAGTGCTTTCACATCAAAAGCACTTAAATCATTGGCAAACTCACTTAATGCTGAAAATCACTTAAATCTGGCTATTTAAATATCTATAATGACAGGAATTTTTGTTTTTTTCGGGTTTCAGTATCCTAAAGGGTCGTTCTGATAACGATTTCGTTTTTAGTTTCGATAGAATACATGTATACTAAGCAATTTTATGACTTTAGTTTGGAAAACCATCTTGATTAATTGATTAATTTGATTTACTGACTAGGAAATTGTTTAACTTTTTGTGTTCATCAGATCTGCTCCATGCTTTCACTTTATTGCCAAGAAATACCAATTTTATACATTTTACAAACAAGACTGGCTGGAAAGAGTAAGAAAAATACCCTTTTTATACATTTTAGTTTCTCTTGTATATTTTTCTGCAAGGAAATTAGGCACCTTGAGTTTTTCACTCACCATGTCCTGAGTTTTCTAAATGGAAGTTGATTGTCTGCAGGCGTATGGATCGAATCGTTGATGATCCTAGCTTGTACCTTCAACATGTTGCTCCACTTTTGTATATTGTAGGGAACAGAACCATGCCAGATGCTTTCAAAATCTTTGGAGGTAAGTTGTTCTTAAAGAATTTCAACGAGAAACTTTTGAGCGTGACAGTCACACTGACACGTAATGTTACTGAAAACTTCTCATATTCAACATGTTATGCGATTAGAATAACTGCAAGTTGGCAAAATTCTAAGTTTCATTATAATTGTGAAATATATAGGTTCACCTTGGATGATTTTAACCCGAGATTTCATTGACTACTGTGTCAAAGGATGGGATAACTTTCCCAGGAAATTACTGATGTACCTCAGCAATGTGCCCTACCCTCTTGAATCCTACTTCCACACAATCATCTGCAGCTCACCTGAGTTCCAAAACTCTCTAGTGAACAATGACCTAAGGTCCATTATTTGGGACACAAACGCGCCCGGAGAAGCGCAAGTCCTAAACATATCACACTACGATCAAATGCTGGCAAGTGGAGCAGCCTTTGCAAGACCGTTTCGAGCAGATGATGATCCGGTGCTAAACAAGATCGATGAGAGTGTCTTGAATCGGACCTCAGGAGGGTTGGTTCCGGGCGAATGGTGCCCCGGGATAGGGAGAAGTAAGAGCCTGGAGAACTCAGCAGCTGGTCACGAAGAGTTGTGTCCAAGTTGGGGCAACATTAACCGTGTCACGCCGGGTCCTCGCGGCGTTAGTCTCCGAGAATTTTTGCCTAAGCTTGCTGTAGAAGGAAGATTTACAATCAGTCACTGCCAAGAACAGTGATATTCTTCCAAGCTTGCATTAGGAACTTTTCTAGAATTTTGTTAACAAATAATACTTCAAACTACGTTTGAGCAGAAGGCTTGGATTTCTGCTTGAACTAAGCATGTATGGTTAGTGAAACAGGAAGATTAGTTCTGCATTATCTCCCCCAATGCGTTTGATGACAAATTTTGTTTGGATCTTCCAAATTCCAAACTTTTTCAGTTTGAATTGGAACAGGCTATGAAACTCGCAAGCTGATAACCATTTCTTTTTTAGATACAACAATATTAGAGGCAGAGGTTGAGTTAAGTCCCACAACGAGCGAACAATAATTTGGTATCGAACTCTCATTCACGAAAGTCGAATCTCATCTCACTTAAAAGTAAAAAAAAATAGCATTAGACCATATTACTAGTGACATCTATAATTTCCATCTCTTCTATTATTCGAAATCATTTAACCATGTGCAAATGTAGATGGCTAGACAGTGTGCCCGTCCCTTCGCATCGAAGTTCAAATTTCTCTCCTCTTAAACCCTAGGCTATAATAATTAGATGATCTTCTTGCCCAAAAAAATTCATTTTACTATGTACTAAAATGCTCACAATACATACATATATAATTATGGGAGCGGATTTAACATCACATTTTATCTAATTTTTTACACATAGTTTTGTGAAACTCATTTCGTAATATATTTCAACGATCCGATGCATTTCTTCTCTCTCACTTCTTGCCAAGAAAAAGCCCTACAAATCTCATAGGCCACGGATGCAGAAAATAATTGATCTCCAACCAACCAAAGATGGGATTCAGGGTCGGCATCTTTACACGGACATAATTAGTCTAGACAGATAATTATTAATTATATACGAGGCTTGTACAAAGATGGAAATGTGTCCAATCCGTGGCCGTGACAATCATTAATTACCACTAATTAAGAAATCATGCTTGAAAATAATCCTCCCACTAATCTCTCTTTTCATTGGATTCTTGCAACAACTTCTGACTGCAGCCACATATATGCCTAACTTATTGAATGTTTCCTTCTCCTCCACCAAACCCTTCTCAGTGCCTCAGAAATCAAAATCAACACGTTTAGTCCTCAATTTGTCGAGGCCTATGTAATTGCACTCTACCCTCTATGCTTGTATGTATTCCAAATTTTCAATGAATGAATATCGTATTTAATTTAAAAAAATATATCTGCTTTATTTTATAGACCCCGTCTTTGTATACAATGACTCACGTAGAACCAGCTTTACCGTCACCATGTTGGTTTTTTTTGTTTCTTTCAAAGGGGAGATCAGTTGGTGACTTTGCCTCGACAGTCTGCATTTTCAGGAGTCGGGAAGTCTTACAGATGCACTTTAGCCTATCCATGGCCATCATCGTAGGGTTTACCAGCATTAGGAATCGAACTGAAAACATGCTGTGTGGAATACGAGCCTGAAATTCGTTTTTAACCATTAGGCCACCCCGTGATGATTCTGCCACCATGTTGTTGAAGTAGAATGATATAATGTTATTTGTAAAAAAATTTCTACGTGACATTGCATTGTTGAACCGACAGGTGGTCCTGCAATTGTTCTACTCTTTGTACTGAAGGTACCAACTTATTTATGAATTCCATTGTATGTCATCCAACTTGCCTATTTAGTATTCCTCTTCCTTCTGGTTGCTTTTATGTACTGAGACCTGGCAAATTTACTACCACACTATCTAAAAAGACTCAATATTTTGAAGTTTACGTGGTCAGATGAGCAAGTTAACTTGATGAGTGATAGCTTTGAACACAAAGTGTCGAGTGTAATTTAAGAAAATGTCAACAAATTTGAACCCACCACACACATGCAACTTATAATTATGTGGTAACTGGTAACACATCCTAATATCTTGTACCACGTATGATAATATGGTTGTGAGAGAAACGTATTTCTTTTATAGCAACAAATGCTAAAAATACCAATTGAGAAGACAAAAGTTTGGTTGCATATCATCTATCAGGAGACTAATTTTGAGGCGGATGCATGTAACTCTTTTTCTTACTAATGTTGCTTGGTTGCATATCCTCTCTAATGATGTATCAACGTGGTTATGAGACATTGTAGTTTGAACTACTCGAGAGGGTTTTCTTTGTAACCTTTTACTTTCGTATTAAATTGAAGAGAAAATCAACTTAGTTGCATATTTTGATGAGAGAGATACTTAAGGGTTAATTAATAATATAAAAAACATATGTCCATGAAATTTGAGATCTAACAAAATAAAGGGACTTAATTTTACTAGACTAAATCATCATTTGCGGAATCCCATCATTTTAGTAATGATGTATCAACGTGGTTATGAGACATTGTAGTTTGAACTGCTTGAGAGGGTTTTCTTTGTAACCTTTTACTTTCGTATTAAATTGAAGAGAAAATCAACTTAGTTGCATATTTTGATGAGAGTGATACTTAAGGGTTAATTAATAATATAAAAAACATATAACCATGAAATTTGAGATCTAACAAAATAAAGGAACTTAATTTTACTAGACTAAATCATCATTTTAGTAACATGGATCTTTATTTGAATAGTGTGGCGCTAATTTTTGAATGAGAATCCTCTTCGGATCCTCTTTGTGAGGATTTCAAATATTCTTCAATTACATCCGTTCATCGTATATTATGAGGATAATTTTTCGTGAAGTACTATTTATATTTAATTTTAAATAAAAAAATTTACAATAATTTCTCACCGCACTATATACGAAGAACGAATGTAATTGGAAAATATCCGGAACCCTCATCATTCCTAATTTTCTGCTGTCACATATCAAAATGTGGACAAGAGGTCACCTTGAGAGTCAAACACTTGAGGTGTCGCGAATATAAGCTAAAATCCTCTTCCATAAGACTTTGAGCCCTAGCGATATTAGGGCATTAATAGCCATTTCAAGAATTAAAACACTAAGAAGAACCAAAATTAATGATGAAAATGTGGCCAAGATCGATCGATTTTCAAGAATTTCTGGTTGTGATCTAATGAAAACCAATCGAAATTACAAAGTTAATTTAATCATTTTCCCCTCAGCTGGAGCCTAATTAAATGTTCTACGGACTAATTAATCTCTATCATAATTGACACCTGAGTTCACACGCGTACGCAGCCGCACGTGCGAAACGACTCCACACGCTCTCAAGTCTCAACACTCCGCCCAGCCTTCCTCCAGATCGTCCCGCCGTGCGCGCCTAACTCTCAGCTCACTCCGGAGCTTAGCTTCGACGGCCAGGATCAGCTTAACCGGCAATCCGGAGAGCTCCTCCACCCGTCTCAGATTTTGACACGTAAATACCGACCTGTCCCCACAGAATCTCAACCCGAACCAAAACGACGCCGCAAGGCACACTCTCAGGGGCACTCTCGCCAACCGCTCCAGGCAAAATCCAAACGCATTTGACGCGGTCGAAACCACCGCAGCCGCCAAATTACCATTCACCCCAAGCTTCTTACACCAATTTACGAAACTGCCGTCCGCTTTCGCATCCACGCACCTCGAAGTTCGCGCTCGCGCCCTCCGTACGTTATTATTCCTCCTGGCGCCGGGGAATTTGGGCAGGACATTCCTCTTCATGGCTGAGAATTTGTACGGAACATTCGAACCGGAAACATCCGTCACGGAGCTCTCGGATTTCCGATTCTCATACCCGGTCTTTGTGGTCCCCATTTCTGTGCTGGATATGCAGGCGGAACAATCCGACGACGAAGACGACTTGGCGTCACCGTCGCAGTCACCGGCAAAAATTTCAGGCGAGCAGGAGGAGCAGAGAGATTGAAGATCGCGGGTTCCTGCAACAGATTTGCAATTGGAGCAGAGCGGCTGGCGGAGGTGGCGGGCGACGAGGAAGTTGGCCTGGTGGACGCGGGCGTCGCAGCGGGAGCAGAGGAAGGCGGAGTCGGAGGGGCAGTAGAAAGAGGCTTCCTGGTCGCAGAGCTCGCAAGCCCTGTAAACTTTCTTCATTTCTCGATTTCCTGCGGAGAGAAGAAGAGGGATCGAAGTCTCGAGACGATTCGGGAGTTAGGGAGAGTTGGTGCGGTGAGAGGATATGTGGGTGTGGCGAGGGGGATTATATGGAGAGAAAGGCGGTGTGGAGTGGAGAAATGAAATGGTGTGGGGAGTGACAGAGAGGTTAGAGAGAGAGAGAGATATTTTTTTTTTTTTAATTTTTTAATAATTTTATGGCTGGAAATGCAGGGAGTGTTTGAGTGGAGGAAGAAAAGTTATGGAGGAGAAGGAATGATGAGAGGAGGGAGAGGGAGAGGGAGAGGAAGAGAAATAAGTGTGCGTGAGTTCATGTGTCCGTATTTTGGCTTCCAAGACTTCTCCTCTAACACCACTCAGTCTCCGTCCACATAATAATCCTCGTTTCCCTCGAAATTTGCCCACTTATGCTCTTCTCTCATGTATTCCAACCTTTGGGTTTTGCAACCTTCACTCCTCTGACTTTTCATTATTGCATTTCTATCCCCTTCTAATTACTTTTTTTTTTCTTTTCACAAAACCTCCTATTAATTGAATCGCTTTTGATTATCCAATTGGTGAAGTTAAAAAAATTCTGAGGTTTAAAAGATAAGGCTCATACAGAAACTTTCTTTTTATCGATTTCAAGAACAATAGACCATAAAATATTATAATTATAACATGTTTGACCTATTGGTTTTCAGTTTCAAATTCTTTAAGCAACACAATTACCATTTTCAAACTTCTCACCAAACTTGCATGGTCTTCAAATTCAAGAATATTGCTCGTTGTTCAAACTCTAAATTTTATTGTGTAGAAAGATGCCCTAAAAAACTAATTGCATTAGAAAGGAATCAAAACTTGATTTTGGTTGCAGTATTTTTTGTATATGATCACTATGAGTTTGTAATATTTCTCCATTTATAAGGACATTATTTTCTTATTAAAACATATTAAAAAAAAACTAAACATTGTGGCAATATCGCAGATGATGTTTTACCGCATTACAAAACATGATAACTTTTATGTATTACGGTGCGAGTTTGGTTCTTACTCTTTCCTCCTAACAGTTAACTATTTATTTCACTAACATTAACTCTCTACTAAAAAATATTGTGGCATTCTTGAGGCTATTGTCAAAAATATTATTTGGTGTTGAGGGTGAATTCAGTAAAACGATTAAAAAAAGGGGCAAAATAGTGAAGAACAGTTCTTTGGCCTTTGTAATATTAAATAATAAATTTGAGAATCCCCTGAAAAAAATATCTGGCTGCTACCAACTGTGGTGCGAAGTGGGGCCTCCAACAGCAACTAATTCTCCACCAGCAGAAGTTTGAGCGGCATTTTGAAGAATCACCACGTGTCACTATTTGACTACGTCACCATCATGGAACATCACAACCTCCAACCTCCAAACACCTTGCAAAATTTTGGAACTTCTTTTGCATGATAAACCTTTGACAATTTCACTTAAAAACTCAAAGGATTTTTTACGTTGAAATAAATAATCTTTTTTTTTAATAGAAATTAAATTTTTGAAAATAAAATGCCCAAACCCTGAGAAGTCGAAGGGGAAGACATTTCTAGCCTACCATACAAGGCAAGATTCTCCCCTGGATATTAGCAACCTAAATCGAGTGCTCAATTTAATATTTTTAATGGAGTGGGTGACGTTTTAAAAGATTCTAATAAAAAATGAGTTGTGAAGTGTCCATAACCGATAGAGTTACAAGTCTCACAACACAATATATTTAAAGCATGCATCTTGATGATGGCACGTAGTAGAAAGACCACCATTGAAAGAAAAAAGGTCAAAATTAGAAAATAAATTATTTCTAATAAATTGAACCGCATGAGCTATAATTTGCCTTTTTATGTATATGATATAAATTTGGCTAATTATTTTCGCTTGAATTTCTAGTCATGAGAAGTATCGTTACAATGAAACGTGTTCAATCTCAAATTAAAAAATAACTCTTTCTACCTATGATTTGGCATGTAATGTAAACTTTTTTTGAACGAACGATATTATTCACACTAAGGGAAAATGATAAACTTAGCCTCACAATGAGCTAATAATAATATGGTTCAAATTCGCCTTTAGCGCGAGTAGAACCTAAGACCTCTCATTTACAAATGAAAAAGATTTGAGATATTCTCTAATGCACATAAGTATTTTTTGTGACGCGTTTTTGAAAAATCAAAAGAAAAGGATTATAAAATGTTAAAAAAAAAAAAAATTTGGTCAATTATAAAATGTAAAAAATTAATAGTTAAGCAAGTTTATGAAGATACTTCATAGTGGATAAAAATAAAACCGTCCATTGTTCTGTTTATGTTTTGAACGAGAAGACGGTGGTGGGGTCACGGCGGAGCTGCTTCATGGCCTTCATAACGCTCGTCGTGAAGCGTGACCCCCTCACCATACTAATTCGACGCGTGGCAAAATCTCAGCTGACAGTTACTTTTCAACTCCAATTTCAACCACACAAATCAAACCATTGCACCTGACAGCACAAGAAATAAAAAAAATGGGTTAAAAAAAGTTGAATCAGGCAGCGGCCCAGCTGATGAGCGCCACGTATGCGGCGAAAGCTGACGGTTGACATAGAACCACGCGGTGAGGGAGAAAATCTTGTATTGTGACCGAAATACGGATGATACATCATGTGTTTTTATACCAGTGGAATAAAATTTTATTTTTTAAGTTATTAATTTTTTAACATATATATTTTATTATTTACATAATAACACGTGGTGTACTACTCTGTTTACCAATCACACTGAAAATCGCGATGAGATGGGAAGCGAGGGAGCGGTGGTTGTCCGCAAGTTTGCGTGATTTGGAATGCGAATGATTCGTCGGTGGGACCGACATGTGGAGCTATCTCTTTCTCCTTTTTTTGTAACTCCAATTTTAATCAATCGAGAGGTCATTGTGTGCACATGGTACAAAAAGCAATTGCATGAGAGGTTTCGTTTAGAGAAAGGTATCAATCTCGTTTTTGAAATGTGAGATTTTTTTGAGGAGTTTTGGGCAATGAGAACCACACAAATTTTATGTGTTGGTTGTTTGTATTACATAGGGGAGTCTATATGTTTCTTAGAATCTCAAAATAAGGCTTTGGTGCACGTTGATTGGTTTTAATCGTTGATGTATGTTGAGTTATAAAGAATTAACGATGAATCGTTAACATGTGCATGGATAATTGACAATATCATATTTCTTTATTTATAATACGTAACGTGCTTCAGTATTGTGAAAACATAGCTATATTGACATCACGCTCACGCTTATTAAGAGATCTTCATTTGTCTTTATGAGAAACTATAAATATTTTTGGGACTTGTTCTATTGAATTTTAAGATCTAAATTGACTACTTTCTAAGTTTTATTTCGAATATATCATTGCAAAATATTCAAAGTAGAAAATGGTTGAGACATGTAGTTGTAACCAAATAATTTGACGAACATGTCGTTCTAAGAAACTTTGAAATTTCATTTAATGGATAAAGGTTTCGGATTGAATTCATTTTTGCAAAGGATTATCGATGAATGGGGAGTCAATTTTATTGTAAAAAGAAGGCAAAATAGACACCAAAATTAGTCTCCATTTGTTGTTTCTTACTTTAATTTTGTTTCGCATGTGGTCCAATATCTTAGTAAATACGTTGTTGAGTTTCCATTCATGCATCCTGGATTTGAAACTCTCATTTTCTTAAATTATTATAATAGTTTCGAACTCATACATCCTCTTAATGATAATACATTTTTTTATAAAAAAAAGAAAAAAAAAAGAAGTCTCCATTTGTTGTATAAAAATGAGAATCCCTCTCCTTAAGCAACATCGCATACAATTAATTCAAATTTCATCTTACACTCTCTATCTCTCTCTCTTTATGCAAATCCAACATAAATCCATCAACATGCCACAATTCCCTAACAAAAGACGTATACCCATCGTGTGATCAAAGAAATAGAAGATACAGAGAGACTATTAGGAAATCAATAAAATATTAATAAACTAATCGGTGTGCGACTAACTCTAACACTTCTCGTTTATCATAGAATAAGCTTATGATTAGTTCTGCCGTGCAGTTTTGCGTTTCTTGAATTATTTAACTTTCACGAGCAGAAAACAAGATTGAATGCAAATTAAGAAAGAAAGTACTACGAGGTTGTGACTTGTGAGACAAACATGAACATGTGGTTGGGTTTAGGGCTCTAACTAGGAGTTTAAAACACGTTTTTTTAATTTGATCACCCCATGCCAACGATAATCATCGATCCCTAACTTGTCCATGTGATAACAGAAACCTAACCGAAAAACAGTACTACCTTTTACACATGACGTTTGTCCATGCCCAACATACAGTTGTATTCAAACACATTTTACATGTGTTTAATCAACTAGTGCTATTAGATTTTTATTTTATTTTTTGCTATAGATTCGGATGAGAAATTTAAATTCGATTTTATTAATTTTTTATTTATGACAATATCGCCAAACTAAAAATTAGTTTGTGTCAATAGCCTATTGGATTGAGAGTTTATGAACATAAGACAACATTTTTAATTTTAACAGGACCGTTTAGTGGGCTAGATGAGATTGAATTTTAGGAAAAAGAGGTTATATAACTCATTTTATTGTAAATTCATAACTTATCTGTCATCTCACATTTTGACACAACAAAAAATACACTGGACTCAAATCCATTTTAATTAGTCACAACCTATCCTAATCAGCTCACTAAACAGGCCAATTGGGTATAGTGTGTGTAATCACTACTTATTTTGATACAAATAATAAAAAGACCCCAAATGCATAAATAAATGCTCTTACTACTTGAGTTCAAACCCTTAAATTAACTTTGTAGTTGTGATTTTTCTTTCTTTATTTTCATTTTTTGTATCACATTTAGCCATCAAACTTGTTCTAATATGCATATATTTCCCAAACAAGAAGAAAAAATCTCACAACACAAAGAAGGACTGATGGAATGGGTTCACCACTAATGCGGTTTCCAGCTCCAATAAATCAATGTGCTTTCAATACATAATATTGTATCATTGAATCGAAACGTCACCTAACGGTGAATCTGTCCTATATAAATTGCTTTCCACAGCCTGATCTCAAGCTGTTAAAAAAAATTAAAAATTATGATATCAATATTGAAATGACATGTATGTTGTGGACTTGGAGAGGACATTTTTGGGAAGGGACTTAAAGAAATTGGGCTTTAAGAAGCCCACATTTGATATTTACTTTATGGAATGTTTTCACCCGAACTAAATACTCTCTCAGCAGAAACCCAAATTACCAACGTTGAAAATTTTTCCAAACTTGATTTCTTTTAGGAAAAATTAGGTTATCATTCATTATTTTTTAGTGATGTTATTCCCACTCCAATATCTTAGCTTCCCACCCATCTTTTAATGAATTTTTTAATTACGAATTTGTCCATTTACAAAAAGACTGATAATGACATTAATTATCTTGTTTTGCTTAATTTAAAAATAAAAATAAAAAGGTTGGGCGTGGGAGACGATTTGTCTACCTTAAACCCTAACTCATATTTTCATCTCCTTTCATTTAGAGAAAGTAAAAAAATATCAATGGACTTAAAAGATGACTTTTTCATTGAATAGGTGGAAGATGACACTTATACGGAAGAAGTAGAAGATTATGTTTCCATTGAAAAGGTAGAAGAATAATTTGTGTGTAGGTCATTTGAATTTGTCCATCGTATTTTTCAATTTTTTGTTGTCGAATTCTTTTGAATTTGGATACCTCTGTCATTTCCATTTGAATTTGCAGACCTTAGTGGTTTTCATTTACATATTATTTGTTATATTTTTTAAGAGAATTTTATAATTTCATATGTATGTATATATTAAAGGTTATTTTGGGAATAATAGTGGGTAGGGAAATAACATTTTAATTTTTTAACTTTTTAAGGTGGGTGAGATTATAACGCGGGTGGGAAAATAAGACAATGAGGTGGATCTAGTAGCTCTCTCATTTTTTTATTTCATTTTTTTTTTTAAATTTTTATCAAGGTCCTTTGATTTTTATCTATGTCATTATTTCAATAATAAAAATATATACATGTTAGCATATTAAATTTTCATTTTTCAAATATATCGATTTAGTGTTAAAAACATTACATTTAGTATATTTAAATTTACGGCAAAAATTTGTGTCATATATTTCTATTTTTAATATTTTCAATTTGCAACCACTTTTTTAAATTTGTACCAATTACCTTTCTAATTTTATTTTGTATCCATATATTTAAGTTATTTTTGTGCCCAAATTTTTAACTTTAATTTGTATTCATAATTTTTTAATCTTTTGTTTGTATCCATAATTTATTTATAATGTACCCATTTTCATAAAAAAAATGTACCACTTTGTTATGTAAATGTACCAAATTTTTTTATGTAAAATGTACCCATTTTTTTAATGTAAAATTTTCCCTTTTTTTTTGTAACTCAAAAAAAAAAAAATCTAATCGCACATATCAAATTTGAGGAAATAATTAAAAATCCTTAAATGTATAAATTTTGCATGATTATAGATTAATTTCTTAATTAATTTTGAAATTTAACATTTTGTCATTCAATTAAAATATTCAAATTAATAAAGTTTGAGTTTAATGTTGGTCAACTAGGGACTGGTACCAAAGTTTTGCTTTATTTTATTATTATTATTATTTTCCTAATCCGAAAGCTCGATATTTTAGCTTGATCAATTATTCCGTGGGGTATAGAACTACTTGGCATAATCAAAACACTTTAGTATTCCTAAAAATTTAGGATATGAACTTGACATTAATCAAGACTTGAAGAATTTACTGTTCATTTTCAAATAAAACATTATCCAGTACTATACAAATTTACAAATATATACAAACTAACAACTTCAATGGTTTATATTGTAACTCCACAGAACTCTACTTGACATTACACATCGCAGTTGGTAGTTTGAAAGAAAATGCTTTTGAATCCAAGCACTTAATGAACGATATTTGAAGGCCATTGTATTTCTCCTATCTTTACAAGTACTGCATGCGCCGTGAGTGTCCAGTTTTAGATTACACTCTTCGGGTCCAGTCCACCATACAAGCCCTAAATCTTCATTTGTTAATTGGATGAAGCTATGCCGAAACAAGGATGCTTCTGGGGTTGGAGACTTCTAGGGCTCAACGTTTTGGTTCAGCATCAGTAAGACGCGCGCGACAGTTGCAGTCCCGGTAGTGTCAGTTGAGATACCCAACTATGCCGAGCCACACAAGAAGTGCAACTCTGCAAGTTGAAGCTCGAGGACAACCCCTGCAGCTTTTCCAAGTCCCTCTTCTGCATCAGAAGAGTTGTTTATGTATATATATTTACACGTTATATTTATTTTGTGATCTTGGATTTTAATTAACGACAAATGAAAGATACCAAGAACATATTGGAAGTTGAAAATGAATTTGAAAATTTGAAAACTATGTGCTAAAAAAAGCCTTATATAATACCTCTCTGGTAAATCAGCGATTCGATAGTTGAGTTGAGAACCGTAAGATGTTCTTCATCAGCTTCGTCTTCACCATCATCTAGAGTTTCTAAAACTGTCATCCACATTCTAATTGTGTCTAAATTAACCCCGATTGCACACCAGAAGGCTACTTACTTTTCGTTGGTGCACAAACACTCAGTAATTGGGTCAATTTATAGGGAGGGTGGAGGGTTGGTGAAGGATAGGGGTATAGCATTAGGGGTTTTTTTTTTTTTTTTGGTAAACGGATTAGGGTTAGGTTTAGGTTTTGGAATTCTCAACCATGCAAATTTTGGCCCTTTTTTACTTTATTTTTGTTTTCTTTTTGTGGGTGAGATTTTTTTTTTTTTCCTTTTTTTTTCTTTTTTAACTGTTTGGCAAGGTAGGTAATGTTAATCTTGCTGATTTGTGGACCAATACAATGTATTTGATGACGACCATTCATGTATTTGAAATGACAATGTACAAAGAAAAATTGGGATCTGGAAGAAAAGGAAACAAATGTATTCGAAGATTTTCTGGGGAACAAAATGTATTCGAAGATTTCCAATATTCTTATTTCCAAATTTGTAGAGATAATAAAAAATAGAGACCGGTAAAAATTGAAACCATCCCGATCTAAGCTTGGGAAACGAGACTCTACGGGTTTGGCCATGTACGTGCTTCTCATTTTGGATATAAAAGATGAGGAAAAAATTAAGCTCAGAAACCTCAATATGGATCTCATTTTGGATATAAAAGATGAGGAAAAAATTAAACTCAGAAACCTCAATATGGATGAGTAATCCAAAAGTGAAAGTTTTTATGTCTATTACTTTGACGTGACTATCAAGTTAACTGTTATTCTTAAATAAGACGTTTTCTGAACTTGTTCATACATGAACTGAGCATATACATACAAGTTTTAACTATTCAATATCAACAAGCATATCAACACTTTATAACATTAACTAGCCTCTTTGCATGCGCTCACACGCACGTGAGAGGCCCTTTTTAATCACGGATGCTATGCGCCCCTAAAAAGTGTTTCGTTAGTTATTTACCATTTTTATTCATTGGTACAGACATTAATAGTGTCGCATAGTTTTTGAGATACAAACTAACTAACTATACCTAGTTTGTCGAATTGTATTTCTCGAAGTAGAATGAAATTTGCATTCTATTGAGAAAAGGGCGTTCTCTTCATCTTTTAACCAATCCAAGATCGAATAAAATTGGCTCACTCTCTAGAGTGTTTTCTAACAACCCACACAAAACAATAAGCATGAAGATCACAATTAGCTGCCAAATAAAATAGCCGAATTCCATCTTGATCCTGGAAAAGACTTAAACTCGTTTGCTGCTACAACTTACAATACCTCATAAATTGTAAGAGAAGTAGTGCAATACTGTTAGTGGTTCGTGAAAGCACCAAAAAAAGAAGAGAAACAAATGTATTAGTATACAATGATAGCCAATTTCTCTCTATTCCTACCTCACACAGATAAGCGTGTGTTTAAAGTATACAAAGATGCAATGAATAAATAAACAGCACAAGACCAAATAATGGAATTTTGACGGTGCCATGATCAAATTATAATCTTTTCAAAACCACATTTCAAAGCATAAGGAGCTACACTATGGAATTAGAGAGTAATTTTATTCAACATCATCGGATAGCACATAACGATACTTTATTTGTACATCCACATAGAAATAAAGACCTTAAAATTATAGCATTACACATAAAAATTGTTCAGCTATATACAGCTAGCTACTGTCTTCTAAAACAGAGGTTACCTAATCTTCAGTTTCCAACTCATCTTAATTCGCTCCCTTCCCTAATGCAATCTGATTTCCTGAATATCACCACACAAAAATAATTAGGTATGTAGATACTAAACTGATGAAGACAAGAAATGACAAGAGCAGAGAAGGCAAGTGTTGTAGTATACAACCAATTAGAGAAGAATTTCAATTATAGCTGTAGTATTCACTTAAGAGATGAGACTAGAATTGAAAGCACTCCTCAAATTATACACCGTATTTTCCTTCAACCTAAAAATAGAATTAACCCTTCACAGGTTGGGTTATGAAAACCACATAAGGAGTAAAGTTTAGAATATCAATTACAATTTAATATTGATCAAATCTCAATAAATAAAAAAAAAAAAGTAAATCAAAGAAGAAGAAAAAAGCACACACCATGCCTTTGCATGTACATTTGCTTATGCACATGAAAAAGAAAAAGAAATGAAAAAAATACACATGAATAAAATTAGACACTATGAAAACGTTATCACAACTGGAGTCATAGATCGCACGTTATCACGACTGGAGTCATAGATCGCATTTTAACAATAATTGAAACTATGTCATAAGAAAAATTAGAATGTTCGAAAGAAAAAATGCTTGCAAAAATTAAAAGATTAAGCAATTAAATGGAGAATTATCCTTAGAACTGAAAAATTACTACAAAAGGTTTGAAAGTTACACGGTTAGATACTAAAAAGAAGAAGGCAAAATTAAGATCAGCAATGGTTAACAACCTACTCCCTTTAATCTTTGCACTGTATTCCTTGTTGGATTGTTCCAATATTGGGCAAGGCAGGGGGCACTGGTTCTGCCATAATCGCAACTATACAATCCTATCCATCAGAGTGGTTTTACAATGCTTCCATGGTTCTCATGCTCCACGATTTTTTCATTCAATCATATCCATCAGATCAAGATTCGCAACTTCACAAGCTGTTCAACCAAAATTTAATCCAAATCTACTCAGCTCTATTAATCCCAAAACAAACAAAAGCAAATAAAAGGTTAGATTTTGTTTGCATATAAAATTAAAAGTACCTGCATTCAACATCCACGTTACGAAGCCAAGAAGGGAATTGAGTCATACCATCCACAAACACGATCATCCACAACATAGATTATTGACCCGTTGAAATGTATTTTTCGGTGGTTTAGCATAGCACAGTAGTTAAACAGATTCATGATAGAAGCCAGTAAATGAACAAATCAAACAAAATAAAAAATATCAAAGAAATAGAACGACTTACAGCAAATATGTTGTTTGAACTCATTCTGAAGACTGGCTTCTTGTTCACATACTCGAAAACAGAACCTATCTAATAATCTAATAATCCAACCACAAAAATGCATATACACTGATTTATATACATTCACAAACGAATATGTACACCGATTAGGGTTTGCAAAAGTTAAAGCACATACCTTTAAAAGGCGAAAACCCCTAGAAGAGAAAACGGAAGCTTACATCCAATTAATTTCCTTTGAACACCTGGAGAGAGGAATCACTGCAAATTCCACTGTATTCAAAATTGCGCACTGTGAAATATATTGCAGAAATATACCAATTATTTATATGATCAAATATAACAAATCAAATGTATAATCACTATCAAACTTATGAAAATTAAATTAGGAAAAATGAATAAGAATATCTGGCCGGTGAACCAAAGAGAGGCGCTATGTCGCTACCCTAAAGCCGTAGACGCCTCCTTATGTCTGATATGTTATGCACGCCAATGATACACGGAATTGCCAAGTAGTGATTAATTGCCCAAGAATAAAGTATGAATGTAAATTGACTGACAGAGATATGAGAATTGAGGAAGACAGAAAAGTTTTTAGCATATATTGTTTTCTGTCTGAGGTTTCTTATTTAAAGAACTTCTCATACCTTATTAGAAAAAGATTATGACTCTTCAAATAAAACACAACTCTTAAGTATTAAAAATAAATAAAATAAAACAATAATCAGTTTTGAATCTTTAAAATAAAATATTATTAAAATAATTAAAATAACCAACAATCCCCCACAAGATTCAAAACTCTATGAGGAATAAAATAGACACAATTGAAGAAACGAAAGTTTGGGCAATTTGTATACCATGCAATGGGTGTAGGTGTTTTTTGGACTTGAACCTACACTTAGTATTCGTAGTTTTCATTTGAAGGAACCATAGTGAACTAAGTCTTGAACTAGATTTCTCTAATTCAGATTACAACATTTGACACACATAGTATTGAAAAAAAAACTTGGTGCGGGTTAGAGCTATTAATGGCCATGCACTTAATCTTGATTATCATGAGTGTTTTTAGAGACAACCCAATTCTCACAGTCGATGCCTCACGATTACTCTCACTTAGGTGAGTCCTCCAAGAGTACATGTGACATGTATTCTGCAAGAGATTGCCTTTCTTGGAACTCATTCAGGACAATGTCCTTCCTTAACATCACATATCATCAGCACAAATGTCACAGGGATGAGCATGGGATTTTATTTCAAATCTCCTATTTTAGAGTGCTGGAATATAAGTCACGCAATATGAATTGTTTTTACCCATTAAACCTTTTTCATGGGATCTCCAATCACAAAGGGTGGGTTTATTCCCTAGGTGACTTCCTTATGGGTTTAAGCCCATCCCCCTCGACAAATCTAGGACTCCATTCCTAGATAGACCTTTAGTCAATTGATCAGCAATGTTCTTTTCCGACTTCACATAGTCCAAAGAAACAACTTCTTTATTTAACAAGCTTCTCACAAATTTGTATCTAACATTAATATGTCTATTTAATTTCTTATTTGTATGTGTTTGCCTCACTAAATCTATCACGGCCTTATTATCACAATGTATGGAGATGGCAGGTATAGGCTTGCTCACCAATGGGAAATCAATTAAAATTCTTAATCCATTCAGCCTCTATACATGCTGTATCAAGAGCTATGAGTTCAGATTCCATTGTACTTCTAGAAATTATTGTTTGTTTCTTAGATCCCCAAGATATAGCTACTCCTCCCAATAAAAATACATAACCTGAAGTAGATTTCACTTCGAAGCTATCAATGATCCAATTTGCATCACTGTACCCTTCTACTACTTAAGGAAATCCTTTATAGTGTATAGAATAATCCATAGTTCCTTTTAGATACTTAAACACTCGCCTTAAAGCATTCTAGTGTTCTTTACTTGGATTATGAGTGTATCTACTTAGCCTTCCAACCGCATAAGGAGTTTTATTTGCTATATACATCAAAGACCAAATCATTTGAGAATACTGGAGTTGACACACGGGTTCACCACTTTTTTTAAGTAAGCATACACTTGGTTCATATGGTGTCAAGACAGGATTGCAATTGAAAAAATTGAACTTCTTAAGCATTTTCTCAATTGAACTAGCTTGGTTTATAATAAAACCTGCTTATGTTCTTTCTACTTTCATTCCCAAAATAATATTGGCTTCTCCTAGATCTTTCATATCAAATCTCTTTGATAGATAAGACTTTGCATCTTTCACAATTTCCAGACTTATTCCAAATAATAATATATCATCAACGTAAAGACATAAAATTACACACTGTCCATTGCATTCCTTATAGTGACACACTTTTCATCCTCATTAATTTCAAAATCATATTCTAAAATGACTTTATCAAACTTCTCATGCCATTACTTAAGAGCTTGCTTGAGTCCATATAACGATTTAACCAACTTACACACTTTATGTTCTTGGCCTTTCACTATAAATCCTTCGGGCTGCTCCATGTCAATTTCTTCATTTAAGTCTCCATTCAAAAATGTTGTTTTAACATCCATTTGATGAACTACTAAATTGTGTATAAAAGCTAATGCTATGAGGATCCTAATTGTGGTAATCCTAGACACAGGATAGTAAGTGTCAAAATAATCAATTCCTTTCTTTTGAGTGAATCCCTTGGCTATTAGCCTAGCTTTGTACTTATCTATACTTCCATTAGGCTTAAGTTTCTTCCTAAATACCTACTTACAACCAATTGGTGTAGTACCAGGTGGTAAATCCGTTAACTCTTAAGCGTTGTTTTGTAAAATAAACTCAACTTCACTATTTATAGCTTCTTTCCAAAATGGAGCATCGATGGAGATCATGGCTTCCTTATATGTTGTTGGATCACTTCAATTAAAAAAGTATAAAAATCATCACCAAAGTTCTTCTCCACTCTAGGTCTCTTACTCATTCTAGGTTCTGCTAGAGGTTCTTCTTCATTTGTAACTTGATGGCTAATAATTGTGGAGGCTTTGTCAGTACTAGTGCATGATCTATCTACCACTTGCTTTCGCATTCTAGTCTTGAAAGGAAATATGTCTTCAAAATATGTTGCATCCCTAGACTCCAATATAATGTTATTCGAAATTTCATTTATTTCAGAGTTGATGACTAGAAATCTATTGGCACTACTATTATGAGCATAACCTAAGAAAACAGTATCCACAATTTTAGGTCCCATCTTCTTTCTCTTAGGTTCTGGGATTGCAACTTTAGCCAAACATCCCAACACTTTCAAGACTTGGAGATTTGGTGTTCTCTTTTTCCAAATTTCATATGGAGTAGTAGTGTTGTCTTTAGTGATTACCTTATTTAATATAAAACATGCAGTCAAAATTGCTTCCCCCCACAAATTTTCTGGTAATCCAGAACTCAAAAGCATTGCATTCACCATGTCCAATAAGGTCATATTCTTCCTTTCTGCAACTCCATTTGATTGTGGAGAGTAAGGTGCTGTTACTTCATGTATAATACCATGCTCTTCACAAAAAACACTAAGATCTGTAAGAGTATACTCACCATCTCTATCAGACCTAAGTCTCTTTATCATTTTCTCTAATTGATTTTCCACTTCTGTGTTGTAAATCTTGAATTTACCAAATACTTCATCCGTGGTCTTATCAAATAAATATAACAATACTTTGAACAATCATCTATAAATGTGACAAAATACTTATTACTGGCTCTAGTAGGTAATCTATTTGAGTCACAAACATCACTATGTATAAGCTCTAAAATTTAGGTATTCCTTTCTACGGAGTTTCTTGGGTTGTTTTGCTTGTACACAAATTTCACATTATGCTTAAGGTTCATATTTGACTTTGGGAATAGGTCCAAATCCATTATTTTCTTAAGGCTTTATAGTCAAAATAGTCCATGAGATTTGCATAACACATCACTTTGGTCCCTGAGATTGAAAATCAATAGAAATGGTCCCTGAGATTGTCCACCATCCATTATTTTGGTTCTTCCATTAAAAACTCCGTTAAGTGTCGTGGAGCTCTTGGCTGGAAGTTTAGGTAATTTTCAAAGCTTCGTAATTCAATCATTTCTAAACCAAATTCGACCCATAATATATCAAAATGAAGATAGGAAAGTGTAGAACAAGATTATACCTATTTGGAAGCCCAATGGTTGCCGGAGATGGCCGAAAAATAGCCCGAAAGGTGACTAATCTGTGGGAAAATTGGAAAACTAGCCCGAAATTGGGTAAACTTTAAATGTTCATAACTTCTTCAATACTCAACGAAATCGAGTGATTCAAAAACAAAAATCATACTTCTCAACAAGACAAGGATAATGGTACCTTTCTCAATGGATAATTTGCCATGGTTTGGCCAGAAAATGGTTCAAAAGTGGCTAACTTGAGACTAAGATAGCCACTTTCAAGCCGTTTTTCGGCCAACCCACGGCGAGTTAACCCTCGAGAAAGGTAACATTCTCTTCGTCTCATCGAGAAGTATGCTTTTTGTTTTGAATCACTTGATTTCGTTGAGTATTGAAGAAGTTATGAACGTTTAAAGTTTACCCAGTTTTCGGCGAGTTTTCCAGTTTTCCCACGGACTAATCACCTTTCAGGCTATTTTCTGGCCATCTTTGGCAACCATTGGGCTTCCAAATAGGTATAATCTTGTTCAACACTTTCCTATCTTCATTTTGATATATTATGGGTTGAATTTGGTTAAGAAACGATTGAGTTACGAAGCTTTGAAAATTGCCCAAACTTTCGGCCAAGAGCTCCTGGACATTTAACGGAGTTTTTAACGAAATGACCAAAATAATGGATGGTGGACAATCTCAGGGACCATTTCTATTGATTTTCAATCTCAGGGACCAAAGTGATGTGTTATGCAAATCTCATGGACTATTTTGGCTAAAAAGCATTTTCTTAATTTTGAACAAGTTTACATGTCCTAAACGTCCATGCCAAACATTACTAGATTTAATACTGAGAACTTTTGGAAGATTATTGCACTCGGAAGAAACACTTAACTTAAATAATCCTTCACTGATAAAACTTTTTCCAATAAATACATTATTCTTAGCTATTACAACCTTATTTGATTCCATTACAACTTTATAGCTTTGCTTTACTAAACATGATCCACTAATTAAATTTCTTCTAATATCAGGTACATGTTACACGTCCTTCAAAATTAAGACCTTTCCAGATGTCATCTTTAGTTCTATGTCTCCAATTCCAAGCACTTGCGACATTGAGTCATTTCCTAGAGTTACATGTCCTCCACCTGATTTCTGATAGGTTTTAAAAAATTCAGGATCAAAGCAGACATGTACGTTAGCTCCAGAATCTACCCACCAATCCTTATTTTCATAAGTAAAATTGACAAAGGAATCATACTTAAAATGTGTTTGAGAAGATTGTTGCTCCATCAACATATTCACTTGGGCTTTTGGACCATTATGATTTGACTTAGACTTGTTCTCCTCACTCTTCTTGTAGAAGCAATCCTTAGCCTTATGATTGGTTCTTCCGCAAACGAAGCAAACCCCCTTCTCTCTCCCTTGATCCTTAGTCTTATGGAAGTTCCTATTTTGGTTGAGTGATTTGAATTTAAAATTTGTTCTTCTAGGTTTGAAATTCTTCGTATTATTTATGGTGAACTTATTTTTGTTTTTTCCATTTTTGTGGGTGTCATTCTCAACTAAGTTCATAGTTGTTTGCTTTTCGGTTTCCTTCTTTTAGCTTAACCTATGTTTCTCTTCGATCCTAATTGAATTTATGACTTGAACCAAAGTAAGTTCTCCTTGTTTATGCCTTAATGTTCTAGCAAAGTCATTCCAAGATTGAGGCAATTTATCAATAAGGCAGGAGACTTTAAAGTTCTCACTGAACTCCGTTCCTTTCTTTTCAACACCTCTTAATAGCTCTTGATACTCATGTATTTGTTCCCCCACATACTTATTATTAACCATCTTATAATCATTAAAGTTTGAGACCGTGAACCTATCCATCCCAGCATCTACAATTCCATATTCCGCTTCTAAAGTTTCCCAAAGTTCTTTGGTGGTGGATGTAGTAGCATGATACACATCATAGAGGTGATCAGAAAGGGCACTTAAGATTCTGTTGTGACAATGGTACTATATTAGTTCAGGGGTTAGTTTAGAAGATGACTCTTTAAAATATGAATCTTTGTTTGATCGAGTTTCTTCAAGTGCTGATACAAGTCCTAAGACAGTTAACCAATATTTCACTTATTTTTGCCACCTACGGAAATTATGGCCACTAAAATTTTGAGCTTAACACTATTGGCTTCTTCTAGGCTTTCCATTTGTTATGTAATACTGACTAATAACAAGTGAGAGAGATATAAGATTGCTACTGTAGAAATTAAAAACAAGTTTGTCACTCAAAAGTTCTAACAAGTATAGGATAAACTATACTACTATATAATAACCACAGATCAATTAATAATGATAATTACGCAAAAGATTTAATTAAAGCATAAAACAATTAATATATATCAGTATGCAATTTTTGGTCAAATCATGTTGGGCTTAAGAGTTGCATTGGATTTAGGTGTACGGGCTCAAGCGGACAAATCACTCAAGTCAAGTATGGCTTTTACGTTTGTTCAAGAGTTTGTAATTGAAGCAATTCAATTGTACTTTAAATTGATCAGTATTCTAAAAATCGGTCCAGACGCTCGGTGGTAAAGTCCCGATCTAATTTGGGCTAAATCGTTCAAATAAGACGGGAAGGATTTAGGCGGCCGTCTAGGCGTCCCTAGGCGCCCAAGGCGACCTAGGCGGTCTAGGCAGCGGTCGATGCTCTGCAAATCTCCCCTCGCATCTGCACGATCCACAACCCATAAACCAAATCTCAAACCTGCGCTCTTGCACCCAACATCAATCGATGAATCCAAGTAGATTGTGAATATACAGGGATGAACAATACACATAATCCGTCCGTTGGGTTTTACTGCAGAGAGAAAAGGGGATTTGTTGAAGAGATCCGTCCGTTCTGTTGAAGAGAAGAGAGAGAGAGAAAGAAGAGAGTGAGTTGAAAGAAAAACTGAAAATGGGAGTAAAAGAAAGGCATAACTAAGGACTAAAGAGAGAGTCTGACAAAAAAAAAGACTAAAGAGAGAGAAGGGGATCTCTCTGTAGAGAGAGAATGAAGAGGAGATCTGTTGATAATAAATGCAAGCTTAGAGCCGCTAAACGCATTGGAGAAACCGAGGGCTGTAGAAAAGCTGTCGGTTTAATTGAAAAAAAAGAAGCTTTTCTTTCAGGTTGGATTCATTTTGTGGCCCATTATTTTGTTCAAAGAAAAAACAAACTAGGTCTAATATTCTTTGTATAAAATTAGAAAAAAAGTCCTAAAATTATACACATATACTCATATTTTATAATATATTGTGTAAATTTATATAAATCCGCCTAGGCGACGTCTAACCACCTAGGCGATAGGCGCTAATCAACCGCTCGACTAACGTTTAGCGTTTTTTAAAACCTTGAAATTGATGACGGTTTAATATTTAAGAATTAAATGCAATCAAACCATACAGGGATTATCAACTCAGAAAACAAATGACAGACAAGCAGTTTAACGTGCTTTGGTACTTAGCAAAATAAAGTAAAATAATAATAAAAAAGAAGAAGGTAGAAAGTCAAAAAAGCAATGAAAGAAGGGCAAGGTTAGCCTTCCCAAGCTTTCAACGACAGGACCCGAATAATAATAAATAAATAATGCAGAGAGTCAAAGATGCATTCCCAGAAAGTTCAACGCATGAACACTATAATTATTGGGCTTTCAGAGCACTGTGAAAACAGAATGTAAAATTTACAATTATATTATCGCACTTTTACGGCTTTAGATTGTGAAATATATTGCAGAAATATACCAATTATTTATATGATCAAATATAACAAATCAAATGAATAATCACTATCAAATTTATGAAAATTAAATTAGGAAAAAGGAATAAGAATATCTAGCCTGTGAACCAAATAGAGGCACGATGTCGCTGCCCCTAAAGCCGTAGACGCATTCCTACGTGTAGCTTATGGCGTTGCCTACAACTCCAAGATACAACCCAAAGCCTCAGAAGATGTCTGATCCGTTAAGCATGCCAACGATAGACGGGATTGCCAAGTGGTGATCAATTGCCCAAGAATAAAATATGAATGTAAATTGACTAACAGATATATGAGAACTGAGGAAGACATAAAATTTTTTAGCGTATATTATTTTTTGTCTAAGGTTTCTTATTTAAAGAATTTCTCGTACCCTTTTAGAAAAAGATTAGGACTTTTCAAATAAAACACAACTCTTAAGTATTAAAAATAAATAAAATAAAATAATAATAAGTTTTGAATCTTTAAAATAAAATATTATTAAAATAATTAAAATTCCATTCACAAATCGCAAAGCAAGAAACCGAAAAAACTGAAAGAGGAAGAATCGAGGATTCGGACGTTGGTTTCTACCCCCCTTTTATCCCACGTTGGAGTGTGGGAGTCTCCAAAATCGAGCATCAATTGTTAGTATCAGTTGCAAAACTGAAAATTTTGAATTTGTATATGGAAGTGCATATAAAATACTTAGAGTGGTAACCGGGAAGTTACCGTTTGGTAGTGGCTAAACTTCACCGGTTTATGAAAACCGATGGCAACCTCTACCCCTCTTCTCTCCTACATTGGTTTCTTATTTTCTCTCCTAAAGTGGAGGAGTTATTCACCACGTCCTACTTTTATTTGTTTCTTTTCTTTAAATTTTTTTTTCTTCCAAATACAGTTTTCTGTTCAGTATGGTTTTGTTTACCAATTTGTCCTCGTTTTCTATTTTTTTTTATTTTTTATTTGGTTGTGAAGGAAACAAAGGGGCATTTTAGAAGTTTTTGAATGTTTCACCATTTTAAGGGTTGCCTGCTGGCGCTATCATAAAATTTGTATTTTCTTAACAACAAATAAAATAATTAAATTTCCACTAAACTTATGGGTTAAAATATATATGCTGTTGTAAATAGTGGGTATGTATGCTCACATGCATACAGTAAACTTTTCATATGCTTAATAGTGTAATTTGTTTGTTTCCAAGGTAGTTGCTCTATAAATAGAGCATTACGAGTGTTCAACAAACAAGAACAACAATATAATAACAACAATAAGAGAAAGAAAGAAAAGTTAGAATATTTTCAGTATCCTCCTATTTCTCTCTTATCTGCAATCATTTTGTGTTAGTGTAATATTTTGCAACAACTTCGTTCCTGTCTCTAGCAAAGGTTATTTTTCTCACTTTTGCTTTAGCAAAGGTTATTTTTCTCACTTTTGCCTATTTATAACATAAGCATTAATTGTCCTTTCTCGTTTATTTGGACTAATCCTAGTTAATGTAGTGAGAGAGTATGGTGCTGGCTGCAGCAGCTTGACTAACAGACTTGGCGACCACCTCGATCATCGATGGAACCCGCCGCCCTCTTCCGCCTGCTCTGCCCATCCTCCAAAACCGCTGACCTCATCCCCAAACTGGGACCCACCCCTGGAGCCAAGGTCCGCATCGAACACCCAACCCATGGCGGCGACGAGTGCGTCGTCCTCATCTTCGCCGAACCAAATGCCCAATCGCCCAATAACGCCGCCCAAACCCTAGACAAGGCAGAAAGGTCGCCTTCCCAGCAAGCCCTGGTTAGGGTGTTCGGGAAGGTGGCGGTTGACGACGCCGGTGAAGCAGAAAAGGGTAATAGCGGCGGCGGCGGCTTGGTGTGTTGTAGGTTGCTGGTGGCGAGCAGCCAGGTTGGGTGTGTGCTTGGGAGAGGGGGCAAGATTGTGGAGAAGATTAGGCAGGAGAGTGGAGCCCACGTTAGGATTTTGCCCAGAGACCAGATTCCGCCGTGTGCATCCCCTGCAGATGAGTTGATTCAGGTAAAGAATGCTTCTTTTTTTGGGTTTCGATTGCTTTCAGTTACTTGCATTGGACATGATAGAAATGTTGGTACTTTGTAATTGTTGTGCTCTTTAGGTAGCTTATTCCCTTTTTTATGTGCTCTGTCTGTTTTGTTTTGGCGATCAATGCACAATCTTTGAGATTCTTGTAGTTGTTACTCGTTGCGATTACTATGAGTTTTTTTTTTAATGATGCAAGTAGTAATATTGTGTGGTTTCTTAAAATGGTATATAACAGTTATGAGGAACTACATTAACGCCTGAACTTATGTAGAATTGGCGCTCATACCACGTCATCATGGCTAATATGGTATGACTAACCACTAAGCATCGTTGTGTGTTGAGACGGAAAAGAAGTTTCTCAGTTCGAATTTCAATGCATACTTTGATGTACTAGATAGTCCCACCAAAAAATTTCTCAGCACATTGATGTACTAGATATTCGCGCTTAGACTTAAACCACATGCCCATGCATATTATGTGTTGGTGTGAGAAGCAAGTGCAAGAAGTTCTGTATTTCATGATTTATATGCTAAGTTTCTAAAATGTGATTGATTTATTTTCTTTCTTTTGCAAAGTATATGTTTCATAAATGCGAGTGAGTGCTCTTCATATCTTATTAAACATTTGCATCAATGAGGAAGACCACATTATGAATATTCGGAAAAACTACATTACTAGGATGTTTCATCCAGGCAAAGATGGTAGGACTTTAACTCAAAACCTGCCCAAGGGCAGAAAAGGGTGAATAAAGACAAACAGGACAATGATTGCTAACACTACGAGGGAAGCATGCTTCACCTACTGCAGGGGTGCAAATAACATGTTAGGTTTTTGTTGTGCTAATGTATTACTTAGGGCTTTATTCGTGTTGGTTTGATATGCAGATAACAGGAGACTTTTCAGCAGTGAAGAAAGCACTTCTCTCTGTTTCAGGTTGTCTTCAGGATAACCCTAAGGAAGATGTAGCTAACTCTGGTGCTACCAAAATTTCAGGGGGATCGATTCATGGAACTGGTATGCCTGCACAAGTTGACCCTATTGCTCATCGGGGCTTTGGGCCTGGCTTTAATGCGTCAGATTATCACTCAAGGAATTATTCTTCTAATCCCGGGACTGAAAATATTGGACGTGGTCACAGGATGGCTATGGAAGAAGAGGTGGTATTCAAGTTGCTATGTCATGTTGATAAGGTTGGTAGTCTGATAGGGAAGGGTGGCTCCATTGTTCGGACTATGCAAAGTGAAACTGGTGCATCAATTAAGATAGCTGATTGTGCACCTGATTCAGATGAGCGGGTTGTTATCATATCTGCACAAGAGGTACTAGAGGCCAACTGTATTTGCCTTGCCATTTTATCATTACTTACAGAAACATTTTGTACGTTTTATGTTTGGTTCCTGATACCATAAAATTAAAATAAAACAAAACGAAAGGATTTCAAGTTTAATGTTGGAAGTTCATTGCAGAATCCAGAGCAAAAATATTCCCCGGCACAGGAAGCTGTTATTCGTGCACATCATCGAATTGCAGAGATTGGGTTTGAACCTGGTGCTGCAGTGGTTGCTAGGCTTCTTGTACATCCACAGCAGATAGGTTGTTTATTGGGTAAAGGAGGTTTCATTATTACAGAAATGAGAAGAGCTACTGGTGCTAGTATACGAATTTTTCCAAAGGAACAAATCCAGAAGGGTAGCTACCAAAATGATGAAGTTGTACAGGTATATTAAGCATATTTGGCTGCAGACATTACTATAACGCACATTCCTTCCGTTTTTCACGGTGTTTAATCTTCAATTTGTTTCCCTCTGAAAATTTATACCAGATATATCTGGTTTTGGTAAAATTTTTATGAAAGTGTTGGGAGATTGGAAGTCGTAAACTAATCCAAGTGGTGCTTGATACTCATTGATATTTTGTTAGAGTATAATTGGAATTAACTTTTCTGCTTTATCTGCAAACAACTAAGAAGGTAAAACTTTTTTGTATTTACTAAAAAAAGCTCGTGGGCTGTTGACGTAGTAGAGAAAACGTATCATGCAATATGAAAGTTTAATTTGTTATTAAAAGAGCTTTGGAGAAGTTGAAGATCAGAGCTGGTAGGAGGTTAAATCTGCCCAGGTCAATGTCTGTTTAGATTTCCGGGCTGCCATCCTTTGTGTAGACTGGCCAACCACATCATTAGAAATGTGATATTTAATTATAATCAAATTAGTTAAGTAATGATATTGAGTGTTTCTGCAGGAAGATAGGCAGACAATATTAAACGTTAAAAACTACCTTAATTTTTTGATTGAATTTTGTCAGAGTCCATTTTGATGTCTCTGTGCCGGATAAAGTGATTGGCTGTTAGACTTATGTTAACGGTCGATTGATTTACTGGATTTGAAACACTTGTTTGGTTCAGAAGTGTACTAGTAACATAGTTTATGTGTTTTGATCTAATTGCATAAATATCAATCTTCTTCTCTCTGTCAATTGTTTTTGGTCCACAGGTTTTCATTTATGAACTGAGTATCCTATTCTTGCTAAATACGGTAAGAATAACCTCTTGGTGCTTTATGGCAGGTTATTGGAAGCTTGCCTTCTGTACAGGATGCACTCTTTCATATAACAAGTAGGATTCGGGAAACAATTTTCCCTATGAGACCCCCTTATGCTAATTTCAGTGGCCCGCCCTATATGTCTCCATTTCCCGAGATGCCTCCCCCCTCCTTTAGACCAAGGCATAACCCAGCCTCCCCCGGTCCCTATCCTTCACCTGGATTCCATCATGGAATTGATCATTCTGCTTTTCCATCACAAACTCCTGATCATCAGCCTTCATTTTCTCATGGTATGGATCACAATGGTCCAGCTCACATGGACCGAGTTCCCTATTCTTTTGGTAATGAGCGACCAGGACATGGTCCAACATTTGAGAGTCCTTCTCCAAGAGCTTGGACTCCCCAGGTTGGTGTCTTACACTTTGAACAACCTAATAGTTATATATTTTTTATTTTTGTCAATAATGAAGGGGATTTCAATCTATCACCAGTGATCTTTAATATTTTTGTTAAACCAACTTGAGTCGATACTTCTAGGGAGTAAGCTGTGGGACCCCTAGGGGAGCTGCTGATGTTGGTTCAGGCTTGGCTCCAAGAAATGGGTCTCGACGAAGGTAATATTTCTTAGCCTCTGGAAACATTTGTTGTCTGCTATTGAAGTCCAAGTGTGTGTGATTAGATGGGGTAAATTTTATTACTGAAGCGCACTACATGCTGTCAATACTGGCCATGTTATTTTACCTCAGGGAATTCAGTTATTGTACATTTGCGACATTATCAATGCCCTGTTAGTAATAATATTTGGGTAAAATTGACTGGACACATAAATTTGATTTGAATATGTCCTGAAAATAAATAGTCGTATTTCTCTGTAATTTTATCCATGCTAACAAGAAGATAAAAGCATGTGATACTGCTGCTACTGAGCATTCTAACTTTCTTTTTTTCTGCAAATTTTATTTAAGCAGTGGAAGTCAACAACCTTACTTAACCAGCACAACAGTTGAGATCACGATTCCTCAGACGTTGATAACTCACGTTTATGGAGAGAACAAGAGTAATCTGAACCAGATCCGGCAGGTGGGTTATATTCCCTCTTTGTAGTTTGATATCATTGCGCTCAAAATTGGTAATGAAGTGCTGAATTGTGCTTTAACGCGTCCGCTTTCATGCGCTCCAGATCTCAGGCGCACATGTGATTGTTCATGATTCAAAACCTGGATCGTTGGAAACCCTAGTTGTCGTGTCCGGACCTGCAGATAAAACGCGTGCAGCTCAGACCCTTATTCATGGTTTCATCCTTTGTGGGCAGACACAACTTTGACACTCTGTCGACCTTTTCTAGTGGCGCCCATTTGAATGAAGAATTTGAAGTGTGGATAGAAGTCTTCCTTTTAAAAGTTTACATGAATTCATCACAAAAAAGCGTATTGTAATTTACTTCAGTTTTCCATCAGTGAAATTAAGTTGCTCTTTGTTCAATTACAAGCGAAACCCCCCTTGCAACTACCTCTAAGTTTGGTACTTCTCATTCCAATATCGAAAAAAAGTCCGAGTTCGAATTCTCATTTTTCGGAGAAAAAGTACGTATTAGGTACAACAGTATATGGTAAATACGTATATACATCTCACGTATGAATATCTCATGTTCAAGGTTTAATGCACGAAAAATTAGTCATGTAATAAGTTAGTTTAAGAATTAATCATTATTTGTCTCTTCGAAGTTGGAATTATAATTTAAATCTCACTTTAGTCGCTTGTTTTCTTTATTTGGTCAAAGCCCTCGGTCGCTTGTTAGTTAGTCAATCCGTCAACGATATGTTAATTTTTCTTTTTTTTGGAAAAACGATATGTTAATTTTTAATTTTCGGATAAGATGATGATCCAATTAGGTTGGCGCCGTACGAAGCACAATATAATACAAAAATTCGAATTATATTTTTAATAATCATTCTAATTTTAAAACGGAGGGAATAAGATTAAAGACAATCCGCAGCCCCCTCTCCTCCACCCACGGCGGCGACTTCTCCTCCTCCTTCCCCATGGCCCACACCCGCAGAGGCGATCACCTCATCAGCAACCACCGTCTCCCCAGCTCCAGGAAAATTAGTGACTGCACGAGGGCCCCTGAGCGTCAGCGAAGCTCTGTCGTACGCCGCCGCAGCTTCCTCCGCCGTGTCGAAGGTTCCGAGCCAAAGCCGTTTTCCCTGATTCGGGTCTCGAATCTCCGCAGCCCACTTGCCCCACGGTCTCTGCCGGATGCCGACGAACCTCCTCCGGCGGTCCAGGCCCGATTTCGGTTGCAGCTTGGCTCGTTTGGACAGCTTAGGATGACCGGAGCAAGGCGGAGAAGACGAAGCAGAGGAAGGCGAAGAGACATCAAGGTTGATCTCTCTGACGCGACGCTTCACCGTCGGCACGACGCTGTCCTCGTTGTCGTCGCTGGAGGAGTCGGTGGCGTCAGCGTCGGCGTGTATGATCCGCACAAGCTTTGGTTGGATTCTCGGGTTTCGGGGTGGGTTTGGGGTTTCTCGGATCACGGGTTTGGCTAGGGCAGTTGTTTGCTTCGAAAATCGGACATCGGAATTGGCGGCGGAGCGGTTGATTTGGACGGTCGACATGGAATTTGATGGCGGCGGAATTGAATTAGGGATTTGGTGGTGAGAGAGATGAAGAATCGAAGAGAAGGGGGGGAAAGGCTCAAATAGTAAAAAGCAAAAGGAAGGCGGGTGAGGGGGAATTAGAATCTGACATGGATATTCCCTGTTTAATTAGAAACCGGAGGGAAATGACGTGGATTTTTCTTATTTTGTTTCCAGGTGGTTCCGACGTGGCTTGCATGCAGGCAAAAGGATAACGCCGTCATATAAGCAAACGTAACGGAAGTTTTATTTATTGCGGAAGGGTGAATGCTTTTCTCACATCAACAAAATTGACGGATTTATGATATGAGGAAGTGATCGTTAATTTATTTTATGTAGATGAAAAAATAAAATAATAAAGCACATGCCACGTAAGCAAATTAAACGGGCTCTCTTGATAAACTTAACGGAAAGGGATCCTCTTCGGATCCCTTCCACCTGAGCCATCTGAGATACACTTATTCGTAGAAAGTATATCTCAAACAAACAAGAGTATTGTCAAGCTTTGGATTAATAGTTCCCCACCAATGATAATGAGACACATAACCAATATGACGAGAATACGAGTACAAGGAAAAGAATCTGAATCCTCGCTATGAGAATCTCAGGGATCCGTAAATCATATCCGTTCACCGTACATCGTGTAGTTAGAAATCATTTTAAATATTTTCATTTAAAATTAAATACAAACAATACATGACAAAAACTAACTGCATGATATACAATGAACGGACACGATTTACGAATCCCCAGAATACTGTTGGTGAGGATAGAAGAGGATCCTGTTGGCAAGGAAAATCCTTGCAAGTAAGGGACCTAGAGCTGAAAACCTTTTCTGACCCATTTGTCCAAAAAGTCCTTTTAAAAACGTTTACCTTACGAAGACCCACTCCAACCTTTAAAGGTAAAGCTCAGATTTAGGTTTTAAACATACCCTAAGTTGCTTTAACCCTTGGTTCAAATTTAACAATGGCTAAAATAATTATAAAAAAAAAAATATCCTTTCATGTGTTCATATTCTTTCATAGTATTCCATGAGTTTCATAGGGTCAGTTTAATAATTTTTCAATAATTACCGAAATCTAAATATTTTTAGGCTAAATGTTCATAGAATTAAATTTGGATAGTCTACATAATTTTTTTTTAAATTACTTTTAAAAAAAATTATTCTAAATTCATTTTTTAATAATCTCAAGTTAAAAATCTAACGCATAAGGATTGAAGGAGAAAAATGTTTATGGGTTAAAACCAATGTTTTAAAAGGCTCGCCTCAGGTCGCGCTTAGGCGCCCTGTGAGGCTGGGCTTGAGGGTTGCCGCCTCTGTTTTCAGGGAGTGGGCGGAAGGCGCCACCAGAGCCGCCTAGGCGCGCCTCAGGGTTTTGTTTTGTTTTTTTTTTTTTTTCACTTTTTTTTTTACTCCCAAACCCAAATTTTGGATAGGGTTTTAACTGCCTCATACCTCTTCCTTGCACTATCGTCTCTCTGCCTTTTCTTCTGTTATATAATGGATGTGTGTGCTGTCACGTGAATTGTTATATGTGTGCTCATTGTGCTTTTCATCCTCTATTTTATACATATATAATATAATGTGTATATATATGTGGGTGTATATATTTATAATGTATGTGTGTGCTCAGGGTGATTATTGATTAATAATCTTCTTCTTTTTAATATAATATATGTGTACGCTCAGTGTTTATATTAAAAAATTTAGGTCTCGTGAGGCTTCGCCTCACGCCTCACGCCTAAGCCGAGCTTCCCCTCGGACGCCTCGCCCAAGCCGAGCCTCACGCTTTTAATACACTAGTTAAAACCTAAATATTCAAAGGTAAAAATTTTAAGTTTTAATCCAAAGGTTGAAGATGGTCTAACAAGTGTGACAACTAACACACCAAGTAAATGAGAGATTTTTATAAGTATTAAAAACTCTGAGTAAATATACAATGTGTCATAATATAAGTGAAGATATTATATATTATTACACATGGAGTAATGTGTTCCGAGTGTTTGGATAAATTTCTCTCAGTAAAGGAATTTCCAAAATATTCAAAATTACAAAGAACGTAAGTATACGGCAAACCAAGATGCAATTATTCTCAAAAGGGTGTTACCGGGTGTTACTAATCTACTACCAGGCAGTGTTACTATTAATTTACATATTATGATATGAATGAACAACAAAATTGAAATGTCACAAACTCATGGACCTAAAGCCTTGTATCGATAAATTCATGTGTCATAAACATGAGTTGATTGATAATACCACATGACCGTGCTACAATAATTCTCCAAGGAATGATAAATATATGAAGTAACTATAAGCTCGTGGGTGTGTCTGTGTGTGTGTGTCAAGAAATCAATTTATTTAACTAAAACGCTGTTTGATCATCAGATAAAAAGTTCAAAGTTCAGTTTTACAGACAATTACTTCGTTCAAGCAATGTCATCAAGAAGCAAGAAGATGGAAACCGATGTCAAAACGTATAGTTTAATTTACGTTCAGGAAAATCCTATGGGCACATCGTGCAGTGCCGCGAGACAGACTCAACACATCTAAGGGAAGATTAAATGAGAACTTCCATACTTACTTTGAACGCAAGGCTCCGCATTTTTATGGACTCTCACCGCCGTTTACCTTCCCGGGATTCTAAGGACCCCGTTGGCCTCCAAATTTCAATTCTGTAAAACAAGCAAAAGCAGAAGAGAAGGAAAAAAAAAGTCAAGAATGGTGGAATAAAATACCATTATGTACATCTCAAAATCTTCATAGGAACAAAGCATACGTTTTATAAATCAGGTTTGGCGTCTTCATTCCTGCTCGTGGAAGGGTTTTGTACTGCTTGGGGTACTGCCTTGGAGTGGTCCCTTAGAGTTCCCTATGGTTCATAGAGGCAACGACGAGAACAATTAAAAACAGCAGTGGAAGTTTAAGTGCAATTAATAGATAATATTTCCTTGTAAATGTTAAAAAACGCTAAATGTAACAAAGGCCTCCGTATAAATGTTGACAGAATACTTAGCTCATAGATACATTACATCTTTTCTTACGTGGAACTGTTTAATTAATTTCATCAACAAAATACATCCGGAAACACCTGTACACTAAACCCCAAATAAATTTCTTCCTTTTACAACCACCTCCTTGAAACAATTTAATAACTCATTTCTTTCCTTCCTCAACACGATTCAATATTGGACTTTTAATCACTCTCAGATCACCCAAAATTTCCATGTTCCACACTTTTTAACTTCTTGTTCACCCCTTCCACCACTGCCTTAAAATTATTGTTTAAGGACCTATATGATGAGACCGTGTATTCTAAATCGTAAAGGGTAGAGACTACATCTAAAAAGATTGCTAACCAAGTTATGGTACAACGGTTTGACAAAGCTGTAAACTGGCTTCTTCTCTAAAATCTCTGACATTCTAGTTTCCTCCTCCCAATTTGGTGAGAAATGAAATCTATCCATTTTAGAGCACACACCAATATATCCCTAAATTAGATCAAGTTAACTGAGCAGTTTGCAGTTTCTTAGCTTTTGTTTCCCTAAACCTATCAAAATCCTTCATACTCCTAGTCATTCATTCTACTCATTCAATTGTTCAAAACCAAAACTCAACTTGTTAAAAATAAAGCACACACCACAGAGGACTATATAATCCAAAGAAAACCAGCTTATCCATTCCAGAAATCATCCCCATCCTATACACCCCAAAAAAACCTCCCTCCCCTCCTACTAAGAAAGTAATACAAACGAAAACTGTCTGTTGTCCGTAAATGCAATTGCATATTGGGCGTATGGAATTGAATTTTAGTAAGTATCTTCTCAATTACCATGAGGACTGTATAATATGCAATATGCTACCAAGCACCATTATTAAATAAATACATAAACCAACATCAACATATGGTGAATAAACAAGTCACTGGTAGTTACCTTGTTTGCCCACATAAGTCCACATGCATTGCAAAGGGTTCTTGGTCCATCGGGTCCACGTCGCATCATTGGTGTACACTTCTCATTAGTGCCACAGTGTCGACAGCTGGCAATAAATCCGCAGTACAAAAAATGAGTTCAAATGGTTTTTAATGCGTTTTTTAACAACAACGATCCAAATGCTATGTAGTTTTTCATGAAACATTATTTGGGGAGGGGAAATTCAAACGCGGGGCCTCGGATGGAGGCGTAAATGCTCTTTAGCCAGTAGAGCTTATAACATTGAAAACAACAACAGTATGCACTTTTCACTGCATGCTTACTGGTGATGCATATCATAATAAGTGCACTTCGGCAGGTTTTCGCAAGCTCAATATGTTACATCTATATCCTTTCCCAATTTAAATCTAACATTGCAGACATTAAGAAATTTGAATAAAACATGTTGACTTACACAGCCTCTTGAGGAATGGATCCATTACCATCCTGACCCCAGTTCTCGTTTGAGCCCCAACTTGTGATAGCTGATGCAGAATCATCACTGTTGGGCTTAGAAGATGTAAATTGACCTTTCTTTCGTTGCATCCTACAACAGTCACAACAATAGTAATCATTAAGAGCACCAAAATTTTTTGTAGCATCAATATTCATTCATTAATGACAACTATTCAGAAATGAGTAAACAACAAACAGAGTGAAAACATGGCAACAAAAGAAGGGAAAAAGTACAATAAAGAAACTACTTAACTTTAACACTTTCAATTTACACATGTAATATACATCATTAGATGCCACATGTACTGCTTAAATTCACAAATTTACAAACTAACATTGAGGAACTGCCTTATTAGTTGTTACATATTGTTGCCTAAATTTAAGTTACATTAAGTGCGTGAAATTACTGTTCATAATCAACACCCTAGCATCTCTAGTTGTATTTAGGCCATTTAGTATGCAATAGCTATTGGTTTGCAAATCACTTTAACTATTTGAATCTATAAATAATTGGAACCATTTAACAGTTTTCTACCAATGATATTAGATTGAAGCCATAAAGTACAGCAAAGAACAAGAATTCTGCAAAATTTGAGCTAGTTTTCTGCATAATTCAATGAATATTAAAACACAGATGCCCTACCTAAGTGCTACCTCTTTGCGAACAGTATAACGAATCTTCTTGTCGAAATTTCTTTCTTTTCGTTTTTCACGGAATCTAATAAGTGAAGCCAGTCATTGAGGGACACTCAACCGTTGTGGAATACTAGTAAGGGCCTGGTTGAATTTTTTATTAGCAAGATACTAAAACACAAATGGCTTTCAAGAACAAACGGCTTTCAAGAAACCACTTTAGATAAGTACAAATACCCTATTATCATGCTGGGTGGTTACTGGAACGGCAGGCATGCCCGGAGGTACTTCACGGCCCCCCAATAGTAGCAACACAGCTTGAACCTGAGGAAGGTAGTTCAAAACAACTCAAACGCTTTTTCTTAGCCGCAACGAAACAAATAATATATTTCAAGTTACTAAAGGAATATTCAAAAGATTGCAGATTTCCATATGCAAAATCCTGAAACATGTACCAGAAAGTAAAAAACATGGCACTCCTAAAAGTAGATAGCTGGCTGAACTTGTGTATCAACATAAGTCCATTTAAGTTTATGATACCATACTTTGTAAGTGTCCATTCAGTGAACAATCTGGTTTTACATAGAAAACTAGTAAGACTTTATTTATTATGTATGGCCATGTCCGCCAATAGGCTCCCATCTTACCATCTGTGCACCCATGCTAAATCAAATATTTCAACAAGTCATTTAATACCTCGTATTCATCTGCGCACACTAGTATACAATCAAAAGAGATCAGAAATGTGCATCAAATCAAATAACTTGAACTTATTCATTTGTGCATAACCATTACTAATCAATGCTTTCAACACAAACTATAATGTAGAGAAAACAATAACAAATTGGGCATAAAACTTCGAGAGAATCAATCAAATCACCTTCTCGGGTGACACAGAGTCGAACACAAAAACCTGACCCTGAAATGACAATGTGAGCTGGTCCCCATTATTGCCGCTATGGTCCACCATCCCACCATGCGTATCAGAGAGATTCACGGGCTCAGACTGTACATTAACTTCGGAAAGCTCAGCACCACCAGTACCAGCACCACTTCCATCATCATGATCATCACCCACCCCATTCCCATTGCTCATCTGATGCAACCCCTGATGATGCTCATGTTCTTGCATGTATTGCAAATGCACTTCATCGCTCATATGCATCGGCGCATCGCCGCCACTGATGTTATCCATTCTTCACTCCTAAATTACCACCACCACTGTTCCAAGATCACCACTTGTTTCTACAAGCTTGTCTGAATTCACTGTTTTTCTTCACGTCCTGAAAAATGCCAGAAAGTCTATCAATTCAAAAATCAAATGAACTAGTGTCCTGATAGGCTCATATTTATACATGTTTTTATCACCTTATCACTTGGATTATCTATAGTTTCATCCTTTAGTGGTAGTTTATTTGTGGTTTTCTTATTTTGTAGGACTAAATGCAAAGAAAAGAATTTCGAGCCAAGTGGAGTTTTGAGAGATTAAAGACAGTCCGTGAACATTCAAAGGAAGATCCCTAGATATCAAAGCGAGGCCTAAAACCCAGAGGTGAAACAAAATTTGGAAAATCCGGAATGTGGGAGTTTCTGTCCAGCGACCTCAGTGGGATGCCATTTATTCATCCAAAGGAACCAGATCGCATACCAAATATGGCTGGAAAGCTAAGTAAGTCTTCTTTTCAATTGCGCTGGAATCATGTCAATCTGCTATCCCTACAATGAATTATGATCATTTTAATGACTGCCAGAACCATATACCCGTGTTATGTTCTTGTCATGATTATGAAATTGAGATTACAACTTACTAGAAACATGCACCATGTTCCGGGTTTTGTGTGGTTGCCTAAAAGTTTCCATCGTACTTAAGGAGTTTCAAGTTGTTTAATCTAGGCATACACCATGCTCGGTTGCTTCTTAGAAGTATATAATTTGACGCATACACCATGTTTAGATTATAGAGTTGAGAAACTTAACCATCATCAGAGGAATTGTTAAATGGAAACTTGAAAGCTAAGAATCATAATAGGACTGTTATCAGTGAAAATGTATGCCTTAGCCTTTAACGTCATTGTTTGTTCTTTAAATTTTATTATTACTTGTCTAATTATTTTCTTTAATTTCCAGTAACTATATTTTTGAGTGTTACTTTTCACAACCAATTTTTCCTTTAACTTTCTTGTTTGGTAATATTTTCAATTTCACTCGTTGGTTAAGTGGTTAGTTTTCGACTCAAATCACCGTTCCTATGGAATTCGACTTCGTACTTGCACCTCTATACTATCTACGCATCATAAAATGCAGGAAAATTGAAATAAAAAAAAAAGCAGGAAAATCAGCTTAACGTTAGTGTAGTTAGCTGATGGTAGCATTCATGTGTTTAATTGCCTAGAAAATGCAGAAAAATTTAAGAAAAATATCAGAAATCTTCACAGAATTGTGCTAATATACTTGCATGTATGTGTGCGAGTGATTTTCTTAGCTGAAGTAAGTAATTGAGCTCGTTTTCCATAATTTTTACTCAAATTTCAACAACAAAATGGAAGAAAATACTGAAAAATATGGATCGTTGAAATTACCGTTCGAGGAGAAGATAATTCAGGACCGGAATAGCGGAATCCGAGACAGGAACATCTAATTCTGGTTACCTTTTGCTGATTGGGAACGATGTACAGTAGAAAGAACAGAGGAGGGGAAACTTGAAATTTGGGTGGAGATGATGAAGGACGAAGATGCGTGGCCGTTGGATTTCTGGGAGAGCCTTTTTGTGATCAACGGTGAGATGGCGATGCTCGGAGGGGACTGTTCTGATTGAAGTGTTTGGGAGAATTGAAGTTTGGCCCTCAATCCATAGGATTTAGGGTTTCTTTTTCTTCTTTTTTTTTTGGAATATAACCTGTTTGTTTATATAATAATTAATAGAGGGAATTAGAAAATAATCTATTTCCCAAATAAAGGAAATGAAATTAACCTATTTCAAATTAAATTACCTGACCTATAAATATATTAAAACCTTCACTTAATACTATAGTCTAGTGGTAAGTGAGAGGTCTTAAGTTCAATTTTTACTAAAAGCGAATTTAACGCATTCTGCTCTCATTAGTGTAGATAATATTTTTTTTGTTTAAAAATAATAATATATATTAAAACCTATTTTTTCTTATAAAGAAATATTAAAACCTAACATATTTAAGATTATGGGTGATTTTCGAAGGATCGAATCGAAATAAGTTTTTCAAATTTTTATTTCAAAATTTCAAAATTGGACCTCATTATAGTTTTTAAACTAAAAATTTTTGGAATTCAAGTTATCTCGAAATTTCAGAGCATAATTTGTAAGTTCATATATTTTATTAGTTTCTACAAGTGTAGACTTATAATAAAATACAAAAGTAGAATACATAATTCATAAAAAAAAATTAGAATATTTCATAAGGTTTTTTTTAACGGGATAAGTGCGTAACACATTTCGGAAAATTTCGACTCAAAAATTCGAAATCTCTCTATGCATTCAATTTCCAATCCAATTTGCACCCTTATTATGTACCAATAGTTATGATTTTTTTGTTAATTTTCTATTTATATAAAGTTTTTCACTTCTAAGCAAAAAAAAATATTATCGCACCGTAATTCTAGTGGCACCAAGAGTCACCGTTGAGACTTGAGACTCACTCTCAAACGAATCCCAAGTTAATCCATCAACATTATCAGTTGTCCAAAAAAGGTATTGAAAATGAGCTGGCAATATGAGATCTCAACACGTGTATTTACTCATGTCTTTATCTCATTTTGGTCGTATTAATTTCAGAAAAAATGAGAAAGGCTTGTGCAAGTTCTAGGGTACCCCGTTGAATTTTGATAGTTTTTTTAATCAACTAATAAGTAGAGATGGGCAACGGTTATAGCGGGTATGTAAACGCAGCTATTTAGTCATAACCGTTTAAACTTTTACCTGCATAACCGTTTATCCATTGAGTAATTGGATAAACGGTTATACTCATATCCATAACCATTCATAAACGATTAACCGTACCCATAACCGAGTAACCATTTAACTGTAACCGCATATCAATTTATACGTTCACTCGTTTTTAACCATTTACCATTTTTTTACCCATTTACCTTTGAGTCTCACTTTGAGCTTCCATCTTACCAACTACTGCAAACAACCACACAATAACCAAATGATATAAGCAAAGCATATTACAGAAGAGGGGAAAGAAAGAAGGTTTTGAAAGGAAGAAAGGAATACCTTTCTTTGAACAGGGTTTGAGCGCTCTCATGGCTGTTGCAATTGGTTTGCCCACAAGCGTGGTAATTGAGAACTCCAACCAGTAGTTGCCGTTTTGTATTACAGGGTAGGCATTGCGTAACTGTCCTTCCATTTTCGTTCTATAGCAGGCGTCTGTAATTTATTATTTATAGAGGCCGCTGTGCAAGAGCTGATTGTTTGCCTCCGCTAATGTTATTTACTGTGTGCAGGATGAGTTTGAACGCAAGTGCAATTTTTTGATGGATAAATTCGAGGATGGATGTGTGAGTAAAGTGATCCTCCTGCTAATGTTTATTCCATCGTTTTATCTTTCTCGATGTGTTTGGAATGCAGGAACTTGCTAGAGAGTTGTGCTGCATTGCATGCATGGTCGTGTATTATTTTGACGGTTATATTCTACCTTTGTATTTCTGTTCTTACGGCATCACGAGAATTATGAGTTTAATTTGATTTTTAATTTGCTCCATATGAACAGGCAGAACATATTGTTACTCTGGCTCATACACGGATGCAGCTGTGACTCTCGTGCGAGATGAATGTAAAGAAAGGCTAGACTTCATGAGATGATCGGAGTAGACAATCGGAGAAGACAATTCATCAAGGTTTAGTGCTGTGTCGTGCCGTGCCGCTCCACATGCATATGTCTTGGTATATAACCAGTTTTGCATACTTATGGTGTTTTAATCTCGATTAGAATGTGAGCATCTAACTCAAATCGATTAGCAACGTGTAGAATAATAACCGTGAATTGGAATAACCCACCTCCATTGTTAAAACGCGATTTCAAATCAATTCAAAAACCAAAAAACCAAAAGGAGCACCAAAAACCCTAAATTGTATTAGGCAGAAAATAAACAAGAGAGAATAAGCGATAAATTAAGGAGAAGAAAAAGGAGAACCTGGAAGCCGATTTCTCTCGCTCGCCGAGAAGAAAAAGGGGAACCCTAAATTGGATGTTAACGTTGCAAACTTGCAATTAGTAAGCCCTTCATCCTTCAGCAGTCTAAAATTACAGCAAGTGATTTCTGGCTCAGTTGGTTAAAAGCATTCACTCTTGCAACCGATGTCTCTTGCTCGAATCTCCCTTTCCGTAATTTAATGTAGATTATTTATCGTTTGTCAAAAACAAAAAGTCTAAGATAACAAACATATTCAAATTATAAACATACCGCCACATTTCCAAGTAAAGCCCAATGCCCCCATGAGAGAGAGAGAGAGAGAGAGAGAGAGAGATGATCTGGAAATAATCAAATAAGTAAAATTTGCCCATCAAGTAATTTATTCAGTTGAGCTTACAATTACAAGTGCCATTGAAATGTCAAAATCAAATGGAGGGGGAAATTCAAACCAAAACATTCCTCCACGAAATTACAAATGTTGATCCATATTCCCAAATGGGTAATAAGAGCTAGGAACATCCATTTTTTCCTGTGAGGTCACCACTGACATAAGAGCATACATATGTTACCATAGAATACAACTTCCACCACCAGGCGAAATTTGTAGAGCCGAATCAATTCCTCCTTGTATAAAAGCGGACATCGAATCTCAACAGACTAATGTACTTTACTATCTTGGCCCCTTCATCTACTTGGACCCTAGAATTACACTAGGATTATAGAAAACCTATTAACCTCATGATCGACCTTCCTTCCTCCCGCGCAATCTAATCTTCGGTCTATCGTTCCCATTTGCTTTTCCAGATGTGTCTGCATCTGGCCTGGCCATAATTTTTATTGGGTGAGCTTCCGTGTTGAAAACCCATTCGTCTAGGGAGATGACAGAGGAGGGCGAAAATAGAAGATAGAGATATTTGAGAGTCTCCGCAAGAAAGAAGCTTTGCATCATGTTGTCTTTCTCACCAGTGTTAACCTGAAACAACCAACAACCGGCATAAATGAAAAGCCGCAAAAACAGTAAAAGACAAAATTTATTTCACCTGCTGAAAACTTCAGTATACTGAAGAGCAAGTAGCTTTGATTAGTTCAAATATTCATGAGATTCAAGGAATGAAATACAATAGAAAAAGTCGCACTCCAAGAGATCATGAATAAAAGGTACGTAGAAGGAACTCAAATGCAGATACAGTGTTAGTTATGGGTTTAAGAAGTGCATACGTCTTTCAGTCCAACATATCCCGACTCTATGCGGGAGTTCTTTTCAAATGCCTGAAATATATTCCAGCCCCACTCTTGGTATGTCTTGTTGCCAGTCAAACGCCAGAGGTAAAAAAGTGATTCAACTGTCTCTGGTCTCAATATATTCCATGACGTACCGACGCTCAAGTCCTGGAAATTTCAAACATAGACCAACCTCTGAGCAAATATTAACTATATTTCATAGTCTAAACAAAAATCAGGATAACTAACCTGCCCATCATGAAAGAAATAATTCTCTCCAGCTAACTTTGTCGGTGTTGACTGGTAGAAGTTATAGCATGTCCAAGCAAGCTGAAAATAGGCTTGCAGAATCAGTCAAAGGTTCAAAGGGTAAAACAATTTTACAAGCTTTATTTGTAACTTTTTGCTAATAAGAAAAAAGTTTTGTGCAGAATAACACACACATACTATCTCACTCAATAGAGATTGTGCAACTGACATGGAATATGCGTTCAAAATAGGCCTTAAAATTCCAAAGGTGAAACTCAAATCTTTCACGGAAGTAATACCTCTTCTGCAAGTGATAAGAATTGCTTAGATTCATCAGGACCATAACCAGATGACCCTAAAGCCAGCATTCCTGGAGCAAAGCATGCCAGTTCGTCCATCTGCATTTGTATATACAAAGGAAATGCTACTTAAAATGTAACAAAGTAATTATCGCCATGACATTTAATGATACTGCAACTGCAATCAATAATTTACCTTGTTTGTCATAGTGTTTCCATTCTTCTCACATAAATATGCAAAAGAGGATGGTGTTGTTCTCCGGATCAAGCTCAACAGACCTTTCATTGATTTCTCCCACATATCTCTGCTTCCAACATTCCACAAGAATTTTGACATCAAGACAAACTTAAAGACCATGACCACATATCCACTTCAAAAACAAGATTTTTAGAAAAGAAAAGGTTCAAATATAAATTAAAATTGAAGAACCACAAGACTTTTTGAGCCCCGTACAGGACTTTTTGCCCTTAAAGAATACAGGTCATAGTACAAGAGCCAAAGCCGCGTGATGCCTTTTTGGTATTTCTATTGTTAAGCTCTATGGCAAATTGGGTCCTTCAAGTAGATATGCTTCCCATAGCTTTTGAAACCAAACAGAACATCTTGTGGAAAAGTGGTTATAATCATCAAAAGACAAAGACAAACTTCTTACCTATAAGGCTTTACAGCTGAAGTTTTGTTCCCCAGTATCCAGACTTTGAGTAAATATTCATAGAAGCTGCAAACAATTGCCAAAAGTTAATCCCAACATTGTTTTAAGCCACTCACAACAGTATAACTAATGAAACCTGAATCTCGAAAATTACATAATTCATATCAAAACTAAATGCTTACCTGTCACCCATCGCACCGAAGGTTATAGTGGAATATCCTGATCTTCCTCTTTCGGGATCAATATAAATAGGAAGCAAGCCATCATCAGGGAAAGTTTTGTTAAGTGCCACTATAACTTTCTCAGCCTAGGAATCACAAGCAATTAGTTTTTCACACCAATGAAATGACAGTCACTGATCTATCTCTTGTATACATGTTAATATGCGCAACAATTCATAAAAGGGTTAACTTCATGGGTTGCGTTAACGTGCTGCAATGTGCTATTTGACCGGGGAAAGAAAAAATAAAAAACCTAGTAAATATTATAGTGTATATACCTTCTGCTGGTACTTCGGGTCTCCTGTCCTCTGAGAAAGAGCAATAAACTCCACCTGTTCTGTGCCTGAATCTGCCAAGATACTTTCACCCTAAAGACATGATGAACTAAAATATCAAAAATTTATCGAATGAAATTTCAAAACACTACTTGTAAATGTTCAAATGTTTCAGATAAATCATGAAAGAGATCTACGCATGCAACACTATTAGTGAATAAACTCAACTTAGGTTAATGTTATATCATAACAAGAGACTATCTGAAAATGGTAGCTCTTTTTCACCACTTACTCCGGTCCATGAAGGATTGTGCGTCTTTCCATATGCCAAGTTGATAATGTTGTAAGGGATCCCACTAGGTGTATCCCATGCAGGCAGCAATCTGTCTGCAATCTCTCTAGCCTTATCAAGGAAAAGTTTATCTTCTGAGAGATCATATGCACTGAGAAGACCACCTACAACTCTGGAAATTTCAGAAAAACAATAAACACGATACATCAGAAAATCTGCAGTCAGAGGAGGAAAATAAAGTGCAAGCCCAGGTGGGCAAAATAATTAAAATCAACCATATAATAAACCTTATAATGCAACCTTATGGTTGTCTCAAAAACACTAGCATCATAATCCTTGTCAAAATCCAATGAGGTTGCAACCCACCTACCAAGAATAACATATAAATGTAACATGTAATGTTGTAGAATGAGGTTTGGGCAAAAAGAAAAAATAAAGATGTCAAGGGAAGAAAATGGGAAAATAAATGAATAATGAAAGTCATAGTAAGTGGGATAAACAAGAATACACAATACTTTAGTGCGCCCTAGGGTTAAGGACATCAAGATACAAGAATACAACAAAGTAAAAGAGAAGGAGAATAACAAATAATAGAGATAACTAAATATGAGGGATGGTACGAAATGAGGAATATTTTCCCTTTTTCTTTTGCAATATACAAGCAAGCATAAACAAAAGAAAAGGTCATCTAAGATAGTTTACACAGTGCAATGAAAATCTGTCAAAGCACTGTTGCAAAGATTAATTGGTTCACGTTGAAGGAGCAAAAGGACAAGAAGCTAAAATGACATACATAGAACAAAGGCCCTACATAGGACTTGGTTATATGGCCCTACATAGGACTTGATAGTTAACATATATATGCTCCTACATAGGGCCAAGTAGCCGAAGATTAATTTGGTCCACTGAGTATGCTACCAAAGAATATGAAAATCGAAACTTCAACTCACTCTCTAGCTTTTTGGAACTGCTGATGAAGCCCCATTATATACAACGTATCAAGAGAGTCTACTAGTGTTGCTCCAAGACCACCAAAGCTATTGACACCATTCTTTGATTGCGGCTGGTACATGCAAAACAGCTTTGGTGTTAGAAATTTGTACAAAAAGAATAACATCACCGAAAACAAGGAAAGTCAAATAATACTATCAAGTTTTTGGTTGTTACAAATATAACTGTCACTGAGCCCAGACAACTTTAACGCTCCTAGATTCTTTAGTAAGCACAGACACAGAAATGTAGTTTATCAGAATAGAGACATGAACACCTACACTAATTTTATTGAGCAAAATGTCAGATGGAGATCTGAAAGTTAGACAAAAGCTTGAAAACCTTGACAAAGTCACAACTTCAGCAAGCTATACCAATGATCAACTAAAGATACACCCACAGAATACTAAAACCTTGTAAATTGAATTCATCACAACGCACAAAAGGAACACGTGGGTAGAAAAAAGGCCATAATACAGTGTGAACTGCTATGTCTTTAAAGTAAAACTTAAATAGTGTAGATATAACATTTAAAAATGAAATAGATAATGGTAAACAGAAAGGATCGTTATACTTGAAGTTCATCTTGGCCCCATGCATACTTCTCATATGAACTCCACGCGTGAATCATAGCTTCTTTGACTTTTTCTCTTCTTTGAATGTCAATTGGGTCCAGGCCAACCTCTTTCTCACCATCCCTGTCCTTCAACGTATTCTTTTTAGTGGCATCACCTTGCACGTTTTGTGAGTCTTCAACCTGAGTGTACAATATACAATGACACATGACACATATCTACCTTTTAAAATGGATTAAAATATTGCTTCAGGGTATTCTGAGATATAAGTGTTCATATCCAGGCACAAATATATAATCAAATCAGACTGCAAACAACCATAGAGAACATAACTTGTTCAATTTCAAAGAACGGTTGAGGCGGAATAAGAAGAGCTTAAAGCTCTATTAATCTAAGTGTCATAATTGAAAACTTTTGGGATTGATAGCTATGGCAGCAACAGTACCGCCCCACCCCAAATAAATGAATGAAAAGATAGTGACTGAAGGCCAAATAAGAAGCTCAAGCTTGAACATAAACCAAGGCATAAGACGCTTACCAAACTTTTCCAATGGTTCAGTTGTTCATTTAACTTGGCCACTTCTTCCTGCAATTGATACATAACATCATTAGATGCGGAAAATAAAAAAACATAAAAAGTGAAACTCGGTTCAATTTCTAATGCAAAAAGTGAAACTCTTGCATCTGGGGAACCTAGTTACTCCTGAACGTAACATCACATGAGAAATTTATACATCACTTTTCCATTTCCGTATAACCCGGGCTGGGATTGTCCTTTAAATATAAAAGGCTTCTGCCATCCATAACATTTTATGATATATTCCACTAGACCAGATGCTCCTCCTCTCATAGTCATAGTTATAACAATCAAACCACCGTTTTCCACATGCATAATTTAACACTTTTTCCGAAATTCGAAATCTTTTCGAAACAAACAGGACATTGAAGGTAAACAAACACATTAAACATTTTATCATAGAATTTAACACTTCGTCCGAAATTCAAAATCTTTTCGAAACAAACAGGACATTGAAGGTAAACAAACACATTAAACATTTTGTCATAGCAGTTACTGAACTTCAAATTCCCCTCTAACGCGATCAAACCTTTTTTTCAGCCACAGGTAAAGACCCTAAAATGGAAACCGCTAATCCATACTTCAAATTTACATCCCCATTTTCCCAGACTTTCTCAGCAACCAAACAGAGCATACAACACTCAAAAATCCAAATCAAAGAAAGTAAAACAACCGAGAGGGAGACGAACCTGGTGCTCTTTGAGGAGAGTCTGGCGGTCCCAGACAACCAGAGTGACGCAAACGAATGATATGAAGAGCAAAGCCAGGCGTTGCGGCCGCTTCAAATAATACGCCGGGTTGCAGTACCTCAATCTGCTCGACGACGACGATCTGACCCTGGCCATGGCAGCAAACAAACACTGACCCTCCGATTCAGAGACACAGCATGGAGGTCGCAGCGAGACAAAGAAAACGTCTTTCTTCGATCTGGAACCAACGAAACGGCGTTCAAATTGTTTTGCAGGATCGAAACGCCGGAAATGAAAACGGGAGTGCGTGCAATTAAAGACGTTTCGAGCTGCGATGCGATCTCCCGTCAAATGGGATGCGCGTTTCGGTACGGGCGAGGACCTTGAAATTTCAGAGAGAGAAAAAGATATTATTGTGGGAAAGTGGAGACTCAAAGACGAAGAAAAGAATTTTGTTGTCTGTATTTAAGAAAATTAAAAATGAATGGTTTGTCTGTAAAAATGGCAAAGAATTTTGTAGGTATGTCTTGGTCAACATAAGTGATTCAAGTCTTTGATCCTTTTTTTTTATATTAATTATGGTAGATTCTAGCTTATATACGAAAATATTGACAAAACCAACATTTACATACACAAAAAAGTTTTTATTCCACGAGCCACTTAAATTTTTAATGAAAAATTTGCAGTGCTCGTTTGAAAATACTTTAAAAAACAAAATTTATGCTTCAAAGCATTTTCAGCCAGCATCAACACTTCTATTAAAAGCACATTAACTATTTTATAAAGGTGAAAAAACTTTTTGAAAGAAGTCCTTGAAGCGCTTCATGATACAACCACATATGTGCTTTGTTCAAAAAACACTTAAATGTTTTTTTTAACAAAGAATCACCGTAGCCAAACATAATAAAAAACGATTTTAGTGATATAAAAAAAAAACCCACTTTTCAAACAGGTTTGGAGCATCTCTAGTAATACTAACTAAATTTTTGTTATTGAAGCTGGCCAAATGACTCAAATGTTAATTTGGCTAGTCTAACAATACTAGCATGTTTCAATATTACGTTTTCGTAAACTTAATAACCCGATTTTTTTTTCTTCTCCTGAAGCGAGTGTATTTTTGCTCATCACTCTCAAGTGGTGGTAGTGTTCACCACTCTATTTATTATCATTACATGAGTTTAAATTTTGAGATTTGTATCTATCCACTAAACAAATCTCAAAATTTAAACTCAACCCACAAACAATGCAATTTTATAGTTTTAATGTTTTGCAATAATTTAACCGTCTCTTTCTTCTCCTTATTAAATTTAGCTAGTTATTTTTTTCATAAGTTTAAGGTAGTTAGTCATTTAACTAGCATTCATAAACCTTTTTTTTTATATACATTTTTTGTTAGAGTAAAAGAAATAGACTGTTAAAGATGCTCTTAAGCCATGAAGAGGACTAAAGAGCCAAAGAGCTAGAAAATGACTTAATTTCAACAAAACTGAACCCCAAAAAAGACTGAATTAAAAATTAATGAAGCTCACAAATTCAAAACATAGCCAAAAGAGTATCAAGCTAGCCAAATTTGGCCTAATAGCCAGCCGATTTGCTGGGCCCAACAACGACGTTTTAATCAAACCATCTTGGTCAAATCCTTATTTTCTTATCGACCACTCAATATTACGGTCTAGTAGTATTCATCTTCACTGGTAAGTGAGAGGTTTAGGATTGATTCTCGTCAAATATGAATTTGAACCACATTATTGCTAGCACATTGTGAGGTTTACCCCACTCCCCGACCCTCTTAGTTTAGATAATATCATTTGTTTAAAAAAATAAAAAATAAAAATCCTTCCCTCCCCACCTCATAAATCAAACCCTCTTTCCGCTATTTCCTCTCCTCTCTTTGTTTCCACAAAACCAAAACTGTCTCTCTGTATCGTATTGATTCATTAGAAATAGATTGGGGTGGTGGGGGTGGACCTTCTTCTGAGAACGCTCACACCAACAAAGGGGCATGGACAAAAGAGGAGGATCAACACCTAATTGTGAGAAAGGTCACGCCTTATTTCAATATGGTATAAGTAGTAACTTGATTAAGTCACTCATAAAGGAATGGGTGTAGTTTGCCAGCTCTTTCATAGTAGAGTCGTTATTCCCATGCGCGCTTGGCTTCATACTTAGGCCATGTTTGGCACACCGTATAAGGAATCGGACAGGACTAATAGTACGGACCCGGTTGTTTGGTGTCCTCTTGTACTAAATAGTCGCCGGATTAATTTATGCAGTCGGATAGGATAGTCGGGTATACACCTTCTTAATAAACCATTCCAAAAGGAGTGGATTATTAGTCCGGTTCCCTTTCCTTTGAGTGGCTGCAATACTGATGGTGCTCATGGCGATTGGCTGGCAGTGACCACCACCGGCGTCGACTAAGACGAACATCTTCTTCTTCGTTTCCCCTCCTTCTGTTCTTCCTCCTCCTTCCCACAAATCCCAAAATCCAATTCCTCCGCCGGCCACCATGAACCACCACCACCACCAGGTTCCATCCAACCACCCAGAACAAGACTCTTCTCTCCCTGCATCTTCTTCTGGCTACTGGATGTCCCTCCCTCTTCTCCACCGCTGCATCTCCGACCCCTACAAACAAAGCCCAGGATGTCAAATTTTTTTTTTCTTTCCCTCACTACCTTTTGAGTTTCGGCTTAAACAAAGCCCAGCTGTGGAGATTGGCAGTAGGGCTTTTCTTTTGCATGATTTCAGTTTTTTTTAATGTCTGGGCAGTAGAGATTGGCAGTGGAGATTGGTGCTGAATCAATGTTTGGGGAAAAAGAGATGATTTCAATTTTTTATTTTATTTTATTTTAAGTTTAATTTTATTTTAAGTATGATTCCTCCTATTTGGTATAATACTAAACACAGTATAAATAATACGGTCATTAATCCGATACTGCACCAAACGCCCGATTAATTTAGTCAGTACTATCTGGTGGCTATTTATCCTATCCGACAGAAATAGTCAGTACAGTCCGAGCTGCCAAACGAGGCCTTAGTTTGAGTGAGGATCTTTGACTTGAAACTTGATAACCTTTGTCACCCGTTGGTTCCCCAAGCCTTATTATGTCTTTCTTTCTTATTGGGGGGCTTGCGGTTCATTACACCGAAGGCTTTAACAAGAAATAGAAATTAATCGTTCAATGTCTGCATGTTCTCTCTTTTTCAATTTTCGAAGAAGAATCGGTCATTCAATCTTGTAAACTAATCGAGACCACAATATTAACTAACAAATTTAAAAAATAAAATTGAAATTAATAAATTATTGAGAGGGCTATGTTTAGCCATTCGGTTGGAAATAATATATGAATAGGTCATCACATTATTCATTAAAAAATAATTTCTTGCATGGTCAAAATTCTAAATGGAGGTTATATACATTCAACACCTTATCTTCTGTCATTTTTCCTCCACTTTGACTGGTTGGCTGTTGCATATGGGAAAATTTTAATTCTTTTTTTATAACACGATAGTATTAGTGGTTAAATGTTAGATTATTAGAGAGTCGATGAATTTCAAACCCAATGTAAAAGCACAACTCTTTTCCACCCAATGGTAAAGAACCACTTGCGGAAAATTTTAATTTTAATTATGATTTAATTTTTAACTTTTTAACTTTTTAACTTTTTTGGGGCGGAATTGGTTAACGTTTCTCGACGAGCAAAAGCATCTCTTTGGCTCACTGTCACACCATCTTCAACCTCTCTCTGCGTCTTTGATTCTTCACTATTTTCTCCAAACCCAGAAAACCCTAAACCTTTCCCAACCTCAAAACCCTAAAACAATCGAAATGCAGTAGCTTTCCGAGAATCCATGAACATTTCCATGCAGATGAGATGAGAACGTCCTCCTACACTCTCGTCTCCCGCCTTCGCCTCACCCATCGCTTCAGTCCTCGCTGCTCCTCCCAATTTCTGCTCTTTCACTACTCAGACACTAAGAACGACGATCGCAGCGTCCCCCAAAACGCTCCGTTTAGCTCCTCCACTCACACTCTGCTGCGCGGCCTGGTTTCCTCGGCTGCTTGCTCGAAACGGGTCGTCTTGCCGGACTTGGTTTCTTCGGATAGTGTTGCTCTTTGTCAACAGCAGCAGCAGCACTTGCTCCATCGCAGTAGGTTCCTTTTTGGATTTTGGAATTCATGAAATTTTATTTGGAAAGTGATGAATTTGTCAATTTTAGCTGAAGATTTTGTGCATTTGGGTAATTGGGTATGTTTTTATTTTCAGGCTTCTTTACTAGAGCTAAGCAGGTGAAGATCGAATTCAATGACCAGCACAGGTACTGAGCCCGGAAATGTCTGCAATTTTTTTATTTTGTAAATTTTTATTGTTTGTTTCTTTAATTTCTTGGAATTATATTGAACTCTTATGTTTTCCATTAAATCTATATGCTAGTCAAAGGGCAGTCACAACTGCATTGTGGTGCAACTTCCTTGTATTTTCTCTCAAGTTTGGTGTCTGGTTATCGACCTCTAGCCATGTTATGTTTGCTGAAGTCGTGCACTCGGTTGCGGATTTTGCAAATCAGGTATTCTAAGTCAATTTTGTTGTGATTTTGCATTTCACGATTGAATCGATTCATTGATGCAGAGAAACTAATCCATATTGACATTGTAGGCACTTCTTGCTTATGGTTTGAGCAGCTCAAGGCGTGCACCGGATGCTCTCCACCCGTGAGTCTTTCTATACCGTGATCAACTTTTCGCATCGTTCATCTTCATTAGATTTCATTGTTTCATTTGTCTTTTTATCAACACAAGTTTTGCATTATGTAACAGTCTTAAGAAAGGTTTCCAAAGGAAGAAATCTATCCCTAGAATAAGACTTAGCCATTAGTTAGACTGGTTTAAGGACTTTTATGATCTAGAATACTCACTCCATTGGAATTGGATGTTGCAAGTGCATAATATAGAGGTCAAGAGCTGTGATTAGAAATTAACTACATGCATATATATTATTTTCTGCTCGCACTAAAAATTAGTTTTAATTGTCATGCTATGTCTTTGATTCTGGCAGTTATGGATACTCCAAGGAAAGATTTGTCTGGTCTTTGATATCTGCTGTTGGTATCTTTTGTCTTGGTTCGGGTGCGACTATCGTTCATGGAGTTCAAAACTTGTGGACTTCACAGGTTATTACTAATTGAGTTTTTACTTGGCAAACTTTTGTTACTGAAACCTATTTGTACTTTTTTTTCTTCTAATGTCTTACGTTTAATTTCTTAGCTTATCTGATGTGTTTGTAAATTCTATTGCGGTTTGCTCAGCCTCCTCCAAATATTCAGTATGCAGCTCTTGTGATTGGTGGCTCATTTATAATAGAAGGTACAACTCAATGCATATGATTATATTATTTCCTTTTCACGTTCCCCCTTTTAACCTTTGCATCCATTCCTTAGGTGCTTCTCTTCTTGTTGCCATACAAGCTGTCAAGAAAGGTGCAGCTGCTGAGGGCATGAAATTGAGAGACTTTATATGGCGCGGACACGATCCCACATCTGTTGCAGTCATGACAGAGGTAATACACTGGGTTGTTGTTTCTTTATTCTCATTTGGTTGTTGGAAATTTTTTGTTTCTGTTATTGCAAAGAAAGAAATGATTAGGTATAGAAATGGGGACAAATGAAAGTTTCAGTAACACCAATTAGTATATTCGAGTCTACTTAATTGCAAGAAACTATCTCAAGCAGTCAAACCCAACATGTAATGTTGTTGAAACCCTTCATTAACGTAGCATAAGCCTAGAGTTGATTGAGAAATGATGAAGCCACACATATATTTCGTAGTTTCATTCTCTACATGTTAGCAGTTGTCAAGTTACTTTTCAGTAGGTGATTGAATACAATTATTCTGGTATGGAACAAGCTATTATCCCTTTGTAAAATATCTTATATATGCAGGATGGCGCAGCTGTAACTGGTCTTGCTATTGCTGCGGCGTCACTGGTTGCAGTGAATAGAACAGGAAATGCAATTTATGATCCCATAGGATCGATTGTAGTTGGCAACCTACTTGGAATGGTACGTGATGCTTCTTTCCATAAAAAAATTATGCAGAAACTGTAATAGAATACCACATTGCTGTCTAAAAAATGAAGTGAATATCTGCAATACAATGCTGATTTTGAAGTTGTCTGATTACCAAATGCTGGGTATTCAGAAAAAAAGGAAAAAAAAAAGAAACCTAAGTAACACAACACATTGTGACTCAGACCCACAGTGAAACTGTGATTATACAACTGAGTTGAATCTACCATGCAGGTGGCTATTTTTCTGATCCAAAGGAATCGACATGCTTTGATTGGCAGGGCAATGGATGACCATGATATGGAGAAGGTTCTCCAGTTTCTGAAAAATGACCCGGTATAATTATGCTAAATGATTTTGGTAATTGATATACCTTCATGCTTTTAAGGTTATTTAATATAACTGATTTTGTTATAGGTTGTGGATTCTCTATATGATTGCAAAAGTGAGGTGATTGGTCCTGGATTCTTCAGATTTAAGGCTGAAATAGGTGACTTTTCTTTCATCTTGTCTTCTTTATTTTCTTTATTCATTTTGGGTTAGGTTATCAGTTAAACACGTTTTCTAACAAACCACTGTTGTTCTGGTATTCATAGTTTTGGCTGAATTTGTAAATAAAGTGTATCATGATCTTTATTGTTAGCAACGTATTGAAACTATCAACATGCAGACGTTTGCAGCGTTTTAACTTAACGATGACATATTTCATTTGTAATTTGATTACCACTAAAACTGAAATTTATTACTTCAACTATATGTTCTTCCTCCATACTTCACATTATTTTACATTTGGCATTGTTGGGATATCAGTGTGATATAATGGTCGCTATCTGCATGGTACAGATTTCAATGGAGTGGTGGTAGTTCAAAATTATCTCTCTAGGACTGGGCGTGAAGAATGGGAAAGACAGGTTAACCATTTCTATATTTTTTGAAACTTTCTTCGACCTGGAGTTTCATTCTAAATGTTTTACTCATATTATTGGCGTATGAGCTGATTTCTGCATGTTACGTGGATGCGATGCAGTTTCGTGAAGCTGCAAAGGAGAAGGATGATACTGCATTGCTTAAAATGATGTCAAACTATGGTATGTGTTCAAGTGTATATTTTTATGTACTTTTTTAAATCGTTTTGATGACCGAGTTGAACGTGCAATACATTATGAACTTCATCTCCCATTGCAGGTGAAGAGGTAGTGACAGCGTTAGGAAGTGAAGTTGATAGATTGGAAAAGGAGATCCAAGCACTTGTTCCTGGTATACGGCATGTTGATATCGAGGCACACAATCCAATAGAACTATCCCCATGATTCACAAGTTTATATTTCTGTGGTAACGTTTGATCAACTCTTTTCAGAAAATCTGTTGTGCCACCATTCATTTTATGACATGAACGGCTTCTTGCTTCGTTTAGGCAGGATGTAGAAACATGTGTACGAACTGCCAATACTTATGTTAGAGATACCACATGTAAATTTTCTTGTGTGCGCGATTGGCAGTTCACGGAACTTCAGCCACATAAAAAAATTTACCGACAGTTTTTAATCGGTTATGCAAAATTGTATAGAAATCCACACAAAACCTATTTTCATGGAACTTTAGCCACAGCACAAGCTTCTTTAAATTCATTCTGGACATTGTACAGACCTTCAAACCGACAGTTCATTGATTAGTGTCTGAAAAACTGCTCGAAATACAGCGGTATGGGTTGACTTTGAGGCGTGATTTGCCACTTTGGGTGGCGGCGTGGGTTGGGTATGGTCTGGGATTTGAGCCGGGTTGGAGACGAGCACCGGCATTGGTGGCTGGACGGCTGCTCTCGCAGTCTTTAGGTGAAGGCGCACTTAATGTAATGATGAAGCACATAGGCATTTAGGCAAGGGCTGCATAAGTTAGTATCCTGTTGGCGGTTCACATGTGAAAAATTAGGCCTCAATGTCTACGCCCATACACCTTGAATCTTCTTCCAAAGAGGTTGCTTAGCAATTGCCACTTATACATCATTGCGGACTACTAGTATTCATCTTTATTCTCAATCTCAGCATACTTTCTTGGATGGATTGATGACAAATTTAATGTATAGTTCATTGTGCGGTTTAGCGTAAATTCCTCTTCCCAAAATCATTGTACCAAAATGAGGAAATAAAAGGTAAATTACATTTTACCATTTTAATTTTGAATCACATAACAAATTCATACCTCATCTTTTAAACATTGCAATGTCATACATAAATCTATGAATTTATTGTAACGTTAGACTTCCGTTAATTTTTCTGTCAATTTCAATAGTAAATGATGATGTGGCAGCGCATTGAGCCAACTTACTTTTAAAAAAAACAATAGAATCTGGAAAAAATGAAAAATAAAAAATGAAATCTTAAAAATAAAAAATTAAGAAATTAAGGATTTTTTTGCATCCTTCGTCCCTAATCGTCCACAGGGGTTCAAGGCAATCGGGTCTGGTACGATGTGGGGGCAACATCAATGGATTTGGTGCTTTCTGGGTTTGGGTTCGTGCGGTGGTCAAGGCGGCAACAGTTCGAAACCATGAGATCTCGATTCAGGATACAGCAGCAGTGGTTAGGTCAGGCAAACGGTGCAGATCAGATTCGGGTGCAAAACAGTGGTGCTAGCGGTTCTTGAGAAGCAGCGGGTTATCGGTTCTGATCAGGCGAACCTAGTGGCAGCGATGTGGGTTCTGAGAACGAGTTGATTCAGGCGGCGAAGACGGCTCTAGCGCGACGCAGCTACAGACCCTCAGCTTCAGCCCTCGTCCGTCACCTAATTTTCCCGATTATTTTTGCATTCAATTTCACAAATCCAATATACTGAATAAACTCATGAGGGAAGATGGAGTTGTCGAAGAAAAGTTGAGTGAGGTTAGGGAGCGGAAGAGGACGGTGGGGAAAGGGCTGGCAAGGTTGGCGCTGGGAAAAAGAGGGAGCGAATGATTGGGGACGACGGCGGCCAAAAAGAAATCCTTAATTTTTTTTTTTTTTTTTTGGGTTTGAACCCACACAGATATGCAAAGGTTTTACACATTTGTAGTTAGTTCTTTCAAATTTTAATTTTTTTTTTCAATTTTTTTCTAAATTTTATTTTATTATTTAAACGGAAGTGGGCCCACGCGCTACCACGTCATCATTTAACCGCTAAATTAACAGATAATTTATCGGAAGTCTAATTTTCTCCAATTCATTCGCCTTGCCAAAATCAAAATAATTGTGTCAAAAAATAAAAATAAGTGCGTGATAACACTACCCTAATAAATAAATCGTTTCTTGACAATATTAAGCATAAATAAATCGTTTCTCCAAACGAGATGTCAAAATGTCCAAATGAGCAATAACAATAACAAAAGACAGCATTAATGTTTTCTAACCGAAAAGCCAAATCTGATGTGGCATGACATGGAATGACATCTCTTCCCCTTGCTGCCAAATTTGACAGCACCTTCAAATTTTTTAATTATGTATTAAATGTTTTTTATTAATTTTTTATTGGTTTAAAGCATTATCCTTTTGTTTCTTTTCATTCTCAATGCAAAGAAAATACATATGAATTTTTATTTTATGTTTAAAATTTAGCATATCGGTTGAAAAGTAAAACTTTAAAAGATGTTAAAGTACCACGTAAGCCTTCAGACTTAAATTTTAGATTTAAAATTTGATCTCTCTTTTAGAAATGGCCTAAAATCAATTTTTAGTGTTTTCTGGAGAAACACTTTCATTTTCTTTTTTTCAAAAGGACTTAATCTCCGGTAAAAGTGCTTCCTAGAGACGCAATCTCAAATGAACTCCATACCCATTGATTGACAGTTCATATGCTTTGTATAATGACCATTGATTTTCTTTCCACTAATTCCTAGTCGGTATTTGGTAGTGACACTTTATGAGTGGATGACATTTTCATTGACATTTCAAATTAGAAAGAAGAAAAAAGGAACCGCGTGAACCTCGGGCTAAGTTTGGTGGCCTTGGACCGAGTCAATCTTTCACACTTCGTGGAACTTTCTGCATCCTTCCTGGAAGATAACGTATTAATTTACTTACCCCCTAATACCTGTTCCTAGCAACACAAACAACCAAACAAAGCAGAAAACGAGCAGCAGTTTCCCAGAAAAATATAAACTTTGCAGAACGTTGACAGATATGCATGCATAATATAAAGAGAGGGAAGGCAGACAGAGAGACTGGTATAGATTTAGAGAATGAGTGTGTTATCAGTGTTCGATCTGCGAGAAAAGGTGGTAGGTAGGAAAGGAGCAGCAGCAGCTTGCCCCTACTGCGGAGGGCCAGTTATGGGATGGGACTTCGACGCTCACTTGCTCTTTTGTTTCATCCCCATTTCCCACAAAACCAAGAGGAAGTTCTACTGCACCATTTGTTCCAGTCGCCTTGTTCCTGCTGTCTCTTGATCCCTCAACGGAAGGGGACTGATATACATAAATTCATATGTGTGTGTGTGTGTGTGTGTTTGTGTGTGTCATTTTGTAAATGTGCGGATTTTGATTGTTGTTTTATTGTGTTTTGGAGAAGAAGAAAGACGAGAGTTGAACTCTGATCACGAGTAAGCACGCGATAAGTGCACGTGCTTCCCCTTAATTAGTTTGCATCAACAATATTGATTATGTAACCACTCTAAATATATGGCTCAATCCTGTGGAAGGAGGGCCTTTTGCTGGAAAGCATGATAAATAATGGTTTATTGTAACACTACAAAGATATATCGATCACAAGTTTTCAACTTTACATTATGGTTTGAACAAAACATGAACCTCACGGAGTTATATAAGATTGTCTAATTATGACAATTCTCACACTGCGTCGGATGGAAACAAAATACAAAAAGTCTCATCCTTAGAGATGATCAACTAAACTTTCAAATCGAGATTATAAATTTAGTTCAAGTGTTAAAAAAAGGTAGCATAAGCGGTCAATATCGTGAGCAAAGCTGATTTTGTCACATTCACCTGGTCATATACGCCCTGCCGGACCAAAAACTTGCAGACAATCTCATTTCATTTTCTACGTCCATATAGTCACCCACCCTAATTGGAGCCTCCTCCACGCCGAAGCCGTTGATGGAGGATGAGTTCGAGTCAGCAGAAAAATGGGTTAAGAAGTTTTGGTCAAGAGTTCGATTCTCTTCCTGAATCTCGTATAACATAACAGAGAAAAATAGATGGTACTAGGTGATGTGTGAGTGGGGCAAAAGAACAGGGAATTAGGTTTAAGGGTTTAGAAAGGACCAAGTTTGAGAATAAATATGGGCCAAAAAAGGACCACAATTTATAATTAAAAAAGGACCACAAGATTTGCCTAATTCCGAAGACAATTTACCAACTCAAAGTCAATCTCTTAGACTACCAAGGAAACGATATTCTCAACCCATATATACACGTACCCTCCTCACATCCGACCTAAAACCTCAAAGCCTTCGATTGGATTAGAATGGAAAGATTTTCAAAGTTGACGGTAAATTGAATGCATAAGAGAATGATTTTTTATTTGAGGGAAATTGTATACGAAGAAAAATCTCCCTTCTAATCCCTACCGGGACAACTGGAATAAGTTTTCTTGAAACATCGATCTCCTACCTCCAAGTTGCATGTGGTTCAATATCCTAGTGGATATGGTGTTGGGCTTCCACCTATGCATCCCGTGTTCAAAACCCCATTCCTTAAATTAGTGTAATAGTTTTGAACTTTCTCCCTCTCTTTAATACTAAATTTTTTAATAAAAGAAAAAAAGAAAAAAAACTTCTATCTTCAAGTTGGTAGCAATTTTGTTATTTCTTCCTTACACGTACCTTAAAAATGAGGTCTTATCCATTCAAATTCAATCCCTTATGCCAATGAGGGCCATGGTCTTATTCATCATGTTTTTTTTTGTAGATGATGTCCTCAACATCAGCTGTAACTTTCACACGAAGATGAGAGTTCCTCCAAAGCCAAAACTTGCTCGGAAGTTGCGGGCCAACGTTTGCTTGGAGAATATTTGTTCCCAATTTCTAACCAATTAAGCAGCAGACGAATAGAACATATACGAGCACATGCTTCACAAACACTACATTCATCAAATTCACAACGCTAACTCTCCGCGGTGATTCACTTTTCTTAACAACATCTAGGCAACTGAAAATGAACCGCGCAGCCTTCTCTTTAACGCATCTCCACTAGTCATCCAATTGCAAGAGTAATTGGGTCGAGTTGCCTTTCACCTACCCCACAAAATGGGAGGCAGTTGGGTTGAAGGCAACTGTCATTTTAAAATTGTAAGGGCTTCCCACTAAAGCCCCGCCCTCCCCCTCCCCTCCCGAAGGGGGTGAGGGGAAGTCCCTGCCTGATGCCCATAGTTAATCCAACATGTAGCTCTTCATGAGCCTTTGATTTCAAAAAATTGTTCAACTCAACATCTAGGATTAATCCTACTCGAAACAAATAAAGAAACTTACAATGTTCACACTTTAAAAATCTTACAAAGTTCAACGCACTTGCAAATTAAACATTTAAAACTACCAAAAATCTACTGCGATAAAGAGATATGAAGATAAGACGAAGAAAACAATAAAAAAACAATTAAAAATATATGTTTGTAAATAATAATTGTTATTGCCCTTCCTTCTTCCAAACTAGTGAACTTGAACATTGGCAATTACTGTTTAGAGTGCTCTCCAATTGCCATCGCCCTCCACCGACTGGTGCAGATGCTCGTACTACTCAAGCTGGATTCCTTTCCTACTTTGTTTTGAGAGCAATCTTTTCTCGGTGGAGATGCTCTTACTACTCAAGAATACTCCATTCCTTTCCTACTTTGTTTTGAGGACAATCTTTTCATCTAATTCATGTTCATTGTTTTACTTAATCACGAAAGGAAATGAAAAAGGAGGGCAACAAAACAAATGAAACTCTAGCCAAATTTAGAACCTTGGCAAAAGTAAACAAGCAGGCCGCATCGAAAGCAAAATATTTATATAAGAGGCAACAAAACTTTCTAGCATTCAAGTCTTCAAAATGTGAATCAAATATTCCGACACCAAAACAAGTCATGAACCTTGAAGCGAAAACTGTGTTCAACTTAAACAAAGGAGTAAGTATCAGATCCCCTCTAGTTGACAGAAAGAACTCGAATGACTGGAAAAATGAAATACTGCATAAACCTAATTCATTCTCCTAATAAGCTCGTTGATGTAGTTCTCACGGTTTCCGGCATCTCCACCTTCAACGTAGTGGTTCCTCTTCTTCTTAAGACCGCCCAGTGGTGCCTTAAGCTTGAATGGCCACAGAAAGTTATTGGCCTCCTTGAAATGAGGACCAACTGTCAAGATCTCGTGAATAAGATCTTCCGTGCAGATGATGCCATATTTGCCAAGAGCCTGTGACAATAGCAGATGTTAGAAAGATGCAGCAATTAATGAAACCAATTAGATACGCATTAGCAGCGAGGTACGCACCTCCTCAACAATGGCATTGTCAGTCAAGGCAATCCTCTGCTTGTTCAGCTTACCATAGCCTCTCTTGTATATCAATTCCTTAACGCTCTTCAAGTTGGGGTACCTGAAATCATGCAACTCGTATTAAATCATACATTTCCAGACTTTTATAGCTAAGACAAAGGAAATGAGAATGTGAAAGATGTTCACACACCCGTAAGTAACATATGGTTCAACCCTGTGAAGCATATTGAGGGTGGCCTTGTTAACTTTCAGGAAGACTCCATTGAAGATCTGTTTTAGAAGATAAAACAAAATTAAACTTTTAACATACAACTGAAAATATGTGGGCACCAATTAACACACTTCATAACTTTAACAATGGATTAAGGCAAGCGGATATATACAGGATTATAGGAGAGCTATAAACTCTCTATGATCAAGACTCAACTGTGTTTAAAGATATCATCAGCTATCTAATGGAAGAACAAACAGATAGATTGAAATGCCTTCTCACTTGATGCAGCGAAACCATCAGACAACCGTTAAAAATACCAAAAGAGAGAAGCTAACAGAATCCTAATAGAAAGGTTAACATTTGTATCACTAGGTTAACGGGCTAGGGGTGCTACCTGTCTCAGCCTCAAGAGTTGCAAGATCTTCTTGGTCTTTGGGTCAATGGCGTTGATACTGAAAATTAAATAGATTAAAGTATAAGATACAGAGAACATGTCATTGGACTTCATTTCCAATTAAGCTGAACGCTGAGAACATACCCACGGATACGAATAATGAACAAGAGCTTAGCCTCTGGGTCAACATAAAATCCACCTTTCAACTTAGCCTCACGCTTCAACTGGATCAACTCTTTCTCCTAAACATGGGAAACAAACCAATTTCAACAACAAATAATCAGACCAATATGCAGAAACGCAACAGACAAATAAAATGAACATTATGAAAAGTGACAATATCTACCTGCTGCTCATACTCCTTAGAATACTGCTTTGCTCTGTTGTAAATGAGCTTCCGGTTCTCAGCCTTCTTCTTGTTGGCAGCTACACGCTCCTGTTCCTTAGCCAAGGCCCACTCCTCTTCCCTCTTTCTCTTTTTCAACACGGACTCTGGAACCACTACCTTGACTTCTTCACCCATCTCTATAACATCACAAAGCGAAGAACATTTAGAGGGCAAGTACATTCAATAAACACCAAACTTAACATATACATGAAAATAGTAGCTTAAGTACTATCTTCTCAATAAATTATTTGCATCACACATGAAGACAAAGGCGCATTCAGACATGAGATCTACAAAAGACAACAAATTAGGAGTTCTACTTCACTTCAATAGAGCAATTGTAACTTAAATAAATAAAGTTACCTAAATTCAGAGCACGTGCTAAGTAAAAACTATACAACGACAGATTTAAGACTTGTAAAGGACATAAAAAACACCAGGAACACCTAAAAAGCACAATAGAAAGAAATTAATATAACCGATTCCAAACCTCTAAAATCGATACAGTAAAACCAATTTTCCCATATTTCATCCACAACACTGAATACATTCAGAAAACATAAACATACAAGACTGGAAAACCCAATTCAAATTGGAACAACTTTTACAAGTAACAGTAAAAAAATCAAGCTGAAACCCAAAGTAACGAAAACATGTACACAACAATCAAAACATTCATATTAAGAAAACAATTACAGAAAAATCAACTCATTTGTTCAATAGTTAAGCTAAATATCAGCTACCCAACACAGAACAAAAGCGTTCTTCGTCCAAAAGTGATACATTTCCCAGCAACCAAACAGAGTTAGTCAAACCAAAAATGCTATCCCAGTGCTCCATTTTCTCAGGAAACAAACAGAAACACAACCCAGCAATCAAATAAACGTATCCCAAACGCATAAACCAATCCAAATTACGAAAACACACAATCAAACAGCTCGTTCGATGCTCAAAATTTACAGATCAAATCACATGAAACGGAAATGCGTACGCAACTGTAGCAGGATTGGGATCTGAGAGATGACTCACCGAGTTGTAGCCGCTGTGTCTTGGGTGACGATGAACTAGGGTTAGGGGTTTCTCGGCGGGCTACTAAGAGGAAGATGGTGGGAGTGAAAGTTAGGGTTTTATAGCACTTATATGGGTGCTTTGGGATGGCATGGCGGACGGTCCTGATTGGCCTATGAAGTTGGAAACATCTTCACCGTTGATTTAAGGGTTAAGTAAGCTGAGTTGGGCTAAGTTTAGTCCAATACTTAGGGCCTAAGATGAATTGGGCTTGAGTCGTTTAGGAAGGCGGATATATATTGGGCTTCAGTCATTTAGGATGGAGGAGGATATATATTAGTTTCGTTAAGAATGTTGGCCCAAATTTAATTGCAATTGGGGACTTCTATAATTGTATTCATAGTTTCAGGATTGGCTATGATACGTTGAAGTACTCAATTAATCACTCATTAACGGTCAGATATGATCATTGGAAGTCATTATAATATATATGACCGTTGTCCCGTAATTGTACCAAGTAAATGGATGTATAGTAGACAAGTTTCATAGTTTCTTTTCTTTGTTAAATTATTTTTTAAATCTGCAACACATCCTACTATTTGGTGGTATTTTTCCTCACTTGTAAATTTTTTTTTTTTTTTTGAAAAAACGATATTATTTACTCAAAGGGGAGGGGGTGGGCTAAGCTTCACAATGGGCTAGCAATTGTGGTTCAAATTCGCCTTTGACGAGAATCGAAACCTTACTTGTAAATTGAACCCAATACTTGAAGATGTAATTGCTTTTAAAGGTTCGTAATTTTTAGAGCTGATTCGGTAGGTTGACTTGGATATTATTGGACTGGACTTAAGTATTGTGCAGTGAATAGTGGATCGGCCATGAGACTTTTTTTAGTGCATATCAAAATTGCAAATTTAAATTACACATTTGAATAAAGATTTAACAGCTCTTATTCAGATGTATAACTTAAATAGTTAAATGTGCACTTTTGATGTGCAGTAGAGAAAATTCAAATGGGCCATGAACATTGAGCATTGAGTTTTGTCAATTGTAACCCATGTCTCAGCTTGAATAAAAGACTCCATGGAAATGCATTCAGGCCCATGAAACATAGATCAGGACTTTTGTTAAATATAACCGTTACAAAGATCGATAGCAAAATTTAACCTTTAATTTTTTCAAACTATTTAGTCATTTGTACCATAAAAAAATTAGAAAAAAAAAAAAAAAAAAAAAAAAACTTTTGCGATTGTGCTTTATGGTCAGTATTTGAGTCGTTTGACAAATGCAAAAGACTAGACGTTGTTTACCAAAAAAAAAAGGCTAAGACTTTGTTTACCATAAAAAATAAAATAAAAAGACTGACTTCCTTTTTTTTTTTAGGCATAGAAGGGGACCAAGACTAATTAACATAGAAACTTTTGGTTTTGGGGTTTTTTTTTTCAATGCAGAAAACATGCAAGTGGAAGGAAGTTATTATACAAGTAGAAGGAAGGGTTTTTCTTAAGTGTTCCTCCATTTGTTTAACAATACATGACATATGTGTTCGTGTTTTAAACACACTGAAAAATCTATCGACAAAACCAAATGCATCTTATGTGTGGTATAAATATATTTTTTTCAACTCACTATGTTTTGAATTCAAACTTTTTCTCCTTTTAATTCAAATTGGAGTGAAGATATCTGACACACCCCGACCCGAGAATCAGGGCGTGCTGGCCGTCACAACGTGACGTAACCATTACGCAATGCGGAAGCAATAGGATAAAGAGTATGAATAACTAAAAACCGACTACTAGCAGTACACTCCTAATGACATGCTAGAGAGAGAGTTTAAAGTATGAAATACACATAATCAGAGCATAAGGTTCAAATGCAGTCAAGTAGGACAATTACTAAGTTACCACACCCGAAGGTGAATCCTACATGAGTGAAGTCCGTCAGAACAGCCGTGGGAATCCTCGAGAGCCACCAAACACTCCTAACTACAACCTGGAGGGGCGCAAAACAAGGTGAGTGGGTCAGTAAAACAAAGCTTTCAAAATCTTTCCTTTAAAAACATATATATTCCCTCGCTAGAAAAACCTGTATACTTTCCCAGAAAAATAGAATATATAAATATATATAGCTTCGGAAATCTCAAACACCCTTATTCATCATTTTCAGAGAATATATGCCATGCCATAAGCCAAAAACATAATATGGATGCATCAACAATAATCAGGTGAAATAATAAATCAACCGGAGACCCTGCAGTGGTCCTGTACGGCTGATTCTAGAGCTCATTATCCAATCCAGCCGGAGTCACCAACTGTGACCTGTACGGCCCTGCCGGAGTCGCCAACTGCGACCTGTACGGCACTACGCTGCACATGAGTCGGAACTACCTATAGTAGTCTGTACGACTTGGATGGTGTAATAATACGCTCTAGTGCTTCTCTCATCAATCATCTGTGCACATAATCTAGGGTCACCTACTAGTCGGAACCGTCTCTAATGGTCTGTACGACTAGCATGTCGGAACCACCTCCAGTGGTCTGTACGACTAGCATCTACTTGGATCCAAGGTGAGCGTGTGATGCGGTGAATAACATAAGCACTAACACCAGGGGTGCAGGTTATGAGCTACCAACATAAATCTCATCCAACAATTCAATACACCAAATGTAACTCACCTGATACTCACCTGTGCGTCCGCAGCACCAATTCAAATATATGCATCATATAATATCCATTCACATATTTCATGTAATTTCTATGTATGGCACTTCAATCACATGATTCATATAAATCTATGCATGGCATTTCAAAACATACTTTCATTTTAATTCAATTTCTGGGAAAAATCATTAAGTATATAGGCGTATAATGAAAACAAAACTGCCCACTCACTGGTATGTCGCAGGGTCGTAACCCCCGTGACGCCTCTGACTGCGCTCGTCCTCGGGGTAGATCTCACCTATATGCGAAACAACTATAAAAACGTTATTTTAAGCACATAACCAACAATTCGCAATAACTTCTCATAAAATGCTCAATTTTGGCATATGAATATACCAACGCGATCTACACAACCTCACGAACATCGTGATATTTTTAAATAAATTTTTCTAGGGCCCACGCGCCCTCACGCGCCGGGGAGGCCACGGCCTCACGCGCCCCCCACGCGCATCATCTTCAACCTCCCGACGCCGGAACAGTGCCACCGGCGCCGGATTCTGGGCAACCCTGCAACTGCCCTTTTCTCACTCGTTTTTGCACCATTTTTCATAAAATTTTCACCAAAATGTCACAAATCATGAGAGGAAGAAGGCTATACCTCTTTGGAGCCTCAAAACCTTCCAAATCGCGTCGGGAAAATTTCACCAAAACCGGCCACCTTCGAACCTTATGATCCCGACGTCCCAAACCTTCAAACGAAGCACTCCGAGCTTCGTGGGAACCTCCTTAAGCTCGTGGTAAGCTTGGATTGTCCTAAAATGCAACCATTTAAAAGTTGGTGAATAGTGACAATCACGGACCTTGTGATTTCAGCGTGAAAACGTATGAACCCTTACCTGAAATGGGTACCAATGGGTTCGTATGGTCTCTAGGAGTATGATGGTGGTCTCAACCACGTCGATCCGTGAAGGTTTGATAATCTTTGGGGTTGTCCGTACAATTCGAATGAGAAGGAAGAGAGAGACTGTGAGTATGCGGGAGAGAGAGAGAGAGAGTGAAAAAAATGAGGGTGTGCGTGTGTGGTCAACAAACACCCCAACCACATAAAATAATTCCAAATTAATTTCCAACAATTTTTTTTCCAAAACAAACTTAGGGTAGGACAATAAAACCCAATGAAATGTCACATACCGTAGTAGATTCAAGGGCAATCCCGTCATTTCACATCCTCGATTAATTAATTCCGGGACGGGCTGTGACAATATCGCTTGAAATAAATAAATAAATTTCTTTCCAAACGCTCTGTGTGTGAGTTACTCAGTCTAACCTTTGGACGGTGCATTCGAATACATACATAAATTTATGGAATGCATGCCTCTTGCATGCGTGAGAGGCAGAGCTGCATGCAGACGGCAGAGCTATCACGATCAAGGTATGAGTAAATTAGGCACCGGCCTAATGGATTTGACAAAAATATCAAACAGTAGTAGTTGAGCTCAAGTGTGGACTACTGTGCTAACTACCAGAGAAAGATATACAGCGTGATGCATACCGCTGTTCATGCATATGCATGCATTTGCAAATTCTTCTTCGTTTTTACCAAATAACATGCATATCAGCTGATAAAAATTGCTTCTTATTTTCTATAAAATATATAATATATTTTCTGTCGGTCCAATTACAATGATATATACCACTCATTGGTATGAATTTTATGCAAGAATTAACTATTGTAAAGATCCATTAGATACTATAAAAGACAAACTACAAACTATTTATATAAGTTATTAATAAAGAATTTTACCCATCCTTTATGTAATATACTCCAATATTGAACCAATTATACTGACCTTTGATGTAAGTGAGAGGTCTTAGGTTCGATTCTCGCCAAAGACGAATTTGAACCACATTATTTCTAACTCATTATGAGGCTAAGCCCACCCCTTCCCCTTCTTGTAGATAATATCGATTGTTAAAAAAAAAATAGATTAGCCCCAAAAACAAGTCCGGATAACTAAGAATTTCTCCTTTTTTTTCTCCAAAATCCTCTCACATATATAGTGAGCTACATTAATGGTCGAACAGTATTGGGTACTACTAGCTAACCAGTCGATATTCAAGTATTGCCCTATCTATCTTAATTAACATCAGCTCAGTTTTTTCTCTCTTAAGATTCTTAACCTAGTACACTAGCTTAATAGCCCAAGTGTACCACTGCCTTCCACCCACTCAGTAAGCATTGGTGCTCTCTTTGTCCAACTTAGTTACCAGAGACTTTTTAATGTACTCGGAATACGATTCAGTACTTTACGTGTTATAATACAAATGAAAGAATACTTAAAAGGAAAAACTTCTATAACACATATTATACCAAATCGAGTTAGGATAACATAGAAAATTCCTCCTCAATTACGTCTAAAATGTGAAAATTGACATTTTAAACTTTATTTCCCTTCTTTCTATCAAGTCATGTTTTTCTCTCCGTCTCTCTCACTCATGTCATGTGTATTTCTTCGGGCCAAACCCTACACATTGAACTCAAACACATGGTTATCACATGTTAGGGATCCTCATAATTTCAATCGCTCTTAGAATCTAAAACAATTGTCACTCTTACACAAAAAAAAAAAAAAAAAAAAAAAAGAAGAAGAAGAAGAAGAAGAAAATATTAAATCAATTTGCATGATTGTCAATCCATTCTTGTTTAGGCAAATGCATGAATAGTTTGTACCATGTTTTAAATATGATGATGTTATCCATACACTCATATTTTATCTTTCACACACTCCTTTATATTTTTTGTCGTTGGATCAAATAAATTGAAAAAGATTAATAAACAAAAATTAATAAAAGTATGCGAGATGTAAAAAAAAATATATAAATAACTTTAGCATTTAAATAAGAAAGCGACAATATATGCGTGGACAATGAAAGGAAAAGGATCCATACAAAAAGTAGAAAAGAGAAATATGACTTGTCGAAATAATTAATGGCATGTGTATCACATGAATTCCATCAACTTTCATTAAATTGAAAGCTATTTGATCATATACCGTAATTCCAAATTTTTCTAAATGTGTTTTATTAACTAATTAGGGATATAATAGTAAATAAAATTAAAAAAGTCTCCACATTTTTCTCCTCTTCTCTTCTCATTTTTTTCCTGCGGAACTTAAAATAACTTGTTTCTCACAGCATGTTACATGTGGCTTTGATCTAGTATTGGAATTAAGATGATGAGATTATCTCAATCAATGTGTTGCACATTTTGTTTCTTATGGTAAATTGTGTACCATATCACTATCTATCAAAAAGCACTCTAGCAACAATGCCAACACATACGCTCTTATCTCAATCTCTTTATCGTTGCTTGTACAAAAAATAGAGGGAAGTATTTTCCATATTCAATCAAAGGACTAGATATAAACAAAAATGTGCACAAACACTCAATTGCTTTATTTTACAACTGCTTATTCTCACAGCACTGCAATACCAAACTAGCCCTAAACCATCTCCAATCATTGAGCCAAGCCTTGGGGAGAAAATAACATTTTGGGCCAGATTTCCCCCACAATTTAAGCCAGAAGAAGAGATTGGGCCTCGCCTTACACGTATAACGCACTGGAAAGAACTCAGAATGCAACAACCAGACCCGTTGCACAACCCACATGCGACAAAGCTGTAGTAGGTCTTGACGCTAACAACTTTGTTGACCACTCCATCAGAACCCAACGACTCTTTCCTTCATCATATGGCTGAATTAACTGGCAGTTGGTTGATCCAACATACCAGAATTCAAACTTTTTTCATTTATATAATTATATTAAATCAAAAGACTAAGATAGATTATAAGCAAATATAACGGTAAAAAAAGATCTAAGGCCCAAAATTAAATCTAATGGCTAAAAAAAAAATATTTTATTTAAATTAAATCTCAACCAAAAACTCTATAATACCTATGTATTTGTTCAAACATCCACTAAAAAATTCAGTTTCCTCATACAAGTTTTCCATTTTTTTCTTTCTATCCACTTCCAAAACTATTTATTCTCTTTTCTAAATTTTTGAAGACATCAAAAGATCATGTTAGAGGATCTAATTGGTCAAATGATGAATATTTTTCTATGTGCTTGTCATAAGTTTCTATTGGCGAAGATGGTGCAATCGGCAAAAACCAAAATAAAAATCTCTTATGGGGTGAAATCCTTGACAAGTTTAATTCCATCTCCAACACCAACCAAACCTATGAAGGTGTTTACGATCGTTGGAAGACTATTAACAAAGTGTGCAACTTGTAGAAGGGAAGCTTGGATAGAGCCAGTGGCGGAGCCACATAGAGCCTAGAATTGGCCTAGGCCTACCCTTCAATTACAACGTTTAATACCTATTACAAATGCTTACAAAAACTAGCGTGTGCCCCATTTGTTAGTGGTGTTTTGTACTTCCAAAAGGCCATGGTTCGAGACTTTTTGGTATGCTAACACTTTTAGATTTTTTTAACTGAAAGAAAAAAAAACCCTTATAAATTTTCTTTTTTTTACCATATTAAAGCTAACCCCTATTTTTTTTGTTATAATTGGCCTTATGTTTTAACTATAAAAACCATATAGTTGAGAGCAATGTCTTAGCTGAAATTATAACCTTAAATTTAGTTTGCATTTAATGTGTTAATTTTTTATATTAAAACTCATAAAGAAATTTTGTTCTTATGATGTAATCATTTCAATACTAAGATTTTCTTACAAAATTAAGGTTCCACCATTCTTGTTTGATTAAAATTTTCCATGTCAATACAAAAAAAAAGACTTTAATTTTCCTCTCATTAGTTGTATTGTAATTAATTTTTCTAATTTTTCTTTTGTAGGGCTTTAAAGGCTCCTCCTAGTCTGATTTTCTGGTTCCGCCACTGGATAGAGCCGTGGTTGATGCCGCTAGTGAAAAGAGTTCAGAATAAGCGCTGAGTGTCTTCCTTCATAGTTTAGTTTTCATGTGCACAATTTTATTTCCAACTAATTGATTTTTTACTATTCCTTGCATAGATTTTGAGAAAGCAATGACGATTTACAAGATAAGGGTTACACCCGCAAACTTTGTTTTTAAGTTGTTTCATGCTTGAGACATCCTCAAGAATTGTCCAAGGTGGCGAACCAATGCGGATCAATAATGGGAAAAATTATTTGCTAACGAAGGTTCAAGCGTGAATGTTGATGATGATGTTGACGAACTGGTGACCCATCTTCATCTATAACAAGGCCGCCGGGACTAGATAAGCAAAATGAAGCAAAAAAAAGAAGAGAAGACGCAAGATCTGATTGGTGCCAAGCTTTGTTCTAGAGTTGAAAAATTATTGAAAGGCGTGAGGAAACAAAGGAAAAAATGATCCGAAAATGAGCTTACTCATGGAGAAGCAAATGGAAAAGGAAGATGCAATAGACTTTTTTGAGCAAAAAAAGTTTGAGTTTAAGGTAAAGAAGACGGACCTCAACAAATACACTCCAAGTTGGAAGAAGTTCTTTCGTGATAAGCAAACAAAAATTATAAGACGCCATGCCACAAGAAATGTCTTTGAATTCGGAAGCAAATCAAGTGATAGGCCAAAACAAAGCTATGGTTAATCTTTACTTTATTAACCACAATAAAATTATTTCGGTTACTTTATGGCTGCATTTAACCTTCTTATTAGACTGCCTATGTACCCTTAAACGGGATCAAGCCATTTGTAGTTCAACGTCATATTTAAACCGTTTACTAATAATATTCAAGTGGCAGGTATGTTCAATGCTAGATTCAAACAACCGAATCACATCAAATGAATATCAAATATGAATTCAGAATATCGAAATTAACTTAAAATAAAAAATAAAACAAAGTTGGCCAACTGACCACGTGTGCTGCGGCAGCGGTTTCCGACGAACGGAAACCCAATTTTCCAACTAAACTTAAAAAATGACCAAATTTCACAAGATTGTAGAACACACCATAGGGAAGAAGTTTCATACCTGGGCCAAAGTCCAATTTGGCAAGAAAATACCTGAAATTGCCCTTGATCCGTCGGAAACCCTAAAGTAAGTGTTCTTCGATCGTCGAATCCGCTGCTCCGTCGCCTCCATACTTGTTTGGGCTTTGTTCCTGGCCTCAAGAGGAGGCTAAAGGTGGTGGTGGACGAAGGTAACACCTTTAGAAACGGCGGATCGCAGTCATGGAACCCTTAGAGCCATCGACTCCGTTCTTCACGAAATATGATCAATTTGACTTGAGTTTTTTATGTAAATGGAAGAGAAGAGGTCGGGGATGAGTTTCCAGGTGGTGGCTCGATGCAATTCACCAAAAATTGGTCGGAGAAAGCGTTGGATTTCATGGCTGCCGTCGGGTCGGGTTGCGCAGGGAAACGGGTCGAGGGTGGATCCAGTCCCCTCCTTCTCCCTTCCTTCATTTCCCTTAATTACTCCTCTTCCCATTGGGAAGCCCACTCCCTTATTTCCCTCTTTTCTGTTCTCCTCTCTGCATCACAGCCACGCATGTGGCACCCTAAATGATTGTTCCAACAAAGCTAGAACCTTCTAGATTAATGGTCAAATGACCATTTTGCCTTTATCTTTGCTCGTTTATATCTCATTCGTTATAACTTCGTTTGGCGAACGGTTTTCGCCTACGCGCTCGTAAGATCGACCTTTATCCAAATATGCTAAGAAATACGGCGAAACATATAAGGATAAAGTACATCCTATTATAATTTTGTTTAGCCAACTAAGGGCATTCTCATCTTTTTAACTTATCGAAAAATTTAAACGCCGTAAATATAAATACGTCGTAACTCTGAATCTGATACATAATACTTAATAAAATCCAAGAACAGGATTTCACATTTCCCTTCACTTGGATTTCATAACTAAATCACATATTTTAAAATAATCTAGTTATTACAGTATTAGTAATTGTTGTAAGCTTGAATTATGAAATTGTGTTTAAGAATTGGTAGGTCGTGTGATTTTTTATTATTTATCGGACTTGAAATATTATTGACACGCCCCGACCTCGATATCACCAAATATCAGGATAAACACGTGTTGGCTGACACCCGAGGGTGACGAAGCCATTTTAAACATGCTTACAAAGAAAATAGGTAATTGGAAAGGAATGTACCAATGCGGAAACGTGTTCAGAGCATACAACTAATCAAGAATGATATGTAAGAATTACAATAAAAATGTACGAATAAAAGAGTGGGTCCTACACTACGAAGACTCAAAGATACCTATCCAGAAATGCCCTGACGCTGGGATCGAATGCCTCGATTCTAACTCCTGAAGGGGGCGCATAACAAAAGGGTGAGTGGACCAAAGTTTATAATAATAATACTAATAATAGAAAACTATTTTCTTTCTGAACATACTAACCCCCTGTTTTGAAAACATATATATAATACTACATATAGGTTTACTAAAACTCTAGCATGCCCTGAAAACATTCGTAGGTAATAAAACCATATCTACAAGTGGTATCGAAACGCTCGAAGGCAAAACTCAAGAATCTCAATTCAAATCAATGATAAAATCAACTAGGGGGTATCATAGTCGCCCGAAGGCATATCATGTCCTTCACCCGAAGGTGAAGCTGTACGACACTGGGTTATGCTAGTGAAGAAACATGGTAGGCCCCATCACCTGAAGGTGAAGCTTTACGACTCTGGGTTACGCAAGAAAAGAAACACACACACACACACACATATATATATATATATATATATATATATATATATATAGCATAACACACTGACACTAGATGTGGCTAGTGAAGCTGTTCGACACTGGTTTCGTCAGTAAAGCTGGGGGTATATCATAAGTATCCTTAACTGAGTCCTATGGCCATAGACTACATATCCGTGTTGTGTGTATGTGCCATATGATAACTCACTAGATGATCAACGAAAACATAACTCAAAAACTCATGCCAAAACACCAGAGCTCAAAAGCTAAAAACCTCGTCAAATAAATCCATGCATCATATTCGTAAATCCACCAAATTTCATATGTATAAAACCAATATTTCATAACCTTTAGAAAAATGTAAATCCAATAATCTTAAATATTTCGTAAAAGCAATCTAAATAAATCACAAATTCTCCATAACCATAAATATGGAAATCCATAAAGCATAATATAAGACATGTTCAAATCATAAAATATAAAATGCATGCTAGACTGATAGTTATAAAATATTCAATTTGAGAAGGGGTCCACTCACAGTATTACTTTGCCGAGAAGCCGCTCAAACTAGAAAGGACGGTGTCACTTCCCACTGACGCACCTAAACACAAATAGAGGTCATTTAATAAAACTCTACTAAAACGATAGAATTTGGGAAAATGGACAACATATTTGGAATCAGGGCATCAAATTACCCTAAGAGAGGTCCCGGACAAATTTCGCTAAAAGTCAACGGTTGACCCGAAAAGTCAACCAAAACGTCGAGCGGTCAACAAAGTCAACGTTTTTGCTTCGAAGGGCATTTTCGTAAGTTCACGCTTTAAAATTATGAAAATCGAAATATGGAGACATGTCATTACAATTATTATGTTAAAATATTCATAAAAATAAATTAGGATAATCAATATAATTTTTTTTAAAGTTACCAAAAAAAAATAGGCTAAAATCTTTATTTAATAACTTCAGACTAAAATTTTAAGTCATAATCATTGGAGGAGACCGTTTCTGGGTTATGACTTAAAATTTTCTTACTTAACTTTTTAAGCTTTATCCCTAACTATTCGAGTTGGTCGTAGAGACGAGTCTTGCTAGCAATTCTTATACCTCGGGCCATTGACATCATATGCGAAATAGATTTCGTAGAAAACCAGCTATATCCGATTTAGGATGCATTTTGTTTAGCCTCGTTAAGTTTCTTTGGACTAGACTGACCTACTAGTCCGTGTTTGCTGCGAGAAGGGATTGATTTTAATGGGACTAAGTCGGACTTGTGTTCACTAAATCCTTTGCTAGGTGTTTTTAGGGAGACCTCCTAGGAAGGAGCGGATTACTAATCTCGTCTCCAACCCGTGCTTTGCTTCGCATCAGACTCGTCCAGACTGCTTCGCACTGCTCTTGTAGTCGACGGTCTTCCGTCGAAACCCAAATCCCAGCTAATGGTCTTCGTCTCCAAACCTGTGTCTTTTCAGGTCTGCGTAGGGTGGTCTGCAACAACTCCCCAACCAAAGAGAGCGACGACGAAGCCTCTGCAAATGAAAAAAAGAAGAGAGAAATGCAAGGTAGAGAGACAGGAGAGAGAGTCGAATGAAATAAGTTTAGATTAATAATATAAAAGATTAATATAATGAATTAGAAAATGACAAAAAGTTATTTGAATGTAAAAATAATTTAATCCGTAATTGAGTCACCATACCCTTTATTACCCTCATACTATTTAATCATATCAAATCACTTTAGCTTAATTCTTAGGGCTGATCCAGTCTAAAGTAATCAGATGCGACAAACGCATCTTTAATGAACCAGCACAAACATCATTGCCAAATACATAAAGGTCTGTCATTGCACGCTTAAAAAAAAGAATTATTGTTTTCTCACTAAACATAAGGTAGTGGATTTTCAAACTGCGCAATATATATATATATATATATATATATATATATATATATAAACAGACAATTTAACCACAGAGATTCTTTTTTAAGAAAATTAATAAAAATAGTTTGAAAATTTTGAGTTTTAATAATAACGACAAAATAAAGGGTAAAGTAAATAGTACCAGGATTCAGGATTGACTTTTTAATGTAAAAATATGATTTTTCGTTAAAATGAACAGTACCTAAAACTTTTCGTTAAAGTTCCTTTCTTTTTTGGTAAAACAAAAAAATAGAGATTAAGTGTGAGATCCCTCTTGTTAAAGGATTCCTCTTTATATATATATATATATATATATATATATATATATATAGGACCCTTATCAAGAGGGATCTCTATTTTTCTAAAAAAATAGGAACACCATCTTAACCATTTGATTGACTTTAATGAAATTGTGTGGTTGAGATTAAAACACAGGTCACACAATCTCAGCCACACAATTTTATTAAAGTCAGATCCAACGATCAAGAGGTGTCCCCATTTTTTCAAAAAAATGAGGATCCCTTTTGTAAAAGGTTTTCTATATATATAGGGATTCCCATTTTTCTGAAAAAATAAGAACACCTTCTTGACCGTATATATATAGCAGCAAGTCCCTCCCTCCCTGTCGTGTTCATACACATCAGCGCGAAGCTTCCTCGAACTTCACAAGTCAATGTCATGACCTCATCTCACAAAAATTTAATAAAAAAAATTGAAAATCAGAAATCTCTCCCCCTCCTCTGGTTCTGGTTATCCCCCCAGCCTACAATGCGACGAGCGAGTTGTGTACAGGTAAGCTCTCGTTTCCGGTTGTAGCCGACGGTCTCCGTCGAAACCCAAATCCCAGCCGATGGTCTTCGTCTCCAAACCTTCTTTTCACGCCTGCGTAGCGTCGTCCGCAACAACTCCCAACCAGAGTGGGCGACGACCGACAAAGCCTCTGCACAATTTCAGAGGAGGTCCGTCAAAGCCTCTGCAAAACCAGCGATCCGACGAAGCCTCTACGCAATCCGACTATAACTCTGCAAATTGAAATTTTTTTTTGGGATTTCTAGGTTTGATATGAAAAGATAGCAAATGAAAAGAAAGAGAGATAATGGGTTTGATATGAAGAGAAAGCAAATGAAAATAAGAGAAATTACGGGTTTGATTTTTACTGGGAGCAATTGTGGACGGTGCAAAGAAGAGAGCAAATGAAAAGAAGCGAGTAAGGAAACGTAGATACACGAGGAATTTTTCATTCTGATCGGAATGCATGACGTATATCAAATGTTTTTAGTTAAGTAGTTTACCATTCTGTTTTCCGATCATATTAAAAAATCTCTCTCAAAACACAGGTGAGAAAGAGAGTCAAATAAAATAAGTTTAGATTAATAATAACTAGCATATGGGTACACACAAAACAGAAAAATTTGATTATATGAAATTACATTTCTGCTTTATATTTCCTATTTATGTTCTGTTTTAATTAGAAGGTTAAATTGGTAATTTTATAAAATTTTAGTTAACAATGAATATTTTATTAATTAGTAATTTAGTAGAGATAATAACATGTTAATAAAATGAATTAGAAAATGACAAAAAATAATTTCAACCTAAAAATAATTTAGTCGTCACACATCACTAAACCCTTCATTATCCTCATGCCACTTAGTTCATGTCAAACAAATTCAGTTTAGTCTCTAAAATTAATCAAATATGAGATAATTTGATGCAACAAACTTATTATAAACACAAACATCATTGTTAAATAAATAATGGTGTTTTTCATGGCACGCCAAAAACGAATTATTGTTTTGTCGCCAAACAGATGGTAGTGGATTTTTATGAACCGCGCAATCTATATACAAATAAGCATCATGTCCTTCTCTTCCTGTCGTGCTCATGCCCATCAGATGCAGTATCAGCACGAAGCTTCCTCGAACTTTCCCTTCATATCAGTCATCACTCAACTCATCTCACAAAAATAAAAAATAAAAAAATAAAAAAAATCAGAATTTCTCGTCCTTCTCTGGTTATCGTTACCCTCCAGCCTACGATGCGACGAGCGAGTCGTGTACAGGTAAGCTCTCGTTTCCGGTTTACCCTCCTGAATTCGCGGTAAAATTTATATAGCTTTGTCTTAGTATTTTATTCGCCGGAAAAATAGAGACAGTAACATCGCCAGTAAGGTAAAAAAACGATACAGAAAAGAAACGTTGATTCTTTTGTTGTGCGGTTGTTGTTGCCGTGCTGTTAATCAGCTTTGGCTTCGTGTTTTTTTTTTTATTTGGGAATTTTGGTTTTTTGTTTGGTGTTTTATTTGGGAGACTGGGTGGGTGGGCCCAGACAACGACCCCGGGGCGGAGTATAAAAAGGACGGAGGAGGGGGAGGAGGAGCAAACTCTTTTTTCGTAGCGTACGACGATTGAGAGATGGCTGCGTCACGTGGTTCGTCGTCTTCCACGAACGGGTTGTTGCCAACGTCGTTGTCGGAGCAGAACCAACACGACATGGAGGCAGGGGGAGGAGGGGCGAGGGTGGGACTGGAGACCGAGTTCGACGACGACGCTGCCGCGGCGAACGACATGCCGACGGATCCCTTCGACATTGCCCACACCAAGAACGCGCCTCACGAGACGCTCAGGAGATGGAGGGTACGTGTTATACGCATTCCATTTCATTCACATTACACTGATTGCATTGCAAATAGCAATGTCATTTTTGTGGATTCAAATCAGTCACGTATTAGTTAATGCCATTGAAATTTTATGTATAATATGCAATGTCGTGCTTGCTAGCATTGTTTTTGGTTCGTTGGAAGTGGAAACGAATCGGCATCGCATCGAATCAAATTTTTTTTCAATCCCAGAAAATATTGCCAATACTATTGATGCAATGTAATGGGGTACATTACACTCGTTACCCATACTTTCATACGCAAAGTTATGTGTTACCAACAGGGACGGAGCTAGAAATTTCTTCTAGCGGGGGCAACCCGAAAAACAACTAAGAAAACTTTATTATAGTATGGCTTATACTCAATATGATAACATGAATTATTTCAAATGATGATGTAACACAATTCCAATGTTACAAAAATTTCAGTATAGTAGTGAAAAGTGGCAAAGTGATAAGAAATATACTAATACATGATAGACGGAAGATGATTTTTTCCATATGAATGACAGAATAAGAACACTTTTGCTCATATAATATTTGATATGGAGTATAAGTAGTATGAATATTAGATACATATAATTTTCTCCAAAGCTAAGACATATATAAATTATATAACTGTAGTCTGCAACTGAACAAACAAATTACTTGAGTGGGGGCATCTGCCCCCCGTGAGCCTTCATTGGCTGGCTCTGTCCATGGATACCACTGTACAGTAGGATAGGTTCAAGTTCGATTCCTTTCAATGTACCAAATTTTTTTTTACACGGTTACGGAATGGGATAATCTTTTTTTTGGTGGTAATTATTAATTTTTTTTTTTTGTATCATCGTTCTAATTACATTTGCTTATCACTTTCTTGGCAGCAAGCGGCATTAGTGTTAAATGCTTCCAGACGGTTCAGGTACACTATGGACTTGAAAGCGGAAGAAGAAAAAGAAAATAGGAGGCGGATGATTAGATCCCATGCACAAGTCATACGAGTAATATTTCAAACAATAATTAACTATTCAGTAATTGGAACTATTTTTGTCTGTTCGACTGATGATTGCTTGTCATGTTAGGCAGCATTGCTTTTCAAATTGGCAGGAGAACGGGAACTTGGTATGTTATGTTCACTCTAGCTTCCAGTTATTTCTAATTACAGTGCTATTTTATGAAGGTTACGTATTTCATCCACAGGTTTTACAGTATTTAGTTTGTCAACGTTTGTTGTGTTAGACTCTTAGACATTTTTGGGCTTATTTCATTGAAACTGAAGCTTTTGCCTTTTATGGTCAGTTAATACGGTACTCAAACTCGTTGTATACTGGTCCGCTGTCTAAATGATGTTGATCACTTACCTTCTTTCTGTACGCTCTTTAGTTTTGCCTGTGCTAGACTCACATTCGGTTTAGGTTTTTAGGTAGGGCTACAGTGAAGGGGAAGCATTAGTGCATGTTGTGTTCTGTCAGGCTCGATATACTTCGGATCCATAACTTTAATGTTATATTGTTGGACAGTTCAGATTTTCTTTCAACATAATTAATTCTAGCTTTACTTTCTCTCTTGTCGGAAGATTCCATTCAAGTTGCTTATTTGCATGATTTGCTTTTGTCCCGGAAGATATAGGGATAGGCACAACAGTTGCGCCCCCAACCCCCAGCGGTGATTACGGAATTGCACTAGACCAACTTGTTACATTGACCAGGGAGAACAATATTACTGCTTTACAGCAATATGGAGGGGTAATTCAACTGCAACTGTATTTTTCCTTGTTTTTGTAATGTTTTGTGTGCTCTACTTACATAATGCAATCATCATTTCACTAGGTTAAAGGCATATCAGCGTTGCTAAAATCGAACGTGGAGAAGGGAATTCATGGAGATGAAATGGATGTAGTAAAACGAAAGGAAGTGTTTGGATCAAATACCTATCCTCGGAAAAAAGGGCGGAGTTTCTGGGTATATTATCTAATTACAAGGTGTTACTTTTTGTTATTTTCTGGATTTATTCAGGAACATGTTGCAATAACTGAAATTCATTCCTATGCTTTGTCCTGCAGAGGTTCCTTTGGGAAGCTTGGCAAGACTTAACTCTTATAATCTTGATCATCGCAGCAGTGGTGTCATTGGCACTCGGATTAAAAACTGAGGTATTCTCGACCATTTGCATCCTCTATTCTCGTATTTAACCTGCAACTGAATGGTGCTCGTTTGTCTAATTATCTGGGCGTGCTCTGTATTTCTATGTTTTTTTTAAACAGTTTTGTCTACCCTTTTTCTTTTGATATCCTCATAGGGTTTGGAGGAAGGTTGGTATGATGGAGCAAGCATTTTCTTTGCTGTGTTTCTTGTTATAGTTGTCACAGGTATTGGAATTGATATTTGTAATTGTGATTTGATCTTGTTTCTGTTAGACTCATCTTGGAAGCACGAGACTAATTTTTACCTTTTCTTTAAATTTGTTTGTTTGCCAGCTGTTAGTGATTATCGGCAATCTCTTCAGTTCCAAAATCTAAACGCGGAAAAACAAAATATACAATTGGAGGTGTGCACTCTTCCATCTTTGGAATATTTACATTTACCCTTTGGATGCTGAATTGACTATATATTTGAAAATTTCTATAGGTCATGAGAGGCGGTAGATCAATAACGATTTCAATATTTGATATTGTGGTTGGTGATGTTGTACCTCTCAGAATAGGTGATCAAGTGAGTGTACTTAATGTTTTATTTGTTCTATTGGAAATTAATTTTACAATTCGTAACCAAATTATTTTGTTCGTACTTGGTTGTTGTTCTTGTTGTACTTAGGTCCCTGCTGATGGAATCGTAATCACTGGTCATTCACTAGCTATTGATGAATCTAGCATGACTGGTGAAAGCAAGATTGTGAGTGCTTATACAGTACCCTGCACTAATTCAATTATGATCGTTACCGATATGATTCTTAAGCGCCATCTCTTTCAGGTTCACAAGGATCAGAAAGCACCTTTCTTAATGTCAGGTTGCAAAGTGGCTGATGGAGTGGGTACTATGCTGGTAAAGTAATTTCAATTAATTTATTGTGTTGCGCTTTTCATAACTTGACTGAAACAACCAAACGTTTCATGTCTATTTGTTTTGATGCTGGAATTATCCCTATAATGCTTTGTTCCTAGTCTCCTTTTTTCTTCTTAAAGTAATACGTGACTGTCAGTACCAGTACCACCAGGCGGCTTCACCTTTTCGGCTATCTGTAGGTAACTGGTGTTGGAATCAATACTGAATGGGGATTATTGATGGCGAGCATCTCAGAGGATACTGGTGAAGAAACTCCTTTGCAGGTTTTTGCATTTTTCCACAAGTATAGTTGTTTAATCTATAGGAAATCCATTTTTTTATTATTATTTACAGCTCAAGATATATTATCTTCCGGTGATCTGTGATAGGTGCGGTTGAATGGAGTTGCAACTTTTATAGGCATAGTTGGGCTTTCGGTGGCTGTTTTGGTGCTAGCCGTTCTTTGGGGCAGGTAACATTGTGATCATTGAATAATTATACTTTATATTACATAAATTGTTTATCATCTTATCAGCCTCACTTTTATTTAATGTTTTAGATACTTTACCGGAAATACAAAAGATCTAGATGGACACGTACAGTTTAAAGCCGGTCAGACTAGCATTGGCAAAACTTTTGATGGAGCAGTGAAAATTTTCACCATTGCTGTAAGTGAAGCTTCTGGATGCATTTCGGTTTAAGGATTATATGTTGGCCTTTCTTTGACAAACTATAGAACCATGCAGGTCACCATTGTGGTTGTTGCAGTGCCTGAAGGGCTACCTTTGGCCGTTACCTTGACGTAAGTAGCATCCACCACTTTTGCTTCAGGTTGCAATTACAATGGATCTAAGTCTAGTATACCAATATGGTTATCATTTGTGTTATCAACTTTGCATCTGGTCTTCAATTCTGTGACAGGCTAGCATACTCAATGAAGAAAATGATGGCAGATAAGGCATTGGTAAGTGTCTTTGCTCTTTTTAATTAAAAAATTTTCGGTTTCTTAAATGTAAACGCTTTCACTGGTCGATCATCACTCTGTTTTCATTTTTGTGATATTTTTTGAGTCTACTAGGAAATGGATTTTTAAAAATCTTGTGAAACTAGTTTCTTACAGTAAAGATGTGCAGGTGCGTAGACTGTCAGCGTGTGAAACTATGGGCTCAGCAACAACAATTTGCAGTGATAAAACAGGGACATTGACTTTAAATCAGGTGTGTTCTATGCTCAAACTGAATTTATTTCCATCAATTTATGGACGCACGGTACTGGTCAACATGTGAAACCTCAGTATCATGTAGTTGTTTTGATATGAAAAATATATTGGTAACATAGAAATACTGACAGAAATATATGATGATGCAGATGACTGTGGTTGAGGCATATGTTGGGAGAAAAAAGATAAATCCACCAGATGATACCTCACAGTTGCATCCGCTGGTTTCCACTCTCCTAAGTGAGGGCGTTGCACAGAATACCACTGGCAACGTATTTGAGCCAACGGTGATATTTCTCTTTAGTTGTCACAGCATCATTAAGGGAGGAATGACATTGTTTTCCTTAGCTGTTGTATTTAAACACAAAACATCAATTTATTTAGCAGGGTGGTGAAGTCGAGATTTCTGGATCTCCTACGGAAAAGGCTATACTTTCATGGGCATTCAAGGTTCATTTAAATGTGCTTTAGCATACTCTGGTACTCTTGTTTTCCAATATTTGAAGATTTTCTAAGTTATCAAATTCTGCATCGCAGTTGGGGATGAAGTTTGATGTTATCAGATTGGAGTCTACAGTCCTTCATGTTTTCCCTTTCAACTCGGAGAAAAAGCGAGGTGGTGTTGCACTAAAACAGGTACTTTGATTAGTTAACGGTGTAAATTTTCAATTTCGGAATCACAAGATTAAGACCCAGCGGGATCTGCATGGTAAGATGCCTTTAGTCCATCTAGAAAGCCTCACGTGGTGCATAACTTTATATATGAGCTTGAAGTAAGTCAACCATATCCAGTGGAAGGTGATAACCCACTGCATTTTTCATCTGGAAATTATTACTGTATTTTTGAATGCAAGATTAATATACTTTTATATAGTGAGAGTCTGAGACATACATGATAATACCTCCATAGAGCTACTTCAATCTTTTCTGTGCGCAGCTTCTCTTTCGTTGCCTGATTAATCGCGCGGTAATGTTATTTCTTCACTTTCTTTCTTTTCATGACAGGCTGACTCTAAAGTTCATATACATTGGAAAGGAGCAGCGGAGATAGTTTTAGCCTCGTGCACAGAATATCTTGACTCAGATGGTTGCACGCAGAATATTGAAGATGACAAGGTTGGGAACACGAGCCATAAAAACATAATCAGAAAATCTTAACATATGAAAAAAACACATATTCTGAAAGATTTTGAGAAAATAAAATCTAGAAACAAGCGGAATTTCTCCGCAATTTAAATGAACATACTCCAGGAAGTTATGTATGAGAGTAAGCGCTATATCTGGCACTTCTGCTCTTGGTAACGATGAGAATTGATACGCACAAAACTCTTAGGGTCCATTTGGATGGAAGATCCGGAATGAGGGTATTGGATTGCATGTAAATTGCTTAGTTGTGCTTTGAAAAATGTTGCTCGTATGTTCAGAAAATCCACATGTTACCCCCTTGGGCGTAGAAATGAACACCCGTCATGAAAATTTGCACGTGGGTTTTCACGAAAAAGAAGAGGGGGCAATCGTTATTTCATATATCCTCGTTTTCTTGAAGGGAGCTATTATTGGCACTCCAGATCATCATACACTCCAAATTTACAAAAACACAAGGAAAAAATTGTACAGTGAGGATTGCAGGATAGCATTATGCCAATAACTACACCTTTTCTTGAATAGTAAAATGTACATGTGGAATTTCTATATATTTTTCCTTCAATCCCAATGGGCCCTTAGTATCATTGATTGGATAAATAGGTTTCTCTTAGAAAAAGGAGAAATATTTTTGTCTCTTGAAATTATCCTGTGAAAATTGGTTATGATGTCTTGTTTTATCCTCTGCAGGAGTTTTTCAAGACGGCTATTGATGACATGGCAGAACGCAGTCTGCGGTGTGTTGCCATTGCATACAGACCATATGAATTGGACAAAGTTCCTATTGATGAAGGGCAATTAAGTCAATGGGCTTTACCAGAGGATGACCTTGTCCTGCTTGCTATTGTTGGTATAAAGGTGCGTCCAAGAACAAGTCTCATGATACTGAATTATTTTTCTTGCCGTTTAATTTCTCATCCGCACACACATGGACAAAATAAATTCCCAACTATTACAGTTATTTATTTAGAGCAACCGTTGCGTATCTGTTTGATGGCCTATGGCATCGACAGTACCATTTTCTTAGGTCTTGCTTTTGATATAAAGTATTTTCTTCCTAGCTAATATGTATGTTGGTGAGTAGGATCCTTGTCGCCCTGGTGTCAAAGATGCAGTGAAACTATGCACTGAAGCTGGTGTTAAGGTAACTTGCCTCATTGATTTTATAACATCTTGATTTATTTTACACTTCTGCAAACATAATGATGTATACTTATTTACATGATAAAACATTATATATTATGGTTCTCAATGTTAGGAATGTCGGTACTACAAGATAGAGAATGCACGAAGTAAAGTAGAAAATGGACACCAAGAATTTACGTGGTTCGGCAATTTATGCCTACGTCCACGGAACAACGATCAATCTTTCACTATATGAAAATGATGAGTACAACAAGAGTAGTCTTACCAAGCCAAAGACAAGGCTTGATGAATACAAAAAAGTATACACACTTTCTATCACTCTAAACTTCACTCACACAATGTGTAGTGGAACACTCTCACTCTCACTCTTGGAGTGGAACTCTAGCTTTGGACTTGATCCTTTGCTACTCACACTTGGTTTCTTGATTGGTTGCAACACTACAACATCACACCCATATTTATAGGTGAGGGCTTGGCATTCTACTAGTTTCTAGTTCCTTCTACAAACTAGAACTAGTTCCTAGTTTCTAGAATATTCTACCAATCTCCAACTTAGATAATTCTAGACTAGCCACAAAATTGTAGCTTCTAGATCTTTCCATTTGCAACCAAGGAAGCTAGTACTCTCTAGCTTCTTCCATCAACTTAATAACATGCTAGAATTGTCTAGCATGCTCCAGCCACCTCACTTGCTTACTAGAATAATCTAGAACATTCATCATGGGCTGGACCATATACCAACAATCTCCCCCTTCAGTCCATGAGGGAGGAATTCCGATCATGACTCCAAGTTACCCGAAGTCCATCCCAGCAGCCTTAATGCAAAATTCCAACTTTGATTTTGCGATACCTCTGTCAACATGTCTGAAGAATTATTATCGGTATGAATCTTCTTCAGCTGTAGCAACTTGTTCTCGATAGCATCTTTAATCCAATGATAGCAAATATCAATGTGTTTGGTACGTGAATGATATGCAGTGTTCTTGCTCAAATCCAGAGCACTCTGACTATCACAATAAACGCCATAATCACTTTGCTTCAAACCCAACTATTGGAGAAACCGCTTCAGCCACAACAACTTGGATTTTCTGTCACGAATTATCTCCATGCCCAAAATTTGCTTGGCTGGCCCTAAGTCTTTCATGTCAAAGGACTTAGAAAACTCTTCTTTGAGCTTTTTAATCATAGAAGCATCTTGACCGACAATCAACATGTCATCAACATAAAGCAATAAAATGATGAATTTACCTCCAGAAAATTGTTTGATATAGACACGAGTCAGCATGAGTTCTCTTGTATCCATTATTCACCATGAATGAGTTGAACTTCTTATTCCACTGTCTCGGAGCCTGCTTAAGACCATATAAGCTTTTCTTCAGCTTGCACACCAAATTTTCTTTACCTTTGACTTCAAAGCCTTTAGGTTGCTCCATGTATATCTCCTCTTCTAAATTTCCGTGGAGAAATGCAGTTTTAACGTCTAACTGCTCGAGCTCAAGATCCATACTTGCTGCCATACCAAAGATAACTCGAATGGAAGTCATCTTCACCACCGGTGAGAAAATCTCATCAAAGTCAACTCTTTTCTTTTGACCAAAACCTTTGACAACCAAACGAGCCTTGTATCTTGTCATGTTGTCGTCTCTTTTCAATTTGAACACGCACTTGTTTTTCAATGCTTTTCTGCCCCTTGGAAGCTCCACCAGCTCATATGTATCATTCTTTAATAAGGAATCTATCTCTGACCCCATTGCCTTCATCCATCTATCACTGTCGTTATGCGCTCTGGCCTCCTCATAAGTTTCGGACTCTCCATAATTAGTCAACATGATATACTCTGGTGAAGAATACTTGGTAGACAGTCTTCGACTTCTGCTGGATCTTCTGACCTGGTCTTCATTCTCTTGCGGGGCTGGAGGTTCCCCTTGATTAGGTTCTCCTTGAATCTGCTCTTCAGGCTCCCCCTGATCAGCAATTTCATGATCAGGCTCCCCTTGATCAGCATTATCTGGTTCTGCAGGCAATTCATTAGTAGCTGCTTCAGGGATATCACCGTGACTTTCTTCATCTGAAGCTAATGGATCCATTCCTCTGACTGCGCCATCTGGTTGTGCCTGTTTCTCCGAATCCCCAATTGTTTGATCTTCATAAAAGATCACATCTCTGCTTCTGATAAACTTCTTATGGTACGGGTCCCATAATCTTTAACCAAAATCTTCATTGCCATAACCAAGAAAGATGCATGGTGTAGCTTTGTTGTCTAACTTCGATATTTGCTCTTTGGGGACATGCACAAAAGCTTTGCAACCAAACACCTTCAGATGAGAGTAAGACACATCATTACCAGTCCATACTCTCTCTGGAACATCAAGACCTAATGGTACTGATGGAGATCGGTTGATCAAATAACAGGCTGTCCTTACAGCTTCACCCCAGAACTGCTTAGATAACTTTGCAGTCCTCAGCATACACCTGACTTTTTCCATGATAGTTCGGTTCAATCTTTCATCAACACCGTTACGTTGTGGAGTTCCAGGAACTGTTTTCTTATAACGTATGCCATGTTTTACACAATACTCTCTAAACTGGTGAGATGTGTACTCGCCGCCGTTGTCGCTACGAAGGCACTTGAGAGGTTTCCCAGTTTCCCTCTCCACCATGACATGGAACTCTTGGAATGTTTGAAACACTTGGTCTTCGGATTTCAATAAAAACACCTAGACCCTTCGTGAAGTATCATCAATATAAGTAACAAAATATTTATTTCCTCCAAGTGACTCGACTTCCATGGGACCACACACATCTGAATAAACAAAATCTAACAAATTTTCTTTCTTTGTAGATGGAATAGAAAAGCTAGCTCTTCTTTGTTTACCGAATAAACAATGCTCACAAGAGTTTAACGACGTACCTTTGGCAAAGGGAATGTAAGACTTTTTTGCCATAACTTGTAGGCCTTTCTCACTTATGTGGCCTAGCCTCTTATGCCACAAGTCTAGAGATGAGTCCTCCACAGCATTCAACTCACCTTTCAAAACCTTGGCATTTGACCGGTACAACGTACAATAAAGTCGTGCTCTTGCTACCACCATTAAGCCTTTAGTAAGCTTCAATTTTCCTTCGCCAATATGGTGATAATAACCTTGTCGATCAAAGGTACCGATGGATACCAGATTGAGACATATATCAAGAATATGTCTCACATCTTTCAACATCAACTGGCAACCGAGATTAGTTCTTAGGCAAATATCACCAATTCCAATAATTTTGGAATAACTTTCATTCCCCATTTTCACTATGCCAAAGTCACTTTCTTTGTATGTACTGAAGAACTCCCATTTGGATGTAGCATGGAAGGAAGCTCCATTGTCAAAGATCCATTCAATGTCTCTGTCAGAATCACCCATATGCAGACATTCACCAATAGACAATATTTCTGGTACATCACCACATAGGACTGCGGTGGTATTGCCAGTATCATCTTTCTTCTGATTATTTCCTTCCCTCTGCTCTCTCTTCCAAACTCGACAATTTTTCTTCATATGGCCTTCTTTGCCACAATGGTGGCATGCACCCTTGAACCTTGACTTGGATCAGCTAGGACTCCTGCCATGACCTCTAGGCCCTCTACTCTTGCTTCTTCCGCGGTTCTCTGTGACAAATACTTGGCTACTATCTGTGCCAGAAGTCTTTCTCCTTGTTTCTTCATTGAGCATGCTATTTTTAACATTATCAAGAGTAAGAACACCATTAGAAACATAGTTACTTATACTCACCACAAAGGTCTCCCAACTGTCTGGCAACGATCCAAGTAAGAAGAGCGCTTACAGCTCGTCCTCAATCGTCATGTTCATAGTAGCCAACTGGTTGATGATATTCTCGAAATTGTTCAAGTGTTCTGCTACACTTAAACCATCTTTGTACTTCACATTGATGAGCTCTTTGATCAAGAAGGCTTTCTTGGCTGGGGTCTTCTTCTCGAACAAGGACTCAAGCTTCGTCCAAAACTCGCGGGCATTGGTTTCGTTAGACACATGGTGAAAAACACTATCGTCCACCCATTGTCTAATTGTGCCAATTGCCTTGCAATTCATCTTCTTCCACTCGGCAACAGACATGCTCTCGGGCTTAGCGGCATCTCCTTCAATTGGCTCATGCAGATCCTTGCAATAGAGAATGTCCTCCATCCTTGGCTTCCATGTTACCCAATTGGAGTTGGTGAGTTTGATCATAGTGCCACTTCCTTCCATCTCGTAGTACAAGCCAACCAGGCTCTGATACCACTTGTTAGGAATGTCGGTACTACAAGATAAAGAATGCACAAAGTAAAGTAGAAAATGGACACCAAGAATTTACGTGGTTCGGCAATTTATGCCTACGTCCACGGAAGAACGATCAATCTTCACTATATGAAAATGATGAGTACAACAAGAGTAGTCTTACCAAGCCAAAGACAAGGCTTGATGCATACAAGAAAGTATACACACACTTTCTATCACTCTAAACTTCACTCACACAATGTGTAGTGGAACACTCTCACTCTCACTCTTGGAGTGGAACTCTAGCTTTGGACTTGATCCTTTGCTACTCACACTTGGTTTCTTGATTGGTTGCAACACTACAACATCACACCCATATTTATAGGTGAGGGCTTGGCATTCTACTAGTTTCTAGTTCCTTCTACAAACTAGAACTAGTTCCTAGTTTCTAGAATATTCTACCAACCTCTAACTTAGATAATTCTAGACTAGCCACAAAATTGTAGCTTCTAGATCTTTCCATTTGCAACCAAGGAAGCTAGTACTCTCTAGCTTCTTCCATCAACTTAATAACATGCTAGAATTGTCTAGCATGCTCTAGCCACCTCACTTGCGTACTAGAATAATCTAGAACATTCATCATGGCCTGGACCATATACCAACACTCAAGTCTAGAAAATGACCTGCCGAATCTCGTTTTGGTGAACCTGTAGGTACGCATGGTCACTGGAGACAATCTTCAAACGGCAAAAGCCATCGCGTTAGAGTGTGGAATACTACTTTCACTCGAAGATGCAACTGAGCCTACTATTATCGAAGGAAAAACATTCCGTGAATTGTCTGAAAGGGAAAGGGAACAAACTGCCAAGAAAATAACAGTATGGTTCCTACATTATGGAAATTTTTATAATATGTATTAACTTTAAATCTTCAGTCTGTTTCTTCTGCTAATTCTGTTATTTCTAGAATGCATGTCTCTGATTGTACCTAATGGTAATGAACTTTTTATTACGGTGTTGCATAGGTGATGGGAAGATCTTCCCCTAATGACAAGCTGTTGCTTGTGCAAGCATTACGTAAGGGGGGTGAAGTTGTTGCAGTAACAGGGGATGGCACTAATGATGCTCCGGCACTTCATGAGGTTTGTCATCTTTGTGAATTTATTAAGTTCATGTGGTTGGCCATTTTTTTTAGTTTTAAACTTCCGGATAACTCGTCTTTTTAGCAAAATTCTTCCCTCGATAACATCCCCCCTTCTAACTCATGCTTTTTTCCCATTTATAGTTAATCAGACCATTTTGTATTTTAGGCAGATATTGGTCTTTCTATGGGCATTCAAGGAACTGAAGTTGCGAAAGAAAGTTCGGATATCGTTATCTTGGATGACAATTTTGCCTCTGTTGTAAAGGTGAGTGAGTCTACTTAATGTAAAACAATAATAAGATTAGGGTAGTGATTTTGTCTGTTCTGAATGTTTCTCTTTGTACTTTATGTAGGTTGTTCGCTGGGGACGTTCTGTCTATGCAAATATTCAGAAATTTATCCAATTTCAACTTACTGTTAATGTTGCCGCTCTTATAATTAATGTTGCGGCCGCAATCTCTTCTGGTAGTGTTCCGTTAAATGCAGTACAGGTCTCTCTCTCTCTCTCTCTCTCGCACAATCTGGAATATGAAGCCAGAACAAAAATGAGTGAACGAGCTTTACAGCACATTTCATTTTTGTCATCTTCCTTCGTACATTATGGTTTTAATAATTTATTTCATGTTCTTCGTACAGCTTCTGTGGGTTAACTTGATCATGGATACTCTAGGAGCACTTGCATTGGCTACCGAACCACCTACAGACAACCTTATGCAGAGAACACCAGTTGGTCGAAGGTGTGAGATAGTGTCATTACCTAGCAATGACACTCTCTTAACAATCTGAATTTGATACTATTCAAAGTTAAATTTTGTTGTATTCTAGATTCCGTCGCAGTGAGGAAATAATCTGATATTTGTTTCTTAGGGCACCTCTTATAACGAACATCATGTGGAGGAACCTACTCATTCAGGTACCTCCTCTCTTTTGGATTATCGTTTTGCACCTTTACTAACATCGCAGTTGAAGAAGCATAAATTAACATTGTATGAATCTGTTCTCTAATATCATCGTTTTTACTTGGCACAGGCTATGTATCAAGTAACCGTCCTCCTTGTCCTCAACTTTATGGGAAATCGCATTCTTGGTCTGCAGCAGGATGTCCAAAAGCATGCCATTGGTGTGAAGAATACTCTCATATTCAATGCATTCGTCTTTTGCCAAGTAAGTATAGGACTTAAAAATAGTTATGTGATATTACGATTAGGAGTTGCGTTTCAATTGTTTAGTTAAGCTGGATTTATTATTTGTTCTAACGCCTATCTTGACTTTTGACAGATTTTCAATGAGTTCAACGCTCGGAAACCTGAAGAAATAAATGTGTTCCACGGAGTGACCAAAAACTATCTATTCATGGGAATAATAGGAATTACAGTGGTACTTCAGGTGAGAGGCTACTGCATTTATATTCTGGTTTCGGGTTCTTCCTATATACAATTACTGAGTTTAACTCCAATTTCAGATAATCATCGTTATGTTCCTCGGAAAATTTACAAAAACAGTGAGACTATCATGGCAGCAATGGCTCATATGCTTGGGAATTGCCATTGTCAGGTAAGTCAACTTGAACAATGCTTATGTTTTTCTAACTGGCTAAAGTTTGGCTAACGTTTAACAAAACATGCCAGTTATTTTTGTTTCAAAATCTTTGGAACTTAACTGCCTTCATTTTCCGATAGTTGGCCTCTTGCTGTTATTGGAAAACTAATTGCGGTCCCAAAGACTCCGTTTTCCCACTACTTCAGTCGGCCTATTCAGCGGTGCAGAAATTCTTGCAATCGTAATACCTAATGCTCATCTCCCTAGTTATGTTCTGTACATGTACATGGTATCAAACCTTCAATTTTCAGAACATCCGTGGAAGATCACGCTAGTAAACCAAGTTTCTTCTTACTATGAGAAATAAATGAGGAAATTGATGATTCTCGTTCTCAAAACTCAGCTCTATTGATCTGTCAAACTAGGAGGATATGCATTTGGCCAAAGACGGATTAAATCCTTCTCCGTGGGTATGCCCTTTTTGGTTTTTCCCCCTCCTCGTTTCTCAGGGCACACGAGAATAGCGATCTATCATTCTCCTTTCGCCTGAAAATATTCCGGCATATATGGATGGTTATAGCATGGCATCTCCTTCCTTACCACTATTTTCTATAGCTTTTGTGTAAGGGTTTACTCGTCACAGATTTGTATATCCAATTAGTAACTTGCTGTGTAATTTAATAGCGAAGTGTAAATAGAAAGCTGTTACTGTCCAAGTTTGGAGTAATTTTTTTCGAATTTTCACTTCAAAATCTTGCTCTTTGGAAATTGCTTTTGCACTCAGAAAGAAGAAAGTACCATTCAACTGAATGTAGTAATTTTTTTTTAAATCCAATTAGTTCGTCGTTAATAAACACGATTAGAAGACTAATCTCAACAATTTTCAAATCTTCTTGAGCAATACTGTGCGCTTGCTTTCGTGATTTTGAAAACGAATTAAGAGAGAAAATATGCTCATATTTAATAAAAGAAATTGTGGATCAAATACTTTGAGAGTGATTAGTTAGCATAAACTATTTTACTCCAAATCTCACCCTCGCATTATGTATCAGTAATACCTCGGGATATAATGTAAACGTTTTTAATCAAATTTAATAAAATTCGTCATTCGTTCGGAAAAATAAAATTATAATAATAAAATTTTTTATTGGATCATTTTGGTTTCGGTTCCTAAAATTCTTCTTTCTTTCCTTTATTTTTTTATTTTATTTTTTAACTTTTTCGTCTCTTCTCCAATCCGCTTTCTTCATTCTCTCACTCCTCTTCCTCTCTATCTCGTCCGATTCTCTCCCTTCTTTGTCTTTCCTTCAATCATCTCTTACTTTCTTTTCTCTTCTCTCCTATTTCTCCCTCTCCTGCGACCCCCTCTTTTTAGATCTCTTTGTCTAGTTTAAGTCGTAAGATTTAAAATTTTTAAATCGCAAACCAATCAAGTTTTTGAGTCTTAAAGAAAATTGTTTTCAAGAAATGTTCTTAAGAAATGTTTTGAGAAATGATAAAAAATTTCAAATAGGATACCAAACAAGCCCTAATTTTTCCTTCTTTATTTATCTAAAACAAATTTTATCAATCATTGGACTAAACAAAATAAGCTCATCCATTTGTTCTGACAAAAACAATATTATATGCTATTCTAATCCCTAGGGAGAAGAATTTGAACTTGAATGCAAGTAGTCGGCACACTACCCTTGCTAACTAGCATAGCTCACATCTGCAAAGATTTGCACATCTTCATGGGTGAAAGTAAGAGTCATTTGCTAAAGTTTGCACGTCCCAGCCAACCCCCAAATATTCACTGATCTGCATGTCTTGCTGGTAATTTGCACCATGAACACCATTTTGCTGCTGGTGCAGTTGCTGTTGTGCAATGTAGGATGCTATTTGACCGTTTGTCTTGAGTATCTGGGATTGAGCCTCCAATATATGGTGTTGCAATTGAGAAATAATTCTAACACATCCATAAACAGGATCTTCAACGCGTAACGATGCCTCGTAAAACATGGAGTCTGCTGCTGCTTCTCTTAAATGTACTGGAAGTTGCTGCATTTACAATACAATTAGACGATTATTTATGATTATAAACAAATTCGGTATACTCGTATATCCGAAAAATAAGAACAAGGATTTCAATTATTTCTATATTTTCGACAAAACTTTGGAGTTAAGGTAGTGAGGAAAATACATGTATACATTTCTCGTATACATGTTTAGAAAGGTCCCAAGTTCGAATTTCCTTATTCCACCGATAAAAAAAAGACGGTTTTATGCAATTGGCAATAAGAAAGTCTTACTCCACTTGATGAACATGCATTAGTGCAGAGGCATTGGCTAGAGCAGATGTTCTCTCCTCATGCATCCGAGTTCAAATCCCAACCTCGCCACAGTTTAGGACAAATGCTACTTAATTAATGATGAGCAATATCTTAATTAATTGTTTACCTCTAACATTTTGGTAATGTTGCCGGCACCAAAGATCTTATGAACACAAGCAAATCTCTCTGGATTGGAGGAGGGAAAATAGGGGGCCAAAACACAGTCTTGAGGGCATCTTCTTCTCAAAAATCTGCAAGCTGCACATCTCGTTGGATTATTGGAAATCATATTTAGATATTTCCACAGATTCTTTAGAATCTAACCAAAAGATTTTGCTTCTCAAATTTTCGAGGAAATCACATATTTCTAAGTGATTTTGTTTCCAATATATATTAGGTGCTCATAGATCCGTTTGAATATTTCGAATTCAATTACCAATGCTTAGTGTGGTAAATTTGTCTAACATTGGAAAAAATATAACGGCTACTTTCTTTTGTCAAACTTTCAAAAATTTAAGGATGGATTTGATTGAAGGCAAGGGAAGGCATAAATTCATTATTTTTTAAGATTTCCATATGAATTGTTAGGGTGTTAGCGTTTTACCATTTATTTTTCACTCAAAGTCTACATTATTTCTATTAACTTTAATATCTGTTTTAAAAGAAAATCTCAAAGCTTTTATGTTGTGGCATTGACTCCTATAAAAAGTCCCACAAGCGTTTTTATACAAGCAATTTTGGAGAAGGAGAATCAACACAATAATTCAAATACAGGGTGAAACAAACTTAACTATTAGAATTACAACTCCACTGTGTATTCGATTATCCTCTTCTTGAGCTTTCAGCAAATTAAGATGCAAGCCCAAGGGCCATACAATAGAGAGAAACTTGGGTAGGTAACCTGACCAGCTAAATAATCAGGCAGAACAGGTCTTGTTGAATAAACGCCCACTAGACCTTGTTCTTTAATGTAACCAACGACAATAGACTAAACTAGCAAATATAGAAAACTTAGAAACACACAAGAATTATACTGGTTCGGCAGAACTTATGCCTACGTCCAGTTGTGATTTCTCTAGGCAGAGAAATCACCGTTTCTTTGATTAATAATAGAGATTACAGAACTTTTGCAAACCCTAGAACTAATCTCAAAACTCTCTGCTGTCTGGCTGTTTTCTGTTTTTCTATCTATGTAAAAACAGCCTAGCCGCACCCTATTTATAGATATAGGGTTGGCTTACATGTCCCAAGGCTGATTGAATTCCTATTTCTAAGTGGATTAGGAAATTACACTTATCCAAATCCAAATAGACTTATAGAAATCCAAACCTAAATTGAATAAGGAAACTGAAATTCTTTCCTAATCCCTCTAGGACAAGAATTGGTATACCTCTAGGTTTCCTAAAACAATCCTAAATCAACTAGGACATATTTGACGAGCCAAAATCCTAACAGGTCTCACTCGTATAATCTCTCAATATACAAAGTATCGTTGCAAATGAGAGAGGCGTAACCGCCCTATCAAATTTTGCCTTTAATTATTCCTGCTTATTCATAGTTTCTGCAAGTAAATAATTTAATAACGAAACAAAATTCCAATCAACTTGAAAACTAATTTTGTAATGAATAAAAATGTAAAATGACAACCTTAATGATAATCATCCTAGAAGATTATTCTTGTACTAAACTAATTTTTGGCACAACGTTTTATAATATTAACATGAGAATTGACGTTAAACTCAGCAGAGAGCTCATGAAAAGTCTTTATTTTTATTTGACAAACATATTATCTACATTTGGGGGAGGGGGTGGCTTAGCCTCACAATAGGTTAGCAATAATGTGGTTCAAACTCGCATTTGACGAGAATCGAACCTAAGACCTCTACTTACAAGTGAAAAGAAATACCATTAGACCGTAATACTAAGTAGTTGAGAAGTCTCATTTTAAGATAGTCCCTTGGCATTGCGCTCTTCAATGAATGTAAATAAAAGTAAGACATGACCATGTGGTATGATTTTGAGTATGACGGTTGGTGATTTGAGTGTGTTAGGGTTACAATTGATAATTTAATTAACTTCATGAGGGTATTAATCGGAAAGGCAAAAGTTCTGGGTGTGTGAGGAGAACAGAGAGGCCCGTCCCTCCCTTGTCAGAGCAACTCCAGCGTTGCTGGTTGCTCGGGGGACAGTGGAGAGGAAAGGGCCCGAGGCCCTGTGAAGGAGGTCCAGCGTTGGAGGAGCCCGAGCTGCGGTGGAGGCCCGAGCAACGGGTCTGTGAACTGCTGCCAGCCCGAGAGCCCGATGGGTGTGACGCCAGCGCTGGCGTCTTCCCCTTTTTTTATTTTTTTCTGTCAGGCGCATGCACCCCACTCGCCCGTGGGGGCGCGTCGTCCGACCAAAAATCAGAAAAGTCAGCCCACTTTTCAGATTCAAATGTTACCGTTGGGAAGCCACGTGGCTTCCCACGATCCATTCGATCCCAACGGCTCTTTAATACGAACCGTCCGATTTCCAACGGTAATAAAAAAAAAAGCTGATTTAATATCAACCGTTCGATCTGAGATCAACGGTTGATGTTAATCTGCTTTATAAATTAAAAAAAAAAAGAAAAAATAGTTTTAAAATTAAGAAAAGTTACCGTTGTGACACGTGGCACAATCTGGAGTGTTGGAATTCAATTTTTTTTAAATCCAACGGCGGAGATTAATTATTTGAATAAAAAAATTTTAAAAATTGTAAAAAATCCAAAAAAAATATCTGAAAATTTAAAAAAAAATTTGTTTCTACTTTTCTATAAATACCTTCTCATTATCATCTACCTTACACCACAATTTCATATTTTCTCAATTACTTTCAACCACATTCCTATATTTCTCTCAAAGTTTCAATCCAAAATTTTTCAACAAAATGACTACGGCTGCAGGTACGAATTGGACGCTTCTTGAAGATGTTGCGTTGTGTAGTTGTTGGGTTGAAGTTACTCATAGTTCGCTTACGGGTAATGAGATGCAGTTGCGAGAAATGTGGAGTCTTATTCATACCAAGTATCTTGAGAAAATGCGAGAAATTGGACGCTTCTTTAAAATCTGATTGAAATCTATCGTCAAATATTCTGAAAAGATAACGACACGTGGCACAATGACATTGGATAAAAATCTTATCGAAATCCATCGCTAAATATTTTTTTTATAAAATGACACGTGGCGCAACGAGAACGATTTAAAAAATCTTATTCGAAATTACAAATAATTTTATTTTGTATTATTTATACAAACAAAAAAAAGTAATATTTTATTGCTTATTGCCAGGGAAGAGGGCTCTAAGGGTGGAGATGCAAATGGTAATTACTGTTCATTAATGACAATTACTATTCATTAAAAGCAGTTACGGTCCAATAGGGTGGATTGAATAGTGGATTGCCAAGCTCCAAGGTGGAGTTGCTCTCAACTATCGCGCAATTTCCACACCTGCCGCTCCCTACTCTTTAACGGTCACTCACCCTCTACCCCCTCTCTCTCTTTCTTAGCTTCCATTTTTCAGTCTCAGCCTCCACCGCCACCGCAGTTTGATGCCCTTCGTTGTTCTCCCTAACTGTTCAGTGTATTTTCTACTCCTTCTCTGCTTGCAGCCGCCAGCTGATCCGACTCTAGTTTCTCCTCCATTTTCTCATCTATTGTCAAACAGGTATTTCTTTAGCTTGCGATTGAGATTTGAGCAAAAGAATCTGCTTTTGCGCTTAAAAGAATCATCTTTTGATTGTGATATTTGAGTATTTTTTTCAATATGAAAAGGAGGGGACGTGATTGTGAATTTGTGATTATAGGGGATTTTGGTGAAATTAGGGATTGGGTTTTTAGTAATGTTGAAATTCATGCTGTTGGGGATTTTTTTATTTTTTATTTTTTTTATACCTGTGGACATATTCAGGCGAATGGTTTGAGCTGTTGGGTTGCTTCTCAGCTTTGGGTGCGGATAATAGGTTGGATTGGATTGCAAAATTAACAAACTAGCCAGCTTGCTCTGGATTTAGTTTAAATTTAAATATATTTCGGCCCATCAACACCAGTAGTTTGATTCTTGCTCAGTCTGTGTGCATTTGATCCTTTGCTTAATTTGATCTGTGGATTTACTGTGGATGGACAGAAGAAGATTAGGAGATGACAGACCGGTTGACCCGTATAGCTATAGTGAGCTCAGACAGATGCAAACCCAAGAAGTGCCGCCAGGAATGCAAGAGGAGCTGTCCTGTTGTCATCACTGGTATGTTACAGTAACCCCTTCTTACTTATATAATTTCCATTAGTGTTATGTAATAATATGTGTATACATGTCTGTCACTCTTCATAAAGAAATAAGTATCAGGACTCATTAGATTACTCAGATAATGGTTTGTTTTGTTTTGTCGAAAACAAAAGTGAATTGTGATCTTGCTATTATATTTCTATATGGTTTCTGTGATGCACGGTTCTTGATAACTTGGATTTGTCAGCTGTTTTTTTTTATCATGCGAATTGGTATTTATCTTGAAACGTATTATTTGTGTTCAAATGGTCGTGGAAGCTACTTGTGACGGGAGAATGACTCGATGATTATGTTAAGTAAATAAAAGGAGATAAAGGTAATGGAATGCCTCCTGCAAGGAGAAACACTCAGAAATTCAATTATGCTCAAAGCTTGCCATAAAAAGAGATTATTGGTTTATAAAATCAAGGAAAGCTTCTATTGAAGGTTACTAAAAATACAGGCATGAGCTCTTGCATATAATGAGGTGGCTTCAAATGGATTTAATGTTTCTGTTGCCGAGTTCCTGTTATGCATCATCATAGCAACTGTGTTTGCTTTTCTGTGAATGAGCTGCTTTTTTATTATCTTTGTCTTTATGTGGACTTAATATATTTATGTTGTTTTCCTATAGTGCTACAAGCATACACACTACTAATTAGTCTATATGCAGGTAAACTATGTGTCGAGGTTACCCCTGCATCCAAGATTGCTTTCATCTCAGAAGAATTGTGCATTGGATGTGGTATTTGTGTTAAGGTCCGTAAGAAGTGCTGTTATTGTCATTTGCCTGTTTATCTGCAAGAGTTGTGTTTTAAAGGCATTAATTGGACTCTGTACCATCTGATGATGCAGAAATGCCCATTTGAAGCAATCCAAATCATTAACTTGCCAAAGGATTTAGACAAAGATACAACCCATCGCTATGGGCCTAACACTTTCAAGCTACACAGGTTAGCTCCTCACCACATTACCGGGAAGTGATTGCTTTTGCATTTATGTGGTTTGGGATAACATAAATTTTGCAATTTCAGGTTACCAGTCCCAAGGCCAGGTCAAGTTCTTGGTTTGGTTGGAACGAACGGCATTGGGAAGTCAACTGCCCTCAAAGTTTTGGGTGGAAAGTTGAAACCAAATTTAGGTCGTTTCAAAGTAAAACTCCTTACAGAAATTCCCCTTCTTTGACAAGTTTATTATGTTTCAAATATGTTTGGTGCATTCTTCGATTATCTTATCTTGATGGTTTTTTATTTTTTATTTTTGCAGAATCCTCCAGATTGGCAGGAAATCTTGACCTACTTTCGAGGATCTGAGTTGCAGAATTTTTTTACCCGTATCCTGGAAGATAATTTGAAGGTACCATTTGATTTTGATGCCCATAATCTTTCGTACTAAAAGTTTAGCATTTAAATGAATATAATTTTGTGTGTTCTATAGTGGTTATATTTTGGCCATCTTTTGTTGTCTTTAATCATTATATTGTCTTATGTTATGTTTGTTCTTGCTAATTTGCATAATATTCTTTTTACTTAACAGGCGATTATAAAGCCTCAGTATGTTGATCACATTCCAAAAGCAGTTCAAGGGAATGTTGGGGAGGTGCTCGGTCAGAAAGATGAGAGGGATATGAAGGAAAAATTATGTGCTGACCTTGAGCTGAACCAGGTTATAGAGCGTAAGGTAGGGGATTTATCTGGTGGGGAGCTTCAAAGATTCGCCATTGCTGTCGTTGCCATACAGCATGCAGAGATATACATGTTTGACGAGCCTTCAAGTTATCTTGATGTCAAACAAAGGCTTAAAGCTGCCCAAGTTGTCCGATCTTTACTCAGGCCTAATAGGTTTAATTTTGTATTTTCTCTTATTTCCTCAAAATTGAATTGCATGGTTTTTTTGGATTCCATTTCTTGATTGTCTTACTGCATATTTAGCTAATAGTCATATTTTCTTATATTTTCCAGCTATGTAATTGTTGTGGAGCATGATCTTAGTGTCTTGGATTACTTATCAGACTTCATTTGCTGTTTATATGGGAAACCGGGTGCATATGGAGTTGTAACTCTTCCTTTCTCAGTTAGAGAAGGAATCAACATCTTCTTGGCTGGATTTGTTCCTACAGAAAATCTTAGGTTCCGGGATGAATCTCTGACCTTCAAGGCAAGATTATAAATTTTATCCGTGAAATGCTTTTTTGACTTGTAACTGGGAAAAAAGAAAGACTCCCTTGACTTATTATTGCTTTGTGATTTACTTTGTTGTCTTTACCAGGTTGCTGAGACTCCACAGGAAAGTGCTGAGGAAATCGAGACATATGCACGATATAAATACCCATCAATGACTAAAACTCAGGGAAACTTCAGGCTTCGTGCGGTTGAAGGTGAATTTACTGATTCTCAGATTATTGTAATGCTGGGAGAGAATGGAACAGGGAAGACAACATTCATTCGTATGCTGGTATTCTTTATTTTTCATCTTCTTTTTCTTCAGTCATAGTTACTTTGCAGCTTCAGATGTTGAGTTAGCATATTGCCCAATTTTCAGGCTGGTCTATTGAAACCTGATTCTGTAGAAGATTCCAATGTGGAGATACCTGAATTCAATGTTTCTTACAAGCCCCAGAAAATCAGTCCAAAGTTTCCATCCACTGTCAGAGCCTTGTTACATTCAAAAATTCGTGATTCATATACTCATCCCCAATTCATGTCAGATGTGATGAAGCCTCTTCTTATTGAACAATTAATGGATCAAGAAGTTCTGAATCTCTCTGGTGGAGAGTTGCAAAGGGTTGCATTATGCCTATGCCTCGGGAAGGTAAATTATTGTTATTCTTGACATAAATCATTGAATTAGTAAAAGTAATGTTGTTGTTCTGCTGGGTTGCTTCAATCACGTTGATGCGGTAAGCTTTTTTATGTCTTGGTTATGAATTTGAGAAGCCTGAATATTCTCCATAAGCATTGATTGTTTTCATAGATTCTTGTTTTTCAACAGATGGTTTGGTAGTTTAGTTGAAATACTTGGTGAAAGGTCACAAGGTTCAACTGGCTATATATATCTTTTCATTTCCTGCTTCTGAAAATTAGAAGTTGTGTTTACTTTTTCCTTATTATCAGTCTTGCGAGTATAGAGTAAGAAGGGAGAGATAGGGTTCTCATGTGATTAATAAAATGGGCCTTTGCGTTGTCCGAATGAATCCTTTTCAACACTTTATGTTTTCCTTCTATTTGTTGCCTTGGATGCATCTGAGCAGGCAGGAATTGTCTCTCTGAGTTTGGAAGTTGGGATGAGGGTAAAAAACCAAATGTTATTATGATGTCTAACCTATGGGAGGGGGGAGTGCCAGGGGCCTTGCAAATTTTTGGAAAAAAGGAAGGGATACAGGAATCAGGATTGTGTTGTAGTCTGTTAAGTGTGGTCCCTGCCATTTTGTTTTAGATTTTCCGTCCTTGAACACGTTTGGCATATATCATGACCATCTGTTATTCCTATGCTTGTGCTCTAAAACCTTGAAATAATTTTTATTTTCCCTTGCCAAATATTTGTTTATCCTTTGCCTTCAATTTGACATTGTAAATCTAGTGATTAGTTCACAATAACAGATTCACTAATTTTTATTTTTATTGTTTCACTGGGAAGGCTGAGTTATAGTTTTTTGTTGTTCTAACTGGTGAAAATGCATGCAAATCAGCTATAACGGACACATTCTAATCTACGTCTCTATTTACTTAATGCAGCCTGCAGATATATATCTTATAGATGAACCGAGTGCGTATCTTGATTCTGAGCAGCGTATTGTTGCATCCAAAGTCATAAAGAGGTTCATCCTACATGCTAAGAAAACGGCATTCATCGTTGAACATGACTTTATCATGGCTACCTACTTGGCAGATAGAGTTATTGTCTATGAGGGGCAGGCATCAATTGATTGTACTGCAAATGCTCCGCAGTCATTGTTGACAGGGATGAATCTCTTCTTATCTGTAAGTGTTGCAACTTCTTTGTTTCACTCTATTGTTTTGGCCTCCAACTATATTAGTGTGTGATGATAAGAATTTAATTTTGCTCTCTTCATTGATTTTTTCAAAATGATGCATGCGTGCAGCATCTTGATATCACATTTAGGCGTGACCCGACTAACTATCGCCCAAGAATCAACAAATTGGAGTCGACGAAGGATAGGGAACAAAAAGCTGCTGGGTCCTATTATTACCTGGATGATTGATTAACCCATATGATGGTATGTTACTATGCTTCATTCTCTTTTATTTGGGTACAAATATTACCATGCTTCATTCATTACTCTCTTGATTTCATGTTTCTTCGCCATCTTGATAATTTCACTGGTGTTTCAGATCGACTTTGCGTTTTTGGCCGAATATGGAGGGTGTTAGTATGATTTTATTATGGAATCTCGGCGGAGTCACAGCGTGATGACATTTGATCGGAGGTCCATTGTCTGTTGAAGAGGGTGATGTTTGTTTCCAGGCCTTTAGATATTGTTGCTACTCGAGTCATATATGCACATATAACGTGCTTGCAGTTATTCGGTTTTTGGTCTCATAGTATCAAAATCAAATGGATGTTCTTTTTTGGGATGCTTGATGTTTAATACGTTTTAATTTTCACCAAATGACATTGTAGTTCGACATGGCTCTTACTTCCAAGTGCTTTTGGAGGATTAACTTGTATTTTTACAAAGGCTTTGTAAACATTTATTTTTAAAAGCGCCTTTAGTCATTTAAAAGTACTTTTCAAACGAGCCTTATATTTAGTTTTGGCTATATAATCAGGGCCTTTATCCAAAGGGTTCTCATTTTTTGGATATGGATTCTCTTTCTTCTAATTTTCTCTCCAAAATCCTATTTGAATACTTACGATTAAGCAACGTTAATATCTTGTGTTGACTTTTCTAAAGAGAGAAGGAGAAAGAGGGGAGAGGAGGGGACTAGAGGGGAGGGGAATAGTGGGGAGAGAATCTTATTATTTTTTCTTTCTTTTTTTGGTACAAATAGGGATTAGTTGTGGGCCTTATTATGTAACGAACTTCAACGATTCGAAACTATTTATTAGTAATGAAATTTCAATATTTCTTAGAGCATAATGTTTTTCAATACTAACAGAAATGATCTTGTAACGAGAGTCCTTTTTTGACGACAACTAAAGCTAAATTATATTTCAACCCTAATATCAAATTCAAGGGTGGGGCATTGCTAACCATCTATCCTCAAGAGAACGTGACTCTAAAGATGAAATTGCAACTTGACAATAGTAATGCAGTTTAGCGATTATTTTCAAAATCAAAGTGTAAAATCTCAGGTTCAACTTTTATGAATGGTGGTATCGATACCTAATTTTTGTTGACTTATTGTGTAGTTAAACCCGAATTCTAACCCCAATACCGCTGCATGAATAAGACAAAAATGCAACTTAGGCTATTATCTAAAGACATTGCTACAATTCAGCTTATTAATTTATCCACAAATGTTCTCTTGGTCACTTAGTGGTAAAAGAATGCATGGTCACCCGCCGTTTGATTTCAACATTTAATATTAAATATAACCGTTTGATTATGTATTTTTGGTCACCAGATGACAATAGACATGAGACTCTTAACTTATGTATTTTGTGCTAGTATTTAACTTATCGAAATTTACTAACCGAACAAATCCCAGTTAGAAATTTTTAACCCCTTATAGAAAAACTGAAGTCTAAATTCAGGTTGAATAAGGAGAAGATTGTCCAAAACTTGAACGCCAAGATATTGACCAAATAAGTACTTAGTCAGGTTGGTTGAATAAGGAGAAGATTGTCCAAAACTTGTACGCCAATATATTGACCAAATAAATAGTTAGTCTAGTCCTCCTCTCTCATTCTGTCATCCCTGAGCTCAACATCCTTGGTTGAACTGCGCCATTGGAGCTCGATCGGCCACCGAAGCAACTCTCAAACTTCGTCTGGTAAACTCCTCTTCAAGCTCTCTCTCTCAAAGAATTGTGCTTAACCGACTTAATATTCTATCTCTTTGTGTATATTTGTATGTTTCTAGACTTCTAGTGCTTCAGGCATTGTTTGGTTCGGTTTGAAATTTGAAAACCACTGTTTGGTTGGAATTCCGGTTGCGATTGTTGTTTATGATCTAAGCCTTTTACTTGTCGAGATTTAGCGTGCTCAAGTCTAGTAGTTTCGGTTATTGGATGATAATTTTTCAAGTGTTTCTAGGAGTTTCTTATTGTTTATAAGTTCTTTGTAGTGTTTAGGGGTTGTTTGGTATTCAATTTGAAAATAGTTTATAGTTTTCAAAATTGACGAATGTAGCTAAATTACTTAGCAATCAATAGTTTCAAAAACAAAAAAGCGGATCCAAGAATGAGTAGTTTAGGAGTTTGACGAGTCTGTTACTGTCGGTATCATTTGATTTATACCTATCTGACAAATGCAATACTGAACACTGACAAATGCAATACTGAAGCCTAACTAATGCAACCAAGAATGCAAGAGGATTTGTCCGCCCGTACATGTTGGTAATGTAACTTCTTTTTTTTCCTTATCTGAATCACATGTAGTGACCGTCTGAATACTATTTACCCGAGCCGCTTTACATTTTTCGTGTACCTCAAATTTTCAGGCGAAAAGTGTATTGAGGTTACATCGATGTCCAAAAGCGCTTCAATCTCCGAAGAGTTGTGCGGTTGTGGTATCTGTGTTCATGTATGTAATGATTGTATTTGGTTTGGTTGAAGTTTCCTCTTTTTTATTTATCTTCTCTGATTGTGTTGAAGAGGCATTCTTTTGACTCTGGCTTGTCATGTGATAATGTAGAAATGCCAGTTTAAAGCAATTCAAATCATCAACTTGCCAAAGGCATTGGACAAAGAAACAACCCACCGTTACGGGCCTATCCATTTTAAGTTACACAGGTCAGTCTCAGTCAGTTGGTTCCTTATAACTTTTCTCAAGTTTAGTTGATGTGTTAGTTCTTTTTAAAGACTATATATCTTTGATCCTTTTGCAGAATCCTCCAGATTGGCAAGAAATCTTGACTTACTTTCGAGGATCAGAGCTGCAAAGTTATTTTATTCATCTCTTGCAAGATAAGTTGAAGGTGACTTTTGATTTTCATGCTCGTGTGATGTCTTCTCTTAATGAATTGCAGATGTGTTTAGCTTGATCTGATTGTGTAGTTCAATATGCAATCAAGTATAGCAATCGTGCTCAGTGGTCCTTTCGCCTAAATTTTGTTTGTGTTTTTCTAGGTTGAACTGATTTTTCTAGGTTGTCTTGTTGCAATTGTTATATGCTGTATAATAATAATGTTTCTTCAAAGTTTATAAATCTTGTCTTTTCCTTTAACAGGCCGTTATAAAACCCCAATACGTAGACCACATTCCAAAAGTAATTGAAGGCAGTGTAAGGGAGATTCTAAAACAGAAAGACGGGAGGGGGATTATGGAAAAACTCTGCATTGATCTTGAGCTATACATGGTTCTGGATCATAATGTTGGCGAAATATCTGGTGGGGAGCTTCAGAGGTTCGCCATTGCTGTTTCTGCCATGCAGAAGGCAGATACCATCAAGTTATCTTGACGTGAAGCAAAGGCTTAAAGCAGCAAGAGTTATCCGTTCTTTGATCAGCCCTGATAGGTTTGTTTTCTTATCCATCTTATTGCCTCAAATTTTCATTGATTATATATTTACAGGATCTCTTTCCATTTATATTTAACCGTGCATGTTTAAGTAATAGGCATTTTCCTCACATATTTCAGCTACGTAATTGTTGTGGAGCACGATTTGAGCGTCCTTGATTACTTATATGATCACATATGCTGTTTATATGGGAAACCGGGCGCATATGGAGTTGTAACTCTACCTTTCTCAGTTAGAGAAGGAATCAACATCTTTTTGTCTGGATTTGTTCCTACAGAAAATATACGTTTCCGGGATGAATCTTTGACTTTTAAGGTAAGGTTATAAGTTATGTTAATGTAAATGCTGATTTTTTGACTTATCAGTATCTTGTGATTAAGTTGTTATCTTTTCTAGGTTTCTGAGACTCCACGCGAAATTTATGAGGAAACTGAGACATGTGCGCTGTACAGATACCCCTCAATGACGAAAACTTTGGGAGAGTTCAAGCTTCAAGTGATTGAGGGTGAATTTACCGATTCTCAGATTATGGTGATGCTCGGTGAGAATGGAACAGGGAAGACCACATTTATCCGTATGCTGGTACGCTTTCTTTTCATTTCTTGCTGTTGGATCAGATTTTCAGATATTAGAGTCATTGTACTCGTTCAAATTGTAGGCTGGTATACGCTGATTTGGAGATGCCTAAGCTTCAAGTTTCTTACAAGCCTCAGAAAATTAGTCCAAAGTCCAAACTAACTGTCAAGGACTTGCTTCAAAACAAAATTCGCAGTTCCTACACTCATCAGCAGTTTGTGACAGATGTGATGAAGCCTCTCCAAATCGAAGATTTATTGGATTAAAAAGTTAAGAAACTCTCCGGTGGAGAGTTGCAAAGGGTTGCTCTATGTCAATGCCTTGGACAGGTAACAGGTTTTAATCTATGTTACAGGAATAACCAAGTGTATGATGTGTCCTCCACTTTAACTTCTGGAGTCATATAACGTATGTCTTTATTTTTCGCTTGATATTACAGCCCGCAGATATCTATCTGATTGACGAACCAAGCGCGTACCTTGACTCTGAGCAGCGCATCGTCGCTGCAAAAGTCATAAAGAGGTTTATCCTCCATGCGAAGAAAAGTGCGTTTGTGGTTGAGCACGATTTTATTATGGCTACGTACCTGACAGATAGAGTGATCGTCTATGACGGGAAGCCAGGAGTTGATTGTACTGCCAACTCTCCTCAATCGTTGTTAACTGGGATGAACCTTTTCTTATCTGTAAGTCTTGCAACCTTTTCGTCTTTAACGTTTTTTTACATAAACAAGAATAAATCTGAGTAAGTTTCGTAATGTGGCAAATGCAGCAACTGGATATCACATTCAGACGTGATCCTACTAATTATCGCCCAAGAATCAACAAGTTGAACTCAACCAAAGATAGGGAACAAAAAGCTGCGGGGACGTATTATTACCTGGACGATTAAAACAAGTCCCCTCCGCCCGTCCCCAAGGGCGGGACTCTATGGGACAAGACTCGACTAAGCCTTAGACCCCAAACGGGTCAGGTACGGTTCACTCATTCCAACACTAATGCCCGATTTTCCTCTGTTTATGCTGTATATTCATGGCATCTTGATACATAGTGCAGTTATTGTGTTTTGCATTTTGGCAGAAACTTAGAGGGCAAGGCATCGATAATACTGACTCGAGTGAAAATAGTGATGGAGACAAGGCTGCACTGCTGACGTGCACTGACAGTTGACGATCGGAGGAGGTCCATTGCCCGGTGAAGAAGAGATTCCAGAGGAGGGATAACAAAGTGTGTTCAATGCGGTGTTACTCAGTACTAAGTGTGTTTTGATTTGATGCCATATGAGCTAAAATTAAAATCGATGTTTTCGATTATGTGAAAATAAATTGGAGATGAAAACACCGAAATTGAACTAATGATTTTGTATTTCTCCGTTGCTATGAGTCTCCTCAAATCTTGCACATAGTACAGAAATGTATGCATCCTCCCCAAATGGTACAACGAGCGTTAAGCCCAGTTATCCCTGCGTTGCTGCACTGCCATTGACAACTGATCAAGCGAAATGAGCTCGAAATAATTATAAAACAAAATTTTCAAACCATCTCACCATATTGGTTAAAATGGGGTCCCCCAAAACCCAAGCAAACAGCAAACGAAATGAAAAAACTAGCTCACTAGGCTTATACAAACGGCCTTCGGCCTTGCAACTCCAGCTGGTTCATCCGAAGACAGAAGGATGATAACCGAAAATAGAGGGCGCAGATTCAAGGGAGCATCCTACATCAATGAAGAAACTCAACCTAGTCAGAAAATCAGTCACGTGTTCGTCTCCATGCATATATGCTTCATTTCAAAATGCTTGAACTGGGAGATAATGGCCTTGCAACGACTTTGGACAAGTGAGATCAGAGATCGAAGCTGACAAAATCTTCCGTTCTTATGTCAGTTTTTCAAATTCAGTAACACCTCAATACATAAAGAGATGCACAAACTTGATCATGAAAACGCTTCCACTATATCTCCTGGTCTTCTAGTTCAGATGTTCTAACATCTTCACTAACGCTTCCACTATATCTCCACATCACACGTCTCCTCCTGTACTGCCGGGTTCCTGTTACAATTGATTACACCACGAATTCTTAGCTTAGCTCCGAACACAAATACTTAGCTTACATGTAAACAAGAGAACAGTAATACAGCAGACATAACCACAAATGAAAACACTGACTGAATGTAACCAGTACGGTGAGTTACTTTTCAGGTTCAAACCAACTACTTTTGAGAGGAAAACATACCCACAAGCCCATAGAAAGACATTCTCCACAGTATTACGCCTTGATAGGACATTCGTATGCCAATCGGTCCACTCTCTATTTTCCTGACAAGAATGCTTCTCATGTTAATATTTACTCCAATATATAAATATTAGAACCTCACAGAAAAAGAAACATATATATGAAGAAATAAAAGTATGGACCTGCAAATATGCCTGAATCTTGCTATTGTTGTTTCCCAGTTGAATGATTTTGTTGGATATACGTGTTAAATGTCCAATGTTCCCTAACCTGGGTGGGGATCTACCCTCATCAGGAACAGTCGGCCGGTTTGGATCAGTTTCTAATGTGTAATTCTTTTCTGCTATAAGTATTTTTCCGACAAGATCACACTCACAAAGAAGATGTTGTACAAGAGGAGCATTCTTGCTTTCTAAACATGATACTATTATGTTCTTTATGTGGTGATGGACAAAGTTGTTATATGGGTACCTGAAGAACAAAACGTGGGAAGTAAGACCTTGTATCAACACACTCTTTCTTGGACAAGAAAATTCTCAAGCTTACTTGAAAAACAAGTTTAAAATTCTTTGTATTGCTCCGAGACGAATCAATTCCTTCTCAACGGTTTCACCAGCCACCCTCAGCAATACTGCAATGAACTCTACAATCTTTAAACGATGTTGTCCAAGAGGTGGCTGTAACTTGCCATATGTAGTTAGCAACACATTGTCCGCCGTTGAAACATCCAAAAACTTCAGCAATTCACCTGTATCATAGCATGCTTTGCAGCATCAATTTTTTGACCAATCCAAAATCATCTACACGCCCTTTTGTTACACAGAAGAACAAAGGATTGGACAAATCCAAAATTGGGCTGAATCCTATGGATAGTACAAAACTGGACTACAACTGAACTAAATACAACGGGAGCCTCAATACATTACAGGTTTTTGTTTTATCCCATGTGGAGTCAAGGAAAGACATGACCGCACTAATTTAAAATTAAAACCGAAAACATAATGCAAGTAGTCGTGAGCACCAACCTAACTGAATGCAAGTACCACGTACCAAATGACCAAACTAAGGAGTTAACTTTACCTAGGATCTCCAGCATGCCAACAAGTCTCGGAATTAGCAGTATCTGCAGATCCATGAGTAATTTGAAGTCCACCGAAATTCTCATATGTTCTCGAATTTAGCCTTGTAGGGTCTAACAAATACAAGCACACTGACAATAAGTTAAGAACATATTGCGGTCGTGAGTCCTCCAATGCATGCCGGAAGAATCTTCCTATAAAACTGCGTAAAATGTGCACAAAATGAACTCACTGCAGAATCTAAGAGCAGAAATGCAAGCAACATCAATTTATCGTAAATGTAAGAAGGAATAATGCTACCTTGGGCTAGATATTTTAGTAGCAAGTCCAGGTGGAGCGAACCTTGCTACAGCACAAAGTATCTCTGCTGTATTAGCATGCACTTCCGGAGAATCCTGTAGAAAACGTGCCCATAAAAACTTGCTCATTAACAGCGAACAAGCCATCCTTTATTGAGACTGGCAATACTTTTAAACATAAAAGGGATACCAAAATGGAAATATTGATATTTCCAGCACACTAATCATGGTTTTAACCCTATAAGTTCTACATGAGCTAGCTATCAGTGCAAAAATGTTTGGCGCACAGCACACACTTACAGGGGAAAAACTGAGAAGCCTATTCAGTTGCATTAATATAGCTTAAATGCAAAACTAATTAATTACTTACCCAAGAGATGAACTTTTCTGTTATTTTCTCCAGCACATCTGTATCTTGTATCATTTCTAGCACATTTCCAAAATGTCCCTGATGCAGTGCTTCATAAAACTTTTTATGTGTATGTTCACAGCAACTCAATTGGGTTTTCACGAGTTCCTGTTGACAACAACCAATTCGAAGCATGTCAATATCTAAAAGCACAAAAAGTTGCCTCTCATATAAGAAGTACCAATCAAAAGCTCTAGATCCTTGTAAAATGTTAAAAGTAGGAACTCCAGAAGTGTTACCAGTAGGGATGAACAAAGGCAACGACCAACATCAATGCTAGGTCTAATTCCAATTTGGTCAAATGGCTTATCGACAGTAATTTTATCAGCCTGCGTACCCACAAGAGGAGAGCACATGTGAGCAGCAATACCTTAGGAAGCAAATAACTTCTTTAAACTGAGAAAGAATGCCACATATATGGTGTCATGTTCTCTTGCCGGACTGTTTCACTGAATCTGGACCGTGCATTTAAACAAAGATCAACAGCATCGATGGTCTATTCACTGGAAACATAATGTTGCCACACTGCTGACAGAAGCACACAATTCATAAACACAAAGCCTAGAGATTATTCACCACTTTACGTCTCCTTTCAAGCCAGATAAGGGATGCAGGGGACATTCCATTTTGAAAGCAATCGTCCACAATCCTCTTGACTACCTGTAATCCTTCAGATGAACCAGTAGCGGGAACACTGAACCCCTAGTTTACAGGTAAATAAAAAATCATCAAATATATAATTCATACCTCATCTGGAGGTCGGAACACTAGAAAAACAACTATGCAATGGGACCAACGAAATCAAAAGGAACGGTAACACTTACAGAAACAATAACATAACAGCCCGTCACTTTGCAAAGTGCCTGAGTCCCAATTATATCGTCAAAAATTAGAAAATCAGGCAGAACAAAGAATTAACTTTCTTTTACTGGCTAGTAAAGCACAGAATCAATATCACTTTATGCACCTTTAAAGTGGATTTCTCTGGACCTATGAGACGTCCACGCCGTTTATAGAAATTCTCCTGTACACAATTGTAGAGATTAGAACAAGGGAAAGTAAATTTGCTTAGCCTTCTCCATCAAGTAGGAGATGGAACAAAGGCTCATATTCCTGATATTGTCCTCACATTCCTTATTCACTAGACCTAGGTCGTAAACAAAATTTATACTTTTCTAACATCATACAAAAGTTATATGTTCTAATCACCAGGTTAAATGGCTGAAACTAAGATGTCCCAGCTACAAATAAGGAGAAGGAGAATTTACGAGATACCCACCATGTCAATCCCGTATTTTTTGGGCCCAATCATGATCATAGTGTATTTCATTTCGTCATTTAGTACTTTTATTGCCTGAAATCAAAATCTTGAGCACTCAAATGAGAAACTAATAGAGGATAGCTCAAACAAAGACCAGTACCATCAAAAAACAAATGCTTGGAGTTTTCAAGCAAGAAAGAAAAATCAGTGTAAATATCATATCTTAGATTCTTAACTGATAGTAGATAAATTTGAATCTTAATTTTTCATTCAAATGTAAAATTGTTCTGATATAAAGCTATAGATGTATATAGGAAGATAATCGTAAGCGGGATCCCTCTCAATGAACAGAGAAGCGGGATCCCCTCTTAAAAAAGGGGGTTCGTATCCTATCTATATACAGTATTACAGACACACACATATTCTTGGGATGTTGCCTCTTTGAAGAGAAAAACGACAATGCATGGAAAGAACAAAGCTAAACCTTGAGAACTACTTCAATCATTTGAACACAAAGAACAATCATAAGTTGCATATAACAAAACAGTCACAAAGAATCTGGCATTTGTACCAGACGTGCAGGAAAATTTCTTGCCAAAAGGCGAGTAAGACCCTTAGCCTTGTCAAGAACTTTTGGGTCCCTAGTCTTTTCAGTAGTTGAGACTCATGCAATTATCAACCTGGCCATAATTTGAAATAAAATCTGATCAATCCAGATACGCAGTTGAGAACACAAATATTGATAACCGATGTACAAACTCAACATAAGATTTCTCGTAAACAACATTTATTATGACATACCAGTTCACCTGACATGTCATGCTCTAGTAGAGCAGATTCTACCACCGGCCAAACCTTTGTTATATTATTTTCTGCACATAACAAGGCAAAGGCAGACAGTGAAACAGTTTAGTTCGCTGGTACAGTGGTACCCTAACATTTAGCCAATACAATTTGAAATAGTTTTAAGCCCTTTCGTTTCTATTAAAATTGGATAGTTTCAGTTTTCACCATCCACCAGAGGCCATCCGAGTGCCTCAGACATACCAAAAAAGCATACATACATGCGTTAGATATTATGTGGACGTACAAAGATAGTAAATTTAATATACATGCCTAATCCACGGTACGCCCATATATGAAACTCTCATTTTATCCTAACCTTATTTCTTTCATCTGATCGACGACTTGATCACCATACAGAAACCAAATTGGGTAACACTAACAGTTTCTCCTCAAAAGAACTTGAGCCAACAATTCCCTAGAAACCCAATATTTAGCCTATTACGTGTTTGTCAAGCAACCAAGTAGAAGCACCAAAAAGATTTGCGCTTTTGAAAAGTTAGGGCCCGTTTGAATAGAGGGCATTCCATCTGGATATGATTATAATGTTTTCAAAGAAAATTCGTCCATCCAAATGGGGCTTAAAAGAATGAAGTAATAGCTTAATACACAATAAATAACCCCAAAAGAAAATTTGGGAAATTTGTCCAAATCGTCCCACCATTCAAGAAAATTCCTAAATACCGACATGACAGAAAATATCGACACTCAAAGAAACCGACCGATGAAAAAAGAATCAGCCAAACAGACAAACAAGAAAAGGAACAGCAGAGAACGCACTAAAAAATTTCGGGACGGGTGTACGGAAAAATTTGAGCTTCAGTTTTTTGGTTGGAAGGGCCTTGAATCCCTTTGACGAAGGGCCAAAATCCACCATCTTCGACTCCTCGTGCTGCTCCACAAGGCCGTTTTCGTTGTTTTCCATCCTCACACAGCGGGATATACGACAAGGGATATCGAACAAAATCCTCACCCTAATCGACTACCAAATAAGCTGAAGTAGCCAGTAATTCGGAATTCACCAAAAAAATAGAGAAAACTTTAAAGTTTATTGATAATAATATGAATTGATTGCAATCTTAATGCTAAGATGACCTACTTATAATGGAACTTAACCCTAGAAACCCTATAAATTCAAATAGGCAAGAAATTAACCAAATAACAAAATATCAAAAAGATTCTAATTAATATATTAGAATCTCATTTTAAACATGGTAAACGACATAAATCGATCACACTCCAACAGGGAACAACTCATGCAAATCTTGTCGTTCTCTTCTAATTCACATATTACAGGCCCAACTAACATGCCAAATAAAAGTTGTGTTAATCCAAACAACTTAAAAAGTTCAAAATATCCGCTTTTGAGATATACCAATATGGCATCAACAGATAATATATTAACTATTGAATTATCAATTCACCAAATCACTTTTCTTAATTAAACATCGCTTCTTCCTTTTTATTTTATATACAATAAAATAATGCGATTCTTATGTGACTAGCCATACTACCATTCTTATGCAATGCATGTATACATTACGCATGAATGATGCGTGTGCATGATGGATGTATGCTTACAAATGCATATTAATGTTAATGTAATGTATTTCCATTTTAACTTGTGTGATATAGGGCTCGTTTGGATGTGCTTTTAAAATGACTGAAATCGTTTTTAAATAAAATGTTTTTAGGTTCCAAAAGCACTTTAAGTGCTTTTCAAGGATTTACTAGCATTTTTTCTAAGGATTGCTTTCAAAAATATTTTCACCAAAAACGCTTTCAGTTATTTTAAAAGCACATCCAAACGAGCTCATAGAAAACTAAAAAAAAATAATCTCACTCGTATATATAGATCTAAATGTAAAAAAAAATAGTCACCCATATATACACATTTTCCACGTTAAAAGAATGTGCGAGACTTTTTTTTTTTTGAACGTACGATAGTATCTACACTAAGGGAGGTAGGTTTAGCCTCACAACGGGCTAGCAATAATGCGATTCAAATTCTCATTTGGCAAGAATCGAACCTAAGACCTCTCAATTACAAGTGAAGAAGAATACCACTAAACCATAATACTAAGTGGCGTGCCAGTCTCATTTTTGTTTAGAAAAAAAAAATCTACCAATGTGACAACCTGTCCCGGCATTTACGGAACGAAAGGACAAAATTGTAATTTCACTTAAGATGGGGATGATTATTATTTGATACCACTATTTAGCACACTATATATACGAGATATGTTTTATGAAAGGTTCTATGGCATGCTAGGGTTTTTGGAAAAACCTATTACATATTATGCTATTAGTTTTCATAAAACTTCGAGGGTTAGTATGTTGATAACTGTTTCTATATTATATATATAAACTCTGGTCCACTCATGTTTGTTTTGCGCCCCCTCAGGAATTAGAATCGAGGAGTACAATCTCGGCGTCAAGGCATTCTGCTTCGGCATCTTCGAGTCCTCTCGGTGTAGGACCCATTCCTTTATTCATTCAATTTTATATTATTCCTTTTTAGTGTTCTAAATTAGTTGTATGCTCTGAACACGTTCCTTAAAGGCATATTCAATATAGTTAAATTTCTATTATTTTATTTATATTCGTTATTTTCATTCATCCTAATATGGCTTTGCCACCTTCGGGTGTCGGCCAACACATGCCTACCCTAGTGTTTGGAGAATATTGGGGTCGCGGCGTGTCAACCAATGTCAAAGTTGAAAGGAAAAAAAATGTTAAGTACCCACAAAAGGTATGGCCAACCTGATTTAGGTTACATATTAAAATTTGAAATCAAGTGTACAAATAAAAGATTTAAAAAGTGAAGGGCCTATTTGGTATTTTGAAATAGAGTTCTACTTCTTTAAATTCAAAAACAAATTTTGAGTCACAATTAAGTTCGAGATTCTTATTTGGTAGGCACTTCTCAAAAACTCAACTAGGGGGTGTAGTCAATTTGGATTTCATAGGATTTCAATGGACTTTTTTAAGCGATAGATTTCAAAAGATTTTAATAGACTCTACAATTCCATATGGATTTTGATAGATTATTATGGATTTCTGTCACATCCCAGACCGGCTTCGCCGTAGCACGATATTGTCTGCTTTGGGCCTGGCCCTCACGGTTTTGTTTTGGGAACTCACACGAGAACTTCCCAGTGGGTCACCTATCCTGGGATTGCTCTCTCTCGAACTCGCTTAACTTCGGAGTTCCGATGGAATCCGAAGCCAGTGAGTTCCCAAAAGGCCTCGTGCTATATGGAGGTACGAATGTACATATAAGGCACATCATGCCCTCTCTGTTGGTCGCTATGGGATGTTACAATGGCTCTGATACCATTATGTCACATCCCAGACTAGCTCCGCCATAGCACGATATTGACCGCTTTGGGCCCGGCCCGCACAGTTTTGTTTCTGGGAACTCACACGGGAACTCCCCAGTGGGTCACCTATCCTGGGATTGCTTTCGCCCGAACTCGCTTAACTTCGAAGTTCCGATGGAATCCAAAGTCAGTGAGTTCCCAAAAGGCCTCGTGTTAATTGGATGTGGGCATGTACATATAAGGCTTACAGGATCCTCACCCCTGGGCGATGTGGGATCTTACAATCTACCCCCCTTAAGGGCCCGATGTCCTCGTCGGCACACTTCCGGGTAGGGAGTGGCACTGATACCAAATCGTCACATCCTGGATCGGCTTCGCTGTAGCACAATATTGTCCGCTTTAGGACTAGCCCTCACGATTTTGTTTCTGGGAACTCACACGAGAACTTCCCAGTGGGTCACCCATCCTGGGATTGCTCTCGCCCGAACTCACTTAACTTCTGAGTTCCGATGGAATCCGAAGCCAGTGAGTTCCCAAAAGGCCTCGTGCTATATGGAGGTGCGAATGTACATATAAGGCACATCACCCCCTCTCTGTTAGTCGATGTGGGATGTTACAATTTCTATTATAGATTTCTATGGATTTCTAAGGATTTCTTTCATAGATTTCTTAGGATTTCTTTTTTGACTCCTACAACATAAATTCTTTTCTTAGTGCACAATCTGAAAAAGACATAAACACACACACACACACACACACACACACACACACATATATATATAAATATATATATATATATTTATATGGAAATATAAACCAATCAAATATGTCTTTTCTTTCCCTTTCTCATTTGAATTGTGATTTCTTTACAAAAAATAATTTTAACTAACCAAAACAAGTAGTGCTTCTTAAATCACATGTCTCAAAATTAACCCTTTTTGCTCAACAATTGATTAGTTCATAATGTGTTGTTCAGTCTAAGTACAGCTACCAATATAAATACCAATATAAATAGGCTACCAATATAAATACCAATATAAATAGGCTTTGGAAGATGCTTGCACCCTTACACTAACATGATTACATGAAAAAGAACAGAAAGCTTGAATTGGCAATAAGATTCTTAGTTGTAATTTCCAAGAGTTCAATTAACATGGTAAAAAATTAACACCTTCAGATAGAACGCATAATCATGACAAGAACTGCTAGTAGCCATTAACACTTCCCATCAAAGCATTACAAGAAATACTATTACACAGTCCAAAATAAAGGAAATAAAAAATATTGTAGTTTGCAACTGGGACGGTGACAGATGAACGTGAAAGGAAATCAGGTTGGCAGGTTCTATGTCTGGAAGAAAATGGAGAGTGAGAAAGAAAGATCAAATTGTAGAATGGAGATAGAGAAAGAGCGAGGGGGTTGAAAAGAAATCATAGGGTGGAGGTAGGATTTTGTTATGCTTATAATCCCTTCTGAAATCCTACAAAATCTCTTATTGAAATAAATCCTTCAAAATCTATTAATTTTTTAATACCTATAGATTTGCATGGACTCTATAAAAATCATTTAAAATCCTAGTTGACTACCAGGATTCTAAAGTCTTTTAAAATCCTTTAATTAACTACCCTTGTATTTGAATGGATTCTTTTAAAATCTTTTAAAATCCTAGTTGGCTACACCATGATTCTAAAGTTTTTTAAAATCCTTTAAAATCCTTTAAAACCCTCATTTGACTACAACCCCCTAAAAAACAACTCAAAACTCACTAGGCATATAAAAGCGGCCTTCAGGCTGACAACTCCAGCTAGTTCATCCGAAGAGATAATTAACCGAAAAGAGAGGGCGTAGGTAGGTTCAAAAGAGGATCCTACATCAACGGAAAAACTCAACTCAGTCAGGAAATCTGTCGCCGTACGTGTTCTTCTCCATGCATATATGCTTCATTTCAAAATGCTTGAGCTGGGTGATAATAGCCTTGCAACGACGTTAGATAACCACGTCCATCAGCTAGCTAGGGCACAAAGGTGGAGAAACAAGAAGAGAAATACAAGAAAATATATAGGAGACCGTGCACGTACCAACACTGTATGCATACGGGGGTCGGGGGAGGTACTTGAAAACACATGCAACACGTCTGCAGTAAGAGTAGTTTTGCTTTAGCAGAAATTAATAAGCTGCAAACGAGCTTTTGTGTGGTTAGTTCGTGCATATACAAGGCTATGTGTTATACCAAACAAGAGGAAAAAGCGTGTAAAAAGTAAAAACTTTATTTCTTCCATTAATTGAATTTTTTTTTTCAGCCTCATGATGCTTCTGCAGCTCTACTGGAGATCGAGAAATAAACCATGCATGTCAAATGGCGCCAATTCATATATGCTGCTGCTACTTTCTACCGAGATAGACATCAACTTGGACACCCCGCCAGTTAATCTACACAATCAATTTTTTGTATCCTTAAAGGGGAAAGAATACCATTTGGGTCTGAATATAAAATAAAAAGCAAAACTTTCCATTACGAGTACTTAGGGATCACATGCAAATGCAGTCCATCATTTCGCTCCCTCCCTTCTATTTGTCAATATATTCATGTATGGGGGCCCCACAATGCTTTCTGTTTCACATGTTACATAATCCATTCAATCCTCAGTATTGGGGTTTTTTTTTTTTTTTTTTTTTTTTAAACACAAAACAAAACTATTAATGGTCAAATTAAAAATATAGGACATTTACTTTATGAACACTTAATATTTTGCCCTAATTGGACTAATGGTCTCGGTGGTGATAGGGTAGCTGGAAGATAGCCTCCGTGGTGAGAAAATTAGAATTTAAACCCCTGTGGTGAAATCTGTCAACATTGAAAGTTTCGTCAACTATCCTTTAATAATCTCAGCATGCGCCTCACATGTAAGGGCATATTTGTCCTTTCCATTTAACCAATTATGTGTTAAGACCCAAAATAAAAAAATAAAACAAAACAAGAACATAAATAAAATAAAAATCCAAGTCAGCCACAATCTCAATCTGAAATGATGAATCCGCGATGTAGGTGTTCGTCGTTTGAGCTTGAATTGGGAACTGAAATGCACGCAAACTGTAATCGTCGATAGAAATCAAAGAGATTTCGTTTGCGTTTGAATAGTCACACCAAGCCAATGGCGAGGAGAAGAGTGGCAGGCGACATCGCACCTATGCATATATAATTCTAAGATTTTGCTACAATGTTCCTGAGATCTTTGTATATAGGTGACGTTTCTTTGGGTTTTCCATGTGTGGTCACTGGTCATCTTATATAATTGACATCAATAAAAAAACCAAAACAAAAAAACTTCATACATATATGTAAACCCCTTTCAATACTCCAGTGAGCCTGAAAATTTCAACAATCCCCTTAGCTCGGAGAGAGAGTTCAGTGTGCTGGGTTCTGAGTACTAATTATTTCATGAGTTGGGGAATCCTTACTTAACCTAGCTAGTTTACTTTTTCCTCTTTCCAAATTCCAAGTGGTCTGTCTAATTTCTATAAGACGCACGTCGATCGGTCAAAGTTGGACCATGGATGCTAAAGTAACCAAAATTGGGCTTACTTTTTATTTAAGATAAAAAAAAACAAAATTAAAAAAAAATAAAAAAAAGCCCCACCTCACGCAGCGGGATATACAAGAAGTGATATCGAACAAAATCCTCACGCTAGAATCCATTACCAAATAAGCTGAAGTCGCCTATAATTCGGAATTCATCGAAAATAGAGTAAACTTCAAAGTTTATCGATAATAATATGAATTGATTGCAAACCTAATGGCAACATATGACCTATTTATAATCTAACATAACCCTAGAAACCCTACAAATTCATATAGGAAAGAAATTAAACAAGTAACAAAATATCAAAAAGATCCTTAATTAATTATTAGAATCTCGTTTTAAACATGGTAAACGATGTAATTCGATTAGACTCCGACCACGAGACAAGGGCAGGGAAACAAGAAAAAGAATTACAAGTAAATATATAGGAGACCACCCACACTATACGCATACGGGGGCCGGGGGAGGGACTTGCAAACACATGCAACAAATCTGAAGTAAGATTACTCTTGCTTTAGCAGAAATAATAATAAGCTGCAAAGGAGCTCTTGTGTGGTTAATTCATGCAGACATAGGCAGATAGATAGACTGTATACATATATCTGTGTGTGTGTGTGTGTGCGTGTGTGCAGCCTGATAATTAAGTATGTAGCATAATTACAATTAGTGCGAAGTAGCAAGAAAGCTAAACAGAAAAGCAATTCAACCAAACTTTAAGTCTTGAAGAAAATTTAATTAATTATAAGTTGGGTCTTCATTTCATCAGTAGCATAAAGAAGCTCCATAAACTTCTCTGATCTGGTCCAACAAGAGGCCAAGAGTACTTAACTATGAGCGGATAATTAACTATATAAATAGCTAGCATATGTAGTAGTTATGTACGCGGAACTAAACTTTTAGTCTTAAACATATTAACTTTCATCATGAACTTGTAAGGGGTAAATCATCACTCAATCGTCATATCCACCATCGCCCAGCATCTCGTCGGAATCTGTTGAACCAGTTGGTCTCCTCGCCACCCGACGCCTCTCCGGCCAGCGATCAGGGTCAATTAGCACAAGGACCTCGTCTGGCTCATCCTCCTCTGGTTCATCATCAGCACTCTCCTCTGGTGTTTCCTCATCATCAGCACTCTCCTCTGGTGTTTCCTCATCAGTAGCCTGTTCAGTTGTTTTTTCATCAACAGCCTCCTTCTCCTCCTCGATCCCTAATAACAACAAACAGGGTTTGGTAACAGATCGGCTGAAAACGAAATAAACTTCACACAACTTAACCAGCTGCCATCACCAGAAAAAAATTAATAAAAAAATATTAAAAAAACATATTTAAAATCCCAAAACGCCCGGAAAGATGAAACATTTTCGTTTTAGTTTTTGTTTAGCAACTTTGGAAGAAATATGACAAGAATCTCTCGATTTTATGTAGGGGTTTAAGGAAAATAAAATAAAATAAAGCAAGAAACTGGAAACAAGAAGAAAAAATGAAAAAGGAGCCAACTTTTTTGGAGATCACACAACACTATATTCCAAAAACAAGTTGAAACATATAGAATCAGGAGCCCCATGCATTAAAAATGAAAACTTTGAAACAGAAGATGGAAAACAAGATCTGACCTTTAGCTTTAGCTTTAGCTGCTTGATGAACGCTGCTGCCACCATCACCAGAAGAAACTAAAAAAAACAAAAATAAAAGAACACAAGCATTAAAATCCCAAAAGGCTGAAAAGATGGAGAATTTTAGTGTTTTGAAATAGGATCCACTACTTACTTGAGAGTTTTTGAAGTTTGCTTTCCCCATGAGCTGAAGAGAATTTTGATTTTCTTTTCATCCCAGCAGCGGGAGGATTGGGTGGTTCCGAAGAGAGTTTTTGAAGTTTGCTTTCCCCTTCAGCCGATGAGAATATTGATTTTCTTTTCTTCCCATCAGCGGGAGGCTTGGGCGGTTCCGAAGAGCTCATCTTTTAGGGCAGACGAGAGAGGGGGGAAATTTTTCAGGGGAATAGTGTGTGTCTGGGGGGGGTTGTCTGTGGGGAGTGGGGTGAAGCTGTGCTTTTTAATACCCTAGTGCAAGTGTAAAGAAAAACAGGGTTAGCCTATCAAACACGTACAAGTATAACATAGCAAACTACTTTTGGCCAACTTTTTCTTATCATTTTTTCTTTAAAGAGAAATGCTAAGAAGACTTTACGAGATTCTTTATGAATTTTTGTCATTTCGTATTTTTTACGCAATTTTAGACCAACGTTATATTATAATGCAAAAAATATGAGGTAGCACAGAGTTCAAATAACTACCTAATTAATATTTTGTAAAACTGGACGTTTACTAGTTTTAAATAATGTCTTGGGACAAATATACTTATAGGACAAGTTTGCGTTTTCACATACACGTCAGTTATGGAACCTTGAATCCTGAAATTAATCCGTTTTAGCCAAGTTTAACCCTTTGGCTTAACTGGCAGCTTTGGGCCATGCCCTTCAATTTATTTGTCCACGTCATGACTTAGCCCTGCTGATGATGTCACTTGACCCTAGTGATTTAACAAATGTGCAATTTTCAAAACAGTATATATTTATTTGAAATATTTTGAAAGGCCCGAATCAATTTAGACTCAACCTTAAAGATTGAGTTGTTATGTGTACTTACTGTTAAATAAAATGTTGAAAGAATTTTCTCACAAAAAAATTTGTTGGAGCCAAACTTTTTATGATTTGAGCATCGCGTGACATGTTCCTAAGTTGTGTCACCACATCATCGATCAGGCATGTCGTAAAAGGATCATTGTTTTGTTTCGCCTCGAAATAAAAGAAAAAGAGGTCCAAATTTGTTTCAATGGCAACAGGTAAAATTTGGACATTGCCTTTGTCCATTAAAACTGGAGACCTTTTGCTTGTTTGAACTCAATAGTACAGACCGGCTTATACAGTTCAGATTGCCCTCTTGAAGATTCTTTTGCAATTTCCATGCCTCCCTATTTTTAAACTACAAAATACACAAATATCCGGAGATGAAACCCTACAAGTTAATCTATGGGGATAAAGAACTAATTAAGGAATATGCAAGGGACTCGTAAGTTGTAACTTACTTGGTTAAATGTATTCGCTCATTTACGTAAAGTCCCAAGTTCAATTTCCCCATCTTTTAGTATTGCTTGTATAAACTATTTAACTTTCTTTATGTATTGACTCAAGTTGGTTGGTCCCATCTTAGGCTTCGTGCACACAATTGTAGCGGTGAAACTAATTTGGTCGTTGGTCGTTTTGGACTGTCACACTTGCACATTTATATTACTCATAATTTATTCAAATTTTCGTGGATAAATGGGTGAAACCCATCTCTTAATATTTTTCTTAATTAATAAAAACATAGTTCTAGATCTTCATGCAACAAAATTACCTTTTTTTTTTTACCGAGCGATATCATCTACACTAAAAGGGAGATGTAGGCTTAGCCTCTATGGGTTAGCAATAATGTAGTTCAAATTCACATTTGACAAGAATCAAACCTAAGACCTCTCACTTGCAACTTATAAATGAAAAAGAATATCACTAAACCGTAGTACTAAATAGCGTGCCAGTCTCATTTTTGTTTAGAAAATTATCTACCAATGTCAAAGTCGAAAGGAAAAAAATGTTAAGTACCCACAAAAGGTACGGCCAACGTGACACCTACGTGGACAGTGATTGGGTATCACGTGTCATTATGAGCTCCTGTAAATATTAAAAAATCTTCTAACCCTAGCTATGGGGCCCAAAAACTTTTCTTTTTTTTTTTTTAATTTTTTCTGGGCTGATCCTTACCCCCACAACCCCCTTCCTCCATCCCTTCTCTCCTTTCTCTTTTCGGCACCCTCCCTCCCCGCACACCCACCTCTCCTTTCTCTCCTATGCGCCTACCTAATCCTCGATACCCGATCCACTAGTTCCAGTGACGGAGCTATTAACTTTGGATCTCGAAGGCATGCAGGTCCCAAACCTGAGCTTAACCCAACACCCAGGTTCCTCCACCGCCTCATCTTTCTTCTTCCTACCCTTCGATTTGCTACTTTTACCCCAACTCTCCACCTTGCTAGGATTAAGCACCAAACCCATCTCCTCAAAGTTCAAACTCTCTCTATATTCAGATTCTCATGGCTCAGAGAACCAGAAATTTCAAAGCCCACAAAAATCCATTCGAACCCACCAATCTGCAAACCAAAAACGACTCAAAAATCTACAAAATCTCTGAAATTTTCACAAAAAAATGTGACTCAAACCAAAGTCGAACAATGGTTCAGAACCACAAAAATCCACCGCAACCCAAAACATTTTGCTACAATGTTCTTGAGATCTTTATATATAAGTGACGTTTCTTTGGGTTTTCCATGTGTGGTCATCTTCTATGATCGACATAATAAAAAAATCAAAACAAAAAAACTTCATACATATATGTAAACCCCTTTCAATACTTCAGTGAGCCTGAAAATTTCAACAATCCCCTTAGCAAAAAAGCTAAACAGATAAGCAATTCAACCAAACTTAAGTCTTAAAGAAAATTTAATGAATTAAGCCGGGTCTTCGTTTCATCAGTAGCATAAAGAAGCTCCATAAACCTCTCTGATCTGGTCCAACCAGAGGCCAAGAATACTTAACTATGAGTGGATAATGAACTATATAAGTAGTTAGCATATGTAGTAGTTAAGTACGCGGAACTAAACTTTTAGTCTTAAACATTTAACTTTCATCATGAACTAGTAAGGGGTAAATCATCACTCAATCGAAATATCCGTCATCGCCCAGCATCTCGTCTGAAATCTCGTCCTCAACCTGCTGTGGTACCTCATCCTCCTCTGGTTCCTCGTCAGCAGCCTCATCCGGTTCGTCATCAGTAGCCACCTCCGGTTCCTCATCAGCAGCCTCGTCCTGCCATCGGCAGTCTCCTCCGGCAGTTCCTCATCGGCAGCCTCCTCCGGCGGTTCCTCATAAGCAGCCTCCTCTAGTGGATCCTCATCAGCACTCTCCTCTGGTGGTTCCTCATCAATAGCCACAGCCTCCTCCTCCTCAATCCCTAATAACAACAAATAAGGTTTGGTAACAGCTCGGCTGAAAACGAAATAAACTTCACAACTTAACACTGCTGCCACCACCAGGAAAAACTATAAAAAAAAGAAAAAAAAAAAGATTTAAATCACAATACGCCTGGAAAGTTGAAACTTTTTTGTTTTAGTTTTGTCATTCCAACTTTTGAAGAAGATGATAAGAATCTCTCTATTTTATATAGGGGTTTAAGGAAAATAAAATAAAATAAAGCAAGAAACTGGAAACAGAAAGAAAAAAGAAAAAGGTGCCAACTTTTTGGAGATCACACAACACTATATTCCAAAAACAATTTGAACACATAGATCAGAAGCCCCATGCATTAACAATGACAACTTTGAAACAATTCCATATACAATTTGTTTCATTTTGGAATAAAAGATGGAAAACGAGATCTGACCTTTAGCTTCAGCTGCTTGATGAACACTACTGCTGCTGCCACCATCACCAGAAGAAACTAGAGAAAAAAAAAAAAAACAAACATTAAAATCCCAAAAGGCTGCAAAGATGGAAATTTTTTGCGTTTTGAAATAGGATTCACTACTTACTTGAGAGTTTTTGAAGTTTGCTTTCCCCTTCAGCTGACGAGAATATTGATTTTCTTTTCGCCCGATCAGCGGGAGGCTTGGGCGGTTCGGAAGAGCTCATCTTTTAGGGCAGACGAGGGAGAGGGGGATATTTTTCAGGCGAATAGTGTGTCTGGGTGGGGGTGTGTGTGGGGAGTGGGGTGAAGCTGTGCTTTTTAATATCCTGGCACAAGTGTAAAGAAAAACATGGGTCAGCCTATCAAACACGTACAAGTGTAACATAGCAAACTACTTTAGGACAACTTTTTCTTATTATTTTTTCAATGAAAGCTTTTTTGTTAAGAGGAATGCTAAGAAAACTCTCACACAAATGGGAAGACTCACACAAATGGAACTCTATATGAACTCTCCACCATCTTGTGTTTTTAACACAATTTTCGTACCAATATTATAAAATGGTATGCAAAAAACATGAGGTGCAGAGAGTCTATGAAGAGTCTCATTAGCATTTCTGGTTGAGTAAACTCTAATTAATAAACAGACATAAATAAAAGTTAAATACCACCAAACATCTAAATTTTTAAGCATTCCAAATAACCACCACTACTACAAAATTATCTATAACTGACGGTTCAAAAACCGACAAAAAACATATATTAATGTCGGATTTTAAGCAAAATCCGACAGAAAATGGATGCAGTGACGGATATAATAAGTGACAAAATTGCCCGCATCAGGAAATGAATTTTCCGACAGAAAATACTCTAAAACCGACAGAAATTGTGTCGGATATAACCGACAGAGAATAAATTAATAATGAATAAATAATAGCATTTTATGTCGGATAAAACCGACAGAAAATATACGAAACCTACAATACTTGTTTTCTCCATCCACATCCGACGAGCTTCAACCTCTCTTAAACTTCAAGCAATCCCTTGAAACCTCAAACCCAAGTCTTTTCACTACTTGGGCACCACCCAATTGGGTCTGCAACTTCACAGGCATCTTCTGCCATGCCGACGGCTTCGTCTCCGAAATCATCCTCTCCCAGCACAACCTTTCCGGGTTTCTTCCATTGCATGCAATCTGCTCGCTTCCATCGTTAAAAAGGCTTTCTTTGGGCTCCAATGGATTGTACGGAAGCTTCACAGATGACCTGAAAAATTGCTCGAGCTTGGAGCAGTTGGATTTGGGTAAAAGTTTGTTCACCGGAAAAGTTCCAAACTTGTCTTCTTTGGCAAAATTAACCCTCCTGAGTTTCAATGGCAGTGGATTTTCCGGGAAATTTCCATGGAAATCGTTGTAATTGTGCTGTGATTTTGTGACTAGTTGATGAAAAAATATATAAAAAAAAGAAACAAATCAGAGTAGCCAAGAAATGGCCAAATGAACTGAGGAAACAACATCGAAGAAAAGGTTTCATAAAATGGAGGTTAATCACATACACATTTCTCTATATTTTAAATGAAGAAAAAAAAAACTCGCACCTCATATTTTTTAGTTTGTTCCTTCCATGTATATGCATCCAGAGATCAACGCCCATATCTCCCCAGTACATACCCACTTTAAGTCGGCATGCATTTTCACAGCTTCAACTTGCTTCTAGAATTGTTCATCCATGGTGATTGAAGCGAGAAGGAGAAGAGGAGAAGAGAAGGAGAAGGAAATGAGGAAGGGAAAAGGCACTGGTGCAAGGAAGAGATGGAGGGGTTTTATTTTGGAAAATTTTCATTACCGTCGGTTTTAACCGACAAAAACATTTTTAAATAAAAACCGACAGAAATTTTCATTACTGTCGGTTATAACCGACAGAAAAAAATGGCGGCAAAATTTCCTACCAAAATTTTGTTACGATTTTAAAAAATAAAATAATTGTTTGTTTTAATAAATAAATAAATAATATGTATTTAAATAGAATACGTTTTTAAAAATTAAATAAATAATTGTTTGGTTTAATAGATAATAACCCATGTAAAATATGCAATAAATAAACAAAATGATAATTGTACAATGAAAATGTCATCACACAAACTAAATATTGTGTAATCAATACTTGAAAATCATAAATAAAAATTTAGCACAAATTACTTTTCCCACTTAATGGAAGTATAACATTAACTCTTAAGTGTTTGTTAAATTTATCAATTTGATAGGATATGCATTCTACGAAACTAGTTTCAACGATCCAACCGTCAAATATGTTTGTATATACTCCGAGATAGCATGTGTAAAAAATCACAAAAAAAAAACATTAAGAGATTAGGTAACGGGACCGTGAGTGAAAAAAAAAATTTAAACCATTTGTTTATTTATTTTTAATCCATATAACATTTTAAAATAATAAAATAGTCAATTTCTGTCGGTTATAACCACAAAAATACTAAAATAATAACCGTTAGAAACTAAAATAATAAAATAGTCAATTTTTGTCAATTATAATGACTTAATAACCACCACCATCATCCGACACCTAAAGCTAATATTGTAGTAGCACCAAATTTATGTATTATAAACTGGACATTTACTAGTTTCGAATAATGTCTTGGACAAATATGCTTATAGGTCAAGTTTGTGTTTTCACACACACGGCATCTATGAAGCCTTGAATCCTCAAATCAACCCGTTTTAGCCAAGTTTAACCCTATACTTGTTTGGCTAAAATGGCAGCTTTGGGCACTTCAAGCTCTCCGTTGGTGAGTGTAGGCGGAAAACATAATACGCCCTTCAATTTATTTGTCCGCGTCATGACTAGGCCGTGCTGATGATGTCACTTGACACTAATGATTTAACAAATGTGCACTTTTCAAAACAGTATATATTTATTTGAAATATTTTTAAAGACCTGAATCAATTTAGGATCAGCCTTAATGATTGAGTAGTTATGTGTACTTACCGCTAAATAAAACTTGAGTGCAAACACTACTGGGCTAACCCACATTTATAAAAAGAGTTCAACTTTTCTCATTAGTAGTACAAACACTACTGGGTTAAACCAACTTCAAAAGTATCACCTCATTCAATTTCACATCTTGTCCATTTTCCTTCTCAATATTTAATTATTGTTGATTCCTCATATTCTTTGTCAAAAAAATTTGAGTAATCTTCATCACAACTAAGTATATCGTGTTTTTATGAGATGTGATCGATGCATCCAGTCACAAATGATTTTCACCACGAAGCACAAATTATTTTTATTACAAAGCACAATGTTATCATGTGAATGTAGATCGCTGATGCAAGAGAGACTCACATTCAGCCTTGTCATGAACTTGCAAGAAACACTAATTTAGCACCATCAATTATAAACCGGCCATACGCAAGTTAAATAAAACCAGCCTTTACATTGCATTTTCCGACTATTAACTGTCCTCTATCAAAGGAAACCCCGTAAAAATATGTAGCTTCTCAAATCTACCAATATAACCAATGAACAAAAATACAATTCGGATTAGTTAATTTGAAAACTACAAGCGCATTTTCAGAACTAAAAATGAAATAATTATCAAACTATCTCACCCTTTTGGTTAAAATGGGGTTCCCCAAAGCCCAAGCAAACAGCAAACGAGAAAAAAAAAAAAAAAAAAAAAAAAAAAAAAAAAAAAACTAGCTCACTGGGCTTATACAAACGGCCTTCAGCATTGCAACTCCAGCTTGTTCATCCGAAGACATAAGGATTATAACCGAAAAGAGAGGGCGTAGATGCAAATGGACCATCCTACATCAATGGAGAAACTCAACCTAGTCAGAAAATCAGTCACCGTGTTCTTCTCCATGTATATATGTTTCATTTCAAAATGCTTGAACTGGGTGATAATTGAAGAAACTCATGAATCTGAGAGAAATTAGAGAGAGAGAGAGAGAGAAAGAGAGAGAGAGAGAAATTGTAGAGAGAGAGAGAGTAATTAAAGTTGTGTTTTTCATTACATTCAATGGATGGGTACACATGTATAAATACATTGTAATATAGGCTTGAGTCACTATAACAACTAACTAACCTTCCTAACAATTTTATCTTAATAGCTAAGCTAAGATTTAACCTGATGGACCTTTTTTATCCTTAACACACCCCCTCAAGCTAAAGTTAGGTGATCTAACTGCAAGCTTGTAAGTCAAATCCGCAAATCGATCAGCAGGCAAGGATTTGGTGAAGATATCTGCAAGTTGGTGTAGAGAAGCTGTCACATCCCAGCCCGGGGTGCATCACTTCCCGGACCCGCTCCACCACCGTAGCACGATATTGTCCGCTTTGGGCCCCGACCACGCCCTCACGGTTTTGTTTCTGGGAACTCACATGAGAACTTCCCAGTGGGTCACCCATCATGGGAGTGCTCTCGCGCGCTACTCGCTTAACTTCGGAGTTCCGATGGAACCCGAAGCCAGTGAGCTCCCAAAAGGCCTCGTGCTAGGTAGGGATGGGAATATACATTTAAGGATCACTCCCCTGGGCGATGTGGGATGTTACAATCCACCTCCCTTAGGGGCCCGACGTCCTCGTCGGCACACACGCGACCAGGGTTAGGCTCTGATACCAATCGTCACATCCCGGCCCGGGGTGCATCACTTCCCGGACCCGCTCCACCACCGTAGCACGATATTGTCCGCTTTGGGCCCCGACCACGCCCTCACGGTTTTGTTTCTGGGAACTCACATGAGAACTTCCCAGTGGGTCACCCATCATGGGAGTGCTCTCGCGCGCTACTCGCTTAACTTCAGAGTTCCGATGGAACCCGAAGCCAGTGAGCTCCCAAAAGGCCTCGTGCTAGGTAGGGATGGGAATATACATTTAAGGATCACTCCCCTGGGCGATGTGGGATGTTACAGAAGCAACATGGTGCACAGTGACATGTCCAGAGAGAACCTTTTCTCAGATGTAATGATAATCAATCTCTACATGTTTAGTTCTAGCATGAAAAACTGGATTGAATGCTAAGGCAATAGCACTCTTATTGTCACAAAAGATAGCTGGAGTTTTTAACAAAGGAAAAGAAATATCTTGCAGAATTTTACACACCCAAGTAAGCTCAGCAGATGTGTTGGCGAAGGATCTATATTCTGCCTCTGTAGAGGACCTAGCAACTGTGTTTTGTTTCTTTGCACTCCAAGAGATAAGATTTGAACCAAGAAAAACACAGTAACCACTGGTGGACCTTCTGTCAATGGGGCACCCTGCCCAATCAGCATCGGACCAAGCAGTTAAGTACTGAGGGCCCTTAGTAAACCATAAGCCTGAATCGATGGAGCCCTTTAAGTAGCGAAGAATCCGTTTAACTGCCTGTAAATGAATTGTTCGTGGGGCATGCATGTATTGGCATACTTGGTTAACAGCAAAGGCTAAATCTGGGCGTGTCCATGTCAAATATTGAAAGGCACCTACAATGGATCGATAGAAGGTAGGATCCGAGAGCAATGTGCCAGAGTGATCAAGCTTTGTAGAACTGACAGGTGTAGAACAAGGTTTAACCCCAATCATATCAGTTTTGGAAAGAAGATCCAATGCATACTTGGATTGATTCAGAAATAATCCCTTGGCAGATCTATGAACTTCGATGCCCAAAAAATAGTGAATGTCACCTAAGTCTCTTACAGGAAACATGGTCTGCAGTTGAGAAATAAGAGATTGACAAACTGAACTAGAACTGCCAGTTATTATGATGTCATCGACATACACCAAAATGAAGGTAATGGTGGAATCTCTCTTGATGAACAGGCTAGTGTCCGAGAATGATGGAGAAAAACCCAATGATAAGATGGCAGAATAGAAAGCATCATACCAGGCTCTAGGAGCCTGCTTAAGGCCATAAAGAGACCTCTTAAGTTTGCAAACATGAATTGGCCGAGTAGAATCCACAAAACCAGGAGGCTGGATTATATATACTGCCTCTTTCAATGAACCATGCAAGAAAGCGTTGCTCACATCAAGTTGATGAATAAACCAGTCATAATTGACAGCTATGGATAGAAGAATCCGTATAGTGGTAGGTTTTGCAACCGGGCTAAAAGTCTCAGAAAAGTCAAGGCCTTCTTGTTGATGGAATCCCTTAGCTACAAGTCGGGCCTTATATTTTTCAATTGAACCATCAGGTTTGTGCTTGAGCTTAAAAACCCACTTGCAGCCGACTAAGTTGTAACTAGGATTGAATGGAACAAGATCCCAAGTCTCGGTAGTTTGCAAGGCTTGAAACTCATCATTCATGGCTGCCATCCATTTGGGATTTTTAGAAGCTTGTAAAAAAGTAGTTGGTGTAGGAGGAATGCTTGTGAGAGAATCAACAGTGGCTGGAAGTTGATGTTTGGTGGCAGTAAAAACTTTAGGTTTAAGGATTCCTGCTTTTGCTCTTGTAACCATAGGATGTGCATTGACCGGAATAGAGCATTGTTGATGAGCAGAATGAGAGGTTGCGGAAGAGAGACTTGCTGATGAAGAAGTTGAAACACTTGCTGGTGAAGTGAGTGGAACACTTGTTGTTGAGGAGGTAACTGGAATAGTAAGTGAAACTGGAACACTTGCAGAAGAATGACTGATGAATGAATGCCCTGTAGATGAAGTATAACCTGAAAGGAAGCCAGTCTTAAATGGAAATAACTGTTCATCAAAAGTTACATGTCTTGAAATATAGACCTTGTTAGTCACAGGATCAAGGCACCTATACCCACTGTGATTAAGACTGTAACCCAAGAACACACATTGTTTACTTTTAACATCCAGTTTATTGGAGGAGTAAGGTTGTAACCAGGGATAACAAGCACATCCAAAAGCCTTCAGCGTATGATATTTGGGAGTAGCATGAAAGAGCAATTCCCAATGACTAATGGTTGAATTCTGTGGTGGCAACCGATTGATAAGATAAACTGAAGTTTGAAAAGCCTCTATCCAGAATTTAGAAGGTAAACCGCTTTGAGAGAGTAAAGTTTTGCCCATCTCAACAACATGTATGTGTTTCCTCTCTGCACACCCATTCTACTCAGGAGTATGCGGACAACTTAATTGATGAGTAATCCCTTGAGCATTAAGAAAAATCTGAAACTATTTGCTTAAGAACTCACCCCCTGAATCAGATCTGAGACATTGAATCTTGCATTCAAACAGAGTTTGGATTTTGGAAACAAAAGTCTTGAACTCAGAGTATACATCAGATTTATAGACCATAGGATAAAGCCAACTATATTTTGAAAAGTCATATACCAAAATAAGGTAGAATCTATATCCAGTACATGAAGGGGTGGGAGAATGACCCCATACATCCGCATGTAGTAAATGAAATGGCCTAGTGGAAGTACAAGGCAAAGATGAAAATGGAAGTCTAGAGGCCTTCCCCAATTGACAATCAAAGCATACAGACAGTTTACGATCAGAACCAAGAACAGGTAACTGATTCTTATTGACAACAGTATGTAAAATAGGACTAGAAGGATGTCCTAGTCTTTTATGCCATGTGTGAACATCAGCTTTAGCAACCATCAAGGCTTGAGGAGAGATAGCAATACCAGAGATGCCATTGGATGCTTTCCAATACAAGGGGTACATGCCACCTTCACAAGGGCCCTGGAAAAGCATCCTCTCAGTGCTTAGATCCTTGATATAAAATCCAAATGGATTGAAAGTCAGAGAACACCAGTTATCATTTACAAATTTGTAGACGGACAACAAGTTATGAGATGCTTAAGAGACTAGCAAAACATCATTGAGTTTAAAGATAGCATTGGTTGTAGTAAGTAAAGTAGAACCGGTGTGGGAGATGCACAGACCTTTACCATCTCCAACAAAAAGTTGATCGCTTCCAGTGTAGGGAATAGCAGAGTTGAGAGATGCTGGATTGGGAGTGACATGGTGAGACGCACCACTATCAGCAAGCCAATAACTCGGATGAGGAGAAATGGCAGCAGTCATGCTCAGAGGAGGTCCATGATGAAACAGCTGAGAGGCAATTTGGGAAAGCCTATTACAAGTGAGAGCTTCATGTCCAAATTGAAGGCATAGTTGACATTGAAGATGTCGGCCAGATAGTAGAGATGATTGACCAGAACTGTAAGGAGTGGTAGTAGCACCAGATTGTCCAGAGTTGTGAACATTGTTGGTTGCACCAGGTCCAGGTCCAAGAATACTCCTTGAGTGGTTGTGATTACGATTCTGATTAGCACCAAAATTGCGGGGCTGATTGGCACCATAATTGCGATTCTGAGGGAATCGATTTCGATTCTGAAATCTACCACGAGAATTACCTCTGTAGTAATTAGAACCTTGCTGAGCTGCAAAGGCATGAAAATGAGTAGTGGATGATGATGTTCGTGGCTTGCGTTTTTGAAGAGAAATTTCCTTACTAAGAAGCATTCCATGCAATTCATCAGTATTCACGGATTCAATCCTTGTTTCAATCGAATCGATGAAAGACTCATAATCATCAGAGAGACCAGAAAGAGTATAGGCAACCAGATCGGACTCGGAAATTGGTTCACCAGCAGCAGCGAGCTTATCAGAAATTTCTTTGAGAGAATTGAGATAATCAGACATAGAGGAGTCACCTTTTTGAATAGTCTGAATCTTTGAACGCAAGCTATGAACATGAGTGTGAGAAGCACCAGCAAAACGGCGTTCAAGCGATTGCCAGAGAGATCGAGAATCAGCCATACCAACCGTAAGAGGAAGGAGATCTTCAGAAAGCGTCGAGTTAATCCAAATCATCAAGATCTGATATCTTTCACACCAAAGATCAAAAGCCGGATTAGGAACTCGAGAACCAAAAGAATCGCATACAAGCTGAGGCGGACAGAGATCGGTGCCATGAATAAGCCCTAAAAGCTTGAATCGCTTCAGAATAGGGATGAACAAACTACGCCAAGTAATGTAATTCTGACGATTGAGCTTTGTCGGTACCATGCCGGTGATATTCTGAACTGTGATTGAAGTAATTGAAGCGATGGACGTATGAGAGACATCGCCAGGAGAATCGGAGGAAGCATCTGGAGAAGAATTGGCAGAATTTGTAGTGGTAGCCATAGAACATCCGAAGATTTGAACAAAAAATAGGGGAAATTAGGGGGAAGATCGAAGAAATTGAGGGACACAGGACCTGTTTGGAAAGAGAGAAAAAGTGAGAAAATTTTAGGGCTGTGGAAGCAAAGGATCGAAGTCGGTGGACGAAGGCGAAGATACCATGAAGAAACTCATGAATCTGAGAGAAATTAGAGAGAGAGAGAGAGAAATTGTAGAGAGAGAGAGAGAGAAATTGTAGAGAGAGAGAGAGTAATTAAGGTTGTGTTTTTCATTACATTCAATGGATGGGTACACATGTATAAATACATTGTAATATAGGCTTGAGTCACTATAACAACTAACTAACCTTCCTAACAATCTTATCTTAATAGCTAAGCTAAGATTTAACCTGATGGACCTTCTTTATCTTAACAATAATAGCCTTGCAACGATTTTGGACTGGTGAGACCGAGAACGAAGCTGACAAAATCTTCCGTCCTTATATCAGTTTTTCAAATTCAGTAACACCTCAATACATAAAGAGATGCTCAAACTTGATCATGAAAACGCTTCCACTATATCCTCTGGTCTTCTAGTTCAGATGTTCTAACATCTTCGCTAACGTTATCTGTAGGCAAGCAACGTCTTTTTTTTTCTACAGGGGCTTGTAGGAAGTATCAGCCTAACAGCTCTATAATCATCCTCCATATCACATGTCTCCTCCTGTACTGCAGGGTTCCTGTTACAATTGATTACACCACGAATACTTAGCTTAGCTCCGAACACAAATACTTAGCTTAGATGTAAACAAGAGAACAGTGATACATCAGACATAACCAGAAATGAAAACACTGACTGAATGTAACCCGTACGGTGAGTTACATTTCAGGTTCAAACCAACTACTTTTGAGAGGAAAACATACCCACAAGCCCATAGAAAGACATTCTCCACAGTATTACGCCTTGATAGGACATTCGTATGCCAATCGGTCCACTCTCTATTTTCCTGACAAGAATGCTTCTCATGTAAATATTTATTCCAATATATAAATATTAGAACCTCACAGAACAAAAAACATATATGTGAAGAAATAAAAGTATGGACCTGCAAATATGCCTGAATCTCGCTATTGTTGTTTCCCAGTTGAATGATTTTGTTAAATATACGTGTTAAATGTTCGATGTTCCCTATCCTGGGTGGGGATCTACCCTCATCAGGAACTGTCGGCCGGTTTGGATCAGTTTCTAATGTGTAATTCTTTTCTGCTATAAGTATTTTTCCGACAAGATCACATTCACAAAGAAGATGTTGTACAAGAGGAGCATTCTTGCTTTCTAAACATGATACTATTATGTTCTCTATGTGGTGATGGACTAAGGTGTTATATGGGTACCTGAAGAACAAAACGTGGGAAGTTAGACCTCGTATCAATTCACTCTTTCTTAGACAAGAAAATTCTCAAGCTTACTTGAAAAACAAGTCTAAAATTCTTTGTACTGCTCCGAGCCGAATCAATTCCTTCTCAACAGTTTCACCACCCACCCTCAGTAATACTGCAAAGAACTCTACAATCTTTAAAGGCTTTTGGCCAAGAGGCGGCTGTAACTTGCCATATGTAGTTAGCAACACATTGTCCGCCCTTGAAACATCCAAAAGCGTCAGCAAATCACCTGCATCTTAGTATGCTTTGCAGTATCAATTTTTTGACCAATCCAAAAACTATCTACACGCCCTTTTGTTACACAGAACAAAGGATTGGACAAATCCAAAATTGGGCTGAATCCTATGGGTAGTACAAAATTGGACTACAACTGAACTAAATACAACGGGAGCCTCATTACATTTCAGGTTTTTGTTTTATCCCATGTGGAGTCAAGGAAAGATAAGAACGCACTAATTTAAAGTTAAAACAAAAAAATATAACTGTATACAGACATATGAAAGAACGTGCATGCATGCAAAGTAATCGTGAGCATCAACCTATATGAATGCAAGTACTGTTGAATATATGGGCCCAATTATAGTGGGTCTTTATTTGTAATCCCATCGGCCCATTTAAAGGGCCTTTTATTTGGCCCATGTGGAAAGCCACGTGAGTGGCTAGAGTTTTTAATTAGGGCAGCTGCTGCCCTTTTGTTGGTGTGCAGCAGAAAACAGAAAGCAGCACAGAGAAGAAAAGAGCCACTGCCGCAGCCCCTTTTTTGGAGAGAAGAAGAAAGTGTGCTCCTCTCATTTGGTTAGCACTCACTCAATTAAAGTTGTATTTGTTGTAATAGCTTTGAGATTTGTATAGAGAAGAAATTAATTGTTATGTTTCTTTCTCTATTTGTTTCTTTGATGAGTGAGAGTTTTTGGATGTATTGTGATTTGGGTTGTGAGATTGTCAACACTTTGTAAACTCCCATTTGGTTGATAGTGGATTATTGGGTGAGCTCCTACTGCTTCGAGGACATACTCCAGTTACACTGACTGTTGAGGAACCTCGTTAAAATCTTGGTGTCTTTTATATTTTTGTTCTTGCATTCCATTTGATATAGGGTTAGCTTGAGTTGGTTCTAATTGGTTTGGTGCTATCCTAGCACAACAATTGGTATCAGAGCACTCGTTGCTCTTGGGTACCGTCTAGTTGCTAAAGATGTCAAACGGGCAAGATGAGAATCCTTTTGGAAGCAGCTCCGGGTTTGCAAGAACTACGGTGCAAAATGCGAAGTTTGAAGTGGAAAGATTTGATGGCACAAACAACTTCGGGATGTGGCAATGTGAGGTCAAGGATGTGTTGGCTCAACAAGATCTATTTGCAACTTTGGGAGATAAGCCGGAAGCTATGTCGAAGTCAAAATGGGAGAAATTAAATTTGTGGGCTTGCTTCACAATTCGGTTGTGTCTTGCAAAAACTCAAAAATATTTTGTGATGTGGGAGACATTGGCAAATGTGTTGTGGCAAAAATTAGAAGACAAGTACATGACGAAGAGTGCGGAGAATCGGCTACACTTGAAGAAAAAGCTCTACCGCTTCCAATACAAAGAAGGTACAAAAATGATTAGACACCTTGATGCTTTTAATAAGTTGATTGCTGATTTGATGAATTTAGATGAGAATATTAAGGATGAAGATAGGGCCTTAATATTGTTGAATTCCTTGCCGGACTCTTATGAGCATTTTGTTACCACTATTATGCATGGTAAAGAAACTGTGAAATTTGAAGATGTGTCAAATGCCTTGATGAATTATGAAATGAGGCATAGAGATAAAAATCACGATAGTACCTCTGAAGCTTTATTTGTTAGAGGTAGATCATCAGAGATGAGATCTTTCTCTATTAAGAAAAAATCACTTTCTCGACCTAGAGGAACTTCTAAAGGTAGAAAAAGTTTGGAAAGGGATGAATGTGCTTTTTGTCATAATAAAGGCCATTGGAAGAAAGTTTGTCCTAGGTTGAAAGCCAAAGGCAAAGTGAGTTCGGAAGCTAATGTTGCTGAGCTTGAAAATGATTTTTCTGATTTTGCTTTAACCGTTTCCTCATCATTTGATTGTGCTACTAAGTGGGTGTTGGATACGGGTTGTACTCATCATATGACTCCTCACAAGGATTGGTTTTCAAGCTTGAAAGAGTTTGATGGTGGTGTTGTTTTCATGGGAGATGACAATCCTTGTACAACAAAAGGGATCAGTACAGTTCGTTTGAAGTTGCATGATGGCATGGTTAAAGAGTTGATAGGTGTTCGGTATGAACCGAATTTGAAGAAAAATCTTATTTCTCTGGGCTCTTTAGAATCCAAGGGCTTCAGGTTTCATTAAGATGGGCAGACATTGAAAATTACTTATGGTGCACTCGTTGTGATGAAAGCTCCTTGATGTGGTCATTTGTATTTATTGCAAGGAAGCACCGTGACAGTTGAAGCGTCTGTAGTCTCAGAAAATATGGGCACATCTGATTTAGATACTACTAGAATGTGGCATATGAGATTAGGCCATGCAGGTTTGAGAGCTCTACAAGGGCTTGTGAAACAAGGTCTTTTAAAAGGTGCCACGACTTGTAAGCTTGATTTCTGGGAGCATTGTGTCTTGGGGAAGCAAACTAGAGTGAAGTTTGGTACTGCAGTACATCAGACGAAGGGCATTCTTGATTATGTGCATTCGGATGTTTGGGGTCCTACAAAGACTCCCTTTTTGAGTGGTAGACATTGGTTTGTGACCTTTGTTGATGATTATTCTAGAAGGTCTTGGATCTACACTATGAAGCCCAAGAATGAAGTGTTGAAGTGTTGAGCATTTTCTTGAGTTGGAAGAAAATGGTTGAGAACCAGACTAGGAGAAAGATTAAGATTTTGAGATCGGATAATGGTGGTGAATACACATCCGACCCTTTCTTTAAAGTTTGCAAAGAGGAAGGAATTGTGAGGCATTTCAGTGCTCGGGGAACTCCACAACAAAATGGAGTTGCAGAAAGATTAAATCGAACCTTGCTTGAGAAGGTTAGATGTATGTTGTCTCAGTCGAGTTTGAGCAAGTCATTTTGGGCATAGGCAGTTACTTATGCATGTCACATCATCAACCGGTTACCCTCAGCTGTTGTTCAGGGTAAGACACCAATGGAGGTATGGACTGGAAAACCTTCTTCTGATTATGACTATATCCGTATTTTTGGTTCACCTGCTTATATTCATGTAACTGAAAATAAACTTGATCCTAGAGCCAAAAATGCTATCTTTCTTGGTTTTAGCAGTGGTGTCAAAGGTTACAGGTTGTGGTGCCCAGAGATGAAGAAACTTGTAATCAGTAAAGATGTGACATTTGATAAAGAAAGTATGTTCAAAGACTCTGAGAAGAATGTGAAAGATGTTCAACAGGTGAAGCTTGAGAAAATTGCCTCTAGTACTTCAAATCCTATTTCCACTGATGTCGAAGCCATTACAAGTGAAGAAGTGAGAGACCAATAGGATGTTGAAGAAATTGAACTTGAAGATTCTATTCTAGATGAAGAGCAAGTTTCACCTCAAAAGTCTATTGCCAAGAACAGAGGAAAGAGAAATATTACCAAGCCAGCTTGGTATAATGATTATGTTTCTTTTGCTCTTCCTATTATCACTGATGAGATTCCATCCAATTTTTAGGAAGCTATTGAGAGTGAAGAAAATGAGAAATGGTGCAATGCCATGGGTGATGAGATGAATTTTTTCTTGAAGAACAAGACTTGGGAGTTAGCTAAATTGCCTAAGGGTAAGAAAGCTATCGGTGGCAAATGGGTGTATGCCAAGAAGGAAGGTATTGATGAGAAAAGCAATGTGAGATTCAAAGCAAGATTAGTTGCTAAAGGGTATGCACAAAAGGAGGGCATTGACTACAATGAAATATTTTCTCCGGTTGTGAAGCACTCCTCAATTCGTATTATGTTAGCTCTTGTTGCACAATATGATCTTGAGCTTGTGCAACTCGATGTGAAGACGGCTTTCCTACGTGGTGATTTGAATGAAGAGATCTATATGTGTTAACCGGATGGGTATAAAGTGAAAGGGAAGGAGAATTTGTTTTGCAAGTTGAAGAAATCACTTTATGGCTTGAAGCAATCTCCAAGATAATGGTATTTAAGGTTTGATAAATTTATGAGAGGCCAAAATTATTCTAGAAGTCAATATGATCATTGTGTGTACTTCAAGAAGTTGCAAGATGGGTCTTTCATTTATTTGTTGATATATGTTGATGATATGTTGATTGCCTCAAAGAATGTCAAAGAGATTGAGAAATTGAAGAAGCAAATGAAGAATGATTTCGAGATGAAGGATCTTGGTGAAGCGAAGAAGATCTTTGGCAGGGAGATCACTAGAGATAGAGAGAAGGGTTTAGTATGCTTGAATCAAAGACAATACCTTAAGAAGTTGATTCGGAAGTTTGGAGTTCATGATTCAACCAAACCGGTTAGTATCCCTTTGGCTCCTCATTTTAAATTGAGTTCTCTACAATGTCCTAAAACTGATAAAGAAAAGCTGCAAATGAAAAATATACCATATGCAAATTTGGTTCGTAGTTTGATGTACGCAATGGTATGCTCTAGACTGGATATTGCTCATGCAGTTGGTATGGTGAGTCGATATATGCATAATCTTGGTAAAGAGCATTGGCATGCTGCTAAGTGGATATTGAGGTATCTCCTTGGTACTCGAGATGTTGGTTTATGCTTTGAGAGGGATGGCTCGGGTATTGGTCACTTTGCAGTTGGTTATGTTAATTCAAATTATGCAGGTGATTTGGATGAAATGAAGTCTACTACAGGCTATGTATTTACTATGGCTAAAGGGCCAGTTTGTTGGAGGTCCATTTTGCAGTCGTCTGTTGCCTTGTCTACTATAGAGGCTGAATATATGGCAGTTGCTGAAGCTATAAAGGAGGCCATATGGATACATGGACTTATCAGAGATTTTGGGGTTGATCAGAAGCAGGTGGAGGTGCATTGTGATAGTCAGAGTGCCATTTATTTGGCTAAGTATCAAGTTCATCATGCGAGGACCAAGCACATAGATGTGGGTTATCACTTTGTTCGTGAAGTTGTTGGTGAAGGGGAGATCATTCTCCAGAAGATTCCAACTAAAGACAACCCCGCTGATATGTTGACTAAGGTTGTTGGTGTAGCCAAGTTTGTTCATTGCTTGAACTTGGCTCACATTTTGCCAATGTAAAGTAGGCGTTGAGCAGTATGAGTTTTGGAGCATTTTGGCTCGGCTTGACTTATTCTCTTGCTACTTTTGGGAGTGGTTTTGTGTTGATTGTTGATTATGTTGGTTTAGCTCGTCATGGCGCTTTCGAAATTTGGCCAAGGTGGAGATTGTTGAACATATGGCCAAATTATAGTGGGCCTTTATTTGTAATCCCATCGGCCCATTTAAAGGGCCTTTTATTTGGCCCATGTGGAAAGCCACGTGAGTGGCTAGGTTTTTTAATTAAGGCAGCTGCTGCCCTTTTGTTGGTGTGCAGCAGAAAACAGAAAGCAGCACAGAGAAGAAAAGAGCCACTGCCGCAGCCCCTTTTTTGGAGAGAAGAAGAAAGTGTGCTCCTCTCATTTGGTTAGCACTCACTCAATTAAAGTTGTATTTGTTGTAATAGCTTTGAGCTTTGTATAGAGAAGAAATTAATCATTATATTTCTTTCTCTATTTGTTTCTTTGATGAGTGAGAGCTTTTGGGTGTATTGGGGTTTGGGTCGTGAGATTGTCAACACTTTGTAAACTCCCATTTGGTTGATAGTGGATTATTGGGTGAGCTCCTACTGTTCCGAGGACGTACTCCAATTACACTGACTGTTGAGGAACCTCGTTAAAATCTTGGTGTCTTTTATATTTTTGTTCTTGCATTCCATTTGATATATTTCCTGTAGGTTAGCTTGAGTTGGTACCAATTGGTTTGGTGCTATCCTAGCACAACAAGTACCATGTACCAAATGACCAAACTAAGGAGTTAACTTTACCTAGGATCTCCAGCATGCCAACAACAGTCTCGGAATTAGCAGTATCTACAGATCCATGAGTAATTTGAAGTCCACCTAAATTTCTCAAATTTAGCCTCGTAGGGTCTAACAAATACAAGCACACTGACAATAAGTTAATAAGAACATAATGCGGTCGTGAGTCCTCCAAAGCATGCCGGAACAATCTTCCTATAAAACTGCGTAAAATGTGCACAAAATGAACTCACTGCAAAATCTTAGGGCAGAAATGCAGGCACATCAATTTATCGTAAATGTAAGAAGAAATAATGCTACCGTGGGCTAGATATGTTATTAGCAAGTCCAGGTGGAGCGAACCTTACTACAGCACAGAGTGTCTCTACTGTAGTCGCTCATTAACTGCAAACAGGCCATCCTTTATTGAGACTGGCAATACTTTTAAACATAAAAGGGATGCCAAAAAGGAAATATTGATATTTCCAGCACACTAATCATGGTTTTAACCCTATAAGTTTTACACGAGCTAGCTATCAGTGAAAAAATGTTTAGCACACAGCGCGCACTTACAGGGAAAAAACTAAGAAGCCTATTCGGTTGCATTAATATAGTTTAAATGTAAAATTAATTAATTACTTACCCAAGAGCTGAACTTTTCTGCTATTTTCTCCAGCACATCTGTATCTTGTATAATCTCTAGCACATCTCTAAAATGTCCCTGATGCACTGCCTCAGAAAACTTTTTATGTGTATGTTCACAGCAACTCAATTGAGTTTTCACGAGTTCCTATTAACAACAACCAATTCGAAGCATGTCAATATCTAAAAGCTCAAAAAATTGCCGCTTATATAAGAAGTAATAATCAAAAGCTCTAGATCCTAATCACTGTTGTAAAATGTTAAAAGTAGGAACTTCAGAAGTATTACCAGTAGGGATGAACAAAGGTAACGACCAACATCAATGCTAGGTCTAATTCCAATTTGGTCAAATGGCTTATCGACAGTACTTTTATCAGCCTGCGTGCCCACAAGAGGAGAGCACATGTGATCAGCAATACCTTATGAAGCATAACTTCTTTAAACTGAGAAGGAATGCCACATATATGGTGTCATGTTCTCTTGCCAGACTGTTTCACATAATGACATTACAAGACTGAATCCGGACCATGCATTTAAACAAAGATCAACAGCATCAATGGTCTATTCAGTGGAAAGATAATGTTGCCACGCTGCTGACAGAAACACAAAGCCTTGAGAATATTCACCACTTTACGTCTCCTTTCAAGCCAGATAAGGGATGCAGGGGGCGTTCCATTCTGAAAGCAATCGTCCACAATCCTCTTGACCACCTGTAATCCTTCAGATGAACCAGTAGCGGGAATACTGAACCCCTAGTATACAGGTAAATCAAAAATCATCAAATCTATAATTCATACCTCATCCGGAGGTCGGAACACTAGAAAAACAACTATGCAATGGGACCAACGAGATCAAAAGGAACGGTAACACTTACAGAAACAATAACATAACAGCCCGTCACTTTGCAAAGTGCCTGAGTCCCAACCATATCGTCAAAAATTAGAAAATCAGGCAGAACAAAGAATTAATTTTCTTTCAGTGGGAAATCAGTAAACCACAGAATCTATATCACTTTATGTGTTAAAAATATCCCACATCGGTGGGTGTAAAAGAAACCAAGGGGTTTAAATAAGATTACCCTACTCTAACTAATACCGAGACTTTTTATGGTAAAACTCCACACCTGACGGATTGAGCAGGTGGTAAAGTTGGGGACAATATCGGTGTCGTTAGAGTGGAGTGGGTCCGACGATCCAAAAATCCAGCCCGACCTCTAAGTATCAATTACCGATGTGGATCTCTACGTGTGAACCACTAAATGAGGTTACACGTGAGGGGGAGTGTTAAAATAATCCCACATCAGTGGGTTTAAAAGAAACCAAGGGGTTTAAATAAGATTACCCTACTCTAACTAATAACGAGACCTTTTGTGGTAAAACTCCACACCTGACGGATTTGGCAGGTGATAAAATTGGGTACAGTATCGGTGTCGTTAGAATGGGACGGACCCGACGATCCAAAAATCCAACATTATGCACCTTTAAAGTGGATTTCTCTGGACCTATGAGACGTCCACGCCGTTTATAGAAATTCTCCTGTACAGAGTTGTAGCGATTAGAAGAAGGGAAAGTAAAGTTTGCATAGCCCTCTTCGTCGAGTAGGTGATGGAACACCCAAAGGCTCATATTCCTGATATAGTCCTCGCATTCCTTATTCACAACACCTAGGTCCTAGACAAAATTTATACTTTTTTAACATCATACAAAAGTTAAATGTTCTAATCACCAGATTAAATGGCGGAAACTAAATTGTCCCAGCTACAAATAAGGAGAAGAATTTACGAGATACCCACCATGTCAATCCCTTATTTTTTCGGCCCAATCATGACCATAGTGTATTCCGTTTCGTCATTTAGTACTTTTATTGCCTGAAATCAAAATCTTGAGCACTCAAATGAGAAACTAACAGAGGATAGCTGAAATAAAGACCAGTACCATGAAAAAAGAAATGCTTGGAGTTTTCAAGCAAGAAACAAAAATCAGCATAAATATCGTATCTTAGATTCTTAACTAAAGGTAGATAAATTTGAATCTTAATTTTCATTCAAATGTAAAACTGTTCTGATATAAAGCTATAGATGTATATAGGAGGATAATCATGAGCGGGATCCCGCTCCATGAACAGAGAAGCGGGATCCCTCTTAAAAAGGGGTTCCTATCCTATCTATATACAGTATTACATACACACACATATTCTTGGGATGCTGTTGTCTTTAAAGAGAAAAACAACATTGCATGGAAAGAACAAAGCTAAACCTTAAGAACTACTTCAAATCATTTGAACACAAAGAACAATCATAAGTTGCATATAACAAAACAATCAAGAATCTGGCATTTGTACCAGACGTGCAGGAAAATTCCTTGCCAAAAGGCGAGTAAGACCCTTACCCTTGTCAAGAATTTTTGGGTCTCTTGTCTTTTCAGTAGCTGAGACTCTCATGCAATTATCAACCTGGCCATAATTTGAAATAAAATCTGATCAATCCAGATACGCAGTTGAGAACACAAATATTGATAACTGATGTACAAACTCAACATAAGACTTTTCGTAAACAACATTTATTATGGGGTTTTTATCACCAATGGTCCCTGAGATTGACCAAACTCATCATTTTGGTCTCTCACTTTCAAAATCAATCAATGTCGTCCCTGACATTCACCACCGCACATCAATTTGGTTATTCCGTCTACTATTTCTGTTAGTTTGCATGTGGGACCCACAAATCCAATAAAATGGTGACACGTGGATTACACAAAAGAAAGGTTTTTATCACAAATGGTCCTTGACATTTATCAAACTCCTCATTTTGGTCCCTAAATTTCAAAAATCAATAAATTTGGTCACTGACTTTCACTATTGCACATCAATTTAGTCATTCCGTTAAAATTTCGTCAATATTTTTTGTTAGTGTGATAATATGGTCTTACTGGTCTAATCATATGGCGCAACATGGATTAATTATATAAAAAATATTTTTTTAAGATTTAAAACTAAAAGTACTATAAGAAATCAAAAACTAAAACTAAAAGAAAGAAAAAAGGACATCATCGTCTTCATCTAGGTATGCTAAAAAAGAAAAGGAACGCACCATGACACCACTAAAGCTCTTGTCCTCTGTGAACTCACTTCTCATTCTCTCTAGTTGGTTATAATCCTATCAAATTTGAATTGAATTTGGATTCGATTTTATCAAATTTAGATTGAATCTTATTTTCCAATTGTGATTGTGGGATGTGAGAGAAATGTTAGCGCGGAATACTCGTCAGTTGGTTCACTCTAAAAAAAAATTAGTTTCTTATAGTTAATCCACTTGGCGCCATATGATTGGACTAGTGGAACCACATCATCACACTAACAAAAAATACTGACGAAATTTTAATGGAAGGACGCTATTGATGTGCGATAGTGAAAGTCATGGACTAAATTTATTGATTTTTGAAACTCAGGGACCAAAATGAGGAGTTTGATCAATGTCAGAGACCATTTGTGATAATAAAAAAAAACCCTTCTTTTGTGTAATCCACATGTCATCATTTTATTGGACTTGTGGGTCCCACATGCAAACTAACAGAAATAGTTGACGGAATCTAAACGGAAGGACCAAGTTGATGTGCGATGGTGAATGTCAGAGACAACATTGATGGGACCAAAATGATGAGTTTGGTCAATCTCATAGACCATTGGTGATAAAAACCCTTTATTATGACATACCAGTTCACCTGACATGTCATGCTCTAGTAAAGCAGATTCTACCACCGGCCAAACTTTTGTTATATTATTTTCTACACATGACAAGGCAAAGGCAGACATAGAGATGAAACAGTTTAGTTCGCTGGTACAGTGTTACCCTAAGATTTAGCCTATACAATTTGAAATAGTTTTAAGCCCCTTCGTTTCTATTAAAATTGGATGGTTTCAGTTTTCACCATCCACCAGAGGCCATCCGAGTGCCTCAGACATACCAAAAAAGCATTACAGATATGCGTTAGATATTCTGTGGACATATAAAGATGGTAAATTTGATATACATGCCCGATCCATCCACGGTACACCCATATATGAAACTCCCATTTTACCCTAACCTTATTTCTTTCATCCGATCGAAGACTCGATCACCATACAGATACCAAATTGGGTAACACTACAGTTTCTCTTCAAAAGAACTTAGCCAACAATTCCCTAGATTCTAGAAACCTAATATATAACCTATTACGTGTTTGTCAAGCAACCAAGTAGAAGCACCAAAAAGATGTGCGCTTTGAAAAGAATCAGCCAAACAAACAAAGTAGAAAAGGAACAGGAGAGAACGTACTAAAAATTTTCGGGACGGGCGTAGGGAAAAATCTGAGCTTTATTTTTTTTGTTGGAAGGGATTCAAGCAAGCCGTCGTCTCCCTTTGACGAAGGGCCAAAATCCACCATCTTAGACTCCTCGTGCTGCGGGACGACACCGTTTTCGTTTTTTTCCATCCTCACTCAGACTACGTCGTTGTTTTTGGGTATTAACGAATGTCAGAGAAATTGGACGGTTGGCGAAGACGACACAGATTTTCAGTTACTAAATTACATTTTATTTAAGATAAAAATAATAAAAAAGAAACAAGCCCAACCTCACGCATCCGGATATATGACTAGGGATATCGATCAAAATTCTCACGCTAGAATCCACTACAAATAAGTTGAAGTCGCCAGCAATTCGGAATTCACCAAAAAATAGAGAAGACTTCAAAGTTTATCGATAATAATATGAATTTTTTGCAAACTTAACACCAATATGACCTATTTATAATGGAACTTAACCCTAGAAACCATATAGGTTCAAATAGGCAAGAAATTAAACAAATAACAAAATATCAAAAAGATTCTAATTTAAATATTAGAATCTCGTTTTAAACATGGTAAATGACATAATTCGATCAGACTCTGCGCCTTCAGTGTGCACGCTTGTTGCCAGACTTTGGTTCTTTGTCAGAGGTGTATTCACGGTGATTGGTTTCTCAGATTTGGAATTAGGTGTAGGACGAGGGTGATGGTGAGGGAGATGAGAAGGAAGAAGAAGAAGAAGTGAGGGTAACAAAGAGGGCGCAGCAGTCCAAATGGGGCTACAAAGAATTTTCTTACGCTTTTCAAGCAATATGTGTTTTTTCGTTGGTAATATTAGCTTTATTAATGTGATCAAGTATTCATTTATTGAGTAATACGCTGGGAACGACTCATGTACATCGTCGTTCTCTTCCAACCCACATACAAACTGACATGCCAAATAAAGTTGTGTTAATGTGAACAACTTAAATAGTGCGTACCTTGATTCTGAGCAGTGCATCGTCGCTGCAAAAGTCATAAAGAGGTTTATCCTCCATGCGAAGAAAACTGCGTTGGTGGTTGAGCACGATTTCATTATGGCTACGTACGTACCTGGCAGATAGAGTGATCGTCTATGACGGGAAGCCAGGAGTTGATTGTACTGCCAATTCTCCTCAATCGTTGTTAACCTGGGATGATCCTTTTCTTATCTGTAAGTCTTGCAACCTTTTTATCTGTAACTTTTTTTTACATAAATAAGAATAAATCTGAGTAAGTTTTGTAATGTGGCAAATGCAGCAACTGGATATCACATTCAGACGTGATCCTACTAATTATCGCCCGAGAATCAACAAGTTGAACTCAACCAAATATAGGGAACAAAAAGCTGCGGGGACATATCATTACTTGGACGATTAAACTGGCCTAACTGCCCTACATATTAGGGACAACAAGTCCCCCCCCCCCCCCCCCCGCCCGTCCCCAAGGGCGGGACTCTATGGGACAAGACTTGACTAAGCCTCACACCCCAAACGGGTCAGATACGGTTCACTCATTCCAACATTAATGCCCGATTTTCCTCTTTATGCTGTATATTCATGGCATCTTTGTATATACTGCAGTTATTGTGTTTTGCAGTTTGGCAGAAACTTAGAGGGCAAGGCATCAACAATACAAACTCGAGTAAAAATAGTGCTGGAGACAAGGTTGCGCTGCTGACGTGCCCTGACTATTGACGAGCAGAGGGGGTTCGTTGCCTGGTGAAGAAAAGATTCCAGAAGACGGATAACAAAGTGTGTTCGATATGGAGTTACTAAGTTAGCTAAAAGTAAAGTCAATGTTTTCGATTATGTGAAATAACGTTGGAGATGTAAACACCAAAATTGACCGAATGATTTTGTATTTCTCAATTGCTGTGAGTCTCTTTAAATTTCTTGCACATAGTACAGAAATGTATTCATCCTCCCCAAATGGTACAACAAGCGGGAAGCCCAATTATCCCTGCGTTGCTGCCCTGCCATTGACAACTGATAACGCGAAATGAGCTCGAAAAGGGCTTTGTAGAGAACTCCTTGCAATCCAGCTCGAAAACAATGTCCCTAAAGCCAAGCTCCAATTAAGCAAAGTACAACCCCCACTTCGCAGCAAGGAATTCCATTGCAGGATCGAGGATTGTATAATTTTATAGAAATTATGGCTTTAATTTGTGATATATTTTCATAAGTTCAATGTACAATGGTTCGGGTATATATGAGGAAGGAGGTAGAAAGAAAGAGAGAAGAAAGAGAGCTGAAAAACAGCTGACAGAAAAGAGAAGAAAGCAAGTAGTCGACAAAGACTAAGAAAAAGCAAAAGCAAACTAGCCTTATACTCATTACTAATTATACTACCTAGCCTAGTCTAAGCCTTAAATCATTTCCCTTAAATCAAGGAAAATCATCTCCCTTAAATCAAGGAAAATATACTCATTACTTTCAACACTCCCCCTCAAGCTGGATCGAGGAGGTTCACTGAGCCAAGCTTGCCCAATAACCGATGAAACTGAGCGGATGCCAGTGCCTTTGTAAAGAGATCTGCCAATTGATCATGGCTTCGTGTGAACATGGTCCGGATGATTTGAGTTTGAACTTGAGCTCTAATGAAATGACAATCCACTTCAATATGTTTTGTTCTTTCATGGAACACAGGATTGGCAGCAATGTGCATGGCTGCCTGATTATCACACATAAGCGACATAGGAGTAGAACTAGGAAACCCTAAGTCTGAAAGAAGCCCTTTAAGCCAAATGAGTTCACAAGCAGTGGCTGCCATGGCTCGATACTCAGCCTCTGCGCTGGAACGAGCAATTACCTGTTGCTTCTTACTCTTCCATGTGACAAGGTTTCCACCAACAAATGTACAATAGCCTGTGAATGACTTCCTATCAATTGCATTACCTGCCCAGTCTGCATCTGTGTAGTCACTAATGACAGTGGACTGATTGTTATGCATTGTAATTCCTTGCCCTATTGAACCCTTAAGATAACGAAGGATTCTCTTAACAATGTTAAGGTGATCAACAGTGGGAGAGTGCATGAACTGACTAGCCAAGCTCACTGCATATGTGATATCTGGACGAGTGATAATGAGGTATATGAGCTTGCCTACTAATCGTTGATAATAGCTTACATCATGCATGGCTTCTCCTTCTATGCTGAGCTTCAGTTTACAATCAACGGGAGTGATAGCAGGCTTGCAGTCAAGCATTTTTGCTTCTTGAAGGAGGTTCAATACATATTTTCATTGATGTAGAAACAGTCTTTTTGAAGATGGATCCCCAAAAAATACTTTAACCTCCCCAAATCTTTGATAGCGAAAACTTGATGTAGTGAGAGTTTTAGTGCCTCAATCTCCACGATACTATCTCCAGTGATGATTAGATCATCAACGTAGATGAGGACCACCAACTTCCCACTGGTGCCAGTTCTTACAAATAACGAAGAATCAGCATTACTTCGCACGAATCCAGCCTTTTCCAGAACAAAACTGAGCTTGGCATACCAAGCTCTTGGTGATTGTTTCAATCCGTATATTGCCTTGTGCAATTTGCAAACTATGTTGCCTTTGATACCATCATAGCCTGGAGGAGGTTGCATATACACTTCTTCCTGCAACTCGCCATGAAGGAAAGCATTCTTCACGTCCATTTGGTAGAGTGACCACCCACAATTGATTGCAACTGAAAGTAAAACCCTGACTGAGTTCATCTTGGCCACCGGTGCAAATGTTTCCTTATAATCTACTCCAAAGGTTTGGGTGCAACCTCGAGCAACAAGTATAGCCTTGTGTCTCTTGATAGATCCATCAGCTTTGAATTTAGTCTTGTAAATCCAACGACTTCCAACAGCCTTTTTTCCTGGTGGTAGTTGAACTAGGCTCCATGTGCAATTCTCTTCAAGTGCACGAATCTCTTCTGTCATGGCTTGGTTCCATTGTGGGAGAAGATAAGCTTCTTGAAAGCTTCTTGGTTCATAGTGCTTATCAATTTCACTGAGAAATGCAGCATGAGATGTTGATAACTTACTAAAGCTGATACATTCAGTGATTAGATGCCGTGAGGCGTACGTAACATAGTCCTGCAACCTAGCTGGAGGTTTTCTGATTCGAGGAGGGTTTCTTTTAATCACCTGAGACTCTGTAGAGGGCTGAGAATGATCAGAATAGGGCTCGTCTTCACTCTCACTGGCAGTAATTTGGTCAGCTTGAACTTCTTCACAGTCTGGACTCACAATGACTGATCTCTTTTCCAACATTGGATGATTAAAGTTTTGAGGAAGTGGGAACGTGTCAACTAAATCCTCCCCTTGACTTGTAAAATAGGGACAGTCTTCTTCGAACTTCACATCTCTTGAAACTGTGCACTTCTTAGTGACTGGATTGAAGCACTTGTATCCCTTTTGGGTGGTCGAGTATCCCATAAACACACACTTGGTTGCCCTGGCATCTAGTTTGTCACGGTTCAAGGTTTGGATGTGAACAAAACAAACACAACCAAACACCTTGAGATGTGTCAAATCTATTTTCCTCCTCTTGAGAACTTCATAGGGAGATTTAAACCCTAGCACACGACTTGGAAGTCAATTGATGAGATAAGTGGCAGTAAGGATGGCAAACGACCAAAATTTCTTTGGAACGTGCATGTGAATCATGAGAGCACGAGTCTTCTCCAAAAGATCTCTATTTTTCCTCTCAGCTAGGGAGTCCCCACACAGCTGGTTTGATGTATGATACCCTGAGAACTTATGTATTGAAGCATGTTGTTGGATAGAAATTCAGTGCCATTATCTGACCTTAAAACCTTAATGTTTGATTGAAATTGTGTTTTAACATGCATGTGAAAGTCTTTGAAAATGGTAGGGACTTCTCTTTTTTATTTCATAAGATATAGAAAACTTGTTCGAGAGAAATCATCAACAAATAGAACAAAGTACTTAAACCCTTCCATTGATTCAGTTGCAGGTCCCCATACATCGGTGTGTACCATTTCAAAAGGTTTACTTGTCCTAGACATTGAATTACCAAAAGGTAGCCTAGTAAACTTAGAAAATTGACAAGTATCACAAGTAGGATAGAGGTTACAAAAATTTGGAAACAGTTTAGACAAGACAACTTCAGAGGGGTGAGCTAATCTCCTATGCCAAAGTTGATTTTCATCTATGGACTTCGATTGAGCTTGAAGAGCCTTAGTGAAACAGGCATTCTTGCATAGGTAGTAAAGTCCATTTATGAAGACCCCTTCACCAATCATCTTCATGGTGAGAACATCCTGAAACATCACATTATTTGGTGAGAAAATAGCACGGCAGTTTAGGGTGTTGGTGATCTTTCCAATTGACAAAAGTTGGAAAGGAAAGGTTGGTACATAGAGGGCAGTGGAAGGTGTTTTTTGAGAGAGTAAGTTTATTTCTCCTTTTCCCAAAACTAAGACATTTTTTCCATTTGCAACAGACACATGTGAGTGGCTTGAAATTTTTTTAAAATGATGTAAATTTGTAACTTTATTTGTCATATGATCTGTGGCGCCTGAATCAATTATCCAACAATCAGTTTCAGTACTAGTTAATAGGGCAGTAGTGAAGGCTTTGAGTATACCTGATGCTTCTCCCTTTGGAACTTTCTCATTTCCAGCAAGAAAGCCGGCAAATTGTCCCAACATAGCTGTGTGACTACCTTCTTCATTGCCTTGACCATGTGAGCCTCCTTCGTGCCCCTTACTTTGTAGGTAAGTTGCAAATTCATTGATCAATGACAATGGATTGGCAGTGAACTCCATGGATCCTTGTGAAATAGTATGAGCGTGAGCATTAGCAAGTTGTGCCTTGAAATGAGGTTAAAATTGCTGTGAGGACCTTGGTATCATCTTTCCATCTTTGCTGAACTTAGGCTTGAGTTCCTTTTGAAGTTCCCAACACTTGTCTTCCACATGACCAACACCATTGCAATATTTGCATTTTAGATGTGTGTTTCTTCCCTTGTATACCTTGGCATCTGAGTTCTTGTAATTTGATGCATATGCCCGAGTCTCAGTTAATCTGGGGTTGTGATCAACATTCATAACCTTCTTCCTTGCTTCTTCTCGTTGGATAGTTGCACAAACATTGTTGAAGGTAGGTAGGTCTTGACTCATCAAAATGTGACTCCTTAGGTCCTCGTACTCAGAGCTCAAACTCCCTAACAGCTGATAAATTTTGTCTTCCTCAGCTCGTTTTAGGAGAATGGTAGGATCTATAGTATGTGGAAGATATACATCCAACTCATTCCACATGGCTTTAAGGCTCCCAAGATGTTGAACAAACGTTTTCCCTTCTTGTTGAGCATTGGCAATGTCCTTCTTTAATTGAAAGACCCGTGCATAGTTGTTTTGATTTCCATACATATCCTGCAAAGCTTTCCAAAGATCATGTGCGGAATTGGAGTAGCTAAAAATTTCAGCAACATGTTTCTCCATGGTGTTGAACAGCAAGGACATGACAAATTGATCTTTGCAGAGCCATGCATCGTATGTAGAGGAAGAACGGTCTGGAGCTTCCACGCTTCCATTTACAAACCCTAACTTCCCTTTGCCTCCGAGAGCTAGTGAAACAGCTCGGGACCAAGGAAGATAATTGAACTCATTCAAGAGAACTGAACATAAACGTTGATTGGTGTTAACCTCAACGTCTGAGAAGTTTGGAGAGTGACTGTGCTGGGTTTCCTCATCATGGTTCACAGAACTTTCTTTAGCCATGACTTAGACTTTGAAAGAAAAAAAATCGCAACAGCAAGAATGGCAGAGACAGGTTACAAAAGAACCTGCTCTGATACCATATAGAAATTATGGCTTTAATTTGTGATATATTTTCATAAGTTCAATGTACAATGGTTCGGGTATATATGAGGAAGGAGGTAGAAAGAAAGAGAGAAGAAAGAGAGCTGAAAAACAGCTGACAGAAAATAGAAGAAAGCAAGTAGTCGACAAAGACTAAGAAAAAGCAAAAGCAAACTAGCCTTGTACTCATTACTAATTATACTACCTAGCCTAGTCTAAGCCTTAAATCATTTCCCTTAAATCAAGGAAAATCATCTCCCTTAAATCAAGGAAAATATACTCATTACTTTCAACACTCCCCCTCAAGCTGGATCGAGGATGTTCACTGAGCCAAGCTTGCCCAATAACCGATGAAACTGAGCGGATGCCAGTGCCTTTGTAAAGAGATCTGCCAATTGATCATGGCTTCGTGTGAACATGGTCCGGATGATTTGAGTTTGAACTTGAGCTCTAATGAAATGACAATCCACTTCAATATGTTTTGTTCTTTCATGGAACACAGGATTGGCAGCAATGTGCATGGCTGCCTGATTATCACACATAAGCGACATAGGAGTAGAACTAGGAAACCCTAAGTCTGAAAGAAGCCCTTTAAGCCAAATGAGTTCACAAGCAGTGGCTGCCATGGCTCGATACTCAGCCTCTGCGCTGGAACGAGCAATTACCTGTTGCTTCTTACTCTTCCATGTGACAAGGTTTCCACCAACAAATGTACAATAGCCTGTGAATGACTTCCTATCAATTGCATTACCTGCCCAGTCTGCATCTGTGTAGTCACTAATGACAGTGGACTGATTGTTATGCATTGTAATTCCTTGCCCTATTGAACCCTTAAGATAACGAAGGATTCTCTTAACAATGTTAAGGTGATCAACAGTGGGAGAGTGCATGAACTGACTAGCCAAGCTCACTGCATATGTGATATCTGGACGAGTGATAATGAGGTATATGAGCTTGCCTACTAATCGTTGATAATAGCTTACATCATGCATGGCTTCTCCTTCTATGCTGAGCTTCAGTTTACAATCAACGGGAGTGATAGCAGGCTTGCAGTCAAGCATTTTTGCTTCTTGAAGGAGGTTCAATACATATTTTCATTGATGTAGAAACAGTCTTTTTGAAGATGGATCCCCAAAAAATACTTTAACCTCCCCAAATCTTTGATAGCGAAAACTTGATGTAGTGAGAGTTTTAGTGCCTCAATCTCCACGATACTATCTCCAGTGATGATTAGATCATCAACGTAGATGAGGACCACCAACTTCCCACTGGTGCCAGTTCTTACAAATAACGAAGAATCAGCATTACTTCGCACGAATCCAGCCTTTTCCAGAACAAAACTGAGCTTGGCATACCAAGCTCTTGGTGATTGTTTCAATCCGTATATTGCCTTGTGCAATTTGCAAACTATGTTGCCTTTGATACCATCATAGCCTGGAGGAGGTTGCATATACACTTCTTCCTGCAACTCGCCATGAAGGAAAGCATTCTTCACGTCCATTTGGTAGAGTGACCACCCACAATTGATTGCAACTGAAAGTAAAACCCTGACTGAGTTCATCTTGGCCACCGGTGCAAATGTTTCCTTATAATCTACTCCAAAGGTTTGGGTGCAACCTCGAGCAACAAGTATAGCCTTGTGTCTCTTGATAGATCCATCAGCTTTGAATTTAGTCTTGTAAATCCAACGACTTCCAACAGCCTTTTTTCCTGGTGGTAGTTGAACTAGGCTCCATGTGCAATTCTCTTCAAGTGCACGAATCTCTTCTGTCATGGCTTGGTTCCATTGTGGGAGAAGATAAGCTTCTTGAAAGCTTCTTGGTTCATAGTGCTTATCAATTTCACTGAGAAATGCAGCATGAGATGTTGATAACTTACTAAAGCTGATACATTCAGTGATTAGATGCCGTGAGGCGTACGTAACATAGTCCTGCAACCTAGCTGGAGGTTTTCTGATTCGAGGAGGGTTTCTTTTAATCACCTGAGACTCTGTAGAGGGCTGAGAATGATCAGAATAGGGCTCGTCTTCACTCTCACTGGCAGTAATTTGGTCAGCTTGAACTTCTTCACAGTCTGGACTCACAATGACTGATCTCTTTTCCAACATTGGATGATTAAAGTTTTGAGGAAGTGGGAACGTGTCAACTAAATCCTCCCCTTGACTTGTAAAATAGGGACAGTCTTCTTCGAACTTCACATCTCTTGAAACTGTGCACTTCTTAGTGACTGGATTGAAGCACTTGTATCCCTTTTGGGTGGTCGAGTATCCCATAAACACACACTTGGTTGCCCTGGCATCTAGTTTGTCACGGTTCAAGGTTTGGATGTGAACAAAACAAACACAACCAAACACCTTGAGATGTGTCAAATCTATTTTCCTCCTCTTGAGAACTTCATAGGGAGATTTAAACCCTAGCACACGACTTGGAAGTCAATTGATGAGATAAGTGGCAGTAAGGATGGCAAACGACCAAAATTTCTTTGGAACGTGCATGTGAATCATGAGAGCACGAGTCTTCTCCAAAAGATCTCTATTTTTCCTCTCAGCTAGGGAGTCCCCACACAGCTGGTTTGATGTATGATACCCTGAGAACTTATGTATTGAAGCATGTTGTTGGATAGAAATTCAGTGCCATTATCTGACCTTAAAACCTTAATGTTTGATTGAAATTGTGTTTTAACATGCATGTGAAAGTCTTTGAAAATGGTAGGGACTTCTCTTTTTTATTTCATAAGATATAGAAAACTTGTTCGAGAGAAATCATCAACAAATAGAACAAAGTACTTAAACCCTTCCATTGATTCAGTTGCAGGTCCCCATACATCGGTGTGTACCATTTCAAAAGGTTTACTTGTCCTAGACATTGAATTACCAAAAGGTAGCCTAGTAAACTTAGAAAATTGACAAGTATCACAAGTAGGATAGAGGTTACAAAAATTTGGAAACAGTTTAGACAAGACAACTTCAGAGGGGTGAGCTAATCTCCTATGCCAAAGTTGATTTTCATCTATGGACTTCGATTGAGCTTGAAGAGCCTTAGTGAAACAGGCATTCTTGCATAGGTAGTAAAGTCCATTTATGAAGACCCCTTCACCAATCATCTTCATGGTGAGAACATCCTGAAACATCACATTATTTGGTGAGAAAATAGCACGGCAGTTTAGGGTGTTGGTGATCTTTCCAATTGACAAAAGTTGGAAAGGAAAGGTTGGTACATAGAGGGCAGTGGAAGGTGTTTTTTGAGAGAGTAAGTTTATTTCTCCTTTTCCCAAAACTAAGACATTTTTTCCATTTGCAACAGACACATGTGAGTGGCTTGAAATTTTTTTAAAATGATGTAAATTTGTAACTTTATTTGTCATATGATCTGTGGCGCCTGAATCAATTATCCAACAATCAGTTTCAGTACTAGTTAATAGGGCAGTAGTGAAGGCTTTGAGTATACCTGATGCTTCTCCCTTTGGAACTTTCTCATTTCCAGCAAGAAAGCCGGCAAATTGTCCCAACATAGCTGTGTGACTACCTTCTTCATTGCCTTGACCATGTGAGCCTCCTTCGTGCCCCTTACTTTGTAGGTAAGTTGCAAATTCATTGATCAATGACAATGGATTGGCAGTGAACTCCATGGATCCTTGTGAAATAGTATGAGCGTGAGCATTAGCAAGTTGTGCCTTGAAATGAGGTTAAAATTGCTGTGAGGACCTTGGTATCATCTTTCCATCTTTGCTGAACTTAGGCTTGAGTTCCTTTTGAAGTTCCCAACACTTGTCTTCCACATGACCAACACCATTGCAATATTTGCATTTTAGATGTGTGTTTCTTCCCTTGTATACCTTGGCATCTGAGTTCTTGTAATTTGATGCATATGCCCGAGTCTCAGTTAATCTGGGGTTGTGATCAACATTCATAACCTTCTTCCTTGCTTCTTCTCGTTGGATAGTTGCACAAACATTGTTGAAGGTAGGTAGGTCTTGACTCATCAAAATGTGACTCCTTAGGTCCTCGTACTCAGAGCTCAAACTCCCTAACAGCTGATAAATTTTGTCTTCCTCAGCTCGTTTTAGGAGAATGGTAGGATCTATAGTATGTGGAAGATATACATCCAACTCATTCCACATGGCTTTAAGGCTCCCAAGATGTTGAACAAACGTTTTCCCTTCTTGTTGAGCATTGGCAATGTCCTTCTTTAATTGAAAGACCCGTGCATAGTTGTTTTGATTTCCATACATATCCTGCAAAGCTTTCCAAAGATCATGTGCGGAATTGGAGTAGCTAAAAATTTCAGCAACATGTTTCTCCATGGTGTTGAACAGCAAGGACATGACAAATTGATCTTTGCAGAGCCATGCATCGTATGTAGAGGAAGAACGGTCTGGAGCTTCCACGCTTCCATTTACAAACCCTAACTTCCCTTTGCCTCCGAGAGCTAGTGAAACAGCTCGGGACCAAGGAAGATAATTGAACTCATTCAAGAGAACTGAACATAAACGTTGATTGGTGTTAACCTCAACGTCTGAGAAGTTTGGAGAGTGACTGTGCTGGGTTTCCTCATCATGGTTCACAGAACTTTCTTTAGCCATGACTTAGACTTTGAAAGAAAAAAAATCGCAACAGCAAGAATGGCAGAGACAGGTTACAAAAGAACCTGCTCTGATACCATATAGAAATTATGGCTTTAATTTGTGATATATTTTCATAAGTTCAATGTACAATGGTTCGGGTATATATGAGGAAGGAGGTAGAAAGAAAGAGAGAAGAAAGAGAGCTGAAAAACAGCTGACAGAAAATAGAAGAAAGCAAGTAGTCGACAAAGACTAAGAAAAAGCAAAAGCAAACTAGCCTTGTACTCATTACTAATTATACTACCTAGCCTAGTCTAAGCCTTAAATCATTTCCCTTAAATCAAGGAAAATCATCTCCCTTAAATCAAGGAAAATATACTCATTACTTTCAACACTCCCCCTCAAGCTGGATCGAGGATGTTCACTGAGCCAAGCTTGCCCAATAACCGATGAAACTGAGCGGATGCCAGTGCCTTTGTAAAGAGATCTGCCAATTGATCATGGCTTCGTGTGAACATGGTCCGGATGATTTGAGTTTGAACTTGAGCTCTAATGAAATGACAATCCACTTCAATATGTTTTGTTCTTTCATGGAACACAGGATTGGCAGCAATGTGCATGGCTGCCTGATTATCACACATAAGCGACATAGGAGTAGAACTAGGAAACCCTAAGTCTGAAAGAAGCCCTTTAAGCCAAATGAGTTCACAAGCAGTGGCTGCCATGGCTCGATACTCAGCCTCTGCGCTGGAACGAGCAATTACCTGTTGCTTCTTACTCTTCCATGTGACAAGGTTTCCACCAACAAATGTACAATAGCCTGTGAATGACTTCCTATCAATTGCATTACCTGCCCAGTCTGCATCTGTGTAGTCACTAATGACAGTGGACTGATTGTTATGCATTGTAATTCCTTGCCCTATTGAACCCTTAAGATAACGAAGGATTCTCTTAACAATGTTAAGGTGATCAACAGTGGGAGAGTGCATGAACTGACTAGCCAAGCTCACTGCATATGTGATATCTGGACGAGTGATAATGAGGTATATGAGCTTGCCTACTAATCGTTGATAATAGCTTACATCATGCATGGCTTCTCCTTCTATGCTGAGCTTCAGTTTACAATCAACGGGAGTGATAGCAGGCTTGCAGTCAAGCATTTTTGCTTCTTGAAGGAGGTTCAATACATATTTTCATTGATGTAGAAACAGTCTTTTTGAAGATGGATCCCCAAAAAATACTTTAACCTCCCCAAATCTTTGATAGCGAAAACTTGATGTAGTGAGAGTTTTAGTGCCTCAATCTCCACGATACTATCTCCAGTGATGATTAGATCATCAACGTAGATGAGGACCACCAACTTCCCACTGGTGCCAGTTCTTACAAATAACGAAGAATCAGCATTACTTCGCACGAATCCAGCCTTTTCCAGAACAAAACTGAGCTTGGCATACCAAGCTCTTGGTGATTGTTTCAATCCGTATATTGCCTTGTGCAATTTGCAAACTATGTTGCCTTTGATACCATCATAGCCTGGAGGAGGTTGCATATACACTTCTTCCTGCAACTCGCCATGAAGGAAAGCATTCTTCACGTCCATTTGGTAGAGTGACCACCCACAATTGATTGCAACTGAAAGTAAAACCCTGACTGAGTTCATCTTGGCCACCGGTGCAAATGTTTCCTTATAATCTACTCCAAAGGTTTGGGTGCAACCTCGAGCAACAAGTATAGCCTTGTGTCTCTTGATAGATCCATCAGCTTTGAATTTAGTCTTGTAAATCCAACGACTTCCAACAGCCTTTTTTCCTGGTGGTAGTTGAACTAGGCTCCATGTGCAATTCTCTTCAAGTGCACGAATCTCTTCTGTCATGGCTTGGTTCCATTGTGGGAGAAGATAAGCTTCTTGAAAGCTTCTTGGTTCATAGTGCTTATCAATTTCACTGAGAAATGCAGCATGAGATGTTGATAACTTACTAAAGCTGATACATTCAGTGATTAGATGCCGTGAGGCGTACGTAACATAGTCCTGCAACCTAGCTGGAGGTTTTCTGATTCGAGGAGGGTTTCTTTTAATCACCTGAGACTCTGTAGAGGGCTGAGAATGATCAGAATAGGGCTCGTCTTCACTCTCACTGGCAGTAATTTGGTCAGCTTGAACTTCTTCACAGTCTGGACTCACAATGACTGATCTCTTTTCCAACATTGGATGATTAAAGTTTTGAGGAAGTGGGAACGTGTCAACTAAATCCTCCCCTTGACTTGTAAAATAGGGACAGTCTTCTTCGAACTTCACATCTCTTGAAACTGTGCACTTCTTAGTGACTGGATTGAAGCACTTGTATCCCTTTTGGGTGGTCGAGTATCCCATAAACACACACTTGGTTGCCCTGGCATCTAGTTTGTCACGGTTCAAGGTTTGGATGTGAACAAAACAAACACAACCAAACACCTTGAGATGTGTCAAATCTATTTTCCTCCTCTTGAGAACTTCATAGGGAGATTTAAACCCTAGCACACGACTTGGAAGTCAATTGATGAGATAAGTGGCAGTAAGGATGGCAAACGACCAAAATTTCTTTGGAACGTGCATGTGAATCATGAGAGCACGAGTCTTCTCCAAAAGATCTCTATTTTTCCTCTCAGCTAGGGAGTCCCCACACAGCTGGTTTGATGTATGATACCCTGAGAACTTATGTATTGAAGCATGTTGTTGGATAGAAATTCAGTGCCATTATCTGACCTTAAAACCTTAATGTTTGATTGAAATTGTGTTTTAACATGCATGTGAAAGTCTTTGAAAATGGTAGGGACTTCTCTTTTTTATTTCATAAGATATAGAAAACTTGTTCGAGAGAAATCATCAACAAATAGAACAAAGTACTTAAACCCTTCCATTGATTCAGTTGCAGGTCCCCATACATCGGTGTGTACCATTTCAAAAGGTTTACTTGTCCTAGACATTGAATTACCAAAAGGTAGCCTAGTAAACTTAGAAAATTGACAAGTATCACAAGTAGGATAGAGGTTACAAAAATTTGGAAACAGTTTAGACAAGACAACTTCAGAGGGGTGAGCTAATCTCCTATGCCAAAGTTGATTTTCATCTATGGACTTCGATTGAGCTTGAAGAGCCTTAGTGAAACAGGCATTCTTGCATAGGTAGTAAAGTCCATTTATGAAGACCCCTTCACCAATCATCTTCATGGTGAGAACATCCTGAAACATCACATTATTTGGTGAGAAAATAGCACGGCAGTTTAGGGTGTTGGTGATCTTTCCAATTGACAAAAGTTGGAAAGGAAAGGTTGGTACATAGAGGGCAGTGGAAGGTGTTTTTTGAGAGAGTAAGTTTATTTCTCCTTTTCCCAAAACTAAGACATTTTTTCCATTTGCAACAGACACATGTGAGTGGCTTGAAATTTTTTTAAAATGATGTAAATTTGTAACTTTATTTGTCATATGATCTGTGGCGCCTGAATCAATTATCCAACAATCAGTTTCAGTACTAGTTAATAGGGCAGTAGTGAAGGCTTTGAGTATACCTGATGCTTCTCCCTTTGGAACTTTCTCATTTCCAGCAAGAAAGCCGGCAAATTGTCCCAACATAGCTGTGTGACTACCTTCTTCATTGCCTTGACCATGTGAGCCTCCTTCGTGCCCCTTACTTTGTAGGTAAGTTGCAAATTCATTGATCAATGACAATGGATTGGCAGTGAACTCCATGGATCCTTGTGAAATAGTATGAGCGTGAGCATTAGCAAGTTGTGCCTTGAAATGAGGTTAAAATTGCTGTGAGGACCTTGGTATCATCTTTCCATCTTTGCTGAACTTAGGCTTGAGTTCCTTTTGAAGTTCCCAACACTTGTCTTCCACATGACCAACACCATTGCAATATTTGCATTTTAGATGTGTGTTTCTTCCCTTGTATACCTTGGCATCTGAGTTCTTGTAATTTGATGCATATGCCCGAGTCTCAGTTAATCTGGGGTTGTGATCAACATTCATAACCTTCTTCCTTGCTTCTTCTCGTTGGATAGTTGCACAAACATTGTTGAAGGTAGGTAGGTCTTGACTCATCAAAATGTGACTCCTTAGGTCCTCGTACTCAGAGCTCAAACTCCCTAACAGCTGATAAATTTTGTCTTCCTCAGCTCGTTTTAGGAGAATGGTAGGATCTATAGTATGTGGAAGATATACATCCAACTCATTCCACATGGCTTTAAGGCTCCCAAGATGTTGAACAAACGTTTTCCCTTCTTGTTGAGCATTGGCAATGTCCTTCTTTAATTGAAAGACCCGTGCATAGTTGTTTTGATTTCCATACATATCCTGCAAAGCTTTCCAAAGATCATGTGCGGAATTGGAGTAGCTAAAAATTTCAGCAACATGTTTCTCCATGGTGTTGAACAGCAAGGACATGACAAATTGATCTTTGCAGAGCCATGCATCGTATGTAGAGGAAGAACGGTCTGGAGCTTCCACGCTTCCATTTACAAACCCTAACTTCCCTTTGCCTCCGAGAGCTAGTGAAACAGCTCGGGACCAAGGAAGATAATTGAACTCATTCAAGAGAACTGAACATAAACGTTGATTGGTGTTAACCTCAACGTCTGAGAAGTTTGGAGAGTGACTGTGCTGGGTTTCCTCATCATGGTTCACAGAACTTTCTTTAGCCATGACTTAGACTTTGAAAGAAAAAAAATCGCAACAGCAAGAATGGCAGAGACAGGTTACAAAAGAACCTGCTCTGATACCATATAGAAATTATGGCTTTAATTTGTGATATATTTTCATAAGTTCAATGTACAATGGTTCGGGTATATATGAGGAAGGAGGTAGAAAGAAAGAGAGAAGAAAGAGAGCTGAAAAACAGCTGACAGAAAATAGAAGAAAGCAAGTAGTCGACAAAGACTAAGAAAAAGCAAAAGCAAACTAGCCTTGTACTCATTACTAATTATACTACCTAGCCTAGTCTAAGCCTTAAATCATTTCCCTTAAATCAAGGAAAATCATCTCCCTTAAATCAAGGAAAATATACTCATTACTTTCAACACTCCCCCTCAAGCTGGATCGAGGATGTTCACTGAGCCAAGCTTGCCCAATAACCGATGAAACTGAGCGGATGCCAGTGCCTTTGTAAAGAGATCTGCCAATTGATCATGGCTTCGTGTGAACATGGTCCGGATGATTTGAGTTTGAACTTGAGCTCTAATGAAATGACAATCCACTTCAATATGTTTTGTTCTTTCATGGAACACAGGATTGGCAGCAATGTGCATGGCTGCCTGATTATCACACATAAGCGACATAGGAGTAGAACTAGGAAACCCTAAGTCTGAAAGAAGCCCTTTAAGCCAAATGAGTTCACAAGCAGTGGCTGCCATGGCTCGATACTCAGCCTCTGCGCTGGAACGAGCAATTACCTGTTGCTTCTTACTCTTCCATGTGACAAGGTTTCCACCAACAAATGTACAATAGCCTGTGAATGACTTCCTATCAATTGCATTACCTGCCCAGTCTGCATCTGTGTAGTCACTAATGACAGTGGACTGATTGTTATGCATTGTAATTCCTTGCCCTATTGAACCCTTAAGATAACGAAGGATTCTCTTAACAATGTTAAGGTGATCAACAGTGGGAGAGTGCATGAACTGACTAGCCAAGCTCACTGCATATGTGATATCTGGACGAGTGATAATGAGGTATATGAGCTTGCCTACTAATCGTTGATAATAGCTTACATCATGCATGGCTTCTCCTTCTATGCTGAGCTTCAGTTTACAATCAACGGGAGTGATAGCAGGCTTGCAGTCAAGCATTTTTGCTTCTTGAAGGAGGTTCAATACATATTTTCATTGATGTAGAAACAGTCTTTTTGAAGATGGATCCCCAAAAAATACTTTAACCTCCCCAAATCTTTGATAGCGAAAACTTGATGTAGTGAGAGTTTTAGTGCCTCAATCTCCACGATACTATCTCCAGTGATGATTAGATCATCAACGTAGATGAGGACCACCAACTTCCCACTGGTGCCAGTTCTTACAAATAACGAAGAATCAGCATTACTTCGCACGAATCCAGCCTTTTCCAGAACAAAACTGAGCTTGGCATACCAAGCTCTTGGTGATTGTTTCAATCCGTATATTGCCTTGTGCAATTTGCAAACTATGTTGCCTTTGATACCATCATAGCCTGGAGGAGGTTGCATATACACTTCTTCCTGCAACTCGCCATGAAGGAAAGCATTCTTCACGTCCATTTGGTAGAGTGACCACCCACAATTGATTGCAACTGAAAGTAAAACCCTGACTGAGTTCATCTTGGCCACCGGTGCAAATGTTTCCTTATAATCTACTCCAAAGGTTTGGGTGCAACCTCGAGCAACAAGTATAGCCTTGTGTCTCTTGATAGATCCATCAGCTTTGAATTTAGTCTTGTAAATCCAACGACTTCCAACAGCCTTTTTTCCTGGTGGTAGTTGAACTAGGCTCCATGTGCAATTCTCTTCAAGTGCACGAATCTCTTCTGTCATGGCTTGGTTCCATTGTGGGAGAAGATAAGCTTCTTGAAAGCTTCTTGGTTCATAGTGCTTATCAATTTCACTGAGAAATGCAGCATGAGATGTTGATAACTTACTAAAGCTGATACATTCAGTGATTAGATGCCGTGAGGCGTACGTAACATAGTCCTGCAACCTAGCTGGAGGTTTTCTGATTCGAGGAGGGTTTCTTTTAATCACCTGAGACTCTGTAGAGGGCTGAGAATGATCAGAATAGGGCTCGTCTTCACTCTCACTGGCAGTAATTTGGTCAGCTTGAACTTCTTCACAGTCTGGACTCACAATGACTGATCTCTTTTCCAACATTGGATGATTAAAGTTTTGAGGAAGTGGGAACGTGTCAACTAAATCCTCCCCTTGACTTGTAAAATAGGGACAGTCTTCTTCGAACTTCACATCTCTTGAAACTGTGCACTTCTTAGTGACTGGATTGAAGCACTTGTATCCCTTTTGGGTGGTCGAGTATCCCATAAACACACACTTGGTTGCCCTGGCATCTAGTTTGTCACGGTTCAAGGTTTGGATGTGAACAAAACAAACACAACCAAACACCTTGAGATGTGTCAAATCTATTTTCCTCCTCTTGAGAACTTCATAGGGAGATTTAAACCCTAGCACACGACTTGGAAGTCAATTGATGAGATAAGTGGCAGTAAGGATGGCAAACGACCAAAATTTCTTTGGAACGTGCATGTGAATCATGAGAGCACGAGTCTTCTCCAAAAGATCTCTATTTTTCCTCTCAGCTAGGGAGTCCCCACACAGCTGGTTTGATGTATGATACCCTGAGAACTTATGTATTGAAGCATGTTGTTGGATAGAAATTCAGTGCCATTATCTGACCTTAAAACCTTAATGTTTGATTGAAATTGTGTTTTAACATGCATGTGAAAGTCTTTGAAAATGGTAGGGACTTCTCTTTTTTATTTCATAAGATATAGAAAACTTGTTCGAGAGAAATCATCAACAAATAGAACAAAGTACTTAAACCCTTCCATTGATTCAGTTGCAGGTCCCCATACATCGGTGTGTACCATTTCAAAAGGTTTACTTGTCCTAGACATTGAATTACCAAAAGGTAGCCTAGTAAACTTAGAAAATTGACAAGTATCACAAGTAGGATAGAGGTTACAAAAATTTGGAAACAGTTTAGACAAGACAACTTCAGAGGGGTGAGCTAATCTCCTATGCCAAAGTTGATTTTCATCTATGGACTTCGATTGAGCTTGAAGAGCCTTAGTGAAACAGGCATTCTTGCATAGGTAGTAAAGTCCATTTATGAAGACCCCTTCACCAATCATCTTCATGGTGAGAACATCCTGAAACATCACATTATTTGGTGAGAAAATAGCACGGCAGTTTAGGGTGTTGGTGATCTTTCCAATTGACAAAAGTTGGAAAGGAAAGGTTGGTACATAGAGGGCAGTGGAAGGTGTTTTTTGAGAGAGTAAGTTTATTTCTCCTTTTCCCAAAACTAAGACATTTTTTCCATTTGCAACAGACACATGTGAGTGGCTTGAAATTTTTTTAAAATGATGTAAATTTGTAACTTTATTTGTCATATGATCTGTGGCGCCTGAATCAATTATCCAACAATCAGTTTCAGTACTAGTTAATAGGGCAGTAGTGAAGGCTTTGAGTATACCTGATGCTTCTCCCTTTGGAACTTTCTCATTTCCAGCAAGAAAGCCGGCAAATTGTCCCAACATAGCTGTGTGACTACCTTCTTCATTGCCTTGACCATGTGAGCCTCCTTCGTGCCCCTTACTTTGTAGGTAAGTTGCAAATTCATTGATCAATGACAATGGATTGGCAGTGAACTCCATGGATCCTTGTGAAATAGTATGAGCGTGAGCATTAGCAAGTTGTGCCTTGAAATGAGGTTAAAATTGCTGTGAGGACCTTGGTATCATCTTTCCATCTTTGCTGAACTTAGGCTTGAGTTCCTTTTGAAGTTCCCAACACTTGTCTTCCACATGACCAACACCATTGCAATATTTGCATTTTAGATGTGTGTTTCTTCCCTTGTATACCTTGGCATCTGAGTTCTTGTAATTTGATGCATATGCCCGAGTCTCAGTTAATCTGGGGTTGTGATCAACATTCATAACCTTCTTCCTTGCTTCTTCTCGTTGGATAGTTGCACAAACATTGTTGAAGGTAGGTAGGTCTTGACTCATCAAAATGTGACTCCTTAGGTCCTCGTACTCAGAGCTCAAACTCCCTAACAGCTGATAAATTTTGTCTTCCTCAGCTCGTTTTAGGAGAATGGTAGGATCTATAGTATGTGGAAGATATACATCCAACTCATTCCACATGGCTTTAAGGCTCCCAAGATGTTGAACAAACGTTTTCCCTTCTTGTTGAGCATTGGCAATGTCCTTCTTTAATTGAAAGACCCGTGCATAGTTGTTTTGATTTCCATACATATCCTGCAAAGCTTTCCAAAGATCATGTGCGGAATTGGAGTAGCTAAAAATTTCAGCAACATGTTTCTCCATGGTGTTGAACAGCAAGGACATGACAAATTGATCTTTGCAGAGCCATGCATCGTATGTAGAGGAAGAACGGTCTGGAGCTTCCACGCTTCCATTTACAAACCCTAACTTCCCTTTGCCTCCGAGAGCTAGTGAAACAGCTCGGGACCAAGGAAGATAATTGAACTCATTCAAGAGAACTGAACATAAACGTTGATTGGTGTTAACCTCAACGTCTGAGAAGTTTGGAGAGTGACTGTGCTGGGTTTCCTCATCATGGTTCACAGAACTTTCTTTAGCCATGACTTAGACTTTGAAAGAAAAAAAATCGCAACAGCAAGAATGGCAGAGACAGGTTACAAAAGAACCTGCTCTGATACCATATAGAAATTATGGCTTTAATTTGTGATATATTTTCATAAGTTCAATGTACAATGGTTCGGGTATATATGAGGAAGGAGGTAGAAAGAAAGAGAGAAGAAAGAGAGCTGAAAAACAGCTGACAGAAAATAGAAGAAAGCAAGTAGTCGACAAAGACTAAGAAAAAGCAAAAGCAAACTAGCCTTGTACTCATTACTAATTATACTACCTAGCCTAGTCTAAGCCTTAAATCATTTCCCTTAAATCAAGGAAAATCATCTCCCTTAAATCAAGGAAAATATACTCATTACTTTCAACAAATTTCTTGTGTAACAAGTCATGAATTCGCCTTTTTCATTCCTGGTCACTACTCCCACCCGTCCCGAATCGCTCCTTCTCGCCGCTCCCTTTAACAGGGAATCCCTTGATCAGCAAGAACCTGACACATTCCTCCGATCCTATAGGCCCCGGCAGCGAAGATGTGATGCAAAAAGTGTGTTGTTCTTTCCTCTGAATCAGAAGAAAGATTTCATATTTTATGTACACAATTGTAGTTTAGCTTATGCATATTTTAAGAAAATCTCAAAATAATTAAACTCGGAGTTAAACCATATATATAGGGGTTCTGATCTAACACCTCTTTAAATGTATGAAAAAAACTTTGCATACCAAAATGGTAATAACCAAACTTATACTATTTTAAGCCTACACTTTTAGCCTTACAATTTTGACTTCTATTCTTCTATTTTTAGTCAAATTATATGTGCAGTCACACAGTTTTACAACAACAATAATTATAAAGCTGGACCCAAAAATCCCACCGGCCGGGTCAAGTTCGACTTGCCCCGAAGGCTCTCGGACAAGTCTGGGCTTCCGGGTCTCGGATTCAAGTCTGGGCTCCGATCCAACTCCATACAATACAGAAAACAACACATTCGACCAAAAAAAAAGAAAAAACATTCCGCCGTCTGTGGGAATCGAACCCACGACCACGTGGTTAAAAGCCACGCGCTCTACCAGCTGAGCTAAGACGGCTCACTTGTCCCTTTTATTTACTTATATTATTACACTTAACCGTTAAATCAGAAGAGAAGAAGATTAGAGATACCACTAATCCTTGCCCCTCCCATCTTTTTTTCTTTGTTTCTTTTTTAACTTATTATTTCTTAAAAAAAAAAAAAGCAGTTTCACCCTCAATGAAACTGTGAACTCCGGGCCCCATGCTCAAATTAGATTAGTAATAGAATGAAAATGCAATGGTTGGGGTAACAATACTTAACTGAAAATGAAATATCGTACGGCTTAAAAATTATAAATAAAAAATCACGAGCTAGTGGCCCAGTGGTAAATGACGGATTACGAGGCTTTTTTAAAACTAAAAATTTGAGGTCTCGAGTTTGAAACCCGTTGCTGATGTGGAAGCCAGACTTGTAGCAAGGGAAATGCTAAAATTCCTCTGTAAGTCTTTCCGGCCCTCGAAAGGGATGGATAACCGTGGTTTGCCACTAGTTGTCCCCCTTTTTAAAAAATAAAAAATATATATATAAATATAATTTAACCATTTTGTTATTCATTTTCTTCAATAGATAAACCTGAAAAGGAAAGTGATATTCGTAAATACAATTCCTCTCGTACACATTCATATTTACATATAGTATTTTAATTAAATAAATCAAAAAAAAAATATTAATTGCGAAAAAAATTATAAATGTACATATAAATTCTTGATGAAACCAAACGAATGAGCACTTCCAAAAAAGATGACATTTATTTTCTGAGATCCAATTGGCTTGGGAGGTTTTTTATTTATTTATTTATTTCAAGGTTTGTAATTTACAGCTAAAAATGGTAGACAAGTTTCAGAATATAAGTGGGGGTTCTGTGACTTATGCCAAAGACAAAGACTAAGTACTGGTTTGGTACTGAAATGCTTTTATAAAAAGTGGGTATTAAAAAAAGCTGAGCTCAAAAATGTGTTTGGTAAACACTTAAAAATAGCTTATTTTCACAATTTTTGGTGAAAAAAAGCTGAAAACGTGAAGCAGCAAAAATAAGCTTATTCTCATAGCACAGCAAAATCAGTTTTTTTTCAAAGCACAACAATACCAAACCACCCCTAAGTGGAAAATAAAACATGACACATCATTAGATTCGAATATTCTTATCTAACTCTTGTTTTTGTTTTTATTTTTGAAGGACCTGCAAGTACATGATTATACTATACTTGTACAAAACTACCTTGGATCTTGATCCAACTCTCCTCTTTTTTGGTCCATTTTTCTTTTTGTTCCAAGATCCAAACACATATGATCTTTGTTTTATCTGTTGACCTTCTTGGGTGTATATAGGTTTAACTCTCTTTAATTAAAGGGAAGTGATTTCTGCAATCTCCTGTTTTCCTCCCGCAATTTTTTCTTTGGTTACGGCCTTTGAATTGAACAAGAAATCAAATGCGCATCAACCATCAAAGGTAATAGAAGTGCATAAGACAAAAAGAGCGGTGTAGTCAAAGGCGAAGGCACTAAGGGGCAAGGGGGATCAACTAACCCTCCGACTTCCGGTGAATTTACATAGATAACTTGGATGATGTCCCTTATGAAGGTTGGAGTAGACCTTTATACATGTCCTCTAACTATTTGATAAAATGCCTCAAAGAAGAGTCGCCTTCTTACTATTATTTTTTTTTAAAACATTACATGCGACTCCATATAATTTTTCCTGAATCTGCCACTGAGTGTAGAAATCATTCCCTAATTAATCTTTTTACTAGTCACATATTTGCATTACATAAATGTCCATATTATGTTTTTACAGACACGTGATAAGAGAGACATAATTGCATCCCGTCAGTTAAAAGGCGTGTGTAGCAACAAATAATGCTCCTGTTCAACCAGATTTGGAAAATATGACAAACAATATTAGAATGAATATAAGGAAAAATGTTATGGAATATATAATCAAACAACAAATGATATGAACCATTTAAAGGTTCAGAATTTCCTGCCCTATCAAACACTGTCTTCAAAAGATCATTTTTAACAGACAATTTCTGTTTAAGGTTCTTGTAACCCAGATTAAGTATACATTATACAAACTAGCCTGTCCAATCTGCGTCACCAATTAAATCTCGATTGAGGTAAATAGCGAAAGCTAACACCGTCTTTGAAGGCTTCGATACATCTGGCATGCCTTTCCTTTTCCCGGGTTTCTTCTCACGGAGAGACATTAGCAGTAGCATGCATAAGCCAAATGGTTCTTCTTCGAGACATAATGTGTGATGAATTTGGAGGGAGATGCAGAGGCACCGGGGATGTCAGCTGGGACAAGTATTTGAGTTTTACTGGACGCGATTCTCTTACCTGCCACATTTGCATAGAACAAGCCTGAAATGGCTGGTACAAATACATCACTTTGCGCACACACGTAGAAGTCAATGATCTTCTCGAATTCGGACCCCTCGGAATCCAGGTACTTTGACTTCTTGTCTGCTGGGATAATGCCATCCTGCAATGAATTCCAGACTCATTAAGTACAAAATCTACATCTGAAATAGCATTGCAATGATATGGGTTTCGGAAAGAAACTGAAACATTGTGAAAAATTCAAGGCATAACAGAAGAAGTGTGCACCTTGATATACGTTTTAGGGAAGATGTCTTTCAGAGCATCAAGACTGCTGTCCCATTTTGATTCGGTCAAATAGATTGTGGTATCCTTTGCGAATCCAAGTTTCCTCAAAAATAAAGCAATCTCTTGTGCATTATAGCAACTTTTTGCTCCGCTTTCATCTCCTCCTTGGCAACCGTTCTTCTCCAATATGTCAACCCTCAAGTCCACTGCTACAAATTGGCCATCTGACTTGCGGCTCAAAGTTTTCAGACGCTCAACCATTGATTCGACCACTTCACTGATCTCTTGTTGCAACTCTAATGTTCCAAACATTCCCAAACATGCAACTGAATCGCTAGAACTCTTTCCTTCTGTCTTCTTCATATTGACTGAAGGAAAGTAAGTAGCCAACCTTATGTTGCCCTTTGATCTATAAATTGGTTCCACGTGTTCAACAATGTAATCTTCTGTAACCCGATTGGGAACCTTAACAGCGGCAAGATTCCTTGTGGATAATTTACCAGGTCGTTTTTTTACTATTTTGACCACACCATCCAGGCTACTTATAAACTTCTCGACATCATAAATCTCATCAAAGTTCCTGGAATTTCAGTTAAATTAGTTGCTTGCCAAAATCTTTTATCAAAATCGAACCAAAGAATTCTTTTATGGTATTATTAGAGAAGATATCAGCAAAGTTCAGATAGAGTAACACGGTAGATTTTTACTGCCTAAACCCAACACAAGCACAATGACAGCAGCAACACGGGAAGAAGTATTACTTGTTCTTAAACTATAAATAGTCAAAGGAAAACAGGTTTTAATAGAGCATTAGCGACTGACCTCTCATCCCCTGGTTTGGTCCCTCTAATATCAGGAAGAACAAGTGTTGCCCCTAGATACCTTGCCACGACAACAGCATCCGCGACCTGAAGAATGCCAAGGAACAGATTACTGAGTGAATAGCGAATTGGCTTACAAATGAAATGGCTAATGTAGGAATGTACAACAGAAAATCTTTACAAAAAGACCCAGGATTTTAAACATTCCAAATTAATAACTTTATCAACGAGATCAATGGTTCGTTAAGTACCTGTGAAACATGGTATTCGGGGCCATTTGTTAATGAGAACAGGACATACCCCTCCGTCTGCTCTACATCATCTGCTAGCCAGGTAACACGATAAGAAATTACGAAAAGTAATTAGGCAACGGATCATTGCAATAAACAGCATATGAAATTACCAATGATTTCAAAATGCAATGAAAACTTACCAGATGGCTTAGACCAACACTGTTTTAGCTCCTCGCCATCATCTTTCCAAGGTCCGCCATTCTTCTTAGCGAAGCTAACGAGGCCCTCCTTTGAATACTTGGAAGTTTCTAACGTATCTCTTCCTCCTCCTCCTCCAGGAAATTTCTCCTGTATAAATCAAAAGATAAGAAAATCACACAACGTCCCTGAAATCGATGCTCAAATCTATCTGCTGAAATTAAACAATGTAAACTTCATAAAAAAATCTACATGAGACATGAACTCTATGCAACTCTTCAAGAGCGAAAACGCCGAAAAGTGAAGTGTGCCAAATGACTGAGGGGGGAAACATACAAATCTTTTGGATAACAAATCAAATTCTTCAAGCAATAGAAATGTTTTGAATATTTTAAATCACATAAAAATGTCACTGCCCAGAAATCTTTCCTCGACTATTACAAAACTTTAAGTTTTGAATCCATTTTGCCTCTCAATTTCTAACAAAATGGGGTAAATCTACATCAACAAATCTACTGTGACCCAAAACACAAAGATTGAAACTTGCTGTGATTAAAATTCAATTACAACAAATCAATTGACACCCATAAAAAATATGACAAATCAAATGAAACACTAAACCCAGAAGCAGAGAAAATGCTATCGCACAGTGACATAAAATTTGATTATTCTGCAATAAAAAATCAAACAAAAAGCAGTAAAGTGATAATCTTTAGCATTGTGGAGAGAGATTAATGATGGGTTTTGTGGACTTACTTCAACAGAATCAAAATGGTCTCTCTTAATCATGTTCCCAAGCATCACAAACATTGCCAGTGTCAGTACTCCTGCCACTACCTGCCTCAAATCCACACCCATCTCTTTCTCTCTCTACAAAAAAAAAAAAGAACTCCCCTTCACTCAGAGTCACAGATTCTACTCACCTCAAAATACACCCTCTCACTAACTCTGCTGAGAGAGAGAGAGAGAGAGAGAGAGAGAGAGAGAGGGAGAGAGAGAGAGAGATGAAGCCCTAGTAGATGGTGATGGATTGGAGCACTAGGAAACCAAGCAAGGCACTTGGGTAATAAACAGTTGGGGAAAAGGAGAGAGAGATTGTAGTTTTGAATCAAAAATGAAAAACTTCAAAGGCAAAATGTCCAGCGCAGGAAATGTATCAGATCACATGTTACTCAGAAATGCATTTTGTAATTGTAAGTCTTCCTTGTTACAGCACACCGACACTTTCCTTGGGATAATGACACCTAGCCTAATTTTTTTTAAAGAAAAACTAATGAAAATGATTTAAAAACTTTGAGTTTTAACGATAAAGATAAAATATATGGTCAAGTAAATAGTACCATGATTGACTTTTTAGTATTAAAATATGATTTTTGGTTAAAATAAATAGTATCGCAGGTTTTTCGTTAAAACTTCCTTTTTTTAATTGTAAGTCTCCCCATTTTCTTTCTTTCTTTGTAAATTTTTTTTTTTTTGCCATCTAGGATTACAGTACAATGATATTTCTCTTTCACTTTGTAAATGAAAGGTCTTAAGTTGATTCTCGTCTGGGCCTATTTGAACCATATTAGTAAACTCTCTCATCCTCTTAGACTAGATAATATTGTTTGTTAAAAAAAAATCGTCTTATTTTTTACTTTTATATTTCTTTTTTCTTTTGGGTTTATTTTTGTATTTTTCTTAAGTGGTTGGAAAAGAAAAGGTTTTCTTCTTCTTCTTTTTTTGTTAAAAAGAAAAAGGTTCAAAATTTTGAAGAGCACAAATTTAATATTGAAAAATTAATACTATTAATTGTGCTACCGATTTAGGTTATCGATTGGGATCCCACGTTTAAATAAAAATTGTCAAATTAATATTTTATTCAAAAAATATTTTAAATTAATTATCTGATAGCATAATATATCCGATTAATTAAAAAAATATAATTTTAAATCAAGAATGATATTCATAATTATAAAGCAGGAAAATAATTTTTCATCCAAAGCTGTGAGAGAGATGCAAAATTGAGAAAAGTAAAGAAATATACTTTTTTTTTATATATAAACTAGGACTAAAGTGACATGTTGTTGAACTTTAGTGGCATTGTTGTGAGGAAATTTTGATCGTAAAGATTTAGTGAAATTATCATTAGAGAAAAAAAATTTGTGTGCTATCCATACACCTTATTTTACTTCTCATACACCCCTTGATAATTTCTGTATGTTGATATTCTTCAATTCATCCGATCCGACAGTTAAAAATTAAAAAACGTGTGAGAAGTAAAATAGAATGTGTGATATCACATCCCAACAAAAAAATATAGTTGTAACTAAAAATTGCGTGTTGAACTATAAAAATATTATTATTACCGTTTTCTCCGGGTGATGCGTCATCAACTTGCATCAATGCTTTCATATTCTTTAATCTTTTATTGACCATAACACCTATCTTTCTGTGTGTTTTTAAGAAAAATAAGATAGGTGGGTGATATGGCATTATCCATATATTTTGAGAGAGAACTCTTTAAGAAAATCATTCAGTATTTAGAGCAGCTCCAGCGGGAGCTTGTGCTCGGGGGGAAGGCCCGTGAACAGTGCCGCAGAGCTCGGGGAGAGTGCTCCAGCGTGTGGGAGCCCGATGGACAGGCCAAGCCCAAGCAACAGGCCTGGCACGAATTGCCAGCCCGAGAGCCCGAAGGCGACGTGACGTGGGCTGACGTCAGGACGACGTCAGCCATAATATAAAATTAATAAAAATATTAAATATTAATAAAATTAAAAAGTAAAATTAAAAAAAAAATTAAAAAATGGTAAAACCCAGGCTTCGAACTCAACGTCTCTCGCCGGAGTTCATCGCCGAGGTTGATGAACACCCACAGACAAATGGCAGAGATCCAGTCCCTCCTCCGCTGCACCCCCACACGGCCTTCGCCCCCACGCACTCGCGATCCTCCTCCTTCCACTGGCGCGCCCAGATCGCACGATTTGGGATTTGTTTTTGGGGGAGAGAGAGAGAGAGAGTTTGGTTAGGGAGCGGGGAAGATCGGGACCGTTGATGGAGGCTGAGATGGGTGGGGTGGTGAAGATGGAGGAAGAGGCAGCGGTGGGGTGGTGAAGATGGAGGAAGAGAGGCGATGAGGGTTTGGCTGTGTTGTTTGGGGGGGGGGGGGGAGGGACACGGGTTAAAAATTTGGGTGTGGGTTGAAAATGGTGTGAAAAGAAGAAAAAAATGTTGATGAGTGATGATGCGTTGGCACCATCATGTGAAAAGAAGAAAAAAAATAATAAAAAAAAAAAGTTTTGGACTGGTGCTGAAACGAAAAAATAAAAATAATTTTTTAATAAAAAATGATACAACAAGATCGATTAAAAATTCTATTCGAAATTACAAATAAAATTATTTTGTATTATTTTACTAATATTTTATTACCTATTGCCAGGGGAGGGCTTCCACGTTGGAGATGCAAAAGGCAATTACTGTTTATTAAGGACGGTTACTGTTCACAAGGTGAATTGAATAGTGAATAGCCTGGAGGGAGGGCTCCTACGCTGGAGTTGCTCTTAGTACCAAACAAGGTCATTTTTATCTCCATTAATTATCACTCTACACCCAATAAGTTGCGGATGATGTTGGTCTGACTCTTCCATTTTTTTCTTAAATATAAGAGGCGATAAAAGAAAAGATGTTTGTCATTTAGTAATATTTTTTAATGATATTTCTTTTACAAAAGGTCTTAAGTTTGAATATTAAGGGTGACAAGTTTGCAACAAATTATTCTTCCCTCCTTAGTGTGTAAATATATTGTTGTATAATTTTTTTTTAAGAGAAACGATAGTTTTAGTTGGTTAAACAATTGGAGATTGAACATTCTTTCAGATTGGTTAAACAATTCTTCCTCTTGCTGATCGATTTCCCACATCATCCTTGATGAAGAAGAAGACATTGTAAAAAGGAAGCAGAAACTATGAATAATTATACAGATTTTGGTGATGAAGGAAGCAGAAACTATGAATAATGATAGAGATCTTGAGAAAATTGGTGTGAGATTTGTGAGGCTGGATGGTGGATTATATGGACGATTCAGAAATGATTGGCTTGTAGATAGGGCCACGTGGTATGCCGTCATTCGTTAAAAATCTGATTGAAATCTATCGTCAAAGATTCTGAAAAGATAACGACACGTGGCACGATGACATTGGATAAAAATCTTATCGAAATCGATCTCCGATAATTATCTTTTCGGATAATGACACGTGGCGCAACGAGAACGATTTAAAATCTATCGTCAAAGATTCTGAAAAGATAACGACACGTGGCACGATGACATTGGATAAAAATCTTATCGAAATCCATCGCTAAATATTTTTTTTTATAAAATGACACGTGGCGCAACGAGAACGATTTAAAAAATCTTATCCGAAATTACAAATAATTTTATTTTGTATTATTTAAACAAACAAAAAAAAGTAATATTTTATTGCCTATTGCTAGGGGGGAGGGCTCCAAGGGTGGAGATGCAAATGGCAATTACTGTTCATTAACGGCAGTTACTATTCATTAAAGGCAGTTACTGTTCAATATGGTGGATTGAATAGTGGATTGCCAGGGGGGAGGGCTCCAAGGGTGGAGTTGCTCTTAGTGGTATTTTTCTTCACGTGCAAGTGAGATATCTTAGTTTTGATTCTCCTAAACATGAATTTGAATCAAATTATTATGATTAGCCTCATTATAAAGTTTAGCTCATTTTTCCGCCTTTTAGTGTTATGTATTAAAAAAAATTTAAAGGTAAATTACACAAAACTATCTTAACTATTAGTCGAACTACAATCACATACCTTATGCTTTAAACATTACAATGTCATATCTCAATTTATAAATTTGTTGTAATGTCAAATCTTCATTAAATTTTTTGTCAATTTGATTGTTAGCTACTAACGTGGCAGGCAGCTGGCCCACTCACTCATGATTGATAAATTAATAATTTATTAAAAAGTTAAGAAATTTTTTTGTAACAACAAAACTAAAATAATAAAGAGGGTCCCACCACTAAGCTTAGCAATTCCTCCCCATCATCGTACGTTATCCTCTCCCACACCAGACGCCACCCTCACCTTCATAACTCCGGCGAAGTCCTCTTCTTCTCCGGCCACTGGATTTTCCCAGCTGGCGATTATTTCTGAAATATCTTCTCTCTCTGGGCTCTTCCAATTATGAAGTTTGAAGGTTATGGAGGAGAGAGAGGGAGGTGTTGGGCGAGTTGACCAGACATGGAGGAAAGAGAGGTGCTGGGGTCGGGTCTGTAGTGGTAGTGGGCGTGTGGTGATTGAAGATATTGAAGGTTTTGAGCTTCTTGATTTGCGTGGGTTGTTGCAGGAATTTGGTCTCGATCTGCATTTGGAGATCTGCAGCTATCGCTGTTGCCGAGAGTGGGGTGCCGCAGGTCAGGGCACGGGTTGCAGGAGCCGGTCGTGAAGAGGATCGACGTTCATCGAAATTCGGGCCTTGCTGAAGCCCAGGGCTTTATAGTGGCTGTTGTTGCAGATATGCAGATATTGAAGAAGATGACATTTTTGGAGGGGAAAAGCGAAGAGAGAGACATCGTGAATGGCTAGTTTCGTGGTTGAGTGGCAAGGGTTGATTTGAAGCTCTGACGGCGGGAGGGATCGGACGACAGAGATTTTGAAACCATGGTTGTAGAGGACTTCCTTTTTTTTATTTTTTTTTATTTTTAAGGCTCTGAGGTTGCTGCGAGTTGCAGCTGTGGGTGAGTGTGATAGATCTTTGTAGTTCAAGGTGTGGGTTGCTGAGTTAACCCCCAATCAGGTGGCCGGAGAAGAAGAGGACTTCGCCGGAGTTGTGAAGGTGAGGGTGGTGTCTGGTGGCGTGGGAGATGGAATTGCACGGTGGTGATGGGAAGGAATTGCTAAGCTTAATGGTGGGACCCTTTTTATTATGTTAATTTTGTTGTTACTAAAAAATTAATTTTTTAATAAAATTTTAATTTTTTATATTTTATTAATTTATAAATCTAGTTGGATGAGTGTGTGGGCCAGTTGCCTGCCACGTTAGCAGTTAACAGTCAAATTAAGAGAAAATTTAACGGAGTTCTAACATTACAACGAATTCATAAGTTGAGATATGACATTATAATATTTAAAACATGAGGTATAAGATCGTAAATCGATCAATAATTAAGGTAATTTTACGTAATTTATTCAAAAATTTAAAGAAAAGTACGAAAAAAGTCTTGCTTTCATAATCATCAATGATAACATGGCTAACCCAACGTTTTTCTCGACCAACAAGTAATGCTTATGAAATAAAATTAACTTTGTTTTTATTTTTTTTTATACAAGCGAGATAGCGAGAGGAAATCAAACAAGAGAGTGGGAAAGTAAAATGAGTGTGAATAGCACTACCGTTTTTGAACTCATTATTGCATCCTCCCCACCACACATTTTATTTACTTAGGTGACATTTTATTTTGATCCTACACTTAGGAGATCAAACGGTATCGATTTGAACAGTATTCCACCACACATTAATGACAAACTAATTCCCTTTTTCATGCAACTTCGATACCACATGAAGCAACATCATACTTTTGACTCCTGAAAAATGGTATCAATTTGAATAACAAGAATGAATTTGATCATAGAATGTAACACTACAAGATTGATCCAGAGTTGTGCTAGTAATAGTGTTTGTTACCCTTTCTTAAATAGGAAGAATCCCTCTTTGGATAGGAAGACTTAAGCATCTCAGTTAAGTATCTTACGAAAAACAAAAGAAAAAAGCATCTAATTTAAATAACTAGATCTCGCAAGTGGCTATTTACCACAGTGGTGGAAATGTGTTAAGTCCTTGTATGATAGCGTGAGTTTCAACCTCATCGGTAATTAATCTAACAAAATCGATTGTTTGACAAAAAAAACCAAAAAAAAAAAAAAAAACAAACTAGAACTCGGGTCCACTCTACCAAAACAAACAAAATTAGAAACTTATTTTATTTTATTTTTCTTAGAAGATCTAGATTAGTTAAAATAAATATTGGTATTGACTAATTAATAGAAATCTATTTTGACAAAAAAAAAAGAAAAAAATCTTTGATCACATAACCCTACGAACATTGGAGCCAAAATTGATGGACATCACTCCGCTGTCTGAGGCGGATGATTGCCAGTTGAGTCAAGTCACTTCCTTGTCAGCTTTGGCCGCTTCCTACTTTCTCCTTAATATTATTAGTCCATTAGTAAAGCTCGAGTGCTAAAGTCTAACTAATTACAATCAATTAGTTATAAATGATGTGATCAAAAGTATATTATTTGGCATCAAGGAGTAGGAAACGCAAATTTTGTAGTTCAGTTGGTCAAGTGTGTGCGCACGTCCTTACCTACAAACTTATGTGTTCGATTCCTTGTTCTAATTATCACTTGTATGCACGGGTAATGAATTATGTATCTCATGTAACAGAAAATAGTGGAAAAAAAACAATAAAATCATATCAATTTGAAAGAAAAGTTATTATATTGCCATACTCTTGACAAATAATAGGGAAATTAGTAGACTTTTACGATTTAATCATAGTGCCGCAATAAAATTATGTTAAGTCAATGAGGCTAGAAACAATTAGGTATCAAACTTATTATAAATTAAAATGTATCGTCGTCTTCAATTATGTGACTTAAATTTGAAATTTTCTTTAACAGTGAATAAAATTACCGCTAAACAAAAAACTACTTAATAAGGTTGTGTTGCCATAACAGAAAATAAATACATAAACTATGAAGCTTATATGTAAAATGGTTATAAACACTAAAATTCCACTTACTTAACGAGTTTGGCAAGCAAAGAGCTTATAGTTCAGTCGATCGTTCACACTTGAAGTTCATTTTGTCCATTAATCATTCTCAATTTATTCGATCTGATGGTCGAAAATTAAGAAAGGTGGATGAGAAATAAAAATAGGTGTGTGAATATGATACTTTTCAAAATTTGATAGTTTAAAAGTTCGATGCAGCAATGAATGACATAGCAGCACAATTGTAGTTCATGATAGTTGAATCGAGGACTTGAACTTCCATCAACAAAGACCATGTGTCATTAGACCAAACTATCATCTGTCATCATGTATTAGTTTGCCGAAAAAGTATAATTATGTACTAGTATTTTGGTTCATTTTTTGCTTTTATATTTATTTGGTCTTCTTGTATTAATTTATTAACGGCTTTTTAGCCAAAATGGTCTATGAGATTTGCATAACTCCTCACTTTGGTCATGAGATTTGAAATCTATAGAAGTGGTCATTGAGATTGTCCACCATCAATCACTTTGGTCCTTGGGTGAAAAATTATGTTAAATAAGGATCAAAATGACAAAATTACCCTCAATTTAATAAACAATAGGCCAAAATGATTTGACCAAAATTGAGGATATTTTTGTCATTTTATCCTCATTTTATAGAGATTTTTCATGAAAGAACCAAAATGATTGATTGTGGAACAAACTCAGGGACCAATTTCATTGATTTCAAATCTCAAGGACTAAAATAAGGAGTTATGCAAATCTCAGGGACCATTTTGGCTAAAAAGCCTTTAATAACCGCTTAGCACTTGAGGGTTGATATACGAGTCAAAGATGAAACCCCCTAACTAGTGTTAAACGAAAAGCATTTTAAGGTGCCAAAGTCAAGCCTTCCAGGGGTGGGGAATGCTGCTCTATTCTCTTAAAAATTGTGGCTTAAATTAATTAATCAAATGATTAAGGTGGTTGAGGGTTGATATACGAGTCAAAGATGAAACCCCCTAACTAGTGTTAAACGAAAAGCATTTTAAGGTGCCAAAGTCAAGCCTTCCAGGGGTGGGGAATGCTGCTCTATTCTCTTAAAAATTGTGGCTTAAATTAATTAATCAAATGATTAAGGTGGTAGGGTTTGCTCTAGTTAAGTTTGAGATGCTTATCCTTCATGACGTGAACGAAATTATAAGTTATTTCAAGTGGTTTTTGGTTAATTAGCTGGGCAATTGTTTTCAGTTTTAAAATTATAGGAAAGCTTGGTTTGACTGAACAAGAGCAAGATTGCTCAACTAATTTTTAAGCTACATAGAACACGTTTATTGATTGTATTGTTGATCACGTCTCTTAAACTAAAGAAATTCAGTAAATATGATATGAACAATCACCATAACTTGTGCAAAGTCCTACAATTTTTGTAACAAAAAACGGAAAATAATTGTCATAACTTATGGGATAAAACTTACCCTAAAAGACGGATTTGTAATTAGAGATGACAATGAGTTTATATAACAAAATTATTAATGTGAAAGATAGAATATTTTTTATATACGAATAAAAATTACAAAGAGAAGCCCCTCGGGCAAGAACTAAAACAGAAATTCCAAAACCAAGCAGCACGAGCCTCACAGGAAAGAGTGTATCACCAAACCTGACAATCATAAGACAAATGACCAATTTTAGCTAACGCATCAATCACAAAATTTACTTCTCGATAAATATGGCAAAATGAAATATTTTGAAAGTTGCAAGCAGTCGGCTGAATATTGAACACCAATGTATTGAGATGCCAAGTAATAGAGCTGGTCACGTTATTCGCATCAATGATCAGAACATAAAATTTTTCACTTAATGTTGTGCAATGTACGAAAAATACATACATTATATCGCCAATATATGCACCTAGCTTACTAAGACTTGCACAATTGGCTGGGTTTTGAACTAACTTTGGGTCGAGGACTTGTCCCAGTTCGTCTTACTAACCAACTCCACTACTCCCAGAACTAGAAATAATTTTCACTACTACTACTACAATCTAACGATAAGTGAGTTTATCAAGTTCATTTCGTTTGTGAGCGGGCTTATCAAGTTCAGTTTACTGGAATGACGAATTTGATATCCAATTATAGTTTTTTCAACACAGATATTCAACTAGAGCTGACCCATTTGATTTAGCTCAAATCCCGTCCTTAATGTCATTGTATATATAACAAATGGTTCGGATTTGGGGACACAAGCTTTTGACACACATTTTGACACCCATTTTGTAGGGCTTACTTCGTAAAGTATTTCAACGGTCAAAACCGTTTATATATTAGTACATCATTCATAGAACATCATTGCAAAAACTTGGACAAATCTAAAACCATTAAGACATTCATTTGTAGGGAAGAAAATGAACGAATACGATTCTACAAAGAAACACTAAATTTAATCCAACAATCAAATAATTTGAAACTTGGGTGATTTTTAGTAGATATAATATTTAAAGTAAGATATAAAAAATAGACGGTTGGATTTTTAAAATACATTACGGAAGAGGCTCTACAAAACGTGTCAAAAACGTGAGTCGCAAAACTTCTTCACACCTTTTCTTTTAGTCCGAAATGATATGATCCAACCCATTGGTTTGGTACGGTTTGCAACCCAACTGAAATGATCCAACTCAACCTAACCAAAGCAACCCAATCGCATCCTCCATCGGCCCAATCCAACTGTTCCTCTCACACTCTCCCTCACCTCACTATCTCTCGTCAGTCGTCTGTATCCAAGCCACCACCAACCCACCAAAATCAAAACACCAAATCCTCCACCATTCACCATCCAAACAAACGCCCAGATCTCCTCCTCCTCCACATTTCTCCGATTCAGATCCGACTTTCCCCGATTCGGATCGGCCGAGATCCAATCCCAATTTCGGATCCCCAATGGAGAAGTCGTGCACTCTCCTGGTCCACTTCGACAAGGGCACCCCCGCCCTCGCCAATGAGATCAAGGAAGCCCTCGAAGGAAACGAGACCGAATTGAAGATCGAAGCCCTGAAGAAGGCCATCATGCTTCTCCTCAACGGCGACACCATCCCCCACCTCTTCATCACCATCATCCGCTACGTCCTCCCCTCCGAGGACCACACCGTCCAGAAGCTCCTCCTCCTCTACCTCGAGATCATCGACAAGACCGACTCCAAGGGGAAGGTCCTGCCGGAGATGATCCTCATCTGCCAGAACCTCCGCAACAACCTCCAGTCCCCCAACGAGTACATCCGTGGCGTCACGCTCCGGTTTCTCTGCCGCTTGAACGAGTCCGAGATCATCGAGCCGCTGATCCCCTCGATTCTTGCCAATTTGGAGCACCGCCACCCGTTCGTGCGGCGGAATGCGGTCCTGGCGATCATGTCCGTGTACCGGCTGCCGCAGGGGGAGACGTTGCTGGACAGCGCGCCGGAGATCATAGATCGGTTCTTGGCGTCGGAGCAGGACCCTTCGAGTAAGCGAAACGCTTTCCTTATGCTGTTTAATTGCGCGCAGGATAGGGCTGTGAATTACTTGTTTAAGCATATCGATAGGATTATTGATTGGGGGGAACAGTTACAGATGGTTGTGTTGGAATTGATTAAGAAGGTCTGTAGGGTTAATAAAGGTGAGAAAGGGAAGTACATTAAGGTTATTATATCATTGCTTAATGCCCCATCGAGTGCGGTTGTTTATGAGTGTGCCGGAACCCTTGTGTCATTGTCCTCGGCACCTACTGCGATTCGGGCAGCTGCCAACACGTATTGTCAGTTGTTGTTGTCTCAGAGTGATAACAATGTGAAGTTGATTGTACTTGATAGGATTAGTGAGCTTAAGGCGTCACACAGGGAGATTGTGGTTGAGTTGGTTATGGATGTGCTCAGGGCATTGTCGAGTCCGAATGTTGATATTAGGAGGAAGACTCTTGACATTGTGCTTGATTTGATTACGCCCGCGAATGTTGATGAGGTTGTGATGATGTTGAAGAAGGAGGTTGTGAAGACTCAGAGCGGGGAACTTGAGAAGAATGGGGAGTATAGGCAGATGTTGGTGCAAGCAATATATGCATGTGCTGTTAAGTTTCCTGAGGTGGCTAGCACAGTGGTGCACCCTTTGATGGATTTCTTGGGCGATTCGAATGTGGCTTCAGCCCTGGATGTGGCTGTTTTTGTGCGTGAGATCATTGAAACCAACCCCAAGCTGCGTATTTCTATAATAATGAGGCTGCTGGATACTTTCTACCAGATCCGCAATTCCAGGGTGTGTACTCATGCTCTATGGATTATCGGGGAGTATGCTCATTCGCTTTCTGAGGTTGAGAGTGGGATTGCAACTATTAAGCAGTGTCTTGGGGAGCTTCCATTCTACACTGCTTCCGAGGAAAAGGAGGCACAAGATGCTTCAAAGAACTCTCAGGTGGTAAGCTCGAGCACTGTGTCTTCTAGGAGGCCTGTGATCCTTGCAGACGGGACCTATGCCACCCAGTCTGCTGCTCTGGAAACTGCGATGTCTGCACCTGTCCTTGTTCAAGGATCTCTGACTTCTGTGGGGAACTTGAGGTCATTGGTTCTCTCGGGTGATTTTTTCCTTGAGTCAGTTGTTGCTTGCACATTAACGAAGCTTGTTTTGAGATTGGAAGAGGTTCAGCCTTCAAAGGTTGAAGTGAACAAGGCAACCACACAAGCATTGTTGATCATGGTCTCTATGCTGCAACTGGGACAATCCTCAGTCCTTCCACATCCAATTGATAATGATTCTCAAGATAGAATTGTTCTTTGCTTCCGATTACTATGCCATAAAGGTGAAGGAGTAAGGAAGATATGGCTGGAGTCATGTAGACAGAGCTTTGTGAAAATGCTTGCAGATAAGCAGCTCCGGGAAACAGAAGAAAGTAAAGCTAAGGCCCAGATATTGAATGCACAACCTGATGACCTTATTGATTTCTACCATCTCAAGAGCAGAAAGGTAAGGAATACTTATGCTTCCTTGTCTTTTGCATTCAGTAAAGTTAATATCCTATCAAGGGTTTGATATTGTTTCTTTATGGTTTTTTCTTTCGTTTCAGTTTGTTATGATAGACTTTTGGTCATGTTCTGATTTGCTTTAGATATTGAGGCAGATTATTTTTCTTAACCATTTAATGGTAATTTAGCAGTTTATAAAGTTGTGGTACAAACAACCTATAAACTGTAGTTCAGATCGACCACCAAAACCATCGTTTGTATCACATACTTTTGAATGTTTTTCTTATATGCCTATATTTTTCAGGGCATGAGCCAGCTTGAGTTGGAAGATGAGGTCCAAGATGATCTCAAACGTGCTACTGGAGAGTTCACAAAGGATAACGATGACGCGAACAAGCTCAACCGCATTCTTCAGCTCACAGGATTCAGTGATCCTGTTTATGCTGAAGCCTATGTTACAGTTAATCATTATGACATTGTTCTTGATGTTACTGTCATCAATCGAACAAAGGAAACCCTTCAGAATTTGTGCTTGGAGTTGGCCACAATGGGTGATCTCAAACTTGTTGAACGTCCGCAAAACTATACACTAGCTCCGGAATCAAGCAAACAGATAAAGGCAAACATTAAGGTCTCTTCAACTGAAACGGGAGTTATATTTGGTAACATTGTGTACGAGAGTTCTTCAAATGTGCTTGATAGAACGGTTATTGTCCTCAATGACATCCATATCGATATAATGGATTACATCTCTCCTGCATCATGCACTGATGTAGCATTTAGGGCAATGTGGGCTGAGTTTGAGTGGGAGAATAAGGTACACTGGTTTTGATACATTTTTGCATTATTTTCTGTGCTTCATTGATATGATCATTTGTTGCATCTTGGAGAAATGGCTTTGCAATGACTCTAAAGGATCTCACTTCTTTAAACAATCATTTGATCTTTTATGTGGACGGATATTGATGTTGCAATAAGGCTTACGAGACATGCATTCATATGATGAACCACTTTATTAACATTTAATTGTTTGATGTATCTGGTTATGAATATTGATTATGATGATGTTGTGCTGGTAATAAACTAGTGAAGTATATAATATTTGTGGTGGTTGTTGTATCGTTTGTCAATGGGTGGTAACCGTTGGTGATGATTACTGCCATGTGCTAGCACTGTTGTAGTTGTCCTTATTTTTTAATGGTAGTAGGATTGTCTCCAACCCCCAAAGATATGATGCATCGTGGGCAACTCTTTCATTTTGCTAAGTCACTTACATTGATCCCAGTTAAACTCTCTATAGGACAGCTGTCAAGCCTCAGAAATCACTTTTGTCGTTCTAGTAGAGATATATATATATATATATATATATATATTTGTTTATTTATATTCAATTTTATGTTTTGTGTTTGTTGTACCTTAAATTATGCAAATTTATCAATTTCTTTCATGCTATATAGTCCCTGGTGGACATCAAATTTGGCTTATGTTTCCTATCTCATAAAGGGGATAATTTAGATGGTGTTTCTGAATTGTCATTGGTTGCTAGCCCATGAATCATCTTTTCATAAATGTGTTGCTCATTTTATGATTATATAGTTCTCATGGATTTATTTTTCATTCTCACATCAAAAGGCAATGTGCATCATGTGTCCTTATTTGGTTTTGTTCCTTGATAAATGCATTTGGACATAACACATTCGTGTTTCCCCAGGTTGCCGTAAATACTGTTATTCAAGACGAGAAGGAATTTCTGAACCACGTTGTAAAAGCGACTAACATGAAGTGCCTGACTCCACCGTAAGATTTAGACTATTAACTCTGTTTGTTGTTTACTCTGTTACGTGTGAAATTATTACTTAAATAGATGCACAGAATCATACATAGCTATGGACATATGCAGGCATGGAGAGCATTAATATGTGCATATATAATTATACAACAACCATTCAAGTAGTTGGCATAGTTGTCTATTTTAGGGTGATGTTGGTCGCTCTTACAAGTGTCATACACATGCATCTTAAGAGTAGGAAGAATTCCTTTTGATTTCCTATGCATTCTTGGTGGATCATTGATGGTTCATTAATTCCTGATCATCCCTTACTGGCATTAGATCTGCACTGGAAGGAGAGTGTGGAGTCCTTGCTGCTAATCTGTATGCAAAAAGTGTCTTCGGGGAGGATGCTTTGGTGAATGTGAGCGTTGAGAAACAAGCAGATGGGAAGCTAAGTGGATACATCAGAATTAGAAGCAAGACTCAAGGCATTGCCCTCAGTCTTGGGGACAAAATCACCTTGAAACAGAAAGGCGGCCCTTGATCGGACAGTGACCCTAATTTAGCAGCTGTTTTTTCTTCTTCAACCTTGTGAGTACGAGTCTGCTTGCAGCCCTAAGCCTATCTCTTTTCATCTTGCTCTTACAGTCATGTTTTTCCTGAGGATCGAGTCTGTTATCGGAATTTTTTGGTTTCATATGTCATTGCCTTGGATGTTACATTTAGCTCTGTTCCTTTGCCTTTTTTTTTTCGCAGCAAGTGGATAGATGGGACCTATTGCTATCCACGATATATCCAAAGTAAAGTTGTAGTGATGTCCACCTTACACATCTCTTGTCAAATGTAATGTTTTGTGTTTTAACTTTGTACTAGCTGTTGCTATCAGTCCACAAGTATTTGTGCCAGTATTTTCCGCTTATTGCGTTACATATCTCACCTTCAAGTTTATTGAGTCGTTTTGCTTTATACTTTGTGGCACATGATAACACTACCGTTCTGGCATCCCGTGTCATATAAGTTGTTCTACCCCTCATTCTCATCAACCAGGAAACAGAAGCATCATGCTCTTCTGACTCGGGATTAACGTTTCAACTCCCGTTGTCAAGAGTGATTTTCTCTTGTAAACGAGGTATTACTATTAGGAGGTTGGAGTAATTTGATCAAGCTCACATGTTAGCAGAGCAGTAGGTGAAAAATAATTACGGCATGTAGGGTTGCCATCCCTTTTTTCTTACCCTTTTCATGTCCGGAAAAGTTAACAACCTTTTTAGTTTCCCTTTGTGGAATGAAGGTAAAGTGTGCACACACACACAATCTCTAAAGTTAACAACTTATCATGTCTTAAAAGCAAGCAAATCAGTCTGTTATGGTACCTTAAAAGCAAGAAACCAGCATTCTCGTTACGCAAAAGAAGCAATTTACTCCAAGGTACACATAAACAAAATAATAGTAACTAAATAAATAAACTTTCCATGAATCTTAACTACCCTTATTGTTTTTAACAAACGACTGGGTAATTACACTAATTAATCTAAATTACGGGGAATTCGAACTTTGGGTGCGGAGTGTGAACTGGAGCACACTGCTCTAACCAACTTGACTGTCTTAACCGCCTTAACCATCCTTATTATATTTGTGATGTTCCAACAAAATTTAAGAGACTTCTTGGAAGGTTAATTTATGGGCAAACAACTTTTAAGTTCAACAGGATTCAGTAGGTAGTCAGAATCTGATTAATTTTTGTGTGTTTATGATGTTATATGTTTTTTAATTTGTTTGTTAAATAAAGGAAATTCATGGCATGGTAGTTGAGGGTTCTTATGGGGTGTTTATCTTGCAGGTTGAAGTTTGGTTTGAATCTGGTAATTCTCTTTGTTTTCATTTGGTACTGTTTGGTGTCAAGTGAATTTTTTATTTTATTTTTTGAGTGATGTGGAAGAAACCATGACTCTATTTTTTACCGCACTCTTCTGCAATCTTTTGGTGCACTATAAAAAAATGTAACCCAAATTTTGGTTCAGTCAGATTGGTTGGGATTCTGAGATTGGAAAGTGCTTTTTTTTTGGAAAATGGCTGATGTTGAAAGTTTTGAGAATCTAAAAGCTGCCCAGAAATTGTTGAAGGCTAGTATGGAGCAATCTACAGCTCTTTCTTCGGAAATCGATGACGCTTCGTCAAGGTTGGATGGCATGAAGCAGAGATTGTCATCTTTGGAAGCTGCAATTAGGCCGGTTGCGACGCAAAAGTGTGGATATTTTGCAATGAGGGACCAAATAAATGGTGCCATCGGTACTGCATCTGCTGTTCTCAATGTGTATGATGTCGTTCGGGAGCTTGAGAGTTCGCTCTCTTTCAAATCATGTTCTAATCTCCCCGCTTATCTTTCGGTCATGAAAAGGCTCGAAGAAGCGTTGAGGTTTCTTGCTGGCAATTGTGGGCTGGCCATTCAGTGGCTGCAGGACATTGTTGAGTTTCTGGAAGGCGACACATTTGCCAATGATCAAAGCCTCTTGAATTTGAAGAAAGCTGTGAGAATTCTATGGGTGTTGCGTGCAATCAAGGGTTACGCTCGCCTTGATGGAGGGGTTCTCAATGCTGCATTCAACAAGCTGGAAACTGAATTTGAAAGCTTATTAATGGAGAAAAATGCTGCAACCTGCATTGCTTCATCTCCATTACTCGTGCCGGTAGTTCAAAAGCTTCAAGCCATAGTTGAGAGACTGAATGCTGCTGATCGGCTTGAGAAGTGCATATTGTTGTACGCTGACGCGCGGAGTTTGAATGCTAGAAGAAGCTTGCAGGCTCTTGATCTCGACTACCTTGAGATAGAAGTCTCAGAGTTTGATGATATGCAAAGCATCGACTCTGACCAATGGAGCGAGCATTTGGAGTTGGTTGTGAAGCATTTTCTCGAGCTCGAGTACAAACTCTGCAACAATGTCTTTGAGAAGACAGGATTGGACGCTTGGAAGCGCTGCGTTGCAAGATTCACTGAAGAGTTTCGACTTGTTTCTTTCCTCCAATTTGGCAGGAGTGTCACCAAGATCAAGAAGGGCCCCTTAAAGCTGTTAAAGCTCTTAGATATATTCACGGTTCTGGAAAATCTAAGGTTGAATTTTAACCGGCTTTTTGGCGGGGAGGCCTGCGCTGAAATCCAAAACCTCACGAGGGATTTAATCAAGAGAGTTGTCAATGGTGCTTGTGAGATTTTCTGGGAACTTCCTAATCAAGTGGAGTTGCAAAGGTGGTTTTCTCCTCCTTCGGATGGTAGCATTCCTGGGCTAGTAACCTTTATAACTAGTTACTGCAATCAACTGCTAGGAGATAATTACAGGGCAATCTTGATCCAGGTCTTGCAGATCCATCAAAGCTGGAAAACCGATATACATGACGATGATGATGATCTTCTTTCGAAGCAAATTTTTAGCACGATGGAGGAAATTGGGCTAAATTTGGATGCGTGGTCGAAGACCTACGAAGACATCTCCCTTTCCTACCTTTTCATGATGAACAATCACTGCCATTTCAGCCAATTGAAGGGCACAAAGCTTGGGGACTTGATGGGAAATTCTTGGTTAGGAGCACATGAGCAATACAAGGACTACTATGCAGCTCTCTACTTGAGAGAGACTTGGGGAAAGCTTCTGATTCTTCTAACCCAAAAGTGTTGGATTTCACCTCCTGTCAGGGGAGCAACGGATTATCATCAGGGCATCCACGATAAGAAAAGGCTCAAGGCATTCAACGAGGCTTTCGACGAAAGGTACAAGAAGCACTCGAATTGGGTCATTTCAGACGATTGCTTGAGGCAGAAGGTATGTCAACTTTTGGTGCAGGCAGTTGTACCTGTTTATAGCAGTTACATGCAGAAGTATGGAGTTTTGGTGCAACAAGATGCAAGTGCTAGAAAGTATGTGAAGCACACTACACAAAGCTTGGAGAAGATGTTGAGTTCACTTTTTCAGCCCCAGGTTAGCAAGAATTGCAGCACCAAACATACTCGCTTTATCGGTAGGCTGAAAAACGTAGTGACCAATCAGTTTCGTGTTACGCTTACGGCAGTGTGAGTTCATAGAGTAATGCTAGGGAACTACATTTTACAGTTATAGATTTCTATTAGTAATTTCTTTGTACAGATGTACACATACTAATTAAGATGTATTGATTTAAATTATTATTCTTGGATTTCCTATTAACTTCTTCATTCTCATTCGTATTGATGTTCTTGATTAGGGAATTTGTCCTTATAACTACATATTTTCGTCGTCGTTAAAAGAAAGTTTGTGCCAACTTATTTTCATCTGCACTTCAACGAAAAGAATTTCGAGTGGGATCGCATAAAACATAAATCAATTGATGACGAGAACACTTCTGGAAGTACTATGAGAACCTGAAATTACAGTTAAATTCTGGCAAATGTGAAGAACGAAAGTTTACATTCCCATAAAAAAAATCGCCAATCTGATAACCCGTAATTTTATCTTCGAAGTAATTGTAGAAGAGACCAACACAAGTGCACTTTCATGCTATGCTGCTGTGAAAACTCTATATATCCTAAAGGAGTTTCTATGATCTTCAAGAAGAACACGGATGCTAAGAATTAAGTGCCTGCAGTTGCGGCGGGCTCTGTTGATGAAGCATTCCCTTCTTTGTCAGAATCAGAAAGCTGTTTGAGGGCTGCTGCTGATGGTTCTGATGGATCAGGGCTAGGTTCTCTACGCCGTTGTAGACTGGAGCTCACAAAACGTGGTCTTTTGGGGATAGCGATTTGTTGCCATGTAGTACACGTGCGTGGAAAGTCTTTGCAGAAATCTGGTTTGGGGCTGATGCTGCAGAAGCTGCTTCTGCCGTCCTTGGAACCTACACGAAAAGTTTACAAGTCAAAAGCTAAAAAACAAAGGCCAATACAAAATTCCAAGTCTCTAGAATATGATTGTCACTCTGCGAAGGTGAATCTCAAATCTACGGTCCTTGTGTGTGTGTGTGTGTGTGAAATATGAGGGATGCACATAGGTAAAAATGAGCTTGCGGAATAACTGATCAGAAATAGAAACGTCTACAGCCCAACAAGCTCAACATTATCAAGCTATTCCGTCTATAATATTTTTCCCAACTTGGTTCCTTCTTGGGTCTCGGAAGGCAGATAAGAGCAATTATGTAGCATTGTTAACATGCATCCTCTGCCTAATGAACATGGTAAAGTTTGAACGATTGAGTATCAGGTTTAGTACTCTCAACCAAGTCAATCTCCGTAAGGCCTACCCTCAATCTCTCTCTCTCTCTCTCTCTCGGGAACTAACAGCAGCAACTTCACCTACATAAAATAAGCTAGTGTATTCAGAAGATTGACCAGCATAGTCCGTTATAAGATTCATAACCTACATAAACGGTGAAATGGGATTAGCATCCGCTATTCAAACTGAGTTAGCATGTAAAGAAGAAAATTGCAGCTAATCAAGAGAGTTTGATAGTCAGGATACCAGGATACAAAATCTCCAGCCACTCCGCCCAGAAACGCCTCTAAATCCTCTTTTGCCTGATATTGATGCTTCCCATTGCAAACCAGCACGGTAATATACTCCTCAATTAATGAACATGTTAATCTCGGTAAATTTGAAGAAGTGATTCAACCATGAAGCAATGAAAACTTGTTAACAAGAACAGTTCAAATCACGCATGTGCGTTTCAATCATCGCGAAATGTTAATTACATTGTAAACATTTTCTCAGCAACCAAACATACAGTTAATATCAACGCACATTATATATAAGATAATGATTTATACCTGAGAAAAAATTGAAATCCAACAATCGAAGTTCTAGAAAGAAAAAAAAAGGGACACAAATAATGTTATAATGGCATGATTAAAGAAAAATGTTTTTTTTTTTTATAGTGCAGAACAATTATAAATAACAAATTCTAAGAGCATCCAAATTTTTATAAAAAAATGACTTTGAAGAATGTATTATCTGAAGTTGAAGACGTGTCTAATCACCACAGGGTGGCTTAGTGGTTGGGGACTAATTACAAAGCTCGTATTTCACATGATACGTTATGGGTTCAATTCCTGCTGTTCGTGAATCGCACGATGGTGGTCAAGGGAGGCTGAAATGTTTCTGTGAATTTTCCTAACCTCCGAAATGATGGACTGCCGTAACGAAGCCACCAACTTGTTCATTTTTTAAAAAGAAGTTGAAGACATGTCTTTTTAATTAAATTGATGGAGTTTTATCAAGGGAAAGAAAGAGTTTCACATTTGCTTCAAACAATTGTGCCACATGTATCAATGGAACTGAAAATCTAGGTCAAAGTGGGGAGTTTGAATATTGACGGCAACTACTGACAGTTTTCTTTACCCTTTTCTCTCAAGTTAGTTTTTTTTTTTTTTTCTTATTTATTTAAGCTTTTTTTTTAAATATAATTTTTTTGGCCTTTTGGGCTTTATGCTTCAGTTAACCACCATTCCCTCTGCTTCTCTCTCAAGGAAGCAAAAGCACTGTCACCTCTCTTCATAAATTGGAAGCAGAAGTTCCACAATCACCACTCACCTTCAATCAATTGCCCTTCCCTTCTTTTATAGTGAAGCAGCAGTCAATCACTCATCCCTTTCTCTTTAAGAAGCAGAGAAAAATCAATTTCCAGATAGGTGAATTTTACGTATCTCGTTTTCTCTGTATTCCTCTCTCGCGATCTCGCATCTCTGTTTCCATTGTCTCTGCCTCTCGGCTTTCTATCTCAGCTCCCTGCTTAAACCATACCGTCTCAACTGTAGATCCGTTTGACGTCGCTGTCTTCCCCACCGACCGACAAAGGTTTTCTCCACATCTAAGCCGACGCCTCCAGATAATACCACGGCGTAACTTTTAGTATTTGTCACCTTGGTGGTGCTCGGGATCTCCACCGTCTGTGGCCAAGCCGTGGTTCTAACTCTGCAGCTTGATATCTCCCTATTTACCTCATCGAGCTGCACCAGATTCAACTACAAGATCATGTAAGACACGCACGACTATTCAAACACGTCGTCGTCGACGGAATAAACATATTGATCTTTGATTTTATTTTCCAACACATCGGGTAGGTTAATCTTTTCTTTTGAGAATTTCATATTGCTTTAGATTATTATTCATACCGTCTTCTATTTACTTGTCTATTTAATTATATATGTACGATTTATTTGACTAAAGTGGAGTTGGGCTCTCCTTTAAGTGAGTTTGAGGTATTGTTCGGAGCCACTTTGCTTGGCTTGCATGCAGTTCTTGCACCGAATGCCCTTGGTCTAGTGGGCTCGGAGTAAGTCCCCATTTTTTATTTCTTGCATGCTGTAATTATCTTCCAACAATGTCTTCAATTTTTCCATGTCTATAACAATAATAGCCACACCCTATGAATAATTAAAATTGTTCAAACTAATTTACAAGCTAAGTTATATATGAATGCACAGTATATATATAAGATAATGATTTATGTCTGAAAAAAAAAGTTGAAATCCATCAATCGAAACTTTGGAAAAAAAAGACACAAAAAACGTTATAATGGCACGACTAAAGAAATGTTTTCATAGTGTATAACACTTACAAATAAATAACAAATCCTAAGAGCATCCAGATTTATATAATACAACACTCTGAAGAATGTATTAACTGAAGTGGAAGATGTCTTTTTAGCTATATCGATGGAGGTTCATCAGACTCTAAGGGATAGAAAGAGTGCCACATTTGCTTTCTAACAAAAGAAACAAATGTGTCACATCTGCCAATGGAATTGCAAATCCGATTCAAAATGAGGAGTTTGAACACTGACACCAATTACTGACAATTTCATGTACCTTTTCTCCTACGTTGGTTTCTTATTTTCTCATTTATTTAGGCTTTTTCTTTAAATATATTGTTGTGGCCTTGTGGGCTCTATGCTTGAGTCGGCCCTTTTTCACATAACTAATCTGTGGCATTTTACGTGCCACATATTCCAATTAATTTCTATGATATTGGTAGCTTATCGACTGCAGGACTGATGAGTTGCTCACACTAGAAGTGGACTAGCTTAGAAACCAAATGCTCTTAGAGCAACCACTCCACTTACCATGTCACATACGGAGATGGAGAGGAAGTAGACGGTTATTATGTTTTTTCGACCTTATCCATTTCGACATGATAACTTCGCAATTTAACTCTTTCGAGTTCATTTTTTTTGGGTAAGCTTTAACTTTATTGTTTTCCAACAACTCTATTGAGGAGGAAAACATAATAAGACTTACATTAACAACAATTTTTTTTAATTGAAATAGGTGTACTAATTATCAGTTCGGTAAAATCACACACAACAATCTTGCATATAGTGGTATAGTTGGGTTCGTCCTTGGAGAACTATCCATTATTTCTCAGTTATCTTCTCGAGGGTTAACTCCAAAAGATTTCTCTCACTGTTTGAGGGGACACAGACAGTCTGGGATAATCTTCAATTTGTTCGGTCCTCATTAGATCTGTAAACGGGTTGGATTTATTGGGTTTGGGTCAGGTTCGACCCGACCCGGTAATTTAACGAGTCACCCGAACCCAACCCGTTAAGCTAACGGGTCACCCAAACCCCAACCCGTTAATTTAATAAGTCACCCGTTTCACCCATTTCACTCATTAACACCCATTTAACAATTTTTTTGTTTTTGTTTTTTTACATTTCATCCAAACCTAGAAAATATTGGTGCTTCCAGTTGTTTTCTTATGCTGCCCCAAAACCCAAGTCTCCGTTGCAACCGACTCCATCACCGCCAACCAATCTCTCTCCGGTGATTAAATAATTGTCTCTACTGGTGGGATTTTTCCTTACCCAGGCATTGAACTACAGCGTCAAGAATTGAATGACTCTCAAGCTGCCAGGCTTGCTTTGGAGTCCCTCGAAGCAGATGTTAAAAGGGCAAACAACCTAGTTGACAAGTATAAAAACCGAGCGCGTTTCTACTTGCTTGTCAAGAGCCGGCACATTGTCAAGGAGGTACAAGATGTTACCAGGGATATCAGAAGGTTTTGGCTACTCTGTCCGTTGCAAACACTGACGTCTTATTGGGGATATTTGATCAGGTGAATAGGTTACAGAATGAAATGCAGAGAGTGGAAATTGAGGCCTCACAATCTCAGCTCCAAGTTTTCGACAAGCTAAAACAAGGTCTTGATGATCAGACACTTGACCAAGGCTTTGCAAAAGATATGCTTGCAGAAATAGCGATGGCAGTTGGGGTGCCAATAACGGGTTTCGCGAGTTCACCAAAAATGACCCGTTATTTAACGGGTGATTAACGAGTTGACCCGTTAACCACCCGACCACTCACCCGAATACTAATTTTAATAGGTCGGGTCAGGTCAGGTTGAAAATGCCAGGTTTATTGGAGAGGCACCAAATCAAGGCCAACACCCTCCCCCCTTAAAGATAGGGGTGCCAAAGTCTTAAAAGAGGCGTCGGGGCCTCAAACTCATCTGGAGTTGGGGAATAAAAAAAATTATCAACAAGAATGCATCAATAAAACTGCCCTTCCATATAGATTTGCAAAGGCCGGAGCTTAGGACTGAAACCGAGGAATTCTCGTGATTAGAATGAGACATTGGAGGCAACTATTCCAAAGATGATGAGTCGACCTCTATGACCAACATAAAGAAAAAAACTCCAGATAAGCTCACCTCCGAGGTGAGGACTAGACCGGGAATTTTCAACCCAACCCGTTAAAATTAGTATTCGGGTGAGTGCTAAACGGGTCGGGTGGTTAACGGGTCAACCCGTTAAATAACGGGTCATTTTGGGTGAACCCGCGAAACCCGTTAACCACCTGTTAACACCCGTTATTGGCACCCCAACTGCCATTGTTATTTCTGCAAGTATATCGTTTGCAAAACCTTGGTCAAGTGTCTGATCATCAAGACTTTTAGCTTGTCGAAAACTTGGAGCTGAGACTGCAAGGCCTTAATTTCCACTATCTGCATTTCATTCTGTAACATATTCACCTTATCAGATCTCCCCAATAAGACGTCGGTGTTTGCAACGGACAGAGTAGCCAAAACCTTCTGATATCCCTGGTAACATCTTGTACCTCATTGACAATGTGCCGGCACTTGACAAGCAAGTAGAAACGCGCTCGGTTTTTATACTTGTCAACTAGGTTGTTTGCCCTTTTAACATCTGCTTCGAGGGACTCCAAAGCAAGCCTGGCAGCTTGAGAGTCATTCAATTTTTGACGCTGTAGCCTGGGTAAGGAAAAATCCCACCGGCGGAGACAATTATTTGATCACCGGAGAGAGATTGGTTGGCGGTGATAGAGTCAGTTGCAACGGAGACTTAGGTTTTGAGGCAGCAGAAAAAAAAAAGCAATTGGAAGCACCAATATTTTCTTGGTTTGGATGAAATGTAAAAAAACAAAAAACAAAAAAAATTGTTAAACGGGTGTTAACGGGTGAAATGGGTGAAACTGGTGACTTATTAAATTAACGGGTTGGGTTCAGGTGACCCATTAAATTAACAGGTCGGGTGGAACCCGACCCAAACCCAATAAATCCAACCGATTTACAGGTCTAGTGAGGATCGAACAAATTGAAGATTATCCCAGACTGTCTGTGTCCCCTCAGACAGTGAGAGAAATCTTTTGGAGTTAACCCTCGAGAAGATAACTGAGAAATAATGGATAGTTCTTTGAGGCCGAACCCAACTATACCACTATATGCAAGATTGTTGTGTGTGATTTTACCGGACTGATAATCAGTACACCTATTTCAATTAAAAAATTTTGTTGTTAATGTAAGTCTTATTATGTTTTTCTCCTCAATAGAGTTGTTGGAAAACAATAAAGTTAAGAGTAAATTGTAGCTATGGTCCCTTAACTTTAACTCAATTTGAGCAATGGTCCCTCAACTAAAAATTCATTACCATTGGTCCCTCAACTTTAATTCAACTAGAGAAATGGTCCCTTAACTTTAACCCAATTGTAGCAATGGTCCTTCCAACATAACTCGTTTTGACAAAAATTTTGATATAGTTGACGAAAATGACCATAATTACACACTTTGATGAGTTGAGGGACCCTAATTGTATAAATGGTCATTCCAACATAACTTATTTTGACAAAATTTTAACGAAATTAATGAAAATGACTATAGCTACACATTTTGATAAGTTGAGGGACCAATAGTAATGGATTTTTAGTTGAGGGACCATTGCTCCAATTTGATTAAAGTTGAGGGACCATTGCTACAATTTACCCTAAAGTTAAAGCTTACCCAAAAACAATGAACTCAGAAGAGTTAAATTGCGAAGTTATCATGTCGAAATGGATAAGGTCAAAAAAACATAATAACCACCTGCTTCCTCTCCATCTAGTGTGAGCAACTCATCAATCATGTAGTCGATGAGCTACCAATATCATAGAAATTAATTGGAATATGTGGCAAGTAAAATGCCACGGATTAGTTATGTGAAAAAGGGCCGACTCAAGCATAGAGCCCAAAAGGCCACAACAATATATTTAAAGAAAAAGCCTAAATAAATGAGAAAATAAGAAACCAACGTAGGAGAAAGGGTACATGAAATTGTCAGTAATTGGCGTCAGTGTTCAAACTCCTCATTTTGAATCGGATTTGCAATTCCATTGGCAGATGCGACACATTTGTTTCTTTTGTTAGAAAGCAAATGTGGCACTCTTTCTTTCCCTTAGAGTCTGGTGAACCTCCATCGATATAGCTAAAAAGACATCTTCCACTTCAGTTAATACATTCTTCAGAGTGTTGTATTATATAAATCTGGATGCTCTTAGGATTTGTTATTTATTAGTAAGTGTTATACACTATGAAAACATTTCTTTAGTCGTGCCATTATATATAACGTTTTTTGTGTCCTTTTTTCCAAAGTTTCGATTGATGGATTTCAACTTTTTTTTTCAGACATAAATCGTTATCTTATATATACTATGCATTCATATATAACTTAGCTTGAAAATTAGTTTGAACAATTTTAATTATTCATAGGGTGTGGCTATTACTGTTATAGACATGGAAAAATTGAAGACATTGTTGGAAGATAATTACAACATGCAAGAAAAAAAAAATGGGGACTTACTCCGAGCCCACTAGACCAGGGGCATTCGGTGCAAGAACTGCATGCAAGCCAAGTAAAGTGGCTCCGAACAATACCTCAAACTCACTTAAAGGAGATCCCAACTCCACTTTAGTCAAATAAATCATACATATATAATTATAAAAAAAACAAGTATACTCCATAGAAGACGGTATGAATAATAATCTAAAGCAATATGAAATTCTCAAAAGAAAAGATTGACATACCCGATGTGTTGGAAAATAAAATCAAAGATCGATATGTTTATTCCACCGACAACGACGTGTTTGAATAGTCGTGCGTGTCTTACATGATTCTATAGTTGAATATGGTGCAGCTCAATGAGGTAAATAGGGAGATGTCAAGCTGCAGAGTTAGAACCACGGCTTGGCCACAGACGGTGGAGATCCCGAGCACCACCAAGGTGACGAATACTAAAAGTTACGCCATGGTATTATTTGGAGGTGTCGGCTTAGATGTGTAGAAAACCTTTGTCGGTCGGTGGGGAAGACAACGACGTCAAATGGATATGTTGAGACGTTATGATCTAAGATGAGAGTTGAGATAGAAAGCCGCGAAAGGGAGACGATGGAAATAGAGACACGAGACCGCGAGAGAGGAATACGAAAAACGGGATACACAAAACCCACGTCTGGAAATTGGTATTTCTCTGCTTCTTGGAGAGAAAGAACGAAGGGTGATTGACTGCTTCACTATAAAACAAAGGAAGGGTGATTGACGGAAGGTGAGTGGTGTTTGTGGAGCTTCTGCTTCCAATTTATAGAGATAGGTGACTATACTCCTTCTTCCTTGAGAGAGAGAATAAGAAGAAGGGTTTAGGCAGAACATCCTTCCCTTTGGTGTTTATAATAAAGAGTGAGTACTGATATTGGTGGCAAACCTAAATAGGAGTACATGTCTTATGTAAAAGTCTCTATATATTGTAACAATAGCTACCCTTAATACATCGATGCCATTTGAAAACAATGCCATCTTAAATCATTGGTGTCAAATTAAGTTGCAAATTGTGTGACTTTCTCTCCGTGTTAGAGTTTTCCTCTCTTCCTGAGAGTCGTTCCCACTGTTGTGTGAGTGGTTTCTCCTTTATCTAATTTTGTCGCCGCCAGCCTTCGCTGTGGAGTGGCAGATCCTTCCCTTATCCCTCTGTTTCCTCCTTTAGTTCTTTCTGCTACCTTTACCCCTAGCTTTCTTTCCCGATTTACCCTATCCTTCACACCTCATAGGCATCCATCTTCCTCGACCACTTTCATTCTGGTCTGCAGTCAGTCCTCAACTTAACTTGTTGCGATTATTTGAGAGTGTGCGTAGAGTTTTGATGTTCACACCCGCCCAGGTGTTTACAGCACCACTACTTTCTCCTTATCTGCCTTTATTGGCAGTGTTGTTTGCGGTAATCCCACGAGCTTCTTTCAGCCAGAATGGCTGAGATCGGAGCGACGTTTGTGGCTGAACGATATGATCTACCTTTTTTTCATCTTTGCGGCTTTACTTGGTTGAATTATTGGCGTTTGTAGGGGAAGAATTATCGGGTTGATCGTGAATTACTGTTGCGGCGATGGTAGCAGGAATCTCGAACCTTTTTTTTCTTGTGTCTCTGGTTTTGGGCTCTTGGTTGGGCTCGGTTTGGTTAGCTTGGGAGAGTCCAATTTTTCTGTGTTTATATTTGTATGTGGGCTTTTGATGTGTAAATTATATTAAGGAAAACTAATTAAAAAGAATTGAAAGATTTGAGTTTTAACAATAAAGGTAAAATAAAGAATAAAATGAATAGTACAAAGATTGACTTTTTAGTGTAAAAATGTGGTTTTTCGTTAAAATGAACAATACCAAGAGTTTTTCGTTAAAGTTCCCATTATATTATGGAATAAAAAATGTTTTCCTTACTGCTGAAAGGATTTATTAAAAAAAGTTGCAAATTGTGTTTAAAAAAAAATAATTGCCTCCCAAATTGGAGTTTCATATTTCTTTTTCTTTTTCTTTTTTGAGTGAGAAAACAAATCGTAATATTATCGACATAAGAATATAACTAAAAATTTGTGTAATTAATCTTTTATGCAAGTTCAAACCCGCAAGAGGAAAGAGCATCAGGAATATGGGCAGAGTTGCAAAACTATTCAATAATTCATGCCGTCCGTCAACTAACCTTAATTACTAACATTGTACCCATCGCATTGTATCTCCTTTATTCGCCCCTGCAACGACGAACAACAAGATTATTTGAGCTAAATTGGGTATTTGTAGCATAAAATCAAGCATTCAATTCTTGCTACTAAATTCCAAAACCAAATTCTTTGATGGGATTTTGATTCAAAGGTTAAAAAGCCAAAATCCAAAAGCTAAAAGCCAGAAGCCAAAAGCTAACCTTTTTACAAGCTGAAAATCAGAAAATCTAACGCAATAAAATAAAAAATAAAAAATCAGAAAAATTGAATGAAAAGATAATGAATTGTACGCAGTTTATCTCTCTCATCTCATCCATACAACAAAATCTAATTAAGACTGCAGTTTATATATGAGCCCCAGATCTTTACCTCTGTCTCGACTTCTCCGGACTAGGATCTTCTTCGGATCCAGCCATGCGGAGCCTCCTGATCACGAAATCTTGGCCGTTCATACAGACTAGGAATCAATTATGATTTTTTTTGTAATTTTTTCACCAAACCGATGCATCAGCGCCGCACCCTTCCACTGTACACCGTCTTCTCTATTGTCTCTCTCTAACAATTCTCCCACCATCTGTTGAAGAAAGATTCAGAGCTTCAAGATGTCTATAAAATATTAAAATAATTTTCCATCTTTCACTAATTTTCAACAGAAAAAACTGAAAGTGTTGCAATTTGTTTCAAACTTTTAGGCTAAAATTCTCTATTTTCATTTCTTCACTTCAAAAATAGAAAGCAAAACTTTGGGAGTTTGATGTTTGATGGTTATGTAGGAATCTTTGTTGAACATCCACCGAAGATTTGGATTCACACGTTCAAGTTCGTTGAAGAAAATTTGTAACCCCATACAAAAAACAAGGCCTGAAGAAAATTTGTCTACAATAAGTCCCCAGAAATCCAACGGCTTCTTCAGAAAACCAGCCCAAGCAAGAAGTAAATAAAATTTGGGTGCCTAATAAAAAGAGAGATATGGGAGCCTCCCAAAAGGCAAAAACCCATTTTCAAAAGTTAGGAACTGAACATATTCAAAATTGGTTTTTGCATGTGAATTTTTAGTTGAAATCTCAGCATATTACACACCCAACATCTGAAATTCTCGACGACCAGTAAGTCATATGTAGTGACCACCGATAAAAACGAGAGAAGAAATACAGAGACGTGACAGAAGAGAGCAAAGAGAAGAGAGAGGGGGGTCTTTTCTACCTTATCCACGTTGAAGGGGTGGCCGGAGAGGTCGGAGAGACCGGAAACGGCCAAAAGATATCGGAATCTCGCCCAGCTCCTTACCCTTAACTGTGTTCGAGGTATTCGTCTTTGAACCTCGCTAAACAGCGAGTTTGGTGGTGATAAGGGAGTCGTGGTGAAACTGCGATGGTGGTTTGGTAGTTAAAATCGTCGAAAATTGGAGGTGGTGCCTGTGTGTGGCTTGGTGAAGAAACGAGTGGGAGGGAGAGAGAGTTTGAGAAAGAAGAGAGAATTAGAGAGAGAGAACAAAATTGACTGTGCTTTTGCTTCCTTGAGAGAGAGAGAGGGGGGGGGAGAAGGGTGATTAACTGAAGCTGAGTGGTGATTGTGGAGCTTCTGCTTCTAGTTTATGGAGAGGTGACTGTATGCCTCTGTTTTTTGAATGGAGAAATTTTTAATTATGATGGGAGAAACATTTTATTTTTTAAGTTATTAATTTTTTAGCACACATATTCCACAATTTCTATAATGATACGTGGTGTACTACTCTGTGCACCGATCACACTGAAAAATCCCTCATTTGAAAGATGGAGAGAGGGAGAGGTTGAACCGTTCAAGTGAGTCAGATAGAAACCGAACTGCTATTTTGGGACGCAAGTAAAGTTCATGGCAGCAGCAGCAAGTCTTGCTACAAAAACCCCGCGAAAGTTTTAAATGAATAATAGCAAAGATTCCATTTACTTTTTTCCTCGCACGCATTTCTTCTTTTATTTGAGTTTCGGAAATTTTACAGGGAAATAGTAAATGACTGTACATGGACCTATCTGAAAGCCGAAGGTGAGCATATAATACTTACAAACCTCGGCCCCATTTTTCATACATGTCCTCTCCCTTCCATTGCTTTAATTAGATAAAGTTGTTTGAGCCCAAAGATGCTTTTTTTCTCTATTTGTTCTTGTACGAAAATAAAAGATAACGCAATGAATGATAGAGATTTAGGTTACGCTGTCTAGTTGAAATATATGAATAGATGTCGAATATAACACAAGTATAAGTTTATTGTCTTTGTCGTTCATGTGATCAGTCAAAACTAAGGGTTCGCATATCTTTAATTTTTACTACATTCAATATGATCTACCATGAACTATCATAATAATTTAGTTTGAATTTGTGTTTGACGATAATCAAATCTTAAATCTCTCACTTAAAAGTAAAAAAAAAACATACCATCGTAGTATTAAGTGACAAGTGTTGACACTTTTAAACACACAAAAATAACACTAGGTTGTAATATTGATGGTTGTTTTAACTATATGTACATTGTATTCGGCTTATTCAATTTCTCAACTCTCATTTCTCTGCATGAAAGGAAAAACAACATTAAGCCCAAGGGCCAAGGCAAACGGATGTATGTATTTGGACTTGGTTTCCGAATATAAGTTTAGTGGATCGTTTCTCCATGACAAATACCAAACCAAAACAGTCAAAAGAAGACGAAAAGCAAAAAAGAAATGGAGTTTCAACGAAAAATTCGCGGTACTGTTCACTTTAACGAAAAACTATATTTTTACATTAAAAAATCAAACCTGATACTATTCACTTTACCTTTTATTTTGTCCTTATCGTTAAAGCTCAAAGTTTTCAAATCATTTTCATTAGTTTTTCTAAAAAGAAAAAGTAAGTGATAGGAGCCCCACCACGTGATGTGAATCATTCAGTACATGCATGCAGATTGCTTATACAATTACAAACCTCGGCCCCATTTTTCATAAATGTCCTCTCCCTTCCTTTGCTTGAATTAGATAAAGTTGTTTCAGCCCAAAGATGCTTTTTTTCTCCATTTGTTCTTGTACAAAAATAAAAGATAACGCGGTGAATGATAGATTTAGGCTACACTGTCTAGTTGAAATTTATGAATAGATGTCGAATATAACACAAATATAAGTTTATTGTCTTTGTCTTTCATGTGATCAGTCAAAACTGAGGGTTCGCATATCTTTAGTTTTTACTACATTCAATATGATCTACCATGAACTATCATAATAATTTGGTTTGAATTTACGTTTGACAAGAATCAAATCTTAAGTCTCTCACTTAAGAGTTAAAAAAAAAATACCATCGTAGTATTAAGTGACAAGTGTTCACACTTTTAAATACAAAAAATAACACTATGTTATAATATTAAGTGTTCACACTTTTAAGTCAATCAACCATTAGATCTCCAGGAGTAACTATGACTAGACCCGGCAGTTTTTGACACGACACGGTGACACGACAAGAAAATAATGGATTTCTGGTCAACACGATAACTTATCGGGTCATTATCGGGTGATCCGTTAAGGACCCGTTAATAACGGGTTTTTAACGGGTATACACGCGGGTAACACATGTGTAACCCATTGCGACCTGTTAAGAAAAAAACTATTTTGATAATTTTAAGATTTAATTACTAAAAGATTTATTATAAAATACAATAGCCATATTAATATATACAATAAAATCTATATTAAATATATAGTTTTGTATTATTATTCTATATAAGTTTAAAAAAAAAGGTTTTTGTCATTATTTATTTTTATTATGAGAGTTCCTTATTATCATTACTAGGATAAATTTTACTTAACATTTTGTTGTCCAAAATTAAAATAAACTAGTATACTATTTGCACAGGTATAGTATTTGTCCAAAATTAAAATTAATTTAATATATATAATTATTATAATTTTTAGGGGTATAAAATTGTTAAATTAATATATATAATTATTATAGTTGATTCATACTTTTATTAAGTGTATAACATAAGATTTTGTGATATCCACATCCACTAGTGTAAATATTCTAAATTGAAGATCGAATCCATTCTTTGTATTCATATAGGGTCAAGGAGTGTAACTGTAAAAAATCATCAAAATCGGAGTTAAAATAACCGTTAAATCGTGATTTTTCGTTTATAACCGTCGAAAAGTTTTGTCCCGTTACTTGATATCTGAATGTTTGTTTTTTGCGATTTTTTGCTGATGTGATCTCGAAGCATATACAAAAAAGTTTGACGGTTAGGATTGTTGAAATTAGTTTCAGAGGATTCGTATCCCATCAAAACGATAGATTGACTAACACTTAGAATTTATTTATACTTTCATTAAGTATAACATAAGATTTTGCGGTATCCACTAGTGTAAATATTTAAATTGAAGATCGAATTCATTCATTGTATTCATATAGGGTCTAGGAGTGTAGCTGTAAAAAATCATCAAAATCGGAGTTAAAATAACCGTTAAATCGTGATTTTTCGTTTATAACCGTTGAAAAACTTTGTCCTGTTACTTGATCTCTGAATGTTTGTTTTTTTTGATTTTTTGCTGATGTGATCTCGAAGCATATACAAACAAATTTGATGGTTGGGATCGTTGAAATTAGTTTCGGAGAATTCGTATCCCATCAAAACGATAGATTGACTAACACTTAGAGTTTATTTAAACTTTCATTAAGTATAACATAAGATTTTGTGGTATCCACTTGTGTAAATATTTTAAATTGAAGATCGAATTCATTCATTGTATTCATATAGGGTCAGGGAGTGTAGCTATAAAAAATCATCAAAATCGGAGTTAAAATAACCGTTAAATCGTGATTTTTCGTTTATAACCGTCGAAAAGCTTTGTCCCGTTACTTGATCTCCGAATGTTTTTTTTTTGTGATTTTTTGCTGATGTGATCTCGAAGCATATACAAACAAGTTTGACGGTTGGGATCGTTGAAATTAGTTTCGGAGAATTCGTATCCCATCAAAACAATAGATTGACTAACACTTAGTTTATTTATACTTTCATTAAGTATAACATAAGATTTTGTGGTATCCACTTGTGTAAATATTTTAAATTGAAGATCGAATTCATTCGTTGTATTCATATAGGGTCAAGGAGTGTAGCTGTAAAAAATCATCAAAATCGGAGTTAAAATAACCGTTAAATCGTGATTTTTCGTTTATAACCGTCGAAAAGCTTTGTCCAGTTACTTGATCTCTGAATGTTTTTTTTTTTTAATTTTTTGCTGATGTGATCTCGAAGCATATACAAACAAATTTGACGGTTGGGATCGTTGAAATTAGTTTTGGAGAATTCGTATCCCCATCAAAACGATAGATTGATTAACACTTAGAGTTTATTTAAACTTTCATCAAGTATAACATAAGATTTTGTGGTATCCACTTGTGTAAATATTTTAAATTGAAGATCGAATTCATTCATTGTATTCATATAGGGTCAAGGAGTGTAGCTATAAAAAATCATCAAAATCGGAGTTAAAATAACCGTTAAATCGTGATTTTTCGTTTATAACCGTCGAAAGCTTTGTCCTGTTACTTGATCTCCGAATGTTTTTTTTTTTGTGAATTTTTGCTGATGTGATCTCGAAGCATATACAAACAAGTTTGACAGTTGGGATCGTTGAAATTAGTTTCGGAGAATTCGTATCCCATCAAAACGATAGATTGACTAACACTTTGAGTTTATTTATACTTTCATTAAGTATAACATAAGATTTTGTGGTATCCACTTGTGTAAATATTTTAAATTGAAGATCGAATTCATTCATTGTATTCATATAGGGTCAAGGAGTGTAGCTGTAAAAAAATCATCAAAATCGGAGTTAAAATAACCGTTAAATCGTGATTTTTCGTTTATAACCGTCGAAAAGCTTTGTCCCGTTACTTGATCTCTGAATGTTTGTTTTTTGCAATTTTTGGCGTATACGATCTTGAAACATATACAAACATGTTTGACGGTTGGATCTTGAAATTAGTTTCATAGGATGCGTATCCCATCTTTCCCTCTCTTTTTTGTTTCTTTTTCTTATCATTTTTTTTCCCTCCCTTTTTGTTTTTTTTTGAAAACGATTTCCCTCGCTTTTTCTTCAAAGGGCAGACACCTCACCTCACCTACACCACACGCTACAGTGGTACTGGTAGTCTGGTAGTGGTACACCCATCTTTCCCTCTATTTTTTGTTTCCTTTTCTTATTTCCCTCCTTTTTTTTTTAAAAAAAACTTTTTCCCTCCCTTTTTCTTCAAAGGGCAGAATGGATGACAGATGCATATTAATTATTATAGTTTTTAGGGGTATAAAATTTAATATATATATATATATAAAATTATTATAGTTAATATTTTGGGGGTATAATTATTATAGTATATATAATTATTATAGTTTTTAGGGGTATAAAATTGTTAAATTAAAAAAAAAAAATATATATATATATAATTATTATAGTATTTGTTTAGGGTTATAAAATCATTAAATTAATATTCTGCTTATCGTGTATAGTGTTACCCACGTGTATACCCGAACCAACCCGTTATCTTAACAGGTGCTTATCAGGTTACCCAATAACGACCCGATTCATTATCGTGTCGACTCGAACACGTGTTAATTTCGTGTCGTGTCGTGTCAGGAATTGCCAGGCCTACTCCAAACCCTCATGAATAATGTTTTTTATTTGAGGGCAAAATTAATAAAATTAATAATAATTATTGTAGAAGTGTAAAAAATGTAAAAAAAATATACAATCACTCATAGTGACAAGCTTTACAACTTTCATGAAGGGTCAACTTCGAAATCCAACACTATAATCCATAAACCTTAAATTTATATTTAACCGTCGATTGTCATTTACGCTTTATTCTTCTTACTGTATTTCATTTTTAAAATTTTCTTTTTTGAAAACATGATCATCTGGCGGATGTAAGAAGATGAACGGTTCAGATCTTTGATATCACGTTTCGATATTTACGGTTAACTGAAATATGAGTCGATGTCATATAGTTTGTAGAAACTTTATAAACATCAAGCAATATTTTCACTAACCGTAAAACTCTGAATATAATATCAACGATTCAAACCGTTCATCTTCTTGCATCATCTAATAGATCATGTTTTAAAAAAAAAAATCTGAAAAAACAAATTTTGATGAGAACAATGAAGCATAAATGTAAACAACAGTCAACGGTTAAATTTTGATTTATGATTTATATGATTATAGTGGCGAATTTCGAAGTTAAGCTCTTCATGAAAGTTGTAAAGCTTGTCATTATGAGCATTTATATATTTTATTACACTTTTACATTAATTAAAAAACTATTAAAGACTTTAGGTAAGTGAAAATATACTTACAAGGAAAATGCGTTTTTATGTTTTGGATGTGACAATATGGTATGTATATACTTATTTAGTATTATGTTTTTCATTTTATTATTTATTGGTTTAAAATATATTTTCCTTAACGGGTAACGGGTCGGGTCATATTACCTGTTAATATTATCGGGTCGATTTCGGGTCGGGTCATTTTACCCGTTTATTTTATCGGGTGTTACACGATACGACCCGTTAAGATATCGGGTATGACACGAAAATGACACGAACACGAAAAACACGACATGAATGCTAGGTCTAACTATGACCATCTGTTGCTGGAGCAACTTGGTTTTGGTACTCGGATCCTTTTAGAAATTTGGTTGTTTTTAATACTCTCAATTCAAATAATACATTGTTTTGGCCATAAATAAGAATAGGATTATTGCCACAAATGCTCATTTAAAGTGACCCACCTCATTTATATGACACTTGAACTATAGTTTATGAAGATGGGTGTCGCAAATTCGGTGATAGAAAATTGGTTGTTTAAAAAAAAAAAAAAAAAACTCTCAATTCAAACAATACATTGTTTTGGCCATGAATAAAAATAGGATTATTGCCACAAATGCTCACTTAAAGTGACCTACCTCATTAATACGACACTTGAACTTAAAAATTGATCTATATAGTCTATGAAAATGAGTGTCGCAAATCAAGGTGGTCCTTCTATCACATCATGGTAAAAATTAATCTTAAAATTAATTCTAGTAGCAGTAGAGACAGAAAATTAGTAGTCAGCAAGAGTTCTCTAACTCTCTCCCTCATGAGAGTCTTTCTCCTGTGATAGTTTTTTTTTTCCCTTGCCCGTGTGCTGTGCCGTCTCCAGATTTTCATCTCCTCTGCCTCTTCCCTTAAGGCCTGGGTCCGTGGCTCCCGAGTTTAGTTTCTCCTGCATTTTTTTTGGTTCATCGTCTCCGATCTATGCTTTAATCCTCAGCCATCAATTCCATTCTCCCTTCCCTATCTTTCCCACCCTCCACCTCCATGGCTTTCCTCAAAACCTTATGAATTCGGATTGTTGCCACTTTCCATGAACGCGTTTTGACGCGGGAAGTACGTAGAGCTTTGGTGCGGGTGTTCACATCACCACCTCTCACGGATCGGGAAGTGCGTTTTGCTCTTGTTCGGGGGTTCACACCACTACCTCTCATGGATTTGCTTCGACGGCTTTGTTGCCTTCGATGGCTTTGTTGCTGATGGGTTCTCTCACCAACTTTCTTTAGTTTGTAGTTACTGTTCTCACAGCTTTGTTTCTAAAAAATATATTCGCTTTGGTGAATCCAATAGAACAATAGAATATCAATTCTCTGCTAATATAAAATAGTAGTTAACCGTGCATATATAATTATTTACAATTTTTCTCCATCTTTTTCTTATCTTTTCCACATGCATATATATTTTCTAGTTAATAATCAAGTAAATATTATGTAGGTGTACAATTTGGTGTCGAAGCAAAATTCCAGTTCGACCCTTCATGTAAAGTCGCTAAGGACTGCAACAAGTTGGGTTATCTGTTAAACCCCACCCCTAATTAAATGTAATTTCTTAATTTTCCCCTAAAGTTCTATAAAAGTCTCAATTTGGTCCCCTATCCTAATCTAATCTGGACCCTCCATCTTGATTTCCCTACTCCCTTACGCTGCCACATGGAAGCCTCCTAACCCTCAACCTATCTCTTTCTTTTTTCCCGAGTCCCTCTCGGATCTCTGACTCTCTCAGCTCAACTCTTACCATTTCTCGAACCTCTCCCTCTCACTCCCTTTCTCGATCGTACACACACACCCACCGTCACGCTCAAGCCACCCCGACGACGATGCAGCGCCACCACCACCTTCGTGGGCTCTCTCTCACTCCCCCTCACCTATGTGGAGCTCGGTGAAGCCCAGAAACCCAAGAACAACCTCTGGCGAACCCTGTGGGTTTCGAGGAAGATTCCGGCCGTCTCTGACCCTTCCACGGCGAACGGAAGGTACCAAAGCTCTCATCTTGTCTCTAATTTCATTTTGTCACCTAGATTGGACCCTAGGGTAGTAGTTCGCGTCGACCGGAGCTGGGGAAGCTTCGGTGTCCTTTTCCCTTGTCGAAACCGGGCCATTGGGGCGGCTAACCCAAAACCCAATCAAACCAGGCCCCTTGGGCCGTGTATAGAACTCGGGCCTTAGGCCCGTTTAAACCCAAACCTTTTTTAATTTTAATTATTGTTATTTTATTTTATTAACCCAAAAACAATTGGGCCAGGCTTCAATGCCCAACCCAATTGAAAATCCTAAACCCTTTCGGACCCAAGCCTTAGGGCCGTGTAGGCTTAGTTAGGCCTTTGGGCCTTTGCATCTAGCCCTTTGGAACCCAACCCACTAGACCCTTGGGCCGGGCTTTCAAGCCCATACCCTTTGACCCAAAAACCCTTGGGCCTTAGAACCCAAGCCCAGACGATTTGGCCCGGGTTGGCCCGACTCATTGACCGACATGAAGTGGCTTTCATGTGATATGCATGGTGATTGCATTATTTCACAATTTGGTGATGAGTTAGCATTCATGTGTTATATATATATGGTGCAACTCCATTGTGATTATGGAGTTCAGTTGGTGGAAATTATGATTGCATTGTGGTTGCATATTTCATAATTTCTATGAATATGTGAGTTACATATGTATTATGGATTACTCACGTGTGTTGTTGTGAGCATAGGTTCCTGTGGATTGTAAATGCAGGTTCCCTGGATGATTTTGATGACCTGAGAGTGAAAGGGACTGTGAGGTTCCCCTAGGTTTCGATCCCCTAAACCTCCAGAGGGTGTTATACAAGAAGCTACTCCTGTGGGATAGCCTATGTGGTATAGCCGTTGGAAAATAGACACTCCTGGTTTGAGAGGCACTAGGAGTGAGAGGCACTGTGCGCTGCCTTGGGTTTTGATCCCCTAAACCTCTGGAGGCCTACACGGCCTGACATGTACCATATCCCGTGGGGAGGGTACTTGGTTCTGGGGTGTAGGATTAAATGGACACTCTCGTTACCCTACTTCGTGTTGTTGTGGTCAGATTGAAGTGAGGGTAATCGGCCGCGGGACTGGTCATCAGATTGGATTATGTTGGCACACGAGTTCTGGCAGTAAATCGTGGTGACGGCTGTGTATAGCTAATAATGGTAAGTGATTTTACCAGTGATTGTGATTCGAAATTCCAATGATTTTGGCTTGAATTTCTTATATTTGATTTGCCAATTTAAATGGTTTGGCTTAAAATTTTGATTTTTGCCTAACCACTGATGCTTATGATTTGAAACTTTGATGTTTATTTGGCCGATGATGGTTACAACGGAAATATATGATATTTGTTTTGCCAATGATGAATGTGGCAAAAATGTTCTGATGTTGATTTCGCCAGTGATTGTGGCCAGAAATTTCGAGGAAGAATCGTGGTAACGGCTGTGTATAGCCAATGATGGTAAGTGGTTTACCAATGATTATGATTATTATGCTAGTATTTATCTCACCAATGGTGGATGTGATTTGATAATCTAGTATTTATTTCGGCCATGAGGATGGTGGCTTGATATTGATATTTATTTTACCAATGCGAATTATGGCTTGATGTGATATTTATTTTTCCATTGTGTATGGCTAGAATTTTCAATATTATTCTACCAATGAGTGTGGTAAGAAACCTGAGTATCTTAACCATGATTTTATTTTGGCCTGTCACTGGATTTAGCTTCCAAATAAGAACTTTGGGTTGTTACAATGTGCATGTTTCACATGTTCTCAGCATTTGCATTCTTCAAATGGCTTTCACCACTTTCGGGGGTCTGCCAACACGTGGCTATCCCGATGTCCTAAGGACATCGGGATCGGCGTGTCATTATCACTGCCAATGCATCAAGGGGACTTGCCACTGTTCAGCAGAATTTAAGACGAAGTCAATTTCTGAAGACTTGTCTACACGCTCGCAAGTGCAGAAGGAAACCCTTAACTGAGAGTTCACTGATGTTCTTCGAATAATTGTGCTACTCAATCACAAGAGTTGTAATTCGATAAACATATGAATAAATTGACATCTTTTCCTTGTCCTAGTAAACATATAAATAATAATTAATCATTCAACTTGTGGCGTTTGAGTGCAATAGTTGGTGACAACAGTACAACATTTAGCAAATTTCATTCTAAATAGATGATCGATATTTCTCGATACAAGGCAATAGTTACGTTAGTGAGAGAGATTGATTTGCACAATTAATAGTGAAGTTTTCGCTCTCAAGATTTTGACAAGTATGAACGAGTTTGCATGAAATTATGTATAATTGTATGTAACTTTAGACTACTAAAACATATCAGTATCACATGTTTTCCCAATTCACAATTATATGGGTGTTTTTTTAACTTTCTTCGAGCAGCTTCTGAACAAGAGCTTCTTTAATTATGTAGAGTTTTTTCAAGAGCTTTTACTTGTGCATCGTAGATATTCATATCGTGTTATCATTTTTGGTTCTAAGTTGCTTGATTATTCTGTTTGAGTAAATTGTACGAATGGTCCCTCAACTTTAATCAAATTGGAGCAATGGTCCCTCAACTAAAAATCCATTACCATTAGTCCCTCAACTTATCAAAATGTGTAGCTATAGTCCTTTTCATAAATTTTGTCAAAATTTTGTCAAAATAAGTTATATTGGAATGACCATTTATACAATTAGGGTCTCTCAACTCATCAAAGTGTATAATTATGGTTCTTTTTGTCAACTATGTCAAAAATTTTGTCAAGACGAGTTACATTGGAAGGACCATTGCTACAATTGGGTTAAAGTTAAGGGACCATTTCTCCAGTTGAATTAAAGTTGAGGGACCAATGGTAATGGATTTTTAGTTGAGGGACCATAGCTGCACGTTTTGATAAGTTGAGAGACCAATGGTAATGGATTTTTAGTTGAGGGATCATTGCTCCAATTGAGTTAAAGTTAAAGGACCATAGCTACAATTTACTCTATTCTGTTTTAGAGCATCTCTCAGATGCCTTTTTAACGCTGCAGATGCTCCACGAAGTTCCGAAGCATGAGACTTGTTTCGAATGGGACGTTAACTAGGAGCCTCGACATAATTTGTGCTTTTACTTGTATGAGACTTGCTACTGTCAACTCAGAAAACATGTCACCTAGCCTGTACTATATAGTTTTTTTTCCTCGTAATGAAACAATAATAGCATTCATGAATAACTATAACCTTATTGTGGTCGGTGGTCCACATTTCCATCAATAGATCTCAACCACAATGCATGACAAAATATGATGGCAACGAAACAGGTGGACTAGTGCGGATACCTGGGCAATTGTTCAATTCCTCTGTGAGCCTTTCATCCAGATTATTGTCTTCAAGGTGTCTAGAAGTCAAGATTAAGGACATTCACCAAACAAATTCAAAGAACTTATCATTGTTCTGAGAAATTAGAGATGAAGTTCATTTCTGAAGACGTGTCTACGCGCTCGCAAGCGCAGAAGGAAATCCCTAACGAAGAGTCCACTACTCTTCAAATGATTGTGCTAAGCGCAAGAGTCGCAGATGCGAGCAACATATGAATAAATAGATGGAAAGGGATCCTCTCCATATTCCTTCCTCCTAATCCACCAAGTCCGGAGATTTGACCATTGAAATTTGATCCAACGGCTAAAGTTATTATAACTTTTAAAGTGGACCTTTGTTTTTTACCGTTGGATCAAATTTCAATGGTCTGGATTCCCGAACTTGGTGGATTAGGAGAAAGGGATTCGGAGAGGATCCCTTTCCTAAATAGATGTCTTTCCCTTGTCCTAGCAAAAACAAATAAATAATAATTAATCATTCAACTTCATCCAATTCGTGCCATGTTCTTTAAAATTTAGCAAATTTCATTTGGAGATAATATTCATTTTGGACCACAAGATTCTCTTTTAAGTTTTTATTGGAGATAATATTCATTTTGGAACACAAGGTTCTCTTCTAAGTTTTAGAGTATCTCCAATGTGAGTTCTCAAAGCCTCCCTTACCACCGTATGTTCCTATATATAACTATATATAAAGACTATAGTGTTGTAGAACAGTGGATGTTCACTCAAAGAATTAAATAATGGGCAAGTTGCCCTTCCACTGTCTGTCGAAGCTTGCTTCCTACGACTCCTATTTTCTATATAAATGCAAACCTCACACAACATCAAAACAATAAGTTCACGGAAGAGATTGTGAAAGAAAGAGAGAGGAAGGAAGATGAAAGAGAAAGAGACAAAAGAGAGGAAGAGGAGAGGAGAGAATAGTGAGAGTTATCTTTGTAATCCTATTATTCCAAATTATAATGAAAGCACTATTGTTGCTCCGAAGATGTACTCTAGTCACACTGACTGTAGAGGAACCTCGTAAATTTTGTGTCTTGCTTATTTATTCCACTGCACACACTGTCGATTTTACAACACGTTATCAGCACGAAAAGCTCTCATGTCAGTGGAAAGCATAATGGCATAAATTCGGATAAACACAAGTCGAACTTGCGGTACTAGGAGCAGTTTAGCCTTGAGAAGAAGCACCAGAAAAATCACAGAGTAAAGACGGTAAGCCAGACACGGCAAACATGGAAGATCATCTTGTCCCAAAAACTCATCAACAATTCTTTATCACTTTAACTGTTGATGTGATGATCCTTATCCTTGCAATTTCGTATCTCTCTCGTGGACAAGAGAGATGGAGAGATCTTCCAGACAAACAAAGGTGCAGGAAAACAAGCAAAGGTATGTCCATTTTTTCCTCTTTCCCACCGCGCCAAAAGCGCTCCACCGAATTCCTGTGAGAATTAAAATTTACAACGACCTGTAGTCATCACGAGATGAGAAAACACGTACCTGACAACTGGTTTCCAGAGATCCAGAAGAATCTCATTAGACTTGGAAACCCAGATCGCATTGTTCTCGATGGATCTTGAGGACTCACGCTAATTCTAGCTTTGAGTTTTACGCTACTTGGCCTGGTGCCCATGGCCGCTGTCTTTTGATGGCGTTGCAGTCCTCTGAAATAAAGCTTGAAAAATCCCTAGAGCTCACCATTACCTACAAGAAGTTGAGAGATAATTAAGAGATAATTAAGTAGGATGGCTTCTGCTCAGGGCAAAGAAAATCCAGCGCCATAAAGCTCCAGAAGAGCTCCTTTGATGTGTTGGAATTGTGCACAGAAAAGAATAAAAAGGGAAATGGGGCCAAAAACTTTGGAAAGGTGCGTTGCACCATGTGACCCATTTATGCTAGAAGTTGCACTCAAGAGCCTTATTTTCATGTAAAGAAAAGAAAAAGGAGAGGGAGGTCATGGTCTTTATGAAGAGAAAAAACAAAATGAGAGGACCCCTTATGTTTTTGCTTCTTGGATTTTTGAATTGGCCTTTTATCTAGATTTGTTTTGTGACCTCCCGAGTACTACTTCTGTTCAAAGTTTTTCATATATATATATATATATATATATCTCTCTCTCTCTCTCTCTCTCTCTCTCTCTCTCCCCTGCATTATTTGAACATATAGTTACTAACAGGGTAGTGACGTAACTGAAGGAGACTCCCATGTGATGTTCTGTGAGTGTTCATGACAATGTCCTATTTTTGAGTTCATTTATGGAAAGTATGGAGCATCCCCTTTGATTCACTGTGCTACCATTTTACATCAATATGGTGCCAATGCCACAAAATGTAGGTCGTCTAAGAGATGTTTTATGCATGCATATATATGTAACAATGCATGACCACCATAAATTATAGAGAAATTAGTTGTATTTACCAAAAAAAAGAATTTACTTGTTCATGATGTGAGGAAGAGTGTTAATTAGCCATATTGAGATACATTACGCTTGGAAGGGAGTTGTTTTTAGAGTCCATCGTGACTAGAGGTTACGTTTTGGGGAGAGGTGTACAACATACATAATTAATCACATATAATTGATAGAAGTGTGGGTGAGGTGAGTTCTGAGGACACTCCTTTAGTACAGGAGTTTCGCTTGTGTTTCTCTAAGATCTTTTGGGGTTGCTTCTTAAGCGAGAGTTTAATATTTCTTTGACAGCGTATAGAATGACGCTACGAGTTGAAGGAGTTGAATACTAAATTACAAAAGTTAACATATATAGACCTGACATTTTCCCCTTTGGGCGCACTAAGGAGATGAATCCCAATTCTGAAGACATAGCAAAATTCCAACCTGAACTTTCTTGCAAAGTACCCAAGGAAACTTGTCAATGTTCTGAGAATTAGAAACGAAGTCCATTTCTGAAGACTTATCTCCACGCTCGCAGCAAGAAACCCCTAATTAAGAGTCCACTGCTGCTCTTAAAATAATTGTGCTACGAAAGCACAAGACTTGTGAATGCGAGAAACATACAAATAAATTGATATCTTTATGTTGTCCTTGCAAACAAATTATTATAAAAATTAATCGTTCAACTTCATACAATCCTTGCCATGTTCTTGAAAAATACAGTTTTGAATGATTTGATTTGAAAATTACATAGGAACATATCTTTAATCGTTCAAATTATTATAAAAATTAATCGTTCAACTTCATTCATCTTTAGAATGCGGTTCCCGTTTGAAGAAAGAAAAGTAAATAGGAACATATCTTTAGAATATTTCACCTGTTGGAGTAAGAACCCATGTGGTTCTACGACCACCTGGAGCCTGAAAAATATAATCACCCACGTGGTGCAATTTGGAGGAGCGGAAATACTCTAAAAGCAAGTTTTTCACTTGAAATATTCCTCTGTACAAACAAATCCAACATCTCAAAACACGTCAAGCTATAACACAACAAATCACTCAACCCTCACTTTATGTCTTCAAATCATTGAATGATGTAGGAGCTTTTGTCCTTACGCAGCTCCATCACGATTGTTCCTACTTTACGAGTTCCAATTTGAACTTGGAAAATAATTTAGTATTCGCGATAGTCGATTTTTATAAAGTTTTAGTCAGGCATCTGGTGTGCAACTGCCCCAAAAATTATATAGTAGGAAAATGCCTTGAAGATCATATTTTTAGATAATATTTTGCAAACTACATGATATGACAGTTGATGGTTGAATTCTTTCTTATTGATGATTTAAAGAATGAACCGAACCACCAAACTGTCATATCACATAGTTTACAAAATATGGTTCAAGTAGATGATCTCTTTATAAAGTATTTTTCAAGATGCCAAGTGTTATTCAAAAAGGTCCTGATACCAGAGTTCAAAAGAATTGAAGTAATGCAGAAAGAAAAAAAACCTAACAAAGTAGGAGCAACTTTTATTTGTATAAAAATAACACGACTCATAGTGTACCATGAACGCATTATATTAAGAGTTGTTGACATAGTTAATATGTCTCACCTTACCAGATATATTAACAAAAGAAAATCACATGATATAATTTGTGTGAATTAAAAACGTCACGCGGATGTATACATAAAAAAAATTGTTCAATAAGAAGTGGAGAATCCTCGTATGTTTACGTTCGTTTTTGTTAAGTTTTTTAGCGGGCCACACATGATATAAACTATCAACTTTGCAATATTTTCCTATACTTTGTTGCAAAAGAATTCAAATTTGAATCCATGAAAAGTCCATGAAACATACTGAAAATGTGTCCAAATCAATCACATTTTATTCTTGTTTCATCATCTTTAGGTGCAGTGAATTGTAATCACATTGGCAAAGAGAATCTGCTCACCCAGCAAAAATAGGGCAAAGTACAGAGAATCGAAACCTATATAATCCTAGATTAATTGTAAATACATTGAAATACAAAGGTGGCGCCTCACAAAATCTATGTATTTAGGACAATCTATTGAACTCTCTACAAAATCCTATGAACAAATCCACACATTTAAACTCCATAAAAAAATCCAACTCAAAATCTTTTCCCACTCATTCGAATTCTGATAGTTGTAGTGAGATCATGGCTAGCTACTTCCTCACCCTCACCGCCGCCGCCTCCGACGCCGCCCCACGTAGTGATATTCCCCTTCATGGCTCAAGGCCACACCATTCCACTACTAGACATATCCAAGGAACTATCAAACAGTGGGCGTAAATGTCACCATCCACTAAACGCACCGTTTATCCACTCCAAACTCTCAAACTACGCGGCCATCGTCGTCTCCGTCATTCCGTTTCCACACGTCCCGGACCTTCCGGAGGGCTGTGAGAACACCGCCGACCTTCCTGCAGTGGACTCGTGGGTTCCCTTCGTCACCGCCGCAGAGAAAATGAAACCACGATTTGAAGCCCTTCTGCATGAGATGGTTGACGGTGGGTCCCGCCAACTTTTGTGTAATCTCAGACTTTTTACTCAATTGGACGTCGGACATGTGTCTGTCATTGACATTCCAACTGTCGGTGGGATGGATGGGTTGCTCACGTGTCTTCCAAATGACATTCCACGTGTCGTGTGATCGAATGAGTTGACCACGTGTCTAACATTTGGCCATAAGCAGGACGGATCTGGTGTGGTGACCTACGTGTCATTTGGTACAAACGCGATTGTCGGATGATCAGATGGACGAGATCGCTTACGGGTTGGAGATGGCGGGGTGTCGGTTTATATGGGGCGTTCGATCAAATACGTGGAGACCGGATGAATGTTGGGAGAGAAGGGTAGAATGGAGAGGGTTGGTTGTACGTGATTGGGTGGACCAGCGGAGCATCCTAGCGCATCCGACGGTGGGGGTTATCTGAGCCATTGTGGGTGGAACTCAGTGATGGAGAGTTTGTCAGCGGGGGTCCCACTACTGGCTTGGGCAATGGAAGCAGAGCAACCACTGAATGCCAAGTATGTTGCAACGGGACTGAAGGCAGAGCTGATGGTTAAACCAGAGAAGATCACGACCGTAGATCGCTATGTGATTTGTGATGGAGTGAAGGAGTTGATTGAAGGTGAGAAAGGGAGGACTATGGAAAGGGCAGGAGTACAGGGGACCATGGCACGTCGTGCCGTGGAGAAAGGTGGATCGTCGGATGCGAAATTGGATTAATTGATCAAATGCCTCATTGCCAACCAAAAGGAAATAAAATTCTAATACTGACCAAAATGTTTGTTTTTTTAACTCAATTGTTGAAATGATTAATTTTTCAGTATGTCGTCAATCTAGCAGTAGACACTCAAAATCACGTTAATAGTAGATGCATATAAGATAAAATTCTCTGAAATACCGACTGATAATTCACGTTAATAATTTGGTTTTGTATATTGACAATACTACCCTGAGTCACCTTTTTCACTCCTCACAATTCAAAACAGCTGCATCAGGGGCTGCAACGGTAGTTTCACGATCAAGAGGTAAAAAGTTTAATAAGCTCGGTCATCTTCTTCCTGATCAAATTCCTTAACCTTCACATCGGCATCTTCTCCGAACTGAATGCAGGTATCGATCTGAGCCAGGACGTAGTTCATGCTGCCAAAAAGATATTTGTGCAAAAAGAAACCCCAACATTATCGTAGATGATATCAATCGAACAGTCAATACATGCATGAAAAGACCGTAGAGGAAAACGTGCATGGATGGATGGATAGATACAGAAAAATGTGCATAGAGAGAGTGTGCACCTGCTTGACTTCCTCAAGTCTAGCGGCAGAAAACTCACCATGCTATAATCATCGACCTGACAAACCAACCAAGAAGATAGTCACTCCTTAATGCACTAATTTATCGTGGCCAGTAAGATTATGAGTACTTTGTTTAACAAAACAACGCCTATAAGTACCACAAGTCGTAACCATCACCACAAAACTTGATGTTAGTCGGTACAGGACATGGTACAACCCTAAACTATATATAACCTCTACTATATAATCCACAGCCGAAGTCAAGTGAAGGTTTCATGGCTTCTCAACTGACAGGTTAACTGATACAGATAATACAACCAAGGGACCAAATCAAACCATATAGAACAACCATAAAGGAAAATCTCATCCAGAAGAAAGTATGCCTCGCTAAACAGCTATCTCCAATTCACAAACTCAAATGGATACAATTATATACGAAACGTGCGCACTATAACTCACCAGTTCAATCAAAGATTTATTTAGCTTTGCAAACTGTGGAGCCATGCATTGATTCAACTCTGATAATAAAACTTGAGGCTCCAGATACAAGAAGCTGGAACATTAAAGATACAAAACAAAATTGAGCTTTTTAATAAGCTAAACAGATCAATAAAGATGGGTTAATAGAAGTAGTAGAGGATAGAGTAACTCACTCTTCAATATCCTTTTTTCTCGGTGCAAGGTCCATTTTGGAGAGGATATTAACATGTGGTAATTCAAGTTGAATCATGGCAGAAAGAGATGCCATGCACCCACTAATAAACTTAGTCACATCCGTAACGAACTGTTTCAATACAAGAATAAATATATTTATTTGGGGTTATAAACAGTAATTCCAAGGAAGGAAGAAAATATTTGTTGAGAAAAGATTACATGATAGAACTACAAAAACTTATCACAGACCTGAGAATCAAGCAAGTAGACGACGCAGACTTTGAAATTTTTACGCTGCAAATGCTCCACAAAGTTTCGAAGCACAGGCACATGCGAGAAAAGTTCTATCTGGCCTATAACACAAGTGGAAGCCTCAGATTATTATTGTTTCTCACAAATTCCTCCAAACACCCACGCATGGAGAACTAGGAGCCTTGACATAATTTAGCTCTTACTAGTATGAGACTTACTGTCAACTCAGGAGACATGTCACCGAGCTATTAGCCTATTACTATAGTTTTTTCCTCGTAACGCAACAATAATATCTCATAAAAACTTTAACCTTGTTTTTAGTCCACTTTTCCATCAATAGATCTCAACCACAATGCATGACAAAATATAATGACAACAAAACATGTGGATTAGTATGGATACCTGGGCAGTCAAATACTAAATAGTCATCATCCGTGTAATTGTCCAATTCCTCTGTGAGCCATTCATCCAGATTGTCTTCCAAGTGTCTAGGAATCAAGATTAAGGACGTTCACCAAAGAAATTACAAGATCTAGAGAGTGGAGTACACCAGAAGTGGTACAATATAATTCACTGCTGTTATCACACGCAAAGATTCCATGTCTGTGCCCTTCAAAAGAACGGCAATCATTGCAAGTAAAAGAACGAAAAGAACATAAGAAAATTCGAGAACAATTTGGAAAAAGGATACTCCATGCAGTATAAAAGTCCACCATTGGGACCCAAACCAAGTTCCTCCATAACATCCTCCAAGGAAACAAGCTCCCTAATATCTGCAGGAGGGAAAAGAACAGAAAACAGGTTAAGTGCGGTTCATGAAACCAAACAAGCGAAAAAACAAATGAATTGACTGCTTACCCATGGCCACAGGGTAGTCAAAATTTTCTGCAGCAGGATCCAAATTAACAATATTGATACTCCTACCAATAGCCGTACAGTGTTCGTGCAAACTAGAGCAATAAGTCGACTGGTTCCAAGAAGTAAACAAACTTATCAAAACTACTAATGGGTAAATAAAAAATAATCAAAAAATGCAATCATAGCGATCCTGATGTGATTATAATGTATTCCTCATTCAAACACAGATGGGGCAAATCAGAGCAATAAGTTGACAGCTTACAAGAAGTCAACAAACTCATCAAAACTAGTAATGGGCACACCGAAACATCGAGAAATGTTGATCATAGTAATTGCCCATGTGATTATGATGCATCCCACATACAAACAATATTGCAGCAAATTACATCAATAAGCCGAAAAGTTCCGAAAAGTAAAGCAAACTCATCAAAACTAGAGAAGGGTACATAATAACATAAAAAATACAAACATAAAAGTTCCCATGAGCTTATGAAGAATCCCACATCCAAACGGTTGGTGCAAATTAGAGCAAAACATCGACCGGCAAGCAAACAAACTAATCAACGCTTGTAATGGGTACACAAAAACATCAAAAAATATTAACTTTTACTGATTTCCCATGTGATTGTGCTGCAAGTGAGTGAGTGTTACAGTAAATTTTGGTTAGTGAAATTTACCTTGCCGCTGCCTGCAGGGCCAATAACCAGCTGCGCATAACCCATTTCAAATATCTGGGTTTTCTTGCTAGGGCTGCGAATTCAGAGAAGAAGATAGAGAAATTTGAAAATTGGGAAAGATGAGCACTGCACCAAACGCCAATTGCCAGCAATCAATCAAGGATATTACATTACGTGTGGACGAAGAAATTTAAGATTACTAAGAAATTTCAAAATGACGGAAATTGAAATACTAAGAAATTTCAAAATAAAAAAAAAACCCTAATTTAAGCTTTACCTGCCTCAATGACATAAAGAGGGTGTAGGGTTTTGCGGCGACATTTTCTTTCGGCTAAATTGCAATACTAGTCCCTGCAGTTCACTTGTACCTTCACTTTTGTCTTTGTGGTTTTTTTTCTTGGATTTTGATCCTTTGCTATACTTTCTTTTGTTAGCAGCGTTCCAATCAGTCAATTGTGTCGCAACTCCTTCCTAGTGGAATTTTTTGGGAAAGAAACGATTTTATTGAAGTGAATAAACCCAAATACAAATGATTTCGTGGAAGAGGGCATCTTGAATGACAACCGGAGGACCCTCGTTCTACACTATCGCACTATTAACCGTGAGTGCGTATTTAGCTAGGCGCCGGGCCAACGCATTACAAACTCGAAAGAAAAAGTTTGGTTTGGTGCAACGTCAACTCCAACTTTTGAGAACTACAACCCTCAAACAAAATATCAGAAATAAAATTTGGGCCTCTTTCAAATTTTCAAGACATTTTAGAGTATAACAGAAAATCACCTTTGCAATAGAAGGAAAAAAAAAATATTAATTCACGAATAATATCGAACTCAAATACGATCTCAAAATTTTGAATTTGACATCTGTGGAAGTTAGTAATAAGGGCATATGGAACCCATGTGCATAATCAACGAGCTCAATTAAGGGGATGGCCGTCATGACCTACGAAGATAACAAAGCTCAACCAAGTTGCCCTTTTTGCATCTAAAGTAGCATATCCGTACATTTTATAAAAAGGGCACTTACAAAGTTTACTCTTAGGCTATCTTCTTAACTTGTTTCACCCTTTCGAAATCGGGGGCATGGAAATTCTTTTCCACCTCCCAAGCTAATTGAGACATGCAGTTAAACATTGACTTTGCACCCTTTTCATCCGTCACCTCCCTGGAGAAGGGAATGCGAATCTCAAATATACCTTCCTGAGGAGACCAAAGACGCAGGTCAAAGCCTAACCGATCAACCCAAACCAGTTTTGCTTCAGAAACCTGCACAAGGAATCTACCATGACCAGATTGCAACAGAAAAACACAATATAAAGCAGATTCACTGATAAAGTGATGTATAAAGTCCTCAAGGAATGTCCATAAGGATTCAATAATTCAGGCTAAAATGCTTTTAAGATTCTTGTAGAATGATTATTTGGTTTATTGTAATCCTCTAAATAAAAATGAAAGGTGCTATAACTTTGCAGACGGGTCCGTACAGTTGAACATGCAAGCATCCAAATTATGGTTCGTGTGATTGAAAAGTAACATGGCAGTTTAGTTGGGAATGCCATTTAGTCTAGGATGATTTATTTCATCAAATAGCACAAACCCCCGACTTGAAATCTCAGTCATTGGTTGCTTAGTTTCTCAGTTTCATTTTTCGATAATAAAGACATTTATTGGTCAACTGTAGTTTTTCCCTTGCAACTATCATTGCCGCTGCTTGGCTTAAGTTAAGAATTTTGTATGTAATTCAGCGTTTCCGGTACCAACTTAGCAAGGTGTCAATATGCAATAGACAACACAACTAACAATCACAAAAAGTGGGTTGGCACAAACCTGGAAGTTCAAATCAGCATAGATGTTGCAAAAACGATTAATATCTTCAATGTTGTTGGTGTTTATCTCATTCACTAGCTTTACAGCAAAGTCCCTAAGAGGATCAGGTTGTGCACTTTTATAATCTGAAGATGTAACCCACGTACCAACCTGTGAGGGTATCAGAAAAGTTAGAAAACAGATCTGCTTTTGAATAACTCCTCCATCTCAAATATGTGCCAACTTAAGAGCTACAGGCAAAACTTGGAAGCATTAGCCCACACCAGTCTTACCAGACTACCAGTATAGAAATTAACTATTGCTTATGACTACTAAGCCCAGCACAGGGGCAAATAAAATACCATAATACCTCTTTAAAGTCCTCCAACTTAAGTACCCGTTCCACAGAAACAACATATATAAGATCTTCATCAACTTCTTCTCCAAACCTCTTTTTCCATACTGAATGAAGGTACTGAAAGAAACGGCATTGAAATCCAGATGAAATACTGATTAAAACGATATAACATCCCACCTCATAAATAGATACTAGCAGAAACTAAAACATAATGCTTTCTATGAGCTTCAAATGGATCACAAGGTTCTCCTTTTTTCTTTTAAGAATGAATCGAATCAAAAGGCCACTACACATAACACCTACATGGGTCTGTGTATGCTTCTGTCGGAGAACTGAGTCCAGTAAATAAATCCAGCCACATATGCTGGAACTCATGTCTGTACAAAAACTGGATTGAAATCCAAGTTCTAAGAGCAACTCCAATGGGAGTCTCTACTTAGGAACTCCCACCACCACCTTTGAGGACTCATTTATGAGCTTTAGAGGAATATTCGAGTCCCTAAAAGAATATTGTCTACAATGGAAATTCCTTATAGTATAATCCCTAAATATAGGGACTAAAATATTAAAAAATTATTATTCATTTCATTGAAATATTGTAACCATTGATAAAAATAAAAAAAACTATCTCTACCATTGATTTTTCAAGAATTAAAAAAAAAAAAGGCAAATGAGAAGTTGCCCCACTTGGGTGGGTTCAAAAAACAAGGAAAAAAACATAAAGAGAAGCACCATTCCAACTCAAAATTAATATGGAGTCCACTATTTGAGTCCCTATATGTAGTCCCCATATTTGAGAATTCTTTTAAGGTATCCGGCGAGTCCCTACGTATTGAGATACTTTGAGGACTTCAATTCCGGCCCATTGGAAGTCATTTGTCCCTATATTTAGGGACTATACGATTGTAGGGACTCCATTTAGGGTCTCCATTGGAGATGCTCTAAGATTACAGCCCAACATTAACCCAACCCAATCCAAACGTCAAGCATATAACATTGTAAACCCTAAATTGCACCCCAAAACCATGATACAATAATTCAATCACAAATGTTACGCAAGCCAAACATTGAAGTGATAGCTCCAACATTTACTTGACAAAAGTTGTGGCAGTCTGCCATAACGATCCAGTATTTTATCCTAAAGCAAACAATGGAATCAGAAATGGACTAGTTACAGTTAGTTGAAGACTACACAAGCCTGACAAACACGAAACATTAACTGTGTTACTTTTCTAATCCTGTATTCTTCTTAGTGAATTCTATCTTTAGTCCGCATAAATCAGCATCAATTATGTTTTCAAGATACTTCCTTACAACTCAAGCAACCGCATTCTAACACATAAGGTAAAGCCATAGGAAACAAACCACTTCATAGTGAAGCTTGTTCCAGATGAGCAAAAACGATTTACCTTCAACATTGCCCTATTTTCTGGTTTGTCAATGCTGCCTAAAATCGTGCACTGAGGTGTCCGCAGCCCGCTTTGCTCCAACTGTGCACCAAATAAAACAACACCACCACCTTGAAAACCTCAAGAATCACCTTAAACTTCATAATCAATCATCCAAATTTAAAAATAAAAAAAAATAAAAAAATAAAAAAGAAGTAGACCCTTTTAAAGCACCTGGACATGGAAGCTAGACCTTCTGTCAATAGAAAACTGCCGATTCGAGGCATTCAAGCACAACACCGGAGTCCCTTCAAGGTCGACCGCGAACTGAACGCCAATCCCCAAAGGCCAACCCTCTTGGGTCAGAGTAGAAAGCGTGCCCACATACACCAACTCCATAATTGTCCTGGAAACCTCAGCAGCAACCGGCTTGTGAGTCTTCGTTTCCAACTGGGTCGGCTCCGAAACCGCCGAAAGCGAGCATCTTAGGGCTCTGAACCGAGTCCTGCGAAATGGGTTCTGTTTTATGGGAGTGAAAGATTGGATTTTGGGGGTGAGTTTTGAGGGAGGGAGTGGAAGGGACAAATGGGTTGTGAGAGATTGAGTTTGGAGAAGCATTGGAGGGTAAATTTGGGGTTTAGGGTTTGCTGATTCAATTGGGTTTTTGATTTGAGAGAAGTGGAGAGAAATGGTGTGGAAATGTTTTGCCAGTCAATGGGATGGAGAGGGCTGCAGACTTTGAAGAAAAGAAAAGTGGCAGTTTGGACAGACAGTTGGGGTTGGAAGAGGTGATGATGATGATGGTGGTGGTGATGATGAATTAGGAAAAGGGCTCAGAAAAATGTGAGAAAATGAGGGCAAAATCAAGTATAATTTACACAATAGGGCCTAATGCTGTTTTTGCTTTGCTTGTTCACCTCTTGTGATAGTGATAACTACATTTTGTGCTTAGGTTTTTTTTAAAAAGTAACACAAGAGGTAACACAAAATTATGAAATTACTATAAACAGGTGTCACATCCCGGCCCGGGCCCCGACCACAATTCGGGCACGCTTCCGCTGTAGCACGATAATGTCCGCTTTGGGCCCCCACCACACCTTCACGGTTTTGTTTCTGGGAACACAGACGAGAACTTCCCAGTAAATCATCCATCATGGGATTGCTCTCGCGCGTTACTCGCTTAACTTCGGAGTTCCAATGAACTCCGAAGCCAGTGAGCTCCCACAAGGCCTCGCGCTAGGTAGAGATGGGAATATACATATAAGGCTCCCAAGATCCACTCCCCTGGACGATGTGGGATCTCACAACAGGTCACTAAAGTGATTGATTAGTGGTGAAGCATAAACTAAGTATTAGTTTTTGAAATTTGTTCACCACTATTTGGTGTGTGAAATTATATTAAATACGCCATAAGAACAAGTTCACCCCTAAAAAAAATGCGCTGACACTCAGCCTATTTAATACACTCAGTGAACAGTGATAGACCCCAAGAACATATTGGCCAAATGCTTCTTAAACCCCAAAAAATGCACTGACACAAACGATCTCCACCCCTACAAAATGCACTGACACCCAACCCATTTAAAATATTATTAATTTTTTTTTATAAAATAATAATTTTAAATTTAGTTTTAATTTCGGATAGGATTTTTAACTAATCTCGTCACGCCACATGTCATTATCCGAACGTATTATTTTGTGAATAGATTTCCAGTAAGATTTTCAACCAATCCCGACGGGCCACATGTCACTATCTGTTTACAATAATTTAGCCAAGATTTCGATAAGATTTTCAACCAATATTGTCACGCCACGTGTCATTATCTGAACGTACTATTTTGTGGATAGATTTCTAATTAGATTTTCAACCAATCCCGACGTGCCACGTGTCACTATCTGCTTACAATAATTTAGCCAAGATTTTGATAAGATTTTCAACTAATCACGTAGTGCCACATGACATTATCCAGAACCTCAAATTTTCTTTTTTTGTCCATATAAACCTTAAATCCCTACATCTATCATCATTCATACACCAAACTCAATCCTTGTTTTTAGCTCAGAATCATTCTTCATCGTTTTTAAATCTTGAGTTCTTACAATGTTTTCTTGAAGGAGATTGTCCAAACAGTTTGACGAGCAACAAAAAAGATTGTTGGCACAACTGGAAGAATTGTTCAATCTCGAGGAAGGTGAAGATGAGGCTTTCGCAATGGAGCAAAACGTTTAGTGTCTCACATTACATTATTTCGTTAACTTCATAGTAACTTTTTAACTTCTAATCCATAGTATCGCTAAACTAACAATACTGTAGATAACATATTGACGACATATAAAATAACCTCTAATTAAAAAGGGAGTAAAGTGGTTATGTTTCAACAGCATAGTAACACAGTTCTGTTTCAAAAGCAGGGTTAAAGTGATACTTGAGATATAATTCTAGGGCATTTTGAAATGGGTAAACTGTCATTTGACCTCTTGAACTATTACTCCAGTTGAAATTGACCCCTAAACTATTTTTTTGGTAAATTAACCCCCTAAACTATTTGAAATCAGCCAATTGACAACTATTTGAAATCAGCCAATTGACCCCTTGTCGGTAAATTCTATCTACTATTTCGTCAAATTCAAAGGAAAACTAGTCTTTGCTTCATCAATTCTTACTTGTGAACTATAACCACCATTGAAATTATGACATATGAAAACAAAATAGTGTGTAATGACAATGTGAGATGCTCTGTTATGTAAACGTTTGGTTTTATATTTTTTCTCATTATGCTATGTGTTTTTGAATTTTTTGGTGTCCATGTGTCAAAATTTTATTGGTGGTTATAGCTGACAAGTAACAATTGATGATAACATGACTAATTTGTCCTTGAATTTGATGAAATTGATTCCGCAATCTAATGACAAAGGGTTAATTGACTAATTTTAAATATTTCAGGACGTTAATTTACCAAAAATATAGTTTAAGAGGTCAATTTCATTTGAAATGATAGTTTAAGGGTCAAACAGCAATTTACCCTTTTTGAAAGATAAGTAAAAAATGAAGCAAGGTAAAACCTTTTCCTTTATTTTGCTTTCCCCTCCAAAACTACAACTTTTCCACTTTAATGAGAAGCAAATGGCGGCAGCAACCTTCAACAGTCCCGTTCGTCCCTTCGCCTCACCCATTTCCCGCCAAATCAACTTCCCTCGCCAACGGTCTCCGCTTCTTCGATATAATTCCGTCAAAGGTGAGTTCTTTCTTCACTCCTATCTAAACTCCACAACTTAAATTCCCAAAAAATTTCAAAAAATTGAAAGCTTTTTTCCTCCTGTTTGGTTGCGGAGATACGTTAACCCAGTAAGTGGATAACCCAGAACTTCAATGAAATGCTAACAACCAGCTCATTGTTTGGTTTAGCTAAAGTTTCAGTCTTTCGGTTCCAGTGCGTCCGAAGTAACTTCAAAAAATGAAGATCAGATTTTCAATTTTATTTTGTTTTCTCGCATTTTCTCGGCAACCAAACAGCCATGTTATTTGTGTATTGTAACTCCAAATTATGCTCGTTTGGTTTTGCCTTGTTGGTTCTAATGGTGCAAGAATTGTATATACATGTATGGATAAGTGATTGTTGTGTTTAATTGGGTGAGTAGGTTTTCTATTATACAGAAATAGGTCTTTGCATTGTGGTGTGATTTGTGCTGTCAATGGAGGCGGGAGAGGGTACGTATCTTCGTGGGACGAGAAGCCATATGAATATCTTCCAAGTGGGAAAAAAGCTTACTTGGATGAGCAAGATGTTGTCACGTTTCTTGATCCTCCTAAGGAGTTGATTCCTTTGGACTCGGCTTCATACAATCCTGCTGCATATCTTTGGTTAGTATCAAATTGTTATGACCCTTTCATTCCGAAACTTTGTATGAGTTATTTTCTCATTCACTTGATTGACTTATTATTTTTTGATATGTAATGTCAGTGCTAATTTTAGTAATTTCAAGTTATTCCCTTTGGTTGTGAAATTGCCGAGAAAAAGTACAAGTGTTGAATATATAACACACATGTATAGGGAGTGTCACTTTTACTTGCATAAGATCAACGCATGATGATTATGGACGCCATTGATCAATTTGACTTCATCATTCAGTTAAACGATTAACGGCGTGCCATTAAAACTTGCACATATTTCCCTTGTTTGCATATGCGATATAGTACCATTCTGCATATGTGATATACTACTATCTTGTAAAATGAAAACAATTTAAATGAGGAACTAAGTAAGATTAGGTTAATTTGACTGAAGTTTTTATTTTCTTTGAGTCTATAGAATAAGCTGTGGTTCATTTGACTAGGATATGAGATAACATCTATTTCCCTTTAACTGCATGAATCCTCAGATAAGAACGTTTATTTAGTAGTGATAATTATAATTTATAACTATAGGTAACATTAACTGTCTTTAAAGTTTTTGCAGATTGTGAGTAATAAGAAAGTCCATTTTGTTACATTTTCTTTCGTGTTAGTCGGACATTATGTACATTTACTAGAGTTATGGTTGTGCTGTGGGTAGGCTTGTTATACATAGATTTTTTATTTGGTGCGAAAAATCATGCAAGTGGATTCAGTTTGAAGGCTGTTGACCCTATGTCTGTGAAAGTTTAAAACTTGACATAGAACCTGAAGAGAAGGCCCCAGAGTCAAAGAATACTAGTCATCACTTGGATCCTAGCCAGCAAGTCAATAGAGTCAACATTAGTCAAATAAGTTGGGATTGTTAAAACTACTATTGGTACAGTTTTGATTAGTTAGATTTTGTTTTGATTAGCCAAAGTTTTTCAGCTCATTATATAAGCTCAGTTGTAAGTTAATTTCATTCATCGGATGAGAAAGATAAGAAATTCTTCATGGCTTCAGTGCCACTAGCCTAGCGGCAGATTTATTTGATATATATATAAATTCTTTTAAAAGGGTCGTGTTTAAAGTTGGTTTGTCAATTTTGAATTTGACTAGTAACCAAGGTTCTAAGAGACGCTAGACGCTAGTCGGGCGGCGGGCTGGGGCCTAGCGCCTAGGCGGATTTAAGTAAATCTATTGTATTTCGTGTAACTAAGTGTCTGCTTATACTTAAAATATATATAATTTCATCATAAACTAGAAAATAGAATGACATATATTATGAAGTATTGGAACATAATGAAAACATGGGAAGCAACATATAATGTGTGTTTATTTAAGTGTTCAATAAGTCTCTTACAGTTTATTGGAAACAATAAAATGCAAAAGGAAAGTTATCTATTTTCTATCTAAGTGAGTTGCAGCCTAGGCAGGTGTCTAGGCAGGTCTGGGCGGGCTAGGCAGGTGCCTAGGCGGTCTAGGCAGGTGACTAGGCGGTCTAGGCAGGCACCTCAGCAGGTCTAGGCGCCCTTTCTTAATTTTCAAACGCCTAGGGATTAATCGGAGCGGTGGCCTGCCGCCTAGCGCCTAGGTGGGGATTTTTAGAACAGTGCTAGTAACTGGTTGAGTGGTTAGTGAACATCATTTGTCCCTTATTCTAATTGGTAGATGGTAGATATTATTTCCATTTGGATTTCTTAATCTATTATTACTGTTCAAAAATGTTTGTCTGGTGTTGTTAGGAAAAAAATTGATGATATTCCTCCAGAAAGGCGTTATCGACTTCTGCGCTTGCTAGATCCAAGGTAATGATATTCATTAAATATCAGCTTACTATAGAAGCCTACTAAGTTATGTAGAAAATTAGAATCAAAGCACTTGATGCATGGATATTTTGCATAGCATTTCTCTCTATGATTTTAATAAGGTGGAATTTAGATTTTAGAGTCACTGATGTTTGGGCACTTGTAATGCAGGCTCGTATCAAGAGCTTGGGAGATAGCTGGCACACGATACTGCGATCCCAACTTAGCCAAGAGAAGTGCATCTACGTTGTTGTCTAATGATGATGGTGTAACATCCCTTGAATATTATAATTGCCGAACAAGTGGAGGTAGGTCATGTAAATCAAGCCCTTTTATACTGGAAGTTCTAATGTCCCCATTAGTGCTAAATAACTGTAATTCGTTCGATGGATTAGTTTATTAGTTTACTTTTTATCAGACTAAAGATGTTAAAAACATGAAATCTTCTAATTGTATGACATTAAAAATCCACCTGCTGATTAAGATGAACAAATAGCCCATTTCTGGTCACATTTGAATGATTATTTGGCATTTCTCAAACTTCTGATTGCGTATTTTAGCCTGTTCATTATGTTACCTTGTAAAAAGTTTGACACTGATCTCTTTAATAGGACCAATGCCCATTTCTTGGATAAACTCTTTCCAGAAGGTAATTCCTCTACTCCTATTGATTTTTACTTTCTTCTCTCTCTTTGTATATGCATAAATTGTTGGGACTGCAAAATTGGATGTTCTGCAAATCTCAGGCAATATTTTCTAGCACAGATGGGAACATTTATGGACGATTTATTGGTAATTTCTTTACCTTCCATGATTTTATTATTTAACTTATTATATTTTATTATACATCTATCGAATTGAAAGTTAACATTAAATTGAACTTTATGTTGGGGACAGTCCCTTGCTTCTTAATAGTCATGGAGGTTGGTCCATTTACGGTTCAACTATTAAGGCCGACATTAAAGTTGTGTGGATAAATTCAAATTTGTTTTGTTTAATGGCTCACTCCCATGTTTCATTGGTTAAGACATGTGATGACTGACAGACCTTGCCTTAATATTATTTGGTTACTAATTTAGTTGTATATTACTCCGTTGTGTAGACTGTATAGTTCGTTTCTGTAGTATTATGGGCATAACTGAGATCTGTAGTGTGGGAATTAAGCACATGAAGTGTGCATATTGACAACCTTTTCCTTGTCACTGATAATCTTTTTAAATGTGATGCAATGGCATGTCCATAGAAGGTGATTGGGCAAATTGTCGTGTAATTCATCAGTCTGGATATTGAATATGCAGTTATCTAGTGCAAAAATTATGGAACAGAAACATTATAGATTTGATTAGGAAGCATCGCAGAGGGAGTGAATTGCTCTGACAGGTTAAAGTTTGGTAAATTGTGTAAGGCAGTGGTGTTAAACATGATTCTAGATGTTTCTTATAGTGCCCCAACATGTTTTTATTATGTATGGTTTACGTTACGTCTACTCTGTCATTGCATGGTTTGCAATTCCAAAACTAAATGTTGATTTGCAACTACTTATTAAGTTTTTTTTTATATAACTCTGTACAATTATCGCAATGAATCAGGTGGATCATTTTTAACCGGACTTGCAAATTCCTTTAGTCCATTGTACTTTGTGGTGAGACAGCTTAAGGAAGTAATGCCAACTGAACAACCTTGTGATCTAGCGTATGAGTTTGGGGATGGACTGTTTGACCTTCAAGAATACCCAGAAGGTTTTCCAAGACCAGGTATATATTTTCCTTATATCCAATGCAATGCGGTATTATTAGAACAGTTTGTTCGGAATTTAATTGTTTCATGGTAATTGCTCCCATTTTTCCCCCATGGAAAAGCTAAGAAATACGAGAGAGAAAAACAAATGTGAAGAGATGTTTTAATCTAATAAGTTAGACAGAGAGGCCCTAAGACGGAGGAGCCCTATGCATGTACAATTATACACATGGTGCATACATAACACACATATTGTATATACCTGACCATTCTAACCATTTCCTTTTCGAATAGACTAACCATTCTTACCGATACGTTGAATATATTATAAGGTACAATATTTATGATTTCGGTTCCCATCACATTCCCACTTCCAGTTCTTGTATCAGCTCTACCTACTTTTAGCTAGTACCGAAACTGCCTTGTCATAGCAACTGCCAGTGAGCTGTGTTTTCCATTAAGGGGATTAGGTGTGGTACCGGGTTTGCCATTAAGTTGCCTGCTTGCTCAAGCCTAGGAGTAGGGCCCTTAATCACCCAAGCTCGAGCTTATTTTCCACATGAGAAGTTTGTTTTGGGTTTGTAATATCTGTATTACATCCATTAATAACAGTAACTAAACTATATATAACTGTATGAAATTTTGCAATGTTTTCATTTTGCTTTTTCAGTCAAACATCCATATCCTTTCAACGATCAGGTGGTTGTGTACGTTCGCCATCTGGGGCCAGGCGTTTCAGTTGGGCAAGCATGGCAGGAAGGAAGGAAATTACAGCAGGTGCCACAAAAGTTATGCTCCGATATTTTGATGGTGAAAGATTATTCTGCTCATGGAGAAAATCAGTAACTGTTCTCGTGAAGTTAAGAGAAAGGAGAAAGGTTACGCTGTAATCAATTATACTTCGGTAGCTCATGTTGTAAGGCGTTGAGAAAACCAGTACAGAAAGGACGGGGTAGGGATCAATAGAAAGATCAGTTCCTGTTAGTCAAAGCCAACAGTAAGTGATTCACATTGATTTGAATTTACAAGTAGAGTTTCTAAAGCATTTGTTTTCGCACGTCACTGCATTTATTTTCGATGAATTCAGGTATACGACACCTTTCTGTTGCTCCAACATAAAATGATTCAAGGATTGAATTAAGGCAAATGTTACTTTCAAAGTTAAAAATGGTTGATGCTGGCTGGAAATAGAAGCAAAAGAGTGTTTGAAGAATCAACTGGGATTAGGTGTGATTATATGAAAATTTTACAATGATGCGGCATATCATGTACACCGGGATTGTTGGCTGTTAGATCTCGGTCACTGGATCTTTGACCAAATATCTAACAACCAAAAGCACCAGCGTATAGAATGCCTCGGAGCATACTAGAAAATCCCGTGATTGTACGTATATATGTAGTAGGGTTAGGCAGGACAAGAAGCACATGAAAACTTTCTACTAAAATGAATACAACACCAACTTAGAGGAATGATCGATGTCGTATGATCTAATTGCAAAGAAGGTTTTAAAGAACATAAGAGCTACAATAATGGACTTTCATTTAACAAAGGATGATGCCTCGAGTTGTAAATTCCTTGTAGCACGTAGTTAAGAAGCATGTGATTATGTTGATAATCAAATCGATAATCACATGAGAGCAATAAGGTATGTGAAAAATGCACACTAAACGAAAGGACGAGCAGTACTAACCTGTAACTCAGTGTACACTGAAACTCACATGTTACACTGACTTGGACCAAAGTATGAGAAAAACTTAACTTACTTGCAAATCAACATATAATTAAACTTGCTTCACTGAATTACATGTAAGTTTCTCTCGTCTTTTCATGCGCTATGTTGCATGAAAGTTCCTCACATATATATTTGGTTTTGTAAAAGGTTTGTAACTCGGCTGGTAAGAACATTCACTCTTTAACCTGAACTCCCAAGTTCAAAAATCTCTTCTTCTTTAGTTTCGCTTGTATACGAAAATCATATAATTCGTTTTTTCTTTCACAAAAAACAAAACATGTATTGCAATAATTTGTATTGGGATCATGTGTGTTGGTATGTTGTGATAAGTATGCAAATGGCCCGATGGGTTGTCAACTTCTCTCGATCGACATGTACATGTGGAGTAAATCGGCAAGAAACAAGGGGCGTGGTAGTAGGCCGGAATCTTCCAAAACCAGTAGGCCTCATCTGGTTTTCTCTTTCATCTGTTCATCCATGCTACAAGACACTCTTCTTTAATGGCTCCATGTGTTTGATTCTGTATTTCTCTATTATTTATTTATTTATTTAATTTGTTCACATAAAAATATTTATTTAAACTCGTTTGCTAACTGCTTCAGTTTTTATTATTTTGGAATTGTTTTCAGTTTTCAAGAAAAGAAAAATTGAAAGCCAAATATTGAAAAGGATGTGATTTTCTAACATCTCTTTTTTTTTTTTTTTGAAACAAATGATATCATCAGTTTGTCACCTTTTGTGGAAACTTTATAATTCTCTTCAATGTATTATTGACAAGAGTAAAACGGACCCATTATTCTGCAACTTACAAAGAATGAATCGAATCGAAATCCTCATTTTGTTATTTAGCTTATTTTGCAGGTCCCCCAGCTTTGTCTCCACACTATAAATTGGAAGGGAAGATGACCACGTCCTCCTCGTAACGGGGAGTGCATGCTACAATGGACGGCTAAGATCAATCTGAACGCATGTGCGACTAGTGCTAGTATTTTCCCGTCCTATTGCTTTTGACGCTTTCAATCTCGAACAATCATAGCACAAGGATTAAAAAAAAAGTGACATTTTTACTTCAGTAATAGGTAGTAAAGCTTATGGTTTGTGAGGATGAAAGGAAAAAGTAGGTTCACATCTTGTTGTATTCAAAAGAAGAAAAAGAATGTCAATGGAGGAAGGCAAGGAAATCCAAAGCTTTCTTTTGACATAAAGGAAACAAAATGTTTGTTTCAACGTGAATAGAGGGAAGTTTTATGTCCTCGGGTTATCCCAATTTTCAAGTGGCGAGGAAAGTTCAAGGTTTAGGACATGAATAGAGGGAAGTTTTTAAGTCTTTGGGTTACCCCAATTCCCATGTGACGAGGAAAGTTCAAGGCTCAGGATTTGATCCTCAATAACGTGACAAAACACTGACGGTTCTTACAAATTCATTTCTAACTCTTTCTTTAATTAAGCAATAGAATTAGAGCCCTCCATTTCCTTACAATCTTCCACTTAGCATAGAAAAGAATCAAAAGATAAGCATGACAACCCATCAACCTACTTATATATGCATTTATTTGGGGATCTTTTGATGCTTTTGCTTTAGGATCTCTTTGCCTCTCATCACCATGTAACACATAATCCTTGGGCAGTTGTAACCCCATAATCTATTTATGATGGGAGGGGTATTTTGGTCATTTTAGCAAAACAAAATATCAATCAAACTTGGGCAAACAAATGCAAAAGTTGAATTCAAAGCGAAAATTTTCTAATATGCTCCGTTGTATCTTATATACTGGAATTATTTATCATTAAATCTGTAATTAAAAATCCAACAACTGCATATTAAAATTTCGCTTCAAAAGCGTTCAAATATAAATCACAAGAAAATGAATGCATTGGAAGTGGGTGATGAGAGGTCCACACGGCTTCCATGAGGTAGGGCTTCTTTTTCTTTGTGCATCTACCAACATCACCATGCGTCCCTTTATCGCAACAAGAATTGGCACACATCCACAACCACAAACCCTTTATTAGTACTAGTGCCAAGATAATTAGTACAGATCTGTGGCGTTCAATGTCCATAAGCAGGGCATACTTCAGGGCACCCCCATTGCCCGCCGACACTATTTTTTGCTCGCCCTTTTTCTCCCAAGAGACAAACTCCTTTTACAAATGGAAAAATACAATAGAGTCTGGTTGCACCAGAGTTCGATTTTCCTTCCTCTTAAATTACAGTAGTTTAAAATATCGCTTTTTTCGGGAAAAAAAAATATGAGAGAGAGAGAGAGAGAGAGAGAGAGAGAATGCGGTATCAATTTAACTAATGCAATATGCAGAGAGTTGTACATGTGTAAAATCTGAAAGTTCAAACAATTAACAAACCTATCTGGCTCCTCTAAGAACACTCCACACAGAAGCAGCAATACAAAGGATACAACAGTGAAATGCCTACATTCTTATACGTAAATAAAACTCACCCATAATTTTCGTATGTCACAAATAAACCAAGAAAAAAAATTCACAAGGACAAAAAAAAATAGCTAGAAAAGAATCTATATGGGCAATTTTAATGAGAAGGAGCTATTTTGCATCTACCTGTTCCAGTCTTGGACACCAAGCATTCTCTTATTCACCCTTTATTTTTAACTTTTACCATGATTTTTTTTACCTCAAATCTCTAGCTCATCTGCTCACCAATTAGGTCAAGACCCACCAGTAAAAATGACACACCTTGGAATAGAAGGAAGTAAAAGTGTACTCCTTGTGCTGATAGGAGGCTCCTAAGTGCAGCAGTAAGCAGTAAGAAAGCCAGAGCTAGCTCTTTCTTGTATATCTTATTCAGTTTCTTCACAGGAGGAGGTTTGGGAGCGGCTTCTTGATGCTCTTTTAATTTGTTAAGCTCCGAGAGGCCACTATCTGATGTTCCTCGGTAGAGTTGTGGGTGAATCATGGCCCTGGTTTCCCTCTCTTCTAATTCTAGCAGGTCCGGCTCTGATGACCGACCTGCCTTCTTGGTGACAACCCATTCGTACGAGCTCCCCAACTTGAACAAACCGGAAACCATAGCATTGAATTTGGTAACGGACATTGTGTTTTCGAAAAGGAGGTAAGGGACAATGAAGGGGAAAGATCTAAGGGAAGGAAGAATGTTCATGAATGACATAAATACGGGCACGTAGCAGATAACCCACATGGATAGCTCGGCTTCGGGGACAAACATTGTCAGAGGAAGAATTATGCAGAACAATGTGAAAGAATAAAATGGCAGAATTAACTTCCTAAGAAGAAAGAATAGTAGTATCAAGTTTGCTTTCTTCCAGAACTTCATCTGCAATATGGCATTTAGTAGAGTTATTCTCAGAACGGTCTGATTCAGGGCAATACATTGATCAAAGAGAAGAATCAAATTGCAATATTACCTTAGAACTAATAATTGCTGGAAGGCACAAACGGAAAAGATGCATGGGACCAGAATGCCAACGATGTTGTTGCTTTTTGTAAGCTTCATAAGATTCTGGAAGCTCACAAAGGACCTGAAAAATCAGTTTCTTAAACTTGAGACATCATTTGACTATATTATTCGCAACGTAGAAAATGGCTTCTGATAAGGTACAAACTAGATTACGAAGAAATTCGAATCCAAATAGTCGGAAACTAAACATAGGATCAGGTAACGTTACCTTGACATCATTGAGGAATATGAATTTCCAACCACAAAGATGGGCACGAACTGCTATATCCATGTCTTCTACTGTTGTACGCTCAAGCCAGCCTCCAGATTCTTCAAGTGCTTTGATTCTCCAAACTCCAGCAGTACCATTGAAACCAAAGAAATTGAGGAAAACCCCATTAACCTGCTGTTCAACCTCAAAGTGGAAGCACAAATTAATGTTCTGGAGGCGTGTCAACAAGTTCTCGTCTGTGTTGACAAAAGACCACCTAGCCTGAACTAACCCGAGCTCAGGATTGTCCTACCACATAAGTTAGAATTACACACCAAAATCAGTCACCTAAAGCAGAAATAGCTAGAAACCATAGAGAAGGACCTAAATGAGATCTAGCCACCTTAAAATGGGGAACTGTGAGCTTGAGGTAGTCAGGGTTTGGCTGGAAATCGGCATCAAAGATTGCAACAAACTCATAGTCCTTTACATAATCACAATTCATTGCAGACTTGAGATTTCCAGCTTTGTAACCGGTTCTGACCAAACGATGGCGATAGATGATATTGACACCCCTTTGGTTCCACTTGGCTACCTCCCCCTTAATTAACCATTGTATGCTCTCATCATCAGAGTCGTCCAGAACTTGAATCAGCAAGCGTTCTTTCGGCCAATCGAGTTGGCAGACTGCTGAAATAGATTGTTCATATACCTATATATACATTTTATGTTACATTCACTGTCACCAACAGAATGAATGATCTATGAAAACTACTAAAACAGTAAAACATCAATTTCTACAGTTATACACATTTTTAGTAATCTTTCCAATTATAAAGTTACTTATATTTGAACTGAAGGGACCAAACCAAATTAGTAATTTTATCGAACAATAACCCGAAAAAGCATTGGATTGTTACCTCTCTCTCATTACACATAGGAATTTGAACAAGAACTTTCGGATAATTGCATCCTGGAGCTTCCAAATCGTCTGACTTCAATGGAACTTCAAACTTTGGCTTAATCTTCTTAAACTTGATCCAGAAGCAACCTAAACACAGCAGCATCCGGTCGGCGGACTGGATTAAGAAGAGAGCAACACAGAAGTTAGTCAAACCCTGAATTGCAGGAGCAATGTAGCCGGCCCGGAACTCCAACCACGAAAAGTAAACCGATTGAAGCCATCCTCTAATCTCCAAACTCTGTGGGATATGCAAATGCCAACCTTTGAAGTGAGCCATCAATTCAAAAGCCAGAAAAGCCAAAGCCATCACTAAGAACACCATAATAACCCTATACAAAATCCTCCCTTTCCCAGATTTCTCAGTCTCTACAGTCCCAAAAATCAATCTTTTTTTAATTGAACCAAGCAATGACCATACAATGTTTCCAATCCAAGAAACAAAGCCAACTGCTTTGTGGGCTTTTAGAAGCAAAACCCATGTAAACTGCTTAGCATTCTTCCCTCTGTCCTTATCAACTGGCCTGAAAACTTCATCTGGACCGTTTATCTCCAGCACTGAGTAATTAGGGTTCTCCATTGTTACCACCACTGGATTTCCCTTACTTGTACTCTCCTTTCCCCACCACCTTGAAAAATTTAAGCTTGGAGCCATTTTTTGCTCTCAAGCTTCAAACTTTTACTTCTGAAGTAGTACAAAAATCAGAAATCCAACTATGAACAGTAAATCTACAGAAACCAGATCCCAACATTAAAAATCTCAAAAACCCATTTCAGAACTGAGCACATAAAGCAGAACCAGCACTGAAGACTGAAAATTTGGCACAAAACATTGAAACCCAGAAACCAAAAGTGAGAAAACTCACAAACTCATTTGAGGACTGGTACAAAAGAATCGATCAAAAACTGCAACAACTTGACAAAAACCAGTTCAAACCAAATGCAGCAATGCAGAAAGGCAGAGAGAGAGAGAGAGAGTGTGGATGGATTCTCTTTGAACACTGACTAACATATGATAAAGCTCCACAAGCTACCAGAAATGGGAAATTACTTTTGTAGGGAAATGTTTTTTTTTTTTTTGTAAGAATTTTGCTAAACGTTTAATCCATGCGGGTCACAACAGTCGCTTGATTTATCCATTATTAGAGAAACAAAACCGAGACCCAATGTTGCGTTTCCACATATTACCGATTGGTGGACTGGAATTAAATAGTTTCTAAAATCTGACAATAAATACAATAAAGTGATGATGAAGATTATAATGAGACATAATTAAATCCCTCGATAACTACGTGTTAAGATAATTGACCATAACAATGTAGTCAGCTCTTATTGAGTTTCCTTTCATGTGCTTGAGTATATTAGAATATCAATTTTTGAAAAGAAAAAATATTGCACTAAATTTCTTACTCCGTATAAATTTTAGAGTGTAGTGTTCTGGAGTGTTGTATACTTTGAATTTTCAATTGTTAGATTTTAATTATTGTATCTAAAAATACAAATTTAACAGTTAAAACGTTAAAAAAACATATAATACTGCAAAATACACTAGAAAATCCATGACAGGAATCTTCTTGTTAAAGAAAGAGAGCACTTTGTTGGTATTGGCGTATGGAATTTGTATCAAGGTTGCAGACAATGATGAAGATGAGCATGTGATTAAAATAATTATAACTTTAATCAGAATATAATCCATTTTATAAAAAAAGACAAGAAAATGGAATGGCCACGGAGAACGCAGATCCCAAGTCTTAAAATGAACCTCAATCTGTTGGCAAACCCCACACACACACGCACACACGCACACATTGTGTCGGTGGTCTTAAAAAATACAAGAAAAATCCTTTTAGGTCTTCTTTTTCATGTAAAGCAATAAAAAGATTGTTCATCATGCTCATAAATCACAATCATGAAGTTTGCTTGACAACATTGACCGTGTCTAGAAGTAGTAGGAGATTAAGCCACAGTTTGGGATTGAGGTGATTTTAAAAAAAACTGCTATGAAAAAAAGCTGTGACAATTTTTTGTGTTTGGTAAACATTCAGCTTTAGTTTTTTTTCACAGTTTTGGATGAAAAAAAGCCAAAAACAAGAAGCTGCAAAACCCAGCTTTGAAAAACCGATTTTTTTTCACATCTGTTTTACATAAAAGTTCACCAAACACTATAATACTACTTTTTTTTTTCAAAATCACTTTTACAAAAATGTTTACCAAACACTCTGCTGCTTTATTTCACAGCTGCTTATTCTCACAACACAGCAGAAAGCAGTTTTTTTTCAAAGCACAGCAATACCAAACCAGCCCTAAGAGTCTTTCTAAGCAAGTTATATATTTTAAATTAGAGTCGGTTTGTCAGCAAAACTAATAACGCTGAGTTGCACTTTGAATTATGTTTTTATACTCTTAATTTACATATATCTTAAAAAATTTCTCATCACGAAGAAAATGAAAAAAAAGGAAAAAACCAAAAATTTATTTGACTCTCTATAATCTAATATGTTGTGTCTCAAATCATACTGTAGTGGAGATGGTTAGTATATTGGATAATAATATTTTTTGATTTCACTAGTTTATTAAAAAAATTATATTAATATACCTTAAATTAGGAAGACTTCATTGCATTTAAGTTTCAGTTTGTACTGGACGGCTATGTTTGAGTGCATACATTTTGTTCTTTGTCTCTCTTCTTGTGCAACTAGAGAAAGAAAATGCAATGGTTAAGTTGTATAACCAGTACTAGTTTCTTCCCATTTCTAAATTGTATTGATGTTCTTTAGTTTCTTCCCATTTCTAAATTGTATTGATGTTCTATAATCTCAATTTTTCATTTTGATTATTGTTAATTAACAAACGATGAAATGTTTATAAAGATTTTTTTTTTTAAATTGCGCCACTAGTATTGGTTTATCGTACTCATCATCATAAGAATATGTACAGTGCTCATATTTATATGAGTCGAACCTCTTCAACCGAGTGGAGACAATCACCAGTGAACTAACGGCTAGTTGATTATTGTAGGGGTGGTTTGGTATGGGATCTCAAACCAACAATGGGATCCCGAAGCCTAAACTGAAAATTTTGGGATGGGAATTTGAAGATCAATTCCGAACCAAAATTTCGGTACTCCTAATTTTCGGAGTAGCTGAAATATTTTCGATATTTCGGGATTGGATTTTGGGTTTTTAGGCTAAAATTAGAGATTTTTGGACTAAGGGCAAAAATTTGGGCTTTTTGCCTGAAATTTTGTTTCTCAATTTCATATTTATTAAAATTTAGGCTTTTTATCTCATACAAATTTGAAATTTCATACTAATTGAAATAACAATTCATTCATACTAAGTTAAATTGACGTTCCAAAGTTTCAAACTACTTAATTTCATACTTTTAGTTCTAATATAATCTACTATCAAACTACTTAAATTAAACATGCATGCAACCAAAATAAATATATGGGTGAAGTGCCGATTTAGTCCCTGAATTATTACCTCAGTGAAAATTAGGTCCCTGAATTATTTTTTTGGTAAATTAAGTCCCTAAATTCATTAAAAATTGCTAATTTCATCCCTACTATTATATTCAAAGCTATTTTGTCTAATTTTTCTTCAACTTAAGTCACTTGACACACTTTAGAGTAATACCGTCATTTTCTTGCCTATAAGCCCTTCACATTTCATATAGGTTGCGAATCTAACATCTAATTTACCCTCCAAAGTTAACTTACACTATTTCTTATGAAAAACTACCAATTTACCTTCCAAAGTTAACTCCATACACTATTTCTTTATGGAAAACTACCAATCTACCCTTTAATGTGTATCACATGCAAGTAACGTGACTTAAATTGACGGAAAATTGAATATAGTAACTTTAAATATAATATTAAGGATGTAATTGGCAGATTTTTATAATTCAAGGACTAATTTTTCTGAAAAAATAGTTTAGGGACCTAATTTTCACTGAGGTGATAATTCAGGGACTAAATTGGCAATTCACCCTAAATATATATATATATATATATATATATATTTTTTCAGTTCGGAATTCCTGAACCATTGAATATGTAATCCCGATTTCCATACCGAAAGTTCTGGATCGGTTCAATATGGAGTCCCGAAAATTTCGGTATTATCGGTTTGAGAATTTTCAGTATGATATTGGAGGTTTTTTTGTTTGGTTTGGAATTTTCGGAAAAAGTTTTCAGCCCTAGATTATTGTAGTTTTACATTTTACTCAATTGAGAGAAAATTATCCTTCAATAAATGCAGTAATGCAAATGGTAGCTAGAGATGTAGATGTACCAGTAAATGCAATAAAAGTATATTATTGTATCTCATTACTGTGGAATCTAGGTTTTCTTAAAACTAATTGTCTTCTTCATTCACCTTTCTTGTATGACTTTGGAGACATTAACTTGTATTATAATTTTTCTCTTTTTATATGTTTTTTTAAGGTTTATAGCCAAAATAATTTATAAGGTTGACATAACGCCTCACTGTGGTCCCTGAGATTTTGAATTCATAGAAGTGGTTTATCCACCATCAATCATTTTGGTCATACCGTAAAAAATTATGTTAAATAAGGACCAAAATGACAAAAATACCCTCAAATTAATAAATAATAGGCCAAAATGATTTGACAAAAATTGAGAGTACTTTTGTTATTTTATCCTTATTTAATGGAAATTTTCATGAAATGACCAAAACGACTGATGGTGGACAAACTCAGGGCTCACTTCTATCGATTTCAAAGCTTATGGACCAAAGTGAAGAATTATGTCAATTTCAATGACCATTTTGACTACAATGCAATTCATGTGGGCAAATTTGTAATTTAAAACTGGAGTCATCATTCCTTTGAGTCGGTGCATTGCTGTTGGGTGTTGCTTTAGTAAGTGTTTAACGTTCAAATTAACAATTTGGTCAACATGATCAGCCCACTAAAACATCACTAATAAGAAGAAATTTGATTTGTGATCACGTGTAAAAAATTGACCAAAAAAAGTTTGAAGTGAAAAGAAGGCAAATTGTGAAAGAAACTGAAAAGAAAAATGGTTTCAAATGAGAGAATTTGTTGCAAACAAGAATTTAGCCAAGTTGGAATCTCCTTTCTCGTAATTTAAATGATTTAGAGTAATTATTTCATCGTCTGTTGAGAGAGAGGATGTGTTGGGACTAGTTTTCCGGTAATCAAGTCAAAGGCTCAATCCCAATATTTCGAAGTAACACATACCCAACATGTCTCTCTACTCCTTCAAAGAGTTTTGTAATTTTATTTATTTATCCATATAAACATAAACAAAATCATGTATTCGATTCATCTCCTCGGTCAGTATCGAGTAGGAAGGAAAGAAGAATATTACTACGCCCACCAATGCAACACTGTGTTAGAAATAACTAGATATTAGGCCCGCGCGTTGCCGCGGGAACCAGCTGTTTCAAGTGTAATCGGATGAATAAAACACATTTAAGTTGAATAAATTCAACCCAATTATGAACAAAGGGGTAAATGAGTGAATGAGGTCAATAAGATAAAAAGTTTAGTTTTTATATACATTCAAGTGAGCTGGCATATAAACACATTGTACAATGAGTAGGAAGAAACTGAACGTCTTTGATTAGAAAGAGATGGTTACCCAAAAAGTTCTGTTTCCTTAAGAAACAGAACAACCATGTAGTTCACACATCTAATATGTGTCATACAATGTAGGCAGCCATTTCAACTATGATTAAAAACAGAAAGCGTTGAGGACTTGTTCAAATAGTTGATTTTGTAACCACAACTGTTCAAACGCAAAAATAAGCAGAAGGTTTGTTTCCATACAAAACTGAAGAAACAGAAGCAAGCTGCAGTTTACACATATTTTGCCCATGCAGTTAAGACGGCAAAATATGTGCCTTGCAGCCTACATACCTCACTTGGCAATTAGCAAAATACAGAAAAAAGCGGTGTTTGAGCAGGTAAGTCGTCAAGCACATATGTTCAAACAAAAAAATATGCAGCATGGTGTGCAGTATTTGATGACAGAGAGCGTGGCTGTTCACTTTTTCTGAGACCGGACATCTTCGACACTATAGCTAAAAACATAAATCATAATGTAACAAAGGCAGTCATTATGGACGCTATTTAGGCATGTGTTGATACTCATAACTGTGTTCACTTATCCATATTATATTTGAATATGAATGAGGATAAATGGTTGATACTCATAACTGTGTTCACTTATCCATAATAAAATTTAAAAGGATGAAACTTTTAATTACCAATAAACCAATAATGAAAATTGATTATTGAAAACAAATAACGCACAAATACCTGTCAATCTATTAAATAAAACCAGCCCATAATTTGACACCAAAAAAGGTAAAACTACGTAAGTTAAAGGCCAGTCCTTTGCAAAACCAGCACTTGCATATACCAAAAAATGAAATAAAAACAAAATCTAACAACCAAAAAATATGTGTATATGCAGTAGCAATCATATAAGAGTTCATTCATCGGCTAAAATTCTGAAATTTCAGATTGACCAATTACACCATTTCTATAAAATTTCAGTTATGGCATTAGTATTGAGCGAAATTAATATGTTAGGACAGAAACAATTTCTTACATATGTCAACAATCCATAAAAAGGGATCCTTATTCAACAATAAATATTTTTTTATACCAAAAACGAAGCAATGAAACAAATGTTTTACTTTGAAATTTCAATATAGACTTAGTTCAGACATTAACAACTTACTTTGGAATTCCTTTCACGGTATGTGACTACAATGTTTGTTGACGATCGTTGTAGAGTCGACATTAGGTGGACAACTCTTTGATTATGTCATTAGACAGTACAAAAGCTTACTTTCCATGAGCTTTGCATGTAACACAATCTAAGCTATCTGGACAGACTATCTAGAATTATTATCTGATACACCGTTGCAAATATGCCTCTATAACAAACACAAAACATTGAATTCCATTACCTTGTTGTTATTGACCTCTTTCTCAATCAGAATCACCAGAGCTTCCGAACCGTCAACCAGGACCATGTCGCCTTCGCGCACCTGTGGCCGGAGCTAAAGAGGAGATTCAGAATTATAATATTTATAATATATCATACTGACAGATTCTCAAGACACATTTCATCGAACACCTAATGTGCCACGTTCTCATATGCTTTCTTGTAAGATTAATTGAAGAACAGTAAGTTTTTGAACAAAATTAACTTCTAGATGTGTAATTTAACAGAAAAGAAGAAACAAAAAAACCCAGAAATCTTTAATTGAAGAACAATACTTGGTATTTGAACAAAATTAACTTCCAGATGAGTAATTTAACAGAGAAGAAGCAAAACGAAACCCATAAATCTTGAAAAAAATGTCTATAAGAAATGAAATTGAGCTCAAAAACTGGAAATCTCACTTCAATTAAGCAACTTTTCAGATGCATATGCATCTCTTCACTAATTGGACACCAACATAAAAACCCTAATTCATATTATTCAGATTACAAATACACGGGACCAAATAGCTAAGAAAGCTGGAAAATTTGACCCCAATCAAACACAAAATTGTTTTGGTTATACATGCGATACCCACCTAACATATCAACCAATTCCAAATTAAAATGGAAAATGAAATGAAGCAACATAAATTGAATACAATTTGCGGAAAATTTGGGGAAAATTATCTCACCTGGAGCTCCGAATCTCCAAGAGGTCCCGATCCGAGTAGGCTCCGAATTGGGTTGCTGAAGATGGTGATCAAGGAAGGGTTTTGGAGGTGGGTTTGATCTGATCAAAGGCTAAGCCATTAGGTTTGGAGGGAGAGGAACACAGAGCTACTGCGAGAGAGAGAGAGAGAGAGAGAGAGAGCATGTGTTGTCCTTTTCTTCTATCCAGCCACTGGATCGCAGTTCACAAAAATTATATGCATGTGTTAGTTTTTAAAGTTCTAGTTTTGCAATTGACATAACAACACCATAATCGAAGAGTTCGAAGGGATTTACCTTTGGATTCTTCGGCTTTCAGATGGAGTTTGCTTGTGTGTGGGCCTGCAACTTCGTTTGCAGGCGTGATGTTTCTTTCCATGGAATTCCTCTCGGGTTTACATAGAGAGTAAAGCGAGAGAGCTCTCCAGATTTTGAGCAAAATCCAATGAGCAAAGGTACACCAATTAAATGAGATACTAAACACATTTTGAATTTATGAAATAGAAGAAGAATTAAATGAGGACCAAATCCTTTTCCTCTCCCTTCTTTCTCTGTTTCAATTGCTTTCAAACGACAGACAAATACAACCACCATACATGCAATCACATTCTCGGTTCTCCCAAGAACTAAAGCTGAAAAACAAAGTAGACTTCCAAAATCAAAATAATTTATTTTACCATCCTCAACATGCTGGAAACCTAAAAGAAAAAAACAGAAATGAAAGCAAAGGGAATAACTTCAATCACAAATGGACATAAAGCACTCAATTCAGTGAATTCATTAATCTTCTATCATTTTTTCCCTCGATTTTCTTGGAAAATAAACAGAAAATTAGAAATGAGTTAAACGATATTCAAAAGGGAGAAAAGCGCCAATTCCCTATCACTCAATTTCTAATATCAAACAAACAAAATTAGTCCAAACTCAAAACAACATTAAACATAAATATTCAAACTTTACTACCTTTCAGCTCTCTAATTTACTCTCAATATACACGAACAAAGTTGAGGATTCGCTTTATGATAGCCATCCAACCGAAATCACACAATCAACAAATCATTGAAAAAAACACTTATGGAGTTCTGCTGGGATACATGCAAATAAATTCAAAGCTCAAGACTTGAAACTGAGCTCAAAACCTGGAAATCTCACTTCAATTAAGCAATTTTTCAGATATCTACAGCTTAAATATGCATGATAACAAAAAAGAAGCATCATTTCTTGACCAATTGGACACTAACGGAAAAACTCTAATTCATATTATTCAGATTACAAATACACAGGCGACCAAATAGCTAATAAAGCTGGACAACTTGAACCCAATTCAACCCAAAAATTGTTGTGGTTATACATGTGATACCCGCCTAAAATATCAACAATTCCAAATTAAAATGGAAAATGAAATGAAGCAACATAGATTGAATACAATTTGGGGAAAATTATCTCACATGGAGCTCCGAATCTCCAAGAGGTCCCAATCCGAGCAGGCTCCTAATTTGGCCGAAACCATTAGGTTTGGGGGGGAGAGGAACACGGAGCTACTGTGAGAGAGAGAGCATGCGTTGTCCTTTTCTTCTATACAGCCACTGGATTGCAGTTCCTTCACAAAAAATTATATGCATGTGTTAGTTTTTCAAGTTCTAGTCTTGCAATCGACTAAAGAACACCACAATCGAAGAGTTCGAAGGGGTTTACCTTTGGATTCTTCTGCTTTCAGATGGAGTTGCTTGGTGTATCAGACTTCTGAGCTTCTTCTTCTTCTATAACAACTTTTGATCCTCCGCCTTCGTCATTTCCTCCTCATCGCCTAATTCCTCATCATCTACACGCCAACACTGCCTCTAGAAGAGCCTTACCAATAACCAAGTTAATAAGCATAAGTTCAAACTTTATCAAGCTGGTTTCACATATGCCAATAGAAAACAAAAATATCAGTGTTTGGGAAGTTACCTTATGTGAAATGTCAGAAGTATCTGGTGTATGTACATGGTAGAACTTGTAAAACCTCAGTTTCAAATGATGCTTTAGCTCATTCACTCATTTCTTCAATGACTTTTCTCCGGGCATTCCTGGCGTATAAAATACTGAATAGGAAAGAGAAATATAAAAGTTGTACCACTAAAAAGCAGAGTATACTTTTAGATAAATATTATTCAAAGACCCAAATTTAATTTATGATATCTGCCAAAAAGAAAATGCCTCTTGATTAGATTTCTTTCATTCACGAACTTTCTCCTTGACAAACTCCTAAGATGGAACAAAAAAGGAAAATCAATCACAATTGATGCAAGTAGAGGGGAAGGACAGAGAAGTGAGATTTTATGAGTACAGTAATACTGCACCCGTGGACAAAAAACTACACAGAATTCAAATTCAAGAACAGAATTAAACAGTGACGAATGTAGAACTACAAATACACAAACTGACCAAAAGATGTTATGAAATTAAAACACACACACCAAAAGATACATTACATGAACACATTACAGTAAAATTCAACACCCCTATAACCGTTTCCCTGTAGACAATAATAAAGGTACAATCTTTGCAAAAACTCGTGTAACAACAATACCAACAAACCAACTCAGAAGCCCCAAACAAAGCTCAAAGCCCGCAAAATACCAGAAATCGAAAAGAACCCAAAAAACCAAATTCAGCAATTTAAGAATTATTAGTCAAGCAACTATATAGGCTTTTATACATTCTTTTATATAATTGTTCGCATATATCAATGTTTTGAAGGGGAAAAAACATAAAGATACTAACAAAAAAGTGTCTTTGAGACTCTTGATTTTGAATGATATAAAAAAAATGCTTCATGTCCATTTCTCCCTCTATTTTGGAGAACAGTTTGATATTAACGAAATGACCTTTCACTTGGAAGGATTTGAATGTGACTGTCCGCTTTCTTCCCTTTTTTTTTCTTTCTCTTCACATAGTTCCTTGAATACCATCAAAATTTAAAGAAATTGTCGAGTTAGCCTGATCAAGCATAGATAACATTAGTATGTCTAACCAAGTGAAAACCCTTTGTCTACAACTAAACAAAATATACTTAATAAGAAAAAAATATGCATACCAAATAGACATGATATTTTGTATTAGGGTGGATATACTCAACTACAACACCTTCCTAAGTCATAGCAATTAGAGATAATCATCACAATTCCACCAATAAAAAATTGTAATTCTTGATCTCTCTAAATGAACTATACAGCTTTTAAAATTGAACGCCATAGCCGTGTTCTTTGACTTTGTTAATTTTCATCTCCACATTGTAGGAAGTCAACTATACTGAAAGCCCATTTATAGCCTCAACTTAAAAAAACCTAAAACTTTATCTTAAACTCCAAAAATACACACACTAACTGAGCACCGTTTGAATTCCTTAAACAATTACTATAAACATAAAAAAGAGAAATATGAAAACTACATTTCAGTGTAAACAATCGCACCTTTTCCTTTGGAATCTATAGGCCTCGGTTTATCCGTTGCTGTTTTTTTTCGTTGGATCTCCCATTTGGTCTCACTGTTGTTATATCCGTTTCTGTTCTTCCTTGTCAATCAGGATCTGCACCCCTGAAAACCCACAAAGACATTAGAAATGGAACCCTCTGCATATCTTATGAAAATAGCGTTGAGCCTTGAGGTGTCCTCGCAACCCCAAGGTATGGCGCAGTTGGAGTTTTCGACAACATGAGGAAATGTGTAACCCCCATAGGCCCGGCCACATTCAAAAAAGTCTATAAGATTGTTCTGCCTCTTCTACTGCAAAAACATTGTGGAGAAAGCTCAGCTCTTTACTTCAGATTCTTACTTCTCATTTTCATCAGCTCTTCAAATTAATTAAAATTTAAACAAATCAAATATCATAAAGCATTGCAAAATATATAAAGACCGGAACGAATATTTGCATACCTTAAGCTTAAGGGCAGTGTAGGGAAGCATCAGTTTCCTCAAATCAGCTTGAAGCTGCTTCAGAGGACCAGGCAACTTGCATCTGGAAAACACAAAGCTCCTTGGGATTTTATCCCCTGTGATATGGTCCACATTAGCCTGCTTCTTCGTCGAAACCAACTTCACAAACACCTTCTTCTTATGCTTTCAAATTTTCAGAAACACAACAATCAACTACGTTTTCGAGAAAATTAACCAAAAAAAAAAAAAATCTCTTTGATTCAGTTTTCTCAACAACCAAACAGAACCTAAAAATTTCAAGCTTACAACATTTTTGAAGCGAGGCATGGACACCGTTTGCAATTCCAGCTCCGTAGCTTTGTGATTAATACTGCAAAAAAATTATACGCACAGAGAGAGTGAATTTATGCTAGGGATTCGTCAGATAATGAAAACTAATTGAAAAATCAAACAAAATTACCTTTAGGCGTTTAGGGTTTTGGGGGAGCTCTGTCTCTGTGTGAGGTTTTACCGTTTTAGATGAAGGAAGGTGATGACTGAACGCGCGAGGCAAATTAGGTTTGTTTATTAGTGCATTGTACTGCTATAATGATGACAATTATTTGTCACATGCAAGTGGATTTCTACCATTTTATCAAAAATGTTAATATCAAAGGAAAGTAAGCTTGTATGGAATAACAACCATTTAAAATTAATGACCACATTAAGAACAGAAAAGTTTCAGCAAATAACAGAAAGTAAAACAATAGACATAGATGTGAGGATTGAATAATTAGGAATTCTATCATTCATGTGAAAAAGAAAACATGCATTAAAGTTGAAACAACTCTACCTTTACTTGGAGCCTTAACGTCACGTAATCCATTATCTCACTAAGCATGGCAGCTTTAATCGTCTGCACAAAACAGAAGCACATAGAATACAGATGATGAGGTCTCAAGAAGCCGTAACAATATGCAAAATCCACAAAGCACCAACATTGAAATTATTTTGCTACAAAATTTGTTAGATAACCAGCTCTGGAATGCCATTAGTATGTTATTGCTAAAAAATTAATATATAACTACTCAATCAAACCAACTAATCAATCACACACCAACAAATTAAAAATGCAAGCTTTATTAATTTCTCACATGAGATTTTATCAATACATGAAATTAATAATTTACCCAATTAAACCAAGCCAGAAGAACCAACCAATGATCTAGGAAGTGAAGGGAGGATGCTCATATGTATTGAGAAGCAAAGGAAGGAATTAACATTGTGACCACGTTAACAAACTGGTCATTACCAAATGCTTCAATCGAAACACAAAATAACCACCAAACATCAGAATTCCAAAAACCTAAAAGACAAAGCAAACAATTACAGTTAAATTAATATTTAGCAAAATCAAATTAACAAATAATGTATACAAATTTCTTTTCCTATTCTCTCTACTTCCTCTCGGATTCTCTCTTATCCTGCGGCACATATGCTCATCTCAAACGTTAACTCAACCTATTCGTTTATAGTAACTACTATGTGCGCACAATATCAAAGAAGAGTTACCAATTTTCTTAAGTATACAAATGTCCTTTAGTAGTTAAAATTTGCTATAAAACCTGAGTAAGTACTCCAATGAACGTTTTATATTCAACAAAAATGATGTAGACAGAGCCAAAGTTTGACCATTGCTTTTTTTTTTTTTCAATAATCATGAAAGTTGAGGTGCATAGCGGTGAGCACAAATAGGGTGATACCTTTAGAAATTCCCTCTGTTCTGCATATTTCCTGAGAATAGCTTCCCCAGTAGCATTGGTTTCTTCAAGCATGCGAGCAGAGTTACGAACTGAGTCCCCTGCTTGCACCTCCTTGTCGAAGGATCTCATAACATAGGCATATATAAAACAAAAGGCATACATGATACTGAAGTAGTAAACAGAATGTCAAAAGGGATTTCTGGTTTAATACCGCTCTTCCAAGCAACTATGCCCTCTCTCTCGCTTGGTCACCCTCTTCTGATTCCTCGCATCATACATATCCAAACTATCTTTCAAAGACTGAGCCCCTTCCGCTATGCGTTCCACTGTTCTGCATAACAAAAAGCAAATCAGGATCCAGTTCAATAATCCCAATCACAATTACAACCACCATATACAAAATTGACAAAATCCTACCTCAACTTTCAAGAATTAATGAACAAAAAACCCCATTCCAATTACAATTACAATGTCCAAAAATAACAAAAACCCAACTCAAAGATCATAGTAATTAACGAAATTTAAAGAAACCAAGTCGAATTCCAATTACAAAATGCAAAAATGACAAAAAACCACGTCAAGGTTAAAGGGATCAATGCAAGAAAACCAACCTTGTCCAGAGATCGCGTTCAGATTTGGCGCCCACAGATCGCCAGTGTCGGTCCATCTCGGCGCAGAGGGATTGGATCTGAGAGATGTATCTTTTGACGGAGGTGGAAAGGTTCTCTCTCTCTCTCTCTCTCTCTCTCTCAATGCAAGAAAACCAACCTTGTCCAGAGATTGCGTTCGGATTTGGCGCCCACAGATCGCCAGAGTCGGTCCATCTCGGCGCAGAGGGATTGGATCTGAGAGATATATCTTTTGACGGAGGTGGAAAGGTTCTCTCTCTCAAGTTTGGGTACGGAGCTTATCCCTAATCTTCCCACCAGAAAAGAAGAACATGAAAAAATTAATCGGAGTTTTCAAAAAAATACAATACCTAATTACCTGCTATTGGAAACAAATAATAAATATACAGGGAGTTTTATAGAAAATTCCAAAATAGTTCAATTGCAAGCAATTTAATCGAAATTTGCAGAGGAAAAAAAAAACTCAAAATCTTAGTAAAATTAAGAACAAAATTTACTAAACACTTCTCATGATTTCATCCAAAACCATCCAACCAACTGTTCTTAAGTAATCATTTGAATGTCTCCATAATTTTTCTCAGCAACCAATCATAAGGTAATTTTTTGAAGAAAGACTGTAAATTTGGCTAACCTTCCACATGAGGCTCTCCATGGCTGAACTCTCCCACAACCAATTGCTTATCTAATATAATGAAAGTCTGCTCTGCAAAAACCATTTTCAAATCTTCAATCATTCACCAAACCACTAATACAATCACACAAAAAACCCTCAATCATTTGTCAAAACTAAATTGAACCCTTTTTATAATTTTGCTGAAAGATCAAACCTTCAATATCAGATTCCACAATTACCACTTTTTTGTCAAACCCAGAAAACCCAGTTCAGTTTTTGTTATGAAAAAGCAAAGGAATGTACCAAAACCCAGACAAACACATGTAAGAGAGAGAAAGAGAGTACTGTTAGGGTCTTGGGTCCAGTTAAGATGCATCTGGTATTCCTGGTCGAGGGTGAGGGGCTCGGAGCCAGTGGCTTGGAGGAGAGCTGGGTCTTTCATCCACTCGTGGTATTTTGGAATGTGTTCGTTCTTGTACTGCACCAGAATCACTCTCCCTCCCTCCAAGCTTACTCTCTCTTTCTCTCGCTCCATCGCTGGTTCCCTTGCTCTCTCTCTCTCTCTCTCTCACAGTCGCACGGACAAACTGACAGTCACAATTAAATTACTGAAATAAAAACCCAAATTCCAGAAATGAAGAAAAATGGAACCCCAATATGGAAATTGAAGCTTTACCTGTAGATCGGCAACATCAAATGGAATCCAACAGCAGGTACCTCAAGAGTGAAAGAGACAGAGCTGAAGATGGGTCACACAACGACATGCACCTCACCATTGATTCGAGTTCTGGTAAGGAGTGCGACGAAGAGAAAGCGAGGTGTGCGACACGGAGAAGGCAGGGAGGGCTTGAGAAGGAAACGGAAAAGGAATGCTTTACCATTGTTATTCCCTTCCCGCGATCATCAACGCGTGTGCAGATCAGCGGCAGCCTCGTAAATAAAGTGAAATTCACTGTTCATTTCTACAGTGCCATTTCCCATGCTTTCTTTGAAATTCACTATCCATTTCTACAGTGTCATTTCCAATGCTTTCTTTAGACTAAAGTAATGTGTAGAGCAAGAGATAATGTACATGGATTATGAGGATAAAGTACGGTGGCATCCATTGATTTAACATATTTAGATACTTAAGCGGAAAAGGCTTAAGTTGACATACTTTCGTTGAGTTGCCCGTAGAATACTTTAACGGGAATGGACACGAAGCTATCTAAGAAATGGCTTGTTCGGAACTTATATCTATCTCCAAATGCTTACAAACAAGAAGGTTGGGAGTGAAAGCCTTTAGTCACCCAATGCGGATTACTCTTTTTTCCAGGAAACTAGCTCTCAACAACAGCCGAAGGCGAGGTGTCTCTATTTGTAGTTGACCTTCAGAACGTCTTCCTTCTCATTAGAGTGCCTATTTATAGGCTTAGAATTTACATGAAAAATGTCTTAACTAACTACGTATTACATACTTACCCAAAAGTGAACAACCACATAATAAATATTATTTACAACACTTCCACTTGGATGTTCACCAATTAGTGGTAGTTGCCTTGATAAATCCTTGCTTAGAAACCCAATAGGGCAAAACCAAAACGAGGGAGAAAAATCGAGCACATTTTAAGAAATATTGGTAAGGTGTAGGGGTGAAATTTTTTGCCATAAATCGATTTACCGACCGAACCATACCGGTCGGTTCATAATGGTATGGTATAGTTTTTGCATTTTTTCATAATCGGTTGGCATTATACCGAACCGACAATTAATGGTATGGCTTTAGTATTGGATTTTGTATACCGTCGGTATGCCATACCTACCAATATATATATATATATATATGTGTGTGTGTGTGTGTGTGTGTTATTTTTTTTCTATTTAGATATTTTAGGTATTTTTTACATGCTTGACATGTGAATAACTGGAAAAATGTAAGTATTGCTATATTTTTTCTAATTCTAATTATAGTACTTCAATCCAATGTTTATTGATATTTTTAATTTATTATTCAATATTACTTCTTATTCTAATCATACATTTTTTATGTAACATTTGAATTGAAATAGTTGATGGTTCTACATCTCAAGTAGGAACATCAATTCCAAATGCTTCAAAGAATTGATTCATGAAATATTTCACATGCATTGGTTGCTGCTACTTCAGTGATGTTGCATTATCAAAACAACAAGTTATTTGTTTTGGGATTATAATAAGGGAATCTTATAATCAAAACCATACTTTTGAATTTTGTGTTTTTTGTTTATGCATTAGTTGCTACAATTGAATTTAGACAATTATATTAGTTAGACTTTTGAGTTTGTGAACTTATAACTATTTGAATTATGTTTGCTGACATTGTTCTTGGCTTATTAAGTTTTAATTTGATTTTCATTTTAATTTGTTAAGTCATGATTATGTTGGCTTATCATCAATTGAAAAATTGCAGCAGCAACTTCTTTTTCTCTTTTCTGGTTTGTTGTTTATGGGTTGGTACATGGTCTTGAGCTGTTGTTTTTGGTAGATTATTTGCAAACCATCGGTTGTGCCATTTACCAATCAAACCAGCCCATAATTTTGGCTGAACCGATTTTTTGCAACCGCAAGAAGATGGGTTGGCTAACGGTAACTGATTTTCGGTAATTGTGTATATGTTGCTGGCAGGTGGCACAAGAAATTTGGCACGTTTAGTCAACCGAACCCAACCCTAGTAAGGTGTTGGACGCCAATAATGCTACCTCACTAAAACCTTGCTAGGAAAAACCTAGTGAGATAAAATTTTAGTCGAAGAGAAATGAGCACATCGGTCTTATATTTCCGTTGCAGCATATAGTTGAGACTCCCCCTAATGAATAACTTTGCTGGATAAGTGCCTATCCCTAATGATAGTAAGCCCTCATTTGACTGGCCATCTTTGTCATGTTTGAAGTAATGTGACTTTTATTTTTAAGAAATTGAACTTAGGTAGAACTTGATCCTGAGAAGCACCTGAGTATATCAGGAGTTGACAATAGCTTTTTGTATACCTGTAAGGGTTACAGAAATCCTAAAAGAAAAAATATACCTCAAAATATACAAGCTGAAGAAAAAAAACACTTCACTAAGTCTCATGGCGAATATAAGCCATGTATAAAAATAGCCTCATAAGGCTTTCGATATTACCATACAATTATGTGAATTCTTTAACAGTATATTGCAACAATGTAAATTTAGTTCAAACTAACAAGAGTACTCATTGAGATAATTTATACCAAATTTATATAGAGTACAATGTATTGGTACCGACTACCGAGTACATACTTTGAGCTTTAAGATCTTCCTTTGAAATCTTTGATTTCACGGCATTTTCATTCTTTAAGAAATTTCTTCGACAATAAATTCTCAAGTGGTTAGTATGCAGTCTCCACATGCCATAAGTCTCTACCTAAAGAAACATTGTATTTATAGAAATGTGGTTACATATATGATGACAAATATACTCATATCTCTACTATGAAGCATCATGCCATATTAGTGAGTTTATTCACTCATTATAAACACCCAAGAATGACATTTGGGGTATAAACTATAGGCCCTTATTCCACGTTTTTCAATTACTCTTAAAAATGGAATTTGTCTCTTTTCAATTTGGTGAACTTTTTACTTTGTCGACATTAATAGCAAAACTTGGTTGAATAGCCCTTGATGATATAAGTAGCTACTATAGGGCTTGTTTGGAAATGCTTTTAAAATGACTGAAAGTGTTTTTAGTGAAAATGTTTTTATAACCAATCCCTAGTAAAAACGCAAGTGAATCCTAGAAAAACACTTGAAGTGCTTCCTGAAAGAAGCGCATAACTGGTGCTTATTCTAGAAAGCACTTCAAGAGCTTTTGGAATCCAAAATCATTTTCTCTAAAAACGATTTCAGTTATTTTAAAAACACTTCCAAATGAATCCAACAATTCTCATTTTCATGCGCCTGCTTATTAATAAGTATTCTCAATGCTTGGGTACAAGTGCCTCTTCGAGAAGTCTATTGTCATGACAAACAAACAAAGATGAATTACTTAGAGAATTGAATTATAAATTACTATGGATAGTCATTTAAATCGTGCTTGAACTCTATAATCTCCACATCTGGAGATTTCAAAGTTTGGAACCTATATATTTGTTATGCTTGAGGCATGCAACAAATTAACATACTTCACTTATGAGATAAGAGCGGATGTATCAATGCTGATTAACTATGGTCTTGAAATTGTCATTTCCTCCCCCAGGAAAAATTGTCTCATAAGAGTGAATATTCGCAAAAATGCGGTAAATAGGAGCACAACAAAGAAGAAGAAAGATAAAATTGAATCCCAATTTGGATGGATAACCCATGTTTGTGTACACAATATTGTTGGTTGAAAAATTGATCAAAATATAAAAATATATGTTGAAGTGGGTGCCAGCTATAGTGGCAGATTTTGTAATTTTTGTTTATTTTAGATGTATTTAAGTATTACAATACATGATTGATATATTTATAGTTAACATAAATATTGTTAATATTTAACTTTGTATTGATTTTATACAAAATCACTCTTTTATCTATTAATATGATTAGGGCACAAAAAAAGATACATTATGGATGGGTAGAGGATTTCGGATGGTAAGTTTATAAATAATAAAAGTAAATTACACTTTACCAACTCAAGTTTGGGGTCGATTTCAATTCCTTACAACATCTTTAAAACATTTCACTTTCATACCTCAAGTACTATTTTATTTCAATATAATACATACGTTACATTTTCCATCCATTGATCCGTTAAAAGCTGACGTGGCTGCCAAATTTATGCCACGTGGCAAAAAACTAATTTTTTAGGCGAAACTTGAAATAGGTCCAATTTTATAGCCTAACATTAGGATTAGTCCAATTTTTAGTTACTTTTGATTTAGCTCCAATGACTAGGATTCCTAGGGGTGGTTCGGTATGGGATACCGAACCGAAACTAATATCCTGAATCCCAAACTGAAATTTTTCGGGACGGGAATTTGAAGACCAATCCCAAACCAAATTTTCGGAAAACCTGAAATATTTTCTGGATTTCGGAACAAATCGGGAATCCCAAATTAAAATATGAAATTATGAATTATCCTTCAAATATATAATTCAAGAACACATTCATGAACTAGGAATGTCATTTTATTCACACTACCATTTAATCGAACACTGGCATGCCTGACTGTTTTTATCATAGTCAAAATTCAAATTAATTAAACCCTTTTGGCAATCTGTTGAGAGACAAAAGAATCAAGCATTCTGAAATCATCAACCATGACAGCAGCAATAATAAAATCCAAATGTATGTTAAACACAATATGAAAAATATGCAAGGTGTAGGGCATTCCAGGTTGCAGAGCATGAATTAGAAACTACTAGTGTGACATCCCACATCGCCCAGGGGAGTGATCCTTATATGTATATTCCCACCTCTTCCTAGCATGAGACCTTTTAGGAGCTCACTGGTTTCGGGTTCCGTAGGAACTCCGAAGTTAAGCAAGAAGGGGGCCAGAGCAATCCCAGGATGGGTGACCCACTGGGAAGTTGCTCGTGAGTTCCCATAAACAAAACTGTGAGGGCGTAGTCGGGGCCCAAAGCGGACAATATCGTGCTACAGTGGTGGAGCGGGCCCGGGAAGTGGTCCACCCCGGACCGAGATGTGACAACTAGCATCAATTATAAAAGAATAATATATATAATAATATATGTGTATAATATATATGTATAAATATATATAATAATATATATGTATAAATATATATATACATATAATAATTAATAATATATATTTTCGGTTCGGTATGGGATTCCCGAAATATCAAGAAGCCAATCCCGAATCCTGTACCAAAATTTTGGGATCGGTTAGGGATAGCATCCCGAAAATTTGGGAATTTCGGTTTGGGATCGGGATTTTTTCGGTTCGGTTTGGGATTTTCGGGAATTTTTTCCACCCCTAAGGATTCCATGTCTGCAATTTTTCTGATAAGGTTGATTTTTTTGCATTGTTATTACTATTTCACTCTCCTATAACTTTTGCACGTTCTCCATATATTTCCCACGTTTTAAATTTTTATCAGCAATTCAAATTCATAGTTCAATAGTTTCCTTCATCTTTATCCCCAATTTCTTGATAACAATTTTTGAATTTGAATTTCTTATCTTTGGTTTGTTGCATGTATCATCAGCAACAACAACGCAGATTGTGTCCATCATTTTCTACAATGATAGGTAGTTTATATTTTAAACCAAAAGAACAAAGCCAAAGCAGCATACCAAAAAACTAGAGAAAAACCTGAACTCGAATCAAAGGGTAATCAATAAACTCAACATTCACTACTGACAGATCTACTGGAAATCTGGTTGTCATTGACATAATGAGCAAAAACCTGAACTCGAAACAAGGATGCAATTTTAAATTCATAAAGTAAATAATGCTTTAATATGACAAGAATAATATCTGCATAATTTTGTCACTATATATCATCTAAATAGTACCCATGTTTTCCGTATACTGATCCAACTCAAACCCATTACTAATAATGTAATTATAAACCCTCTTAACCCCCTAATCGATTTCAAACTAGTACAATCCTTCACTAACGTGTCGTAAACACTGACCACCAATTCATACCCGTTGTCAAACTCTAAAATCTCGAACAATTCAAGTGAAAAAAAAGGAAGAAATAGAGGGAGTGTAATACCTGTTATCCAGGTAACGAACACTGCAAAAACAAAGCCCAAATCACCAAACCAAAAAATTAGAAAACCCAGACGAACACTGCTGAAATCTTCCGAGAATGTTGCAATACATGTTCTCCAAGTATACCAGGAACATCAAATCAAAAATTCGCCTACTCTGTTTTCATCATATATGGGGAGAAAATTTATAGCTTTCATATCTTCATACGGATTTAGAATTCAAAATTGGATTCGGCAGGATACGCATAGCAATTTGATAGGGAGGAGGATAAGGTTTTGAATAAAAAAAATGAGATTAATTTTGGGTTGTAATTTATCTGCAAGAGACCTGATAAACCATTTAATGACAACTGTTGTAATTTTGTTTGTAAATCATGTGCACTTTAATTGCTGACATGGATGATTGTTGTACTTACTAGGCCCCACTTATGCTGATGTAATATTAGTGGATTCCATTCAAAACAGGCTTATAAAATTGGACCCATATCAAAAGATTCCAATTTTTTATTACCCTATTGAAGAAAAAAAAAAAAAAAAAAAAACTTGAAAACCCAGAACCCCACCCCTGCAACCCCCCATCTTCTCCATCCCGAGCCTCCCCTTTTCCCTGCAACCCAATCCCACAAATCCCACAGACCTTCAAATCCTCTCTCCCAAAAATCATGCGGTTAAGGCCGTTCTAGAGAACTTCCGACATGCGGTCGAGCTGGAACTGTCGTTCGGCCGGTAGCTCGACGCTGAAGTACTTGATTTCTTGGATTATGGGGAGGAGCTGCTCGACTGAGGTTTTGAGTTCCTCGACGGTTCTTCTGCTGTGGCAAGACTTGTGGGAGATGGCGAATAAACTTTTCAGGAGTTCCGTCGTGATCTCACCGACGAAGAAGTCCGTCACTGCCATTGTTGGTGGTGGTGGGAGCTGTGAGACTATGGCGGGTGAAATGGTTTTTGGATCTGGGGGGGTTTGGGGTTCGAGAGAGAGAGAGAGTGAGGAGAGTGGAGGAGGGTTGGGGGAATGGGTTTCTGGGTTTCAACTTTTTGTTTTTTAAATGGATTTTTGGGTTTGCTGGGTTTTGTTTCAAGCCATGGCACGTGGAATTGTAGGGATTTGCAATGTTTGGTCCATGGCGAGGAAGGGATGAAGGGTGCAGGGAGGGAGGGAGAGGCGTGGAGAGGGAGGGATGAAAGGTGCAGGGAGGGAGGGAGGTAGGGGATGAAGATTATGGGTTTTCAATTTTTTATTTATGTTTTTTTTCAATAGGGTAATAAAAAAATTAATTTTTTGGCACGTGGCATAAATTTGGCAACCAAGAGGCACAAATGTGGCAGTCATGTCAGCTTTTAACGGATTAATGGATGTAAAATATAACGGATGTATTATATTGAAATAAAATAGTACTTGAGGTATGAAAGTGAAATATTTTAAAGATGTTGTAAGAAATTGAAATCGATCGCAAACCTAAAATGGTAAAGTGTAATTTACCCAATAATAAATGTATTATAATTCTTAAATATGGTAAGTTTTGAAAATAAAAATTTAAATTAGATTTAGAAAACCATTCACGTTAAAATCTAAATTTTTTTATTTATTTAAGTCCTAAAATCTAAAAGCCCATTATATAATTGGTAACTAATTAACACTAATAAGGAGGAATTCTTATTAATCTCCATATATTACGTATACAGAGGATTTTATATAATCCTACATTTAATGCAAAGATTTATTGTACTAATTAACACTAATAAGGAGGAATTCTTATTAATCTCCATATATTACGTATACAGAGGACTTTATATAATCCTACATTTAATGCAAAGATTTATTGTACTAATTAACACTAATAAGGAGGAATTCTTATTAATCTCCATATATTACGTATACAGAGGATTTTATATAATCCTACATTTAATGCAAAGATTTCGTGGAGATGCAAATTTTAATTTATTACCTTCATAAATTAGGACAAGATTTTCATTTCCAAAAGTAGTCTTGCAACATGAAAATCTAATGTACTATAAATACAAAGCTCTCACTACATGATTCAGTCATCCATCACATTCTACTAATATAGCAAAAAGACCGAGAAAACAAACAATATTAACGAATCTGTTCGATAATATGGCTTCCGTCAGCTTTGCGGGACGTTTTTCGGTGCTATTTTGCATTACCTTCTTTCTTTTGAGCTCAGGTAAGTAAAGGAATTCTCTTGCGATCAATACTACTTATATCAACGATATCGTCTGATCAATATAATCAGTACATAAATGATTGGTAGTGCAGATAACGTTGGTCATAACATAAATGATTGGTATTGAACTTGCAGGCTACGTCTTAGCAAAAATCCCTCCATATGAAATCGGGCCATGTGAAAGATTCTCACCCTGCGACGCTTACTGCAAAAAACATATGACTGGAGCAACCTATTGTGGATTTTGCCATCTGAACAGAGATGGAAAAAACATGTGTTACTGTGATCCGAATAATGAGTGTAAATTTCCCCCGCATCCCTCTACAAACATGTAAACCTGCTCTCTGGCTACCATGGATAAACAGAGAGATGGGGGCAAACCCTAATTTCATTCCCATTTATCTTTTAATTGAGTAGTACCCAAATCTTTAACGAATAAAACTTTGCAAAAGAAATTATGATCACAGCCTTTTTCTTTTTTGTTACAGCTACGAATTTGGTCTTTATACCGTTATTTTTGCTGATGCGCAAAATCATATTGACTTTGGAACAACGTAAAGTCAATGTATGATCTTCGCAAGGTCATTTCGGTCACTAAGCGTAGGCAATATGTAAAACGAAAAGGAAAGAATTAGAAGATAATCTTAAAGAATTCATCTATAATTAACTAATTATTGGTAGTGTAAAAAATTTGTTCCAAACCTCTTAAGGTGTGATTTTTCCTTATTAGACCTCTTACTTAATACATGGAACAACCATAACTAGGTACCAAGCCCAGCTCACCAAATATTCTTATATTAAATTGGTATTGCCTGTGAACCTCTTACAAGCAGATACAAATATAACTAGACAATAATGTTAAATAAAAAAGTGGCATACACCAATATTGTCCCTACGTAGATCTCAATAAACCTCTAGATGTGAGATTTTAACTGAAGAGGCCTTGGGCTATGACTAATGGATTGTAAACTGAACCATACCACCTAAATTATTTTATTTGTTAGGAAAACTAATAAAAAAAGCTTGAAAACTTTGAGTTTTAATCAAAATGACAAAAATGTGTTGTAAGTGAATAATACCATGAGTGACTTTTTAGAGTAAAAATGTCATTTTCGTTAAAAATGAACAGTACCAGGAATGTTTCGTTAAAACTTCCTTATTTGTTTTGGTACATGAATGAAAATCTATGAATAGTCAACTCTTACATTGACATCAATCATTTAATACCTAAAAAAAAAACTTAATCATCAATTTATCCACATATCTCTCTCACGATTTCTCCATCTTTAATGCAAAGCAATTTTTGTTGTTGGCTCCTGCCTTTGATTTTGGGGTTGGAGGCAATCTTCTTGATAATCATTACGGGTCTCTTCCTTCTCTTATTTTCTGTTTGCTTTATTTTGGTGTAGAATTGTCGTCATGATAGTTGTCGTATTTTGGCCCACGCACATAGTAGACACAAAATTTTGGATCGAATTATCACCTTCGATATGGGGTTGAAGTTGAAAGCCAGGGAAGATGTCAAATTGCGTTGGGATTAGGTTTAGGCAGTACGATGTTATGGGTTTAGCTGGTGCAGTGTTATGGCTCTTGAATGTCTGGAGGATGTGGAGCGGTGACATGGTTTATCCTTTTATTTTGTTTAAGTTTAATAATTTTTAGAAGGGTTCTTGGAGTTCGGTTTTGATTTCTCTCTTTAGGAGAGTTTGCCAATTTGATTTCTCTTTGGCGTGCCACATCTCTTTTGGATCTATGTGTGAAGGGTGGAGTTGTTTGATTTGCTAGATCTACTTCACTTGGTGTTCTAGGATCGTGGCGATGATTAGGTGATGCGATTAGACTCATTGGCATTGTACTCTTTGTCCCAATATGATTTGCGGATTTTGTTCTCACATGATCTCCGTGTAACACATGGTTTAACGATTTTATGAACTTGTGTAATCTTGTTGTTCCCGACGAGTGCTTGAAGTCTACTTATTGCTTTGTGACTAGTGATACTTTCATATACCATTTTTAGATCTAGTTTTCAGGACCCTTTTTGGGGCAGAATTTTTCATAATATGTATTTGTAATTTTTTTTTTAGTAAATGAAATATTATACTCTTCTTCAAAAAAAAACATGTTAAACAATTTTTGCAACTATTGTTCATTTATGTTGCAAAATCTTTTTTGTTTTGTTTTTATTTTTGACAAACAATAACGTTAGTGAGTTAAATTGTTGGTTGTTAGGGGGGAGAGAGATCGGTGGGGATTGAACCCGCAGTATAGTGTATCAACATAATTACTTTTTGCTATTGCAATAAATCACAGTCTAGAAAATCCCATTTCATAATATAAACTTTGTACATGAAATGAAATAATGGAGTTTTAACGAAACACTCCCGGTACTATTCACTTTAACGAAAAATCATATTTTTACTCTAAAAAGTCACTCCTGATACTATTCACTTACAACACCTTTTTGTCATTTTGATTAAAATTTAAATTTTTCAAGCTATTTTCGTTAGTTTTCCTATGAAATAATCGAACCAAAGTGATCACTAAACTGATTGGTTTGGTTCATCTATGCTAGTAGTTTGAGGACTAAATCGAACCAAATCCGACCCCGACCACCCTTATTAGAATCGACAGATCATTGGGCCTTTGACAGATTATTGGGCCTTCTCTAATGGCCTCACGAAAAATAAAACTCGATCTGGCCCATAGACAAAGCCCTTGCTGGAACTACCACTGCAAGTTAAAGGGGCGCTTCGTCTATGTCACGTTGACTGACACACAGAGAGAGCGAACGAAAACCAGAGAAAGACAATGTCGTCGAACGCAGCGGCACCGTTTTGGCGCGCAGCCGGTATGACCTACATCACCTACTCCAACATCTGTGCGAATCTGGTTCGGAATTGCCTCAAGGAGCCTTACAAGACCGAAGCCATTTCTCGCGAGAGGGTCCACTTCGCCGTCTCCAAGTGGGCTGAAGGCAAGCCTGAGAAGCCCAGTAAGCTCTTCCGTTCATTTCTCTTTCGGATTTCAGATCTTGGGTTTTCATTTTCGGTATTTTTTGTTGATTTGGATGTTAAAAATCCCATCTTATGATCGTTGTCAGTCGTTGATTTCAATCTGTGCGATTATAATTTGGGGTTTTTCTGGTGAAATGAGATTTAATTTTGTGATGGGCTGATGGAATTCAATTTGCAATGTTGGGTTGTGTAATTGGTTTGATGTGAAATGAGTGGCTCAGATGTTGGATTTTTTGTAAAGTTTTGTTCTTTTGGGTGTGACAAAAACTGGGGAAACTGCATTTGATTGAATTGAGATTATTTGGAATAGTGAGTTTTCGTCGAATTTAAGATTTCTTGAAATTTTCAAAGGTGTTAACTTTTAGGTAAATCTGGGTTGTTATAGTTAAAACCACCGACGTCAAGTAAAGCACATTGCGATCACTTAGTTTGTGTTTATGAAATGAGAATGTGTCTTTGAACTTTGCATCTTGTGGTTAGCGCAACTGGGTACTGAGGCAATTCTCTCTGTGTATTTTGAAGACATTTGGGAACATTTGTTAGTGGCTGCATATCTTTCTTCCTATTGTTTCCTTTTGGTTACGGAGAGAATGCATATGATATTAGTCGGGAAATGCTATGATATTGATGGGGCATTATCCTGAGCTGCAAGAGGGCCGTATAACTTAAGTTGTAGTAAGACCCAAGCAAAATGCCTGTATAACTTGTGGGCCATTATAGTGTGCCATTTAGGATTTGGGATTATTTTAGATGAAGTGAAATTTTGGTTTTTTTGGTCAAATGAGACTTAATCTCGTGATGGGATGATTGAATTCAATTTACAATGTTGGGTTGTGTAGTTAGTTTGATGTGAAATTAGTGGCTCAGATGATGGATTTTTTGGAAAGTTTTTTTTCTTTCGGTGTGACAATTAATGGTTAAAATGTATTTGATTGAATTAATTTTATTTGGAGTTGTGAGTTTTCGTCAAATTTAAGATTTTTTGAAATTGTCAAAGGTGTTAACATTTAGATTAATATGGGCTGTTATAAATAGAACCACCCACGTCAAAGAAAACATGTTGTGATCATATTGTATTTGTGAAATGAGAATTTGTCTCTGAACTTTGCACCTTACGGTTAGCCTAAATGGGTGCAGAGGCAATTCTCCCATTTCTGCAATTTTAAAGATATTTGGGATCATTTGTTAGTAGCTTCTGATGTTTTTTTTGGTTGTTGCTTTCTTTTGGGGGTGTGGAGAATGGAACGCGGGGACTGCACTCACTGGGGGGATAGTCGTATGCTCCAAGAGGCCCGTATAACTTGTGAAGCAAAAGAGTAGGATAAAAACAGGGAACATGATGAAATTAATTAACAGATTTATCTTATTGGTTGCCACATTTTGTTTTCTCATTTCTTGTTTATAGATGATATATTCTTGTGTAGAGTGGTGATGTCTAAATGCATCTTAGAGAAGTTCACCTTTTGGTCCAAGAGGAAATAAAAGTGACTTTAGTTTGTGATCTCAGCATATGTTGGAAAATAACTCGCAACGCTTTGGTATTGTCCGCTTAACTGTGTTGCTTTAAGTTAGTTGTACTTCAGGAACTCCTCTAGTCCTCTTGGTGTTCAGCTGCCTGCACATAAGTAGTTAAACCCAGGACAACTCCCTCAGAAGAGGGACGGTTATCATTGGGCTACAGCTCATGATTGGAAGGAACTGTTTCACAGAATATTGTTTCCTATAGTTGCATGCGTATGTAAATTCTTTTACAACATGTAAAATCTGAAACACTTTCAGGCAGTGTGGCTGCTTATTTATATTTCTTGGAATGTGCTTGAAACAAGGCTTTTTAAACTTCATTTCTATGTTTTAGGGGATGTTGATAACAATCAAGAAACTACTTGTTTCTCTGGTCACTTTGTCTTGCCGGCTGTAATTTCTTGTATTTTAGGATTTCTGTTGTGGATGTTGTACATGTTCGTTGTAAGTTGGTGTGCTGGTTATGATTTGGTTGTATGTTTTCAAATGTCCAATGTGAACTGTTGGTGGGCTGAAATATGAAATCTTGGATTTAGATTTTATTAGTTGATGTCCTGTGTTTTCTCAATGTCCTCCGAACTGTTTCTTAATTCGAAGAGGTGCTGTTTTTGGAGCTGGTAACTAGTGAAGAAAATATCCCAGATAATGCAATTTTAAGGCTGGTTTTGAATTCAAATTATAGATAATTGAACTTGTTATTTCCAATGCTGTCTTTATTCCTGAGTGTTGATTTTTTCATGATCTGCCAACCGATGAAGGAAATACAAGGCACTCTGCAGAATGACTATGGGTTCTTAACATTCATTTTGTTTTAAATTTTCGTTATCTTTAAGAGTGTAGGATTTGAACAACATGAATGTGATTGCACCATAATTTTATCTTTGAACTTTGTTAATTGAATTTTTGTTCTGCCAAGCCCGTATTCTTATGTATGTTTTTTGTTATTTCCAACAGCTATTCGTACGGATACACCTGAAGCATGAGTTGAGAGAGCGATGTTGGACTGCTCATGCGCTTGTGTTACACAGATGCTTTCTTCGTTTTTGTTGTCGATTTGATAGATGTGATTATAACGGGGTTTTTTATGCCCAAAACTTTCAGACATGGAGTCTGATCTGTGTTTCTGCATGATCTTTCTTTTATAATAATGTAATTGACACTGATGAAGTGCTTGATTATTGAGTAGTGTAATGTCCTTATGACCAAATGTTTAAATTTAATTTCTCGCATTACGCCATTGTTTCGGAATACATATACTTTTATTGTCCCTTGTTTTTTTGTTTATCCGAACAAATTGAAAAACCCAATGTCTCACTTTGCATACAATATTTACATCACCTGAATGTGTGACAGTTTCCTGAATGCTAATGACGTTACAAAACTCACTCAAACGCGCCTATGGCAAGACCTCGCTTAAAGCGAGATCATTAAATACAGACTACCCAACTTGAGAGTGGAACAAACCTAGTTCTAAAACCAAGAGCACCACTTGCCACCGTTAACTAATTGGAGTCGTTATGTGCAAGGTAAGAGACTAAAGAGGGATCTTTCCAAAAAAAAAAAAAAAGAGACTAAAGAGGGAAGGCCTAGATGATCAGCTCCTACAAGTTGTGAAACCTTAATTAGCATCATAATCATCACCACAACCATCCTCTTAGAATTAATTAATCTCTCTTGCCATGCCATATACAAACTAATAATACATACGATACAATTATAAAGTCAATAATTTAAAAATAAATCAAATTAATATTGTCACGGTTTAATATGAAAATGATTCAAGTATGATAATTGGTCCAAAAGGTGATAAGAATAGTTAGCTGGCGGCTGTTGTGGTTATTATAACAATTGTTGGTTGAGCCAGCTACCAATTCTCCAGTGATAAAAAAAAATTATACAAAAATATCTAGTATATTGTGGGTTGCATGGTGATTAGGATCTTTCTGTTAGATTAGAACAATAATATCGCTTCTACTTAACAGCTGATCAACAAACCCAAACGAATTCAAAAAGGACTAAATTGTTCGACCAAAAAGAATTAAGAAATTAAAGCCGAAGTTAATTATTCTACATGTAACGTAGAAAAATACTATACCATATAAATCATATACCCTATAAAACAGTAGTTTACATATTGCTTGATTTAATTTCTTATTTACTCATATACAAAACTTTAGTCCAAGAAATCATAAACGCTACAAATTAATTGATATGTAAAACGTTAATTACATTGATGGTGAACTTAATCAGCATTAACTCTCTTTTTCCTTTTCTTTTTCTTTTTTAAAAAGGAAGACAATTAATGGCAAGTTACAGTTATCTACTATTTTCCGAAAGCTAAGAAGACATTGTGCTAAATCAAACAATGAGTTAGTTGTAGTTTTTTTTATTTTTTTATATTTTAATTTTTTGAGAAAGTACGATATTCCATATATGAGAAAGGAACCGTACAAAGAAGGAGGATATGGTGCTTACAATGGGCCTCGATAAAAACCTTGTTGGGGCTTTCAACCCGGTTCAAGGGAAAAAGAGCGTCCCGCACCTCTAAATTAGGTAATAATACTATCCTCTAAAAGCAAATCAGAAATTACATCTGAATGTTCTTCAAACCACGAAACTTGTGTATGCAGCAATAAGCCCAATCTTGCAAGCCGATGTGCAACCTTGTTTGTCTTCGGGGACCAAATGTAGCCTTCCAATTCAAAAAGGACTTCAACATATGCCTTACATCCTGCAAAATATTGCCAAACTGACCATTACCTTGTCCTGCCGTGTCTTTTTGCAATGCCTTGATAACCACCAGTGCGTCTCCCTGCATTTCCACCTGCAAAACTCCCAGGTTCTCTGCAAAGAGAACAGCTGCCCTCGCAGCCATAATCTCCGCCAGAACCGCCGAGCTTACCCCTCTAAAATTCAAAGCAGTCGCTGCTACAAAAACCCCATTATCATCTCGGACCACCACACCAACACCTCCCAACTTACCTAGCTCGTCCCACGCACCATCAAACTTACATTTAAACCAGCCCACCCCAGGTTTCTCCCATTTTTGCGTGATTACATGTCTGTATCCCTTTTGAGGGGCATGCCACTACCTAAACTCATCCAGCCACGCCTGGGATTTACAAATAACATCCATCTGATTCAAAGCCATCATATTCCATAGAAAAGAGTTGCGTTCCTTCCAAATGCTCCAGAGCAGAACCAAGACTAATTCAAAACTTTGACGAGCAAGTAATCCTGCCACCTTAACCAGCCACATACGGAAGCCACCATGACAATGCCTATCTGTCCTCAAGCATAAAGGACTATAGATACTGACCTAGGGCACTCCAAGAACGCATGTTCAACACTCTCCGTTTCGCCATCACAAAACGGACATGTAGCATTTACAATTACCTTTCTTTTCCTCAGATTTTCTCTAGTTGGTAGGGCATTCAAACAACACCGCCATACACAAATCTTCACCTTTTCTAGTACACTAGCTCTCCATAAGGCCTTCCATATATGTTTCAGCTCCCCATGCATTTCAGAACTAGCCGTGTCATCCCCACCTATATTTCCTCCTGACCTAGCTACTAAATATGCACTTTTGGTCGAAAACAGGCCATCCTTTTCCGCCACCCAAACCAAACGATCTGGAGGCTTGAAATAACTTAGCGAAATGCTTAAGATCAACCTTGCATCCTCCGCACAAAAGAGAGAAGTAATTAAGTCCCCATTCCATTGGATACACCCCTCATCCACCATTAAACTATCCACTATAGTCCCATGGTCCACTCCCATCGGAATAGGACTCAACACCTTAAAGAAATTCGCTCGAGGTAGCCAACTATACCACCAAATTTTAATCTTCGTACCATCTCCTACCCTCCATCTAGCACCTCTCCGAATTACCACATGAGCCTCCGCCAAACTCCTCCATCCAAAAATGACGCATTTTACTTCACCGGGGCATGCAAAAAATCTGTCTTCGAAAAGTACCGAGCCTTTAAAACCCTTGGAGCCAGAGAGTCCGGTTGCTGTATTAACCACCATCTTTGTTTGGCCAGTAATGCAAGGTTAAAAGCATAAAGATCTTTAAACCTTAAACCTCCCTCACTTTTAGGCTTACACATTTTACTTCACCGCATCTAATGGATTCGACGTTGGCCCCCCTCACGGCCCCACCAAAATTGAGCAACCATTTGACTTAGCTCATCACATAGTGTTTTAGGAAGCAAGAACGTTTGCATAGTGTACAACGGCATGGCTTGCGCTACCGTTTTTATCAATATTTCCTTCCTCGCACTACTCAACAAGCTTCATTTCCACCCATTAAGCTTCTTCCACAGTCGGTCTTTCAAGTAGGCGAAAGTTGCTTTCTTAGCCTTACCCACATAGAATGGTAGACCTAGATAATGGTCATGGTACTTCACCTATGCCATCCCCAAACAATCCGCAAGCAATTGACCATCGTACTTATTAAGGTTGTCACTAAACGCCACACAACTTTTTTGATAATTCACCGCTTGCCCTGAAGCATGCTCATAAATCTTTAATAGGTTTTTAACCTCTAAGCATTCTTGTAAATCGCTCCTCACAAAGATAAAGCTGTCATCTACAAATAACAAATGATGGATGCTAGGCGCCTTCTTACTGACACAAATCCCTTTTATTCTGCTTTGCCTCTCCCAAACATCAAACAATGTTGACAAACCTTCGGCACAAAGCAGAAATAAAAACGGCGATGGGTCCCCTTGTCGTATACCTCTCTTTGGGTGAACATATCTCACAGGCTCCCCATTAAGCTTAAATGAATACGTGACAGTGGTGACACACATCATTACAAGGGAGATCCACCCCTCGGCAAAGCCCAGCTTCCTCATCATTTATTCCAAAAAACTCCATTCTATACGGTCGTAAGCTTTACTAATATTAAGCTTCAAAGCCATCTCACCATTCCAGCCACTCCTCTTTGTATGCATATGATAGGCAATTTCTGATGCCACCATACTATTATCTAAAATTAATCTTCCGGGAACAAAGGCACTTTGAGTAGGTGAATAATCCCCGGTAGAATACTCTTCAACCTATTAGTAAGAACTTTAGAGCAAATTTTATAAATGACATAACAAAGACTAATAGGCCGAAGCTGGGTCATTACTGTATGGTCCTTATTCTTTGGAATAAGGGTGACATGCGTGAAATTAATTTTACGTAGCATACCACCTGAAGTGAGCAGGGATCGAACTCCATCGCATACATCCTGTCCCACTGTATCCCAGTGTTTCTGATAAAAACCAGGCGACATGCCATCCAGCCCCAGGGCCTTAGTAGGGTGCATTTGGAAAAGTGCAAACTTGCAATAAACGAGAATTAAATTTAAAAACTTTCTACTTACATAAATAAATATCACTAGACGGTAGCCGGATTAATGCTTTTGATTAAGAGTAAATTACACTTTCATACCTCAGGTTTGGGGTCTATTTCAATTCCTTACAACATCTTCAAAACATTTCACTTTCATACCTTAAGTACTATTTTATTTCAAAATAATACATCCGTTACATTTTCCATCAATTGATCCGTTAAATACTGACGTGGCTGTCACATATATGCCACGTGGTTGCCAAATGTCTGTCACGTGGCAAATAAAATAATTTTTTATTTTTTATTTTTTTAAAAAACCTGAATTTTCTCTGAAAAAAAAAAGAAATTGAAAAAAAAGAAGAAGAAAGAACCTGCAGCAGCAGCAGCAGGAAGAAGAATATGAGGGAGGAAGAAGAAGAAGAAGAAGAAGAAAACCCCAAACCCAATTGGTTCCCCCCCCCCCCCCCCCCCCCCCGACCTCCACCCACCTCCCTTCCCCCACCCCCCCACCCCGCGCAACCCACCTCCTTTCCCCTGTCTCTGACCTCACCTTCCTTCCCCTCCCACAACCCGGCCTACCTCCCTTCCCACCCCCAGCGACTCACGACCCTTCCCTCTTCTTCTTCCTGTTCTTGTTGCAGGTTTTGACTCCCCCCACGACCCACCTCCCCCCCCCCCCCCCCGACCTCACCCTCCTTCCCCCCTCCCACGACCCGGCCCACCTCCCTCCCCACCCTCGGCGACCCGCGACCCTTCCCTCTTCTTCTTTCTGTTCTTGTTGCAAGTTTTCTTCTTCTTCTTGGCAGGTTTTTGGGTTCTGGGTAGGGGCGGGGGAAGGGAAAGTGGGTTTCAAATTTTTATTTTATTTTTTTGAGAATTCAAGTTTTTAAAAAAAAAATTAAAAAATTAATTTATTTGCCACGTGGCAGACATTTGGCAGCCACGTGGCATATATGTGGCATCCACGTCAGCATTTAACGGATCAATAGATGGAAAATGTAACAGATGTATTATTTTGAAATAAAATAGTTCTTAAGGTATAAAAGTGAAATGTTTTGAAGATGTTGTAATGAATTGAAATAGACTCCAAATCTGAGGTATGAAAGTGTAATTTACCCTTTGATTAAATTGCACAAAATTAGGAACCAGGATTCTCACTGGATCCATTTCTTAGGGATCTCGCAATCTTGTCCGTTCATTGTATATCGTGTGATCAGTTTTTGTTAGGTACTATTTATATTTGAATTTTAAATTTTAAATTTTAAATGATTTCTGACCGCATGATATACGATGAATGAACGTAATTGTAGGATTTTTAGGATCCCTAGGAAATGGATCCGGCGAGGATCCTGGTTCAAAATTAGGAGCCGTAAATCCTAGTCAGACCTCATTCCTTTCTGTCAAAATCTAGTAAATCAGAGAGTCAAACCAAACCGTCCTTCCATCACATTCCCGTTTCCCATCTCTTCCACCAAAACACGCTTCTTTAGCACTCGTCTCCTCTCTCTCTCCTCTCTTTCTCTCTCTTCGGTTGGCTCGGCAGCTCAACTTCCACGTCCTAATTTCCACCGGCGGATAATTTGGAAATTACCTTTTTGCCGTCACCTGATCGTTCGCCCGTTTGCTCCTCGCAGCCCTAATTTCGGAGCTGCTGGTTCAGTTGATTGATCTGATCTGTCCCGCGATTGATGGCTTCGGCGAAGACGGCCCGGTCGAGAGGCACGCCGGTCAAAGAGAACGGCGTCAAGCTCCAGGAAGGCCTCAATGTCTTCAAGTCTGACAAGTTCGACTCCCAGAGCTACGTCCAGTCACGATGCTCCCTCAACGAGAAGGTCACTTTTTTTCTATTCCTGTACATATACATACCCCTATATATATGTGTATGTAATATGCATACATGTTTTTTGTGTTCAGTGTTGTATATTTTCTGTTGTTTGGTTGCTGAGAAACCACGGGAAAGTGAAAGAACGAACTTTAAGAATTCTTGAATTGTCAATGGAATGGAATGCTATCTTTGTTTAGTTTTAGAATTTGGTTTCTTGAAACAATTTCTAGATATGCTATAAAGTATCGAAATTGCGGAATCATAAGGGGCCAATGTTAAAGGTATGTATTTGAACTTTTCTTGCAGGAAATAAGACAATTCTGTTCGTATCTTTTGGACTTAAAGAGAGCTTCCGCTGAGGAAATGCATAGAAGTGTCTATGCTAACTATTCGGCATTCATACGGTGAGTTTTTGTTAAATGGTTAACGTGACAAGTTGATGAGTTCATAATGTATGTGCAATTTTACCGGTTTATGTTCCAAGGTGCTTCGCAATAACAGCACTGCCTTTGCTTGTTGATATGCTTAGCATATGGTTGGGTATTTGGGTGGCCTAGCTTGATACATTTGATTTTACGCAAGATTTGGATAGTGAGATTCATTAGTTTTAAAATGTACCATGTAAAATATTCCCACCACTTCCAGCTCTAGGTAAAAAGTAAAAGAAAACCTCCTTCGGTTCTCTTAGACCATCTTCACACAGTATAAATTTCACCTGTTTCGTGTGGTTGCATGTCCATTCTTCTCTAAGTAGTTTGGATTTTGCCGCTGTGGTTATGGCATAGTGTTCCAGCTTATCCTGGTTTATATTTTGAACTTTTCAGAGTTCAGAATCAATTAAACTTGAGAGACAAAATGTTATTTGTACTTGGTGCAGAGCATAGTATGATCGTAATTTTTTCTTTAATTAAGAGTTTAAACGTTTTCGGTTTTGTACTTGTTTGTTTCGTGTTGCTTTATACAATTGTTTGAAAGTTGGTATTCATGGTAGGTTAAGTGCTGGTATAGTAACAATCAAATGATTGTATATCTCTTTAAACTTGTATTTATTTTTGGATGTTTTCGTTTTTGTTACTGGAATTTCCGTTCTTGTTTCTTTAGATTATACAATTGATAATATTTGGTCTCCGAGGTAGTTTAGTGCCGATATAGTCACAGTCAAACTGATTATTTATCTAGTAGAAATTTCTATTCTTGTCTACCTATTAGTATGGTGAACTCTGTTGGGGTAACTTTTATGTATTTAGTTTACTTGAGGGTAGTTTTCAAATTCTACTGGAAGGTTTAGCCAGTTAATTCTTCAGTTATGGAGTCATTTGACTCATTATTTGTTGAGTATAATTTTGATTTCATGTAAACTGCATTTCTTACTCACAGCACCTCCAAAGAAATATCAGATTTGGAGGGGGAGCTATCTTCTATCAGAAACCTGCTATCCACTCAAGCTGCTTTGATTCATGGTCTAGCTGAGGGAGTAAACATCGATTCCCTATCTAAATCTGTTCCTGAAGGTTCTAGTGAAAATGGTTCATTAATTTCTGAAGATAGAGATCCTACTGACCTGGAGAAATGGTTAGTAGAATTTCCTGATCTCTTGGATGTTCTGTTGGCCGAAAGGAGAGTGGATGAAGCTTTAGATGCCCTCGATGAAGGTGAACGCGTGGCTGCTGAAGCAAAACAACTGAAGATGCTGGATCAAGCTTTGCTTTTGTCTCTGCAGACTTCTATTGTTGAACGCAGGCAAAAGTTAGCTGATCAGCTTACTGAGGCTGCTTGCCAGCCTTCTACCCGCGGTGGTGAACTTCGTGCAGCTATCTCAGCACTGAAAAGGCTTGGGGATGGCCCTCGGGCACACAGTTTGCTGCTCAATGCACATTTCCAAAGATATCAGTATAATATGCAAAGCCTTCGTCCATCGAGCACCTCATATGGAGGAGCTTATACTGCTGCACTCTCACAGTTGGTGTTCTCTGCTATTGCTCAAGCTGCTGGTGATTCGTCAGTGATATTTGGCAAGGAACCAAATTATACTTCTGAACTTGTGATGTGGGCAATAAAGCAAACTGAGGCTTTTGCCTCTCTTATAAAAAGACATGCATTAGCTTCATCAGCTGCTGCTGGGGGGTTAAGAGCTGCCGCAGAGTGTGTTCAAATAGCATTAGGCCATTGTTCCTTGTTGGAAGCTCGTGGTTTGGCTCTTTGTCCTGTGCTTTTCAAACTCTTTAGGCCTAGTGTTGAACAAGCACTAGATGCTAATTTAAAAAGAATTGAGGAAAGCACTGCTGCCTTAGCTGCTGCTGATGGCTGGGTACTTACATATCCTCCAACTGCTACACGGCAAACTGGCAGGCCTTCAACTACATCCCTTGGTAATATGACAGCATTCCAACATAAACTTACAAGTAGTGCACATCGGTTCAATTTCATGGTCCAGGTAAATCATTTTTCTCCCACATATAATCAATTAATCAACTTTCTGTTTGGGCGTGTGTGATTCCTCATTTTATTGTGGCCTCATAGATTACCTGATCTTGCAGGATTTCTTTGAGGATGTAGGACCATTGCTCAGTATGCAGTTGGGCGGTCAGACATTGGAGGGTTTGTTCCAAGTATTTAATTCATATGTGAACATGCTCATAAAAGCATTACCGGGTTCAATGGAGGAAGAAGCAAACTTTGAAGGTTCTGGAAATAAAATTGTTAGTATAGCCGAGAATGAAGCCCAACAGATTGCTTTGCTGGCAAATGCATCCTTGTTAGCAGATGAACTACTTCCACGTGCAGCCATGAAGCTGTCTCCACCGAATCAGGTTGCTTACAAGGATGATCTACGTAGAAGATCATCAGATAGGCAAAACCGGCATCCTGAGCAAAGGGAGTGGAAGAGGCGGCTTGCCAGCTCGGTTGATAGATTAAAAGATAGTTTCTGTCGTCAGCATGCTCTAGATCTCATTTTTACAGAGGATGGTGATAGCCATCTTACTGCTGATATGTACATAAACATGGATGGGAATGCAGATGAGGTTGATTGGTTCCCATCCTTAATATTCCAGGTATGCTGAATAATGATTTTCTCTGGTGTCATTTCTGTTTGAACTCTTTTCTCTTCCTTCTTTTGAGCTGTCATGCTATTCATAGTTGGTGCTACTCCGTTCAACACATTCCTCTGCTAGTATGGTTTGCATGTTTCATACCCTTGTTTATGTCCTCTATGCTTAAGAAAGGGTTAAGAAAAATTTTGAGGACCTCCCCCTCTGACTTCTGTTGTGTAACTTCTTGGCGGAGGATGTCAAAGTTGGTATAAAACAAATGTCTTATGTCAAAATATTTCTGAACACATGTAGATGTGTCTCCTTGCATGATACCTTGAAATTGGACTAATTACCTTGAATGTTATGGTCAACTGAAGATTATCAGGTGTGACATGCTGTCTTTACATCATCCATAATTATACTTTTTGTTGGTTATTGATTGTCCGAACTAACGAACAAAGAGACAATCTAAAATTTGAAAGGGACATTGATCAATTTAAAAGTGAGGACTTGAGAATTGACCAAAAAGTTCTTGTGGGTGGGGGGCATATGATATTTCCCCTTTTGTGTATAATGTATATGCATATTCAACTTATTTGTGGTGTATGTGATCTGAGTTTTTTTTCTACTATTTACATGCTTTTATTATTGAATTTTGTTAACTCCTAAGTTTCTTTTGTTATTTTGTCCCAATTCAGGAACTTTTTGTGAAACTAAACAGAATGGCCAACATAGCAGCAGAAATGTTTGTAGGCAGGGAACGATTTGCTACATTGCTTCTAATGAGACTAACGGAAACTGTCATATTGTGGCTCTCGGAAGACCAGAGCTTTTGGGATGATATTGAGGATGGGCCACCTTTAGGTCCTCTTGGCTTACAACAAGTATGTAATTTCTGGTCACACCATCTGATTTACTCCATGGTGGTTTATTTTGGTAATCTGTCTTGAATCCGGTATAACAACTCAAACCTTACATGTACAAACAATAAGAAGCACATAGCCATAATCATGTGAAGGGATGTTCCTATTTTAGTAACATGAGAAGGAACTATATCATACAAGGAAGGAAGGAAATAATTGAAGATCTAACATGTAGAGAACAAAGATACGAGGATGGAAGGAAAAATATAGGATTGGTATATTTTGAGTGAGGGAGTTAGAGTAAAAGGCCTGCAACTGTGATCGCTCTAGTTTTTTATGAAACTCTCTTTCCATGCTAACTGAATCCCAACGTATTGAACATGAAAAGAACTTCCTCATATACCAGGATACTAAGTATTTTGTAAGCTGGCCTTTCGGAATGATATGCTGATTCCCAGTTTTTTCCTTTTTTTGCCTGATATTTCTTCCCAGGTTACTAATAATTTAGACAACCTAACATTTGGTACCCGCAACTTTGTGATGATATTGATATAAATTAGAAATCAAATCTAAAGCTATGTGAGAGGAAATAATGCAGATTAGAGGAAATGGTTACCAGATAGTGGATACCAAAGAATATTAAAGGGGTTATCCTAATGAGGACTCGTACTACATGATAGCTGTCTTCTCCTGTCTTAATTTTGGGGATCTCCTCACTGAACACCCAAGTGTATGTAACTTTTTTCATCTGTGTGCAGTTCTATCTGGATATGAAGTTTGTCATATGCTTTGCTTCTCAAGGTCGTTACCTATATCGAAATTTGAATCGAGCTATTAACGAGATCATATCTAAAGCCATGGCAGCATTTTCTGCAACAGGCATGGATCCCAATAGGTATGCTTTGGTCATCATCAATAATATACGCACACATATACATGTAGATGCATAACATAAATGCATATATATTGAGTCGTAATTGCAACCTATTCTATTTTTAAGCAAAAATTATCCTGGACCCAGTAAAAAAACAAATCACCTGTTGTCAAAAAGTTTTGGGTACGACACTTCATTTTTTTTATGCTGGGCGCTTTTATCTGTTTTGTTTTATTTATTTTTAATTTTGTCATTTATACGAGAACAATCTAAAGGGATTTTATATATCTTGATCGATCTTTCTCTATATTTATTATATTCTTTGTAATTTACTGTATTCCGAGTTCTTATTTTGTTGTGATTACATGACGTATAGCGTTTGAGCAGTTGATTTACTGTATGCTGGGTTGTAATCTTGTTTCAGTGTCCTTCCGGAAGATGACTGGTTCAATGAAGTCTGTCAAGATGCAATTGAAAGATTAAGCGGGAAACCAAAAGCCGTGAATGGGGATCGGGATCTTAATAGCCCGACCGCCTCTGTTTCAGCACAATCAATCTCATCTGTTAGATCTCATGGGAGTTCCTGAGGCACATCAAGTTTCATCTCTCTGTAAATTAAATAGAAAACTATCCTTGTATCCTTTAGAATTCTTTTTCCCCTCCAGTATAATTTTGGTCACCATCATCCTTTTCCCTCATTTTTTTCTGGAGGACGACGTTTCTTCTCACAAGGCTAGGAATTCTTTTTGAATGATTTTGAGTTTGTAAAGTTGTTGATTGCAGTTGTTTGATCTGAATACAAGTTTGTATAATTCTTTCACAAGTTCGGGCAGAGTCGCATAATCTGTATTGATATCGTCGTTACCCCGAATTCATGTGAATAATGTTTTATTTGTTGGAACCATGGAAAGATATGTTTCTTAGGTTGAATATTTCCTTTCATTGAGAAAAGAAGACAATTCAATGTGTATAATACATTGTACAGTATACCGCGTTCCGCTTAGAATTAGCAATTGGTGCAAAGAGAAATGTTTGAAATACTTTTACGTTCGTGAAATATCATTCATTTTGACCCACCAGCAGTGTAACCTGTCAATGTGTCGGTATGACGATCACACTAAAAATTTAGCATGTACGTGCTTTTTGGGAAAAGAGAATTACCAGTATATCGAGATCCGGGGCATATTTAAACCTGCCCAATTTGACATCCGCACTTCCGGATTAGCTTGAAAGGATTGTATCTTCGACTCCGATGATATTTTAGGCGTTAGATTTAATCTTCAGAACTATTTAGATCTTCTATTTTCAATCTCAAGTATTCATTCTCCGCATGCATTCAGTGCTACGTAGTATTGAAGAAAAATCCAAGATTTTGATCACTCACGTCTTACTTTTTGGACTCGGTCAACTCAAGTTCTTCCTCACTCGACTGAGTCATTCACATGGTTAACATCATAAGAAGCTATATCTGCTGGTAAGCAGACTACCTAGTGCCGGAAAAATTGCATAGACAGCGTATCATCGAGGTGCCAATACCGACGTGTTAGTAATACATTTAGAATGCCTGAAGTCGTTGCATATCGAACCTACATTGCATATGTTCACGGATACATCACTATCCAGTAAGATTAAACAGCACTAAAAGTATACCGGTCACAACAACCGATATGGAAAAGTTCAAAAGCTAGCCTTTTATGCCTCTCACTTGGGAATCTGCATCTAACAATTGCTTGATAACAGCTCTCATCTTAGGTCTCCTTTTCGGATCTTTCTCAGTACATCTGAAAGCCACCATAAGCACGTCGATAACTTGATCCATGGTCGTTGAATCCAGAAGTTCCTCCTTAAGGCTTGAATCGACGATCTGATCAATTTGTTCTGTGCTGCTCCACACTGACTTAGCCCATCCTGCAATGTCAGTTTGCTCCATAAATGATGGATCCAATGCCTTCTTTCTAGTTATCAGCTCAAGTAAAACAATCCCGTAACTGTACACATCAGATTCCACGCCCTTTGCTGTTCTAAATGCATTTTCTGTCAAAAGCCATGAAATAATAACAACTCAGTTCATTGAGTGCATGAAATGTACAAACATTTCTGAATAAAAAATAAACTAGAATAATTACCTGGTGCAATATATCCGGTTGTACCCACAACTGCAATGGATGTCGTTGATGCAGAAGACTGGTGATCCAGAAGTTTAGCAATACCAAAATCAGCAATATGGGGCTCCATATCAGAGTCCAAGAGGATGTTCATAGGTTTGATGTCTCGATGCACTATTGGGGGATCACAATCATAATGGAGATATTCCAACCCGTATGCAGTTCCAAGCGCTATCCTGTAGCGAACACTCCACTCAAGAGTTGGTTGGGGTTCAATTTCATGTAAAACATCATGAAGGCTCCCATTTTGCATGTACCTATACAAGATTAAACCATGGTCTTTTCTTAACCAGAAGTCTTCCAATCTAACCAGATTCCGGTGCCTAATTGACCCAAGGGTTTGAATTTCTCGAACCATGCTCAAACGCCTTCCTTCGTGCCCTGCAAATTGAAGCTTCTTGACTGCATAATCTTTGTCTGTGGCCAAGGAGGCCTTATAGACTGTTCCATGGGCTCCTCTCCCGATGATATAGTGACCATTCAGGTTTTCTGTAGCCTCCAGCACCTTATTGAGCAAGGCAGATGGCCCCTCTTGAGCAGAGATCTCAAGATCGTGCTTGGCCTTTTTGTGCCAGAGGAACAGATAAATCAGCCCATAAAACACAAAAACAACAAATATCAAGGATCCTAGAGCTATAAATGCAATTTGCACTTTACTAAGGCCTTTCCGGTTGGTTGGTGGGCTGCTGCAAGGCTTAAAACTGTTGTTTCCTGCGCACGTTGAGCCACATGATGGAAGGTAATTGACACATATGTAGGGATTGCCCAAAAATGATGATGGGGATGAGTTCAACAGGTTCATCAACGTCTCTAGTACTGGGCCTGTGAAGTTGTTGTCTGAAACATTAACCTCAGTTAGTGAACTCATACCGTCGAGAGCTTTTAAAGTCCCTGTCAAATTGTTATGAGAAAGGTCTAAATGTTGTAGCCTTATCAGCTTCCCTAGCTCTGGAGGAAGCGGTCCTGTCAATCCATTGTTGCTAAGATTTAAAGCATAAAAGATACTCTGCAATGCTCCAATTGATGGTGGAATCACACCTCCGAACAGATTTCCACCAAGTTGTAGCTCTGAAAGCATTTCGAAGTCTGACAAGAAAGTTGGGATGCCACCGGTGAAGCTGTTGTCGCTTAAAATCAGTGTTGATAAACCTGTCCAACTTCTCAGAATTGACGGAATGGAGCCATTCAACAAGTTGGACCGCACATCAAACTTATCCATTTTGGTACACTTAGATAGTTGAGGAGGCAGAGAACCAACCAAATTGTTCTGGAAAAGAACCAAAGTACGGAGCTCTGCAAGATTCCCTAGCTCCGGCGGTATAGCTCCAGTTAACTTGTTTGTGGACAAATTGATAGTTGTGAGGTTGCCACAGTTTTGCAAGCTTGATGGAATTGCTCCACTAATCTCATTGCTGCTGATGTCCATATAATTGAAGTTTGGATTTTCTGCAAATTCCGGGAGAGCTCCACTGAGGTTATTCTGTTCAAGCTTCAACCTCCAAAGAGTGGAGCAATTTCCAACATCAGAAGGTATGGAACCTTGAAGTCGATTGGAAGCCATAGTCAACACCCTTAATCGCTTTCCATGGCAAAGATTTGGAGGGATTGTACCAGTGAAGTTATTATTCAGAAAATCTAACTGCACTAGACTGCTGTTAATCCCCAGACCTTGAGGTATAACTCCAGAAAACAGGTTGTTAAACAATGAAATATTCTGCAGTTGCTTCAGCTCAGTCATCTCTACAGGCAGCTCCCCCGTGAGGCTATTATTGTACACAAGGATGTGCTGAAGACTCTGAATCTTCCAAATGCTAATTGGGATTTCACCAGTTAACCTGTTCTCAAACAATTCAAGATCCTGCAATTTGGTCAGCATCCCCAATTCACTAGGAATTTCTCCCTCTAGTTGGTTCGTATACAAGTGTAGTCCGGTCAAGGACATACACTTACTAAGTTCAGGAGGTATTTTCCCAGACAAACGGTTCTCAGGAAGGTACAGAAGTTCAAGCTTCTCTAGTTGGCCAAAGGACGACGGGATAGTCCCCATTAAGTTGCTACTCACAGCAGCAAACTGTGTTAAATTACTACAATTTCCCAGGCTTGATGGAAGACCTCCACTAAACTGATTGCGTGACAAATCCAAGAAAAACAAATTCTTGCAATCCCCAGAACCCAAATCAATCCTACCCTCGAGATGATTCCCACTAACTTCAAGATACACTAGGTTCCCAAGATTGTTCAGACTCTTAGGCAGGACTCCACTCAACTGGTTATCACCCAAATACAACTCCTCCAATTTAGTTAAATTCCCAACATGTGCAGGGATGGAACCATTCAAACTATTCTCATACAGATAAATATAGACCAAGCCGGAAATCGAAAACAAGGGTTCAGGGATTTCACCAGAAAAACCATTTACCGACAAGTCCAAGTACTCAAGTAAAGTACAATTGGCCAACCCGGTAGGGATTTTGCCACTAAAGTTGTTGGAACCCAAAGAAAGAGTCTGCAAAAACCTAGAGCTGCCAACTTCAGGACCCAATTGGCCAGAAATTCCAAACCCAGTGAGGTTTAAGGCAACCACATTGTGGGATTTATCACATTGGATTCCAACCCATTGGCATGGATTGGGATCAGAGGCATTCCAGGTGGATAATATAGGGGTTGGGACTATAGTCCAATGCTTGAGGAGGGATAACAGTGCCACCCCATCAGAGCTTAAGCTAGATACAATAGGTATGGGCACAGAGAAGCAGAATAACAACAACAAGAAGACATTTGATGCATAAAGCTGCATGCTTTGGTATCAAAGTAGAAGAAAAAAAAGAAGAAAATTACTTGGTAAAGATTTGAGCTTTAGCTACTGCATGTAGATTCAGCTTTCCTTTGCATTTGAATGAGCTGGAAACCGAGTGGAACAGTCTGAGGGAAAGAGAGAGAGGATAAGAGAGGGAGAGGATTATGTTGGGATTTTGGTAAAGATTTGAGCTTTAGTGGTAAGCAAGCTGATTTGAGCTCACACAGTAAAACCCAGCAGCACGCAGATTGAATTGAGTTGGAAACTGAGTGGAAAAATGTTAAGAGAGAGAGGATTGTGTTTGGGTTTTTGGCATGGCGGTTGAGGCTGTTAAATAGCGTAGAATTGAGTAGAATATGGAGTGTTTATACGCGGTCTTGTGGTTGGAGCCACATTTTGGAGACTTCTGTGGAATTTAGTCATACTTTTATAACCTGACAGAACCAAGAAACGATAAAGACTCTTTTCCCGGGTGTTTTGTGTGTGTTATTTGACAACTAAAATAATAAAAACTAAAATTTGTTTTTGGTGTGTGAACAAATTGTGTGATGAAATCAGGGTGGGTGGGTGCTTTGTGTTCACACAAACATGCCCGCAAGTGCAGTGTGGTTTCACTTTTTGACCACATCGTATGGATTCAATATTACTCGTTAATAGATTTTTTATTTCTTTATTTTAACTATATATTATAAAATATTTGTGTTCTGATTTTATTAATAAAAAAGTGGGGCTTATAGTACTTTATATATTGTCGAAAATGAGAATTGACATTTCTCAATATTTTACAGTGTTTGGTTTCTCAACAGGATAGCATGTTTTCTCTAATAAATGCTTCTTGAACTCTTTCCTTCTCTTAAATAATAATAATTTTTTTAAAATTACCGACCATATATCTCAATCCCCAGCCCCATTTGTTACAAGATAAACATGGACATGAGATTCGCATGCTTTGGAGGTAAGCAAACAAATTAACAAGTATGTGAAATGATAATTGTTTATGCGCACGCGTTAATTTAGTTGTCAATATAAAAATTGTATGATTAATATATAATACCATGATCACAATATATTCGTATTATATAAGTCCGTTTATTATTAATGTATTGTATATACCATATTCAACCACTCCTCAACTACGCTAAAGGATCAATTATTTATTGTTTTTGGTTGTTAATTGTCAATTCGATGGGCATCACATAAGGAGTAGGATTCTCTCTCCCTTTTTTTTTTTTTTTTTTTTTTTTTTTTTTTTCCCTACTCTCACCTCCTATTTGAACGGTCACGATTAAACCTCATCAACATCTTTTATTAAATTTTTATAAAAAGAAGATAACAAAATAGATAATGTGAGAAAAAGGGATGAAAGGAAATTGAAGGAAGAGGGGACAGAAGAACCTACTCCATCAAATAAAGCAGAAAAAAGGCAAATCCTTCAGCATAGACAATGACATTACACAGTGTGAAAACAAGGCATGGATTTGCGGATGTCTCGTCCAAACGTGGAGCTGACTTCCCACAGCCACATCAATACTGGGGACAAGAAAGGGATTCCTCCAACTATTTTAAGGGAGGGAGGCCCTACTTACTTAACTACCATCAATTACTTAACTACCATCAATTGCCAATAGGATCCTTTCCGAATTCTTTTAGATAGGGATTCATAAATCGTATATCGTATAATCAATTTTTGTCTTATATTTAATTTTAAATAAAAATATTTAAAATAATTTCTGAACGCATAATGTACGATAAACGAATATGATTTACGTATCCCCGAAATCCCCACAAAAAGGTTTCAGCCAAAATCCGGATTCCATCAACTGTGACTTCTGACTTTCTGCAAAATAAACATATTATTTTACCTATAAAAAATATAATGAAGCGTAATACTTGGTGTGCTGGTAAATTCGAGGTTTTGACAATGGAATTGTGGGTGGGAATAAAATAAATACATAGTAAACTATTGTGAAAAAAAATAAAAACACCTCTCAATTAGTTTTATTCCTAATCATATACTGTCTGTCACCTCACAGTTTAACGTCTATTATCGTACCAACATTATAAAACCAAAAATATAAGGTGATAGAAAATCCATAGAGTCATGAGTCTCCTTAGCTTTTCTCACATTCCTCATCCCCTTTGACAAATGTGGTCGGAGGAAAAAATATCGAAAACATGGTCCAAGACCCATGAACTGTTACAGGTTTAGTCTAGATTTTTAGCCAACGATCCGACGGCTATGGAAATCGGTCCATGCTATGGGTCAATCCATTCTAGTTGCGAAAGCACAAATAGAAAATCAGTGGGTATGGTCAAATTCAAGAGCACCCAACAAGGTCAAGTAGGGCATGCATAAAGTGAAGCAAGAATTGCAAACTAGCCACTTTCTATTTTTCTTCACTTTCCAGTAAGTCTTCACAACCTATGAATTCAGTTCACTTACAAGTAATCAATGGCACGCAAGGACCAACGCATAGTTCCATCATATTTGCTTCAAACTAGTTATGGAAAAAATGTGTTTCCTCTCGCCGATAAACATCAAGATACCTACTAATCTCGAGGCCAGAGGTACAAGAAAATTTCTTGATGATTGCGTGCCTAGTTAAGTAATATTACCTGAAACAAACGAGCAGCTGAAGACACCTGACCTCCTCAAATGAATAGTGCATTGTCATTTGGTATTGGAATATCCTGTATATAAACCACAGAGCATATATATAATACCCAACATCTTTCTGAAAAGTCATGCTTCGAACATCTTGAATGGTAAAACTGCATGTCTAGCTCCTCGCTTAAACGATGATCTATGACTAGTCTAAGTTATTAGTATGTCGTGGGGATGGAAATGACAAACGTGATGGAAACGGAAAACATGATAACTAATGGTGTGTTTTCCTAAGTATCCAAAACGGAATGGAAGTTATGCCATCAAATAGAACTGAGGACCACCTTCAAATGATTGGTTGAGATAAGTTAATCACTCAAACCTAAGTTAAAAAATAATGTAAGGTAGCAAGATGTCTATATGGATGGGCATTCCTATTTTCGACATACAACAATTTAATCTGTGGACCAATGCACGACCCACCACCCTACAGATGATTGCCCCTAATATTGCATTAACACATACTGCTGAAATATGCATGTCACAAATACGCTATAAGATGATAACAATTTGAGCCCCTAACATCCAGGCATTAACACATACTGCTGAAAATGCATGTCACAAGTACGTTATAACATGGCCAAATGGTATGTTGATGATGCCACTATGTGCATTCATTCACATGAGGAGAGATGCTAATGCTGATGACGTGACTATGAAATGGATGCATGCAACAGCTGCAGGATGCATCCTATCATGTGGTTGTGATGGTCTCTAGCATAAGGAACATAGTACATCCCCTTCAAGTTACTGGTATGTCATAGCCGGTGGAGCTCCATTGGCAGCAGGGACAGCACCAGGGTGGTTCCCATCCTTCCTTTTCCCAAATGGGTTCTTCGAATATGTATTATAAGTCAAGGAAAAAAAATATATTGCCAATCACAAAAGGAATATAGACAAGTCACGAGTAACATATACATCTGTGGTGAGGTGGATCAGAATTTAGAATATATATTTAGAAGTTATTTTAAGGAATATTGGAACTAAAATTATTCTGTAAGAAAAAAATCTTGCTGCTAATGCCATTTGGTAATCTAAACTCTGGTATCACTATGATATACCAACCATAAAAGGACATTCAAACCTTTTATTCATGTAACATTAATCAGTCACACTGATGCACACAGAAAAGGCACATCAACAGATGACTTGTGCACGGCACTATATAGGATTTGCTAAACTCCATATACTAAGTTAAGACAACTTTCGTGATTATGTAGAGCACCAACAAACTATACATCTGGAAACCTAGATTAAAAAATAGAGCAAGAAACTGATCGATCTGACTCAACATTGGATCATATAACCCACAAAACAAAAATCCATCCTAGAAAACAGAGTTTTAGAAACATGAATGGTTACAGGTGAATTGAGAAAGTAGAAACTAGTCACAGTCACACATGTAAGACAGTCCAGCAACCAGGTACATGAGAGCACGAATTTTGACCTATGCTTATTTATACTTGCAGTCCAATTAATATTAAGTTGCATAAACAACAAACAAAATATCAGCCATAAGAAAATTCCAAAAGGATATTGTATTCTCATGCCTACAGAACCAGAACTGGGAATAACAGCACCCTGCAAAGCGTGGTGTACATTGGTGGCACTGTTCACATCCTGCATGGGTTATACAGAAAATCTGTTTAGTAAATATAGAAAAGGGCAGGCACTCAGAATATTTATCCCAATATGAAAGCGTCAATGAACAGCATTTAATTGCTAAATATTACTTACTTCAAACTCAATGAAACAAACAGTATGCCTTTCTTGTCTTAAGATCTTCATTTGCTTAAATCCAGGTTGTCTGCATTACCAAAAAATTATATTTAGCTTGACACCTTTCTTATGAAACAAAGAAATGAAACACATCCTAAGATAAGGGATGAGACATTCATACGAGCTGAAAAGGCCCCTCAGCTCTTCCTCATTAATTGTCTCTCCCAGATTTCCAATAAATAAGGTATTGCACGGTGGGTTATCTTTAGTGTTCTGCAGGAAACAAGAACCATCATAAAGAAGAACAAATTATATTTATCCGCTTCCTACATCACGGACAGCCAACAGTTATGAAAAAATTGGCAACAACAAAAGTACAGCAAACAGGAAGAAAGAAAGTGGGGAATACACAAACAAAATAAGCTACACAAAGGGAAGAAAATAAATCTTTGAACTGTGAGTCGAACAAGTAAAAATGAATAGCTAATCTGCTTAGTTGGTTTAAATATCATTTTAAGGCTGCACTTCAGTTTTTTTCTTCTTCGATAGAATATACATTCATTTATATAAACAAGAGAGGATGGGGCACAGTGGTTGTTTGACTAAGTGATGGCTAAACAAACTATATCTCTTGATAAATATCAATATCTCAACTCCCCACACACACACCCCAATCCAAAGATAAAAAAAAAGGAAATTTGTGAGGTTCAAGCAAACTCATAAATTAGCAAACACACACTCTTTACCCAACATTTTACGCACACAAAGCATAGTGGATTACCAGAACAGGTACATAACTACTCGGTGGTGGTACAGGAGGAGGAGGATGCATTTGTACTGGAGGAACAGGATAAACACCATATGGATCATACGTAGGAGGTGGTGGAGCCATATACCTGGGCCACACAAGCAACATTCACATGAGAAAATGTGAAATATCTGGAAAGGAATACATATGCTCTATTGAGCAGCAGAAACAACTAAATTTTATTTCGAAATTAGATGAGCAATGTTTGATTACCCGTGTGGCCCCCAAACAGGTGGAGGAGGAGGATGAAAAGGAGATGGACTGCTATAGCCAGCCTGTGAGTAGTCACCACCAGTTCGCAAACGTTTACTCTGGTCATACGGGCTTGTATCGCCTACAATTCCTACAGTTTCCAACTCAAATTAGATAGTCACAAAATATTCAATCAAATTCTCTAAGCTAATAAAAAACCATTGTTATTACAATTCGAACCAACATAATGCGGTAATGATAAACATAAGCAACAGAACCGATACTTGCACATTACCGGAAACAGGAAATTCTCTCCTATTCCGCTAACAAAATTGAATTTTAACCAAATACATTAATTACTACACAATGTAGATAAAACTCTATGAATTAGATCCCTAACAAAATACCAAAAACAATAAAACTCTCCAATTCAACTCAAAAAGTAACAAATTGATCACCATCCTCACCTCTTTTAACAAAAAGATTCTTCTTTGCCATCTCCGTGTGCAGCACAGCCTTCGACTCCGAATCGAAAATCATACCCTAAACCCCAAAATCCAACAAAAATTCAAAATTTCAACATAAAAATCAAAATCAAAATTCAACCGAAAGAAATGATTCAAATCTAACCTGGAGGGCGTCTTTGGCAGCAATGGCTTGATGAGCAGTGGAAAAGAGTGCGAAACTCATAGGCTTCTCGCCTTTGTTGTTGACCTGCGAGGCCTCGTATCCTGGCAACCATCTCAGGAGGTTCTGTATCTCTCTCTCCTTCACATCCTCAGGAAGACCAGTGATGAATATGGTGCGAACCTCATCGGTAAGGGGTCGGTTCGGGTTGTCGACGAGGTGGTGAGGAGGCGGAGGAGCTATAGAGCCGACAGCCGGAGGGGGAGGCGGAGGAGCAGCGGCTGCGGGCTGCCATTGCTGGTGGTACGGGTGGATCCCAGCGCCGGCCATATCCGATTTGTACCCAAAACCCTAGAGAGAGAAAGAGAGGGAGGGAGGGGAGAGAGAGTTGAGATTTTTCGGAGGTAAAAGTTGAGCGTTTGGAATGGGATTTTGCCGCGAGCGATTGGGAATTTGCCGAATTGGGTTACAGAAAACTGCAACTGTATAGGATGCCGATTGCCGACCCTCTGATTCACTTACCCAATAATTTCATCTTGTGATGACACGTGCCAAAAGCAAGATCGTGTGGTCTATAACATTTTCGGTATTTTTGAGTTTGTTTTATTTCTTCTTCCGGCGTCCACCGGAGAAAGTTTTTGGGATATTTATGACACCGATTTATAAATTAATAGTTTTTTTATAGAATTTGAGAAATTTTATTTGAGTTTTAGAGATTTTATAAAAACTATTTAGTGTTGTAGCCTATTTTATCTGACATGGGGAAGGGGGTCGGCGGCAGAGAGAGAGAAGAGAGATGTGTTTGTAGAATTGTGTAGATGATGTTATTCTCCATACGCAATGCCTTTATTTATAGTAATAAGAGGGAGAAGAAATCATTCATCCCCAAGGAATACAAGTCTATATAGGAAAGAATAACTAGAATAAAATTTAATATAGGATTTACACAATCACACTTAAACTATGAAAGTTTATAACACTTCCCTTGAGTGTGTAAATACTCAAGGTAGATTCGGCATCATGTAGAAGTTGAGGAAGTCGACTCGTTGACACTGATTATGGGAACAATGTTATTCTCAATATGGTAGGAACTTGCATAAGGAAGTAAGTCTTACTAAAAAAACCTATGGCTATGGCAAAAATCCGAGTAGGGACAAAATCTATAGTCTAAGGAAAAATGCGTGAGAAATGCAAAGTCAAATAAAACGTCTATGTGACGTCATCATGGATATGATTAACCTAAGGTGGGTGCCTCGTTAAAACCTAGTTAGGTAGCAAAAATCCAGTGGGAAAAATGCTCCTAATCGTAGGGAAAAATAGTACATTAAGATCAAGTAAGTATACTTCAGGATACTCCCCCTGAGTTTGACACAATTCCAAAGAGAACTAGCAATGTTACAACTCAGAAAGTTTACGCATACCAATTCCATGAACAAGCTTCCTAAAACGTCGCCTTCGGTAGTGATTTGGTGAAGGGGTCAGCCAGATTGTCTTGTGAACAGATTTGCATAACTTCAATCTTCTTATGTTTTGGTTGTAGATGTGAGAAGAAGAACTTCAGCGCAATGTGCTTGGTGTTGTCTCCTTTGATGTAACCTTTCTTGAGCTGTTTGATGCATGCTACGTTGTCTTCATAGATCGTCATCGAGACATTAACGATGGGGTAAAGATCGCAAGAGCTTTGAATATGGCCCACAACTGCTCTCAACCAAAAGCATTCCCGAGTTGCTTTATGTAAGGCGAGAATTTCAGCACAGTTAAACGAAGTGGCAACTAAGGTCTGTTTAGTTGACTTCCAAGAGATTGCGGTGCCTCCAAAGGTAAAGACATAACCTGTTTGAAAGCGTGTTCCGGGGTTTGGAAATATTTGATCCAGTTATGTAAGTCCTTCGGGAACTTTCATATAAATTTATGTATCAAGATCCTCATAGAGATACGCAGTTACTACGTCCATTAGCTCCATACTCAGTTTTTCGAAAACTACCAAACTCGTAAGGTAGCGAAAAGTAATCACATCCATAACGGGTGAATAAGTTCCGTGCGTTGTGAGAAGCCTTACGCAACAATATGAGCTTTGTAACATACAATTATGTTCTTCTCATTACGCTTCCGAACGAAAACCCACTTGTAGCCAACGAGCTTCACATGTGGAGGAGTAGGAGCTACAGGTCCAAACACCTTACGTTTCGCATGCGAATCGAGTTCGACTTGGATTGCTTGTTTCCAGTTTGACCAATCGGTTATACGTCGACATTCATCAACGAAACGGGGTTCAATGGCATCACTCAACATGATCTCAGTAGCTACTGCATATGATAATGCATCGTCGACGATCATCTCATTTCTACACCATACATCATCTAAGCTAGCATAATAGACCGAAATCTCATGATTCTCGGGAGGTGGATTCGTCTCTTTAAGGACACTTCCATAATCTAGAATTTCATCATGAGTTAGATATAATGAGTAAGCAACAGTCGGATTCACGGTAGGCTTTTCAGGTGCCTGTGTCATGGGTTTCCTTTTTCGGAGGTGTGAATCTTTTGAACCAAGTGGTCTGCCACTCTTTTGTGTAGGGGCAAATGATTAGCTAGCCGCTAATGTATTACCAAAGTTGGCGTCCCGGGCCTCCATGAGGGAAGTCCATCGTACATTTGGTACATCCATCTTTGCAGGCACATTCGCAGCTGGAATATGTGATCTTGTCACTCGTGCTAGATTGGTGAAAGCATCTGGCATGCTCTGAAGATCTAATATGCGCTGCACTTTAGTTTCAAACTGAGCGGTGCGGGGATCTAAATGAGATAAAGTGGGAGTCGTCCAAGATAATTCACGTCGTTCTTCAGGAACGTTGACGTTCTTATCTCCCCCTAACGACGAAAAAATTGTCTTATAGAAGTGACAATCTACGAAATGAGCGGTAAACAGATTGTCTGTCAAAGGTTCTAAGTAACGAATGATCGAAGGAGAATCATATCCGAAATAGATTCCCATCATTTGCTAAGGCCCCATTTTTGTACGTAAGGGCTGTGAAATCGGCATATAGACCATATAACCAAAAATGCGTAGATGCGATGTGTCGGGTTCGTATCCAGTAACCAACTGAATGGCACTATATGGTTGGGTCGCAACAGGCCTTAAGCGAACCAACATGGCTGCGTGCAATATTGCATGGCCCCAAGTAGCGATTGGGAGCTTGGTACATATGACCAATGATCGAACAATCATTTGTAAGCGCTTAATGAATGCCTCTGCCAGGTCATTTTGGGTGTGAACATGGGGTACATGATGTTCAACTTCAACCCCAACCGACATGCAATAGTCATCAAAAGTTTTAGATGTGAATTCTCCAGTATTATCCAATCAAATAGATTTTATCGGATAATCAGGTTGGTGAGCCCTGAGCTTCATAACTTGAGCCAACAGTTTGGAGAATACAGTGTTCCTTGTGGACAACAAGCACACGTGTGACCAATATGTGGAAGTGTCAACCAAAACCATAAAATATCTAAATGATCCGCATTGATGGTGAATCGGTCCACAAATGTCCCATGAATCATTTGTAGAAAAATAGGAGGATTCAAACGAATCTTGTCATAAGAAAGCTTAGTAATAAGCTTTCCCATTGAACATGTTTGACATGCGATTCCTTGAATTGAACCTAAACTTCGGGTTATTAGATGCCTGTGTGATGATATGAGGATACGGCACATCGCTGTTCGTCCAGGGTGTCCCAAACGATCATGCCAAAGTGTAATTTCGTGCGCGGTCCCAGAGGTAGGGCAGGCCACATAGAGGCTTTCTATAGAGTGTATGGTTGTAGTATACAGACCATTCGGGATACGCTCCATCTTCTCTAGAATACGCTTTTGGCCATATTCGTAAGAAGTTATGCACAGAAATTCAATTCCGTTTCTACATAGGTTTCAGTGTGGTAATTATCATCTCTAATGTGCTTAAAACTCAACAACGTTCTTCTGGAATGAGGAGAGTAAAGTGCCTCATCAATGGTCAAAATTGTACCATTGGACAACATTATACGTGTCTTACCGTATCCTTCGATCACGTTGGATGGGCCAGAGAGGGTTGTCAGAGGTGCATTCTTAGGTATGAAGTTAGTGAAATATATGCGTTCATGTAAAACCATGTGCGTGGTTGCACTATCTGTCAGACAACTAACTTCCCTACTAGTCATACCTAGAATGAAAAATTAATTTGAATTGGTCACATGCATAAAAGTTCTAAAAGCAAATATCCATTCAAAATAATTTTAAGTATTCAAGGACGGTAATTAATTAAAAACTTAATATCCAAAAACAAATCACCAACAAATAATCCAAACATAAAGGAAAATTGTTCAAAATTAACTAAAAACACAAGGTTGATTCGGCCAATAGGTGGAATTTGACCCCATTGTCTAAATTTCAACTAGAAAAATAGTTTATGTCTAAGATTCTAATCTTCCATAAGGATAACGGCCTCGTGGAAGTCAGAAACCTCCATCTTGGTACTCTTCGGTTCGTCCACTTGCACAAAGTTTGATTCAAACTTTTTACGACGAGAATGATATTCAGCTACATCTTCTAGGGAACACGACAAACACATGACCAATGGTCATTTGAACCACAACGATAACACATATCTGCATCTATGGTTTCAGGTGCTTTGCCCTTATTCTTGAAGTTTGGGGCCTTGGAAGTGAGGTTAAGGCGCTTCTGGGCTTTGTTTCCTCCCTTAGATGGGCATTGGCTCTGTTGACCTTGACGAGGTAGCTTTTGGCCTCCCCTACCACGCCTCTTTTGGCGTTTTGGGCGTTGGTTCGTGCTATAGTATGCTTCAGGCACAATAGCCGCCCCCGTAGGTGGAGCTTGATGATTTTTCATCAACAGCTGATTCTGCTTTTCAGCGATAAGTAAAACAAAGAAGGTCGAATAGGTCTTCTCCAGGAGATCATTTTCGGTCAAAGTCTCATTACAAAACTTGAGAAATGATCGGATTCGACAAACTTTAGAATTATATTCATTCACAGACTTAAAGTCGTGGAAGTGCAAATGCTGCCAATCATGTCTTGCTTCAGGCAAGAAGATGTCATTTTGGTGATCAAAGCGATCAGCCAAAGTGACCCATAGTGCTCGTGGATCCTCCTCAGCAAGGTACTCAGTTTGCAGTGCGTCATGAATATGTCTTCGGATGAAGATCATGACAGTAGCTTTCTTAGCTTCGCCAATCGGGTTGTCCGTCTCATCTTCAATGGCGGGACGCAAATTCTTTGTAGTGAGGTAGAGCTTCACATCTTGGACCTACTTAAAGTAGTTGATTCCAAAGACCTCCAAAGCGGTGAAGTCGAGTTTGTTCAAATTCGACATGTTCCTATCACAAAATAGATGGACAAGATGTGGTTAGTGTAATGGAGAAAAAAAAAATCAATCCATTCACATAAGAGTAGAACATTCAGGTTCTAATAGACATATATTGGTTAAAATTCGCATGAAAAAGCTTCGGGTTTTCATGGGTGATGTTTTTAAGGAAAACTTCAGGTTTTCGAACAAGGCATGTTTTAAGAAACTTCAGGTTTCAAAATAATTATGAACTTCAGGTTCATATGTTCCTGTAGACAAACGCAAATATATACACAAAAATATGCAACAAGAAAATATGCAAATAGAACTTCAGGTTTATAATTATAAATGAATTACTTATTTGGACTCCAGCCAAATTTAAAGTGTGGGTGAAAAAATTATAAAACCCATTGGGCCTAAAATAATTAGGCAATTAAACTCGGGCCCAAAAACTTGGACCAAAGCCCACGAGTGGGCTGAGTAAAACTGGTGCCGTGAGGTCTAGGCCCAGGAATTGGGCTGGGTTTGGCACAGGCCTAGCAAGCAAACGGGCTCAACATCACAGAAAACGGGTTGCAGGTGCAAGCCTAAAAATAGAGGCCCAAACGGGCTTTGATTTGATGCTTTGCGGACACATGTACCCAAGGGGACGCAATCTTGTACGTCGCGGTACATGGGAGCCATAATAGCCACGCGGTCTGTGATCTTCTGCAGTACGAGACACATGAACATCGTGGCTTAGGAATGTCGATGTTTTGGGTTGAGGAGAGCTCCAAAGCCCAACGGGTTAGTGCTTACCGAGAACGGGCCAAGCCCACGTAGGCTTGGGTTTCGAACCAGACACCCTAGCATGCATTGGGTGAACTTCGCCGAAGAGGACGACCGGCGCCACCGCTTCAGGCGGTTGTGTCTAGGTGCAAAAATCATGGCAAAGAACCGTGGGTTCAACAGCGACCGATAAAAGTAAATGAAGAGTGGAGACTCTCAACGTTTATGTTAGAAACCCTAGGAAAATTAATCGAAATTTCGAAGAAAAACTGATGAGATTCAAAACGAATCTCGGCCAAAAAATCGTCGGGAGGGGGAAAATACGATTTGCAGGTCGTCGGGACGAGGACCCAAGATTAGGATTGGGCTGCAGGCCTATCTGCGAGGGAAGGAGACGTCATGGATGACGTCGGGTGTGTTTTGGGTTTTAAACCAGAAGCCCATGGCTCCGGCATATGGTCTCACGGCTCGGCCACACAAGTTGCAGGCCTGGATGAGCGGCTTGAGTTACAGCTCAAGGTCATGGGTTTGAAGAACCCTAGTGTTTTCCGATATCTTTTTTTTCAATTAATTCAAAATATATATAATATATAATTTAATGCATGAGCAGTTATTTGATGCAATTCATGGCAATATCAAATTCACATAATTCAACAATTATGAATATAATGCATACATAATTTATGTAGAATCTAAAATTCGAAAAACGTAAAGTTGGGTCATGCATTATGGTGAATGTTCATGCTATCAGGGCTGCAAAAATATCGAGATAAAACCATTGTTTTGGAAGAACCTGATTGCATGATGATATGGATGAACTAGTTTGATGCAGAAAAATCTTCAACGTCATATTCCTAAGCGCAGTAGTATGAGTGTGCTGATAACGTGTTGTAGCCTATTTTATCTGACAAGGGGAAGAGGGCCGGCGACAGAGAGAGACAAGAGATATGTGTTTGTGGAATTATGTAGAGGATGTTGTCATTCCCCCTACACAGTGCCTTTATGTATAGTAATAAGAGGGAGAAGAAATCCTTCATCCCCAAGGAATACAAGTCCATATAGGAAAGAATAACTAGAATCAAATCTAATCTAGGATTTACACAATCACACTTAAACTAGGAAAGTTTATAACAATTAGTAAATACTCTTAAATTTTCAAGGGGAGAGGTGACATTGAGAATGGTTAAAAACACTACAAAATCTCTCGAATTTTCTCGAATTCTCTAATTTTGTAAAATTCTTTAAAATCATTTTCTAATTTAATGCCTCCAGAATATTGTAAATTCCTTTAAAATTCAAATTTAATACACATAGACTAAAAGAATAACTTAAAATCTTGATTGAATATCCTTGAATTTGTAAAAGGAATTAAAATCTCTCAAAAAATTGAATGCACCCCTTAAATATACGTATTATAATATAAATGACATTGATTTGTCATAGACCTTGAATGTACCGCACTAAAAAACTTCTCATCAGCTCCTTCGTGATTGCTGGAGTTCTAATATAAATAAGACATAATTGATCAAGCCTAAAACCAATGAAAAGTTTTATCAAGTTGCTCATAATCTTGTGAAAATCTTTTCAAGGTAAATCTTCAAAGCAAGATAATCGTCATGTTAACAACCACATCATTAAGACCGGATAATCGTCATGTTAACAACCACATCATTAAGACCGGTCATCATGTTATGCACGATCGACCACTATCAACTTTTAGGTGGTGAGATTTGTAAGTTGAAACATAATACCAAGAAGGAAATTTAGCAAGGTATAAATATATTTTGTAGTAACACCAATTCGTCAAGATTTTGCCTCTACCAAAGCTTGATTGCCTCCCAAGACATTACCCAATGAATAATTCTGCTGGTGCTTATTACTGAAAAACTTCTAGCATTAATGTCTGCATGTACCAAAAGAAAATTGGAAAACTTCAACAGAATTACCATACAAATAAGTCCACACACTAGCAGAAGAATTACTTCTGTTACTCCACCAGCACTGACAATAAACGAACAACAACATCGATAAGAATCGCAGAATGCGGATACAGGACTACCAAAACTAACTAAAACATCAATCCTAATACCACCGGCTTCTGGCTTATCATGTTGGCGCGAAATACATTACCATCTAGACTAAATTCATGGCGCAACCAGGGACACGCAGAGCTGGCCGGCCTCTTTGTTTACTGCTGAAGAAGAAGAACACTACTTAAACCAACTGATTTTTTTTTTCCTGTACCAGAAGCCTTCTCATTAGGTTTTTACTATAGCTTAAGGAACACAAACTCTTCGATATCAGGTACCTTCCCGATTTTATTGAGCAACTCCTCTTTCGGTTCCTCATCCACTCCAATCGCCATTATGGCCTTCTTCTGGACAGTTCTTCCCACACTCATAAAGTTCACATTCACATTCTCAGTCCCAAGTATGCTCCCCACCTGCCCAATCATGCCTGGATGATCCACCTGCCGGCACAGAATGAGATTTCCCTCGAGGCTCACGTCCACGCCAAACGATCCTAACAATGTCAGATGGGGCTTTCCATATTTCACTTTCCCCTCAATGCTTATGTTTCCATTTTCGGAAACACAACTTGCGAATTTGGACTCCACATTGGAAATGTGTACTTGGATTGAAGCGACAGGGCACTCTGGGGATGTGTCGACAGCTACCCTTTCCTCGCTTATGCGCAGACCTTTATCCTTCGCAATGAAATCTGCATTGACTAGATTGATAAATGGGGCAGATATCGGTTCGATGATGCCTTTGGTGATCATGGCCCTGAGAAGTCTGGTATCCAAGTAATCGGGGTGGCGAGCTGATTTGTAAACCACCCTCACAGATTTAATCCCACTTCCTCCTGCTACTAATTGTACAGCCAACTTTCCCAGCTTCTCGGCTAGCACAACATACGGAGACAACTCAGCTAGAACCTAAGAACATGAAAATTTTGTGAGCTTAGTTAATCTTCCACGAATCTTGCCTATTCCTCTTCTACTAATAAAGCAACATACCTCAGGAGAGACCATGGGAGCGTTGACAGCGGTTGCAGAAAGTTCACCTTTCAATGCTCCAACAACAGCTTCTGCTATTTCAATGGCAACACCTTCCTGAAAATATTATGATTTGTGCAGAATTTGATGAGTTAAAGGATGTAAGATATATCTTTCAAAAGTTTTGATCAGTATCGGAGAAATTAAACGTGCCTGAGCTTCCTTTGTGCTAGCTCCTAGATGTGGTGTGACTGTTACATTCTCATGTTGCACGAGCTTGCTATCTTTGGATGGAGGCTCCTCTTCAAATACATCAAGTGCAGCCTGTTACGAAACAATGTAACAAACATAACTGTAAGTTAGCATAGATCAAAACAATACTAAAGTCTGAAGAAAAAAATGGAGAAAATGTTTGTGATGGAATATACAAATGATGTTTCTCCCTCTATAGAAGAGCGCAGAAGAAAAAAATAGGTGTGCGGAAATCACTTTCTTCCTTGAAAATATGCTATATACAGTTTTATCTTCAACACTGTCAGCGTTGACATAAATTAGAGAATCATACCTGAGCAACAATTCCACTGTCAAGAGCTCTCACTAGTGCATCTTCATCAATGACTCCGCCTCGGGCAACATTAATGATTCGGACTCCCTTCTTCATCATTGCGAATGTTTTATCGTTGAACACCTTTGATGTAGTAGGGGTGAGAGGCATGTGCAGTGATATGAAATCAGCGGTGCCAATTGCCTGCTCAAAAGAGACCAAATCCACACCAATTGCGCGCGCTCTATCAGCCGGTGCATAAGGATCATGCGAAATAACATGCATTCCCAAGCCCTTCGCACGTCTAGCAACTTCGGATCCAACTTTTCCAAATCCCATAACTGCCAATGTTTTCCCAACCAGAGAGACGCCAACGTACTTGTTTCGTTGCCACTTTCCTGCAAAAGTCCGGCATTAAAGTTAGCATTATGTGCAGCTTAGCAGTAGAACTTCAAAGGAAAATGCAGTCCATCCTCACACATACACAAAGAAAATGTGTCAACATGTTCTTCAAGGGTTCAAAACTAAAACAATAACGTGTCAACCAAATTTTTTTACAGTCGATGTAATGAACAAAATTTCGAATTTATTGATCTCGAAAATTATGGAAATTGCAGCCCTTTCATTCACTTAGTAGAACCAACACATGTTTAGTCCAGAAACAATCAAACTCAAAGTTTGGTAGTATTCATTTTTACTTTTGCATTCCTTCCTTTGTTTCTGACTCGTATTTCTCTTTTCAATAGTCAATCGTCGGAAAAATTGTGGAGTGTACTAAGAGAAGAGTGGAGTGTGGAAATCATTTTCCCGTTAGAAAACCCTCAGTCAGTCATATTTGTCTTTGATAATCAAAAGGGGAGGACCCTTAATTCCTAACTATTAGTAGATAACAAATGTCTGACAGAATTTGATTCCTGTTCAACTTGGGAATAAAATTGTTCCTGCATGCCATGCTCACATGCTCACATGTGCATCCACCTGTGGAATGTGTCGGTTCAACAGCATCCATTCAAATTATATGTACATAAAGGGTTGGGACATGAAGACACGCGTTTTTAACACACATTTTGACACCTATTTGTAGGTCACATTTCGTAATGGATTTCAATGATTCAAACCCGCTATATTTTAGTACATCATTTATCGTGAAGAAAATGGACGAATACAGTTCTACAAAGAAATACTCAATTTAATCAACGGTCATGTGATTTCGGAATTAAGTATTTTTGGTACAAATGATTTTTGAGATAAAACATAAAAATAAATAGTTAAATTGTTGAAATAAATTACAAAATGAGCTCAACAAAAACGCATCAAAATATGTGTTTTCGAATTTATAGATCCATAGACGCTTTTGTTCACTTGTTGCTTGGACAATCATATTTCTACCCAGAAAGGGACAGGTCCATATAAATTCAATGCACACCCACTAAAATTCAATGAATTGTAAAGGTACAAAAGCGGAAATCCGACCCCGCCATACTGTGTGCGACTGTGAGTCGCGACATACAAAAACTATTTACTTTTGCAATAATTCCATAACAATTGTTTTGCTCGAGAGAGAAAATAAACCCATCAAGTGTATCTTTAGCTTAGGTCTTTGATCCTGCAACGGGATTGCAAGTAAGAGCATTTGCCTTTACATCTAAAATAGCAAATTTGAGTCCTTACCTCTCAATATAGCTTGTATTGCATAGGAAAAAAAGCTTAAATCTTTAATCTCAAGGGCAAATTATTATGGCTTTTTAGTTAAAATAGTTCTTAAGATTGACATAACTCCTTACTTTGATCTCTGACAATAAACATCTATAGAACTGGTCCCTGAGTTTGTCCACTCTAAATTATTTTGGTCATTTCGTGACAAATCTGTTAATTCCTCATTAAATTGTCATGTGAAGACCACGTAACCATCTTTTGAGAGCATTTTTATCAAACCCCTTCACTTAACGAGGATTTTGACGGAATAACCAAAACAATTTACAATGAACAAACTCAGAGACTGCTTCTATCAATTTTCATTGTCAAAACCAAAGTGAGGAGTTATGCCACTCTTAGAGACTATTTTGGCTAAAAAACCAATTATTAACAACAACCAAAGTACACTACTAATTTATATTATGTTAATTGAAAGTTAAAACTAGAAATTTTAAAGTTTCCTTTTTGCTTAAATTTTTAAATTTGTTAGTACATTGATATTTTTGCTTAAAATTTTTAAACTCAAGTGATTTTTACATGTCCGTTCTCTCCTTTTAGATCCTTTTCATTTATCCTTTGATAACGAATGGAGAGAGATATAATGAAGTGCATAAATCACTTCTCAAATTCAATAATAAACCAAAATAGTTGGCCTAACAAATATAAAAAAACGAGTACGAAGCGGATTGTAAACTTAAACATAAGTTTGAAATTTCACATCCGAAAAGGAAAATCTATGCTTACCTAAAACATGTAATTTGCAAATAACTGCACATCTTAAAATTTGATTTCATCCGAAACTAGGAAGTGCATGGGTCATGAGAATTTTTTTAGAAAACTAAAAATATTAATAAAACAACAAATTAAATAAGTGTTAATTACCAGCTTTGATGGAAGCATCAGCTTGCGCAACATTTCGTGACATGGCAGTGAGCAGCGCAATCCCGTGCTCTGCGGCGGCCACAGTGTTTGCCGTGGGCGCATTAACGACCAGGCATCCAAATTTTGTGGCCGCCTGCAGATTCACATTGTCTATCCCCACACCAGCTCTCCCCACCACCTTCAACCTCCCTTTGGCGGCCTCAAACACCTGCCTGGTCACCTTCGTTCCGCTCCGAACAATCAAAGCGTCGCATGTCGAGATCTTGGCGCAGAGCTCCTCAGGGGAGAGGTCATACGCGCACTCCAAGTTGCCAAAGCCACGTAGGACTTGGAGACCGGCTTCTCCGAGTTTTTCGGAGACCAGGATGGTCGGAGTTGAATCTGAAGACGGTTGCTTGGGAAGCTGGGAGGACTTTGAAACGTATGTGTCGGATGATGACTCAGCTGTTTTTAGAACGTTGGTTATGAGAAAAGAATGGGAACGCAAATTATGGGAATGGGAGGGTTTTAAGGATATGGGGTTGGAGGTGGTGTGGAGGAAGGAAAGGAGGTAGGGTTTGGATGGTGGTGGCGGGACTTGAGACAGCGTCGGTGAGGTGGTGAAGGCGGAGGAGGAGATGGCCTTGATGGAGGAGGAAGCCATGGAAGCTAGGAAGCGTTTTGTACTTTTTTTTTCACTGTGTTTTTAAAAATCTGTGTGATCGTGGGCTGGTGTCTTGTTTTTTTAAAGTCGTTGGGGTCTTAAGGCAGAGTTTGTAATTAAACCCAATTTGGGGTAATTTTTAAAAAAAATTTGGCTCTTAATTAGGTATGCATGGTTAGTTGAATAGGAGAGGATGTAACTAAGAATAGAAAAGTTTTGGAGATTGAATTTTTTACTTTTGATTACAGCCACTGCACTGTTTGTCCTCTAAAACCATGGGTTCTAGTTGCACGAGTGAATTTTGAGAGCAACACGTAAAAGTAATTTTTTCAGCTTTTTCAACTAAAATGATCATTGAGATTAGTATAACTCTTTACTTTAGTCTTTGAGATTTAAAATCGATAGACATGGTCCCTCAGTTTGTATTTTTGTCATTTTGATTCTTATTTAACAAAGATTTTTCACGGAATGACCAAAATGATTAACGGTAGATAAACTCAGGGACCAATTCTATCAATTTCACATCTCAATGACCAAAGTGATTAGTTATACCAATCTCAATAATTATTTTAGCTAAAAAGCTTTCTTTGTGATTTTAATCCTTGGATAAGTTTATAGTTAGAAAAATGTCTTATGCAAAATTAAATATTGTTTATAGTCCTTTGACTCTACATCCATGTCAACATACATTATCCACATCAGCTTTTATTTGTTTGGGTGGTTTTCTTGATTCTATTTTTCCTACATTGCCCTTATGTGACGTTGGGAAATCACCATTTTTAAATGTCGAGTTATGAGTGCTGCATTTTCCATTTTATACCTGAAGGTTCAGTTGTATGAATCTTTCAATGCCCCTTTCTATGGTGTCGTGCATGTTTGCTTCTTTGTCTAACATTTCCACTAAAATCGTGCGGGTGTTTTTTAGGGTTTAGCTCTGTGGTGGGTGTTGTAATAAAGTTTTTAGTATGTTGAATACCTGATATATTAGTTCGATATTTGTATATGATCAGCATATTTGTACTGCACATGGTACACTAATCCATATTTTGGCACACTATAAAAGTGAGGTACACTAATCCAACATAGGTGTCATGGTTTAGGTACATTAAAATTCTGATTAGGTCCTTTTAATTTGGAGGTACCATGTATTTGGTATACTATGATATAGGTAACATGGTTTAGGTACATTTGTATTACTTATTTGGTATTATGTATTCATTAAAATTTGATTTCTTGAGTTTTGTTTCATGGTGATATAATTTTTTTTTTTTTTGAATTCTAATCAACAATTACATTCGTTTTTTTATTTGATATGTAACTGAATTTCTTATTTGGTATCTCTATTATTTTTAGATGTATCTTCATAGGAGGAAATGAGGCACTCAAATCAACCCCTAAAAATCGGCAAGAAAGTCAAATATTTAATTGTGGGGTATTTTAGGAACTAAAAAACACATTAAAACATTAAAACCAATAAAATAGGAGTTTTAATATTAAATCTGAGGTGGACATCCAGTCAAATGACTAATTTAAATTTTTAATCTTATACCAGATTTTTATGAAAAGTTGATCTAATTCAAGGATTAAACTCTACTTACCCCTTTCTTTATGCTATAGGAATCGTATCATACTCTCATTTATGAGATTCAAAGTGAAAATATCTTCCAACCGAATATAGACATATGTCATTAAACCAAATGGTCACGAGCAAAGAACTTTAAGAGCACAAAAGGTCATGGCATACCATATTCATTGATTTTTTGCAACGAATATGAGATTTTCATGACTTCCACGACTCAATCCCTCGTTGTAAAAGTCCTTAAGTATAAACTTACAGGAGTGTTTTGCGTCCAGGACATTCAAAAATTAAGATTTGTTCATCTGCTCGTCGCATACTTGTTCATTACTAGAGGTTAATTTGCATGCACGCATTGGGCATTCCATTTTAATCAACGATCCTTCTTCCTGATCACGGTCTCTGTTTCCATATTTTCTGAACTTTTAGGTACAAATTTGACAAATGAATGGTAAACCTAGGCTTTTAGGATCTTTGGTTTTCGTAGAGGCTTCAATTTTTCCCATATTGTTTTAGGCTTCGTTTCTCTACTTTAACCTAACCAAATCTCTATAACAAATAAGGCTTCATTTCTCTACTCAAAAATGAGTTTGGTCAAATATATGAGAAAATTTTCAATGTACCGAAATATGATCCGTTAAACCAAGTGTTATAGTACAAGTCATTAGAAAATTTTCTTTTTTTAGTATCCAACCACTATTATGACAGTTGTTTATTGGGCCGTATTTCCGGCATATTTAAAACTCTATCCAAATATAGGTCCCATGATTGGTCAGCTAAAATAGACAAGCACCGACTCTCTTTTTTTCCCAATCAAGTATAGCCACGAGTTACTACTTCCAAGTTTCACGTAACTAAGAACTATATGAAAATTAACTTTTGTTTAAGATTGATTGTACATACTACATATTCAAGCAGAATTGAGGGTTTGATCAATAACATGGATTTTTCTTCGATGTGAATTCTGATTGCATGCAAACGCAGTTTTAGCCGTTAAATTATTGCAAACGTAGTTGGAGTTGTTGAATTATTGAGTTCATCATTCAATAAATTAATCACGAGTCATTATTTATGTTTACCGTCAATGCAATCGAAATTACACTGAGAATATTATAACATGTCAACTGGGAATATTATAATTTCAATCCCACTATAAATTTACAATATCTCTCTCAAAAAAGAAGAAGACATCAAGTCTTGGAACCTCTTTATCGTTGGGGACCCAAGCATTCAACTTTGTCTTTTCATGGGTCCTTCCTATTTCCTAAGAGTAACTCCACCCTTGGAGCCCTCCCCCCTGGCAATCCACTATTCAATCCACCCTATTGAACAGTAACTGCCTTTAATGAATAGTAACTGTCATTAATGAACAGTAATTGCCATTTGCATCTCCACCCTTGGAGCCCTCCCCTCTGGCAATAGGAAATAAAATATTACTTTTGTTTGTTTGTTTAAATAATACAAAATAAAATTATTTGTAATTTCGGATAAGATTTTTTAAATCATTCTCGTTGCGCCACGTGTCATTTTATAAAAAAAAAATATTTAGCGATGGATTTCGATAAGATTTTTATCCAATGTCATCGTGCCACGTGTCGTTATCTTTTCAGAATCTTTGACGATAGATTTCAATCAGATTTTAAATCGTTCTCGTTGCGCCACGTGTCATTATCCAAAAAGATAATTATTGGAGATCGATTTCGATAAGATTTTTATCCAATGTCATCGTGCCACGTGTCGTTATCTTTTCAGAATCTTTGATGATAGATTTCAATCAGATTTTTAACGAATGACGGCATGCCATGTGGCCCTATCTACAAGCCAATCATTTCTGAATCGTCCATATAATCCACCATTAAGCCTCACAAATCTCACACCAATTTTCTCAAGATCTCTATCATTATTCATAGTTTCTGCTTCCTTCATCACCAAAATCTGTATAATTATTCATAGTTTCTGCTTCCTTTTTACAATGTCTTCTTCTTCATCAAGGATGATGTGGGAAATCGATCAGCAAGAGGAAGAATTGTTTAACCAATCTGAAAGAATGTTCAATCTCCAAGTGGCCCGAAATAAGAGGGAAGAGGACGACGAGCGTAGAAGGAGAGATGACGAAGCAAGAATGGCCACAGCCTCACATTCCCGTCAAGTCATCCAAGCTCTGGGTCAGATCTGCATGCCCAGCCGTTCGAGAAACCTTGATAGAAGCAGGGTACGACGGGGTGAAGAGCTGTTGGACGATTACTTTGTCCATAACAGTGCATTTCCTGATACGTACTTCAGACGTCGTTTTAGAATGGAACGACATTTGTTTAACAGAATCATGACTGATGTTTGCAACCATGATTCTTACTTTGTGCAAAAGAATGATGCTTGTGGTGCTATGGGTCTTCTTCCCCAGCAAAAACTTACTGCTGCTCTGCGGATGCTTGCGTATAGAGCATCTGCAGACCAAGTGGATGAGATAGCAAGGATGGGGAAATCAACCATTCTTGAGTCCCTGATGAGGTTTTACGGAGCAATTGAATCTATCTACACCGCAGAGTACCTCCGGCAACCTACTCACATGGACTTGGAAAGGCTTCTGAAGAAGGCCGAGATGCGAGGTTTTCCTGGGATGATTGGGAGCATTGATTGTATGCATTGGACGTGGAAAAATTGTCTAAGTGCATGGCAAGGCGCTTATGGAGACAGAAAAGGAGCAAAAAGTATTATTTTGGAGGCGGTGTCATCTTTTGATACATGGATTTGGCACGCCTTTTTCGGGGTTCCAGGAGCTCAAAATGACCTCAACGTCCTTGCCCAATCCCCAGTGTTCAACGATGTCCTGCAAGGAAAGGCACCAAAAGTTACGTATAAGGTGAACGGACGTATGTACGACGGGTCATACTACCTAGCTGACGGCATTTACCCAAGGTGGTCAACATTTGTCAAAACAGTGCCACGTCCGCGAAGTGCAAAGGAAAAACATTTTGCAAGCTGTCAAGAGGGGTGCAGGAAGGATGTGGAGCGTTGTTTCGGTATCCTCCAAGCTCGTTGGGCGATCGTTAGGGGTGCTGCCAGATTGTTTGATGTAGAGTCGCTTCGCTCCATCATGATGACGTGCATCATTCTTCACAACATGATTGTGGAAGATGAGTACGATTATGAAGCCGTTGATGAATATGAGCCAGACACAATGAACAATTCAAGAACACGTATATATTGTGCTCATGACGCCACCGATGAGCCCGTGCAACATGAGCCTTTAGAAAGGGATGGACGTTACAATGAAAGGGTCATTCAACGATATACTGCATTTCAAAGGCCAGAAATGCACAATGCCCGGCAAAAAGACTTGATAGAGCACCAGTGGGCATTGAAACAAGCTGAAGATAATTAAGTTCATTTAGTGTGTTTTTTATTATTTGGCTTCATTTAGTGTGTTTTTTATTATTTGGTATGTTTATGTAATTTTATTTGGTGTGTTGTATTTTAGTTCATTTAGTGTGTTTTTTATTATTTGGTATGTTTATGTAATTTTATTTGGTGTGTTTTATTTTAGTTCATTTCGTGAGTTTTTTATTTGGTGTGTTTATGGAAGTTTGAATAAAGATTCTCTTATAGTATAAATATATTACCATATTAAATAAATTTACTCTTACTTTAAATAAAGTACTAAATTCAATAAATTGGAAACAACATAAAATACTCTATTCAATAAATAATAAATTACAACCCAAGGTGATTGGAAAACTATGGGCTCCGATTACAAACAAATACTCTATTCACTATCACTTATAAAATCTGTGGTGGTAGGAAGATCTTCTCTTCTCGTGCTAGGATCATCTCCTCTTGCTCTCGCTTCTCTTGCAAGCCTCCTTTGCACCACTTCCGCTTTCTCCGACTTCCAAAAAAATTTAGAGTTTGGAGACTTCCCTTCTAAAGGCTCCTTCATAATCTCACGATCTCGTTGAGCCATTCTTTCTTGTCTACCCATTTCCCTTTCTTGCCTAAGTAGCTCACTTTCTCTCTCATTTGCTTGAAATTCTCTCTCAACAGCTGCAACTTTTGCATCTTCTCTAGCCTTATCAGTCTCAAATTTTGCCACTTCCCGCGCCAAAGTCAATTCACTATGGCGAGTAAGTTCTTCCATGTACTTTGCATAATCATGCTTGGAAGCACTTCCTTTTCTCTTTGAAGCCTTCTTACCTTGAGGCCTAATTGGATAACGGGTCGAACCCGACGCTTGTTCAGGGATAGGCGTTTCGGGCACTTCTTCTGTATCATCATCATGCGAGCCAATATCAGGTGTAGAGTGTAGAGGGGTGCTGTTCATGACAACTTCTGGACCGACAGGCACAACTCTGAATTTAGGACAATCTTTGACAATATTCCAACATTCCCACCTGTTGAATGATTTATTTTTGCTTTTGGTTTTGGCACCATACCAAGCTTGTGCTTGAATTAGCTACACAATGGGGGAGAAGAAATAATTAATCAAAGTAGGTAACAAATAAATAATACAAACAAATAATTATAATTAAAGTAGGTAACAAATAAATAATACAAACAAATAATTATAATTAAAGTAGGTAACAAATAAATAATACAAACAAATATTTACAATGTAAATTTGGGTATAGTACAAACAAATAAATAATATATTGTTACCTGATCCGTGTAATTTTCCCCACTTCGAAGATTATTACTAGCTTGTGCCAAGCCGTCTCTCCACAAACCAAACGATTGGCTAAGTAATTTCCAACGGCTGGACATCGATTCTTTGGTTCTTTCTCCAACCATTTTCTCAAGATACTTGGTATGAATAAGACTCCACATTTCTCGCAACTGCATCTCATTACCCGTAAGCGAACTATGAGTAACTTCAACCCAACAACTACACAACGCAACATCTTCAAGAAGCGTCCAATTCGTACCTGCAGCAGCTCGGGCTCCTCCAACGCTGGACCTCCTTCACAGGGCCTCGGGCCCTTTCCTCTCCACTGTCCCCCGAGCAACCTCCAAGGGTGGAGTTGCTCTAAAGTTTAAGTGCTTCAATTTTTAATTGGAGATGTGGAATCCCTTTTGCCACAAATTAAAATGTGGTTGAAGAACAAATAATCATTGATTTATACCATACAATAAGACATTTTAATGAATTTTGAGTCGTAATGAAGTTTTTGTTGTAAAAAAAAAAAAAAAAATTCAGCTTGTTTTCATCATGTAAATGTTACATGAATGGATCATTTTATTGTTCTAGTAGACGGTCAGATGAACAAAAATGTGACAGAATAACTAAATTGAAACACATAATGCATTAGAGGTTTATGTAATTAGAAAAAACTAAGTTAAAATGACCAAAATGAAATACGAGTTTACGTTCAAGAATTATTCAATATCATTTATGGTGTTCTAAACTTTAGAGAGAAAATGAAGGACTCATTGTAATTTCGTTCTTAATTGCATGTAAGCCTTCTTCATATGTTTGACCGCAGATCGTGCATGTATCTAAGATCCTTAAGGACATGGTTGTAACATTATTCTATTACTTTTGTGTATACTATATTTAAGGAGAATCTGAAATTTTCTTTGCTAGATCAGAGTGCTCCTAGAGAAAAATATCGGTCGGGTTTGGGAAACACGATCTATAAATCCTCAGCATTTAACATTAAAAAATGAACATAACACATGCTTGTGGGTTTATGAATTATTACGAGGACTAAAAAGTAGATCCAAATCAAACATTTAACATTCTGCATTTGACAAATGGTCCAAATTTTTTATGCCCCACTACGATAGATCTCAACAATGAGTTTACGAAGGTTTCCAGTAGTGTGGGTGTCACATCCCGGTCCGGGCTCGACCATTTTCCGGGCACGCCTTCACCGTAGCACGATATTGTCCGCTTTGGGATCTAACCACGTCCTCACGGTTTTGTTTTTGAGAACTCACACGAGAACTTCCCAGTGGGTCACTCATCATGGGAGTGCTCTCGCGCGCTGCTCGCTTAACTTCGGAGTTCCAATGGAACCTGAAGCCAGTGAGCTCCCAAAAGGCCTCGTGCTAGGTAGAGATGAGAATATACATATAAGGCTCACAGGATCTACTCCCCCGGGCGATGTGGGATCTCACAATCCACCCCCCCTTAGGGGCCCGACGTCCTCGTCGACACACACGTGGCCAGGGTTAGGCTCTGATACCAAATTGTCACATCCTAGCCCGTGCTCAACCACTTCCCAGGCACGCCTCCATCGTAGCACGATATTGTCCGCTTTGGGCCCCGACCACGCCCTCACGATTTTGTTTCTAGGAACTCACACGAGAACTTCCCAATGTGTCACCCATCATCAGAGCGCTCTCGCGCGCTGCTCGCTTAACTTCGGAGTTCCAATGAAACCCGAAGCCAGTGAGCTCCCAAAAGGCCTTGCGCTAGGCAGAGATGAGAATATACATATAAGGCTCACAATGTATACATTTGAATCGTAGAAAATAGCTCGTGAAAGCTTTTCCAAATTTTCCCATGAGCACCGTACCTTTTGAGGCAATTTCCGACCAAACCAAGGCGATTTGGCCGGGGTGAAAGGTATAAATCTCTTCCTCTCGCCGAGTACTACAACTTTCCTTTTTGAATCACCCAATTTCATTGAGTATTGAAGAAGTTATATCCATTTGAATCTTACCTAGTTTCCGGCGACCTCTGTGGCTTTCGAGAAATTTTCCGGCCAAACCACAGTGAGTTAGATGTCATGTGAGGTACCATTCTCTTCATCTCGTTGAGAGATATGATTTTCGTTTTTGAATCACTCGATTTCGTTGAGTATTGACAAAGTTGTGGCCGTTTAAAGTTTGTGTAGTTTTCCAACCGAATTACGGCTTTCTCTCCCATTGGGTCCGGCGACCCACCCAAGGCTTTTGGGCCTTTCCTGCCGAGCCCAACCCAAACCCATTTCTGTTTTCTTATTTGTTTTGTTTTATATTTAGTTGTTTTAAGTTAAAGGCCCTTTGGGTCATTTCCTTAGGGCTTTAGGCCCATACCTTTTCTTCAACCCAATTCCCTAACCCATTTCCTTTAAGCCTAAACCCTGTAACCTTTCCAACCCTAAATCCTAGCCAGCCTAAACCCCTTTATGTGCAATATTCCGTTAGGGAATATTCTCTGGAATATTCTATTGACGTTTACGAAATTTATCAGGGACCCTTATTAGGATAATTCGACGTCTAGAATCTGTTTCCGACGTCCGTTTTCCCAAATTCAATTGTTATATTAGAGTTTTATTAATTGGACCCTTTATGTGCTTAGGGGCAATTATCTGTGGTGTTCCTTATTCGATAGGTTACGTGGCTCTTCTGCGGCGAAATACTGTGAGTGGACCCTTTCTAAAAATGCATGTTTTGATATACAAATGCATACATGAAGAACATCATTTAATGATTATGATTTATGAAACGCTTTGATATAACATGCTTACTGAGGCTAGTTTGAATTACTATTACTTTTCCTATAACCCGTGTTCTTATAGAATATCTTATGGATGATGATATGATATTTAGAACATGTTTAGAACACCTCTTTATAGTATAGATGATGAATGACTTTATACTATGAAGTTGCTTTTCAATATATATGTTCAATGGTTTTGTACTTACCTAGTGGTCCTTGTTTCGCTACGGGACGTAGGGATAGGTTCCGGTCCGTCCCGGGCGACGGTTTGGTGTTGGAATAGGGCTTCGAGTGTGTTTTCTCTGGCTATTTAGCACAGGGATGGGGAGCCGGCAAGGGGCCTGGGGGTAATTTTCCTTTGACTGTCTGCTTAGAGATGGGGAGTCGGCATGGGTCCTGGAGAGTTATATTGGACATTCACTAGTGATTATTATATGTACAAGTTATGATTTGAGACAGTGCACGACATGCTAGGTTTCGGAAAACCTATGTTTATCATGATATATATGTATTTTCATAAAACCTGGGGGTTAGTATGTTGATAACTGTTTTATTATATGTATATCAAATTGGTCCACTCATGTTTGTTTTGCACCCCCTTCAAGACCTCAGAACGAAGATTACGATTTGAGCTACGTGGCTTTCCCCTACCAGTGATTTCGTGCTATATCTTCTCTGCTTTGGCACCTATTGTAATAACACTTCTCTATCTAAAATTCTGTTTGTACTCTGAATTAGACGTATGCTTTGAACATATTGTGCACTATCTTAATGTTCCATGATTAGCAGTTGAACTTAGTATAATGTTATTCGTTTCTATTGCTTGAGTAATCCTAACTTATAGCATGTTTAGTATGTTTTTCAGCTTTCGCTTAAATTAAATGGCTTTCGTCACCCCTCGGGTGTCGGCCAACACGTGACCATCCCTATATCCCGAGGACATCGGGGTCGGGGCGTGTTAGTGGGATAGGCTAATTACTAGACTGCTCTAGAATATATGAATTGTCCGGGACAATCATGAGTGAATAGGCATAGAGTTTATAAGTGAAGGGTTACAATCTAAAAAAAACGATTCCACATGAGAACAATTTCCCTCGAGTAATGGGAAATGAAAAGCGGGCTAGTCCTCAATTATTCAAATAAGTTGTGTTTTTTGTAGTTTCCCCATGTTACAACTATCGTACCAATTTAGACGTCAATCTTGAATGGAATCAAAATAACGACAAGCTAAGTACTATGACAACAGGGGGGAAGCAAAGCTTTGGAGACATTTTATTATATTATGAATTCAAGCTCAAAAGAACATATATATGGAGGCTATGTCAACTTGTGTACGTCTTGTTGACCATAAGGGAGAAGGTTGTAAAGCAGGCCTTATTATCCATACCTCTGGTCGGATAAATGGAGGACCGATCGACCTGGGTTTTCACGAGCCTTGGCGAGTCCTGAAGTGCCTATCAAGGGCACCCACATACATGAAGAGAAGAAGAAAAGGGGGATTACTTGTTTAGTACCAGCAGAGCTTCCAAATTGAAGATTCTGACCATAGGGTCGATGTCCCAAAGCATGTTTAGCCGTAAGAACCTGATCTGGAGCAATTTATCCCATTCAAGATGAAAGAGCATATTAACCATGTCCTACCGAGGAGTTTGAGCTCTTTTGGCTTACTTTAAGCCATGCAGATAGGCTATCCACATATGTTCCATAGTGACGTTCATTTTTTGGTAATTGGTATTTTCGAGGGAAAAGTTTGGAATTCGACCACTTATTTTTTATGCGCAGTGAGTAAAAAGCTTGACTATCTTTGAGGCAATTCACATTGTGTTCGTATAGGATGCATTTATATTAGGCCTCTGAGAACTAAAGGTAAAACATGGCTTGCTGTTAGAGCAGCCGCTCCCTGAGTCGCGGAGATATCGTATTTCTAAATAGTACCTCATTCCATTCACCATAAGGCAGCGCCCTCAATAAGCGGGTAGCAAATCATCTTGTATAATCAAAACATTATACATTAGGGAAAAAATGGATCCAATTAGCATCAATTATTTATTTGGGAAAGCTCTAAGAAACTCGGGATTTAATTAAAGATGCAGCAAAACTCTGTCGATTTTTTGGGACAATACATATAATGAGTTTATTGTAAGGATGTTCTGATCTAATAATATAATTTTATGTATAAATTTTTTTCTACACGACATTATATTATTAGAAAGAGACGTGATATGATAGTAAACATGCTTCATATAAGTTTTTATCCCACTTTGTGCAATTATAATCTTCATTAATTATTATTGCTCTTAAGGAAAACTAATAAAAATGACTTGAAAACTTTGAGTTTTAACGATAAGGACAAAATAAAGGGTAAAGTGAATAGTACCAGGAATGACTTTTTAGTGTAAAAATGTGGTTTTTCGTTAAAATGAACAGTACCGGGAGTTTTTCGTTAAAGTTCCTTATTTTAAAGGGTTTTTCTGAATCTTTGTCCTGAGCAAACATGATTATATATTAATTTAGAAGCTAAATACCTATAGTATTCTAAAACGATTATGTATCTAAAGTTTTAGAAAGAATGGAAATGAGAGAGAAGGGAGGTGAGGTTTGGGTCGATATTAGAACCAAAGGAGGGGCTGGGAGGGCAGAGGGTTTAAAGCCATGGATCTTATGAAGCAGTGATGGGTGATATTTGATCAGTTTGTTCGTATTTGATTTGATCCCTGAAATTAGGGTTTTAGAGAAAGAAAAAATGGAAGTAGAAATACTTGTTTACAAGAGATGAGATTTCGTCCCAGAAAGGCACAATAATTGAATTGAAAGAGAGAATAATTTTTTTCTTTTAGAGAGACAGTGAATGGACACAAGGAAATGGCATAACGAAATGGGCAATCCGGCATAAAATGACATTTTTGTTTAGGTCCTTATATGTCATTTCACAAGAGGGTAAAATTGACATTAAAATTTATACTAAAATATGGGTGAAAAAAATAAGACAATGAGATGTGTTTATCAACACTGACACACCCCGATCCGGAAATTCCACTAGGATACCGAATCGAGCCGTGCTGGGCTACACCTCAAGGGTGATGAAGCCATAAAGTGATCATGTATAAAATGTGGATAAATTAAAATCTAAAAGTGCCTAAGTGCACAAGTGCGCGGTGAGCGGGTCAAGGTTGGTTGGGATTTGCTCCTGGGATGATGGGCAAACCGATGGCCGATGCCACCACTTGGGCTTAGTAGCCCATCATCCCAGAAGCAAATCCCAACCAACCTTGACCCGCTCACCGCGCACTCGTGCACTTAGGCACTTTTAGATTTTAATTTATTCACATTTTATACATGATCACTTTATGGCTTCGTCACCCTCGAGGTGTCGGGCAGCACGACTCGATTCGGTATCCTAGTGGAATTTCTGAGTCAGGATGTGTCAATTTGGTATTAGAGCCTAACCCTGGCCGCGTGTGTGCCAACGAGGACGTCAGGCCCCTAAGGGGGGGGTGGATTGTGAGATCCCACATCGCCCAGGGAAATGGATCCTATGAGCCTTATATGTATATTCTCACCTCCGATTAGTGCGAGCTCAGGCTTCGGGTTTCATTGGAACTCCGAAGTTAAGCGAGTAGCGCGCGAGAGCACTCCCATGATGGGTGACCCACTGGGAAGTTCTCGTGTGAGTTCCTAGAAATAAAACCGTGAGGGTGTGGTCGGGGCCCAAAACGGACAATATCGTGCTACGGTGGAGGTGTGCTCAGGTTGTGCTCGGGGCCCTGGCAAGGATGTGACAAGCACTCTTAAAATAAAAGAATAATAATTTATCTCATTTGATTTTTCATATTTACCCCTTGATTCAGTCTCACGTGCGTGTCATGTGACTTATTTTTAATTGACGAAAAAGATTATAGCTGCGAGTTTTGCTGAGTTAAATGACCAATGATCATGAATTTTTAATTGATGGACCATTGCTCTAATTAGATTAAAATAAAAAGTTATTACTACAATTTTCTCTATTTTAAAATTCTAACTCCACTATTGTAAAGTCGCATCAACCAATTAATAAAGAAGTAGCAGTTTTTCCGTCCATTGAAAAAAACTGTTACACCCACTACAAGAAGGAGGCAAATTGTCTACCCTCCCCATCCCCTCTTAGAGTATACGGTCACGGTTAAGCCACGTCAACATTTTATATTAATTTTTTATAGAGATAATAAGACAAAAAACAATAAGAATATAAAATGTTGATGTGGCTTAACCGTGACCGCACAAATACGAGAGGATGGGGAGGGCAGACAAATAGGATGGCAGACAATCTGCCTCCCTACAAGAAATAGCCAACGTTTTATTTGCTTTGTAATTTAATTTTAGAATGTCATAGGACAAAATGGTAACTGAATGTTATCAAATGATTGCGATTATGAGTAATCGTGACATGGACGAATTTATTCACGTCAAAGCAGAAGTAATTGTGTTATTCTTATGGAATGAGGATTCGGATCCTCTTTGTGAGAATTTTGAGAATCCTCAAATCGTGTCTGTTCATCGTATATCGTGCGATCAGTTTTTGTCAAGTACTATTTATATTTAATTTTAAATAAAAATATTTGAAATAATTTCTGACCGCACGATATACAGTGAACATATACGATTTGAGGATCCGGAGAGGATCCTCATTCATTCTTATGAAAGCTCCGATTTGTATCCTAAATATTATTTACAAGAAATGTATTCTACTTTCCAACTATACATTAAAGTTCTCAATAATATTACAAAGGAATGAGGGACCAAGCAATACTTAGAAGCTTAATTCCTGCAAAAAAATATTACACTTTAATACCCAATTACCTGCAAAAAATAAAACGAATACATCTAATAACTTGGTTTCATCATCGCTCACAAAAATAAAAAGCCCAATGGGACATTCTGGCCCAAATCCTCAAGCCCAACAGACTTCAAGTCTTCAAAAACTGAGCTAAGAAGAGCAACTAATTGCTTAAATAAGGCAGTAAAATTTTGGAGCATTTTCAAGTGCTCATAATTAACTTTGTGAAATTTCAAGTAGAATGCAACTAAGGAAAATCACACACACTGATCATTTTCAAGTAAAAAAATTTCGAAACAGAAACTGCACAATTTGCTCTTTCAATTCATAGTTTTATTACGAAAGAATGAACCAACATACTAATTCTTCGGATCCGAGAGCACCGTCTATTCTTCACCCACAAGAAATTACACCGGAGCTGCTAAACAATGTAAAACCATTGCAAAAACAAATGCCAACATATCTGCAGGACAGAAGACTGAGCAGCACTGTGTATGTCAAAAAGTGATAGATGATCAGTCGATCATCTTGTATTCCTTTCGGTCTTTCATTATTCTCAGCCCGACATATCTGCCAAAATTGGATCAAACAAAGTAGTCAGTTTTCAAGAACATTTCATTGTGCACAATTACAAATGCAATGACTTTGTTAGCAGTGCTTTGAGGATAAACTTACCTCCCAAGCATCATAAGAGTAGCCTGAGGATTTGTCCCAGGTGATATACCGAATGTTGATCCATCGACAACTCTGAGTGCATCAGTACCAATGACCCGGAAATCACCATCAACCACCTTTCCTATCATGCATCCCCCATGGTAGTGCCATATGGTGCTAACAGTGCGCCGGCAGAAATCTGCCATCAGCTCAAAGTTTGATTGGTCTACAGGCAATGCAGGTCCCACAAACCTAAAGTCTTTGTTCCCAAACCAGCCCTGGAACTTGAAATCCTCCATGGACCTGGTCTTGAGTATATCACCAATCTTGCGCATCCCATTCACACACCTATGCACATCCACCGGGTTGCTGAAGTAGTTGAATCGAACAATTGGGTTCACGTTGACATCTGTTGAAGCCAACCTCAGAGAACCAGCTGAGGTTGGCCCAATGGTTTTCTCCATGAGGGTTGCCACTGTGAGGTAGAGAGGCGCAGATGGCGCCCGAATGAACACAGACCTTGCAGGAGATGCAAAAGGGATAACATTGGAGGCTGCTTCAATGTAAGCTCCTGATTCAGTAATTCCCACAACCTGTATCAGTGAGTGCTCCAGTGGGATTGGTGGCACAATTGAGATACCATTTCTTGGATTATCGTAGAGATACTGCCCAACATAAGGAAGATGATGAACCACTGGAATCCCCCATGACGAAAGATACGGCCTCGGGCCAATACCACTCAGCAGAAGCAGCTGTGGACTTCCAATGGCACCAGCTGAGAGAATCACCTCACCATGTTCACGTAACACAGCATGGTGATACCTCCCAACGCTGTCACGAAAAACAACCCCCACTGCAGACTGCCTAGACGCTGGAGATGGCCTAGTTGAAGCCAACAGAATCCTCTCCACACTGGCATGAGTCACAACTTTGATGTTCAGTGGTTTTGCATAATTGAGAAGATCTGCAGAACTGTGTCTCCTTCCCAAAGTGTCAAATGTTGAACCACCAATCTTGGTCCCCACCACATGATCCAAATTGAACCCATTGTAGGGATCAACGCCAGCTTCCAATAACCCGTCTCGAACTGCCGATTGCCAAGTCCTCAGCTCTGGCCGAAACACAATTGCCCCTTCAACCCACTCGTACGACTCATTCACCATTCGGAGATCCCAATCGACACTGGTTTTCGTGTAAAAGTCCTGATCTGCACGGCTGTAGAAACCAGCATTTATGGCACTGCTGCCTCCAAGAATGCGGCCTCGGACATTTGCAACTCCTTCTTCAGATGTGAAGGCATGAGTAGGTGAGTCAAAGGAGTTGACATCCATGAGTGCGGCCAAGAAACCTTCTTTGGTCATCAAGTTTCGATTTCCATAAGCAACCCCACCCCGTTCGAGCAAGAGCACTCGAAATCTAGATGATAATGTCGCAGCCAAGGGGCACCCAGCAGTGCCACCTCCTACAATAATGTAGTCATAATAATCTTCTGTTGGAAAATCGGTGGCGTTGACTACAAATTTGAGGTAACTTGGCTCTATAAAAAGAACGGAGAAGAATGTTCAGTTCATAGAGGCATCAAAGCAAACGTATACGGAACAGAAATCGCCCTCTGTTTGGTTACCAAGAAAATTCATAGCAAAAACACAAAATTTCAGTAACTTGGCTTTGTAAACAACAGAGAAGAAATTGTCCTCTGTTTGGTAACCCAGAAAACTCACAGAAAAAAAAAATCCAAGAAATGAAAGCATGCGACATGGAAATCAAACTTATAGCTATCTAGAAAAAACAGAGGAGAAATTAACCACTTTTTGATTGCCCAGGAAATAAAACTAACTTTCTTGAATGGGGTCACTGGATTGAGGGTTGCACTTTCTTGCAATTTTTTTCAGATACCAAAGAGAACCCAATTGAGAACGGGTTTCAGAAACATCAAAAAGCAAAAACCCATAAAACCCAGAGGGAAGGAAAAGAAAATCCATATGTGGGCCTAAATCATTAACCCCAAGAAAGCTCAGAGTTTCGTTAGATTCACTAAATCAGTACAGAGAAGCTCAATCCACTGTTTAGTTTCCAAGAAAAAAAGCAGAAGAAAAATGAAAACTTTGCAGCATTTCAACCACGATTGCATTCCCCATCCCAATTTCTTGCATGCATTCAGAAATTTACGCCAAAAAAACGAAGGAATTCGTACGAATCGAAAGAAAAAAAGAGAGAGAATTTCAGTTACCCTGATGAGAGCGGTGCGAGCTGCGCGTCCGGACGTCGGCGACAATGGCGTTGAGAAACACGAAGAAGAACGCCAAGTGCAGAAGGTAGAACGAAATGGGCCTCGGCATTGTTTGGATTTTCTCGGTGTTTCTTGGAGGAGAGAGAGAGAGGACTGTTTCTCTGCAAAAGTAGTAGAGCGGAAGATAGTGCCTTTTTGGTTAAACATTCAGAAGGAAGATCGTTATTTAGCGGCAAAGAGCGCTAATCACCTGAACCCGTGAGCAAGAGAAGCCCATCTGAATAACCGAAACACCAGCCGTTGCATTTATGAGGATCCTACATCTCATGAAACCGACGGGTAAAACCGTCATTTCGTATCAGGGGTGGGGTCGATGGAGTAGCTGCCTAATTGGATCTCGGCCTTTAATCACGAAAATGATGTCGTAGTTGCAATTCAACAGATTCTGAGAACCGAAACGATGGCGTATAAAAGCAAAAAGAAGTCCTCGCACTTCATTCTCATTGGCCGATAGACTCTCATCAGATAAGAGGCCTCTCAGAGCAAGCTGACCACCCAGCAGAAGAGTTTCAGGTAATTTATTTATTTATTTATTTTGTTAATAAATTCATGCAATTTCTGAATTTGGAATGTAAATTTAAATACCGAAAATTTAACTGATCAATTGCACCTGCAAAAGAAGTGAACTTTGAAGAACAAATTTAGGGTTCATATGTTTTAAGAGAAAACTTGTAAACTTTGAGTAGATTTTGATTTGTTATGTTAATTAGCAGTGTGATATATGTGCTGGGTTCTGATAATTAAAAGAAAATGATTTCCGCACGTCCTTATTAATTTTTGTCCCTCGATTCTCCTTTTGAGTTAATCAATCCAAAGGCGGGAAATAAACACAGGTATGCGGAAATCACTTCCCTAATTGAAAATTGATGGAGCTTTATGCTTGGCATGTTTTTCGGTTTCATTTTTTTTCTAAAGAAGATTTTGTGTGAATTTTGATGTGTGTTATTGTGAAGAGAAGATTGAGTAGTTGTTTTTGTTACTATTTTCTAGTTTTTGAGTGCAGATGGATCTTAATGATCTTAACAAGGTGCGGGAAATCAAACCACTAAAGAAAATTGGGGAAGAGGATGCAAGGGAAATACTTGAGAAGGTAGCGAAACAAGTGCAGCCGATAATGCGCAAACGTCAATGGAAAGTCAGAGTGCTTTCTGAATTCTGGTAGTCTATGTTTGTTCTTCTCTTACCATGGTTTTTATGTGCGTTTTATTGTATATTTACCGCTGTCGTATGCAACTTTGAAATGCAGTCCTGCCAATCCAGCTCTTCAGGGGCTCAATGTAGGAGGAGGTGTTGAAATTAAGCTCAGACTGCGGAGGCCGAACAGTGATTGGGTTTTCTACCCGTATGAACAGATCCTTGATACAATGCTGCATGAGCTCTGCCACAACGAACATGGTCCTCACAATGCTGACTTTTACAGACTTTTGGATGAGATCAGAAGGGTAATTATCTTAATCCCCTTTCATGGTGTTTTGCATTGTTTTCTTGTTCTATTCTAATGCTTTGCATATGAAAACTAATGGCCTTGTAAGAATATCTTCCGTTGAGCACCTTCTGTTGTGTACAGTATTTACTTTGATGGCGTTAGATTGGTTAAGAACTGCCTGGAGTACAGTTTCTATATGAATTCAAAGCTTACGTCCGACTCAAAGTAGCTTCATATTTTATTTGAAAGCTGTCCTAACTGATGGAAATTCTGTAATTTCCAAGGGAAGATACAGACATGAATTGTCTATTTCAGGTTTTCACTTGTAAAAGAAAGTTCATCTTAATCTTAAGGATTAGATGCGGTGTTAAAAAATTCTTAATCACTACTGTGACTAACAGAACCTCCTGTGAGCACATTTCTGTCTAGAATCTTTCCTTAATGCATTTTAAATCTAAAGTGAATCATCTGAGTTCTAGAGCAAATTACTGCAACTCAAAAGCAATCACTTTTTGGAATGTCCTATGAAACCTTGTTGAATGGTCATACTACTTATGCACGTATACATTCACGGGACCTACTTACCTGCAGTGCATTTGTATATCAATGCGCGTGTTTGTTGTATAATATAAAGGAGGTGTGGAATATCTTCACTTGAATAAGAATATGCACTTACATTGGCTTGACAGTATCTTACTACCTTGTCTTGGACAATTTTGGGTTCTTCCATTGGTCTGATCGTATTAGATGATCTGGGTCCGGAATCGTTTATAGAACTCCGTTTCATCACAGTCCGTATTTCTGAAGTTTCATGCATAACCTGTTCCTAGATGGCCTTAATTATTGAAGCTTTAAAAGCACAAGAAAGATTTTAAATAATGTGATCCAATATTGTTTCGCCCTCTAATTTCATTTGTGTTCCATTCTTTAGTTTATTAATTTCGTCATCCTTACCTCTGTTCTGAACATTTGGGGTCAGCCACATGAATTCTTGTCTGCCCCTTTGTTTTCATGTCCAGTATCTCCTTATAACTATAATATTTAGGTTTAATTATAAGCTCTAAAAGGCTCAAGTAAAGCCTTTCAATATTTTGCGTGATGATTTGCTGCAGATTTATCCCTGGACAAAAGTTTTCGTCAAGTCCTACTACTATTAAAGGTTTATATTATTTTCTAACTTGTAATTTCTGTTGTTGCTCTGAATTGAAACTTTTGGTAACGTGTTGTTCCATAATATACATCTTCCTGACTTTGTGATGATCTTCTTTAATAGTGAATTTAAGTCCCCTCGTTATCAAATTGCTTGAGTTAGCATTTTCGGCTGTAGTTCTATAGTTTATATAGACGCATGCTTTATGGACGATTGTCCATCACTAATTTGGTCCCTCGTTTTCTGCAGGAATGTGAGGAACTGATAGTTAAGGGGATTTCAGGCACTGGGCAAGGATTTGATCTTCCTGGAAGACGTTTGGGTGGTTTCTCCCATCAAGCCCCTCTGTCATCTATTCGCCAGACTGCCTTGGCTGCTGCTGAAACCAGAGCACGCCGTGGAGCTTTGTTACCATCAGGGCCTAAGCGTTTAGGTGGCGATAGCAACATTAAGGCGGCTTTGAGCCCAGTACAAGCTGCTGCTATGGCTGCAGAAAGGAGACTGCATGATGATTTATGGTGTGGGTCCAAGTCTTCAGAGGGTGACATTGGAGTACATGGGAACATTGGAACTTCTCAAAGGCCACAACCGTTCGCATTTACTGATGGCGTCTCTACCCAGACTAATATTAAACCGAAGCCAGGTCAGGAAGAAATGGATGATCAAGCAAAGTGGAAATGCAGTATGTGCACTTTATTAAATAAGGTAATGTTATTCTATGCATAGTTTTGTCAGAAACTTGAATACAAAACTCCTTCTCTCTGTGTGTGTGTGCGCGCGAGTGCATGCTGTAGAGTATACACGATCATCAACTTGCATTTTAATGCTTTGAAGTTGTTTCAGCCATTGACATTGAGATGTACAGCCTGCGGGACGCTAAAAGAGGACCTGAAGTTTAAGGTTTGGTCTTGCAAATTTTGTACCCTAGACAACAGAGTCGAGCTAGATAGATGCTTAGCTTGCGGAGAATGGAGATACTCGTCCGGCCCTCCTGTCCCGACCCATGGACCTTACGTCGGTACATGAGAAAGAGTGGTTCTGAATCAGCTGGGGACTCTCGACGAGTTATACAGAATGATCTTATGTACACACTTCAACAACTACACATGACATGAATATGTTTATTATAGTGATCTAATTTGATAGTACAGATTGTGTTTTATTAATCCTTTAAGGAGTGTTTGTGAATGTGTTGGACGGAAAAATGGTTGGTTATTCCGCCGGAAAATTGTTTCTCAGTTCGGTGGCCCTGGAATGATAGTTGGTTATGCCGTTTATAACAGTAGTATCTTGTTTTCAGTGAGCGTCGGGACAGGATTTACATTCCTTGCTTTTCACGTAACTGATCAGAAATGGCATTCCGTGCTGTACCTGATCATCGCAGGGGACTGTATCCTTGCCACGGGCGGGCTGTGGTTGAAGGCGGTCTTAGCTATTGTCCATCTGGGTTGTGAAGAGACGGTTATCGAATTTTCCTTCGACTGCAGTCTGCAGTACCTATACTATATCCTCGCCGGAGGTGTTAAGAGGAGCATAGACGTGGTTCTGAGTATTTAGTTCATTTGGGGAACTAGGAATTTTATCTTGCCCGGAGTTCCGATGTGATTGTACGCCAATCTCTGTTGATCAAGACGTTCAGAATTTTATCTTCCCTTCCCTGTTCATCTATGAGCTCGTAACAAAATTCTCGAGGCCACACACTCCACCACCGCCACCGCGGCCACCACCACCACCACCACTCTTTTCCATGGAAAAACACTTCAGCAAGTCATCTCCCTTAGCTCGAGTGCTATATTTAACAGATGCCATATTACTCGATTCGAGATGGGCTCAAGCAATGGGTATGAGGCAAAACAAACGTGGAAATGCATGGATTCAACTTTTGGTTCACCAAGACTTTTGTCATTCTTTTCAAACTTTTCTGAAATGTTTTCTTTTTACGTGTATAAATACTTGCTAGAGAGATTATCGTTTTAAACCACATGATGTTGTTGTTAACAGTTGGTCTTTTCTTTTAAATGATATTTTTACTCTAAATTACACTTAGACGATGAAGAAAGTTGAGGTTATATCATAAAACCAATTGACAATATGAGGAGTAGTCTAACATCTTATGTCCTTACATTCTCACATGCCCCCTCCCATGTAGCAAATTTTCAAGCCTAACACATGGATAACACAAACGGGATGACGTGTTAGTCGTTGAGCTTTACACGAAGGACAACCTGCTCTAATACCATAAAGAAAATGAGATTCCATTATAAAACCAATTAGCAGTATGAGAGTAGCCAAATTACAATAGGAACATGCAAGGTCCCTCCTCCAATCAATACGAGATTCATTCTCAATAGACGAGAGTGAAAATTTTTAAACATAACACGCAATGGGTTGACAAAGACTACCTTAATCACCAGGACAATCAATTTGATTTTGTTTCTCAAAATCTTGAAATCGTATATTGCATTAAACTATTATATTCACTCGTATACATACTTGGTCAACTTAATGTAGACTCTGGTGATTGCGTTAAACTACTTTACTTTACATTTTTTTTCAAATTTTTTGGTTCTTATTTTATTGTCTTGAGGGTAACGGACACTAGTTTGGAGAGGAACTCAATGTTTTGTTTTTGGTAAAGAGAGAAACTCAACGTTTGAATGGTACAAAAATGTCAAAATTTCATCTTCTACAAATAGACCAACCCAATGTAAACCATAGCATGCATTTCATGTCCACATAGAGAAACAAATGTACCAATCCAAGCCATGCACAATTCTAATTTCCGTCTTTCGGTTTGAAAATTTTTCTTTCGTGTGACACAACAACGTCGTGTTATCAGTATCATTTTTTAACACATATTTATTAGTATTATCGTTTAGTATGATTGTCTTACTATTATATTATGTTACTAAACTACGTTTTATAATATGGTTAAACAACATGAATCGACATTCTTAGTTCGATGACATATCAACTATATCATTCACTCATAATATAACACCTAATTAGAAACATCAGATGACGTTACGGTCTTCACGTCCAACAATTTTTTCTTTTGGATATCTTCCTTGTGGATATCTTCTTTTTCCATTAATATAATCTAAATTGGGTTTAGACTTGGGATTACGAATAGGATTAGCCTCTAATTAAAAAGATTAGAATAATAGCCACCAACCATGTGAAAAACACACAATTATAATTTATATACAGCTGTGCTGGAGGCTGGAGTCTGGAAGGCTTCTATTTTCTCTTGGCTTGCTTGACGGGTTTGTTTTGTACAAGCAACAGAACATCAAACAAGAAGATGCCAGGAAATGCAGAAGCTCTGATATTTCAATGGAACGAAAGCGCCCAGCAAACTACCAAGAAACACCCAAAAATAATGGTAGGCAGGGCACAAGGGCTGACTTGATGGAACTCAAAGGCAAAAAGTGGGGTTTTAAGTTGGAGAAAGCAAAGAAAAATTTGGCAAACCCAAAAAAAAAGTCCACTGCTTTTGTCACATACGGACACAAACTTACACGTATAATTGTCAAATGCCTGTCTTGGTCTCTACTTCTCCAAACCATGCATGCATCTTTTTCTTTACCAACACGTTCGTGGGATTTTTCCGTCGTGACTCGAAGTATTCTATGTTCTCAGATTTTTATCTGTTAGATTTTTAATCAAAAATGCTTAAAAGCGTGCTACATTTTTTGCGTGTTTCAATAAACTTGATGTGAAAGAGAGAAGCAAAGTTTGACTTATGTTTTAGGTCACAAGGGCATCTCCGATAGAAGAGTTAAATTTCGAAAAATAAAACCACGTTTTAGCTCCCAATTTACACGTTATAAAATGGAGAGGTAAAGGGTTGTTTTAGCAACTTCGGTCATATGCTGTATTTACAATTCTTTTTTTGCTTTGGAAGGATGCTCATTTAGTTGAATCTGATCTACTCAGTAGTCACAAAAAATGTGCGAGAGAGAATTTCTATTATGATGTATGAAATTAGACCAGGCTGAGATCGTAATTGGGCAGGGCTTTTATACATGCTTACAAATATACATAGGGGTGTGCTATCCACACACTCCTATTTACTTCTCACACACCTTTTGTTAATTGTTAATTTCTGTCATTTGATATTCTTCAATTCCTCTGATCAAACGGCTGAAAATAAGAAGGATGTGTGAGAAGTAAAAAAATGGTGTGTGGATATCACATCCCATATACATAACCAATGACGAAATATTGTAAGAAAAAAATTATTAAATAATGATTATGCATAATCCTTAATTATTAGCATAAGTAAAGATTCTGATTAGTATCTGTCGACTAGGCATTACTTGCTTCATTCCGACCAATGATGCTGCAACAACAACAGCCTGGGCCCCACGTAATCGCATGTGGGCCCATTTATATCGGTGTGGGGCCCCACCCACTCAAAAGAACGAACCGGTTCCAAACTCGAAACCAAATTAACCTTGCTTGACCGCTGGCGGGTAACCCAAAGACAATAACAACCTTTTTATTTAATTTTAATTTTTTTTCCCTCCGCTACTCTCTGTTCCCGAGTTCATGTGAACTCACGAACCAAACTTGCAGAATTGTGCTGTTACACGTTGTACACTTCAAGTGCCAAAGGGTAAAATAGGTACTAAGGTACAACATTGTAAAGCAATAACAATGTGCCCCACCGCACCCGATTATAGCTGCCTAAATCATTTGTCTTAGTATTTTAGGGAAAATCACGCGCGGACTATTTAAGAGCATTTCTAACAGAAATGTGAAAAAATAAATATTAAATGTTTATTTGATAGTTTATCAGTTTTTGTCCTTCAACCTATATTTTTTTGTTATAAATGTACAACCCATTTTTAAAAAGAAATTAATTAAATTAATTTTAAAAATTTATAATTAGTACATTAATAGAATCTACATAATAAAATAATTAAAAAATTAATTGATGTTGTAAACTTTTTCTAGTTTAAGTGTGAATGTGTAAATCCTAGATTAGATTTGACTATAGTTATTCTTTCCTATCTGAACGTGTATTCCTTGGGAATGAAGGATTTCTTATCCATCTTATTACTATAAATAAAGGCACTACGTGGGGAATAACACACACATTCATCTACACAATTCTACAAACACATCTCTATTTACTCTCTCTCTTTGATGCCGGCCCCCTTCGCCTTGTCAGATAAATCCTTTTCTTGGGGATCCTAGGGATCCCGTGATCATGACCGTTTATCATGTATCGTTCATTATGTACTATTTATATTTAATTTTAAATTTTAAATTTTAAATTTTGAAATGATTTCTAACAGTAAAATTTACAATAAACAATCACGATCACAGAATCCTTAAAATCTCCAAAAAAAAAAAAGAAGGACAAGGATTCTCTACTCATTTTTTTCCATTCTCTCATTGTTTGTGTGGTCACGGTTAAGCCACGTCCTTTTATTTTATTATTTCTATAAAAAAAATTAATATAAAATGTTAACATACAAGAAGATGATGGAAGTGGATTGGAAAAAAAGAATAGAGAATCCTTGTCCAAAAAAGAATCGGTCGAGCATCTTTTCCTACTTTAAAAGCTAAACTTTACATTTTAATTTTAACTATTTTCTAATGACATAAAATAAAACTACAAAACCCAAAAATGCTCAACGGTCCCACCACCACAGACACCTCCAATATCTGATTGGTACTTGTCTGCCACTCTCCCCATCAGCGCGTGGGCCTTAATTCTCGATTCCCTCGTTCTCTGGGCCTCTTTGCTTTTTAATTTACATGTTTTTAATTTATTTTTAATTCTTGAGAAAAGAAAGCTCCGGTTTGTTCCTTCCTTTTTCATTTTCTCGCTGTTTCCTCCTCTTTTACTCGCACAAAGAAGTCTCCGATTCTCGGAACAAAAAATCAAATAAAATATTTATAAAAAAAAAAAAAAAAAAGAAGAGAAAAACGACATCAATCAATCACTCAACCAATCAACGAAACAAACGATGACTCGTGATCCTCACGACCTCCATCATCGTCGTCCTCCTCATTAACCCAATCGCCCCTCCCTCCCTCCAATTCCTCGGACCCCCAAAGAAATCGCGATTTCAACTCCGAGCTCGGAAACTGCGTCGTTTCAAACAAGTAGTACAGTCGACGCCGTCGTCACCCGATCATGAGACCGATTCAGCCGCCGCCCGGAACGAACTCAGCAGTGGTGGCCCCACCACCGAGGCGGGACAACCAGAGACGACGCCGTCACGACCTAACCCTACCGCTACCTCAGCGGGACACCTCGCTTGCAGTACCGCTCCCTCTCCCTCCGCCCGGTCCGAGCTCGGCCCAGTCGTCCTCGGCCCACAGCGCGGCCCAGCAGCTCATCAACTTCTCCGAGCTCGAGCGCTCCAACCGCATCGGGAGCGGAACCGGAGGCACCGTCTACAAGGCCATACACCGCCCGACGGGCCGGGTCTACGCGCTCAAGGTGATTTACGGCCACCACGATGACGCCGTGCGCCGCCAGATCTGCCGCGAGATCGAAATACTCCGCGACGTTGATAACCCCAACGTCGTCAAGTGCCACGACATGTTCGACCACAACAGCGAGATCCAGGTCCTGCTCGAGTACATGGACGGCGGGTCGCTGGAGGGCCAGCACATCGGGAACGAGAAGGCCCTCTCCGATTTGGCCAGGCAAATCCTCAGCGGCCTCGCCTATCTCCACCGGCGGAAGATCGTCCACCGCGATATCAAACCCTCGAATCTTTTAATCAACGCTAGGAACCAGGTCAAGATCGCCGATTTCGGAGTGAGTCGGATTCTGGCTCAGACCATGGACCCCTGCAATTCTTCTGTCGGGACCATTGCATACATGAGTCCGGAGAGGATCAACACCGATCTCAATCACGGCCAGTACGACGGCTACGCCGGTGATATATGGAGCCTTGGGGTCAGCATATTGGAATTTTACATGGGTCGGTTTCCGTTCTCGGTGGCGCGAGGGGGCGATTGGGCTAGCTTAATGTGGGCTATTTGTATGTCTCATCCGCCTGAAGCGCCGCACAGTGCTTCGAGAGAGTTCAGGCATTTCATTGCTTGTTGCTTGCAGAGAGAGCCGTCTAAGAGATTGTCGGCGGCGCAGTTGTTGCAGCACCCTTTTATCTCCGGCAATGGCGGTGGCCAGCCCCAGCAACCCCATCAGAATCTTCACCATCTGCTGCCTCCACCGAGGCCTCTTTCTTCTTAGCTCAAATAGTGTACTTTCTTCTACCTTTGGTTTCGCTGCCCAATTACTCTCGGCTGTTGGTTTCTTTCTTTCTTTCCTTTTTGATGATAATCATAATGATCATATGATGATTTTGTGTTTTTGCTGTTCGATTTGGAGAAATTGGGGAAATGGGTTGCCTTTGTTTTCTAGTTTTACCTCCTAATTGACTTTAATTTTTGAGTAATTAGACCCCTTTTAGATATTATGTGATTGATTGGTGTGTAATTATGTCTCATTGGGCATTGGATTTTGGCTTCTGCAAATGTTTTTCCATTTTTGGTTAAACTTTTTGTTGGGTATTCCTGGGAAAAATCAAATGTTTGTTTTTTTGATAGAGGAAAACGTTAATCTTTTAGGGTTGGATTAGATTTTACCCTAGGTAGTTCATATCCATGCACACAGATCCATATCATCGGTCTCATAGAGCAGAGAGTTTACATGGAACTGGGAAGCTGCAGCTTTTACCTTTTCTTTTACATCTCCTTTTCTCTTTCTGTCTGGATGGGTTTGTGTGTGTGATCAGGGAGAAGAGCTTTTATGCAACAAGGACACCGAGGCGGTGCCCCAAATCAGTCACGCGATGCCATTTGACAGAAAGTTAAAACTTATGGCGTCGCGTGATAGATGTGGAGTAACGCCACCCGGTTGCATGTAAGTTTGAGTGGGTTGCATTTTCCTGAACTGTTAATGAGTATTACACTGGAATTGATAATTAATGAGCCCTTTAGTAGCTAGTTGAGCAAAGAGTAGTTGGTAGGGTTTAAACAAAAAAAGCTTTGGATTTATGAGTTAGATGCTTCTCTTTGTATGGAAGGACATGTTAATAATGGGGACACTGGTGTGTGATGAGGATTTATTTGTTCTTTGTCCCCTCCATCATCAAGGCTGTCAATATTCGTTTCTCTTTCTTTATCAGTGAAATCAGTGGTGTAATTCATTATTTATATATGTTTATATATATTTTGAACACAAGTGAATATTCTGCACTAATCTACACTAAAAAAGAGAGAGAGGGAAATATTCGAATTCAGAAATTGTCCGTTTAAGAGAGAGATCATAACTATTAGGGCAATCCGCCACTTGCAATTACGATGATTTGATTTTTTTTTTTTTTATATTTATTTGCTGCTGTTCGATTAGGTACTCGTAACTCATTTGCTTGTGCAGCATTTTGATTAAATTTGCATGCATAAACTTTTACTGCTTCGGACAATATTATAGGACTAATTGGATAAATAGTCTTCGTGATAATAAGGTATTCGAAAGATAATCTATATGCTAAAAATCAGACTTAAAACTCTTGCAATGAAGTCCGTTGGGAATTAAGCCAAAATCAAAATTTCCGTCAATTTCTCCATTCAGCTTCCTTTATTTCTAGAGGGGTTAGATAGTGCAACCTCTTCAACGAGTTTCTCATCATTGTTGGTTTAGAAACTTACTAGCTGAATCTAACCAAGAACAAGCTTGAACTCCAACAATCTTATATGAGAGCAACACTGAATCAAAGTCTTTGAGCACTGATTTGATAAATTTGTCATTTTTTTTCTCTATTACACAAAACTTGATTTGATAAATAGATGAATTAAATCCATATCTTTTCTTTATCAGATTAGAACCTAAAAAATCTCTTACTGAAAAATTCACAGGTGCAACTACAAATATTATATTAAAATAATCTACAATAAATCTGGTTGCTCACTAAATTCGAACTTTTTTTCTTATTTTTTTGATAAATAAAACTTAGAATTTCCGAGCAAAAATATGGTAGAGAAGTATGTTGAGAAAATTAGATAACCAAAATTAAACTCATTAAGTTTCGAATTTTAGTGCTCGTAAGTATACGAATCGGATGATTGTATAGTATATAAGCACGGATATCGTTCCACGGAGATCAAATTGATTCTGAAAGTCTTACTAACTAAATTGGAACAAATTATAATTGGGAAGCTTTAACTTAAAAGATAGAAGATTTGAATTAAACTAAAAATGAAATATGACTTTAAAAATAAAATATTGTTGTAAACATTCCTAGTTTAAGTGTGATTGTGTAAATCTTATATTAGATTTGATTCTAGTTATCATTTCCTATTACAACTTGTATTACTTAGGAAAGAAGGAATATCTTTTCTCCCTTTACTACTATAAATAAAGGCACAATGTAGGAGGGATAACAACACACATTCCCCTACAATTCTACAAACACATCTCTCTTTTCTCTCTCCTTGCCGCCGACCACCCTAAATATTGTAGATAAAATAGACCACAACACGTTATCAGCACGCTCCTACCGCTGCGCTTAGGATTCTAACGTTGAAGAATTTTTCTGCATCAAACCAATTCATCCATATCATCACGCAATCACGTTCTTTCAAAACAACAGCTTTTAACTTGATATTTTGCAACCCTGATAGCATGAACATTCACCATGATGCATGACCCAACTTTACGTTTTACGTATTTTAGATTCTACATAAATTGTGTCTGCCTTATGACCATAATTGTTGAAATTATGTGAATTTGATATTTGTCATGAATTGAATCATACATATGTACATGCATTGAAAATATTATTTTGCATATGCATCAAATTACATATGTGATTCATTGAATTATTTATGCCTATAATTGAATTAAAAAAAAAAACATATTTTTTTCGTGATTAGGACCTTGGTTCTCTCGAACCCGTGAACACCATCCTGCAGATGGGGTTTTTTCACGCCAAGCCGAAAGCTTGCAGCTCTCCTCTTCCCAGACAACCCACGGAGCCAAAAGCTCCGAGTCCCAAAACCAACAAAAACCCGACACCCTTCACGGTGTCCTAGACCATGGCATGGCCTGCAGCCATTGCCTTGAACCTTTGGTTCATGTCGCCGACGACCCAAAGTCGTTCCACATCTAAAAATTGAACTGAGATTCGTCGGAATCTCGTCGGGATTTTTTTTTCGAAAATTTGATTTCAATTTTTTTAGGGTTTTATAGTTGTTGAAAACGTTGGGATTTTTCTATCTCCGTGGTTGTCCATGACAACTGTGACTCAACCCGAGCCCCAACAACCCAGACACGACCACCAGCAGTGGCGCCGGTTGTCTTCCCCGGTGAACACCCCAGTTACGGCTAGGATGCCTTTTTTTTTTTTTTTGGACTCTACCCGAGCCCTAGTGGGCTTCAGTTCCTCGGCTCGTGCGAAAAAATAAAAATAAAAAAAAGAAGAAATTTTTTTTCTGAGCCTGCCTGAAGCAGCCCATATTGGAAATATTTTTTGGGCTTGCCTGCAGCAGCCCATTCCCCGTGAGCCTGCAGCTCACCTGTGACCCCCCCTCAGTTTTTTTTTTCTTTCTCTTGCTCGTGGGCATGCAGCCCCGCCAGAGACTAAACCCAGCCCAATTTTGGGCTTAGGTCACACGACAAGATTTTATATAGCCACTCGAGGGCTTATTTTGGGCCCCGAATTTTATTCGCCTAATTATTTTAGGCCCAATGGGTTTTATATTTTTTCACCCACACAATTTGGCCCGAAGTCCAAATAAATTAATTCAATTATAATTATAAACCTAAAGTCATAATTTTTACATATTTGTTTGCATATATATATATATATATATATTTGTGTTTGCCTGCAGGAATATATGAACTTGAAGTTCATAATTACTTTGAAACCTGAAGTTTCTTATAAACATGCCTTGTTTGAAAACCTGAAGTTTTCATTTAAAAACATCACCCATGAAAACCTGAAGTTTTTCATGCAAAATTAAACCAATACATGTCTATTAGAACCTGTATGTTCTACTCATACGTGAATGGATTGATTTTTCTCCATTACATTAACCACATCTTGTCCATCTCTTTTGTGATAGGAACATGTCGAATTTGAACAAACTCGACTTCACCGCTTTGGAGGTCTTTGGAAGGAACTACCTCAAGTGGGTTCAAGATATGAAGCTCCACCTCACTGCAAAGAACTTGCATCCTGCTATTGAAGAAGCAACAGACGAGCCTGTTGGCGAAGCTGAAAAAGCCACTGCTATGATCTTCATCCGAAGACATATCCATGACGCTCTGCAAACTGAGTATCTTGCTGAGGAGGATCCACGTGCATTATGGGTCGCTTTGGCTGATGGTTTTGATCACCAAAACAAGACACGACCGAAGACATTATGGGTCGTGTCTTGCCTGAAGCAAGACACGACTGGCAGCATTTGCGCTTCCAAGACTTTAAGTCTGTGAATGAATATAATTATGAAGTTTGTCGAATCTGATCACTTCTCAAGTTTTGCAATGAAACTTTGACCAAAGAAGATCTCCTGGAGAATACCTATTCAACCTTCTCTACTTCAAATATTATCCTGCAGCAATAATATAGAACTCAGAAGTTCACTAAGTTCTCTGATTTGATCTCTGTTTTACTTCTCTCTGAAAAGCAGAACCAGCTGTTGATGAAGAATTATCAAGCTCGACCTATTGGGGCTACTGTTGTGCCTGAAGCACATTATAGCACTAATCAACACCCAAAACGCCAAAAGAGGCGTGGTAGGGGCGGCCAGAAGCCATCCCACCAAGGTCAACAGAGCCAAGGCCCATCCAAGGGAGGAAACAAAGCCCAGAAGCGCCCAAACCTCGCTCCCTAGGCCCCGAACTTCAAGAATAACGGCAAAGCACCTCAAACTATGGATGCGGATATATGCTATCGTTGTGGTTCAAATGAAAAGTGGTCCCGTGTTTGCCGAGCTCCCAAGAAAGTTGTAAACGAATATCATTCTCGTCGTAAGAAGTTTGAATCAAACTTCATGCAAATGGACGAATCGGAGACTACCAAGATGGAGGTTTCTAACTTTCAGGAGGATACCACCCATATGAAATATTAGAATCTTAGACATAGACTTATTTTTTAATTGAAATAAGATAATTGGGGCCGAATTCCACCTAGTGGCCGAACCCCCTCTTGTTTTTTGGTTGATTTTTCGAACAATTTTCCTTTATGGTTTGGATTATTAGTTGGTGATTTTCTTTTGGATATTAAGTTTTCATCCTTGAATAAATGACATTACTTTGAATTGATAATTGTTTTTATAAACCTTTATGCATGTGACCGATTCAAATTAATTTTTCATTCTAGGTATGACTAGTGGGAAAGTTAGTTGTTTGGCAGATAGTGCAACCACGCACACCGTTTTGCATGAACGCATCTATTTCACTAACTTCATACCTAAGAATGTACCTCTGACAACCCTCTCAGGCCCATCCAACCTGATAAAAGGATACGGTAAGACACGTATAATGTTGTCCAATGGTACAATTTTGACCATTGCTGAGGCACTCTATTCTCCACGTTCCGGAAGAACGTTGCTAAGCTTCAAAGATATTAGAGATAACAATTACCATGCTGAAACCCATGTAGAAAACAGAGTTGAATTTCTGTGCATAACTTCTTACGAATATGGCCAGAAGCGTATTCTAGAGAAAATGGAGCGTATCCCGAGTGGTCTGAATACTACGACCATATGCCCCATAGAATGCCACTATGTGGCTGGCCCTACTACAGGGACCGTGCATGAAATTACACTTTGGCATGATCGTATGGGACATCCTGGACGAATAGCGATGTGCCGTATCCTTAAATCTTCATACGGGCATCCACTAACCCGAAGTTTAGGTTCGATCCATGAAATCGCATGTCAAACATGTTCTATGGGAAAGCTTATTATTAAGCCTTCTTATGACAAGATTCGTTCGAATCCTCCCATTTTTCTACAACGGATTTAGGGGGACATTTGTGGACCGATTCAACCTCTATGCGGATCGTTTAGATATTTTATGGTTTTGGTTGACGCTTCCACACGTTGGTCACACGTGTGCTTGTTGTCCACAAGGAACGCTGCATTCTCCAAACTATTGGCTCAGGTTATCAAGCTCAGGGTTCACCACCCTGATTATCCGATCAAATCTATTCGATTGGATAATGTTGGAGAATTCACATCTAAAACTTTTGATGACTATTGCATGTCGGTTGGGGTTGAAGTTGAACATCCAGTACCCCATGTTCACACTCAGAACGGCCTGGCAGAGGCTTTCATTAAGCGCTTACAAATGATTGCTCGAACGTTGGTCATACGTACCAAGCTCCCGATCACTGCTTGGGGCCATGCAATATTGCACATAGCAAAATTGGTCCACCTGAGGCTTGTTGCGACACAACCATTTAGTGCCCTTCAGTTGGTTACCGGATACGAACTCGACATATCGCATATGCGCGTTTTTGGTTGTGCGGTATATGTGCCGATCTCACCGTCCTTACGTACAAAAATGAGGCCTCAGCGAAGGATGGGAATCTATGTCGGATATGATTCTCCTTCGATTATTCGTTACTTAGAACCTTTGATAGGCGATCTGTTTACCGCTCGTTTTTACGGATTGTCACTTCTATGAGACAGTCTTCCCGTCGTTAGGGGGAGATAAGAACGTCAATGTTCCTGATGAACGACGCGAATTATCTTGGACAACTCCCACTTTGTCTCATTTAGATCCTCGCACCGCTCAGTGTCCGAAGTTGAAGTGCAGCGTATATTAGATCTCCAGAGTATAGCTCAAAGTATGCCAGATGCTTTCACCGATCTAGCGCGCATGACAAGATCACATATTTTAGCTGCGAATACGCCTGCAAAGATAGATGTACCAAATGTACGACGGACTGCCCTCCTAGAAGCCTGGGACACCAATCTTTGTGATCCACGTACATTAGTGGCTAGTTAATCATCTGCCCCTACACATAAGCGTGGCAGACCTCTTGGTTCAAAGGATTTACACCCCATAAGAGGAAAACCATGGCACAAGGTCCTGAAGAGCCTACCGTGAATCCGACTATCGCTTACTCATTCTACCCAACTCATGAGGAAATTCTAGATTACGGAAGTGTCCTTGAAGAGACAAATCTTCCTCCCGAGAATCGTGAGATTTCGGTCTATTATGCTAGCTTAGATGATGTGTGGCGTAGAAATGAGATGATTGTCGACGATGCATTAGCATTTGCAGCAGCTACTGTGATCATGTTGAGCGATGATATTGAACCGCATTCCGTTGATGAATGTCGACATAGAGCTGATTGGTCAAACTGGAAACAAGCAATCCAAGTCGAACTCGATTCACTTGCTAAACGTAAGGTGTTTGGACCTGTAGTTCCTACTCCTCAGCATGTGAAGCCTGTTGGCTACAAGTGAGTTTTCGTTCGGAAGCGTAATGAGAAGAACGAGATTGTGCGTTACAAAGCTCGTCTTGTTGCACAAGGTTTCTCACAACACCCTGGGATTGACTATGACGAAACTTATTCACCCGTTATGGATGTGATTACTTTTCGCTACCTTATCAGTTTGGTAGTTTTCGAAAAACTGGATATGCAGCTAATGGACGTAGTAACCGCGTATCTCTATGGGGATCTTGATACGAAAATTTATATGAGAGTTCCCAAAGGACTTACATTGATTGGTTCAAATATTTCCAAACCCGGAACACGCTCTCAATTCGGCTGAGGCGTTCACTCTACGGTTTAAAGCAATCTGGAAGAATGTGGTATAACCGTCTGAGTGAGTATTTGACTAATCAGGGATATGTGAACAATGAATTATGCCCTTGTGTGTTCATTAAGAAGTCACATTCCGGATTTGCGATTGTTGCAATATATGTCGATGACATGAATCTCATCGGAACTCCTGAAGAGCTCGCGAGAACCACTTCGCACCTGAAGTCGCAATTTGAGATGAAAGATCTAGACAAGACTCGATATTGTCTCGGTCTCGAGATAAAGCATTGTTTGGATGGAATCCTAGTACATCAATCGAACTACACCCAGAAAGTGTTGTGCCGCTTTAATGAGGATAAAACGAAGTATTCGAGTACTCCTATGGTCGTTCGTACGCTAGATGCAAAACGAGATCCCTTCCGTCCGAAGGAAGATGATGAAGAGATTTTGGAGCCTGAAGTTCCTTATCTAAGTGCGATAGACGCTTTATTGTACTTAGCTCAATGCACTAGACTTGACATCTCCTTCGCTGTTAATATTTTGGCAAGATACAGCAATGCACCTACGCGCAGACACTGGATTGGTGTGAAAGACATCTTTCGTTACCTTAAGGGTACTACGAATTTGGGCTTATTCTATCCTTACGGATCCTCAAGTGATGCCGCACCCTATGCTCATCGAGTTGATTCTCGCATTGTTGGTTATGCCGATGAATGATACTTATCTGATCCACACAAGGCTCATTTTAAAACGGGTTATGTCTTTACCGTTGGAGGCACCGCAATCTCTTGAAGGTCAACCAAACAGACCTTAGTTGCCACTTCGTCTAACCATGCTGAAATTCTTGCCTTACATGAAGCAACTCGGGAATGCTTTTGGTTGAGAGCAGTAGTGGGCCATATTCGAAGCTCCTGCGATCTTTATCCCGCTGTTAATGCCCCAACGATGATTTTTGAAGACAACGCAGCTTGCATCGAACAACTCAAGAAGGGTTACATCAAAGGAGACAACACCAAGCATATTGCGCCAAAGTTTTTCTTTTCACATCAACAACAAGAGCATCAGAAGATTGAAGTCACGCAAATCCGTTGACAAGACAATCTGGCTGACCTCTTCACCAAATCACTGCTGAAAACGACGTTTCAGAAGCTTGTTCATGGAATTGGTATGCGTAAACTTTCTGAGTTGTAACTTTGCTATTTCTCTTTGGAATTATGTCAAACTCAGGGGGAGTATCCTGTAGATACTTGCTTGATCTTAATGTACTCTTTTTCCCTATGATTAGGAGCATTTTTCCCACTGGGTTTTTGCTACCTAACTAGGTTTTAACGAGGCACCCACCTTAGGCTGGTCATATCCCTGATGATGTCCTGTAGACATTTCTTTTAACTTTGCATTTCTCACGCATTTTTCCTTAGACTATGGATTTTGTCCCTACTCGGGTTTTTGCCATAGCCTTAGGGTTTTTTTTAGTGAGACTTACTACTTAGGCAAGTTCCTACCTTATTGAGAATAAGCGTTGTTCCTTGGAATCAATGCCGACGAGTCGACTTCCTCAACTTCTGCATGATGCTAAATTTAACTTGAGTATTTACACACTCAAGGAGGAGTGTTGTAAACATTCCTAGTTTAAGTGTGATTGTGTAAATCCTTGATTAGATTTGATTCTAGTTATCCTTTCCTATTACAACTTGTATTACTTGGGGAAGAAGGAATATCTTCTCTCCCTTTACTACTATAAATAAAGGCACAATGTATGAGGGATAACAACACACATTCCCCTACAATTCTACAAACACATCTCTTTTTTCTCTCTTCTTCTTGCCACTGGCCACCCTAAATATTGTCAGATAAAATAGACCACAACAAATACATGAAATTATAAAATTATAAATATAAGAAAATAAAACCTAGGGCATCCGAATTCACCGTAACCAATTCTACTTAATTCCCTTAATATGTTATGCTTAAGTAGTTCCCCAATATTGATGATCGATTTTCCCTAAATTATTCAACGGCCATGACATCTGGTTACATCAAAAGTATCCTTACATGTTAACCTTTTATGACATCTAGATGGATTTAAACAAGTAAGAACCCATTAAGCTCTATGGAAATAGTTGGAAAATCACACAAACCCTAATTGTATGACATCTACAAATAGGTGGTTATGGTATCAATTGCAAGAAGCTAAACCTAAGTTAAGTATGGCATCTACTCTAACTTGCATCAAATCAACCTAATTTAAACCTAGATGATGATCAAGCATCTAAATAAAAATCAAGTCCATTACGAATAGCAAAATATACTCAATAAAGATGAAAAACTTGATAATAACAATGCCACAAGGCAATTAAGTATTCATGATCAGGCTACATCGTAACCCTAGCAAAGAAAAACTCCAATGTACTTCCTCTTTGCCTTCCTTGCTGCAGCCCCTATGTAGAATTGAGCTTTTTTTTTTCTTTTTCTAGTTGTTGGCTGACTTTTCACAAGGAGAATGGATTTCCTTAATATAAAACCCACGGCAAGGGTATTAAAGGCTAATTGAAATCCAATTAAAACCCCACTAAAATCCTAAAAAACTTGTGTGGGGCTCTTGCCATTGGATTTTGTTGAGTAGCACTACAATCTACTCAAAACTCGCCACATGACAAGTTTAAATATAGTCTTTTATCATTTTTTTTTTATATTTCACATTCTCATAATTAATTTTATACTAATTAATATCCATCATAAAATCTATCCAATTTCTTCTTATCCCCTTTTTTTTCTTCCCATATGTTCCCTCTAATTTATATTTTGATGTAGGACTCTTCATCTTATTCTCTCCCTATTTCTTGCTTTTCTTAAAAAAAAAAAATTCGGCATCCAGTGGTAATTGGGGGTTTTTGGTTCTTTAAACAATACTCTCTTTTTTTCTTTGTACAATAGTTTGTTTGATCGCGTATTAGGGTTAATTCTTTCTTTCTTATAATTGAGGGTTTTCGGGTTCGGGTGAGGATATTCGGTTTCTTTATATTTATAATATGAATTAGGTTATTTGGCTATTTTGACACAACATCTACTTTTCTTTATTATGAGTATTTTAAGAATATGTTAGTCTAATTTTGATTTTTTTCAATTGATAGGAGACTACTGAGACAACGAAGTTTGAAGAAGATCTGAAAATTTTGAGAAGAAAAATGAGAGCGAGGAAAAAATGAAAAAAAAAAAAGAATCATTAGATTGATTTCATGGTGTATATTGTATATTAATTAATATAAAAAATAACTATGAGAATGTTAAATATAAAATAATGATAAAAAAGATTATATTTAAGACTTGCCACGCGGCGAGTTTTGAGTGGTTTGTAGTGTCACTCAGTAAAATCCAATGGCAAGTCAAGCCCTACACAAGGAGAAAAACTTGTGTGGGGCTTATCTTGCCACTGGATTTTGCTGAGTGACACTACAATCCAATCAAAACTCACCGCATGACAATTCTACAATATAAAACTTTTATCACTTTTTTATATTTAAAGCTCTCATATTTTTTTTTTCTATTAATTAATACACACCATGAGATTAATCTAATGTATTTTTTTCCCACTCGTGTCTTCCTTTCCTTTCTTCATAAGAATATGATAAAAAATAAAAAAAATTAAGCCATTACAATTTTCTTCCCAAGTCCTTTCAATTGCTGGGAAAAAGGAAATGGAGATGGAAGTTTGTTCCTTTTTCCTTTGTTGTGTAATATTTTTCAAAATCTATTTTTCCTTTTTTACTTTTCACCTTCCTCTGTATATATATAAAAATATAGTTTTCTTCAGGTATGTGATTCTAAGTATCAACAGTCGGTTTTGGTCACTGGGTTTCCAACATTTGCAATCTTAATCACTTTAGTAAGTTTTGTGTTTAAAATATCAAAATGTTCATTATTATTTATAATATTGTTAAAAATATATAATTAAATTTTAAATGAACGAACAACTCTTGTAAAAATACGGCTTTTGTAAAATATGAAATATGTGTTGGATTTTTTTTTTTCTTTCCATTTCATGATAGTGGGAGAAGATGACTTAATTGTTTTTTCCCATATTCATATGAAGAAAGGAAAGACAAAGAGTGGGGAAGAAGACAGTGGAGAGAATTTGGGAAGAAAAAAGAGAGAGAGGAGAAGAGGAAAAAAAATCATTAAATTATTCTCATGGTGTATATTAATTAGTAAGAAAAAAATTATAAGAGCTTTAAATATAAAAAATAAAAGATTATATTTAGACTTACCATGTGGTGAATTTTGATTGGATTGTAGTGTTACTCAGTAAAATCCAATGGCAGGCCAAGCCCTACACAAGTTGTTCTCCTACAGAAGTTTTTCTCCACTAATGGACTTGAAGTCCTTATTAAAGAAAATGAAAAATAAACGGAAATAATAAAAACTAGAAATTAAGTTCTCTCGTAAATTCCATTGAATATCATTCCCATCTCTATTTGATTCCAAAACTGCTCGGTTTCATCTTCTTGTTGTAATGCACATGTCTTCGCGCAGCTAGTTAGCCTCTTGTTCCACTGAAATTACTGTAGACACCTGAATCTCCATCTTTCACTTCTTTTTCACGTAACTCCCGTATTGAATGCCTATAAATTAAAACAATATAAATTAGTGCATTTAACCCATTCATATAGACAAAATCCAAAAAAAATATATATGATAATAATATATGAAAATATGCACCCATCAATATTGATGACTTTTTCCTTCCCCTCCAGCCATAAGCATCCCAAGTGCAAGACATGGTGATGGAGGTAACAGTTAAGTTGATTCTAAGCTATGGTTGGCCGCTTCGCAACTGGCAGTGGCCGGGGAGTAAGCTTTGGTTGAGAGTGTGGAGTCATGGCTTAGAGGTTTAACGAAGAATTAATGGAAATTTTTATTTTTGGGTTTAAATTCTGACTGACTTCACTGCAAAGGGTTGCAATCCTGTTTTTTTTTTTTTACCATGAGACTACCTTCTATCTAACCTATTACCACGAAGACCATTTATCCAATTAGGTCTAATATTACGTCCACATTCTAGGGTTCTACTTCGGTGGCTACAAGCTCTGGATTCACAAGACCACATAATCCAAATCAATCCACGTCATTTAGCATTCATAACATTTAATGCTACATAGCATGAATTTTTTTTCCACATTTTAATATAGTTTTGGTGCTTTTAATTAAAGCGTAATTTAAGCCTTTAATGGTCCAAGTGATTATTTTTTAGAAGCCTCCATAAACCAACTTTCCTCAAAAGAGCTTATTTTCCCAATTGGGTTACAATTCCGATTTCTTTTCGTTTGGATGATTGCGATAACGTGTGAATTTGGTGTATGAATGAATCTTAGGCTTTTATGGCAGTGCATAATTTACAATCCAAATGGAAAAAGGCAAAGCCTAAAGTTGCATACCCATGTTTTTACCATATATAGGTTATGATCCAAGACAAACGATTATAACGTATACTGTGACATATGTTTTTATGGGTCTACTTCGTAATATATTTCAACGATCCAACAATTTATTTTTTTATGTCTTATCTCATAGGTTAAGTCTACCAAAAATTACCTAAATTCGAAATTATATAACCGTTGGATTAAGTTTAGTGTTTTTTGTAGAACCATATTGGTCATTTTCTTCACTACAATTAAATGTCTTAATGATTTTAAATTTGTCTAATTTTTTTGCAAGAATCTATAAATGATGTAGTAAAATATAACTGTTGAACAGTTGAATACATTACGAAATGAACTCCATGAAAACGTGTGTCATATACATATGCGTTTCCGTACAGTTTTCTTTGTGTAGCCCCTCTTTTGCAGTCTTGCCTTTGCCGTGTGGAAAGAGATGAGACCATAGATTCACGTCATGACTAATAGGAGATGATGATCCACACCTATTCTGGGGAATGGATTTAAATGAGCAATGATCGATGAAAGGAATGTACATATTCTGCCCTAATTTATGTTAAATGAAGAAGAGAGGGTTTGAACTAGCGACCCAGTGAATTAAAAAAAACTATAATCATCATGACAGTTCACTGCTTGGAGTGTAGAACTACTTCCAAGGCAAGGAGTCAAGTACTATCTTCTAATTCCAAATTATTTTCGCCACTCCCGAACACGACTTCGGTTAATTAACCTCAAGGGCTGAACATTTAGGGTCTTTTCAAACCCTACCAATTACCAAAAGACAGCCGTACTAAAACACTGTATTTAACAAAACCTAGCCCAATCACATAATCTTTTTTACCTAGACAACAAAGGGTAAGTTCCAAACATTGGAAAAACTGCAACCAAATGCAGACATGGCAACATCCCCTCTTCCCACTTGGTTGCTCTTCCAATTGTATGCCCCTAACCTAACACATATCAGCCTCTAATCTATGTATTCACTTTTGGATTTCCATCCATAGATAGCTCATAGCCCCACCCAAAACCTATCCACTCCAATCCAATCCAATCTAATCCTACCTCTCCCACTTTTAGTACCACTTTTGTCCTACAAGGGTTAAAGTAAATAATTTAGTCCCAACTCTTATGGGATGGAACCAAAAGCAGCTCAACCTTTCATTCTCCTAACAGTAAAGAGACTGGTTAATCAATCCACTTGGATCTCTCAGGGGAGGGCAAAACAAACGCATGAACTCGACTGAAAGGGTAAATGCTTTTAACACTAGAGCTATCTTCCGCTTGCAATGCCTTTAGATCTCTGAATTGCTTCAAAAGAGAGAAAGATATAATGTATGTCTATAAGTGACATCGTATGATCTAATTCAAATGTTCTCATAGCCAAACAAGCTATCAGAATTAATGTGTTCACATGATCTAATGTCACAGAATTTCATATGGATGATCAATCACATTATGATAGTTGTTTGGCTACTAGTTTTATTTTATTCCAACGAAGAAATGGTTTCCATTAATTATAGTATAATGTGTTGTGAGAATGCTAAGGAGATTCTCTTAAAATTTAGGATTCTTCATAAATCTCAATCATCTCATACTTTTAGTACAATATTTTATAATGTTAATACAGTAATTAACATTAAACTGTGAAGTGATAAAGAATCCATAGAGAGTCACATTTTGAAAGATTCCCCATCGCATTTCTCATGTGTTATTTCAAAAGCAAAACGATGAGCATGCTTCTTCATATACGGGAATATATACATATAATAAAACACGAGAAAACTAAGAAAATGGAAATGAAAATATGAATTATGAGGTCAATGATATTTTTATTGGAAAAAGAGCATCACAAAAGAAAGACATAAACTGAGAACGAAGCAACATTAAAAGCGATATAAAATCAATCGACATTGACACTTCTACAACCAATTAAATTGATCAATTTTCACTTGGGATTCTGCGAGGAAATACGAAATGTTCATTGGATGATATCTATTGGGGTACACCATAAAAAATGTCATTGATATAAAAAATCAATTAGCTGTTTGGCAAAACGACATGTGACCTGTCACGCCTTAATTCTAAGATACGTTAAGAATTGACGTTGGCGGAAGGACAAAACGATAAAACAAATACATAGAGTCCACTGGAAATCATAAGATATATATGATAATCAATGGATTTAGGCATCAAATTAAACAAGAATAATAAGAGAAACTGAAACCCTACTCCCAAGTGCTCAAACCAAATATGTATGTAACTCTGCAAGAAAAGACCGCTACACGGCGGAATAATTTCCTGATCGAGTTGTTGCAAACTGGAAGAAACATGTGATGGGCTCAGGGGCGTTTTCAGGAATTATGGAAATAAAAAGCGCATGAGTTTACGTGATGACTATCAGCTGCATACATAGCTACGATTAAGGGCGAATTCATGAGAAAGGGCAAGCTCGATAAAAAGGCTATTTCTGAGGACATTAGAGTCAAGACTGCAGTGGCTAAACGAAGGGATAAAACACAAAATTCTCTTCACGCCAAAACAACGAAAAGAAGAAGACACAATCGCACTTGGGATGATTGCACTTGACTAACTATTAACCCTTATTATTTTAGGAGCAACGATTTAGTTTTTTTTAGGGGAAACTTGATATAAGAGTCCAATTTTTTTAGCCAATAGTAGGAATAGTCCAATTTATTAAAATAAGTCAAATTCTTTAAATTTAATTATTTAATTATCAATAATTATCTATTCAATGATAAGATTTATTATAAAAATCAAATTTCTTCCTAATTATCTCTTTGATTATTTCTTTTTATTTTTTATTTTTTGTTATTTCTTGTTCTTCCTCCTGCTTGAAACCCCATTTATAGATTTTATTTTTAATTTTTATAATCAACCTATATCACAGGTTAATTATTTTTATGTATCTATATGACAGATTCTTTTTTATAATCAACGTGTCACAGATTAATGTATCTTGCTTGTAGGTATATTATGTTTTTTTCCTACGTTTTAATTAGGTTTCAAATCTCGCTTACATTCATATATTTGTTACTTGAGTTAAGGTAGAATGTTTTGTAGATAATTTATGTTAGTATATTAGTTTTTTTTTTTTTTTTTTTGTTATAAGATATTAATTAGATTTTTTGGAGTTGAAAAATGCATACTATTAGAAGATTTTAATTGATTTTTAATATTTAAAAAAAATATAAAATGATTATAAAAGAAATAAAAACATGTAATTAGATACTCCTAAAAACCATCTATATTTTTGGACCTAGATCTAAAAGCCCCTTTTTTTTATCGATGCATGGCAGCATGACAAACTGAAAAAAAGTTGGACCATTTACTTCCCCAAGATGACTAGATGAGATTGCAAGATGCATGACAAACTGAAAAAAAAAGTTGACGAAAATGGGAAAAAAATGAAGTATGATGGAAAAACTTGATTATATGTAATGGACCTAAACTGATAAGAAAAACACCTTAGATTAATCCTAATAATGAATCAAATTTTTTTGTCTTAAATCTAATTATGTCAAACTTTTTAAACTTCGTGATCATAAATGGTTTTTAGCGATATAAAATTGTTTTTAATTATTACCTCAGCAAACCAGTTTGCTTCGTTGAGGTCTCATTGAAGTATAGACTTTATAGCCAGATAACAAGACAAGTTGCGTCGGATATAACACGAGCAATCTCTGAAAGCTTAGGACTGAATCCCAACTGCATACTGTAAGTTTAAATGTAGCGGAAACAAAAGAACTCAACATATCCAATAAACCACTAACCTTGCGAAGACATTGCAGCAGAAAATAAAGGTTCTTCTCCTCTCAACACTATCTGTATGCACTGTCAATCAATGGGGCTTGATATTTTCTGTTTGCGTGTATTTGTGCCAGAGTAGGGACCCTTTACTTATAACTTAAACGGTGGTCTTTGATAAGGATACTTCTCATCATGTAATCCTTATCAAAGTCATCAATTTGATAACCCTTATCACTAATATTCAAAGCATCCATATCAGATTGGTTAACACCAATTGCACCGGGACTTCTTTAGGTTATATTTTAGTCTTTATACATTCCTTAATAACCAACAAGTATTGTCATACATAAACTCTTATGATCTCAATCCCTCATGCACGTGCTAAACAAGTGTGCAGCTCTCATTAGACTTACATTCTCCCACTAGAGCCAACACTTTTTTAATACAAATACTTATTGATGTGAGAACATACTTGAATGGCCATGAGTTTAGTATTAACAAAATCCACGATTACAAGTTTCGGTCAAAAGCTATTATCCATGAAGAACTAAAGGGAATCATATCTTAATACACAAATATTATCCCCAGAATTACAATCATGAAATCAGCAATCACAAGAAACTCCAACAAGATATGAAAATAATGAAAGATATATAAAATGTAATGTTTCTGTAGTACATCTTTCATTAAGGTCCTCTTTAAGACTAGTATACTAGTCCTCCTTTATTGCTTCGAATTGAAGCCTTTAAGTTGCATTCTTTCATAACAATTTAATGTACTACATCATAGCTAAAAACTGCACTTTTCTGGGAAAACCTTTGCAACTAAGCAGCACGATACTTTATTAGCTAAGATAACTGAACTACAAAGTCTTTATGCATGTAATATGAAAAATCAAAACACTGCAATCAGAGAACATAATGTAAAAACATTCACATTCACTCCCACTATTCTTCGATATCAAAATCAGCCAATACGCCCATCTTTTTTCACATGTTTCTTGAACACCACAGCAGGGACAGCCTTGTTTAATGGGTCTGCAATCATCAAACTTGTCTCCAAATAATCAATTTTCACCAAACCTTCCATCACCTTTTCACGAGCAACCAGAAATTTGATATCCAAGTTTCTCGTTGCATTGGACCTTTTGTTATTTTTTGTGAAAAAGATTGCAGCGTTGTTGTCACAATAGAGCTGCACAGGTCTTGAAATTGAATCCACTACACGAAGGCCAGTGATGAAATTCTTTAAGAAAACTGCTTGATTTACAGCTTCACAACAGGAAAGGTATTCAGCCACCATCGTGGAAGATGCCATTGTGTCCTGCTTGACACTCCTCCATGAAACAGCTCCTGCAGCCATAAAAACATATCCAGATGTTGATTTCAGGTCATCTGGACACCCTGCAAAATCTGAATCACTATACCCTTCAAGAACCAAATGATCAGTCTTCCTGTAAACTAACAAATGTGACTGTCTTCTGTAAATATCTTAAAACCCTCTTCCCCACATTCAAATGTGCTTCTCCAGCGTTGGACTGAAATCTTCCCAAAACACTTATTGTAAATGCAAGGTCTGGTCTTGTACAAACCTGCGCATACATCAGACTTCCCACTAATGATGCATACGGTTTATCTTTCATTGCATCTCTTTCCAAATCATTCTTTGGACACTGTTCCTTACTTAACTTGTCACCCTTTGAAATAGGTAAATCAGTCGCAAGCCAACATGTTGAATCTCTTCAGAACTTTCTCTATATATCCTCTTTGTGACAATCAAGCAAACCCCTTTGTCTGTCTCTCTTGATTTCAGTTCCCAATACATACCTTGCTTCACCTAAATCCTTCATTTCAAAGCTCCTTTTCATGAAACACTTTGTGTCATCCAACATGCTAAGAGAGTTGGCAGCAAGCAAAGTATCATCAACGTAAAGCACCAAGATTACAAAATTGCTTCCACTGGTCTTTAAATAAATACAAGCATCAAATGGATTCCATAAAATCATGTTTAACTACGCGGTGAAACTTCAAATACCATTGTCTTTATGCTTGCTTTAATCCATTTGTCTGCTTTGGGACTTGAGATGGCTTATTTGAAAGTTCCAGGATCATTGAACTTTGTTAAATTAAAATCAGACTGCCAAACACACAAAATTTGATGAATGTTGACTTTCTCACCCTATTTGATTTCCTCAAAACGGTGAAACATCACCGACTGCCAAAACTAGTGAGTCCAGTCGGTGGTTGCTGCCATTTGCAATTGCTTTCTCCACATAACCTTCCTGATTTCCTGCATGCTGTTTACCCTTTAATAACACATCAATTTTCGTGCTATGCTCCAGTCAATGGTCACTGCCACTCAAAGCTGCCACTTCCATGCAATCTGCATTTTGTTGCTCACCATGCAACAACACATCAACTTGTTGAACACCATACAACAATATATTAATATTAGTGCCTTTCTATATTAATCAAGGTTCTAAAAAACGCTAGCCGCTAGTCGGGCGGCGGGCTAGCGCCTAGGCGGCTAGGCGGGGTCTAGGCGGACGCCTATGCGGATTTAGGTAAATTTCTTATATATTTTATGAATTAATTAAATTTACTATATCAAATGTAAATAATTATTGACTAATATGTTATTTCTTATAGAAGAACATACATATGTGAATGTTTTATTTACATATATGATATGCTTTCCTAGGAAAAAAAATTATCTAAATATTTTATGATTTATATAAGATTTATATACACACACAATATATATAACAAACTTTTAAAAATATAAAAAGTGGTGGTTTTTATTATTAAAACCATCAAACCATCTCTTTCACATCACATTGTCCACCTTGGGTGGTTTTTATTATTAAAACAACTATAGTCCATGGTTTTCTTAATTAAAACCATTAGCTTTTGACTTGGATTTGAGATCCAGTCCGCACCATTTCAAAATCTCTCTCTCTCTCTCTCTCTTTCTTCGCACTCTCTCCTCTCATCTTCACAGATGACTGCAGAAATTCGTCAGCAACATTTTTTCTTCCTTCATCTTCAGTTCACAGGGACGAGCTCCACTTCTTCGATTGCTCCGCCCAATTCTCCACCGTCTTCTCCGCCTAATTCCCCATCTTCTTGTCCTACAAAATTTCCCAAAACATAGTCTAGCACAGCAAAGGTCCTTGAAAACGTTGCTGGCTTCGATGAAGAAATCCAAAGAGTCCAGGTCAAATTTTTCGTTTTTTTTTTCCAGCAATTGCCTAGTTCGCCGCCGAGACCGCCCAGTCGGCCGCCTAGACACCGCCTAATACCCTTGCCGATTTATTGAACGTTTTTGGAAAAATCGCGGCGGCGGTTCGACGCCCAGCGCCTAGGCGGCCGCCTTGACCGCGTTTTAGAACATTGATATTAACATGCACCATAATCTCATTTTGGATGTGTCCATCATGAAATGTTTCCACTTCATCTATCATTGCAGTTTCATAATCATCACTGTACTACTTTTCTTCTGCATGCCCACTAATGTCAACTATAATTACATGTGACCCAAGTCTCTCAATAATAGTTTCATCATTGAATATTTCTTTGAGAATAGGCCTCTTCAAATTAATCCTAGAATCCTCGTCTTGCAAATGCTCGAAGAAAATGGCTCTTCCAGTCTCTACAATCTTGCTGCTTTGATTACGGCAATAGAAATGATACCCCTTTGATATGTCTGCATACCCCACAAAATAACAACCTATATATGGTTTTGGCCTCTAGCTTCTTGGCATTTGGGTTGTAAATCTTCGCCTCTGCCTTGCAACCCCAGACGTAGAGATGGTTCAAACTGGGCTTCCTCCGTGCCCATAATTCAAACGGTGTTCCTTCCACTGATTTTGTAGGAACTCTGTTGAGGATATAGCTTGCAGTTTTCAAAGCCTCACCCCATAGAAATTCTGGCAAGTTTACCTTGCATATCATACTTTTCACCATATCAAGTAATGTCGTATTTCTTCTCTCCGCCACCCAATTTTGCTCAGGGGTTCATGGGGTAGTATATTGGGCAACAATCCCATTATTTTGTAGAAAAATGGCGAAGGGCCCTGGATGCCTACTTGTTTGATCATATTTGCCATAGTATTCCCCTCGCCTATCGGACCTTAGAATCTTTATTTTCCTTTCCAATTGGTTTTCAACTTCATTTTTATAAATTTTAAAAACCTCAAGTGCCATAGATTTTTCAGAAATTAAGTATACATAACAAAACCTAGAAAAATCGTCAATGAAGGTGATAAAATACTTGTTTTCTTCAATGGTTTTTGTTGGAAAGGGACCACAAATATCCATATGAATAATTTCCAAAATTTGATTACTACAAGTTGATCCCTCCTTTCTAGACTTGGTTAATTTTCCTTTGACACACTCCACACAAAAATCGAAATCTTCAAAGTTTAACGAAGGCAAGATTTCATTTTTAACCAAAATTTCCATTCTTCCTTTTGAAATGTGACAAAGACTTTTATGCCAAAGATTTGAAGATTGTTGTGGCTTAAGTTTTTGGTCTTCCATGTTTAAAACAATCTGATCAAGTTTTAATTTAAACTTAAACATCCCATCGACTAGTGAACCAGTGCAAACATGAGAAGAATTATATTTAAAAAAAAACGTTGAAGCCAATCTTATTTATAGTAAAATAAAAACCCAATAATACTAGTCTTGAAACTGAAACCAACTTTCTTCTCATAGAAGGTACATAAACTACATTTTCCAAATCTAAATAAAAACCAAAATCAAACTTAAGCCTAATTGTGCCTATAGCCTTGACTTCAACTCTTCTTCCATTGCCAATGGACACTTTGACTTCATCTTTAGTTGGAATTCTATTTGGTATGAAGTCCAGCAATGAGTTCGTAACATGAACAGAAGAGCCAGAGTCAAGCCACCAAGCATCACTAGGCATATCCATTAAATTACTTTCAAAACAAGCAAAAATATTTTTACCTTTTTTGGCTTCTTGTTTTGATAGCCACGCCTTATACTTAGGGCACTTTATCTTCATGTGACCAAACTTTTTACAAAAAGAGCATTTGAAAACCGATAGGTTATTAGGTTTAAAGGTCCTCTTAGGGGGTGAAGGAACATTTTTGGCATTGTATCTTTTGGCAGCATCGACAAGCACTAAAAAAGTTTTAGATATAGGTACCTCCAAAACCTTCAACTTCCCAGCAATATCAATCAAATTCAGAATATACTCACGTACACTTTCAATGCCATCATACCTCATAGTTGTGAGTGAATTCATCAGGTTGTTTGTCTCGGTTTCGTCAAACTCTTTGTACTTCTCTTCAATTAATTTCAAGAACTCCTTAGCATTCGTGGCCTCTGGAAATCCATCATGCACGACATCAGTCATGGATCTCTTAATGATCATGAGAGAGATCCTGTTGGATTTTTGCCACTTCTCATACTTGGACCTTTGGTTCGAAGAGCATCCTTCAGTTGGCATGGGAGGCTCATCTGTTCTCAATGCAACATCCATATCCATGACTCCCAACACAATCTCCAAGTCCTGCTTCCACTTTTTGTAGTTCATTCCAGTAAGTGGTTCCACCGTGTTGAGACTCACGGAGCCAGGGTTCACCACTGAATCACATCACATGCATGATTAATCTTTATACCCCAATCTTTATATCACAGATTCAAAAATCATTGGATTAACGAGTTATATGAAAAATTTCTTTAGTCACGACACCCTCATACTCAATATAAGAATTTCTGTAGCCATAATTACAATTCTTTGTGGACCGCAAGAAGTGGCTGGATTCTCACTTGAAATATGAAGTGTCATGCCACTCGAGATCAAAACATGGACAACTGAGCCTCTTTAGATAATCAGTGACGATGCTTTGAGCCCTAGTGCCATTACCAATTTGTATACTGAATGAAAAACACGTTGAGCACAGATAGCTTTAGCTATCATGTGCATACAGATGTTCTTCCTGCATAGTATCATTGGTCTGTAACTTGCGATTTTAACGAATTCCTTATGCTTTCTTCTTAGGGTTAATTGGTATGTGAAAGCTCTGATACCAAATGTAAGTTTAAATATAGCGGAAACAAAAGAACTCAACATATCCAATAAACCACTAACCTTGCGAAGACATTGCAGAAGAAAATAAAGGTTCTTCTCCTCTCAACACTATCTGTATGCACTGTCAATCAATGGGGCTTGATATTTTCTGTTTGCGTGTATTTGTGCCAGAGTAGGGACCCTTTACTTATAACTTAAACGGTGGTCTTTGATAAGGATACTTCTCATCATGTAATCCTTATCAAAGTCATCAATTTGATAACCCTTATCACTAATATCCAAAGCATCCATATCAGATTGGTTAACACCAATTGCACCAGGACTTCTTTAGGTTATATTTTAGTCTTTATACATTCCTTAATAACCAACAAGTATTGTCATACATAAACTCTTATGATCTAAATCCCTCATGCACGTGCTAAACAAGTGTGCAGCTCTCATTAGACTTACATTCTCCCACTAGAGCCAACACTTGTTTAATACAAATACTTATTGATATGAGAACATACTTGAATGGCCTTGAGTTTAGTATTAACAAAATCCACGATTACAAGTTTCAGTCAAAAGCTAATATCCATGAAGAACTAAAGGGAATCATATCTTAGGACTGAATCCCAACTGCATACACGACGCCATGCACGTGGATTGCGGCTTACAACTGCTCGCTGCCAACTACCATCCGCCGTGTCCTCAGCCAGAACAGGCAATTGGCCTTCCCACCACACTGATCCTGGCCTATACATTCTCATTGAAAACGAGAAGAGTGACATCCAAGTCGAACACAGTGGAAAAGTGGATGGCTGACGATGTCCCTCCCAACGGTTTCTTTGTTTTCAATTCCAGAACAAGCACATTCGGGACGTCCTTGATCTCGTCACATGGACAGTCTGCAGATACAACTGTGACACCAACGCTGGAGTTGTTGGATAAACAAGGCCAAGAACCCAAGTACATTGGAACAACCTATGTAGAATATGCAACTTCAACTAAGCGGCAAGGTCTAATTGATCTCACCCTTAGATCACATACGATATACGAGCCCGCTGATTAATTAAAGCTTTTACAGTGGCCCGGCCGGATTATTAAGGTGCAGCTTCCAATTTTTCGTTTACAAATCTTATTCTTGACATAAACACATATAAATATGTGTTTTCTACATGTATTAAAAATTATATCAACAATTGTTTCGATTCTATGTGTTCAAATAGCATCCCATTTTTTCTTTTTTCTCCAACGAAGAAATTGTTTCTATTGATTTCTTAATATCGAATGCTCTAGGAGGGATGGCAAAAATATCCGTGGGCTTATAAATTAAAAGCGGTTCATTTTCGGTCTATAGTATTACCTATACTACGTAATAGTTTATAGAACATATTGAGGATGTATATTAATCATTGAGGTTAGATGTTGGTTAAAATTACAGTGCCATTGTTCCGAAGGAAGATATATAATTTGTTATCCCAAGATTCACGAGACAATCAGTTCCAAATCTCAAATTTTGGTAATGATCATGCACCGTATAGAGCCTCTCAGAGCCAAAGTAAAACATGCAAATTGTGGATTTGCTTTAGAGCCTTCATATTTAACCGGCTAAATTTTGAGTATAATTCCTCTCTCCTTTCCTCGTTGGGGTCGACATGAGAAGGGATCTAAGACTCGTCTCATGACTCGCAGTTGAGGATCGAGGGAAGAATTAATCGACACAGAAGTCACAACTGAGCCGCAAGAGCTACCAGAAGTCAACCTTAGATCACATACGATACGAGCATGCAGGCTGATCAGTTGATAAGCTTTTATAGAGGCCCGAATTGTTAAGATGCAACTTTCATTTTCGTTTGTTACGTAAAATAAAACTAAAAACTAAAAAACCTAAAATTCGAACAAGGTGTCATCAGTGGCGAAGCTACGTGAGGGCAAGGAGTGGCGGGCGCCACTCCCCTTGCCGCCCCTGCGGTCTCGTCGGAAGTGATGAAATTTCGTGTGGTTTCTGGCGTTTTGAGTTTCCCTGCTCTATCGCACCACAGGCTGATCGCGAGCTCTCTTTTTTCCAAGAAAAAAAAATACCTAGGCCAAAGAAGGGAGGAACAAAGATCTGCAGCTTCTGCAATTTGCAGCTTCTGCAAATAGTTCTGTCTGACGAAGAAGAAAAGAAAGAAAAAAGAGAGAGACTTTCTCTCTCTCCCATCCCACCCACGTGCAATTAATTTTTTTTTGGGACTTTTAGATCTAGGTCCAAAAACATAGATGATTTTTAGGAGTGAGTACAGTTATCTAATTACCTGTTTTTATTTTTTTATACTCATTTTATATTTTTTTTAAATATTAAAAATCAATTAAAATCTTCTAATATTATGCATCTTTCAACTCCAAAAAATCTAATTAATATCTTACAACAAAAAAAAAAAACTAATATACTAACATAAATTATTTACAAAACATTCTACCTTAACTCAAGTAACAAATATATGAATATATATTATACCTGTAAGCAAGATATGTAACCTAACTAAAAGGTAGGAAAAAACATAATATACCTACAAGCAAGACACATTAATTTGTGACACGTTGATTATAAAAAAGAATCTATCATATAGATACAGAAAAAAAATTAACATGTGATATAGGTTGATTATAAAAATTAAAAATTAAATCTATAAATGGGGTTTAAAGCAGGAGGAAGAACAAAAAATAACAAAAAATAAAAATAAAAAGAAATAATCAAAGAGATAATTAGGAAGAAATTTGATTTTTATAATAAATCTTATCATTGAATAGATAATTATTGATAATTAAATAATTAAATTTAAGGAATTGGACTATTCCCTATTGGCTAAAAAAATTGGACTTATATCAAGTTTTTCCTTTTTTTTTTAACTATTGGGCAATCAATTTGTGCCACCTAACTTGCTATTATTTATTTATATTAGAATTTGTTCTATTTTTTAATTATTATCTAATTAATTTGACCACTCTTTCAATATTTTTTAAGCCGCTTGTTTGACACTGTTATTTATCTTAAAATTCATTATAAATTTATAAAAGCTTCAAAAAATAATTTGTAAAATATTACGAACTCGTAATTATTTGTTTTTTTTTCTTTTACCATCAAATTCAACAAAGTAATAAAGAAAATTTGTCAATATTTTTATATTATATGTTTTATAATCAATGTTTTTTGGATATTATATCGTATATAATAAATAGACAATTATTTATACGGTATATAATAAAATTTATTCAAATTTGCCTAGGTCCTTGCCAAAGTGTAAAGTCATGTTCACCACCTGACTAGAGTTTAGCATCTTTTAAAACTTTGCTAATTATACAGTTAAGTAATAGGACGATACAACAAGAAACGATGCTAAATCATCATTCAAATAATATTGTTGTTCAAACCCTACTTCGATTATTTTGAGTAGTCCAAATCCTCTTTTGAATATTTTGGTTAGTGCAAATTCTCCTATGAATATTACAAGTAGTGCAAATAAGCTTCTTGCAAATCCTAGACTTAGACCTCGAATGAATGTTCATATTTTTTGGGGACCCTAAACGTTTTAAATTTCGCCCCTCCCCTCGAGAATTTCTAGCTTTGCCACTGGGTGTCATGTGTTGAAGAATAAAATAGGAATCATTTGGTGTTGTGTTTATTTCCTACCTTTAGGAGGAAGTAATATTTAGATTCTCTTGTCCTTGTGGATTTACGTTTGCTTGTATAATTATGATTGATTTTATTTCATGTTTTTGAGTTATCGTTGTATCTTAATTTTCTATAATTTCCTCTTTATGGAGAAGAATAAAAATTGCGAGTGTGTGTGAGATTATAAGAAACTTATCAATTTTTTTTTTACAAATAATTTACCCACTTTTAAGATAATTTACCACTCTTCAATGTTCGCATTTGTGCATCATTGATTTTTTTTCTTTTCACTTAATCTTATTATTGAAAACAAATAAAATCTTACATATGGATCGAATTTGTGGCAACATAAAAAAGACGCTAGTTTTAACACAAGTCTTAAACTATTAGGGGGCGTTTGTTTGCCCTCGTTAAAGTTCACTGGACTGGACACAATTAAGGGTTAGTCCAGTCCCATGTTTTTTCCCAGCAAGGATTAGCTTTAGTGAGACTAGCTCTCACTCGCCTTGACTAAAGGCAGGACTATTCGGTCTTAGCGAGTGACCCCAAGAACCATAGGACTAGCTAAGACCATCACCTCTCTCATCCTTGTCCTGCTCGACGACTACTCACGACCACTCCTTGTGACCTCCGACCACACACTGTCGTTAACTTTCCGATTCGACTATCTCTTTCAAATACGTTTCACAACCAATTTTCACATAAAAAATATACCAAACTGAAGTTGGGAGTGAGGAGATTCCATTTCTATCTGAATCAAGGCCAAAAGGTGTCGGAGGTGGCCGGAAATTGGCCCGGAAGTCTCAGCATGTTTGGGTTTCTTCGAATCCATGACAGATTCGAGCATGCAAAGCTTCGATCTATGTCCAAGGATGGAGAGCAATTTGTTGGTGGTGCTAACATCATCCAATTCGACGAGGTTTGGCCAGAAAACACGATGGAAAACCTGCAACTTATCGAAAAAAAATGGAGATGTGAGGTTTCGTCGAATGACGCAGAGCTAGAACGAGGGAGAGAGGAGAGAGAGATTGGAATTGAGAGGGAGTTGGACAGAAAAAAAAAAAAAGAAAAGATAGAGACTGGAATTGAGATGTCTAATCTGGGAGAAGGAATGGTGGGACGGAGAAGGGAGAAAAAGAGGGAGAGAATGACAGTGAAGGAAGGAAAAGAGGGAGAGAGTGACGGTGAAGGAAGAAAAAGAGGGAGAAAAATATAGGATAATAATAAAATATTAATATTTATTAATTAAATAATATAATATTATTTATCTTGCTTTTTAGTCTGACAGTGCACCAAACTCTTCACTAAGCTAGTCTAGCTTAGTCTATTCTAAGCCAGTCCAACTTAATCCCTCAAGTTAGTCCAGTCTGAGATAGTTCGGTGCAACAAACGCACCCTTAGATTTATTCCCTTTGAATTGTTGAGATATAATGTGATATTCCACTTTATTTTTATTTTATTTTTTAGGGTAAAAGCGATATTCATTAAGAAGAGAACACTGTACATAAACATGCATGATGGGGTGCATACTGAGCCTCGATAAAAACCTTGCCGGGGATTTCAACCCGAACGAAGAGAAAAAGAGTGTCCCGCACATTCAAACAAAGAGAACTAACCTCCTAACAGTACAATCAAATCGATCACTTTATTTTTATTATTTAAATAAGGGTTAAGTCCAGATAACTACCAAACTTGTTAGGGGTAATTCCGAATTGATCCTAACCTTTTAGAACTTTCCAAATAACTACCTAACGCTTTGAAAAGTGGACATTTGTTAAGTTCAGTCGCATTAAGCGATGATGTGGACAGTTATTAAAGCGGATTTTTACTCTCAAGTCGTCTTGGAGTTTTGAATTTCCAAATGAACGCAGCTTAACTAAGCAAATTTACGGCTTAACTTGACTAAAAAAGAGTCGATTTGCAGAATTAAAGCTCCAAAGACTACGATTAGTAGGGATCAACTTTAGTATTTGTCCACCTCATCATTTAATGCTAGAAAAATCATCACTTAATGTTAGTAAAGTCATCACTTAACATTGGCGACCTAATAGATGTGTAATTTATAAAATGTTAGGCAGATGATGAATCAATATTATATTATATATTTTACCATATTCTTAGTATAATTTGGTAATTATTTTGGTAGAATTTTGATACTTTGCTTTATATTTTCAATATAGGACATTCGACTTCCTCTAGAGTAAAACATGATCAAATGGATGAATTTTGGAGTGATTCAAATTGGAGGACGTTTTTGTGTCTCTTGGTGTGTTTGTGTCAAAATTTGGCATTTTTCTACCAAGCTGTTATTTTCTGGCGATCAAATAAAGAAGCAGTGCGCGTTGCTGAAAAGTGACGTTTTTTTGCTTGAATTGCGTTTTTGGAGCCCAAGGTGACCTCAGATGGGTTCATGACCTTCTGGAGAAGTGTTCAGAATAGTTCAAGCTTTAAATCCAGCTATTTTGTGCCAGTTTTGGAGCTGATTTGGGTACAAAACGTGGCTGTGCAGATTTTTGGGCGAATTTATTAAGTTAATTTAGGATTATGTTTCCTAATTTATTTCAATTTATTAGGTTTCCTAGTCTTATTCCAAGACCTTTTACTAGGAGGATTTTATTTAGAGTAGTATAAATAAGCCTTTTTGGCCAGCCCTAGGGTTCTAACGTATGCTATTTTTGGGAGAAGAATTTGGCTAAAGCTTAGAGATTTCAAGACTTATACTTTCAAGGTGTTTTCATTCGTTTCCTAGTTTAATACAATTCTTTTTATTTTAATTATGAATATGCATAGCTAATTTTCTTTTGCTAGGGCGATGCCTTGAGTCTTAGCATGAATATGTAGTTTTTATTTAATTGTTTATGATATTATGCATGCATACTTTGAATTATTAATCAATGTGCTTTAAACTGTCTTTGTGTCTTAATGATTGTCTCTTAATGATTCGCAACCATTAGGATGTTTAGATAAGTAATCGGATGCAATTCGGTCGGAATGCCACCGGGAAATTGAGTATTGTTTCTTATGATTGATAGTTGTAATTTCATCTAGGGCGAATGCCACGTTGTAGGGGTTGCATGGTTTTTCAAATGGTTTTCACAAAGCATAATGAGTCATGCATATTTATATTTGATCTGAATGTCACAGACAGATTGCATGTTGGATATACATTTTAACTTGAATGCCACAAGTAGAATATGCATAAGAAAAACCTAACCTTCAAAGTTGCATGAGTAATTCATAAGTAATTAGTAAATATACATAGGATTGTTAAGGGGATAGCGGAACCCTAGTGCTTTTCCAAATTTTTTTCTAAAATTTTTTGCCCTTTGATTTGTTTTCTTCTTAATTGGTTATTAGTTGTTTTTCCTACTTGACTTTTATTAAAATTCGTTTTTATTATTTTTAAATTCAAAATCAACCTTTTCCAATGTTTGTTTCAAATAATTAACTAAGATTTTGGTTTTGTATAAATTGTTTTAAATATGGGAACTTTAATGAAAGGCTCCCAGTACTATTCACTTTAACGAAAAACCACATTTTTACACTAAAAAGTCAATTATGGTACTATTCACTTTACCCTTTATTTTGTCCTTATTATTAAAACTCAAAGTTTTCAAGCCATTTTCATTAGTTTTCCTTTAAATCATTGAAGAAAATGACCTTACTTGAGCTGTTTATATTACAACAACCTTGTTCTCTTGCAAGTATTTTGTATGATTTTAACCTCTTTGCGCAGATACCTAAAATCCTATCAACTGATATTTAGAACATTTTAAAAGGTTGAGACTAATTTAACATCACTCTAAAAAGTTACGTAGTTATTCGTACTTAACCTTTTGAATAAGTATGCATTAGAAGCAAAACGTTTGAATTAAGATTTGGTATTCTGTTTTTCATTGATTCTCTCTCAATCTCTTTCTTCTCCCCTTAATTTTCGTTTCTCTACATATCTTACACTCTAACATTCTTCTTCGTGCGCCTGTGATAGCCATGCATGAATCCTTTTATTAGAAAACTAGATTTTAATCCCTAAATAAGATGAAGTTTAGAGCCAACTATGGTTTCTCCTTCATTTTTGCACCATTTTCTACGTACTTTATACCAAAATGAAGATCTCACAAAGATGAACACAACCATACTTGACTCGACCCTCAACTCGCCGGGGATTCGCCGGAAAAAGTCTCGATAATTCCGGCCAAAACGAAAACTCCCCGATCTCGCTATTCCGACGTCCAAAATCTTCAAACGAACTACTCCGAGCTTCCTTAGGACCTAATAAAGCTCCCTATGAGCTTGAAATCTCCAAAAACACAAGGTTTTACGTGAGCATGAATAGTGACAAAATCGGAGATTGTGGGAACTCGGGTTTTCGAAAGCTTTCTTACCTGAAACTTGTACCAATGTGTTCGTAGGGACGAGATGAACACAATGGTGGTCTTCACATCCTCGATCTAATAAGTTTGGGAAGGATTTGGATGTGTTTGTACGTAGGGAAGGAGAGAGAGAGTCTGTGAGGTAGAGAGAGAGTGCGGGAGTGGGAGAGAGAAAGAGTGAATGTGTGTGTGTGTTTGTGGTCCAAATACCACCAACCAAACACTCCCAAACTTAGATTCACACACGTACCTTAATTAACGTCCAAGGGCATTTTCGTCATTTCACATCCATCGTACGAAGTTGCTGGGCTGTCGTGGTGGTCGCCAGGACCGTCGTGATGTTGAGGTGGTGGAGGGGAAGGGACGATTCACAAACGGCAAGAGAGACTAGAGTGAGAGATTAGAGTGACAGAGTGACATAGTCGAGTTCGATAGGACGAGGAAACCTAAAACGAACGGTTAAGATTGGATAGAGAGATGATCTTCAATCTCGTCTGTCCATTCTAATTACAAACGGGCCGGTCCGGGTACCCGTTTTTCTATACTTTTGGAACCGGCCCGAACGGAAAATGTCGACGGCCCACCCCGCCCCGCCTCATTTCTGTTTTACAAAATTAGGAACCGGCCCGTACCCGCCCTGAACATTTATTACCCGCCCCGACTCGCGGTTCCTGTACTCGTTTGCCCACCCCTACTTTCTAATATAAAAATCTCCAAATATTAAATTCTTGAAATTAAAAAATTAACCTTATATCATAGCTTAAATGATTATTCACATACTACAAGCGATATTTTAATTAAACTAAGTAAAATTATGGGAATGAAAATTTAATGTTTTCAGTTGCTTAAAAGTGAGTTCATTGGTTTTAGTAATGCAGTTTACGTCTACGTCTGCACGATTAATGTCATATTTGTGTGAGTGTGTTATATAAACATTTAGTTCATAAACTTCTTTTTTAGCCACCACCATTTTCATTTCCCATAAAGAAGAACCGGACGCTTTACTAGTCGAAAATCGGCTAATGAAAAAAATCACATAAGCAATAATAAGCTCCTTAAAACACTGTCTGAATTCTTAACCATTTTCTTTGTTAGGAGATTTCCGGATCATCATTTTTATTTTCCATTTTATTCGTGCATTTGTTTATTTATTTTTATTTTTTCATCTTCATGTTTATTTTTGAATTATTTTTATTATTATTTTAGTGTCCAAGTAATCAAATAAGTGGGATTCAATGTTGCCACATGTGCATTTAATGGAAAAATTAACTGAGACTTAACGGATATGATATTTTCAGTAGATTAGGTACTTCCTTGGAAAGTTTAAAAATGTTGAGACCAATATAAAATTACACTAAAAGGTTATGAGGTTTTAGGTACTTAATCCTAAAAAGTATGATTAGAGTATAAATTTTTGAAGGAGCTTCTAACTTTCTACTCTTAGCTAAAAAATAAAGAGCGTAATTGAAGATGTTCTTATATGTCAGTCTACACACTACACACTCTTGGTAAAAATGAATGCAGAATAAAATTTTAAAGTAAATTTCTCGAGATTATTATATTCTTTGTATGTTTTCAACATTGGATCAACATGTTGCACATACTATTTTGGTCCGAACGTGTAACACATATATAACACTCTTAAGAAATAAATATATGAACATAATAATAAACAAGAATATATCTAAATCTAATCAACCACGAAAATGGGTTGTTGGTGGGAGAGGGACATGAAGAAAGAAGAATATTCAAAGATTGGAAAACAATTAAGAAATCAAACCTTGAATCATGAGGACTCCCTATTTTCTCAGAACCTTCCTTTTAAACGTATAATAAGTCACGTTTTGTCTTAAAACTTTTGCCGGGTTCTGGAATCCAACGCCATCTCCTCCTCCACTCTTGACTCCATCTCTCTTCTTCTTTTCACAGACCCATAGTGCTGGGCTCCATTTTCACACAAACGTTTTCTCTCTCTGAAGGACGCAAAGACTGAGGAGAAGTTGATCCATTTGCTCAAATCCAATCCATTTTTGCTTCTGGGTTTGAGGTAATACAGTTGTTTCTCTCAGAATCTATAAATTTAATCGTTTTTAATTGATATATTCTGTTTGTTTTGCTGTATTTGTTAGTAAAAATGATTTCTTTTCAAGTGGGTTGGTGCCATTTGATGTTGTGGCTGATCTGTAAGTAGATGGCTTGCACCCCATGCCATCTGTTCTGATTCTTCATTTATTTCAACCTCCAAACACTGCCTAATTAATTTTACTGAGCTTTATTTGGTATGTGATTGAAGTGAAGAAAACTGGGTTGTTTAAATGTAGTCATTTAGTTACTTTCAGATTGCATTCCATAGCTCTTAAAAGATGACAGGATGGAAAATATGAAAATATAATCAGCAGTTTTGGGGAAAACCAATGAAGTTTCCTTCCTTTTTGGGATTGTTCTCTAATGGAGTCACCATACATTTACTTTTTTGTGCTAATTTTTAACTTGGTGTACATTGTTGTCCTCCAAGTTACTTAACCAAATGGGTAAATGTAGCTTCAATTTTTTTTGAGTAAAGTTCCGTGCTTTAGTGTAATCGCTTTTCCGTGTTCTGCCCTCTTCTTAATTGGTTGGTAATTCGTACTTGCAGATGGTTTCCATAGATGGAAAGACAGACCTTGAGTCTGATGAAGAAATCCCTTTTAGCTCATCAGCAGCCACCAGTAAAGTAGAGGCCTTGGACTTTGAGATGATTCATTTGCGGTCACGGGCCGATTTGGCGAACTCATGGGTTTCAAGACATATGTGGATAAGAGTTCCGAGGAGTATGTATATAGTCTTATTGAAAGCAAAGATCAATGTGTTGCTACCCTTTGGTCCATTGGCAATCTTGCTACATTATGTTACTGGAAAGCATGTATGTATACATCTCTAATTCATCTTTAAAATTCGTTTCATTTAGTTAGGAGAAGAATGTAGTAGAGTTTAGTAAGCAGGGAAGTGCAGAAGAGAATAGTCTTAGCTACTGGCAACTAATCAAGAATTAGCGGTTTCCATGTCTTTATTTTCTTTTGGAACTTGACATTACAACCTTGTGATGTAGCCTTATCTTATATGGCAAGGTGTTCCAACATGGTTTCTTTTTTGCACATCCTTTCAATAGTTTAAATTGACTTCACTCCTAATCCATTGACAGTTACTTTGTATACGTTAGGGATGGGTCTTCTTCTTCAGCTTAGTGGGCATCGTACCTTTAGCAGAGCGTATAGGATATGCGACTGAGTAAGTGCTAGCTTGTTTTGGATTGCATTAAGTTCCCTTAACTTTGTCTAAGGCTAATTCTTGAGTTTTTCATTGTTGTGGTGCAGGCAACTTGCTTTTTACACAGGACCAACAGGTATAATTTTTACCCTGCCAAGTGATGGTAGCCTGAATTTTTGTATCATTTTCATAAATTTTTTAGTGATATTTATATCGCTAACTGGATTAGGATTTCGAAGAATTTTGTCCGAATATATATTATTTTGATGAACTGAGGTTGCCACCATCCTAGTTTAGATTCCTGGCTCTGCTGCTGCAATAAAGTACTGTTCTGTTGACACAAAATGTTGCTAGGGCTGTCAATTGGGGCCATACATTTAGACGCCATATTATTTGATCAATGGTCATGATCAATAGTATACATTAGTGGATGATAATATGGGTTTTTTTAATAGTAGTATATTTTCCCTTGAATCACCTGACAATTGAGAAGTATATTTTAAGATTTTTTAGTTATCCTCAATAAATTAACTTCTTGCCTAGAATAATTTGTGTATCTCGTTGATTAGATTCAGACTGTATAGGAACTAACAGAGTTGGTTCTTGGTAAACTATGCAAGCTATCTTTTGCTGGTCATTGGAATTTTGAACATGCATTTCTCTGTGTTTAATTTACTAGATCATGACATTATGGGATTTAAATCCCCTAACAGCATCAGTCTGCTGACCCCACTGAGTGGGATAAGGCTTTGTTGTTGTTGTTGTTGTAACAGCATCATTTGCTTCTCTATTCCTACCTGTTTACTAGTTAGTCTCTATGGTCATTTGTCTGGTTGAATGGCTTGTACGAAGTAAACTGTTTTTCTAGGGACTTTGATCATATCAATCACTCTAATGAAGTTTTTGTGCCATTAATTGATTATAACGTCAGCTTACTAGAGTGTTTACTGGACATCCTGAAAGATGTTTTAGTTGTTATAAATAGTGATTCAGATAATCTTAATAAATTATCACAGATTCCGAGTGCCTGTAACCTGTTCTTTGTAGTGTCACTTGATACACTTCTTTTCGTTGGTTATGAAAGGGAATAGGTAGTTCCTCTTGTTTTCAAAGTAGGAACTTTGGTAACCTACTTACTGAATCACTGATTCAAAAAATCTTATACCTTTGTGCATCTGTTTTTGGTTTTTTCTCAAGTGAGCTCGTTGTTGGATTGCAGTTGGGGGTCTGTTAAATGCCACATTTGGAAATGCAACGGAAATGATTATATCAATATATGCATTAAAGAACGGAATGATAAGAGTGGTTCAGCAGTCTTTATTGGGATCAATCTTGTCCAACATGCTCTTAGTGCTCGGATGTGCCTTCTTCACTGGTGGAATCATTCATTACCAAAAAATTCAGGTTTTCAACAAGGTAGATCTTCAAATTTTGTTGAGCCTTGGACCCTGAAATTTTCTGCTCTGTGAGCTCTTTGACGCTGTTCATCTTGATGTCATGACATTTACATCCGAATTTGGCTACTTTTGCAACAGTCTGCCGCCCTTGTGAATTCCGGATTGCTGTTGATGGCTGTCATGGGGTTAATGTTTCCAGCAGTGCTTCATTTTACGCACTCAGAGATCCACTTTGGGAAGTCAGAGTTGTCTCTTTCAAGATTTAGCAGCTGTGTAATGCTAGTGGCATATGCAAGTTACCTCTTCTTTCAACTTAGAAGTCATCGTAATCTTTATAATCCCATTGAGGAGGTCAGTCAAGTTTGCTTAAGTTTTTCAAAGGATCTAGAATGTCATTGTTTTTCTATTTTGAACATTGTGCATTGCTGTGTTAGTTGTTGAAGTTTATCAAAATGATGAGTTTTTTGCATTTTTTAAATCTTGAATGAGCTTCGGTTTTTTATATGAAAAAATTTCATATTTAAGGGAATTATCTTCTTATCAATTTTATTATGATTTTATTTTCCATAAAGAAGAGCGTTTACTAGTTCCTTCAGCTTTCTATTGAAAATATCCATTCAGTTGTTTAATTTCTCTTTGGAAACTGTTTCAGGAAGGAGTCGGGGGTGAAGATGAATCCAATGAGGAAGAGGCTCCCGAGATAACTCATTGGGAAGCAATTGGCTGGCTTGCTGTTTTAACTGTCTGGGTGTCCGTTTTGTCTGGGTACCTTGTTGATGCTATCCAGGTAACACTTGCTTCATATACTAGTCCACTGTGCTCCGGGTGCATAGTTTCTGAGCTGCTATTGTGCTGACCTTTTGCACTTCCATTTTCTGTGTGTGATTGTGACACATTTTTCATTCTTGTTTTACTGGTAATTTGGCCTCGATTTTGTGTAACTATTTGATAAGTTAATGTATTTACTGTTTCTCCAGGGAGCATCTGACTCATTCAACATGCCTGTGGCATTTATCAGTGTTATACTACTACCAATTGTAGGAAATGCTGCGGAGCATGCAAGTGCAATCATGTTTGCCATGAAGGACAAGCTTGTGAGTGCTTTGAATCGAAGATTTGTAAACCTCTATTTATAGATTCCATTTATTTTATTGACGGAATTAATCTTTCTGCAGGATATCACACTTGGAGTTGCAATTGGATCATCTACACAAATATCCATGTTTGTGGTAAGGACTTGAATAGCTAGCTAATGAGTTCTCTCTGCAGAACTTTGGCATATGATGGAATGTCTATGAACCGTCGCAAACCTCTGTTGGACTTGCTTGTTATAGTTTCTCTTGAGTTGATTACGTTTCAGAACGGAAAATAGACTAATAATTTGTGTTCTTGACAATTGTAGATACCCTTCTGCGTCGTTATGGGGTGGATCATGGGACAGCCAATGGACTTGAATTTTCAACTGTTCGAGACTGCCACACTTTTTATTACAGTGTTAGTCGTGGCATTTATGTTGCAGGTTTGTGATCATTTCCTTGTTTGTCTTCCTTTTAACCGTTAAGAGTTTCTCTAAGTTTTAACCATGAACTTATTTGGTCCCCATTGAGTCTTCGTATTACATAATCCGAGATGAATTGTGCTTTCTTTCTTTCATGCCTTTTATTTTGTTTCTGTTCAATTGTACAATATGACAAAGTGTTTCTTAGTTGCTTTTTTTTTGTTTACATTCAATTTTGCTCGATGTGAGATTCATTGCCTTTTATCTTTTGTAGGAAGGGACGTCAAACTATTTTAAAGGCTTGATGCTTATTCTGTGCTATCTCATAGTTGCAGCCAGTTTTTTTGTACACGTCGATCCTTCAGAAGGTGAGTCACAAGAAACTTACCGAGTTATACATTTTCTCAAGTGTTCTTACCCGGGAAAAGTCATCTTCATATTGTTCTTCCCTGAATACGTAGCACACACAAGCGTATCAGCCAGTATATGTGAAAGTACACGGTTAAAAGACTTGCTGAGTGCTTTTTCTGTTATTGTATCTGCTTTTTCTAGTTGTCTTGTAAGATAAATTCCTTGCTGAAATCGAAACTGAATCACTAGCACATCAGTTACGTTATTGACTCCATTTTTTGTTAACATGTTTGTTCTCAAGTATCTGTTTTTGGGATTCGTTGCAGATGGTAATTAAGCTAACCATTGGAGTCGTGGCGTAGCATGTAACAATCTACGTAGTATCTGCGATTTTTGGTGCAAAAAGGCGGTAGGAGATGTACAGGAAGCTACTCTTCCACGAATCGTCAAGCCATGTGATCCGTTCAATTTGTTTTATTTTTTGTTCTTGATCATGTGATGGAAAATCCATGTGATCTCCCAGAGCATCAAAAGTTGGAAACTTGTTCAGCTTTGTATAACAGAGCAGTTTGATTCTCTTCAAAAGCATGAGCATTCAGCTGAAACCCTTTGTTTTTCACTTTTGCTATAGCTTTTCACAAAATGACTCCACTTTGTCAAATTTTGTTCCTTGATATTAGGCTTTCCTTCTATCCCTATTTGATTGTCTCTTTTGTGTCCTCTCTGAATAAGTTTCAGTCTAATCCATCTTTTTCAAGATAGTTTCGTTATTGACAAAGAGAGATTTTAAACCACTCAAATCTACGGAGAAAAAATCGAATTTGGATGCAAGAAGGCTAACACGCTGCTCATTAGCAAGAGTCAAATCAACTCTTAAAAAGAAAATTCTAAACTTATCGAGTATAATTAACAGAGTTGAGAGTTTGAAAACCATGGATTTAACTAAGTTAATTATAACAATTTATTTTCTCTCACTTAAGTTTGAATTTCCTTTTCGGAAGTTTAGATTATAATATAAATCTCTTGAACAAAGGAATTTCATAAAAAAAATGCCAGCAATCGACTCCTCTTCTGCTTGTTCACTTAGAATAATGCAAAAATTCAACAATTCTATGCGAATTCCTATTTTTTTTCCTTCATGTTTTACTAGGACAACTTATTTTTTCCCTAAAAAAACAATTATTTTTAATAAATGAATGTATCATATAGAGTTGTGCTAGGTGGTGCAACTCAAACTCAAACTACGGAGAAATTTTTTATAGGATTGATTGACTCGAGCAACTCTTTAGATAGAATTATTGTGAAATCGAATCCTACTAAAATATGTAAGGTCATATTTTTGTGAAAAGTTTCTTACGAATGACTGGTCGGAAACAACCGTGAGATGTGATCTTGCTTTTAGAGGTTTAAATCGTATAACTTCGGCGACAGAGCACTTATTTATGTGAATGAGAAGTACTAGGGCTTAACTATGCATAAAAGCATATGGTAGGGTAAGCTTTTGTTTGCACTAGCAATGAATGCCCGCGATGCTGCGCAATTGAAAGAAGAGTGCAATATCTTGCAATAAAAGTAACTGCAAAGGAAATTAACAGTTTGCATCATTGAATCGAACTAAAAACATAGTAATGCCATTAAATCTCTCATCTCAGAATTACATATCATTGTTTACATGGTTCGCTGTACATAGTAGAATTCAACTAAATACTTTCAATAAGAACAACAACTGAAGACATCTAAATGGTAATATTGTTAATTACCAGTCAATTTCCTCGCATTTATTATCAAATGCAGATGCATCATCATACCACCTCTGCTGTTGCACATCCTCATCACCAGCAAGCTGATCTCCTCCTGGAAACAAAACCCCACAAATCACTAAAACAAAATTAGCACATAAAACCCATTTGGAAAATTTACAATTCTAAAGACATAATATTCAATCCAAAAAATGACCAACGCGAAATCAGTCAAAAAACTCACCAAGAAACCCAACCTTTTCTAGGATTAAGATTTTCTTTGAATGTGCACCAGATTTGCGGTTTTCAGAAGATGTTCTCGTTAGTAGTTTCTGAGAGAACTGAGCAGCGGTTCAACTGAAGGTTGCAATTCGAAATGGAAGTTGTTTTGAGGGAAATGGAAGGTGAGGTTTCTGCTTTTGTCATGGTCATCTCAATAGTTGGTCCAAAAGATGTAGGTCCTGCAATAAGAAACAAAAAAGATATAGATTAACCCTTACGGTGGCTAGAGGACGCAGTACCTGCGAGTCAAAGATGGGGACGATGTCTCCATATCGTGTCAATACTTCTTCGAATCCATTACAATGTTGCTCGTCCTCATAGAAGCTGAAGATGTCTTGATCATGTGTAGATGCTACAAAAATATACATGAACGTTGTCATTCACTTGATCCAAATGGTAGTTCTACGTAGACATAATGCAGAAGACAAAACATAAGGAAACAAATATTGTAGCAGCATAATTTCAATAATTGCAGCAGGCAAACAAACAGAAACTTTACTCACTTTCAAAATCCAAATCAGAAAATGAAACAAATTGAATGAACTATGAAAGAAAATTTATTCACTGAATTAGAATCAAACTTATGAAATCGAATTGAACAAAACCTTACTCAAATTTATTGAAGGGTGTTTATGAAATGTAAAGAGAGTGTTACTCACGGAAAATATTAAGCACACGTCCATACGCTCCATCTTCTCTTCTCTGTCTCAAATCAAGTTCCTTTTTATACAGGTTCTCAACAAATCAGACCAAAAAGCTCCCTTTTTTTTGCATAGACCAATTTCATCCATCAAAATTTTCATTAAAAACTTTTGCACCACCCATGAAAATTAATCATTTACTCACTAAGAAGAATATGGACAAAGACAGAGGGGATGCAAGGTGGATGAGATTAGAAGGAATAGACATGGATCAAAATTTATAAATTAAAAAAAAAAAAATCATACGAAGAGATCTTTTAACAACTAATGACAGAGGAGGGGAAGGGGTTAAGTGCATGTGACCTTTCCTTGGCATAAATTTGTACATGCAAGTTTAATTCCAATGAAACAAATACGTGAGTAAAGCAAAAGACATTAAGGCTCCATGTGCTGTTTTACAATCATCTCAAGCTGCTAACACAATGCCTAAGATATTTCAGACATAAAGATTTTCATATAAATAAAGCACATCACCTAAACAATAACTGAGGTTGTGGTATTTGAATCAAGTAGGCAGATGCTTTGCAAGGTCTTCTTCAATACCATCTCATATTCCCTTTACATTTATCCTGTATGATACAATAAATAAAATTAAAGACCTTTTTTTAGAGATTAGGAGGGAACAAATAGATATAATGGGACGTAAGAAAGCACCAACTTGTCAAAAATAATTTATTATTTTCAATTTGATTTAACTTTTCAAATGAAGCAAACCCCCAAGATAACCAAGCAATTCAAACAATCCCTTACACAATTGACAAAGACGGTTTAAAAAGGAAAAATCTATATTTAATCAAACATACAGATGAAAGCGTGGTTAAGATGTAATCTATGTCAAAAAACCTTTACTTTCATAATCTAAATCCGAAAAAGGGTCTCGAGGGGATCATTTAGCGATTAACCAGTTTGTTATAGTTCAGTAGAATACAAAAGGAAAATCCTTCTCTTATGTCTATTATATGAAAAATCTAAATAAGAGATGGCAGAAGAGGACTATGAAAAAAAAAAAAAAAAAAGAGTGCACATGAGTTATGCATCTTGCTTGAATGCTATCTATCAATGGTAATTCCCCAAATCCAAACAAACCCCAAAGCCAAACAGGGCAACTACGTATGTATTAAATTCACAATAGCAAATAAGTAAAATTGAGCAAAATTTACCTCCATCAAGCAAAATTTAGCATCATCCATCTTCACCATAGCAGGTGGACTCATCTAAACCCTAGCTGAACCAAACCAAATCAAGATTACCAAAGTTAATTCCATCCGTTAATTCCTATAAAATCATACCTCAAAAGGTAAAACAAAATGAAATTGAAGGGTTATACATGGATTTGCGAATGCAAGAATTTGAATTTCCATAGAGTAAATTGTAGCTATGATCCCTTAATTTTAACTCAATTGGAGCAATGGTCCCTCAACTAAAAATCCATTACCATTGGTCCCTCAACTCATCAAAACGTGCAGTTATAATCCCTCAACTAAAAATCCATTATCATTAGTCCCTCAACTTTAATTCAACAGGAGAAATAGTCCCTTAATTTTAACCCAATTGTAGCAATGGTCCTTCCAACATAACTCGTTTTGACAAAAAATTTGACATAGTTGACGAAAATGACCATAATTACACACTTTGATGAATTGAGGGACCCTAATTGTATAAATGGTCATTTCAATATAACTTATTTTGACGAAATTGATGAAAATGACTATAGCTACACATTTTGATAAGTTGAGGGACCAATGGTAATGGATTTTTAGTTGAGGGACCATTGCTACAATTTACTCATTTCCAAAAACCCACTACTGTAAAACCCCCTAAAATCCCTAGATTTATACCCAAAAAAGAAAGAAAATTTTCAAAACATGAAACCCTAAAAACCAAAAACCCACAAATCTGCTATCCCTGAGGAACCATCCGAGATTCAAATCTGAAAAATAGCACAAAAGGGATTGGAGAATACCACATACCGACTTGGAAGAGGCAACCTTCGAGCGAGAAAATTGTGATCTGACAATCGTATTCGCCTCCTCTTCCTCGGCTCATGATTTGAATGCTTCGATTTCTGAGCTTCTTCTCATTCTCTGGTTCTTAGGATTCCTCAGAAGTGGTGTATCAGACTTCTGAGCTTATTCTTCTATCATCGTGATTCTGCAAGCCGCAAGCTCTCTCTCTCTACAAGCCGAAGGCTTTCTCTTGTAACCATGGTCTAAAATATCCATAATATCCCGATATTTCCATCGAAATTTCCGTGTTTTTGGACTATCGATATTTCCGATGTCATCGATATTTCCATCGAAATTTCCGTAAATTTCTATATTTAAAAAAACACCAAGGGGATTCGAACCCCTCCTATTTTACTCCTTCAACACCTTGACCACCATATCATTTATATTTTTGTGAAAATATGCTAAAATATTTATATATTTTCTACCCTCACAATATTTGTCAGCTCGCTATATAATCAACTTAAATCAGTTAAATCCATCCTGCAATGCATTTCCTTCCAATTTTTTATGATAAACTAATAGATAATTGACTAAATAAACATCCTGCAAAGTTTCAATAAAAATTTCCAAGTTTTTCTTACAATTTCCGTGGTTTTTATTCAATTTTTATCGATATCGATAAAAACCCAAATATTTCCATCGAAATTTCCGTGTTTTTAGACTACCGATATTTCTGATATCATCGATATTTTAGACCTTGCTCGTAAACTATCCCCTCACCAAATCCCACACAGCCGTTGATACCACCGAATGCAAACCCCATCCGATGGTTGGCCTAACACGTGTATAGGAGGGCACCCAAACCCCCAACTCCCACACAGTCGTGGATCACCACCGACTGCAAATGCCATCTGATGGTTAGCCCAACACGTGTATAGGAGGGCACCCAAATCCTACGGACAAATTTACCATCCTATCTTTTAATAGTTACCCCCCAATCCAACCCCAAATCAGATGGATTTGTGGTAAATAACGTGAAATCGAGTGGAAAAAGTTTGACTGTAGCTAAGCTACAGTCATCCCTTCTCAATTTTAGAATAGATAATGTCATGGGGGTGAGATTTTATTCAAGATGGAGAGACTTTAAATCATGATATTGATCGTCTTGTTGCTTATCAGAAAGCGTTAAAAACTTGGGCACATTGGATGGACAAAATTGTTGATAATGAGAAAATCAAAGCATTCTTCCAAAGTATTTCACTGAGTTATTGGAAGTAAGTTTAAATCCGTTAAGCATTAGTCCCACACATTCATAACTTTTGAGCTATACAAGGAGAAAACCCTCCATTCTATCAAAATGCTATTAGGTCATTTTGTTTATGAGATTAGAATTTAGAATCTCCTTCAAAATTAAACAATAATTGTCAAGTTGATATACATGTTCAAAGTAATGCACTACTCGCCAATGTTACATTATTCATTGTGCATGAACGATATGACAGTGTGTCATTTATCTAGACTCACTTTTGAACCTCATTTATTTATGACAAATAAGATGTTAAGAGATGTAAATATGATAATTCATCATTTTATGAATAAACTTGGGATGAAAACTTGGTAGCTTGTGTACTTATGTTAATCAACTTGTTACTAATCAAAATTAATGGTATTAATTTTGTGATTAACATCAATGCAAGTCATTGGGGGTCCTCGGAAGGGGGGAACTGCACAGCAAAAAGAGAGCCATTCATAGAAGAATCCGGATCCTCGTCAGATCCTCTTTGTGAGGATTTCGGAGATCCGTGAATTATATTCGTTCATCGTACATCGTGCAGTCAGAAATCATTTTAAATATTTTTATTTAAAATTAAACATAAATAATACCTGACAAAAGAATCCGAAGAGGATCATGTTGGCTCGTAAAAGCATACCCAAAAAGCAAACACCCAACACCCAACATATGCGATTGTGGAAAAACCGAAAAATAACAACCAGCCCTGGATTTGACGAATCAAAAAGGCAATTTGGTAATTTCATTTTGGTTGTGGGATATTTGTTTGAAATGTTGCTTTATGGCATTAATTGGTGTGCCCAAAGGGGCCCACCCTTTGATTTTGTCCCCCGGCCCATTACTCATTCTCTTTCTCCCTCTCCTCGTGAGTCATCTCTTTCACTCTCGGTGCTCTCTCTCTTCTCCGAGGACCACACACACACACACAAAAACAGTCATCAACATCACAACTAGATCGTCACTCCGTTTGCTCTCTCTTGTCTCTGTCAACTATGCAACTGGGCTTACTCGACGAAATAACGACTTCCTCCAACGGCTTAACTTGGAACCCGACAAACCGAGGTGAGTTTGTTGAGTTTAGGTTGTACCTTCATCTCTAGTGAGAGTTTATGGGAACCCAGGTTGTTTTTAAGCTAAAAAACTGAAGGTTTTAACCCTGTTCATGCGTGTTCTTCTCATTTTCCAGTTTTTCGACGAAACCTGATGGCTTACTAGCCAATTTTCGGCCAACTCTGGCCACGACCAAGGAAACCAAAGGTATCACCCTAATCTACACTTGTTTGTCTTCATTTTGCTAGGTAGAACATAGGTTATGGTTGAGGTTCAAGGTTGACCGGAGCTTGGGAAGTTTTGACTTTCTTCCTCATCGAAACCGGCCAACCCGGCCTGAAATGGGTCGACCCAACTCACAAACCCTAAAACCCATTCGAACCCAGCCCAAAACCCTGTTACCCAACCCAGATCCAACTAACCCAAACCTTGGCCCTTTAAGCCAACCCCAAACCCAAATGGGAATCGGCCCAACCCAGAACTCAGAAACTAGCCCAACCTACCCTAACCGGCCCAACCTCTACGACCCAAATCCAGATCCAGATCCGACCCGACCCTGATCCAGATTCGATGGAATATTTCGTTAGGGAATATTCCTAGAATATTCTCTCGTTAAATTTTATGAAATTTGCCCGGGACCCCTCTTAGGGTAATTCGATGTCCTGAATCCGTTTCTGACGTCCGTTTTTTTAAATTCAACCGTTTTAGTGTAGTTTTATTAATTGGGACCTTTATGTGCTTAGGTGCAATTGTTTATGGTGTTTCCGTCCTCTCTTGTTCGCATGGCTCTTCGACGACGAAGTATCTGTGAGTAGACATCTTCTAAATTGCATATTTTACTATTAGAAATGCATACATGAAAAGCATGATTTGTTGGTTACGTTTTATGAAATGTTTATGAGTAAATTGGTTTCATGCTTTATGAATTATCATGCTTTATCGACTTTACATTCTTTGTGGTATATATGATTGATGACTATATACCTACTTATGAATGTGGTTTTACGATATGATGTTTTAGTTACTGAGCTCTGTTTTGAGATATATATATATATATATATATATATATATATATATATATATTAGAAATATTATGTTAATGTTTTTATATGCTTACTTAGTGGTTATTCATACGAACTGCCTACGAGATAATGGTCCTGCCTACGGGTGAATGAAATCATTAATTGGCTTCAGTCGGGTGATGTAGGGCCTATGGGCGAATGATACTGCCTACGGGCGAATGATATTTATATTGGCTTCGGCCGGGCGTAGGTTGGTGGCTTCGGCCGGAAGATATTTATATTGGCTTCGGCCATGAGATGTAGTGCCTTTGGGCGAATGAAGATATGTGTGTGTGTGTGTGTGTGTGTGTATGCCTTGTGCTACTACTGCTAAGCACATTATACATGATATATGTTTTATAAAAGGTTTTATGGCATGCTAGGGTTTTCGGAAAACCTATTACATATTATACTATTGAGTTTTCATAAACTTTGGGGGTTAGTACGTTGATGAATAACTGTTTCAGTATTATTTATATATCAACTTGGCCTACTCATGCTTTGTTTTGCGCCCCCTCAAGATTTAGAATCGAGGCGTACAATCGCGATGTCAAAACACTCCCGTATTGGCATCTTCGAGTCCTCTCGGTGTAGGACTTATCTCCTTGTTCATTCAATTTTATATTATTCCTTTTTAGTGTCTCAGATTAGTTGTATGCTCTAAACACATTCCATACACCTTCGGGTGTTGGCCAGCATATGCCTACCCTGGTGATTGGTGAATATCAAGGTCGGGCGTGCCATTAGTGACATGTCGAAGCTAGTGTTGTTGCTTAACGTGACAGGGCTATCACAGCTGAGGAAAAACGGTCGCCCATCTACATATGGCAATGGAGCCCGCCATGGCATGGACTACAGCCACTGGTGCCTCCCTGGAGTTCTTGACACTTGGAACAAGCTGTTGTACACTAAGTTCATTCCAAATTACTATAACTCTTGCAAACATATTATATGAAACGGTTTAACCTACAAACAGTTTTTCTCCTCTAACCCTTCTAGGTTAAATTTTTTAGCCCGAGATTATTAAAAAATGAATTTAGGATATTTTTTTTCTTAAAGTAATTTAAAAAAAAAATAATTATGTAGACTATCGTAATTTAATTTTATAAACATTTTAACGTAAAAATATTTAGATTCCGATAAATATTGAAAAATCACTAAACTGGTACCATGAAACTCGTGAAATACTATGAAAGAATATGAAACACATAAAAAAAATTAAATTACTTTAGCCATTGTATTTAAATTTGGACCGTTAGATATATTTTTTTTTTACCGTTAGATTTGATCAAATTAGATCTTAGTCGTTGGATTCAATGAATTTATAAATATAAAACTAAAAAAATACACATATATGGTGGGCCAGCCCCAATAACCCAGGGGAAATCCGGGGCTAAATTTGCCCCAGAAATGAGTTTTAGGTTTTAACTCATATTTGCCCCAAGAGTTGGAGCAAGTTAGGGTAAATTTAAAATCTAAAATTTGAGTTTTACTCTAAGGAACAGCAAAAAAAAGAAAATGGGTTGCGACTAACCAAACTATTATAGAAAAGCCAATTAGGCCCATTATACTCATATTGAATAAATAAAATTGACATGCGCAAACAATAAAACTACAACGATTAGCGAGTTGGGCATATCGTTTCTAATTTTAACTGCTCAACTATTTCTAATGATCTAAGTTCTAGTTGCTTATGCTTACTATCTGTGAGGTCAATAAGCATTTTTATCTCTCTTTTGCTAGGAAACCTTTGGATATTTTTATTATTATCTTCTAACTGAGATGTAATATAATCTAAATTTTTCTACTTGATTTTATGGAATTTTTCTGAAAATGCTCTAACAACTGGTTTAACAAATAATTATGCTTATTATTTTCTAATTTTATAGTTTTTGCTTGACTAATAATAAGATGGGTGATTTTATATAAAATCAATTAAAAGTTATGATATTAACAATAGGTCAATCAAGTTTATTGGAATTATAAATAGGTCAATGAGACTTCCAATTTTTCGGACACTACAACGCAGTGTTTGTTTCTTGTTCTGTGATTATGCATTCAGATTCAATTGTTTGTGGATTCAGACACTTTGTTGCAGTGTCTGTTTCCTATTCTGTGAATATGTTTGTGGATTCAGACACTGCAACACAATGTCTGTTTTCGGTTATGTGGATTCAGACACTTCGTTGCAGTGTCTAATTCCAGTTCTGTGATTGTGCATTGAGATTCAAATAGGTTGGTGGATACAGACACTGCAACGCAGCGTCTGTTTCTTGTTCTGTGAATTTGGACACTTCGTTGCAGTGTCTGTTTCCTGTTATGTGATTGACCTATGCCTAATTAATAAAAATAGGGTTTTTATCAAAAATGGTCCTTGACATTGATTAAACACATCATTTTGGTCCCTGACATTGAAAATCAATAGAAATGATCCCTGAGATTGATCAAACACATCACAAATGGTCATTCCGTTAAAAACTCTTTGGACAATTTTCAAAGCTTCGTAACTCAATCGTTTCTTAACCAAATTCGACCCATAATATATCAAAATGAAGATAGGAAAGTGTAGAACAATATTATACCATTTGGAAGCCCAATGGTTGCCGAAGATGGCCGGAAAATAGCCTCAAATGTAACTGGTCCGCGGAAAAACTAGAAAACTTGCCGAAAACTGGGTAAACTTTAAACGTTCATAACTTCTTCAATACTCAACGAAATTGAGTGATGCAAAATGAAAATCATACTTCTTGACGAGAGAAAGAGAATGGTACCTTTTTTTACTGCTAATTCACCATGGTTTGGCCGAAAAACGGCTCGAAATTGGATAACCATTTTCAAGTTAGCCAATTTCGAGTCTCTTTCCGGCCAAATTACGGCGAGTTAGCCATCAAGAAAGACACCATTCTCTTCGTCTCATTGATAAGTATGATTTTTATTTTTGAATCACTCGATTTCGTTGATTATTGAAGAAGTTATGAACGTTTAAAGTTTACCCAGTTTCCGGCGAGTTTTCCAGTTTTTCCGCGGACCAGTCACATTTGAGGCTATTTTCTGGCCATCTCGGGAAACCATTGGGCTTTTAAATAGGTATAATCTTGTTCTACACTTTCCTATCTTCATTTTGATATATTATGGGTCAAATTTGGTTAAAAAACGATTGAGTTACGAAGCTTTGAAAATTGCCCAAAGAGTTTTTAACGGAATGATCATTTGTGATGTGTTTGATCAATCTCAGGGACCATTTCTATTGATTTTCAATGTCAGGGACCAAAGTGATGTGTTTGATCAATGTCAGGGACCATTTATGATAAAAACCCATAAAAATATGTCATTGATTAAGTTCAAAACAAAAACATGTCATTGATATATGACTAAATAGTAAAGTTTTATTGACCTTTGGCTAAATTACCTTAATAAGATCTACAATAATATTGACTTGTGGATTTTCTTCACTATGCAAAATATGATTATGTTTTCTCAATGAAAAATAACAAACTAAACTGTTTTGGTCTAAGGTTATTTTTCTTTTTTGAGGTTCACTAATTTCTAAATTAAGATAATCTGTCATAAACTACAGTCTACATAGGAATGGCAACGATTCGGTTTAGGGACGGAAATGCTATATCCATCCTCATAACCACGAAAAATAATCATATCCATAATTGCAAATTAATCATCGGGTATTATCCATAACCATACCCACCGGATAACGGATTCCCCATCGGTTAACGGGTATATCCATCTTCATCAATACAAAAAATATATTCGTTCAATTGAGAAATTATAAGTTAGTAGATATCAATTTCGTCATTAAACATTTGATGTATAAAATGATCCAATGAATGGATCTTGTTGAGTATAAAAATTAAAACACTGATGATGTTGGCTTGTCTTTGTTATGTCCTATAAGCACCATTGAGTTCGCATTAATTTTGATTCAAAACTTTACTTTCCTACAAAATACAACTTTTGTATTCTCAAGGTAATCGTTTGGTGAATAATAGATATACAAATATATATATATATATATTATACTATTATATTATATATAAATTATATTATTTACTAATCGGATCGGATTCGGTTATGGATACGGTTTGGGGACCTCTATAACCATATCCAAAACCATAACCGAATAATATAAACGGTTTTTCCCCATATCCAAACCATACCCAAATTTTCATATCCAAATCCAATCCATTCGGGCGGTTATCCACGGTTATCGAGTTTAACGGTTAAAATTGCCATTCCTACATTTCTCTAAAGTTACAGCTAATTGATTTCTTAAAAGCTCTCTTTCTTCTCTCAATTTCTTTAAAGTTTGATCTGTTGCTCTTTTTGCTTCTAAAACTCTATGTTGCACTTCTGTGTTATTATATTTACTAATAAATGAAGGATGTTCAAAATAACCAAGATAAAATTTCTGCTTCTTCAAAGTCTTGCTAATTCTTTTGGATATATATGCTAATCTTCTTTTTATGCTAGTTATAGTTTAGTGTCTATGATAATAAATATCTTGTGGTTGTGGTTGACAAGGTCTACAAGGATAATGATATCTATTGTTTAAACAAAATTAAACAAGTGTGTGATATCAATTGTGTTAATGACTTCCGTCCTCAAGGTACTTTACTATTATAATTATACTATTAAAATGCTAAACTTGGCTCTGATACCAAATTCGCTAAGCAAAGGCCCGGTTAAATAGTCGGATGACCATTATAACAACCAGACATAAAACTTGCAAATGGAACTCGACATGTTTCAGCATGACGACCACTCACAATGCAGGTATAAAGCCTTAACGGCTGAACTCAGAGGTACGAAGAGCTCAGAGGTACCCTGGTTAATGTCCAGTTACTTGTATGGCAAACATTCAACTATAATAGAGTGCTCAAACAAAGTATGATCGTCAGTTTAACAGGTTAATAATATAACTACAATAATGTTTCCCTGTTTTGGACTAGAATTCTAATTAAACAAACACACTATAGAAAGAAAGAAAAATTACTTAATACTTGGAGATTTCTTGAATCTGTACACTTGAACTTTTATTGATATGTAAAATGCTTACAAATAGAAGTGTTTACAGAGGATGCTAGGAATGCTTCGAATGCTTGAGTGTTTGCAGGTTGAAGTATGGTGTGAGTAAGGTGTATCTGCATGGGAGGAAAAGCTCCCTTATATACAAATCAATTTCCTAAACGACAAAACAACTATTTACAACTTTTTAAATAGTGACTTTGCACTGTTTCTGAAAGTGTCGGTTCCATCATTTCTGATTGAGTTGCCTTTTCCTTCTTTTCGTTGTATTTTCTTTGCCCTCTGCTGTATTTTCTTTGAAAAAGAGCATGTGAACTCTGCTGAATATTGAACCACCTTTGCCTTTTTCTGTCTGAATGTATAAAGGGTAAAATCAGTATTTTTGAAAACTTTTGTACTATAGATTAAACACAAAGTTTTTAGAGGCCTTTCATTAGTTTTCCATTAATTTAATCAATGATAATTTTGTGAAGCTGCAGTTTGGAGCCAAAAAAATGAATCCACATGTATATGAAGATACGCATGCACCAGCTTCTCACTCAGTGCTCTATAAAAAGGAAGCAATGGATACAGTGGCCACTTAGACAACGATGGAGACCTCAAAAGTTACAAGCATCAAATTGCTTGCTAAATCCCCCGCTTGCCCTATTCCTTCAGCATATGTGTTCAACAAAGACCCCATTATTGACGAAGCATATCCCACTACAAAAGAGCAAATTGTACGAATGGTCCCTTAACTTTAATCAAATTGGAGCAATGGTCCCTCAACTAAAAATTCATTACCATTGGTCCCTCAACTTATCAAAATGTGTAGCTATAGTCCTTCTCATCAATTTTGTCAAAATTTTGTCAAAATAAGCTATGTTGGAATGACTATTTATACAATTGGGATCCCTCAACTTATCAAAGTGTATAATTATGGTTCTTTTCGTCAACTATGTCAAAAATTTTGTCAAAACGAGTTATATTAGAAGGACCATTGCTACAATTGGGTTAAAGTTAAGGGACCATTTCTCCAGTTGAATTAAAGTTGAGGGACCAATGGTAATGAATTTTTAGTTGAGGGACCATAGCTGCACATTTTGATAAGTTGAGGGACCAATGGTAATGGATTTTTAGTTGAGGGACCATTGCTCCAATTGAGTTAAAGTTAAGGGACCATCGCTGCAATTTACTCCACTACAAAAAATCAGGCTTTCAGTCACAACGAAGATTGTGACTAAAAGTATAGAATGTTGTGAGTAAAACATTTAGTCATGAAAAACTTTTGTAACTAGGTTGTGACTGAAAACCCTATGACTCACTGATTTAGTCACAAAAAAAAACGTAGTGATTAACTAAAGATGTATTATGACATCTCTTGTTACTAGAAAATTAAATCAGATCCTCATTTTTAGTCACAACATCCTTTTAGTATCAATCACTCTTCACGACTAAAATCTTAATAACAACAATCCTTAGTGACTAATAAGCATTTTAGTCACAACCAGTCCACATGATTGAAAATCTAAGTAATTACAACCTTCTATAACTAAAGCTCTATTAGTCACAATATCAATTATAACTAAAATACGGATAATAACAACTAACAACTAACGACTATGACTGAAAGTCTAATAGTAACAACTTTCTATCATGACTAATATCTCACTCAAACATGTTTTTCGTGACCAATATGTAGAGTAAGAGCTACCGAAGTCACCCTGAATTAGATCACTTATGTATATGAGCCTGATGATTAATAAAGTAATCCTACCTGAAGTCACCCTTGCAAGAAAATAAAGTAAAATAAAATATGAAAGCACAAATTTCGTGTAGGATTGTTGGTTTTGCATACAAGTTTAATTAAATAGACTTATTACCTTTCTCATATAAAAATCTCCAAATACTAAATTCTTGAAATTAAAAATTTAACCTTGTATCATAGCTTAAATGATTATTCATATACTATATATACAAGCGATATTTTAATTAAACCAAGTAAAATTATGGGAATGAAAATTTAATGTTTTCAGTTGCTTAAAAGTGAGTTCATTCGTTTTAGTTAATGTAGTTTACGTCTACGTTTGCACGATTAATGTCATATTTATGTGGGTCTGATATATAACCATTTAGTTCATAAACTTCTTTTTTGACCATCATCATCTTCACCGCCCACAAAGAAGAGCGCTTTACCAGCTGAAAATTGGCTAATGAAAAAAATCACATGATAGAAATAAGCTTCTTAGAACTCTGTCTGAATTCTTAACCATTTTCTTTGATAGGAGATTTCCCGATCTTCATTTTTATTTTCCATTTTATTAATAAATTTGTTTTTTTATTTTTATTTTTTCATTTTCTTATTTTTTTTAATTATTTTTATTATTATTTTAGAGTCCAAGTAAGCAAATAAGTGAGATCCAATCTTGCCACATGTGCATTTAACGGAAAAATTAACTGAGACTTAATGGATGTGATATTTTCAATAGACTGGGTACTTCTTTGGAATGTTTGAAAAGGTTGAGACCAATTTAGAATTACACTAAAAGGCTATGAGGTTTTAGGTACTTAATCCTAAAAAGTATGTGTTGGGAGACTTTTAGGTCGAGGTGGACTTGGGCTTTGAGAATGTCCTATTGTCCACCAAGTCCTGGGATATCTCGAAAGAGTTAGCTTGTCTTTGGAAATACCCCAGTAACATCAACGGCTCAAAGATAGCATGATTGATCAAGATAATGACTTGCTCAAGTGAATCGTGGTGTGAAAGCTAGAAGATTACCAATTTAACATGAGAGAAAAGGGATTTGCATGGTTGCATGGCATTTTTGGTTGGGTGATTTGGGGTTTCCTAAGGTAATAGCAAGGCTTCTAATAGCTGATATGTTTAATGGAAGGCTGTGGGAATTACTAAGGTTGCATGAATGGTGATGCTTGACGCTTAAAGTATGCTTATGGACTAAATAGAACTCTCTGGGCTTATTTCCTGGATGGTTCTCTCTTCTTACGTTTCTTCTCTATCTCTCTGTGTTACTCTGCATGTTCCCCATTTTCTCTAATGGCTTCCCCCCTCCTTATGTAAGTGAAGGGTTATTCTCTAGGCTTTAAGGGAATCTCCTTTTGTGGCTTGGTCTTCCCTTCCTTTCTTCCTAATAATCCTATTATTCCCCTTTTGGTGTAAAGTAGTTATACTGTTGAAACCTGCAGCCTACTTCTTCCCAAGGCACGACTTTCCCAGGACGGCCGTCCATAGCACTAGTTATGGTGGCGCGCTTCATGGCTTTTGCACGTTGTCTGTTTGTGCAAGCTAGGAAAGGAAAGTCAGCATTAAATACCTGACTTGCTAGGCTTAGCATGCATTTAATGCAGGAATCTAGTTTAGTCCTAACTAAGGGGGTTGGCTTGCTAGGGAAAGAGATAAACTAGGCTAGTTCTCTCTTAATGATGCCTGCGTGAAATGCAAAAGGTATGGGCTAGGATCTTTGGGCCCCAAGCAACCCAAAATCTTCTATGACCCCGTTTCCACATAGGCCCAATAATCTTCCATAACCATCCACACCACAATTCACTTGACAAGCCCCAAATATGTGACTTAGGCTTAGCATGAATGGTTACAAGCATGAGGAAGCATGGCATAAATATCCGGCTTTTTCACCATGACATGGCATGTTTGTAAATATATTCCTCGTCGATTCCGCGCCTTGGCATGTGTTTGGGATTGAATGTAGGTCTTGCATGATAATTGGGTCTTGAGACTTGATTGGATTAGTGTGTGACATTTTTGGGCCCCAACAGTATTAGAGTATAAATTTTTAAAGAGCTCCTACCTTTCTACTCTTAGCTAAAAAATAAAGAGCGTGATTAAAGATGTTCTTATATATCAGCCTACATTCTCTTGGTAAAAAGAAGTGCAGAATAAAATTTTAGAGTAGATTTCTCGAGATTATTATATTCTTTGTATGTTTCAACATTGGATCAACATATTGCACATACTATTTTGGTCCGAACATGTAACGCATAACACACTAAGAAATAAATATATGAACATAATAATAAACAAGAATATATCTAAATCTAATCAAGCACGAAATTGAGTTATTGATGGGAGAGGGACACAAAGAATATTCAAAGATTGGAAAACAATTAAGAAATCAAACCTTGAATCATGAGGACTTCCTATTTCTCAGAACCTTCCTTTTAAGTGTATAATAAGTCTCGTTTGTCTTTAAATCTTTTGCCGGGATCTGGCATCCAACGCCATCTCCTCCTCCACGCTTGACTCCATCTCTCTTCTTCTTTTCACAGACCCAAAGTGCTGGGCTCCACTTTCACACAAACATTCTCTCTCTCTCTGTCTCTGAAGGAGGCAAAGACTGAGGAGAAGTTGATCCATTTGCTCAAATCCAATCCATTTTTGCTTCTGGGTTTGACGTAATACAGTTGTTTCTTTCAGAATCTATAAATTTAATCGTTCTTAATTGATATGTTCTGTTTGTTTTGCTGTATTTGTTAGTAAAAATGATTTCTTTTCAAGTGGGTTGGTGCCATTTGATGTTGTGGCTGATCTGTAAGTAGATGGCTTGCACTCCATGCCATCTGTTCTGATTCTTCATTTATTTCAACCTCCAAACACTGCCTAATTAATTTTGCTGAGCTTTATTTGTTATGTGATTGAAGTGAAGAAAACTGGGTTGTTTAAATGTAGTCATTTAGTTACTTTCAGATTGCATCCCATAGCCCTTAAAAGATGAAAAGGTGGAAAATATTAAAATATAATCAGCAGTTTTGGGGAAAACCAATGAAGTTTCTTCGTTTTTGGGATTGTTCTCTAATGGGGACACCATACATTTACTGTTTTTTGCTAATTTTTAACTTGGTGTACATTGTTGTCCTCCAAGTTACTTGACCAAATGGGTAAATGTTGTTGCGTGAGGAAATTTTAGGGAATAAGGAATGGGTGGAGTTATTTTGGGTATAAAGTTATGTAATTGGTATCCTTGTAGATTTGGGATACTTGTTTCCTAGTTTGTAGGAGATTGTATAAGTTTATATATTCCTCTATGTGAGAAGAATAGAATCAGAACATTATTCATCCAAAACCTAGAATTTTATCTTGGTATCAGAGCGGGTTTCGATCTGTCTCTTCTCGAAAAGAAAAAAAACCCTAAACCAGTGTATACCCTAGCCGTCAAAATCTGGTGTTCATCAAATCTTGAACCCAGAAATATCAAAGCAACACCGTAGCCTTTGGAAATCAACAAAGCTACGACAAAGTTGAAACAATTTGCAACTTTGTCCGTACAATGGCAGAACAAAAAACTGGGGCTACATATCCCATGCGCAACTCTGTCAGTAATCAAATTGCAGCAGCCCAATCTGCTATGCCGACTTCAGATGCAGCATACTCGGAGACTGAAACAGTACCACTTCTATCCTTAATCAATCAAATTTCAATGGGTGACAACTCGGAAGATTCAGGTAAAATCGGTACTGTTTTTTAATAACATCCACCAAAAGAGATACTTGTTGGATAATTGACTCTAGAGCTACAGACCATATGACTTACGATGCATCATTATTTTATCACATGACTTCACCATCTAAAGAAGATGTCATTACAACCAACGGTGATGTTGCTCCTGTAACGGGAGCGGGTTCTATTTCCCTTACTTCATCCTTGTCTATTCACAACGCACTACTTGTTCCGTCATCATCCAATAATCTACTTTCTGTTGGTCAAGTTACTGAGCAATTAGATTGTGTTGTGTTATTGTTTCCCACTTTTTGCCTACTTCAGGATATCCAGACTCGGGCGATAATTGGGCGTGGTACTAATAGGAGAGGGTTATATTATGTGGATGATGTATCGGCAAGTCGAGTAAATCAAGTGAGCAGTGGCCACCTGAACAAGAATAAGACAATTTGGCTATGGCATCGTCGATTAGGGCATGCATCTTTTGGTTACTTGAAAAAATTGCTTCCGTCTTTATTTCATGGTATTTCAGACTCTAATTTCCAGTGTAATGATTGCATTCTTGCAAAAAGTCATCGTACTTCTTATCATTTGAGTTTCAGTAAAAGAACAGTTCCTTTTGAGTTAGTTCATTCTGATGTGTGGAAACCTTCTCCAATAGCTACTAATCACGGAGTTCGTAGGTTTGTTATCTTTGTGGATGATTGCACCCGAATGACATGGTTTTATACTATGAAACATAAAAGTGAGGTTGGACAGATTTTTCACCAGTTTTACTGCATGGTTAAAAATCAATACTCTCTTCCCCTTAAGGTTCTCAGGTCAGATAATGGTGGGGAATATCTCAACACTGAACTCTCTCAATTTTTTCAGGAGCACAACATTCTTCATGAGACTACTTGTCCACAAACTCCACAACAAAATGGTGTTGCAGAGCGCAAAAATAGACATATTTTGGAAACCACTCGAGCACTGCTCATTGGTGCCCACGCCCCTCACTCCTATTGGGCGGATGCTGTCCGATACTCCATTTATCTAATGAACCGAATGCCATCCCGAGTGCATAATTTCCGCACTCCTATGGAAGTTTTTGCTGACCATGTGACATTACCATATTCTCTTCATTTATCCCCACGTATCTTTGGTTGTGTGGCATAGGTGCATCTCCACAAAAATCAGCGCAGTAAGTTGGACCCATGTGCAGTACGTTGTATTTTTCTGGGCTTTGATAATCAGCAAAAGAGGTACCGGTGTTATCACCCACCAACCAAGCATATGTACGTCACCATGGATGTTACATTTTCTGAGCATGAGATGTTTTTTCCAACTGAACACACCCACTATATCTTCAGGGGGAGATGAGCACAAATGAAGATTATAGTTGGATTCATCTGCCAACTGTGCAAATGGATGACACTTGTTGTAATAGCATCTGCCAACCCACCATGAATTCTAGTGGTCCAACCGTGGTTTGGAGCAGCCATGAGCCCACTAACTTAAGTACCAGTGAGCCCAGCCGCTTGGGTGAGCCAAATTTGGGCTTACCGAGTATGGCAGATAAGACAGGTGGGCTTGAGGGCATGAGGGATGAAAGCTTGACAGGTGGGCCTAAGGGCCTGATGGCCGAAGGTCTTTCTGAAGATAGCGCATAGATTGGGCCATGCAGCAGCAAGCCGCAACCTTTAACTACTTTTGTCAGCCCAAGCACTTCAAGAAATAACCCTCCTCTAGTTGTACCCATCCGTGTCCCCGAGGATATCCATGAAGTAAGTTTATCCCAATCTGATGAAGCTCATAATTTGACTAACATTGAAAGTACTTATGTATTGCCTCCTAGACAAAATCATGGGAAATCTCCTGACAGGTATTCTCTGGATGGAAAAATTAGATATGTTATTGCAAAGTATGTCTCTACTCACCGACTGTCTTCCAAGTACTAAGCCTTGGTGAATACAATGGATGGAATCAAAATTCCAACAAAAGTGGAAGAAGCTTTATGGGATCCTCGATGGACGGAAGCAATGAAGGTAGAAATGAAGGCTTTACAAAAAAAATGAAACTTGGAGCGTGGAGTCACTACCACAAGGAAAAAGACCAATGAGATGCAAATGGGTGTTCACCATCAAACACAAGGTTGATGTAACCATTGACAGATACAAGGCAAGATTGGTAGCCAAGGGGTACACACAGACTTTTGGAGTGAATTATCAGGAAACATTTGCTCCAGTATCAAAGATGAATACTATTCGGGTTCTATTGTCTTTAGCTGCTAACTTTGATTGGCCGTTGAAACAATTTGATGTGCAGAATGCTTTTCTACATGGAGACTTGGAGGAAGACGTATACATGGAGCTCCCACCTGGGTATGAAGTGCAGAATAAAGCAAGCAAAGTATGTAGACTACGAAAGGCTCTTTATGGACTCAAACAATTGCCAAGGGCCTGGTTTGGAAGATTCACTGATGCAATGAAGAAATATGGGTACCGACAAGGGAATGCGGATCACACTTTGTTTATCAAACGCAGGGAAGGAAAGGTTACCTTGTTGATAATATATGTGGATAACATGGTAGTAACAGGAGATGATACAGAGGAAATTGAGAGATTATAGGAGTATCTCTCTTCAGAGTTTGAGATGAAAGATTTAGGAGGTTTGAAGTATTTCTTAGGAATTGAAGTTGCTCGTTCCTGTGACGGTATTTACTTATCTCAGCAGAAGTATGTTCTGGATCTTTTGTCTGAGACTGGGATGTTGGCATGCAAACCAGCAGAAACCCCTATAGTTCAAAATCATCATTTGGCTATCTACCCGGATCAGGTTCCAACAAACAGGGAAAGATACCAGAGGTTAGTAGGAAGGTTGATTTACTTATCTCTCACAAGACCAGATATTGCATATGTTGTTAGTGTAGTAAGTCAATTTATGCACTCTCCGAGTGAGGAGCACATGACTGCTATTATGCGGATATTGAGTTATTTGAAAGGTGCACCTGGAAAAGGGTTGATTTTCAGAAAACATGGGCATATGGTGGTAAAAGGGTACACTGATGCTGATTGGGTGGGGAACATTACTGATAGACGCTCTACGTCAGGGTACTTTACATTTGTTGGAGGAAACCTTGTGACTTGGAGAAGCAAGAAACAGAATGTGGTGGCGAGGTCCACGGCAGAGGCTGAATGGGATGGTGCATGGGATTTGTGAGTTGTTATGGCTGAAGATTCTTCTTACGGAGATTGGGTTCAAGCCATGTGGAGCAATGCTTTTATATTGTGATAATCAGGCTGTGCGAGAAATAGCTAATAATCGAGTTCAGCATGATCGTACAAAACATGTTGAGGTGGATAAACATTTTATCAAAGAGAAGTTAGATGTTAAGTTAATTGATATTCCATACGTAAGATCCGAAGACCAGCTGGCTGACGTGTTAACCCATGCAGTGGCGACAAGGGTGTTTCAGAACTCACTTGACAAGTTGGGCCTAGGTGATATCTACGCACCAACTTGAGGGGGAGTGTTGCGTGAGGAAATTTTAGGGAATAAGGAATGTGGAGTTATTTTGGGTATAAAGTTATGTAATTGGTATCCTTGTAGATTTGGGATACTTGTTTCCTAGTTTGTAGGAGATTGTATAAGTTTATATATTCCTCTATGTGAGAAGAATAGAATCAGAACATTATTCATCCAAAACCTAGAATTTTATCTAATGTAGCTTCTTTTTTTTTGTGAGTAAAGTTCCGTGCTTTGGTGTAATCGCGTTTCCGTGTTCTGACCCCTTCTTAATTGGTTGGTAATTCGTACTTGCAGATGGTTTCCATAGATGGAAAGTCAGACCTTGAGTCTGATGAAGAAATCCCTTTTAGCTCATCAGCAGCCACCAGTAAAATAGAGGCCTTGGACTTTAAGATGATTCATCTGAGGTCACGGGCAGATTTGGCGAACTCATGGGTTTCAAGACATATGTGGATAAGAGTTCCGAGGAGTATTTATATAGTCTTATTTAAAGCAAAGATCAATATGTTGCTACCCTTTGGTCCGTTGGCAATCTTTCTACATTATATTACTGGACAGCATGTATGTATGCATCTCTAATTCATCCTTAAAAATCGTTTCATTTAGTTAGGAGAAGAATGTAGTAGAGTTTAGTAAGCAAGGAAGTGCAGAAGAGAATAGTCTTAGCTACTGGCAACTAATCAAGAATTAGCGGTTTCCATGTCTTTATTTTCTTTTGGAACTTGACATTATGTTCCAACGTGGTTTCTTTTTCGCAGATCCCTTCAATAATTTAAATTGACTTCACTCCTAATCCATTGACAGTTACTTTGTATACGTTAGGGATGGGTCTTCTTCTTCAGCTTAGTGGGCATCGTACCTTTAGCAGAGCGTCTAGGATATGCGACTGAGTAAGTGCTAGCTTGTTTTGGATGGTATTAAGTTCTCTTAACTTTGTCTTAGGCTAATTTTTGAGTTTTTCATCTTGTGGTGCAGGCAACTTGCTTTCTACACAGGACCAACAGGTATAATTTTTACCCTTCCAAGTGATGGTAGCCTGAATTTTTGTATCATTTTCGTAAATTTTTGTAGTGATATTTATATCGCTAACTGGATTAGGATTTCAAAGAATTTTGTCCAAATATATATTATTTTGATGAACTAAATTTTCTGAGGTTACCACCATCCTAGTTTAGATTCCTGGCTCTTCTGCTGCAACAAAGTACTGTTCTGTTGACACAAAATGAAGTTTAAGGAAGTTACCACCATCCTAGTCTAATGAAGTTTTTGTGCCATTAATTGATTATAGTGTCAGCTTACTAGACTGTTTACTGGACATCCTGAAAGATGTTTTAGTTGTTATAATAGTGATTCACGTAATCTTAATAAATGATCACAGATTCAGTGCCGGTAGCCCATTCTTTGTAGTGTCACTTAATACACTTCTTTTTGTTGATTATGAAAATGATTAGGTAGTTCCTCTTGTTTTCAAAGTAGGAACTTTGGTAAGCTTTTGGTAACCTACTTACTGAATCACTGATCCAAAAAATCTTATACCTTTGTGCATCTGTTTTTGGTTTTGTCTCAAGTGAGCTCGTTGTTGGACTGCAGTTGGGGGTCTGTTACATGCCACATTTGGAAATGCAACGGAAATGATTATATCAATATATGCATTAAAGAACGGAATGATAAGGGTTGTTCAGCAGTCTTTATTGGGATCAATCTTGTCCAACATGCTCTTAGTGCTCGGATGTGCCTTCTTCACTGGTGGAATCATTCATTACCAAAAAATTCAGGTTTTCAACAAGGTAGATCTTCAAATTTTGTTGAGGCTTGGACCCTGAGATTTTCTGCTCTGTGGGCTCTTTGACGTTGTTCATCTTGATTCATGACATTTACATCCGAATGTGGTTACTTTTGCAACAGTCTGCCGCCCTTGTGAATTCCGGATTGCTGTTGATGGCTGTCATGGGGTTAATGTTTCCAGCTGTGCTTCATTTTACGTGGGAAGTCAGAGTTGTCTCTTTCAAGATTTAGCAGCTGTGTAATGCTAGTGGCATATGCAAGTTACCTCTTCTTTCAACTTAGAAGTCATCGTAATCTTTATAATCCCATTGAGGAGGTCAGTCAAGTTTGCTTAAGTTTTTCAAAAAATCTAGAATGTCATTGTTTTTCTATTTTGAACATTGTGCATTGCTGTGTTAGTTGCTGAAGTTTATCAAATGATGAATTCTTTGCATTTTTTAAATCTTGAATGAGCTTCGTTTTTTCATTTTAAAAAATTTCAAGTTTAAGGGAATTATCTTCTTATTAATTTTGTTATGATTTTATTTTCCATAAAGAAGAGCGTTTACTAGTTCCTTCAGTTTCTATTGAAAATGTAAAGCTAATACATTGATTGGTTCTTGGGACCATTTTCTGACCCAACTCCATTCAGTTCTATCATTTCTCTTTGGAAACTGTTTCAGGAAGGAGTTGGGGGTGAAGATGAATCCGATGAGGAAGAGGCTCCTGAGATAACTCAGTGGGAAGCAATTGGCTGGCTTGCTGTTTTAATTTTCTGGGTGTCTGTTTTGTCTGGATACCTTGTTGATGCTATCCAGGTAACACTTGCTTCATATACTAGCCCACTGTGCTCCGGGTGCCTAGTTTCTGAGCTGCTATTGTGCTGTCCTTTTCCACTTCCATTTTCTGTGTCAGATTGTGAAGCACATTTTTCATTCTTGTTTTAATGGTAATTTGGCCTCGGGTTTGTGTAACTGTTTGATAAGTTAATGTATTTACTGTTTCCCAGGGAGCGTCAGGCATTTATCAGTGTTATACTACTACCAATTGTTGGAAATGCTGCAGAGCATGCAAGTGCTATCATGTTTGCCATGAAGGACAAGCTTATGAGTGCTTTGAATTGAAGATTTGTAAACCTCAATTTATAGATTCCGTTTATTTTATTGACGGACTTGATCTTTCTGCAGGATATCACACTTGGAGGTGTAATTGGATCATCTACACAAATATCCATGTTTGTGGTAAGGACTTGAATAGCTAGCTAATGAGTTCTCTCTGCAGAACTTTGGCATATGATAGAACGTCTATGAACCATCGCAAACCTCTGTTGGACTTGCTTGTTATAGTTTCTCTACTGAGTTGATTACATTTCAGAAATAATTTTTGTGTTCTTGACAATTGTAGATACCCTTCTGCGTTGTTGTGGGGTGGATCATGGGACAGCCAATGGACTTGAATTTTCAACTGTTTGAGACTGCCACACTTTTTATTACAGTGTTAGTCGTGGCATTTATGTTGCAGGTTTGTGATCTTTTCCTTGTTTGTCTTCCTTTAAACCCTTCTCCAAGTTTAACTATTAACTTATTTGGTCCCCGTCGAGTCTTCGTATTACATAATCCGAGATGAATTGTGCTTTCTTACTTTCATGCCTTTTAGCTTGTTTCTTTTCAATTGTAGAATATGACAAAGTGTTTCTTGGTTGCTGTTTTTTTTTTTTTAACGTCCAATGTTGCTCGATGTGAGATTCATTGCCTTTATATTTGTAGGAAGGGACGTCAAACTACTTTAAAGGCTTGATGCTTATTCTGAGCTATCTCATAGTTGCAGCCAGTTTTTTTGTACAGGTCGATCCTTCAGAAGGTGAGTCACAAGAAACTTACTGAGTTATACATTTTCGCAAGTGTTGTTACCCGTGAAGAGTGATCTTCATATGCAAGGGCATTACGGGCCTTAACAAACGTAAGGATCTCTTTTCAATTGGTTTAATTTGTGACATGCCCCTAAGTTCTGGCACACAGTTGAAGCCACAATTGATGGAAACTAACACATCGTGCACACGATCCATCAAGTTTCAATTGTGTCAAATCAAGCCTTGCACCCTTTTTATCGTATTAGTTCTTTCCTGAATACGTAGCACACACAAGCGTTATCAGCCAGTATATGTGAAAGTACACGGTTAAAAGACATGCCGAGTGCTTTTTCTGTTACTGTATCTGCTTTTCCTAGTTGTTGTCGAAACTGAATCACTAACACATCAGTTACATTATTGACTCGATATTCAGTTAACATATTTGTTCTCAAGTATCTGTTTTTGGGATTTGTTGCAGATGGTAATTAAACTAACCATTGGAGTGGCGGCATAGCATGTAACAGTCTACGTAGCGATTCTTCGTGCAAAAATGCGGTAGGAGATATACATGAAGCTACTCTTCCACGAATCGTCATGCCATGTGATCCGTTCAATTTGTTTTATTTTTTGTTCTTGATCTTGTGATGGAAAATCCATGTGATCTCCCAGAGCATCAAAAGTTTGGAAACTTGTTCAGCTTTGTATAACAGAGCAGTTTGATTCTCTTCAAAAGCATGAGCATTCAGCTGTAACCCTTTGTTTTTCACTTTTGCTGTAGCTTTTCACAAAATGACTCGTCTGACTCTGTCCAAATTTTGTTCCTTGATTTAGGTTTTCCTTCCATCAGTATTTAAAATTGTCTCTCTTGTGTCCTCTCTGAATAAGTTTCAGCCTAATCCGTCTTTTTCAAGAGAGTTTCGTTATTGACAAAGAGAGATTTTAAACCACTCGAATCTACGGAGAAAAAATTGAATTTGGATGCAAGAAGGCTAGCATGCTGCTCATTAGCAAGTGTCGAATCAACTCGTAAAAAGAAAATTATAAACTCATAGAGTATAATTAACAGAGTTGAGAGTTTGAAAACCATGGACGTAACCCACTTAATTAAAGCAATTTGTTTTCTCTCACTTAAGTTTGAATTTCCTTCTTGATAGTTTAGATTATAATGTATATCTCTTGAACAAAGGAATTTCATAAAAAATACCAGCAATCGACTCCTCTTCTGCTTGTTCACTTAGAATAATGCAAAAAATCAACAATTCTATGCGAATTTCTTCTTTTTTTTCCCCTCATGTTTTTCTGGGACAACTTATTTTTTCCCTAAAAAACGATTATTTTTAATAAATGAATGTATCATATAGAGTTGTGCTAGGTGGTGCAACTCAAACTACCAGAAAATTTTTATAGGATTGATTGACTCGAGCAACTCTTTAGATAGAATTATTGTGAAATCGAATCCTACTAAAATATGTAAGGTCATATTTTTGTGAAAAGTTTCTTACGAATGATTGGTCGGACAACTCTCTTCAACACGTGGCACTAGTGGCTCCATACCGGAAGGAAACAACCGTGAGATATGATCTTGCTTTTAGTGGTTTAAATCGTATAACTTTAGCGACAGAGCATTTATTTATGTGAATGAGAAATATTAGGGCTTAAATATGCATAAAAGCATATGGTAGGGTAAGCTTTTGTTTGCATGTCATGCAGGTGGGATTTTGTTCAAGACAGAAAGACTTTATATGATAACATGGATCGTCTTGTTGCTTATTAGAAAGTGTTAAAAATTTGGGCACGTTGGATGGACAAATTGTTGATACTGAGAAAACCAAAGTATTTCACTGAGTCATTGGAAGTAAGTTTAAATCCGTTAAGCATTAGTCCCACATATTGATAACTTTTGAGCTGTACAAGGAGAAAACCCTCCCTTCTATCAAAGGGGTATTAGGTCCTTTTGTTGATGAGATTAGAATTTAGAATCTCCTTCAAAATTAAACAATAATTGTCGGGTCGATATACATGTCCAAAGTAATGCTCTACTCACCAATGTTACATTATTCATTGTGCATGAATAATGTGACAGTCTATCATTTATCTAGACTCACTGTTGAACCTCATTTATTTATAACAAATAAGATGTTAAAAGATGTAAATGTGATAATTCATCATTTTATGAATAAACTTGGTATGAAAACTTGGTAGCTTGTGTACTTATGTTAATCAACTTGTTACTAATTTTGTGATCAACATCAGTGCAAGTCATTGGGCGTAACCCGAAGGGAGGAACTGTACAACAGAAAGAGAGCCACTCGTAGAAGAATCCGGATCCTCACTGGATCCTCTTTGTGAGGATTTTAGGGATCTGTGAATTATATCCGTTCATCGTATATCATGCGGTCATAAATTATTTTAAATATTTTTATTTAAAATTAAATACAAACAATATCTGATAAAAACTGACCGCATAATGTCCAATGAACGAACACAATTTACAAATTCCTAAGATCCTTACCAAAAGGATCTGGAGAGGATAATGTTGGCTCGTAAAAGCATACCCAAAAAGCAAACACCCATAAAATGTGATTGGAGGAGGATTCTCTCCCCTCCTAATCTCTGTCCCCTTCCCTCCCCTCCTATTTGAACTGTCATGGTTAAGCCACGTCAACATCTTATATTGAATTTTTTTTATAGAGACAATAAGACAAAAAGCAATGTGTGAGAGGAGGGGATGGAAGGGGATGGAAATAGGAGGGGGAGAGAATCCTACTCCAATGTGATTGTGGAAAAACCGAAAAAGTGCTTAATGACATGTCGAATCTAGTGTTGTTGCTTAACGTGACAGGGTTGTCATAGCTGAGGAAGGACGGCCGCCCATCTACATATGGCAATGGAGCCCGCCGTGGCATGGACTGTAGCCACTGGTGCCTCCTTGGAGTTCTTGACACTTGGAACAAGCTGTTGTACACTGAGTTCATTCGAAATTCCTATAAACTCTTGCAAACATATGAAACGGTTTCACCGTCATGTGACATCTCGGTCTCATAATATATTGTCATGTAAAGAAAAACTTATACATGACAATGCATTATTAGATAAGAGATACCACGTGATAAGAAATCTGTTTCATGTAAGTTAGGCAGTACGTATTGAATTATCTAGATGAAAATACAAGTAGATTAAAATATCTGACAAACAAATATCATACCAATCAACTTCCATATATGTTCAAGAATGTAGTTTTCTTTTCTAATCATGTAAAGTTAAACAAAATATTAGAGAACGAAAAAATACAAAATCTTGAATTCTTCTCTATAACGAAGTATTTATAAATGAACAAGATACAAGATTAACTTAAAAACAAGAAATAAAATTAGTCTTTATTAGACAATTAAACCTAAATCCAGAAAAGTAACCGAACCAAGATATTATTTCCTCTCAAAAAAGATATTAAGAAATAATCCCATAAAAACAACAAAAAAGAGGAAATGGGCTGCCACTAACCAAACTAATACAGAAAAGCCAATTAGGCCCATTATACTCATATTGAATAAATAAAATTGACACGCGCACACGATAAAACTACAGCTAGTGGCGTGTTGGGCATATCTTTTCTCGGCAACATTTTGGGAGGTCTCGGGTTCGAGCTCTGGCAGCGCCTCCTTCTTCGGCTTCGCCTTTATTTTTAAAATTTTCAACCAGGTACGTACGTCTGTCTACTTTTTTAATTTCAGTCAGTAAATTCTGATTTTTAGCTCTAAATTTCTAAATTATACCTGTAAAATTGAATAATCAATTGGGGATGATTCTGTTAAAATTAGGGTTTAATTGTTCCAGTGAAAATTTTATGATCAAACAATTTCTTAACGATTTTTGAACAATTTTTAAATTATGGCGTTCTGCAATTTTGTTATTTCTCTCAGATTTCGCCCCTCCGCCGTTACGATCAAACAACACGATGAAATCCGCCAACGTCAAAACCCTAGATTTCACCAGGCAACCCTTTATCGAACCCGATACGCACCGTACAGTTAAGGAACTGAAATTTACCGTTATGTCCCCGGCGGAGATTATGAAACTGGCGGAAGTTCAAATCTACATTGGCGCGTATTACAACTCCGGTTGGAAACCCATCGAAGGCGGCTTACTGGACCCGCGGCTGGGCCCTGCGAGCAAGCGATTAATCTGCGCCACTTGTGGCGGGAACCACGTCGAGTGCCCGGGGCATTTTGGCTATTTGGCCCTCGCCCTCCCCGTCTACAACGTCGGGTATCTGGGCACGGTTGTGAACGTCCTGAAGTGCATCTGCAAGAATTGTTCTGGGTTTCTTCTGAAGGACGAAATGCGGGTGGAGTATTTGAGGAAGATGAGGAATCTAAGGGATCCTATGAAAAAAATCGAACTGATGAAAATTGTGGTGAAGAAATGTACTGCATTGTGTGCCGGTAATCGGCGGGCGGAGTGCTGGAAATGCGGGTATGTGAACGGGACGGTGAAGAAGGCGGTTGGGATGATCGGCATTCTTCACGACCGTTCGAAATTTGAAGATGTGATGGATGAGTTGAGAAAAACAATGGCGGAGACTAAAGTCTCCGCAGCGGGGTTGAGCGTGGAAGCTATGTTAGACCCCGCAAAAGTTTTCACCTTGTTGAAAGAGATGAGTGATGAGGATTGTGAGGTGCTTTATTTGTCTACTAGGCCGGAGAATCTCTTGATAACCAACATTCTGGTGCCGCCTACTGTGATTCGCCCTTCAGTTTTGGTTGGGGGAGAAGTGAGCAACGAGAATGACATTACGGTGAGGTTGAAGCAGATCATTCAGTCGAATGCGCGCCTTACGCGCGATTTATTTGATTTGAGGCTGGGGTATGCCCCCGGGGTTAAGCGGAGTTGGGATGAACTTCAGGTTGAGGTTGCGCAGTATATAAATAGTGAGGTTCGTGTGCCTTTCACGATGCAAGGTGGGAATCCGTTGAACGGTTTTGTGCAGCGGCTCAAGGGGAAGCAAGGGCGTTTTCGCGGGAATTTGTCTGCGAAACGTGTTGAATATACTGGAAGAAGTGTTATATCTCCTGACCCTAATCTGAAAATCAATGAGGTTGGAGTCCCCATTGAAATGGCTCAAATCTTAACGTACCCAGAACGGGTTACATGTCATAATATTGAGAAGTTGAGGAAGTGTGTGTGTAATGGACCTCATAAATACCCCGGTGCCAGATCCTTGCATCGTGATGGTGAAGAATTCTCCTTGGCGATTACGAGGATCAGTAAAAATCTGGCTGATGGACTCCAATACGGTGACATAGTCGGACGCCATCTAGAAGACGGTGACATTCTTCTTTTCAACAGACAACCAAGCTTGCATAGGATGTCTTTCATGTCTCATCAGGCTAAGGTTATGCCTTGGAGGACGCTGAGGTTTAATGAATCTGTTTGCAATCCGTATAATGCTGATTTTGACGGTGATGAGATGAACATTCATGTCCCGCAAACAGAGGAGGCGCGGGCAGAGGCTGCTCTATTGTTGGGGGTGGAAAACAATTTGTGCACACCCAAAAATGGGGAGATCTTGGTTGCTTCAACTCAAGATTTTCTGACATCCTCTTTCCTTATAACGAGGAAGGACACATTTTATGACCGTTCATCATTTTCACTCATGTGTTCATATATGGGGAGTGGCATGGATCCAGTTGATCTTCCAACACCTGCCGTGATTAAGCCAGTAGAGCTGTGGACAGGAAAGCAATTGTTTAGTGTCCTCGTACGCCCAAATGCGAACGTGAGAGTCTATCTGAATCTAACTGTCACGGAGAAGTCCTACACCACCACCAAGACTGAAGATGGGAGAGAAATTGAAGCAATGTGCCCGAATGATGGGTTTGTGTATTTTCGTAACAGTGTGCTCATAGCCGGGCAACTTGGGAAGGCTACATTGGGAAATGGCAACAAGAATGGACTTTACTCTGTTCTTCTCAGAGACTATAAACCTCACGCAGCTGCTGCTTGCATGAATCGCTTAGCTAAGTTAAGCGCGCAATGGATTGGTAACCACGGATTCTCAATTGGGATAAGCGATGTTCAGCCAAGTGGCAATTTGCGCGAAGAGAAAGAGAAGATAATTAAGGAAGGCTATGAAAAATGTTATGGCCAGATAAAGTTGTTCAATGAAGGGCAGCTCCAACTTATACCGGGTTCTGATGCAGCACAGTCGCTCGAGTCGGGGATAACTAGTGTATTGAACAACATCAGAGATCAAACCGGAAAGTTGTGTATGCAAAAACTGCATTGGAGAAATAGTCCCTTGATCATGTCCCAGTGTGGTTCTAAAGGATCTGCCATCAATATCAGCCAGATGGTTGCTTGTGTTGGCCAGCAATCGGTTGGTGGTTGTCGCGCCCCCAACGGGTTCATAGACCGAAGCCTTCCACACTTCCCTAGAGGTGTAAAAACCCCTGCAGCTAAAGGGTTTGTTGCTAGCTCATTTTACAGTGGCTTGAGTCCTACAGAGTTTTTCTTCCATACAATGGGAGGGCGAGAGGGGCTTGTGGATACAGCTGTGAAAACAGCTGACACTGGGTACCTGAGTCGTAGATTGACCAAAGTTATGGAGGATCTGTGTGTTCAGTATGACAAAACGGTGAGAAATGCGAGTGGATGTATACTTCAGTTCTGTTATGGAGATGATGGTATGGATCCTGCAGTGATGGAAGGAAAAGATGGAGCTCCGTTGGACTTGCCCCAGTTGTTTCTGAAAGCGAAAGCCACATGTCCTGCCGGCAAAAATGAGTACTTGTCTCCTGGTCAAGTGTCTGAAATAGTGAGAAGAAGGCTTTCTGAACCAGATATGACTCCTGAGGCCGGGTGCTCTGCCGGTTTCAAAACTTCTTTGGGAGAATTTTTGGATGAGTATGTAGAATTATTCAGAAAAAAACATGAGATTTTTATGATGGATGATGATCAAATCCCTGCTTGGAAGGAGAAGATTGTGCAAAATATCGCAGGTGTTACTTCTAGACAGTTGGAGGTTTTTCTTGATACTTGCATTTCACGTTACCATTCGAAGAAGATTGAAGGTGGAACAGCAATTGGAATAATCGGAGCTCAAAGTATTTGCGAGCCTGCGACGCAGATGACACTGAAAACTTTCCACTTTGCTGGAGTTGCAAGCATGAACATTACACTCGGAGTCCCTCGAATCAAGGAAATATTAGACGCGGTGAAGAACATCCACACGCCAATCATCACTGCGGCGCTCGAATGTGATACTAATGAAAAATCTGCAAGGGTGGTAGCAGGGCGGATTGAGAGAACAAGTCTCGGGCAGATTGCTGAGAGTATACAGATTGTAATGACAGCAAGATCAGCGTCTATAGTGATCACGCTCGATATGTCCATGATTCAAGATGCACACTTGTCTGTGGATGCTAATGTGGTGAAAGAATCGATTTTACAAATTCGGGGCATCAAACTGAAGTCAGAAAATGTTAAGGTTTTGGATGTCAGAAAATTGGAAGTTTTCCCTGCAGAGACTGACAGGAGCAAACTTTATTTTCGCCTTCACAGCTTGAAGAACATGCTCCCATCAATCACAGTAAGGGGCATAAACACAGTCAAGCGTGTCGTGATTAACAACGAAAAAGAAGCGAAAACCAATCACAAGAAGTACAAGCTGTTCGCCGAAGGCAGAGGGCTTCTAGAAGTGATGGGGACTGAAGGAGTAGACGGATGCAGAACCACAAGCAATGACGTTCTGGAAGTGCAGAGGACGCTTGGGATCGAAGCGGCGCGAGTCTGCATCATTGAGGAGATAAAGAGCACGATGAAACAACATGGGATGAACATAGACTGCCGGCACATGATCTGCGTCGGGGATGTGATGACATACATGGGGGAAGTGCTTGGGCTGACGCGATTCGGAGCGAAGAAAATGGAGAAGAGTGTGATTGCATTGGCGTCGTTCGAGCAGGTGGCGGATCATCTGTTCAATGGCTGTGTGAATGGGAGAGTTGACGCGGTTAGAGGAGTGAGTGAGTGCATAATTATGGGTGTGCCAATTCGGGTTGGGACTGGAATGTTCAACATTAGAGAGGGAGGATTTTCTGGTTCTGGAGCTCATGATTCAAATGTGGAACTGCAGTATGGGCCAGGCTTGGTGGTTCCAATTACTTGAGTTGAAGGAAGAATGATGAAATTATGATTTTGTAGAACATCTCATTTCTTCATTTCTGTTTTTGGATAATTTGAATTTCCTTTCTTTCTTTTTTTTGGTAGTTTAAGGGTTCGTTTGGTAACCAATTCGTTTTTCTGTTTATAGTTTTCACGTTCTCTTATTGTTTTTTTAGTTTTTTGAAACACACGTTACGGTTAATGCTTGCATTCTCTCTTGGAGATGAGCTTATCAGTTATTCTCCAATTTGTTTATAACATATCGTTACCGTAAATATCACCACTACAAAAAATTATTCAAATCAGCTCTTATTTAGTCATCTAAATGTATCTGTTAAAGTATCATTATCATAGCAAGCTTTTAGTCATCTAAATATATCTATTAAAGTATCATTATCATAGCAAGCGTCAAGTTCATCGAATGTAATTATTAAGTTATAGTCACATACCATGAACTTGAATTGAACATATCAATTATCAAGTCCTATGAATGTAATTATTAATGTAGTTATTATCATAGCAAGCGTCAAGTTCATCGAATGTAATTATAAGTGCAAAAGCACTTATGATTCAATCAAGGAAATATATTTCAACGGTTCATCATAAGGGTGTGTTTGGTTGGAGACTTGTTGTCCACAGTGTGGGGAGGATGCAGAGACACAGGTACATCTTTTCTTCAAATGCTTCTTTGCTAGAGTTTTTTGGTTTGGTTCACCATTACAATTGGATGTGAATTTGGTGGAGGGTAATGATTTTTAAGAATGTTGGAAGTGGTTGTGTAAGAAATATAGTGATGAGGTTGAGGCAACTAAGCTTATGCGATGGGTGGTATGTGGGTTGTGGCGTCTTTGGAAATGTAGGAATATCGTGGTTTTTGAGAAGTCTATAGTGGAGCCTCGATCAACCTTGGAGTCTTTGGTTCGTCAATGGAGTGAGCTTGAGGGAGAACGGGGGAGCAAAGACTTGTCACAAGGCCGCAACGCGGGGTAGAGGGGATGGTTCAGGAGAGATGGGTGAAGCCTCCATTTCAAACTATTAAGGTTAATTGTGATGGTGCTTGGTGTTCACGAACAGGGATTGGTGGATTCGGGTGGGTGGCTAGAGACTTTGCAGGGATTTTCCAGAGGGCCGGAGGTGTGGGGGGTGCCTTGTGTGGGTCTAGTTTGATGGTGGAAGCAGAGGCGGTGAGGTGGGGTTTGTTGGCTTGTATGGAGAGAGGTTATGGAAGGGTTCATATTGAAACGAACTCGAAGATGCTTGTGGAGATGTTAAATGGTCTTCTTTTGCCGGAGGCTAGCATTGAAGGAATATTATGGGACATTGAGTTATTCGAAGTTCTTGGAATCTCTAAATGCATTCCAATTCGCGTTACAGTTTTTGTAAAATATACGGATTCGAAAATTCTATTGTCGAAATCGAAAATACTATTCAACCTTACATCCCTAGTTCATTATAATATGTCACTTAGTACTTACAATGTTTATTTATTTGATACATTTAAATGACTAAACGATAACCAATTTGATAAATATTTATAGGAATGATCTTCGAATAAAGATTAAGAGGAACTATTCGGATTATTAAAATTTCATAACAAAAATACGTTATTTGTAAAAAAAGAATGCAAGTATTATCCATTTATACCAGCTCGATTTCAAGTCATTTGGTGTAAGTAAACTTGTCATATTCATTGCCACACAAACTTACCTACCATGTGGATGCGCAGAGACAAGTAGCTTCATAGACTCATAGACTTGTCTCCTTGTAAGGAACCGTTGCATAATTAGTTAAGCGCATTCGTTCCGTATTTTAGTTTCTTTATATTTGATTCTCTTTCTTCGATATCGCTTGTCGTCGCATGAGTACTTATAATATAAAGAGAGTTTTAACGAAAAATTACATTTTTATATTAAAAAATTTATCCTAATACTACTTATTTTACTTTTTATTTTATCATTATCGTTAAAAAATCAATCATATAACTATATAACTCGAAGTCAAACTTAAAATTCTGTTGTCAAATCACAAATCCAGCTGACAACTAGTGTTGTCATATCACAATTAATATGAACTCTTGGCTTTGTTCTATACTTGTACATATATAACCTTTGTGAACCAAAGGAGGAGGAGCCGCCTCCATTGACGTCCCCACACGACGGCTACTTTGTCACGATGCACCCTCACAAGTCAGTCACAATGGAAAGGGATGATTCCTTCCTCTTAATTCACTAAGTTCGAGAATTCGAACTATTAAAATTTGATTCAACAGCTACAAACAAGAGTTAATTTTAAAAGTTATAATAACTTTAGCTGTTGCTTTAACTGTTGGATCAAATTTCAATAGTCTGGATTTCCGAACTTGATGGATTAGGAGGAAGGGATCCGGAGATGATCCCTTTCCAATCACAATATTGGAGATGTTTGTTCTAAACTTGTGTGTGTGTGTATATATATATAGTTATTCTGCACAAACCTTTGTGAACCGGAGGAGGAGGAGGAGGAGGCGCCTCCATCGACGTCCCCACACGGCGGCTACTTTGTCACGATGCACCCTCACAAGTCAGTCACAATACTGGAGATGCTTATTATCATCATGCATGCATGCTTTCAATATGCTGTCGATCAATACCAAACAGACAATGCTCGAATGGGACTTGTGGCCCATGTCGATGGTACCAATATTGGTCAGTCGAACACATGCGCGTGCCGGTGACTCAAGTTATTAGAAGTAAGAGTAGATTTATACCCACAATGAATATTTGATTTATAATTGTTTCATGCATGTGTGAGCGATATAATGATCAGTGTATAACTTTTTATGTATAAATGACTAATGCTATAATAATTCTTCACGAAATACAACGGTTTATATACGAAAGTCGGGTCCTTATATTTTAGACTCTGCGGGTCGTAATCCGACTGCTTGTTTTCTAGGGTTAATGGTGATCGTTAACCTAGCTTAGAGGGCAATAAAATGCAGTACCGTATTGACTAGGCATGTATTGGTGCATGACTCAACTACTCATCCAAAAAATTATCAAGGACAGAAGAACAAGGGCGGTCACCGTGGGATGGTGATAGATAGACATTTTATGACAGTACATACCAGGGGCCGTCTTTAACATTTTGAACCATGTGCGAACTTAATTTGAAAAAACTATTTTTCTGGACAATATATTCATGCAAAATTCAACAATAAATATTCAAGCTTAATTGAAATCCACATCTCATTTTTACTAATAAAATAATCTCCAACTGCCATGAAATTATGGTTTATGGTTCATCTATGAAAAAAATGGAACATGATTGAAACACAAATAAGAAAATATGCTTGTATTTGTGGAAAAAAGTAATACACATGTTTGTTTTTTATTGTTAAGGAAAGTAATACACAAGTTTTTTATTGCGAGAGAAATGTTTAAGTATAAGCTCTGCTTAATCAATATAGATGATATCAGAATATGATGATGATTTTTTTTTTAATCAAAAAATATTTTGTTATAAAATATATACATATGTGATACATAGAAGGGGGTTTTAACGAAAAGTCTGCAGTACTGTTCATTTTAACGAAAAATCATATTTTTACACTAAAAAGTCAATTCTGATACTATTTATTTTACATTTTATTTTATTCTTATTATTAAAATTCAAAATTTTTAAACCTTTTTTCCATTAGCTTTCCTTATATGGAAGATCATAATTTTGGACTCCTCAAAAATTCAGAACCTGTATTACTGCACAACGACCGCTCCAGTACGTACTAGACTAGTGTTTCTGCAAGTTGCTCCCATCTCATTCCATGCACTGCTTGATTGATTCGAACGCGTAGAATTTAAATATTAATAGGATGTAGATTTTGACATTCTGTCGTCTCGTGAAGAATATCGTCATCAAGTGGCCACTCCTGTCCTGCTCTGCTCGATTTGGATTTGAAGTTAGAATCAAGGTATTAAATATCGATGATATCGAAAATATCGGTAATCTGAAAACACGGAAATATCGATGAAAATATCGGAATAATATTGATATCGATAAAAATTATATGGAAAACACGGAAATTGTAAGAAAAACTTGGAAATTTTTATTGAAACTTTGCAAGATATTTATTTAGTCAATTATCTATTAGTTTATCACAAAAAATTAGAAAGAAATACATTGCATGATGGATTTAACATTATCAAGTTGATTATATAGCGAGCTGACAAACATTGTGAGTGTAGAAAATATGTAGTAATTAATGAAAGAAGTTTAAACGCACCATAATCATTTATATATAATGAATTAGTACAATATTTTACACTTTATACATTGCATGGTAAGATACATGAGTGACTTAGTACCACATAGAGTTCCTATGAGGTTCAAATTTTTCACTATCTTCATCATCTCTATGTGTAGAGTGAGTGTATTGTGAAGAGTAGTTATCAAATGATAAATCCCCAAAATAATTTTGCATGTAATTGTTAACATGTCACCCATGTAATTGTTAACATGGCTCTGATACTCCACCTTTTTGAATGTGAAAGAATATCACAGACTCACAGTGGCACACGGTTTCATTATGAAAACACTATTATTTTTGTCCATGGTCTGAAATTGTAAAAAGTGATTGTAAAAGTTGTCAGGTGAGGTGAGTCAGATGACCCAACCACACACACACACACATGCCACCACACACGCACACAACACACGCAGACAGTCTCTCTATCTCTCGATCCTTCTCTCTTCTCTGAACTCCTTTCTCCCCCTTCTCCATTCTCCCACACACACACACAGATCTCCCACACACACGCACAGAGACACAAGGTCTCTCGATCCTTCTCCCACACACAAGCACAGAGACCCACATCGCCTTCTGCTCCTCCCTCGTCGGCGCCGTCTCTCTCATTTCTCTCTGCACCGAGGGTCCGAGACCCACATACACACACGCACACCATCGCACCTGCTTCAGGAAGACACCCATCATCATCAGCAACCTCGTCTTTCTCCCTCTCCTTCTCGTCTCTGCAACTCGGCGAACGCAGGAACTCCGCGCGAGTTTCTTGAATTTCTCCGGTTAGGTAAGCTTCGGGTTTGCCTCTTTCTGTTCTAGATTGAACCTTATATGTGAAATTTAAGTTCAAAATCGTGTTTTTGCAAGGTTTTTGGGACGAAATCGGCTCGGGAATAGGCACACCCATCTCCGGCGAGGTCGTGGGTGTCGACGAACTTTCCGAACACCTCTGACCGTTTCACGGCAAACGGAATATATAAAAACATTCATCTCGTCTTCTATTTCATTTTGATACCTAGATCGGAGTCTAGGGTCCTCTTTTACTGTCGGCCGGAGCTGTAGAAGCTCCGGCGTTATTCTCCGAGTAGCACAGTTCCAAAATATCGCAATATTTCGGTAATATCGTGATATTTTGACGAAAACCCGTTGGATACCTATTAAAATATCGATCCCGTAAAAAACCGATAATATCGGCGAGCGGCATTTTGTTCCTTGGTTAGAACCAACAATATGAATATCTATATATGTATATATAATATGTATTGTATATTACATATGAAAATGTGCTCTGTTCATCGAAGACTTTGACTCGGGAAATATCATAATTTATAAGAAAAGATCGGATTTTTATAATAAAAATTTAAATATAAGCCACAAGTTTGTAATAATAGGCGAAAAGACAGATCAAGCTAATCTACTCTCTCCCTCCATGTTAAGTCACATCCGACACAAAATTTTCTGCACTTAAAATAAATATAATCGCTACATAAATTTTAATAAAATATTGACTCGTATTTATAATTTACTCACAAACTATTCTTTATATATTATTTTTAACCTTTTTGGACAAATCAACGAGAATGTTTACTGCATCAGGGGAAAGGATCTCCGGATCTTGTTCACCCAAGCACATAATTTAAAATTTTGAAATTTGATTAAATAGTTATAAACATGATCCATTTTAAAAGTTATAATAATTTTAGTAGTTAAATTAAATTTCAAAGACTTGGATTGTGTGCCTTGGCGGACTTGATGAAAATGATCAGAAAAGAATCATTTTCCCTGAATCAGCCACACTTTTCACTAAGAAAAGGAATAAAAAAAAATGAAACAAGAATTTATACCATTTTTTTTGCCCCGGGGATTATATGGTGCAAATTAAAAAATTTAAGCTCGTAAATTCATATGCCTTCGATCATAGAACGATTTTCTTTTCTCGGAACATGCGAGTCAACATACCAGGTGTCAAAACATAAATAAAATTTTCTTTTGAAGTGTTTTTTCACTTATATTGTAACCAGTGATGTAGAAAATCGTATTCTCAATACACTAAGAGCAACTCCACCCTTGGAGCCCTTCCCCCTGGCAATCCACTATTTAATCCACCCTATTGAACAGTAACTGCCTTTAATGAATAGTAACTACCATTAATGAACAGTAATTATCTTTTGTATTTCCACCCTTGGAACCCTCCCCCTGGCAATAGTTAATAAAATATTAGTTCTTTTTGTTTGCTTAAATAATAAAAAACAAAAAAAAACATGGAAATGGGGCTGCAGGCCCTCGGGCTGACACAAAAAAAATAAAAAAATGCTTGGCCCTCGGGCTGCAGGCCTGTCAACTCCCCACCCCCCTTGTGCTCGGGCCCCCACCCTCACTCGGGCTCTCCAAGGCTGGAGGGTTGTCCACCGGGCCTCGGGCCCTTTCCTCTCCCCTGTCCCCCGAGCACTGTCCAACGCTGGACTTGCTCTAAAACATCACTCACGATCCTGCACCTGATTAGAAAATGGTATGGAGAAAAAATCCATCTTTTGGGAGCAGACAAATTAAACATGCCAACTGACTTCCAGACTTCATACTTCATTTTCTATTATCGATAGTAATGGTCCTCAGTTCACTTGTGGTGGTGGTGTTGTGGATAAGTGGTCACAATAAATGCGACAATAACCTCTCAACCAATAACCGTATGCATTCTCATTCTATTACAAAAGTTAGATGTAAACTTAACATGATTTTCAATTGTTACAATGGATTTTTAGTCCAAACATATCAAACTTATTTAACATATATAAATATAAATGAAGAACGGTTACCAAACAATATACAAGAGTGATAATGTAGAGACATAAATTAACCACATCTAATGGTAAAAGGACACTTGAATTATATGTTCAATATGACGGTTTTACGCTTGGCTTCATAAACTAGATCGCATGATTCCCTTAAGGAAATAAGACGTAAACTGCTCTAAAATAATTAGGCTTTTATGCCATTAACGAGTCATGGGCTCTCTGGGTCGCACATGACATACATTATGGACTCAGCTACCCATAATTTGTCCTGCAATCAGGCCATATCCAATCCAATGATGGCAAGACGCCGACTTTCCAGAGTATTCCCTTGGGTGTCCGGCGCACCTGGGCTCTAACCAACAAGGACTGTAAGGAATACTAGCTGGCAGAATTGCTATGACTGACATGCATCATCAAGGATTGCCTAGTATGCTTTGCATCCTCTCCTCCCAACTGCCTGCTAGGGTTTCTTCCCTACAAATAACCAAGTCAATTAGAGGAAACAGTAATCGCCACTTACTACTCAAAACTATCTTAAGTTCTCTTTTCGCTCTACTACTTTTCTGACTTTGGCATCGAATACCCTTTGGCGGACACCCTCCCCCTTTTTCAAGATGTTCATCAATTAGGCTAGCGATTTTTATCCTTTTATAGGTTAAATTTCATCAAATCAACCGTGTATAAAATTCGCATTCCCAAATTATATGGATGAATATCTTTCGATATGGGCAACCATGTTTTCTTCTCGAAAGCAAACAAACTAAGTCTAACACCCTTGGTCTGAATGGAATAATTTCATTTTGTTTGCCAAAATGGTTTTAGGCCTCGTTAGTGGCAAAGATAAAATTATATTAGATAACTCATTAAGTTTAACATATACTGAAGGAAAACATAGATGCTAACTTTTAAATTTTGTCAAGTCGAAGATAGAAAATGAATTAGTCTGAAAGGAAAACTATCCTTACTATTGCAACCATTACATAAGAATTTAACGGGAAAAACTTCATTCATGACTAACCCATCTAATTCGTTCTACTTGGAAAATTTGAAATTCAACCTTCATTTGTTTCCTTAAGAATGTACTTAAAATTTAATGAGTTTTCGAATCTGATATAATTCTAGGCATGCACCAAACATGAGATAAACGGCAAAGCATGGCTTGTAAAGTCACTAGTTACCAATTGAAAAAGAAACAGAAGAGCACTGAATAACTTAATTATTAGGTTAATTATGTGTTTCCTTCTATCCAAATTCCAAACATGGTTTCCCACCTCACTCATCCTTTTTTATTTTCCCATGCTTAAAAAAGAAAAATATATTTCTGGTAATACAAAAGTTCACAATTTCCACACGTAAAGATATTTGTATGAAAAGGACAAATGGTCACATATCAAACACTTTAATATTATTGTTGATTAACATAATGCACTTTAATCTATATTCCCACAAACTCTCTCTCTTAACGCTGTCCAATCTCCTCTTCCACTCTCTCTCTCTCTCTCTCTCTCTCTCTCTCTCATTTCTTCGTTTCTCTGAGCTTCTTCAGGAGCTGCAACTCTTGAGCCAAATATGGAAAGCCATCAGCTTTCATTCCCAAAGTTGCTTCTTGCATGTCTCATCTGTTCCTCTCCATATTTGTTCTTTGCAACTTTTGGTCAGTCAGCCACCACCGCCAAGCTTCACACTCAGGAAGGTAACCTTAAAATCTTCAATTTTGCAATCCTATTTTATTTGATAAAGGCGATATTCTAAACTACGGTAATTTACTGGGAGGGAATTCAAACTCAGGAATAATAACTGACGACCATTTGGATTGAGTTCATTTGAACTAATCCGAGTTGTTCTGCCAACTAAGCAAATTGGCTATCAACTCAGCTTAGCTAAATTGAGTTCTTACAGAATTCAAGTTTTCTTTATTGCATTCATTAATTTAATTGGTTGGCCTTTTGGGGAAGAATTAAATTCGTAATCGAGAGAGATTTGGAAGATTAACTAATTATATTTTTTCTCAAGTGATTTTGAATTACGAAAGATTGTAACATTAATGTTTGTTAATTTGCTTTTGCTGCAGTGAATGTATTGAAAGAGATAGGGAAAAAGTTGGGGAAGAGAGACTGGGATTTTGGAAAAGATCCATGTACAGGAGAAGGGAATTGGACGGTCCCGATTAGTAGGGGGACGAAAGGCTTTGACAGTGCTGTCATATGTGATTGCACCTTCAACCACAATTCCTCTTGCCACGTCATCAGAATGTACATAATCTCTCTCTCTCTCCCCCCTCCATCCCTTGACCTGTAAAACGTTGACTGCACACTGTACTCCGATTGCTGTTCTGTTTACGTTGACTGGAGCCCAAGCGGGAAAGGATCCTCGCTGGATTCTTTTTCTGGGATATTAGGGATATTGATCGTGATCGTTTATCGTACATTGTGCGGTTAGTTTTCGTTAATTAGTGGTTAATTTTCGTTAGGTATTATTTATATTTAATTTTAAATTTTAAATTTTGAAATAATTTCTGATCGCACTATGTACGATGAACGGTCACGATCACGGAAGGATCCGTTTCCTTACTACACAAGCATTCCGATTTTGACTCATCGTCAATTCAGTTCCTCAAATTATCAAAATTACGGATTAGTAAACATGTCATAAGCCGATCAGTAACTAGTTATATGTGAAGCCTTAATGCATGGTCATGAACTGTAACTAGAATAATGTTGTTGGTGGGAGTCACTAGTTTGTTAGTTCTTTAATCTCGTAAGAAAAAGAAAATTACACTGTTGTGTTAATTCCAATGAGGTAAGTTGCAGCTAATCTTCTGACATGCTGCTACCATGTTTTTACTTATCAGTCACTTGGCTACATTCTTGCTAAATAGGGTTTCAGGTTTTCGTGTGAATTGGCTAACTTCCTGCTTATTAGGGTTTAGGGTTTCGGTTTCCGATGGGTTTTATCATTTAGGTTGTGAGATTTTTTTTCAGAAGTCAATGATCATGTGAATGACACAAAAAAAGTATTGAATGAGGAACTCAGCCTAAAGATTGTGCAATTCTGCATTTTATTTTATGTATTTTTATGTTGAAATATTTCTTAAGGCATGATTTTAGCAGAGAGCTCTCCTGATTCCTCCAGTGATATATTGCAGATTTCTGAAGGCCCAGAATCTTTCAGGGACCGTGCCACCAGAGTTTTCGAAGCTTCCTTACCTAGAAGAATTGTAAGCAAAGTATTGGCTTTGCATTTATTCTGCACTAAACCTTGTTGGATAGTCTTCACTGATCTTGCGATCCTGTTTCTTTTACAGAGACTTGAGTCGAAATGTCCTCAATGGTACTATACCTTCCCAATGGGCTACCATGCGCGTGCACACGCTGTAAGCACCAGTTACTAGTTATCTAATCAAATTGCAATCGGTCAAGTGCCTAAGTTTTCTATTGGATATGCAGGTCTTTTATGGGAAACAGATTGTCAGGACCATTTCCAAAAGTTCTTACCAGTATCACCACCCTCAGAAACTTGTATGTTGAATTATTTCCTTAATATTTTTGTTCTCGAACTTATTTATACAAATGTAAAATGGAAAATTCGTTGTGTTTTTATCAACAGAAAATTGAAAATATGTGGCCGGTGAATCCAGAGAAAATCCGTTCCTGATAGTAGTCGAACTCAGTTAGACTTTGATGGCTCTATACATTGTCTTAAATACCAATGGTTCTGTATGAATTTATACCATTTGCAGGAGCATTGAAGGAAACCATTTCTCAGGACCCATTCCGCGGGAAATTGGAAAGTTGATCAAACTAGAAAAGCTGTAATTTCTCATCACCTTCTTCATGCGAAGCCAATTATTTTGTCCAAGAGTTTGCATTTTAATTCTCAACTAGCATTGACATTCTCACTATTTTCCTTCAGCATTCTGTCTTCAAACGCCTTCACCGGAAAATTGCCATCGACACTAGTAAAGCTGACGAACTTGTCTGATATGTAAGCAAGCTTACCTTTCTTCGGTTCTTCCTAATCTGTGGGTTTTCCAACCTAACTAAATAACCACCAACTTCGTAATTGCATAATATAATGAACCTACTGATGACCTAGTGTAACAAATTTTACTTTTATATTGTGCATATCAATAGTCTGTGTTGTAATATCGTTTGAAATTTGGTGTCCTTGATACTTGTAGGAGGATAAGTGACAATAATTTCTCTGGAAAGATACCTGACTTCATTGGAAATTGGACGCGGGTTTCAAAACTGTAAGCTTTGCGATTGTAGTTTTATTGCTGCAATCACAGTACAATCTTTTACTGATTTTAAAATTTTCTACTCTTATGTTACAGGCTTATCGAGGGTAGCTCTCTTGAGGGGCCTATACCTTCTACCATATCCGCCTTAACAAGTTTAACTCATCTGTATGTAATTCTATATCATCCTATCTTTTTCTCCTGTCAAACGAGAATGTGAAGCTATAGTTGTACCTTGATTATTTTTTAGGAGGATAACCGACTTAAAAGGAAACAGGTCTCCTTTCCCGCCATTGAGTCATTTGGAATCCTTGAAAATATTGTGAGTTGGAATCCTAACCAGTTTTTCAATCTCCTTTTATTACTTGCTAATTAAGCTCATAGGTAGTCAAATATTTTTAATGCAGGATACTGAGGAATTGCTTGATACACGGAGAAATCCCAGATTACATTGGGGATATGGAAAACTTGAAAAACTTGTAAGTATTTCAACGAATGGTTTTGTTCAGTTTTTCAATTTCCATGACTTGTATAAGTTTCGGTGAGAAACTAATCTGCATTTTTCTGAATATTTCCTCAATGCAGAGACCTCAGCTACAATGAGTTGACGGGTGAAATACCTGCATCTTTTGTCCGACTGGAAAAAATTGACATTATGTAAGCGGATTTCTAGATAACATTTTCATCTTCGGATAATTCACAAAGTCTAATTCTCATTAACGTTAATAAGAGACTATTGTTTAATTTGTTCTGCTTTAGGTATTTGACAGGAAACCAGCTCACGGGAACCATACCGGGATGGGTCCCGTCAAGTAACAATATTGTGTATGTAATACAAAACTGCAGCAATAATCTTGTATGCCTCCAATGATTAATTTTTGGTTTTGATCAGTTGAAATTTCGGTATACAGGGATATTTCTTACAACAACTTCACTTGGGAAGGTTCAAGTCCTAATGAATGCTCTAGGGGAAGTGTGTGAGTCTGATATACACCATACAACTTCTCTTTAATTTCTTAACCAGTTACTTTGTAGACTGATGAAACAATGTTTTCGTTCTTCATTCCAGCAACTTAGTGGAGAGCTACTCCTCGTCAGCTGATAAATTGTAAGATTCCTCGTCTGTTTGATATGAATTTGAACTACAAGAGAAATTTGTCACTTCCTCGGGGCTATGATTAAGGCTGCAGCCTTCTTATCACGTTGAGCTTCATGATATAAGCTCACATTTCTTCTCTGTCGCAGAAAAATACAACCGTGCATGAAAAGAAATTTTCCTTGTCATGCTCCGAAAGATCAGCGTAAGACTCTCAATTGGCCTCAAAATTGATCTGGGGCTTGATGATTTATTGATTAGTTAATCTAATTGTAAGTCAATTTGAATTCATGTCTTAATTTTTTTTTGACTTTTCCTGATGGAAAACAGGTAAACATTCACTGTATATTAACTGTGGCGGAAAGGAAGTAATAATCGGTGACAAGAAGTACGAAGCTGATAGAGAACCAAAGGGTGCATCGATGTATTACATGGGTCAGAACTGGGCTTTCAGCAGCACAGGAAACTTCATGGACAACGATGCTGATTCAGATACCTACATTGACACCAATACATCTGCACTTTCAAAAAATGTCTCTGCGCATGATTCAGAACTGTACACGACAGCGCGTGCATCTCCCATCTCGCTCACATACTATGGTCTCTGTCTCATAAATGGAAACTACACCGTGCGTCTCCACTTTGCTGAGATTGTTTTTACTAATGACAGAACATTTTACAGCCTTGGCAAGCGCGTATTTGATGTCTACATCCAGGTAAATAATCCGCACCATATAAACAATGAAAAGCCATGTTAACTATTACTAATAAGTACTTATTCTGCAGTATATTTTGCATGCAGGATAAGCTGGTCCTGAAAAATTTCGATATAGCAAGTGAAGCTGGGAATGCTGGCAAGCCGATTGTTAAAGCGTTCACTTCAGTTGTTTCGAGTCATACATTAAAGATCCATTTTTACTGGGCTGGAAAAGGGACGACGGGCATCCCAGACAGAGGATTTTATGGTCCTCTCATATCGGCTATATCAGTAGATCCTAGTAAGTTGTTTAAAATGCACTCCAACCTTGCATTTGTCCTAATTAAATGGCCTGAGTATTAGAAACTTACTCACTTCGACCGCGGGGTTACGTCTGGTTCTGACCAACTACTATTGAGAAATCCGCACGATCTGTTAAACTGGAGAGTAACTATATTTAAGTATGCTCAAGGGAACTTAAGATGTTTTTAATTAACTAAGTGATAAAGCTTTTGTTGATTGCATTTCGATCACATTGTTAAAATGTGAAGTTGTATCTGTTGTGGTTTAAGTTTTTCCATAACAAAATCATGATTAAATTTCTAACGGGATACGTGACATAAATCAATGTAAATTTGCTGCAGATTTTGAACCTCCTTCGGTTGATGGCCACAAGAATCGTCTTGTTAAAGTAGTTGGGGGAGTGGCTGGAGCACTAGTACTTCTTCTGCTTCTGGTCTTAGGCATCATGAGGAGAAAGGGCTGTTTGGGAGGAAAGATCGCTGCAGATAAAGGTGTGGTTTCTAATTTATTGTCTCTCTATATTCTCCAGAACTACATAGTATTCTTTTTTCAACTTATGAATGAATGCCGGTGTACGGTTTTACTGTTGTATCTATTTTAGAAAATTAGAAGTAACAATTTTCAATATCTTCTCTTGACCAAGCAGAATTCAAAGATTTAGATCTTCAAACAGGACTATATACTTTAAGACAGATAAAGGCTGCAACAAAAAACTTTGATGCAGCAAACAAACTCGGGGAGGGCGGCTTTGGTGTGGTCTACAAGGTAACTTTTGGTTTCTTTGTATTTGTCTCTCTTTTTCCTGGTTTATTCTAACTGTTCTAAGACTGGGAATCTGCTTTCTGAATAGGGTGAATTATCAGACGGCACAGTAATTGCGGTGAAGCAGCTGTCCTCAAAATCAAGGCAAGGAAACCGTGAATTTGTGAATGAAATCGGCATGATTTCTGCCCTGCAACATCCAAACCTCGTGAAGCTTTATGGGTGCTGTGTTGAAGGGAACCAGATGCTATTAATTTACGAGTACATGGAAAATAACTGTGTGTCACGTGCTCTTTTCGGTGAGAATAGGAACTTAAAATGTTCAGGATTCACATGTTTAAACAGAACGCAGTTTGGACTGAAAGTATGAAAGAGATTGACTATAATTCTGATCAATACAGGAAGCGACCCGACTTGCAGACTGAAACTCGACTGGCCTACAAGGAAGAAGATTTGCATAGGTATTGCTAGAGGCTTGGCCTATCTCCACGAAGAATCAAGACTAAGAATCGTGCATCGTGATATCAAGACAAGCAATGTGTTGCTTGATAAGGACTTCAATGCTAAAATTTCAGATTTTGGCTTGGCAAAGCTTAATGAAGACGACAAAACCCACATCAGCACACAGGTTGCTGGAACTATGTAAGTTTTCTGCAGAATAAACATCCTACACAGCCACCTTTTTTTCTCTTATTAAATTAAGTTGGAACATGAACTTATATGTTATTGTGCAATTTCTCGTTACAAGATTGAAACTATACTTTTTTTGGTAATTTGTTTTGGCCTTCAACTCTGCAGTGGCTATATGGCTCCCGAGTATGCAATGCGTGGTTACTTGACTGACAAGGCAGATGTTTATAGCTTTGGAGTTGTTGCACTTGAAATCGTTAGTGGAAAGAGCAACACAAACTACAGGCCAAAGGAGGACTTCGTCTACCTTCTTGACTGGGTAACCAAATTAAAAACTTCAAAAACACTCGTTTCCTTTATTTCTCTTCGATATCTGCAAGCATCACGCACAATCCCATACCTTTCAAACTTAGGGATTGTAATATGTGTTTAGCTCTTCAATTTTCGCTGGTTTCACCATGCGGATTTCGCACCCTCCATCTTAAATTTTTGCTTTTTCTTCAGGCCTATGTGCTGCAAGGGAGAGGGAGTCTATTGGAGTTGGTTGATCCAGCCTTGGGTTCAGAGTACTCATCAGAAGAGACCATGGTGGTGCTAAATGTTGCTCTCTTGTGCACCAATGCATCTCCCACCCTTAGGCCTACAATGACCCAAGTAGTGAGCATGCTCGAAGGACGAACGGAGGTTCAAGACCTGCTTTCAGATCCCGGGTTTTCAGCCATCAATTCCAAGTTCAGGGCCATCAGAAATCACTTCTGGCAACAGCCAAGTTGTACTCAGAGCATGTCAACCAACGGTCCGAAAACTGATACTTCTGGTTCGTACATTGAAACAGAAGAGAGTGCTGATCTCTTGAGAGTTGGATCATTGACTTCAGTTAAGTCTGATGAGTAAAACTGTATCAGAATGTAAAGGATTAGTAGTTAAAAGTGGCTAATTATAAATAAATATAAGATGTAAAATATGTATATACAGTCCAAATACAAGGCTGCATTTTCCATATTTTCTGGTGATTTTACTTCTAACTTTGAAGTTCTTACTGCTCCGTTGCACATGGAAGCATTCACTACATGCGTGCCGGAAACCGGTGTTTTTTTTTTAATATATATGGCGTGACTTGTTATGTTGTCAACTTGTTAACGTAAATTGCAGATACAAATAAACATTCGTCAATCTCTGTGGAAGTACTTATTTAAATTGTTAGCTGTCTAAACATGATAATGTGTTACACCAAGAAAATATCATGATTTATCAAATCCATCATCACTTGGTTAACATCTTTCATTATAAGCAAAGCGACCATGATCATAACTCATAAGGAATTATTTTGTTCATTTTCTGGTGACAACTAACACGGTGACGTTCCAAATATAAGTATGTCTCTATGCTCTAGAGGTCCCCCTTAAATAATTTTTATAGGGTGAAGTGCTGATTTAGTCATTGAATTATCACCTCAGTGAAAATTAGGTCCTTGAATTATTTTTTCAGTAAAATAAGTCCCTAAATTCATTAGAAATTGCTAATTTCATCCCTACTATTATTTTCAAAGCTATTTTATCTAATTTTTCGTCAACTTAAGTCACTTGACACACTTTAGAGTGTAATACGACCATTTTCTCGTCTATAAGCCCTTAACATTTCATATAGGTAGCGATTTTAATGTCTAATTTACCCTCAAAAGTTAACTTACACTATTTCTTTATGAAAAACTACCAATTTATCCTCCAAAGTTAACTCCATATACTATTTGTTTATGAAAAACTACCAATCTACCATAAAATGTGTATCACATGCAAGTAACGTGACTTAAATTGACGGAAAATTGAATATAGTAGCTTCAAATATAACATTAGGGATGTAATTGGCAGATTTTTATAATTCAGGGACTAATTTTTCTGAAAAAATAGTTTAGAGACCTAATTTTCACTAAGGTGATAATTTAGGGACTAAATTGGCAGTTTACCCATTTTTATACTTTCATTTTTTTCTCTGGGAGAGGATCCTCTTCGGATGCACTTTGTGGGGATCCTAGGGATCCCCACATTCTATGTGTTCATCATATATCGTACGGCTAGTTTTCCTCAGATACTATTTGTGTTTAATTTTTTTATAAAAAAAAGTAAAATAATTTATAACCGTACGATACATGATGAATGACTAAAATGTGAGGATCTCTAAGATCCCCACAATTTGAATCCGTACAGGATCTAATTCCTTTTTCTCTAGGCCTACATAGCACACCTTATCCACAATCGTTTACCTTCTAACTTTTCCTTATGCGATTGTACTTGACTAGCACTCGAAACTAAAATTTTATTTATATTAGAGTCTCATTATTTTTCTTCCTTTATTGTATAATTAAAATTTTAGTTTATCAACTAAAAAATAATTAAATTTTTAATTTTATGTGCTAGTGGAATATATGTTACATGAATATAATGAATATAATTGAGAATATTAAAATGAACAGGTAAGTGAGAATGTTGTTAACAAAATTTATGTTGCTAATAAAAAGTTCATTTGTAAGTGCTTTTAAAATCACTGAAAACGCTTTTGGTAAAATTGATTATAAGTTCTAAAAGCATTTAAAAATTTTTTCGGAAGAAAGCACTAGATGTGTGATTCTTGCAGAAAACACTTTTAAGTCATTTTTCCGCTCATTTGAATTTTTACTAAAGATTAGCATTAGAAACATCCTCATTAAAAACACTTTCATTAATTTTAAAAGTACTTACACGACCAAAATATGATATTAAAAAAAGCAAAAGGACGGAAACAGAAAATCATTTCCCTATCTGCGTGAGAATTCGAACTCAATTAATTTCTCAAACACGTGCCGAGCACGTGCCTGTCATCTCCATCTCCAATGCCAACAGAACAAGAGTGAGAAAGAAGAGAGGAATAAAGCACTGGATCTGATTTCAAAGGTTTCAGATCTCCACCCAAATTCACACTCAAACAATCCCATTCCTCTTTGATTCCGTGCAAATCCCAGCTCCTCCGAACAAAATTGATAGGAACCCAGATAGAAATTTCCGCTGCAGATTTGGGAAAAACAAGCTTCGGTTTTCCTCTCCGCCGCTGAAGATTGAAACAAAGAAATGGCGGCGGTGGAAGTTCACAAGTTCGCTCAGTGCATCACTTGCCACGCTTGGAGCCGTGATCGCTCCAGTAATGTTTCCCACCCTTTCTAATCATTTTTCTTATTCTGTTTGGTTGCTCGGAAAATATGGGATAACCGATAGGAAAACAAGCATTTAGTCTTTCGTTAATTTTTTTAAAGTTACATATTTTAATGCTTTTATGTTTGTGGGTCCGTGTTGGAAAATTGGAAAGCTCAGAGCTTGGAGCGATTATAGTTCATGAACTAATGTGAAGATTTTGGGTTGAATATTTTGATTCCATTTTTCTATTTGCACTTTCTGGGAAGCTAAACAGAGGATTGGGGTTAATTATTGTGCTGTGAAGCTTCTATCTTTTCTGCTTGTGCTATATCTTTATACACACACACACAGCTTGCTGCTGAAAAATGTAACGTTTTAAAGAATATATACACACACACACACACACACATACATATAGCTTGCTGCTGAAAAATTTAATGTTTTAAAGAACTTTGGTAGTCAATGGCCCAATGGGTAATTTTGTCTAGTTTCTGAGCTCTGAAAAATGGGAAATCTTGATGTTGCTCCAGACTATGATGGTTGTGAGCCAAGGTTTTAGATGTGATTAATGTGCGGTCATGAAATCGTAGGATAATGTGTGTGTGTGTGTGTGTGTACATTTTTGTAGTTGCACTGTTGTAATTTGATAATTCCGATTTTCTGGCAGTGCTTGCATTTTGTCCGAACAACAATGAAGTTCACATCTATGCTCTGTTGCAAGGAAAGTGGGAGAAGCTGCATGTTCTTCAGAAGGTACTTGGTTCAGAGTCACTCATCGTATAGAAATATTAATTGCCTAAATCAAATTGTACTATAATATTTCACTGCAAATATGATGTGAATTTGAGGAAATAGAATTTTTTCAGAAAGTAGAAATTTGCAACTTTTGAGGCGCGAAGTTTTCTGAGTTTTACTCAAGACACTATAAGTAGTTTAAGTAGTAATGGAAGTAAAGGTACAAAAGTACTAGAGGTATTACTTGGATATATCGAGCTGTTCGAAAACCTCCCTGTAATGTGATAAATGTGAACTGAAACTTGAAGGCTCCTTGGAAGGTTCTGCACTCCAACATATGTGAAGTATTTGGTTTGAGGGATTTGTTATAATCTTTTTTTGTTCTTTAAATTTGGATTTGTGGCCTGTTCTGTTTGTCCAAGATTATGTTTGTAAGGACATGGTTCCAGGCAGAGGATGTTATTTGGGTCCTCAATGGAAGCATTGTACGTAATTGCTGAATTTTTTCGTATTGTTATTTTCATTGATGTTTGCTTTCTTAGCTTTGTTGGAAGGGATTACGGTCTGCTAACTGCCATTGAGTTTGCTTTCTTAGTATTGATATATTTTTCCGTCATTGATTTTGAATCATGCAGCTAATTCAACGGTTTTTTTTGTTTGTTGAACAAACGATATTATCTACACTAAGGGGGGAGGGGTGGGCTTAGCCTCACAATGGGCTAGCAATAATGTGGTTCAAATTCATCTTTGGCGAGAATCGAACCTAAGACCTCTCACTTACAAGTGAAGAGGAATACCACTAGACCGTAGTACTAAGTGGCGCTAATTCAATGGTTCTTGATTCATTTTATTATTATTTATTCACGTCTGGATAGTTGTATATTTTCTAAAATAATCTGGTGTTACTTGAGCTTCTGTCAAGAAAATGCAATGCAATTAAGCTTTATTATTTTTCATCATGTGGCAGCATGACCAAATTGTATCTGGGATAGACTGGAGCGCGAGGGCAAACAAAATAGTTACTGCATCTCATGATCGGAATTCGTGAGTACCTATGTGGTTTGAGATATTATTTTGTTTTGTAATTTATATGGGAACTTTATCCATGAGTTTTGTTCTGTCTTTCTCTCTCTCTCACACATGCGCACGCTATTTTTCTTTCTTTCACTTATTGACGGATTAGTTCTGTTTCCCGAACTATCAAATCTACCTAGTTATGTCTGGAATCTAGAAGGATCAGAGTGGGTACCAACCCTTGTTATCCTTCGGCTAAATCGCGCTGCACTTTGTGTTAAGTGGAATCCAAGAGGTATTGATGTGCTTTTTTTTATCTTTTCTGAATGCAAATGTAAAAATAGAATATCCTTCAGTGTGAAAATGCTATGCCAATCTAATGTGTGCCTTTCTTTGTACTAGAAAACAAGTTTGCTGTTGGAAGTGGGGCAAAAACTGTTTGTATATGCTACTACGAGCAAGAGAATAACTGGTAATTAGCCTGTTACTTGCAATTGTCTGTTTGTGGTTTGTCCAAACTGTTGTGCTTGACTAAATCTGTTCGATAACAGTATAATGATTGGAATTACATTTGAATTCAAGTTGTTGTCTTGGTGGTTAATGGTAAAAATTTGAATCTTTGTTTTCCAGGTGGGTCAGTAAACTTATCAGAAAAAGGCACGACTCTTCTGTGACAAGTGTTGCTTGGCATCCCAATAATGTACATATTTTCCCAGTATCACATTTTGTTTCTGATTTTGGCACGCATTCAAAGCAATTGCATGCATGACATGTATTTAGCTTTGACACAGGCCACCCTGTACTCCATGATAATTATTAATAAGTACTGTGGCCCAGTGCTTGTGAGTTTGGGGCATCTGTGTGCACCTGGGGTCGTCCTACACCTCCCAAAGGTGGGAGATCACAGTTTCATAACTTCCAATAAGTTATTTTAAGGATGTTAGTCCTTTATTTATTCTTCGATATTTTCTGAAGTTGAATGTCTTCTCTTAAGCTAGGGAGTCAGGCTTGCAATACATAACTGTGTTTTGAGAATTTCCACCACTTTAATTATTTTTGTTTCATATCGATGTATTTAATGTGATTTGTATGCTTAATCAATTTATCTAACTTATTTTTATATTCTGTGAGTACTTTACCCTTACATCTGCTTTCGCTGAACTGTTGTCATTCATTATCATGTTCAAGGGTTAGTTTTGATGCTAGGTAATTAGCCATTTACCTTTGGTAAGTGTTAACATTGTGCTCGTTTGCTACAGATTCTTCTAGCAACAGCATCTACAGATGGAAAATGCCGTATATTTTCCACTTTTATTAAGGTCGTCGATGCAAAGTATGTTTAAAACCGTCATTCTTCATATTTAGTCTAATTCTTATGTTACTTGTCCTATTATAATCTTAATTGCTCATGAAAATTATCCAGGGAATCAAGAACCGGTCCATTTGCTGATTCAAAATTTGGAGAGGTGAAAAATCTTCTCTTGTAGGAACAAAATTTTTTTAATGCGTCTATTTACATTTGAATATATAATATATAACAAAAATCTCTTTCCAGTTAATGGACGCTGCTTGATTTGTTTACCTTGTATATAGTTGTTCATAATAGTTACATGTAGAAATGAAGCACTGTTCTAAATCTAGAATTAAAAATTAACCACTGACCTATATATGGTATTATATCTTTCTTGGCTTACCTTCAGTTTCATTTCCCTTTAAACATTGTAACACTGTTCTAAAAGTTATGATATATGTAAAACTGTAGCTCGTTTTTTCTAGCGAAGAAGAATAAGCAATGTCGGCCATTGTTAAGATAATAGTATGTAGTAAGTGTAGGAAAGTTTAATAGTAATATGCTTATCTGATTTTTGTTTGTACTGATTTAAACTTGTGGCCTTCTAACGTTAAAGCAAAACCACATGTTGAAAATTTGAGTATCATTTTTGTCTCCAAAGTTCAAAACCCATAATTTGAGACCCTGGTTTGGAGGGTTTACAGAGCAGTATCATTTTGTTTTTATCCATTCACACATTTCCCTTTTTCTTTTCCCCTTTCGGTGGGAGCAAACCTTACTTGGTTTTCTTTCTGGTGAAACAGCAAATTCTTCAGCTTGATCTATCATTTTCTTGGTCATTTGGCGTGAGGTGGTCACCGAGTGGCAATACCTTAGCATATGTAGGTCAGACAAGTTTCCCTTCTGTGCGTTCTTTACAAAGATAAGAAGTTTTTGGCATAGCATATGCTGCTAGCTGATAGGCAGTATTTCAAATTGCCAGGTTGGCAGCCGGCTTGGGTATTTTTTTTTTCTCTGTTATCATTCTCCACTAATTGGCTTCCGGATTGTGGAATTATGCAGGCCATAGTTCTATGATTTACTTCGTTGATGATGTTGGACCTTCTCCTCTGGCTCAAAATGTTGCATTCCGTGATTTGCCTCTCCGTGATGTGGGTCAGCATCCACTCTTGTTAACTTTTTGAGACTCTAAATATCTACTCTACATCTAATCAACTAAAATATTTCTATCTGGATATTGTAAATCAATATGCGGCACTTTTTCAGGTGTTATTTCTTTCTGAAAGATTACTTATAGGCGTGGGGTTTGATTGCAATCCAATGGTGTTTGCGGCAGATTTACATGGAATATGGTAAACTCCTTTTCTTTGATGGCTTTATTCTTTGAAGGACTGGCGAAGTAATAGTTTTGTTCTTTTCTCTGTAGGCATTTTATCAAATTTCTTGGGGAAAGAAAGACAACTTCTTCAGGTCCGAAATATGGTTCACAGGTAAATCTGGTTTTCTATGTGCTATGTTTGTATGTGTTAATGAACATTCCAGTGCTGTCATCCCATGGTGGTAAACGTGCTGAATAGGATGGCAATGGATCTTGCGTTTAAGAGTTGCTCCATGTCAGCTGAAATGGATTTTTCATTACTTCTTTTTTCGCCCCTACAGTTTTCTGAAGCATTCGGAAAGCTATATGGCCAACAAAAACATGGATTGAACAATGATGCAAATGAACATTCAAGATCACGAGGAGGCATCCATGAGAACTGCATCAAGTAAGTCACTGTTGCTTCTCATTTGTCATTCCTTGCCTAGTAGCCCCAGTTCCATTTCAAACATTACATATCCACCCTAACTGAGAGCGGTTTTGGGGCTGCTTTTATATGTTTGGAGTTGAGTTCATGACAATATTCCCTGATTACTGTAGTTGTATCGTGCCGCTTGGAGAACCAGGGAGTTCTAAAGTAACGCGCTTCAGCACATCAGGTTTAGCAAGTCAATGTTAAATTTCGTTTTCAGTCACTTTGTTGTAAAACCTCCTATTTCCCACCATAATCCACTAACATAATCTCTTTAACACCTTAACATTACAGGATTGGATGGAAAAGTAGTTGTGTGGGATATGGAGAACCAAGCAGATTTATCGGAGTATTTGTAGTCCGTCACCAATCACCATAGGCATAAAGAATATCGTTGTGTAATCGGAATGTTCATTGTATATTTCATGTGACAGCAATTGGTAATATTTCTGTAGAAGCCTAGAAGAAAATAAACTGCAAATCATGGCGATTTTAGCTTTGTATGCCTCTTCGCTCGTGTACCGCTTCATGTAATGTACTTGGCCTCCGCAATTTTCTCGTGTACTCGCTGGTCCGAAAAGGGAAACTTCTTCCCCATTTGATGTGATCAAGCAAAAAGTTTGTTTTATTATTACTGCTACTATTATGTTGAAGATTTGATTTGCATTTGCAATCCTATAAGAAGAATTATTGAAGTGGAAGTTCATTAGCGTGTGCCGCCTTTTCAATCTATCCCCGCTCCGCTTATGAGAAATTTCATCTTTATTTTCCAGATATTCACGTTTGGATTGATAGATTATTCTCTACTATTTTATGATACTTTTGTTAGTGTATAATTGATCCATCCTAACCATCATTGCAACCAACATTGTCCCCCACACCGCCACCATTGCCGCCGCCACTCCCCATCTCCTCCACACCCCTCCAACCACCACCATCAACACCGCCTCTGCCACTTCCCCACCGCCCACTCCTTTGCCATCGTCCCCCCATTATGCCGCCACTGAGTTCAAATCTTCTGTACCCAAAATCTTCTATGGCCCTCTGTGTCCTATCTATTTGAGTGGGACGTAGACATTTGAACTCGCCGCCGCCTGCCCGACAAAATTCTTTACGATATACCCGATTAGCCAAACAAAATTTTTCACAGAATCCAGATTTCAAAAAATGGTAACATTTCAACAAATTTTTCACTGGATAAAAAAAAAAAACAATTTTTTTACGGTACTTTTTATTTGGGTAAAATAGGGAGGGTCAATCGAAAGCCTAAAAAATGAAAAAAAATTTAATTGTGACGGGAGGACGGTGATACATGAAAACTAACAGATAAAACAGTTGATCATTTCACCTCATCATCATCGCCTGTCCGTCAATTTCTCTTTCAACCCTTCATTCCACGTATCATAGTTGCAGAAAAAAATCCATTCCCAAAAAACGATGCTATCGACACTCCAACCGCCGCGCTCGCTCTCCCACTTCCGCACAAACCCCACCCTCCTCCTCCGCTACACCTCCCTTAAACCCCTCTCCTCCTTATCCTCACAGCCCGTCACCCACTCCACCCTCACAGACCAACCCCGCTCCCCAAACCCACTCCCCCACTCCCAAATCCTCGCCACCCGCCACTCCCTCCTCTCCCGCCACCTCACCGCCACCCAACTCGCCGACTCCTTCCTTGCTCGCCTCCGCCTCACCGAGCCCCACCTCCGCTCCTTCCTCCACGTCTCCGACTCGGTCCTCGCTCAAGCCCGCGAGCTCGACGAGAAGATTCAGAGGAATGAGGAGTTGGGTCCCCTGGCTGGGGTCCTTGTCGCCGTCAAGGACAATATCTGCACGGCTGAGATGCCGTCAACCGCTGGGTCTCGTGTTCTGGAGGGCTATACGCCGCCGTACGACGCCACTGCCGTCAGGAAGATTAAAGAGCTGGGTGGGATTGTGGTGGGAAAGACCAATTTGGATGAGTTTGGCATGGGTAGCACCACTGAAGGCTCTGCATTTCAGGTTTTTTTCTTTTATCAATTTGCTTTCTGGGTTCTTTACATTTTTTTCGTCCTTGTTATATAATTTTGTGTAAATGCACAAAAAAGTTAATAACTTTTAATGAAAAATCGAAAACTTGATGGGAATGGAATTTTAGTTGGATATTAAGGAAGTTAATTTTAGTGTTTCATGGAACTTTTAGAATGTGAGTTAAATTTTTCTTGTGGGTAGTGAAACAGCTTGGTTCTTAGTATCACTACTAATAAGAGACTAAGAGTCAAAGGGAGTGAGGTTGTGTAAGTTCGTTTCTTTATGATTCGCACTCGTAACTGGGGTTGGTTTACTCAGGTGGTGCATCTGTTCATTCATTAGGTGACTGCAAACCCGTGGGACGTTTCTCGGGTGCCAGGAGGGTCATCGGGAGGCTCGGCTGCAGCTGTGTCTGCTAGGCAGTGCATGGTATCGTTGGGAAGTGATACTGGCGGAAGTGTGAGGCAGCCAGCATCTTTTTGTGGTGTTGTTGGATTGAAGCCCACGTATGGGCGCGTCTCGAGATTCGGACTTATGGCATATGCGTCGTCGCTTGATGTCATTGGCTGCTTTGGTACGTCTGTTACTGATGCTGGGATTCTTCTTCAGGCAATTTCTGGTCATGATAGACTTGATGCAACCAGCAGCAAGCGTGTAAGAAAATTTTCTACGTCTTGATTTTATAAAACCACCTTATCTTCTCATTACGTATCCTGAATGTGAACTCTGAATTTTTTTAACAAACTTTTGGTCCTTTTATGTGAAGACTAGTAAGGGCTGATATCACAAATTATTTGCTTGACGCATACATTTTAATTTCTCCTTTCAGGAGGTTCCCGACCTTGCAGCTGAATTTGTTTCCATAAGTTCGCCAAATTCTAAACCTCTTAAAGGATTGAGAATTGGTCTGATCCGGGAAACTCTGGATGGTGGTGTTGATACTGGAGTAACCTCTGCAGTTCGTAATGCTGCTTTGCATCTTGAAGAATTAGGATGTTCCGTAACCGAGGTCTTTCTATCAATAATTTTTCCTTTAATTGCTCGTACTGTTCCTTCCTCCAAAATGTCACGTGTACCCTTCTTATGTCTTGATTCATATATTCTTGAAACATTAACTTGCAGGTCTCATTACCATCGTTCTCACTTGGGTTGCCAGCCTATTACATTCTTGCTTCATCTGAGTCGTCTTCAAACTTATCACGTTATGATGGTGTCAGGTAATTCACCCAGAAGTTTGTTCTGATATATAAATAAGTTTTTTCATTTGTATATTTAAATGGGAGGAGAGAAAAAGGGTGAGGAGAAGCTTGTTTAGATCCACTGTGAATAAAGATAACAAGTTAATAAATGTATTCATAAAACTCGAGATGGTATATCAGAATGACGAATATGCTTACATTTGTTATTATTTGTTTTTCCTCCATATCCAGGTATGGAAACCATGTTGCTGCTGATGAGTTGAACTCACAATATAAGGATTCCCGAGCCAAGGGTTTTGGTTCTGAGGTACACTATGTCTGGGTGGCTGGTTGAAACTTACAACTGTTATGAAGTTTCTATTAGTTGGAACATTGCTGCAATGCGCTTGATCTAGTTTTTTTATTTCTTCTTAATTTTGTTTTACAGACTTATACCAGTTGGTGAGTTGATTTAATGCTTTTGTTGTTTTCAGGTTAAAAGGAGAATTCTAACGGGAACATATGCCCTTTCAGCTGGTTATTATGATGCATATTATAAGCGCGCCCAGCAGGTATCATGATGTTGGTGTTCATTTAAAAGGGACCTTTGGTGGCAGGAGTTTATCCTATTATCTATATTTTGTTTGCATTCTAGTAATTCATTCTTGGTTACTTCACTATGTTATGTTCTCAGATGCTTAATCCTATCAATTAGGGTGTTCAAGATGGCATTAATCATTCTTATAGTGTTTTAGGTGAGGACTATAATTCGGAAAAGCTTCAAGGCAGCACTAGATGAACATGACATCTTAATTTCACCTGCGGCTCCATCTGCTGCTTATAAGATTGGTATGCCGGTTTCCGCGGGGATGTATGCTTTTCATATGTTATATGATTTTTCAGTAGCTCACCCGTTTACTTGTATTTATTCAGGTGAAAAGAAAAACGATCCTTTAGCAATGTATGCAGGTGACATAATGACTGTAAGAACCTTCTCACTTTCTCTGAGTGCCCAAATTTCTTAATTTCTGTTCATTAGCTGCATGCATGGGGTGTGTCTATGTGTGTACTAGGAGTTGATAATTGAGTCATGATGTTGAATATGCATTCATCAATGTAATGTTAGATACTTGCCCATGTACCATGTTGTAATCTGCGGGAAAATTGTTCAGATTTTGTTTCAGAAAAAAAAATGCTGTGGTCATATTAGGGTGTGGCGGAGTATAAGGCCTTTATTTCTGTAGTGAATACTCGCACTTTTGACACATGCACTTCAACCTGTCCTACAGTTCCATTTTGTGCTCGCAATTTTGTTGTCTTTCGAAAGAGTAGATGGTTAAATGTCACACCCTTTGTTTCTGGAGTTTGTAGTGAGAAGTTTAAAGTGGTCTGGGATCTCATTTTGGGGGCATTCGGTGGCACACGCTGTTGGTTCTTGTTTCTTAATCTCTACGTTGCATAAGTGCTTGTTCTCCTTTAAAACTTGTATTGCCTGTCATGTAGTTTCTACTCATAAGATGACTAAATGACTCTAACCTGTTCCGCTTGATTCTGTATGCAGGTCAATGTTAACTTGGCAGGTCTACCTGCACTAGTTTTGCCATGTGGATTTGTTGAGGGGGGTTCTGCAGGCCTTCCTGTCGGTCTTCAAATGATCGGTGCAGCATTTGACGAGGTATTGCCTTTCTACCTACCTACTACATTGCGACATGTTGATTTCTATCAGGAATTAGTATTCAGCTTTTCTAGTGTTTACATACTGAAAATGAGTAAAAGTTGCTACATTTACAGATTAGACTAAACACGGAATGGATGGTCACCGAATTAATGAAAAGTACGGGATTGTAGAGTTGAGTATCTGATTGTTGATTTAAGATTTTTCTGGTCAATTTTGCAGGGAAAGTTGCTTAAGGTGGCTCATATATTTGAGCAGACTCTGCAGAATTGCAATTTTGTTCCTCCATTGATAGCAGATGAGCTCACACACCCTAGCTACTCCCAGGATCGATGTCGATGTGCTCAACTGAAAGTGGTTTTTGGAAATGTAATCGATTAGTTAGAATTGATCAGAACTTGACTGGTTTGGTTTAATTTAGGCCGTAATTGTTAATTAAACCGGTCGTAGTAGTAATGATTTATGGTGATCTATTTACAATACAAATGAGGAAAGTTATGAGTTTGCAACAACACACAGATTACTTACTTTTTTCGTGCAATCATGATTTAATCCTAGTGACGTTACCGTGAATAAATATCTGTCACACTCACATGTACTGTGTGCAAAAATTGCGTTACTTGTCTAATAAATAATTGTTACGCATCGAAAACCAAGGGGCAGAGTGCATTTTACACCCCGGAGATTCGGGGCCTTTATCGTTATCGAAATAGGACACGACCTTTTGGTTTTGTCAATTTGTACCCTAAAGTTTTTAAATTTCATCACTTTAAGCCTCATGTCAGTTTGGCTGTTATGTGTGCCGTTAAGTTGTTATTGGGGGACCCATTTTGTGCTGACATGTTAAAGAAGACCCAAAGCCCTAGAATCCCTCGTCGTCTTGTCCGGATTTGGATTCTACCCGCATCCAAATTGTGGAGATTTTAAGAATCCTCGTATCTTAGTTATAAATTATTTAATTTTTTATTATTTAAAATTAGATACAAATACTACTTGACAAAAATATCGAGTCCCGCCAGCTAAACTTGGCACGCGCCGCGCAAGTTGCCTTTTATTACAAATGATCACCAAAAGAGAAAGCGAATCTCTTACTCCATATTAATTAATTAATTAATATCTTTATTCAGTTAAATTTAAACCTGTAATTCACCTTTGTCAATCGGCCTCCTCCTGTATCCGATCACTCTGTGAGTCCCTCTGAAACCAATTTATTTGTCAATTCATATATTTTCTTCTTATTTCGAAATTGCGATTGGGTATGTTTGGATTAAGCTATGGATTTCCGTTGATGAATTTGAGTTAGGTGGTTTTGTTTTGTTTTTTTTTTTTAATTTTATTTTCCAATTTAATCAGATTAATAGCTAAAGGTTTGATCTTGTGCTGATTCTGTTTTGTTTCTGTAATTCATTGGATAATTTTTATTTTTTATGATGGGTTGTTGAGAAAACTGAGAGGGATTTATGGATTCAGCAGAATCTAACTAGTGGTGAAAGTTGCATGAGTTAAAAGTTGACCATCTGGGATGATGATGAAAAAGTTCTAATATATTTTTTTTTTTGAATTTGTATATTTGGTGATGATACATGAAAAATCCTATAATCTGCCATAAGAAAAAATGGGTTTAACTTCATAAATTCCAGGATTTCGAGCAACACCCTTTTCAGGTTGCTCGAAATCCTGGAAATTCAGTGTAGATGAGTTCTATTTGTTCAATGCAGAGTACTAACTACTTCAAATAAGTATTTACGATGATGTAAAATTTAATTTGCTGCTTAATGTATTGATCTTAGGGACACTACCGGATTAGAAAATGACCGGGCAATATGGATGAGGATTATTCAAGTGATGAAGGGCAAGCAATAGCGCCATCTTTGGTTGATCTGTGCATTAACACAGCAATAGATAATTTAAGGCGCCTTGGGGATGTTGGTGAAACCGACTCTCATCTTCTCAAGAGAATTCTACCACATTGCACGGTGGACCAGTTGATGCATGTACAGAAGAGTACCAAAGTAAGTTGATCCAGATTGTTCTTATTTGAATGCTTTTTGTGATCCTTGAGTACAAGTTCTTAAATGTTTTTAAATTAATTCTTGTAGGGTAGAGATTTGACTCCAATTACTGATAAGTTGTGGAAGAAATTCTATGAAAAGGAATTTGGTACTAAGAGGGTGAATGAGGTGATTGAAAGGATGAAGCAAAAGAAAGTCGCGTTCAGATGGATACAATTGTATGAGGTGCGTTTGCTACTCTCCTCAAGCTGTCTGACCAAATTTGTTTTCTTTTAGTTTCCGTAGTCAAATCCCATTAATTTTGGGTACTTGATGCAGTATTTCTGGATCCGATTTATGCTTGTTCTGATAACTTATAAGGGAAAAAGGATAAAGAATTTAACCGTATCACTTGCAGGCAAAGTTAAAGGAAGTTGATATGGCTGAAAATTTAATGGCTGACAAGTTGAAGAGTCGATATCAAGAGGCAAATGCTCGTAAGTTCACCTCCTCAGGGTGTTATAGCAAACTGAGCAACAGCATTCTCATTTATACGTGATTAACCTTACTAACCATTCAAATTTTGTAGGAAAACAAAGTCGGCAAGTTCAAATTTGCACAAAGGTTCCACCATCAAGCAATAAAAGAAGCTGGGGTAAATATTTCTGTTCTCATTTAGATTATCGAAGACTAATACATTATTAAATAGGATGAACAATTAACGGTTTCATTTCTGATAATTGTTTGTAGGCAATGGGCCTGGCTACAATGTTACTGGAAAGAGCAACTTGATGAAGAAAGCGAAACTGGATTTTCTGAAATTTCGGATAAACTGGATGTTCTATTCCTTTGAGCAGTAATGAGGTGAAAAATCTTGCAGCAATGAAGAGAAATGCACTCCAGAAGAGTTACAGGTAAAATTTCGGATAAACTGGATGTTCTATTCCTGTAGTTAACAAAACTACGTATAAACTCACCTTCTGCCCTGATCATATCTACCCTGTATATACAGTGCTCCTCCCCTGAAGAGGCCAGATGCGTTTTCTGGGAAAGCTTCAGCTTCAAGTTCTAAACCAATCAGGCCCCCAAAGCGCCTCCCTTTCTGAATATTGCCATCTGTGAAGACAAGGGTGTCAGATGGGATACTCGTTGAGTTCTGCAACGCATGTCTATTGAAGTGTGGCTCGGTTTCTAAGAAATCATGGTGGCTTCAATCTTCTTAGCTTGGGCGTTTCAGTGGTCCTCGTTTCAATTGTGTCAATCAGTAAGAATCGTTTTTGTTTTTTATTTCTTTGATTGTCTTTCGATCATCTTCCATCGTAGTAATATTTCACATCAGTGACGAACGATACCCCATAATGTTATTGTGCCTTCATTTTCCCTTGAAGATGTGTATTTTCCTGCAATTCTTTTCATCTCTAACCCTCATATCAGTAGCAGCTCAAACACCACCAGCCGGTTTAAGTTAGATATTAAGCTGGTCATTTGTTTTAGCAATGCAGGGCCCCTAGAATGGGGGATCGCTCCACTTTAGTACCTTGTCTCGATTTTCCCCCTAGACTTTCAATTTGGTTCCGAGCCCGAGTCTTTTGAAATATGACAATTTTTCGCCCGTTTAGTGATGGGAAACAAATGGGAAGTGTGATGAATTTGGCGGTTGGTGCAAATAAGCACGTTTTAAAAGGTCATAAGTTGAGGAGACATTGCGAAATTTACCCCTAGGCTAAACTTGGGGTTGAGTCGGATTGGCGGCCGGAAAGGGATCGTCTCCGGATCCCTTCCCCACCAATCTGGACCCTTGAAATTTGATCCAACGGCTAAAGTTATTATAACTTCCCCACCAATCCGGGCCCTTGAAATTTGATTCAACGGCTAAAGTTATTATAACCTTTAAGGGAGGTTCTGTTTTTAGCTGTTGAATCAAAATTTCAAGGGCCCGAATTAGTGGATTTGATGGAAGGGATTCGGAGAGATCCCTTTCCTTGGCGACCACCCCTTTCTGAAACTTTCTCGGCATTAGCAATTCATTTCTAGCTACAATCAAGTGATATTCCTATGTTCTCACAAGTGAGAAGTTTTGATTCGACTCACGTGGATTAAGGGACATATATTACTTGTTTCGAGTTCGATAACTAGTTATGATCTCATTGTGTGACTTAGTCCAATCTCTCCTCTCAAATATCGTTAGTCCAATCTCCCCTCCCGAATAAATGGTGCAGGGATTAATTACAACAAGCCAGAGATCTTCTAATCAACAAATATTTCAAAACCTTGAACTGATGCAAGTTTTGTTACAAATAATTCACAATAAATAGAAACACACATGAACAGAACGGAGCTTTTATTCAGAATATAAGACCGTCCGGCTAAATATTAATAGAATTCCTCTGCAGAACGAAGGAGCACGAACGGAATCACACATCCTAAGCACAAGCACATAAAACTAGCATCCAAATCAGAAAATGATGTCGTCGTCCTTCTCCGCAGACAACAAGTTCTGAGCTGAATTTAGGGAAATGCCCTTCTTCAGCGATAACTTTTCCGCAACCTGCTCGTTGGCAAAGTTCCTGGCTGCTGCCATCTGTCTCTCAATTTCTCTCTTCTTATAACCCTGTATCTTTTTCAGTCTGAAGAAGTCCTCTCTTTCGAGCTCATCCAACTCCCCCTTGATATAGCTTATTGTATTCTCCAACCTAGGCTTCACAACGTTCTCCAGAGCATTGACACGACGGTTTGTGGTCTTGATTGCTTCGTCAAGGGTTAAAAATGATGTTTGAAGTGAAGCAAGCTCCACGAGAACCTCGATTGCTTTCACATAAGCAGCACGGCAGAGCTGGACCTGTTGTCCACCTCTTGCCAATCCAGTGAGGTCGTTCTTGGCCTCACCTTCAGTAAAATAGTCGAACTTTGGGAGCTTTACACCAGCAACATTCTCTTGCCTTGATCGAACTTTAATAGTGGCATTGTGGACATTCTCGAGAACAATGTGCTTGATGTTCTCGCCAGCAACATACTTGGCTTCAGTAAGGGCAAAGGAGGAGTTTTTCATGACATCTCCCATGGATTCTTTGGTTGACACAATATTTTTAAGAATCTGACGAAACTGCACTGTTAAAGCATCACTCTTCTTCTTGAGGAGAGCATGACCTCTTGTTGCACCAACAAGGCGAGCTTTCATAACTCCAAGCATAGTAACAGTAGGAACTACATTCAAGCGTTGGCTTTGGCCAGACATGATTACAAAGATCTAAGCCAAGAAGAATATACATAATCAGGGTTCGCGGATATCATTTAAAAACAAAAACAAAAAAAACCAATTAGTGCATAGCAAAATGCAAGTAAAAACATCATGCATATAATCAAAACCTCCTTGCTCAAGAGGATGCAATTAATAACAGAAACAAAAGCAAATCTCTTCAAATTTAATTTGAAGGAAAACATACAGCATACACAACTTCCCTAGTAACCTTACACCCATAACATGAAGACTTGTTTTGATAGGTATGCCTATAAAAACTTCACACTACTTCTAGACCCTAAAATGTCCAACCGTCCCCAATCCATTAAACATAAAAACACTAGGAGTGAATTCCTTTTTCCGGTAAGAAATATATACAAAATCGCGACATGGCATAACCTCTGTAAACAGAAGTAGACAAAACAATGCCGAGTATAGAAAACTAGTATCTTCCTTTTGTCAAATGCCTACAGCATCAAAGATCGAAACAGAAACAGTGTCACAATTACAATCCTGAGAAGTAAATCTTCAATATATCTACAGAATCTAACCCGACAGCAGAACCAAACTAGAACAATCTTCAACGAACCCACAATAACAAACGCTAACAGGAGGCATTACAGATAAAACAAATCGGGCGAAAAAGTTTGAAACCCGTACATTCAACTCTTAACTGAAACTGCGTGTGCTAGGATATCGCCGAGAAGTGACTAGGGAGTGAATGACAGAAAAAAATGAGAGACAAGAGAAGGGCTGGAAGAGAATGAAAAATTCTGAGGGGCTGGAACTTAAATTCCAGGTGAAATTGCACCCTCTGAAGCTAACCTATGATCAATCAATCCCAATACAGCTATATGGGTCAGTCCATGTCAAAATTTCTTCATGATTTGATCACAATCCCCTGATTCTGTGTGCACCCAGATGCTACAAATAGAGATCACATTCAAATTTATGATTTTGCAAAACAACAATAACTAAATTCCAAGTCTTTCAATTTGGGTTTTAACATATTTTCCATGATTTTCCAAGGAAACAAACAAAATCCAAAGCAAATAAGCATCGTAGATCCAAATCAGAGTGAAACAACAATCAAAGGAGAATAGAACTGCAATATAAAGATGAGAAATCTGACCTGGTGTTAGCGGCTTCACTTAATGGCGGGAAGAGGTATCGCCGGACCGAAAATTGGCCGCCGGTGAGTGGAAGAAAGAGAGGTCAGGTATATGGAGCGAGCGGTTCAAATGTAAATAAAAATAAAAATAATTGATGGATTTGTTTGGGTGTTGTCAGTGTATGTGTCAGCGGGCCAAACTTGTCTTCTCATATATTAATGGATTTCGGATCTTCCCTATTCGGGTTAATAATGGAGTCCGCTCCAAAGTGGTTTCCCGCTTTAATTAGGCACGGGAGAATAGGAGAAAAAGAAAAAAAAAAACATGAACCATATGCTAAGTATGACTGTACGCTAAGTACAACGGTTTAATAGTATTTTTCTTTATTTATAAAATATTTATGTTCGTTTTTCGTAGATAATGAATTTGTAAACAAATTATTATAGCTGACTTATGGTGTGATTTAGCTCAAATTTCTCCCCTTAATGTAAACATATCGATGCAATTAATATATATATATATATATATATATATACGTATGTATGTATGTGTCATATTATCTCGGGTTGAGGTTAGCTTAGTTGGTCAAGGTCATATGCTTATTTAATTGTTCTCAAAATATCTCATTATCCAAACAAAAAACATTTATCATATTTGGTTAGTCATATTCTAGAGGTGTTCTAGGGTATCTTTTTTTTTTCTTTAAAAAGGGGAACAACTGGTTGTAAGTCACGGTTATCGACTACTTTCGAGGGCCGAGAAGACTCACAGAGACATTTCAGCCTCCCCTTAACGGACCTCCTTGTTTTTTTATATTTTAGGAGCCGAAATTCGCGCCCTTACCACTTGACCACTTGCTGTGGTTGGTGTTCTAGTATCTCAAGGCTTAAACTATTCAAATTATCGACGTGAAATGGGCTAATCAAAATTATATGTGCCATATTTGAAAGAAGATTGAAGGGGGATATTATTTGTCTATTTGTTTTTTATAGAACGAATTCAAACTTGGGTGTGACTTGAAATCTACAGATGCTCCGGTTAATGCTACATGAGATAGCGACTTAGGATAAAAGGGGTAGAGGAAGACTTAGAAGACTTATAAAGAGACTTTGAAGAAAGACATGGAGTACTTGGGGCTAACAAAAGACTTAGAGCAAAACCAAGTGCAGCAACGTTTTATGACTCATACATTGACGCCTTTTGAGATAGATTGATGCCTAATTCGCATGGGATGCATGGTAAAAGTGCAATTGGAATTGGTATAAATCCCTCTTGATGAATAAAAACTTTTTTAGGGGTTCAAAGACTCTTTTTTACTTTTATTTCTGTCAAAAGGAGTGAGTTTGACTGCCTACTTGGTGTCATTCTCCAGGTTCGGATGAGTATTAACAAATAAAAGGGCAAAACCAAGCTAACAAGATTTTTCTCTTTGCGAGGATCAAGGGGATCGTCTATCATATGCAACCTTACAATTAGAAAACTCATTTGGTTGCAGGATTCTGCGATGTTTTCTCCTTCCACGATTTTAGAGGTAGAGGACTGTTATAAGAAAGAAAAACACAAACACCAATGGTGCGCATCATTCAATATTACAGCTATTTTAGCCGTTAGATTTTATATGCAAATTTGTTTTGATCTTCTATCTTTAATCTCAGCCACTCATTCCGTATTATCCAATGATGCGCAGTACTGATGAAAAATCCAAAAATATATAAGAAAGAACTATACATCCATTTGAGGACTACCGAGCTAAAAATCGTAAATAACATTAAACCAGATGACTGACTGGAAATTTCAGAATTCAACACCACCGAAGTGTTCTTATTTTCGCTACATAATGCCCAACCTACAAGCCTCCGTAACTCTTGTGCTTTCACTGAAGGCATAAATTAATGCAGAAAGATGAAAAGATACTTCTTTCTCCCCTATGTATATTGTGAAATTTATTTTTATTTCTGTGAAGTTTCACACAATTCCGACTGAGTGCCTAAACACCAGTTCCGGCCAGACGACGCCTAGAGGCATTTGATACAGAAACCTGAGAGAGCTTGTCTACATCACCTGGTACTATTCGTTCTCTTGGCGGTATGTAGTGGCGCAGCCAGTTTCCAGTATACACCTGAATAATCACAAAGATTGGCACAATAAGAAATGGGATGAACATAGACGTATCAGCAATTTTAATCGAAACACCAAAAATTGCACATGAACAAGCAAACTCAAGTATGAGCAAGGAACTAACCTGTTGGGGTCTCATGATCTTAGTATCAGGATCATCAAGGGATTCTCGCCAGTGTGCCAACCACCCAGCCATTCGAGGGATCGCGAACAAAACCGGGAAGAATTCCGTTGGAAATCCCATTGCCCTGATTAATGGAAGTTATTACACCTTCACAGATACAAGCTCGGCAAAGTAAACTTAATCTTACATCGAATGGAAAGTAATGAGAAGTACCTGTAGATTAATCCAGAGTAGAAATCAACATTTGGATACAGCTTTCTCTTAACAAAATACTCATCTGAAAGTGCAGCCTTCTCCAAAGAAACAGCTACCTGCAAATGACATAGGAATCAGGATAGATGCACTCAAAACTTAAGAATTCCATCAAATTTAAGTTGTGCTTATTCATTAAGCTTTCTCTCCTGCGTTTCCTAATTTTTAGGTGTATTAGAAATGCACCTCAATCAGAGGATCCCTTCCAACAATGGAAAATACTTCCTCTGCCAATTTCCTTATGACCTTTGCTCTAGGATCATAGTTTTTGTACACGCGATGCCCAAAACCTGACATCTTTCTCTTCCTGAAGGGAGAACCAAAAGCTCAGTTTGATAAATAAATCTTTCACTATGAATCCTGTTCCCCCGACTGTGAACTACCAAGATATAGGAAATTAAATACCTGTTCTTCACACCCTCTATGAAATCTGGAATGTTCTCAACAGTTCCAATCTCATTTAACATCTTAAGCACAGCCTGCAATAATCCAGGCAGCATCAAAAAAGAAACTTTAGTTGCAAAATTAAACACGAGAAGATTAATGAATAGAAAATCTCAAGTATATTATTTCAAATTAAAAGTGTTCTTCCAGTTGTTTGCATGAGAAATGCGTGAGGAAAATGCTTAAATAAATGAGAACATGGACTATTGAAAATACCTCATTTGCTCCGCCATGAAGAGGGCCATAGAGAGCTCCTGTAGCTCCAGCAAGAGCAGTGTAAACATCTACACCACTGCACATAAAGGGCCAGACATGTTATAAAACGGAATTGAATCATTTCAATCAGGTTCCAAGATGCCTACCTTGATGCCAGATGCCGGGCAGCAGCTGTGGAGCAATTCATCTCATGTTCTGCATGCAATATGAAGAGAACATCCAACACTCGAGCCAGTCGAGGATTCGGTTTGTAAGATCTATTGCCTCTGTAGATTTGCAAATAGAAACCCGCCTTAATCAGATTAGAGGGAGAACAAATTTCATATTTCCACAATGACTATCACTCTACATAATTAAAACAGAAGAAGAACTAATGTGCATATACTTTATTGAACAGTAAAGGCAACGTCAGGGAAGAGGGAAAAAAGATTGCCAAAGATGATTTGGAAAGTTATGCAGTAAAATGCATGCATGGAGTAAAAGTACAACATACAAGGAATCTAGCATGTATAAAAAGTTCTCTGAATAAGAAAGGTTGTTAGCAGGGAGAACTGCAGGTCTTCCAGCCAATCTCAAATAAGCTGCTGCTGCAATTGTTGGCGCCTGGAAATAGAATAACAATTTAATATTCACCTTAATCATTCCAAATAAGTGATAGAGACCTAAAAGAAAGACAGTAGCTATAGGCTGTGGAGGTGGAGGTCGCCACCCTTGGTTCTTATGGGGAAGTATCCCAATTAATTATGTAGGCCTATCAATTCCTGAACAATGGGTTCTTGGAGAGGCGTGGTAGGAAGGCAAAGGCTATCACCGCCTGATAGAGGCAGAGGCTGGGGTCAAGGGGGATATTTGTTTGGAGTGTATTGGTTAAGAATTGAAATAGGAGGGGATACAACTCAAATGGCTTGTACATGGCTGCATAAGTTGGACAACCTAAAGAATGGACGCATATATAACATTCACACAACATTTTCTCAGGCTGAAAGTCCAAGTAAAGAACAAAAATAAACATACCTTCCCAAGGATGCGTGCTATTTGCTTGTCTCTCACTTGTTTCGATTTGAAAATTTCTTGCCCCTATGTTATCATAAAAATATATGACCAGATATGATATAATGCCTCGAACAATGGACCCCTTTAGTAACTTAAGACTGAGAAAATTCATGTTCAGCAAAGAGCCAATAAGAATAAACTTACTCGGAGAGCAGGATTAGCATCAGGATGGAAAACGGAAAGAGCACTCATTGCACTCACAAGTACACCCATTGGATGTGCATCATGAGGTATTGCCTGGATAATGTCCTACAATACAAAATAGACAATTGTGTAAAAGGCTCAAATTAACAATAAAAAAAGGTTAATCATAGTTATTAAATTTTACTCATGCATTTCTGCAAGGCAAAAAACCTCCATGATTCATGAGTCCAGAGGACCCGAGTATATGTATTTGTAGCATGACTGTTAGAAGATACATTAAATTAAAAATCCCTACTATATGAAGAAAAAGGTGATATGTAGTTAATCACATGTAAAATTCCAATATTGTGATCCAAGGGATAATCATAGGATTCCTATAAGAAAATCAGAAAGAAAATGTACCAAAATTCCCTGTGGTACAGCTGAATGCTGAGAAACGGCAAATTCCCAATCCGCATATTGACTCTCAGAAGGCAAATTCCCATACACTGGAGAAGAAAAAGGACAATGACAAAGCAAAGTAGTTCAAAATGAGATACGGAAATGGAATATATGACAAAGACATGGAGAGACTACCCCTAATAATAAATAATTCTTGATAGTTCAATACTACGGTTCGGGAACCAGATTATTTCTGTATTACTTTCTTCACATGGTTTTCAAAGTAATGGTATATATTCCTGTTGAGGATGAAAACTTTCACTTCAACTAGGCCACTTCCAAGTGAGGGTACTTACTCAAGAGATAGGCCACTTCCAAAAAAGTACTACTCTCAGCCAATTCCTCAATTGGGTAGCCTCTATATCTAAGAATCCCCTCGTCGCCATCGATATAACAAATGGAGGATCGAACAGGGGCGGTATTAAGATATCCTGGGTCATACAGCTTCAGCCCCTTGTCATTTTTCCCTGTTGTGATCTGCATATTAACAAGAACCAATTTTTCTCCCATTAACTTAATCGAATTCCAAACACAGAAAACCCATCACAAAAAATTTCACTTTCCTTCCACTTATTGCAACTTTCCGGGCAACCAAACAGAAACACCAGCAAAGAAAATTTTGAAAAAAAAAAAACGAATACCCAGATAAGAAAATTGAAAACCAAACATAACCCAGATTAGCAAATTGAGTGATAATTTAAAAAAATTATACCTTCTTGAGATCAGTGGCTTTGACGGTTCCTTCATCAGAGACCTGGACCTGATACCTCTGACCGGTCCTCTCGTCGACGATGGTCAAAGGTCCCCGGAGGTTCCCGGGCGGTGGTACCATGTTCTGAGCGGACACGCAGTGCGGCTCGAGAGCAGGTCCGAACTCAAATGGCTCGATGGTCGCAGCTGCCAGGTGCGCTGATAGCACAGCTAAGCGGCCGCGAGCTGTCACCGGCAATTCCACCACCCTCGACATTTCAGTACCTTGAATTTTCAAACTTCTGTGGCAAATTTCAGATTTTGATCGATGAATTTCTAGAGAGAGAAAGATTTGAGAAAAAATGGTAGAGGAGAGCTGATAGAATTTGTAGAGAGCTTAATAAAGAGAGACGTCTCTTCTTCTTCCTGCTTTTTTTTTAATTTTTTTTATTTATATATATATTTTTAAATAAATCTTATTATTTAAAAAACAGTTAATAATTTTGATTGGGTGAATAAACAGTTAATTAGCAAGCAAATTAGGAACTCAAATGATTGGTAAAAGCAGGGCGACGTATGCGGCAAGCAAATAGTTAATCTGAAATCAACGGCGGTGATTGACTCGAGGTTTCATGTTAACGGTTGGAGCGGTTGATTTTGGGAAATGCGATGGCGCGAAGGATGATAAGTGGGTCCCGCGGTCTGTTTTAATCCGTCTCGGGAAGCTCAATGCGTTCTGAAAATTAGATGGTGGGAACACTGGACCTGGATAATATACGACGACGTATTGACTATGTATACGATGACGTAATGACTATGTTGATACTTTCGGTTCCCAAGAAAATTTGATCGGCTTTAGGGCGTGTTTGGTTCATCGGAAAAGTTTGGGGTAAGTACAAATGTGGAAATGGAAAGAAATTAATGAATTTTATGCCATGGTTTAAAATAAATTGACCATATCATCCTTGGATCTTGAGTTATTACGATTCTGACTATGGAGGTGACACATTTCGAGAAGGACTACTCTACACCGGGAGACGCGTTATTATAGCATTCAAGACCAACTATACAATGTAATTTGAGGAAGTTAAAGTCGCGCACAATAGTGCCTGAAACAGATTTCCGGAATCCATCTCACACACAAGTATTGTATTACGGTACAGATTTTCTAAGGTTGCACACAAGAGTATCTAAAACGGGAATGTCAAAAGTAGCAGTGTGTCAAACTAATTATACAATGTCATGTGCTACTTCGACACATTGCTGCTTTGACATCCCCATTTCATGTACTTTTGTGCACGACCTTGCAAACATATGACAATGCTTGTGTGTATGACGGAATTTCCTTTCTCATAGATGCAGATCAAAAAGAAATTAGAAACAGTGGAGACTAGGAAGAAGAACAAAATTTTCATTCAAGCAGGGGGGGAAGCATGGAAATTACTTATTCCTTAACATTATAAATTGGATGTTATTGTTTTAGTACCATAAGCAATAAAACTTACACTAACATCGTCGGATAAAGACCATCTTCCTGACAAAGGGTTGTACTCGAACCCAGCCATCTCTTGGACCTGCACAAAACCAACCAAACAGAAAACAAGCGTTAGCGACAAGTGCATGGGTAAAAATAGCAGAAGTTCCTAGGGCAGAAAAAGTTGTTACGGCTTACTGAAATAGAAGCACGCTCCAGGATCAGGGCTAGTTCTTCGGGAGTGAGAAAACTGGACCATTGATGTGTACCCTTAGGAAGCTGTAAAACAATCGATTTGGTTCAAGTCAAAATGTTATCAACAGATGATGAATAGACTTGAGTAAATATGACTTGATCAAACTATTTTCAAAGAAAAACGCTGACGAATACAGAAATCCTTCCACCTCCATAGCGAATTATTTTAGAGGTACACGTTGAATTGAATAAGAGTTAATTCCCTTAGAATTGTAACAATTGTAATCACAACGATATAATATGGAATTTTAGTATAGCTTCAGGATATGTTTCCAGAAATCTTAGTGCACTTAAACATACTTTAGATTTTGAAACCCAGCATCGTTTCATTGACAACAATTTCTAAAGTTTCTATGCAATATCATACAGCGATATCAGTTGGATAGTTCTAATAAAACCGGAATCATATCACTCACATATAAAACCAATCAGGTCTGCTAGAATTTCAAACAAGAAGGCAACAACAACAACCAAGTTAAAGAAAGAAGGCAAAATTTACAGCAAAGCAACAGATGTTGCATGGTAGATCAAAAACACATAATCAACTGCAGGAGGTAATAACGAATTATACCCATTGGAGGATATACTCTGCTGCAAAAATGGCAGTAGCATACGCTCTCATAGAACGGTTAAGAGTTGAAATAACAGTTGCTCCACCGGGGACAGTTAACGCTGATAGAGATTTGCAGAATTCAGTAGGGTCTGCTACATGCTCAATTACCTTGAGTAAAATCATCAATTTATAACCAAATTAGTTATGAACACTGAAGAAAGAGAGAATCATACAGGCAGTTTTTACCTCTAAAGCAAAAACAGCGTCAAAATTCTTCTGTTCCTCAACTAGCTTTTCTGTTTATATTATAATTGGAAGAACACAATTAAGAAAAGAACGATTACTTGATTAAAAAAAAACACAAACGATCTTCAGCACTGAAGATCATAGTGAGCCATTCAATGCGTTCATTAAGGGTGGAAACCCATGCATTCTAAAGAGATGCATGAAAGATCAAATACTAATTGAATCCATTACCACAAACTTGAATACACAGAATAAGAACAAATTTAGTGCATACCAGCTGTAGTGTATTGGTATTCAATTCTCGAGGTCACCGGATCCAAATCCTGTGTGAATGAGTAACGTTTAGAAGCATGTTAAGACACTTTATGAAACAAAGTACTTGCACATGCACAAATACTTAATAAAAAATAATTAATTAATTAATTGCCATTGTTCAAGAGAGTGGTCATACAGCATGAACACGCGCTATCTTGATATTTTTCTCAACTGCATCAACTCCTGTCACAGTAGCTCCCATTTGAGCTAAAGGTTGAAAAAGGCTAAAGATTATTATATTAACATAACCCCTTAACCAAAAACAATTGCTAGGTAAAGCTATCAGTTAAATTAAACATAACTGAAAGAGGATTCAAAATGTTGTGCGAGTACAATGCAGAACATATTAATAGGGAATCAGCGCACCACAGGTAGGAGGTACAATTATATAAACACGGTGTTCATGTGCAGTGAAGAGGAGTGAATGCACCTGGGAATCAGCACACCACAGGTAGGAGGTACAATTATATAAACACGGTGTTCATGTGCAGTGAAGAGGAGTGAATGCACCTGGGAAGGTGCACGATAACATACCTCAGAAACAATTCCACCACCGCACCCAACATCGATAAATTTGAGACCTTCCAATGGCCTAGGAGATAACGGATCCCTCCTGAACATCAGAAACACAAAACATAATACTCGGAATCATCATGTAGCTTTTCAAGTCTTGAAAAATGTTAGTAAATTATCGTTCCTTCTACGAATTTCACTTCCGCAGACAATGCCAGGCACCAAAGCAATCTACTTTCTTAATTACTAGGCAGCTACGAATTTGGCAACATTACTAATCCCTAAAACTACACCAAGAAAACCTATTTACCCGAAATGTCGGCAAAGCGTGGAGCGAATGAAAGCAAGCCTTGTAGAATTCAGCAGATGCAATGGTTTGAAAGGCCCTTCAGAATCCCACCTGAAAAATCCAATAGCTTTAATCTAACAAGTAAATTTCTTTCTCATTGGTCATGAATTCACAATCATACCACAGCTAAATCAAATTCAAGTGCAAAAATTGAACCTTGTATGCTAAAGGGGAGAAGCTCTCACCAGGTTTCGGCAATGGAGGCGAACTTGGCAAGCTCGTACTGGTTCAGAGACGACGGGGAAGGAGAATGAGGGTTTAGCGGCGGTGAAGCCAGAAGGGGCTCGGTTAAAAGAGGAGCGTCTGAGAAGACTCTGGTTACACTACGAATGCTCGAGAGCCGTGGGCTGAGATTGCGGTGGAGGATTGTGGAGGTGGTCTGCGGTGGTCGGAGTTGCTTCAGGAGCTTCAAAGCCACAGCCATGGCGATTTTGCTGAGGGTAAGAGAGTGAAATTGAACGAAGAAGAAAAGGAAGGGAGTCTGCAAATAGAGTCCGTCCGGCAAAGGAGAATCCTTTGGGTTGGGTTTATGCTTTTGGGTGGGACGGTGAAGGCCCAAAGTTTAGCCCATACTTAAAGCTTGAATCTACTTGTGATTTGCTCCTCGAATGATTGAAATCGTTTTTGATTGCCTTGGCAGCTTGGCTGAAAAAATTGTAAGCTATTTGTTTGCAATTGATTTTAAAATAATTGAAATTGTTTTTTGTGAAAATATTTTGAGTTTCTAAAAAGTCTTGAAATGCATTTTGGAAGAAGCACAATTATGTATTTTTTTACAGGGAGCACTTCAATTGTTTTTTCAAGATTCACACGTATTTTTACTAAGAATTAATTTCATAAATACTTCCAAGTTCCAAACAAGCATAAAAAGCACATGTCAAATTATTTTCAAGAAGCATTCGTCAAATATTTTTTCATAAAGCACTTTCGGCTGTTTGTTCATAAAGCAAACACTTGGAATTTTATTAAAAAATTTAACATGTTTTTAATAAAAGCACTTCTGCACATAAACACTTATGAGCAAAATTGCTTCTATTGAAATTCTTGTATTAATTGTAAATATTCGTTGATTGATGTTGTGATTATTTCCTAGTATAGGACGTTGATTGTAGGACTTGATTATGGGATCTTGTCTGCTGTTGTAATTTGTCAAACTTGCCTTGTAAAGGCTGTTGCTAGTTTATATATTACGGTTGTACTATCTTCATATTCCATTATCAATATTGGAGAATAATCTCTTTGCATATATGTACATACGTTCTACCATTTTTCTTGGCATTAGAGCACCCTCATGGTGCTTGAAACGCTTCCGCTCAATCTCGTCGTTCAGCATGAGTGACGAAGAAACTCCTAAACAAAAACCAAACAAGTCACAACCCATAACAACAATGGACATCACTAATCCATTCTACATTCATCACTCGGATCATCTGGGTCTACATCTTGTCTCCAAACCACTGGATGGTGACAATTATTCCACATGGAGTCGTGCAATGACAATCAGTCTAAGCGCCAAGAACAAGCTCGGTTTCGTGGATGGTTCGATCGAAGCTCCACCAGAAACTGACGCCAAATATTCCCTTTGGAAACGATGCAACGACATAGTCCTCTCATGGATCGTCAGCTCCGTCGGCAACGATCTGATGAGCAGCGTCCTATATACGAATTCTCCCGCTGAGATATGAGAGGATTTGAAGGAACGTTTCTCGCAAGGAAACGTTTCTCGCATATTTCAAATCAAAAGAGAGATCATCGAACACCGACAGCGCCAACAGTCTATATCTGTATATTATACCAAACTCAAAGGACTTTGGGACGAACTAGCGTCCTACAACACAATTCCAGCTTGCACATGTAGGATGATGAAAGTAGTCAATGAAAAGGAACAGCAAGAACAGGTTATTCAGTTTCTCATGGGGTTGAATGATTCTTATTCGGTGGTTCGAGGACAGATCCTCTTGATGCAACCACTACCAAGCATTCGTAAGGCATACTCTCTGCTTTTACAAGAAGAGAAACAAAAAGAAGAGGATGAAGTCGATGAGAGCAGCACTGCACATGCCATGAACGTATCTAAGACCGCTGGGAACAAGCCTCGGAAGACGAATAAAGGTGGAGGTAAAGATTTTCATTGCACTTATTGCGATGGCAATACTCATACAGTTGATTATTGCTTCTACCTTCATGGTTTTCCTCCTGGACACAAATTCCACAAGAAGGACGTAAAGCCTTCAAACAAAAATAGGTGTGCAACGGCCAATAATATCAACAAAGAAGAAGCAAAGTCGACCACCACCAAAGTCCCTGATGATTTGAAATTTATAGCGGACGAAAGCAACCAAATCAAAGCCATTCTCCGAGTTGATGTTAAAAATCAGGTTTTTGCAAATGCAGCAGGTATTCCTAATTCTCGATGTTATTCTTTTTCCACAAATAATCCAAATTCTTGGATTATTGATAGTGGTGCTACATACCACATTTCTTTCTCTTCCAACTTAATTAAAAAAAAGAACCCACCTTATTCCTCCGTCAATATGCCAAATGGGTCACAAGCAACAATTTTTTGTCTTGGGTCAATCAAGATCACTCCCAATTTAGAACTAAAAGATGTGCTTTGTGTTCCTGGTTTTCGAGTAAACTAGATGTCTGTTAGCAAAGTTACTCGGGGTTTGAATTGTTTGATCATTTTCTTTCCCACCTTTTGTATCCTATAGGATTTGGCAACGAAGAAGATGATTGGATTGGGGAATGAGCGTGATGGCCTGTATTACCTTGTATCAGTCAAAGAAGACATTATATTTCAATAGAATAAGCTTGGGGTAGCTGCTGCCTCTGCATCCACATCAGCCAACATATGGCACCAGCGGCTCGGGCATTTTTCCAATGGTCCAGCCCATTTTTTATCTAGTTCCATTCCTTCAATTTCCTTTAATTTTGATTCTCATTGTGATGTCTGTCCAATAGCCAAGCAAACAAGGTTACCATTTTCCTTAAGTTCTACTTCTAGTTCAAAACCATTTGAGTTGATACATTGTGACTTTTGGGGTCTGTACCGTTTGCCCTCTTCCTCAGGTGCAAGATATTTCTTAACAATCGTTGACGATTACTCTCGATTCACTTGGCTATTTCTCATGAATTTAAAATCTGAAACACAAGAGAAAATAAAACTGTTTTTGGCATATGTCAACACCCAATTTCAATGTCAAGTCAAGCAAATTCGCACCGATATCGGCGCAGAATTTCTATCCATGCGCCCCTTCTTTGAAAAATCAGGGACACTTTTTCAACATATTTGCGCACACACACCACAACAAAATGGGGTGGTGGAGCGTAAACATTGTCACCTACTTAATGTTGGTCGAGCACTTCGTTTCCAAGCAAATCTTCCACTAAAATTTTGGGGAGAAAGCATTCTCACTGTCACTTACCTTATAAATCGCACACCCACCATAGTTTTGTCCAAAAAAACTCCCTATGAAATGCTCTATAAACGTACACCAACATATATGCACTTACAGGTCTTTGGGTGTCTTTGTTATGCGACACAAACATCACCCAAACACAAATTTGATGCTCGGGCTCGTAGATGTCTCTTTGTTGGATATACTTCTAGTCAAAAGGGGTATTGTCTTTATGACCTTCAACATCACCAATTTTTTACTAGTCGTGATGTGGTATTTCATGAACTCATTTTCCCTTTTTCTCACCTCCACAAACAACTTTACCTAGCCCCATCGAGTCTCCTACTTCACCCTCTACCTTTCAACAACCACCAAACACCTTACTAGACCATTCTCCACTCACGGTCTCCCACGATCAACCACAAAATACTCCACCTGAAATACCTTCACCGTCGTCGACCGTGTCCCAACCGAATTCTATTGATCTCCCTCACCCCGCAGACAACATCACACCACCACCTGCCCTTGGTCGCGGTTTACGCCCCAAGCAACCTTCTGTCTTATTGAAGGATTATGACTGCTCACAGGTCACCACGTCAACTTCCCAATCCACTTCTTCTTCGCGGACAGGTACTAGATATCCACTATCCAATTACCTCTCATCTTCTCATTTATCACAATCTCACCAATTTTTTGTGAACAACATAACCCGTCATGTAGAACCTACTTCCTTTGCACAGGCCAATCTTGATTCTCATTGGCAGGAAGCAATGAAGTCTGAAATTGCTGCACTTGAACAAAACAACACATGGACATTCACTCATCTGCCCACTAGAAAACGTGCCATTGGCAGTAAATGGGTTTACAAGATCAAGCATCGTTCTGACGGTTCCATCGAGCGCTATAAAGCACGATTGGTTGCCAAAGGTAACACGCAGATTGAGAGTTTGGACTATTCTGAAACGTTTGCACATGTGGCTGAACTTACTACCGTTCGGTGCTTATTAGTTGTGGCTGCTCAACGCAAATAGCTTCTCCACCAGCTTGATGTACAAAATGCATTCCTCCATGGTGATTTGGAGGAAGAGGTTTACATGTCACCACCTCCCGGTCTTAGTCGACAGGGGGATAACTTGGTTTGTCGACTCCATAAATCACTTTATGGCTTGAAGCAGGCTTCTCGCCAATGGTTTTCTAAGTTTTCTCAGGCCATTCAACTTGTGGGTTTCAAACAGTCGAGAGTAGATTACTCATTGTTTATGCTATACAACGATTGAAACATTTTCTTCATGGGTAGTTCTGCATTAAAGACCTTGGACCTCTCAAATATTTCCTTGGAATCGAGGTGGCTCGCTCACAACGATGTATTTCTATCTCACAACGAGTCTTGAAATACCTCAAAGAGACTCCAGGACAAGGGTTATTTTTTTCATTTGAAGATGCATTGCAATTGAAGGGTTACTATGATGCTTCATGGGCATCATGTCTGACAACTATAAGATCTGTGACAGGTTATTGTGTTTTTTTGGGAAAATCACTCATCTCCTGGAAGACTAAAAAGCAACATACGGTTTCACATTCGTCTGCAGAGGCGAAGTATAGATCAATGGCTGCAATCACTTGTGAACTTCCATGGCTTCGTTATCTGTTACAAGACTTAAAAGTGTCTCATGCAGCTCCAGCTCATGTTTACTATGACAATAAGGCTGCTCTACATATTGCAGCCAATCCAGTATTTCACGAGTGAACCAAACACATTGAATTGGATTGTCATTTGGTTCGAGAAAAACTACAATTAGGAATGATCGCAACAAGGTTTACACCTTCAAGGCACCAATTGGCCGACATATTTACAAAAGCATTGGGGAATGCAATGTTTCATTCTCTTCTCAGCAAGTCGGGTATTCACAACATACATGCTCCAACTTGAGGGGGAGTGTTGAAATTCTTGTATTAATTGTAAATATTCGTTGATTGATGTTGTGATTATTTCCTAGTATAGGACGTTGATTGTAGGACTCGATTATGGGATCTTGTCTGCTGTTGTAATTTGTCAAACTTGCCTTGTAAAGGCTGTTGCTAGTTTGTATATTAGGGTTGTACTATCTTCATATTCCATTATCAATATTGGAGAATAATCTCTTTGCATATACATACATACGTTCTGCCATTTTTCTACAAAAGTAATTTCAAACCAGCCCTTTATCCTTATGTATTTTTTTATTCCACAAGTTTAAATGAGATTTTGTCTTGAAAAGAAAAAAAATGTAGATAAGCCTACTTTAAAAATGCCATCCTACTAAGAAGGGGCAATTTTTTTTTTTTTTTCCTATTCTGTTTGCTAGATAAAACCAAATCGTATACAGTAGTCACACAACAATCTGACCAAAAAGGAATCAACAAATAATTGAGTAATTAGTTGAACTACGTATAATGTATCCGAGAGTTAACAAGTATCATAAAAAGTTGGCATCGAGATAAACATTAAAAAAAATGAAAAATAAAACATATTAATTATGTCGTACAATCTTGCAAGCAACTCAATGTTGGAATCAAAGCATATTCTTTGTGATTAAAAAGAGGAGACGAGAATCAAAAATGAATTCTCAAGAGAAGGAGAGAGGGAGAGATTGGATAATCCTTCTTAGCTTGTGCTCCAATTAGTAAGAACTTAATCAAAATTAAAAGATTAAGGCCTAATCGGATAAATGGTCATTGTGGTGACAAGGTAATTAGAAGATATCCCTCATAGTAAAAAAATTAGGATTTAAACCCTCTTGATGTAGTCCGTTAGCAAATTTAATCCAAAAGTGATTTTTCCGTTAAATGTCTATTAAATGCCAGGATAAAAATGTACTTTAACATGTGTACACCTTCTTCTTCCTCGTCTCTATGCTCTGTTTGTAATTTGCATTTTCAGTCTTCCATTTCGGGATGCTGTACTTTGCATTATCAACACCTTCTTCCCCAGAACAAAATATCCTGCAAACCCACAACTATCAACACAAAACCCATAATTTAAACAAAAATCAACTAAAGTACCATTTTGTAAGTGGGTCTGAAGGGCCTTTCAATAAAAGCTACCACAAACAAGTCAAAGAGCCATGGAGTCACGCCGAGGGCGGCCCAGAAATACGATTGGGAGCCCAAAACCAGAACAGCACCGGGGGCCGTGAGCGTTAAGTTATCGAATTTGGGGACTAGTGCTTCTATATATGACGTCGTCGCACTTCATCATCGTGCATAGCAGCCCCAATCCCACACCCAGAAACATGTCGTGGACGGCGTGGATCAACTTACCGTCGCCTGACGCGAACACCAGCAACGTTTTGGAGTTTGAAATTGTGATTCTTGATGAACTAGGTAGCTGGGATTCGACTGAGGGTTTGATTTTGAGATTTTCTGCTGAGAAATGGGTAGATGGGTTTTGATTGGTGAGGACGGAGCTTGGCCACTCCAATGAAGGGATCCATGTGCTGGTCCAATTGAAGAAATCCATGTGCTTGCTGATATGCAAGATGCAAAATACAGCATCCTGAAATGGAAGAAAGTGAAATTACAGAGAGAGGGAAGAGGAAGGTGTACAGGTCAAATTACATTTTTATCCTATATTTAACGGACATTTAACGGAAGATTACTTTTGGACTAAATTTACTAACAGAGTATCACCACGAGTGCTTAAATCCTAATTTTTTAACCACATGGTTTATCTTCCAATTACCTTATCACCATGAGGACCGTCTATCTGATTAGGCCAAAGATTAATGCTACACTTATTACCTATTAAGGATCAAAGTGAGAAGTTATGTCAATCTTAAAAATTATTTTGACTAAAATACCGTTTAGGCATTTAAATTGACAACCTAAAAAGTCTTCGGTTGTCGCGAATTTTTCAACAGTTCTGGCCAAATTTTCCGTTTGATCGGAATGTTAATAATTCGTAGCATAATGAAAAATAATACCGCTTGATTCTCCAGGACATACAGATATAGCTGTTAAATTCCAACAGACCAGAGATAAAAATGGGCCCTTTGAGAATGATGTGTGCAGAAAGCTGCATGCTTGCGCTTCAAAGCTCAACCAACAATATATTATACATATATATCAGATGAACGTACATGATTGAACATGACATCTTGAATTTTACCTAAAAGCAATAAAGCATCTCGATCCATTCTCAAAATATACAGGTGAAATGGAAAAAAAAATAAGTGTAAAAATTTGTACCTGCACAAAGGAGGGACTCCCTTTCCCACGTGAGGTTCTCTGCAACTTTTCTTCTTCTATAAACTCTTTGATGAACAAAGAAAGTGACAGATACGGCAGTTTCAGTCTTAGTCCCCCATACCCTCCTGGTTATATTCACCACCATCACCCCTCCTTTTGTAGTAACTCTCGTCAATAAGAAGAAATGTCTTCTATCGGAAGTTTACCAAATTTTGCATGTGTTTTTTAGAAGTATAGTTACTCTCGTATAATCAATTAGTTTTATGTTAGAATCTCAACTTCTTTTGTGGTATCAGATCTTATTGTCACACACGTTTGACGTCACTCTTGTGTAGCCCACATATAAGGCCTTGGAACTCATTACAGGTGAGGAAAGTATGTGAGAATGTGAAGAAATATCTTACGTTGAAAGTTAATTTACCAAACTTTACATGTTCTTATATGAAGTTGTGTTACTCGGCGTTACATATACTTTGTTAGTTTAGTCTCGGGTGAAACATCAACGTCCTGCTTCTCTCTCACACATGCATGCATTATGCACGTACGAAAAAACCCATTTGGTGACAAAATCTGGTCGAGAGAGTGATGAGCCTTTGAATGACAAATATAAAAAATATATATATATATATATATATATATATATATATCCATTTGGCCTTGATGAATAGTTGCCTTTTCAGAGTAGGGTTTCATCTTCATACTTTCCAAATACTTGTTTGGTGACAAAATCTGGTCGAGAGAGTGATGAGCCTTTGAATGATAAATATAGAACATATATATATATATTATATATAAATTAGTGGGTGTGACAAGTGACTGTGCTATCTACTTTTTCCTTTACTGCAATGGGGACGGGATGGGCGTGTGATAGTTTGGACTCTACCTGTTCGAACTGTTTCCTAGAACTGGAAATTGGATGTGATGCTACTTGTCAATAGTTGCCCACCTTTGAATGAAGGCTTATAATTTCATGTATAAACAATTATATATGCATGCATTAATTAGTGATTTGATACAGCAATATTCACTCTATGATCCAAAGGTGGTGCAAAAAAAGGAAAATGATCATTTCCGGATCCTCTTTGTGAGGATCTAGGGAATCAATCAATCATGTTCATTAATCGTACATCGTGCGGTCAGAAATTATTTAAAATTTAAAATTTAAAATTGAATATAAATAGTACCTAACGAAAATTGACCGCACAATATACGATGAATTGACATGATTAATTGATCATCCGGATTCCCACAAAGAAAATCTGGAGAGAATCCTTTTCCATAAAAAAAATGTTGCTTTAGATTTTGGCCCTTACAATTCATGATTCCTAGATAAAAACTCATCTACATATAAACGTCTAATAAAAGCCCAAATTAAAAATCTGCAGCCATATCGGAACACTATTAACCTACTAATACAATTTATTTACACCCATGCCACTTTTCTAAATCCCTAAATTTATTCCAAATTAAAAGTTGTGGAAAAAGTGAAATAAAATATATAAACTATTGTATTGCATTAATTGTATCCATATCATACCAAAAATTTACTTTTTTTGTGATATATATATATATATATATATATTTTGCATTAATTGGGAAGTAAATTAATTGTTCCAATTATTAAAAAAAATTATACTAAATCCGTATTATATATTTTGAATCAAATAACACTTCTCTAACTTGTAGGTAAATTATTTTTCATGTATTGTTACATATATTAGGCACGTTTTATTGTTGTATAAATATAGGTATGACATAATATTTTTCAATATAATACATCAAATTATATTTCTTCTTGTTATGGGTAAATTATTCTCCATGTATTAGTGAAAAAAAGATATTATATTACACACGAGGTATAATTTTTTGTAGGTAAATTATTAGAAATTAATTTGTTCCAATTATATAAAAAAATATAATATACTACACCTAGATTATATATATATATATATATATATTTTTTTTTTGTTGAGAAAACATAGATTATATATGACACACCCCGACCCAGAATGTCCACTTGGATTTCGAATCGAGTTGTGCCGGCTTCGTCTTCCCAGAAACAAAACCTTGAGGGTGTGGTCAGGGCCCAAAGCGAACAATATCGTGCTATGGTAGAGACGTGCCCGGGAAGTGGTTGAGCCTGGGCCGGGATGTGACAATATATTTTGAATCAAATAACATTTTTGTACACATGGTAGGTAAATTATTTTTCATGTATTATTACATATATTAGCCTATTTGGGACGTTTTTTGGTAAAAATATATAAATTAATATGTGAGATCCCACATTGTCCAAGAGAGTGGATCATGTGAGCCTTATATGTATATTCTCATCTCTACCTAGCGCAACGCTTTTTGGGAGCTCATTGGCTTCGGGTTCCATCGGAACTCCGAAGTAAAGCGAGTAGCGCGCAGGAGCATTCCCATGATGGGTGACCCACTGGGAAGTTCTCATGTGAGTTCCCAGAAACAAAACCGTGAGGGCGTGGTCAGGGCCCAAAGCGGACAATATCGTGCTACGGCGGAGGGGTGCCCGAGATGTGATGGGGGCCTGGGCCGAGATGTGACATAATATGTATATGATTGTTTGTAGGTAAAAGATAAAATCAAAAGCATGATCCAATTCCTAAGTTTATGCAATATTTTGTTGTTGGTATACAATATTTTGCATAATTGGAAATGAACATTTCAAATAGTAGGTAGGGAAATTATTATGGTCTAATCATATAAATACACACACACACACACACACACACACATTTTGAATCAAATAACATTTTTGTACATGGTAGGTAAATTACTTTTTTTTTTTTATGTATTATTACATATATTAGGGTTTTTTTTTTTTGTAAAAATATATATAAATATGAACTCATAATGGCAGATACATAGAATTAAGCCAACAATTCTCAGATTTGATATTAATATGCAATGAATTTTTTAACATTAATGTGCATATTGTAAGGAGAGAGTTAATGATTTTTGCAAAATCATTAACTCTCTCCTTACAATATGCATAGAATTAATTGTGCACATCAAATATGCAATAGGGGTATTTTTGGCATCTAAAAAATGTAAAATGTGTAAAGTAATATGTAATTAATGAATTCACTTAGGTGGATCCTAGTCACTGAGTTTTTTTTGAGTAAAAAAATTATGTCGGGTTTTATATGGAAAAAATTGAATTTGAATATTTTCAGTAAAAAAAATACTGTGCATGTTAATTGTTATAGCATCAGACTAAATACTAAGGGTGTGTTTGTTTGACTTCACTAGCTTTCACTAGATTAGACTAGATTAAAACTTAGTCCAGTATTGTGTTTGTTAATCACAAGGACTAGTTTTAGTGGGATTAGATGGGACTCGTCCCGACTAGAGAGCTTGCTAGAAGGTCTTAGCGAGGCCCCCCAAAATGGAGCGGGCTGCTAAGACCTTCGCTCTTCGCTTCATCTGCTCGCATCGTCTTCTTGCTCCACGACTTCACCGTCAAATCCCCTCACTTCTTCCCCGCATGGATATTCCTCTCTCTCTCTCTCTCTCTCTCTCTCTCTCTCTCTCTCTCTCTCTCGCTCTCTCCTTGCTCTATTTCTTTGCACCGACAACCCCACTCACCACCTGAATCCCAAAATTCGATTATGATCCACCGATGGGTCGGCTCGATTCGAGGCTCAAATCGATGTCGGCGCCACCCACTCATTTTTCGAAGGTCATCTGCAACTCTCTCCGTCGAAGTCTCGACGATGGCTACCACCGTCGCAGCATTGCGTCAGATGTCTCAAAAGGCTGACATTGAGATGATGTTGGCCACCGAGGTCCATCTGGGCACCAAAAATTGATAGAAAGACACATCTTCAAGAGACGCAACAATTGCAAGCATCATATCTCCCCCTTAATTTTCCTCCGATTTACTTATTTTTTGGTAACGTAATATGAAATTTCAGATTTTTGAAAATGTTTTGTTTGGTGTTGTGGTTTTTAAAATGGTGGGTTCTTTCTAATTTAAGCTGAAATGATCAATTGCATCGTTTGGTATACTGGGTTTGCATGTATATATGTGTGTATTTTCCTGGGTTTATATATGTGTGTGTGTATTTTTGCTGGGTTTGTAAAAAATTGTGATGGGTTGCTTTGTTGTGGATGAGTTTTTGTTTACATGTGAAGCAAACTATCAATTGTTGGGTCTGAAATCTCAAGAATTTTGCAATTTTTGATATGGTAGATGGCAATGGTGGCAATTGCCAGAAGAAGAAAGGAGGTTCAGTTTGATAACATTGTGTAGGTTTAACTGTGGATTTAATAAGGTATTTGAGTGATAACAACAAACTTTGAACATGGGAAGATGAAATGTTTAATGGAAATAAAATGAATATTTGGTTGAAATTGAAGTTGAAGTAAATAACATAAATATTTTGTTATATATCAGGACTTTTTTTTCTTTCTTTTTCATAATCCTGCTTTTTAATCCGAGACCGCACCAAACGCTTCTCTAAGTTAGTCTAGCTTAGTCTATTCTAAGCCAGTCCAGCTTAGTCCTTGAAACTAGTCCAATCCGAGATAGTCCAATGCAACAAACGCACCCTAAATGATTGCACGTTTACTTTTTTTTTATTTTTTATAATCATTTGATTTGAACGTATGTTATATTATCTTAGCCAACTATCAGTGAGATATATCAACGTTGATCAACGTTTTGTGCGGCACAAAGCCAATGATGAAATTGAACTACTTAGGATTAGGGTTTAAGTTGCTAGGATTCGTCCCTTACACGAGAAATTTTTCTTTGTGACGGGAAACACGGATGATACACTACGTGTTTTTATATAAGTGGTGGAAAATTTTATTTTTTAAGTTATTAACTTTTTAACACACATATTTCATTATTTGTATAATGACACGTGGTGTATCATCTCTTGAACCGGTCACACTAAAAAATCTCTTCCCCTACACGCATCCGCGTCTATCAATGATTATTCTTGGTTGAAGCTATTTCAAATTGGAGAAGGGAAGTTTTGGCCTTGGGACGGCTTAAAACATAATTGAACACTATCACTTGAAACTAATTGCTTTTGTGTTGCATGTTCATATTCTAGCAAATATGTACGCCTCAGAATTACTCGCATGCATAGAGGACTGTACTAAGCTTTTCCCCTTGGATTATCAAGTAAAGTACATATACAAAAAGATTAGTGTGAGGTCCTAATCTATATCGAGAGATTTTCATCATTTTTTAATATGCTACACCTGAGAATAGTAAAATTTCTGCTTATACGAATTCAAACTTGTAAATACAGAGAAGCAAGAACTACATACCCTAATCCATGGGATTCAAAATTGCGTGGGAGGTGGGTAAATATATAGCTAGGTCACTTTACTATTGAGAATGCAGTAGTAAATAGTAAATGTTGTACCAAGACTACTTACAAATAGTGAAGTTTTTTTTTTTTTTTTTTTCAAATGTTGAAAAAGGAATAGTGTGATCCATATATTAAGAGGGGGGCATGTGTCCTTTGCAATTCAGTCCTTCTCTGCATGCAGGTGGTCTTGTTTCATCAACCTTCCCTCCACAGGGGCAAGTGTCTTACAAATAATACCCCACCCCACCACTGTACTGTAATTTCAGGGGCAAGTGTCCTACAAATAATACCCCACCTCACCACTGTAATTTCTTTTTGCACTTTCGCTATTTGATGAAGTTTACAAATTTAACCAGGTTCTGTTATTTTCTTACTGACCATGAATTGTTGTACATTTGGTATGGGTGGTAGAAATTTAAAAGTTCTGGTTTAAATTGATGTCTACTCCTCAAAGAGAAATCTATCTGGTTCTGGTCCCCAGAAATTAAACCTTTAATCGAACCAACATATATAGTGTCAGATGATACTCTCTCTTGCTTGCTAATGGTAATATCCCCAAAAGTAAGTGTCAAAGTCAGGAGCTGTATATTTCCATGGAATTATTGAAGAACAATATGTTATATACATACATACATATATGTGTATATATATATATATATATATGAGTGTTTACGTGTTAATCAGTTAGTAATAAATTAAACAACATTAATCACTTATTTGGGCCGGCTCCACAAAGTATTTCATCCGAACCATAGAGGTGCTCATTCATAAATTATTCTTGAAATTCACTCCAACTGAAAATTGTCTGGCCCTATTATTGTTATTGTGAACATTTCATTGTTTATCGACAATATTGTGTTTGCCTATTTGATATGTCCCAGTTAGATAAGTAAATGTCATTTGATTTCAGTGAAATTTTGTAGGGATAATCTTTAAGTGATAACATATACATATAAAATGGCCGGTTCAGATTATGTGAAATATCCTGGAGCAAGTATAAACGATTAACTAACATCGTATTAAGTTACTAATTGACTACCACTTCTACTTACACATCCTTTAAATTGTCACCACGAGCACCCTCACCAAAGATAGAGTTAATCTAAATATTACAATTATGCACTACATGACCATAACAAGTTAATGCCTCCGTCGAAAGAGGCATCCGTCAAGAAGTTTGATTCGTGGTAGGTAAACATGGCCGAAGGGGATGGATTTGAAAATTTTCTCAAAGATAAGAAAAAACATGCTTACTACACAAAAAAATGCTATTCCAAATTTGCAATGGCAGTGTCCTCTGAATCACTTAAATATTATAATTAAGGTTTTAATCTCAATCCATAATAAAATGTATCAAGATTTTTCTTATGTTCATTTGCGGCAGAAAATAATTGATTGGTCCATATAAGTAAGGGAATAAAGCTTTCAGCTACCGTCTGGACATTTGACAACATGATTGGCTTTATGACTAGAATTGTAGAACACAGAAATTCTAACGTATAATCGGTTTTGTAACTTTTTGTGAGGTAACTTTTTGTATTTCGCTCGTGTCACTTGATAAAGTATATAATTAGAGAAATACTAATATGAGAATATACCCGTTACACCAGAAATTCTTTTAGATCGACCACATGATTTGAATTTGTAAGAAAAAATTTCTCAAACAAATTAAAAGAACGTTGCTTACATACGTTTGGGTAGCTGGTGGTAAAGCAGTGTGCCCCTTCTTCATCCAAGTTCGGATTATTTTTTCCGTAATTTAGATATTTGGTATAATATCTTACCATTTGTCCCGAAAAAAAATCCCCCATATGCACATCAAATCTTGCAAACCCCCATAAAATCTTATATCCATTAAAAATATTTTACACTAATCACCAATAAATCAGACTAAATTAAACACAAATATACTTTATCACACTAAAAGCATCTGATGATGCAATCTCCAAACGCACAAAACAGCAAACAGAACAAATGGGTTTTTGGAGATCCCAGATGGAAGAGGAGCTTGAGAATTCTTCGATGGCAAGGCTGGTGAAGCAATCTGATCACTGCTTCCACAGACATTAACTCCAACTTTGGAACCGTGAGCTTCTGAGGAACTCAGACAGAGACCTGGGTTTCCACTGAGATCCAAGTTCCTCCCCAACCTCTTGAGGAAACTTGCATTGAAAGGCACAACACCCCCCAACATGTTCCTGCTCAGATTCATGTGGTAAATGTGCGAGAGGCTCCCAAACCCGGCCGGGATTTTGCCGGTTAATCGGTTATTCTGCAGCGACAGAGTGCTTAGATTCTTGAGCTGGGAGAAGGATTCCGGGATAGTGCCCGAGTAGCCTGAATCAGCCAGCCTGAGTTCTTGGAGTTTCACCAATTTACCAAACTCCAATGGCAGAGGAATGTGCATTGGATTGCCGTCTAAAATGAAATACTGCAAGCTCTGCAGCTTTTCCAATCCGTTTGGAAATTGCCCACTTAACCTGTTGTTGCTTAGAGCCACGAAAACCAATAAACCGAGCTTTTCGACGCCACTGGGGATGGAGCCTGTGAGTTGATTGGAGCTGAAGTCAACTTTTTGCAGCAAACCCAGTTGACCAATTGTGTCTGGGATGGAGCCTGTGAGAGAATTGTAGCTCAAATCAAGGCCTTGGAGGTTTCTAAGACTGCCCAGCTGAAGAGGGATGGTGCCTGTGAGCATGTTGTAGCTCAAATCAAGGTGGATTAGTCTCCGGAGGGTGATAATCTCCGGTGGGATCGGACCGGAGAGGCGGTTTTGTGACAATGTGAGGATCTCAAGGGACTTGAGGGAGGAAATTTGAGGTGGGATTGGGCCGGTCAGTGCCGGGTTGGACCGGAGGCTGAGCTGCAGGAGTGAGGCAGGGGAGGATGCTCTGTTTTGAGAAACAGAGAGGGTGGTTTTTGTGCGAGTGAAGCAGTTAAAGAAGAAAGCAGATTGGAGAAATGGGAGGGAGAGGATTAGGGAAGGGAATGTGGCTGTTTTTTTGCAGGAGGGGTTTGGTGGGGTGCCAAAATCCAGCCGGGAGACATGGGGGCGATTGTCTTTTCCCATTTTGCACTCGATTCCGGGCCAGGAGGAGGAAGCTTGGCAAGGGGTAGGGTGAGAAATTCTCCAGGGTTGATCAGAGGACATGGATTCCATGATCTTGAAGAGGGTTTCTGATTCAGATGGAAGCATGGTGTTGGTGGCGGCGGTGGTTGAAGGAGGGAGAGAGAGGAGAAGGAAGAGAAGAAGTGGAGGGAGAGAGAGTGAGAAGGGAAGGCACATTGTGTCAAGGTATGGAGGAGGTTTGGTGAGTTGCAGCATTTTGTTGTCTGGTTTTTAGATGGGGTTTTCACTTCATGTGAGTGCTAGAGAGAGAGAGAGAGAGAGAGAGAGAGGTGATTGAAGTGATAGGAGGAGTGGTGAAAATCAATGGGGGAAGGGGGAAATCATGACATCTGAGTAATATGAGTAAGAATTTGATAATTTGAAAGCAAAGGTAGGGTCAAGAGATCGAGGGACGTTGTAAGGGGCATGTTTCACTTTTCCAGCACACTATTTTGTCCTCCTATTGTTAAGCAGCGGAGCAATTTGATAATTATTTTGTTTTCAATTTTTAATTTTTTTTATCCTATATTTCAACTTTCGAAAAATAAAAACTTAGGACCAAAATTTTAGAAACACAAGAAAGTAGTTTTCAATTTTTGGTTTTCCACGACAAATATATTTGCATTGGAATTGTATCCCCACAAAAGGAAATTAATTGCCACTCTTGTCCTCTCCCAACATGAAATTCAGGTGTAAACTGTTGAGTTTAATAAACAAAAGCCTTCAACTTAAACAATGCTTTTCACAGAAAACCATGACATGAAAGTGCAAACCAAGGAACTTGTGCTACTGAATGCCTAAAGCTAAGCACGTAACAATTTCATCTCACACCTTGCAGTTTCGACTTTGTTCGAAGAAGTTCAAAGTTCAAATCTTAACGATTAGCGTTGTTCAAAAAAAAAAAAAAAATAGTTGCTGAAATTAAACCCTAAACCCAATCTTTGGAAGTGTTTAGTTTTCATATAGACCACCATATGGTAGAGTAAGTTTTACTTAACTTTAAAGTTTCGTTTGGGGTTGCTTTTTCGGAAGGGATTAGAAAAGAGATTTGAACAGAAGCGTTTGATGAATAAAACATATCCTTTCTAATCCTACCATTTTGGCACAACTAGAATGGATAAGTTTCATTAATTTAAGTTGGGCAGAGTTTTCATTTTCTTTCTTCAACATACCTTGAATACAGTGAGTTATCCATTTGAACCGAATACTAGACCCCACGCGAGGGCTAAAAGGATGGAGTGTTTAGAGTTTTGCTAGTTGCCTGACACTACACAAGACTTTCGACCAAAAAAGTACAAAAGGGTTTTAATCCAACCAACCAAATACCCTCTGTAAATTATGTAAATTATGGTGAAAGGAATAGTTTGCGTCTCAAAATATGAACTACCCTAAATAATGGTCCTCTGTGATTCAGACTTAAGGGCCCATTTGTCCCTTACATTTTCAAGAAATAAAAGCATCCCACGATAAGCAAAAGACTTGTAGCTCCGTCAGTAAAAAAACAATCATCATCAAGATCTCAGGTTCGATTTTCCTCCCCCACTATCGCTATTCGCTTGTATAAAAAACAATAAAAGCCCAACGGGTTAAAACGAAACTTCAAAATTTTCAGAGGGATCATAATATACATGAAATTATACATTATTTCCAGTACCTGAACAGACACAACTTCCAGTAATCTTTACATTTGGAAACGAAAGTGAATAATCGATAACCTAAAGACGAAGATGACGTTATAAAAATAGATCAGACATAAAATTGTTACAGCACAAAACAGTAGAATAATTAACATGAACCGAAGCATCTTGTTGCCAGCTTACTTCTCCAAGACTGCTAATCTAGCTGCACATTTGTAATTCGTATAGTTACGCTCGCGCTGCCTGTCAAACAATAAAATGGAATTATAGATTCATCTGGCATGGAACACATGCAAGCGGAAAATAGTACAAATAAGATCGAAGAATTATCAGATCAGAGTACACGTCTTTACTCGTGTGAATAGTTTACCTCAGAAAAATTGCATGATGGCGGCTTTATATTATACTACGACACGACATTTACTCTGCTGGGCAATGTCCTGAGGAGTTTCAAGAGAAGGCTCTGGAACAACCTCTGCTTCAACTTTCGATGCTTGTGGATCACTCTCCCTCGTAACATGAGGAAGCTCTGAGTCATCAACCTCGTTATGTGCACCACAGAGCTGTGAGTCAATGACCTTAGTTGCATTGCACATCTGTGTATCAACTACCTTAGTTGAATCAGACAGTTGTGAGTCCTTGACTTCATTTATGGCATCACGAAGCTGTGAGTCGATCTTTTCGGTTGCTTCAAAAAGCTGTGTGTCATCGAACTTCACAACCGCACGGATTAGCTCAGAATTACCTTCCACAGCAGCATGGCTTAGCTCTGAATGATCAAACCCCATGTCGGCACTGCATAGCTGCATATTCTCATCCTCACCATCTCCGTTGATCATTTGCAAAGCAGTGACCTCACTGTCAACATGATATAGCTGCGAATGATCTTCACTGTGTACATCCTGAAAACGTATCTGCTCAACCCTGACATTGGTACCACAAAACTGGGATTGATCGTCCTCACTAGCAGTAATATATTGTGCTGGATCATCCTTCCGCAAACGTTTTCCCATACCTTTTCTTCTTACCCTCTCCTTTCCTCTTATCCTTTTCCCAAATTCATTTTGTGGGGTGGGTGACGGTATGTCTGGACCACAAATCTGGTCCCTCAAACATTGATGCGCAATACTTCTGATTTCTTCAATTGAATCAGCTTGTTTTTGGTCCAACCCATCTGTTACAAATGTATCTGCTATGCGTGCAATATCCCTCAACCCAGCATTCTGCAAAAGTTAATAACGTTATCATTTAAAGATAATGCACCATCTCCTTAACTTCACACTTGCCAATAACCAATAAATTATAATTTTACTTATTCAATACAATATTACCGTTATTTGAAACTCAGAGGAGAGAGATATAGGCCTCCCTATAAATTTACGTGTAATTTTCAGGTACCACTGCATATAATCACCTTCATCTGCACCATCATCACCTTCAACAATATGATATCGACGCTCCAGCCATTCATTAAGCTCTGACTCCATTTTCCCTGACAAGTCAACCCCACCATCAACTCCGCGACTTTTTCTCTCCCATCGCTGTACATCCTCTGGGATTGACTGAGACATGCCGTATTGCCTTAGGCAACGGTTTGGGAGATGCCTTTCTGCCTTGTCAAAGCATATCAGCATTGTTTTTGACCTCCCTATATTCAGATTGCTCTTGATATCTTCTGGAATCACTGTACTGTCCATAGTTCTATATGGGAGCCACTCCACCTATAAGCCAACGCCATGTCAAATTTATTTTAAAATCATACATTAAAACTAGCATATCAACTGACTCAGTTATCGATGTAAAGAAGAAGGAAAAACTTACATCACATGGTTTCAATGAATCCAGAGCTTTACGGTAAAACACTACATCACGGTTTGTTGTTGGCCCACTTTGCTTTCCCTTCCAGCTAAGCACAAAAGGAAAACGATCATGCATTGAACCAGTATTGAGCTTCGGTCGTCCAATATTTAGGTGAAAGTAACTCCAGCACTGCAAAAATATGATATGAAATATAAAAAAAAAAGATATCAACAAGAAGCAACTGCAAATAAGAGCCAAAGGAACTGCTAAAAAAATAGAAAATACAAAAGAAATAAAAAGACACATAGATAACCTGTAGTAGCGTTAAACAACCACTAATTGTACTTTGAGATCTCAGAGAGGCATTTCCCAGTGCCCTGTACAAGAATGCCAATGCTGCTGCCCCCCAGGCATATCTCCCACAATTGTCAAAATTCTCGAACAGTGGAAGGTACATGACAGGGACTTTATTCCCAGTAGTTGTGGAAAATATTGTACTTCCAACAAGATATAAGAGGTATGCACGGGTATGACATTCAATCACTTCGAGTGGTGCATCTTTGGGACAATGGGAAAAGAACTCTTTCAACCAGCTTAGCTTCACCATTCCACCACTAGTATAACTAGATTCTGGTACTTTTCCGAGATACCTGTCACAAACTGAGTTGCAGGTGGTATGTGTTATACCAATTACAGGGTCTCCATCAATTGCTAGTCCGAGCAATAGTGCGACATCCTTAAGAGTTACCGTCATTTCTCCAACATTAAGGTGAAAAGTGTTTGTTTCTCTCCTCCACCTTTCAACTAGTGCAGAAATGAGTGGGTTATCTAGACTGATTGCCGGAATCCATCTTAAATAACCAAATCCAGCCTTCTCTACCAACTCAACCTGTCTCTCCGTGAGTGTCCATTGATCAAGCTTTGAAGTGTGTTCATGACATCTGAGTGCACCACGTTCCTGTAGGTAGTTAAAAATATGTATTATCATCCAGATCAGGAAAAAATAGCTCATTAAAAAGGACGGAAGGAAATGGTAAAAAGCCTTATATGGTTCATTAAATTGTGCACTGCACCTGTCCCTCCCAAACTGCTGAAGACACATGCTTGTCCTGATCATAAAGCACTGAACCATCAATTGGTCCGGGATTCGTCCCATAAGGGTCCGCCAGTATCATTTCCATTACTGCCAACTACCGAAAATATCACCCAGTGTATTAGCTCCATAGCAGCATCTTAATTCATAATCATAGATAGTAAATCCGTTAAACTCAGTAACGACAAAATTACAGAAGGAATCGACTATACTCTATGTTTAACTTGTATCAAATTTACACAAAACGATGAGTTTCAGCTCCAGGAAGCTTTGCAAGCATATTGGAATAAGGTAAATTGGAGCACAAGTTAGAATAAATACGAAAACTGTTGCAGTCAGAAAGAAGCAGCAAACAAAAAGTTTCATTGACATTAGAATTGAAACCTTTTTGTGCATTCTAAACCTACTCGGGTCAAATTAAGAGACTTGAATTTACGGTCTTAATCTCTGCAATTTCCAATATGTCGAAGTACTAGAATTTAAAGATCAAAACATAATGAAACTCTCATACCACAGTTTGTTTTCATTCGAGAAAGTCTTAAGCACGCTCTTTGGAATATGTCCTCTTTTTCAATCACAATTCTTCCCATGAACTGTCATTCTTAATTCATGATAAATGAAGAACTTTTACCCATAAATATTCACTCATCTACATGTTATATGAAAGAGCAAGGACATCATTCAAACGCTTTTCGTTTAAATAAACACTTTCAAGAATCCTCCTTTCCTTTTCCTCTCCCTATCCAAAAATCAAAATGCGAGACGTAATGGAAAATCATCATCATGCACCCTAAATTTGCTCAGATGAACATCATCACGCACCACAATGCATTTCAATTCCTCTTGTACTTTTCGAAGAACCGAGCAATGGTGCAACCAGGCAAGATCAATTTCTCTCAGCTAATACACTAACACTAAGACTTGAAACTCCACTTACCTTCTTCATTTATCTTCACAATTCAATTACCATCTGAAAGTTATAGCAACTAAGATACAGCACCCAAAACCCTAATTAAAACCCCCAATTAAAATAATTAATCCAATTCATGGCTTAATTGCCACAGAAATCCACTTTCATATCCATAACGCTATAATCTCTGGAAACCATAGCTTATCATTTAATCCAAACACAGAGCTAATCCTCGATCATAATCACAACCAAAATCAAAACCCCCTGTTTGGCTTCCGAGAAAATAAAAGGAAAAAAAAAACGAGATTCTGTGTCAGCTATGTTATCAGCCGGTTTTACTTTCATTTTCTCAGAAATTGAAGTGAGCCGAAAACGGTGGTGGTGAAATTTGAGAAGGAAAATTCCATGAGAAAGTTGGAAAATTAAATTTTCTGGGAAACCAAACAGGGAGCTGAGAAGGGAAAAGTTAGACGGATTAGAAGAAAGAAGGAAGAGATTTTATGGGGGGCAAATGGTGAGGAGGAAATAAACAAACCTGAAATGCAAATCGAGCCAAAACGACGCCGGAGAGCTGGGTCGACGAACGCAAGCAATTCAAGTCCTCGAAACGACGATGGAAGCTAAGACAAAACACAAACTACTGATTTTTCTATTTCTTTTCTTGCTAGGGCTTGATTTTGGGCGGGTTTCACTGCCCTAACCCGAGCCCAACCATAATATTGGGTTACTTGAAAAATGAATTTGTTTGGGCCTGGTATTGGGCCCAATATTTTGAAGCTCTTCATTTTTAGGTTACTTTTTTATACAACAATATTGGGTGGGAAATTTGAACTCGGCATTTTAGGTGGAAGGGTGAGTGTTCTTAATAAACTAAGCTAAAATCGCCTTATATAGTGATATTGTAGTTTAACTTGACGATAATTCTACAATACGTCAATAGCATACCATTGAGAAACCCTTGATTTTTGTACTCTTCTTTAATTTATGTTGTGCAGGAATTACACGTAACGGGCTTCATAACCTTTATAATTTGCATCTCTCGTAACGTGTTACAACTAAGTTATGATATAACTAATCACTCACAATATTGTCTCTACCTCTTTTCAATTGGTTTTGGGTTCGATATCAACATTCTAGCATGGCATCCGAATAAGTTATACATGTTTTAAGTTCAACGCTACACATGCTTTCTCGTTACCTGATACGTGCATAATAGTTTCAATAATATAGAAAACATTGCCGATTGATTTTGAGTTGATGTAACGGTACACATTGGAAAGTCAAAGGAACAATAAAATTAATCTGATTATTCCGTTTTCTTGACAAGAATAACAAATAATTATTAGTATAGTAAATTCTCATTTATATCTGAATGCAAAAGAGTCACGTGACGAGAGAGATAGAGAACAACGAAACAGGAAACGCAAGTATTTCCCCCACGTGCAGGATGATTCTATTGCTCTCTGCAGTCTAGGCTGTGGGATGACAACTTTATTGCAGGCACTCCATATATTTTCCAGGTCAAAATCAGGTATAAAATCAAATATTTACAAGTTATATGGTTGCAACAAATTCAAAAACAAAAAGAACAAATTTGATGACGTATTTACGCCGGTATTTTGGAGATCCAAAATACCGGCAAAAAAACAAATAGAAAACCATCAAAATTCATAAAAATAAACACGAAGAAAACGCCATTAGCTTTAGCTGGCAGTCATTCTCCATAGGGTTATGAATTTCGTCTCTAAACCTGGCTTCCAGGCGCAAGCATAAGAACACAAACGACTTCAAAGAAAATGCCTGAAATATTCTCGTCCTAGTCGTGAGAAGAACACGAACAAGAAAGATACGTAAAATGAAAAGAACCATCTTTACAGGAAGTCATCGCGACAAGATACTACATTTGTCCACAAGCACCAACCCCTTCCCCAATAGGCTTCTGAAGCAAAGTCGTATTCAACTGTGTTGGCACTTCCACTCGGACATATAAATTACTGAAACATTCGGAGGAAGTTGTTCGCATATGCCATTGGCTTGACGTCAGGATGTGGCTGCGATATTATACAAGGAAATTTTATTAGTGCAACGAGACACGTCATTAGTGTACAGTGTGTGCGCGCATGTTAAAAAAATATGGAGCAGTTAAATTGACAGGAACCACTGACCACTGCTGAGAAAGTAACAACGTTCGGCTTCAAATCTGGTGCTTCAAAACGGATAAAGGCACCCTTGTTACCCATCTGCAACGCCGGAACAATAAACCAAAATTATATGTGCAAAAAACAAGCTTCAATAAAGTTCATACAAACAATTTTTAGAAGATTTAGTAATGATTGAAGAGAAGCCGAGTAGCCATCATTCAGTTACCTGATCACAGTAATTTGGAGCAGAAAAGACTGTGATAAGTTTGCCATCATGCTCAATCTCATAACCCTCGTCCTTTACTTCATGAGATCGCACAACTAAATCTGTATATTAACAGCCATGTAAATCCTCCAGTACATCTTTTGGTAAGTAGCACTATTAACTTCAGTAAAATAACTTGTCAACGCTAGAAATTTACCTAAATTGTTTTCCTGCAAAAATCTTTTTGTCACATCGCCACCAAAAGAAAGACCTACACCTCGCTTGCTTGGTCCTCTTCCAGGTGCAGGCTGTGGATCACTCCACAGCAATTCACACATTAACCCTGAAGAAACCCCGAAAAAACAAATATAAAATCTGCCTACTAATTAATTTACATAAGGTTTATGATGACATATGTTCAAACTTTAAATTCACCTGGTTAAGGGCAATAACAGACGTAATCGAAAAGCAGAATAAAGGGAGGGAATGTAATAAATTACCTTCCTCAGGAGGTTCACAAAACCGATTAATTGCTCTAATGTCGCTGAGTTTCACTCCATCTACGCTGAAAAGACCCCCATGGACTACAAAAACCTTCCCATTTATTACATGAGCCAGCGGTAGACAACAAAAAACTTCAGCAAACAGCTCTACAAACTTGTCGCTTAATTTGGACTGGACCTCGCCCTCAAAACCATAAATCCTATTCATGCTCTTGCTCTCATGATTTCCTCTTGCGAGATATATTGCTGAAAATTATACAAACAGAAATGAGTGTTATCAATTCAGAACATGATTTATTTTTAATTGAAAAGAGTAGATCATGGTCAGATTACCGAGCAAAAGAAATGAGTGGTAAATGAATATCGGAGTTAATATTGACATTGAAAGGAGCAATGGGGTAATATCCCAAGACGAAGTAAGTGAAAAGTGGCTTCAATATGACTTCGCGAAAGATATGGAAGGCCTAAAACAATCTAAATTAATAGACTAACAAAAAAATTATAAACCGATCAAGAAAACGAAAGGATTCACCTGATGGAGACATGCACTTAAATGCAAACAATGTTAGGATCACCTCCAAAGAAAAAGATCCCCTGTCCACAAAGTCTCCATTGAATAGATATGGATTCTCATCTGAGGGAAGCCCGTTAAGCTCAAAAATATTTAGAAGATCATAGAACTGCAGGCACACAAACAAACAAATGAGAGAGTGCCTAGAACATAAATAGATACATATCATGTAGACAACCACCAAAACTACCAAAGCTAGAAGCTATAATACATTAGTCGGACTAGGTTGACTTCAGAAAAACCATAAGACTCAATGAAATTGAAATATTTATTGTTTCACCTAGTATTTGACATTTTACCGGTCAATACCCCTTTATTTCTCTATGAATTAACCTTCTAAGATGTTGTATGTTGTTCAAAGTCAAATCAAGCACTTGATCCAGTATCTTATGGATATGGAAGAAATGTATTACCTGCCCATGTACATCACCACAAACAGTAAAATGATTGCCCTTAGGAATATTTATATCAACCAGAGAAGGCATGGCTTGCAACATTTCTTTCGTCTGTAAGACAATTTGGAACGCATATCTGCAATATCGATACCAGGTGAAGTGAAAAGAGTGTCCAAAAATTTTTTGCTGCCAATGTCCATGACAGTGAGTATTGTAATTCTCATACATACCGTTGGTGTAAATTCTTCTGATTCTTGAAATCCTCCATCAATTTCTTCACAAAATCCAAAGTAACAACATCCCCTTCTATCCTTGCACCGGCATATTGTGGCTCCACATCTGAAGTTGAAACAGATATCACTTTCATTAGCTCGAGTGCTAAAGGACGTAAATAAGCTTTACCCTGTATAGACGTAAACAAGACCTCTTATATCATTAGTTTAAGAGCAAGGTTTTGGGCATAAGAGAGTGCCTCCACTTATATAATCTATAAAATTCAAGGGCACTACTTTTATGTGGGTACATGCATGACCTTCACCAAGGCATCAAATATTAAAAATATGGAACATACTACACGATTGTACATGTCAAAAAGGATGGATGTTCAATCAGTCATCAACATCTACAAAAGAAATTAGCAACTCCATTGCATTGCAGTAAGTGATAAACTTTTACGACACGTGCGGCTGTACCAAAAAATATGCCACATTTGAACTGAGTTCAGAAAATCAAAGTTGCCAACCAAATGAAGCTAGATAATGCAGACAAACAAATAAACACAAACAGAAGAAACATATATCTGCTCATGAGAATTCTTATTCACATTAAGATGGATACTTTAAGCTTCCTGGCTTGATTATTTTCTTAGTATTGCAAACTCGGTTTTTCTGTTCCAATTTTCTGTGACCAACTTCAGATCCAGAGCAACATAGACTTTAAGCAAACAAAGTTCAACCCTGACTCTAAGAAAGTTGACCTAGTAAAAAATAATACAAGGCCTAGATCTACCCACTTGGGTTAGCTAGAGTACATATCATCCATGTTCAGCTCTTTTTAACTCCATTAAGACCATGCGTTTGGCTGAAAACCCATCCTCGAGAAAGTATACTATCTAAATGGTAGGATCAAGAATGCATTAGCAGTGAATGAATATATTAGTTTGCAGTACATCTCCTAGAACCTAACATAACTTTCCAACTGTTAGAAGTTATGAGAGTGACTTTGACTGTTTTCTTATGATTCATTGACCATGAACTCAAACCTAGGTTATTTACTCGACTTCCATGGAAGCCACGCCACCAACGGGCCCCCAGGGCCACCATGATCACCACCACTATTGTGGCCACAACTGCAGTCAGAACTGTAGTCACTTCTGCTCTGAACATAGCCAATGCTGCCACAACTCCTAGTCCAAGTGCTGCTATGTAGTAGTCTGGTGACGTACTGGGGGTCATTCCTATAATGATAAGAATACTATAATTAATGCTGTTAACAGACACCATTTAGTATAGTGCACATTAATAGAATTTTGAAATGAAATGATAATCAGTTAATTAATGCTGATCAAGCTTATTGGTACTAACTAAACAGTCTAAACTGAGGAATACATGTTTCAGGAACTGATTCCTGACTAACGAGCAAACAAGACAAGAAAAAGATCCTACCCTAGACGCCAACAGAAACAGATGCAACTAATGCGTAAATTATAGGGCATTAACTTTGTGTGTACAGTTCATCCATCTGTAAAAAACAATTTGGGATAACTATGTCGTCCCAAATAAACCATGCAGTGTAACCAACATAAGAGACAGGAGAGAAACCGACATGAGGGATCCTTCCATATCAGACTCAACCCAATAAAAAGTCATTCATCCAAAATATCCCTACTAAACGCCCCAATTAATGAAATTTGAATGTGCAAATGATCAATTGTTCAATAAAAAAAATGAAAAGTAAAAAAAGAGCGATTTCGAGGTAATATTGGACCCTCTGAACCATAGCACTGACAAAATCACCATTTCAAATACTACCCAAATACCACCAGTTCCATCCCTACAGCCATGACTATAGTTTTGGTACACTGCATGGCCAACATGCTCACTTCTGCAGTTACTGTATCTCCCTAATAGCGCCCACTACCAATGCAACCAACACTACTAAATCTTAGAAATACACTCAAACTTATCAAACATGGAAGCTGCTATAAGAGCTCTAAACCTGCTTAATCCAGAATCAATAAATGAGAAATCTAAAACCACCTTTCATTAAATATCCCTTGGGAGTTCAGTCAAAAAAATTCAGAACTATGGTAATAGGGCACTATATAATGGCTCAGGTAGAACTGATACAAAGAGGAATCAGTAAAAAAAGTTCAGGATATCACAAAGAAATGAAAATGAATCACGTAAATAGTAACAGAATCATGAAATAAATCAGGCGCCATCATAGATTTCCAAGAAAATAAAACAGACATCAATATTGGCAAGAGCAAATCTTGCAGTCATACATTTCCAAGAAAATAAAACAGACATCAATATTGGCAAGAGCAAATCTTGCAGTTAACAAAACTTCAAACCTAAAAGAGAAGATCTTTAAGTAGTCAAATCAAGCTGCTATATTTTTCTTTAATAAGAAACCAATTTCACTAAAAAGAATAGAACAAAACAGGGGATCCATAGGGCTGCTATCGCATTCACTTTTTTGCAATAGCATGACTTGAGTACCTTTCAAAGAATAAGATTCATATAATGCCTTGAACGCTTATCAACATTCAGAAGCATGGACAAGCAACTCTTAACAAAAATTTTAACAATTAACAAAATCCATTGCTTGAAACATATGATGATGAAATTCTGCAAAAAATTGAAACGAAAAAAGAAAAATAAAATCTATATAAGATAAGCAGAAGAAAGTGGAAAAACCCGGACAAACATAACAAGAAATGAAACAGCATAAAACCAACAACACTAATACCTATAGAACGATAATTAATAGAATCAGCTACAGGACGCCTTTCAGCCTCCGGTACAGATATTGCTTCAGCAAATTTAAGCTTCATCACTGCTTTCTCACATTCCTTCAATTTCTTGGTAGCATCAGGATCATTTGGACAGATTCTTTTGACCTATTTTAGATCAAGGAAAAAATTCAAACAATGCAGCATCTAAGACAATTGCTACCAAAAGAAAATTTGGTATACGTTTTCAAAAGCATCCTCCTTCTCTTGTGTATCAATATATGAAAGGAAAGACAATGACATTATACAAAAGTCTTTGCACATTTTTATTTTTCTTTTCTCAAACTAGACCTAAGCTTGTCTTATCACATTCAAAATTCTGATTATAGAGCTTATGAAAATTGATTGTCTACCCCAATCGCTCCATGCTCAGATGTGGGGGACGTACCATGTTTCAGTAAAGGTTCCAATTGCACAAACCATAACCAGCTACAGCTTAGCATTGCTCCAGTAAATGTGCATATAAGAGATGTGAGCCACAACGAATAAGGACAAAGATTGTTCTAAAACTCTTGGAGACATTTAAAATGCAACTTTATAGTAATTAAATGAAGAAGAATTACGATCTTCTGAATGTGCAGCTTTGACTCTCCAGAAACTTAAGATTTATCTTTAACGAAAACGCTATTAGATGTATATACTAAATAATAACAACTAGGCAGATAACAAATTTCACATGATGAGTATATTGTTTAAAACCCTCCTACAAATATAGATATTTTAAATGTACTGGTATCATAAGGGTTGCTGGAAATAAAAGCGGCTTCAACTTCTTGCAGTTTAATATGATATTAGGTATTGAAAATTATTTTTTATGATAGTAGGTATTGAAAATTATTTTTTGTCACAATTTTCAAGTAGAAAAGTGCTGAAGAAAGCACCTGCTGAAAATCCTTTAAAGCTTCTTTAAATTTCCCCATAGCAAGATAAGCTGCACCTCGTCTGTAGTATCCCTGCAACAACAGAAAACCATCAGAACACAATCACACATGTCTAAATGCACAAAACCTGGGGGATAAGATAACACATGCCTTTGAATATTTGGGATCAACTTCAATAGCCTTGGAAGCATCTTGTATGGCGCTACCATATTCCTCCAGTTTAAGGTGGGCAATTGAACGATTGGCCCAGTATACAGCATTCTGACTGTTTAGTTCAATCGCTTGTGTATACAGATCAATAGCTTGAGCAAATTTATGAGCTGATATCATAGAGAACATATGAGCACACAGATCATACCCCAAAATAAATGCACTACAAGTACAAACAAATCAATAGAATACTGTTCAAAGTTAATCTCTATGTGAGGCATTCTTGCCAATTGTGAGGAAACAAATAGATAAAGTCAATATCTCACATGAATTCATTCAATTCAGAGCACTAGAGTGAGATATATGTATAATGTCAATCACTTGTTAGGATTAACTATTCGGCAACACCGAAAGTAAATCTCACTCGTATCAAATCTATTTTGATTATTTAAATTTTGATTTATAAATACATGTACATAAAATCAAAGAAATTAAAAGGATAATTTATTTCATTGCCATACCTGAAATTAAATTAAAAGAAAAAAAAAAGCTATGACGGAATGTAGAAGCACAGATTATTACCTTTATATGCTTCATTGGCAAGTAGTTTAGCATCTTCAGCTTGCTTAACATTACCATTCTCAGTTTCCATGATTGGCATAAACTTTGTCGTCTACAAAAAGAAAATCGAATATTAGCAAATTACATATTCCATGATTAATTTCTCATCCTCATGTTACAATCAATATCAGCTCTAACAGTAATGTTGAGATGACAAATCAGGCAATAATAGTTCATCTCTCTTTCGGACAGACAAAAAAGTTATAAATTGCAATTCAAGAAAAAATTCAATGACCAATCAATATAAAAACTAATATACTAGTCATTCTAAAGGCCCATATCAATTTTCTAATACAACTTAGCACTGGATCAGAATTAATTATACATCTACCACCGATGACTACTCAACTCTACGTTGCCATACAATCGAATGATTTGAATATTTTCTACCAATTGGAAGCTATATTCTTCCCCAATAAAATATTCACAGCCACATAATGTGAAATGTCTCATATGCAATTGTCAAAATCTCATTCCCCATCGGAATACCAAAAGCGACATTCAAGCAATTGTCTTTTAGCGTCGGACATGGCAACAACAGATTCCTCTGTTACCGCAGTTACTAGTTACGGACAAAAGTTAGCTCCTTTAGAGCGATTAACAGCTTCACAACTGTGGCACACAACATAGGAAGTTCAAAAACTTCGGCATATGCTAACGCTATCGATGCCTTAAAAGGGTGTCACAACAGACACAGACCCAATTAACCTTAGAACTCGAAAATGTCCTATTCTATCATGTTTTGTTAAACATAAACTAGTGATTCCCACAACCCAGGTGAAGCAAAACAATTCTGAATCACCAACAACGTAAACTGAATCAAATCCTCTGTTGTCCAAAACTGACACTTTCAGTTTAAAATTCTTAGCTTTTCAATCTCTGAAATATTCGACAAAAATTGGGACCCGGAAAGCAGTCAAAACGACCCTTGAAACAACAGCTTTGCTCAGCCAATGTGAATTCTGATTAAACAGAAACCAAACATATCATCCGTAAAAATTAAAAATTTAATATCTTTTTCCCAGTCTTCATGAACAGCAACCGAACAGAGAGACATACAGCGAATCAGTTGAAAGAAATAGTTGAGGAATAAAATAAATTACAAAAGAATAATCCATTTCCTCAGAAACCAAACAGGGAACTAACCCAAAAGAAGAAAGTATATACCTATTGCATCAGCAGACAGTATCGGATCTCGGCAGAGAGAGAAAGAGATACCCAGAGAGAGATAGAGAGGGAGAGACAGAGCTGGAGTGAGAGAGAAACCCTAATTTTATAGGACTTTGGAATCAGATAGATAGATATATCAGAAGCTGTTGTTGTTAGGAGTGAAGGGGACTTGGTCTAGTTCATTGTACAAAGGGTTTAGACTTCAGGGCAAAACTATATGTAGTTGGGGCAAGAGGAGAGAGAGAGGCTCCTACTAACTTATCTCTATTTTTTTTTTCTTTTTTTTTTTTTCTTTTGCTCATTTTAGGAAGCCTATTTTTTATAAGAAATTCTTTACGACTTTACGATATGTTTGGTACACTACTACTTGAATCCAACTTTTTAAATTCAAAAACAATTTTCAAGTTTTAAGCCTTAAAAACTTATTTAGTATGATTATTTTCAAAAACCGAACTCTAGACTAACTCAAAAATATATTTTATTCTCTAAAAACATAAAAAGTAAGTTTTTAGAGTTTTTAAACTTAAACTAACTCATTTTTTTTCTCTTCCTCCTCCCCTCTCACACCAAATCTATCTCTCTCTTTTCTTCTTTCTCTCTCCTCTTTTTTTTTTTTTTACCTTTTTCATCTCTCATTCAATCCGCTCTCTTCATTCTCTCGCTTCTTCCTCTCACTCATCTTCCTCTCTATCTCGTCTGATGCTCTCTCTTCTTTTTCTTTCCTTCAATCATCTCTTACTTTCTTTCATTCTCTCTCATCTTTCTCCCTCTTATGCGACCCCTCTTTTTATATCTCCTTTTCTAGTTTAAGTCGTAAAATTTAAAAATTTTAAATCGCAAACCAATCAAATTTTTTAGTCTTAAAAAAAATTGTTTTCAAGAAATGTTCTTAAGAAATGTTTTGAGAAATAATAAAAATTTTCAAATTGGATACCAAACAGACCCTTAGTTTCTTCCTAACTTGAAATTTTTACAATTTCATCCACAATTTGGTGGTTTTTTTTTAAGAAGCTCTCAATACTGTTCATTTTAACGAAAAATCATATTTTTACAGTAAAAAGTCAATCCTGGTATTATTCACTTAACCCTTTATTTTATCCTTATCGTTAAAACTCAAAGTTTTTAAACCTTTTTCATTAGTTTTTTTTTTTTTTTTTTAATTTGTCTCGTTAGGTTTTTGTTTATGTGATTCTAAATATAAGATTAAATTTACCAACTTTTATCAATTATTTATGGTTAGAGCTAATAATGCTTCTTTAATTTAAAAACAATAAAAAGCACACTATTTTAATAATTCAACAGTTTTACTTCTATCAGTTACTTATGAGCGGTTTTGAATCCATAAAAAAACAATTTACTTATGAGTGGTGGCTGAGCCAGAGGTGAGGATTGGCCAAGCACCATCCTGGAATTACAGTCCTGTATTTATTGTCAATGATTTTTACAATAATGAGTACGTAGTGTATTGGTGGAGAAGAGTTTGGAGATTAGGGACTTGCTAACTAGCATTCTACCAGCTACTCAGTACTACAGTCAGGTGGTATTCATATTCACTTGAAAGTGAGAGGTCTTAGGTTCGAATCTCGTGGATAGAGAATTCGATACCAAATTAGGCTGCCCATTGTGTGGCTTACCTGAACTCCTCATTCTCTTAGTGTAAAAGTATCGATGTACTCAAAAAAAAAAAAAAAAAAAAAAAAACCTAGCATTCTACCAAGAACTATCTGATTTAAATTATACTACTATATTTTTTCTAATTTCTTTCATTTAGCTTAAATGCCTCTCCAGACATGAGTTTCTAGCTCCGTCAATACTTATGATGGGAGCTACTCACGTTCACCTTATTTAAATTTGTACACAGCTACTCATAAAATTAAATTCAAAATTTGATTCAAAAATTTGATTTTATTAGAGTTTTAGCCTTCGAACAAAAATTCGTACATATTGATGTGTGAATTTATCACAATATGAAACAACAATGTTTTTAAATAATTACGTTCAAATCGTGTTCCAACAAAATTATTCAAAATGACCACTATTCCATGTGTAACAAGACGAAGACTCCCAAAAGTACTACCATCAAAATTCCACAATAATTGTTAACTGAAAATTAGAAGAGGAATAATTAGTATGCTACTCACAATTAAGCCACTCAAAAATCCATTTCATAAATCGAAACACTTATAACACCACTTTGAATAAAAAAAGTTCACAGAATCAACTGTTAGTGCAACTGAGTAATATGAACTGTTATAAGACGACTGCACTAGTTTACTAGTAATTCTCAATTTTCGTAATATTAATTTTGAAATTTTTGCATAAGAACCCTTGATAACATTACATTTTAGAAAGCGTGGTACTATCCACACATCCAATTTTACCTCCCACACATTCCTTGTTAATTCCGTTGATCGTCTTCAATTCATTCGAATCCGACAACTAGAAATTGAGAAAGGTGCATAAGAGGTAAAAAAAAAGTTATGTGGATAGCACCACCCATTAAAAAAAAAACTTCATGGTACGCCCCAATCCCGATATTTCCAAATACTAGAATAGGCACGTGCTGGCCGACACCCGAGGGTGACGAAGCCATTTGTACATGCATGCGAATTAAAATGTGTGATTAGAAAGAAATATACTAATGCAGAACCGTGTTCAGAGCATACAACTAATCAAGAATAATATGAAAGACTTATTATGAAAAGGTACGAACTGAGGAATGGGTCCTACACAGAGGAGACACGAAGATACCTAAGTGGAAGTGCCCTGCCACCGGGATCGTGTGCTTTGATTCTAACTTCTGAGGGGGCGCAATACATGAGGGTGAGTGGACCAAAGTTTATAATAATAATACCAATAATAAGAAAACCGTTTCCTTTTTGAACATACTAACCTCCTGTTTTGAAAACACATATATAGTACTACATAGTAAGTTTTCTGAAAACTCTAACATGCCAAGAAAACATTCGTAAAACATGTTTGTGTAAAACGATGCTCAATAAATGTGATAACACTGCCCGAAGGCAAATCCGTAAATCTCATCAATGATGTACTTACTAGGGGTATCACAGCGGCCCAAAGGCATAACCATCATCAAAGGTGAAGTTGTACGACACTGGGTTACGCCAGTGAAGAAACCAGGGTCTATCACTCAAAGGTGAAGTTGTACGACTCCGGGTTACGCCAGAGAAGAGGATATCGCATATATATGTATATGCAGTGGGTCCATCACCCGAAGGTGAAGTTGTACGACTCCGGCTTACGCCAGAGAAGAAACATAGGGTTTATCACCCGAAGGTGAAACTGTACGACTCGAGGTTATGCTAGAGAAGAAACATATACATATAACATATCACATCGACACTAGCCCGGGCTAGTGAAGCTGGGGATATGCCATAAATCTCATCAATTGTATCCTATGACCATAGACGTCTACATACCCGGTTGTGTGTATGTGTAGTATGATAACTCACTAGATAAGCACCGAAAACATACCACAAAAATCTCATATCAATTCGGAGCTCAAAGCTCAATGCCTCATCATAACCATGATAAATCATATTCATAAATTCGTAAAATTATCATATGTGTAAATCCAATACTTCATAACGTTTCGTAAAACTTAATTCGATAAATCATAAATATTTCGTAAAAGCAATTTAAATAAATCGTCAATTCTCCGTAAAGCATAAATATAGCATTTCGTAAAACATAATGGAAAACATACTCAAATCATGAAATATGAAATGCATGCAAATCTAATATTTTATAAAAACATGCAATTAAGAAGTGGTGCACTCACATATATTTTGTTGCCCAATAGCTGCTCGAGCTAGCTAGAATGGAGTCACTTCCCACCGATGCACCTAACCACATATATAGGCCATTTAGTAAAACTCTACCAAAATGACAGAATTTGGGAAAATAGACAGCAAATTCATATTCGGCACGTCGAAAAACCTAAGGAGAGACCTCGGGTTCCCCTAAGCACTGCCACGGAGTGGTGGCCTGGACACTCACGCGCTGAGTTGAGTCGCTTGAAAAGTCGCCAGCGTCGCAATCACAATACCTCTGGCGGAGGCCTTTGTGCTCCACGCACCAGCCATGACACGCAGCCACGCGTTGACCGTGGAACATGGCTTAGGTCCGGGTCAAATCTGCTGGGTTGGGCCGGTTTCTGGGTTAGGCCTAATAGCTGGGTTGGGGTAAATAGGTTATGAATTTGGGCTTGGCTATTGGGCTGGGCTCGGATTAGTGGATTGGGCCGGAATTCATATCGGGTTTTGGGCCTGATTTTGGGTCAGGAGTCGGGTCGACCTTATTGAGCTCGTAGGTCACCGAACCCAACGAATGAGAAAACCGAAATTCTTGGGATTTTGACCGAGAAACTTCCCCGGCTTCAATCAGGGTCAAAACTCAATCATTCTCAACGTATAAATACTCAAATTGAATCTAGTGAGACGAGGATTCGAAATATACCTATTGGAGGCCGTGACATGGCTGAGTTGGCTGGAATATAGCTCGAAAGTCGTCGGGTTTCTCGCCGGAAACTAGGAAATCTATCCTAGCCATTTATGCATCCCAAGCTCACTAAAACGAGCATGCCAACTTAGAACTCGAACTAAGCATCAAAAAAGAGGAGAAAAAGATGAACCTCAAAGCTTACCTAACCTGTGAACAGTGGAGGTTTCATCGAGAAAAGCTCTATGTTCGCTGCAGAGGTCGAGAGTCCTCGAGTTGGTTTTCCCACGTATTCTTGTCCTCGATTCAGGCCTAAATATGAAGTGATGGTGGTGGTTTGGTAGTGTGAAGGCTTGCCAGCGAGTATGGCGAGTGGGAGTGGCCAGTGATGGTTCTATAGAAAATGAGGGATGCGAGACTAAGGGACAGAGAGAAATGGGAGAGTCTGGGGGAAAAAGGGTCGAGAGAGAGGGAAAAAAAGAGAGAGAGTTCTAGAGAGAGAGACTCGGGGTAGGGAACATGTGGCAAAAGGAGAAGTGGGGTGTGGGCCCCACGTGACAGATTAATATTAAAATAATTAAAATATCCAATCCTAATATCTAGAATAGTGAATTGACTATTTTACCCCTCGACTTCGTAGTTCCGTAAAATGTTCATCATAACTCCAAATCCGATTCTGCTTGCGTCCACATGCTCATAGCGACGCGTGCTATAAAGATACGCCAAGAAAACGGATCTTACGTGACCCAGACAGTCAACATCTTTGCCTCGAAGGGCATTTTTGTAAATTCATCTTTTTAAATTATAAAAACCGTAATAGTTGGGGACAGGTCGTTACACTTCAAACTCAATAATTTAGAAGAAAAAACCCAACTGACTTAAACCAGGATAAAACCTTTTACAACTAAGAACTAAGTAAAACAAGACAAGTGGATCGATATGTTTCGAGAACCACATTTTATAAAATAAATATTTAGAGAAGTTTTGATGAGAATCACACTTCCCTTTACTTTTTTTCTTCTAAGTGTAATTTTTTATTAGTTTATATTACTAATTAATTTTCTTATATAATGATAATTTTTTATGCAAGAAAATAGAAGAAATTATGATTCTCAAAACTTTTCTACAAATTTATTTCCATAGTTGGTGGCATCACAACTCTATCAGATAGCAACTACTCTATTTGGAGAATTTTTTTAGTGTATCGGAAACACGTGATGAAACATAACACGTCATTATATAATTAGAGGAATTTTTTTTTAAGTCCTTCCAATTGTGTGACAGGTGATGTTCCGCTTAGTATTTAGGATACACTGAAAATTCTCTCATCTACTTGGATCTTATGTCCCACATTCAGATATTATGTTGCAAGTGAAAATGGACTTCCAATCCATGGTAACTAAATTACATACCCCACATTCAGAGATATGCAAATATGTATATAGGTTAAGAGTAATTAATGACCCCAAAAAAGTTTAAGAGTAATTAATTACCAACCAATGCTAACCAAATTACATACTAACTTACCAATTACCATGATTTGCCTAATGCACCTACCTAATTCCCTCACCTCACATAACTTGACCACAAAAGTAAAATAAACTGAATACAGCCCGGCAGCTAGCCATTTCCAACAATCTGCCTTCTGAAATTTGGTAGCATCTTCAATCCTGAATCATCCTCCATCAGCTTCAAACCAAAAAAAACAATCAGAGGCAGTATCTGCCGTAAACCTGTAAGAAGCCGAAAATTATATTAGGTCGTTTCCAAACACTAGAAACTTTATGTCTAAGTGAGCGTTTGGACATCAAACTGCAAAAGTGAACCTGTGATGTCATTGCAAACTAAACCTATTTTTTGTTTGTTAAAAACCACTGTTTTAAAAATCCCCGCCTAGGCCCCAGGCTGCTGGTCACCGCCCCGATTAATGCCTAGGCCTGTTGAGGCACCGCCTAGACTGCCGAGGCACCGCCTAGACTGCTTAGGCACCCGCCTAGACCTGGCTAAACACCCGCCTAGGTCGCAACTCACTTAGACAGAAAATAGATAACTTTCATTGTGCATTTTTTTTCCCAATAAATTGTAAAAGACTTGTTGCATACTTAAATGAACACACAGTATATCCTTATTTCACATGTTTTCATTATGTTCCAATACTTCATAATATATATGCATTCTATTTTGTAGTTTATAATGAAATTATATATATTTCAAGTATAAGCAGACACTTATTTACATGAAATATGATAGATTTACTTAAATCCGCCTAGTCCGCCTAGGCGCCCGCCTAGGCCCCACCTAGCCGCCTAGGCGCTAGGCCCCAGCCTGCTGCCCGATTAGCGCCTAGCGACTTTTAGAACCTTGTTAAAAACATCGATGCGGTCATTGTTAGAATTCATCTATCCCACGTCGGCCAAAAGGCTTGAAAATAAGCCCTTTAAATAGAATTACCCCACTCTAACTAATACCGAGGCATTTTGTATTAAAACCTCACACCTGATGGATTGAGCAGGTGGTTAAGTGAGGACAGTATCGGTGTTGTTGGAGTGGGCCCTCGGCCCGTCTACCTAAAATTTAACATGATATCAGAGTCAAGGGACGGGCCTATACATCCACGTGAACGGGTGGGTCCTCTTTGACCCCGCGCGAACAGGTGAGCCCCGACTTGGCTCCACGTAGGCCAAGAGATGCCACATGAATGGGTGGGTCCCCATTGGCCCCGCACGAACGGATGAGCCCTGGCTTGGCTCAACGTGATTGCCGATGTGTGGAACTTCACGTGTGACCCATAAAATAGGGTCTCACGTGCGGGGAAGTGTTAGAATTTCTCTATCCGACATTGGCCAGAAGGCTTGAGAACAATCCCTTTAAATAGAATTACCCCACTCTAACTAATACCGAGACCTTTGTATTAAAACCTCACACCTGACGGACTGAGCAGGTGGTTAAGTGGGGACAGTATCGATGTCGTTGGATTGGGCCCTCGGCCCGTCTACCTAAAATTTAACAGTCATGGTATCAGCATGATAGACTCGTACAAAAATAATAAGAAGATATACATATATACACACACCTTGGGCGACATGCGGTCCAAGACCCCAAAATTTTGATTAGGGTCAGTAAAACCAAGAAATTCTTCCAAGTTCGACCCGGAACCGGAGGTGTTAGCATTTTGAATTAACGGTAATTTTCCTGATACACCAGTTCCAACAAAATTTTGAATTAACGGTAATTTTGAATTAACCGGAACCAGTTCCAACACTGTCAACTTTACCAGGCAATGCTTGTTTAATCTCCCCAACAAACGGACCTACTGGACTTTTGTTTATTGGTCGCGACGATGCTGATTCAGAAACTGTTTCCACAGAAGTCAAAATTTCCTTGGTGGAGGTGGAGATACGGTTTGGTTGCTTCAAGCCCCACTTTCACACCAGTAAGCACAAACCTTTGGTGACTGGAAACATACGAGTTTACTCTGTGTATGGCAACATCGCATTTCCGACAGAGTAAGGCTCGATCCTGCAGACAGAAGAAGTATCCGACCGTCTCCTGCAACAGAAAAGGAAATGTAGATTACTTCATACATCTCAACAATTACAACTTCACAGACGTGAACCACCAAAACAGCGGTCCCTCTGCAGAAATCACCAAAGGGGTACTTCATTTTTGAGAGATTGTGTGACTTGTGAGCTCTTTAAACAAAAATCATGGATCAACTCACAAACAAATCATATATGTCAAGTAAAGTTTGCAGATCACTAGAAAGTAATAAAACCCCAGCATGCATATCATTCTGGTCTGCCTTTACAAGGGCTGTGCAGGGGTGGCAATGGATCATGCTCGGGTTTACCTATTTACCTTTGTGTCGTGTTCCTGCCAACCCACGGGTTAATGAACACGTAAAACAATATAACAAGTGGAATGTTGCGTAAACTACCAAACTGTATAAGTGCAAGTGTCAATGACCGAAATTAATTAACATCATGTAACGTGCTGATGTACGGATGGATGTCCCTACAGTTCTACCCCAAGTCTCCAACATCTGTACTTCCAAGTATAAATACAACTACCAAACTGTATAAGTGCAAGTGTCAATGACCGAAATTAATTAACATCGTGTGACGTGCTGATATACGGATGGATGTCCCTACAGTTCTACCCCAAGTCTCCAACATCTGTACTTCCAAGTATAAATACTCTGCAGTGCACTCAATTCCTAGCAGACTTTGTAATACTTACTATAGGAAAAACGAATGACAGTAAAGCAAATAGGTAGGTAGAGTGTAACCCACGTCACATCCCACATCACATCAAACATTAAATTTGAAACTACAACCCAACAAAAGAATTTTAATGCGATCCGACTTTAATGTTACGTCTCACTTAGTAATACGAATTTTATATAAGATCTAATTATTGTAGGATTTAAACTATTAAATTTTCACACTATTATGTGACACGTATCATGAAAGAAAATTGTTTTAATTGATCAAAACAGCATAACAAATCTTTATCTCAATCAATTAGAACAAACCACTTTCACATAGAAGAATAAACAAAGCTAGTATGAACTTATTTTCTTCAACACATTGATAATCTATTATAAACTATTTTAATTTATCACGAGAGTAATTTAAACTTGGGTGAAGAGACAGATCGACAACCTTCAAACTTGGTTGAGGGGGCGGACACGCCACTTTGACCATCTAAGCTACCATGAATTATAAGAAAGAAATTTGAACGTGACCATGGCAAACACACTGCTCTTAGCCCAATTGGGCGAACCCATGTTTGCGAATATAGTGTTTTTCTTAAAGATTTATTCTGAACTATTATAATTTAGTGTGACAGCGATTCGAACTCGGCCGGTCTGACCCGGACCAACCAGGCTAATTCATGTTAACCAATGTAAGCACAACTAACAAACCCAACATTTACTTTGGAATTTTAAACACAAAATAATGAAAGGAATGAAATTTCACAAAAATATCTAACTTTTCCTCTATAGTACATGAAATGGTCTGAAAAATCAATAGTTAAATTTTGTGTAGATCTAATGAATCTTGCAAACGTTTAAATATTATATCAAATATGTTGTACTTATTGCTACTGCCTAAGACGTAGCATCGTGACCTCAAAATATCATCAAAAGGTCACAATCTTTGAATGAATATATATATAAGAGCAAGAAAAAGTTGAAAGTTGAAACTAGGAGTTCGTTCAGACCTGGCAGATATCGCACTTGGGCATGGGAGAGGAAGAGAGAGGGACTCTCTGGTGCTTGCTGGCCAGTTTGTTGGCGGCGTGGATCTTCTGGTCGCACGCCCAGCACAACGCCGCCTCGTCCGCGCAGCACAGCACCTTGGCCTCCTCCACCTCGCACGCATTGCACTGTATCTTCATCTCTCTCTACAAAAAACCGAAGCCTCTTGGGAAAAGCGTAAAATGGCTTTCTCTACGGCGGAGCTTTTGAGGGAAAAGGCTTAGAGTTTTGGGAGCAGAAATGCAGGAAGAAAAGATGGCGATGTGGGTTTAAGAAGGCAAACCGACTATTGGTTGTTTCACTATCATACACTATGGCGATGTGGAATATCGACACGTGCTCTTTTGTTGAGCAGCCCGTGCCACGCATGCGCGCCCGACCGTACACACGAGATAAGGTTCTCTGTGTCGGTGGACGCCAGCATCTACTACGTTAGTAACGAGTGTGAGAATATCTACTTTGTTTCTTCCTCATCCTTCTTCTAAGCAGCCAGCTATCCCTTTCCAATCCTGCTTAGCCCTCCCCACTTTATTGATAATCCCCACCTACTCTCTCTCTCTCTCTCTCTCTCTCTCCTCTTCCTTCACAACCCAATTCCCAGTTCTCCTTCTCCACACATGGAACCCATGCTACAGCACCAGCAATCAGCAGGAGGGGCCCGGTTCACTCTGATGAAGCAGTCGTCGCTGGCGCCGGACCGGGACGACTCGGTGACGCCGGAGCCGGTTGACCCTCGCGTGAGGCTCTTGTACATGGCCAACGAGGGCGACTTGGACGCCATTCGGGAGCTCCTCGACTCCAGCATCGATGTCAACTTCACTGACATCGACGGTCGCACCGCCCTCCACGTCGCCGCTTGCCAGGGCCAAACCGACGTCGTTCACCTCTTGCTCCAAAAAGGCGCCGATGTCGACCCGCGTGACCGCTGGGGCAGCACGGTAAGCAAGTTCACTCCAAATTTTGTCACTTTACTACATTGCGTGTGTGTATGTATGTGTGTGTGTATATATATGTAAATATATGTTGTATGTATAGGTTGCTAATAGTGTAGTGACTCTGTGAGTGATTTATTCGTTGAACAGCCTTTTGCGGATGCAATGTATTACAAAAACGATGACGTGATCAAACTTTTGGAGGATTACGGCGCCAAGCCTCGGGTAATTAGTTGGTTTTGTGTCATCTAATTGTGTTTGGGTGTGCAAAGTTTGCTTCTTTTGTTTCTTTCGTTTCTAAAAATTGAATAATTTGTGGTTCTTGCAAATATTAGATGGCTCCCATGCGTGTGCAAAGCGCACGGGAAGTCCCCGAGTATGAGATTAATCCCAATGAACTTGATTTCTCCAACAGTGTTGAGATAACAAAGGTAAGTCTCATATGGGAAAGGTCTATCACGTCGGCATTGGTTTTTTTTTTTTTTTTTTCTTTTTTTGAGGTCTAATTAAATTCAAGTTCACTATGACACAATGAATTAGCTTACGAGAAAAGATTCAGTTGATTACCGATTGGTTTTGCTTAAGGTGTTAAGTATGGCAGTGTGGTGGTGATATTGATCTTTGATTGCATATGAAATGTATGTTAGGGAACCTATCGTATTGTATCGTGGCGTGGAATTCAAGTTGCAGTTAAAATGCTTGGGGAGAAAGTATTCGCTGATGAAGAAAAAGTGTAAGTTTATCTTTATGATAATTTTTGTGTGAAATTTTATCTCTACTTTACTTTTGTTGTAATTTAGATAATGAATTAAAAGGTCTCGAGTCCTTCTTTTTGGCTGGAGTTTTAATTGGGTAAATGAAATATCAGAAATGCATTCAGGGATGAGCTCGCTTTACTTCAGAAGATACGACATCCAAATGTTGTCCAATTTTTAGGTGCTGTAACACAAAGCTGTCCAATGATGATTGTCACAGAATATCTAACCAAGGTTAACCGAAACATGTGAAAATTTTGCTTTATGTCTTCCTTTTAATATTATTGTTCACTACTACATCTTCCACATTTCATTATTTTGCATCTGCGTATTTGATGTTGACGTGTTATAATTTGGATAAGAAATACTTTAGTACCAAGTGAAAGCCAAACGATAGACTAGTGTACAATTTGGCCCTTATGCCAAGAAGTGTGATTTTTGGTGGCTGACTTGGAGTTTTAAATGCCTAAATTGTTGGATTGCATTGAGGTTACAACAAGAGAAATGGAATAAATGGGCCATTGACACACTGCAGACTGTAGGCACACAAGATGAGACAAGTGTAATTTATGTGTTTGTTTAGTGTCATACACTATTTTTAAAGATTCAACATATTTGTTGGATTTCTTTTTCATCTGAGCTTTTATTTTTACTGTTTCAGGGAGATTTTCGCGCATATCTTAAAAGGAAAGGTGCATTAAGACCAACATCAGCATTAAAGTTTTCGCTTGACATTGCTCGGTCAGTCGAGTTGCTTGTACTCTGAATTTGTTTGCAAATTTTCTGTGGTGAACATCACAAATGCCTTATCTTGACATGGGATCTGATATTTCCACACTGTATCATCGATTTGGAGTTTGATTACCTTTCTTGTGAGGAACTTGAGGTGTACTCTTTGAATAATATCTCGCAAATGTAATTTCTTTATTATTCTGAAATGGGTTATCTGACTTGAAACATATCATCCCAAGTTCCTGGATTTCCTTTATTTGACACAACTGCGGGACAAACTTTTTGAAGTTGCCAGCAGTTGAAAAATCATAAGGTCAGCTGCTTGGTTGGCATTACCTCTGAGGATTACAGTCCCTATGGACACATCCCATTAAAATTGTGAGCTCTAGATCCATGTAGGACTAGAGAATTTCTGGGGAGGGAATTCAATAATGGTTAAATCATTGAATGGGCATGAAAACCTCGTTGGTTAGTTTTGGTGATACCATTTATTTACTGGTGTCATGCTTATCTTTGTGTTGATCAACGTAAACAGTTTTTAAATGAAGTTTTGTGTTTTGGAACTCATAGTGGTGGGAGGTGGATGATTGCTACCTGTCGTAGCCGATTATTCATTGCATGTGTCTCTTATCTTAATGAGCACTGTACTGAATTACATTTCAGGGGGATGAATTACCTGCATGAGCATAAACCTGAAGCAATAATTCATCGAGACCTTGAGCCCTCGTATGCTCTCGCACTCTCCCTCTTTCTCTGTATTATTGCTGTTACTTTTACTGGTAGAGAAATAGATGTATACCGACATAATGTCTATCTAATCTGACTCATAAATAAGCGATTGTAGATTTATTCATCTTAGCTCAGCATGTAAGCATTGCACTTAAATATTGCGTGCATCATGCACTATCAATAACTAAATGATTGAAACTTTTGATAGTTTCTTAATTGTTCATGAGTAAGATAACAGAAACATATTGCGGGATGATTCTGGGCATCTGAAAGTTGCGGACTTTGGGGTGAGCAAGCTACTGACAGTTGCCAATACAGTTAAAGAAGACAGACATGTGACTAGTCAAGAGTCTCAAGACACTTGTATGTTGCCTGCTTTTTTGAAAGTTCTCATCCTTCATTTCTTTGATCAATGCTATATTGTGTGTAAAACTACAGAGCCATCTGATATATATGTGTGTAAAACACTCACTGAAACATGTCTTCCTGTTGCTGATATAATTCTAATGAACAGGGAGATATGTGGCTCCTGAGGTATACAGAAATGAAGAGTATGATACCAAAGTGGATGTTTTTTCATTTGCTTTGATTTTGCAAGAGGTATTCTCTTTCTCTCCCCCCATATGGTAAACAGTATTGCAGTAACTACATATAGACACGATATTAAGGGCATTTCTCCATACATTATCTTCTTATAATATGCTTTTGTCTTTTATTCGTACGTGTATATATATGTTTGTACATTCATGCCAATGTCCAGCTTTTGAACTTGTATTGTTGTATATTGGAATGGACTTCTTTCATGTGCGGTATACACTTTCTGGAATTTTTCATGATTCTGAATGTCCTGTGTGAATCCAGCACTCAGTTGAATAGATTTGTATAAATGTTTTCCAGCTGAGAGGTGGTTTATTCTTGATGATCTGATGGTTGAAAAAAATGTTTACGTGTATTTTCCAGATGATTGAAGGTTGCGTACCATTTTCTACAAAGCCAGAAAAGGAAGTTCCTAAATCATATGTTGCAAATGAGCGCCCACCATTTAGAGCGCCACCAAGGCGTTATGCACATGGATTGAAGGAGTAAGTTGTTTGCAAACCTTTGATCTTCTGCTGTATATATGAAGTGTAATTTTCCTTTACATGTACTTATATAGCCAATCTTTTGTTCGTAATAATGATGTATTATGGGCCCAAAGAGTTACTGTCGTATTGATGACAAGTTTTTTGACACGTCTCCCAGGCAGTTTTGGCTCCTTAATCTTGAAACCAAAGAGCAATCCTGATAGGAAAAGTTTTGTAGTTTTCCTTCTCTCTTCCAACAAAATGGTTATATTGTGAATCTCCAAATTTTCTCGAGAATGCCTTGTTGCGATGCTCGAAATTCTCTTCCATGGGGGGTAATTCTCTGTTAAGAATGCTTAATTTAAGTTTGTGTACTTTGTGTACAGGTTAATTGAGGAATGCTGGAGTGAGGACCCATCCGAGAGACCATCATTCAAGCAAATAATTAAGAGGTTGCATGACATTAATAACCAGTTTGCTCGGAAAAGACACTGGAAGGTGCAATTCTCTCTCTGCTTTAATAAGCTCGTTTTTTTCTGATTGCCTTTCCTACATCTTCTGGAATTATTTCTTGTTGGCACCCAGTGCAGAAAATTTATTCTTGTGTATACTGACTATTGAGTCACGGGCAAGTCAATTTGCTGTGATAGTAAATACACTTCCGTAATATCGTGTATTTCGCACAGGTCACGCCACTTACATGTCTCCAGAATCTCGAGGCCATGTTGAAGAAAGATCGGACAAGTCCAAGCAGCCGTTCATCTTCCTGCTCTACAATGAGATGAGCAACTACTGTCGTACTTCATGCAGGAATTAAGCTCTTTTTTGGCCCGAACAATCGAGCTTTTTTCTAGCAGAGTATGGTTGTGAGATAGGTATACCTCTTGTAGGATTTCAGCTTCTCCCTCTTTTAGGTGGGCCGAGAGACGCTGTTACACTTGCACCTACCGATTCTTCCTTAAAGCATTTGTAGAGTTTCTCCGAACCCTCTTATCTTTTTTCTTCTTATTAACAATCATATTGAAATCCCATGTTTTGTTTACTCTTTGGAATTTTTTCCTCTAGTTTTTATGGTTTATTCGGTGTTTACTCTTCTGACGAGACGGAACTTGAAGTCTTCGGACACGTCGTTGGAAGACGGGTTATATTTTCGCATGTGCATGTGCATGTGCTTGCTTATGGTTTTTCTCTTGTGATTTAATTAACTGCAATGCCCAAAGCCGTTGGTCTAGAAATCCAGAGACATTTGGGAGGAGACTTGCAGCTATAACATTTGCAAGCTAACCAAACTGAACAATTTTGTCCAGATAAATACATCTGTCAATTCGAAAGGGACCTAAATTGTACATGTACACGGTGGCCAATCATACAAATCCACATGTGAGTTGTTCTCCACATTGGCGTCGTTTGATTGGCATGAGACGCACCATGAAAGTTTCTCTAGGCCGAAAGCTGGGGAAACTTAGCTCTTAGAATACAGCCTCATCGTGCGTCTACTCGAAGGGTTGACATATCACTAAAGAAACGCAACTGGGGAAGGGGAATTGGAACACAACGTTGCTTGGCGTTCAAGATAAAAACTCTTAACTACTTGAGACAGAAGCTCCTTGCCACAGCTGTGCAAACTACGAACAAACGCTTAAGCATCTAGTATCACATTGAAGTCACTCACACGAGCACAAGAACTCTCATAGTCGCATTGAACGAAAGCAAGTGAAGAAGGTAAGATAATATTTGGAAAACTTTGAGGATTCCTTAATCGGATGCAGTTTAGGGTACCTCTCCAAGATTAAATAGTGACTTTTGCTCTTGCACTGCAAACTATCTCAGTTGTTTTCCTGGTATTTTCTTCCTACAGTTGCTCCAAGTGTATGGTGTAACCGCTGCCCTCGTTTCCTTTTCTACCGGTATCCTTGCTACGATATTTGTTCTGGATGGCATCCTCATTCACAACCTCCGCATCTTTGTTTCCCGGCCACTATTATCATTGCTACGATATTCTTTCTGGCTGACATTATCCTCAACCTCCTTGTCATGTTCACTAGCAAACCTTAGGGTGCACCTTAATCTTGCTGGGATGGAAACCGGATACATACAAGCCTTTCAAGCTTTTCACAAGGGGAAAAAGCTACATAAACTATTCCATATCCGAAAGATTTTGAGAGATCAGTGTGAAGACGGTCCAGAGTCATGCCCTGGCACTTGTGAATGCTTGAAGCCCAAGCCAGTGTGAAAGTTGCTGCTCTCTTTGAGCAACTACTGGATCTCACTCTGTCACATCCTATGTTTTTGTTTTAATCACCTTTGTCATCCCCAAATCAAGTTTAACTACTGGTAGCAGCCCAGCATCGCATATGCTCATCACTCCCACATCTTTGGTCTTACGAAATGACATAGCAGTACCGGTTGCACCATTCACCAGGCCACGCTGAGCGTTCAAAATTTTTAGCAGCATCACCCTTGCATCTTTACATAAGGCAATTTGTTTAGGCGCAATCACCTGTTCAAGCTGCCTCTTCCAAGGACCTGTGACTGCTATCAACCGCAGTATAAACAAGTTCATTACCCAAGCTCTCCAATCTACTTGCATTCACTCTATTTACGTCTTGAACCCTTGGATAGAATTGTACTGCAGAAGGATCTGGCTCGGAATCTGCGCAAGAATCTTCTAAAAACTTGAAGTCTTCAGGATCAATCGCCCCTGAAGTATCTTGATCAGTCAAGGGTCTGACTGCCGAAAAACCTTTGTAAGATTAACTTGTCGTATTTGTTTTTGCAATTTATTCAAGACTATCAAACCTCCGCGTCAACCATGCTAACCTCATCTATGACCAACGCCTCGGCTTTCAACCACCTTCTACAAGCCTCCGTGTTCACGAGAACCCTACTCAGCAAAGTATCCCTATCAGCATTGCCACATCCAATACCAGCGAAAGAGTGAAGGGTCTGCCCACGGATAGCACAAGCCGCAGCACCAGTAGGTGCCGTGACAAAAACCTTTGAAGGTGTATGACATCTTTTCAATGATAATGTGCTTAACCAACATCGTTGCTCCGGTCCCCGCGGAACCGGTAATGGACAGAGATTTCCCCTCAGAAATGGCAGATATGACTTGTTTCTGGTGGTCAGTCCACTTAACTCAGGGGTTTCGGGTTTGTATCTGAGGTTGTATGTATCCTGAACCCAATGAATGCTTTTTCCACTAGTTTTGGTGCTAAAATTTCTCTGCGTAGAAAATGCATGGCAATAAACTTCACACAGCATTTTTTCCACTCAAACTCGTTTCCCCTAAGGATTTTGTCTAAAAACGCTTCTTTTTCCTAAAATACACACATTTAGCAACACTAACAGACGCAACAGTTGATCTGGAAAACAAGGAAAGATTGGAACTTTACTTTCACATAGTGCTCTGAAAATGGATTGGGAGAAATATAAGGACTTTCCGGCCAAACCCAAAAGTCACTATCTCGATTCTCCAACATTATCTCGGACTGAGAGTCTTATTTGAATTGGAAAACTCATGAAGTTGAACGCTTCTGGTTGAGGGTGACCGGGCTTGGGCTAGTTCTCTTCTTTTTAGGCCTTTTGAGCTTCGTGGGCAGGCTATGTTGATTTGGGCTTCATGAGCTACCTAGAGTTAGATTTGAAATTTTCTCATGTCATTGATTTTAAGTTCTCTTGCTATTATGATTAATTATTTAATGGATATCAGAAATTAGATACCAAATATGTATATGGAAAAGAAAGAAGAGTGATTTCCAAACTCTCCTCTTCTCATGGTGCACTTTTTAGAGCACTTTCATGTTTTTCTGGCTTTTGAACTGAATAAAGTGAAAAAACATGAGGATTAAATAAATATAAATTGCACAAAAAAATAAAGCTCTTGAATTGAAAATATTGGATCTAAAAGTTATATAAATGGAGAAATTACAATTGGTTACGCAGTCAAGCATGAAGCCATCAAGGGACCTCTTATATATTGAAATCTAATTTGACAAAAAAATATATTGAAATCTAATTAAACTGAGAGGCAAGGGGTTTATAGCCCAAATGCTTTAGAACATTTATTCTTGCACCCAAACAGCTTACCAAGCAGACATGTTGATAATTTAATTGTGTGGTTCTAATGAACTTGAGAAATTAATCAATTGGGAGCGTTAGGAAGATTTAAATCTCAGCTTTTATAGCATTCTAATTGTGATTAATTAGATAGAAAAAAAAATTTTAAATCTATATATGGTGGATAACTGGATATTAGGGAACTGGTTCCTCCAAATTATAAACCCTGGATAGCCAAAGCAAGCATTAAGCATGCATACAGGTAACACCCGGTTTTTGTTGTTTGTTTCTGTAAGTGCAATATATATGATATATCAAAACATATAAAAATATATCTGAGATGGAGAATCCGTTTAGCAATTACTAACGAGTTATTATATGTAGTAAATTATGAGCTGCTGATCCTGTTGCAGCAGCAGACTCTCCGTCTGTGTTTGTGTGTGTATATATATATATGGGTAATATATAAATGTGTGTGTGTGTGTATATATATATATATATTTGTGTGTGAGAGAAAGAGAGATAGAGACTGTGACGTATGAAGAAAATAAGGTAAAGAAACGTCCATTAAGGTGAGACCGAAAATGACCAAACAAAAATTACATAAACGAAAAAGGTGAAAATTAGTACACTCACTTATGGCGCGTTTACTAATCCGTAATCAAATTGAGAGGAATTGAATCGAGGAGGAATTGAAATGAGGTGGAATCAAAATCAGATTCCTTTTGAAGTTGTTTACTAAAACTGTCTGGAATCGGAGTAGGAATGACATTGAACTGTTTACTAATTCACATGAATCGGAATGAAAACTATTGTGATTACTAAAATACCCCTAGTTTAATTAATCTATTTTATATGCTAATTATTTTTAGTAAATATTTTATTCTTTTTTTTTTTTAAGAAGAGAGAACCATTATTATTTTTTAGTAAAACTTTTATTATCTAGAACCCACGGCTCACAATAATTAGTTTTATCTCACTTTCGCTCCACCACATCGAACTTTTTGGGAAAACCAAGGGGCCGAGAAAATCACAACAAAACCAAACCTCATCCGAAGAGGCCGATCCACACCGTATGGACATGGGCGCGACGCCAGCCGTCCAAAGTTCAGGCCTTTCTGGCCGTCGTTTCAGGCATGGCGGCGCTGGTTCTGCTCCGATTCATCGTCCACGATCACGACAACCTCTTTGTTGCGGCTGAGGCTGTGCACTCGATTGGAATCTCCGTTCTTATCTACAAGCTCATGAAGGAGAAGACTTGCGCTGGTAAAGTTTCGAGCTTTTTAGGGTGTTTTTTGTTTTGTTTGAATGGGTGCAAAATTTGGGATTTTAGGGATTGTTGATGTGAATGATTTTTTTTGTTTTGTTGATTCGATTTTAGTACTTGCTTTTCTGTTGTGGGGAATCCGGTACTTTCCTATATTAGGATGACTGGAATTTCGCATGCAAAGTTTCCTGAATTGGTTTTGTTTGGTTTATGAGAAAATTTTCTGTTATTATCAATGGTGGCAATTGGGTTCGGATTTTCTGAAGATTTGATTTTTTCTTTGGGTATGCTTGCCATTTTTGGGTTGATTTTGCTGTGTTGAATCCTATGGAGGAGGACGTGGAGGATTTTGAGGTGGTGGAGCGAGAGGAGGCGGCGGAGGAGCAGAGAGCTGCTGGAGAGGATGGAAAGGAGTACTAAAGGTGCAGGGCATTTTGGGAAGGAAAATTCGATTCCGGATGGAGTCTTCTCCCCGGAATCCAAATACTATCTTCTTCTAGGTAATCCAATTCCGACAATATTAGGAGATGAATTCCTGATTTTACGTGGGGCCCGCAGAATTGTTCATTCCGCTTAAGTTGGTAAACGGAGAAGTAATCCGTAATCGGAATCGGATTCCTTATTTCCATTCCGATTACTTCCGATTACTGGTTAGTAAACACGCTATTAGTTGCATTGCATGCACTGATGACAGATCACCTGGCACTGCACAAGATATATATATGTCATCATCTACCTGCATATGTACAGTGTACTACTACTGCTTTTAACTTAATTCATGTCCCATGTCTGGAAACCCAAACAGATGGGTCGATACATACCGCGCCCCTTGGACGTTGGATTTAGTCTGTCAGAGTTCGCATTAACCTAACTATGATTACATACTGTAATAAGTATTTTAGGGTAACCTACATGTCGTATGTATACTAATAATGACCTTCGGTCGGATTGTTAATCTAAATTATTGATAATCTGATTGTTTATTAGCTAGCTAGGTCTTGTGTTTATACATACACACATACATGTACATATATAGTTAGAACGTGCAGGATTGATGAAGCATGCACGGACAGAACAAATTGAAATGAACTTTGTGGCCGGCAAATTCATGTTGGTTGGAGTTTGGAATTTGGAGTCCTTGGATTATTTAATGTGAGAAAATTAATCGAGATGGGAAATAGACAGGAGACCAAAGCGGCTCGTTGTCTGTGCATGGCCTCGAATTTTTAGCCAAGCGGTGAACCTTCTAACTTGAGTACCTTCTTCACTTGTTTAAATATTTCCTTGAAATTACCAGTTGTTCTTTCTCCAAATTTAAAGTCCTAGAGTCTAGAGCAACTCTAAATACTCATCAACTTCAAGTCGATCCACCTCACTTTTAAGTTCCTATATATGGCTTTGCATTTTGTGCGCCTAGCCATGCCAATCAACTTCACGCGCCACTCGGTTCTGGACCATAAAAACAATGATTTGAGACAAAGGAAGTTAGAGGTCGTTTGAGCTGTTTAGGGTAAAATTATCATCATTTCCTCTTAAGTGTGCACATTGAGTTTCATTTTAAAAGATGAACAGTAGGTCCAAACCCTATCCAAAGAGCATAACTGCTCCAAGGAATATCGGTGTTCTTCAATGAGCCAATATTCACATCAAGTGATAAAAATTTGCTCGTGGTGCCCTCGTACGTTCGCCAACTAACCCATGTACGATTTTTCGACACTGGCGCATGGTTTATCAAATAAAGAAAATTAATGAAAATGGTTTTAAAACTTTTGAGTTTTAACGATAAGGACAAAATAAATGATAAAGTGAATAGTACCAAGATTGACTTTTTAATGTAAAAATGTGATTTTTTGTTAAAATAAACAGTACTGGAAGCTTTTGTTAAAGTTTCTTATCAAATAGGAAAGGTCCAGTTACCTTTTTTCTTTGCAAGCAAAGTCGGAAAAGCTTCTTCGGCCTATATAAGTGAAAGGAGAGCTAAGGAAAAAGACGTTCAACTCTATCAACAAGCTGACAAGTGATTTTTCAATCTACACTATTCTCTATTCAAAAGCTTCCTTAAATTCATTTATCTTTCTCAAGGAATCTTACTTCTAAGAGCTGGTTTAGTATTGTTGTGCTTTAGAAAAATACTGTTTCTGCTGTGCTATAAGAATAAGCTCATTTTTTCTACTTCACGTTTTCAACTTTTTTTCATCTAAAACTGTGAAAATAAGTTTTTTTTAAGTGTTTACCAAACATCTTTTTAAGCTCAGCTTTTTGTGATACCCACTTTTTATAAAAGCACCTCAGTACCAAACCAGTACTTAGGGCTGGTTTGGTATTGCTATGCTTTGAAAAAAAATTGTTTCTGCTGTGTTGTGAGAATAAGATCATTTTTGCTGCTTCACGTTTTCAGTTTTTTTTTCACCTAAAACTGTGAAAATAAGCTGTTTTTAAGTATTTACCAAACATTTTTTTTAGCTCAGCTTTTTTTTTATACTCACTTTTTATAAAAACATCTCAATACTAAATCAGTACTAAGTTTAAGATGGCTTGATCTTGCCTTCTCCCATGATTCCCTTTCATTTTTAAATTTACGTTTCTTTTTTTTCTTTTTTTTTTAATTTTTAATCTTGAAGAAAGGGCGATAGAATTTCATTCTAGAACCGAGAGCAAAGAATCATCGGGGGCAAAATAGTTATATAGAGGCGGCTTAACACAATTTAATAGGAACGGAAAGAGGTTCCCCCAGAACAATAATTTAAAATCACGTTCTCAACTCCCGGTGCAACTATCCCTCCCTTTCCAATTAAAATCACGTTCTCCGTATAAGCACACATAAAATTCCTTAATTTGAGATTTCAGGTTACTCTGCATATTTATTTAGGAAAACTAATGAAAATAATTTGAAAACTTTGAGTTTTAACGATAAGGACAAAATAAAGGATAAAGTAAATAGTATCATGATTGATTTTTTTAGTGTAAAAATATGATTTTTCGTTAAAATAAACAGTACCGGAAACTTTTCTTTAAAATTCTTTTTATTTTATACGTACACATTGAGAGAGGGAAAAAGTATCTTAATAAGATTTGAGATTGTGTTATATAATCTACACATCATGATAAGAATCAACAAAATCAATTATTCGTGTTCATAGTCTTTTTATGTTTATCTAGTCAAAGATATCCCCTCTAGAAAGAAATGTAGGTTTCCTATATTATTGAATATTTTTTTGTTGTCGGTTGTGAATTTACACCATCAAACAAATTTATTTCATATTGCAGAAAAGCGGCTTATAAATGTTTGCATGCCTTACGTTGTCTTGTAAAAAAATGGATCAATTTATATTTAGGTTAATATTAAGAAAACTAAATTTTTTAAATTAAATTTATAAATTAAATGATGTAGTTATAGATGATTAATTTATTAACTAAGTATCAATTAACGTACTTATTTCTTATTAATGACATACTATTTGATTTATAAATTTATTTTAAAAATTTAATCTCTATAATATTATCTTTATATTTAATATTTAATCGATCAAAAGTTGATTAATAAGAAGGCAATATTCAATATTTATAGACAAGGTGCGCAGCCCCAAAAGTTGCACCCACTACACGTATGCACCAAAACCAATAACACCATCATAAACTTTAAGCTAACAAGTAATCATTTATCCAGATATGTAATTAGTAAGCTAGTTCCAGTTCTTAGATTCGGTGAGGTAAATATATTAAACAATGATCAACACCATGCATGTGTCAACTAAACAATCAGCTTTTATGGGCTAAAAAAGCACACGGTGCAGAAAAGCACACGTACATAACTTCGAAACTGGCTTTAATTATTTGGATAGTGGCTCCTAAAACATCTCTAATTATTGGGTTAAAATAAAAAAAAATTTAATTCAAAAATAATTTTTCTGCTCTCGTTATTCTAGATTAAAAAATTTTAACCTGAGATTATTAAAAAATAAATTTACGATAATTTTTTTCTTAAAGTAACTTTAAAAAAAAACAAATTATGTAGACTATCTTAATTTAATTTTATGAACATTTTAACTTAAAAATATTTAGATTCCGATAAATATTGAAAAATCATTAAACCTAGACTATGAAACTCGTAGAATACTATGAAAGAATATGAATCACATGAAAGATTTTTTTTTAATTACTTTAGCCGTCAGATTTAAATTTGGACCATTAGATCTTCTTTTTACCATTGGATTGATCATATTAGATCTTAACTGTTGGATTCAATGAATTTATAAATATAAAACTAAATAAAAATGTACATATATGGTGGACTAGCCCACTAACCCAGAGGGAATTCTGGCCTAAATTTGCTCTAGAAATGAGTTTTGGTTTAAAACTTATATTTGGCTCAAGGGTTGGAGCAAGTTGGGGGAGGTTTAAAACCTATAATTTGAGTTTTACTCCAAGGGTTGGAATAGGTCTTATGGAGGAGCTCCTCCTCAAATTACTTTGTGGACTATTTATAAAACTTTGTGTTTGTGATCAGAGTTGGTTATATTATAAATAACTTTGTAAAAATTATTTTCGCCAAAAATCAATGAAAATTAGGATCGGCAAGTCAATCAATTATATTAAATAGACAAGCAGTTTGAAATGCTTTTGTCCATTCCGTCTATCTATTTTTATATTGTTCAATGCCTAAAGATCTTTGTTTTAAAGTGATATTTTGTAGAAATGATCCGTACATAATAATTTATAATATGAACGGTTTCGATCATAAATACAAAATCTTGTGAGTAAACCATGAAGTATTTCAAGGAAGAATTTATACTCGATCATTAAGGAGCTACGTCTTTCTCATTAGGGTATATCGATAAGGATTAAGGAAAGTTAATTTGTAGGATCAGGATGTTGATTACTGCATTGCCAATGGCTCTGGGAGTTTAATGGTTCGTTTGGGATTGTGGTGCTTTAAAAAAAAAAGTAGCTTATTAAAAAATCTAGAACATTAAATATGTTTGGTAAAAAAAAATGTTCTTTTAAAAAACTGCTGTCAATAAAAGTAGAAAAGTATGGAAAAGCAGAAGCAGGGTTTACCATGCTTCTAAAAGAAATGTTTTTTTTCTTTATTTTAAAGCATAGTAATCAATGTTCATTTAATGAACTTTTCAAATGGCAAGTATACTCCCACATGTTTTACAAAATTACAATTTTTACTCCTACATTATTGTCTTTGATAATTATTATATCACATTAAATACTGTATCATTTTTAGTCATTTAACATATTCAAAATAATTTATATAAAGGTTTACTAAACACTCAGACATTTTTATTTATTAAAAGCACTTTTACAAAAAGAAGTTTACGAAATACTTAATAACTTTATTTTACAGATGTTTATTTTTACAACACAGCATAAACAATTTCTTTTTTTTTTTTAAACACAACAATACCAAACTATCCTAAGGGTTTTCCTCCTGATAATAGTGAACCCTCAATGCTTCCACTTAATCATCTTTTGTTTGATATTTACAAAAAGACAAAGTAAAGGTTTACGTGGATCTCCAGTTTGATATCAAGTGAATCATGTGATTACATTAATCTGTCACATGCATGCCATGAGTGTCCAAAACAGTATTAAATTTTCAATTTATGAGGTTTTCACTGTACTAGCGATATGAGATCTCTGGCGGCTTTTTGCACCAAGTAACAGTTAAGTTAATTAGTAAAGAAATAACTAAATCCTATAAGCCTCAGTGTGTGTGTGTATATATTACATTCTTTCTCATTTGCATATTCTAAAGTCTAGACTAGCTACATGAGGAACTTAATTAATCAATCGGAAAGTAAAAGCTAGCTTTAACCGGATAGGGAAACCTCTCTTTCTTATAGCAATTCCACTCTTTAAAGTAATAATTGCGTGGGTTATTGGAAAATTGACAATTATTGTCTTAGTAAACAGTAATCGTCTGAGAGTATTTCAAGTTTGTAAATAACTTGTCCCGACAATTCACATTAAAAAATAATAAAAAAGTATTATTTTAGTAAAAATATCATATTTTTGTCTGGAACCATTTTTGTTGGAGTAGGGGGATTAAATCACCCAATTACAAAAGGAATTTGTTAGGATGGACTTGCTCTTATATGCATATTTTAAAGTAATGGATATAGTCTATTTTAGAATCCCGATGATTTTTTGAGGCTCTGAAAAATAATCTCCTCCAAGAAGGACGGAGACAGTTAGCTAACCCTTCTATCCATTGTCTTTCACCTAGTGTTCTGATTGGTTTCTAGCTTTTTTTCCATTTGTTTTAAAGTTTTTACTCTTCTCATCCATTGTTCAGTTGGTTATTGGAGTACGCAATAATATTTCTTTTGGCCGACAGTTATAAAAAGCATTCATAGATTTTTATGGAATCAGAAGCATAAAAGCATTCATAGATAAATTGAACTTATTAAGTCAGTCAGTATAAACATTAAAAAGACGTACAATTAGAATGAATTGTAAATTACCAATACTAAGATTTTTATCGAATGAAGCGTTTTTTTATTTACAATTTGTTCAATTGTTGATATGGTACATGATATTGGGTTGGAATTGATAAGTTATTATTTTCAATGTATATTGAAGAAAAATGAAAAAAATGTTACAGACTTAGAAGTAAGAGAATGATTCACTTACACAAAACTAGGTAATAACAACGACTCAAAGGACACGATTTCAATCCAATCTTTAATACCAAACAAACTTAGTTGACCCTCCATAGCATAATTTCTATATCTATATGGGGCAACAGTTAATCGAACACGTTATGTGCAATAATAAACTAGAACTCGAATAGCTTCAATCAGAAACCAAGAAATCCAGAAATACCTTCAACCCTTCAAGAAACAGCAATCGAACAACATCAATTCTTCAAGAGATCGAGACAGAATCACAACGGAAGAATTGGCCCCGAGGATCGTACTGGGCAAAGGATACCATGATAGAGTTTACAGAATCTTGAGCAAGAAATGAAAATAAACAGAGAAAGATGGAATTGCAAAGAATAAGAACTGGCCAATCCTTTCTAATAGATTATGATGAGGTGGCAGTCAACTATAGTAACAAGCTATATAAATATTTATGTAGTAATTGATTACGTGGTATATTTTTTGTTTGTTAATTTTTCTTAAGTTGATTTTTAGATGTGTTATCTTGAATATTTTTTATGAACTTTTCAACCTAAAAAATTTTAATTATGACAAAGTTAGATGTGATCTCTTATGAACTATTGGATTAGGTTCTCTTATCTCAATCTCATCTGTTGGTTTGTTTCTCTAAAATTCGACAATATAAGATTTCATTTCATTTCATAACAACCATTGATTGGATTATCTTATCTCAATCTCATCCATTAGTTTATTTCTCTAAAATAATTTGATTGCAGACTTGTAGAATGAACATGCACAGAGTAGTTAAGCCTTGTGTTTGTAGCATTTAGATAACTAAATTGTAATAACTTTACTATTTAGGTATGTTTGCTTGTTCATTGCTTTTAAATAACTAAATTGTAATGCCCTTATAATTTAGGAATCAGGATCTTCGCCGGATCCATTTCGTAGGGATCCCGCAATCGTGTCTGTTCATCGTATATCGTGCAGTCAGAAATCATTTAAAATTCAAATATAAATAGTACCTAACGAAAACTGACCGCACGATATACGATGAACGGACACGATTGCGGGATCCCTAGGAAGTGGATCCGGCGGGGATCCTGATTCATAATTTAGGTATATTGTTTATTTTTGTTTTCAGTTTAGGTCTCCAACTACCAATGTCATTTCAATATGTAATGTGTTTTTATTTCAAAATTAATAAAAGTAAGCCCCTTTATTAGAATATATTTTATGTGTAAGCATTAAACATACAAACAAAATGTAGGAGGACTTTGGAACAAAAACATGTAAAAAAGAAGAAAAAGAATTAAAAAAAAATTGAGAGTTTAAGTGTATTCGCAAGTGGGGAAAAAATGAAAGAATTTGGCTCACATGGGGCTGTACTTTTCGGAAAATGATCATCGCCGGATCCTTTTCATGGGGATCCTAGGGATCCCGTGATCATGACCATTCATCGTACATCGTGCGGTTAGAAATCATTTCAAAATTTAAAATTTAAAATTAAATACAAATAGTACCTAACAAAAACTAACCACACGATGAACGGTCACCGGATCCTTTTCTGTACTTTTCTCGTAGGACTCATTGCTTTTTGGGGTTAGATGTATGGTGGATTTAGCCCTATTTTTTGGCTCATTTAGGATGAAGTTTGTCACTAAAACCATCTCCAAAGAAATGTCAAATTATAAGAGTCAAATTATAGTTGATGGCTGATGTAGCAATCTGAAGTCTTATGTTAAATTTCGTACTTTTCCAACCGAATTGTCACATGTTATTTTATTATTTAAATAGAGCTTTAAATGGTTGTAGTTATTAAAAAAATGTTGAAACTCAATTTTTATTGGTTGAAATGTTAGTGGAATAAAAGACCCACCATTAAAATGAATTAAAAATAAATTTGACATTGATGTCAAATTTTACTCCAAATCACAAAGCCTTCAAATTCAGTTAGCAAATAACACTTCGGTTAGAGAGACATTTGATGTCAAATATGCACAGTGACATTCCACCTAAGATTTTAACATTTCATTTGGAAATGCTCTAAGGCTTCAAATGTAGTAGCATTATGAAGGATAAAGCCTTCATCGGGAATGCTCTAAGGCAGAGGTTAGCGACTAGAGGCCGGAAATATTTTTGGTTTTCTATTGCTCTTAGGTTTTTTATACTTGTAGAAAATTTGAAAATGTGAATCTCACATACAAGAATTAAAGAACCTCTCACAGACTTATAATTAAGGAGTTGAGCCACTTGACTTTTGTCAATTGGTTTTAGGGTGGACAACAAAAGAAAGTTGAGGTTTTCCCATAAAACCAATTTAAAATATGAGAAGTGGCCCAACTCCTTACAAGCTCTTGCATCATTAATGTAAGTCTTTCTCCTTCACATTCTCACATGCCCACTCACTTATGGCGATTTTTAAGCTAAACATGTGTGCAACACAAACTGGGTGATATGTAGCACGTGTGACCGTTGAACTACATACGTGAGCTAACCTGTGCTTTGATATACCATGAAGAAAGTTGAAATTCCAATATAAAATCAATTAGTAATATAAGGAGTAGCCAACTTCTTATAAGTCCTTACAAGGTTTGGTCTATTGATTACCGATGTGAGACTTTTTTTTTAAACAAGTACGATATTCATTAAAGCAATTTAGAAATCGTACAAACTGAGGATAGTGTGCTAAATGGGCCTCGATAAAGACCTTGCTGGGGCTTTCAACCCGGTATAAGGAAAAGAGTGTTCCGCACATTGAAAAACCTATCCTTAAATGAACAATAGAAAATAAGGTTACATTCCTTCCTCAAACAAGAGATCTTGAATCAAATCCGGAGGCTTCTCGAACCACATCACATCTTGAAAGCAATTGAGTCACATCCGAGCAAGTCTACGCGCAACTGAGTTACCTTCCTTCTAAACGTGTCCACACTTCACAAACGGCAACTCCGTGAGAAAGAATCTCAAATCATTAATTACAGATCCCTAAACGGAATCATCGTCACCTTTCCCTGACATAGCAGTTAGCACCACAGATGAATCTCCTTCCAACTGTACCCTGACATTTGGCGGATAGACACTCTTGATCAACCTTACAGCATGACGAGCTGCAATCAACTTCGAGTACAGAGCTGACGCAGCCCCCTCAATAGGACTAGCCACCGCCCCTAGAAAACTACCCAAGTGATTCCTAAGCACGACACCGTATCCCCCCCGAGATCCACCTTTACTCCAAGCCCCATCAAAATTACATTTGATCCATCCCACCCCAGGTTTCCTCCATTTTTGAAACTCCCTAGCCGACCTCCTAGTCTGGGGTTTGTGCCATTTTTGAAATTCATGCATCCAACCTTCAGTCATCAACACTATCTCCTGCGGTGGCAATCGAGTCCCACTCCACAACACCTCATTTCTGTGCTTCCAAATGGCCCATACCAACATCAACCAGAGCTCGAAACCACTCAAGGGAAGTTGTTGCGCACAAGTAATCATCCACTGTGCAAGGGACATACGGTCACAACCACTATCCACCTGAATCCCCAAACTCCGAAACCACACTGCTCTCGCCAGACTACAATCTCTAATTATATGCTCCGTTGACTCTGTTTGTACCCCACACACCACACACATCTCATCTACCATCACTTTCCTTTTGCGCAGATTCAACCGAGTGGGTAAGGAATCCAAGCAGGGACGCCAAGCACAAATCTTCACCTTTCCCGGGACACTCGCATTCCAAAGTCGCTTCCAATATTTCTCCCCAACACCACCAGAAGAGGATGAAAACCCGCCTGCCTCATTACCGGTACTAACAAGTATACCCCAAGCCACCTGATAAGCACTCCTGACGGAGAACTTCCCATTACGTTCATAATGCCATATACACCTATCTTCAACATTCCGGACACTCAATGAAATGTTTCGTATTAATTCCATTTCCTCTTGAGAGAATAGAGCATTCAACAACGGAATATTCCATTGTTGCGGTACACTCCAAAGAAGCTCTGCCACCGTAGCCTCCATATCACAACTCATCGGAGGTGGCGTTAAAATACGAAAGAAAGAATCCCTCGGTATCCAATTATCTTTCCAAACTCGAATTCTCTGTCCATTACCCACTTGCCACCGGTGGCCTTTGTGAATCACCTGCCTCAAAGCTGCGATGCTCCTCCACACATACGAACTATTAGTAGTTACTAGTGCTTCCATAAACTCTGACCTGGGAAAGTATTTAGCTTTAAATACCTGAAAAATGAGTGTTTCCGGTTACTGGAGGAAACACCATGCTTGCTTCGCCAACAACGCCAAATTAAATGCATAGAGATCTTTAAAACCTAAACCCCCATCGTTCTTGGGTTTACACAAATATTTCTAATTAAGCCAGTGAACCTTCCGTCTACTCGGGTCTCTACTCCACCAAAACTTAGCAATTATCTTATTCAACTCCTCGCAGAATGATTTTGGAAGAAGAAAACATTGCATAAATACATAGGCAGAGCCTGAGCCACTGTTTTAATTAACAATTCACGTCTTACACTACTTAGTAAACTGCCCTTCCAACTTTGTAACTTCTTCCAAACTCTATCCTTCACATAAGCAAAGGTTTCCTTATTCGATTTACGAACAAGCACCGGTAACCCCAAATATTTATCATGGAACTCCACCCTCCTCATGCCAAGACAATTAGCCAGTAATTGCTTGTCATAGCAAGTGAGATTCAGGCTAAAGGAAACACAACTCTTCTCATAGTTCACCGCTTGTCCAGAAGCCATCTCATATGAGCGAAGTAACTGTATAATCATCTTGCATTCTCCAACGGTACCACGAGCAAATAGAAAACTATCATCTGCAAAGAATAAATGGTGGATACTAGGTGCACCACGGCAGACTTTGATCCCCTGCAAATCCCCATTAATCTCCGTCTTCCTTAGTAACGCCGATAAACCTTCAGCACAAATAACAAACAAATAAGGAGAAAGAGGGTATCCTTCACGAATTCTGCGTTCCGGATGCACATAACCCACCTGATCCCCATTTACCTTAAAGGAGTAGGACACCGTTGTGACACACATCATAACCATACGTATCCACCGCTCTGAGAACCCCATACGGTACATCAATGCTTCCAGAAATCTCCATTCCACACGGTCATACGCCTTACTAATATCAAGCTTCAGAGTCATGAGCCCATTAGACCTCGATGCACGCTTATGCATATAGTGAGCAACTTCAGCAGCCACCAAATAATTATCGGAAATTAACCGGCCCATAATAAACGCACTTTAAGCAGGAGAAATAATATGTGGCAAGATAGCCTTCAACCTTCAACCTATTCGTAAGTACCTTAGCCACAATCTTATAAATAACGTTGCAGAGACTGATTGGACGTAGCTGTGTCATCATCGTGGCATCCTTAACTTTGGGAATCAGAGTGACATGTGTGTAAATAATTTTCCTTAACATTTGTCCCGAATGCAACAAATGCCGAACACTGTTACACACATCTACACCAACCACTCCCCAGTGTTTCTGATAGAAACCAGGATACATACCGTCAGGGCCAGGAGCTTTCGTAGGGTGCATTTGAAACACGGCATTTTTGATCTCCTCGTCCATAAAGGATCGGACAAGCTCGGAATTCATCTCCTCCGTAACCGACGAAACAATATGGCAAAGTATTTCCTCAAAATTATTCACCCCATTAGAAGTAAATAATTTGGAAAAGTATGAAATCACAATTTCCTCCATTCTAGCTATATCTTCACGCCATACCCCATCATCATCCGTTAAACCAAACAAACAATTACGTTTTTGTCTCCTGTTAGCTTTCTGATGGAAATATTTGGTCTTACGATCCCCAAGCCTTACCCAATTTTCTTTAGCACGTTGTCTCCAGAATTGTTCTTCTTGCTCAAGTAGCCTATTCAATCTTCCAACTGATTTTTTTTCTTCTGAAGAATAGACTCTTCAGAAAAAGGATGCCCCAACATGATTGTGAGTTTGTCTTCCACTTCCCGAATATCCAACGGACCAGATCTCGTAGTGCTTCTTGCCCAATTATTTAATTTCATCCAAGTCATCTTAATCTTCTCCGTAATCTGGAACATTGGTGAACCAATAACATCACACTCTCATCCCTCACGAATTGCCTCAGAACATCCCTCTTGCATATGCCAACACTCTTCATACTGGAATTGTTTTTTTCCTCCCCAGGGAGTGCACCCCGACCAATTAATCAACACTGAAACATGATCAGAAATTGACTTATTCAAATGCTTCACTGTGAACCGCAGAAACAAATCGACCCAATCTTTATTACCCAAGGCACGATCCAATCTTACTTTGATACCGCCCCCTTTAGTAGTAAACCAAGTAAATTTGTTCCCCGAATAACCTAAATCAATGAAATTACAGTGCTCCACCACAAAATGAAATCCCACCATTTGTTGTTCTAACCTTACATTTCCTTCTTCCTGCTCATAAGCTTGAAGAGTCTCATTAAAATCACCAAGACACAACCAATGGTGTGACTCATTACCACAAAGAGATTCAAGAAGCCTCCATGACTTATGTCGATCACTCACAGTAAGATACCCATAGAAAACAGTCAAACGCCAATAAGATGTTTCCCCGGGAACACCCACATCAAAATCAATATGATTCAACGAATAAGACTTTAAAGATAAATTTATTTCATCCTTCCACAACACACATAAACCGCCAGAATTACCTCTACTGTCAACTGTAAAACTACGATCAAAATTCAACTTTAAACGTAAACGGTCCATGTGACGAGAATTACTTTTCGTCTCGCACAAGAACACTACAGTTGGATCTTGAGCACGAATTAGGCGTTGGAGTGCATGACCTGCACGGAGGTTCCCAAGCCCCCGACAGTTCCAACTTAAGCAACTCATTGTTGTCAGCGGGGTTGAACCACGTCAACCTCCGCCGATGAACTAACCACCTCCGAAGTTTCCACCAACCTCTTACGACATCCGTGCCTTATTTCCACATCATTCTCCTCACGAGCTTGCCTTTTCCCAAGTTCAGGTAGCAACAAATCCACCGGTGATGAAGTAACAAACGATACTTTGCCCATTAGAATCCCACTCTGTCTTTTTCCCCGACGTTGCTTCATTCTCCGAACCCTCTGTTGATGCTCAATAATAAGCATAAGGTTAAATGGGTCTGAGCCTAACCCAGGCCATTCAGTCTCAGCAGGTAACAGCCTCAACCCTCCCTGCAATGAGGTAGCCCCCTGATCCTCATTTTCCACATGCTGTCCTAGCCCAAAGTTATTCACCTGGTCTTCCCTACCCAACTGCCAACCCCACATCCTCTCATCACTGTCACGAGTCCCAACGAAACCAACCCCCAAGTCAAAGTTTCTACCCTGAACCTCCCTACCCAACTGCTGGCCCGACCTCATACTTTCAATGTCATGGGACCCAAACATTCCCACGTCCCTTGTACCGATACCCCTATTTCCCCCTCCCAATTCACCGACTGCTGCAATAAAAGAAATCTCATTCTCCCCAGGTGGTGCCACATTCAAATCTACCCCAAAAAAAGTAAGCCCATGTGTCTCTTGCTCAAAAAGCTGCGGCTAAAAATGAATAATGGCCATCGAATCCACCAACATGTCCTTCGAGTCAACTATGTCATTTAGATCAGTTAAGAGGCTTTCATCAATCATAATATCTCGAGCATGCATCCCCTTCTGAGATCCTCCATTTACCAAACTCAACCCCAACTCTGACAAAGCCTCATTTGTACCCCGTCCCAGATTTGGAACGCTACCTTTTCTGCTCTCTTCCTCTATCTCCTTATCCCCAAGCACTGGTGTTTTCATAGACCATCCTTGTGTACCATCCAACCCAAAACGAGTGCCCTTTGGTTTTCTATAATCTGCACCCAAAACATCAAACTGAAACCAACGCTAATACGGCTTCAATAGATCATCATCATTCTTCCCCTGAAATAGCACACAATGTTCCTCCAAATGTCCTATAGTACCACACAAGAAGCAGGTAGATGAATTTTCTTGTATCATAAGTCAATCCCCACCTCGACCCCCTAAATGACTAGCTGCAAGCTTCTCCTTAATGGTTTCCCAATGTCGACTGCTACTGGGATACGCAAGATACTACCATAAGTTTCACTCATTCTACTATGATCAGTCAAAACATGTTGACCTATCTGATTCCCGATAAACTGACCCATATGTCGGGTCATATAAGCCAACGACAATCTTTTTACTTGATGCCGGATGCACCAGATCATTTGCCTCCGCTAACACCACCAAAGCACCGTCATATAGCCACAGCCCCACTTTTTGAATCATCACCCGCTCACGAATATTATCAAATCCAAAGAAGAACAAGCCCTCATCCAATTCCACTATTGTAACCCTAGCCTTCGACCGCCACAGATTATACATCTGGCGCTTAAATCTTTCTTTACCGAAGGTCTTACTTGTAAGTACTCGCCCCACAAGAAGCACCCTCGTATTCCTGAGAAGCACACCCTCCTTATCATTAATCACCAACACCCTTTTTTCCTCTGCAGTAAGCATAAATCTGTCAGCGAACTTCGAAACCATATTATCCATTCGCCTTATCACCACACGTACACCGGTTCAATACAAATCCCACAACCTTCCACACACTCGGCAAGCGAACCCTAGAACCATTCACTCCCAGCAAGTAACCCCTACGAGACACGACCCCCGCACGACCGAATAAATCTCAACGCCGGCGTCGAAATCAGATATCTCACTGCTCTCCTAGCGCAGCCCTAGCGAAACCCTAGCGCAACCCTAGAGGGTAATTTTTTGAACAAATAAGACTTTAGTTGTATGATTACCGATGTGAGACTTTGTTCTTCAAACTCACTCATCAACTTTTTTCAAGATATCATAACATGTTATCCACATATCAAGCCCAACAACCAACGTGCTCGCACTTCATTCATGTGTTGTGCATGCAATAGACTTAAACAACCTCACACGAACGTAAGGATATCGGATTGAGAACATTAGCAAATAAAAGAACCTTGTATATACTTGAGCCACACCCCCGGCCCGTTACTGATTTATTTTCGCGTGGAAAGCTCAACTTCATTGAGAATCTATTTCATGTTTTTTATAAATGAATAGGGCATGACAACATTCTTTTCTCTATAACTACTTATTAGTTCAACTGCTCTGTAATATCAAATGATATATAATTATATATTCCTTTTTTTTTTTTCAACCGACAGGATATATTCTATCTGTGTTATTACATAATTTTCCTACATTTTCCTCGGAAAGTTGGTTGTATTTATGGAAATAGATCATTTCCGGATCTCTTTCACCAAGGTTATCGGATCAAATGATCCGAACCTTTGAAATTTCATTCAACGGTCCACTTGTTTTGATCCCTTAAAAGTTATAATAATTTTTTGCCGTTGGATAAAATTTCAAAGGCTCGGATCACTTGATCCGGTGGTCTTGGTGAAAAAGATCCGGAGATGATCTTTTTCTGTATTTTATGTCAAATTCAAGAAGCACGTAACGAGTTTCTGTACACTTGTTTTATGTGTGGTATTTTTGTAACTTTCATTGGTGATTGACACGTGTTAATAAATTTAACTCTCTTTAACTTTGTTATCATAAACTTAACACATGTTAATTAATGATAAAGACAACATAAAGGCTAGACGCAAAATAAATGCAGAAGATTTAACTCATAGGTAACAATTACGAGATGAGATCTTCTGCACCTAAAAACCCGTGTGGCATATCTGTGCTTTTGTTAATTGGCTGATAATTTGGTTTATTTTTATTTTATTTTAATTATTATCAAATTAACATTAATTATGTTTGGTTCAATTAACAAAGACACAGAGAGGCCACATGGATTTTTGGGTGCAGAAGATCTCATCTCAACAATTACGGGGTTATAGCTCATGCCCCTAGATAAATCTCTAAAAAAGACGAGTAAACGAATGAAATGAGAACCAATTATGAACAATATACTAATTATGTATCCAAATAAAGAAAAATGAAATGATCACACCTATGCACGTAGAAACATTAAAATATGCACTATTAAGAATGGAAAAACTTGTATAGAATAGATGAGCTAATTAATTAGTTCGTTGCCTTCTTTTGAAAACAGAAAAATTTATATAAATATATCATATAGTATACCTCGGATGGATATTAAACATTGATACATATATACTACACAACCTTATCACTTCGGTTGATATTTTTGCAATATTGCAAATAGTATAATATATTTGACACCTTTTTGTTATATGAATTGGGAGGGGGTGGTCGAAAAATATATATCTCATTTATTATTCTTAGGGGTGAAAAAAATACCCAAAATTTCGAACCGAACCGAAAACGTCCCGAACCGAAAATCTCTAACCGTTTCCAAAAAGTTCATACGGGACTCGGGATCCCATATGCTTTCTTCGATAATCCCAAACCAAAGCATATTTTATTATATTTAATTTTAAATTAGGTCTAAGACTTATGTCAGTTGGATTTGGTTGAGATTTAATCTCAACCGTTCATTCATTACCCTAACTCTCTTGACCTCACCTGAGTAGACCTGGCAATTTCTTACACAACCCGTTAACACGACACGTAAATGACACGAAATTAACGAATTTCGGATCAACACGATAACTAATAGGGTCATTATCAGGTCACACGATAATAACCCGTTAATAACAGGTCCTTAATAGGTTTACACGAGAGTAACACTCGGGTAACCTGTTTCGACACGATAAGAAAAAAGTTATTTTGATGATTTTAATTTTTTAAACTACTAAAAAAAACTTACTATAAAATACAATAGATATAATGAATATGTATATATTGTTTATAAAATTTTATTTATTTATTTATTTTTATAGTATATTATAGGCAAAGATTGATATTAAAAATCATAAAACACATTAAAAATAAAAATATCAAGTAATTTAAAAATAACAAACACATTTAAAAAAATTATAATAATTAATTTACATGTGCGAAAAATATGAAAAAATATGCAAACGCTCGTAGTCACATCCTCTACACTTTGAGGATGGGTATATGATCATTTGAATTTTTAAAACCATACAAACTCTCATGAATAGTATTTTTAAGAGAGTTCAAAATAAACAAAATTCATAATCATTAATGTATAAGTCTGAAAGATGTGAAAACATAATAAACGTTCATAATTGCATCATCAACGCTTAGACGATGGTTACATGGTCATTTAGATTTTTAAAACCCTCCAAATCTCATGAACAATGTTTTTTATTTGAGTGCGAAATTAATAATAATTATTGTAGAAGTGTGAAAAATGTAATCACTCGTAATGAAAAGCTTTACAACTTTCATGAAGGGGTCAACTCCGAAATTTAGTATGTATAAATTAATTTAGTATTATGTTTTACATTTTTTTGGGTCAAATTATGTTTTTCATTTTCATTTTTATTGATTTAAAATATATTTTTCTTAATAGGTAACGGGTCGAGTCATATTATCTGATAATATTAACGGGTTGATTTCGGGTCGGGTCATATTACCCGTTTACTTTAACGGGTATTACACGACACGACCCGTTAAGCTATCGGATGTGACACAAAAACGACACGAACATAAGAAACACGACAGGAATGCCAAGTTCACCTCACTACCACAATCTCACTCTCTCTCTCTCGACTCGTCTTCTCCGCCCTTCTCCGCCCACCTAAAATCCAGGTTTGCTTCACAACACACTCCAATGGCTTCCTTCACTGTTCCCTTTCCCAAGGCGTGCTTAGCCCCCGTTACCCGCCTTGGCTCCTCCGCCCAGCCGCAGCAGCACCTACTCTCCTTCCACAATTGCCTCAGTCGCTGCCCCATTCCATCTCTGTAGATTTCTGGCCTTCAGGTTTGATTTTAATTCCGTATACTCTTTACTTTTTTAAAACTTTCTTGGTATAAATTTCATTGCTTTTTGTGTTTTCATGCTTTAATTTTGTAGGTATTGTTGGTATATCTTTATTTTTTTAAGCATCTTTAGTTTTTCCAAAGCGTAACGAAATACCAATATTTTTTTTGGAGAATATCGAAATTTTGATTCGGTTTAAGTTTTTAAAATCCCGTCCCGAAAGAAATTGATTCAGAATTCGGGTTATGCTTTTCAGTTCGGAATCATGACCCGAACCACCTCTAATTGCCCTATGTTGTTGTTTCAAACTTTATTACACGCTGTGCTGTTTGTATTTTTCACATTTTGTTCAGTAGGAAAGCGAACAGTATTTATTTACTCTTGTATTTTAATTTCTGGCACAATTCGTCTTTATCCATGGGACACACATGTCTCTGGTAGCTGGGGCCTATGACACCTCCCTCAGTGGAGCGGAGCGCCCTGTCTCCATCGTCCTTTGAATGCATACATGTCCATAATACATGGTTGCATGAACATACATCAACGTGCATGCATGAGTATTTTACCCATGTATGCATGAACATTTTACATTACCATGCATGCTGCCATGCATAACAGCATAATTAAGCATACGTGCATTAAAAAATGGGGTATAAAAATATCAACGGTCACATCATTGCTTGCAACCTCCCATATCTTTAATCGTACTTCCAATGACTCTCCAACAAGTCAAAACCATTTACTCACTTTATTCCCGTGCCTCATATTGGAATTATCTTTGTCACAGATACATGCATCTTCTGTTGGCAATGATAAAACCCTACTATTCAACTCATTATTAATGTAAAATATTGATATAGTACTAATTATTAGAACACAATTTGCAGACTCCCGGTGCGAACTTGAACAACCTGCGAACAAGGAAGAGCTTTTGAGGAGCACCATTGTGCTGTCGGTCAAAGATTCCCCGACTCTCAAGTTAGTGTTCGATTGGTATTGTTGAATGAACTCAGGGAAAGAGTTATAAAGTTTGTATCTCAGCTCTAGGGTTTAGAATGACCGATGCTTATATACCTTTTGAGGTGTATCTTGAGAATCCACGAGTGGATATGACTCTCAAGCCGTGTTGGCTCTTATCTTTGCTTAGTCTCCAATTTTGGATGAGGTGTAGTTCTCGAATAAGATATGAGGATCACGTTCGTACTATTCAGACCTGGATTCTCTTAGTTAGGCTCAAGCTAGGGCTTGGAACCTTCTTTATAGCTTATTGGCAGAGTCATGCTTATTTAAGATGATTAGGGAATGTCTATGGTGTTGTAGACATATTGAGACCCGGACTTGCATGTTCTGCTAGATCTGAAGATGATGGTGATATCGTCTCCAAGCTCTGAGAGGACACGTGAGAGGTCCATGCCATTGCATGGTCCGACAGCCTCCAACCATGGGAATGTGCCAATAAATCCTAAACTCTTGAAATTCTCATTCATCTTCTAAATTTAACTTGCACATATTTCTACATCATGTAGCTCTTGACTCGTGACAATATCTAACATGCTTATTCCTTTTCTTGGTTGTAGGTAGAATTCCCATAGCAACAAGATTCTCAAGATGTGCCAATTAAATTATGCTACAAAGGAGGTGAATGGGGGTAGTTGATCTACCCACCAAATATATATATTATAATATATATAGTGGTGCATAAATATAACTTGAGGGCCTTTAGATATCGGTGTATTTCCACCACTGTATGAATGCGTGACATTCAAAGTGATGTCAAAAAAAAAGAAAAAAAAGAAGAAGAGGTATAATGAAGAAAAAAAAGTTGTAAATATCACTCTGAACATGCATGCATTATTTGGTACGTCAAAGAAAATAGAGTTCCCTATATATAAAGATATGTTAACATGTGGAGTGCTGCATGACCAATCTAACTCGGTCTTCTATAAAAAAAAGCTAAAAGTTATATAGAATTTTGATCTAACTAGCACCTAACGTCTTTTAACCTTCATCTAACTAGTAGAAGATGAAACTAGCTAACTATATATAAGAAGCTGAAAGTTATAATTAGTAATTTTTTCTTGGTATAAATAGCTAGAAGTTACAAATTTTTGAAGTCTAGGGGACCAGTATACCGTCGATGTGGCTAGACTTAAATAAACTTGTATGCAATTGTGGTCCATACATATTGTTAAGGGAGAGGGTGATGTAAATTGAGTAGTGCCGGCCTTCACCTCAAGGTCTAAAGGTCCACACAGCTAACAGAAGTTAATTCACGTCCAAGGGGGCTTGTCTCATAACTACTATAAGTTGTTTTTTACCTAAGTGATGTTAAAGGAGAGAAAATATGAACTTAAAATATCAGGTGGGAAGTTTGTTTTTTTTTAAAAAAAAAAATCAGGTGGGAAGTAAATATTGTTAACTTAGAGTCAAGTTATTATATACTGAGTTAGTCAAAATAAATTGATATCAAACTCGTCATTTACAAAAAATCAGCGTTCTTAACTATTTTAAATATTATGAGGTTCAAAATTGTACCTAGGTAATCGTGGTCCATATGTCACTTACGTATATGTACTTAATAACTTATGGGCAGGGGTGTCCCAAAGGTATTGACAAGAAAATTGAAATTAATTGTTTATGTTGGCCCCCTTCGCAAACCAAAAAGTAAAAACAGAAAAGAAAATTAGAATGACCAAATTAACTTAGCGCTTAATTAGTGACCAACTTAAGTACAGTCGTATGTTCACGCGATGCCTGTCAACGTGTGTTGTGTTGAGTTTTGCTTTTGCCTGCGTATGTAGCAGAATCCTTGTTGCATATGGCTCCAAGAATAATCGAATATGGGTGGTGGTGGTGGTGTGCACTACTTTTTTAATAGCAATGGTTAACGTTTTCCTTATTCTTTTAGACTCTTATCATACCGTCCAAAGAGTTACAATGAAAAGGATTTGTAAGACTCATTGTTAATTAAAATGATATCCTCTTATTTCTATTTTTCATATGAGCAGGAAATTGAAATCAGAATCTTAAGAGAAAAAATTAATGTTCTTAATCAATTGAGCAACTAGTGCCGTGCAAATTTTTTATTGAAGTCTCACCACACTCAACATTTTCAATCAAAAACATAACATATAACACTATATTCCACGCTTTGGTATTTAGGATTACGCTGGATTGAAGAATGTCTATTTTTAAATTTTAGTTAAGTTAAAGGTAGAAGATGAATTAGTCATGAACCAAATTTAGCCTAATCTATTATAACCAATCCATTTAATCCCTTCTACTTGAAAAGATAATTAAAAAACTATTACTTCAAAATTTAGGGTTTGAACATAATTAGTGATTACAGACATATATGTTACAAACATAATGTTGTCGACAAACAATGAAATGTTCACAATAATGACTAAAGGGGTAAACAATTTTTTATTTTAGTGAATTTTTGCTAGCATGCATGATCTCTAAATGAAGACCTAAAAAATGAACGCTCTGAATCATAGAATTACTTTGTGAAGCATATCCAAACAAATAATTAGTGTTGTATTAAATTATTAATCAGTTGAGAACTTATATATAGTAACAAGTGGTGTAACGAATTCACGCATGTTACGTATTTAACACACAATGCCATTTTTTTTTGTTAGGAAACATAATGATAAAGTTAAGGTTCAAATTTATGGTTTAGATATTAATGGTAAATGCACTCATAGTTTAAATACGATGCACTATATATATCAGCATGTCGATCACATACTGTCATAAGTAGTTTATTTCACTTAACAATATCATACTAATTTTCCACATAATACCAAAATGTTCTTTATTCTTATAAGTAATATATAAAATTCTTTAGAGATAGGCCCTTACAATTCTTATTTACTAGACAAAAACGCATCTAGTTTAAAGCATCCAAATAAATTTCTAATTTCACATAAACATAAGCAAACAAGTTAACTATCATTATTATATAGGCCAAACTGCCGATCCCCCTCTAAACTTTCACTTAGCTTTCGATTTCCCTCCTAAAAATTTTCAATTGGAAAATCAAGGACTTAAACTAATTTTTTTGGCCAATTTCTCCCATACTGTTAGTTTTCCATAGATTCCATCCAAATTAACGTTAACTCTTATCATGTGCACACCACGTGACTCTATTTTGAAGACAAAAGTGTCACTTCGTTAGACCTTCAGACACAAAAGCTATAGAATCACACAGATTTGCATAGGTTGACATTTTAGAAATCTAGGGTTTTCAATTATTTTAAAGAACAAAGCGACCAAACTACCCTCACATGTTGTGCACATGCTTCCATTTAACATGTATGTCATTTTGGCCAAATGGAGCGTTCTTTCAGAACTTCTTTTCTAAGAGAATTTTGGATGGAATGAATTAAAAACTAACATCAGGGGGAAATTGGCCAAAAAAATTAAAGTCCTTAATTTTCCAATTGAAAAGTTTAGGAGGGAAATTGAAAGTTAAGTGAAAATTCAGGGAGGAAATCGGCAGTTTACTTTTACTATATATTTACAACTTATATCACAACTCTCTTATTATGTCAACAAATTTATTGCTCACCCTAATTATGTTGAGCAATAAGTCCACCTAGTGTTCCACGTGTATACGTTAATACCAAAATGTATGTAACAAAATGTCAATACCAAAATGTATGTAACAAAATGTACGTACCGAAATGTATGTACTCAAATGTATTATATTGAATTAATGTACATAAATGTCAATACCGAAATGTGTATACCAAAATATACGTATTGAAGTGTATTATATTGAATTAATGTACCTATATATTTGTATCGATGGATATACCGAAATATACCAAATGAATTAATGTACCTAAATGAAGAATATACAAATTGTATCGAAATTTATTATAAAAAAAAAAATAGCTTACCTAAATGTAGACATTAAATATATTATCATGAATGAAATGGAAATTAAATTTAAATGAAATTAATACATTAAAAATAGGAAGAAAAAGAGAAATAAAATATCAAAATATGATTAATAAATGAGATGATTAAATGTAATAGGGATGAGAATTGGATTTTAACTTACACAAGGTTATAGTCTAAAACTCATTTTCTTGAAGAATTAAAATGAACTTTTCTATTGCCACTTAGTACTCCGATCTAGTGATATTCCTCTTCACTTGTAAGTCAAATGTCTTATGTTCGATTCTCGCCAAAGGCGAATTTGAACCACATTATTGCAACCCATTGTGAGACTAAGGTCACCCCCTTCGCTTAGTGTAGATAATATCGTTTGTTAAAAAAAATTCTATTTAAATAATAGAATTTTTGTTATGAGTAGAACGATATAATTTACACTAAGGAGATGAGGAGTTTGACTAAGCCGCACAATGAACAACCTAATTTGATATTGAATTCGTTATCTATTAGATTTAAATTTAAAATTTCTTATTTACAAATAAAGAAGAATATTACGAGACCATAATACGTCACATTTAAATAATATGATGACCAATGGCAAGTTTTATATAAAGAAAATTGTGGGGTGAAGAGATAAAGTCAACATATAAATCTTATTTTATTGGGTTGTGCGATCAACCTATCCATTTTTACCTTCAGCATTCTTCTTATTAATTTTTATTTTTTTGATATTTTTCAATTTACTTGATCTAATATTTAAAAAAATAAAGAAAGTGTGTAAAGACAAATAAATATGTTTATAGCACCATCTATTTTTTCATCCATTTTTAGATTTGTTGTTAACATGACCAGGAGAACATTTCTCAATAATATATATATATATATATATATATATATATATTAAAAAAGAGAATATAAATATAGGTCAGTGTGTGGGGGATGGGGATGACATAGAGAGATTGTAGTTGTGTTGGGGTCACTTTAGCGTTTTGGGTAGGGGTCTGTCAGGTCGCTGTCAGTCATAAATAAGGGGGAAGCAAAGCAAAGTGCTCCTGCTGCTCCAGAGAGAGAGAGAGATCGAGAGAGAGAGCGAGAAGACAGAGAATTACCACCACCTCTTCAGCCCATGAGTAGTACACCACTGCTCTTCAGTTTTCAGTCTTCTGTCGCCTGCTGCTGTCCGCCCTTTTCCTTCAGTCCTTCCCTCCCTCGAGCGGGAAAAATAAAAAATCATAATCCATTACACGCACAAACCGAAAGAAAAGAGAAAGCAGGAGAGTAAACAATATATCCATCTTTCTCTCCTCTCTCTCTTCCTTTCTCTATCTATCTCTATCCTCTAAAGCTATTGATTCTCTATAGCTTCTACCTACAACCCTTATCCCCATTTCCCATTCTTCTTCTCCTTCAAAGAACATCTTCTTCCGATCAAAACGACTATGGCTGTTGCGTTTGATGGCTTCTCCATCCGGTAAGCTTGCTTGCTACCTAAAATTTAGCAACTTTTCTTTGCTTTGTTTTTTGTCGCTCTTAAAAATTTGTTCTTGTGTTTTTGTAGAGAATATGCGGCAAAGATGCGAACCGTGGACGTGCTGAAATGTTATCCCTTCGCGGTTGCGGACAACCACGACGACGAAGATACGAAGAAGAAGAAGGAAGCAGAAGCGGCGGCGTTGCTTCCTCCGATGACCGTGACCAAGTTCAACTGGTGGTCCCACGAGCTCCACCGCTTGAAAAGATCCAACAAAAACCAAGAGGTACTAACTCTTGTCAACAAAGAAAGCTCAGATATCCCCAGAAACGACATCGAATTCACTGCCGTCGAACAACCGCTTGACGAGGTTGTTTCTGCTGATGGTGATGGTGCGGCTGAGAGCGAGGAGACGCTGAAATCGTCTGACGACGACTTATCGTCGTTGGTTTGTCCAGTTTGTAAAGATTTTGAGGCGGCTACCGTGAACGGTGTGAATGCCCATATCGATGGCTGTCTTGCGTCGAGGGAGGAGCGGAGGAGACAGATGAGGAAGGCAAAATCGAAAGCTCCCAAGAAGAGATCTATTGCGGAAATATTCGCAGTGGCGCCGCAGATTCAAACGCATGAAAAAGAAGATCTTTGTGAAAGAGATGACGTTGATGGAGATGATAATTGTAAGGTGTTCGGTGAGAGTGGCAGTGTTTTAAAAGCAACAAAGAAAGTACAGAAAAGGAAGAAGGAAAAAAGGATTATGTTATTGGAGGAGGAGAACAACAACAAGAAGTTCAAGAAGAAGAAGAAGATTAAGATGATGAAGAATGATGGGTTAATTGCAAACAAGGTATGTGATCAACTTTCATACCATAAAATATTGATTAAACAGTTGGGTTATGTGTGTTTTTTATGATTATATAATAAGATTGTTGTTGAAGTTGATTACTGGAGTGTTAGTTTGATTACTTTGTGCATAAAATTATACTGGTAAAAAAGCTGGGAGAAAACGTTGTACTTAGTTTGAGGGGAGCGAGTGCGTTTGTTGTGATTGTACCTTGTGTTTTATGTGTTCTTATTTACGGGGTTATGGATTGTCCAAAAAATTTTATCGGGTTATGGAGGGAAGAGGGTGGTGATCCAGCTGTACAGTACGGATTCAGCAGAAAAAGGGATTTTATAGGGTGGACGATTTTCTTTGTCCTTGGTTTAGCGAGTGTATAATCCTAGCTACACTAATGATGCTGTTCCCCCCCACACACACAGACACACACTGTTTGAGTACTAATCTCTTTGGGAAGAAAATATGCTCCAATTTTGATCAGATTAGATTGACTGGATATTAGATTTAGATTTAGAAGTGGGCGTCTGTATAATTATATTGCTTATTAAAAGTGTGGTAATAATTTTTGAAAGCTCTACTAGCTATATATCCATTTACGAAGTTTTACAAAGATAGTTGCTGATGAAATTAAAAACTTTATACGTATGGTGAACGGGTTTCTGATCATCGGGAAATCATGTGATACGGGTGGGCATGCAGGAGTACTGTGGTTTAATTTGTGTGATCTTGGTTGTTGCAAGAGATTGGCAGTGCATTATTTGTGTTTGTCCTTGATTAAATTTGGATCTTCTGATTGGCTTTTGGGATTAATTAGATATCCTGACCTTGGAATATCTAGAATACTGGATCTTGTCTGCTTCTTGGTCTGACATGGTTTGGAGGACTATGAACGCCCAAGACTTGCTAGCTATATATCAGTACTGGGAAGTTAAGACTATTTGGGTCCACATGATCAACTTCTGAAACAAGAGATTTCAGTATATGTATCACTGTGTATATGTATGGTGTTTGAATGGTTGCAGCAGTTATGGAGGACTGTTTTGGGATGTTACTCCAGCTATTCAGGCGGGGTTTGGTCAAGCAATTATATGCTAGATCCATATGCTGGTTTGTAATTGGATCACATGCATTGAGGATATAATCGATCAAACATTTAAGAGATAGTCGATCATACATTGAATCAGCGATCAAATGAGCAGTGGTATTTGATTCGATTTATCTGAATGATTCGATTTATCTGAATGTGGTAGATTAGTGAAATTATGAATGCTAGACTTGTATGCCTTCAGGATGGCATTTTATGTCTAGTGGTAGTGGGATCTTTTAGAAATCGTTTGGAAGGATAATTCCATTATGTGAAGGAAGAGCTTGGAGATAACGCATGCCTGGTGATTTTCATTCTTCTGTCATCATATCATCACAAGAATGTGAGTCGAAAGGTGAAACATCTTTATTGTATGGATGATATCTCGTCAAGTGGAGTTTATTCTGCACATGTTAGCTTTTTGGCTGGATATTGTGTCTTGAAATCTTGGATTCAGTTAAGGAAGAGAGATTGAATGGGTGTTTGTCCTTGTTTATCATGCCTTTAACTTCTTGGTCTGAACAATCTTTGTGGCATGGCTGATAGTTCGAAATGATGATAGAGATATTAAAGAATGATATTTCAGTACCACGGAAGGTTGGTCTAATTGTTCAAAGATAAAGACAATGGATTCCTTTGTGCAGAATAATAACTATCTAAGAATTCTAAAATTGAAGCAACAATGGTCACTTTGATCTTGCGGTCTGAAACAATCACACATGAAGTCTTACCTAGCTGTGCGATGTCATTGGTTCCTAACAATCATTATCTTACCCTAAATCCTTTAGTTAAACAGACTCTTTCAAGAGAAGCATGGAGAATCTGAACCGATCTTTCATGAATCAGCTATGTCCATTAAAAGGTTTAATGTGAATGTTTCGATTGAGAGACAAATTGTTTGGACAAGAGCAATCTCTGGGAAGCTGTATCAGTTGCAATATGATCTGATAAGCTATAATAGATGTTTCTTGAATCCGCTAAATTGTCTGGACAAGATAGAGAGGTATATATGTGATCAGACAAGTTACAAGCCTTTGTTACGAAGGAGGATAAATTTCATCTTACTTGCAATGCAGCTAAATCCCGGGACTGCTTTATCTGGATATATGGTAGAATGACTTCAAGTTGTAATTGGGTGACGGATCTATTTGATGGAAACTATCAATCTGCAGTTGAATATTAAAGTTTTTGGTCGGAGAAAATAAGTATTAATTGTTGCTAAGCACAAACTTCGGCTGGGGTGTTTTATTTATCTTCTTCTTGTTTTGGTAAAGGATGCAAAAAGTGTTTTTTGCATTACGCTAGTATATTTCTGCTGGAATTTCTTTTCTTTTTTTTTTCTTTTTTGACAGAAGGACATACTAGTGGTCTATTCATCATATAGATGGTACAATGGATCGTCGGATAATCAATAGCTTTAAGTGAGCTTATGATATGGCAGTCCAGAATACTAGTTGATTTAGAAATTCCCTTTGCACTTAAGAGTGCTTTTAATCCAATTAATACATACTGATATTGTAGCTAAATAAAATATTTTCTAATGCTTACTTGTTAACTATGATCAATACAAAGTTTTACTGAACCAACGATATAGATTTATGTAAATTTTCTTGTTTTGTTTTAAGAATTTGAATGCGACGGTGTAATGACTTTCTTGTATGAATCAGGACCATTCTTGCAAACTTAAATTGCAAAGTTCAGCCAATTACGCCAAAAAGCTGAATAAGAAGTTTGCACCGGATATTTGGGATTCTGTAACTGCTCGTGCAAGGACACCAAATGTCAAATGTTTATCTGCAAAGAAGCGAAAAGTTGTTCAAACATCCAAATCGTTTCCAAAGCATAAAGAACCAGTGTTTGCCGTTCACAGCATTCTCAAGAATCATGATGTTTGTGGGCAGAACTCCACTTATTGCGGCATGCAAAGTGATAGTCAATCAAATCCTTGTGGTATTCAACATTCAGAAAGGCATGTTAAATTTTCTGGGACGGATCACAAACTTAGTCCAAGGAATAATGGAGTGTCTTCCTTTGAGAATAATTCCGATTCCTTTGCTAGTTCATCTGAGAAGGACCAGTCTTCTGACAGTAATAAAGAAGCAGCCCCCATGGAGGTACACACAAGAAAAAATGATGTTTCAATCGACACAGATATTGGAACTGAGTCTTGCAGTGTAATCGGAAGGAAGGAATTGCCTATAATTCCTGATCATGTCGATATTCCAAGTTTTCTGAGGCCACATATGACTCATCAAGAAAAAGTAAATCAAATGACAGATAAATCTGTGCCTTCAAGTAGTTTTGCGGCTGAAGATAATAATTGGAGGATGTTCGACCAAGGCTACCTACCCCCCACACATAGACCTGCAGATTCTCGCTTTCCAAGACCGATATTTGCTCTAGAAGAATCCCGTGTAAGTACTCAAGGAGCTACTGTTTCCAGAGATTTTGAGCCCAGTGGAAAGATGATTGATCGTGTCGTACATCCTATGCACGGAGTTTCTGCAATGAGTTCAAAGGAAAATACAGGAGCATTTCCTGACCCTTCTTCATCTAGTTTCATTTTCAATGAGAAAGCAAAGGGGAGGTTTCCATTCCTGTCACAATCTGAAATCGATAAATTCAGCGATTGTGGTCTCCACTCCCAATTATTATGTCCACCCATGGACTTGATGGGTGGCTCATATCCCTTTCCGGAGTGGAAACAAAGAACAGTTACATATAGGGAAAGGTGTGCAGATGAGGACTTTGTTGGCTTGCCTCTCAATTCACATGGTGAGCTAATCCAGTTGAGGAAGTCGAATGCTACACCAGGGTCCTCCAATGGCTTGCCTACACAGAATTTTACCCACTTGACAAGTATCAGTAGCTTACCGACACAGAATTTTACCCATGTAACAAATACAGAAGATTGTTCGACTGCATGCAACAAACATTTTTTGGAAACAGAACTTCCAAATGATCGGCTGAACTTCTTTCCTATGCAGAATTGTGTTAAACAGAATCCTAGTTCACATATTCGAGATTTGTTTGGTGCTACTTACTTGCAAAGTACTCAAAGAGCAGATATACATCAGTTTGATTTTGAGAGCGGAAGCAGCCACTCTTTTCACCCTCTTGTTTCAGACCGGAACCTGATGAATGTTTCTATCAGTGGACGCGGACAATTTGACCAGGTGAAGAACCAAAAGATAGGTGGAATGGTCTCTAAGGAAAATTCAGGCCACACACCATTGGGTGTGAATCAACCAACAATGCGGTTAATGGGAAAAGATGTGGCAGTTGGTAAAAGTAGCAGAGAGATTCAAGGGTTTGAGGATGGAACCTTGTGGATGGATAAGGAAATTATAGCAGAGCATTGTCCTTCAAGTACTGCCTTGGATACTCTGTCGTTGAACAAGAATTTCCAGCACAACTGGTTTCCATGCACAGCATCGGGGAAGTTGAAAGAACCTGCCGCACAGTCGTTTGAAATTCACAGAGAACATGCCCCACAGCAAAATTTAATGATGAAAGCTCCAGAGTCCAGATTTCCCCACGCTTACCGCAACTGGCAAAGCCATTCCATGTTTGAAAATGGCAGCTTTACCGCCAACAGAAGTCCAAGTTCTAATTTGATCCGTTTTGCTCAGATGCCCACTTCACCTGTAATGTTTAATGGGGCACCTAAATTCCGAGAGCAATTCATGTCTGGAGCTGAATCTCTACAATCCCTACAGTTTGGCTCTCAACTACCGATATTATCTGCTCCTCCTAGTACCTGTGGGCATGGGGTTTTAAGACCTGCTGAACTCAATTACAAGCAGAATCCACCTCATTTTGCAAAATCATCATTCAGCTTCCCTTTCCTGAATCCTGAATGTAGAGACAATAATGTGGAGTCATCATGGTTTCAGAGCTCCTCTATGGGCATGCCCCCTTGGTTGTTACATGCAACACTGCAGGTAAACCCCCCAAATGCAGCTTCTCAATCTTTTCCAAATGTGGATAGCAGACACCATCAGCATATTATGCCGAGAGCTAACTTTTTTAACGAGCATCATTCGTCGGAAATTTCTTATCCTTGCAATTTCATGACCTCTCATTCACAAGTGAGGGAGAATGCACCTACTCAGGCGACTACAGTTATGCCTCCTCTTGCTCGAGCTGTTCAAGGAGTAAATCTACAACCAACATCTGGCACCGACATGGACAGAAACAGAATCAAGTTCAAAGACAGATTAAAAACAAAATCTTTCAGTATCAAAGACCCATATCCCTTCAAGAAAACCAAGAGACTGGCAGTGAAAGCTGTAGATTCAACAAAGGCTGCCAACATGTTGCGCTTAGAAACACAAGAAAAGTTGAGTGCTGCTGCAGGATCGTCAAGAGGGAACATTTTAGATGAAATGCAGTCTAATTTGAGAGCACTTGACCTCGACTCAAGTTGGAAGAAAGCAAGCGATTTGGGTTGCAGCCAACACGAAGTTCAAAAGGATGGATTCAAAACCTTTGGAGTTGAGTCTTCCAAAATGGACGGCGTTGTGAGAAGTACAGGCCCCATTAAACTTTGTGCAGGAGCAAAACACATCATAAAACCCACTCCAAATGTGGATCAGGATAACTCCAGGTCAATCCGTTCAACAATCCCCTTTGTTGCGGTAACTAATGGTTTCAGAGAACCACAACCTCAGAAGAAAACAACAAAGATTTACAGGTTTTAGAAGTAAGTCTTCTTAAATGGATATATGTTCCTTTCCGCCGCATCATTTTTTTTTTTTTAATTTTTTGTGTCAGATGCTTATAAACATCACATTTTGTGAATGCCACAGGTTAACTGCTTAGGCCAGGATACAAGAATGTTCATGCATGAATGCCAGAAGCAGCGTTGTTCATACGATTTCAGGTTGTTGCGCTTGCAGTAACACTTGCCAAATTAACTGTTGAAAACTTATGTATTTTCACTTCTATTTCTTAAGCCATGTTACGATCTCCACATGGGATCTGTAAAATATGACATTTTAGCTTATATGCTTTATCTTACAATTTTATTATTATTTTTTTGTTTTTGCCGGCCGAAGTTAAGATTCCTGTTTTCTTGAGTATATGTAATTTTCGAAGTGCGAAAATTCTAGTCCCTCCATGAGCAGGAAAATTTTTGGCCTTTTTAAAAAATATTTTTTTTCCAAGATTTTGGTATACTGCAATAGAAATTTCACTTTTGCTGTATTTCTTCGAAGTACATTTATCCACATGCATTTTCTCCAATACTTGAGAGAAAATAAAGCATATATAAGCTTCAATTACATTGATCATGAAAGAAAGTTACAAAGACTAGAATGCACATCTCTTCTATATGGTGGTAGCTACATAATTGCTGCATCGATCAGTACCTCCTAGCTTCTTTTTCAGCCTGCGTATTTGATCAGAGATTCATTAGTGAACTTAATCTTTCTTAGAAAGAGATCAATAGATATTAATTCTTTGATGGTGATCGTAATTAGTGTTTGTACATACCGCTTTGACGACTTTTTCGAAAGCATCATCTCCATGTTGATTGATGAAGCGTTCGACGGACTTCCTTGCGTCGAGGCTCATCATTTGCAGGACCTTCTTCTGACCCGCTGTATACTTTGAGCTCGTCATATCCATTCCAAGCTTCACATACTTCCTCACAACGTTCTCATAAATATAGGCTGCCCCATTGAAAATTGGCAACACCAACCAAATGCAAAATAACAGCTTCGTATACGGCCATATTGGAATCCTATACATGCCAATTTCCAAATAGATATATAGTTTAATCAATAGTTGCATGGATAGTTATTAGAAAAATGTATATATCAAAACAAAGAGAAATGATTTCCGGATTCTATATTTCTAACGGTTGGAATGAATAAATACAAGCAGAATCAAGAGACAAAAACAAAGAGATCGATGAGTGAAGAAAGTGAAAATGAGAGTGTGGAAATTATCTCCCTAAAATAAATGTGCATGCAGTATTTTGTTGACATACCAAGCTAGGACTTTCCAGCAGGATAGTTCGAATAAGGTTATGAAAGAGTATATAACCCAATATGTTAGCCACTGCTGATCGTCGAGTGCTGAAGGACTCTCGATTGCTCTCATTGATGCATACCTGTTCATGCATGATCACCAAATGGAACTAATAAATATATCAATAAATTAGTCAATCAATTCTAGCTGATTATTGCCCTTTTTCGTCGATTATTAAGAATTTACTTACAATGGATAAAGAAGCATAAGGCCTGGCCTGCAAGAAGATCAAAAGCAAAATTCTCAAGATTAATCGGTACGTAGAAATGAAATATCAATTAGTAAGTTCCGGTTATGATATAATAAAATACACATATGTATATATGTTCGTTAATGCATGTTATTATTCATATTTCTTGGATATATTTCAAAAAATTACCCATACCAAATCAAGATTAACATATAAAGATGAAGTCGTGTGTGCTTAATTACTTATTTATTCATGAAATGGAAGTTGACATTTTTCAGACGAAGACACCATCCATACACCTTTTGTAATAGACATGCTTGTCACATTAGTATCAATGCATGGAGGATATGATAAAGCAATTATTAAAAAAATAATAAGAATAAAAACAGATGATGATATTTTAGGTGGGTCTTTTGCTAAATACCCGATTATTGTATCCAAATTTTTAGCAATGGCTCCAAGAACACCCATGCTGAAACACTATAATTTGATCTGGTCCGGCCGTGCACTTGTTTCTCCTTAAAAATTAATCCTGAAATATATGAACAATAATTTCTTGAGAAAATGAGTCGATGATGGGAAGTACAAGTAAGTTGTGTATTTAAAGGTCTGTGGATTGTTGAGGTTGATTTGATGAAGCCAAGTAAAGAATTTTTGCCCCATCAAAGGGTTTTCTTTTGGTGATCTCAATGGCATTGGCATATATACCTTAGCTAGCTTTTCTTTCTCTTGAAACTTTTCTCCTTTTTCAAAGCTACTTTTACGTGCGTTAGCATCTTATAACATACACATTTCAGTTTTTATTTATTCTATATGCATAACATACATATTAATTGGTTATAAAAAATAGGATAATAATTATAAAGATTGGTGTTTATTAATTAGTGATGCACTCATAAATTAAAGGCTTTGAAAGACCAAGAAGACCCCAATAATCACAAGCTTCATGCTGCAAACTCATGAACTTGTATTATTCCTCTAATGTTCAATACGCTGCATGCTTATTATATGCATGTTAAGGTTAATAGCTATATGGATTTAATTAGTACAATAAAATGTGTGCTATTAAAAAATAAGACTCGAAACGCACACTCAATTGATGAAGAAATTTACATGTAAATATGTATCTTTTGATTAAAGAATGCGTTTTTTTTGTCACGATCACATTCAGTCTCGCATACTCATTAGGTGATTAGTTAATGTGAGAAAACAAGTAAACACATTGCATCTGAATCTCTCTTACTCGGTTACATATGATTTATATTTACATTAGAAAGAAATAAATAATGAAAAAAGGGGATTAAAAAGTTAATAAAAAGGAAAAAGCAAAAGAAATTAGAGCAAGCAAACCCTAAAGGTGGAGTGTAGGTCATAAAAAGCGACAAGGCATGTGATGGACAAGCAAGTAGGGCAGGGAACAACAACGACAACATGTTATTATTTTGTGGTCCAAAAACAGTAGCCTTCCTTAATAATTCCAAAAGCTTTCATCATTACATGTACTTTGTGCAGTAACTTTAACTTGATGTAACTCCAACATGTTATGTTAAGTAAGACCTAAGTTAGATCCAAGGTTATGTTATGTAAGCCCTAAATTAGATCAAATTATATACGTTGAAAATGTTAGCTATCTTTTTCAATTTTTTTTTTTTAGCTTTTTCACTTATTTTTTAAGCAGTATATTGTTTGCTTGCTTACCATCATTTATATGCTGGCTATATGTAAAAAATATCTATTCATTACACTTTAGGCAAACAGAGACGCTTAGATGACAGTTATGTTACGCTTGCCGAGTTGAGCCCACTTACTTATAGTTCCGTTAACTAGTGCACTCCTACTTGAAAGCTATAAATGGAGATTACGGGCTGACAAGTATTTAAAATATAAAAAAAGGTTTTTGAAATGAGTTGAAAAGCAGAGCAAATAGAGGAGGAGTTGGCTTGTTTGTTGCACTGAGCACACATAACTAGAAAGTTAATATTCTAAACTACAGTTTTTCCCCCTTATACCCTAAAAGTTAATTTAAATTTTTTTAAATATAATAAAATTTTCGAATTTGGAGGCCACCAACTAATGCCTCGGCCTCCTCTCTTCCCAACCTTTCTTCTTCCGACGAAAAAATATAAAAAAAACCTTTCCTCTCCGTCTTCCTCCCCGTGTTGCTGCCGTGGCAACGAGATTGCCTCCACAGCTGAACCCCACAACCACCGGGGTCCTCTCTCTCCTCACCAACTGCTCCTCCGCTGCTTACATCCTCCAAATTCAAACCGAACTCATTCTCCTGAACCTCCACTCAGACACCACCTTCGACTCTCCTTCATCACCGCCTGCTAGTCCCTCCGCCTCTTAGACAGCTTGCCGCCCACTTCCTAACCCTAAATCCCTAAACCCCATGTTTTCACCTCAAACAATCGTGACTTCAAACATGCATGCATACACATATCGTCGATTGGGCCATCTGTATGATATTTACGTGCTGAACCTGTATGCGCCGTCTATTAGTCATGTTCGAAATTGTGTTTTGTTTGGGTTTTCGGGATTTGGGTGTTGAGCCATGGCGGCTGCTCGGGGAGAAAAACGGAGAGCAAATGTTGGAGAGATTTTTCGGTGTGACAGGAACATGAGGTGGTACACCACATGTCATTATACAAATGGTGAGATATGTGTGTTAAAAAATTAATAACTTAAAAAATACTATTTCCCATCACTCGTATAAAAACACATAGTGTACCATCCGTGTTCCGGTCACAAAGAATTTTTTTTCCAAATGTTGGGGAAGCGGGAGAGAGCAAGAGATATGGTTGGTGGGCCTCAATTTTTAATATTTTATTATTTTTTAAATTAACCAAAGGGTATAGAGGGAAAAATAGAAAATATAATTTCAGAACATTAATTTTTTAGATCAATGTATAAGTGTATTCACGTGTCAAAAAATGAGTGCGAAAGACACAAAAGAAAAGGTAAAAGGGGAGGTAGCTAGAATTCCTCATGTACGTATCATGTTGCACTTCTAGTGCATTTTCTAGTGCATGGCAGCCGCTCTAAATCTTCATGTTTGGGACATTTTTTTCTTTTCTTTTTTATTTTGTTGTCAAAATGGTTGGTAAGTTATTTGATCATAATTGGGATCGTAATATGCTTCAATATAACATTCCAAACTTTTACTAAGAGAATACCAATAACTCTTTTTGTAACTTGTAAGTAGAATGTATTTATACGACATAGAAGTTACAACGAATTAATTATAAAATGACACATACAGAAGCGGAGCTAGAATTTAATGTATGAGGAGGTCAGAAAAAAAGAAAGAAAGCAAACTTAAAGAAAAGTTTCAATTTTTCAATATTAGAAGTATTTATTACATGTGGAAACATATCAAATTGAACATATATGTGCAAAGAAAAATGATAAACTAGAAATATTTGATTTTCGAAAAGCCCCACTCTTTGACTTAAAAAAAATAGCGAGTTTGACACTCATAATTCGATGTTCATAATTCTGAGCTTCACAAATTTTGGCATTCAATTTGGATGGTAAAATGATAAACTAGGAATCAAATGGATACCCATTCTACTAAGATTACTTTTCTTTAAAGAGTTTTTTTTTTTTTTACGCAACTTTTCTTAAAGAATTAGGAACTCCATGACTATTGTGAATTAATTCTCCTTAGTTTTTAAGATCTCAGCCCCACAATTCCCCCCTTTTTTTTTGTCTCAATTGCAGAGTAAATGAGCTTCTAGATACGGTATTTCGTTAGTGATTCTTTCATGGCCATTGCTTATCACACGAGCACCTCGAAAAAATTGCTAACGAAATATCACACCTCGCTTACGTGTCTACTAAGTTAGCATCTCAAATCCGTGTACCCATGCTTCCAAACTTTTCCATAGAACTTTCTTGCTCCTATTTACTTGAAAATACAATAGATGAATAGTCATTCGATGAAAATTATTTCAATAGTCTTGTCAGAATAAGCATATAAATTCAATCACTAGGTAGAAAAAAAAATTAGTGTGTCGCTTAAGTTGTATAGGAATTCTTGAAACCAAGAGTTTTTTAATTTATTATTATTATTATTATTTTAATTTTAATTAAGAATAACAAGTTCTTCATTACCTAGAATAGAATAACCACTTAGAATACTGAAATAGATTATATTTGTTGAAAAGTGTAAAATTGTATGGATGCAATCCTTCTTGTGCATCTTGATCAATTTGATCGTTTCTTTGTAGATTTCTACGCGAAGATTTGTATATATGTTTCCGGATATTCCTTTATCATTTCGTTCATACGTTAGAGTTTGCCTAGCCTGACCCGAGCCCGAGTTCGTCTAGCCTGACCCGAGCCCAAGTTCGTCTTTTTACAATTGCAAGTCAACGGGCAAAGGACGTCAATATCTTTATATTAATTTTTTCAATTTGTACGTCTTGGCCAAAGTCTTGTGTGTATTATTTGTTGGCTATTGCTTTTTTTCTCCCTTTAATATATTGTAATTTCCATGAACAATAAAAAGGTTGAAAGAAAAAATAAAAAAAATAAAAAAGTGTTTTATTAGTGTTGGCAGGAGCCATGGCAGAAACAACCCTATCTGAGTTAGTTGCTAGTTGCTACAGAGTCCATGAATCTCAGTCACGAATAATACCTAATTTCCATTTTGAGTATGTCACAAATAATACCTATTTTCCATTTTGAGTATGAATGGACTGCAGAAGCTCCAAGTTCAACTTCTGCACCTTTTAACCTAAACTCCTTTTCGATACTAAAACGAATCCCTAGTGTGTAGAACAATAAAGAGTCTTGTACCTATAAGAGAGTCTAAATTAGCGTTTGTTTTATATGTCTTTTACTGTTGTTGTACAAATAATTTTTAATTTTTCTCCATAAAATCATATTTCCCTTAAAATGCACGCTGACTTGTTTTAAGTGCTAACAATAGCTCTCTTTAAAATATCTTTTTACACTCATTTTATTCCTTGTATTTTAAAATTATAGTGTATAATTGTCTTTTTATTTTTGGTCAATAGTGTATAATCGTTTTTACCAACAACTACTCATAAAAAGTATTCTTTTTCACATTAAAATTGTATTTAATGGAAAAACATCTTGCCACACATTTGGGGGAGAGGATCGTCTCCGGACCCAATTCCTTTGGATTCTTCTTCTTTAAAGGCCAAGTCAGCATCGTGCCTTTTCGGAGTCGGTGTTTTGCTTCCCCGAAGTCGGTGTCGTGGCCTTCCCAAAGTTGGTTATCGGCAATATCGTAATAATCGTCGACAACATACTCTAGCTCGTGGTTCCAAAAACAGATCGTGTAGAAGTTTCTCAATAAGAAAACAAAAAAAGTGAAGAAGAAGACGCATAATTAAAGAAGAAGGATTACTGAAGAAGAAGAATTGAAGAAAACGAAGCAAAAGCAAATTTGCAGAGAAGAAATAAGAAGGAGGATCTTGAGGATCCATAAGGATTGGGTCCGGAGAGGACCCTCTCCCCACATTTATGATTTGTTTGAAGTGATTTTTGTTTGAAATATGCGTTTTTGAAAAGGAAAACAAAAATGATAGTGTGTCTACAAGAAAAACACTAAAATGTGCTTTTATAGACAAAAAATAGCTTTAACTTTTCTATGTCAAACAATATCAAAATTGCCTTTGACTATTTGGAAACGCTTTCATTTCTTCACATAGCATCACTTTCAAACGAGCCTCCCTATCTTATTCTCCAATTTCTCCAATATTTATATTTTGGAATTGTAAGGTCCAACATGCTAGAGTTCCAATGGTGGCTACTACAATTGGTAGTGAGTATTACAACACTAATAAAAGCTCAAGATCAATTCGTAATTTCGATGTTATTCATAGATGTTCTCAGATTATTAAGTGGAAAGCCCCTCGTGCACCATGGCTCAAAATTAATTTTGACGGTTCAATGGTGCGATCTCAAGCGGCTGCAGGTTTTGTCATCAAAGATCATAATGGGTCTCCTATTGTTGCTGGGACTCGCAATCTTGGAGAGAATACTATATCTGTTGCTGAAGCTCTTGCCTTACGTGATGCGTTGAAGGTTGCAAAAGTCAAAGGTTTGAAGGATATATGTGTTGAAGGTGATTCCAAGCTTGTTATCGATTCTATTTTAAACAAGTGCAGAACTCCTTGGCGATTGAAGACTATTATTGAGCACATCAAATTGCTTGCACGATCATTTTCTTTTATATCTTGGACTCATGTATTTCGGAAGGCGAATTTTCTTGCTGATGCCATTACTAGTGTAGGATAGTCTATTCATGATACTTTTATTTGGGATAGGACTTTACCCACTACTGCTAGAAATGATTTTCTCTTCGATTGTACTGGTAGTGGTTGTAATCGTGATTTCTCTCCTTAAATGAATTTATTTTTCCATAAAAAAATAATTATTTTTTGTAAAAAACTTTCTAAAATGAAAAAAGTAAAAATAAATTCCTCATTTTAACACAAAAGGGTAGATTAGTAATTGAATTAAGTCCTTGCTTCGTTACCCCTTCCCACCGCTGCGCGCCTTCTTACCAAATTGCTCTCCCGCTTCCATATTTACCCACACTGCCACTCTCTCTGTCTCAGTTTCACACAACACCCGCAAACCCTAGCGACCCCAATTCTCCTCGTCTCCCTCGCAAAGTCGGCGTCTTTCAGCTTCTCCCTCAACTGTACGTCTCCAAACCCTGATCTCGCTATTTCTCCTCTGTTAATTTTGAAACATGTCGTTGAATTTAATTCAATTTAATTTATTTATTTTCGGGTTTGAACCCTAAAATTGGGTCCAAATCCAATTGTAACTTGGGGCTTTATTTGTTTCTGCGTTTGTTGTGGATTCTGTTGTATTGTTTTTATATTTGTATGTTGGGATTCCGATCCAAGAACCGCAATGGAGTTTTAAAGTGGGCCCTTTTGACCCGTCCGGCTGCGACCCACTTCGAGTCGGGTTGGGTCAGTCGGGACCCGGAATCGGGCTTCGATCCGGTGAGCCAGAAGCTCGTCTTTCCCAACCTAATTACCCGTTTCTGAAATGCCCGACCCAGCTTCTCTCTCTAGGTCATGGACCCGGGTTCAATTCTCGGGTCGAATTTCTAGACCACTATTATGTTATTATGATTCCTTCAATATGCTCTCTTTTCCCTCTTTCTTGCTTCTTTTGGTACAAATAAAAGAACTAGTCATCTTTAATGTTCTTAGGAATTTGTTGCAAACCCGTAAATTTTCGATTTTATGATGCTTGGCATGGTAAATTTTCTAATGCATGGTTGCTTTGCATATTGCATTACTTGTAGAACGATTGCACGAATGTCGTAGTTATTTTACGACAACCCTTGTTTCGGTTCTGGTAGAGAGTGATTCTGCCTGTACTGCATTGTATGTTCTGCAGTTTCAGAGATGGTGTCTTGCTTCATACTCATTAATTGCTGTAAAAGTATGCGGTATTCGTTGTGTGTTCTTATTGAGACGACTATGTGCCCATTTCTAACTTCAACACATGTGGATAATAACACTGGAGTTATTAATGCCATTTTTCTGCTGAAAGAAGAGAAATGCATTTGTCATCAATCCAAAAAGCTAAATCCAGATTTGTGTTCTTTTTACTTGGTCATGGATGGCACGGGTCAAATCGTGTTTTTGATTTGCATCATAACATTTCATATTATATGCCTGTTCGATTCTGTTAATAATTTCTCTTCTTTTGATGTCTCTAGCTCAGCCTCTTTGAACTGGTTGATGTTAACTTTGAGAAATTTGTTACCTTGCAACCTGCACAACTTATTACTTAAGTTAATTTTGCACCTTAACTGTTGGATATGGATGCCCTGTTATAACCCGAGACATATATTTTATTTAGTGCCAGCATGAGTGTAGGGTATTTGGATAATTAGTTTACCAATCTTGCCTATACAGACATGCACTGCCTACCACTAATTTTTGTCGTATAATTGTTGTTCACCATAACTATGAAACTATTATTAGTCCTTTTAGATTGTTTCGCTTCTGTTGTGTGAAAATGCACGGGCAAATGTTTGTGAATTTTTCTTTTAAAAAATAATATGTTATTGTCTTATGACATTTTTGTTGAGGGAGAATTGATAATTTAAGAAAGTATGGTAGTCATATCTTTGAGTCGACTTCTTGTTTTGATTCTTTCTTTTCCTTTTTGAGTTGGCAATCCTACCACTAATAATTTATAGATATATGTTTTTGATGTGCAGATACTGGTGAAGTACTAAGTCAATGCAATGGATATGTCTGATGCGGTGAACATCAAATCAACCAGATTAAAATCTGTCGTGTGGAATGACTTTGATAGGATTAAATTGGCTGATAACACATGTATTGCTGTTTGTAGACATTGTAAAAAGAAACTCAGCGGATCAAGTACCAGTGGGACATCGCATTTGAGGAATCATTTAATTAGGTGTCAGAGAAGATCTAGTCTTGGGATACCTCAACTCTATGCAGCAAGAGGAAAGAGAAAGGAAGGAACTTACTTCAATTTGGATCAACAGCAGAAAAAGGATGAAGTTATTAACCTTGTGAATATTAGGTTTGAGCAAGAGCAAACAAAAGATGACACCATCAACTATGGAAGTAATAACTTTGATCAAAGGCGGAGTAGATTTGATCTTGCCCGAATGGTTATTTTACATGGGTATCCTTTGGATATGGTTGAGGATGTTGGATTCAAAGTGTTCGTTAAGAATCTACAGCCCTTATTTGAGCTTGTGACATCCGAAAGAGTTGAGGCCGACTGTATGGAGATCTATGTGAAAGAGAGGCAAAAGGTGAATGATGTGTTGGATAAATTACCTGGTAGAATCAGCCTGAGTGCGGATATGTGGGCTTCTTTGGATGGTGCTCAGTACTTGTGTTTGACAGCACACTATATTGATGATTCTTGGCAATTAAATAAGAAGATTTTAAATTTTATTGTCGTTGATTCTTCTGATACAGAAGACAAGCATTCAGAAATTATCATGACATCTTTAATTGAATGGGATGTTGATCGTAAGTTGTCTTCTATGACCTTTGATAGTTATTCTACCGCCGACAACATAGTCATTAGAATCAGAGACAGGCTGTCCCAAAACAAGTTACTTTATTGTAATGGTCGGTTATTTGATGTGCGTTGTGCAGCAAATGTTCTCTATATGATGTTTCAGGATGCTCTAGAAGCACTTTGTGAGATAACTGATAAGATTCGAGGAAGTATACGGTATGTCAAAAGTTCGCAAGCATTACAAGCAAAATTTGACGAGATAGCTCAACAAGTTGGAGGTCAGAGTAAGAGGTTCCTATGCCTAGATAATCAAATGCAGTGGAACTCGACATATGTTATGCTTGAAATTGCTTTGGAGTACAGGGACGCATTTTATCTTTTGCATGCAAATGACATTGTCTACACAATGAGCCCATCCGATATTGAATGGGATAGAGTGAGTGTCATTACGAGCTACTTGAAGCTCTTTGTTGAGGTTACCAATAGTTTCACAAAATTCAAGTCTCCGACTACAAATTTGTATTTTCCTGAGCTTTGTGAAGTATACTCGCAGCTGAATGAGTGGTGCAAGAATCCAGATGATTATATCAGGTCTCTGGCTTTTAAGATGAGAAGCAGATTTGAAGAATATTGGCAGAGATGTAGCTTGGGTTTAGCGGTTGCAGCCATATTAGATCCTCGATTCAAGATGAAATTGGTAGAGTATTATTATGGGAAAGTTTTTGGCAGTGGCGCTCCAAGCCATATTTCTGGTGCTTTTGAGTGTGTCAAGGCACTGTATAATGAACATTCAAACTGCTTAGCTTCCCTTGATCAAATTGTGCCTTGGCAAGTAGGTGGTAGTTCTCACTTTCCCGGTTCTGAAAGGGAGTCGGGGGATAGGATGAGTGGCTTTGACAAATACATTGAGGAAACTACTCAGACCGACGGAACAAAGTCAGATTTGGACAAGTACTTGGAGGAGCCTGCCTTCCCTCGTCACGCACCAGGATTTGACATATTAAATTGGTGGAAAGTACACGCTCCTAGGTACCCTGTCCTATCTATGATGGCGCGCAATGTGTTGGGAATTCCTGTGTCAAAAGTTGCGAAGGACTCAGCATTCAACACCGGAGGAAGAGTGCTTGACCGTGATTGGAGTTCCATGAACCCAGCTACTGTCCAAGCATTGATGTGCGCGCGGGACTGGATACGAAGTGAACTAGAAAGTTAAATTAGGTCAATTTTGTTCCATTTAATTACATTCTCGGTGTCTACATCTTTCATGTATTCCGGTGCAAATTGGAAAGCCAAGTGTATGGGTCTCATTTCAGTTTTTCTTGTCTTTCAGTAGGTCTTTCCGTCTCTCAGTAAACTCCCCTGTAGTAGATTTTTCCAGATATTGTACATAGTGCTGAAATATTATGTCAATTTTTACAGAGTTGGATTATGATTTTAGCATTAAGGTAACAAATTTTTTATGCACTTATGATTGTTTAGACCATACGTTTAGTAATGATAACTTAAATTCAACTTTTTGGTTGTTGCAATGTGCAAAGTGAACTTGGCATTTTCAGTTTATTTATTTATAAAAGAAATGGATAAATTCAGTTTTTCGCCTCCCTTGTTGAATCTTGTTCATTGTTTTCGTTTGATTTATTCAATTTGACAGTCATAGATAAAGAGGGGTGTGAGAGAAGCTAAAATGAGAGTTACAAAATCACTTCTCTTTATAAATACAAAGTTGATATTGGAGAACGAGAAATCGAACTCATGACCTTGGGTGCAGAGGTGGATGTCGCCCTAAGCCCCAAGTCCCATTAGTGTTGATAAAAGGTTGACAATTTGGCAGGGCAATGCATGTTTTAAGAGACCATATGATATGCCTCTACATGGTAAATGCTTTTCCAGATTTACTGCTTATAATTAAACTTCTAACTTGTCTTGTAATTGAAGTTCTGGCTAAAGAAATGTGCTTTTCTGAAAAGCATTCTCACAACACTTTGGAACTTGCTTGCTTTCTGTATAAGCCAAAAGAAAGAGAAAAAGTGAACAGATTATGGTGTGTTTGCCTAGTTTATGGGCAAGCATTTATTCAATCAAAGAAACACTCTTCAAAAGCAGTACAGAGTACAAACCAACCTGCAGAGTGCAGAATGGGAAGAAAAACAGCATAATAAATTCCAAAAGCAGAGCCAAAACACTACTAAAACATGGCCTACAAACAGATTAAGCTTAATTGGTGGAACATAAGATATGCATATGATTACAAAAACAAGTGGCCTTTGTGTAAGGATGTGAAGAATTGTTTCATATCGGGAAGATGAGAAAACCGACCTTGCAAGGGCTTTACAAGGTGTTGGCTCACTTCCTCCTTGCCAATTAATTTTAAAATGAAACATCAACTTTCTTCATAGTATTAAAACAATGCTTGCTCATGTGAAGTTTGGCAGGAAACACCCAGCAGCCTTCCATTGATATTAAGCCCAATGAACCCGTGTTTTTAGAAACCTTTCAAAAACAATTGATCTCTATCCAAAAATGGTTTTGCATTTTTGAAGAAACAAAAGCCCCTTTTCTTGTTTGGTAGCCGACTTCAATTGGGAATAAATTCACCATCTTATTTCTTTACCACTTCAAAATTTGGCACCCAAGACAACTGAAAAGTGATATCATCTTGTGGTCACCACTATTAGTCGATTACAGCCAGAAGCATCAAATCCCTTTGATGGATTTTTTTAGTATTTACCGGTGTATAAAACTTAAAACATATTGGAGTCTTGGCCGTTGAATTCTTTGTTGTTGAATCCTCGTCCACAAATCGAACCATTCATTCATCAATTACATGTTATGGTAGAATTTTTGTGTTTTCTAAAGATGCCTAATTATTTAGGAAATGCTCAAATTCAAACCAAACCCAGTTTGCAATTATACCATTAATTTAATTTGTACCAAGGTCTTTGCAATTCTTCTGGCATACATGTAACATGAAATTATCAAAATTAGAAGAAAAATTCACAATGTCCTTCTTGTTGAAAATATTGGTGGGTTAATGAATGCCCACACAATAATGTTGACTTGGGAAATGAAGGAGGATCGTATTTTCAAAAGGCGTATGCTGTAAATTTCAAGGTGTAATTAATACATTTGTTTGAAGTTGCTCTATAAATAGAGCGCTTCGTATGCTATCAAAATACACAGAGAATAAGGAAAGATTAATAACATCATTATCTATCCCTCCCTCTTTTATTTTGTCATCCCCTTGTGTTATAGTTACAGTGTGATATTTTACACTTGCTTCGCTCCTATCACTAGTAAAGGTTATCTCTCTAACTTTTACCTATTTATAACACATTATCAGCACGACTCTCTAACCATTTCTCATTTCTCTTCGCCGAAAGAAAAAAAAAAAAAGTTTCCTCTAAGGATTTTACTGTTCTTCTTCTTCCTCTGCCTCAATTGCTAGATATACCCTCGCGAAGAACTGTTTGCACCATGCCTGCTTTTAGTTCTCAACCTAACAGTTACATATATCTTTGATTTCTTGTTTGGTGTAGCTCTTGATTACTAACCCAGTATTTATTTATGTTAATTTTACTGCAATCCAAGATGGTGCGGTACAATCGCCCATCTTGAATTGCAAATTTAATCTTACTGCAATCCAAGATGGTACGATATCATCGCCTATCTTGGACTGCAAATCTAATTTTACTGCAAATTTTAGGTGGAGCGGTATAATCGCCCACCCTACCCTGCATATTTAAATTTACCTGCTAGTTAATTTTATTGCAATTTTAGGTGGTGCAGTATAATCGCCCACCCTGCTCTGCGTATTTAAATTTTCCTGCTACTAGAGTGGTGCGGAATAATCGCGCATCCTATGTTATGTTATTTCAATGAGAATGGTGCAGTACAATTGCCTTCCTCATTCATCATGTAAATCTCAAGCCAGAAGTTTCGAGTGCTTATCATTTTGGCCTGAAGATCAAAATGAAAAATTTGTAAGAACCAGAAGTTCTAACACTACATACCTCAAGAATACATATTATTGCAAGTTCTTACACATCTCAGTTTTCTTTCAGAAAAGAAAATGGCGAACTTGGCAAAGCTTGATTTTCTTGCCCTGGACATTACTGGGAAGAACTACCTACCTGGGTAGTGGATACCAAGATCCATTTGGAGGTAGGGAATCTTGGAGAAGCAATCAAGGAGGAGAACAATGCATCTTCTCAAGATCGGGCAAAGGCTATGATCTTTATCCGTCGCCACCTTGATAAAGGACTAAAAAGCGAGTACCTAACGGTTGAAGATCTGTTAGCTCTCTGCAAGGCATGGAGAAACAAATACAATCACCAGAAAATGGTGATTCTTCTAAGAGCTCGTTATGAGTGGACTCACCTAAGGATCCAGGATTTCAAATCAGTGGCTGAGTACAATTATGCGATGTTCAGAATTAGCTCCCATATGATGAAGGGAAATAATGAGATTTACGTGGGATTTCTAGTGACTAGCATGCATATACAATTCTAAATTTATATACATAAGCAACGGAAGCATATTAACACATATTATCAAAGCTATAGTCATGCAAATCCCCTTCAAGAAGCATAGGTTCATATAAGATGCATCAAACCAAAAGTTGAAGAACAAAGTGAAGGTTGAGTTTTATACCTCTTGATCTAGACTTTAGACCAAGGATGGACCACCTCCAAGCTCTTTGTTCTTGGAACTCCTTGAGTCTAGCCTCCATCCTTGTTTCCTCCACCTTGAAAGATTTGGAACTCCTTTGATTCTCCTTTAGTCTCCAAGGTAGAAGACCTCTAAAGATCCACACCCACTAGTGTAGTGAGATGGATGTTGGAATAACCAAAAGGGAAAAAGATGATTAGCTTTTTCTCCCCTTTGGTGGCCGGTTATATGTGTTTAGAGAGAGAGAGACTTATTTTCTCTTTTTGTTGAAAAAGATCACACAAAACCCTAATGAAACTTTTTCATTAAACTTTCTTTATAAATGTCAAAGAAGTGAGTCAACAACTTGATTTCCTCTCTCTCTATCCTCATCCTTGGCCGGCCCCTTTTGTGTTGTTTGGGCTTTGGGCTTTTATTAATTCAAGTCATCCTATGTTTGGATAAAAGCCCAATGGGCCCGAATGAACCCAAACTTTTCTTTAAGCCCAAAACGATCTTTTATCGCTTCTATGATTTCTTTAGACTTTCTAATTAATCATAACACTTAATTAATCCAATTAATTAACTCCATCATCCTTTAGTTGTCTCACCACAAGAGTGCATCGATGTACAATCGTTTTAGGTTCTAATTAGCAAGGCAGTGAGTTGATTGGTACCATTCCAATTGATTAGTATTTATCCAATCACCTAGTGAATTAAAACTTACTTTTAATTCTCCTTCTTCTTTGATGACTACTTGTTTAATCATCTAGAAGAACCCACAAGCCATGAGTGACATCTAATCATATATCATGGCTACCCAAGCTAATGTAGAATTTGTTTGGAGAACCTATTCAATTGGAATTACAATGTAATTCGATCATTCTCTAACACAATACTCACAATCACATTACTAGGGTATGGATACTTAATGTCAAACCCCTAATGTGATCATATCAAGTTATATGATTCTATTGAGTCGTATAAGAACGCTTTCCATCATTACACTCGATACTTAGGCCGAAGATTCCCGAATCATATCTTAGAGTATTCTTCCTCTCATAACAAAGATTAGAGATCCCTTGTTGATCATTCACATGCCTCTGAGAATAAATCACTGACCCCAACAATGCATAGAACACATCCAAGATGAGATGTGATCATGTCTCATTATCAAATGATCAGCAACGTATCCCTAAGACAACTATGATGTCTCAGGTCAAAGGATTACTTACATTATTCTAACCAGTAGAGTTACTTGCTTGACATGTGAGTAGACCTCCATGCAAGTACTCTCATTTGATTGTATTCAGCGAACTCATTCCCTTAATGAGCACCTACATACTTGTTTTAGTGTTATTACACGAATAGCATGAGACTTGCCATCCTTCTACCTTGGAAGGGGACATAATATGTACTGGTTTATGTATTGTCAGTGCCCCTCTGACAATCCTATGACCAGGAACCTTTTTGGACATCATGGTTATGTGAAGAAGGTCTTTGCAGTCTAACATCATTAGATTACGTCTTCCATCGATCCATTGTCCATGGATTCATTATTTAGGACGTACGTTTATTTGAGATAGTCCTAATGAGTGACTTTGTCCTTTTGATGTATTAGAGTTATCTATACATATAGACATTGTCCTGAAAGGTTTCTTCCAAAGATTGACTTTCAGGGCATATCTCTAACAGATGAAACTCTGTGGGGAAACCATCACTGAGGAAGATATGCTGGAAAAGACCTTCAACACCTTTCATGCCTCAAACGTGCTCCTATAGCAGCAGTATAGAGAGCGAGGTTTCACTGAATACAACCAGCTGATATCTATGCTCCTGGTAGCTGAGCAAAACAATGAGCTCCTGATGAAAAATCATCAGTCCCGACCTACTGGATCTGCACCATTCCTAGAAGTGAATGATGCTTCCGTCGAAGTGAACGCCATATCCTCTGGTGACAATAATCATAAACGAGGATGTGGCTACAGGCGAAGACGGTGGAACGGGAAAGGCAATAATCAAGGTGTCCAGTTTCACAACCAGATTCCAAGGCATAATTCAGGCCCAAGCTTCAAAAATGTAAATCCAGAAAGGCAAAGTTCATATGAACAATGCTCCCATGAACTCTGGAGAAGCCTGCCATAGGTGTGGTGGCAATGGGCACTGGGCGCGTACTTGTCTTACCCCAAAACATTTGGTGGATCTGTATTAAGTCTTCCTTAAGGAGAAGGGTGTCGAGACCAATTTTCTCGACCAAGCTAAACCAATGGATATACCTGATCCAGTGTGCAACTTATCAGGGCAGTTGAACACAACCCACCTAGATGTCTCAGACTTCATTGTGGAAATGGGGAATGAAGTGTACCGGTCCGATTGAATCGTTTATGTTTGATGTATTGAACTTGTAGTTTAAAACTAGCATTTCAAATCTAATAAAAGTGGCATTTAAATTTCCTGTTATAAATTGCTTTTAACCGTGATCCATTTACTCAGAAAGCATGGATAAAAACTATGGTCATTCTCAAGACATGATAAATGGCAGAGATATTTGTCTTGCAGACAGCGCAACCACGTATACAATACTTCGAGGTCGAAAGTATTTCTCAAGATTGATGCTTACAAAAGTAAGGGTAACAACAATATCAGGCCAATCAAATGTAATTGAAGGCTAAGGGAAAGCCCAAATTATGTTACCAAATAGAACAATATTGTCCATACAGACTGCGTTGTGCGTTATTCGATCTACTCAAAATTTGTTGAGTTTCAAATACATACGTTTAAATGGATACCACATTGAAACGAAAAGTGCAGAAAATGTGGAGTATCTATGCATTACCTCCAATGATACCCAGAAGCGTATATTGGAGAAGTTGCGTGGTTTGACAAGTGGATTGTATTATACATACATAAAGACATTTGAATCACATACTGTTATGAACCAAAAGTTCATTGATTCAAAAGTTTACATGCTTTGGCATGACTGTCTGGGTCACCCAGGATCTAACATGATGCGTAGGATCATTACCAACTCTAATGGACATCCATTATTGAGCAGACACATTGTTATCTCAAATGATAACCATTGCAAGGCTTGTTCTCAAGGGAAGTTGTTAATTAAACCATCACAACTAAAGGTTGATGTTGAATCCCCATCATTTATGTAAAGAATTCAAAGGGATATTTATGGACCTATTCAACCATCATGTGGACCATTTCGATATTTTATGGTTTTGGTTGATGCATCTACCCGATGGTCATATGTTTGTCTCTTGTCTACTCAGAATGTAGCTTTTGCGAGACTTCTTGCTCATATAATTAAATTACGGGCACAGTTCCTAGATTACCCAATTAAGTCAATCTGACTTGATAACGCTGGTGAATTTACGTCTCAAACTTTTGATGATTACTGCATGACATTGGGCATTGATGTTGAACATCCTGTTCCTCATGTTCATACTCAAAACGGTTTAGCATAAGCATTAATCAAGTGGCTTCAATTAATAGCTCGCACTCTGCTCATGAAAACAAAATTGTTAGTTTCTGCATAGGGACATGCCATCTTACATGCTGCATCATTGGTTCGATTGAGACTTATAGCCAACCACCAATACTCCTCAGTACAACTCGTCTTTGGGCATCAGCCAAATATTTCACATTTACAAGTTTTTGGTTGTGCTGTTTATGTACCAATTACACCATCACAACGCACTAAAATGGGACCTCAGCGCAGACTGGGAATTTATGTGGGTTTTGATTCACCGTCTATCATTAGATATTTGGAACCCTTAACAAGTGATATGTTTACTACTCGTTTTGCTTATTGTCACTTTGATGAGACAGTCGTCCCATCGTTAGGGGAGAAAAGACCGTTTCAGAAAAACGGCAAGAGCTGACATGGGTTGTTCCCACCTTATCTTATTTTGATCCACGTAGCACTCAATGTGAAAATGAAGTGAAAAGGATTGTTCATCTTCAAAGTATTGCCAATCAAATGCTAGATGCATTTAATGATGCTATGAAAGTGACAAAATCACATATACCAGCTGCAAATGCACCTGCAAGAATTGATGTCCCTGTTGGACAAAATAAAGTGGTAGGGAATGATTCATCTGGTGCACGCCTAAAGCGTGGTAGACCTCCAGGTTCAAAAGATTCAGCCCCTCGAAAGAGAAAGACGAGGGCACAACTGAATCCAAATGAAATCATCCAAGAAGAAAAAATGAATGACAAATCCACAAGTCATGATTCTGTACTTTTAGAAAAAGAAAATGCCCTTGATGAGACACATGTACCTGAAGAAACAGAGGTACATGAAAGCAAAGAAATCTCCATAAATTATACTTGTACTAATGGATTATGGGATCAGAATGAAATAATCATCGACGACATGTTTGCATTCGCAGTAGCCACTGAAATCATATTAAGTGAGGATATTGAGCCCCACCCTGCCGATGAATGCAAACAGAGACAAGATTGGCCTAAGTGGAAAGATGCAATCCAAGCAAAATTAAATTCCTTGGAAAGGCGAAGTGTTTTTGGACCAGTAGTCCAAACTCCGCCTGATGTAAATCTGTGGGTTACAAATGGGTATTCACAAGGAAACGCAATGAGAAAAACAAGATTGCAAGATATAAAGCACGACTCATTGCACAAGGTTTTTCGCAAAGACCTGGAATTGATTATGAGGAAACGTACTCTCCTGTAATAGACGCAATTACGTTCCGTTACTTAATAAGTTTAGTAGTTTCAGAAAAACTTGACATGCGACTTATGGATGTCATCACCGCGTATCTATATGAAGAATCAGATACTGACATATATATGAAAGTCCCAGAAGGACTTAAGTTGCCTGAAACAACTAACAAACCACGAGGTATGCTCTCAATCAAATTAAGGCGATCATTGTATAGGCTAAAACAATCTGGATGAATGTGGTACAATCGTCTCAATGAGTATTTGATCAAAGAAGGATATATCAACAATGTCATTTGCCCTTGTGTGTTCATTAAGAAATCCAACTCTGGATTTGCTATAGTGGCAGTATATGTCGATGATATGAACCTAGTTGGAACTCATGAAGAGCTCAATAAAACTGCTGAATATCTGAAAAGAAAATTTGAAATGAAAGACCTTGGAAAAAAAAAAAAATTGTCTTGGCATGTATATCAAGCATTGTGCTAGTGAAAGTTTGGTCCACCAATCAGCTTACATTGAAAAAATCCTACAGCGATTCGACATGGACAAGGCTTATCCACTCAGGACGCCAATGGTCGTTCGTTCTCTGGACATTAAGAAAGATCCATTCCGTCCCAAAAAAGATGATGAAATGGTCTTTAGTCCAGAAGTACCATATGTGAGTGCAATAGGTGCTTTATTGTATTTAGCACAATGTACTAGACCAGATATAGCTTTTTTAGTCAACTTGTTAGCAAGGTATAGCTCCGCTCCAATAATTCGTCATTGGAAGGGAGTCAAAGATGTGTTGGGATACCTTTGTGGGACAATAGACACGGGTCTCTTCTACTCAGAGAAATCCATAAATGACCAGGTCTTTGCTAGATATGCAGATGCTGGTTTTCTCTCTGATCCGCATAAAGCCCGCTCACAAACTGGATATGTGTTCAAGAATGGAGATACAATAATCTCATGGCGCTCAACAAAGCAAACATTAGTTGCTACATCTTCAAATCACTCATAAATACTTGCTTTACATGAAGCAAGTTGTGAATGTTCTTGGTTAAGATCAATGATCCATCATATCCGGAATTCATGTGGCCTACCTTCGAAGACAGACAATCCAACTGTCATCCATGAAGATAATGCAGCCTGTGTTGCCCAAATAAAGGAAGGATTCATTAAGGGCGATAAGATTAAACACATATCTCCAAAGTTCTTCAGTGCACATGAGCTTCAAAAGGCTAAAGTTATTGAAGTCAGACAAATCCGTTCCAATGAAAATCTGGCAGACCTGTTCACCAAATCTCTACCAAAATGCACGTTTCAGAAGTTAGTAGAAAATATCGGATTACGTCGACTTACCAATCAGATAAATTTGGAAAATGCGGAATCAGGAGGAGATACATATCAGGGGGAGCATCCATGATACATGCATGTTGTACTCTTTTTCCTTCAATTAGGATTTTTCCTACTGGGTTTTTCCTATCAAGGTTTTAACAAGGTAACATAAGCATATTTAACACTATATCAACAATCCAGGTAAAGTTGTACTCTTTTTCCTTCGTTATGGTTTTTTCCCACTGGGTTTTTCCGAGCAAGGTTTTAATGAGGCAACTGATGTTGATATGTGGGCATCCAAGGGGGAGTGTTGAAAATATTGGTGGGTTAATGAATGCCCACACAATAATGTTGACTTGGGAAATGAAGGAGGATTGTATTTTCAAAAGGCGTATGCTGTAAATTTCAAGGTGTAATTAATACGTTTGTTTGAAGTTGCTCTCTAAATAGAGTGCTTCGTATGCTATCAAAATACACAGGGAATAAGGAAAGATTAATAACATCATTATCTATCCATCCCTCTTTTATTTTGTCATCTCCTTGTGTTATAGTTACAGTGTGATATTTTACACTTGCTTCGCTCCTGTCACTAGTAAAGGTTATCTCTCTAACTTTTACCTATTTATAACACTTGTAAGTTTGTTGTCACATAAATTATACTCCAAGCATTCCAATTCCTCTTTTATGTAGGAATGTGACAAGGTATGTGGCATTTATGGTATTAGGTATAAGCATTGAAAGCCTACACTTCTTTCACCATCATTTCCAACTTCAAATGTAACGTCATTGTTGTAGCATCATTGTGGTCCTCACACCCTTCACAATATGTCATTCAATATATAATTATTTACAATTTTTACAGGAGAAATACATATACCTTTTTTACCCTCTTCAAAATATATGTATGTTGGTTTCGGTGAATTTATTCAATCCAATGGTGAAAATTAAGAAGAAGGAAAAAAGAGGTTTGTCTTAGATTATCCAGCCTATCAACTAGTCTATGTTTGAAACAATCTTCATCATTTGATATTTTAAAGTCAATCTTTATTGTTCATTTCGAACTAAGAAAAGTTGAAAAAGTGTATAGTTATCATTTGCTTTTTACAATGCATGATGCATTATGGCTTGTACTTCATATTGTGATTGGTTCTCTTTCTCTCTCTCTCCTCCAGTGGAAAAGAAAAGAAAGCAGAAGGTGATCCTATTTAGCAATGCATCCTATTCAGCTTTGTGCCAACTTTTGCTTTTGCCCACAACTTGCACCTAAAATGACATGGGGGATGTTGTGCATAAAATCTCTGTGGAAATGATGCTTGTCATTTTGTGATACACCACTTTAAACTTTTAAGTCGTGAATTTTGTTGCAATCACTCGTGGGCGACCGCAACAATATGGTTCATTTTCTAGGAAAGTAGAACTTGAAGAATCTGTTAAGACTCCAAGTTGGTCAAAACTTAGGGTTCATTTTTGTGTGTGTATAAAAAGGTGTAAAAAGAACGCCATTTTTTTTAACTATCAATTACAATCTCCACATGTCCAGAACGTGAGGATGTGAGAAGTATCTTACATCAAAAGTTACCAAAAACTTACACGTCCTTATAAGAAGTTGGACTACTTTCTATATTTTTAATTGATTTTGTGGTGGATTTTCAAATTTCTTTATGGTATTCACTAGAGTAGGTTGGCCCTTGAGTGACTCCCAACAGTCACATGATAGGGCGCATGGGGATGTAAAGAGATGTCTCACATTGTAAGTTTACCAAACCTTACCTGCCCTTATAAGGAGTTGAACAAACAGAATTCAATCTTATATCCAAGGATACGTGATTAGCAGAACTGGAATAGTGAAGACATAGTTAGCTTGAAACAATATATATGCACCAAATAAAACTATATAAAACATCAAATCTACCCTCATAAATCCATCTCATATATTGATTGTGTTGCACTCTATGTACAAAAAACTGGAATATAAATTTAAGAAAAATAGCAGGAAAATGCAGTTATAAAAAGTATTAGAGCTCAGAATTTATGAGCTTTCATACGTGCACAACAATTATAGCCTTGTCCAATGTATCATGGCAATATTATCGGTTCGTAATCCACAAACCATTTCTCAGAATTTCTTTGAATATGTCATTGAATTCATCCGGGACGGGAGCAAAACTCATTTTGGAGAAGAATATGGTCCGTGGGTTGTTTAGATATGGTCAATTTGATATCAAATCATATCTAAGTAGATATGGCATTTCAATTTTGCTTCTTGGTTACCTAGGCCTAGCTATTGTAAGACCATTAGATTAGGGTTAGAATTAGGATGGTGGCTATTAATTCTACGTGGAAACATCACCTGTATATCAAGTCCGTGGCCCAATCAACTAGTACTATAGCTATATAGATATAGCGAGGGATAACTAACTAAGATCCTCCTGGGTACATGCATGCACGCAGTGGCGGATCCAGGATTTTAAACTCGGGGGATCCCAATAATAAAGGTTAAAAAATATATAAATAAAAATAACATTGAAAAGTTAAATATAATACATTTCATTCAAAAATCGTGTGCAAAACAACATTACAAGCTATAAAATCCTAATTCAAACGTCCACGACGAGGTTTCATAGTCTGAAAATGTTCCATGATAGCTTAATTACCAATACATGAAAAAACATTTTTATCAATGTAAACAACTAAGTTATCACTCAACCATTGATCTCCCATTTTGTTGCAAAGTGGACCCTTAATGATATTCATAGCGGAAAATGTCCTCTCCACTGAAGCGGTTGCAACCGATAAAACCAAAGCCAACTGAACAAGCAAATATACATATGCAAATGTTCGATGCAACCCTTTCTCCACCATTTTCTTAGCAAGCTCATTAATCCCCCGCAACTCTTTCCATATTTCTTATTTCTAAACTACACATTTAACCAAAAACACAAAACATATATACCAATCAACCAATAAACAAAAATTCCATCTAAATTTCAATTATAAAATGAGTATACAAACATAAAACATATCAACAATCATATCAATAATAGACTAAAAATCTCCACCAATATCTAATATAATTTAATTGAGATTAGATTAGAATACCAAAAAACTTACTTGAATTTTGAACCAAATAGTGATGGCTTGGAGAATTGAAACAAGTGGAGGTATGATATTGGAGTAATGTAATTATAATATGGGATTGGGTGGGATTAGAAATTTAGGGTTTTGGGTGAATATAAGAAAGATGGGGATTAGGGGGAAAAACAGAGGAACGGAACTGGGAAAGGAAAGGGACTCTCGGGAAAGACGGCCCATGTGGGGCTAGGCATATGGAATCATGGACAATTGACAAACGGCACCGTTTGTCTCATTGGTTTTTAAAAAAAAATTAAAACAAATAAAACAAATTGGCCAAAACACTGCGTTTTGGACCAACTTTTTAAAACACCCTGGTTTCTTTCTTCTCCCCCGCAACCCCGCTGTCTTCTTCTCCGTTGCAAGCTGCAACCTACAGCACAGACCTCGTGTTCTCGTCGAGGGGTCCTCGGAAAATTTCTAGCAGCATTTTAGGATCGCCCAAGGGTCCTGGGACCTCCTAGGTCCCTCTGTGGATCCGCCTCTGCATGCACGCATGGCATGATATAGAGATTGATCGATCCATATGCATTGCCGGCCATGTCGAATGCATATAATATTGCACATAAGTATTATTATATAATACCAAACTACATGAGAAATACCAATGTACATTTCAGCTGATAAGTTGAAGTGAAGCTGTTACGTAAAAATGAAAAACCCTAGTAGCTGCATTTACGCACATTAATTCTGATAGAACAGTTTTAAGAAACTTACTTTGTTTACAAGAGGAAGAGGTCTCAATTTATCCACTATGTAGCTACTCAAGGCTTTAGTTACTTGATCTCGTGGATCCATAATTCTTCTTCACAAACAACCTTAGTGCACCCAAAGGGGAAATTGCTAGGTCTATATATGTCAACTTTTGTAATTAAGTCTTCAACTCCTTCAACTCGGCTAGCGCCATTCTATACGTTGTTTGAGAAATAGTTGTGCTTGAAGTGGCTTAATAACGATAATAAGCTCTCGCTTAAAAGGCAACCCCAGAAGATCTTAGAGAAACACAAACGAAACTCCTGCACTAAAGGAGTGTCTCCAGGACTCACCTCACGCACACTTGTATCAATTATATGCGATTAATTTTGTATGTTATAACCTCTAGTCATGCTGGAATCTAAAAAAAAACCAACTCCCTTACAAGCATAATGGATCTCATTTCTAATATTGATGTTAATTTCAACATTAAACATAACCAATATGGCTAACACTCTTCCTCACATCCTGAACAAGTACATTCTTTTTTTTTGGTAAATACAACTAATTTCTCTCTAATTTATGGTGGTCATGCATTGTTACATATATATGCATGCATAAAACATCTCTTAGACGACCTACATTTTGTGGCTTGGCACCATATTGATGTAAAATGGTAGCACAATGAATCAAAGGGGATGCTCCATACTTTCCATAAATGAACTCAAAAATAGAACATTGTCATGACACTTCACAGAACATCACATGGGAGTCTCCTTCAGTTACGTCACTACCCTTGTTAGTAACTATATGTTCAAATAATGCAGGGGGAGAGAGAGAGAGAGAGAGAGAGAGAGAGAGAGAGGGAGAGAGAGAGAGAGAGATGAAAAACTTTGAACAGAAGTAGTACTCTTGGGGAGGTCAGAAAACAAATCTAGAATAAAAGGCCAATTCAAAAATCCAAGAAGCAAAAACATGAGAGGTCCTCTCATTTTGTTTTTTCTCTTCAAAAAGACCATGACCTCCCTCTCCTTTTTCTTTTCTTTATATGAAAATAAAGCTCTTGAGTGCAACTTCCAGCATAAATGGGTCCCGTTCAAAAAAGTCCATTCATAAAAATAGGCAACTCTCCAAATACCCTTTTAACACCATCACACACACACACACACCTTCACTTTTTCCCATACATGAAGAGATGGACGGTTAATGGAGCAAGAAAGCAATACACATCAAACCCTCTTCTGTTTTCTCCATCCCTCTTTATATTTCTACTACTTCCTCTCCTCCATTACTATATAATCCAACCTAGCTAGGTAGATAGATACTCATATATAGTAAGTATATTTCTAGACTATCATCCTTACAAAGCAAATAATGGAGGATGTGTTGGGTGATGGTTGAGACGTCCATTTTTGCTGTCCTTAAATACCAATCTCTTTAACCAAAAAAGTTACCCACTTCCCACTTCTGCAATTCTTCCTTCCGGTTGCCAATTGCAACCCCAAAAGACAAACTCAAAGTCAAGAAGTAATTATTTTCTTTGTATTTATACATCCCTAATCCTCTATTCCTACTTTGCTTTGTTTTCTTTTCAAAGTTGGTTTACTGGTCTTAAACAAAAATAAAGCTCACACGTAACTCAATAGGTTAATCTATGTCTATTGCTTTATTACAAATATAGTTGTCAACTGATCTTGATCATGCCTTTTAACTAGAGAGTGGTTTTTTGGTTTTTTCTTGGCTAGCTAGCTAACAGAAAGAACCACAATTCATCTATTTGGAGGGGTTTTTGCCATTTTTCATCCTTGCAACAATGGAGTTCGCAAATCAAGCACCTGAGAGCTCTACCCAAAAAAAATTGGGAAGAGGCAAAATTGAGATTAAGCGGATCGAAAACACTACCAATCGACAAGTCACCTTCTGCAAACGCCGCAATGGATTGCTTAAGAAAGCCTATGAATTGTCAGTTCTTTGTGATGCTGAAGTTGCTCTTATCGTCTTCTCCACCCGTGGCCGCCTCTATGAGTATGCTAACAACAGGTTTGCATATTACTTTGTAATTTACTTATTTAACTATTTTGTTCTAGCACTTCAGGGTCTCTCTCTCTCTCTCTGAGTTCTTCTGATTTGATCTTCAAGTAGTCTTTTCCAATTCAATTAATCACTATACTCCTTTATATATATGATCTTAACCTTTCGGCTGGAAGCTAATTTTGATTATTTAGTTACACATAAAATTCCAACTACTAGCTTGTTTTTGTTTTTCAATCTCGCTGTTGTTTAAAAAATATTAAGACTGGTTTAGCGGTTGAGACTAATTATTTTGTTCTTTTTGGTTTTGGGTGTGGCTAGCTAGGGTGAAATGAGTAATTTTATTTTGGGGAACAAACTTGAGTAAGCTTTGAGGTATATTTCAGCTTATCAACCAGAAAACTTTGATCTTTGGGGTAATATATATTTTTATATATTTTCTTTATATGTTTGGGCCAATTTTTTCTATAGCTTAGCTCTCTGGATGCAGATCTGTAGGATCACAGATAGAAATAGAGGAAGTTGTGTATTAGTTCTAGCAGTTTTTGTATGATAACAATCTTAGGGTTACAAAGAGTTGCAGGTCTGTTAGATCAGCTTCCATGTATCTCCATTGTTGTTAAACTACTCTCTCTCTTCACATGTCATCTATCAGTAGGCCATAAAATGTATGTCTGCAGATCGCAAAGCTGTCCAACTCTCATTAGCCAGTTCCCTTCATCTCATGACGCTTCCTAAGTAAACATGTCAGCTCAACTAGGAAGCAAAATGTATGTATTTGTTGGTCCAAGTAAAATGAATGTATTTACAAGTTAAAACCCAAATAAAAAACTTCAATCAGATTGCCAGACCTAAGTAAATTCACCACCTTTTTTGTAGTTATGTTCTATACATTAGTTTTTGTCCTCTTTGACCCTTTCTGGAACATAAAGGAGGAGGCTAGGGTGTTGTTAGCCAGGGTTTCAAAGTCAAATTACATATCAACCAAGCCATGCTTCAATCAGTCGGCTGAAAGTCTGAGAAATAGGTTCAAAAGCCTACTGGATGTCTAAACTTTTGTCTTATCTTCAACAGAAATCACACAAGAAATAATTAGGACTAAAAAATTCAAATGGGAATCTTGAAACCTTGTTATAATTCTGTCATTATATTACTCTCCAAACACCATATAATATGTTGAAATTCACACAAAACGATGAGGACTGTTTTCATCATTGTGGTGGCTCTGGAAGGCTACATCAGTAGATCTTGTGTTCAGGGTTTTAAAACCCAAAGTCCAGCACCAATAATTTGGGGTACTTTTCTAGTATGCTCGGGGGTATTCTATACTCCGAAATTTCTGATGTTTAGATTCTTCGTAAAAAAAATACAATAATCAGGATCTAACGGCTCAAATACTCTGGAAAACAATAGAAATTTCACCTGTTTAATACATATATATATGTATATATATTAGGAAGTGGTATATGGAAGCATGTGCCTAGGGTTTCTTGTGTGAGTGAGTGAGTGAGTTGTATTGTTGTTTCTCTGAGTTTACAGCTTACGAATCTATGGTCACGTCAGACATGATGTTTCTGTTCTTCCAGTCTCGACAAAGAAGCTGCTGTCGCAAAATGATTCCCTTCACTTCCATCTTCTCTTCTCACTTTTTTATCATTTTTCCAATATCTTCCCTTTATTTTGTTTCTTTTTATTTTTTGAGTTTCAGTGGTGAAAAAGATGAAAAATAATTCTCATTAGATCATCTCCAACCATTGGGTTAAAACCTAAAATTTTTAGCCCATAAAATTTAGATTTTAATCCAAAAACAATTTTTTTGCTCCAACCCTTCTGGGTTAAAATTTTAGTCCCAGATTATTAAAGAATGAATTTAGGCTAATTTTTTTCTTAAGGTAACATTTTTAACAGAAAAAATTATGTAGACTATCATAATTTAATTTTATAAACACTTTGACTTAAAAATATTTAGATTCCGACAACCATTGAAAAATCACTAAATGACACCATGAAACTCGTGAAAAACTATGAAAAAATATGAAACACAGAAAAGAATTTGTTTTTAATTACTTTAGCCGTTGGATTTAAATTTGGACAAATTCGATATTTTTTTACCATTTGATTCAATGAATTTATAAATATAAAACTAAAAAAAATATAAATATATGGTGGGTCAGCCTCGCTAATCCTGGGAAGAATCTTGGGCTAAATTTTGCCCAGAAATGAGTTTTGAGTTTTAACTCATATTTGCCTCAAGGGTTGGAGTAAGTTTAGAACCTAAAATTTGAGTTTTACTAAGAGTTGGAGTAGGTCTTACTCTTATTGTGTGCATTATAATTACTCGAATATCTATGGACACAGAGAGTAATTAGTCATGAGTTCTTTCATCTTTCTGGAAACAATGTCCTCAAGAAAACAAAAGAGACTCTTAACTTATGCTTCAAAATTCATGTGTGTGTGTGCATATATCACTGCAAAATCCCAGAAGAGGGAGAATCGTGTTTAATTAGTATCTTGCTTTTACTGAACCATATCTATACATAGATTTGTTTATTATTTTCCTGCATATACTCCAAGAAAAGTTGTGTGACTCCGTGAAAAGAGAGAGATGAATGAAAGAGAGATGAAATGACTGGGTGGAATGGAGAAGATAAGTCTGAAAAAAAGAATGCTAAAAGTGGCTGCAAAAACAGACATCTTTGTCTCAGAGATTCAAAGACATAAAAGGAAATAAATTCTTTTCTATGAATAAAATTCACTTGTTTAATACCATAAACTTTGTAAAAGTTTAAAGGGTCTTTTGGTGTTGTGGGGTCATCGAGGTGGGAATGGGCTGTTCCTTAGGGTTATTGGCCATTGTGTAAAGGGTTACTGACACGTGGCGTAGATTTAGAGATTGTGAGAGGGAAGCCAATCATATTTGGGGATCTTCTGCCAGCATGGCAGAGGCAACCAATCACTGCATGGCTCGACAAAATTAAGGTAACAAACAACTCTCCAAGAGGAACAGGATCCTATCCGGATCCATTTCCTAGGATCTTAGGGATTCCACAATCCTGTCCGTTCATCGTATATTGTGCGGTCAAAAATTATTTAAAATGTAAGATTTAAAATTCAAATATAAATAGTACCTAACGAAAACTGACCGTACGATATAAAATAAACGGACAAGATTGCGAGATCCCTAAAATCCCTATGGAAAGATCCGGCGAGGATCCTGGTTCCTCCAAGAGTATAGTGAAATTGAATGATTTCGTTTGGATCTTTTGTTTTTTCTTTTTTGGGGTCAATTTTTGGTTCTGTTCTATGTTGCATAACATCAACAATGGTGGAGCCACATCTGGCCATACAGTATATTTAGTATCATTCGAAAATTTGTGTTTATATTTTTTTTTGGGTCAGAATAATAGGGTATATTATAATCGGATAGAAAGATTAATGTTTTGGGCCAAGATATTAAACAAGAAATCTGGCCTAACACAGTTCCACAAAAAGGTTTTCCTCTCCTTAAACGCAAACTTAGCCACCGAATGAGCAACACAATTACACTCTCTAGACACAAACTCAAAATTCACAGACCTCAAGCCACGCGCTAGTGTTTCGATGTCACCAAGTAAACATTCCAGGCTATAATCCTGAGTCATTTCCTTCCTGATCATATGAATGATCAGTTTTGCATCAGATTCGATAGTCACACTGTCGACGCCCAGTTTCATACAAAATTCCAGAGCCTCACGAATTGCAACCACTTCCGCCGCAGCAGCGCTGTGGCAGGTCAGCTCCCCCGTGCCCCCCGCCGCCTGTAGCAGCCCAGCAAAGTCACGGGCAACCCATCCCACACCTGCTCTCATCGAGTCCTTGCACCATGCCGCATCCGTGTTTATCCTGATCGATCCGAAGTCCGGTTTCTGCCATTGCTTTACCTGTCGATCCCGAGCCAAGTTCGAGGTCTTCACCTTGGAGCATACATCTTTGTCCCCTTGCATCTTCTCATCTCTATAATCATAGATGTTCTTCTTCCACATTTCCAGAACCTCAAGGGGCTATCGGTGCACACCATTAAAGACCACCTCATTTCTGTTTTTCCATAATCTCCATAAACCGAAGACAAACTCTTGCAGAATTTCGTTTGCGTTTTCCTTTTCCATGGCTCGTTTGCAGAATCTTTCCCAAGCCTCCAGGAAATCAACCCCAACTAGATCGAAGGAGTTGATCTGGAGCGGGGAACAGAACCAGAATAGATGGCTAAGGTGGCACAATATGTTTTATTCAAAACATATCGTTAAGCAATGGAGTTGAATTGGTGGAAGAGTCGCTAATATATCATATTATCAAAGAGATATTTTTTGAAATGTCGTATGAATTTATACACCATTTTTAAATTGTCATATGAACTCAAATTGTAAGCAATTTGTCATATCAATTTTTCAAAATCATTAATTTGTTATATCATCCTCACTCCGTTATAATTTTCATCTAAAATAAGTCATGTGCCTTGTGTTAAAGGTTATTTCGGACATTTGACTCCTTTTCGTTTCATTTCATTGCTTGCCATGAGCCATAACTTGGTAAAAATGACAAATTTTAAATTTACCATTGTTTTAGATGACAACTAATATACTTCAAGAACATGTGTATATGTTTTGAAGACTATATTGTTTGAGAGGAAATCGATCAGGATTCGGTCATATCGTTGTATTAGGTTTCACTTTGTCCTACAATATCAACTTTCAAATCATGTTAAGAATGTAGAAATGATATAATTGGGAGGGACACGTTTTTTTTATGATCCTCTTCTACCTTCAACTATAACAAAATTTGGGCGTTAGCATCCATTATTTATTTCTAACAACAATATTAAATCTAGTGAGTTATCCAATTCAATCTTTGATACCAAACGACACGTATACTATATATGTGTGTGTATTTCTGGAGGTTCTTACATTATTTCTCCGAATTCGGATTTTGCAGACATTCTTTTACTAATTAACTTCCATAACAGTTGTTCTGAGTTGGGTCCATGATCAAACAGGAAACGATATTCATGCTAGCTAGTCCATATACAAAACATTCTATATCTATAAGGTATCCATAACGTTCATGATTAGTTCATATAAAGTATTGAAAACGCAATTTTCATGTGATATACACCTAAAAATATACATTGAGGATGACAGTTAGGAGTTTTACCTCACACAGAAGCAGCAAGAAACTTGATCTTCAAGAATCAAGACGTCCACGTACGATTGCTTCGATTCGATGATGCCACGAAGGTTTTCCTTCCCCGACACGACCAAAATAAGTCACCAATTAAAAACCCTCAAAGATTTGATGATGGTTCGCTTGGAACTTTAATATTTCTCAAGGCGAGATAATCTGAGAAAATATGCAAAAGGCTTGACAAAAACTTTGGGTTATTTGTTTTTGTTCTACTGCAATTCTGCATGGTGGCTAATAATTTATAAGAGAGTGAGATGATAGAATAAAGAAATAAGGTTTTGATCTCTCAATGTGTGCGGCAGCTTTATTTGACTTATGAGGTGTTATGGTTGGCCTCTAGGCGCCTAGCTTATCCCTTTTAGGGCAACATTCTACAATATTTCCTATATTGGTGCCATTTCTAATTAAAATACCTAAGAAATAGGGCATTTCATTCCAAATTATTTAAGTGTTTGAAGAACCACATAATAATTTGGAAGTTTAGCTTAATTTCTTTTTCCCTTTGCAGCGTTAGAGCAACAATCGACAGGTTCAAAAAAGCATGCGCTGATTCTACGGACAGTGGATCTGTATCAGAAGCTAACACTCAGGTAAACTTCTTTTAGATGATGATGGATAGAAAGGGATAATGTTTTTTATAGCAGGCTTGGAAGTGGAAGTCCCTATGTAGAAGGAAAGCCTAATAGTTAATTTCTCTATAAATTAACTATTTATATCCAATTTCGGTCACCTAATCCACATTATTGGCTAACTAATTATAACCCTGAACCCTAGAGAAGCAATTGCAATGCTCCTGATTCAAGTTTAAGCTTCCTCTTTTCCGGACATTAATTTCGTCCACTGTTTATTTATTTAATTTGTGTGTTTTAATGAAACAGTTCAAATTGGTTTTATGAGTTTGTCTAATGCTGTCACCATACATGGCCTCAGTTTTATCAGCAGGAAGCATCCAAACTGCGAAGACAGATTCGAGAAATTCAGAATTCAAACAGGTAAATTAAGTTGAAATAATTTCATTAGATAATTAACTACATTGTCTAATATCGATCTGTCCATCTAAATATTCTGCCTCTCTCTCCAGGCATATACTGGGGGAATCCCTTAGCAACTTGAAAGTCAAGGAACTGAAAAACCTAGAAGGAAGATTGGAGAAAGGAATCAGCAGAATAAGATCCAAAAAGGTACTCCATTTCCCTATTTTAATTGCAAAAATCCGTTTAATTCCTTCAAGTTTACTTAATCCCTACTCAAAATCTCAACTGACGTGTGCTCGGATAAACCGCAGAATGAAATCCTGTTTTCTGAAATCGAATTCATGCAAAAGAGGGTAACTTTATCTTCTACTATACTACTAAGTTACATGCCCTTGGTGCCAAATTGCATTCTTCATGTTACTTATACAATATGCTACTTCTTAAAAACAATACTACGTACGTTTATGCATGCAGGAGACTGAGCTGCAACACCACAACAATTTTCTGAGAGCAAAGGTGAACATTCAAATGCATAAGCCAATACCGAAAAGTTGAACTTAATTACGAATACGAATGATAAAATTAATGAATGAATGGTACAGATAGCTGAAAGCGAGAGGGAACAGCAGCAGCAGCAAACACATATGATGCCGGGAGCTTCCTACGATCCGTCGATGCCTTCGAATTCGTACGACAGGAACTTCTTCCCTGTGATCTTGGAGTCCAATAATAACCATTACCCTCGCCAAGGCCAGACAGCTCTCCAACTTGTGTTAGTTTTTACCATTACTAGTATTACAATTTATATTTTCTTTCTAAATCACATACAGATGAGATAATTAGTTACTGTTTACTTTTGGTCTTTGGATGCAGTTGAAATGCTTGACTGCCGTCTGTTCTTCTATCCATATCCTCTGATCTTTTTTCATAAATCTCTGAGATAATTGACGTTGTAGTTTTTATGTATATGGGAGAACCAGTTTGCTCATGTTCTCCATAATATATATATATATATATATATATATGTGTGTGTGTGTGTGTGTGTGTGATGATGTACCCCAATTATGTGATAACATATATAGTAAATTTTATTTTCTCACTCTAATTAAAGTTCCGTCTCTATTATCTTGTTCATCTGCATAAATTCCTAATTTCTACAAATTACAGTTTCAACACGCATGAATAACTTGACAAATATACACATAGAATAATATGTGCACACGTGATTGATTGGTAAGTAGGAATGACTACTTCCAACATGAGTCAAATATTTTCCTTTCAGAAATTAAAAGAGAGTGAATAAAAAAATGTATGCACACATGTCATACCGTTATACATAGTTTACATGTAGTTTCCACAAATCTTGTTTATATTTTCGTTTTGTAAAAAATGGATTATAAGGTTGAGCTCTGTTCTCCTGCGCATGAAAGAACAAAAAGGAATGGTTGAGACTTAACCGTTCACTCGGGGAAAAACATGCGTGGGAGAAAATTTCTGTTATTATGTTTGCCCTAGGAGCCAAGAAAGTGCATGGCCAGGGTGATAACTAGGTTTTTGACTTTATCGAAGAGAAAATGGGGCATTGGGGGAGGGTAGTTGCAATATTTCGATCACTTTCACGTGAGCTTCTCATCTATTGCAGTATGCCCAATATAGCCCAACTGCATAACATTGTGCATAACGTATTCAATTATTTGGAATAAAATCCATTAGAGGCAATTGTAGGCAAGGCAGTGGTACCACTCTACCATATACTTTATAGGTAAACGTCATTTTCTGCGCATGTAAAGGACGTCTGCATTTGGGACCAAAGACACTAAGAAGATTTGTACATGTGAAAATATTAATGTGGATACATTTTATATGCGTATGGTACACCATTAGTTAGAACACTTTCAAACAAAAACAACTTCATCATCTTTCGTTTTTGTTTGAATCAGTCAAACGAGAGAAATTTCAGCAGGGGCAGTTCGGGCAACTCTCGCATCAAATAAAAATGGTGTGGAATCAGATGAGATCAAAATGCAGAAAGTCTCATGCTTTTGTAAAAAATGTCCTACTAATGACATGATCGGACTGCCTTTACCCAAAATGTTCTCACCCGTCAACCATACTTCTTGTTGTGGTAAAGAATGCTTTTAGAATCGTGAAATAAAGAATTTACAATAACAAAAGTTAAGTCTACGCAATGTTGACAACGGATCATCATCCCTTATTGTATGGGCATGTGACTGAGCAGTTAGATGCATTACAAGACCCATTTATAATAATGTCTCGTAATTACACGATGCATGAGCAACGGATGCTAGCACATCCCAGATCATTTATCTATTGGCGGACTTATTGTTCTCCTTTTCTTTGTTCCCTTTTAAAATACAGCAAGTAAAAAGAACAGGAATCAGATTACTCTAAAACTTGAGCAATTATGGTAGATAAGCCCTATTAACTAACAAGTTTCATCACTGATTAACTAAGCACTTCAGTTACCTGAGTAAAATTTACAATATAATGTGAGAGAGAGATGCATCCATGAAGCTTAACATCCCTTATATGCATTGAAGGTTGAATTTGAACATCCTGATTCTATCGTATAATCGCATCGTACCTTCTTCGGCTATTGTCTACTATGATTTATGAACATAAAATAACACCATCTGAAGTGTCCAGAGCTGAGTGTGAGCAGAGACTGAAGCCGAAACCTTCTTCCCTCTGCTTCCCCAAACTCTGCTTTCGGGATTTGTCCCAAAATGAATATCGGAGAGTTAAAGGACTTCGTCCTCTTCATCCCATGATTCTACATTTCCTAACAAACTTGTTTGAAAAATTTACATGCTTGTTCCACAAGCCTCGTACCCCTGGAAACCCAATCTCGAGCCATGGCTTCGCTGGGCCACTGAAGTGTATAACGGAAGCAGCTTCCAATATGTCTTCGGGAACCTCTGGGGATCGAGAACCTAACCCAGCCACATGCCACAGTGGGTCAATAGGATGCACATGGCCCTCAAATGCAATTAAGGCGGGCGGAACTATTCCTGGATGCCACAATGTCAACCCAGACTTCTGGTTCTGCGAAGTGCACATAAGATATTAGTATCATGGTATCGAGACTCAAGAGTCCAGAAGTATGAATGTTTTCCTATTTACAAGCAGTTTCCAGTCACAAAGTACTGGCTAATGTGAGAATATACTTACAAGTTTTAGCCATTGATGGTATGTTTCTGTAATATTGGTCCGCCGCCAAGCTTCAAGATCAAAGACATTCATGCCATACAGCCACGCACAACGATCATGATCGAAGTTGGATGAAATGATAGGGTGTGAAAAATTGAAGTAGTCATTGTAAGTTCTTCCCGGGCAACAGTTGTCACCGCACCATGAGTTGACAACTGCACCAACAACATTTCCATTGAGATCCAGTTCCCACAAAGAAGATAGATCCTGCTGTACAACAATATCATCGTCCAAGAACACAATCTTGTTGAGATCTGGAAAAAGCTGCGTGTCCAATGAAAATTAAATGATATCGTTACAAACTCATACTCAACATCATCCATTCATTAGGGAATATCTGTGAAAGAAATAGAGCAATTACCTCGGGGATATAAATTCGAAGAAGGTTCATAAGGGAAAGGCAGCTGGGGCTCAGACCTTCCAAGAATCTTTTATGTTCTCCATCAGACTCAAAGTTGTTATCTTTCAAATTTCTATGGTAATGTCTCCAAATCTGGCGGTGGATCTCTACCATCTCCTTGACTCCAACATTTACTTCCTGAGACCAGTCGTATTGGTGTAACCCTTTAACTTCCACCACTGCTGATTGAAAAGAATTAATTGCAAACCATGCATGCATGGGAGTATAAGTTTTCTTGTCAGTCACTATGTGGAAAATCAATTTTTCAGGGTTGGCTGATTTTTGGACTGTGGATGAGATAACGACAGAAGCTGCGAGGACATTATCAGTTAGAAGAACAAGGTGGTGAAAGGAGGGATCGGAAAGTCGAGAAACATATTCAGGTGGAGGCAAACGAGATCGAGCTATTGCATTTACAGCATATTCTTCAGCTAATTTGAGGCAAAGACAATGTATGCTCTTGGGCACACCATGTGAGGCTAAGTGCCAGTAAACCGATTCCCGCTGTCTGGCTGACTGAACCTTGTGTTCCATTCTTGATAGCTGCATTAAGCAACAAGCTATTCTTCAGTTAATTAATTAGTATATTATTATCAACAGATATTCAAACTGATAGCAAGTCATAAACAACTAATTACTATGGATCAATATGAAACTTCACCCTTGTATATTCTTGAATTTACGACTCAATTTCAGAATTTTAACATATATTATCTGCTAGTTATCACAAGTTTTATCTCAAATGACTTTTCCAAAGAAAAATTTACAATAGCGCTGACGAATCCATATCTTAACTCTCCGCTAGAACTTTACTTCAAGACAAATTTTGAACTTGAAAAAGCTCATTTGTCCAACTAATTGCAGCTAGCAACAAGTGGCCAAAGTTAACACAGCAATTTAATTGCAAAACTTTACAGCCATTCAAAGTTCTTGTGCTCCAAAGGCTGGCACATTCAAATCAAAGGTAGGTTCCTACTAAGAACTAGAAACTAGAAACTAGAAACTAGAAACTAGAAACTAGAACGTGAAGTAATCTAAGTGAAAGACGCTTAACTACGAGATTCTGCATAAAAACAACTTAACACAGAAGAAAATTGGCATGGATAGTGATGGGACAACAATCTTCAATCTACTGTCATCAGAAAAGGACACCTTGAGCAAAAATAATGGACCACAAATGTATATTCTACCCACTACTGCTACAGAAATATTGTATTTGTTTGAACAAACAGCAAAGGAACTCTGTAGGTAGAGAAATGGAAATTGTTTTGAATTGAAACTGGAAGCAGGTAGCTGACTAGCTTATTAGATTCCAACACACTGGCTGCACTGGTTTTGGACCATCTCATTTTCATTCATATTAATCAATGAAATTTACATATCTGTCATCATCCTCTTTTTTCCTTAACCTACAAATGCCAAAGAAGTTCACTACATGGACAAGGAGTCTTCTTACTTCTTAATACAATTATTTTGTAATAATGCAAACAAATTAAATTAATTATTGCAATAATAGAAACAAATTAAATTAGATTTGTTTGAGAGTTGACCAGACCGAGGTACAGGACAAATACTATTAGGTCAATAATCCCAAAAGGGTAGGTGGAAGTTAGGGTTTTGGATCAATTTACCAGCCCGAAATTGTGGACTAGACAATAGACATCACATCACCCTACCAGAAAACACACAAAAGTAATAAAGGAAAAGGAAACAAAACTAACCGCTAGCTATTGAGTGAGTCTAGTAAAAACTTAAAAACGAGTGAGTTTTTACCATGGCCTTTGTTTTGAAAGCGAATGCTTTGACATCTTGTTGCTTCAACGTCATCTCCTGGACCAGTTGGTTAAACGACTCGATCCCTTGCTCGTTATTGTTTACGTTACCATCCTTTGCTTCCAGCAGTGCTCTTGTCAACTCCTCTCTGAGCTTCATTAGCATTAAACAACATCAAAACAATACCTATTAGATGATTAAATAAGCATGATAACCATTGACGGAGCCAGAATTTAATAACAATGGTGTCACAATTTTGGCCAAAAAAAACTTCATTGGATCATTTCGTTGAGCTTCTGGTGGGTATCTGCCAACTTATGCCGAGTTTTGTCAATTTTTGCTTATGACTATCGAGTGAGGCTTTTTACCGAACACTTGTTGAACACCATAAGGTCACACACAAGAAATAAGATAAGAACGACAAAGGAAAGAAAGAAGAAAATTTACAATAACCATACGGGGGGTTGTACAAAAGAAGTAGCAGTTTGTAATTCATCGTTTTGACTCTTTGTTTTTTTTTCAGTTTGCCGCAATTTGTGTATAGTTAGTCATATATATACAGATAAATATACATTGGGGATATGAGCAGCCAATGATCCTATGTTGACTCTGCCACTTATGATAACCGTTTTTTATTTCTTTCGGAAAAGACGATTATTCTACCCTAATTATGAGGATGTGGGTTCAAAATCCGACATAATAGCCAGGTCAAGTAACCTAATCCACGTCTGTAACATGACAACCATCTGATCTCACTAAACCGTGTTGATGTGAACATGAAAAGGCTAAAAACAAAGAGGGTAATGCCAGTTGGTTCCACTCAAGCTAAATGAAGGTTTCTTTGGCTGACAATTACGTTTTATGCACGTAGTGGACGCAGTCACAGTTCTGGTTCTGGAAATAGGGAAGAGATCCTCCCCGGATCTCTCCCACCAAAGCCACCACCCAATCCATTAATTCGAGCCATTGAAATTTGATCAAACGGCTACAATTATTATAATTTTTAAAAGGTCCCCTATTTGTAGCCGTTTGATCAAATTTCAATAATCCGAATTAATGGATTGGATGAGAGAAATCCGGAGAGGATCTCTTCCCCTGGAAATAGACGTTTTGGGCAAATTATTGTATTTCTTGTTGGTTTTTATTTTAATATTTCTAAAGATCAAGTTGACGAGAATAATATGAGTGCAATACCAACTGGCCACGCGTCTACAAAAGCAACTGACGGGGAGTGAAGGCAAATACCGACACTCCCTCAAATGCGCTTATCCATTGACTGCTCTCTATTTTCCTAGTACCAAATTGCCATCACCAACTACATCATTTACCAGAAATACCATTTATCAAGTACGAAAAATCAAGCCAAATATAGAAATATTCTTATCATCTAAATTAAAATATTTTTCTAAATTTGGCCTTAATAAAGTTCAATAGTCAAATCTAGTCTATCATGCGCCACATATGAGTGCGCCAAATAATGAGCAGCCACACAATTCTAATCAACTACCTTAACTTAAGTCTGTCATAGTGTATCATATTAATTATAATAAGTGTATTTAGAAGTGATTTTAAAATAACTGAATCATCTTTACTTAAAAGTGTAAGATCTTATATTTGATTTTCGCCAAAGACGAACATGAACCACATTATTATGGTAAGCTCATTGTAAGGTTTAGCCTACTATCTCACCTCCTTATAGATACAATCGTTTGTTCAGAAGAAATAAATAATTGAAAGTGCTTTCGATGAAAATATTTTTGGAACACCTTATTAAAAAAGTGAGATAATCCTAAAAAAAATATTTTAAGTGATTTCTAAAAAAAGCACATAACAGTCCATCCAAAATTCGGTTATTTTAAAACCACTTTCAAAACAAAAATCTTTTAGTTTTTCTATTTTGTGCAAAATAATTTGTTTATATATATATAAAAAAAGGTAAAATTGAAATGGTAATTTCGTCAATAAAGTAGTGTAGTGGGGGAGCACTTACTAATGATTCGTCACTCCCGCTGAAAAACCTCCAGCCTACGCAGTCTGCAGCATTTGCCAAAGCCAAACACAAAAAACCAAAAAAAAAAAAGAAAAAGTAAGTAATAAATCTGAATTTTCAGCAGAGCAGAATTCAAGGTACATTCAAAGCATTAGTATTCAGAAACAACAAAACTTGCAAGAAATTCCGCTTCAGAAATCAGAGTTTATGCTTAGAATTCATCACGCAAGGTACAACAGCCGACAGCCGGATTATTACCTAATTGCGATTACGCACACAGAGACAAAATCCAAACGTACAACCACGTCACAGCAACCCCAAAATCCTCTTCAGATAATTCTAAAATATTTCAATTAATTTATAATTTTTACCTAAATACTTTAGGAAATTAAAATAAATAAAATAAAAAAGCTAGAGAGAGAGATACCGAGCGTGGAAGAGCAAGCAGTGGCAGATTCAAGGACAATGAACGCAATTCTAACGAAAAGGAAGGGCAAAACTAACGCGAGCACCAGCAACAACGGCAAGACCGTCCGGCCCGAAATCCTCCGAGTCACCGCCGTCGAAGGAGATCCCTTCCCTGCGCCGGCGCTGGATATCGTCAGCCTCTTTATCCCCGTCGTGGATATATAAAACTTCATCTTCCCCCACAACAGCAACTCCGCCTCTGCAGCAGCTTCATATCAATGCGACGGCGATGATCGGCCGGCTAGAGAACGAAGAGCAGCTGCCCCGAGATCACTGGAGCTCCGGCGAGATCTGATGGTGCAGAGGGCGCTAGTGAGATCGAAAATTCGAAATGTGAGTGGGATTCGATGTTCGGAATTGGGAGGAGGAGGAGGAGGTCACGGGCGCTATTTGTGGAACGAAAGCCAGAGAGAGAGAGTCGACTCAATAATCAGATCACGAAATTGAGAGAGAGAGAGAGAGAGGAAAAGCCAAAAGCAGAACCGCGTTGAAAGCCGCGGGAAAGAGAAGGGAATTTTATAGGGTATTATTTTGGGAGGCAGATTGTCTTCCCTCCTTTCCTCCTGATACCGTGCCCTTCTCATCCTCTCTTATTTATACGATCACGGTTAAACTTCGTCAATATTTTATATTTTTATTATTTTTTATCTTATTATTTCTATAAAAAAAATTAATATAAAATATTAACGTAACTTAACCGTGACCGCACAAATAGAAAAAAATGAGATGAGCACAGTAACAGTTGAAAAAAATGAGATGAGCACAGTAACAAGGGCAGACAATCTGCCTCCATTATTTTGGGAAAGGCGAGAGGGAGAGAGAGTGTAGTGTACGAGCTAATTAGTTAGTTAACTAATAAGTTTGTGGACCTCGGATTAAGGGTTAATTACGAATTTGGCCTTGGCTTTTCGCTAATGGCACCGACAAATTGTGAGTGTTCCCTTGCTTTTGTTTTGTGATGGGCTTACGCTATGGGCTACTTATGGGCCCAGCCCATGGGTCAGTCACTCTGTAGCTCTGCTTTTGTGCCTGCAGTTCTTCTTACCCGTCCATCATGGTAAATTTCTTCTTTTTCTTTTACTGTTGAGATTTTGTTAACCTTTTTGGTGTATAAAAAAAATATTTTTAGTAAAATAGTTAAAATATTTACATCTGATTTCTCTGCTTCAATTTTTTTTTTTTAACAAACGATATTATTTATACTAAGAGACATAAATACGGGTGAACTTAGTCTCACAATAGGTCATCAATAATGTAGTTCAAACTCGCATTTAGCGAGAATCGAACCTAAGACCTCTCTCACTTACAAGTAAAGAGGAATACCACTAGACCGTAGTACTAAAGGCCAATTTGGGATTGTTGCGCTTTTTTAATAAATTTGACACACCTCGACCCAGAATATCCATTAGGACTCCGAATCGAGCCGTGCTGGCCGACACATGGAAGGGGACAAAACCATAAAGTATAGTGATTTGAAAGATATGAATAAATTTAAACTTAAAAGTGCCTAAAGACAAGAGTGCGCTGTGAGCGGGAATGAACTCATTTCACACGCGACGTCAGAGCATAAATAAAGTACAGTAGTGTGGGTAAGGATCATACCCTCAGAGGTAGCCACCTATATTGCGATTCGCCAGGAATCCTCGTCGATACGAACTTTCAACAGCTAAAACCTAGAGGGGCGAAAAATAGAAAATGTGAGTGGGCAAAAACAAAGTTTTTGAAAACATCTTTCTTTTTAAAATGTAATAACCCCTCACCGTAAAACCCGTATAATTTCCCAGAAAATAATATTATATACGTATATAGAAATCATATTCAAGAACAATGGAAATCAAGTATATGCCATGTCAACCATCTCAGCAGTAAATGTGTAAGCAGGTCATAAAATTAATATAAAATGATATGTCAGTCGGAGTCACGTAATGTGACCTGTACGGCTGAACCTACAGCTCATCTATCAACCCCTGCACACGAGTCGAAACCACCTAATGTAGTCTGTACAACAGGCTGGGTGTAATTAAGTACGCTCAAGTGCTACAATCACGTGAAGGCTGTGCGAAGTATCGCAAGTCACCTACGAGTTGGAACCACCTAATGTGGTATGTACGACAGGCTGGCACCTGCCTTGGATCCAAGGTGAGCGTGTGGTGCAGGAGGTGAACGATCACATGAAGGCTAGGCCCTGACCTCAGGCGGAGCATTAACATCGGGGTGCATGATAATGAGCACTAGATGCATCAAATCACAACCATACATAATGCAATCACTATCACTAATAAGTACTCACCTGAAGCTTACTTGGGCTTCTGCAGCATCAATGAATATTATGCATATCTATACTAATGCATATACTAAAATGTCATGCAATTGACATGACATAAAAAAACGTAAGTCCATTTAAAATAGTTTTTGGGAAAATGTAAAGCATATATATATATATAGAAAACCCAAAGCCCATTCACCTAGAGTCTGCGTTACAACTCCCTAGCACAAACACAAACATCGAGGGGTCACGAACGATCAGCGCCTAGAACAATTATCAAACTACATCTTACAATCCTTACCAATAGAACACGTAACTTACATAAAACACATCCTCAAGGACATTCTAGAATGAGTTGAGACCCATTAACCAAAAGTCAACCGTCGGTCAAAGATCGACGGTAGGGTTCACAACCCTAAGTAATTCGATCCAGTAGATCCGCATCTCAGATTTTCGATCCGTAACTTCCAAAGATCCAAATTATGCTTCTAAAACATCATACTAAAGTTTCATTACGATCCAACGGTTGGATCTCCGCCAATTGCAAATTCAAGTGGCGGTTAACGTTTTATTTTATGAACTTACAAATCCAATTCAGGAAGATCCGTACGTCAGATTTCTGATCTGTAAGTTCCTACGATTTTCAAATATTCATACTATAACGTATAGAATTTTGGTGACGATCCAATGGTCAGATTGTCGATTCATATAATTATCAAGTAACGCACCTTAATCAAACTAGGTTCACACTAATCAAATCACATCATATAGATATCAAATCTGAGATAAAGATATCAATTTAGCGTAAAATAGCATCGGGGCCCACTGGCCACGCGCCGTCCTGACTTGTTGAAAAATTTAACTATTTCTAAAAATTACCAAATTTTACAGGGATGAAGATCTCAATAAGAGGAACAACTGTCATACTTGTGGCCAATGCCAATTTGGCCGAGAAGTGGCTTGAAAATGCCTCGATCCTCCAGATGGGCGGAAATTAGAGAACCTTGCCGTTCCCTCGTCGGAGGTTCGATGACTGAGATTCTTGTCAGGTTTTTCTCCTGAAAGGAAGGGCTACCAACCCCATGTGGAGCGCCACCCATTGCTTGAAAAGGAGGTTGTCACTCTAGGGTTCCCGGCGAGCCGTGAGGGTCTCGCGCTCTATTCGTCGAACATGGTAATCCACAAGTGGAATTGAGGTGAAGGATTGATTGGGTTCGAAGTAAGGAGCATTTTTGCACCAGTCCCGTCGTCAACGGTGGCCGGAATGGGGATCTAGGATCGGGTCAGGTCGGCTGGTCAAGGGGAACCCGTCGGGTTGCTCTCCTCCTCCCCTTCTCTCATTTCTCTCCTCTCCCATTAATCACTCCCCCACTCTTCTTCACTGATTGGTCTGCACCCCTCCTTATCCTCATTTCCTTTCCATCACAACCACACACGTGGCATGACCAGATTTTGCTCCAAAAATCTGGAGCATTCTAGAAAATAAGAATTTTACAATTTTACCCTCAACTTCGATCGTTAATAACTCCAAATTATGTTCCGTTTACGCCCACGTGTTCGTAGCAATGAGTACTACGAGGATATGCCAAGAAAACGAGTCTTACGTGACACGACATGGCAATCAACAAAAGTCAACACTTTGCCTTGAAGGGCATTTTCGTAAATTCACATTTAAAAATTATAAAGATTGTAATCTTTGGGGACATGTCGTTACAAAATTGCTTTTGCTGTGCTTTAAGAATAATTAGCTGCAAAAAAAAGCAGTTGAGTGGTTGATGAACTGTATGATTAAAAGTGTTGTGAGTATGAAAAGTAATGTAAAAACAGTGTCTGGAAGGATATATAATGTCATTGTTTAAAATTAATGAGTTTATTACAGGAATTAAAAATATTCTAACGGCTCAACTCCGCTTTTTATTAAAGCAATTTTTAAAAGCAACCTATAGGTTGCTCTTTAGGGTTCGTTTGGTACATGGGACAGGACAAAACAGAGTGGGACGAGGCGTTCTGTCCCACGTTTGGTGCGCCTAAAGCGGGTGGAACGCCCTGTTCCACGGGACAAGTTTTGGGTGAATTTTCATTCCGCCTCACCCCTCTGGAACGACTCGTTCCACATCCGTGGAACACAAAATTATAACATCTTTGTTTCCTTCTTCTTCCTCCTCGCTTCCATCCGAGGGCATGAGAGCTAATAGAAACGGCGGCCATGGCGGGGACCAAAGCGGCACCAGCAATGGCGATCCTGGCGGCGCCCCGGTGGAGAAAGGCGTCGACTTCGCCAACTACTTCTGCACCTACACCTTCCTTTACCACCAGAAGGAGAAGCTCTCCGATCGAGTCCACATGGATGGTTAGTACAATGCCGTTTTCAAGAACAAGCACCATTTCCATTGCAAGGTACAACATCTCATGAGCTCACTACTTAATTACTCTTTTCCCCCTTTTTCGTTGTTCTAAGAACCGAAAAGAACAAAACTTTACTTGAAAAAGCTATAAATTTTACCATTTGTTGTTTTGTTGCAAAATATTTGGGATAAATTTGTTTTTAAGGCCGAAAAGAACAAAAATTTACTGAAAAATTTTCGAAATCGAGAGGTACCTGCTTGGTTTCTCCCGACGATTTGTTTGAAATCGGTTTGAAAGATTTCTTATTTGTCTTATTTGGGTTGGGTTTTTCTGTTTTTTGCAGGCGTGAAACAACCATTTTGTTCTGTCCCTGCGCGTACCAAACATACACGGAACCTCCGTTCCGTACCGTCTCGTCACGTCTCGTCCCATTCCGTTCCGTCCCCTCCCGTTTGCGTTCCAAACGGTACCTTAAAGCGGATGTATGAAGGCCATTGCTTTTAAAATAAGTAGTATATTTTATTTTTACTAAATATTTTTTTACTACTTAACTTTAAAGTGAAGTAACTTTGGGTGAAAAAAAACAATAACAAATTGAGGAATGCTCTAACATTGTTTGTTTAAAAAAGAATACACGATCAAGTCATTAGTGTTATGAAATGACGTTGAGTTGCATCCCTTTTTATCGGAAAAGGATCCGGCGATCCTTCAGGACGATCTTGTTATCGGCATCGTTTATCGTATATTATAGAGTCAGTTTTTGTTAGGTACTATTTATATTTAAATTTAAATTTTAAATTTTAAATTTTAAAATGATTTCTGACCGCACGATGATTAGGAGCTAAGCATTATCAAACATTGATTAGACAACTTTAATTAACTTTGGTGTGGAAAAACATTGACATTATAGTAGCCATCAAACTCTTGTATCTGAGATTAATTATTTTTAAAGGCCACTCCCAATTTAATCCCCAAACAGTGGAGAGATTTTTTTCAAGTACCCAGTATTCGGTATTTCACATATCATAATACAAATATATATTTTTATGTGTCTTTTTTATTTTACAACATGTAGAATACCTGCTTAAATACCGAATACTTGAAAATAATTCTCCAAACAGTGACATGAATTGATGAATGAAAACTCTAGAGTAGCTGTATGTTCTGTGACTTAATTAATTAAATGATAAAATAGCTCGTTTGAAATTGTTTTTAAAATGATTGAACCAAAAGTGTTTTTGGGTTTTAAAAGCATTTGAGATGCTTCATGCAAAAACCACCAATTATGTACTTCTTGTAGAAAGGACTATCAGTACTTTTCTCAAAGTTCATTTGCATTTTTACTAAGAATTGCTTTCAAATTTAAAACATTTTTGTCATATTAAAAATACTTCGTAAAGAGCCGTAAAAAATCGTTGTGCTCGAAGTTATGTATTTGATTATCTTATTTTCTATATTTATGCATGATAGGGACTAAAAATAGAATAATAATCCATTAAAGCAATGCAACCCCATCACATGTAGAAATATGTTGACAAGTTCGCTTGAGAACAAAACACGTATGATATGACACAAAGCAGTATTCATAATTAAATTGACGACGATCGATATCCACTACGGATTCGCGGTTAAGATTTATGCTCATATTTATAGTTGAGTGAATTACTTTTTCTAATCGATTTCAATCGAGGATCAATTAGCGTACATACTGATATTTCACTTTATTTGTAAGGGTTTTAAATTTGATTTTCATAGATAACAAATGCAGTATAACATATAAAATAAAGAAAACTTGATTTTAATCTTTAAATAAGATAAAGTTTAGATAATTTCTCGTGCAAGACTCAAAATTGAGTCTGGTCTCTTAGTTCTATTGAAATGCCAGCATTTAGATTCCATATCATTTTTTTATTGGTAATTTCATGATTTCTTTAAGCCTACACTAATTTATTATAATATATTTCCATACAAATATTTAAGTATACAAACTCATTATAATATATTTCAATACAGACATTTATGTATATTAATTTATTATGATATATTTCGGTAGTAAAAAAAGTTAATTTATATATATATATATGTTTTTTTTTTTGAATTCTTAATTTATATATTTTGGTACAGTCATTTTTGTACACATGTGTATTTATATATTTTTCTTATGTGTCACTAATTTCATTTAATGTTTTCTCATCTAGGTTTATTTATAATTGGAAGAATTAAAATATGCATATTAATAAAATCAAAATTTTAATGTGAAAAAAATTAAATAAAATACACATTAAATAACAAAAATAGAATATTAATTTTAATAAAAATACATTCCAAATGATTAAAATCAATATGTAATCTAATACCAGCTTTGTTTTAAATTTCAATATTTTTTTACACCTAATGTTCAAAACTCATTAAAAAAGTATACGTATTTATATAGTCTTATATTCTGCCTCAAGATTTTACAAAATTAGAGTCAAATTATGTTAGGCTCATCAGTAACAGTCAATGGGCATGGCTTTGGTTTTGGCTTTGGCTTTGGTTTTTCTCATTGATGAACAAAAATGGAGGCATCAATCATGACAAAGCATGCAGAAACATGTCTGACTTGCCGTGCAAAATTGGCAAGTCAATCGTCGTCATTAATTCTGTTATTTTCATGGCGTTACTTTTTTTTTTTTTTTGAGAATGGAAATAGCATAACCAGGACCGAAGCCTAAGGAACACGAAGCCCACCCAAAGGGGAACAACACAAAAAGCAACAAACATTGGGCAGGAAAGAGGGTACAGAAGCAAAGACGCTGCACCAAGTGCCAAGCGTCGCCCCCTCAACTGCAATGAAAACAAAAACTAGGGAGGGCAAGGAACCACACGGCGTTACTTTGTCACAAAGGAATTTATAGATTCAAGCCTCTGTCTTAAGTTTGCCAGACATCGAAGGTAAATTATTGTACAAAGACATAATCTTGCATGCCTTATAAGTATAAGATGTTTCTAGTATAATATGTAATGTTAATTAGTTCTTAATATGGTTACATCTCTTTGTGCTCAACGCATGGTTCTGTAATCCGGTTATATCTGTACTTTCAACATATGAACACAAAAAAACTTATAATTCAAGCGTTCAACCCATTAACCAAAGGCAGAGCCATGAAGGACCGGATGGTTCCAGGCCCATCCTAATATTTTTTTACTTAGAAAAGTTTAGTTGTATGCATATGATTTTCAAAGTTTTTCTGTAGGGTTAGGTTCTCAATCCGACGTTTTTACTTTAATTTATTTCATGGGGTTTGATTTGAGGTTGGTGGCTCATATAGAGTTCAAGCAATCCATTTACTTGTAAATTTTGATGAAGCCTCTGATATGAGGATCAGTGGAGGGAGATAGGAAGAAACTAGAAAGTTAGAGAGGTTTGGGGTTGAGGTTTAAGTTTAAGGAAAAGAATTATAAGGACAATACTATGTCTAACCCAAACGACAGAAGTTGGTTGCTCACCACACAACAAAATAATTTTTGTAAGATTAGAAGAGCGTTTCGGATTGAGAGTTTTTGTCCATTTCTCAACCACTATTCTCAGCCATTCATTAAAAAAAGACATGAGATGAGTTGTAAAACAAAAGCTCTACGCTCGAATATTAATAGGTCGATTTGATGAACACGTTAGACGTATAATATACTTGACTGGAAAAAAAAAGAGTGAAAACTGGAAAGGTTTTTCTAATTAAATAGAAAATTAGTTATGTGTAATGACAATGCATAGAGTACTTGATTAAGCATAAACTAATCATGGTGGGCTAAATTAATTTGACTAATTTGGATGTGACCTCCTCAATATTGCTGTAAATCCATGTCTGCATGCACATGCATAACTTTCGGCTTTTTTTTTGGCAAGATCTTAGTCGGTCCAATAAACTAGTTCCCATGCAGCAGTACCGAAACGATAACTTTCAAGTCTAGGCAAGTATTGTCCCTTGCATGTGGTCTTTGGTGTTGTGCATATTCTTAGCACAAACAAAATGTGAGGAAACAAAACGGATTATCGATGTTTGAAGTTGCATTTTTGCATTAACTCTATGGTTATTATAATTTATAAATATATAATGACAGGGTTTGTCTTTCTGGATATTTACTAATCCATGGTCTAATACGGATTGCCTGTACAGAATTGAATTTCACTTTATAGTGATGATGAATAAGGTGATGAGTAAATGGGGTTTTTCAGATTAAATACCATTCATAAGAAAAAAACGAACGAATGAAAATTCTAAAGAATTTAGCTAAAAGAACATTACTCCACTTTATAATAAGTTTATGGACTAAAGCTCGCAATATTTTAGATTAGAGACCAAAGCTCCATTTGAACTAAAGTTTATGGATCATTGTTCTAATTATCTCTTAATACAAATATAAAATAAAATTTATTAAGGGTGTCAAGGATGGATTTGTTATACATCGAATGATATGTAGCACTCAAGCTACGCCCCTTATGTTTGAAGTGCAAAGTAACTTTAAATAACAACACCACCATCCATTTATACCATAAATTTGTTTAGAGCAACTACAAGTCCAAAATATATACATTTGGAGATCTATTTCCCCAAACGTAGTGATACAATTTTTTAGTTTAAAGTAATACCTTAATATAAACAAGTTTAACTGTAATCATTTAGAGTGCGTTTGTTGTATATGACTATTTTTTACTAGACTAAATTCATGGACTAAACTGGACTGACTGAACTTGGACTAAACAGAATAAGAATAATGCAATGTTTAATGAGATGCCGGACTATCCTAAACTAAATGATGCATGACAAGAATAATTCAAGTAATTAAGAGTTATTTGCTCGTGCACTCGTAATTTTTGTTTCATCTCTCCTGCCTCGATGTCGCTTGGATGATGAAAAATCTCCAAATTTTTGGGGTGTAATCATCGACAACGAAGTATGATCTATACTTTTTCTCCTCGATCGTAACATTGACATAATAGGCGACTGTCCACTGTCATGTCACAAATATCTTTTGGTTAGTGATCTACACCTCACAACATACTGTTTTTTTTGTTTGTTGGACACAACATTTTGGTTGAGAGTAAAAACGATGCGTGCTCCAATTCTGAGGAACCATAAACTTAATAAGCACATGGAATCAGGACCTACAATTTAGGCAAACCTAAAGAGATTGAGCGAGATGATATAAATTTTATTTTAGTTTTGTTTTTAATACTAATATGGTGGGAAAAGAATTCAAAACCATTACACTAATTTAAAGCAAGATGATCTGATCTTATTGGCTCAATTTGGAAAATAATTCATATGAATACAGTTTATTGCCGCATGATTTTCCGATTTAATGTGAACAAATAAGAAAAAAACTTACACATAATATTGTATATCTTTTTAGACGAAACGATAACGGTTTTATTATAGTATTAAAAATTGATACAAACATCAATGAGAACATTTTGGATAAAGTCTCCTAAATCCGAATAGATTTCAACAAAACATAAAACGCCAACTTGGCAAAACTATTTGCCATCGTACTGGTGGATTTGAGGACGAGAAGCATCCAAGTCTTGAATTCATCCTCAGCCAAACTCAGAAAATTGAGATGACACTCCAAAGCCAAATGAACTCCATTCCGGGTGAAAAGGGTCAAACACTTCGCGATATGGCATTTAAGAAATTTTATGCAAAAAAAAAAACTGCTATATAACAAACATGAGAACACTATTTGACTATAAGCAGTGTCGACGTCAAAGAGGAACTGGCAAGGAACCAACTACTGTCCATACCAATATGAATTTTGTGCTCAACACCATTAGCAAAACCACTTGAAACAGCGAAGTAGACCCAATGGAAGCCCATAACACATGAATACAAAGATTAAAATAATTGTTAAGAGACTCACTAATAATCTCATCAAAAAGGCACTTATAGACGGAAATACTAAAACGAAAAACAAAAATGCAACAATCAAAAAAAATGGGAAGGAGAAAGGCTAGGAGAAGGGGGTGCCACTGGCCCCAAGTCACGGCAAGGGCCGATGGCTATGGAGTTTTTAGATCTATATTGGAAAAGAAAGAAAATTAGTATAGCAGAACAATACAATGACACATAATATTGTATATTGAATTGAAACACCATAATAGCGATGAACCCGTTTTTATGTAGATTATTTTCTTAAAAGATGGTGTTATCTACATACCTCTTTTTATCTCATACGCATCATTTCTTAATTTATGTCATTTGATTATCTTCAATTAATTCAATCCGACAATTAAAAATTAAAAAATGTGTAGAAGGTAAAAAAGATGTGTGAATATGACTAGCCTTTCAAAATTTGGGTTTGAAAGCACATGACTACTAGAAGCTCTATTTTGTCGCTAAAATCAAGAATCTAATTATGAGATTCCAAAAAGATATGATTAAATGTGGGCTTCTCATAATTTCATGGGCCCACACTGTTTGTGCCCCCTCCTTTTATTTATGTCGACCCAATCTTCAGCCGGGTAACATGCAATTTAGGTCGCTTTTGGATCAAAGCCACATCCACAGATATACACGCAGCATCAATCTAATTTGCGTAGGACTTGGAGTTGAATTTGGACCCTCTCCGGACCTTAGTTTCCGAAGCTTAAGTCTAAGAAGTTTGAGCCGTTGATTTGTTTGAAAGTGAAATTGAAGCCATTGGCTTGTGTGAAGTGAGTTAGTGAAACAAGTTAATAGGAACATCTAATTCAGTTTGAGTGGTCTAAATTGTCTAATCCATAGGCTCCGAACAATAAAATCTGGAATGGATCTTTATCCTAAGGTGTTGAGTGTCCAATTAGGTACAAAATAGACAAAGAACAAAAGGTCCAAAGTATGAGAAAGTATGGAGAAACTTTCTTGCAACACTATAGTCTCAGTGGATAGGTGTTATGATTTCTTATAACAAACTATTAATTGTTAGATAGTTGTCATGTGGTGTCTCAATTGCAAGAAAGAATTTGTCTAAAGTATGGGTAAATGGGAAATAAAAGAGCCAAAGCCAAAGCAAAAAAATCATCAAATTACACAAATGTGGTGGGCGTTATATGATAATTTACACAAATGTAGTTTTTCACCACGAGTAATATTGATATCTGACCTAGCAAAAAAGAAAATAAATAGGCAAAATAATGATTATTGTACTTTGTATGTTTTGCTGTGGTGCCTGGTATTCGAACATTGGCTCGAGACATTTTCTTTACCCCTTCTTACCCTGAAAAATCATGGGCATCCTGTGTCACTTGAACCGATAATCATCTTTCGGCTAACTTAGCCTCCTCTGTCCCTCGGGACCAACAAGGGTAGCACAGAAATATTCACCTGCACTTTGCTTCTTAAGTACTATGAGAATCCTCGCCGGATCCTCTTTGTGAGGATCTCGGGAATCCTCAAATCACATCCGTTCATCGTACATCGTGCGGTCAGAAATTATTGTAATTTTTTATATTTAAAATTGAATATAAACAGTACCTGATGAAAATTAACCGTATGATGTATGATGAACGAATGTGATTGGAGGATCCTGGGAATCCTCAGGTAAGGATCCTCTCTCTCTTAAGTATCAATGCGAAGGACACATGTCACTCACGAGCTAATTAGACAGAAAAGATTGACAAAAGTAGGTCACTGTACTTGAATTGCAGCAATGAGTAAACTGAGTCAAATCGCGACGGTTCAAACCAGAAGAACCAAAGTGAAACTTACACTAAAAAACATGAACTAAAATCATAACGTGGCCAAGATAAACAGTAATTCTGGAACAATACCATCAATCTAATATCATATTCAATCAAAATTCATATCATTTACTTAAGTTCTCAACTTCCATCGTTTTTTATTGCTAAAATTTCATCGAAAAGGTTTGAAAGAAATGTTTAGAATCTGGTCTGTAATCTATTAAAACACTTGATCAAGTGCAACACTTGTGTCTAAGCATATTATATACTTGAGGCAGAGACAGAGAGATGGACTGTGAAGTAATGAAATAAACATAAGGTTGGCCCTTGTTTTGGACATGAAATAAGGGATTTTACACTGGCTTTGCAGTAATGTCATGTACAAATTGCTGAGTGGATCACCTTTCTTTTAGTGTTTCCCTCACATTTCTCAGCAGTTTAGACCACGGTAAACTGTTGATAGGCATTTTCGAGAGAACTGGAGAGATCAACTAGGGAGTAGGAAGCCACCCTCTCATTCAAACAGTCACAATACCTGAGATCAGGAGCATAATTCCTGCAACAAGCATAGGAATTTTACTGTTATTAATTCACATACTTAAGACCAAAAACAAAGAGCAACTGAATTCTAATGTTTTAATGTAGAGTTGCATACTCAGAAAGTGCAGTGATCTCTTAAGATGGTTCGAGCAAGATCAACCGCTCCACTCTTTTTGTAGATGAGATGCAAATTAAAAGCTGCTTCTCTGCAAAGGTCACAGTAACCCGATTTTTTATTTTCAGCAGACTCGGGCTTTTCATGGGGAAGCTTTGGCAAGGGGCAATCCTTCACTTGCATTGCAAGAACTTTGTCATAATGCCAAGCTGCTAGAGTCACAAGGCCGACCTGATGGTATGCCCTGGCTACGTTGTAAAAAGCCTCCTGGCTGAATTCACAAAGCTGCAAGTTGTTGTGGAGGAAAGCTAAGCCTTGTGCAATACACTGGTGCCTATTCTGAAGTCTATGTCCTAGGGCTAAGTTGATTAAGGCAGTACCAACACAGAGATTAATAAGGGGATTCTCTGGCAATAATTTATAAGCTTCAAGGTATTCTCTCGCGGCATCTTGATGACGGCTTTTTTTAGTAAAATGATGCCCAGAAATGAGACTGGGAGGTGCACAGTCTTTGAGTTTGTCCCTCTTATTGCGTAGAAACTTGTAATGCCTTGCATACCAGTCATCTAATCTGGTAATTACTTTGTAATAGCAATTCCAGGCAGCATTGCTGTATGGATGCTGGTCTGCAATGTATTTTACACAGTTAACCCCATGCTCAGGATCGGGTGTGTTGTATGCAATTTGAGCTCCAAGAGACCTGAGTTCTTCCGCGACAGAAGACATGTTGCGAATTGCTTTCAAGAAAATATTTATTATCTCCAATGCTTCACAATATCTTTGCAAGGAGGCCAGTGACTTACACAAATCTATTATGAGGTCGTTATGCTCTTTGTCCTTGAGAAGATCTGGCAGGGGAGGTTCTTTATGTATTTCTTCCGGAGGATCATCATCTGAATCATCACTTTGCCAGTCAACTCCAGAAGCCATGGCCTCAGCTCTCTTATCTTCCTTTACTTTTGCCTTCTTCTGAAGCAACTTCTTTGCTCTTGCAGCTTTAAGCAGATCTGAAGCAGGAGCTACTGGTCTAGATCTGCACAATAGGTTCTCTTTTTGGTGATCCTCCAGGACTTTGACTCTTTCTAACAGGACAGTTTTTGTGAGCCTCCTTTTCACTTTCACCTTTTGCTGAAGTGATTCGATGCTGAGTGACTCGTGTACCAGATGATAGATTGTATCTACAAATTCCTTGGTCATCCCCTTAGCTCGGTAAATGTTGCAAAGCTTCAGTTTCACCTTTCCATTGCACCACCATGGTACTGATTTATCCGTTTGGGGGTCCATACGATGTAGAATTTTCGGAGGAGATAGCAACAAAATGGCTTCATCTTCTCTGGCTTCTTCAACAAGAATAGAAGCCAGTGTTAATCGGGCCTCAATATCATCTTCAAATGTCTTTAAAGCTTCGTAGAAGCACAGAATTGCCTGTACTCTGTCATTCAAGGACAAATGACATTGAGCGATTTTCATAATTATAAAGCCATTATTAAATTCGACATTTCCTTTCAACATCAAATAATACTTCAACGCAGAACTATGATGCCCAAGACTCATATATGACTCTGCAACTTTAGCAATCAAGTCAGCATTATCTGCACTCTTCTCATCAAGAGCACTAAAAATACTTCCTGCCTTCTCCATATTTCCGAGGTAAGCATGGCATATTCCTGCTGTAGTTGTCATTGCCAGAGGCATCTCTTTTTCTGAACAGAATACCAGTTGTGCATGCTCAATATGCTGAAGGGCTTCCTTATGTGAATTATTTTCCATAAGTATGGAAGCCAGCAGATCAATGACACTAAGATCAGCTTCAGTTGGATGATTTCTGAGATAGTCCTCTAGAATCTGTATAGAACGCTCTTGCTGACCACATCTTTCATACATCATTGCTCCCGTCTTGAGTGCTTCAACATTATCAGGACAGGCTTGTGCTATCTGTTCATAAGATGCTGCTGCTTTCTGATAATCTCCAAGCTTAACATAAAGTGAAGCACAATCAACTTTCAGACTAACATTTTTAGGATCTGCTGATATTGCTCTTGAAAGGCAATAAATCGCATCATGACTGTTGCCTCGTTTATTGAACCGGTCAAAAAGCAGTTCCCAAAGAGCTGGATCTCTTGGTGCTAAAAATGCAGCAATTCTGTAGCAATTCAAGGCATCCAACTCATTACCAAGATTGTCATGGATAATTCCAAGTGTATGATACGAGTCAGGCAAATCTGGTGCTTTCTTTACAACTTCTGTCAAGATTGGTATGGCCTCTTCAAAACGGCCAAATGCATAGTGAAGATTAGCTTCACCAAGCATTCTATTAATCTCAGGGGTAAGCTTCTTAGTTGATCCTTTTCGTCTACCCCTTTTCTTAGACTTCCTTGATCTCCTTTGCATACCATAATTCATGGCCTCCATTATTTCCTCCATGCTTGCTCCAGTAAGATCCTCCCGCCTGGCCTTCTTAACCGAACCTTCGGGCCGGCTATCCACAAGTGCTTTTCTCTTTCTCTCAGCTAAAGCCTCATAATCCGCCCCCAGAAGTCGCTGATAAAGTTGGTCACCACCATCATCTTCCACAAGATCCAAAGGATTAATCCCATCTATAAAACTCAAGACATTCTCTTCCTCATCCCCATTGTCCTCCTCCACCTCCTCATCTTCGTCATCCTCTTCGTCATCCTCGACATCTTCTTCCATGTCTTCTTCGGGACACACAGCTAGTTCATACTGAGAAGCCTCCTCATCATCACCATCACTAGTAGCATTCTCCTCCTTATCCATCAAAATGTACAGCCAAAGGAACCCTCTCGAATACCCAAACGAAAGACGAAACGAGGAATATCATACACTAACAAAGAATCGATGATACCCGGAACCTGTTTTGCCAATTATTTCCATCATCAAAACCCTAATAGTTAACATTCCCAAAATATGACAACTCAAATTCATAACACAAAAAATTTACACAATTCAAAACGAAAAACGCATCACTTTGATTGACCCAAAACCCTAACAACATTGCGGCAATCCAAAAGAATCATACTTTAGCATTAATCAGAGAAACGAAAGAATAATAGACTAATTCAAGTGCAGGAGCAGCTGAGGAACTCAAATTTGGGGGAAAAAAATTAGGGTTTTGGGGATTGGAAAGTTACCTGGAGCTGGGAGAGGTGATTGGGACAGGTATCGAAATCGTTATGATTTGGGTTCGAAACACGGCAGAAGGGCGCGCAACTTAGTGACCGCCGGCGGCAAATGTCAAACAAATTATTTATTTTTCGACTAGAAAAATATAAATTACGCTTATTAACGTGGTCAAGATTTTCAAACATTCTTTGATACCTTGTTGTATTTGTAACCGTCGCATCTTTTTTGTTATATTTTTTTTTATCAAGGTTTCTATTTTTAGCCATTAAATTTGACCATTAAAATTTATTTTCTTTCGACGCGAAGTTACTAATAAATCTCAATTTTTAAAGTTTATTATATGTTTACTTACATAAAATTAGAAAATACATGAATTTAAAAAAAAAAGGAGGAATATGGCCCCATCAACATATATATAGATTTTATCTCTATCAATATAAATGTAGTAAGAAAAATATGATAAAAATAACATTTTTGAAAACTTTTGTGTGTGCTAGCACATAGTAGATATTTCCTTATGTGTTAGCACTTAGCCGTTAGTAGATGTTATCAAAGTCATAATTCATTGTAATTTTAATGTACTTGTATTGAGCATTTTGAGTTTGATTCCTATAATATAATTGTTAAGGAATTAAAATTAGTCTCATAGAACTCAAGTTTTGGCTCATCGCAAGAGTTTGATTCTTATAAAACTGACCCACACATAAGTAAAGAGCAGGCAATATCCTCTAGGCCAATGGATATGTCCAGTGGATGAGGATGATGACGCTTCACTGCAACGGATAATTATTTTTTAACCCATTAACGCTATCGTATATAAAATAAAAAAAAATAAAAAAAAAATTCTTGTATAAACAAAATTAATTGATTGGTTACATATCTGAAAATTACAATGCCCCAACTTATAGTAGACCCTTTAAGTATTCTGAAGCAATTCCAAAGCTTCTTATCAAAACATGAGAACAACTAAACAAACCAGAACCAATATCACCAACTTATTTAATTATCCTAATCTATCACAGAAACAAATTTAACTTAATTAATAGGATGAGACTGATGGAACCACAGCATGAGAATAACTAAAACCCTAGCTAATTCCCACAGGATAAATAAATAAATAAACAAATGCATAGGATCGGTACCGAGGTCTACTTCATGAGACACTTAAATTGCTGCTCCACCTGCAAATGTTTTCTTGTTGGGTTCAAACACGTATTTAATCAGCGATTCCTTGATCGGGAGCAGTTCCGGGAACTCTTTCTTCAGCTTTGATGCATCCATCTCGTTGTTACTTCTTGCTGCAACGATAACCTTGGCTTGTTCTTCCACAGTAAAATTACTCCACTTGAAACTGGGGTCAATGTAGTTCTTGTACATCTCCAGAATCTCGTTGTGACTCACCACCCCGGGGTTTGTGAAGTTCCATATGCCCCTCAAGTTCCTCTTGGCCATCTCAACTGAAATGGGTAGAAGCTCGTCCAAGATTGTCATGCTGTTTGGAATGTCAACCACTTTGTTGTACCGCGAGATCTTTGTGATGAAGTTGCGTGGGTTGCTGAGATCAGATGATATTGGCATTCGAACTCTAAGAGTGCAAACATTGTCATACTCCTTTAGAAGCTCTTCAACCTGTTACACAAAAATGGGAAAGAGATATCAGTTGGGAATTTGGGAGCTATTTTGAAACTTCTTCCAAGATTATCACAGTAATAGACATGATGATTGGAGAAAGGACCATGGCTTTGGTTTTGGAATAAAATGAGCCTGCGAAATTCGGTGTGTCTTCCTCCTTGAACCCAATTCCCGATCTTGGTGGATGGGCATCATCATACTCGAAAATGCAACCAGTAGCATAATTCACCATTAGGAGGCCGTGATCTCTGCAGACATCAGCCAAGGTTAATGTACCAACAACATTGGTCCGAATTGTTTCTGGTTTATGAGATTCACACCAATCCACATTGGGTCTGCCAGTCACTCCAGCAGCATTAAAAACATGGGTTGGTTTAACACTCAGAATATCAGCCATGAGCTGTGACCGTTCCTGAAGACGCCCTCGTCCATACTCATAGGGTATCCCTTGCTTCTCACAGATCTTCCCAAGAAGGCCTCCGATCCACCCTGTTTTACCATAAATCAAAAACTTCAGAGATGGCTTCTCAGTAGATGGGATGTTCCTTGGAGCTGGAACAACCATTTTGCTCTCACTAGAATCACTAGCTGACAAAGGGTAAGCAGAATCGCCAGTATCGGAACCATCAAATTGTCTTTCAATTCCGGGAACCATGAGCATTTTTGGATGAGGGAGCAGTGCCCCAGAAACATCTCCCCACCATTGGGGATTCTTGACATACCATTCCATGGTCTTCCTCAAACCCTCCTCCCACAAAGTCCTTTCCGACCATCCCAAGCTTTTCAGCTTCTGGTCATCCAAGAAATATCTCTGATCATTGAAAGGCCTGTTCTCTACAAACTTTACATGAGTATCTGCGTTCAGAGAAAATAGTTGGCAAATTTCCTTGGCCACATCAACCACCCTCCTCTCTTTCTTCGTCCCAATGTTGTACACATGGCCTACCTCACCCCTATGGAGAATGACTTCAAATGCCTCTGCTACATCCTCACAATAGAGATAACTTCTGACATTGGATCCATCACCATGAATTGGAAGAGGCTTCCCTTGCATAGCCAAGAGAATGAATTTCGGAATCATCTTTTCAGGGAACTGGTTGGGGCCATAAACATTGTTTCCTCTGGTCGTTATCACAGGCAATCCATATGAGCGCCCATATGCCATAACAAGCATCTCCGCTCCAGCTTTAGTTGCAGAGTAGGGGTTTGTCGGAAGAAGCTGAGAAGCCTCATGATTTCCCACCACAGCATCCTCATCTGTCTCCCCATACACTTCGTCTGTGCTTACATGAATGAATCTTTTGATTTGACCAGTGACTTTGCAAGCTTCTAGAAGAACATGTGTACCGTAGATGTTGTTTTTGGTGAACTCAAAGCTGTTACCAAAAGAGTTGTCGACATGGGTCTGGGCTGCAAAGTGCATTATTGTATCAATGTTCTCGGTCAGAAGGATGAAGTTGACAAGATCAGCACTGCCTATGTCTCCCTTGATAAACTTAAAGTTGGGGGACAACTTTGAAGGATTAAGGTTCTTCAAATTTGAACAGTAATCAAGCTTGTCAAGGACCACAATCTTGTAGTCAGGGTAGTTCCGGATAAGCCGGTTGCAAACATGGGAAGCAATGAAGCCAGCAGCTCCAGTAAGGAGGATGTTCTTCGGTTTATACGCAGTATCCATATTGATCCAAAGGACTTCTGCATAATCCAGCATACAAAGTTTGACTCAGAATCCCAAAACTCAACTAAAAGAAAGCATGCTAACAAATGCAGGAGAAAAGGGGGATATATTGCCATTGACACAAACAAAAAATGGAAATTCACGGACAAAACAAACTTGCTACCGAGGATTTCATGTTTTATAACTTATCATTAAGAATTTAATCGACCTTCATCATTCTTAGACTCAATTTCAAGTGAAATAACGATGTAAAGAAAATAGATTTTTGGTGCATAGGCACCCATTCTCCAAACAAACCTAAAAAAAGGCAGGTAAATTTGCCGCATTAGTCTTTCAAGGAAAAAAAAAAAACTACAATGGTAAAGTAATTTTGCTTGTAGAAACATCGATGCAAACCTTGATCCGAAAGGACTAGCAGAAACTTAGCATGCCCCTCCAATCAGCACTTAAAAAATACAGAAGGAAGACAACCCTTCCATCTGATTTTCACGTTTTCAGTCATGTTAAAGGTGACACAAAATAAGCTGATAAAACATTTAATAACCATCAAAGGAACGAAACCGCCAAATTAAGATAACCGTAGAATTACTGTAAAAAAAACAGCAGAGTTTAGGAAGGAACAAGAAACTCTTATGAATAATTAATTAGGCCATAAAAATAGCTTCTTTTAACGGATTCCTGACTTGATTTTCAAAGAGAAACAAGCATTTCGTTTTTCGAAACCAATTTTCCAACGAAGCAACCAGAGCCCCCAGCAATGCAAATTGCAATCAACCAGGATCCACACAAAAAATGCAGCACAAAACCGACCCAGATCGTACCCACTAAAAAAACAATCAAAATCTGCCAAAAACCCAACATTCATAAAGCAAACAAATAAGAATAACAACCCACATTGAATTTACTAGCATTAACCCAATAAAACACGCTTAAATTCGAATTACTTCATGCATAAGCAGGAGATCTGAGTCTACATCGAGGGAGTTTTCCCTGATTAACAGCTATTGACCCGTGATTAAGTAAATTAAACAAGTTTAATCAGAGAAAAACATGAAAGATTGAAACTTTATTGACTTACAAATCCTGGATTGGAGTGGATCTTGAGTACAATTCGCAGCCTTTTGTCCTGTGCTGGATTTAAGACAGGTTGAAGAAGCAAGACGAGAAATGACTAGAAAAAAAAGAGAGGGAGATGAGAGTGTGTGTGAGGAGGGAAGGTAAAGAACGGGATATTTATAAATACGCATCACAAAAGAAATGAATTTTTTGCATTTACAACTATATCTTTTTTTTCTTTGGCTAATTATATTTCACATCCTGTTGAGAGCGATTTTTAAAATGGTCCATAAAGTTTCAATTTTTTTGTTACATCATTAACTTTTCAAGATTATACAAATTTATGTATCTAGGTTATTTGATTGTCTCGCAATTCGTTTTTTTCTAAATTGATGACACGTCGAGTATAAAATTATTAATAGAATAATTTGTAAGTCACACTTTCGTCACATAGACAATAAAAACCTCATTACACAATTCGGTCCACAATGTGCAAGTCTATTTTATTGTCAATCCACACATGCCACGTCGTTAATTAAAATGAAGAGATAGGCGTTTAAGCAAACTAAAAATATAAATTTATACAATTTAAAATTTTAAGGTAGAGTATGAGACAATTAAAAATTTGTAACCTATAAATATTTTTTTGGAATGTTTGTTGCGTTTTTTTGGAAGGACGGTAGCGACGGATTTGGACTGTTGAGAGCCACTGGCTCACAACTAAAATGGTAATTATGTTTTAATTAACTTACCAATCAAGTTAATCAAGTCAAATTAAGGGTGATTCATGAGATTTGACCTTTCTGTATAAGGCCGACAACATTGTATCAATGCTGTTGGCTAAAATTTAGTGTTGTTGTGATCGATGGTTGTAGATCAATGTGAATCTTCCTGTGATGGATAGGCCCCATCAACCAAAAAATTAACTTCCACCGGCGACAAATTAGGCTCATCATTGGAAAGTCGTAGTCCTTGCCAGAAAAAAAATACTTATCTATTAAAACGATTGTTTCTACTGCTCTCGTCACGTGATTGAAAACCGAAACAAATGTACCATTACTTTCAGGCGAAACATTAGTATGCATTGAGATGTTAATTGTTCGATCCTTAACTATTACGTTTGTTGTTTCATATTCGGTTATCGTTCACCCTAATCATAGTATAGGCCGGTCCATCATAGAGCTTTCTCTAAAACAAGGGACATTTGTGGTTAAAATCATAAAACCTAAATTCCAAAACAACTATATAGATTATTTCCGATGAAAAAAAATGAATCCTGACAATTTTTTTTTTCCTGACAGTAAATTCTAAAAAAGAATCTCAAATTAGGATTCGAGACGACTGAAGATGCTCTTACCCTTTCACCTTTAAAAAAAGTGCCACATATGTCTCAATTATCAAACAACAAACAATAAAACACACCTAAAAGACATCCATATATGTCATAATGTTGTGCACAATGCTGCATAAATCAATCAGATCGGCAAAGGGTTGCATTTTTCTTGTGTGCCTTATATTATATATTATGACAAGGTTTCACAGGACCACATGCTGTGCAGAAATGTCAAGCTTGTGCTTCTCATCAATGTTTTTCTTTTCTTTTCCAAATGAGAAAGCAAAGTTTTGCCCACCCACACCATTGTTTCAATGCTTTGCATTTAATTTGAAAGAGAAATTTGTAGGATAGTGAAATCCACACATTTATTTTTACTTTTCATGCATTCTTGTTAATTTTTGGTTAGTAATCTTCTTCAATTAATTTGATCTGATGGCCAGAAATTGAGAGGGGTGTGTGAGAAGTAAAAATGGGTGTGTGAATAGCACTACCCAAATTTGTATGATATTTTTTGGACAGTGCTATTCACATCCTCATTTTTATCTCCTAAATACCCTTGTTAATTTTTAGGGATACTTTGGATGCGGTCATTAATCTTTAACATTTTTTTATTAAAACATTAATAATATTCAAAGTTTGATCAAGGTCCCTAAACTTTGTACACCTCATTATATTACTACTAATATTTATAGTTTTATAGTTTTGACATTAATTGTTTGATATTTTATGAGATTTATTGTGACAGCCCGTCCCTGATTTTAAGAGTTTTTAAAGTTCTAATAAAGGATTTTACAAAAATGCCCTTTGAGGCACGTGCATTGTTCGAGGTTAATCGTTGTGTCGTGCCATCTAAGATTTGTTTTCTTGGCATATTCTCGTAGTACTCGTCGCTACGGATGCGTGGGCGCAAGCGGTTCGTGATTTGGAGTTATATCGAAGAAGATATTGATGTTTGAAGTTTAGGCATTTTAGGAATCATAATAGTAAAATCTGGAATTTCTTTTATGAAAGTGGACGGCCCAGATTAAAGGAAAATAAAATGGATGGCTGTGATGGAAAGGTAAGAAGAGAGATGGGAATTAAATGGAGGAATGGGAAAAGGAGAGATGAGTGGGTGACCAATCAGAAACAGAAGAAAGGAAGGGAAAGGAGAGAGGGGGAAAGGAGAGGAACCGGCCGGGTTCCCTTCGACCCGCAACCTGGGTTGTAACCGGTGGGTTCTCCGGTGAATTACACCATTTTTTCCTTCAAATTGGGCTGATTCATCACTCCCAATCATCAATTCTACTCCTCCTCTACCATTTCCACTTCAAATTTGAGAGGATTGGATTTGAAATTGTGGGGTTTTGCTCCGGTGGGTGCGACGGCTTCGGGGTAGCGATCCACCAAATCCGATGGTACCTCAGTCAACCACCACCATCAATAAACTTCCCTTGAGGTCTGGAACAAAGCCCAAACAAGTTTGGAGGCGTCGGAACAAGTTTGGAGGTCGAATCGAATCACACCAAATTCAAGGGTTTCGTACGGTTTTGATGAAATTGGAGTCTTTCTTGACCGAATTGGCCTTGATCACAGGTATGAAAGTTGTTCTACTCTTTGAGATCTTCAATTCTACAAATTTTGAGAATTTTTGGAGAAAGTTGGATTTTCCGGCGAGCCGGGGCGGCCGACCGCCACCCGCGGTGGCGCGTGGCCAGTGAGCCACCAATGCTATTTTTAGGCCCTAATTCATGTTTTGAATTCAATTTTGGTGAATGAATGACGTTTGATGATCATTCGAACCTAATTTCATTACGATTCGGGGTTAGGTAAAAATATGAATCGACGATCCGACCGTTGGATCGTCACCAAACTTTGTTATGTTGTAGTACTTAATATTTGAAGAATGTGGAAACTTTTGGATCTGGAATCCGACATATGGATCTTCCCGAATTGGAATTGTAAGTTATAAAATAAATGGTTAATCGCCACTCGGTTTTGGAAATTGGCAGAGATCCAACCGTTGGATCATAACGAAACTTTAGTATGTTGTTCTAGAAGCATAATGTGAATCATGAGAAGTTACGGATGGGAAATCTGAGTTGCAGATCTTCCGGATCGAACTACATAGTGACGTGTTTTATATAAGTTATATATTCTATCGATATGATTTCTGAGGCATGATTTGATGATTGTTCTAGGCGCCGATTGTCATGACGCCTTGATGGGTTGTGCTAGGGAGTTGTAGGGCGAACTCCAGGTGAGTGGGCTTTTGGTTTTCAGTATATATATATATATATATATATATATATATATTTATATATATATATATATAAAATTGATTGATTTTTCCCAGAAATGCGTTTTAAATTGCTTTTACGAAATGAATGCCATGTCGAATGCCATAGATATATTTTTATATATATATTTGTGTGATTATATATTGTTGCACCGCGGGCGCCAGGTAAGTCAGGTAAGTATGTGTTTGTGATGTGATGACTATGGTGATATCTATGAGATTGGTACATGGCTCATTACCTGCACATCGGGGTTTGTGCCGCCAGAGCAGGTCTTAGCTTTCACGTGATCGTTCACCTCCCGCACCGTACGCTCACCTTGGATCCAAGGCAGGTGCCAGCCTGTCGTACTGACCACATTAGGTGGTTACGACTCGTAGGTGACTTGACAGACGTCGCCAGCCTTCACGTGATCGTAGCACAGAGCGTTATACCCAGCTTGACGTACAGACCACATTAGGTGGTTCCGTCATGGGTGCAGGTTATTGATTATTAATTATTGATTGAGAGATGGATTGAGGATTTGATTGAGGAGCCATAGATTCAGCCGTACAGGTCACTAGAGGTGACTCCGGCTGATTTATATATATATTGCCGGCATGATTTGGGTTGAGATATCACCTGATTACTTGATGGTATTTGGTATATGTTGATCATTGATTATGGTTCATTCGGGCATGGCATTGCTTATTGATGAGATCGGTTGATAAATGGTTTTTCTGTATTAGTACATATATATATTTTCTGGGAAGTATACTTGTTTTACAGAGAGGGGTTACAACTTTTATATCGAAGTGATTTTGTAAAACTTTGTTTTTGCCCACTCACGCTTTTTGTTTTGCGCCCCTCCAGGTTCTAGTAGCATAGTTTCTTTATCGACAAGGACTCGTGGCATATCTCAATTCAGGTGGCTACTTCTGAGGGTATGATCTTTACCCACCCTACTGTACTTTACTTATGCTCTGACAACGCGTGTGAAATGGGTCCATACCCACTGACAGCGCACTCTGATAGTTAGGTACCTTTAGGTTTAAATTTATTCACATTCTTCCATATCATCACTTTATGGCTTCGTCACCTTCCAGGTGTCGGCCAGCACAGCTCGATTCGGAGTCCTAGTGGACATTCCGGGTCGGGGTGTGTCATTTATAATTCTATAAATTTAAAATCCCTTATTATAATACTATTAGAAACGGTTACAATAAAAAAATTCAAACATTTTGATTGAATCAATGGATAAAAACTATGTAAAAATAAGAAATAATAAATGGCAAAAGAATGTATCCATAGTGTTAAAAAAAATGGGTACATTTTACAAAAAAATTGGTACATTTCACATATAACAAAGTGGTACATTAATAAAGAAGAATGAGTACATTATAAATAAATTAGGGTACAAATAAAAGATTAAAAATTATGAGTACAAATGAATTTTTAAAAATATAGGCGCTAAAAGAAATTAATACATGGGTACAAAATAAAACTAAAAAGAAAATACTACAAATTCAAAAAAAATGTTGCAAATTAAAAGTGGGTACATGTGACAGCCCGTCCCGGAAATTTTGTACAGATAATGTGAAATGACGAAAATGCCCTTGAGCGTTGGGTGAGTGTTTGTGTTTCGGGTTAAGAAATTGGGCCAATTATCAAGTCCTAAATAATTGGACCCAATTAGAAAAAAAACTTGTTTTGGTCTTTGATTGGTGGCTTTTAGGACCACACACAAATACCCATACTCTTTTCTCTCTCCCCTCCCGTGTTCTTTCTCTGTCTTTCTTGAACTCACTCCCTCTCTCTTCTCTCTTGTACGGACAACACCAAAAACCCTTGGAACCGTGACAGATCGAAGGTGTGAAGCACACCATTGTGTTCGTGAAGCTCAGATGAGTTGATTGGTACCCATTTCAGGTAAGGATACCTTCGAAAACCCTAGTTTCTCATAACCTCCGATTTGTGCACTGTTCATGCACACGTAATTATGGATGTTTTTGGAAATTTCAAGCTCACAGGGAGCTTAAGGAGGTCCTAAGGAAGCTCGGGGTGTGTCGTTTGGTGGTTTTGGACGTCGAGATCGTGAATTTCAAGCTTGGCCGGATTTTGTGGAAATTCCCCGGTGAGATCCCATGACTTTTAGAGCTTTAAATTAGTATGAATGTGTTCTACAAGTTAAGAGCTTCATTCTGATATAAACTGCATGAAATTTGGATGAAAATCGAGTGAGAAATCAAAGTTTTAAAAATCCCCAGTTTCCGGTGACGGCGACGGTCGCCGGAGTCCAAAGGTTGAAGACGACAGAATATTCCGTCAAGTGTGAAGGAATATTCCAACGCCGTTAGTTAAGTTTAACAGTTACCGTTAGGATTTGACGGAATATTCCCCGAATATTCCTGACGGCGTTAACTGACACCGTCAGTGTGACTGTCATGTGGCCGCGCGTAGGGTCGGTGCGTGGGAAGGTGAAAAATTATTTTAAAAATATGGGGATGATCCTGATATTGTGTAGATCACTGTGGTATATTTAAATACCAAAATTGAGCAATGTATGAGAAGTTATTTCTAAGGTTTCGATTATGTGCGTTAATTGACGTTATTTCAGTTACTTCTCATATGGGCGAGACCTATCCGGAGGACGAGCGTAGCCAGGCTAGGCACGGGGGTTACGACCTGTGTATTTATCAGTGAGTGGGCTTTTGTTTTCCGTATATACCTATATACTTGCTTTTCCCAAAAAATGAATTTAAAGAATTATGTGATGTGAAATGCCATGCAAAGTATCTGTTTATTTTATTATGCATTAGTGATTGCATATAATAATGATGGTGTTGCGGACGCATATGACACACCCCGTCCCGAAGGAGGGTGTGCTGGCCGTCACGTGAGAGTGACGTAACCATTTACACAGTTCGGAAGCTTAAAAATACAATTGTGAATTCTGTCAGAACATCGTTGGATTCCTCGTGGCCACCAAAGCTCTACTATCTCAAACCTGGAGGGGCGCAAAACAAAATTGAGTGGGTCAGCGACAATTCTTTTCAAAACCTTTCCTTTCAAAAGTTATAACCCCTCGCCGTAAAACCTGTATAATTTCCCAGAAATAAAGTATATACTCATATATATTTCTCAAAATCCACTGGAAAACAAGTATGTATGAAAGTATGCATATGCTATGCCAAAGTATCAAATGAATGCCAAAGCATCTATGTGAATGTGATTGAATATTCATATCTCATCTCAGCCCTCGGCTGTATATAGCTTATATCGTACTCAACAATTCATATATCTCATAATCATCAAAATCAAATCATATATATACCCTGCACACACATCAATACCACCTCTAGTGGTCTGCACAACATCACTGATAATAAACTAATATGCTCTAGTGCTACAATCACGTGAAGACTGAGCGATAAATCGCGGGTCACTTACGAGTCGAACCCACCTATAGTGGCCTATTCGACAGGACTGAGCACCTAACTTGGATCAAAGGCGAGCATGTGGTGCGGGAGGTGAACAACACGTGAAAGACTGAGCCCCTCTCTGGGTGTGAGCACTAATATCAGTGTGCAGGTCTATGAGCTCTAATCATATCACATCACATCACATTTCATCATTCGTTCACAATAACTAGCAATTAAGCTTACCTGCCACTTACCTGTGCGTCATCAGCACCGACATTAATATAAACAATCAATAATGCATAATTAAACAAATAAATACTTTGCATGGCATTTCATATCACATTTCATAACACATTTCATTTAAACTGATTTTCTGGGCAAAACTCATTTATATAGGTATATACGGAAAAATAACTGCCCACTCACTGGTATGTAGACGGGTCGTAACCTCCGTGCCTAGCCTGGCTACGCTCGTCTTCTAGATAGGTCTCGCCTATATGAGAAGTAACTGAAATAACGTTAATTTACGCACATAAACGAAACCTTAGGAATAACTTCTCATACATTGCTCAAATTGGGTATATGAATATACCACTGTGACCTACACGATCTCAGGAACATCCCCATATTTTTAGAAAAATTTTCAGACCACCCACGCGCCGGCGACGGCACGGCCAGACGCGCCCCCACGCGCGGCCACGTGCACTGCACACTGACGGCGTCAGTTAACGCCGTCAGGAATATTCTGGGAATATTCCGTCAATTTCCAACGGTTACCGTTAACTTTAACTGACGGCGTTGGAATATTCCGTCAGACTTGACGGAATATTCAGTCGTCTTCAACCTTGGACTCCAGCGACCGTCGCCGGCGCCGGAAAACCGGGAATTTTTCAAACTTTGATTTCTCCGTCAATTCTACACCATTTTTCATGCAATTTACACCAAAATGAAGATCTCAACTTGTAAAACATAATCATACTAATTTAAAGCTCTTAAAATCACGAAATCTCACCGGCAAAATCCAAGAAAATCCGGCCAACCTCCGATCTCACGATCCCGACGTCCAAATCCTTCAAATGAAGCACTCCGAGCCTCCTTGGGACCTCACTAAGCTTCCTAGAAGCTTCAAATTTCCTAAAAATCACGTATCAAAAATTGCATGAACAGTGGTTCATACGGGGGTCTATGGTTTCACGTGAAAATGGAGAAGTTCTTACCTGAAATGGATATGGTTGTGATCGTGGAGTCCTCACGAGCACAATGGACTTAGTTGTAGCCTCGATCCGTGGAGTTTAGGGCGACCTTGGGTGTGTCCGTACAGTTTGAGGGAGAAAGAGAGAGTGAGACCAAGTGTGAGAGAGAGAGAGAGTGTCGGTGGAGTGAGAGAGAGTGAGGTGTAACTTGGGTCACCAATCAACTACAAGGACCCATTTTTTGATTGGTTCCAATTAATTTGGGTGATGAATAATTGGGCCACTTCACACACACATACAAATCAATAATCCCGCAAGGGTATTTTCGTAAATTCACGTCCCTAGTGACGTAAGCATCGGGACGGGTCGTTACACATAGGTAAGTGGCAGGTAAGTTTATATATTGGTTATGATGAGAATGAATGATGTGATGTGATTAGAGCTCATAAACCTGCACCTTGATATTACTGTTCCCGCCCAAAGTTAGGGGCATAGTCTTTCACGTGATGTTCACCTCTCGCACCGCATGCTCGCCTTTGATCCAAGTTAGGTGCACAGTCCTATTGAATAGACCACTATAGGTGGGTTCGACTCGTAGGTGACCCGCGAATCATTCGCACAGTCTTCACGTAATTGTAGCACTAGAGCATATTATTCTATATACAGTGATGTTGAGCAGACCACTAGAGGTGGTATTGATTTGTGTGCAGGATATATGATATGATTGAGTTGATTATGAGCTATATGATATGATGAGATTGTTATGAGCTATATACAGTCGAGGGTTGATTATCTGGAATTCAATGACATTCATAAAGTTATGATTTGGCATTCAGTTATGATACTTTGGCATGGCATACATACATTCATACATACATATTTTCAGCAGGATTTCGAGATTTATATATATATAAGTATATACTTTATTTATGGGAAATTATACAGGTTTTACGGAGAGGGGTTATAACTTTTGAGAAAAGAAAAGGTTTTGAAAAGATTTGTTTTTGCCCACTCACGCTTTCTGTTTTTCGCCCCTCCAGGTATTATGTAGTGTTCGTTGGTGGCATACGAGGAGCTCATCAGACGTTTTGACAAAATTCACTTATGTAGGACCACATTCGGGTGTTATCTCCATTTAGTACTTTATGCTTGACTGCACGTAGACCATTTATGCTCTGGTTGTGTAAACCATCTTAATTCTCGCACTAGCACACTATCTTGATTTGGGTTGCTAGTTGCATGATTTTAAATTGTTCGTATCTTTCTCATTAATCTTGCTTCCGCACTGTGCACATGGTTACGTCCCTGTACCACTTATCATGAGTTCTATGAAGCTTTACTTTAGATTGAGGATTATGAGAATTTGCCCAGTGACAGCGAAGAAGAAGTGAAGGATGGGAATCAGAATAAGGATAAGGGTAAATGTCATTTCTCACAGGGGCCTCGCCAAACTCAAAACTTTAAGCGTAGTAGGGCTAGTTCTAGTTCTTCCGGTGAAGGTTTCAGTTCCATAGGTCAGAGAGGAAGTGGTAGGTTCTTCAGAGGTTCCAGATCCCAGAGGCAAGATAGTTCTTGTAGAGGAAATGCACCCTTGTGCCGTAGGTGCAATAATCGACATTTTTGGGAGTGTCGAAGAGGTAGCAGTGGTTGTTACGCTTGTGGTCAGGAGGGACATCTAGCTAAGTTTTGTCCTCAAGGCCAGCAAAAGCCTCAGCAGCCTCCTTTACCACCGCCAGATCCAGCTCAGCAGTTTTTAGGACATGGTGGCTATACCCAGACGGGTCGTGGTGGTGCATACCACCATCAGGGGGATTCCGTTCCTTATTCTTCGGGATAGTACCAATACCCCCAGGATCCCTATCAGCATGGCAGTTATGGATAGTATTCATGAGGATATGTGCCTCCACAACAGTACTCTGTAGGATATATGCCTCAGCAGCAGTATTCAGCTGGTGGATCATAGTGGCATTCTGGAGGACAGTCTCAGCAGGTTGATGCTGCTACCAGTGGAGTTGGGTTTTCGAGACAGTCTAGTCAGTCGGGACAGGGGCGTAATTCTCAAGGGCGAGGAGTTCACGCCAGCAGAGGCAAAGAAAGACAGCAGACCTAGGGACGTATCAACAACCTTACGCTGCAGGATGCTCAGAATAATCCGAACTTGATTATAGGTACGTTAAATATTCTTGGTCATTATGCTAAAGTGTTGATTGACTGTGGTGCTACTCATTCGGTAATTTCTTATACGTTTGCTCAATTGACGCAACCTCAATCTTCACCTCTTGGGTATGAGTTGGAGTTTGCTATGCCTAGAGGGGAGAAGTGTTATGTAGATTATGTTTACCCAGGTTGTCCCGTATTAGTAGAGGATGTGGTTATGCCAGCTAACCTTATTCCTTTAGACATTGTGGATTTTGATGTGATTTTAGGCACAAATTGGTTGCATTATAATCATGCTAAGATTGAATGTTACGGGAAATCAGTGACCTTCCATCATCCTAGATTACTTGAGATTACATTCTTCGGTGAGCCTAGTGGATTAAGGCATGGTATTATTTCAGCTGTGAGAGCCAAAAAGTTGTTAAAGAAAGGTTGTCAAGGGTACTTGGCTCACGTGGTACTAAATGATGATGCTCCTGTTAGCGTGGAGAATGTCAAGGTGGTCAGACACTTTTATGACGTTTTCCCTGATGATTTACCTCGATTGCCACCAGATCGCGATATGGAGTTTGCCATTGATTTACTTCCAGGTACTGATCCTATTTCTTTAACTCTTTATCGTATGACTCATGCAGAGTTAAGAGAATTGAAGACTCAGTTACAGGAATCGGTTGATAAAGGTTTCATTCAGCTTCGTTCTTCACCTTGGGGAGCCCCAGTTTTGTTTGTTCGTAAGAAAGATGGTACTTTGAGGCTTTGCATCGATTACAGGCAATTGAATCAGATGACGATTAAAAACCGTTATCCCTTGCCTCGTATTGACGATCTTTTTGATCAACTCTGAGGTGCCTGCATATTTTCTAAGATTGATCTAAGGTCTGGTTATTATCAGTTGAAGATCAGGAGCGACCATGTTCCTAAAACTGCTTTCAGGACTCGTTATGGTTGTTATGAGTTTCTCGTGATGCCATTTGGATTGACGAATGCACTAGCAGCTTTCATGAGTTTGATGAATAAGGTGTTTTAGCAGTATTTGGATAGATTCATCATTGTCTTCATTAATGACATTCTGGTGTATTCTAAGTCGAAGGCAAACCATGTTCGACATCTGACTTTGGTGTTGAAGAAGCTGAGGGAACACCGATTGTATGCTAAGTTCAGTAAGTGCCAATTCTGGTTAGATCAAGTTACTTTCTTGGGGCATGTTGTTTCAGCTCAGGATATTCAGGTAGACCTTTAGAAGATAGCAGCTGTGGAGAATTGGGAGCAGCCACGAACTGTCATCGAGGTACGGAGTTTCCTTGGTTTAGCAGGTTATTATCGACAATTTGTTAAGGATTTCTTAGTTATGGCTTTACCATTAACGAGGTTGACTAGGAAGGAAGTTAAATTCGAGTGGGATGATAATTGTGAACAGAGTTTCCAGCAGTTGAAGTATTATCTCACTCATGCTCTTGTTTTGACTCTTCCCGATGATAGTGGTAACTTTGAGATTTACAGCGATGCTTCTTTGAATGGCTTGGGATGCGTGTTGATGCAGCATGGTAGGGTAATTGCTTACGCTTCGCGTCAGTTAAAGCCTAATGAGATGAATTACCCTACACATGACTTAAAGTTGGCAGCCATTATTTTCGCTTTGAAGATTTAGAAACACTATCTCTATGGCGAGAAGTGTAGGATCTTCACAGATCACAAGAGTCTTCAGTACCTGTTCATGCAGAAAGATTTGAACCTTCGTCATCGGAGATGGATTGAGTTGCTAAGTGACTACGATTGCACAATTGAGTATCACCCTGGATGTGCTAATGTGGTGGTTGATGCTTTAAGTAAGAAATCCCAAGGTCGGATTAATGCTTTGTATGCTTCTTGTGTTCATCTTCTTGTAGATTTGAGGTCTACTGGAGTGAAATTGGAATTGGAAGAACAAGAAGAAGTTGTGGCAGAACAAGAAGAAGCCTTACTTGCTAGTTTCCAAGTTAGGCCTATTTTGATTGATCGTATACTCGAGACTCAGATGAATAATGAAGAGATTCAAGAGCTAATTCAGTTGAGGAATCAAGGGAAAAAGAAAGATCTCAGAGTTAGAGAGACGGATGGCATGCTTATGCAAGAGAGTAGGATGTACGTACCAAATAATGAGGAGTTAAATAAGGCAATTCTTGATGAGGCACATTTTAGCTTACGCGATGCATCCAGGAAGAACTAAAATGTATCATACCATTCGACCATTTTACTATTGGCTAGGTATGAAAAGAGAAATTGCAGAGTATGTAAGCAGGTGTGTCGTATGCCAGCAGGTTAAAGCCATAAGGAAGAAGCCGTTTGGTTTGTCATAGCCACTTCCCATTCCACAGTGGAAATGGGAAAATATTTCTATGGATTTTGTGTACAAGCTTCCTCGTACACAAAACGGCTATGATGGAATCTGGGTGGTTGTTGATCGGCTTACTAAGACAGTGCATTTCATTCCTGTGAGGGAAAAATATTCTCTGAACAAGTTAGCTGAATTATTCATCACGAAGATTATGAAGTACCATGGAGTTCCTGTGAGTATTATTTCAGATCGAGATCCCAGATTTACTTTTAAGTTTTGGATAGCATTCCAGGAAGCTTTGGGTTCGAGATTACTGTACAGCACGACATATCATCCTCAGACAAACGGACAATCAGAGAGGACAAATCAGACCTTGGAGGATATGCTAAGATCTTCGGTGTTGCAGTTTGGCTACGCGTGGCATAAGCGGTTGGATTTGATGGAGTTCGCCTATAATAACAGCTTTCACTTGAGTATTGGTATGACGCCATTCGAGGCATTATATGGCAAGCCTTGTCGTACACCTTTATGTTGGTTAGAGGTTGGCGAACGCGTTTTAGTGGACCCTGAGTTAGTAGAGGAGACTACTCAGAACATTCATGTTATTAAGTCTAATATAAAAGCGGCCTAAGATCCCCAAAAGAGTTTAGCAGACAGACATGCCACTGAGCGAGTATACAAGGTTAGTGATTGGGTATTTCTGAAGTTATCGCCGTGGTGAGGTGTAGTACGATTCGGGAAAAAAGGCAAGCTAAGTCCTAGGTTTATCGGACCTTATCAGATCACCGAGCGAGTCGATGAAGTTGCTTACAGGCTTGAGTTGCCGTCAGAGCTGTCTAAGGTACATAATGTGTTTCATGTTTCGATGCTTCGTCACTGTCTCAGATCCGTCGCATGTGATACCTCATCAACCCTTAGAGATTAGTTCAGATTTGACTTATGATGAGGAACCTGTGACTATTTTGGATTGGAAAGAAAATGTTATGAGAAATAAGACATTGCAATTGGTTAAAGTCTTATGGAAAAATCACTCAGCAGAAGAAGCGACGTAGGAGATTGAGAACATGATGAGATAGATGTATCCAAGGTTGTTTTATGGTTACTAGTGCTGTATTATGGTACGAAATTTTGGGGACGAAATTTTTATAAGGTGGGTAGATTGTGACAGTCTGTCCCGGAAATTTTGTACATATAATGTGAAATGACGAAAATGCCCTTGAGCGTTGGGTGAGTGTTTGTGTTTCGGGTTAAGAAATTCGGCCAATTATCAAGTCTTAAATAATTGGACCCAATTAGAACAAAACTTGTTTTGGTCTTTGATTGGTGGCTTTTAGGACCACACACAAATACCCATACTCATTTCTCTCTCCTCTCCCATGTTCTTTCTCTGTCTCTCTCGAACTCACTCCCTCTCTCTTCTCTCTTGTACGGACAACACCAAAAACCCTTGGAAACGTGACAGATCGAAGGTGTGAAGCACACCATCGTGTTCGTGAAGCTCAGATGAGTTGATTGGTACCCATTTCAGGTAAGGATACCTTCGAAAACCCTAGTTTCTCATAACCTCCGATTTGTGCACTGTTCATGCACACGTAATTATGGATGTTTTTGGAAATTTCAAGCTCACAGGGAGCTTAAGGAGGTCCTAAGGAAGCTCAGAGTGTGTCGTTTGGTGGTTTTGGACGTCGGGATCGTGAATTTCAAGCTTGGCCGAATTTTGTGGAAATTCCCCGGTGAGATTCCATGACTTTTAGAGCTTTAAATTAGTATGAATATGTTTTACAAGTTAAGAGCTTCATTCTGATATAAATTGCATGAAATTTGGATGAAAATCGAGTGAGAAATCAAAGTTTTAAAAATCCCCAGTTTCCGGTGATGGCGACGGTCGCCGGAGTCCAAAGGTTGAAGACGACGGAATATTCCGTCAAGTCTGACGGAATATTCCAACGCCGTTAGTTAAGTTTAACAGTTACCGTTAGGATTTGACTAAATATTCTCGGAATATTCCTGACGGCGTTAACTGACGACGTCAGTGTGACTGTCATGTGGCCGCGCGTGGGGGCGCGTAGGTCTGTGCACTCGTCGGCGCGTGGGAAGGTGAAAAATTATTTTAAAAATAAGGGGATGATCCTGAGATTGTGTAGATCACTGTGGTGTATTTAAATACCAAAATTGAGCAATGTATGAGAAGTTATTTCTAAGGTTTCGATTATGTGCGTTAATTGACGTTATTTCAGTTACTTCTCATATAGGGGAGACCTATCCGGAGGACGAGCGTAGCCAGGCTAGGCACGGGGGTTACGACCCGTCTACTTATAAGTGAGTGTGCTTTTGTTTTCCGTATATACCTATATACTTGCTTTTCCCAGAAAATGAATTTAAAGAATTATGTGATGTGAAATGCCATGCAAAGTTTCTATTTATTTTATTATGCATTAGTGATTACATATAATGATGATGGTGTTACGGACGCACATGTAAGTGGCAGGTAAGTTTATATACTGGTTATGATGAGAATGAATGATGTGATGTGATGTGATGTGATTAGAGCTCATAAACCTGCACCTTGATATTAATGCTCCCGCCCAGAGTTAGGGGCATAGTCTTTCACGTGATGTTCACCTCCTGCACCGCATGCTCGCTTTGGATCCAAGTTAGGTGCACAGTCCTATCAAATAGACCACTATAGGTGGGTTCGACTCGTAGGTGTCCCGCGAATGATTCGCACAGTCTTCACGTGATTGTAGCACTAGAGCATATTATTCTATATACAATGATGTTGAGCAGACCACTAGAGGTGGTATTGATTTGTGTGCAGGATATATGATATGATTAAGTTGATTATGAGCTATATGATATGATAAGATTGTTATGAGCTATATACAGCTGATGGCTGAGTTGATTATCTGGAATTCAATCACATTCACAGAGTTATGATTTGGCATGACATACATACATTCATACATACATATTTTCAGCAGGATTTCGAGATTTATAAATATATATATATATATATGAGTATATACTTTATTTCTGGGAAATTATATAGGTTTTACGGAGAGGGGTTATAACTTTTGAGAAAAGAAAAGGTTTTGAAAAGATTTGTTTTTGCCCATTCATGCTTTCTGTTTTTCGCCCCTCCAGGTATTAGGTAGTGTTCATTGATGGCATACTAGAAGCTCATCGGACGTTCTGACAAAATTCACTTATGTAGGACCACCTTCGGGTGTTATCTCCATTTAGTACTTTCTGCTTGACTGCACGTAGACCATTTATGCTCTGGTTGTGTAAACCATCTTAATTCTCGCACTAGCACACTATCTTGATTTGGGTTGCTAGTTGCATGATTTTAAATTGTTCGTATCTTTCTGATTAATCTTGCTTCCGCACTATGCACATGGTTACGTCATTCTCACATGACGGCCAAGAAGCCCCACTTTCGGGTCGGGGTGTGTCTGTACAAACTAAAAATATAAATATATGATACAAAGTTTAGGCATAAAACATAAATATACCATATGTAATTTTTCTATTATTGATTAAATATACAATGTCACGTGACTGTATTCACATGGGCACAAACATAAATAAAACTTTACAAAATATGGGCACAAAAAGAAACTAATGTCACATCTCGGCCTAGGGCGGACCACTTCCCGGGCCCGCTCCACCACCGTAGCACGATATTATCCGCTTTGGGCTCTGACCACGCCCTCACGGTTTTCTTTCTGGGAACTCACGAGCAACTTCCCAGTGGGTCACCCATCATGGGAGTGCTCTAGCCCCCTTCTCGCTTAACTTCGGAGTTCCTACGGAACCCGAAGCCAGTGAGCTCCCAAAAATCCTCGTGCTAGGTAGGGATAGGAATATACTTTTAAGGATCACTCCCCTGGGCGATGTGGGATGTCACAATCCACCCCTCTTAGGGGCCCGACGTCCTCGTCGGCACACACGCGGCCAGGGTTAGGCTCTGATACCAATTGTCACATCCCGGCCTGAGGCGGACCACTTCCCGGGCTCGCTCCACCATCGTAGCATGATATTGTCCGCTTTGGGCCTCGACCACGCCCTCACGGTTTTGTTTCTGGGAACTCACGAGCAACTTCCAGTGGGTCACCCATCATAGGAGTGCTCTAGCCCCATTCTTGCTTAACTTCGGAGTTCCTACGGAACCCGAAGCCAGTAAGCTCCCAAAAGGCCTCGTGCTAGGTAGGGATGGGAATATACATTTAAGGATCACTCCCCTGGGCGATGTGGGATGTCACAACTAATATATGGGCACAAATTAAAAATGGGTACAAACTAAAAATAAAAATATATGATAAAAAATGTAGCCATAAATATAATTATACTAATTGTAACATTTTTAATACTAAAGGAATATATTTAAAAATAAAAATATTTTATTATTCAAATAATTAATGATGTTATTAATACCCAAGGAGCTTGATCAAAAATTGAAAATGAATAGGATTTTAATCAATGGAGTAACAAAAAAAAGGATGTGAACCTAATTTTCCCTAATTTTTAACATTGATGTTCTTTAATTTATCTGATCTGACAACCAAAAGTTGAAAGCAGTGTGTTAGAAGTAAAAAAAAAGTATTTGAATAGCAGTATCCTATTTTTTGGTCCAAAGTGATTGTATGAAATTTATATTATAGAGACTGTTATTGAAGGTTTTTTGTGTCAATAGTGCTGTGTCATGTATTATTTTCTTACGTTGTATTATAAATATAAAACATCACGATAATAGTGTATCTAGATCCATCTCTTCACGTGGTGAATAAGAAAGAAACAACCAAGCTCACACTGCCCACAAACCCTTGTTACCTCTGCAGTGGAAACAAGAGAGTTGGGAAGCGAAAGCCCCCACCCTCTAGTACTATAGTATACACATGGCGGCATTCCAACAAGAAAAAGAGGGCAGATAACTTTTGAGTTCTTTTATAAAATAAAATAATAAAAGAAAACTTTCAAGCAACTTCCCAATTCCTCAATAGTTTGCAAATTGCAGATTTCCACAATTTTGATCACAATTCAGTAAGGGCAATGCATGGAACGTGATGATAAAATCGAACACAAAATCTTGTATGCATGAGTACTAGTATTGTTAACAAATTTGAGCTAGCTAAAAACTTTAAGGTGCGTTTGGTTTGAGAAAAAAGTGAGTTTGAGAATGAGAAATTGTTATAGTTTCCGTGTTTGGTAAGCCGGTGCTTGGGAAATGAGTTCCTTCGCCATAGAAATTAGGAAAATATAACCATTGTCCATTATATCTCCAAAAGGTAGTATTTTTTTGTTAATTTTCCATCATTACCAAGCATAGGAAATAAAATTTTCATTTCTCATCCCCTAGAAAAAGACATGGATGTTGCAGTCCTCTTAGATTAGGAATGTGATTGTGTAAATCCTAGTATATCTAGGGATATCTGGAAACATTTTCTATGATTAGATATTATCCTATTAGAGTGTAATCCTATTAGGGTAAGGAATTAATTTTCCCTACTACTATAAATAAAGGCACAATAGGGTGGAATAGAACACATCACACAATTACATATCTCTCTTTTCTCTCTATGTGCCGCACCCCCTCTCTCTGGCCTCCATAATTGTTCAGTAAATTATGCCTACAATACGTTATCAGCATGCTCTTGATGCTGCGCTAAAGAGAGTTTGATCTTCAATAAGGGGAGTATTACGTTTTAATCATGTATTACGTTTTAATCATTCTTTTTATGATTAATTTATTATTTTATTAAATTGATCTACATGCTATTGATTCAATTTAATTTTTCTATGTTGAACGTGATACAACGCATTGGAGGTGCAATTCCGGTTTTCCGAGAAGGATCTTCTACAAATTCAAAGGTTTTTATCGTTTTTTGCCAATCAGGTACGGTTAAAATAAAGTAAGATATTTGAAACGACCATGACGCATGAAAACATTCCCAATGATGCATGAACTCCCTACATTTATATTTACCTTCCGATATATATATATATATATATATATATATATATAGACACACACACGTTTCATGCATTACACAATTTTTGCTATGTGGAATTTGTGAGTCAAAGAATCAAAAGAAAATATAAGCAATTAGGGTTTTTCAACCCCATAAATTTTTTGAAAAAAAAAAAACAAGTTTTTTGCCACCGAGCCCAGCCTCGAAACGCACCAAGCTTGAAGCTTGGGTAGGCGGTTGGATAGCCTTTTAGGCTTACTGTTCAAATTGGACCAGGCCTGCTGTTTGGGTCCCTGGTGCATGGGCTTCAAGCCTTCGGTCCGTTCCAAAAGCCAGCAAAGGTGCTGGGCTTTTCGCTACTCGGTTTGCCTTTCAGAAGCTCTCGGCTTCTGTGTTTTGGCCCAAAAACCAAAGCCAGCTGCTACTGGACTTTGTCTCGTTCCTCGGTCCATCGCCAGTAGCCTTTCGCTGCTGGGCCTTGCTTCAGCTCGGCCCGCTACTAATTGCAGCCACTTTGGTTGTTGGGCAGCCCGTTTCCCCAAGAGCCCAATGACCTGCAATATTTTACTTGTTGTAGGGCCGTGTGTTGTAGCCAGCCCACACATGCTAGGCTGCATTCTTTTTTCGACCCAATGGCATATTTTGGCATCCCTTGCTTCTTAACCATACTCAAATATTTTTGGGACGTTTTTTGGTTAATGTTAATTAAGCTATAATTCACTTGTCACTTGGCCCACCGCTAATTGAAGCTAATAAGACCCGAATGTCATTATTTTGCTTCCACGATTGACCCCGTATGGTCTCGATTTATTAAATTAATTAAAAGTGACCAGCAGTCTATTAATCTGACAAGAAATCCAAAATTATTGGCCTAAAGCTCACTTTTGGACATTAACGATTCAATGTTTTAATTCTCTTCTTTGAACCGTTGACATCCTTTCGTAGTCCCGAAGCACTCACACTTGAGTTCCCGAAGCAACTCAAATCCACTACACTTCAATAAGCATATTGCATTCTGTATTCTTGCAGGAAGCTTTCTTTTATGAACTAAATGTTCATAAACTAAATTGAACCTGTAGTTTCAAATTTAGTGCCTTGAAACCCGAATTTTTCATAAAACAAATACACCCATGAAAACCTAACGTTTTTCATGAAAACCATGTCTTAGAACTCAAATGTTCTAACTTTGTTGCTTATGGATGATTCATTTCCTATAACACCAATCACAATCTTGTTCCTTCCAATTCTGTGGATTGTCGAACCGTCACAAGTTTGATTTTCCTTATTTGGATGTTTCTAAATAGAAACCACTTTATGTGGGGTACAAGACGTGAATCTCCACTTAACTATCAAGGAGCTGAGAAACCATTGAAGCCAACAATGGTATGGAAGAGCTGAATAAGCATCCCCATGATCTTTCTTCGAAGACTTATGCCAGAAGCAGTGCCCACGGAAATACCTCCCGAACGAGGATTCCATGGCCCTTTGGCTCGCTACTACGAACCGTTTAATCATGAAAGAAATTGCCTGAAGCACACCATAATTACATCCATGAATGAGTACGATTCTGAAGTTGATAAACCCGATCGAATTTTGACTAGGGAATACTTTTCTCGTCCTTCTATGTTTCTAACCTGCTCATGAGGCAGTAGTGTAGAGAGCAGAAGTTTACCAAATTCTAGGATCTGATTACTACCATAAATGTGAGAAAAACGGTATAGACCCAGTTTCGGATAGAGTCTACTTAATGGTATAGACCTAATTTCGGTTGGAGTCTACCGAATGGTATAGACCCAGCTCGGCTAGAGTCTACCGAATGACTTGACCCAATTCGGTCAAGGCCTATCGAATGGTGATGCCCTGCTTCGGCAAGGATGCACCGACGGGCATGCTCTGCTTCGGCAGAGATGCACCGAATGGTATTGCTCTGCTTCGGAAAAGGTATACCGAACATACCTATCCAGCTTTGGCTGGAGCCTACTGAACCTAAGTCTGGGTCTGTTTCTTTCACAATCCAATTTCGAGTTTCTTTTTACAACATATGGTAGAATTAGGGCATGCCAAAGGGTGACATCATGCCCGAAGCATGATCTTTGGCACCTAAGACCTAAAATTTCAAGAATAAGGGATAATATTCCCGAACCTCAACCCTGCAGAATCTACTTCCATCTAGATGGAATAGATCATCGGTTATGCACCTGTTTGTGCCTCTACCAATGTTGTTAATAAGTACCATTCTCGTAGTCAATATGTGAGACTAATTTTGCTCCATCAGACACTGTTGGCAAAGCAAAATTTTGACATGGATGACCTTGTTGACTGAATCCCATCAGTAAACCATTTACTTTGTGAACGTTTTTCCATGTTCTTGGTTTCAAGTTTGGTGTTTGTTTTTCGTTATGGATAATCTTATTGATATTGTCCTCGAATATGAGTTAATTGAATCATGTTTCTTAAAACATGTGACCGAATTCAATTAAACACATGATTAGGTACGAATATGGGAAAGTTAGTTGTCTGGATGAATGCGATACTACGCACATTAACTTTATACCTAAATCACATATCTAGCAACGACTTTAGGTCTATCCAACCTGATTAAGAGCATTGGCACACTCATTGTTGTATGAATGGTGCTAAATTACCGTGTCAGAGACCTTATATTCTCTCTATTCCGGAAGAACATCATTGAATCTTAAGGACATTCGAGAGAACAATGATCATGAATGAAACCACTGAGGAAAATAAAGTGGAATATCTTTGCACCACCTCCAAAAATGAGCCTGAAACTTTGTTTTGGGGCCAATGGGCTGTCTCCCAATTGGGAACACACCACATGTGACCGGGCTAAAGCCTGGTGATTGAGCAGTTTACTTGCCTTAGCACGACCTTTTGGGACACTTAGGTCGAACAATGATGCTACGACGCATCTCCTTACCCGAAGTAAGGATATTATGCTTACAAGCACACTTTGCCAAGCCTGCTCGTTGGGGAAATTGATTTTCTAAATTATCCTTGGCAAAGATACGAAACGACTTTCTTTTCACTGTGGATTCAAGGTCCAACCAAAATGAAGACCATATAAATACTTATGGTTTTGGTTGATGAATCGACAAACTGGTCGCATGTTTGTCCACACACATTGCTGTTAAACCTCCTAGCTGATTTTAAGGGTTCACCACACTACTTATCCCATAAAGTCTGGGAGACTGGATAATGCCGGAGAGTTTATATCGACGGTTTTCGATAAAGTAATACATACTTTTTGAGTTTATAATTAAACATCGAATTCCCATGTTCACCTCAAATAGCCTCGTATAGTGATTATAAAGCGCAATTTATATGATTGCTTGGACTTCGGTGAACGCACCAAGCTTTCGGTTTCTGCCTAGGGCTATGCAATCTTGTACGCAGTTATGTTGGTTCGCCTTGAGGCCCATTGCCACCCGACCTATTTGACGTTACAGTTAGTTACTGGGTACGAACCTGACGCTTCGTATTTACGTGTTTTGGGTGTGCATTCCATGTGCCAAGTTGTGCCGTTGCAACGTACCAATATGGGTCCTCAAAGAAGGATGTGAATCTTTGTCGATTATGATTCTCCGTCACACTAGATATCTTAGAGCCCTTGCACGCGATCTTTTTACCGTTCATTTGGCTGATTGTCACTTCAATGAGAGAGTCTTTCCGCCGTTAAGGGGAGATAAGAATGTCAACGTTCTTGTAGAACAACACTAATCTGTGTAGACATTGCCCACTATGTTGCATCTCGATCTCCGTACTGCACAAGTGTGATAAGCAAGTGCGATGTATTCTTAGGGCTGGAAAAAAATCCCAAAAATCCCAAACCGAACAGAAAAATTCCCGAAACCAAACCGAAAAAATCCCAAACCGAAATTCCCGAAAATTTTGGTACCCAATACCGAACCGATCCCAAAATTTTGGTACGGGAATCGGTCTCAAGTTTTTGGGATTTCGGTATTCCCAAACCAAACCGAAATATATATATTATTTAATTTTTAAATATATAGGATCACATCTTTAAGGGAAACATCATCTACCTACAATAGTGAAAATTGAAATACTGAAGGAGCACTGGAAATCGATGATGGAACATATACAGGAAGGAGCCCTAAGATAGATAGTGGAACATATGCAAAATTTTTAAACCACAGAAGATTGATAGATGGATACATAGATGCAAAATAAACATGGGAGATTGATAGATGGATACATAGATAGATTATAAGTTACAATTTGCTTGAGAAAACTTTACATCTATCTATAATATTTATATTATATATGTACAAAAGTTTACTCAAGCATATAATAACGTTTTAGACGTAATTTTGGGGACTAGTATGATTATAAATAGATTTACTAGTTTACTCAAGCATATATTAACGTTTCATATTGGCACATTGCTTTTGAATAGGCAGATACTAACTGGGCCTTGCCATTTGATTGGCAGATTTGTGTGCACAGATTAGTAGAAACAAATTGGCAGATTGGGCATGCCTATATGTCAATTTTTCAATATAGAAGGTTGAATTTTAGCCTAAAAGCATAATATGTCAAATTTTAGTCCAAAAGCCCAAAACCATTTCGGGATTCCCAATTTGTCTCGAAATCCCGAAACTATTTCGGGATTCTCAAAAACTTGGTTTGGGATCAGTATTGAAATTGGGATTCCCGAAAAATTTCGGTTTGGGAATCGGGACAAGGGTTTCGGTATGGGAGTTTCGGGATTCCCAAAAATCGGGATTCCCGAAAATTTGGTTTGGGATCGGTATTGAAATTGGGATTCCCGAAAATTTCGGTTTGAGAATCGGGACAAGAGTTTCGGTATGGGATCCCATACCGAACCACCCATATGTATTATAGCTTTTAGAATGTTGCTCTAGACACATTCCTCTGATCTAGCTAAAGTGACGATATCATATACCAGCTGCAAATATGTCTGCAAGGATAGATGTACTTAATGGACGTCGAGTCAACATCCCTAAAGGATGTGCTGCTCCTGTTGGACGGTTTGGCCATCTTGTTGGACAGTCCGGTACACCGGCGGATAACCAATCAATCTGTCTTGGCCTAGAGCACGACATATCACTCAGTTCATAGGATTCACTTCCCGAGAAGAGGAAGGCCACGACACAAAATGAATCCATACTCAATCGCTGTCTCAAATCATTTCCATCTCATAAGATTAATACGGATTACTCCCGACACTTGAAGTTCTTGATCCAGTATACTAGTTTAGATGAGATAATGGAATTGAAATGAGATTACCATCGATGATGTTTTCACTTATATGGTAGTTACCGACATAAATGAAAAGCGACGATATCGAACCGTGTTCCGTTGATTAGTGACAACGTAAAGTTGATTGGACAACCGAAATTACAATCCTGGTTAAATTCCTTACCAAAGTGTGTTTTGGACCTATCATTCCTACATTGCCCAAGGTAACCCTATTGTGTTACAAGTGGGAAATGAAGCATAATGAGATGAATGAAATAGTGCGATATGATGCACGCCTTACGGCGCAAGGTTTCTCTCAAACGCCCTGTGATTGATAGCAACATTACGAATGTGGTTAGTGTTTCTCCATAGGGATACTGATACGGAGGTTACATGTAAGTTCCTGAAGAATTACATAGACCGGTTCAAATAGTTCCAAACCACTAAACACCCTCTTAACTTGTTTGAGGTGTTCACTTATGGATTGAAGCAACTCGGCGAATGTGGTATACCCTTCTAAGTGATTATTTGATCAGTCAGGGATATGAATTATGCCCTTGCGTGTTAAACTATGAAGTCTTATTCCGAATTGCTAAAGTTACAGTTTATGTCGGTGATATGAATCTCACTAAGACTCTGGAAGAGCTTGAGAAAATTGTCTCGTACCTGAAGACGAAATTTGAGATGAAGGATCTTGGAAAAACTTGTTTACTCTTTGACATGAAGTTCAAGCGTTGTTTTGACTGTACTTTGGTCTACTAGTCAAACTACACCCCGAAGGTGTTACCTTTGAGTATACCTATGATCTTCCATATGCTATATGCAAATGAGACCTTTGAAGAGGTTATGGAATCTGAAATTCCATATCTAAGTTCAACTTTGCGCTTTATTGTACTTAGCTCATTGGATTAGACATGACATGTCATTTGCTGTTGATATACTGGTAAAGATGCAACACCGCGCTTACACGCAACCACTGAATTGGTATTAAAGATGTACCATGAAGGTACTACAGATTTGGGCTAATCCCAACACATCTCGAGTGGATCCGACCGCCCTGATCCTCGGAATGATGCTTGCCTTATTTATTTTGCTGACGCTAGTTACTTATCAAACTTGCATAAGGAAAAATTCCTGAATGGTTATGTCTTTACCGTTAAGGGATATCGCAATTTCTTGGAGGTCCACGATATGACCTTAGTTGCGAAATCTTTAAATTGTTTCAAGACTCACCTCACTTCTCACTTCACTACGCCACAGATGAGACATGGTTAGGAGTTCTTGTTGAGCATATTCGAAGTACTTGCTGTTTTCATCCATCGTTGAGTCCTAACAACGATCCATGAAGACTATGCCGCATGTATTCACCCGACCAAGACATGATACATCAACAAAGTTAACACCAAGACATATTGCATCTACATCATATCAACAAAGAATCAGGAGATTAAAGTCATGCAAGTCGATCCCAGACAGCCTTGTCGTCCTCTACACGACGTCACTACCGAAGTCAACCTTCCAGAAACTTGGCTGAGGAATTGGTATGCCTAACTATTCATATGCAATGCTTGTAGTTCTCATTTGGAAGTTCTGTCAAACTCAGGGGGAGTATCTAGAAGTATACTTACTTGATCTTAATGTACTCTTTTTCCCTACGATTATGAGCATTTTTCCCACTAGGTTTTTGCTACCTAACTAGGTTTTGACGAGGCACCCATCCTAGGCTGGTCATATCCTTGTGAGCTCTTCTACTTGCGTCCAGAAGACGTATACTTTTGACTTAATGCAACTTCTCACTTTTCTCCTTAGTCTATGGGTTTTACCATATCGAGGTTTTGTGAGTTTTACCTTTTATGCATTCTTCCGTTGATTTGAGACTCGCATTCCCTCATTGTGCCGATGACTTCATCAACTGTACTTGCTTCATTGCTGAAGACCTGATGCGTCATTTGTTTGAGTATTTACACACTCAAGGGGGAGTGTTGCAGTCCTATTAGATTAGGAATGTGATTGTGTAAATCCTAGTGTATGTAGGGATATATTGGAATATTCTCTAGGATTAGATATTATCCTATTAGAGTGTAATCCTATTAGGGTAAGGAATTAACCTTCCCTACTATTATAAATAAAGGCACAATGGGGTGGAATAGAACACACCTCACAATTACACATCTCTCTCTTCTCTCTCTATGTGCCGCACCCCCTTTCTCTCTGGCCTCCATAATTGTTCAGTAAATTATGCCTATAACAATGAAAAAATTATTTTTCATTAATTCAACTTCCTGCATATTGTCAATTGATTAGACGGGACAAACTAAGGTTCAAATTAAAAATTTCAAATATAAGAATCCGCGTTCGGAAATATGTTCACTTGATGGTGGCTGGTGTTGAAGAGGGGACATTGACACATTGTCAATCACAATTAGGGTCAATTCGATCCTGATGACAATGAGTCAGCCAATTTCACATTTGTATGCATATGCATGTCTCTTTTGGTGCTGATCTTTGCTTGATTGATTATTATTTAGAGAATAGGAAAATCTAATAATTGAGCTTTTGGGGATAAATTTGAGAACCATATATATGTCATTATAAGAAAGTAGACAATAATCACTAATATTAGTTGTACAACATGAGGTGGTTAAAACCTTAACAGTAGCTAAGGGGTGGATCCTTAGCCACCTCCTTTTGTATAATTAATGTTAGTGACTATTTTTAACTTTTGTAGTGTATATTGTTTAAGTTTTTTATTTAAATAAAATTATAAACGATATTGTTACTCTAAGTTATATTGACAAAAGGTGTAAGAGTTTGAATGGAAACACAATGAGTGAATGCCCTATCAACCAGGATAATCTACTAATATCATATTTTGTTGATAATTTGAATTAGTAAAGTTCATCGTACATGGGACAGAAACAGAGAGATCAAGCTTAAACACTATAAATATCACAAAATTTAAGCATTATATCACAAACTTTAATTAAGCACTAAATATCATTATAAGAAACATTAGCTATACATAATGAGGTGGTTAAAGCCTTAACAGTGATTAAAGGGTGGATAAAAGCTTATCCACTACCCACCCTCTTAGCCACTGTTCAAGGCTTTAGTCACCTCATTCTGTACAATTAATATTAGTGACTATTGATAAACGAAGATCCAATAACAAAAAACATAAATTCAACCGAAAAGGGAAAAGAAAGAAAAATAAAAGAATTCTAGAAATTCTAGCTGACCAAGAAAGTAGAAAAGAAATTGTAGCCATCTTTTATATGATGGCGCACTCTGTGGGATTTTCTGTAGTAAAGTAATTGAAGGTCTGCTCACGTGTTGGTAGTGAATTCGATGGCATGTTCATGTTGTCCGTCTGCGGATGCGGGTTTGCATACATGTGAGTTGGGTGCTCATACACGGTATCATGTGTTGAGCATGAGTCCCACATTGATGGAAAGAGGGACTTTGTATGAACTTATAAGAGTTGGGCTACTCTACATATTGCCAATTGGTTTTATGATAGAACCTCAATTTCTTCATGGTATTAGAGTAGGTTGTCCACATGTGAAGCCAAATGGCCACATGTGCTCCACGTCACCCCATTGTATTGTCCACGTGTAAGGCTCGAAAAGTCGCCACACGTGAGGGGCGTGTTGAGAATGAGTCCCACATTGATAGGAGGAGGGACCTTGCATGGACTTATAAGAGGTTGACTACTCCCTATGTTGCCAATTAGGTTTATGGTGGAACTCCAACTTTCTTCACCATGCATGTCATAAGTTGGGTACGTATCTTCGTTATAACTTGAGTACGCATGTATATGGGTGATAAGCTGACTTATAACTTGAGCACTCATGCACGTTGTTACTTGGGTACACATGTGATCAATCTCACACTCTCACCATCAATTTGCCTCCAATTTTTTCCTTCCCACATTGTTTTTTGTCCCCGCGGTGATCAAACCACACTCTCACTATCATTTTCCTCTGCCGGCAGATCATGTGTGACAGTTTTTCGGCCCTTGCTGCTCCCTTTGCTACTCTACCAACAGCCATGGTTCCGAATTATTGAGTTGAGCTTGATTGTTTTGGGAACCTTCTGAACTTCCCAAAGCTCCGCCGTCACTTTCTTTAACTTGTTTCGCTCTGTGATGAGTTCTCTTGGACAGACGTAGTCCACTTCCACAACCAACTTATTTGTATCTGTATCATTCACAAAATCAAGCACGCCGTCAAATTCATACAGCACGGATTCTACATTCGACCAACAGTTATTGCATGGACAGATTAAAGTCAACAACTCTTTATATTGTGAACATGATGGCTCTAGTTGATAGAGGAATCCTCCTTGAAAAACGAAAATATAATTAACACCCAAAAGAAGGAAAAAAAACCCTAATTTATATGGAAAAGCTCCAATTTGCCAAGGAAACGAAACGAAACTAGAATGTCTCCTTGTGTTTAACGTTGGTGGATAGGGCATCCAGCAGCTCGATTTTGTTCTGATTACCCATTTGAAAGAGTTAGTTTTCCTTTTTTCAATTGGTGCCTGCAGTTTGTGTATTCTTTTCAATTCTTTTCAATTCTTTTCAATTCTTTTCAATTCTTTTCAATTCGTTTCAATTCTTTTCAATTCTTAGCCTTTCTGTTTTCCTAATCCGTTCGGGTTTTCTGTGCCTAATTGTGTATTCTTTTCGATTTTTAGTCTTTCTGTTTTCCTAATTCACTCAGGTTTTCAGTGCGTATTCAAAACAACAGCTGGAGAAAACTTTCGTTGTACATGGAAAGCTCATCAATCTCAAGGCTCATTTCCTGAATCTGGCAGCTTCACCCTGCCTTGCTTTCCAAGTAACAGTCATTTTATTCTCTTTGATATGCAACATGACTGGCATTCCAAGGAGAACAGAAGAGAGAGAAGTTGTGATAACAGTGATATCATAAAAAAGAAAAATTAGATGCATGTAACTTCGCAGTTTCTCGGACGAGGAATTAGTGTTCCAGAAACATCTCCCCACCAGTTGGGATTCTTCACGTACCAGTCCAACGTCTTCCTCAACCCATCCTCCCACGAAGTCTGTTGGGACCATCCCAAGTCTTTCAGCTTCTCGTAATCTATGAAATATCTCTGATCATGAAAAGGCCTATCCTGCACAAACTTTATGAGCATCTGGGTTCAAAGAGAAGTGTTGGCAAATTTCCCTAGCCACTCAATCAACCTCCTCTCTTTCTTCGGGCTGATGTTGTAGACACAGCCTACCTCATCCCTATGGAGAATGACTTCAATGCATCAGCTACATCCTCACAACAGAGATAACTTCTGACATTTGATCTATTGCCATAAATCGAAAGATGCTTCCCTTGCATAGCCAAGAGAGAATGAATTTAGGAATCATCTTTTCAGGAAACTGACTGGGGCCGTAAACATTATTTCCTCTGGTCGTTGTCCCAGAATTCCATATGATCGTCTGTACGCCATAATAAGCATCTCCGCTCCAGCTTTAGTTGCAGAGTGGTTTGTCGGAAGAAGCTGAGAAGCCTAATGGTTTCCCACCACAGCATCCTCATCTGTCTCCCCATACTCTTCGTCTGTGGTTACATGAATGAACCTTTTGATTTGACAGGTGACTTTGCATGCTTCTAGAAGAATATGTGTACCGTAGACGTTGTTTTTGGTGAAGAGTTGTGGACATGGGTCTGGGCTGCAAAGTGCATTATTGTATCAATGGACTCGTCGAGAAGGATAAAGTTGAAAAAGTCAGCACAGCAGATGTCTCCCTTGATAAACTTAAAGTTGGGTGATGAATGTGAAGGGTGAAGCTTTTTCAAATTTGAACTGTAATCAAGCTTTTCAAGGACAATAATCTTGTACTCAGGATAGTATCGCATAAGCCAGTTGACAACATGGGAAGCAATGAAGCCGGCAGCTCCAGTAATGAGGATGTTCCTCGGTCTGTACGCATTAGCCATATCGAGCCAAAAGAGTTCTACACAGCACATAAAATTTGACTAAAAAATTCCCAAAACTTCAACTAAAAGAGAGTATAACAAATGCAGGAAAGACAAGGTAATGTATTGGTCACTAACATGATTAAAAGAAACACAATCATCAACATGCATAAGAAAAATGGAAATTCCCGGGCATTATAAACTCGCTATTGCTGAGAAGTTCGTGTGCTATAATTATAATTAAGAATTTACGAGACCTTGATCTTGCTTACAGCATTTCAAGCACGATAACAAAGAAAAGAAAATACATTTCAGGCGCAAAGACATGTTCATTCTCCAATTGAAGCTGCAAAGACACATTCTACCAAATAAAACGGGTGTACATTTATGATTTCAAGAAAAGACAAACATACTACAAATGTAAAATTGTTTTGCAAAGACAGTATTTGAACGAAACGAAAAATCCCCGCTGATCTTCCTGACTTCATTCGCAAAGAGAAAACATGCGTTTCACTTTCCAAATGAATTTTCCTAACAGGCAACTAGAGCCCACATTGTGAATCGGATCCACGAAAAATGCAGCAAAAAAATTGACCCAGATCGTACCTCCAGAACAAATACAATATTTTCCAAAAAACCAAGGGGTACTCTGATCCAGGTCAAAAATTAAGTCCAGTTTCCATATTTTTCAACTTTAATTATATATTTTAATTTATGCATATTTACCCAAAATTTTAATTTGATTAGAGTTACAAAATTACTAAATAAATACTTTGTGGTCAATAAATTACCAAATAACTAGAATAAAGTCGAGATCAATTTTGTATTATAAAGTTATAAAAGGCGCTGGGCTAGTTAGACGATGGGCAGTGACCTAGGCGGTGTTGCTCAGAGGGCGGCGACAAGTACGGATCACAAGAGAGAGATCCCAAAAAACCCGAAGAGACAAAACTTCAACGAGATTCAACTTGAATCTCAATGGGATTCGTTGGGGAACACGAGGGTGTCACCTAGGACGACTGCAGGTCGTCGTGGGTGGTTAGAGATCATAGAACTCGACGGGAAATAGCACAGAGGCGATGAGAAGAGATCGGGGGACGAAATGGCGTCGTATAGATCTCTGTTGGGTTTGGATATCGACTTGACGGCTCGGCTCATGGCTTCAAGCTGTGACCTAAGCAGCGGGGCTCAGCGCATGGATCGGTTCGACCCAGGGATCTCGACGACATGGCTCAATTCAGGGAGCTCGGCTCGAAAAAAGGGTTTTTTCTTCTAATTTGTTTTTTTGTTTTTTGTTTTCCTTTTTCTTTGCTTATTCACACATATTCAATTCACAACAAATATATGTATAAAATAATGCGAACACAATTTAAGTAGAATCTATAATTCAAAACACGCAAAAGTTGGGTTGATGCATCATGGTGAATGTTTCATGCAATTGAAGCTGAAAATATATAGACAATTAAGATCATGTTTTAGAAGAAGCTGGATTGCGATGATGAATCTTGTAAACAGATTTGTAGGAGTTCCTTCTTCAATGTCGAATTTTCATCTTTAATGCATTGTTTCGCATTCAACATAAAAACTAAATAATTGAATGACAAGTATATTAAATCAATAAAATAAAAAGTTAATCATAATAAGAATGATTAAACGTAATACTCATCTTATTGAATATAGTACAAGCTCTTTATAGCACAACGTTAAGAGCGTGCTGATAATATATTATAACCTAAAATCTAGAGAGAAAGAGATAGGTGTGATAGAGGGAGAATATGGAGAAATGCAAGTGGATGCCAGTTTCCTTTTGGTTTGACAAATGGTTGGATGAACCTATTATTAGCCCTTCTTTATCTTCGGTCATTTCACCTAAGGTTTTTCCTTGGGTTTCAAATGTTATTGAAGTACAAAGTTGGTCTCTGCCAAATTATTTTACAAATTCATTCCCTTCAATTGTGCAACAGATTTTACGTCTGCCTTTGCCTTTAAATATTGAGGATGAAAAGTTGATTTGGGAGCCCTCATAACCTACTGGGAAGTTTTCTTTTTCTTCTGGTTATCACGTTATTCGAATGAGACATAGTGATTGTGCTTGAGCTAAGGTTATCAGGCAACATTTTATTCCACCACGACTACCTATTTTGGCTTGGAGGCTTTTCCATGATAAACTTCCTGCAGAGGGTGTGCTACAACGTGGTATTTCTTTGGCATCCATTTGTTGTTTATGTCGTAATTCTGAAGAATCTATTGCTCATCTTTTCTTTGGATGTCGGATATCTAGGCAACTTTGGAGGTGGTTAGCATGTCAATTTGGTAAGTCTTTGCCTCTTTCAGATTCTTTGGCTGTTTTTTGGGATGTCTATGTCCGTAAGCCCTTTTCCAAACAGCTGCATAATCTATGGATTTTTGCGGATCTTTCTACTATTTCAGCTATTTGGAAGGCTTGAAATAAGTTTATTTTTTAGGGTCGTACGTCCAATCTATTTTCATCGTCTTTGCATGTCTATCAATTTGGCGATTGTTCATGGTAGGAAGTTTATTTCTGGTTATTCTCAGGGTTTTGACACTCGGATCATTTCTTCTTTGGGGATCAGACATATCCCTCGTAAGGCACCTACTATTCTTCATGTCCTTTAGTCTCCTCCTTGGTTTCCTTGGGTTAAGCTTGATAGAATGGTTTGTCTAAAGGAAATTCCAATCCTGCTGCTTGTGGAGGAGTTTTCAGGAATTGCCATGGTCTTTTTTTCGGAGGTTTCTGTCACCGGATTAGTCATTGCAACTCTTTTTTTTTGCAGAGTTATCAGCACTTATTATTGGTATAGAGTTTGCATATCAGCATGGTGGCATTGTCTTTGGTTGGAAAGTGACAGTTCTAGTGTTATTTTTGCTCTTCAATCATTTGATTTTGATCCTCCTTGGTCTCTTCGTACGTAATGGTTTATTTGTTTGGATCGCATTCAGAAAATGACTTTCTACGTATCTCACATATATTGCGACGGAACTCTTGTTGCGGACAATTTTGCTAACACGGGCTTGTCTTCTCCATCTTTAACATGGCATGATTCTCCTCTAATGACGGCTTGTGCTGCTTTGTTTTCAGACTATGTTGGCTTGCCTGACTACCACTTCTCAAATTAATGTGCATGTCGGCATCCAGGTTTGTCTCATTGTTTTTTTCCTCCTAGGTTTATGGTGTTGTTTGACTTGTTTTGCAAGTTTAGACCGGTTTGGTTTTAGATAGGTTAGATTTCATGTCCCCCCCCCCCCCCCCCCCCTTTTTCTTTGTATCATTCTTGTTTTTGTTTCTAGAAGGGTAAGGTTTATGTCCCCTCTTCTTTTTCGTGTATTCCTTTTTGTTGTCTTTGTTTTTTGAGGGGTAAGGTTTATGTCCCCCTGACTAAGTGTAACTTATTTTTTCGTTATCAATAAAATTACTCTCGTACTGTCGAGGTTTCTCAAAAAAAAAAAAAAAAAAAAAAAAAAGAAAAAAAGAAGAAAGAGGAAAGATCTTCTATATCCCTAATGATTCTTAATTTATCTTTATTTAGGATTTACACAATTACACTATGTTAAATATTAACTCCAACAAAACCATGGTTTTTTATAAACAAAATTATGGATTGTAATGTGGAGGTAAGATAATTTTTGTATTATGTGTGTGCTAGCGCTTAGCAGACATTTCTATGTGTTAGCACTTAGCAGATGTTATCATAGTCATAAATTATAATAATTTCGATGTACTCATGTAATCGAGCAACTTGAGTTTAATTCGTATAACATAATTGTTAAACAACTAGAATTACTCTCATAAAACTCAAGTTTCGGCTCACCGTAGAAGTTTGATTCATTAGAATCAACTCAATATTAGGAGAAAAAGAGAGTTTTAGTCTAAGGGTAATTAAGTCTTATGAAAATCAATTTTGGTTAATTTGATAAGAATTAGAAAAAACCAGGTTATATTTCAATAAATGCTCCTTAAAATGGCTATATTTCCAAATTTCTCCATAAGTAAAGAGAAGGCAATATGTTGAAAGAAACAATAGACCAGGGAAATGTCCTCAAAGACAGTGGATATGAAAAATCACACAAAGGGCGTATGATGTTTTACTGTAGTGGCGGAAAATAATAATATCTATGTACTATAGTGTGGATTCGAACCTTACAGATTCTCTTACCATTAACAATTTAAGCTACTGATACTATCGTTTGTCAAAAATAAAATAAATAAGTAAAAAACCCTTGTATATATAAATAAAAATAATCTGAAGCAATTCCAAATTTTCTTATCTCACAACAGCCAAACCAGAAGCAGAACCAATACCACCAACTTATGAAATTATCCTAATCTATCACAGAAAAAAAAATTTAACTTAATTAATAGGATGACACTGATGGAATGACAACATGAGAATAACTAAAACCCTAGCCATTTCGCACAAGATGAATAAATAACTGAAACCCTAAGTAACGAGGTCGACTTCATGAAACACTTAAATTGTTGCGCCACCTGCAAATGTTTTCTTGTTGGGTTCAAACACGTATTTAATCAGCGATTCCTTGATCGGGAGCAGTTCAGGGAACTCTTTCTTCAGCTTTGATGCATCCATCTCGTTGTTACTTCTTCCTGCAACGAGAACCTTGGCTTGTTCTTCCACAGTAAAATTAGTCCACTTGAAACTGGGGTCAATGTAGTTCTTGTACATCTCCAGAATCTCGTTGTGACTCACCACCCCGGGGTTTGTGAAGTTCCATATGCCCCTCAAGTTCCTCTTGGCCATCTCAACTGAAATGGGTAGAAGCTCGTCCAAGATGGTCATGCTGTTTGGAATGTCGCGACCACATTATTGTACCGCGAGATCTTTGTGACGAAGTTGCGTTGGTTTCTGAGATCAGATGAAATTGGCATTCGAACTCTAAGAGTGCAAACATTCTCATACTCCTTCAGAAGCTCTTCAACCTGTTACACAAATGGGAAAGAGATACCAGTTGGGAACTTGGGAGCTATTCTAGAACTTCTTTCAAGATTATCACAGTAATAAACATGATAGTTTTCTCAACCAAAAAAAAAAAAAAAAAAAAACTATAGTTGGAGAAAGTACCATGGCTTTGGTTTTGGAATAAAATGAACCCGCGAAATTCGGTGTGTCTTCCTCCTTGAACCCAATTCCTGATCTTGCAGGATGGGCATTGTCATACTCGAAAATGCAACCGCTGCCATAATTCACCATTAGGAGGCCGTGATCTCTACAGACATCAGCCAAGGTTAATGTACCAACAACATTGGTCCGAATTGTTTCTGGTTTATGGGATTCACACCAATCTGCATTGGGTCTGCCCGTCACTCCGGCAGCATTAAAAACATGGGTTGGTTTAACACTTAGAATATCAGCTATGAGCTGTGATCGTTCCTGAAGACGCCCTCGTCCATACTCATAGTGTATCCCTTGCTTCTCACAAATCTTCCCAAGAAGGCCTCCGATATACCCTGTTTTACCATAAATCAAAAACTTCAGAGATGGCATATCAGTGGATGGGATGTTCCTTGGAGCTGGAGCAACCATTTTTCTGTGATCAGAATCACTTGCTAACAACGGGTAAGCATAATCGCCAGTATCGGAACCATAAAATTGTCTTTCAATTCCAGGAACCATGATCATTCTTGGATGAGGGAGCAGTGCCCCAGAAACATCTCCCCACCATTGGGGATTTTTGACATACCATCCCATGGTCTTCCTCAAACCCTCCTCCCACAACGTCCTTTCCGACCATCCCATGTTTTTCAGCTTCTGGTCATCCAAGAAATATCTCTGATCATTGAAGGGCCTGTTCTCTACAAACTTTACATGAGTATCTGGGTTCAGAGAAAATAGGTGGCAGATTTCCTTGGCCACATCAACCACCCTCCTTTCTTTCTTCGTTCCAATGTTGTACACATGGCCTACCTCACCTCTATGGAGGATGACTTCAAATGCCTCTGCTACATCCTCACAATAGAGATAACTTCTGGCACTGGATCCATCACCATAAACCGGAAGAGGCTTCCCTTGCATCGCCAAGAGAATGAATTTTGGAATCATCTTTTCAGGGAACTGGTTGGGGCCATAAGCATTGTTCCCTCTGGTAGTTATCACAGGCAATCCATATGAACGGCCATATGCCATAACAAGCATCTCAGCTCCAGCTTTAGTTGCAGAGTAGGGGTTTGTCGGAAGAAGCTGGGAAGCCTCATGATTTCCCACCACAGCATCCTCATTTGTCTCTCCATAGACTTCGTCTGTACTTACATGAACGAATCTTTTGATTTGACCAGTGACTTTGCATGCTTCTAGAAGAACATGTGTACCATAGATGTTGTTTTTGGTGAACCCAAAGCTGTTACCAAAAGAGTTGTCGACATGGGTCTGGGCTGCAAAGTGCATTATTGTATCAATGTTTTCGGTCAGAAGGATGAAGTTGACAAAATCAGCACTGCCTATGTCTCCCTTGATAAACTTGAAGTTGGGGGATGACATTGAAGGATGAAGGTTCTTCAAATTTGAACAGTAATCAAGCTTGTCAAGAACCACAATGTTGTAGTCAGGGTAGTTCTGGATAAGCCGGTTGCAAACATGGGAAGCAATGAAGCCAGCAGCTCCAGTAAGGAGGATGTTCTTCGGTTTATACTCAGTATCCATATTAATCCAAACGACTCCTGCATAATCCAGCATATAAAGTTTAACTAAGAATCAGGAGAAAAACAAAGCATGCTAACAAATGCAGGAGAAAAAGGGGATATATTGCCACTGACACAAACAAAAAAAGGGAGATTCACGGACAAAACAAACTTGCTAGCGAGGCTTTCATGTGTTGATGACTTAAGGTTAAGAATTTAATAGACCTTCATTTTGGACTCTATTAATTTCAAGTGAGATAACAATATAAACAAAGTAGAAAGATGGAAAAGATTGAAGCTTTATGACTTACAAATCCTGGGTTGGAGTGGAACTTAAGTACAAATCGCAGCCTTTTGTCCTGTGCTCAGGTTGAAGAAGAAAGACGAGAAATGACTAGAGAAAAAGGAGAGAAGGATATTAGAGTGTCGACTGTGAGGAGGGAAGCTAAAGAGTGGGATATTTAAGGACACGATTGTGGAGCCAAAAATAATCAAGAGGTGACACGTAGATTTTTGGGTAAAAAGAACAAAGTTACCCCTGAGACATACCGGTTGTCATGCGCGCGAGCAGTGGACAATTATTCTTTAATCAAGCCAAGAGTGTCCAAAAAAGGAAACCAATTCCAAATTATCTCATCCATCCTCATCTTAGGGTATTACTTCATAACCTACAAATTATTCCATATAAATGGAGATTAATTGGCTCATTAATGGATTAATTCCTAATTAATCCATTAATCACCAATTAAATCACCCATTTTCACACAAAAAACCTCAAAGGGCTGGCCACCTCCATTCCCTATATATATCACCCTATCTTCTCTAAAAAGCTAAGTTCTACACTCTTGCAAAACTCCCAAAAACTCTCTAAACACATTTCTCTCTAAATTCTAACTTTGGCATTGGAGGTTCTTCGGCCAAAGCCCTCCTCATTCATCGTGGGCGCGTGAGGCTCTTGGCCTTAAACAAAGGTGTTTATTGTTTTGTAGGTGCAATTTTGTCCAAGAAGGAGGCGGAAATTTGCATCCACAAATTGGTGCTTTCATTGAGAGTTGAGATTCACACTCGTAGAAGACTTTTGCGCAAAAAGGTTTTTTCTCTATTTTCTAGTCCACTTGTATTTTTCGTACGTTCTTATTATTAGAATTTTTTATTTGCAAAGATTCTTTGATAAAATGTGAAAGAGAAATACAATGGCTAGAAATTTAGAAAATTCCACAAGTCAAAATTCCAATATTCAAGAAATGGGACCGCGGCGATCCACAAGACTAAATGTGATCTTGGGGGGAGCGGCACCATCACCACAAGGCTTCACCATGGCAACCACCGCGGTAGCCACCACGGCAATCACGCACGGCGAGGTCCATGGCTCTACCACCACGGCCCGAGCCATGTCACTCCATGCCCAACGCGAGCCCAATGCGTTGCCAAGCCGAGCCTAAGCCTCGCATTCACGAACATCACGCACTGAGCAGCCTGCTCTAGTGGCCCAGCCTACTCTCATGGCCCAGCCTGCTTCCGCCGAGCAGCCCAAATCGGCCCAAGACTATCTCAACCATACGGACCAACCATCGAGCCGGGGGTATTTTCGCCACGTTTTTCCGCGAATTTGACATTTCCCAATTCAAATCTCCAGCCTGGAGCCTACCACACTTCCATTGCTAAAGGAGGCACATTCCTTCCAAGCTCTTTCAATCCAAATGGTGAATAACACGTGTCTTGACAAGTCATAGAGTTGACGAGCACCCTTGCACAACAGACGACCTTGGTGAATCAATTCTTGCAACACACCGAGATCTAACGTGCCCCAGACGAGGTGTCCCGAAGTAGGACAAGGGCAGAAAAACCTTTCCAGTAGCGTCTTGGCAAGCAGCCACTTGACTAGTCACAAACTGGGTGTTTTGACTGAGTACACTCCCAACTGGGCCCCCGAGATAGCTCATACTCCCGTCTTAGTGCGTGAAGGAGCGTGCATTCTCAGTTAGGCTTACGAACGAACATACACTCACAGTTGGGGCCACACTCCAATAATCAACATGAGCAACCTTCCAGGTGAAGTGTTCATTGGCGATAAGGCTCGCAAGGAGCATTATCTGCCTCACATCGGAGTTGGTAGCACTACGGACGGAGAGAAGCAGTCACTCAATCCGGCTCAAGTTCAACCAGTAGCCTGCGAGTTACCCGCTCTCCTACTAGTAACATACCACATACACCGTAGCCACGGCATAGACAAGTCAAACACATAGAAGAGTAGCCTAGACTAGCAGGTCACGATTGGGGGTAGCCGAGAGCTCTGTCACCCCAACAAAGGTAAATTCAGGAAGAAGTAGAAAAGCTCCTAACCGAACGATTGCGCGATTTCCTGCGCAATGAAGCTATTGATAAGGTGCGCCGGGGATAGACGAATACCAAAAGGACACATCAGCCCAACTACCAAAAACCATGGGTATGCCATGTTCTCAACACTATTGACGATTCAATACTGAAGTAGCATATTGCTGCGCATAACCTGGCCCAAGCCCTGCTTTCACAGCCGTGCTTACTTGCTTCACGGCTCCCGGCAGCCATTGATCTATCGCCATGGCTCATAACTAAGGATGGCAACGGTTCGGTTTGGGGACGAAAATGCTATATCCATCACCATAACCACGAAAATTAACCATATCCATAACCGCAAATTAACCATCGGGTATTATCCATAACCATACCCACCGGGTAACGGATTCCCCATCGGTTAACGGGTATATCCATCTTCGTCAATACAAAAAAATATATTCCTTCAATTGAGAAATTATAACTTAGTAGATATCAATTTCTTCATTAAACATTTGATGTATAAAATGATCCAATGAATGGATCTTGTTGAGTATAAAAAATTAAAACACTGATGATGTTGGCTTGTTTTTGTTATGTCTTAAAAGCACCATTGAGTTCACATTGATTTTGATTCAAAACTTTACTTTCCTACAAAATGCAACTTTTGTATTCTCATATATTCTAAAGATTTTAGTTTATATTTTTAGTTTATATAAAGATATTATAAATTAATAAGTTATTATATTATAAATTAATAAGTTATTTATTTAATTAATAATAAATTAATAAGTTATTTAATAAATTCAATATTTAATAAATTCAAAAATTGAATTTTAAATTTTTAAAAATGGAATTCTTTTATAATAAAATTTTTTTGAATTCCATTAAATTATAATATAAACTATAATATTCAAGTGATATTACTATAATATCAAGTCAAGTTATGATATAAAATAGATTATAAAGATTATAATATATTATAAAGATTATATAATCTTTATAATGTCTTTATAATGTATAATAATGGTTTGGTGAATAATGGATATACAAATACATACATACATACATACATATATATATATATATATATAATACTACTATATTATATATAAATTATATTATTTACTAATCGGATCAGATTCGGTTATGGATACGATTTGGGGATCTCTATAACCATATCCAAAACGATAACCGAATAATATAAACGGTTTATCCCCATATCCAAACCGTACCTGAATTTTCATATCCAAATCCAATCCATTCAGGCGGTTATCCACGGTTATCGGGTTTAACGGTTAGAATTGCCATCCCTACTCATAACTGTGCCAATCTTGCACCATGACTCCTAGTCGTGCCAATCTTGCCCTGTGGCTCGCGCCAACCAAGCCTTGAAATGGCACACGACAAAATACCTAATGATGGCGCAATAATTCTGGAAGTAGCTCATTGCGCTTACACCCTTACGCGGGTTCCACAAGCAGTTCAAAGTCTCAAGCAGATCGCCAAACAAGACTCGCAAATTGAAGATTATTTCAAATGTCCAACAGTCCAGCTTTCCTCAGCTGGATTAACGACAACGACTTTCATGATCTCCAGTGCGAGAGGGTAAACTAATTGCTCTCCAGTACGAGAAGGTAAACTAATTCCCTGACACCCATATGAGTCTACTCTCCAGTGCGAGAGGATAAACTAATTGCTTTATAGTGCGAGAGGGTAAACCAATTCCCTGACACCCATATAGGTCTGCTCTCCAGTGCGAGAGGGTAAACCAATTCCCCGACACCCATATGGGTATAATCTCCAGTGCAAGAGGATAAACTAATTGATCTCCAGTGCGAGAGGGTAAACCGATTGCTCTCCAGTGCGAGAGGGTAAACCAATTCCTCGACACCCATATGAGTTTGCTCTCCAGTGCGAGAGGATAAACTAATTGCTCTTCAGTGCGAGAGGGTAAACTAATTGCTCTCCAGTGCAATAGGGTAAACCAATTCCCCGACACCCATATGGGTATGCTCTCCAGTGCGAGAGGATAAACTAATTGCTCTCTAGTGTGAGAGGGTAAACCAATTGCTCTCCAGTGCGAGAGTGTAAACCAATTCCTCAACACCCATATGAGTTTGCTCTTCAGTGCGAGAGGATAAACTAATTGCTCTCTAGTGCAATAGGGTAAACTAATTGCTCTCCAGTGTGAAAGGGTAAACCAATTCCCCGACACCCATATGGGTTTACTCTCCAGTGCGAGAGGATAAACTAATTGTTCTCCAGTGCAAGAGGATAAACTAATTGCTCTCCAGTGCGAGAGGGTAAACTAATTGCTCTCCAGTACGAGAAGGTAAACTAATTTCCCGACACCCATCTGGGTAAACCCTCCAGTGCGAGATGGCCACATAGCTCAAAAGATCGAATGCTTGAAGATCAACTAGGAAGCAAATAGTCTGGGGGCAGCAACCACTTTTGCACTCAACAGTTCGCTCATCTAACACTTCATATTTAGCAGCTCCGATCTTGGCAGTTCCATCCTTGATTGCTCCATCTACGGCAGCTGAGAAATCAATCTCAAGCAGTTTCCTCATTTTCGGTAAGTAGCCCAGACGTGGCAGCCCAAACCGTTGCCCAGGCCATGCCACTTCCTCGGCCCATGCTGAGCCAATCCTTGGCTTCAATCAAGCCGAGCAACATAAGCAGTGGTCCCTGCCACAACACCTACTTGGCCCATGTCGAGCCGACTCTTGGCCCTTACTAGCCAACGTGTCGCACCACCCCGACGGCTGCCCTGCGATAGCACTATCTAAGAAGAAAACAAAGAAAATTGAATTTTTCTTACATCGGTGCGGTGCGGAGAAGACGAAGCAAGCAACGAAAGACGCTCTTTTGCACGGGCAAGATGTAGAAGATTGCTAGAGGAGGGGGAACAAATATCCTCTAAGCTTTCTCTCTCTTGTAGGGTAGAATAAATCGCTCTCCAAAGTTGATTTAACAACCCACTTAAGGTGGACTTAAATAAACTTTGAGAGGAATTTATTTCCCTTTCCTAGAAGGATCTAATTTCATATTAAAGAGGGAATCTACATCAAAATAGGAAGTAGTCCTAAGTTTCCTAGAGAAAGATCTCTACACCTGCTACCCTTTCCTACGAGCAACAGGTGTGGGGGCATTTGTGGAGCCAAAAATAATCAAGAGGCGACACGTGGATTTTTGGGTGAAAAAGACAAAGTTACCCCTGAGACACACCGGTTGTCTTACGCACGAGCAATGGACAATTATTCTTTAATCAAGCCAAGAGTGTCAAAAAAGGTAACCAATTCCAAATTATCTCATACATCCTCATCTTAGGTAATTACTTCATAACCTACAAATTATTCCATATAAATGGAGATTAATTGGCTAATTAATGGATTAATTCCTAATTGATCCATTAATCACCAATTAAATCACCCATTTTCACACAAAAAACCTCAAAGGGCCGGCCACCTCTATTCCCTATATATATCACCCTATCTTCTCTAAAAAGCTACGTTCTACACTCTTGCAAAACTCCCAAAAACTCTCTAAACACTTTTCTCTCTAAATTCTAACTTTGGCATCGGAGGTTCTTTGGCCAAAGCCCCCCCCATTCATCGTGGGCGCGTGAGTCTCTTGGCCTCAACCAAAGGTGTTAATTGTTTTGTAGGTGCAATTTTGACCAAGAAGAAGGAGGCGGAAATTTGCATCCACAACGATAATGCTAGGTAGCCTAAATTTGTAGTTCAAATTTGCAAACTAAATGAAGTGTCACCAATAATTTATAAGCATGTTAATCAACACTTAAGTAATAATTCAATTATCAACTTCCATATCCTTTGGTTTACAAAATTTTTAGTCTACAAATTTAGTCTCCCTAGCATTACCTTAGTTTTAACGTTTTCTTGCAGCCAGTTCTACCACCCACCACCTCCTCCAGATGGTATTGAAGAAGAAGATGACAATGATCCTAATACATCCCAAGTTATATGTGTGGATACACTAGTAAAAAAAACCCCTTGCGCGACGAAACACACATCGTCGCGCAAAGTCACTTTGCACGACAAAATTTTAGACTTCGTCGCACAATATGTTTAAAAAAATAAAAAAACTTATTTTCTAAAAACTTTGCGCGACGAAATCCAAATATTTCATTGCCTAAATCCAATTTATTTATTTGATTTAATTTTACATTTTAAATTGTAAAATAAATTATTTTCATAGTTTTTATTATTTTTTAAAAACTTTGCGCGACGAATATTAATATTTCGTCGCCTAAACACTATTTCATTAATTTTAGAACGAGCTCGACGAGGTACATCCCCACCAGCAGGATCCATAATTCTGAGAAGAGACAAGCAAAATTCAGAATAAATGACGATTAAGGGTACAACAAGAATGAAAATTACCAACTGGTATAATAGAATCCTAAGTATGCTCTGAACTACATAGGTTCTGATACCAATCTGACACGCCCCGACCCCGATGCCCTCGGGGCATAGGGATGGTCACGTGCTAGCCGACACCCGTAGGGTGACGAAAGCCATTTAATTTAAGCGAAAGCGGAGGAATGTACTAAACTAGTATAAAGGTACAAAAAACACCAATTAAGTTGAAAAGCTAATTATTAAACATAAGGATATTACACAATATGTTCAGAGCATACGTCTAATACAGAGAATAAACAGAAGTTTATCTAGGAAAGTGTTATTACAAATAAGTGCCAAGCAGAGAAGATATAGCACGAAGTCACTGGTAGGGGAATGCCTCGTAGCTCAGATCGTAGTCGTCGTTCTGTGGTCCTGAAGGGGACGCAAAACAAACATGAGTGGACCAATTTGATATATATATATAGTAAAACATTTATCAACGTACTAACCCCCAGGTTTTATGAAAACACATATATATCATGATAAACATAGGTTTTCCGAAACCTAGCATGCCGTGCACTGTCTCAAATCATAACTTTTATATATACTAGCCGCTAGTGAATGTCTAATATAACTCTCCAGGCCCCGTGCCGGCTCCCCATCTCTGAGCAGATAGTCAGAGGAAATAACCCCCAGGCCCCATGCCGGCTCCCCATCCCTGGTCTTAAATGCCAGAGGAAACACCCTACAGGACCTATGCCAACACCAAATTCTTCGCCCGAGATGGACCGAAAAACTATCCCTACGTCCCGTAGCGGTAAGGACCACTAGGTAAGTACAAAACCATTAAACATACGTACATTTGAAAGGCATCTTCATAGTATAAAGTCATCCATCATCTATACTATAAAGAAGTGTTCAAAACGTATTCTAAATATCATATCGTCATCCATCAGATATTCTATAAGAATACGGGTTATAGGAAAAATAGTAATAATTCAAAATAGCCTTAATAGACACAATATCTAGTAAAGCATTTCATATAACATATTCATCAAATCATGCTTTTCATGTATGCATTCCTACTATAAAACATGCATTTTAAAAAGGGTCCACTTACAGTACTTCGCCGTCGAAAGCTGGGCAAACTAGCGAAGGTAAACACGCCACAAGAATTGCCCCCTAAGCACATAAAGGGGTAATTCAGTCAAACTCTACTCAAATGACTTAATTTGGGAAAACGAACTTCGGAAACGGGTACGGAACGTCGAAATTAGCCTAGGAGGGGTCTCGAACGGAAACCCAAAAAGTCAACGGTCAAAGTCAACGTTGACTGGTCAAAGTCAAAGTCAACGTTGACCATTGACCGGGTCAACGGTCTGATAGGATTAAATGCACACCACAAAGTAACACACAAATGTCCTATTGATTTTCCTTATTAATACTAAGATTTGTCAATTGTAGCATATGAAAATAAGGGTCTTTCCCGCAGACGATTGTTTTATCTAACTACTTAAAATGTCACAAAAACTGGTTTGCTGTCCCTACTGACCAGCCACTGAAAAATATTTATTAGACAGACTTACACTTATCTAAAGTCTACGAAATTTTATATGAAGATACTAGATACACAGAGCTACACTCATACAAATTTTTGGGATTTTTGGAGTTGATTTGCTATTTAAATTAAATTGAACAAAAGCAGGACAGAAACAGATTTTAAGTAGTTCACAAATTAAGAAAAACGAGTTAGGGGAATTGCTATCCACCACCAAATAATCATGAAAACATGTTATGTTTCATTCAAATTCCTTTTATTTCCGGATGAAGATGCTCAAGTTGGCTCAATGTTAGAACTCAACCTATTACTCTTTCTTACATAGTATGTTAAGAGAATGGCGTTTTCAACTTAACTTAGTCCCTAGCATGCAATCTAGAATGGCGTGTTCATAGATTTAACAAGTAGAAATCATTAAGAACGAAAAGAGTTTGAGTCATCACAAGGCATCGTAAGTACTGGCGTTGTCTTACTTATCCTAGAAATTGGTTCACATGTTAATCGCAATTAACAAGTACTACTCTAGAACATATGTAGGTCCTCATTTGACAAGGGCAGGCACACACATATTCATAGCATTAGAATCCTAGATATGCTTACTAAGTATGCATCCGTAGAAAACAGATAAAGAATTCATCAATGAGACAAGTAGTGAAGCAATTTTCATCCTTTCATAATAATAATTCAACAAAATGTCATAACAAACTTGCAATCATATTTGGGCCTTCAAATCAGCCCCTAACTTCTAAAAATTAGTTACACATAATCCTTAAATAAAACCAAAAGAAAGACATGAGTTTGAGAAGATAAAACCGAAAGAAGAGAATGCCAAGATTTCCTCCTTCCTTTCCTTCCTTCCCCAACGCAGCAGCCTTGCCTTTTTTTTCCTATCTTATTTCTTCTCAATTCTTTTTCCCTTGCCGCTGCAACCTGCAGCCTTTATGCCCCTGCTTGCTGCCCCATTTCTGCTCCATAACTCCCCCACTAATAGCCATTTTGTGATGACAATAAGTGAGAGGAAATGGTAAAACAATTGTAACTCTTTAGGTAGTCTTTATGCCAATTACTCCCTCACTTAATCCTCATCTTTAATTCCATTTCCTCTGATAGTTGAATAGGTGTCAGCTGGTTTGTTCTTGGCTGCATCAGTTTTGGCTGCTAGTTTTATTGGGTTTATTGCTTTCAATGCTTTCTCGTCAGTTACAAACTGCTCAGCCCCTTGTGTACCTTTCAGTGTTAAAGCGGCCATAACTTCTTCTAGAAAAATGATATTAACAATCCGTGAAATGTTCCAGAAAATAGACATCCGTAGCTTTCCAAGCATATAAGGCTCATTCCCTAATTCATTCTGAGCTGTTCGTAACTTGCTTCCAAAGTCAGCTGATGTGCACAGGCAGTTTTGACGAATTTGTTACTTAAAATCCCACTTGTGCTATTTTTCTTTTCTTAGCTTGACAAGTCCTACAAAACACAAAAACAAAGTAAATAGCTCAAAAATATAAGGAACTAACTAAGAAAAGATAAGTGAATTTGATGTAATATATATATAAATATGAGCTTATCAAATACCCCCACACTTAGCTTTTGCTAGTCCTCGAGCAAAACAAAGAAAACTTGAAAAAGTAGCAACATGAAATACATTAGCTTCCCCCTATGTGACCCTCATAGAATTTCATTCAAGAAAACAAATCATCAAGAACCTTAACTAGCACCAAACAAGCTAATCCAAGCTCATCTTCCTTATTCAAATGTTAGCAGTAACCTTTTAATCATCCTTGAAGTGTAGTGTGTGTAATAGCCATGCTAATGCAATTTCAAGTTTTTTTTTAAAACACCACATGCCAACTAGTGACCTTCTCACGGGACATACACTCAATCACACATATGTTTAGTTTAACGTGTTTCACTCAAAGAATCAAATGTGAAAGATCTACCATAAGCTTGCATAAAGATCACATCTCCACAATCATAATTGCACAACTTAAATCAAGAGGACTTTTATTGGTTGTAATGAGGCTTAGGGAGAGGGTTATAGAAATGAAAGGATAGGTAAACACAAGTTCCAAGCTAAATTGTAAGCAATTCTCTTGTTAAGATTTATAAGAACTCGAGCTCTCCAACCACTCAAATAATACTTCCAACCACACCCCTAAACTGAAACTTAAAATTTTTCTTTGTATACAATTTTTCTTTTTCTTTTTTTTTTTTCTTTCTATTTTTTGTTTCTCTCTCTTTTTTTTTTTTTTTTTTTTTTTTTTTTTTTTTTCTGTGAAGCAATTTTCCACATAACTAAATACAAACATGAAATACCCCCACACTTATTCTATTGCCAAACTCCTTCAAAATACTTCACAAACATTTCTCATCAGACAATCTCATATTGCTCATTAGCTAGCTTGGAAAGGGTAAGGAAAAATGTTTAAGGTATAAGGGTAGACATATCTGGTGATAAGAAATAAAAGGCTCAATATATATGGCTCAAATTGGCAATCTAATGATATCATTTTTCTTTAGGAAACATGCTTACTTGGGCCATGGTGATAAACCTAATGCCTCTATTCTTTTCAAGTTCATGCAATCAAATGAAAACATTTCGAAAGATCGTTACGCAAGTTCTAGAGATGTAATTCACATAAGTTCATCACACATGAAAGAATAGGAGTGTATGAAGAATGCACACTTTCAATAGGCTCAAAAACTCACATAGGCTAGATATGGTCACTATATTCACATATGAAGCTTTAAGTCATGCTTTAGTTTCACATCAACAAGGCTATGTGCATTTAGTTTTTCAAAGATGATTAAACATGTACGGCTAACAAGAGAATAAGGAATTTCACACAACACATGCTTACTAAGTTCTTGATCACCGTGGTTCAAATTCAATCCAATTATATCATTGGGTCGGGAAACTAACAAAAATCTAATTCAAAACAATAAAGAAAACAAGACAATATTTTTAGATTTTCAAATATTCCGAATTTTTATATTTTTTATTTAGAGTAAACAAAACTAATTAAGAAAACAAAAGGCAACAAGGAAACAAATCAAACCAGTTTTTAGTCGAAGGTACGAAAAATTGTAATTTGGTCATGTTTTCAATCCTTACCCCCAAACTTAAACTGGACATTGTCCCCAATGTCAGAAAACACTATAATGCAAAAAATAAAAATAAAACAAAATAAAGCATTTGGACTGAAAACTTCCCCAATTTGTAGTAAAATCAAGCGATGACCCCCAAACTTCAATTCTGCAATAAACTCCAAAGGTGGACATAGCCAAATGTTCCAAGGGTAATCATCCAAGGGGAGCTGGTTCTTGGAGGGGTACAACCTCCACATCATGCTCCGTAAAAGACTCGTAATATGGCTTGAGTCTATGCCCATTCACTTTGAACATGTTTCCGGTCTTCGCACTTTGGATTTCCACTGCACCATGAGGAAAAATATTAGTTATTACAAATGGACCAACCCAACGAGAACGAAGCTTACCTGGAAATAACCGAAGGCGAGAATTAAATAGAAGAACTTTCTGTCCAATGGCAAAGCTCTTCCTTAAGATCATCTTGTCATGAAATGCCTTTGATTTCTGCTTGTATATTCGACTTGACTCATATGCATCATTCCGAATTTCATCTAACTCATTCAATTGAAGCTTCCTCTGCTGTCCAGCAACACTCATGTCCATGTTGTAGGCTTTGATCGCCCAATAAGCTTTGTGCTCTAACTCTACTGGAAGACGACATGGTTTCCCATAAACTAATCGAAATGGAGACATTCCAATAGGAGTCTTATAAGCAGTCCTATAAGCCCACAATGCATCATTCAAGCGTATGCTCCAATCCTTCCTACTAGGACTCACAGTTTTCTCCAAAATTTGCTTCACCTCACGGTTTGATACTTCTGCTTGACCACTAGTTTGCGGATGATAAGGTGTGGACACCTTATGTGTGACATTGTACTTCCGAAGCAACGCTTCAAATGTTCTATTGCAAAAGTGACTCCCTCCATCGCTAATGATTGCTCTAGGTGTTCCAAATCTTGCAAAGATGTTAGTCTTAATAAAATCTGAAACAACTTTTGAATCATTAGTTTTGGTGGCTTTCGCTTCCACCCATTTAGAAACATAATCCACAGCTAATAAAATATATAGAAAACCATTTGAAGATGGAAAAGGTCCCATGAAATCAATGCCCCACACATCAAAGATCTCAACAACCAAAATAGGGGTTTGTGGCATTTGATTTCTTGGGCCCATGTTACCTGTTCGTTGACAACGATCACATGTTGCACAAAACTCGTACGCATCCTTAAACAAACTAGGCCAATAAAAACCACTCTCTAGCACCTTAAAGGCTGTCCTTTTTGCTCCAAAATGGCCGCCACATGCATAAGAATGACAAAAGGTTAGAATAGATTTAAACTCAGATTCAGGGACACACCTTCTAATCAATTGATCAGGGCAATATTTCCACAAATAAGGATCATCCCACTCGTAGTATTTGGCGGTTTTGACAAGCTTATCTTTCTGAGCACGTGTAAAATCATCCGGAATCTTTTTGGTGACCTTGTAATTGATAATATCTGCATACCAAGGGTCAGTGGCCTTTAATAAAAACAATTGCTCATCCGGAAAACTCTCACGTAAAGGGATGAGATCTTCCTCTGTGTTTGAATGCACAAGTCGGCTAAGATGATCTGCTACAACATTCTCAGTCCCTTTTTTATCCTTGATCTCCAAGTCAAACTCTTGAAGCAGAAGTATCCATCGAATGAGCCGCGGTTTTGCATCTTTTTTTGTGAGTAGATACTTCAAAGCTGCATGGTCAGAAAACACAATAACTTTAGTCCCAATCAGATAAGATCTAAATTTTTCTAAAGCAAATACAACAGCTAGAAGCTCCTTCTCTGTTGTTGAATAATTCAACTGTGCATCATTGAGTGTTCGAGATGCATAATAGATGACATGAGGCACTTTGTTGACACGTTGCCCTGGAACTGCACCGACAGCATAGTCTGAAGCATCGCACATCAACTCAAAAGGTAAACTCCAATATGGTGGCATGATAACAGGAGCTGTTGATAACAACTCCTTAAGCTTGTTGAATGCTACCACACACTCTTCATTCATATCAAATGTTGCATCCTTTTGAAGAAAACGGCACAATGGTCTAGAAATCATTGAGAAGTCTTTCATAAACCTACGGTAGAAACCTGCATGTCCAAGAAAAGAACGAACCTCCCTAACAGTAGTAGGGAGGGGTAACGAACTAACAAGTTCTACTTTAGATTTATCAACTTCAATTCCCTTTTCAGATATGATATGTCCTAGAACTAATCCATGTGAAACCATGAAATGGCATTTTTCCCAATTTAAGACCAGATTAGTTTCTTGGCAACGTTTTAAAACTAGGGATAGATTATGTAGACATGTATCAAAAGAATCACCATAAACTGAAAAATCATCCATGAACACTTCAATTATTTTCTCAATCATATCAGAAAAGATACTTACCATACACCTTTGAAATGTGGCGGGGGCGTTGCAAAGTCCAAACGGCATCCTTCGGTGTGCAAATGTGCCAAATGGACATGTGAAAGTCGTCTTTTCTTGATCCTCCGGAGCAACTGCAATCTGATTATATCCAGAATAGCCATCAAGAAAGCAATAATGAGAATGACCAGCTAACCTTTCTAACATTTGATCAATGAATGGGACTGGAAAGTGATCCTTGCGTGTGGTGCTGTTAATCTTCCGATAGTCTATACAGACTCTCCAACTATTTTGCACACGTGTAGGCACTAGCTCACTAGCTTCATTCTTAACAACTGTGACTCCGGATCGCTTCAGAACTACTTGAACATGGCTCACCCACTTGCTGTCCGAGATAAGATATATGATGCCAACATCAAGAAGTTTGATAACCTCTTTCTTGACGACCTCCATCATGAGTGGGTTTAAACGGCGTTGAGCTTCCCTTGTTGGTTTTGCACCTTCCTCCAGCAGAATCCTATGCATACATGTAGCTGGATTTATACCATTGATATCTGCAATGCTCCAAGCTATGGCAGTTTTATGATCCTTCAATACCCTGATCAGTTTCTCCCCCTCTTCTGCTGTGAGTTGTGACGATATGATGACTGGTAATGTTTCATCCTCTCCCAAAAATGCATACTTCAAATGTTCAGGAATCGGTTTAAGCTCCAATTTGGGTGCCTGAATCACAGAATGAAGAGTTTTTTCGTTAGAAGTGGGAAGAGAAATAAAATAGGAAGAAGACTTACCACGAATTGGTGAAAGAGACTCAAGGGCTGCCACTGTCTGGATTAATTCTTCTTCAATGTGCTCGGAAGAATTAAGCTTTCCATGTGTAATGCTATGCACTAACACCTTCTCTAAATTATCTTGTCCCACACCTTCATTAAAACAATCATGCACAAAATAGTCAAACGCATCAATAGACAAACAGGATTCAAAGTCACTAGGGTACCTCATAGCATTGAAGATTTTGAACTTGACGCTTTCTCCATCAATTTCCATGGTTAAGGTACCATCGTAGACATCAATCTTCGTACGCGCCGTTCTAAGGAATGGTCTTCCCAATATAAGAGGAAGTGCAGTAGGCATAGGGTCATGTTCCATCTCAAGAACAAAAAAGTCAGCTGGAAAAATGAGCTCATTCACTTGCACAAGTACATCCTCCAATAGGCCTGTGGGATATCTGTTTGAATGATCTGCCAACTGGATTACTACCTTTGTTTCCTTCAAGTCTCCAAGGTTTAGTGATTCATACACTGAATATGGCATCAGATTGATGGATGCCCCCAAATCACACAATGCTCTCCCAAACTCTTTCCTTCCGATTACACATGGAATGGTAAAGCTCCCGGCATCCTTCAACTTCGGTGGCAGCTTCCTTTGCAAAACAGCTGATACTTCATCGCTTAATGCCACAGTTTCTTGATCATTGAATCTCCTCTTGTTCGTACAAAGCTCTTTAAGGAACTTTGCATACTTGGGCACTTGTTTTATGGCATCTAAAAGAGGTAAGTTCACTTGGACTTTCCGGAAAGTATCCAAGATTTCCTTATCAGTTTGCTCTTTCTTAGACTTCATAAACCTACGAGGGAAAGGAACAGGGACACATGAGTTAAATGAATTTTGAACTTCTTTACTTACCGTATCAGAATCTTTTTTGTTCAATTCTGTAGCTTTAGGAAAATTTTCAGTTTCTGTTGATGCCTCATCTTGCTCATTTGTATCTTTTCTGGTCCTCTTTTCCATCCTCGGCTGCTCAAAAACTTCTTTTCCACTCCTTAAAGTCACAACATTCATCTGCTCTGCATTTGGATTCACCACAGTTTGGCTAGGCAACCTTCCTGGTTGGTGTTGTTGCCCCATCAAACTTGCTAAATGACTCATTTGGCGCTCAAGGTTTTCAATTGCTTTGTCTATTTTCTGTTGATGAGATTGAGTAGAGTTAGCTAAAGAAGCAATTAAATCCTCAAGAGACTTACTTGGAGCTTGTTGTTGTTGAGGTTGAAATGGTGCCTGCGGTCTTGCTTGAAAGAAGCCAGGTGGACGATTATAGTGCTTGGGAACAGATTGTTGTCCGTTGTCTTGATTGTTCCACTTTAAGTGTGGATGATCGCGCCACCCTGCGTTATAGTTGTTGGAGTATGGATCATACTTTTGCCCTTGTTGCCCCTGAAACCCTCCTAACGCATTAGCTTGCTCAAGACCACCTTGATCCATCAACGAAGGGCACATGTCCGTGGCATGTCCCATCATTGAACATACACCGCACACCTGTTTTGGAGCCACCATAACCTGTTGCACAAGATTAGTCAAATTAGCTAATTGTAATTCAATACTAGAATTAGCACTTACCTCGTTAACTTTCTTAAAAGGTAGCTCATCTCTCCCTCCAAATTGTCGTGTGTTGCCAGCAATGTTCTTTAATAATGCCTTAGCATTTGTTGGTGTCTTGTCCATGAATGCTCCTCCACTTGCTGCATCAAGCATTACACGATCAGTACCACACAATCCTTCATAAAAATACTGTATTAAAAGATGCTCTGAAATCTGATGATTAGGACAAGATGCAACCAAATGTGTGAATCGCTCATAGTAATCTCCAAAAGGCTCTCCATGTTGCTGTCGGATTGCACATATGTCTTTCCTTATGCTTGCAGTTTTTGTGGCCGGAAAATATTGCTCCAAGAATGCTTGCTTCACCTGGTTCAATGTGTTCATTGATCCCGGAGGTAAATTGTAAAGCCACTCCTTTGCCTTAGCTTCTAATGTAAATGGGAATGCCCTCAACTTGACTTGCTCCTCATCCACATTTGCTGGTCTCATTCCCGAGCATACCACGTGAAACTCCATGAGATGCTTGTTGGCATCCTCCGTTGAAAAGCCATGGAACTTAGGCAAGTAGTGAATCATGCCGGACTTGAGCTCAAATCCTCCTTCTGCATTTGGATATGTGATGCACAATGGTTGTTGATCCGTATTCGGCGTCGCCAACTCCCTCAAAGTACGGTTATCAGCCATGTCTTCTTGTGGTTCTTCCTCCTCTTCTGAACTCAAATATGGTGGACAAGATGGTGGTAAAGACACCGATGCACGCTTCTGTTTGATTGTTCCTCGAAGCTTTCGAAGTGTTCGTTCAAGCTCAGGATCGTAGGAAGCTAGATCAATACTCTTGTGACCTTCGAGTATGCATATACTACGAAGAGTACCTGAAATAAAAACAAAAACAAAAACACTAATTAGACAAGAAAACAATAGAAAAATAAGTAATTAGAAATAACAATCCCCGGCAACGGCGCCAAAAATTTGATAGGATTAAATGCACACCACAAAGTAACACACAAATGTCCTATTGATTTTCCTTATTAATACTAAGATTTGTCAATTGTAGCATATGAAAATAAGGGTCTTTCCCGCAGACGATTGTTTTATCTAACTACTTAAAATGTCACAAAAACTGGTTTGCTGTCCCTACTGACCAGCCACTGAAAAATATTTATTAGACAGACTTACACTTATCTAAAGTCTACGAAATTTTATATGAAGATACTAGACACACAGAGCTACATTCATACAAATTTTTGGGATTTTTGGAGTTGATTTGCTATTTAAATTAAATTGAACAAAAGCAGGACAGAAACAGATTTTAAGTAGTTCACAAATTAAGAAAAACGAGTTAGGGGAATTGCTATCCACCACCAAATAATCATGAAAACATGTTATGTTTCATTCAAATTCTTTTTATTTCCGGATGAAGATGCTCAAGTTGGCTCAATGTTAGAACTCAACCTATTACTCTTTCTTACATAGTATGTTAAGAGAATGGCGTTTTCAACTTAACTTAGTCCCTAGCATGCAATCTAGAATTGCGTGTTCATAGATTTAACAAGTAGAAATCATTAAGAACGAAAAGAGTTTGAGTCATCACAAGGCATCGTAAGTACTGGCGTTGTCTTACTTATCCTAGAAATTGGTTCACATGTTAATCGCAATTAACAAGTACTACTCTAGAACATATGTAGGTCCTCATTTGACAAGGGCAGGCACACACATATTCATAGCATTAGAATCCTAGATATGCTTACTAAGTATGCATCCGTAGAAAACAGATAAAGAATTCATCAATGAGACGAGTAGTGAAGCAATTTTCATCCTTTCATAATAGTAATTCAACAAAATGTCATAACAAACTTGCAATCATATTTGGGCCTTCAAAACAGCCCCTAACTTCTAAAAATTAGTTACACATAATCCTTAAATAAAACCAAAAGAAAGACATGAGTTTGAGAAGATAAAACCGAAAGAAGAGAATGCCAAGATTTCCTCCTTCCTTTCCTTCCTTCCCCAACGCAGCAGCCTTGCCTTTTTTTTTCCTATCTTATTTCTTCTCAATTCTTTTTCCCTTGCCGCTGCAACCTGCAGCCTTTATGCCCCTGCTTGCTGCCCCATTTCTGCTCCATAACTCCCCCACTAATAGCCATTTTGTGATGACAATAAGTGAGAGGAAATGGTAAAACAATTGTAACTCTTTAGGTAGTCTTTATGCCAATTACTCCCTCACTTAATCCTCATCTTTAATTCCATTTCCTCTGATAGTTGAATAGGTGTCAGCTGGTTTGTTCTTGGCTGCATCAGTTTTGGCTGCTAGTTTTATTGGGTTTATTGCTTTCAATGCTTTCTCGTCAGTTACAAACTGCTCAGCCCCTTGTATACCTTTCAGTGTTAAAACGGCCATAACTTCTTCTAGAAAAATGATATTAACAATCCGTGAAATGTTCCAGAAAATAGACATCCGTAGCTTTCCAAGCATATAAGGCTCATTCCCTAATTCATTCTGAGCTGTTCGTAACTTGCTTCCAAAGTCAGCTGATGTGCACAGGCAGTTTTGACGAATTTGTTACTTAAAATCCCACTTGTGCTATTTTTCTTTTCTTAGCTTGACAAGTCCTACAAAACACAAAAACAAAGTAAATAGCTCAAAAATATGAGGAACTAACTAAGAAAAGATAAGTGAATTTGATGTAATATATATATAAATATGAGCTTATCACGGTCAACTGGGTCAGTCAACGGGTCCGGGTCGGATCCAGTCAACGGGTCAATGGGTCCTGGTCAGATCCAGGTTCTTGGGCTTGGGTTTTGGGTCCAAAGGGTTTAGGGTTTGGGCTTAGGAGAAAATGGGCTGAAAGCCCAATTTCATACAGGACTTAAGGCCTTGATCTTCTGGGTCTTGGATGCATGGGCCCATGCCTAATGCCTGGCCCAGCTAGGGTTTTGGGTCACGGGCCTCAAGCCCTTAACTAAAACGGCCCAAAGGCCTTTGATTTAAAACAGTTTATATAAAAATAAAATAAAAGGAAAAATGGGTTTGGGTTAGGCTTGGCAGAAAGGCCCAAACGCCTTAGGGTTTCTGGGTTGGAGCACAACGGGCTTAAGGCCCGCGGTCAAGGAAGAAGGCCTAAAGGGCCTCGGCTAAACGGAGGGGAACGTCGGAGCTTCTACAGCTCCGGCCGGCTACAAACATACACCCTAGGCTTCGATCTAGGTACCAAAATGAAGAGTGAGACGAGATGAGTGAAATGGTACCTTGGGTTCGCCGTGGAACGGCTTGTGGTGGTCGGAAAATCTTCCAAAACCCACGGCCTCGCCAGAGGTGGGTGTGTCCAACCCGAATCGATCTTGCCCCAAAGCCTTGGAAAAGCACAGAATCTTACTCATTAATCACACCCAAACATCATCTCGCAAGAAGAAGAAGGGAAGAAGCTTACCTAGCCGGAAGAAAATAACAAACTCATCGGAGGGACTAGGTTTGGGTGTCAGTTCGCCTGGGTCGTTCCTGGGCTCCGCCGAGCCTCGTACGCGAAGGGAGAAAGAGAATGACGATGATGATGAGGCAGTGAGGGTGGTTGCTCACGGCGCAGAGAGAAGAGAGAGTTGAGAGGGTTTCGGGAAAAATGAGGGAAGGAGAGAGAGAGATAATAGAGAAAGAGAAACATAGGTGACAGAGAGAGACTCAGGGTAGGGGACAGAAGGAAGAGAAAGAGGATTGTTAGGGTGCTGACACGTGGCAGCTAGAGGGAGTTTGGGAATCTAGATGAAGGGTTCAGATTAAATAAAAAATTAGGGACCAAAATGAAAATTTCAAGTAAGCTTTAGGGAATTATGGCATTACATATAATTATAGGGGTTGGGGTGTTACAATTACGATCCGACGTACGAAGCATTCCCATATCAGTGACATCGAGCTATCTCCTATGCTTTGACCACTCTTGTAATAATACATTCCGTTGTAATCTGATTTAGAATATGCTCTGAACATGCCATGCATCATAATTATATTCATTGTTGGCAGTTGAATATTGTTATTGCGATAGTACTCTACTACTATATGAATAGTCACATTCTATTATCTTGCTACAATTTAGGTGCATGTTCTTAGCATATGCATTCATTAAATGGCTTTCGTCACCCTCGGGTGTCGACCAACATGTGACCATCTCGATGTCCATGGGACAAATGGATGAGGACGTGTCATGTAGCCTGCGAGATAGGCAGATTGCCACCATGGCACTCTCGGAGCCGCCGTCGTTGCTCATCATGGAACTGGGTTAATTCTCGTCGGGTTTGGGGTGAAACGTGAAGAATGAAGATCGTGGAGTCGTACGCAGGTAGTGGCGACAGTCAATTCCCTAGGAAAACGCCAGAATCGACGTCGAGGTGTTCGTAGGAATTGGGTTGGGTCGCGGGTCGAAGGGAGGTCCGAGTTGGCTGGTTCCTCTCTTCCCTCATTTCCCTCATTTTATCCATTCTCTTATTCGTTAGCACTCATCCCTTCCTTCCCAATTGGGCAGAACCCCTCTCATTTTTCTCATCTTCTTTTCATCACAGCCATACACGTGGCTCCAGATTGATGCTCCAACAAAATTTGGAGCCTTCCAGATGTATGGTCAAATGACCATTTTGCCCTCAACTTCGTTCGTTAATAACTCTTTCGTTATAACTCGAGATTTGACTCTGTTTACGCCCACGCGTCTGTAACGTTGAGTACTACAAGAATACGCCAAGGAATGGATCTTACTTTACATAACAAAATGGTCAACAAAAGTCAATGCATTTGCCTCGAAGGGCATTTTTGTAATTTCACATTTAAAAATTATAAAAATCGTAATATTTGGGGATAGGTCGTTACAATCTACCCCCTTAAGAAAATTATGTCCCCGAAATTTTAAATTACTTGTTATAAGTAAAATACTCGAAAGTAAGGAGAAAATATGTATATAAATATATATACAAGGAAGAAATTAAGTTAGAGCGGCTGCATAAAATAGAATGCCATTCCGTCGCGATCGGATTGCAATAATTCCTCTTTCATGCCTCCATGCCCATACCTTCTTCCTTTCCTACTATAATGGTATAGTATAGTACTCGTATAAAAATATAAAGTTGAAAATACATATTATCATGTAATAACATAAAGTAAAAAATGTATATACATATAATAAGACGACAAAAAAAATAAATATATAAAACGTAAGATTCAAATACTTGTACTAAGTTTAAAACTGAAAATGGAAATAACTCACCCAAAATTTGTAATAACAAAACTATACGTATATATAAAATAATGCAATTTAAAATATTTGTACTGAAAATCAAAACCAAAATGAAAATGGGCATCACCCAAACATTCGTCATGTCACGTACTTTAAGGATAAGTGTACCTTGAGTCGAGTCCTAATCATAGCTAACTAATAACTCATGCCGTAGACGGGCCGACTTGCCCACTTGCTTAGCGAACCCAACAAATAAGCCATCGGTATTACAGTCTGCGGCCTGTAATGTTGATAACTCACCGTTGTCTCAATAAGCAAATAAGAAGTTCTCGAGGGTGCCAAAATGCCATTTTGCTTCTCAATGTGATAATGTGCCTAGATCGTCCGATTTACGCATCAATCACACTCCAGCACTACTCTAAAGTGCACCAAATAGAGCTCCTATGAGTGCTTCAACATCCACGTACATACGAACAATAAAGTCCTAAAGTGAAATAGTCGAAAGATGCATAAAGACCAACACTTGTCGTAAAACATTTCCTCTGTGACTAACCACAATCGTCCCTCTCCTGGTCAGAGGTACAAATTTCGAAACTTACATTAGAAGAACCATAACTTTGACCACTTCCTTTAAATGACGGTTACCGTTTCGAGCCACACATAGAAGTTGATGCCACAAACGCCAAGCTCAGAATCTACATTTCTACCTTCACCAATTCCATGCTAGAAGACTGCTCACTCCTCAAGACCATTTAGAATTCTTTATGGTAAGTATGGTAAGCTTGCAAAAGGTTATGCTCTTAATGTTCCTGTCAGAGTCGATGTGAACTGGGCACACATTTCAGCCGAGTCAATCCCTTATGAATTCCTCACGGATTTAGCCAGAAACCATGTCGGGAAGGCTAAAAGAACACTCAAGAATTTGAGGGTAAAAACAAGTCCATTAAATATAGAGTACAAGATATCTGGATTGAATGTACTACTTCGATGCTTGAGTACATACAAGTACCTAACTTGATTGGGTAGTAACCACTTAAAGTAATCATACCTGAAAAATTGGCTAACTCAGTTTCCTGATGATCGAGAGTCATGTCGCAAAAGTATTTGAAAGTTTTGCATAAGGTGGAAATGGGACTGATTGAAGAATATTTGGGTATCGATGTATCTTTCTACTGAGGTGCTTAGCAACTATGCTTGCACGATCGGGGTGGTACATGATGATGTAGTAGTAAACATTGATATACTCTATCAATCACCGTCACCAAAGACTTAGCTCATTTCGAGTGAAGGCATAACTAAGAAGTTTGCGAAGTTGAACGATAGTTGATTGAAAACTGACGAACGGAAATTTAGATTTTTACCTCGACCCAAAATTTGCTATAATGGTAGCTCCAGGAATATTAAATCACCAGTGGTGAAGATTCGCTCGATTGAGTACTAATTGGGTGGTTGAAGGACTGACAATCACAACTAACAACTTCGACATCTGAGTGGTCTTCCTAGACAGTCTGTCTACTTCAGAAATGATACAAAGAACAATAGGGTAACCCAAGATTAACTAAGATATCTTTTAGTGCCAGGAGGTGAAACTGAGCTTATGAACAGAGCCGATGTAGACCAAAATGTCCAAGAGTTTGAAAAAATTCGAGAATGAGGAATTTGGCCAAATAGTTAAAGGTATAGTCTTCATAGACTCATGGATAGTACATCGAGTAAGATGGTCGACAAACATCGAATCATTACCAACTTCTCCACAGAAGGGTGTCATCAGGTTTTCATGCAAGGATGGTAGTAGATGACAAACATCGAATCATTACCAACTTCATGCTGTTCCAACATTAAAATGCCTAAGCGTTACTCGATCATGTTGCATCAGCGCACGGTAAACCATTCAGTAACCATCACCGTCAGATTTGAAATTGATCAACATCATCGAAAGGTGTAAGAACAATGGTTAGGTGGGATAAGATCTCGAACAAAACTAACTTGTTTCCTAGCAAAAGGAAAGTAAAATATGACTATGGTTAAAGAATCGTTGATAACTGTCGATAGAACTGACACGACCAATGGTATTCTGTAATTCCCGACACTCGATAGGATTTTCGATTTCCAACAGTCACAACCTTGGATTTGAGAAGAATATCTTCTGCTACGCTAACGTCTCCCAAGTAAGGCACAAAATCTAAGCAAGGTCGACATTTGAGGACTTTAGTATAAAGCTAGCTGTTGATGTTTATTAAACAGGACTTATGGTTAGAGTATACAAGGATATTATCAGGAAAACACTCACTGAGAAATTTCTTGAGGGTCCACACAAATTCCCTCAGTGGGAACGACAAGCTCGAGGAAGCTGATTCGGTCTGCCCCACAGATACATACTAACTTGCAAAAGGTTATGCTCTTAATGTTCCTGTCAGAGTCGATGTGAACTGGGCACACATTTCAGCCGAGTCAATCCCTTATGAATTCCTCACGGATTTAGCCAGAAACCATGTCGGGAAGGCTAAAAGAACACTCAAGAATTTGAGGGTAAAAACAAGTCCATTAAATATAGAGTACAAGATATCTGGATTGAATGTACTACTTCGATGCTTGAGTACATACAAGTACCTAACTTGATTGGGTAGTAACCACTTAAAGTAATCATACCTGAAAAATTGGCTAACTCAGTTTCCTGATGATCGAGAGTCATGTCGCAAAAGTATTTGAAAGTTTTGCATAAGGTGGAAATGGGACTGATTGAAGAATATTTGGGTATCGATGTATCTTTCTACTGAGGTGCTTAGCAACTATGCTTGCACGATCGGGGTGGTACATGATGATGTAGTAGTAAACATTGATATACTCTATCAATCACCGTCACCAAAGACTTAGCTCATTTCGAGTGAAGGCATAACTAAGAAGTTTGCGAAGTTGAACGATAGTTGATTGAAAACTGACGAACGGAAATTTAGATTTTTACCTCGACCCAAAATTTGCTATAATGGTAGCTCCAGGAATATTAAATCACCAGTGGTGAAGATTCGCTCGATTGAGTACTAATTGGGTGGTTGAAGGACTGACAATCACAACTAACAACTTCGACATCTGAGTGGTCTTCCTAGACAGTCTGTCTACTTCAGAAATGATACAAAGAACAATAGGGTAACCCAAGATTAACTAAGATATCTTTTAGTGCCAGGAGGTGAAACTGAGCTTATGAACAGAGCCGATGTAGACCAAAATGTCCAAGAGTTTGAAAAAATTCGAGAATGAGGAATTTGGCCAAATAGTTAAAGGTATAGTCTTCATAGACTCATGGATAGTACATCGAGTAAGATGGTCGACAAACATCGAATCATTACCAACTTCTCCACAGAAGGGTGTCATCAGGTTTTCATGCAAGGATGGTAGTAGATGACAAACATCGAATCATTACCAACTTCATGCTGTTCCAACATTAAAATGCCTAAGCGTTACTCGATCATGTTGCATCAGCGCACGGTAAACCATTCAGTAACCATCACCGTCAGATTTGAAATTGATCAACATCACCGAAAGGTGTAAGAACAATGGTTAGGTGGGATAAGATCTCGAACAAAACTAACTTGTTTCCTAGCAAAAGGAAATTAAAATATGACTATGGTTAAAGAATCGTTGATAACTGTCGATAGAACTGACACGACCAATGGTATTCTGTAATTCCCGACACTCGATAGGATTTTCGATTTCCAACAGTCACAACCTTGGATTTGAGAAGAATATCTTCTGCTACGCTAACGTCTCCCAAGTAAGGCACAAAATCTAAGCAAGGTCGACATTTGAGGACTTTAGTATAAAGCTAGCTGTTGATGTTTATTAAACAGGACTTATGGTTAGAGTATACAAGGATATTATCAGGAAAACACTCACTGAGAAATTTCTTGAGGGTCCACACAAATTCCCTCAGTGGGAACGACAAGCTCGAGGAAGCTGATTCGGTCTGCCCCACAGATACATACTAACTTGCAAAAGGTTATGCTCTTAATGTTCCTGTCAGAGTCGATGTGAACTGGGCACACATTTCAGCCGAGTCAATCCCTTATGAATTCCTCACGGATTTAGCCAGAAACCATGTCGGGAAGGCTAAAAGAACACTCAAGAATTTGAGGGTAAAAACAAGTCCATTAAATATAGAGTACAAGATATCTGGATTGAATGTACTACTTCGATGCTTGAGTACATACAAGTACCTAACTTGATTGGGTAGTAACCACTTAAAGTAATCATACCTGAAAAATTGGCTAACTCAGTTTCCTGATGATCGAGAGTCATGTCGCAAAAGTATTTGAAAGTTTTGCATAAGGTGGAAATGGGACTGATTGAAGAATATTTGGGTATCGATGTATCTTTCTACTGAGGTGCTTAGCAACTATGCTTGCACGATCGGGGTGGTACATGATGATGTAGTAGTAAACATTGATATACTCTATCAATCACCGTCACCAAAGACTTAGCTCATTTCGAGTGAAGGCATAACTAAGAAGTTTGCGAAGTTGAACGATAGTTGATTGAAAACTGACGAACGGAAATTTAGATTTTTACCTCGACCCAAAATTTGCTATAATGGTAGCTCCAGGAATATTAAATCACCAGTGGTGAAGATTCGCTCGATTGAGTACTAATTGGGTGGTTGAAGGACTGACAATCACAACTAACAACTTCGACATCTGAGTGGTCTTCCTAGACAGTCTGTCTACTTCAGAAATGATACAAAGAACAATAGGGTAACCCAAGATTAACTAAGATATCTTTTAGTGCCAGGAGGTGAAACTGAGCTTATGAACAGAGCCGATGTAGACCAAAATGTCCAAGAGTTTGAAAAAATTCGAGAATGAGGAATTTGGCCAAATAGTTAAAGGTATAGTCTTCATAGACTCATGGATAGTACATCGAGTAAGATGGTCGACAAACATCGAATCATTACCAACTTCTCCACAGAAGGGTGTCATCAGGTTTTCATGCAAGGATGGTAGTAGATGACAAACATCGAATCATTACCAACTTCATGCTGTTCCAACATTAAAATGCCTAAGCGTTACTCGATCATGTTGCATCAGCGCACGGTAAACCATTCAGTAACCATCACCGTCAGATTTGAAATTGATCAACATCATCGAAAGGTGTAAGAACAATGGTTAGGTGGGATAAGATCTCGAACAAAACTAACTTGTTTCCTAGCAAAAGGAAATTAAAATATGACTATGGTTAAAGAATCGTTGATAACTGTCGATAGAACTGACACGACCAATGGTATTCTGTAATTCCCGACACTCGATAGGATTTTCGATTTCCAACAGTCACAACCTTGGATTTGAGAAGAATATCTTCTGCTACGCTAACGTCTCCCAAGTAAGGCACAAAATCTAAGCAAGGTCGACATTTGAGGACTTTAGTATAAAGCTAGCTGTTGATGTTTATTAAACAGGACTTATGGTTAGAGTATACAAGGATATTATCAGGAAAACACTCACTGAGAAATTTCTTGAGGGTCCACACAAATTCCCTCAGTGGGAACGACAAGCTCGAGGAAGCTGATTCGGTCTGCCCCACAGATACATACTAACTTGCAAAAGGTTATGCTCTTAATGTTCCTGTCAGAGTCGATGTGAACTGGGCACACATTTCAGCCGAGTCAATCCCTTATGAATTCCTCACGGATTTAGCCAGAAACCATGTCGGGAAGGCTAAAAGAACACTCAAGAATTTGAGGGTAAAAACAAGTCCATTAAATATAGAGTACAAGATATCTGGATTGAATGTACTACTTCGATGCTTGAGTACATACAAGTACCTAACTTGATTGGGTAGTAACCACTTAAAGTAATCATACCTGAAAAATTGGCTAACTCAGTTTCCTGATGATCGAGAGTCATGTCGCAAAAGTATTTGAAAGTTTTGCATAAGGTGGAAATGGGACTGATTGAAGAATATTTGGGTATCGATGTATCTTTCTACTGAGGTGCTTAGCAACTATGCTTGCACGATCGGGGTGGTACATGATGATGTAGTAGTAAACATTGATATACTCTATCAATCACCGTCACCAAAGACTTAGCTCATTTCGAGTGAAGGCATAACTAAGAAGTTTGCGAAGTTGAACGATAGTTGATTGAAAACTGACGAACGGAAATTTAGATTTTTACCTCGACCCAAAATTTGCTATAATGGTAGCTCCAGGAATATTAAATCACCAGTGGTGAAGATTCGCTCGATTGAGTACTAATTGGGTGGTTGAAGGACTGACAATCACAACTAACAACTTCGACATCTGAGTGGTCTTCCTAGACAGTCTGTCTACTTCAGAAATGATACAAAGAACAATAGGGTAACCCAAGATTAACTAAGATATCTTTTAGTGCCAGGAGGTGAAACTGAGCTTATGAACAGAGCCGATGTAGACCAAAATGTCCAAGAGTTTGAAAAAATTCGAGAATGAGGAATTTGGCCAAATAGTTAAAGGTATAGTCTTCATAGACTCATGGATAGTACATCGAGTAAGATGGTCGACAAACATCGAATCATTACCAACTTCTCCACAGAAGGGTGTCATCAGGTTTTCATGCAAGGATGGTAGTAGATGACAAACATCGAATCATTACCAACTTCATGCTGTTCCAACATTAAAATGCCTAAGCGTTACTCGATCATGTTGCATCAGCGCACGGTAAACCATTCAGTAACCATCACCGTCAGATTTGAAATTGATCAACATCATCGAAAGGTGTAAGAACAATGGTTAGGTGGGATAAGATCTCGAACAAAACTAACTTGTTTCCTAGCAAAAGGAAATTAAAATATGACTATGGTTAAAGAATCGTTGATAACTGTCGATAGAACTGACACGACCAATGGTATTCTGTAATTCCCGACACTCGATAGGATTTTCGATTTCCAACAGTCACAACCTTGGATTTGAGAAGAATATCTTCTGCTACGCTAACGTCTCCCAAGTAAGGCACAAAATCTAAGCAAGGTCGACATTTGAGGACTTTAGTATAAAGCTAGCTGTTGATGTTTATTAAACAGGACTTATGGTTAGAGTATACAAGGATATTATCAGGAAAACACTCACTGAGAAATTTCTTGAGGGTCCACACAAATTCCCTCAGTGGGAACGACAGCTCGAGGAAGCTGATTCGGTCTGCCCCACAGATACATACTAACTTGCAAAAGGTTATGCTCTTAATGTTCCTGTCAGAGTCGATGTGAACTGGGCACACATTTCAGCCGAGTCAATCCCTTATGAATTCCTCACGGATTTAGCCAGAAACCATGTCGGGAAGGCTAAAAGAACACTCAAGAATTTGAGGGTAAAAACAAGTCCAGTAAATATAGAGTACAAGATATCTGGATTGAATGTACTACTTCGATGCTTGAGTACATACAAGTACCTAACTTGATTGGGTAGTAACCACTTAAAGTAATCATACCTGAAAAATTGGCTAACTCAGTTTCCTGATGATCGAGAGTCATGTCGCAAAAGTATTTGAAAGTTTTGCATAAGGTGGAAATGGGACTGATTGAAGAATATTTGGGTATCGATGTATCTTTCTACTGAGGTGCTTAGCAACTATGCTTGCATGATCGGGGTGGTACATGATGATGTAGTAGTAAACATTGATATACTCTATCAATCACCGTCACCAAAGACTTAGCTCATTTCGAGTGAAGGCATAACTAAGAAGTTTGCGAAGTTGAACGATAGTTGATTGAAAACTGACGAACGGAAATTTAGATTTTTACCTCGACCCAAAATTTGCTATAATGGTAGCTCCAGGAATATTAAATCACCAGTGGTGAAGATTCGCTCGATTGAGTACTAATTGGGTGGTTGAAGGACTGACAATCACAACTAACAACTTCGACATCTGAGTGGTCTTCCTAGACAGTCTGTCTACTTCAGAAATGATACAAAGAACAATAGGGTAACCCAAGATTAACTAAGATATCTTTTAGTGCCAGGAGGTGAAACTGAGCTTATGAACAGAGCCGATGTAGACCAAAATGTCCAAGAGTTTGAAAAAATTCGAGAATGAGGAATTTGGCCAAATAGTTAAAGGTATAGTCTTCATAGACTCATGGATAGTACATCGAGTAAGATGGTCGACAAACATCGAATCATTACCAACTTCTCCACAGAAGGGTGTCATCAGGTTTTCATGCAAGGATGGTAGTAGATGACAAACATCGAATCATTACCAACTTCATGCTGTTCCAACATTAAAATGCCTAAGCGTTACTCGATCATGTTGCATCAGCGCACGGTAAACCATTCAGTAACCATCACCGTCAGATTTGAAATTGATCAACATCATCGAAAGGTGTAAGAACAATGGTTAGGTGGGATAAGATCTCGAACAAAACTAACTTGTTTCCTAGCAAAAGGAAATTAAAATATGACTATGGTTAAAGAATCGTTGATAACTGTCGATAGAACTGACACGACCAATGGTATTCTGTAATTCCCGACACTCGATAGGATTTTCGATTTCCAACAGTTACAACCTTGGATTTGAGAAGAATATCTTCTGCTACGCTAACGTCTCCCAAGTAAGGCACAAAATCTAAGCAAGGTCGACATTTGAGGACTTTAGTATAAAGCTAGCTGTTGATGTTTATTAAACAGGACTTATGGTTAGAGTATACAAGGATATTATCAGGAAAACACTCACTGAGAAATTTCTTGAGGGTCCACACAAATTCCCTCAGTGGGAACGACAAGCTCGAGGAAGCTGATTCGGTCTGCCCCACAGATACATACTAACTTCGCCTACAATTGGTACCTTCTTAGTTTTCTCCTGCACGAGCCTTCGATGTTTTGCGTAATCTCCCAACAGGTATACATTTGCCTGCCTTTCCAAAGGAACGCATGTCGCAGATGACCATCATCGCTTTTGATTTTCAACTGATCTTAACTAGTTTTCGTCCCACTAACATTTCTCTATTTCACGTCACTTCTATGTAAATCAGACTCTGCCCGTAATTCCCAGGAAACGCATGATGCAGAGTATTGATCCGTTGTAGAAAGTCGTCCGACAATCAATTACATCTAACTTGAGGCACAATCCCGACACGAATTTCTTATACTTTAAATATGATGTGACTATTCAGGAAGAATGAGGATTTCACAACCGTGTCGAAAGACATCAATAAATAGAAAAAATGACATCCAAGTGATATCAAGGCCGACACATTACTAGAGTAGGAGAAGATCCTAAGTATGCTCTGATACCAAACTAACACACCCCGATCCTGATATCCCTCTAATACCAGGATGGGCACATGCTGGCTGACACCCAAGGGTGATGAAGCCATTTTAAACATGCCTACGAATAAAATATGTCATTAGAAAGAAAATGCTAATACATGAATGTGTTCAGAGCATACAACTAATTAAAAAGAATATGAAAGAATTACAGTAAAAGGTTAATAAAATGTACGAACAAAGGAATGGGTACCACACAGAGAAGACTTGAGGGTATTTAAGCGGAAGTGTCCTAACACCGGAATCGTGTGCCTCGACTCTAACTCCTGAAGGGGCGCAAAAACCGAAAAGGTGAGTGGACCAACGTTTAGAATAATACTAAGAATAATAAGAAAACCATTTGTGTGACGACCTGTCCTTAATTTCCTATGTAATTTTCTCCCCGAGTGCGTAAATTGACATTTATGCCCTTATGGGCAAAGTGACATGGACGTGGTTATTCGGCTTTAATTTATTTTTCTCGTTATCATAATTAATTAATACTCGTTGTTACGATCGCGTGAGCGTGAATTAGACCTGAATCGGAGCTGTAACAAAAAAGCTACACACAGTTAAAGTACGTTAACAACAGGTACAATAACAAGAAAATTAAATTAAAGCCAAATAACCACATCCATGTCACTTTGCCCACAAGGGCATAAATGTCAATTTACACACTCGGGGAGAATATTACATGGGAAATTAGGGACGGGTCGTCACATATTGCCTCGAAGGGCATTTTTGTAATTTCACATTTAAAAATTATAAAAACCGTAATATTTGAGGACGGCTCGTTACAGAACCAATATTTGATCATACAAAATCGTTAAATTTGGGTGGGTGCTAAAAATGGGACGTGGAAAATTTAATTTTTAATTTTTTTAAAACTTTGCGCGACCAATCTTTCGTTGTGCAAAGTTTTGATCGACCAACATTTCGTCGCGCAAAACCCTAAAAATTTGGGTGGGCGCCAAAAATGGGGGAGGGAATTTAATTTTTTTAAATTTTTTTTAAGACTTTGTGTGACCAATCTAAGACTTTGTGTGACCAATTTTTGTCGCGCAAAATCGTATCCTTCATTGCGCAAAGTGATACGGTTTTTAAAACCAAAATAACTCCTCCACAATTTTCTCTATGTATCTCTCTAGGTCTCTTACCTCTCCTCTCTTTCCCTTTCCCCAAATCCGACCCCCTCTCTCAACTCAATCTCTCCCCTCTCTCTCTCTCTCACTCTTTCACACTCTCTCATCTTTCCCTATCTCTCACTTACTCATCTCTCCTTATCTCTCACTCACTCTCAATCTTGCCAAAAGGTATCTTCCCTCTAAATTTTAATTTATTTTTCATTAATGTGTTTTTGGAGTTAATTTTGGGTTTTGGTGGGGTTTGGGGTCGAGTATAGGGTGAGGGGTGGAGTTTGGGGTTGAATTTGGGGTATGCCGATTTTAGGGGAGGTTATGCCCATTTTTTGGTATTATTTTATGTTGTTTTTTTTGGTTATTTGACCATGTTTGTTTCTTTGTTTGGTTTTTTTTATTTTTTTTTATTTTTTTATTTTGTAGGGAATCGTCAGGACTTTGACGATGAAAGTTGAGGAGTTGAGGATTATGACGTTATCAGACTATATCTCCCGCCACCACCACCACAATAGACTTGTATTATGATTTTATTATTGTAATTTGTTAATTTATATGTACATTTTTAATAAAATGTATATTATGGATAATTTGATCACTATTTTTCATATGTAATTTTATTTTGAATATGTCTATTTAAATTAAAGTAATTAAAAAAATAAAGCCATACAATTAAATTAAATTCAAAAAGTAAAAATTCAAAAAAATCTTGTGCTACCAAATATTCCGTCGCACAAACAAGTACTATAATTAAATAAAATAATAGAAATAATAAAACAAATAAAAACCAAATACTTTTGTCGCGCAAAATCTTATGCTACCAAATATTTTGTCGCGCATAATATTAAATTAATTTAATTAAATTAAAAAAATCAAAAATAAAAAACTTTGTGCAACGAAATATTTCGTCGTGCAAACCCTACTGTCACGAGCTTTGCGTGACGAACCATGTGCGACAAATATTTTGTCGCGCAAGGTTTTGAGCGACGAAATCTTACTTTGCTCAACAAATCTGATTTCGTCACGCAAAGTGTTTTTTATAGTCGTGATATGGTTGAATCAAATAAGAATGGTGGTATGAGTTTGAAGATGGCATGGATGACAATCTGGATCCTATTTATGTATCTAATTTGAAGTATATAGTATGGACCTAATTTGAAGTATATAGTCTAGCACGGATGAAAATTGGCTTATGTTTTCTATATTTATGTATCTATATCATGTGTGAACCTACATTTATGGTACCTACATGTGTAGATCCATAAGTTTTTTATGTACGTATGTAACTATAAGGTTTCGTAGGGTGATTTCATCTTCTTCTCATTCTTTGCAATCATGTTAGTGATAACTGATTCGTTTGTGTCTATGAAACGATTTTCTAGTTTTATTATACTTATATTTTTCTACACCAATGATGAGAGGAATGTTAGGATTCTCCATGGACTTTCTGCCATCTCATTTTTTTTTCACAATGATTTATAATGTTGTCATGAGAATTAACGTTAAACTATAATGTGGAGAGTCTTCTTAGTATTTCTCCCAATGATCATTGCTTATGGTAACAATTTGAATTTAAATGGAATATCACCTATTAATCAGTAGAGCTAGTTGTGGACGTGTTCAAATTTTCTTATGACAACATTTTTTTTTTGTCAAATGATATATTTTGTTAGACTAGCCACCGACGGGGTTTAAACTTACGCTGTCATGTAAGGGCTCAACACCTTTCAACCATTGTGGTAAATGGCCACTTGCCTTATGACAACATTTGTAAATAAGGAACTTGGTGGAGCTAATTAATATGATATGCAATTAAGAATTACGAATTAAAATAGAAATCTGAATTAAATTTATAAACCATCCAGGTTTTAATTTAGGGAGTTTTAACGAAAAGCCCGCGGTACTGTTTACTTTAACGAAAAACCACATTTTTACACTAAAAAGTCAAACATGGTATTATTCATTTTACCCTTTATTTTGTCATTTTCGTTAAAACTCAAAGTTTTCAAGCCATTTTCATTAGTTTTCCTTTTAATCTATACACTTATCTTATTTAGATTCTCAAGTCTACATGCCCCTATTTAATATTATGATAAGTTTTTTGTTCAAAAAAAAAAATTATGATTATGCTTTCAGAGGATCTGATGATGTATTACTTGGAAAAACGCCAAGCTTGTGCTCTCATGAAACTTTTTTGGAGAAAGCAATGTTTTACCCACCCGCATACTATATATTGTCTCATTGCCTAATATATAAAAAAGAAAACATGCTTAATATGCCTAATAATTTACTTATGTGCATGCTTTAGCACATTATTCATTGACTAATTATATGCGTAATAATTAATTCCTTATGCCTAACCTGCCTAATACTTTAGTTATGTGCATGTTTTAGCATTATTCATTGCCTAATATGCCTAATAATTATTTCCTTATGTCTAAGTCAGAGACATTTTAACCTCTTTCTAACCATTATCATGTGATTCATCAATGCCAGAAGTTGATCCCCATGACAATGAATCAGCAAATGTCACATTTGCATGTATATGCTGAAGTTTGCTTGATTGATTATTATTTTTGGTGGATAGGTAAATCTAATAATTGAGCTTTTGGCCCTAAATTTGAGAACCCCATACATATACATATATATATATATATATATATATATATATATATATATATATATTCATTACAAGAAAATTTAAGTGAACAATAATCACTAATATTAATTGTACATAATGAGGTGACTAAAATTTTAAACAGTGATTAAAGGGATGGATTCTTAGCCAATGTTTAAGACTTTAGCCACCTTATTCTGTAACTAATGTTGGTGACTGTTGTTATTTAATTTTCTTGTTTAAAAAAGAAAAACAAAATTAAAAATGATATTATTACTCTAAACTGTATTAAGGAAAGGTATAAGAGACACAATGAGTGAATGGATCAACTAGGGCAATCTACTACTTACATATTTTGTTGACAATTTGAACTAGTTCCTCATACATGAGACAAAAAGAGAAAGAGAGATCAAGCAACAAAATTAAACATTTTAAATACCAAAAAATTTAGGGAGCTTTAATGAAAAGGGCTTGGACCAAGAAATATTTAACCAAAAACCATCTCAAAATGTTATTTAATCAAAAGAGCTCAAAGTTTAATAAAAAACCATTCAAAACAAAAAGAAAGAAGTCAAGCGTCTGAACCAAAATCCTTCCAGTGGCAGGAACCAAGAAGTTCAAGCGTGAACAACTTCCAACAGTAGAGCTTCTTCCATGGGTGATAAACTTTTTGCGTCGCAAAATCAAAATCCTAGAATCTTCATCCCAGCACGTGCTTCCTCCCTCCATCTATCTCTCTCTCTTTGAGTTTTTTTCCAGCCACAAAAGAAACCTTAATTTGACCACCAAGAACCTTTGCGCAGAACAAACCATATAAAGCAAAGTCCTTTTAAAGAAGCTTGAAAGAGAATTCAAATTTTCCAACGACGGTGCAAAATCCGAATCATAATGGTTTAAGTTTATAAGTTAATCTACCATTAGATTAATTTGAAGGCATTTATTTTGAGGACCTCACAGGTTCTCAAAATGTAGACTTTAAGTGAACAACAAATTTACATTATTTTATACATGTCAATTTAATTTAGAATTCAAGCCATTATATATTTGACTCCCTCCTTAATCATGATAGATTAGCACATTTGGGTCTTAGTCTCATCATTTTTCTTTCTATAAAATGTATAGAAAGAACCAAAACATAAAACTGTTTTTGGAGGACCCAAAACATAACACTGTTTCTTGAAAAAAAATCAGATACACAGTTTGTTTTGTCCGTGCACAAACAAACACTATCTATATCTGGGGAAAAAAAAAACCAAAATCCAGAAACAGTGACTTAAATTTCAGAAACAGTAACTTAGATTCTAGAAACAGTCTATGTTTTAACCTTTGACTGTTTCTTTTCTTTCATGCATCAGTTGATTATAATTAAGAAAGAGTGCTTATTTTGCTTTGAATTTAGATACAGTGAATTTTACTATTTCTTTTCTAGCTTACATTTAAGAAACAGTGTGTCTATTTCATTTAAATCCAGAAACAGTGACTTAGATTCCAGAAATAGTTTATTTTTACAGTCTAGAAACAGTGACCCGTCGTTATTATTGAATAGCATGCAGATCTCAAATTTATTTTCTGGAGAAACAAACGATGAACTCCACTAACGAAGAAAAATTGAAAAACAGTACATCGAATACACTATAAATAATAACGACGATCACATTTCAATGAAATAATACAAAATATAAATTAAATAGCATGCGGATCTATATTTTTGTTTCAAAGAAAAAGAAGAAGGTCTGCAAAACAACGATGAACTCCATTAACGACAAAAATCTAGAACTCAACCTAAAAAAGTTAGGGGTAAAATTGACAAATCATAATTTATTATAGTTGGGTCATTTTTAGTTGGATTGCTTTAATATGAGTCTTGTACTAATCATTAAACAAAACTTATAACATGGTTTTTTATTAAAACTAAAACTTTTCAAGCCCTTTTCATTAGTTTTCCTAAAAATTTAAGCATTATATGACAAACTTCAAGCACTAAATATCGTCACAAAATCCAATAACAAAAAATATAAAGTCAACCGAAAAGGGAAAAGAAAAAAAAAAATCTAGAAATTCTAGCTGACCAAGAAAGTAGAAAAGGAATTGTAGCTATCTTTTACATGATGGCGCACTCTGTGGGATTTTCTGCAGTGAAGTAGTTGAAGGTATGCTCAAGTGTTGGATCCGAATTTGATGGCATGTTCATGTTGTCCGTCTGCGGATGCGGGTTTGCATACATGTGAGTTGGGTGCTCGAACATAGTACCATGCATGTTATAAGCTGGGTACGCATTTGTGTTATAACTTGAATATGCATATGGGTGATAAGCTGAGTTATAACTTGGATACTCATGCATGTTGTTACTTGGGTACCCATGTGTACCATAATTAGTTGGGTACGCATGCATGTTGCCAAGCCAACCCATCTGACTTGCTTTCTGACCACCACGGCCTATCTCCTCGATCCGTCCCATTGAGCATGTATTGTCTAATTGATCCTTTCGTCCCAAGACCTCACTTTTGTCGTCGGCACCACTGTCGTTATCATCATCATGATGTAAATTAAGTGTACCGTCATTATCCTTATTGTCATCATCATTTTGTGAGTCAAGCGAACTATCACTATCATCATTGTCACAATCACTATCACCATCGACATCGTCATCTTCAATGACATCGGCATCGTCATTGGCATCGTAGTCGTGGCTTTTGTTTTCAAATTCCTCATAACCTTTACTTTTGTTACGGGCACGATCACGTTTTTTACTAAAACGTTTTTTAAGCCATCTTACCAAGCCCCCTTTCTTTTTGCCGCCAGTTTCTTCCTTGTCACATTGATTTTTGTAATTCCCACTGTGATCAAACTCACCACTTTCCTCCTGCGGCAGATCGAACGTGATAGTCTTTCGGCCTTTGCTACTTTTACGACCGAAATCCATGTTGTCGAACTTCTTGTTGAGGTGAGAACGAGAGATATAGGAAGTGTGATTGCTCGAGCTAGAAGTTTTGATCGCAATCGATGATCAAATACATCTCAAACAACTCTTTATATAGTGTTCATGATAACTCCAGTTGATCGAGGAATCCCACTAGAAAAAGGAAATAAAATTTCCTTATTCGTAAGGAAAACTTGAGAGAGAGAGAGAGAGGGAAATTAAATTGGCAAAGGAAAAACAACGAAACTACTGTGTTTAATGTTTGTGAATCGGGCAACCTCCGTCGATTTTGTTTCGATTATTACCTGTTTGAAAGAGTGACTTTTGTGGAGCCAAAAATAATCAAGAGACGACATGTGGATTTTTGGATGAAAATGACAAAATTACCCTCGAGGCACACCGAGATTTCTACGTGGGAGCAGCGGGCAATCATCCCTCAACCAAGTCAAAAGTGCCCAAAATAGGTATTAATTCAAAACCTATTTCATCCAACCTCATCAAATATTCTCCACAAGGTAACCCCTAAATCATTCCTTTTTAATTATATTAATTAGCTAATTAATTGATTTATTATTCAATTAATTTGCTAATTAACCACAAATCATGAACTTCACCCACAAAGTCATCCAAGTGGCCGGTCCATCTCCACCCAAAGGGGCCGGCCACACCCCTATATAAACACCCTCATTCTCTTCAAAACTCAATTCCAATTATCTTGCTAAATTCTCCAAACACTTTTTCCTCAAAATTCTAACTTTGGCATCGGAGGTTCTTCCGCCAAAGCCCCCCCCCCCCCAATTCATCGTGGGCGCATGAGGCTCTTGGCCTTGACCTAAGGTGTTATTTGTTTTGTAGGTGCAATTTTGTCCAAGAACAAGGAGGAAGAAATTTGCATCCATAAATTCGTGCTTTCATTGAGATTTGAGTCACACGCTCGTAAAAGACTCTCACAATCTAACGTTTTTTGTTTCTTTGCTTATTTGTAGATTTTTTGTATGTTTTTATTCTTGGAATTTTTATTTCTAAAAAATCTTTGATAAAACGTAAAAGAAAAGCACAATGGCAAGAGATTCGGAAACCTTGACGAACGGAAATTCCAACGTTCAAGGATTAGGATCGCGGCGATCCACAAGGCTCAACATAGCGGTGAGTGGAGTGGCACCCCCACGAGGCATCACGGTGGCCACCCATAGCAAGGTTCAAGGCACCATAACCACGGCCCGAGCCTTGCTACTTCAACCTTCAAGGGCCCAAGCCCTAGCCAAGTCGACCAGTGCTGCCCAAACCCAACGCGAGCCCAATGCGTTGCCAAGCTGAGCCCAAGCCTTGCACCCACGTGCGCCACACCCCGAGCAGCCCATTCCCGTGGCCCAGCCTGTTCCCGTAGTTTCCCAACCAGCCCAAGTCGGCCTAAGATTAGCTCAACCATCATGGCTTCAAATTTCAGGATCTACGATTGAACCGGGAGCATTTTCACCACATTTCTCAGCGAATTTGATATTTCCTAACTCAAATCTCGCACTTGGAGTCTACCACCATTCCACTGCTCAAGGAGGCACATTCATTCCAAGCTCTTCCAACCTGAATGGCTAACAACACTTGTCTCGACAAGTCATAGTATTGACAAACGCCCTAGCACAACAGACAACCTTGGTGAATCAGCTATTGCAACGCACCGAGATCCAACATGCCCCAGACGAGGTGTCTCGAAGTAGGACAAGGGCAGACGAAGAAGCTCTTAAGCAGCTTGCCGGCAAGCAGCCACGAATCGAGCATACGGGCAGCATACACTCCTGATTGGGCCCCCAAGATAGCGTATACTCCCATTTTAGCGCACAGAGGAGCGTGTAGTCTCCACTAGGCCCATGGACGAGTATACACTCACGGTTGGGATCGCACTCCGATAATCAACATGAGCAGCATTCCAAGCCAAGTGTTCATTTGCGACTAGGCCAGCAAGGAGCATCATCCACATCTCATCGGAGTAGGCAGCACGATGGACGGAGAAAAGCAGTCACTCAATCCTGCTCAAGTTCAACCAGCAACCTGCTAAGAAATCCCAATGCACCGCAGTCAAGGCATAGACGAGCCAAGTATATAGAAGAGTAGCCTAGACCAGCAGGTCAAGACCGGAAGCAGCTGAGAGCTCCACTACCCCCAACAAAGGCAAATTCAGGAAGAGGTAGATAGGCTCCTCAACAAGCGATTGGGTGATTTCTAACGCATCAAATTAGCTGATGAAGCACTACGATGGGATATGACCAACATGAGCAAGTCACCCTTCACGGCAAGATCGAACAGGCATAGCCTCCACATAAGTTTAGCATGCCACATTTCACATCTTTCAAAAGAGATGGAGATCCGGAGAGGCACTTGAAGCACTACCGAAGCACGATGGTTCTTTATCGGAACAACGATGCCCTTATGTGAAAAATATTCGCCACCACTTTACAAGGCAAGGCGCAAGATTAGTTTCACACCTTGCCACCATGATCTATCTGGAGTTTTGATGATCTTTCCTTGGTTTTCACCAAAGAATACTCATCATACCGCTCAATCAAGAAAAAGTCCAACCACTCGTTCAACGTGAAGAAAAACCCAAAGGAGTCGCTCTATGACTACATGAAGAGGTTCAAAGCAGAGAAGGCGAAGATTGTCGAATGCGATGACTCGATAGCAAGTGCAGCCTTCCAAAAATGACTCATAGCTGACCACCCACTATTTGAAGAAATGATCACGAAAAAAGATAACTTTAGTAGACTCATTTGCCCTGGCAGAGAAGCATGCACTTTGGGACAAAGCTCGACGAATAGACAAGGCGCCCGAGCCGCCTCGAAAAGAGTCGATAGTGGCTTAAAAGAAGAAGGATGGGAACCAGTCCAGCAAAAGCAGGCAGAAGGCCAAACGTAGGGACCGATCCATGACCAAAGAAGGCTTGACGACCAAGACCTACTCTAAGTTCTCAATTCTGATCCACCAAATCCTTCGTGACATCAAGAACGAGCCATGGTTCAAGCTGCCGAAACAATTAAAGGGAGATATTTCCAAGTTGGATCACACCAAATACTACATATTCCACCGAGGTCCCGGTCACACAACCGACGACTGCTACACTTGGAAGAACTACAAGGTCGACAGATACTTAGACAAGCCAGCTGCACAGCCTAGAAAGAACACAAACGACGACGAAGAGCTGCCAACCAAGATGATTCGAATCAATGGCATTTTCGTCGAATCTGAGCACTTAGGGGCCACCAACAACTCCAAAAAGAGGAAGATCCAGTAAGCTTTACTAGTCTCACAGGTCCAAGCAGTCGACACTTAACCCGGACCCATTATTGACTTCATCGAGCAGGATGCAGAAGATGTCGAATTTCTACACGATGACGCACTAGTAGTATCTGTCTAACTAGCCCACGTTATAGTTGACAGAATGATGGTTGACAATGGAAGTGCAGTCAATCTACTTCAACTCTCAGTCATTCAGAAGATGGGCCTGAAAAATATACTTATACGTCGAGCAGAGGTACTCACCAAGTTCAATGGGAACACCTCGACTACCATTGGCCACATTATACTTGACGTGAAAATACCACCAGTTGTCTTAAAGTAGACGTTCACGATTGTAAGCTACACACCACCTTACAATGGGATTCTTGAGGGACCTTGGTTGATCAAGCTGGATGTCGTTACTTCCGTTAAGTATCAAATGATCTGATTCCGCATCCAGTAAGGAGGAGTCGGAGAGAGCAAGTCTGACTAGGCCGCATCTCGACGATGCACTGTGCAAGTATTAAATGAGTCAAAGAAGAGAACTTTTACCTCTGTAGAGGTTCCCGAGGTCCAAAGGGACGAAAAAGCTACCAAATAGCAATTACAGCAAACGGATCAAGAAGATGGCGCCCAAGCAGATGAGATAGGATGAAAACTTGAGGATGACGCCGAAGACATCATTCTTGATCCCCAGCAGCTGGAAAAGACAGCTAGAATTGGCTCATGTCTAAGCCTAGCCGAGAAAGAAGAACTCAAGGCTTTCTTTAAGGAAAATCGAAACGTCTTTATATGGTCACCTTCTGACATGCCCAGCATCGATCCCAAGATAGCTTGCCACAAGCTGCACGTCGACTTCGCTGCCAAACTGGTGATCCAAAAGAGAAAACATTTCTCACCCAAGCGAGTAGCGATCATCAAATCAGAAATTGACAAGCTACTGGAGGCCGGATTCATAGAAGAGGTAGCATATTCAGTATGGCTTGCCAACGTCGTGCTAGTCGTGAAAAATGAGAAGGGCAAATGGAAGGTTTGCGTAGACTACATCGACCTCAACAAAGCATGCCCAAAAGATCCTTATCCGTTTCCCCGAATCGATCTACTAGTAGATTCAACTTCTAGGACCCAGCTGCTCAGCTTCTTGGACGTATAATCTGACTACAACCAAATAGCCATGTACGAGCCCAACAAGGAGAAAACCGCGTTCGTGATCGAGCGAGGCACCTACTGGTACAAAGTCATGCTCTTTGGCCTCAAGAACGCAGGAGCCACTTACCGAATGTTTGTAAACATGATCTTCAAGAAGCAAATTGGGGTAACCATGGAAGTCTATGTCGATGACATCATGGTGAAGGGAAAACAGAGGTCAGACCACATCGGTAACCTGGCAAAAACTTTCAACATCCTTAGAAAGTACAAGATGAAGCTCAACTTTACCAAATGCACATTCAGAGTATCTTGAGGCAGATTCTTAGGGTACTTAGTACCCAACGAGGAATCGAAGCACATCCTAAGCAAATCCGAGTGATCCTAGAGATGAAATCTCCCACTACCTTGAAGGAGATCCAAAGCTTGACCGGACGAGCAACCGCCTCAATCGTTTTCTCTCGCGGTCCACAGATCGATGCAAGCTCTTTTTCAAAGCCATCAAGAAGGCACAACGAGACAAATGGGATGAAAAGTGCGAAAAAGCTTTCCAAGACCTGAATGAGTATCTCACATCACCTCCCTTACTATCCAAGTCAGAAGCAGCAGATGACTTATACATCTAATTGGCAATCTTCAAAATAGCAATGAGCTCTGCCCTCATAAAAGAAGAGATGAGGGTTTAACTACCGGTATCCTACACTTTTAAAGCTCTTCTCGATGCTGAAACTAGACACCAAAAGATCGAAAAATTAATTTTGGCCCTAGTTATTGCGACTCAGAAGCTCAGACCATACTTTTAAGCTCATACAGTCATCATCATGACTCAATATCCTCTACGATCAATCCTACATGGTTCGGACGCTTCTCAACGAGAGATAAAGTGGGCGTTGGAACTTGGTCGATACGGTTTAGTTTTCTGACCCTGCACAGCGATAAAGGCCCAAGCCTTGGTGAACTTCATAGCAGAATTCATGCCTACCCTAGGCGACGCAACAGAGCGACCTAACAACACCCCAGAAGTAGCCGAGCACACCTTAGCCGCGCCTGCTTACCCTAACAAAGACTTCTGGCATTTGCATGTCGACGGCGCATCCAACTATAAAGGCTAGAGAGCAGGCGTGGTCCTTGTTACCCTAGACGATTCAATGCTCGAGTAGGCGATCATTCTAGGCTTCAAAGCATCGAACAATGAAGCAGAGTACGAGGCCCTACTAGCAGGCCTCCGAATGGCAAAATACTTGGCGGTAAAAAAGCTCGCAATTCATTCTGATTCCCAGCTAATCACCAGCCAGACTACTGGGGAGTACACGGCAAAACATCCAAGGATGGCGCAATACCTAGAAAAGGTACATAAGCAACTTGAGGCATTTCCGACTTACACTCTCACTCAAGTTTTACGGGCATACAACGCCCACGCAGATGCGTTAGCTAGCCTAGGCTTCACCCTCGACCAGCAACTCAAACGCTCTATTCCGGTGGAGTATCTAGACAAGCCAAGCATAGAGGCGAACTGGCTGCCGAGGTGTCACAAGTTAGTATAGCTCCCAACTGGCAAAGTTCTATTATAGACTACCTGGTCAACTGCACACTCCCCACGAAAAGGTTGGAGTCGAGAAAGCTCCAAATAAAGGCAACACGTTACTACATGTGGCACGACATTCTCATCCGAAGATCCTACATCGGACCACATCTCTGCTGCCTAGCGCCTTTCGATGACTTAAAGGTTCTAAGCTCAATCCACGAAGGCGTTTGTGGAAATCACTCCGAAGGTTGATCTTTAGCACAAAAAGCTCTTAACGTGGGCTACTATTGGCCTACCATACACCAAGATGCTAAAGAGTTAGTACAAAAGTGCGACCGCTACCAACGCTACAAGCTGGTACCAGCATTGCCTGCTAGACGAGTCCTTGGCCGTTCATGCAGTGGGCAATCGACCTGGTAAAACCTATGCCGCTTGCTACTAGGGGGCAGAGGCATGATGATCGTGGCAACCGATTACTTCACCAAATGGGTAAAAGTAGAGCCCATGACGACCACGACTCGGACGGACATAGAGCGTTTCATATGGAGGAATATCATTTGTCGATTTGGCATCCCTTAGTCAATCGTCATCGACAACGGCCCGTAATTCGTGGGCAAAGATTTGGCGAAGTTCTTCCAAAAGTATGGCATCAAGCAGCACATGTCCACGCTGAGATATCCTCAAGGTAATGGGCAAGCCGAAGCATCCAACAAGATGATCTTCAACTGCCTCAAGAAATCCTTCACCAACAAGAAGGGAAAATGACCAAACGAACTCCTCGAATGTCTATGGGCATATCGCTCCACCAAAAGATGATCAATCGGTAAGACTCATTTCTCTTTAGCATTTGGTTTGGAAGCAATTATTCATCCCAACATTATTGTGTCAAGCATCAGCATTCTACTACCAAGCATTGAGCAGAGCAGTAAGGAGATGGCCACAAGTTTAGATCTGGTAGAGGAGAAACGTGATCAAACCATCACCAGCATCGCAGCCTACCAGTACTAGCTCATCTCCAACTACAATAAAATGGCCAAGATCCAGCAATTCCAGACCGGAGATATAGTCCTAAGAAAAGCCTTCATCACTGCCCATAGAAAAGGCTCCAAAAAAATGGATCCCATCTGGGAAGGTTCGTACAAAATCAGCAGAGTAGGCGGTAAGGGTAATTACACCCTCGCCACCATGAACAACAAAGAGATCAAGAAGCAATGGAATGCCTACAACCTGAGGAAGTACCATGTGTAACCTCATACTATATCAAGACCCGAAGACTCAAGCAGCTTAACGGGTACCACCTCGCAAGCCGAGGACTATCCAGTTATTATGTAGTCTTTATAGTTAAGTTATTCGTTTGTTTCACTCATTTTTCAATGAGGAATTCAGAAGTAATTTACAACTTGGCTCGACTACATGTCTACAACAACTTATCTCTCCTGCACATCAAAAGAAGATCGTGCCCTTTTTAAGGACTCACCGTAGGAATTGCACCCCTCAAGCGACCAACCATGCTCTCCAGTGCGAGAAGGTAAACTAATTCCCTGACACCGTCTGCTCTCCAAAGCAGGAGGCTAAACTTTACATTCTGAATATCTAGACGTGGATGAGCCGGGCTACCCTAGTATAATTAGATGCACGATGGCTTGCACCAGGATTCCTAGAAGTAGCCACAATGGTCTTTTTCAAGGCTTAGCTAACTGAAGGATTTTGGGTCTCTTGGCCTACTCTGCTGGGAACCGGGCATTAGAGACAGAGGAGGCACATTACGCAGTACGCCTTGTGGACGGCTGCCCTGGAACCCTAAAACTGCTACCGAGTGCACTAAGGTAGCCTACAGTTTCTTGAAGATTACCTACGGCCTGCCCTTCGAGCAATAAAGCCGCGCTAGACTTATACAACCGCACATTCTTATGAAAAGTTAAACAAGCTAACATGCATATATGAAGCTTTATCTACTACGGACATGCCACGTAGTTGATAAGCTTCACCTCTGCCGAGCGCGGAACGACCTACACCAATTCCTAAAGTGTTATGATACTTGCTACGCAACCTACGGAATTGGAGAAAGCGAAGGTTAGCAGCTTAGTGGTCACGCGGATTTGTCTGCTTCTGTAAGTATGGCATCTGGCTGCCAACCCTATATCTAACAACTTTGCAAAGTTCTACACTAACACATACGGCTGCATAGGCTACGCGGACCTATCTTCTTATAGAAAAGCAGCACGCTCGCCATTGGCCTATAAAGTATAAATGTTAGGGCATGAACAAAAGAAACGAAGATGGAGAAAAGTGAAGGAAACAAGTTTATTAAATTTTCTAGCAAAATTGATAAACAACTAGCAAAGATCGAGGGAGTTTAAGCAAAAGCAATAAGGAAAACAAAGAAATCCTAAAGGCTACCTAGAAAACTACTCTTCAGCGGCTTGGACATCCCACGACTACTAGGTCACCACACATTCAGCAGCTGCGATGCCTTCAGCAGAGGCACCATCCGGCGCTTCACCCCCAACTGCCCTAGCCTGGGCACCAACATTTCTGACTAGTTCACCAATAGAAGACTCAAAAGTAAAGGTGAACAAGTCTTCCAGAGAAATAGAGAAGGTCTCGAAGTCTTTACCAGAGAACTCAAAGTCAGACGACCACCCAAAAAGATGATCTACATAACCCAGCTTGTAGAATTTGACTTAACTCTTAATAAGCAAAGCCTCGAGCCCAGCCTTCTCACTCTTCAACTGCTCATTCTCCTCGAGCAGACAAGCATGAACCTGCTGCAGCTCATCCACTTCTTTCTTCAAATTGTCATTGATCTTCAAAGCACCTTGGAGTTCCAACACTTGAGGCTCAAGCTTATCAACAACCTTCTTGAAGTGGGTCACTTGGTTGTAAGCAGCAATCAGTTCTTCATCGTTTGCATAAGCAGTGGAGCGGAATTCAAAGATGGCACGCTCAAGATCTTGAATATGAGGTATGTAACACTCGATCTTCTTCTCTGCACTTTTATACTTTACTTGGATCGCGTCATGCCTAGTCTTCAAACCCACGATCTTTTGGCGAGCGGTCTCAAGCTGCAGAGAAGTGGGGGCAGAGATATTAGACCTTTTCAAAGCAGCAAGCTCAGATTCTAATTTCTTGACTTTCTCGGCCAAGGAGTAAGCTTCGGCTACCACAGTTCTTGCCACCTCTTTAGTAGCTTTGGTATCCTTTTGATCAAGAAGCATATACTCGGTTGCCAGAATCAATGTTTTCTGCATCATGGCCAGCAAAGCAGTTTTCCTATACTCGGTCGTATGCTTCGTAAAGGAACTTGGGCCAGCAACCCCTTTGACGCCATCAACAAACTTAGCATATACATCCATGTCGTTATGCAGATCTGGTTTCAAAAACGCACAAATCTTAGCAATTTCCCCAGAAACAGACTTGGTGGATTTCTCACAACTGCCTGCATAAGTAGTCTTTTTCTTCTTAGCAGATAAGTCGATCTCAACAGTAGAGGGAACGGGTTTTGGCGCCACTTTAGCAGGCAGGGGCACCTTGTCATTCTTCATAGTAGCAAGCCTTTCCAAAAGTGAACCAGACTTAGCCCCATATGGACACTTTGGCACAAACTTCGGCATTGGAGGCACGGAGGAACTTCTACACTAGGCAATCTTATAAGCAATCGAACTAATAGCCTTCTGAACTGCAGGCGCCACTGGCACAAATCTAGCAGCCTCATTTTTCTCGCCCTTGGAGAAAGTCAAGTCATTCATAATCTTTAGAGCATCTAGTGAACCTTCGCGAGCAGCGGAAGAAGTCTTCAACTTCTTCCCAACATGCGTCTATTGAGCAGCCGGTGAACCCCAGCGAGCAGTGGAAGAAGTCTTCGACTTCTTCTCAGCAGGCGACTCTTGAGCAGGCGAGGAATGCCTCTTTTTCCCACCTTCATTTGTAGCAAGCTCCACCACAGTGATAGGACGAGCCAACGCCTCAGCCTTGATTCATTTTATCTCCTCTCTCAGGGGCAACCCACATTTTTCCCTACGTAGAGGACTAAGCAGCCAACGCCACTCACGGTACTTGGATGGGATACCCAGAGCAACATGCACTTTCTTCATGTTCAAAGAAGTCTTAGGAGTTGAGCCAAACTCTGAATCTACAGCAGCGGGAGACAGTCAGAAAATTAAATAGCAGTTTAGCACAAATACAAAGCAGCCAAGAGATTAAGCAGCTTACTTACTGGATATGAAGACCGTTGGAACACGCAGCTCGGGAGAAGAATTAGACTCCCATTCTCCACTTATCTCCAAAGTCTCCTTGGCCCAGTCATGATCTCCCTTGCTCGAGTTATCAAAAAAGCCTATGGCGAGATCGCAGCTGCCCAACTCCCTCAATGTGGCCTATGTCAAAGAAGTACCAAAATTTGTTAACGGTTAGATCTAAATCAAAGAATTGGCTTAGATTGTGGAACCCTACCATCACAATGACCACATTCGAAGAACATTGAGTGGGAGCACATGTCATGGAGCGGAGCATTTTTTGGAAGAAACGCGACATAGGAAAAGTAAACCCCAACACAAAATAGTAGAGGTGGAACTTGATGGCTCTCTGAGCCCTATCACATGGTTCATGGCTGTTACCATCCTTAACACGCTTCACACGCACTCCCGACGGAATGGGGTGCCAATATCCTTTCTTCCCTTAAGCACGGGCCTGAGCCCAGCTTAAAATAAAAAAAGAAAAAAGAAATGGGGCATCAGGCCCTGCGGCCTGAAATCAGCAGCCCAAGAAGCCAGCCCGTGTTGGCTCCCTTATTTCCCTTTTTTCCTCTCGGCTTAATCCAACCAAAAGGGGGTCGGCGCCCCCATTCCTCATTTCACCTATCTTGCGCAGGCCCAGGCACAACGGCCAAACCATGGCGCCCTAGCACCTACACCCAAGCCAACCCATGGCCTGAGCCGAGCTGACACTGCGTCAAGCTGCACACAGCAGCCACCTTGCTGTGGCTTCTCCAAGCCTTTTTCACACATCCTTGACCCCGTCGAGCCAAATTTCAAGCCCCAAAGCTTCCAAAAAAATTAAGAAGACAAGAAAATTAATTTTTTCTTACCTTGACGCAACGAGAAGACGAAGCAAGCAACGAAAGACGATCCTTTGCATGGGCAAGATGTAGAAGATTGCTAGAGGAGGGGGAACAAATAACCTCTAAGCTCTCTCTCTCTCTTGTAGGGTAGAATAAATTCGCTCTCCAAAGTTGATTTAATAACCCACTTAAGGTGGACTTAAATAGGCTTTGAGAGAAATTTATTTTCCTTTCCTAGAAGGATCTAATTTCCTCTTAAAGAGGAAATCTGCATGAAAATAGGAAACAATCCTAAAGTTTCCTAAAGCAAGAAAATCTCTACACCTGTTGCCCTTTTCTAAGAGCAGCCCAACAGGTGTGGGGGCATTTGTGGAGCCAAAAAAAATCAAGAGGCGACACGTGGATTTTTGGGTGAAAAGGACAAAATTACCCTCGAGGCACACTGAGATTTCTACGCGCGAGCAGCGGGCAATCATCCATCAACCAAGTCAAAAGTGCCCAAAATAGGTATTAATTCAAAACCTATTTCATCCATCCTCATCAAATCTTCTCCATAAGGTAACCCCCAAATCATTACTTTTTAATTATATTAATTAGCTAATTAATTGATATACTATTCAATTCATTTGCTAATTAACCACAAATCATGAACTTCACCCACAAAGCCATACAAGTGGCCGGTCCCTCTCCACCCAAAGGAGCCGGCCACACCCCTATATAAACACCCTCATTCTCTCCAAAACTCAATTTCAATTCTCTTGCTAAATTCTCTAAATTCTCCAAACACTTTTCCCTCAAAATTCTAACTTTGGCATCGGAGGTTCTTCGGCCAAAGCCCCCCCTCCCCCTAATTCATCGTGGGCGTGTGAGGCTCTTGGCCTTGACCTAAGGTGTTATTTGTTTTGTAGGTGCAATTTTGTCCAAGAACAAGGAGGAAGAAATTTGCATCCACAACTTCCCCTCGTATCTTTAGTGCCTGCTTTGCCTTTTTTTCGGTTTCTTAGCCTTTCTGTTTTCCTAATACATTTGCGGTTTTCTTTTAGTGCCTGTTTGCGCTCACTTCCTCAATCCTGCCTTGCACATCTCTTATTTGTTCGTTTTAATTTCTTTTTTCTCTGTTAGATACGAGGAACCAATTAATCGGAACACAATCTCTTTCATTGCCTCCGGCAGTGAATTCCTAAAAGCTATATTGATATGCACATGAAAGGCATTCCAAGAAGTAAAGTAACTTCTCACATCTCCCCGCCGGGTCGGATTCTTACGAACCAGTCCACCATCGTCGTAAACCCATTCTCCTCCGAAGTCCGTTGGGACCATCCCAACGAAAAGAAGAGATATATTGGAGGTGCAAAGACATTCATTCTCCAATTAGACACATTGGCCACCAAATGCAACATGTCAATTTCATATACACACACACACACACACACACACACATACATATATTACTACTAATGTAAAGTTGTAATAGGTGATCGACTGAAAGGACATCAACATTCAACCATGTTCATCTGGGAACACCTTACATTCATGGCGCGGCATATTTAACCGAGAGCTGTTTCGTCTTTCATTCAAACAATGTTACTGTTCATGGTATTACTTTTTGTTGAAAAAATAAGGTCTAATTGCTATATAATAACATAAAAATTCAAATATTATCATGCAAGTAAAGACAATATGTAATGCATGATCAAACCAATGATAACACGAACACGACATAATGAAATAGAAAAATAAGAAAATAACGATTGAGTCAAGAATTTGGTTTCTCTCTCTTTAAAAACCATTTACGCCTCAGTATGATGCTCATGATTGATCGGTGATTGTCTCCTAAGATAGAAAGACCTCCTTGTTAGAATAGTAGCACATCATATCGTAATGCTTCAGCAAACCATGATTGTGTTGAACTCTTTCAAAGACTCACTTTATCTCTAAGTATGATATGACTCGTATAAACTTGTATGACTCCACTAATTAATTGATATATGACTAAAGATGGAAAGACCTTTTATATAGACATAGAAATGACTCTTCAGAATAAACGTGTCTTTTCTTGAAGAGTCTATAATTGCATCTCTTCCATTAAAAGGCAAAGGGTTGCAACCTTTATCCTTAATTGAGATATTACAAACTTATTCATATTCACAACTCATTAATTATAGGTTTCCATTCACATAAAATAATTCATTTCAAATTAAAATTTTCAACCCTTTATACATATAAATATCGGTTGAAATCATTGTATCGACATGAGTATTTATATCCAAAAATAAAGTCCAGCTATTTGTTTTGAAACCATTTTTATTTTAACTTACTAGCTAACATAGCAGTAGAAAGAATAACATGCATCTGCACTCTTGTTAGCAAAAAGTTCAGAGTTGCTATGATTGACTTGTAGTTGATCAAATGTGAATCTTACTTTGAGAGTTACAAAAATTTTATTGTGCTCCAGTTTAATTATGACATCGATAAAATGAACGAAGGGTTGAATGTGCAGACTAGAAATCCAATATTGTATAGTACACATCGATGCATGTCAAAGATTCATGAGAGTTCTAGTCCATCAACAACTAAGTAAACATCTACATATGTGACTCGCGGGAGCAAAAAGTTTTTGGGATAACTTGTACAGTTATGCCTAATCAGATTAGGATGGGTTATGCTTTCATCAGAGTGGATCATCATACTAACAAAGTGCATGAAATTATTGACCAAAAAACCAATGTGCATGAAATGCAAACATGATGGCAGCGTTATGCTAATGAGATGGTTAGAGCCCTTACGTATACGTCTTAAACGTACTAATGGTAGTTGTAAATTAAGATTACGGCCAATTGAGGAATTTGAAAAGGACACCCCAACATACAATATATATAATTGACCACTAGGTTAACACTACACAAGGAGATATATAAAGGGGATATTTCAGCGACACAACAGATTTTCTCATATTCTGGATCATTTAACTGCTTATGAGACGAAGCCACTAATAACATATACTCTCAAAAGATTCAAATAGTTAATCACATTTTTTTTACTCTATATGTTTCCTTCCTTCATAACTTTTCTCCTTTTAGTGTTAATAGAGACGTGTACTGAAAATTAAGAGGAAAAACTTGACATTTGACACATATGGAACGATTTGGATCTCTGCTTCTAATGGTAACTTTAATTTGGATGTCTGCTTCTAATGGTAACTTTAATTTTTTTTCCATCTTTGGCTTATGTTAAGCGTAGTAAATAACCAGCGGTTCAATGGGATTGATGGGTTTGACACTTGTTCTCTTGTTTCGTAATGTTGTTATCCGGTGGAAGTATTTATATAGCAAGATCTTAATTGATGATCTCTTGCAGCGAAGAGGTTTTGCTATAGCATCTATGTGCTCTTTTTGTTGTTAAGGTATGGAAATTGCTTCACATATTTTATTTGAGTGCTCTTTTGCAGGTCAAATTTGGTCTACTGTTGTGGACAAATTTAGAGTTTTAGATTTTTCCATTATCCTTAACAAAAAGGTTTTGGTACCCAAGTGCAGCTACTTTGGTGGGCTATGATTGGAGTTGGTTTTTACTCTATTTGGTATGCTCGCAACGCTCTTCGTTTCCATTTCCATGAGGAGGGCCGTAGCCATTAACTTTGTTGTACTATCTATTAAATTCCAACTACTTGACATTGATTCTCTCAGTTTTGGCTTTATGAAGAATTTTGTGCAATAGTTTTGCATTCTTCTTTCTATTGGGATTTCTGGACATTCTGTGAAGGCTCCAAAAGTTATTGAGGTGTTGTGGCGCCCACCTTCTTTGTCTCGGATCAAATTAAATATTGATGGTCCTGCAAAAAGTTCCCCTGGTTTGTGTCACATCCCAACCCGGGGTGGACCACTTCTCGGGCCCGCTCCAGCACCGTAGCACGATATTGTCCACTTTGAGCCCCGACTACGCTCTCAATGTTTTGTTTCTAGGAACTCACGAGCAACTTCCCAGTGGGTCACCCATCCTGAGAGTGCTCTGGCCCCCTTCTCGCTTAACTTCGGAGTTCCTACGGAACCTGAAGCCAGTGAACTCCCAAAAGGCCTCGTGCTAGGTAGGGATGAGAATATATATTTAAGGATCACTCCTCTGGGCAATGTGGGATGTTACAATCCACCCCCTTTAGGGGCCCGACGTCCTCGTCGGCACACTTCCGGCCAGGGATTGGCTCTGATACCATTTGTCACATCCCGGCCCGGGGCGGACCACTTCTCGGGCTCGCTCCACCACCATAGCACGATATTGTCCGCTTTGGGCCCCGACTACACCCTCACGGTTTTGTTTCTGGGAACTCACGAGCAACTTCCCAATGGCTCACCCATCCTGAGAGTGCTCTGGCCCCCTTCTCGCTTAACTTCGGAGTTCCTACGGAAACCGAAGCCAGTGAGCTCCCAAAAGACCTCGTGCTAGGTAGGGATGTGAATATATATTTAAGGATCACTCCCCTGTGCGATGTGGGATGTTACAGTTTGGCTGCATTTAGCGATATGTTTTGGATTTTATGGGCCATTCTCTTGGTTATTTTGCAGGTTCAATAGGTTTGACCTTTTGGACGCCTAACTACACGGGTAATTCTATTGGTTGTTTTGCAATATCTGGTTTGGCCTCCTCTTTTGGGTTTTTCCTCTTGATTGTTTTGCAGAATCTGGGCATGTTCTTAATTTTTTATTTAAAAAACTAGATTTTAATCCCTAGATAAGATGAAGTTTAGAAAAATGTCTTATACAAGATTAAAAATTAATTTTAGTCTCTAGACTCTATTTAAGATTAAAAATAGAGTTCAAAAACCTCTTTTTTATTTAATTTTTTACAGAACCTAAAGTTTCGTGATTTTCAACATTTGGTATATGAACTTTACCTAAAAACCTAAAAACCTAAAAATTAAGTAATGTCTGTTCCAAAAACCCCTTTTTTAAGATATTAAAAAAATGTCTTAACATACATTACTTGAACTTTAAGATTAAATGAAGTTTGGAAAAATATGTTATACCAGTTCATTACTTGAACTTTATCTAAACTTTATCTAAACTTGATTCATGTGTGACAGTTTTCAGGGCTTTGCCGTTCCCTTGCTACTCTCGCCAATAACCATGTTGCCGAACTTGTTATGGAATTGAGCTTGATTGTTTTGGGAACCCTGTTGAGCTCCCCAAAGCTCCGCCGTCACCTTCTTTAACTTGTTTAGCTCTGTGATGAGTTCTGTTGGACAGACGTAGTCTTCCACTTCCACAACCAACTTATTTGTATCTGCATCTTTCACAAAATCAAGCACGCCTTCGAATTCATACAGCACGGATTCTACTTTCGACCAACAGTTATTGCATGGACAGATTAAAGTCAACTGGAGAGCAATGCTATGGCACCCCATGCTTGTGTGTGTGAGAGGGAGAGAGATGGCAAGTTCGATTGCTCAAGCTAAAAGTTTTGATGGTAATCGACGACTTAATTAACAAATACATCTCAAGAACTCTTTATATAGTGAGCATGATGGCTCTAGTTGATAGAGAAATCCAACTTGAAAAACGAAAATATAACACCCGAAAAAAGGAAAAAACCCCTAATTCATTTGGAAAGCTAAAATTGCCAGGGAAACGAAACGAAACTAGAATGTCTCCTTGCGTTTAACGTAGGTGAATAGGGCTGCCAGCAGCTCGATTTGTTCTGATTACCCGTGTGAAAGAGTTACTTTCCCTCTCTCTCTTGGTGCCTGCAGTTTGTATATTCTTTTCGATTCTTAGCCTTTCTGTTTTCCTAATCCATTCGTGTTTTCTGTGCCTAATTGCGTATTCTTTTCGGTCCTTAGTCTTTCTGTTTTCCTAATTCATTCGGGTTTCCTGTGCGTATTCACAACAAGCAGCTGGAGAAAACTTCCGTTGTACATGGAAAGCTCATAAATCTGAAGGCTCACTTCCTGAATCTGGCAGCTTTACCCTGCCTTGCTTTCCAAGTAACAATCATTTTATTCTCTTTGATATACACTTGACAGGCATTCCAAGAAGAAAAGAAGACGGAGAAGTTGTGATAACAGTGATATCATAAAAAAGAAAAATTTGAAGAAACTTCGCAGTTTCTCAGGCGAGCAACTAGTGCTCCAGAAACATCCCCCCACCAGTCGGGATTCTTCACGTACCAGTCCAATGTCTTCTTCAACCCATCCTCCCACGACGTCTGTTGGGACCATCCCAAGGCTTTCAGCTTCTCGTAATCTATGAAATATCTCTGATCATGAAAAGGCCTATCCTGTACAAACTTAATATGAGCATCGGGGTTCAAAGAGAAGTGTTGGCAAATTTCCCTAGCCACATCAATCAATCTCCTCTCTTTCTTTGTCCCGATGTTGTAGACACAGCCTATCTCACCCCTATGAAGAATGACTTCAAATGCCTCTGCGACATCCTCACAATAGAGAAAACTTCTGACATTGGATCCATTTCCATAAATCGGAAGATGCTTCCCTTGCATAGCCAATAGAATGAATTTTGAAATCATCTTTTCAGGAAACTGATTGGGGCCGTAAACATTATTTCCTCTGGTCGTTATCACCGGCAATCCATATGAACGTCCATACGCCATAACAAGCATCTCCGCTCCAGCTTTAGTTGCAGAGTAGGGGTTTGTCGGAAGAAGCTGAGAAGCCTCATGATTTCCCACCACAACATTCTCATCTGTCTCCCCATACACTTCGTCTGTGCTTACATGAATGAACCTTTTGATTTGACCAGTGACTTTGCATGCTTCTAAGAGGACATGTGTACCGTAGACGTTGTTTTTAGTGAACTCAAAGCTGTTACCAAAAGAGTTGTCGACATGGGTTTGCGCTGCAAAGTGCATTATTGTATCAATGGACTCGTTGAGAAGAATTGAATTGACAAAGTCAGCACTGCAGATGTCTCCCTTGATAAACTTAAAGTTGGGTGATGAATGTGAAGGGTGAAGGTTTTTCAAATTTGAACAGTAATCAAGCTTGTCAAGGACCACAACCTTGTACTCAGGATAGTTCCGCATGAGCCGGTTGACAACATGGGAACCAATGAAGCCGGCAGCTCCAGTAATGAGGATGTTCCTCGGTTTGTACACATTCGCCATATCGATCTAAAAGAGTTCTACATAATTCAACACATAGAAGTTGACTCAGAATCCCCAAAACTTCAACTAAAAGAGAGAATGCTAACAAATGCAGGAAAAACAAGGTAATGTATTGGTAACTGACATGATTAAAAGAAACAAATCATCATCATACATGAGAAAAATGGAAATTCACGGGCATTATAAACTCGTTACTGAGGAGTTCGTGTGCTACAATTCAATGACTAAGAATTTTTGAGACCTTCATCTCGCTTAGACCGCAAAGACATATTCATTCTCCAATTGAAGCCACACAGACAAATAAAACAGGTCAATTGCTACATTATTATTTCCAGGGTAGACGAAAATACTACAAATCTAAAGTTGTTTTGCAAAGACAATGATTTAAACGAAACGAAAAACCGCCTTTGATCTTCCTGACTTCATTCTCAAAGAGAAAAGAAGCATTTCACTTTCCAAACTAATTTTCCCAACAAGCAACCAGACCAAACATTTTGAACCGGATCCATGAAAAATTGCAGCACAAAACTGACCCGGATCGTAACCCAATATTCATAAAGCATAAAAATTACAACCCACATTGATTTTACTGGCATTAACCCAATGAAGGACGATTAAACCAAATTCTTTCATACAGTAGCAGGAGATCTGGATCTACGTTGAGGGAGTTTTCCCATAATTAACAGCTATTTACCTGTGATTATATAATTTAAACAACTTTAATTAGAGAAAACATGGAAACATTGAAGCTTTATTGCTTACAAGCTCTGGGTTGGAGTGGATCTTGAACTCAATTTGCAGGCTTTTATCTTGTGCTGAATTTCACGACAGGGAGAAGACAAAAGGAGGGAGAGGATCTGAGGAGGCAACGGTTCAAGCAACACTCATTAACAAATTTTCCTACAACCTAAGACCAATTCTTACCCTTGAAGTAAATCTCAAAATTTACTTTCTATTCCCCCAAAAACACTTCAACCTTCTGCCTAAAATTGGATTATGGGCTAAAACTAAAAAATTGGCTAAAATTTGAGTTTGGGTTAGTGGGCTGGTCCATGTTTGAGCGTGGACGCGTCCAGTTTTTTTAAAACCACATGGGATTGATGTGCCATTTACAATCCCACGCCCCCCCTACTTTTCCAAAACAAATAGCAAGGGGACACACCCATGAGGGCATGTTGGGGAAGATATATGAGCCGAATGGCTCTTCATTTCATCTAACAGTGCAGAGCAACGGACAATTGGTTCCACCCAACGATTCAGATTTAAACTTTGTTAATTTCTAATTTTATATTTATAAATTTATTGAATTCAACGACTGATATGATCAAATCTAACGGTATAAAAACTAATCTAACAACCCAAATTTAAATCCAATGGCTAAAGTAATTTGAAAAAATTATTTAACTCAAAATTCACCCAAATTTAGTGACTTTTCAATATTTATCAGAATCTAAATAATTTTTAGATTAAAATGTTCATAAAATTAAATTAGGATAGTTTAAATAATTTTTTTTTTAATTTCCTTAAAAAAATTAGCCTAAATGTATTCTTTAATAACCTCGTGCTAAAAAATTTAGGTCAGAAGAGTTGGAGTTGAAAAGTTGTTTCTCAATTAAAACTTAAATTTTATGGGCTAAAAAATTTAGGTTTTACTCCAAGGGTTAGAGATGGTCTAATAGACTTACTAATAATGTTGACATGACATTGCTGATGTGGAATTTCACTCATTCATTTGAATCCTTTTGAGATCTGCTCTGGATCCCCTTTACGAGCCAACAAGATCCTCACTAGATTCTATTTGTGAGGATCCTGAGAATTCGTGAATCGTGTGTGTTTATCGTATATCGTGCAATCAGTTTTTGTCAGATATTGTTTGTGTTTAATTTTAAATAAAAAAATTTAAAATGAACGGACACGATTCATGGATTCTCAAGATCCTCACAAAGAGGATCCAGATTCCTTTACGAGGATCTTAGGTTTCCTTCCATCATATCCGTTCATCGTACATTGTGTGGCCAATTTCAATAGTTATTTTTTGTGTTTAATTTTAAATAAAAGAATTCATAATAATTTATGGCTGCACAATATACCATAAACGGATAGGACGTGAAGAAGATCTTTCTAGATGGGATCCAAATCCCTTTTGGACTAGTTTTATTTACATGCTACCAACGCCTATGGAGAATGCTATTGTGGGAGAGCTTTTTTCTGTGTTGGGAAATGACACGCCCTAACCCAGATATCCAAATGACACATGGATGATACGTGTTGGCCGACACCCGAGGGTGACGAAAGCCATGAGTGTATGATTCAGTGAGGATATGAAAGAACGAGCAATTCAAAAATTATGCAAGAAACAGCATTCACAACAAATACGCAACATTAAGAAGCAATAATAATAATACATTTAATTTAAGCATGCACGAAACAAGGTATTCAACGATCATGAATATGTTCAGAGCATACTACTGAACGAAAATGCTAGAGCAAGGTAAAACAACAAGTAACAATGATCATAAAAGGAATCCATACTCAAGTGGATAGATGCAAGGTCACTGGTAGGGAAATGCCTCAAACCTCGGGTTGTACTTTTCGTCGCTATGTCCTGAGAGGGCACAAAACAGAAAAGGTGAGTGGACCATAATTTATATTAGGGTTAATCTCAGTTTACTACCATAAAGTTTCGTGATTTTCAACATTTGGTACATGAAGTTTTTTTCATGCCAGAGTCATACGTCAAGTCAATTTTAGGATAGTTTCGTACCTCTGTTAAGTTGGCTGTTAAGTCAGTCGTAAATTGATGATGTGGCACTCATGTGGACAATAACTGGGTGCCACGTGTCAATATGGCCCACGTAGATATTAAAAAATAAAAAAAATAAAAAAAAACTAAAAACCTAAAAATTAAGAAACTAAAAAAACTGTTCTTCACCATCTGCATTTGGAACCCAGAACCCCAGAATGAAAACCAGATGCCTTCAATGAAACCCAGAACCCCAAAAATATGACCTAGAACAAAAACCTTCGAAACCCTGGCAGTGCGCCGTGGCCCACTCCCTCTTTGTCTCAGTCGTAATTTTCACTATCTTCGGACCTTTGCCGTCAACGGAGGCGACCAAGATGAGGAAGGCGCCTTGGGCCTTAGCGCATGGGACGAGGCAGAGGAACTCCTCGGTGGTGCCTGACTTGCTGAAGAGACCAAAACGTCAGTTTTGGAGAGGGCGCCAATGTCACCGTGGATGGCGTCGAGAGTGGGGAGAAAGCCGGAGCGGATGTCGAGGGAGACGAGGGTTTGCGAGAGAAAGTCCCGGGTTTTTTATATGAAAATACACGTACTTCGATGTGGGCAACTAATATATACACGAATACCCGCAATTTCCCGCTGCAAATCCTAGGTTTTTCTCCAAATTTGGAGAGAAAGTCTTAACCTTTGCAGATCCTGGGTTTTTATGCTCAAACTCAAAGAAAATTGAAGGAGAAGAAGCAGAGGGAGATGAAGCAAGGTGATCTTTAAACGGCGGCGGATTGGGGGTTTGCTAGGGTTTTGAGGTGGGTAAGAAATGTGGGTTTGTAGAGAGTCATTGATTTGGTTCAAAGTTTCTGAGATTTGGATTCATGGAGTGGGAGAGTTGCGAAGAGAGAAGATTGGGTCTTTAATTTTTTTTATTTTTTTTTTTTAGTTTTTTTAATTTTTAATTTTTTCAAAATTTTAATATCTACGTGAGCCCATATTGACATGTGGCGCCCAGTCATTATCCACATGGGCGCCACATCATCAATTAACGGCTGACTTAACAGCCAACTTAACGAAGGTACGAAACTGTCCCAAAATTAAGACTTGATGTATAACTCTGGGATGAAAAAAAATTCACGTACCAAATGTTGAAAATTACAAAATTTCAGGGTAGTACACTAAGATTAAGCCTTTATATTAATACTAATAATAGGAAAACCATTTTATTTCGGAACATACTAACCCCATGTTTTGAAAACTCATATATATAATACTACATATAGGTTTTTTTTTTCCGAAAACTCTACATGCCATGTAAATGTTCATAAAATCAGCACGTAAAAAACCGTGTTCATAAATGAATATCGCCGCCTGAAGGCAAATCCGTAAAAATACCTCATATTGTACTCTCTAGGGGTATCATAGTCGCCCGAAGGCAATACCTGTCCATCACCCGAAGGTGAAGCTGTACGACACTGGGTTACGCCAGTGAAGAAAACCATGGTCCATCACCCGAAGGTGAAATTGTACCACTCCGGATTAAGCCGGAGAAGAGGATATATAACATCACACACCGACACTAGCCCCGACCTAGTGAAGATAGGGGTATATCATTAATATCATCAATTCCTCATTCGCTCGAAGGTAGTACCTGTCCATCACCTGAAGGTGAAGCTGTACGACACTAGGTTACGCTAGTGAAGAAACCATGGTCCATCACCCAAAGGTGAAGTTGTACGACTCCAGGTTACGCTAGAGAAAAGGTATCTACATACATATCCTCAACCGTGTCCTATGGCCATAGACATCTACATACCAGTGTGTGTGTGGATGTGTTGTATGATAACCCGCTTAATAAGCACCGAAAACATACCTAAAAAACTTGTATCAAATTCGAAGTTCACAAGCTCAAAGCCTCAATTCATAAATCCAAGATTGCACAGAGTCATAGATCCATAAAATAAATCATATTCGAAAGTCATGGAATTTCATATATGAAAATCCAACCATACATAATTTTTCGTAAAACATAAGTCTGATAAATAATAATATTCTGTAAAAGCAATTTAAATAAATCATAAGTATGGAAATCCGTAAAATATATTATAAAACATGCTCCATTCATGAAATATGCAATGCATGCAAACCTAATATTTTATGAAAACATGCAAGTTTAGAAGGAGGTTCACTCACAAGTATTCCACTATTAGAGAACCGCTCGAATTAGGGTGGACTGGATCACTTCCAACCGATGCACCTAAACACAAATGAAGACCATTTAATAAAACTCTACTAAAACGGTGGAATTTAGGAAAACGGACGGTGGATTTGGATTTGGCATGTCGAAAAATCCAAAAAGGGACCTCAGGTTCCCCCACGCACTACCACGAGGCTGCGGCCCGGAAGGCCACGCGCCGAGTTGAGTCGCCGAAAAAGTTACCGGCTGCAGAGCACAATACCTCCAGTAGAGGGGCGTGTGTTCCACTCGCCAGCCATGACGCGCACCCACGCATAGGCCATGCGCCGGCCCAAGAGGCTGGGTTGGGATCCGGGTTTGGGCCTGGGTTCTGGGCCAAGGGGTTTTGGCCAATCTTGATTTAGGCTTGGGTTAGGTTTAGTGGGTTGGGCCTAAGGCTAAATGGGTTGGATTTTGGGCTGGGTTTCAAGTTGGATTGAGGGTCACGTGTTGGGTCGACCAGGTTCCAGGCTGTGGGTTCAGCTGCAATCTGGGTAAACCTTCCCGAGCTTCGTTGAGCTTAAATCAACACCATTTGTAATGATTCAAAAGCCAAAATGAAGCTTAACATGAGAGGAAGAGATTCGTACCATTTTGGAGTTGGGTAGTGGTTGGAGTTGGCCGGAGATTGGTTTACAAACCGTCGGGTCTCGTCGAGAAATAAGGAAAATGCTTCTCGAGAAATTTTCACGTTTAAACCTTCACCAAACCATTTTTCATTCAACCACTAAGCATTCTAAACTACTAGGGAAGAAGATCAAAGGGTAGATCGACTTACCTTCGTCGAAGGCAACGATGACTCGTCGAGAAAACTATTTGCACAGTGACGAGAAGGAGGGAGAGAGTGAGGTCGGAGAGGTGAGGGAGAGAAGGAAGGGTCCGAGTGGTGTGGCGGTTGTTGTATGTGTGTATGTAAGTATGTGCGTGTGTGTGTGTGAGTTCGCCGGAGAGAAGAGAATATAAGAGTAAAGACGAGAGAGAGAGAAATGAGAGAGTTTTAGAGTGAGAGAGAGATCACGGGAATGAGAGGAAAAAAGGTATCATAAATGGGAAAAAGGGACGCCACGTGTCAACCATGTAGAGGTCCAAAGTGGGGAAAAAATCTCCACTTGCAAAATTACCAAATTGCCCCTATCGTTCAAAAATTGTAGAAGCTTTGTTTTAGCTCTAAACTCGATTCCGATTGCGCCCACGCATTCGTATCAATGAGAACTATGGAAATAAAATGAATGGAAAATTATAACATGTCCAAGGATAAAAGTCAACGAAAGTCACCCTTCCCATCAATAGAGGTATTTTCGTAATTTTACTAATTATAACGCAAATTTTGAAGCAGGTCGTTATAAGAAAACTGTTCGATACATTAAGTGCAAGGAACAAAATGCCGATAATATCGCCGATATTATCGATTTTTCACGGTACCGATATTTTAATTACTATCCAACTGGTTTTCGTCAAAATATCGCAATATTATCGATAATATCGATAATATTGCAATATTTTCGATAATATTGCTATTTTCGATAATATCGATAATATTGCAATATTTTCGAAATTATCACGATATTCTGAAGGAGAAGGGCCGCGGGGAATACGGAAAATGGAAATGGGGGAAAGAACAGGGGCTTCGAGAACGTAATCTGCAAAGGAGGGTGTTTTGGGAGGGGGGAGGGGATTGGGATTCTTTGGGGGGGGGATTCGGTGTTTTGGGTGGGGACGTGAACGCCGGGGGGGGGGGGGGGGAGGAACACGGGGACGTGATGTGGGGGAGGGGGGGATTCGGTGTGGGAGGGAGATCGCGGGAAGAAGAAGAATCTGAAAGGATCTGGAGCGACGGGAACCTGAGGGCGTACCTGAGGGCGTGCGGAACGAAGAATCGGGGGGGGGGGAATCTGGGGGGTAATTTGGAGGGACTCCAGAGAGGAATCTGTGGGCGCGGGTAAGGAATGATCTTTGGGGGGGGGGGAAAAGAGGGACGGGGCCGTACGAAGTGTTCTGGGGGGGGGACATAAGAGATGGGATTTGGTTTCGTATGGGGGACAGAGGGGATAGAACCAGAGAAGAAGAAAGAAGGAGAGGGAGGGTGCGTGCGTGCGTGCGTGTGTCTGTGGTTTTGTATGAAACCACGGTTTTGTGCACGGTTTTGTGCACGGTTTTGTGTGTGTGTGTGTGTACGGTTTTTTCTGTGTGTGTGTGTGTTTGTGTGTGTACGATTTTTTGTATGTCTGTCAGAGAAGAACAAAAAAATATTTTGTAAGAGAAGACCAAATATTCTCCGCGTGAAGACCAAATATTCTGTAAGAGAAGAACCAAAACATGTGAAGACAAAAAATTTTGTAAGAAAAGAACCAAAAAATATGCCTACTTTTACAGCCTTTACATTACAGCTTATACAATTTTTGACAAGACAAAAATAATAGTCTGTATCTGGCAAGTTTTATAACTTGTACAGTTTTTGACAACACAAAAATAATAGAGTGCTTTCATAATGAAACCGTGTGCCACTGTTTGTTATATTCTTTCACATTTATATCAAAGCCATTCAGAGCATTTTCGTTTCTTCTTCTTCCCTTACCCCTTTCAAAGTCATTCCAAATCCATTCCAGAGCTTGAACACAAAAGGTTCCATATTTAAGGTAAGTTTAAAAACTTATATTTATATTATTGTAATTTATACAACAACAAAAAAAATTTTGTATGTTAATTTTTGTTAATACTTGCATGTTAATTTTTGTAATTAATTAAGTAATGTTAATTTTTGTATGTTAATTTTTGTTAATACTTGCATGTTAATTTTTGTAACTAATTAAGTAATGTTAATTTTTGTATGTTAATTTATACAACAACAAAAATATTATTGCAAGTATTAAGTAATTAATACTTGCATGTCAATTTTTGTAACTAATTAAGTAATGTTAATTTTTGTATGTTAATTTATACAATAACATAGGATGATGATCATGGCAGTAGGCGGGCAGGACCAGGAATTGGTGCCATAGGGAAGGACTATACTCGTAGAGAAAGAGGCAAGTGGATTTTGTCAAGTCAAGAAGATGACTCGTTATCTAGAACTTCGGACTCTGTTGGAGTGGGAAGTAGTAACTATGGTTATACTCATAACCAACCATTTCCCTACCCTTCATATCCCATTCATGTTGGGATGGAATCGAGCGACTCATGGAAAGAATACGAGACTCAATCTTCAAATGATTTTGCTTATGGACAACGTCAACCAATCTCGGATCCATATGGGTGGCATGTTAACAATTACATGCAAAACTATTTTGGGGATTTATCATTTGATAACTACTCTTCACAATACACTCACTCTACACATAGAGATGATGAAGATAGTGAAAAATTTGAACCTCATAGGAACTCTATGTGGTACTAAGTCACTCATGTATCTTACCATGCAATGTATAAAGTGTAAAATATTGTACTAATTCATTATATATAAATGATTATGGTGTGTTTAAACTTCTTTCATTAATTACTACATATTTTCTACACTCACAATGTTTGTCAGCTCGCTATATAATCAACTTGATAATGTTAAATCCATCATGCAATGCATTTCCTTCTAATTTTTTGTGATAAACTAATAGATAATTGACTAAATAAACATTCTGCAAAGTTTCAATAAAAATTTCCAAGTTTTTCTTACAATTTCCGTGGTTTCCATATAATTTTTATCGATATCGATATTATCCCGATATTTCCATCGATATTTCCGTGTTTTCGGACTACCGATATTTCCGATATTACCGATATTTAATACCTTGATTAAGTGTAATAATATAGTTGGAAACTTTAAAAAAAAAATCCACCCAATTATATTATGACATTGATCCGGTACAAAATTTCTTCGGTCTGCAAGCTTAGATTACTGATTGCCGTCATGCAATTGGGAAGAGGATCCTCTTCGGATCCATTTTGTGGGGATCCTAGGGATTCCCACATCCTAGCTGTTCATTGTACAACGTGCTGCCAGTTTTTATCAGGTACTATTTGTGTTTAATTTTAAATAAAAAAATATCAAATGACTTCTGACCGCACGATGCACGATGAATAACTAAGATGTGAGGATCCCTAGGATCCCCACAATTTGGATCCAGATGGGATCCAAATCCATACAATTGATTCTACAACGGCTGTTGCCGCGCAGTGTGCTACTTGTGGCGAGCTGCTAGCAAATGCTATACTCCAGCTTCTCAACTTCCATGGCTAATTAATTATCCATTCTCCTTCCTACAACCTCAAAAATCATTCCTTCTTCAGTCTAATTAACATATTAACAATTTTAATGCAAATGAAAATTAAGAAAAACGGTGTTGTTTCTAAAATTTCTCGGTGAAGAAATCGGGGGAAATGACCTCCTTCCCAAATTAGTAACGAAAGAAAACTACCACCAAATCGTAATTCTAATTAATCACAACTTACATAAGTTTGGAAAGAATCCTTTCCGGATAATTTCCGTCCGAATTCTGCGGACCAATAATCTCAACCGTTCACGTAAAATTGTGTGGTTGAGATCACTCTTCCTCTTCAGCTTTATCACTCTCTCTCTTTCTTCCCAAATAAATTATCTGTGGTCAATAAATTACCAAATAACTAGAATAAACCTTACTTTGAGATCAATTTTGTATGATACAATTTGTAAGTGCTAATATTTTTCAATCAAATCTTGCCCATTCCAATACCTTTCAATGATCAACCGATAAAAGTCCAACTGAAATAGTTATGGGCCGTCATGGACTGAGACCAAAATTCGCCCCAAAAACCTTTCAATCAAAGTCCATAGAAAGTGATCCACCACTCTCAGCCTTCGGAGCAGGTGTATTAACGGTGGTCTGGTATCCTACAACAGAAAAAAGCACGCCAAATTCTCAGAGAAAGCTCACTCCCAGAACTGGATCTGGAGTTTTTCCCGGTACGTTTTAGCTGTTCCTTTTTCGATTTGTTTGGTTTCCGAGAAAATTCAAGGAAAACGAAATATTAGGAACAAGAATTTGTATGTTGCTCGCATGCTTTGATTCGACTCAAACAAAATGCTGTTTGTTTGGTGTTTCCCCCTGCATTTCCTCATCAAAGATTGTAACTTTTGATCAAAAGGTTGTAGCTTTAGAAAAGCATGTGATATTTCCAAGTCGATAGAAAATGTGGAATGCATAAATTTGAAGATTACCTAATTCATGATTAGTTGGACCTAATTGTGGCTTTAATCAAACTTAGGGTTAGAAAGGGGTTTATCAAGACTAGAGATTTAGCCTATGTACCTTTAAGATAGCACTTGTACACTCGTTTAAGGAACCCGAAAAGTACTTATAAATGAAAAAAATTAGCCTAAGGGATCCTTGAAATTTTATTTACAGTATTCTATAAGGTTGCTCCATTTTTAGTAGGTTTGATACGTGAAAAGTGAAAACCGATTGTCGGTGATTTTTATGTAATGGACCTTATTTCTGTTGTCAGCTGTATATTTTCCATTGATTTAAAATGCTTTGATGCAATAATTGTTGAGTTTGGCTTAGGTTGTTGCAGTCTTTGTACTCGTAGGTTGTGGAATTGCTTATTGAATTACAATTGATTCCTATATATTCTCAACCGATGTTTTTGCTTTTAGTCAACTTTTTCTAACTTTTGAAAACTTCATCTGAAGATTTTTCCCCAACATCTTGTATTCAGTAATAATGTGGAAGCACGGAAACAAATCAAAGGCATGGAATGGGCCCCAAAACCGATGGGTTGCATTTCTCGCAGTGTGTTTTACATTAGTTCTTCTAGTTTTCATATTTTCAGTTGGCAACACCGTCCAAAAAACCAGTTCATTACTTGGACTTCCAGAGGAAAAGTGGAATAGCTATGAGTCAGTGGTGCAGTTTTCTCCAACCTTAGAGTTTCCAAATGGAACAGAAGTAATATGGCAAATACCAGATTCGCCTAAAGCAGTTCTTTTTCTGGCGCATGGTTGCGGAGGTAGAGCTCCTCATTTTTGGGATAAATCTTCTCACTGCCCTGACTGCATTGGTTTGCCAGAGGAAAGGCTAATTGCTCTTAATTCTCTTGCCCGAAAGTTTGCTGTCATTACCATATCAAGTGTGGGGACATGCTGGACTATGGGGAAGGAGCTAATTAGAGTTAAAGATATTATCAGATGGTGGGTTGAGAAAAACAAGCTTGAAAAGCTTCCTCTTGTTGCTATGGGGGCCTCTTCTGGGGGATACTTTGTTTCTGTGCTTGCCACTGTGTTGAAGTTCAATAGTATTGCAATCATGATTGCCGAAGGGGTGTTTGATCGAGTCAAAATAGAAGAGAGCTATCCCCCAACCCTTTTCATGCACATGCCCAAAGATATAGTTAGGCAGCAAAAGATTGATGAGTACATGAAAGTTTTGAGAAATAAAGGTGTTGATGTTGCAGAGCTCAAATGCATGGAGTTCCCCTTGTCGCCACATCTATTAGCTGATAGAATCCCAGGTCTTGATCAGTCTGTTTCTGCTAAGTTGTTTGAACTCTTCCGGCAAAAGGGTTTTATCGATGAGAATGGATATATGAAGAATGATGGCCGTAGAACACGTTGGAAAGAAGCTGTCAGAGAGAGTAAAATTTTTTCTCTAGACAAGCATCTGGTGCATTACATCCAAGAGGAGTTAAATCTTGCATTTGCGTACCATGAAATGACCAGCTTGCACTCTGACAGGATGTTTAAATGGTTTGAATCTCATATGAGGTAACTGCTTGCCAAATTCTCCCTTGCTTTGCCTGATTTGGTGGATCTGGCCCTAGCTTTGAAGTAATTTCAGTGCATGGCTTAGCACCAGCTTTTTGTTCAGTACTTGTTGCGGAAGGGATTTGAAAAGACACATCTTCAATTGTTCTTTTGGATCGAATCCGAAATCAATTGATTAGTTGTGAAGAAAAGACTATGTTGAATTGGCTGATATGCTCGACAAGCTTGAAGGTCGCACGATGAAGAGTATACATGATAGATATACAGTATGTGTTAGGTCAACTGTAAACTTGGCTGCCCAATGTAAGTGTAAATTAATCTTCCTATTACATCATTTGGAAGTAAGAAAGAATTATAAAAGTTGTTTTCTGTTCAATAAGATATTTGCTGGGATTCCAACATTTGTTAAGTTTTAGATGTGTAGATCTCTTCATTCACTTTGATCCTCTTTTCCTCTTATCTGAACAACCGATAACCATTGGGAAAATAAGAGCATAAAAACTCGATAGCTGTTATGTATTACTGTACCCTGGTTGATCTTGAATGTCATTTGATTGACTAACCATGTAATCACAAGCATGAGATAGAGATGACCACCTATTTCTAGTTGTTCATGGAGAATTAGGGCCCGTTTGGGACTACTTTTGTAGGAAGTACTTTTGCTCATTCTTTTGCTATATGTGCTTTGTTATAAACACGCCGAAATTTTTATTAAACATCCAAAGAAAATTATTATGTGCATGTTGCAACTAATGCTTGTTGTACCGAGGGAACATGTTTAGCGTTCGAATCATAGCGTCCGTCTTTGTATATTGAGGCATTAGAAAGGTCTTCTGAAGCTTACCAGGAGGACCATAGAAACAGATGCATCTTGGGACAGGCAGCCGTAGGTTGCACAAGGAAATATCAGAAGCACAACACTTAAAAGTAAATAGAAGATGGCATTTAGTTGTCTTGTCCCCTAGAAGATTTAAAAACTTATATACGCTTTCTAGGTTGGACAATGGATGATAACTCAACTGCTATCATAAAATCATTGCTACAAGTATCACATTGCAGTTACTTGTATGTACACTTCAAACTTTGCTCATGGCATACAAAGTATTTGAACTGTCGATTTTACTTATTTCTCTATTTTCTCTCTCTGTTGTCACCCGCCCCCTCCCCGCTCCTCTTCTTCCACCCCTTCCCCAATCTTGACGGGAAAACTCTCCGTGGACGGTTCCATGGGCCGTTCATCTCTCTCTCTCTCTCTCTTTCACATCCAACAAACACTATTATATTTAAGGTAGTGGGTGAGTTAGGGTACACTGTTATGGGTTAGGAAATTCAAAATATGTGGACGACAATGGTGCCACACTTGTTTTTTGGCCCTTTAACGTATGCCATATATTTCCTTTTTGTTAATTTGGTAGGCATCCATTTATTATGATGTTTAATCCTTCATTGTACTATTAAGTACATTTAATACATTAGGCTTGCTTTGAGTTCGGTGCGTTTAACTCAAATTTCAATTATATATGATCTTTGTCACCCATTTAGCCCACACAAAGTTTTGTGTTGTTTGTATTGTGTGCTTTTTTACTTAATTATGTACCATAATATTTGCTTTAACTTGGGCTACACATTTGACCGAGACTAGCTTTTGTAATGTTTTGTTTGTGAATTAATAAATTGTGAGATGGTTTAAAGAGGACTTACATGGCATAAGTATACTACAAATGTGACATCCCGTGGCAATGAAATAAAGATTTGTGTAACTTTTTTGCCACATGTTCTTATTTAATTGGCACAGGACGCCATGGTGTACCTATGCCATTCCCCTAGTTCAAATACTTTTTGCTTAGTTTAGCTGGATGTGTCCTACTTTTAAACATTATATTATGCTGAGAAAAGTTTAAACATGACATTTAAGAGGGGACCAAGCAAAGCTATATCTCATCAATCTTTTTGGCCTTAACGACAGTAATTTCCCATTCAATTGCCTTAATCCCAAGTTATTAGTTATCCCATCTTTAACCTCCTCAATCAAAAGTGGAGTTGGTGACATAGTTTTTGTTTGACAAAACGGTATTCTAATCTAACCGCCGGGGGGAGGGGGATTTGAACTCGGGTGACTTGAGTAGCTTGATCCATTTAGAAGGGGAGGAGAACTAGGATTTGTGCAAGATTGAAAGTTCTGTTATATTTCTTAGCCCTGTTACAGTTTCCTGGCAGTTTTATCTCTGCTATGTTCTTGTGCTTGCGTTTTCATCTTCGACAGACATCCTTCGGGTATGATTAGCATGCGAGTTAAGACGTCATTAGGATTAGGAAACTGATTACAACGTAGAGATTTCATGCTTTTACTCAACAAAAAATAGTCCGTACTGATCATTTAAGACGGTGGTCCTTACACATTTTCTTTTCTGCAACACGAAGGACGCGTTCGGGAGTATGAGCTGCAGAGGAAGTACTATGGGTTTATTAAGTTGTAATTTATACCTGAACTTCATCTACTTTCCATAAATTAAGCATTGGCTGTCGTTTTCACATTAATTATCTAAAGTTTGGGATTCGTTATAGCACTCGTAGTACTGTTGCCCCTATTTATGCTGCATGAGATATGAAAATAAATCTTGAATTATATTTAATTAAAAATTAATTAAGATGATATAAAATAAGAATTAAATAAATGTAAACCAAAGTATGCATCATCTTAACATGCTGTAGTACTGCAAATTTGATTAGAAACTAAGAACGTAACGTTCAAGAACAATAACAAACACACACTCTGAAGCCTCTCTTCAGTAGTCGTAGATATAAGTATTTAAACAACTCATAAAGATTGACTTTGAAATTTAATTAAATGAAAGCAAATGATGATTGTGATTGAGATCAGGCTCTTGGCTTGAGTTTTCCTTCGTTGGCAAGCTTGAAAACGCGGGCTTGAGTCGCTGCAGCTTTGTTCGATCCCAGTGCTCTGACGAAGCTGTCCCTGACTTGGTTGGTGGTGAAGTGGAACCTGTTATCCACCATGGCATTCAGCAAGGCAGCAGTTCCTTGTCTGTAGAGCTCTCCTAGCCCGTCGGTGCGGGTGTTTGAAAGGGCCTGCGGGAGGCTCATGGTGCCGGATCCGATCCCTGGAAGACTAGACACACCAAAAGAGTGGCCCAAATTTCCCCACCAGCCCAACAGACCCCATATCAGTGTTGGGTGGCTCCTCCAGTAGCTGCAAAACATGGTAACAATTTTTGTGATTAGAGATGGAAGTGAAGTTATGCATATGTAACATTTTTGTATACGATCGTTTTATTATCTACAATATTTGGTACATTTTCAATATTTAGTTGATATTTAATCGAATTTTCAACCAAATATCAGTAATGTGCCAAATACTGTAGTCTGATATTCGTCACCAGCTAATCACTGCTTATTATGTAAATTGGTTACTTACTTGCATGTGAAGGGTGGAAGGGAGTTGGGGCCAGGAAGAAAAGGTGGAGTGGGAATAGTTGGGGTGTTCGGGTCAGTTGGTGGGGTTCCAATGACTGGGATTGGGGGGCTCACAATAACTGGGGTGGGAGGGGTACCGATTGTTGGTGTGGTTGGGGGGCTGCCGCCATAAGTTGGTGGCGGAGAGTGGTAGTAGCCACCACCGCTTGGAGTGGATGGAGTAGGGTTGTGGTGTGCTGGTGGGGTGCCACAGTTGGAAGGTGGTGATGGTGTAGGGTTGTGGCTTCCGCCTCCATGCGAAGGGGGGCTGTGAGAGCCGCCACCGTGTGATGGTGGGCGGGAAGGAGTTCCGTGTGAACCTGCATTAGTAGGAGAGATCATGAGAACACATATTAGTGCATGCTATGACATAATATCAACTGAGAGAGAGAGAGAGAGAGAGAGAAAGAGACCTCCAGGGGGGCTGCCGGAGTGGGGGTCTGGTGGAGAGTAGTAGGTCTTCTGGTCTTGAACAGCGGAGGACATGACAGGGATGATCAAGTTCTGGGAGAGCAACCCAGCAACCAAAGTCCATAGGAACAAAGAGGCTGCATTGCTTCTCACTCTCCCCATTTTTGTCTTGTTACTTAGAAAAGCAAGAAATTAGGGAGAAGCAGAGGGACGAAGGATGGTGCAGTAAGGGTAGGGAGGGGGAAGAGGGTGAATATATAAGGGTAGATAGGGGAGAAGTTAATATTAGCAGGTGAAGGAGTATTGTGGTTAGTTGATGTGTTGCAGGTGCATTTACTCCTATTTACTCTCTTGTGTTTCTTACACAGTAATGGTATCAACTTCTCAAGTTGCTATCTTTTGAGAAGCATACCATAATCTATCACTTTCTCACTCGCTCGCTCACTCGCTCACTCACTCACTCACTCATGGGCAATGACATATAATATTGGTTATGATCTGGACAGATTATATCAGTTGGACTAGAGAGCTAATTGCTTTTATCTTTCTTTACATGATATTATAATTGTTCCAAGAAGAAGCATACATCTTGTGTAAACTGTAAAAGATTAAGTACTGCAGAGAAAGAACATAAAGAAGACACAGGTTTTTGGTTGAATTTTGGGTGATTTCTATTGATCTGAGTACATGGTATTTATACAGTTTTTACAGAGGCTTTACAACCGTTGACAATTTGCACAAGGAAAGATTCCACAACTCAAACATTTACGTAAATCAGGAAGCTTAATAAGGTAAATGAATGTGATTACGAAATCATCTTTTGGACAGATAATTTCGTGGCCTGATGAGCATGATTCTCTCCATCTTGTCTATCAAACTAGAGGATTTTCATGACATGAGTACACTATCACTGAAGCGTCTTGTGTCACTGATATAATGATACTAGTAAGTTTCTCTTCATATGACATTATATGATTGACATAAGATGTCACAGCAGTAGTATACCTGTGCCAACTTTACCTGTGCCACAGGAAAGTTGTTCTCCTTCAACTGACTTGTTTATGAATTCAAACGATATTCTTATGTAATATAAATTAAGTTGAGTGAGATTTGAACGTAGGTGCAACAGAGAAGCACATTGCTCTAACCTGCTTAGCTACCCCCTAATCTGCTGCAGTGTCTTACTTTGCTATTTAAGATTAAAAAAACCCAGGATAAAACCTGAACCCAGTTTGAGTTAATCTCCAAAATCAATTCATCAATTTCCAATATCATTGTCCTTGTATAAAAAACTTGAACTAGGATAAGCTCATCCTGGTCCATATTCAACGTGAATGGATACTGTGTTAAATATAAGATTATGTATTTAATTACAATTTGGTCCATGAAGTTGCTTCAGAACTAGTGGAGCTCTACCCATAGATTCTTGTAAATTGCGATGGGCCACATGAAAGATTTCTAAAGTGCTTTTCACATCCATCTCTACCATTTTCATATTTGTGAGCTGGAAAATTGGAAACCATTCAATTCATTTGCATGAAGATCTTTGTGATGTTGTTGGATAAGGAAATTAAAAATGGACCAACACCTTGTCGGGTATCACATTTTTGAAGACTTGGTCATGGTTTCATGCAAATTCTGCATATAAATTTGCAGCTAGCTAGCTCAACACATTGCGGTGGAAGTTGTAGCTAGGAAAATGTCTGTATGGTGCATAATATTTTTTTCAACAGGTATGGTACATGTGTGTAACAGATGGCAATGACTAAAATTGAGAGAGAGAGAGATGAAGTGGGTTCTGTCTCAAACTTAATGAGATCTACAGAGAAGTAGGTGAGATAGCACAAATGTGTTGGGAGGGGGGAGTAAAGAAGACAGCAAAGTAGGGTATTGTTTTAGGGTTTTGCAATTGAATTGCTTTTTTAAGTTTCAAATCCACCTTTGACCATAAAGTTTAAGCACATGGGAGAACAGGAACGAAAATTCTATTATGCGTTAGATCTTGGTCATTGAATTCTTGATCAAGGATCTGAAGCTTAAAAATCATGAAAAATCCAGAGAGAGAGTAGGACATGAGAGTGATGAGATTTTATCTCAAGTTTTCAACCAAAGTTTGATGGCCGTGTAAGAGAGACAGCTTGGCCAATGAGGATTCTGAGTTGTCACACATTTAGAGAAGGGTAACAGTGAACTGTGAAGAGCCCCAAGTTAAATTTAGCAGCAGTGATGGATAAATGGCAAGGCCTACGAAGCTAGCTAGTAGCTATTACCTTAGCTAGAAACTGTATGAGCTTTCATGTGAATTGAAATAGTAATAGGGTTTGGGTGGCAGTTGAAAGCATTAATCCCGTAAAACTCTTCTAGCTATTTCAACACCTCTGGTTGGTTTTGCCTCGCATTTTGAGACTCCCAATGGCATTTTTTAGCCATCAACCCCAAATTTATGATTGTTTATTTCATGTGGGAAAATACTACAAAACTTGTCTCTCCTTCTAGGAGAGTATATTCTCGTATGATCAAGGCTCTACATATTGAAATGGGTTGGCAAGCACACGAGTTTGGGCGAGCTAAACGAATAGGACAACTTCACACTAATAAGACCAAAATACATAGGTAATTTTTGTAAGAAATTCCCTGCATATGACCGGAGTCGGGACACCCATACCGAATTTCAAATGAGTCAAAGAACAATGGGTTTGACCAATGGTATCAATATAACAGTCAAGATTAATGATATAACCTAATCATTCTAAACTAAAAGAATTTGCCACGTTGAAAAATCAGTTTTTCTTGACCCAGACATTTTCTAGAATTCGGGTTAATTACACTAACACCCCCTGAGGTTTATCGAGTTTTCACAAAACCCCCTCACATTTGAGACATTACACTAACACCCCCTCACGTTTTAATTCACTTTCACATAACCCCTTCAGTCAAAATTTTGCTAATAAATGGACAACTTTACCCTTGTAACTAATTAATTAAATAATAAATAAATATATTAAAAATAAATAAATTAAACATTAAAAAATAAATTAAAATTTTAAAATCAAATAAATCAAATGCAAACCTTTATCAAGTTACTGTAGGGGTGGGCACAGGCTGGGCCGGGCCCAAATTTGAAGGGACCAGACCCTCTTAAAAAGGAAACGGGACGGGTCGGGCCGGGTATTGCAAATCTGATCATTGGAACCAGACTTAACCCGGCCCGTTTGAAACAGGCCGGTTCAGGACGGGTCCTCTTGGACTTGCTCATCCTCCAGATCTTCGACTCGGTCTCTGACTGTCCGACATCAAGACCCTCATCCGTTGGCCGTTTCCAAGCGATTCAACTCGCTCGTCCCCCACACAGACTCAAATCGCTCCAGGACCTTGTCGCCTTCCTCAACATCCTCAAATCGCTCCAGGGCATCATCTCGGCCAAACCCCACCCGACCCAGATCTTCTGCTCGTTCCACCGCATCCGAAACCTCTTGATCGGGCTCCCGTTGGAGCTGCACAGATCGGAGACAGAGACGTCTGGAGAGAGTGAGAGTTAATAAATAAACCCTGAAATTTTAAATAGTGTTTTAGAGAAATTACTTGAAATTATCGGCAGCTCAAGCGCAGGATTGGAGGAAAGAGAGAAGGGCGTGGACGGCGGCTTCTGGCACAGATGGTTTGCGGCGGGTGAGTTGGGTATATGCCTGGTTATGCTTTGTGAAGGTTTAGGGTGGGTGAGATGGGAGAGAGAGAAAGAGAGACTGTGGGAGAGAGAGATCGAGATGGAGGAGATCGAGAGGGATGAGATCGAGAGAGAGGAGATCGAGTGGGATGAGATCGAGAGAGATCTACAGAGCGAAGTGATCGAGAGGGATGAGATCGAGAGTGATGAGATCAAGAGAGCAGAGAGATCGAAGGAGCAGACAATAGAGGCTGAGGGTTGAATTAGGTATGAGAATAAGAGAGAAAGAGATGGTAATAGACAATAGAGGGTAATCACAATAGGCAATGAACGGTCCGGGCCAAGGGCCCCTTTTTTCCAATCTTTAGAACCGACCTGCCCCGCCTTGTTTGTTATTTGTAATTTTTAGATCCGTTCCGTACCCGTCCTGAACTGCAAAGACCCGTCCCGACCTGTGGGTCTAGGACCCGTTTGCCCACCATAGTAAAAACATCAGGCTGGCATTGCGGGAGAGTCTTCATCAGGTTAAGAATAGAAAATGCCTCATCAGTCAGATTGTTCAGACAAAGATGAAAATTTTCTTAATTTTTCTTAAGATTAAGGGCAAAAACCTCAAGAGCATAGAGACACTGCTTCTTCTCAATGGCGTTAGACAGGGCCTCGGTGACAGTGTTGACCTAGGCCTTGGCATTGTTCTTCCGATCCACCTTATTCTTCACATTTTTCAATGCGGAACGAGCGCAGATGAAGCGGAATGAGCGAAGGTTTTTCTGTAAGTCACCGGAGTCGATGTATCCGAGACGCCAGGAAACTCACCTCTCTCCAGTGGAGTTTTTGTTGAGAGGAAGAAGATGCGAGATGAGAAAGGAAGAGAATGAGAGAAAGGTTGAAGAAGCCATGGATGGCTTTGGCCTGCAAAATTGTTAAAGCAGTGACGGGGTAGTAAGTAGTGAGGGTGGGGCAGGGGAGAGGGAGAGGATGAAGGTGGCAATGGTTGGACAACGAGAAAGGAAAAAGCGGGGAGTGGAATTGGGGAAGGGGTTTAGGTTTACTCTTTTTTTTCCTTTTCTATTTTTAAGTTTTTAATTTATTGTTTTAATGTTTAATTAAACTTTTCAATGTTTAATTCATTTTTAATGCTTTTTGACTAATATATTTCTATTTAATTAATTAGTTATAAGGGTAAAGTTGTCAATTTATTAGTAGAACTTTGATTGAAGGGGTTATTTGAAAGTGAATTAAAACGTTAGAGAGTGTAGTTTAATGTTTCAAATGTGAGGGAGTTTTTTGTGAAAACTCGATAAACCTCAGGAGGTGTTAATGTAATTAACCCCTTAAGATTCCCATTACGATCCCATTTGGTTTTCTTGGGAGAGGAGAGGGGGTTTCATTGTCCCTCTAGTATACAGGTGATACTTCTGTAGAGTTTTCTAGCAGAGAGACAGAGAGACAGAGAGCGCGCGCTTGGCTGCAAATATTATAAATAAACTCAGGTCCCGATTCGTTTTTGCTACGGAAATATGAATTTACTGCTGCTTCTTCTGTTCTGTGTGCAAAAGTCCAAAACTCTGAATCCCTTTAAATAAATGTGGTTAATAATTTGGGAAAAGGATCCGGATCCTCTTTGTGGGGATCCCGTAAAACAATCAATTATGTTCGATCATCATATATCATGTAGTCAATTTTTATTAGGTATTATTTATTTTAAATATTAAATTTAAAATGATTTATGACCGTACGATGTACGATGAACGGATATGATTGATTGATCCCTCGGATCTCCACAAAGAGAATCTGAGGATCCTTTTCCAATAATTTGTACCAGCAACTGCTACAACAACTGACACCCTCTCAAACTACATATTTGGATCTCCTCAAAACATATGTATGTGTATGCATAGCATGGATGGGTTCTTGGTTTCGAATGTACTCAAAACCTTATTTACTAGCTACTGTACTACCACTATGGCTACACGATCAATGGAGGATCGATGCTTATGTTTTCAAACTGAATCTGAATCACTGATCATGTTGGATCTTGCAAGAATGCGTAACTCATATTCACAATGCGTCAACATAAGCATTTTTCTAACAACGTAAATCTAGAAAGAGAATATTTCCCTCGGTTTATATACACTAGCCTTTATGCACGCTCTCACATACGTGCAAAAGGCAATTTTTGAATCATGGCATGTTACGCGTGACTTACACATTTTAAATGTATTTATATGTGTGAATTGCTTCAATATTTTTTTTATGACAAAAAGAAAGTCAAATATTTGGACTAATTACAATGGGAATTAAAGAGAATTTAGAACAAAAAGTAGAGAGAAAAAAATTGCTAAAAAAAATTAATAATTATTTGATAACTAATTGAATCACATTATTATGTGCGTGCGAAAAACTTTTTTTATAACCGGCACTACACGCTTCTTAAGATGTTTTGAACGTGTTTAAAAATAGAGAAAATAATATTTAATAAACAACTAATTGAATCACATTATTGCTGGCTCATTATGAGGCTAAGCTCACATCCTTTCCCTTAGTGTAGATAATATCGTTTGTTAAAAAAAAAAAAAAAAACAGTCATTTGACAACTAATTGAATCACATTATTATACGCGTACGAAAAATCTTTTTTTTTTTATAACCAGCACTACGTATCAAATAACCTTTGTATGATGATAAATAGCATTGGGTTGACCACTCTTTGCTGCATACATATAATACGCCATATATACACAAATGAAACTGGTTACTAAATTATATTGATTAGGGAGGAGACATTAAAAAGCCAATAAAGGAGCACTAAGTTGCATTGTGTGTTGCTTATTGTTGGTTTTGTGTCACTCAAATTCTATTTTTAAGTAAATGTTTGTAACAAGTTTGATTTATGCATTAATCCGACATTATTGTGAAGCAGTACTAATGTGGAAAGTTCCAGTGTCTCTTCTTATAGTTTTCTTAATATCGTTATCTAGGGTGAGAGGCTAAACTAAACTGCACAACGGCTTGCAATAATTTGATACCAAACTCAACATTATAAGAGTCGAACTTAAGACAGTATTACTAGTGATCAGTATCTCTTCTTGTCAACAATCATGAGAGATTGAAAGGATTCCACGGTTTTCATCATGTGTTAGTTAATCTTCATCATCGTATCAGCAACCCTACCAATTTTTTTGGGATTTCTTTTCTGATTAAAAACTTAAGAAGCATGAGATTTTCTGATGATTTATTATTATCATATGTCATTCTCTGGGCCAGTGGACTTGTGATCCTCACATGCAGCCTCTGGTCGGTCACCCATTTCGAAAATATGTGAAACTTCACGTTGATTCAACGTAACGGGAAGATCTGAGCTGTTGATTTGTGATAAAATCGTACTCAGGCGGTTTACGATTTCATGATTGGTTGACTTTTTCTGAAAAAAAATCATTGGGTTTGACTTTCTTGTTTTTTTTTCCTTCTATAAAACAAAATCAATTTGCTCACCTGATACCATATTTGTGAAATCCAGTCCCAAATTTAGCGTATTTTCATATTAACGGATTTATGAAATTACCAAATTATCTTTGAGTTAACCTTGTTTGACCGTCTCGTCGAAACGCGTAGTTTTAATTTAATTAAGTTATTCGTATCATACTCATCGTCATGAATGCGTAAGCACGAACATATTCGAATTTGAAGTTATAACGAAGATTTTACGTTTCGAACGTTGGACATTTTTCAAATATTTTCGTATTTCGTCTTTAATGACATTGTTATGTGTGCCACATGGGGCCCATTTCCTTTTTGGTCTCCCCCTGACCCCTTTTTCCCTCTTTTCCTTTGGACTCGTGAGCCCCTCTCTCTCACACTCACAATTCTCTCATCTCTCACCTTCACATTCTCTCACCTTCACTTTCTCTCATTATCTCAATCTCTCTCCTTCACTTTCTCTCATTCTCTCTATCTATTCTCTATCTCCCTGTGCCCTCTCTTTACAACTCTCCCTTTCCTCTTTGAAACACACACACACAGAGCAACCTCAAACCACCACCACGTGGATGGAGAAGCTTCGGAAACCCCGTGACAAGCCGAGGAACCCTCTAGCAACGTTGTCACTATTCATCGTCTTCCCTGATGTATTTCGTGATTTTTCGAAGTTGGTAAGCTTCTAGAAACCCTTGGGATGTTTTTTAAGAGTAGATCGAAGCTTGTTTTCAGTTGTACACATGTGTTAATCGCAGAAAATAGCTCGAAGTAGCTTTTCCAAATTTTCAGGAAGGCACCGCCACTTTCGAGGTGTTTTCTGGCCAAACCACGGAGAGTTAACCGTTGTGAAAGATACCATTCTCTTCATCTTGTTGAGTACTACAACTTTGGTGTTTGAATCACTTGATTTGGTTGAATATCGAATAAGTTATGAGCGTTTAAAGTTGTGCCCAGAAACAGGCCAAACTATGGCCTGAAACCGGGTTAACCCGACCTGTTTAACCTCAACCTAGATTCATTTAGGCCAGATTGCCTAGCCCAATAACCTAAGCCCAAGCCTAATTGAGCCCAGCCCAATAACCTAGTAACCCGAAAACCCGACCAGGCATTTGGGCCATGGAGTCTGGCCCAAGCTATAGGCCCAAGCCTAAGACCCTAGGCCCAAGCCAGAAGCCCATGCCCAAGCCCAGAAGCCCAAACCCTGAGCCCAACCAGCCCATGGGCCGCACATGAGTCTGCATGTGGGCGCGCGTGAAGGGCCGCTGGTGACGGCGTGTGGAGCACACGGCGGTGCCAGCGATTTTTCTGGCCAACTTTTCGACGACCCACGGTGGTGTGTATGTGTACCAGAGGTTCCCCTTATGTTTTTCGACATCCTGAATTCGTTTATGACCTCCGTTTTCTGAAATTCAATCGTTATTGTAGAGTTTTATTAATTGAAACCTTTATGTGCTTAGGTGCGTTTATTAGCGGCGATTCCGTTCTTCCTATTTCGCACGGCTCATCGACGACGGAGTATCTATGAGTGGACCCCTTCTAAAATGCATAATTTTGCTATTAGAAATACATACATGAAAAATATGATTTAATGGTTACGTTTTATGAAACGTTTTATGAGTAAATTAGATGTTACTTTTTATCAAGGTTCTAAAAAACGCTAGGCGCTAGTTGGGTGGCGAGCTAGCGCCTAGCGCCTAGGCGGCCTAGGCGGATTTAGGTAAATTTCTTGTATATCTTGTAAATAAGTGCATATTGACACATAAAAAATTATACTTGTATGAAATTCATGGATAATATAATAAAAGAATGATAAAATACAAAAAGAGTATCCAACAAGTTCAAAATTTAAAAACACATTAAGCATATATACCATATAACTTAAGACATTTTGAATGATTAGTAAGTTAAATTAATTAAATTCAGAGAGATAAAATATAATTCAAGACATTTTATAGTATTAATTTAAACTAAAATATAACACTTAAATTTAGGAATGAGTGGATTAAGTGGCGGAGGAGAAAACATATTAGAATTGATAAAGTGGATATTTAAATGGGAAATTATAATTAGAATAGGTAAAATGGACTGTATAGCAAAGCAACCGACGTGATTTTTAGTTTTTTAATATAAATGGTGAGGCTAAAAAGCCTCCCACGTGGCAAAAACACACCATTTTACTATATGGTTAGTCGTCTTCTTCTCAACCTTCTGGTTTGCAGAAGGCCATAACAGAGCAGCCACCGCCGCTGTTTTCTCCTCCACCATATACCCATATTTGGGTGGTCCGCGGAGGTCTCACAGCCACTAGTCCGGGCTTCCGGGTGGTCCAGGGACCACCCAGGTCCCTTAATAGATCTGTCCCTGAGTCCGGGCTTCTCGGCATATGCATTCATTAAATGGCTTGCATCACCCTCGAGTGTCGACCAACATGTGGACATCGAGATCAAGGCGTGTCAGATTGGTATTAGAGCATACTTAGGACTTCATTATGTTATTTGGTAATCATAAGCTTTCTTGTAACCATAATCTTTTGTCATTCTAAATCTTGTTTGCCTCTTATCAGAATCATGTAGGAATGTACCTCGACGACCTCGTTCTGGTCTAATAGGAGGAATTCAGCGGTTAACCTCTACGCTACGAAATGCTTTTCCTGGTAGTAACATGCTGAGTCGTACATATATGAAGATTGCTCGTGGCCAAGGCGTTACAGAACTTAATGTAGTTGGAGCCTGTGAGGAGGCTGAAGATTGGTTAGAAAATATGAAGGACACCTTAGATAGCATAAGATACCCAGCGTCTCAATGGGCAAATACCGCTGGTTACTTCATTCAGGGGAACGCGAGGTATTAGTGGAAGTCAGTGACGGGCTCTTGCCCACGTAAATCCTTGATGACTTAGGCTACGTTCAGGAGACTTTTCAGCGCACACTTTTTATGCCTCGGTTATCAGCTGAGGAAGAGACATGAATTCCTAGAGTTTCGCTAGGGCAATCTGAGTATTACAGAGTTTGATAGCACTTTTCGGTGCTTGCCGAGACACCATGAGGGAACCTATGAGAACTCTCGGGAGATGATGATTCAGCTGCAGATTGCTATGAACAAGGACATTTGCAAGCTTCTAGCACCAAAGATGTATGCCTCATATAAAGAGATGATTGAGGCAGCTTTGAGGGTCGAACATACGAGGTGAAGCAGACTTAACCAGAATCAGCCTCAGAGCCAGAACCATACTCAGAACTAGAATCAGCGGGGTCCGATCCTGGAGTATTAGGGAGCTTTCTACTTATTCTCATTCATTTAGCCCTAGACATTCTCAGTGGTTCAAGCGACATGGCTAGGGTTTGGGATCATCCAGTGAGGGCTTAGGCAGCAAGTCGGCGAGACGATCTTTCAACTACTTAATCTAGGTGCTTCTGATCTGAGCATGTGTTACAGGTGTGGCGGGTTTGGAGACATAGCCTGAAATTACGGTACTCCGCGTTCATCTGATGATTTTGCTTTCGGTTCAGGTTACGATGTGAGTAATAATTCGGGTACTTCGAGTTACGGTGGGGGTAATTATTCGACTACTCAGAGTTATGGTGGGAGTAGCAATCAGAGTACTCAAGTTTCGACTCAAAGACAGCTGTAGTTTTTGGAGAAGCTTCAAGCAATCATGCTCAGGGGAACCGAATAGGCCGCAACAGCAAGGGTCCTAGAACTTGAGGTGACAGTAACAGTGGTTCGAGACGTCAGGCACATAGGCGTATCAACGCCATGACTCAGCGGGAGGTGGAGCAGAACCCTAGAGTCATTATTGGTACGTTACTTGTTTATGGTAATTGGGCTCGTGTTCTGATTCATTTATATCTCCACAATTTGCATGGGTTGTGAACCCGCAAGCTTCATTGCTCGATTTTGATATGTTCATACAATTGCCACCTGGAAATCTATTTTGTGCATAGTGGGAGTTTAGGGATTGCCCAGTTATTGTTGAAGGGGAACTTATGGAAGCCAATTTGATTCCTTTCAACCTTGTGGAGTTAGATGTCATTCTGGGAATGGATTGGTTATCTAAGCATAATGCTTATGTCGGATGTAGAAAGAAACTGGTGACATTCGATCGGCCTAGACAACGAACGATCACGTTTCAGGGTGAGCGACCAATCCTTCAAAATAATATTATTTCCACTATCCAGATGATGAAGTTACTACATAAGGGTTGTGTGGGATTCTTAGCCCACATAGTCACGCAGGATGAACCTTCTCGGTGTACTGGAGATGTGCCAGTGGTGAATGAATTCACTGATGTATTTCTTGAGGATTTGCTAGGGTTACCACCTGAGAGGGAAATCAAATTCACCATTGATTTACTTCCAAGTACCAACCTCATTTCCTTGGCACCATACCCAATGGCACTAGCTGAGTTGAGAGAATTAAAGATTCAACTTCAGAAGCTCGTGGATAAAAGCTACATCTAACCCAGCATATCTCCCTGGGGCGCTCATGTACTGTTTGTCAGAAAGAATGATGGGTCGATGAGACTTTGCATCGACTATAGGCAACTGAATCGGGTGACGGTGAAGAATCGTTATCCCCTGCCTTAGATTGGTGATCTATTTGACCAACTGTTGGGTGCTCAGGTGTTTTCTAAGATCGATCTTCGTTCGGGTTACCATCAGCTACTGATCCGGAATAAAGATGCACTGAAGGCTGCTTTCCTCATTAGGTATAGACACTATGAGTTCCGTGTCGTGCCTTTTGGGTTAACGAATGCACCTGCAACTTTCATGGATTTAATGAATAAAGTTTTCATACCGTATCTCGATTGGTTTGTGATTGTATTCATTGATGATATCTTGATCTACTCCAAGAATAATGCTGAGCACAAGAAACATTTAAAGTTGGTGTTGGCGAGGTTGAGAAACATCAGCTGTATGCAAAGTTTAGTAAGTGTTAGTTTTGGTTAGACCAGATCAGTTTCCTCGGGCATGTGGTTTCTGCTAAGGGAATTAGTGTGGACCCTCAGAAGATTTTTGCAGTATTTATGTGGGAACAACTGAAAAATGTTATGGAATTGAGGAGCTTTCTAGGTCTGGCTGGCTATTACCGACATTTTGTGCAAGACTTCTCAGCAATTGCCCTGCCTCTTACTAAATAGACCCGGAAGGCGGTTAAATTCGAATGGGATGAGAGTTGTGAATAGAGTTTTCAGGAACTTAAACAACGTCTTACTCATGCCCCGTCCTTGCTCTTCTAGACAATGGCGGTGAGTTTGAGATCTACAGTGCTGCATCCTTGTCGGGATTGGGTTGTGTTCTGATGCAGCATGGGAAAGTCATCACATATGCTTCCAGGAAGCTCAAAACTCACAAGAGAAACTACCACACTCATGATCTGGAACTCGGAGTAGTAGTTTTTGCTCTAAAAATCATGCGACATTACTTGTACGGTGATAAATGCCGCATCTTTACCAATCATAAGAGTTTGAAGTATGCCTTCACCCAAAATGAGCTGAATTTGAGGCAGAGAAGATGGATGGAACTCCTTAGTGACTATGATTGCACTATTGAGTATCATTATGGTCATGCAAACGTCGTAGCAGACGCACTTAGTTGAAAATCCTATGGACATCTTGCCTCTCTTCAAGCTATCCATGTTCCACTACTATTTTTTCTTCGAGAGATTGACTTTTTCGTGACGCCAGATTCACAGGGAGCATTGTTGGCACACTTCCAGATTAGGCCTGTTTTGGTGGATTTGGTTTGGGAAGCTCAGGAGCTCGACCAACAGTGTGCAAACCTAAATGAATAGGTATGGAATGGGTCTAAGCGAGATTTGAAGATCCGGAGAGATGGAGCCTTGGTGATGGAAAATAAGCTGTTTGTGCCTAAGGACAATGAAGTGGTGAAGAAGGAAATTCTCGATGAAGCCCACATTTCGGTGTATGCCCTGCATCTGGGGAATAACAAATTGTATCACACTATCCGTTCGTTCTACTACTGGTGTGGGATGAAACAAGATGTGGCAGAGTATGTAAAGAGATGTATTATTTGCCAGCAGGTGAAAGTGGACTGACAAAGACCTGAATGGCTAATGCAGAATCTCCATATACCAGGGTGGAAGTAGGAAGACATCACCATGGATTTCGTGTATGAGTTGCTGAGCACACGGTTGAGGTTTGATGGTATTTGGGTAATTGTGGATTGACTCACCAAGACTGCTCATTTCTTACTTGTTTGATAGACCTACACAGTAGATAAGTTGGCACAATTATTCATTGATAATATTGTCAAACTCCACGGTGTACCCATCACCATTGTTTCGAACAGAGATCCAAGATTCACCTCTAGATTTTGGACAGCATTCAATGACGCCATGAACACTCAGCTTTTGTACAGCACTGCTTATCATCCACAGACCGATGGTCAATCTGAGAAGACGATTCGAACTTTGAAGGACATGTTGAGAGTGTCTATTCTCCAACGGAAGGGTAGTTAGGATAACTATTTGCCCTTGATCGAGTTTGCCTACAACAACAGCTACCATTCCAGTATCGGCATGGCACCGTTCGAGGCATTGTATGGGAAGACGTGTCAGAAATCATTGTGTTGGATTGAGGTTGGTGAACGGGTGTTAGTGGGGCCAAAAATGGTTAACACCACTAATACTAACATCCAGTTGATTAAGAGGAACTTGAAGGCGGCACAAGATCGACAGAAAAGCATTGCGGACCGACATTCCAAGGATCGTGAATATGAGATAAGTGACTTTATCTTTCTGAAGTTGTCACCCTGGATGGGTGTGGTTCATTTTGGTAAGCGGGGAAAGTTGAGTCCTCGATATGTCGGTCCCTACCGGATCACGAAGAGAATTGGTGCGGTTACTTTTAGGTTAGAGCTACCACCAGAGCTGTCGCAGATTCACGACGATTTTCATGTTTCCATGCTTCAGAAGCATGTATCAGATCCCTTTCACGTTATTCAGCCGGAACCATTAGACGTGAATCAGAACGCGAGTTATGTTGGGGAACCTGTGGCAATCATTGACCGGTAGGATAAAACTCTAAGGAAACAAAGTCAGTCCGTTAGTAAAGGTGTTGTGGAGGAACCACGCAATCAAGGAAGTGACATGGGGAACGGAGGAACTGATAAGGAGTCAGTATTTGTACTTATTTATTTGAGATCGTAATTTCGGGGACGAAATTCCCCCGTTATAAATTTAGCGTATTTTCATATTAACGGGTTTATGAAATTATCAAATTACCCTTAAGTTGACCTTGTTTGACTGTCTCGTTGAAACACGTAGTTTTAATTTAATTAAGTTATTCGTATCGTACCCATTGCCAAGAATGCGTAGGCGTGAACGGATTCGAATTTGGAGTTATAACGAAGATTTTACGTTTCGAACGTCAGACTTTTTTTGGATATTTTCGTATTTCGTCTTTAGTGAAATTGTTATGTATGTCACATGGGGCCCGTTTCAGTTTTGGCCTCCCTTCCCCTCCCCTCCCGACCCTTTTTTCCCTATTTTCCTTTGGACCCGTGATCCCCTCTCTCTCCTTCACTTTCTCTCATTATCTCTATCTCTTCTTTATCTACCAGTGCCTTCTCTCTATAACTCTCATTCTCCTCTCTGAAACAAACACACATAGCAACCTTAAACAACAACCACGTGGACGGAGAAGCTTCAGAAACCATGTGACAAGCCCAGGAACCCTCTAGCGACGTTGTCATAATTCATCGTCTTCCCCGACGTATTTCATGATTTTTCGAAGTTGGTAAGCTTCTAGAAATCCTTAGGATGTGTTTTAAGAGTAGATCGAAGTTTGTTTTAAGTTGTACACACGTGTTAATTGTAGAAAATAGCTCAGAGTAGCTTTTCCAAATATTTTGGCAAGCACCGCCACTTTCGAGGTGCTTTTGAGCCAAACCACGATGAGTTAGCCATCGTGCAAGGTACCATGCTCTTCATCTTGTTGAGTACTACAACTTTGATGTTTGAATCACTTGATTTGGTTGAATATCGAAGAAGTTACGAGCGTTTGAAGTTGTGCCAAAAAATCGGCCAAACTATGGCTTGAAGCCGGGTCGACCCGACCCGTTTAACATCAACCCAGATTCATTTGGGCCAGATTGCCCAACCCAGTAACCTAGGCCCAAACCTAATTGAGCCCAGCCTAATAACCTAGTAAACCAACCAGGCATTTCGGCCATGGAGTTCGGCCCAAGCTATAGGCCCAAGCCCAGGTCCCTAGGCCCAAGCCCAGAAGCCCAAACTCTGAGCCTCGCCGGCACGTGGGCCGCGCGTGAACTTGCACGTGGGTACGCGTGAAGGGCCGCCGGTACTAGCGCGTGGAGTACACGCGCCACCGTCCATGGTTGAGATTGTGTCGGCGCCAGTGACTTTTCCAGCCAACTTTCTGGCGACCCACGACGGTGCGTGCGCCGTTGAGTGGGGGTAACCGAGGTCCCCCTTATGTTTTTCGACGTCCTAAATCCGTTTATGACGTTTGTTTTTCATAATCACTAGTAGAAAAAATACCTTGCGCTACAAAGAGTATTTTGTCGTGCAAGACGTATTTAAGCAACGAAAAATATACTTCGTCGTGCAAAATAGAAAAGATAGGAGAAAAAAAATTGCGCAATGAAGATATTCGTCATGCAAGAACACTTAGCGCGACGAATAATTGTTGGCGTCGCGTAAAGTCAGCAAGAAAACGAGAGGTAATTTTGTTTGGCGCGAAAAACTTGCACGATGAAAATGAGGCATTTGCGCGACCAATGATTCGTCGTGCAAGTTCTTGTCAATTTTGACCATTTACTGCAGGTGAATTCGAGGAATCAATACTGCATATAATACATGTGTTTGCGCGACAAAGGCTTCGTTGCTCAAAGGTCCTAACGTTCCTATAAATATGCGTTTCTGCTGTCCAGATTCTTCACAATTCTATTATCCTTATTCTTCAAAATTAGGTTCGTGTTGGGATGGCGGATAAAAAGAAGGATGAGAGTGTATGTGATGCTAACCCGTATGATTTGAGGGAACATTTTGAGTTTGCGCATGCGATCGTTGTAGCCATCGAGAATAATTGTCCCACTGCTGAGTGGCGTTCTTGGGAAGATGTGCATGTGAATGTGAAGAAGCTGTGATGGATGAACTATTAGTAAGTATATTGTTGATGGATTAATAATGAAGTTTGTGAAATTTTCAGTTATATGTTGGAATTAATTATTTGCATATATGTGTAACAGTGTAAGTGTCCTCTTGATGATGATACGAACGAACAGTTGATGAAGTTGATGGATAATGCGTTGGAGGGAGGTTACAATCGATGGCGTTATGAAGTCTTGCAGAATGGACCAGGACCATCAAAATAGTAGTTTTAAATTTATGTTTTGTATGACAATATTTAAATTTAAGGTTTTTTTTTATAAGTTATGTATTTGGACTTAAATAGGTTTCAATTTCTGTTGGGTTTTTTTTATTGAAACCTAACGTAAGCACTCTATCCTCGGTTTATATGTGTTTTCAATCTTCAATGAATATCGTACTTATGCTGAAAATAATTGTATAGATTAAGGCATTAATTATATATAGAATAAATATTTAAGGTATTAATTATTTATAAAATAATATTTCAGGTATTAATTATTTATAGAATAAATATTTAAAGTATTAATTATTTTTAGAATAAATATTTAGGTATTAAATATTTTCTAAATATTTGTTTGTAATTATAAAGTTTACGTAAACATAGATATCTATGTTTACGTAAACTTTATAATTACAATTATTTTATTCGTCTCGTAAGACATCTTTGCATGACGAATCCATGTGTTTGTCGCACAAAGCACGGTCAGATTGCGTTCAAACCTTCCAATTTATTGCACATTTTGTGCGACGAACTTAGAGATTTGCGCGATGAATATGTTTGTCGTGCAAAGGTGTCCTAGTGCTATATAAACACAGTTTCAAAGCCCTAGTTTTCAAAAAAAAAAAAAATTGTTTAAAAAAGAATGGCCGATTCTGGAGAAGGTTCTGGCAAAAAGAAACTTGTAGTGCGATTAGAAAGGTATCGCCAAAAGCAAGTGCCGTAGTTTAAAGGTAAAAATATGGCTGAGACGTACGCCGAATTTAAGTATGACATTGGGAATTTGGTGCGGAGAGATTGTTCTGCCGAGTTTGAGTCTTGGAAAAAGGTCCCTAAGGAGTTGAAGAAGTCCATGTTGGGAGAGTTATCAGTAAGTTTGTGGTAAATAATGAACAATTATTTTTGTTAAAACGTAATATTTTTTAAATTACTAATTTATTGTTGTTGTCATTAATGTAGGTTCATTGGGATGTTGATGAAACCGATGAGAAGCAACAGATTTATGTGGATGGGCCTTTCAAGCAGAGTTTCCGGTAGTGGAAGTTTGATGTGTTGCGGGCGAGGGAGGATTAAAGTTGATGAGGGTTGTTTTTTTTTTTTTTTTTTTTTTCAAATAAGATTTTGTGGACTTTATATTTAATTTAATGAATAAATATATGTTATGTGGATGAGTATTAATATTTGCATTAATTATAATTTCTATTTGGGATAGTAAATTAGTTTTGTTAATTAATTTAATGTTTAATTAGGTTTGAGTTTTTTATTTATAATAAAATAAAAATTTACAATACATACAAATAAAAAGGAAACACATAAAAAAAATTTAAAAAAATGCATTGCGCGACGATACATTCTTTCGTCGCGCAATGTGTTGAAAAGAATAAATTGTAAAGTAAAGGACATAAAATAAAAAAATGGTAAACTTGCGCGACAAATTTTTCTTTTTTCACCGCTCTTAGTCGCTCAATGGGTGTTTACGCGACAAAGACCTGGTTCGTCGTGCAAAATCATTCGTCCAAAAGTGAACTTTTTAATTTGGATTCAGCCATGTGCAGAGGCAAATTGCAAAAAAAATTGCAGATTGTGCCTCTGCACTCATCCCTTCGATTTTGCTCAATCCGGCATCCTTCATTTCTATTTTCTCTCAATTTCATCATCTAATACTCCCTCCATCTTCTTCTCTAGGTTGATCGAGCTATCTCGATATGTCTGGTAAGCGTTTTTTGTCGTTAGGGTAAAAGTATTAATGTAAATTCATACTAACGCCATTAATTTTGTTGTCTATAGGGATATTGTGTGTGATTAGCGATTGGTGGAGAACGATTGAGAAGGTATTTTCTTCGTTTTATTTTTTAAACATATAAAATTAATTAAATTATGTTGAACTTAGTTTGTTATGTTTATGTTGTGTTGTGAAATTATATTTATATTATGTTGTTAAATTTGTACGTGACGTACAAATATGTGTTGTGATGTACGAAGTTAATTGAAATTAACTTCGTACTTGTTTTTTATTTTTAGTAAAACTTAGTTTCCCGTTCGAGGATTAGTTGGATTTCGCACATGGATGCAAAAGCATGACTGCAGTCCAATTAATTCTTGAATTGTCCCATTATTTGGACAGTTTGGGAATGCATAGTTATGATGCGTAGTTTATGGTTGAAGGATTAGGTTTCGGTTGTGGAGATTTCGATGTCATCTCTGTATGTTCTTCGGGTCGTACACCTGAAGAACTGCATCGAGATGCTGCCAAAATTCATCCACGTCGAAATCTAATCTGATGTAAATTACGTGATATGACTATGCATTCCCGAATGGGATAGGGCCCTTACCGGAGGCATAAGGTGACATTATCATGTTGTATGAAGTTGTTGTGATTGTTGTATTGTTATTGTGGTTCCAGGAATTATGGACAGGACGTGGATACATAACCCAAATAGATGCACGGACGAATACTTAGATGGAATCGAGGATTTTATTAACTTTGCACGTACACACAACCCGGGTGCAACTAGAATCCGGTGTCCTTGTAGAAGGTGTAACAACACGGTAAGGGAGACAATTGAAAATGTTCGATTTCATTTATTAAGGAATGGAATGATTGAGACATATAATACTTGGAACTATCATGGGGAACAATTAGACAATGCTTCGTCTTCAAACGCCACAAGAGTGGACAATGTTAAACCTATTGTGGATCCTAATGAACAAGTCATGGATATTATAAATGATGCTTTTCCATTTGCATCGACAAACACCAATCAGGAAGGGGAAGATGACATGACTATACCAATGGACATTGTAGAGTTCGAACAATATGAAAAACTATTAAAAAATGCCAACCAAGAGTTATACCCAGGGTGCGAGAGCTTCTTCGTTCTCACGACCAATGTGGAACTAATGCACGGAAAAATAAAGTATCGTATGTTGAACCAGTGTTTCGATTACTTTTTGGGGGTTTTCAAGAGAATGCTTTTGAAGGACAATTGTTTGCCGAAAGACCATTGACATGTGCAAAAGGTGTTGAATGGTCTTGGATTGGGTTATGAAAAAATTCACGCTTGCAAAAATAATTGTATTTTATTCTACAAAGAGAATAAAGCATAGGATAAATGCCCTGTCTGCAATGAGTCGAGGTTCAAAATGGCATCTCAGAATAGAACGACTAAGACCCCACAAAAAGTTATGCGTTATCTACCCCTGAAACCTAGGTTGCAGCGATTGTATATGTCAACGCATACTGCCACGAACATGAGATGGCATAAGGAAAAGCGGGTTGATGACGATGTCCTGAGGCATCTTGCAAATGGAGAGGCATGGAAAAAGTTCGATCGAACGTTCCCTGATTTTGCTGCTGACTCTCGTAACATTATATTAGGACTTGCCACTGACGGATTTAATCCATTTGGGGTTTTAAACCAACACCACAGTACTTGGCCGATTTTCGTATTTTCGTATAATTTGCCGCCATGGAAATGTATAAAAAAAGAATACATGATGATGACTCTATTGATAACTGAGGATCCTAGTAGGTCAATCGATGTATACTTACAGCCGTTGGTGGATGAGCTAAAAGTTTTATGGACACACAGTGTGCGCACATACGATAAATGTACTGGTAAGATGTTCACTTTGCGGGCAGCAGTGATGTGGACAATGAACGATTTCCCCGCATATGCAATGGTTTCCGAGTGGAGCACTAGGGGTTATATGGCATGCCCTGTATGCAAAGAAGACGTAACATCGGAGATGGTTGCCTTGGGACCACAAGTGGCGAGATAAGGATAAAGAGTTTGATAGGGAGAAAGAGCATCACCTTAGACCTAGAGAATGGTCTGGTGATCAGATTTTGGAACAGCTTAACCGTTTGGATTTTGCTCTTTTCGGGACCAATGTCAGTAGGATAAGACCTTCTACACATATGAACTGGACGCACAAGTCTATGTTTTTTTAGCTCCCGTATTGGTCTAAACTAAAATTGAGCCACAACCTCGATGTTATGCATGTTGAGAAAAATGTATTTGACACATTGGTCGGCACAATTCTAGATATTGAGGGCAAGACAAAGGACACGATCAAAGTTCGTCTTGATTTGGAATGAATGGGAATACAATGAGGTTTATGGATGAATAGGGACAATGATAAAGCCAGAAGGGATCTTGCATTTTTTTCAATGAAACCGAATGACAAGAAAGAATCTTTAAAGTTTTTATCGTCTGTAAAGTTTCCCGATGGGTATGCTTCAAATATCACGCGTTGCATGAACATTGACGGGGGTAAATTAGCTGGTCTAAAGAGTCATGACTGCCAAGTGGTTATGTGATGAGTAGATTTTATATTATATATTTAACCCTATTCTTAGTATATTTTGGTTATTATTTTGGAAGAATTTTGATACTTTGAATTGTATTTCCAATGTAAGACATTCAACATCCTTTGGAGCAAAAAGTGAACAAATGGATGAATTTTGGAGTGATTCCAAAGGATGTTCGTGCCCATTTCAAGATGATTGTATCAAAGTTTCAGATTTTTCTACCAAGCCGTTTGACCGTGGCGATGAAATAAAGGCCCAGCGCGCAGCTTTACAAGATTGACGTTTCTGGACGTTTTGGGTATTTTGGAGGTTAAGATGGCATATTTTGAGGAAGATTCCTTCTGAGGATTTGTAGGGGACGTCTTCAGCTTTCAAAATAGACCTTTTGGGACCAAATCGGAGTTGATTTGGTTGGTTAAAAGACTAATTTTCTGAGAAGTCCGAATTTTAGTTCAAATAGGAAACCTTTTATTTTCTGTTTTATTATTTTATTATGTTTCCTAGTTTTATTCTAAGACCTTTTAGAGTTTTATTTTTGTAGTAGTCTAAATGAGGTTATTTAGCCATTAGAGGGAAAAAGGAGAGGAGGAAACGCATGCACAAACCTTTGACAATTCAAGTTTATTTTCTAGGTGTTTTCTATCCTTGTTCTTAATATTATTTTATTATGATTGTTCGTAACTAGTTTCTTTTGCTAGGGCGAAGCCATGAGCCTTAGCATGAATATGTGATTTTATTAATTTGCTGCTTATGAATGGATGCATGCTTGCTTTGAATTATTAATCACCGCGATTAAACTATCTAATTGTCTTAGTGATTTGCGACCATTAGGGTTTTTAGATAAGTAATTTGATGCAATTTCTGTTGGAACAGCACCCTGAAATTGAGGAGGGCTTATTGTGATTGTAAGTTCACTTAAGGCGAACATCACGCTCTTAAGGGTTGCATGGTTTTTCAAAGGGTTTTCACAACGCTTAATGAGTCTTGCATGTTTATATTTGATCTGAACATCACAGACATGTTGCATGTTAGATATATGTTTTCGCTTGAACATCACTAGGAAAATATGCATTAGGAAAACCTAACCTTCAAAGCATGTATGTAGAAATTCATAAGTAATTGGTAAAATTGCATAGGATTGTTAAGGGGATGGCGAAACCCTAGGCTTTTACAAATTGATTTTCTTTAAATTGTTCTCTAGTTAATTTCTTTAATTGTTTTATTTTAAAATTCGTTTTTATTATATTAAATTCTAAAATCAACATTTTCCAAACTTTGTTTTAACTAATTAATTAAGAGTTGGTTTTAAACACAAATTATTCATTCAATCTCTGTGGAAAACGACCTTGCTTGAGCCGCTATACTACAACAACCTTGTACTCTTGCAAGTATTTTTAAGTGTTTTTATCCCTACTTTTGTAGGTGGTAAAAATCCCTATCATTATGCAATGCCTACTTCCTATGGGTATTCGACATCTCTTGCCAGCCAATGTAGTGAAACCAATCATGTTGTTGTCCAGTTTTTTTTCTCGCAATTGACGTCAAGAACGTTGCGAAAAACGGACGTTAATCAGTTGCGCCATTACATTGTGCAAGTTCTATGCAAATTTGAGATGATATTTCCTCCAATTTTCTTCACAAGTATGATACACATGATGGTTCACTTACCAGATGAAGCATTACTTGCTGGACCAGTCAACTTTCGATGGATGTATCTAATAGAAAGGTATATATTCCTCGTCTCTTTTATTAATCAATATTAAATATATTACGATTAGTAATATGTGTATCGTATCGATTTCTTTTGGCAGGCTTCTCGGAGACTTGAAGAAAAGTGTACGAAACAAAGCGAAGCCCGAAAGATCCATTGTACAAGCTTGGGTGGCATATGAGGCGCTTACATTTTGTTGAATGTATTTAAAGGATGTTGAGACAACTTTCAATCGTCCTCCTCGTAATAATGACTGGGGTGTGAGAAAGGAGAAACTTTCAATTTTTGCCCAAATCGCTCGACCATTCGGAGATCCGATTTGTTGCGAGTCGTTTTCCAAGAAGGACATGGAGGTAACACATTGGTTCGTACTCAACAATTGTGACAAGACACTGTCATACCTAGACGAGCATGAAAATATGATGAAGCAGGCACATCCTTCATATTTGTATGCCAAGAAACACCGTGAATTGTTTCCGCAGTGGTTTCTTGAATATAAGTTTGAAGTGTTTTGTATTGGACATATATATTGTACCAATTAAGTTGCTCTTACTAACAAATTTAAATGTTTGTCTAATATTAGGTGAATCAACTGAAAGCATCGAATTCCCCCACGTACAGTGAAGAGTTATATAACTTGACGTTCGGACCGATTCGCGTTGAATTGTACTCGGGTTGCCATGTCAACGGCGTCAAGTTCTTAGCAGGTGCACGAGATGACAAGTTGTGTACATAAAACAGCAGTGTTCATGTCCCCGGGGGAGGCGAAAGTACAAACATTGAATTCTATGGTAAACTAACAAGTGTCATGCAATTGCTTTACAAAGACTGGTGCCAAGTGATCCTATTTAAGTGTCGATGGTTTGATACAAACCTAAATAGGCATGGAAGTGTGAAAATAGATCATGGATTACTATCAATGAACACTACCAAAACTTGGTACGATGACGACCCTTACATCTTAGTAACCATGGAAAAACAAATTGTGTATCTAGATGACCCTAAAGTCGGGAAGGGTTGGAAAGTTGTTCAGAAGATGGATCATAGGAACGTGTATGCTATACCAGAATAAGACCGTACTGACGACGACATCGACAATTTTGCTGACCAACATCTTGAATCTTCGATGGAAAGCGGTGCGGAAACTCTCCGAGATACTAATCTTATCCAAGAACCATTTCAGATAGAAGGAGTATCTTCAATTGAAATACCGATTCAGTCGATCACAATTGACCTCAGTAATATTCCACGATTTGATGGTCCAGTGCGCACAAATGACGATGGTGACGTACATATCGATGATGAGGAATGGGACACTGAAAATGATGATAGCGACGAAAGTGAAAGATATAATAGTTCGGATAAAGATTAGGGCAATTTATTTGTAACTTTTTTTTGTAAAACACATGAAATGGTTAATGCATTATATAGAGTGATGGAAAAAATGGTATGAATGATTCCCATTTTATATGTGAATTACCTTGTAAATAAATCTATTTTATTTGTATTTTATAATAAATTGTAAACAAAACAAAAAAATTTAAAAAAACCATTTAAAAACATAATTGCGCGACGCATAACAAGTTTTGGTCGCGCAAGCGTTTTAATTTTAAGCGGGAATATTGAAATTTCAGACATTTGTGCGATGAATACATATATTTCGTCACTCAAAGTATATTTGCGCGACGAAATATATGTATTTGTCACGCAAGTGTCTGAAAATTCAATTAAGGCGCTTTCTTTTGCGGAAATTTTAAAAAACTTGCGCGACAATTTTTTAGCCTTGCGAGACAAAAACTCTGTTGCGTAAGATTCTATATTTTAACCCCGTGTCTCTCCTTCCTCCCCTCACTTCCCTCTTCTTCCTTTTTTCCCCACGCGATACCCTCTCCCTCTCTCTCATTCTTTTGTATCTCCATCTGTCTCTCTGTCTCTCTCTCCGACCGTCGCGTCTTCGTCTCCAAGAGGTAATTTCCTCTTCAGTTTTTATTTTCAATTTTCTTTATTTACCATGTTAATTAGGGTTTTTTTTGTTTTTTTTCTTTTTCAAATTGGGGGTTAGAATTAGGGTAGTCGGGTTAGATTTAGGGTTCGTAAATTGGGGGTTAGATTTAGGTTCTTAAATTAGAGTTTTTAGGGTTCTTAATTGGGGTTAGATTTAGGTCTTAAATTAGGGGAACGAATTTGGCCAGTGAGGTTAGATTAGGTTTTCTTAAATTGGGGGTTAGATTTAGGGTGCTTCACTGGGGGTTAGATTAGGGTTCTTAAATTAAAGGTTTTATAATTTCAAGTAAAGGGTTAGAATTAAGGCCTTGTCTCACTCTTGATTGAATTTTTCTTATTACCATGCAAAGTGATTCAGTGTGTTGAGAAATAATGGAACTAAATGAACTTACTATTATCTTTAGCTTTGTTCCTTGGTTTTCCGATTGGGGTTTTTGCTACTTTGCTGTTGGATTTAGGACTTGGATGTTGGTTGAAGTTTTTTGTTGAAAAACTTGATGTTTGTTGCTAGATGTAGGTGGAATCTGCGGAATGCAGAACTTGGAAAATGTTTACACTCTTTCCTTCCTGGAAAGTAACCTAAGTTAGACAATTGGTTTCTCACCCTATAATCATTTTTATTCAGTCGTTCCGTTATGGTAATTGAGTTGCAATTTCTTTATCCAAGTAGAGTATTGTTACAATTAAATTAAATGTACTAGTAACTAAACAAACAACTTGCTGATTGGCTCGCTGATCTTAAACAAGAAATCATGAAGACAACAATTTAGCTTTGTTCCTCAGTTTTTCAACTAGGGTTTCTACTACTTTGGTGTTTGATTTGGATATTTGTTCAAAATTTTTATGTTGGTTGCTAGATGTAGTTGTTGGATTCTGCAGGATGCATAATCTGGAAAATTTGTAACTCCTTCCTTCTTGGAAGGGAACCAAAGTTAGAAAATTGGTTATGGATTTCTCAAACAAGTAGAGTATTGTTACAGTTAATAGAAGTCAAACGAATGTACTAGTAACTAAACGACCAACGTGCTACTTATCTTTAGCTGTGGTCCTCAGTTTTCGAGTGGGGTTTCTACTACTTTGGTGTTGGATTTTGGAATTGGATGTTGGTTAAAAATTTTGGTTGCAAAATTGGGGTTTCTGCTACTTATCTTTAGCTGTGTTCCTCTGACACGCCCCGATCCCGATATTCCCCGAATACCAGGATAGACACGTGCTGGCCGACACCCGAAGGGTGACGAAAGCCATTTATTGAATGCAAATGCTGAAAAGAATGATTATATAAGACTTATAAATATAAAAGAATAAAGAATATGCATTTAAGGAACGTGTTTAGAGCAGACATCTAATCTAGAACACTAAAAGAATTAATATAAAACTGAATGAACAAAGGAATAGGTCCTACACCGAGAGGACTCGAAGATGCCGATGCGGAAATGCCTTGACACCGGGATTGTATGCCTCGATTCTAAGTCCTGAAGGGGGCGCAAAACAAACATGAGTGGACCAATTTGATATACATATAGTAAAACAGTTATCAACGTACTAACCCCCAGGTTTTATGAAAACACATATATATCATGATAAACATAGGTTTTCCGAAACCTAACATGCCGTGCGCTGTCTCAAATCATAACTTTTATATAATAATCTCTAGTGAATGTCCAATATAACTCTCCAGGCCCCATGCCGGCTCCCCATCTCTTAGCAGACAGTCAGAGGAAATAACCCCCAGGCCCCATGCCGGCTCCCCATCCCTGGTCTTAAATGCCAGAGGAAACACCCTACAGGCCCTATGCCAACACCAAATTCTTCGCCCGGGACGGACCGGAAAACTATCCCTACGTCCCGTAACGGTAAGGACCACTAGGTAAGTACAAAACCATTAAACATACGTACATTTGAAAGGCATCTTCATAGTATAAAGTCATCCATCATCTATACTATAAAGAAGTGTTCGAAACGTATTCTAAATATCATATCGTCATCCATCAGATATTCTATAAGAATACGGGTTATAGGAAAAATAGTAATAATTCAAAATAGCCTTAATAGGCACGATATCTCGTAAAGCATTTCATATAACATATTCATCAAATCATGCTTTCCATGTATGCATTTCTACTATAAAACATGCATTTTTGAAGGGGTCCACTCACAGTACTTAGCTGCCGAAAAGCCACACAACAAGCGAAGACGAAAACGCCACAATAATTGCCCCTAAGCACATAAAGAGTACATTTAGTCAAACTCTACTCAAACGACTTAATTTGGGAAAACGGACTTCAGAAACGGGTCCAGAACGTCGAAATTAGCCTAGAAGAGGTCTCGGACGAAAACCCGAAAAGTCAACCCGAGTCAAAGTCAACGGTCAACAGTCAACGTTGACCAGTCAAAGTCAACGTTGACCGGGTCAACGGTCAGACCGGGTCAACGGGTTAGGGTCCGGGTCGGACCAGGTCAAACGGGTCACGTGTTTGGATCCGGGTTGGGCTTGGGTTTTGGGTCCAAAGGGTTTAGGTTTGGGCTTTAGGATTTGGGTTACAAAAATGGGCTGAAAGCCCAAGTTCCAATTGGCCTCAAGGCCTTAATTTGAAAAGGGTTTTGGGTTGGGCTCGGCAGGAAAGGCCCAAAGGCCTTGGGTTTGGTTGCTGCTCGCCGGACCTAAGTGGAAGGGAAGGCCGGAATTCGGCCGGAAAACCACACAACTTTAAACGGCCATAACTTTGTCAATACTCAACAAAATCAAGTGATTGAAAAATGAACGTTGTAGTTCTCGAAGATACGAAGAGAATGGTACCTTGGACGACGTCTAACTCGCCGTGGTTTGGCCGGAAATCGCCTCGAAAGCCTCGGAGGTCGCCGGAAACTGGGTAAGATTCAAATGAATATAACTTCTTCAATACGCGATGAAATTGGGTGAAACAAAAAGGAAAGTTGTAGTACTCAGAGAGACGAAGAGATTGATACCTTGCACGCTGGCCAACTCACCGTTTTTTGGCCGGAAATTGCCTCGAAAGGGGCGGTGCTCGCCCGAAAATTTGGAAAAGCTACTCCGAGCCATTTTCTGCCATTCAAACGTATACACCACTTAAAACAAGCTTCGATCTAACCCTAAAACATAACCCAAGGGTTTCTAGAGGCTTACCAACGTCGGAATAACACGAAACTCGTCGGGGAAGACGATGAACAGTACCGGCCGAAAGAGATGGAAGAGTTTAGGGTGTTCTTTCTTCGTTTCTGAGATCACAGAGGTGATGGTGATGGTGTTTTTGTTGTCCTAGTGTGTGAGTGTGCGATGCTGCTTGAGGAGGGAAGGAGAGAGTTGCAGAGAAAGGGAGAGAGAGCTCACGGGTAGAGAAGAAAAAGAGAGAAAGAAGAGGGAGAGAAAGAGAAGAGAGAGTGTGCCAAAAATCAGAAAAAAAAAAGGAAAGGAACTGGGGGACAAAACAGGGGTGGGCCCCTTGGGCACACCATTTAAGACCCAAAAACCAATTTTAAAAGAATAAGATCTAGCCTAAAGTGAAATTTCACAAAAATACCCCTTTTATCGTGACGGGTTGTTACATCCTCAATTTTCGAGTGGGCCTTGTCTCACTCTTGATTGAATTTTTCTTATTAACTGCGGTAACTTTTTTTTTTCAATGTGAAGAATGTATGACTCTGTTAAAGAAATAGTGTCGTAGCTTAATTAGTTAGTCATAGAAATAGTGTCGTAGCTTAATTAGCTTACTAATGGTTCTCTCTCGAAAGTCTTGCCTCCTAAATAGATAAAAAGTGTTATTTGCTGCTACTAACTCTTTTATAAATATATTGCATTGTTAATTATTCCAGTTAGCAAGCTCTATTTATATCCAATAGTCATATGATTTCTATATGTAATGTGGATGTTTAAAGAGATCGAGAATCACTTTATATGGTCTCTTTTCTCATTACTACCTGTGAAATTATTACTACTTGTGAAACTATTAAGTAATTATGGTGGAAATTGTTTGAAATTACGTTGCTTAGTACATACACACACATCACACACACACAACTTGCATACATCAACACACACACAGAGTACATGGAAAATTAGCATACATCAACACACACACACACCCAAAATCAGCATATACACATGGACACACACACAGACAGAGTACACACACACACACCCACATATACATAGAGCACGTACATACAGACGGACGCATACACTCATAGGCTATGATTTTGCCTCCAACTACTCATTTATGCTAGTTTCTTCTTATAAGTAATAATTGCTGGGTCTATATCCTATCTAAATTGATTAGTTTGTGTATAGTATATCAATTTTAAATTTTGTTTATGCCAAACTTGAATTGCGTTTAGAATTTGGGTTTTTAAATTTCGTTTTAAATTTAAATTGAAATTATTAGCACGTATACAGTAAGTTAAATCTTTGTGTACGAAACAAATTGATTTCCAATTTTGTAGATGTCACACCTCATTAGAACCCAGATGGCGATGACTTTTACACCTAGTCCGACGGCTACACCTACTACTGCCGCCACTACTCCGGCAGAGATGGACCATAGGTGTGAGATCCCACATCGCCCAGGGGAGTGAGCCTTATATTCCCATCATGAGACCTTTTGGGAGCTCATTGGCTTCAGGTTCCATCGGAACTCCGAAGTTAAACGAGTAGCGCGCGAGAGCACTCCCATGATGGGTGACCTACCGGGAAGTTCTCGTGTGAGTTCCTAGAAACAAAACTGTGAGGGTGTGGTCGGGGCCCAAAGCAGACAATATCGTGCTACGGTGGAGGCGTGCCCAGGATATGGTGGAGCCCGGGCCGGGATGTGATAATAAGCTGGTCAATCCGGTTGACCCAGTTGGTCCTCCAGTCCCACATGTGCAGGCATCGTCGACTTCTTCGGTGGCGTTACCTATTAGCGCCCGACATACTCACCGGCGCCCTGTACTACGGACTAGATGTCGCCATCGAGATCCACAACTGATGCCTCAGGTACACGGCCAGGTATACAATCTTAATTCACTCCCTCATTCCCATGTTAACTGAATTTTGTTATTTTAGGTTGAATTTGTTAAGTTATATCATGTAAGGATTAAAAAGTTGTCATCGTTCCGAACCTGTTATTAAACTGTTGTGATCATTATGTTGGATACGTATATTGTTTATGTTATTTTCAGGGTTTTGGGAAATGTTTTAATTATAGGGGAGGTTATGCTGAAATTTTAGTAGGATTTGTTATTAGTTTTGGGTTAATGATTTTTTTTTCATCTCTTTGCAGCAAAGAAAAACACCCGGAGACCTTGTCGGCAATTGAAGACAGCGAAGGTCACCCGGGTAACCAACGGTCGTATCCCAATCCGATACGATGAGCGACATCGGGCAGCACCAACAGCAAAGCAGCATAGTGCATTGGCCCACGACATTGGGCATGTCGTGCGGACCTTTTACCCTATGCGGGGAAGTCTTGGAAGGCGATGCCGGAGGAGACGAAGAACACGGTGCGCAATTAATTGTCCGTAAGTAGCGTTGCCTTGTTAATGCTTTTCATGTAAAATTTATATATTTATATTTATTACTGTCTTTTATTACTAATACTTTCAAAATATTCGTTACATTGCAAACAAACTACAATTTGAAAGACATGGACGAAGACATGTTCACGTACCTCAATCGGCTCTTCTCCGAATGTTACAAGCAGTGGAAGAGTGACATGCACCAATGTTTCCAGCAGTTTGATGATCCACATGTTGCTCTCGAGGAGGGTTGTCCAAAGGAGTTGGAGAACCGACAAGATAGTTGGGTTTGGCTTTGCGGTCATTTTTAGGAGCCGGGCTATGTGGTGCGTTTTTAATTACGACTTTTTTCATTTTACTTTTTTTAATTTTTACTAATGTTTATTATTATTTTTGTAATTTTCTTTAAGTATTATAACTAATACATTTATTTTTTGTATAACAAAAGAAGGCGAAGGCGAACAAGATCAATCGGGAGAAGAATACTCTTCTCCACCATTCGGGTTCGAGGCCTTTCTCCTATAGGATGGAGGCGTGACGGAAGGTATATATTACAGCTTTCATTTCCAATTTTAAAATGTCACTAATAATTTTTTTTTCGTGCTAACATTGTCCTTATCTTTTTCCATTTTAGGAGGGCTCAAAATTTCCAAAGATCGACGTCTTTGTTGACGTTTATGTTCGGCCTGGGGATGAGTTGACCGAGTCCCTTCATGTAAATAATTTCTTATGCATTAAACATTTATACTAATTATTTCAAATTGTTTTCTATTAATAATCCATGTTTTTTTTCACAGGCGACTGTGGTGGAGAAAGTCAGTCGGTGCTTCAGGAGTCCACCTCCCAGCTTCCCTCGGACATGCCGATCGAGTCTGTGGATCCCCTTGAGGATTCAGGGTTTCACATCGTGACAGAGACGTTGGACCAGACTTTCAGTCGGAGGCCAGGGACATATTATCGGGGGATGAGAAATACCAGGCGGCAGAAGAGTGGAGCCTCGTCATCCTCCCAGTCAAAGGGCCAGGTTACGGCTTTGAGGCATGAAGTCGCTGGCCTGAGGAGTGAGCTGGCATCGTACAAGTCTCAAATGTCAATGCTTGTACAAGCCCTTAGTTCCTCCGGAATACGTCTCCCCGGTTTTTCTACACCATCGCCCTCAGAGCCCTTCCACACTGAGCAAGCACAACAATCAGGCCCGTTGACCTCCAACCCTGTCCCCAACCAGCAGCAAGATTACCAAGCACCTCCAAACGACATGCCTATAGATTTTTCCACTTTTTTTTCATAGTTTTGTTCCCGCTTTCTTTTAAAACTTTATATTTGTCATTAGTATGAAATCTTTTTTTTCTTCTAATTTTCGTTTTATTCTATTTATTTTTTTTATTAAAAATTACACTTGTGCGACGCCGACTGGTCATCGAGCAAAAATTAAGCGTGTCTTACTACTTGATCACGCATTACCACGCACCTCTTACATTTTTCGTCGCGCAAACTTTTCGAGACAAACTAGTGACAAAGCGCACTTGTGCCCTTTTATATCATACCACGAAAACCTTTGTCCGTATAACTTTAGCGTGACGAGTAGTATAGTGTCGCACAACTGTTTAGATGCGCGACGAATTTGAAATTATTCGTCGCGCAATGTCTTTTTTCACGACCTTTGCGCGACAAAATCTGAGCGACGATTTTCTGGTCGCCATAGTTTTTGTGCAACCTAAGAATGCTTTGCAGGACAAAATCTCCCTCGTCGCACAAACTGTTTAATTCAGTAGTGAATTCAATCGTTATGGTAGAGTTTTATTAATTGGAACCTTTATGTGCTTAGGTGCGTTTATTAGCGGCGATTCCGTTCTTCCTGTTTCGCACGGCTCATCGACGACGGAATATCTGTGAATGGATCCCTTCTAAAATGCATAATTTTGCTATTAGAAATGCATACATGAAAAGCATGATTTAATGGTTACGTTTTATGAGTAAATTAGATGTTACTTTTTATGAGATATCATGCTTTACTGAGAATATTTTGGAATACCATGCTTTATCGATTTTACGTTCTTTGTAGTATATATGATGGATGACTATATACTATGAAGATGTTTTGAGATATAATGTTTGGGCTACTGAGCTCTGTTGAGATATATGTACTTATGTTGGAAAGATTATATTAAATGTTTTTGTGCTTATCTAGTGGTCATTGTCCTGCCTACGGGCGTATGTTCTGCCTACGAGCGTATGTCCTGCCTACAGGCGATTGTTCTGCGTATGGGTAGGAGGCGTATGTCCTGCCTACGGGTGATTGTTCTGCCTATGGGCGTATGTCCTGCCTACATGCGTGTATGGGGAGCCTTTGGGTGATTATGATACCACTAGTTAGCACACTATATATGATATATATTTTATGAAAGGTTTATGGCATGCTAGGGTTTTCGAAAAACCTATCACATATTATGCTATTAGTTTTCATAAACTTTGGGGGTTAGTACGTTATTGAATAACTATGTTTGTACTACTTATATATCAACTTGGTCCACTCATGTTTGTTTTGCACCTCTTCAGGACATAGGGACGAGGCATTCCCCTACCAGTGATATCGTGCCATCCTCTCTGCTTTTGACATCACTTGTAATAGCACTTTCTGTACACCTTCTGCTTGTATTCAGAATTAGATGTATGCTTTGAACATCTCATGCATTATCACTATCATTTTATTAACGGCTGAATATTATTATATTTTTGTTAAGGTTGTATTTGAATATTACATTGCGTAATTATGCGCGAAATTTATATGCATGTTTCACGTGTTCTTGGTATATGCATTCATTAAATGGCTTGCGTCACCCTCGGGTGTCGGCCAGTACATGGCCATCCCGATGTCCTCCGGACATCGGGATCGGGGCGTGTCAACATTATTATTAGAACTAGAATAATTTCCTACTTTTTAGTCCATGAAATCATCAATGGCTAATGAAATTAGCTATCTTTCATTTTATTTCTTCTGTTGCTTTGCTGCAATGGTCTTTTTCATCGTTTGCTTGCGGCGCAAGAAACGTAGTAACACGAACAAGAAAATACTGCCACCAGGCAAGATGGGGCCTCCTTGGGTAGGCCAGACAATGGAGTTCTATGAAGCTCAACGGAAGAACAGTTTGTTTGATGATTTCATTCGACCCCGGATTGAAATATGGCAAAATCTTCACTACACATCTGATGGGATCACCAACTGTGATTGTAAATGGAGCCAATGCTAACAAGTCTCTGCTGTCCAATGAGTTCAAGTTGGTGATGAGCTCGTGGCCTTTGGCGTCCGTTCAGCTGATGGGAAAGGACTCCATCATGGAAAAGCAAGGAGAGAGGCACCGCTGCCTTTACAGGCTTATAGGCGAGCCTTGGCAAGGCGGGGCTGGAGACTTTAGTGCCCAAAATATGCAACTTCGTGCAGTTGCATTTGGACATAAAGTGGAAAGGCCAGGACAAAATTAGCCTCTACCGTTCGACGAAAATCTGGACGTTTACTATAGTGTTTGAGTGCTTGTTGGGGATCGATGTGGAGGCAGAGATGTTGGGAACATTTGAGAGAGTTTTGGAAATGGTTTTTGCAGCCCCGGTTCAGATTCCTGGTTCAAGGTTTTTGAGAGCAAAGAAAGCGAGGGTGGAGATAGACAAAATGCTGGTTGAAGTAGTAAGAGAGAAGAGGGTGCAAATGGAAGGAAATCTAGAAGAAAAAGAAGAAGAGCAGGGAGTAGCGTTGCTTTCTCAATTGGTGGCTGGGATGATTCGCGGAGAAATCACCGAAGAGGAGGTTGTTGATATGTGGCTTTGCTTGTTTTTGCTGCACATGATACTACTTCTTTTGCCATTGCCATGACCTTCAAAATGTTGGCTCAGCATCCATGTTTCCATAGTGTTCTACTCAAAGGTATGTAACATTTGATGCAGTCCAATTTCATCGATTTTAATTGCGAACATATTGGTGAGTTGCATTTTGTTTTTTATCAGAACATGCTGAGATAATGAGAAGCAAAGGGCTAGGTGAAAATCTGACACTGGATGACACAAAGAAGATGAAGTATACCTGGCAGGTTGCATGTGAAAGCATACGGCTCTTCCCTCCCATCTCTGGCTGTTTCAGGAAAGCCATTGCTGACATTGAGTATGAAGGATACACCATTCCCAGAGGATGGAAGGTACACGCCGTCTGCTTTGCTCCATACCATTTTATTCCAGTTTTCACTTACAGAGCTTGGACTAATTTATATTGGTTAATTTTATGCTGGTGTTGTGGACAACCTATGGAACGAATTACAACTCCGAATATTTTCAAGATCCTCTGAGTTTCAATCCAAGTCGGTTTGAGAAGTCTATACCACCGTATGTGTTCCTTCCATTCGGGGGAGGGCCGAGAGTGTCTGCAGGTACCAACTGGCCAAGTTGAACATCCTCATCTTCGTGCATTTCATTGTTACTCGTTATGATTGGTCTTTGCTCTATACCGATGAGCCTATAACCATGGATCCCCTTCGATTCCCTTCCAATGGAATGCCTATAAAAATTACCCCAAAGTTGCCCTGAAGCAAAAATTTGCAAATCAATGCATAAATACAAGCAAACTCACAGTATTCGAAGATTTAAGCGGCAAAGTCTGGTTTTCTGAATCAGTTTCCCATCCCATTAGATGTGAAGACTGCATTTTAATTTATATTTTAAAGAGCTATTGTATAGACATTAAACATATGAAGAATTACATTCAAAGAAGATATCAGAGATTTCTAATCAAGATTCATGAGATAATCATTTCAAACATCTTTGGAAAAAATGGTAATTCATAATAACAATTCGCGGGAAATTTGTAGCATGGTTGGTCGAGATTGCAGATTCGTTTGCAAGCACGCAAATGCAAGGTTTGCAACGGTGATCACTTTTTCGACAACATGATTTCCAGGAGGTGGGAGCCTCTTGTCTAAGACATCATTCAGTTGTATAGGTTCGGGTGTTGATCTTAATGGCAATGACAAAAAATAGGAGAGGAGGTCTCCGGGATGCTTTCCCATGATCACTTCTAGTGCTACCACTCCAAAGCTGTGAACATCACATTTCTCGTTCGTTTCCATCGTGTATGCTAACTCTGCAGAACAAAGACCAAGTCATGATGAGTAAAACCAAGAAATAAGTACTTACGTTAAATGGAAGAGTTCAGAAGATAAGTACCTGGAGCACTGTATCCGAATGTGCCTGCAAACGAAGTCCAATTTGAAGTCTCAAGATTCAAGAGCTTAGCTGTTCCAAAATCGGAGACATAAGCTCGATATTCCAAATCCAGCAAGATGTTCTTACTCGAAATGTCTTGATGTACTCTCGGAGGTGAACAATCATGGTGCATATAAGACAATGCATTGGCAACATCCTTGACAACATTCACCATCTCAATCCATCCAAACTTAACTGCATCATTTTCGTCGGTCAGTATGTTTTCCAAGCTTCCTTCTTCTACGAAATGGTACAACAAAAGAGGGTGCTGCGGATGCGAACAGAAACCATAAAGCTTCAAGATGTTTCTGTGACGAACCTCTGAAAGAGTACAAACCTCACTCTCAAAAGCCTTGAGATTTGCCACTCCACTGTCCTGCAGCATGTGAAGTTTCTTCACTGCAACAATCCGGCCTGTTGGCAGCTCAGCTTTATAAACAGTTGCATTGCCTCCCACCCCCACACAATATTTGGAGTTGAATTCCTCTGTAGCTTCAATGATGTCTTCATACTCAAGTCTTCCATTATAGCTCCAAACCGCAAACTGGTCTTCATTTAATTGCGTTTCCCGCGGTAGCAGACCACAAAAAGAATTCCAGTTACCACAAATGCAAAAAACAGGATGCCTAAAACAAGGAGTACAATGAAGATAACCGATTTGCTGATCTTTTTCTCCCTTCTTGTTTTGGACGGGCAAACATTTAGACCTGTGGCACTGCCACACAAGCCTGTGTTATTTGCAAAAGCTAGAACCGAAGCCTTGTGGAACGCTTTGTTGTTGGGAAGAGGACCCTTCAAATGATTGTATGATATGTCAACAAGTGTCAAGCTCAACATGTTATCGAATGTAGATGGGATCAAACCAGAGAGCTTGTTGTGGGTGATACTCAAGGCTTCCAACTTCATCAAATTTCCAAGCTGTGGTGGGATTTCACTGATCAGTGAATTTTGACTGAGATCAAGAACCTGAAGAGAGCTTATGCTCCCAATCTGAAGAGGAATGCTCTCACTAAATCTGTTTCTGCTCAAGTTCAAGTTCAACAACTCTCTGCACCCGTCTAATTTTTCTGGAATTAGTCCACTGAAATCATTTGCTGCTAAGTTAAGATGTTGTAGATTGGTAAGCATTCCAATCTCCGAAGGCACGCTGCCCGAAAGTTTGTTATCACCTTGGTTGAGGTTGAACAAGGATGTCAAATTCCCTAGTTCCTTTGGGATTGTCCTAGTGAGATTATTCGAAGATAGGTCAAGCACATGGAGCTGAATTGATCCCTCAAACCGAGGTATCCCCCCGGAAATTCTGTTGTTGCTGAGCCTCAAGCTTTGTAAGCTTTGGCACTGCTCCCAGTTTTCTGAAAGCTCTCCATAGAATCTGTTGTAACTCAAATCGGCATAAGTTAGTTTTTGATAAATGCCAAACTCTTGAGCTATGTTTGCTGTCAGCTGGTTCATCTCAAACCTTAATCTAACTAAGCTGGTGCAGTTCCTCAAGCTTCTAGGCATGGGGCCTGTCAACTGATTGTTGTGTGCTGTAAACCATTTGAATACTCCGCTGATGCATATATCGCGGGGAATGCTGCCAGAAAAGTTGTTGTTGCTTAACGCCAACCACTTCAAAAATGTAAAATTATTCATTTCTGAAGGAAGAGAGCCATTGAGTTTGTTATTCACCAACCCCAAGTGAGTAAGAAATTTGAGCTTTCCAACTTCAGGTGGGATATTTCCAGTTAATTGGTGGCCGATCAGATACAACTCCTTGAGGCTAATCAGGTTGCCTATAGTGGAAGGAATTGAGCTGGAGAAATTGTTGCGAGAAAGGGACAGAACGGTTAAACTGGACAGGTTTCCGATTGCTTGGAATCGAACCTGTGAGACTGTTATCCACTACATCGATCACACTGAGTGAATTCAACAGGCATATTTCTGTAGGGAGGTTTCCAGAGAGAGTGTTGTCTTGAAGGAACAGAATGGTTAAGTTGCCTAACATTCCAACTTCATGTGGAATGGACCCATTGATGTTGTTTCCAGAAAGATCAAGGATTTGAAGGCTTTTCAGAAACTCTATCTCCGATGGGATGATTCCAAAAATCGCGTTGTGGCTTAAGTTTAGGCTCATGAGACTTGGGAAAGATGAGAAATTAAAAGCATTAAGTGTACCTCTTAAGCCAGAAGAAGTGAGGTTTATTTGTGTTATGCTTCCAAAACTGTTGCAAGAAATTCCATCCCAATTGCAATTGCTGTTTCCGATCCAGGAAGACAAATGAGCGAGGCTTGTATTGTTGTCAAGGCTAGCTTTCCAATTCAGAAGAGCTTCTGCTTCTGCTTTTTCTGCTGAATCTGAAGAAGCCAACATAAGGAGTATAACTGGGATGAGTTGAAATGAATGCTGTGAAGAAGCAGCTTTGGTGGAAAGTGCTTTTTCTTCTTGGGATGCCATGATTTTTGGTTGTGAGGAAATCTTCATTTCTGGAAACAAGGAGATGGCTCAAGAACCATCTGCCTAATTAAGCTGGTTTGGCGTTGGGAAGAGTTTGGTGCTCTAATATATGAGCTTGTACGCAGTGCAGGCACCACTTGATTATTTTATAAGGAAAACTAATGAAAAGGGTTTGAAAACTTTAAGTTTTAACGATAAGGACAAAATAAAGGGTAAAGTGAATAGTACCAGGATTGGCTTTTTAGTATAAAAATGTGGTTTTTCGTTAAAGTGAACAGTACCGGGAGCTTTTCGTTAAAGTTCCTTATTTTATATAATATAGTGATTTATATATGCCAACATGTAGGTAGGGATATGATTGATTTACTGTGAGAATGAGATTGTGTTATGTCGATGATGTGGCTTCTAGCATAGTGAATCAAGTACGTAGTGGGAATGGTGACAAAATTAAGAAGATTTGTTATGGCATCGGCGGCTTGGGCATGCCTCGTTTGGCTATTTACAAAAGTTGGTTTCGTCATTATTTACTGGTATTTCAAACTTTGAACTAGAGTGTCATGTATGTACTCTAGCAAAGAGTCATCGAACCTTTTATTCATTGAGTTCCACTTAAAGAACTGTTCCTTTTAAATTAGTGCATTCTGATGTGTGGGGTCCTTCCATCGTTTCAACTAAGCACGAAATTTGATGGATTGTGTTATGGGTGAATGATTATACTAAGATGACTTGGCCCTATACAACAAAACACAAGAGCGATGTTATTGGAATTGTTAAGAATTTTCATCAGATGATACAGAATCAGTTTTTGCTTCTTATTAAAGTGCTTCGCTCCGATAATGACTGCATTCTTCCTTTTCCGTTCAAATGAAAACGCAGTGTCTCTGGTAAACCATAATTTGCAGGTTCCATCAAAATGATCCACAATAAGGTCACCATAAGGAGGTCCTCTCCAAGTAACAAAAAACTCATCTTGGCTAACTAGTTTTCCAATCTCAACATGTACATCAGATAACTTGAATGGAAATATATCCACCCTCCTCCTATTCAAGAAAGATGGGTTCTCAGGGCGCAAACTAACTTTCAATGGTTCATTGGTGTAAAAAAGTTGAGAACGCCCTGCTGCATCCATAGCACAAGCCACGGAACTAGGCAAGGCAAAGTGCACAAATGCATGATGCTCCACCACGGTATAATCACTTGATCTTTATATTTGAAGCATCAGTGAGACCAAAATCTGGAAAGGAGTGTTGAGGACGTTTTCGACCTGCACAAATATACAAGCCCAAACCAAATCCGCCAATACTAAGTTGAGTTACCACTGCTTGTTTCGCTTGCTCCAGATTTCATTTTCTCTACAAATATTTACTGCCTGACACAAAAGAAAAAGAGTAATATTCGTGAGCAGATACAGTAAAATAGATTAATATTCGTACAAAAATTCAACCTCCAAGGCCATCATCTGGTAACGAAAAACCCAAAAAGGGTCCTCGGCAACCATGACCAAGAAGGATGGGAAAAGTTTCAATCTCTTGTATGACAAAAGCTAAAGAAAAATAACACGCAAATTGTGACACTCATTCATCAAATACTTGCTGATCAGAAACACACAAAGATTGAGGTTGTAAAATTAATCAGTAAATCAAACTGCATGGGATAATAGAAAACACAATACAAAACGCAATGTCTAGACGTGATAAAGTAAGGTAATGTAGACCACCAACCATGCTGCGATACAATGCAGGGTCCGGAATGGAATCGCCATCATGAGCAGACAAGCGAGTAGAAGATAGAAACGGTGTGGGGCTAGGCCTTCAGAGATCCATCTTAAACTTCTTTAATAAATCTCTAGCATAGCGAGATTGAGACAAAGACAGCTGATTTTCTTTTCGTGTGACTTCCATACCAAGAAACAAAGCAAGGTCCCCAGCTCGCGACTTGCATATGTAGCAAAAAATCAGTCAATAAACTGGTGAATAGCATTAGAGTTGGAACCTGTGACAATCAAGTCATCCAGATAGACAAGAACGTATAAGGGGTGTGGAGGAATGTTGAATGAACAAGGACGCAACTGATTGGCTGTGGAAGAAGCCTAGGCCACGCAATAAAAAGTGTAAACGTTAAAACCAAGCATGAGGGGCTTGTTTCAGTCCATATAGAGCTTTTCGAAGATGACAAACATGCGTGCAGCATTGGGGATCGACAAAACCAAGCGGTTGTTTCAGATAGACCTCCTCTTGCAAGATTCCATTTAAGAATGCATTCCGAACATCAAGTTGCTGCAAAGTCCAGTTCTTGGAAAGAGCTAAGGCAAGGATGGTTTGAATGGTGCCTGTTTTGACAGCTGGACTAAATGTTTATGCATAATCAAGACCTTCTTGTTAATTATAACCTTTAGCAACCAGTCATGCTTTGTGTCGTTCAATAAAGCCATCCGCCTTTCGTTTGACCCGAATGACCCATTTGCACCCTACAATATTCATATGGGGAGTGACAGGCACAAGGGATCAAGTCTGGTTTTGGTGAAGGGCCTCATACTCTTCCAACATGGCTTGCTGCCAATGTGGATATTTGGAGGTTTGGGTGTAGCTTGATGGCTCAAAAGACAAGGGGTCATGAAGTGCAGGTGATAATCCATGTGGGAGCAGATATCGATCGGAGCCATAAATCAAGGTATTTACATTTCTGAATTTTTGTGGCTCAGGAGATGAGTCTGGAGAGTCTGATGAAGTGATGTTGTGGCTGAAAGTCCGGCAAGAAAGTAGACGGTGCCTGCGGTGCCAATGCCGTAGAGGATGGGGCAGTGGAAATCCGCGTTGAAGCAGGGCTAACCCATTCCAACAATATGACAATGCTTTCGTTCCACAGTTCCATTTTACTGTGGCCTATAAGGACAAGAAAATTGTTTGAGTTATACCATGCTGTTGAAGAAAGGTACAAAAAGCATGACTAGTAAGCTCACGGCCACCATTGATTTGTATGATTAGTGTTACTAAACCTGTTCTCAACCATCATTTTAAATGTCACAAAGGTAGACATGACATCCGATTTTCGGGCAAGAGGAAATAACCACACAAACCGAGAGAAATCATCCACAATTGATAAGTAAAACTTGTACCCAAAATTTGATGAAATAGGGGCAGGTCCCCATACATCAAGATGCAAAAGTTCAAAATACTGGAAGATGTATGAGTGTAAGAAGTAAAGGGGAGTCTACAAGCTTTGCCCAAAGGGCATATATGGCGTGCGGTATTTGAATTCACTGGATCACTAATGGGTTAAAGTGGTACTTACTTGCCAATACATTAAATATACCACTTAGAAGAATGACCAAGGAGAGCATGCCATACATTGCCGGTTGTTCGTTTGCCATAGAAAGCGAGTTTTGGTGTAACTTAAGATTAGCCCGAATGCAGTAGAGTTCTCCATAATTATGCCAAGAAGAAGCACATGTCCTGTCCTCTTCTCCTTAACACGAAAAGAAATATCATCCATCACAAAGTAGCAGAAATTATCACGACAAATTCGACGAATGGACAACAGATTCTTTTTTATAACAGGGACGTATAATACATCAGTGAGAGAGAGAGAACCATGTGAACATGATAATGATGACTGGCTAATATGAGAGATACTGTGTAGGGCTGAAGTAGGCTAGAAGTAGATGGATCAGATGTCATATGATGGGTGGCTCCAGAATCCACCACCCAAGTAGTATCGGTCTGTCCAGGGTGTATGGTAGTGGCGAAATATGTAAATCTCCTCGTTTCGAACATCCTTAGACCCCGTGATGAGGTTTACCACATAGTTGGCAGAGGACATCAAACTGATATTGAGGTGGAGTGGGCGGCGGTGTCGGAGAAGGGAGAAGAGGTGGACGGTTTTCAGTCAATGGACCGCGGGGATGCAAACTAGTATGACGGTTCCAAGTATTGTGGGATCAGCAACCGCCACGACCAGAACAACCACGACCTCTAATGTTGCTTGGATATCCGTTGGTGCGAGGAGAAAGGGTAGAGGTGTTGTTGTGGCTGGCATGGCCAGGGGAAGCACGATCGGCAACAAGAGCAATGCCAGAGGACAGAGAAAGAGAAGATATTGTCTTGATAAGGTGCTCCTCCTGAATCAGTAAGTCATAAAAGTCATCAAACGAAATAGAAGTACGAAGATGGAGAAAAGTTTTAAATGCCTTATATTCTTGCCCGAGACCAGCAAGAATATAATCAACGAGTTCAGCCTCATTTAGGGCAGCACAAGTGGTGGCAAGGGAGTCAAAGAGGCTTTTGGCAGGTAGGAGGCACTCAGTGATAGGTTTATCTGAATCGTGTTTCAATGTGCGGATTTGATCACGAATGGTGAGGACAAGGGTCTTGAATGTCAAGAATATCTTGAAACTGAGAGCACCACAGAGGTAGTTTTGGCTATCCAAGGGAGTATTGATCATGTGAGAGATATTGAAGATGGTGGGAAGGGACAAGGTGATGGCTGTCATGGTGGAAGAAGAAGAATCAGAAGAAAGATCGCCAATAGTGGAGGTGTTAGAGTCAGCTGTGATCAAGGCCATAGGGGATCGAGTTTGATGTGCGTTAGCGAGGGTTAAGGTTGAAACGAGATAGAATTTGAGAATGGCAGATGAAGGAAAAGTAGCGCAGAGAATACGAGAGGCTATGTGTATTTGGATTAAGTGACTCGATGATTGTTGTATTCTCATAGATAAAGTATATATACAACTATGTAAAGTCATAGAAGGCAAGTAAATACAATAAATTAGTAAATAAAGTAAACGAGTGAATCGTGAAAAGCAAGAGATCACGTTCTAATGACCGATGTATCTGCTTGATTTGCTGGAACTGTATTACTCCCTTCATATTCCACGGCTCACTTCATGGAAATCCAAAAACTTGAACCGCCCACATTTCTTTCTCTCCCTTGAATGGTTCGGATCTTCCGGCCCAGGTTTCGTCATAGCTTATGTCATTGGGTTTTGCCTAAAAGGCAAAAAGGGTCCTTCAAAATAACAACTCGCGGGAAATTTGTTGCATGGCTGGTCGAGATTGGGGATTCGTTCGCAAGCACGCAAATGCAAGGTTTGCAACGGTGATCACTTTTTCAACAACATGATTTCCAGGAGGCGGGAGCCTCTTGTCTAAGATGTCGTTCAGTTTCATAGGTTCGGGTGTTGATGTTAATGACAATGACAAAAAATAGGAGAGGAGGTCTCCGGGATGCTTTCCCATGATCACTTCTAGTGCAACCACTCCAAAGCTATATAGATCGCATTTCTGGTTCGCTTCCATTGTGTATGCTAACTCTGCAGAACAAAGAACAAGTCATGATGAGTAAAAGCAGGAACTAAGTACTTAAGTTAAATGGAAGAATTCAGAAGATAAGTACCTGGAGCACTGTATCCAAATGTGCCTGCAAACGAAGTCCAATTTGAAGTCTCAAGATTCAAGAGCTTAGCTGTACCAAAATCGGAGACATAAGCTCGATATTCCAAATCCAGCAAGATGTTCTTACTCGAAATGTCTCGATGTACTACCGGAGGTGAACAATCATGATGCATATAAGACAATGCATTAGCAACATCCTTGACAACATTCACCCTCTCGATCCATCCAAACTTAACCGCATGGTTTTCGTCGGTCAGTATGTTTTCCAAGCTTCCTCCTTCTACGTAATCGTACAACAAAAGAGGGTGCTGTGGATGCGAACAGAAACCATAAAGCTTCAAAATGTTTCTGTGACGAACCTCTGAAAGAGTACGAACCTCACTCTCGAAAGCCTTGAGGTTTGCCACTCCACTATCCTGCAGCATGTGAAGTTTCTTCACCGCAACAATCCGGCCTGTTGGCAGCTCAGCTTTATAAACAGTTGCATTGCCTCCCACCCCCACACAATATTTGGAGTCGAATTCCTCTGTGGCTTCAATGATGTCTTCGTACTCAAGTCTTCCATCACAGCTCCAAACCGCAAACTGGTCTTCGTTTAATTGCCCTTCCCGCCGACAGCAGACCACACAAAGAACCCCAGTTACCCCAAATGCAAAAAACAGGATGCTTAAAACAAGGAGTACAATGAAGATAACCGATTTGCTGCTCTTTTTCCCCCCTCTTGTTTCGGACGGGCAAACATTCAAACCCGTAGCATTGCCACACAAGCCTGTGTTATTCGCAAAAGCTAGAAACGAAGCCTCGTGGAACGCTTTGTTGTTGGGAAGAGGACCCTCCAAATGATTGTATGATATGTCAACAACTGTCAAGCTCAACATGTTACCAAATGTAGATGGGATCGAACCAGAGAGCTCATTGTGGGAAAGATTCAAGGCTTCCAACTTCATCAAATTCCCAAGCTGTGGTGGGATTTCACTCATCAGTGAATTTTGGCTGAGATCAAGAACTTGAAGAGTGTTTATGCTCCCCATCTGAAGAGGAATGCTCTCACTAAATCTGTTTCTGCTCAAGTTCAAGTTCAACAACTCTGTGCACCCGCCTAATTTCTCCGGAATTAGTCCACTGAAATCATTGGCTGCTAAGTTAAGATGTTGTAGATTGGTTAGCATTCCAATCTCCGAGGGCACGCTGCCTGAAAGTTTGTTATCACCTAGGTTAAGGTCGAACAAGGTTTGCAACTTCCCTAGTTCCTTTGGGATTGTCCCAGTGAGATTATTTGAAGATAGGTCGAGCACATTGAGCTGAACTGATCCCTGAAGCCGAGGTATCCCCCCGGAAATTCTGTTGTTCCTGAGCCTCAAGCTTTGTAAACTTTGGCACTGCTCCCAGTTTTCTGAAAGCTCTCCATAGAATCTGTTGTGACTCAAATCGGCATAAGTTAGTTTCGGATAAATGCCAAACTCTTGAGCTATGTTTGCTGTCAGCTGGTTCCTCTCAAGCCTCAGTCTAACTAAGCTGGTGCAGTTCCTCAAGCTTCTAGGCATGGGGCCTGTCAACTGATTGTTGTGTGCTGTAAACAATTCGAGTGCTCCGCTGATGCATATATCGTGGGGAATGCTGCCAGAAAAGTTGTTGTTACTCAACGCCAACCACTTTAAAAATGTAAAATTATTCAGTTCTGAAGGAAGAGAGCCATTGAGTTTGTTACCAACCAATCCCAAATGAGTAAGAAATTTGAGCTTTCCTACTTCAGGTGGGATATTTCCAATTAATTGATTTCCCATCAGATACAACTCCTTGAGGCTAATCAGGTTTCCAATTGCTTCTGGAATCGAACCCATGAGACTGTTATCTGCTACATCGATCACACTGAGTGAATTCAGCATGCATATTTCTGTAGGGAGATTTCCAGAGAGATTGTTGTCTTTAAGGGACAGAATGGTTAAGTTGCCTAACATTCCAACTTCATGCGGAATGGACCCATTGATGTTGTTTCCAGAAAGATCAAGGATTTGAAGGCTTTTCAGAAACTCTATCTCCGACGGGATGGTTCCAAAAATCGCGTTGTGGCTTAAGTTTAGGCTCATGAGACTTGGGAAAGCTGAGAAATTAAAAGCATGAAGTGTACCTCTTAAGCCAGAAAAAGTGAGGTTTATTTGTGTAATGCTTCCGAAAGTGTTGCAAAAAATTCCATCCCAATTGCAATTGCTGTTTCTAATCCACGAAGACAAACGAGAGAGGCTTGTATTGTTGTCAAGGCTAGCTTTCCATTTCAGAAGAGCTTCCGCTTCTTGTCCAGCAACTTCTGCTTTTGCTGGTGAATCTGAAGAAGCCAACATAAGGAGGAGTATAACTGGGATGAGTTGAAATGAATGCTGTGAAGAAGCAGCTTTGGTGGAAAGTGCTTGTTCTTCTTGAGATGCCATGATTTTAGGTTGTGAGGAAGTCTTCATTTCTGGAAACAAGGAGATGGCTCAAGAAGACCATCTGCCTAATTAATTAGCTGGTTTGGCATTGAGGAAGAGTTTGGTGCTCTAATATATGAGCTTGTACACAGTGCAGGCACCATTAGTTCATTAAATATATATTTTTATATATGCCAACATGTAGGTAGTGATATGATTGAATTACATGTCTGCTAGTCATGAACTTATAATAACATACCAAGCCAAATACATACGTACATAGCTCCGTTGATTAAAAACATTTGTCTCGTACTTGAAATCCCAAATTTAATTATTCCTTTCTCAATGACAATTGCATCAGAAACAAAAGGAAAACCCGTATTTCATTTTTTCTAACTTCTAAGTAGTAAATGACTCGTAATTTAAGCGGTTATAAATATTTTTTCTTGCATCCGCGATCGGATGTTTGCTTCTCGTTTTTCACTATTCTTTATTATATATGGCCCCACTGTAGACTAGACTGTAGACAACGATTCCTTGGACATCCATGTCCATGATTGATTATTTTATTATGTACACGCAAGAAAACAAATTTCTTAGCTTCGACTTTTCTAGTATTGGTGGTCCTGTGAATGCTGAGAAAAGCGTGAACACGGACATCAAATTCTTATTTGAAGACCTGATGTAGACCAAATTCGAATCCACTGGTGGCTTAAAATATCTGTGTTGGCTTTGAAAAAGTAGAGAGCTGCAGCAGCCTCATCCTATACAGGCGAAGATTAGGTTCAAATTTTAGCCGTCTACAAATGGATTTTGTCGTTTGACTTTATGTCAAATTACGTGCCAAATTCGAACTATCTGACTAATTCTAATCTTAAAATTTAGCATTACTTGCACCATCCAAGCTACTTCTCGATGAGTGTGTGAAAAGATTTCAAACTCGATTTTATCATCAACACCACAGAAATTGCTTGGAAGTTTAATTTTTTGCACATTCAACATGCACGCGAGTATGAGGAAGGGCTTTCATTTTTTACATCAGTAGACCATCATAACATGCAAACCCGGCAGCAATATGTTACGGTATAACTGGAGATTGTTGAGCGTCTTTTTTCTTACATGTCAGTTTTTAGAGACAAGTTCTATGAAGAGAATCTTCAACAGGAGCATCTATGTGGTTGAACTTGTAAGGTCATCCAATAAGAAGTCATGTTGTTCCGGGCGGAGTCAAATTAACTAAAATGTGGGAAGAATTTGTGTGTTTGTGAGTAAGGCTAGAGAGAGTGTTTTGATGTAGGATAAGACTGGAGTGAAATTTTATGAGGAATATTAAAGAATAAAAGCACTTTAAAATTGATAAGACAAAAGGATGCAACGGTAATTTACAAATTTGGTGTCCGAGCTCATTTTTGGGCGCATAATACCTTCTTGAAAATACTGTAACGACCTATTCAAACATATTGTCTTGCTGTGATCTTTGATAAATTTTAGCTTTCCGATGTTGTTTAGGCTTTCAAAAATCAGACATTTCGATTTCCGTCTGATTAATGTCATTTACTTTCATTTTAATTCCTAAGCCTTTTGAGTTGTCTAAGGGTGTTGTAAATAGCTTATTTAAGTCGTGGCTGTTATCTGTTGTGATCATCAATTGAGAATTAAACAAAATAACCTTTGGATTTTCTCTCAAACTCTAATGAATTCCAGAAAACTTGTTCTTTGAGGGTTTATGTTCATATCCCTTCTGCATCAATTGGTATCGGAGCAGGAATTTGTCCAATTCTAATAGCAATCAATCGTGGGAGAAACAAAATCCTAGCAACGTTGTTGGTAAGTGAGTACCAAATATTGAGGGGGGACATAATATTTTAATTAGTATACCAAGCATATGCAATGACACCTTGTTCATTTAAGATAAAAAATAAAAAAAGCAGTACATGAAAATATTATATAATCCAATGTCAAACTTAATAGGTTTTAATCATATAATTAGCGGTTGTGATGCCACTTATTAGCCTCATATTGCTGTCAAAGACTCAATTAATCTTAATTGTATTCCAAAATCCGAAATATAAGATTGATTCAGAGGGAATCAAATTAAAATCTCAACATTATTCTCCACTATTACATTCCTATTACATTGTAGACCACTTAAAATTGATTTATATTGGAATAAATCCAACAATTAGGGTTTTGCATACATCTTTGGCAAAAAGGTCCTTCAAAATAACAACTCACGGGAAATTTGTTGCATGGTTGGTCGAGATTGTGGATTCGTCTGCAAGCATGCAAATGCAAGGTTTGCTACGGTGATCACTTTTTCTACAACATGATTTCCAGGATGCGGGAGTTTCTTGTCGATGACGTCGTTCAGTTGTATAGGTTCGGGTGTTGATGCTAATGGCAATGACAAAAAATAGGAGAGGAGGTCTCCGGGATGCTTTCCCATGATCACTTCTAGTGCTACCACTCCAAAGCTATAAACATCGCATTTCTTGTTTGTTTCCATCGTGTATGCTAACTCTGCAAAACAAAGACCAAATCGTGATGAGTAAAAGCAAGAAAGAAGTAATCATGTTAACTGGAAGAATTCAAGGAGAAATTAGTACCTGGAGCACTATATCCAAATGTGCCTGCAAACGAAGTCCAATTCGAAGTGTCAAGCTTCAAGAGCTTAGCAGTAACAAAATCGGAGACATAAACTCCATATTCCAGATCCAGCAAAATGTTCTTAAAATGTTCTTACTCGAAATGTCTCGATGTACTATCGGAAGTGAACAATCATGACGCATATAAGACAATGCATTAGCAACATCCTTGACAACAATCACCCTCTCAATCCATCCAAACTTAACTGCATGGTTTTCGTCAGTCCGTATGTTTTCCAAGCTTCCTCCTTCTACAAAATCGTAAAACAAAAGAGCGTGCTGCGAAGAGAATGCTCTTTTGGAATAATTGTATGTTCTATTCATCTCTCAAGGAGGAGTTTATAAGATGTTACAATCCTATCAATAAGGAAAGAAATAATTTACATAAAAACATATTAAACTAAGAATCCTAAGATTACAGGAATATGCACAAAAAGTCAACACTCCCCCTCAAGTTGGTCTATATATATCGCACATGCCCAACTTGTGTAGGAAACTTGAAAACTTAAGACTTGAAACAGCCTTTGTAAGGATATCTGTCAACTGATCTTCAGTTCTTATCGTTGGTACCTAAATTATCTTCCCTTCCAATTTTTCTTTGATGAAGAACCGGTCAACTTCAACATGCTTTGTTCTATCGTGTTGTACTAGATTATGTGCAATATCACGGGCAGCTTTATTATCACAAAACAATTTCATAGGCTCATCATGTTTTATACCCAAATCTCTTAGCAGAAGCTTAAGCCATAAAATTTCACAAATCCCTAAGGCCATACCTCTGTATTCAGCTTCTGCACTAGACCGGGCAACCACATTTTGTTTCTTACTCCTCCATGTAACCAAGTTACCCCCAACGAATGTAAAGTAACCTGATGTTGAGCGTCTGTCATCCACTGATCCTGCCCAATCTGCATCAGTATAAGCTTCAACTCTAAGATGATTATTCTTTTTAAACAAAATTCCTTTGCCCGGACTTCCCTTCAAATATCTCGAAATCCTCATCACTGCATTCATATGGTGTTCTCCAGGATCATGCATGTATTGATTCACTACACTTAAGGCATATGCAAGGTCTGGTCTTGTGTGTGCCAAGTACATTAAACGGCCTACTAACCTTTGGTATCTCCCTTGGTCAATTGGTACTTGATTAAGATCAACACTAATCTTTAATCCTTCCTCTAATGGTGTAGCTACTGGCTGACATGACGATTTCGTGTAGCAAATCAATAATATACTTTCTCTGAGACAAGTAAATTCCAGAATTGCTTCTCGACACCTCAATCCCTAGAAAATATTTTAGGGACCCAAGATCTTTCACCTCAAATTCTGTAGACAAGTATCCTTGCAATGCCGCATGTTCTTCTGGATCATTTCCTGTTACAACCATATCATCTACATACACAATGAGTGCAGTAAGCTTCCCATTTCATCTTTTCAAAAACAGAGTATGATCGGAATTACTTTGTGTGTAACCAAATGCTCTCATAGATTTTGTGAATCTTCTAAACCATGCTCGAGGGGATTGCTTCAAACCATACAAGGATTTCTTCAACCTGCATACCTTTCTTTTGTATTTATCCGAAGCACTACATCCTGGTGGAAGATCCATATAAATTTCTTCTGTCAAATCTCCATGCAAGAAAGCATTCTTCACATCAAACTGCTGTAAAGGCCAATTAAGATTCGCAACCAAGGACAACAAAACACGAACGGTGTTGATCTTGGCCACAGGGGCAAATGTATCTGTATAATCGATTTGATATTTTTGAGTGTACCCTTTTGCTACCAGTCTTACCTTGAAATGATCCATTGTCCCATCAACTTTGTACTTGACAGGGTAGACCCATTTTCATCCCACAGGTTTCTTGCCAGCTGGCAAGTCCGTGATCTCCTAGGTAGCATTCTTCTTCAACAACTTCAATTATTCATTCATTGCTGCTTGCCAATGTGGATCAGCTAAAGCCTCATGCACACTATTAGGAATAGATACAATATATAATTGAAACACAAATGACTTATTTGATTCTGATAGGTGGCTGGTAGACACATAATTACCTAACAGGTATAACACATTAGATTCTTGGTTGGGTCTATTCACCAGGTACCTAGTTTTGCATTTAGGGTCAACTTCGTAAGTAAGTTTAGGAATACCTCGGTTGACACGGTTAGGGAGACGATGTGGTGGTGGTGTATCCGAGATCGAAGAAGATTGATTATGGTTATTGGGGCTCAAGGGTGGTGAGTCTGACTGTGAGGTAGCTGGCAACAATAAGCTGTCCAATGGTGAGGATGCTGGCAGTGAGTTGTCTAACGGTAAGGAAGGCAATGAATTTTCTGGCGGTGTCAACTTATCAACATTGTTTTCATGTGAATGATCACCACTTAACTCCAAGGCATTACCACTTAAGTCTAAATGATTCACATCATTATGTTTTTGTGAACCATCACCACTTGTTTCCAATACATCACCACTTAAACCCCAATGATTCACATCAGGAATAGTATAATCAAGAGTTTGAACTTCTGTCTGATTCTCCCCCTGAAGGGCAGACTCAGAATGGGCAAAGTACATATCGTTTTCATGAAATGCAACATCCATAGTGACAAACAATTTTTTTTGTCAGATGATGATAATAGCGATATCCTTTCTGATTAGAGGCATACCTCACAAACATGCACCGTAAGGCTCAAGGTTCAAGCTTACTCATCTGCTATTTATGGAGATGAACGAAAGCCACACAGCCAAACACGTGAGGTGGAAGATTGGGAACTGCATGAGCATTAACATGTGAAGAGAGAGCCTGAAGAGGTGTCTGAAAATCAACTGATCAGGATGGAACGCGATTAATGAGATACGCAGCCAGGGTGAAAGCTTATCCCTAATAGGATAACGGAAGACGCCCCTCGAGTAAGGAAGCACGAACAACCTCCAGAAGATGACGGTTCTTGCGCTCTGCAACCCCATTTTGTTGTGAAGTGTATGGACATGTAGTTTGATGAACATTACCATGACGATCCAGAAAGGCACGAAGTTCAGAGTTCACATACTCGCCACCATTATCACTCCTGAGACCTGTATTTGTGACTTATACTGTACTTGCACCATTTTATGAAATTGCTGGAACAAGGAAGTAACTTCACTTTTTGACTTCATCAAACAAACCCAAGTCATACGTGTGCAATCATCAACAAAAGTAACGAACCAATAAGCACCACCTAATGTAGCAGTTTTAGATGGTCCCCAAACATCAGAGTGGATTATCATAAATGGAACAGAACTTTTTGTCAAACTGGACGGAAACGAAGTACGATGACTTTTAGCTAGTTCACAAACACCACATTTAAAGCTAGAAACGTCATTCTTAACAAATAGGCTAGGAAACAACCTCTGTAAATAACCAAAAGAAGCATGTCCAAGTCAACGATGCCACAACCAAACCTCCGAAGCTTTATTCCGCTCCCCATGAGATCCTTCCACAGTAAGAGCTTGAGTCAACATCTGGGTACTGTTCGATGTCAGCTCCAAGTAGTAAAGCCTCCCTTTTCTGATACCATAACCAATCATCTTTCGAGTCCAAATATCCTTAAAAACACAAAAAGAAGGCCAAAAAATAACAAGACAATGTAGGGCGACGGTTATTTGAGCAACAGATAATAAATTATAATCAAGAGAATGAACAACAAGCACGGTATCAAGATTAAGGGTATCTGAAAGGAAGACAGCACATTCCCCAAGGCAGGTTTACCATTGGCAACACTTACAACAGTTTTGGTGGATGGTTTTAGGGTTTGTATCTATCTAGAATCACAAGTCATATGTTCAGTAGCACCGGAATCAATTATAAATGTATTATTCGTAACAGATGCAGAAACCTTTAAAGCCTTATCACCGTTAACTGTACGTTCAGAATGTACCTGAGTTGCAACAATCAATGCACGCGGCTTATTACACCGGGAATCACGAGTCTTGTCCCAATTAACAGGATAGCCAATAAGTTCAAAACAACGATTTTTGGAATGTCCTCGCAAGCCACAGTGAGAAGATTTGCTAGGTGGACGATAAGAAGAATCTCCAAGAATTTTGGAGTGGTCAATATTGATCCAACAGCTTTCGCTGACCATTGTTCTCGATGCAAAGTAAGGAACTGATGGGTAAAAGCCCAATCTCTAAATATACTTAGCCCAAGCAGCGGAAATCAGTATGGGCCAAAAACAAACGGATTAATAAAAATGTCTAACACCACCAATTCCTTTCTCTTCTGTTTTGATTCACCTTTTCCTTTTTTTTTCCTTTATTTTATTTTATTTTCTTCTTACTTTTCCAAAGAAGCAGGTCAAAGTGGTTCAGGACTCCAGCGACAACAACAGCAGGTCAAAGTGGATTGGAGCAGCGGTGATGGTGGGTTCTTCGCGGCTGACAGAATTCACAGAAGGTGCGAGTACAAATCAAAGCTTGGAATTGCAGCAGTGCACCTGCAGGTCAGGGTTCGAGTTCTGGGCTTCAACACACTGCGTATAGACTCCGATGCGATAAAGCAATCGAACGTTCAGTCCAGCATCGATGGCGTCGCTTGCTAGTTATACGACGCACAACACAACTGGCGGTGCGGCTGATGATTGAATAATGCACTACACAATCTGGCAGCGCGGCTTAGTGATCTGCACGGCAGAAAATTTTTTTTTATTTTTTTATTTTTTTAACCTAGTCTCTGGTGCCAAGAAGAGAATGCTCTTTTGGAATAATTGTATGTTCTATTCATCTCTCAAGGATGAGTTTATAAGATGTTACAATCCTATCAATAAGGAAAGAAATAATTTACATAAAAACATATTAAACTAAGAATCCCAAGATTACAGGAATATACACAAAAAGTCAACACTGCGATGCCAACAGAAACCATAAAACTTTAAAATGTTTCTGTGACGGATTTCTGTAAGAGCACGAACCTCACTCTCAAAAGCCTTGAGATTTGCCACTCCCCTGTCCTGCAGCATGTGAAGTTTCTTCACCACAACAATCCAGCCTGTTGGGAGCTCAGCTTTGTAAACACTTGCATTGCCTCCTACCCCCACATAATATTTGGAGTTGAATTCCTTTGTGGCTTCAATGATGTCCTCATACTCAAGTCTTCCATCATTGGTCCAAACCGTAAAAGGGTCTTCATTTAATCGCGCTTCTCGCGGATAGCAGACCACGTAAAGAATCCCAGTTACAACAAACGCAAAAAACAGGATGCCTAAAACAAAGAGTACAATGAAGATAACTGATTTGCTGCTCTTTTTCTCCCTTCTTTTTTCATATGGGCAAACATTCAAACCAGTGGCATTGCCACACAAGCCTGTGTTATTCGCAAAGGCTAGAACCGAAGCCTCGTGGAATGCTTTGTTGTTGGGAAAAGGACCCTCCAAATGATTGTATGATACGTCAACATCTGTCAAGCTCAACATGATATCGAATGTAGTTGGGATTGAACCAGAGAGCTCGTTGTGGGAAAGATTCAATATTTCCAGTTTCATCAAATTTACAAGCTGTGGTGGGATTTCACTCATCAGTGAATTTTGACTCAGATCAAGAACTTGAAGAGAGTTTATGCTCCCTATCTGAATACGAATGCTCTCACTAAATATGTTTCTACTCAAGTTCAAGTTCAACAACTCTCTGCACCTGTCTAATTTTTTCTAAATTAGTCCACTGAAATGATTGGCAGCTAAGTTAAGATTTTGTAGGTTGGTTAGCATTCCAATCTCCGAAGGCACACTGCCCGAAAGTTTGTTATGATCTAGGTTAAGGTTGAACAAGGATGTCAACTTCCCTAGTTCCTTGGGGATTGTCCCAGTGAGATTATTCGAAGATAGGTCAAGCACATGGAGCTGAATTGATCTCTCAAACCGAGGTATTCTCCCGGAAATTCTGTTGTTGCTGAGCCTCAAGCTTTGTAAGCTTTGGCACTGCTCCCAATTTTCTGAAAGCTCTCCATAGAATCTGTTGTAGCTCAAATCAACATAATTTAGTTTCGAATATATGCCAAACTCTTGAGCTATGTTTCTTGCTAGCTGGTTCCTCTCTAGCCTCAATCTTACTAAGCTGGTGCAGTTCCTCAAGCTTCTAGGCATGTGGCCTGTAAACTGATTGTTGTGTGCTGTAAACCTTTTAAGTACTCTGCCGATGCATATGTCTTATGGAATGCTGCCAGAAAAGTTGTTGTCGTTAATCAAGCAACATATTATAAAGCTATGCATAAGTAAAGGTATTTCTCAACTTGAACCTGTACATAGTGTTAGTGATCCAAATTATACTAGAGTAACTTATAGTTTTGAACTCTATCTCTGACAACAGCACACACATAACTTTATTAAGATGAAGTTCAAAAAGCCAGCACATGACGGCCATGTGCTTGTTTCCCAGTCTAGTGAACGCTCTAGAAACTTGCCCAAGATTTCATAGGAAGCGGCCTCACTTCCACATTCACGTAGGTAAGACTATCAAGGATATTCATGTAGCTAGATATCCCACTCAACATAGAGCATAGACCTTACTAAGAGAAAAAAAATCTCAACCTAAAAACGCTTCATGATGTCATACTTCTTAAGGATAAACGCTTCATGATGTCATGCTTCTTAGGGATAGACATGGAATAATATTCCAAATTAAAAATAGCAAGACTTCACTCATATCACTTGTGACTTGTTATTACACTTTAAACCTATTTCTTGGGATCTCCAGTCTATAGGTTGGGTTGCTATCACAAATGACTCAAATTTCTAAGGGCTTTAGTCTCATCCCTTTCGAGGTTTTCCAAACTTTTTCTCGTGCTAGTCCTTTCGTCAAAGGATCAGCTAAGTTTTCTTCAGACCGTATATGATCCACTCTTACAACTCCTTTAGAAAGGTAATCTCTTACAGTGCTGTGCTTACGACGTATTTGTAGCCTTTTTCCCATTATAATAACGGTTTTGCACTTTAGCTATTACCGATGTGCTATCACAATGGATCAAAGCTGCTGGAATCGGTTTCTCCCATAAAGGGGTATCTGATAATAGGTTTCTCAACCATCCTGCTTCTTCGCTTGCCGTAGCTAGCGCTATTAATTCTAACTCCATAGTAGACTGAGCCAAGATAGTCTGTTTCTTAGACTTCCATGACACAGCCCCGCCACCAATACTAAAAATATATCCACTAGTGGCTTTAGAGTCATCTGAAAGGGTATTCCAATCAGCGTCGCTGTAACCTTCTAGTACAGCGGGAAACTTCTTATAGTGTAATCTAAAATTCATCGTCCTTTTAAGGTATCTCATAAGCCTCTCTATAGCATGCCAATGCTCCAAACCAAGTTTGCTAGTAAACCTGCATAAAACTCCTACAACATAAGATATATCAGGCCTAGTGCAATCAGTAGCATAACGAAGGCTACCAATAATACTCGCATATTCAGATTGTTTAACACTGTCACCAATGTTCTTGAACAATTTTACACTAGGATCATAAGGAGTACATGCTGGTTTACAATCAAAATAATTATACTTTCTTAAAAAAATTTCTATGTAATGAGATTGATCTAAACAAAACCCATGTTCAAACCTAGTTATTTTCAAACCAAGTATTACACTAGCTTCACCCAAGTCTTTCATATCAAAATTAGCACATAAGAAAGATTTAACATTATTCACAACATGAATATTCGAACCAAAAATAAGCAAATCATCCACATATAGGCATACTATAGTGCACAAATTATTTTCAAACTTATAATAGATGCATTTATCACTTTCATTTATTTTAAAACCATTCGAAGTAACCAAACTATCAAATTTTGCATGCCATTGTTTAGGAGCTTTTTTCAATCCATAAAGTGACTTATCTAACTTGCAGACTTTATTTTCTTGTCCTAGAATAATAAAACCCTCTGGTTGATCCATATATATTTCTTCCTCTAATTCACCATTTAAGAAAGTTGTTTTAACATCCATTTGGTGCACAACAAGATCATGAATAGAAGCTAAAGCAAACAATACACGAATAGATGTTATTCTAGTCACAAGTGAATAAGTATCAAAGAAATCAATATTTTCTCTTTGTCTATACCCTTTGGCAACAAGTCGGGCTTTAAATTTTTCAACTGAACCGGCAGGTTTTAATTTTCTTTTAAGAATCCATTTGCAACCTATTGTTTTGCAACCGGGTGGAAGATCCACCAAGTGCCAAGTTTGATTTGACTCCAGGGAGTCCATTTCATCATTTATAGCTTCTTGCCAAAAATCTACATCTAAAGAAGTTAAAGCTTCTTGAATTGTATTAGGATCTTCTTATAAGTTATATACATGAAAATCAGGCCCAAAATCTTTAGCTATTCGAGCTCTTTTACTTGTCCTAGGTTCTAATGCAGATTGACTATGTTCTACAATAGTAAGTTCATAAATTTTAGAAGAATTAGAACCCCCACTATTTCGAAGATTAAAAGGAAATTTATTCTCATATAAATCAGCATCAAGTGACTCAATTATGACATGGTTTTTCAAATCATAAAATCTATATGCTTTGCTATTACATACATACCCAATAAAAACACATTCATATGCTTTACTAGCCAATTTCGATCTTTTTGGATCAGGTTTACGAACATAAGCTAAACAACCCCAAGTTCTGAAATACAACACATTGGGTTTCTTATTTTTCCAAATTTCATAAGGAGAAATATTCGTTTTTGAGTTAGGGATTCTATTTAACACATAACATACAGTCAACACAATTTCACCCCACTAATAAGAAGCAGCTCCAGAACTAAGTAAAGTAGCAACAGTCAATTCACAAAGAGTTCGATTTTTTCTTTCAGCTTTACCATTCATTTCAGGAGAATAAGGAGCAGTAGTTTCGTGAATAATTCCATGAGACTTAAAAAAATTAACAAATTCAGTGGATTCATATTCTTGTCCTCTATCACTACGAAATCTTTTAATCTTACAATTAAATTGATTTTCAACTTCAGTCAAGAAAGTTTTGAACATGTCAATAGCTTCACTTTTATTTTTCATAAGATAGACAAAACAATAATTCGAACAATCATCAATAAAGGTAATAAAGTAACGTTTTCCATTTCTAGTTAACACTCTATCAAATTCGCATATATCGGAATGAATTAAGTCAAGTGGTTCAGATTCTTTATTGACAGATTTATGCAAAGTTCTAGTGATTTTAGCTTGACTACAATATTCACATTTTTCAAAATCATTCAATGATAAGTTGGGTAAAAAGCCTAAGTTACTCATGTTCTTAACCAAGCTTTTGTTAACATGACAAAGTCTAGCATGCCAAGTATTAAACGAAGACAACATATAGGTAGAAGTAGACATTTTATTAGCATCAACATTCAATTTAAACATTCCATCAGTAGCATATCCTTTTCCCACAAAAACCCCATTTTTAGTAAGAGTATACGTATCTGCTCCAATGGTTTGAGTGAATCCAGCCTTGTTGAGAAGAAAACCTAAGACCAGATTCTTCCTTATCGCTGGAGCGTGCATCACCTATTTCAGTATCATGGTTTTTCTAGAGGTGAACTTCAACTCCACATCTCCAGTACCAGCAACATCCGTTGAGTGCGAATCACCCAACAACACCCTTCTTCCCTCAGCCACAGAATAGGTCTTGAAAAGGGAACGATCATAGCAAACATGGCGAGAAGCGCCAGTGTCCACCCACCACCCTTCGGATCCGTCAACTAGGTTGATTTCTGATATCATTGCAATCAATTGCTCTTCAACAAGACTTGCCTAAGAAGCAGAGTTTTTGACACGCCCCGATCCCGATAATCCTCGAATACCAGGATAAACACGTGCTGGCCGACACCCAAAGGGTGACGAAAGCCATTTATTGAATGCAAATGCTGATAATAAGGAATAAATAAGACTTATAAATATAAAATAAAGAGTATGCATTTACGGAACGTGTTCAGAGCACACATCTAATCTAGAACACTAAAAGAATTAATATAAAATTGAATGAATAAAAGAATGGGTCCTATACCGAGAGGACTCGAAGATGCCGATGCGGAAGTGCCTTGACGCCAGGATTGTATGCCTCGATTCTAAGTCCTGAAGGGGGCGCAAAACAAACATGAATGGACCAATTTGATAAACATATAGTAAAACAGTTATCAACGTACTAACCCCTAGGTTTTATGAAAACACATATATCAGGATAAACATAGGTTTTCCGAAACCTAGCATGCCGTGCACTGTCTCAAATCATAACTTGTATATATAATAATCTCTAGTCAATGTCCAATATAACTCTCCAGGCCCCATGCCGGCTCCCCATCTCTGAGCAGACAATCAGAGGAAATAACCCCCAGGCCCCACGCCGGCTCCCCATCCCTAGTCTTACATGCCAGAGAAAACACCCTACAGGCCCTATGCCAACACCAAACCTTCGCCCGGGACGGACCGGAAACTATCCCTACGTCCCGTAGCGGAAAGGACCACTAGGTAAGTACAAAACCATTGAACATACGTATATTTGAAAGGCATCTTCATAGTATAAAGTCATCCATCATCTATACTATAAAGAGGTGTTCGAAACGTATTCTAAATATCATATCGTCATCCATCAGATATTCAATAAGAATACGGGTTATAGGAAAAATAGTAATAATTCAAAATAACCTCAATAGGCACGATATCTCATAAAGCATTTCATAAAACATACTCATCAAATCATGCTTTTCATGTATGCATTTCTACTATAAAACATTCATTTTAGAAGGGGTCCACTCACAGTACTTCACCGTCGAAAGCTGCGCAGACTAGCGAAGACGAAAACGCCATAACAATTGCCCATAAGCACATAAAGAGTACATTTAGTCAAACTCTACTCAAACGACTTAATTTGGGAAAACGGACTTCAGAAACGGGTCCAGAACGTCGAAATTAGCCTAGGAAAGGTCTCGGACGAAAACCCGAAAAGTCAACCCGAAAGTCAAAGTCAACGATCAACGTTGACCAGTCAAAGTCAACGGTCAACGGTCAAACCGGGTCAACGGGTCAGACGGGTCATGGTCAACAGGTCTGGGCTTGGATCCGGGTTGGGCCTTAAGGATTTGGGTTAGGAAAATGGGCTTTAGGGTTTGGGCTTAAAGCCCCCAACAGAAACGGTCCAAAGGCCCTTATTTTAAAAACAACAATTAAATAAAACTTAAAAGGGTTTTGGGTTGGGCTCGGCAGGAAAGGCCCAAAGGCCTTGGGTTTGGTTGCTGCTCGCCGGAGCTAAAGAGAGAAGAAGGCCGGATTCGGCCGGAAAACTACACAACCTTTAAACGGCCATAACTTTGTCAATACTCGACGAAATCAAGTGATTCAAAAACGAAAGTTGTAGTTCTCGAAGAGGCGAAGAGAATGGTACCTTGCACGACATCTAACTCGCCGTGATTTGGCCGAAAAACGCCTCGAAAGCCTCGGAGGTCGCCGGAAACTGGGTAAGATTCAAATGGATATAACTTCTTCAATACTTGATGAAATTGGGTGAAACAAAAAGGAAAGTTGTAGTACTCAGCGAGATGAAGAGATTGATACCTGTTTGCCGGCCAACTCGCCATGGTTTGGCCGGAAATTGCCTCGAAAGGGGCGGTGCTCGCCGGAAAATTTGGAAAAGCTACTCCGAGCCATTTTCTGCGATTCAAACGTATACACCACTTAAAACAAGCTTCGATCTAACCCTAAAACATAACCCAAGGGTTTCTAGAAGCTTACCAACGTCGGAATAACACGAAACTCATCGGGGAAGACGATGAACAGTACCGGCCGAAAGAGAGGGAAGGGTTTTGGGTGTTCTTTCTTCGTTTCTGAGAACACAGAGGTGATGGTGATGGTGTTTTTGTTGTCCTAGTGTGTGAGTGTGTGATGCTGCTCGAGGAGGGAAGGAGAGAGTTGCAGAGAAAGGGAGAGAGAGGGCTCACGGGTAGAGAAGGAAGAAAAAGAGAAAAAGAAGAGGGAGAGAAAGAGAAGAGAGAGAGTGTCATAAAAATCAGAAAAAAAAGAAAAAAAAGAAGAAAGGAACCGGGGACAAAACAGGGGGTGGGCCCCTTGGGCACACCATTTAAGACCCAAAAACCAATTTTAAAAGAAGAAGATCTCGCCCAAGGTGAAATTTCACAAAAATACCCCTTCAATCGGGACGGGTTGTTACAATCTACCCCCTTTAAAAGAATTTCGTCCCGAAATTTAAAATAAAGTACTATACATAAATACACAAAGATAGGAAAAGATATATATGTATAAAGAGTAATCAAGTCAGAGTGGGTGCATCAAAGAGAATATGCCACACCGTCGCGAGCGGGTTGCAAAATCCTCTATCATGCCTCCAAGCTCTTACCTTATTCCCCATCAGTGTAAAAGTTGAAAACTTACTTTATAAGGATATAAAGTTAAAATCATAAAATAGCTTAAGGTTAAAAGTAAGTACATAAAATAAGAAAACGTCAAAATAGATATGTAATAATATATAGGTCAAAAACTCGAGCTGAACTTAAAACTGAAAACGGAAAAAGGCTTCCCCCAAAACATTTGTAACAACAAAAACATATAACTAAGGTAAAGGAAGTTAAAAAACTTAAAATGAAAATCAAAACTAAAAAATGAGAATGAGTCTCGCCCAAGAATTCGAAACGTCACGTACTCCAAGAATATATATGTCTTTGGGTTGAGCCCCAACAATAGCGAATTTGTAACAACTGCCGTAAACAGATCTTCTTGCCTACTTGCTTAACGAACCAACGAATAAGTTATCGACACCACAGTCGGCCGCCCGTGATATCAACCACACATTTGTTGTCTTGATAAGCAAGTAGTAATTTCCTGAGGATGCACAATTTCTCATAACGTATTTTCGATCTTCCGAATACCAGTTCACAACACTCCTCTGCCAACTAGTGTTTCCCGTAGAAAACTCTCGCACTATCGCAAAAGTGCCATACCCAAATCGAACAAAACAAAAACTGTCGTCGTAAAAACTCTATCCAGCACCCAACATTCCATCATCCTCAATTCTTCCAAATGTGACCAACAACTCCAGTGTTTTGCCAACAAAGAACCCATTGAAAAAAAAATGTACCTTGGGATTCAAGAAGAATGGCTACCATGCTAGTAGTATACCCAAAAGTTCAAGCCAAGTAAGCAGAAAACTAGAAGTCATCTTCCTTGACAAGCAGTATTTCTTGGGAATTGTTGCAGTACTCAATCCACTCTTCATTTTGCTTAGTTGCAGATTTCTAGTCAAACAAGGTCAAAGTTGGTGGAAAGAATAATGACTCGCAAGTGCTCAATCTAAAAACCCCATGAGAGTACACACTTTCGAGAGAAGTGTAAAGATTATACGATTCTCACCTCGACCACGCTATGGTGCCATCCCAGAGTGCACCAAACAGATCAGCTAGAAACGTTTCGACATCCACATACTCACAATAATATAGTTTGGAAGTGAAGCAATAGAATGATGCCTTGAGACGAGCACATCTCGTTGGAAAAGAACTGATGTGATGCTTATGAATTATAATAAGATGGTGATACAATCCGCTAACCTTCTGTACTAAAACCTTCATCCAACTCTTATTAAAGGATCGCTTAAACCTCACACCCACGTGCTCGTTAACCGAAGGATTCTGGTGCGAGGTAGTGGAAAGCTGCGTTGAGGCGAACACATCACATCATCAAAAAGGTCTACCAGAGTACGATATGGTGTTGGTGAAATGCAGCAGGATAATGAGTGGTGACCATTCAATTCAGCATGAAGATAGTGATGCAATCTGCTGATCACTTGCACTACAATCTTCACCAATTCCTTACCAAAAGATGATTCGAACCTCATACCCACGTGGAACTCTTTCCGATAAGTCTGGTAAGCTCGTGAAAAGGTTATGCTTCAAATGTTCCTGACGAAATCGATAAGAATTGGGCACACACTTCCGTCGAATCGATCGATCGTGAATTCCTCACTGAATGCGTAAGAAACCACGTCGAGATGGCTAAAAGAACACTTTAGGATTTGAGGGTCAAAACAAGTCCGTTAAAATCTAGAGTACAAGATATAAGGATTTGAACCAGAAACCATGCCAAGAACAAACGTTTTTTTTTTTTTTTTTTTTTTTTTTCCGTGGAATGTTTCGGCATGATCCAGTTTTGCATTGAGGGACGAACAAGCGAAGGAAGGTGAAGATGCAGAAATAGAAGTCACTGTTTACGATTATTTGGTAATCATCACTGTAAGGTTGACTGGTTTCTTAGCCAAAAGGAAATAGGGTTAAGCTCAAGATTAGTAGAGAACTGCTAATAAGATTTAACGAGGCCAAAGACATTTCGAAATACTTGTGAAAGCTGCTCCAAAGTTCAAAAATTACACATAAAACCTCTGAATCAACAGAATGACGAAGAAGAAAGATACAACCAGCCTGCATATGCATACACTGACAAGATTGGCCACCTTAAAGTGATGCCCTTGAGCAAACCAAAGCTCAATGAGTCCAAAGAAGTTCAAAGCCAAGCTCGATCTTCGTACAATGATGAATATGGTAAAGTCTCAAGCCATCACACTGAAAATTTCAAGGCCGAACAATTAGTGAACAAGAGCACTAGTCAGTTGGGCTACAAGCAAAAAGCTAAATTCACCTCTACCGAAAAGTACGCGGACCAGGAGCTAGGGTTTACCGCCTAGTACCAGACCCAGGTGAAATTCAAGGAGTCTGTTTATCCAAACAAGTCTGGATCATCATCATCCAATTCCACTACGACGACAACAATAATCGCAACTCCTTTTTGGAAATTGATGAGAATAACATCTGCTACCGAGGAGTTTCCCAAGAAAAGCAATTAATGTAAATGAAGTCAACACTCGAAGGATTTGGTGTGAGGCTGACGATCAAAGGTTAACGAACTTGACTTCGTCGTTGGAGTAAGCAAGAGGGAAATCGATAGAACAATCACCGAGAATTGTTCTAAAGATCCACATGAATTTCTTCAGTAGTAATGAGCCCGAGAACATTGATTTGCTCCCACTAACAACCACCTACTAACCGTCGTCACAACTAACACTTGTTTTCGCAACACGCACTTCGAATGTTTCGAACAATTTCCAAGAGATATGACTCTGCCCGCCATTCCTAGGGAACGCATGTTGCAGAGTGATATCACCGTTTCGGAACTCAAGTTGGTCTTAACCAATTCGTACCACCAAGATCTTTCCGTTTCCCAAGATTTCGATATAAAGCCGACTCCGCTCGCAATTCCTAGGGAACGCATGTTGCAGAGTGGCATCGCCATTTAGTATCTACAACTGGTCTTGACCAGACTTCCGCAAACTGATATTTCTAAAACACGTCGTTTCCAAGTAACACCGACTCTGCCCACCATTCCCAGGGAATGCACGTCGCAGAGTATCGTCATATGCTGAAAGTCGTCCAACAAATCCACTTCACCACTACTGAGGCACAATCCCGACACGAATCCTTATATTTCAACCAGAAGATGACAATTCAAAACGAGACAGATTTGTACAACTGCGCTGAATGGCACCAAATTCAGAAGTCATAACATCCAAATGACGTCATGACAGACACAATACTATAGAAATTAAAGATCCTAAGTATGCACTGAACGAACCACGCTCTGATACCAATCTGACACGCCCCGATCCCGATATTCCCCTAATACCAGGATAGACACGTGCTGGCCGACACCCGAAGGGTGACGAAAGCCATTTATTGAATGCAAATGCTGATAATAAGCAATAAATAAGACTTATAAATATAAAATAAAGAGTATGCATTTAAGGAACGTGTTCAGAGCACACATCTAATCTAGAACACTAAAAGAATTAATATTAAATTGAATGAATAAAAGAATGGGTCTTACACCTAGAGGACTCGAAGATGCCGATGCGGAAGTGCCTTGACGCCAGGATTGTATGCCTCCATTCTAAGTCCTGAAGGGGGCGCAAAACAAACATGAGTGGACCAATTTCATATACATATAGTAAAACAGTTATCAACGTACTAACCCCCAGGTTTTATGAAAACACATATATCAGGATAAACATAGGTTTTCCGAAACCTAACATGTCGTGCACTGTCTCAAATCATAACTTGTATATATAATAATCTCTAGTCAATGTCCAATATAACTCTCCAGGCCCCATGCCGGCTCCCCATCTCTGAGCAGACAATCAGAGGAAATAACCCCCAGGCCCCATGCCGGCTCCCCATCCCTAGTCTTAAATGCCAGAGGAAACACCCTACAAGCCCTATGCCAACACCAAACCTTCGCCCAGGACGGACCGGAAACTATCCCTACGTCCCGTAGCGGAAAGGACCACTAGGTAAATACAAAACCATTGAAAATACGTACATTTGAAAGGCATCTTCATAGTATAAAGTCATCCATCATCTATACTATAAAGAGGTGTTCGAAACATATTCTAAATATCATATCGTCATCCATCAGATATTCTATAAGAATACGGGTTATAGGAAAAATAGTAATAATTCAAAATAACCTCAATAGGCACGATATCTCATAAAGCATTTCATAAAACATACTCATCAAATCATGCTTTTCATGTATGCATTTCTACTATAAAACATGCATTTTAGAAGGGGTCCACTCACAGTATTTCACCGTCGAAAGCTGCGCAGACTAGCGAAGACGAAAACGCCATAACAATTGCCCCTAAGCATATAAAGAGTACATTTAGTCAAAGTCTACTCAAACGACTTAATTTGGGAAAACGAACTTCAGAAACGGGTCCAGAACGTCGAAATTAGCCTAGGAAATGTCTCGGACGAAAACCCGAAAAGTCAACTCGAAAGTCAAAGTCAACGATCAACGTTGACCAGTCAAAGTCAACGGTCAACGGTCAAACCGGGTCAACGGGTCTGGGCTTGGATCCGGGTTGGGCCTTAAGGATTTGGGTTAGGAAAATGGGCTTTAGGGTTTGGGCTTAAAGCCCCCAACAGAAACGGCCCAAAGGCCCTTATTTTAAAAACAACAATTAAATAAAACTTAAAAGGGTTTTGGGTTGGGCTCGGCAGGAAAGGCCCAAAGGCCTTGGGTTTGGTTGCTGCTCGCCGGAGCTAAAGAGAGAAGAAGGCCGGATTCGGCCGGAAAACTACACAACCTTTAAATGGCCATAACTTTGTCAATACTCGACGAAATCAAGTGATTCAAAAACAAAAGTTGTAGTTCTCGAAGAGACGAAGAGAATTTTACCTCGCACGACGTCTAACTCACCATGGTTTGGCCGGAAAACGCCTCGAAAGCCTCGGAGGTCGCCGGAAACTGGGTAAGATTCAAATGGATATAACTTCTTCAATACTTGATGAAATTGGGTGAAACAAAAAGGAAAGTTGTAGTACTCAGCGAGACGAAGAGATTGATACTTGCTCGTTGGCCAAATCGCCGTGGTTTGGCCGGAAATTGCCTCGAAAGGGGCTGTGCTCGTCGGAAAATTTGGAAAAGCTACTCCGAGCCATTTTCTGCGATTCAAACGTATACACCACTTAAAACAAGCTTCGATCTAACCCTAAAACATAACCCAAGGGTTTCTAGAAGCTTACCAACGTCGGAATAACACGAAACTCGTCGGGGACGACGATAAACAGTACCGGCCGAAAGAGATGGAAGGGTTTTGGGTGTTCTTTCTTCGTTTCTGAGAACACATATGTGATGGTGATGGTGTTTTTGTTGTCCTAGTGTGTGAGTGTGCGATGCTGCTCGAGGAGGGAAGGAGAGAGTTGCAAAGAAAGGGAGAGAGAGGGCTCACGGGTAGAGAAGGAAGAAAAAGAGAAAAAGAAGAGGGAGAGAAAGAGAAGAGAGAAAGTGTCATAAAAATCAAAAAAGAAAGGAAAAAAAAAAGAAAGGAACCGGGGGACAAAACAGGGGGTGGGTCCCTTGGGCACACCATTTAAGATCCAAAAACCAATTTTAAAAGAAGAAGATCTCGCCCAAGGTGAAATTTCACAAAAATACCCCTTCAATCGGGACGGGTTGTTACAGTTTTCCTTATAATGCATGGCAGATTGATAACGTCTTAAAATTGTTGAAAATTGAAATAGAAAGGAACAAAGTTTCCCGAAAAATGTAGAAGCCTGAGTGGTGAATGATTCTTGGGATGAGTCGCAGACTAAGTCGCTCTCTTTAAGACGTTTCGTGGCTCTGCCCAAAGTGTGCAAGCAGTTCACAAACACCACGTCATTCCCAGGATAAAACAGCCCAGAACCTTCTTCTTCTGATAAAGTTCTTCCTTGCACACCGGAAGAACCTTCGAACTCACACCCTTTTCAATATGTTGCTTTCAGAACTCAATTTTTTGTTTTGAAAAACATATAAACTATTTTTTTTTTTTCTTCTTCGCTGATCTTCCTTCGTACAGGGGATCAATATATAAAGATATATGAAATAGATGTTGCAGTGCTGAATAAATTAGAGCCTTGAAAACCGCAGGGAATTAAAGCAGAAGAAATCAAAACGTACGAATCAACAACGGAACAAAATTAAGTACATGGACTTGTTCTTTATCTTCAGAGAGGAATCTCACCTTTAAAGTGAGAAGCTGTCTCACGTTTCTTTTAGTGGATAATAACGCTCCTTGTCAATTGTCAAATCATAAGTTAAATAAAATTTATAACGTTAATTACTATTTACGTTTTATATTTAATATTTGTGATAAACCAAAATATAAATATATTTAAAATATTTAAATAAAAACATATTCACTCCAACAAGTTTGTTATCCACCAATCCTAGGTCAGTAATAAATTTGAGCTTTCCTACTTCGGGTGGGATACTTCCACTTAATTGATTCGCATTCAGATATAACACCTTCAGACTGATCAGGTTGCCTATAGTGGAAGGAATTGCGCCGGAGAAATTGTTGAAAGCAAGGGCTAGAAAAGTTAAGCTGGACAGGTTTCCGATTGCTTCTGGAATCAAACCCGTAAGATTGTTTAGTCCTACAGCAATCACACTGAGCGAACTGAGCATACATATTTCTATTGGGAAATTTCCAGATAGTTTGTTGTCATGGAGGGAAAGAAAGGTTAAGTTGCCTAACATTCCAACTTCATGGAGAATGGATCCATTAATGTTGTTTTCAGTAAGATCAAGGGTTTGAAGGCTTTTCAGAAACCCTATTTCCAATGGGATTGTTCCAAATATTGCGTTGTGGCTCATATTAAGGCTCATGAGACTTGGAAAAGATAAGAAACCAAAATCATGAAGTTTACCTCTTAAGCCAGAAGAAGTGAGGTTTCTTTGGGTTATGCTTCCAAAATTGTTACAAGCAATTCCTTCCCAATTGCATATGCTGTTTCCAATCCATGAAGGCAAGAGAGAGAAGCTTGTGTTGTTGTCAAGGCTAGCTTTCCAATTCAGAAGTGCTTCTGCTTCTTGTCCTACTGTTGCTATTGAAGCTGAAGAAACCAACATGAGAATGAGTATAATTGGGATGACTTGAAGTGAATTCTGTGAATAAGCAGCTTTCGAAGAAAGTGCTTTTTCTTCTTTGGATGCCATAATTCTAAGTTGTAAGGATTTCTTCATTTCTGGAAACCATAAGATGGCTCAAGAAACCCATCTGCCAAATTAAGCTGGGTTGGTCTTGAGGAAGACAATAGATTTTGTCAGTTGACCTTGACTTTTATATCAAATTAGGTACCAAATTAGAATTATCTGACTAATCCTAATATTAAAAGTTTATTAGCATTACTTGCACCACTACTTCCCGAGTGTGAACTGTGAAACGATTTTGTCAAACCAAGTTTTTGAAAGTCATGCTACGTTATCAGTGCCACACAAATTCAATAGTAGGAGCACGAGGAGGACTCTCTCATTTGACCGCAGTAGACGATCATAACACGCATACGCGGCAACAATATGCGAGGGCATAACATAACATGAGATTGTTTAAGACAATTGAGTTTCCTTTCTTTACAAATCGGTTTTTAAATGCAACTTGAAGAGAAATTGGTAGGAATATCACATAGTTGGATTTGGGAGGACCGTCCAAATAAAAAGTTGTCACGTTGTTACTGGCCCAATGAAGTTTTTTCTCTATCCATTTTCCATTAGCTCTTAACAATTGGCATCAAAGCTAGGTTGATTTTGACACAAAATTGGCCAAAGTTCACGAAAAAGTTTTCAGTGTGAATGGTACATAAGATGGTACACCACGTGTCACTATACAAATGATGAGATATGTATGTTAAAAAGTTAATAATTTAAAAAATGAAAATTTTCATCATTTATATAAAAACACGTGGTGTACCATCTATATTCCCGTCACAATAAAAAATTTCTCCAAAGTCCACGTGATGAGAAGCTTATAGTTTGGACTAAAACTAGAAAATACGCATGCGCGTTGCTGCGGGAACTTTCTGTTTCAAACATAATCGGATGAATAAAACACATTTAAGTTAAATAAATTCAACACAATTATGAACAAACAAAGGGATACACGAGTGAATGAGGTCAATAAGATAAGCAGTTTTGCTTTTAGATACATTCAAGTGAGTTGGCATATAAACACATTGTATAATGAGTGGGAAGAAACTAAACGTCTTTGATTAGAAAGAGATGGTTTCCAAAAAAAGTTATGTTTCATTAAGAAACAAAAGAAACATTTAGTTCACACATATAATATGTGTCCTGTAGTGTAGCCAGCCATTTCAACAAGTAATTAAAAACAAAAAGTGTTGAGGACTTGTTCAAGTAGCCAATTTTGTAACCACAACGGTTCAAAGGCAAAAATAAGCAGAAGGTCTGTTTTCATATGAATCGCCAAACGTTATACTATAACCCAAGACAAAGATAGAGCATATAGTTTGTTTACAAATCAAAACAAAGCGCTGCTATAATGTGCGACTGAAAAAATGCTTCTTAATGCGGTCTTGCAAGAAATGAATGCAGTCCGAAAACAACCTAGAAAACACTCTACAAATCTTTACCACCTCAATCTCACTAAATAGAAGCATAAATGGACAGGATTCCTCCCTAATTTTGTAATAGAAATTCTAACAAAGAATATGAGGCTCCAAAGGTGTTGACGTATCTTTGGCATAAATATGTACTTGTGTAAAGTAAAAGGTATCAACACTATATACATTGCTGCACAACCATCTGAAATTGTCAACACAATGCTTAAAATATTCGAGACTTAAAGATTTTCATACAAACAGAACACCGCACCTAAACAATAACTGAAGTTATGGTACCTGAATTAAGCAGGCAACCACTTTGCAAGGCTTTCTTCGACATCATCTCACATACCCTTTTCATCTTTCCTATATCTTTGGATTTCAGGCATGCAACGCAAGATCTGTTACACCCCACCCTCAGTAGGGTTTGTCGATGTTCCCTACCCCGTCTCCCTGAAATCCCGACGACCCATATGGTCTTCTCTGACCATACCCACCATCCCATCTGCATCAACAGTGCCGAGACCCCTACCCCTCCCCCTCCCCCTCGCTCTCCTTCCATCACCATCTCTCTCTGTGCCTCTATCTCTCTTTCTCGCAGGCCCTCCCCGAAACCCTAATCGAACAGGACCAAATGATAGCTGCCCGCTGACCCCCCCATCTCGCCCAAATCAGAGAGGACAAAATTGCCCTTCATAATAAACCATGTCCACCATTGGATTGTAATATGCGATGGGTAAAAACGTAATTAAATAGTTTGGGCCTTACTGAGGGCCGGGCTTCCCAGCTAAAGCCAACACATTTGGGCCGGGCTGCTGACCCAAAACCAACAGAAATACCAATGGTATGGTTGTAATTAGTCTAAAATTAACCACTATTCATTTCTACAATGCTAATTTCAAACCTTTCTTTAGACTAAAGTAATGATTAATGTTTATGTATGGGTATAACATCGAGTCATTCAATAATACAAGTTGGTGAATGAGGCGCCTCAAAGTGAGAAAAGGGTTACTGCATGCCTGGCCAGTGTCGATAGAGTAGGCCGGTGAGAACATCAGCTTCGAAAGCATGGTGGAATATTAACATATCGTGGAATTGTATAAGTGCTCTTGTACATCGATCCTTCCTATAGGTCATGTTTTTGCGTGATTGTGTCGTTCCGCCTTCTGTATCTTGTGTTGTATGACTTTTGTCCAACTCGAACACAATCTATTTGACTAAAAGGCATAAGAAATATAAACACAAATATGATACCCGTCTGTTTACGGAGAATATATGCATTAAATTGTTGACCTCAAATCCGCATTCCATACAACTTTGTCTTCTCCTATGAAACTCAAGCCAGTTTCCTTTCAGTCATTGTCTATGTTACATTAGTTGCACAAAAAAGAAAATTTGAATTTGAGTACATAAAGTGACGCACACTACTTTAGATTGGTAGCTTTGATGCGATAAGCCTACGCGTCGTGTCTTGTGAACTCATTTTTGGGTCACCTGTAATAAGAAAAAAAAGAAAATAGACTTGTTCTTGCTCAAGAAAATAAACTTGTTTTCTTGCTCTCCCAATTCAGGAAGACGGAAATCGACGGTTGGGCTGGTCCAACCAAGAAAGGCATGGGGCAATCCAAGTCACAGTGGCCATTTTACTGGGAACTGGTCAAGTCATTAAATCAAAGCTAACACAACTTTTTGAGAGCCTGATCATCATTCGGGTACTAGGGCCAACGCAACTTTTTGAGGGCCCAGTCATTTAATCTCCTTAAGTTGGAGATAGCGCAATTTTTCGAAAACCCAACTTAAGGAGGCAAATTTAAGCCCAGTAAATCGGGCCTATGACGTGTCGAAAAAATAACCTTATCTGATACCATGTGAAACTTTATAGGTCTAAACATGGTCCACCACCAATATCACTTATATTGTCCCAATTTAATCACTTATAATATTAGTGGTGGAAACTGCCTTATATTAATTGTATATTCTTTTTTACCAGTGTGAGATTCTATTCTCCAACAAATATGACTTGGTTTATTAGCATTGTTTCGTCATAGCTTATGTAATTAGGGTTTAGCCTTTAAATATTGTAAGTGCCTTAACTTTAGCGGTCAAGGCATATCACTATTTTTGGGATTATTCCAAGTTCAACGCAGGAGTTTGCAATAATGCACTCGGATCTTTTATAATTTTATTTCTTCTTCCACAAACTTCTGCTTATGTGTGAATCCTTGTGTCGTATTTATTAAAGTTAGTCTATAGACCAACAGGATCCTCTCCGGATCCTCTTTGTGAGGATTTTGAGGATCCGTGAATCGTATCCGTTCATCGTATATCATACGGTCAATATTTGTCAGATATTATTTGTGTTTAATTTTAAATAAATCAATTTAATATGATTTTTGACTGCACGATGTACGATCAACGGACAAAATTAACGGATTCCCAGGATCCGGATTCATCTATAGACTCTTTAGAAAATATCATATTCATCTTTAGTCAAAAGTTAAAAATTGCGATGGCCCAAAAATTTCGACTTTAATTGTGTTGTTTTCTTTTCACATTTGTGAAGCCAGATTGTGTTAAGATATTACTCAATCCATATGGGGGAAAATGTTGCATTTTCTCTCATTGGTTATAAATGGTAAAACCAAAAGAAAAAAGAAAAAAAAGATTGGGAATGGTAAACATTTTTATTCCAATATACCAACAATACTACTTCTCCCCATGGGAATTGAGAAGATATGAACAAGTTTTAGAACCGGTTACAAATTTTTAGCAATAATATAGTTGGGAGACACTAATATACAATATATGTAAGCGTACATAAACAACGGTATAGTGCCCTCCAAGTTCTTGAGAGAAATTACTATTCGGTTAGAGAAAGCTGTAAACATGTAAATTTTGTTGAAAATTAATGTTCACCAACGCATTAAATTTCAACATGCGAGGATTTACGTGACATGTATCATGTATCTCACAAATCGTACACATGGCATGTGACTTATTAAAACCAGGCGAGTCATCAAGAGGACACGTGTCAACACTTGGCAGAAATGAATTATTTGAGTTATGTGACATGTATCATGTATCTCACATATCGTACACATGGTATGTGACTTATCAAAACCGGACGAGTCATCAAGAGGACATGTGTCAACACTTGGTAGAAATGAATTATTTGATTTTAATTTAAATTAAATTAATTAATTAATTTAAATTTAAATCAAATGAAAATATTGATTTTTTTTATTTTTTTGTTTGATTAAATCAAGTATTAATTAATGGAGCCAAATCACAAATCACGACCCAAGGTACAAATCTAGTCTTGGTTCTTTCGTAGACAAAGCTTTGAGAGTCTATAAATACAAGGCTCCAAGACAAAGAAAGGTCTAAAAAATCATTCTCACACTCAGAAGCTCAAAGGCTCCCAAACCCCTCAAATTCTCAAACACTTGGAAGATTCAAAAAGCTCTATGCATTATTCGCCACACTTGTGAAGAACCACTAGGCAACCCTACACGTGCTGGTTCCTCCATTACCAAGAGCCAAAACCTCGTGTCATCTGTTCATCCAAGATCAAGTCATTGCGACCTTTGAATCAACAACACACACACAATTTACATCTTCGGAGATCGAATCAGAGGATTCAAGTTTTGTAAATAGAGATTCTAACCTTAAACCCTAAATTAACTAATACAAATATTTTTTTGTGCACGTGTTCTTGTGTTATTTGTCGTATGAATTTCGTCTTTACAAATTTGGCACACTCAATGGGAAAATCTTTGTTCATCATCTCTTTCTCCATTCAAGAAATCCAAATAACCCTCAAAATCAATGGCTTCCAAGAACGGTCAAGCTGCTCTCCCAACCAAAGGAGGAGCGTCAGGACCTCTGCTGCAAGTGGCAAATATGTCGGCGTACCAACTCGGAGCAAGGCAAAGTCGGTGGTCACGCTTCAACATGCCACTTCTTAGTTGGTGCCACTAAGAGAGTAGGATGAGCATTAGAGGCACAAGCCTGTCATTACCCTAGGCTCACTGAGGGCACCGAAGCATGCTGCTTGCCTGTGTGCAATGCTGCCTGCTTGCTTGCGGTGTTGCTGGCGTGCGATGCTACATACCTGCTTGCGATGCTGCCACTTCGACTGCTGCTGACCGCTCCCATTATATCTTCTAAATTTTGCCTGCAGCGGCTGCTAGCATTTCTGCGCCTTTGATATCATCTATGTACTCACTTTAATGGTCTGGATCTTTCAGTCTGCAAGTTACGGACAGAGATCGGAGTGGCTCTCATCATGTTAATATGACTTGCTTTATTAGCATAGAGTTTCGTCATAGCTTATGCAATGTTCGAAAACGCGGCCTAGGCGGCCGCCTAGGCACTGGGCGGTAGTTCGCCGCCGCGATTAAACCAAAATCGTTGAAGAAATTGGAAAGGGTATTAGGCGGAGCCTAGACGAGCGCTAGGCAGGCTAAGTGGCCTCGGTGACCGCCTAGGCGGCTTTGATGGTAAGTCAACATCGTTCTTCCGCTATGGTAAAGAGGTTGGACGACTGGGCGACCATCCTGACGTTTCGATCTACAGAAAATGAAACGATTTAGCTGGGATGAGAGCGATAAACATCGATCTGCAATTCAAAAATAGAGGATCTGCAATTGCAAGGTAAAGAAGAGGGACGGCTTATCTGGGGGGAGAGAGAGATAGAGATAGAAAGAGGTACCTGCAATTGCAGAGAACCAAATGCGGTGGCTGTAGAGAAAGACAATATTCCAAACTCCAGAGTATTGCTTCTCAGTTAGTGTAGACTCCACACTAGCCCAAGACTTACAACCAATAGTAAAGAGAAAGAAGGGAACTCAACGAAGATGAATCAACTTTCACTGACAAGGAAATAAGCTTACAAGTTACAACACTCTCACCAAGAGCATGAACAATACAACCAAAAGGAAAGATGAAAAGCTAACTCAAAAGGATAAGCAGCAGCTAATTATCAATGCAATTGAAAACTATTGTCTGGAAAGAAAACCAAAACATAAAAGAGTGCCACTGCACCATGAAAACATGCGGGTTCACAAGACAGCCACAATTAAGGAATTAATATAAGTTGCTGGGTATATGGGAAGTTATTCTAAGAAAACCACTTTAATTTTAACGGTGGCGTGGCTGTGCTTGAATAATTAGAGTTAGGGTTGTTTTTTTCTTTTTTAAATGGAAATGAAGGTGAAGGAGCGACTAAATGAAAAACAAAGGAATAAACTAAGGAATAATTAGAGTTAGGGTTGTTTTTGCGGTTGGGCTCTCCCCATTGAGTTTCTTTAAAAACTAAGGAATAAACATTGTTTTTTATTAATAAGAAAACAAAGCCCAATTCATTTTTAATGAAAAACAAAGGCCCAACAATGATTAAAATAAATGAATTGACTAAATGTTACAAAATCAATATAAAAAGTCCTAAAATTTTACACATATACTTAAAATCCGTCTTGGCCGCCTAGGCGCCCGCCTAGACCCCGCCTAGGCGCTAAGCCCATGCCGGCCACCCGACTAGCGCCTAGTGTTTTTTAGAACCTTGAGCTTATGTAATTAGGTGTTTGCCTTAAAACATCTTTGGCAAAAATGGTCCTTCAAAATAACAACTCGCGGGAAATTTGTTGCATGGTCGGTCGAGATTGTGGATTCGTTCGCAAGCACGCAAATGCAAGGTTTGCAACGGTGATCACTTTGTTGACAACATGATTTCCAGGAGGCGTGAGGCTCTTGTCTAAGACATCGTTCAGTTGTATAGGTTCGGGTGTTGATGTTAATGACAATGACAAAAAATAGGAGAGGAGGTCTCCGGGATGCTTTCCCATGATCACTTCTAGTGCTACCACTCCAAAGCTATAGACATCACATTTCTCATTCACTTCCATCGTGTATGCTAACTCTGCAGAACAAAGACCAAATCATAATGTATAAAAGCAGGGAATAGTACTCATGTTAACTGGAAGAATTCGTGCAGAAAATAAGTACCTGGAGCACTATATCCAAATGTGCCTGCAAACGAAGTCCAATTTGAAGTCTCAAGATTCAAGAGCTTAGCTGTACCAAAATCGGAGACATAAGCTCCATATTCCAAATCCAGCAAGATGTTCTTACTCGAAATGTCTCGATGTACTATAGGAGGTGAACAATCATGATGCATATAAGACAACGCATTAGCAACATCCTTGACAACATTCACCCTCTCAATCCATCCAAACTTAACTGCATGGTTTTCGTCGGTCAGTATGTTTTCCAAGCTTCCTCCTTCTACAAAATCGTACAACAAAAGAGGGTGCTGCTTATGCGAACAGAAACCATAAAGCTTTAAAATGTTTCTGTGACGGATTTCTGTAAGAGCACGAACCTCACTCTCGAAAGCCTTGAGATTTGCCACTCCCCTGTCCTGCAGCATGTGAAGTTTCTTCACTGCAACAATCCTGCCTGTTGGGAGCTCAGCTTTGTAAACACTTGCATTGCCTCCCACCCCCACACAATATTTGGAGTTGAATTCCTCTGTAGCTTCAATGATGTCTTCAAACTGAAGTCTTCCATCATAGCTCCAAACCGCAAACTGGTCTTCATTTAATTGCGCTTCCCGTGGATAGTAGACCACGCAAAGAATCCCAGTTACAACAAATGCAAAAAACAGGATGCCTAAAACAAGTAGTACAATGAAGATAACCGATTTGCTGCTCTTTTTCTCCCCTCTTGTTTCGGATGGACAAACATTCAAACCGGTGGCATTGCCACACAAGCCTGCGTTATTCGCAAAAGCTAGAGCCGAAGCCTCGCGGAACGCTTTGTTGTTGGGAAGAGGACCTTCGAAATGATTGTATGATATGTCAACAACTGTCAAGCTCAACATGTTATCGAATGTGGATGGGACCGAACCAGAGAGCTCGTTGTGGGAGAGATTCAAGGCTTCCAACTTCATCAAATTCCCAAGCTGCGGTGGGATTTCACTCATCAGTGAATTTTGACTCAGATCAAGAACTTGAAGAGAGTCTATGCTGCTCGTTTCAGGAGGAATGCTGCCACCAAATCTGTTTCTGCTCAAATTCAAGTTCAACAATTCTCTGCACCTGTCTAATTGTTTAGGAATTGTTCCACTGAAATCGTTAGCAGCTAAGTTAAGATGTTGTAGATTGGTTAGCATTCCAATCTCCGCAGGCACACTGCCCGAAAGTTTGTTATCACCAAGGTTAAGGTTGAACATTAATGTCAACCTCCCTAGTTCAATTGGGATTGTCCCTGTGAGATTATTTGAAGAGAGGACAAGCACATGAAGCTGCATTGATCCCTCAAACCGTGGAACTCCCCCGGAAATTCTGTTGTTGCTGAGCCTCAAGCTTTGTAAGTTTTGGCACCGGCCCCAGTTTTCAGAAAGCTCCCCATAAAATCTGTTGTAACTCAAATCAACATAAGCTAGTTTTGGATAAATGCCAAACTCTTGCGCTATGTTTGCTGTCAGCTGGTTCCTCTCAAGCCTCAATCGAACTAAGCTGGTGCAGTTCCTCAAGCTTCCAGGCATGAGGCCTGTGAACTGATTGTTGTGTGCTGTAAACGTTTCAAGTACTCCACCGATGCATATGCCTTGTGGAATGCTGCCAGAAAAGTTGTTGTTGCTCAACCACAACTCCTTCAGAAATGTAAAATTATTCATTTCTGAAGGAAGGGAGCCATTGAGTTTGTTATTCACCAATCCTAGATCAGTAATAAATTTGAGCTTTCCTACTTCAGGTGGGATACTTCCACTTAATTGATTCGCCATCAGATATAACACCTTGAGCCTGGTCAGGTTGCCTATAGTGGAAGGAATTGAGCCGGAGAAATTGTTGCCACCAAGGGCCAGAAAAGTTAAGCTGGACAGGTTTCCGATTTCTTCTGGAATTGAACCCGTGAGATTGTTTATTCCTACATCAATCACACTGAGCGAACTGAGCATGCATATTTCTATTGGGAAATTTCCAGATAGTTTGTTGTCATGAAGGGAAAGAAAGGTTAAGTTGCCTAACATTCCAACTTCACGGGGAATGGATCCATTAATGTTGTTTCCGGTAAGATCAAGGGTTCGAAGGCTTTTCAAAAATCCTATCTCCAATGGGATTGTTCCGAAAATCGTGTTGTGGCTCAGGTTAAGGCTCATGAGACTTGGAAAAGATGAGAAACCAAAATCATGAAGTGTACCTCTTAAGCCAGAAGAAGTGAGGTTTATTTGGGTTATGCTTCCAAAATTGTTGCAAGAAATTCCTTCCCAATTGCATGTGCTGTTTCCAATCCATGAAGGCAAGAGAGAGAGGCTTTTGTTGTTGTCAAGGCTAGCTTTCCAATTCAGAAGTGCTTCTGCTTCTTGTCCTGCTGTTGCTGTTGAAGCTGAAGAAACCAACATGAGAATGAGTATAATTGGGATGACTTGAAGTGAATTCTGTGAATAAGCAGCTTTGGGAGAAAGTGCTTTTTCTTCTTTGAATGCCATAATTTTAGGTTGTGAGGATTTCTTCATATCTGGAAACCACAGGATGGATCAAGAAGCCCATCTGCCAAATTAAGCTGGTTTTTGTCTTGAGAAAGAGTTTGGTGCTCTAATATATAAAAATATACTAAATATATTATGTATATGACTTGTGCACAGTGCAGGCACCATTAGGAAAATGCCAACATGTCGGTAGTTACATGATTGAATTACTGTTGGTCATAAATTTATTATAAATTAATACGACACATATCCATTGCAATTAAGAAAGGATTTTAGTTAAGAACATTCATGTTATGAATCTGAGATCACGAGTTCTATAATCTTCTCTAATATCACTTATATTAAATGTAGAAAATTAAAACACATTTTAGCATTTCAGCTTTAAAGCATCAAAACGAAAATTTCACATCTAATTTGTAACTCAAGTAGTTTAATCTACATATGAGGTTATGTGCTCGAGTATTGTTGATATAGTTTTCTGAGAGATGATTTTCACATACTCTTCTCTATTTCTAACCATCGACATTGAATAAATTATATTGAAATAATAGACGAATAAAAATAAACAATATGTGTGAAAGACTAAAAAAATTGTGTATTTTACATTTTTTTAATTTAAATATATCCCCAATTGATGACAATGATACGATCAAGGTCCACGTCCATGATATTTTATTAAGATTAGGTTCAAATTTTAGCCGTCTAGGAATGGATTTTGTCATTTCACCTTTGACTTTATGTCAAATTTGGTGCCAAATTCGAATTGTCTAACTAATTATAATATAAAGTTTATTAGCATTACTTGCACCATCTAAGTTACTTCCTGAGTGTGAACTGTGAAATGATTTATGTCAAATCAGGTTTTTTCAAAGTCATGTTATGTTGTCAATGCGAGAAAAATTGTTTGGAAGTTTAAATTTTTAGCACATTCTACATGTGGGAGCATGAGGACGACTCTCTCATTTGACCTCAGTAGACCATCATAACGTGCAAACCCGGCAACAATATGTGAGGGCATAACTTGAGATTGTTTAAGAGCTAAGTTTCCTTTCTTTACAAGTCGGTTTTTAAATAGAATTTGAAGAGAAATTTATACGAGCTTCACATGATTAGACTTGGAGAACAGCCCAATAAAAAATTATAATGTTGTCACACGTAGAGCCGAATGAACCAAAATGCAAAGGAAGCTAGAGATAGGGCCCATGCCCAAATGAAGCCCCACTGCACAAATGAAGTTGTTCCTCTATCCATGAGCTCTTAACAAATGGCGTCAAAGCTAGGTTAAATGTAACATGCAATGGACCAAAGACTAAAGTCCACAGAACAAGCAGTTTACGTCATCTTCAACCGAAAGGGTTAAACCTAACTGCATTCAGAATTATAGCCCTGTTGAAATTTATTTTTAAATAAACAGTGTCAGACCATAATCATATACCTTCTCTAATCGAAGGGGCAAAACATAGCCCCTCAATAATTTATTAGTTTTAAACTTATATTTTAAATTTATTAGTTAATTTAATTAAACTACCATTAGATGTTTTTAAATCTAACCGTATAGTTTATATTATAATGATTAATGTTATGCATGGGTATAATATAGAATGATTCAATACAGGTTGTTGAATGAGTCACCTCAAAGTGAGAAAAGGGTTACTGCCCGGCCAGAGTCAATAGAGGAGGCCAGAACATGGGTAACGAAAGCATGGTGGAAAATATATCTTGTGTTGTGTGAACTTTTGCCCAACTCGAACACAATCTATTTGACTAAAAATGTATGAGAACTATAACCACAAACACGATACCTATCTCTTTGGTGGTCCAGTGATATCACTTTTTGGGGATTAATCCAAGTTCAACGCATGAGTTTGAAAATAATGTGATCGGATCTTTCATAATTTTATTTCTTCTTCCACACACTTCTGCTTATATGTCAATCTTTGTGTCATTATTTGTTAACGCTCAAAATTTGTTGGTTAACAAACTAGAACAATTGATTCTTGATGGATTCGTGTTTAAAGCTATGAAAATAATTGACTCAAGATTTTAAGTGGTTAAACCCTCAAACTGGGCTACATCAACAGTGGTGCTTGGAATATATATTGACTTGATGATTGCAAGAAGCATTCGGCTATAGTAAAAATTCTATCTTCCCTCAATCGTCCGACGCATTACAAGGGGCACTTACACCCCCACCAAAAAAAAGGCCTTCAGTGAGCCTAACAAAGTCCTAGGCTCACCTACTTTACTATTCTGACATTAAATGAGCTACCTACGTAGATTGGCATGTTGACTATCCTTTCGCACATCAATCGACAAGTGGCAATGCGGTGATGGTAGCTCAGCTGGATTACATGTTTTTTTGGGACAACGCATACTGAGCACTAAGCTCGGCCTTGACTAGTCAATGATTTTCCTTCCGAACAATGGTCCGAGAGCCTTACATCCCTTCATAGGTTTCTGTCTTCACTGGTGACCGACATGTGGTCTAGGTTAGTGTCTGAGTAGGCCTATTCTTGGAGTTTTGTGCCCTAAAGTTGTCAGTTTATCCACGTGCTTGTGTCGGTCGAAAAGTGCTTTATGCTATTTAGTCAAACCAGACTGGTGAATGGTCGGCCATAGCGCTCAGAAATGCCTCTTTTTAACTTCACTGGGCCTTGATCTTCCTTGGGCTTTTCTTAGTCTTTTTCTTTGCCTGTACTATTTTAAGGGCCATAAAGCCCCCTGCGTAAACAGTCGTATTTATCAAAATTAGTATATACAAAATATCAGTCACCTTTAGTCAAAGGTTAAATTGGAATGGCCCAAAAATTTCAACTTCAATTGTGGTGTTCTCGTTTCCCATTTGTGAAGACAGATTGTGTTAAGATTACTCAATCCATTGGGGGAAAATGTTGTATTTTCTCTCATTGGTTAAAAGATTGTAAAATCAAAAACACGACTAGGACTGGTAAATGTTTTTATTCCAATATATCAACAATACGCTTCACCCCATAGGAATTGGGAAGATATGAACAAATTTTAGAACCGGTTACAAACTTTTAAGCAATAATGCAGTTGAGAGACACTAATCAAACAATATATATAAGCCGTATACAAACAACGGTATACTGCCCTCCAAGTTCTTGAGAGAAATTACTATACGGTCAAAGAAAGCGAAATAAGGTACGGTTCAATACACAATCTTAAGTTTGTGGGAAATATTTGATGCAGATACTGAGGAAATTAAACATTGTTCACAAGATGTCCCAAGGTGATCTTATCAAATGAGATTGGTAAAGAAGCCCTTGGAATATTTGTTAGCTCCTGGGAAACTTGTTGCATGGTTGGCCGTGATTGTGGGTTGGCTTGCAGGCATGAAAATGCAATCTTCACAACAAACGCCACTTTGTCTGCAACTTGATCTCTTGGAGTTGAAGGTCTTTGGTCCAAAACATCCGTCAGCGGTGTATTAAGCACGGTTGATGTTGTCGAGGACAGAACTGCGATCACGAGATCTCCCGGATGCTTTCCCATGATCACTTCTAAAGTTAACACTCCAAAGCTATAAACATCACATTTCTCATTCACCTCCATTGTGTATGCAAACTCTGCAAACCCAACAAGCAACTCAAAACTCTAGTCCGAAAAAAAAAAAAAAAACCAAACTATGGACGCAACTGTCATTGCATTTGCCTAGATATTATATGGTTACCGTGACAAATTATAACAACCGGAAAACTACCCGGAGCAGTGTATCCAAATGTGCCTGCAAATGAAGTCCAATTGGAAGAGTCAGGCTTCAAAATTCTAGCTGTGCCAAAATCAGAGACGTAAGCAGCATGTTCCAAATCCAGCAAGATGTTCTTGCTTGATATGTCTCGGTGAACAATTGGAGGCAAGCAGTCATGGTGCATGTAGGATAAAGCATTCGCCACGCTTTTGACACGGTTAATCCTTGAAATCCATTCAAACATAGTTGCTTCATTGTCATTGTTGAGTACCCTTTCTAAGCTTCCCCCTTCCAGAAACTGGTAAACCAAGAATGAGTGCCGTGTATGTGCGCAAAAGCCATAGAGCTTGACAATGTTGCGATGGCGGATTTCTGAGAGAGCACGAATCTCACTCTCAAAAGCCTTCAGATTTGCTATCCCACCCTCCTGCAGAGTATGAAGTTTCTTCACTGCAACAATCTGGCCTGTTTGCAGCTTAGCTTTATAAACACTTGCATGGGCCCCTGCTCCTACACAATGTTTAGAGTCAAATTCCTCTGTAGCTGCAACGATGTCCTCATACACCAATCTTCCATCATAGCTCCAAATTGTAAAGAGATTTCCTGTTTGTGTTTCTCTTGGCATTTGCCGTTCTCTTACAATCTGGTGCGGGCACCGAATGTAGAGAATCCCAACTACAATGAACCCAAGAAACAGAATTCCTGAAATGAGGGCTGCAATCATAATGATGTTATTATTGTTCTTTTTCGTGTTTCTTATGGTAGATTGGCATGGCTTCAGGCCGGTGGCATTACCACACAAGCCTTTGTTATTCTCTAAAGCTTCGACTGGAGCCTCGTTGAAGGCTTTGATGTTCGGAAGAGGACCCTCCAGTTGATTGTAGGATACGTCAATAGCAGTCAAGTGTAACATATTACCAAAACTGGATGGGAAGGAACCAGAGAGCTCATTGTGAGACAGATTCATTGCTTCTAAGCTTTCCAGTTCTCCAAACTGCGGCGGTATCTCTCCTCTAAGTGAATTATGACTGAGATCAAGAACCTGAAGAGATTGTAAGCTCCCAATCTCAGAAGGAAGACTCTCTATGAATCCATTTACGCTCAAATTTACGTTCAGTAACTTTGAGCACTGATATAGTTGCTCAGGAAATGATCCAGTGAGATTGTTTGCTGCCACATTAATTTCTTCAAGATTGGATAGCATTCCAATTTCCCACGGAATACTGCCTGAAAGTTCATTACCACCCAGGTTAAGGTCAAACAGTGATACTAAGCTCCCCAGTTCCTTTGGAATAGTCCCAACTAGATAATTTGAGGAGAGGTCAAGTACTCGCAGCTGCACCACTTCCCCAAGCTGAGGAGGAATACCTCCGGAAATTCTGTTGTGGGAGATTTTCAAGCTTTGCAGACTTTGGCACTGCCCCCAGTTATGAGAAAGTTCCCCGTAGAAATTGTTATGGCTCAAATCAATGTAATTTAAGTTTGGATAAACACCAAGGTCTTCGGATAGGTTTCCTGATAACCGGTTTCCATCAAGCCTCACTCTGTACAAACTGGAGCAATTTCTTAAACTTTTCAGGACGGAGCCAATGAAATAATTGTCATTTGCAGTAAAATTTACAAGTGGTCCACTAGAGCAAATGTCTTGGGGAAGATAGCCAGACAACATGTTGCTGGACACCCCTAAGTTTTTCAGATTTGAAAGATTCTTTAGTTCTCGAGGAATGGTGCCACTAAGATGGTTTATGAACAATCCTAGTTTGGTAAGCAATTTGAGCTTTCCAATTTCTGGTGGTATGTGGCCAGTCAATTGGTTTTGCTGCACATCTAATAAGGTAAGCTTGGTCAGGTTTCCGAAAGTTGAAGGAATGGATCCATAAAAATTATTCAGAAGAAGCGCTAAAATCGTCAAATTGATGAGGTTTCCTATGGATGGAGGAATCGAACCAGTAAGGTTGTTCATTTGCAAGTGCAGCTGGTTAAGAGATTTAAGATTTCCTACTTCTTGTGAAACTGTTCCGGTGAGTTTATTTTGGTACAAGTATAGTGCGGACAAGTTGCCCAACTTCCATAGGGAGGCTGGGATTGGACCTGTGAGGCTGTTTCTGTCCAACCCTAGCTTTTGGAGTGAGCTGAGTGATCCTATTTCTTGAGGAATTGATCCATTTATGCCATTATCATGCAGATAAAGCACGTGAAGACTTGTCATCACGCCTAATTCAGATGGTAATATTCCAGCGAGTTGATTTCTACTCAAATCAAGGTTGATGAGACTAGAAAGGTTAGCTATGCCGGAGGGAATATGTCCATAGAAAGAGTTGTGGCTGAGATCAAGACTTAGGAGAGAAGGGAATGACGAAAAGCTGAAAGCATGGAGTGTACCTCTTAAGCCGCTGCTCGTAAGGTTAATATCAGTAATGCTTCTGAATTCATTGCAAGCTATTCCTCTCCAGCTGCAAGGACTTTTTCCGAACCACGAAGACATAAGAGATTGGCTTTGGTTGTCAAAGCTCTCCTTCCATTTTAGAAGAGCTACTGCTTCTCGTCCTTCAGTTGCTGTTAAAGACACAGCAGTTGCTATTTCCACAGAAGAAATCGAAACAAGGGTCATGACGACAGGGATGAACAAGATTCGGAATATGTTGATATTACGATGGAGAATTTTATCTACCATACACATGATCATCTGTTTTTCTGCTAAAGACACCCTGGTTTTTAAGGTCTGAGGATGTTTTTGTTATTGCATACAAGTATACAACACAAAGATGAACAGTGACATTGGGCTAGCTAATGCAATTTCATTAGGACAAAATATATCAACATCACTGACTCAGAAAATGGGGCTCGTTCAAAATTTTCAACCTCAAATGAGGCATGCGTAAGACAATCATACACCTTGATGGACTTCTCTTATGTAACCCTAGCAAGTAACCAGTTTCTTCGAAGTCATTATCTATCAATACCAGTAAATTATTACTTAATTAACAATTTGTAACTCTGCTTAACCAAATCATTGCTGTGTTGCTGCAAGAAAAATAATCTAGATGATATACTTTTTGAACATAAAGGACTCAGTAGCCATTAACCATTTGTTTCGAGGAAATTTAGTCAATGGAATAAGAGGTTTACGTTGAGAGTGTTAGATGTAAGGGTATTATGAAAAAGTATGGGAGGTATATTAAGAAAAGTTTTAATTGAAAATGTAAATGTGAGGTGTATTATGTACGTGAGGTATATTCAACAATGTGTGGGGTGTACGGTTTTCACTCATGTATCATGAGTTCAAAACTACCCCTCCCTTATTATTCTAATAGTTTCGAACTCATCCTCCTTTTAATAATAATAATTTTGTTTTAAGTGCAGAAGATTTGAACTCGGTTGTGAATGGGGATGGAATTGTCCTATTTATATCCTGGTTTTGGTGCCGATTAAATTAAGCGGAAAAAACGTGGGTTTATCAAACTCGTACAAGTGTAACATTGTAAAGTACTTTTGCTAACTTTTTTTTATTATTATTTAGCTTTTTAGCCAAAATGATTTTTGAAATTTGTATAACTCATCATTTTGGTCATTAAGATTTGAAATCAATATAAGTGGTCCTGAGTTTACCCATTATCAATCATTTTAGTCATTTCTTGAAAAATTAAAGACTAAATGAAAAAAATACCCTCAATTTAATAAACAATGGGCCAAAATAATTTGACAAAAATCAAGGGTGTTTTTGTCAATTTATCTTTATTTAATGGATATTTTTCAAGAAATAACCAAAATGATTGATAGTGGATAAACTCAGGAATTACTTCTATGGATTTCAAATCTCAGGGACCAAAATGAAGAATTATACAAATCTCAGAGACCATTTTGGCTAAAAAGCCTTATTATTTCAATGAAAGCGTTTGGTTAAACCCTAAATAATGGAACTGGATCCCATCCAGATCCACTTTGTATGAATCCTAGGTATCCCTACTTCTTAGGCATTCATCGTGTATTGTGCGATCAGAAATCATTGGAGAAATTATGTTTTCATCCCTCCTTTTGCTACTCCATTGATTAAAACCTTATTTCTTTTCAATTTGTTATCAAGGTCCTTGGGTATTAATAACATCATTAATTATTTCAATAATAAAATATTTTTTTATTTTTTTATTTCTTCATTGTTATCAAGGTCCTTTGGTTAAACACTATAATACTGCTTTTTTTCTTTCAAAAGCAATTTTACAAAAAAGTTTATCAAACACTCTGCTGCTTTATTTCACAACTGCTTATTCTCACAGCACAGCAGAAGCAGCTTTTTTTCAAAGCACAGCAATACCAAACCAGCCCTTAGTCAAATAGATTGTGTTCGAGTTGGACAAAAGTCATACAACACAAGATGCAGAAGGCGAAACGACACAATCACGCAAAAACATGACCTATAGGAAGGATCGATGTACAAGAGCACTTATACAATTCCACGATATGTTAATATTCCACCATGCTTTCGAAGCTGATGTTCTCACCGGCCTACTCTATCGACACTGGCTAGGCATGCAGTAACCCTTTTCTCACTTTGAGACGCCTCATTCACCAACCTGTATTATTGAATGACTCGATGTTATACCCATACATAAACATTAATCATTACTTTAGTCTAAAGAAAGGTTTGAAATTAGCATTGTAGAAATGAATAGTGGTTAATTTTACACTAATCACAACCATACCATTGGTATTTCTGTTAGTTTTGGGTCAGCAGCCCGGCCCTTAGCCAGGCCCAAATGTGTCGGCTTTAGCTGGGAAGCCCGGCCCTTAGTAAGGCCCAAATTATTTAATTACGTTTTTACCCATCGCAGATTACAATCCAATGGTGGACATGGTTTATTATGAAGGGAAATTTTGTCCTCTCTGATTTGGGCGAGATGGGGGGTCAGCAGGCAGCTATCATTTGGTCCCGTTCGACTAGGGTTTCGGGGAGGGCCTGCGAGAGAGAGAGATAGAGACACATAGAGAGATGGCGATGGAAGGAGAGCGAGGGGGAGGGGTAGTGGTAGGGGTCTCGGCACATTTTTTAAAAAATTTGTAGTATTTTCTTTTTAGTTTTAATTTGTAGGGAGTTTTAACGAAAAGCCAACGGTACTGTTCACTTTAACGAAAAACCACATTTTTTCACTAAAAAGTCAAACTTGGTACTATTCACTTTACCCTTTATTTTGTCCTTATCGTTAAAACTCAAAGTTTTCAAACCCTTTTCATTAGTTTTCCTTTATCTGTATTCATGTATTAATTTCTTTTTGCGTCCATATTTTTTAAAATTTCATTTGTACTCATAATTTTTTAATTTTTTATTTGTACCCTAATTTATTTATAATGTACCAATTCTTCTTTATTAATGTACCACTTTGTTTATATGTGAAATGTATCAATTTTTTTTGTAAAATGTACCCTTTTTTTTTAACGCTATGGATACATTCTTTTGCCATTTATTATTTTTTAAGGAAAAATAACGAAAAATCCAAAAAAACTTTCCTTTTAATGAAAAGCATTTTTTAAAGGTATAGTGAATAGTGTTATATAAAGGAGAAAATATGGTTTTTCGTTAAAATGAATAGTACCATGAGTGTTTTATTAAACCTCCATGTTTTTTATTGTTACATAGTTTTTAAGAAAAACTAATGAAAAAAGCTTGAAAACTTTGAGTTTTAACGATAAGAACAAAATAAAGGATAAAGTGAATAGTACCAGGATTGACATTTTAGTATAAAAATATGATTTTTCGTTAAAGTGAATAGTACTTAGAGCTTTTCGTTAAAGTTTCCTAGTTTTTATCCATTTATTCAATCAAAATGTTTGAATTTTTTTATTGTAGCCGTTTCTAATAGTATTATAATGAGAGATTTTAAATTTATAGGATTATAAATCTCATAAAATATCAAACAATTTATGTCAAAACTATAAAAATAGAAATATTAATAGTAATATAATGCGGTGTACAAAGTCAATGGACTTTGATCAAACTTTGAATACCATTGAGGTTTTAGTCAACGAGTGTTAGAGACTAGGGACCGCATCCAAAATATCTCAAAATCATTTGACTTTTTTTATTTAAAATTAAATACATATAGTATCTGACAAAAACTGATCGCACGATGTACGATGAATAGCTAAGATATGAGAATCCCTAGGATTCCCACAAAGTGAATCCGGAGAGGACCTCTGCCCTAAATAATAAACAGACATAGATAACACCTACAACCTTTAAACCTTCCAAATAATTACTTAATGTTTTTCAAAGTTGGACATCTACAAGTTTTAAAAATGTCCTAGGACAAATATACTATAGGGCAAGTTCGCGTTTTTACTTACATGTCATCTATGAGACTTTGAATCCTCAAATCATCCCTTTTAGCCAAGTTTAACCCTAAATTTGCTTGGCCAAAGGGGCAGCTTTGGGCACGTCAAGCTCAATTGATGATGTGTCATCAAAAAACATAATGTCCTTCAATTTATTTGTCCACGTCGGGACTTAGCCCTGGCGATATGTCCCTTAACTAACTAATGTCCGATAAGAACTTGCATGTTATGAGTTCATATATCTGCAATACTAACACTGCTGGCGTAATTAGGGATACACATCTACTACGACAAACTTATTTTCGTTATGTCTTTAATCAAACACTATATACAATGACGGTAGTGATCTTAGTTAAAGATCGAATTGGACTGCCTGAATTTTTGGCCTTCCTTCTTCTCTTTCCTCGTTCTTCCTTTTTTTTTTTCACAAAGCAGAGGTTAAAATATTACTCAATTTACTGGAGAAAGAAAATTAATATTTTCTCATTCCTTTGAATCAAACTAACAAAATCACTAGGACCGATAAAAGAACTTTGTTTTTTAATTATATCAATGATAATTCTTACAGGGGTGGCGGATGTTTCACACAATGCTTGCCGTCAGGCAGCAGCCTATGACTGGTGGGCTTTAACCCTCTCTTAAACCAATGATTCACAAGGGATGTTTCTAGTTTCCTCACCTGCAATTGTTACAAGTAAATGTTCAGAGACAAATAACAGAAACTTAAGACGTTTAATTCTGAAAACATAGAAACAAAATAATAGGGTGAAACAGTCCAAAGTATCTGATACAAAAACAAGTCTAAATTCTGAAGGAAAAAAAATATATGTATTTTGCATCATCCTTGCCCAAGGTACAACGCCTAATCTAAAACAACGCAACAGCCTGGCCAATTTACTAAGATGGTGACAACTGCAGTACAATATTTCAGAGGGGTTCCCATGTCAAGATTGGTAGTTTCATAAGGTGTTTTTGAAGTTTGTGTGTGAGTGCAAGCCTAAGAGGAAGATGGCAGAAAACTTGGTCGGAATGTATCTCAGGCAACACTGGTGTTAGATGAATCCGTGCAGGCAGTTTTTTAAGGCCTTTGTGCCATTGTTATTTCTATAGAACAAGATTTAGAGTCCTTGATTCCCCAAGAGGGAAGCTTTTCATCGTTTGAAGTGGCTTCCTTTTTGCATGGTCTGTTTACAAATCACTCTCAAATTAGCACAAATTGGGAAGAATGACTCATGACAAGTTTGGAAATATGGGAGCTACTCATTTGTGCTTGTTTGAGTGAACTTAAACAGAACCTAAAAGTCAATCTTTTGAAAGAGTGAGACCGCAAGACATTTTAGTATGAGTCCAAAGAATCATTTTTTTTCTTTTTCATTTTGAAGTCTACACTCTTGGATGGTCCTTTTTATTCTTTCTTTGGAAGATTGTGATTATTTAGTTAGATTTCCCTCCTCATCTTCTCTACATTTGGTTTGCTACAACCTGGGTTTTTCCACCATCCTTACCCTACAAGACAGCTCATAAGAGTATTCTGTACTATCCTAAATCACAAGGATAAAAGTATGGACAAACGAAGAATAATTACTGACACCACAAACTACGCATTTCACAAATTAAGCTTAAGACTGATTCTTCGTTTCCTCAATTCAGGAAGAGCCAACCATTTGCACCAACAGCCTTATCAGATATTATAACATTTTTTGTTTGGATAAGAGAAAATGACATAGCATTCACTTTAAGTGTATGATAAGTATTTTGAGAAGAAATAAAAACCAACCTGCCTAACAATGAATGGTTCCTCGTTGAGACTCAACGGTTCAGTTAAAATAGTTAGAAAGCCATTTTGATTACCATAGACAATATCAGTTAAGGGCCGATCACCCACCTGCAACAGACAAAAATATCCCATGAGTCATTTATTCATTGTAATCCAGACAAAGATCAAATAAAACAATCCAAGATGTCTATGAATCTTATCTACCATAATAAGGTGTGACGATTTACAACCAAAATGCTTCTCGATCTCTTCAGCTGTTCCGGCTGGTTTCTTCACTCCTATAACATAAGATAAAAATACCCACATCAATACCACATAAGCTCTGTAATTCCTATGGAAAACTTGTATTTAACCAACCTGCTCTTTTCAAATGTAGTTCGGTATGCAAAAAATGAAAAATTCAAAAACTTTGCAGCAGAAATAAAGAAATAACAAAAACTTACTGTGTCTTATGACTTTAATTCCAATAGCCCCTTCAAGCTCCCTAGCTTTTGAACCATCATGGTCATACTCATAAAGCCCTAACCATGAACCAAAATCTTTACTTTGACAAATAAACATAACCAACAACAAAAAATAAAATTTTCCAAATGGGTTCTGCCAAAAATTACCAGCCGAGTTACTGAACACCGCGATATCGGGTCCAAAAACTGATTTGCACTGCTCCAATGAAGACCCAAGAGGACCCCAAGGCGTCAAGGAATAAGGTGCAGTGATAGTATTATCCTTATCGAACACAACACCCTTGAAACCCCTTCTATGCAACTCAGGCCAATCAATGTATCTTATATCAGGCACAGAAACATGAGGCAGCACCAAGTGCTTGTCTTTCGTGAGCACCATGGCTGAACGAACAATGGCTCCAAAGTTGAACCTTTGTCCCAATGCGGCTTTCACGTCTGCCCACCACATGTTTGTCGAAAGTCCCTCGGAATTATCGGCTTCGCTCTCTCTTTGATCTCGCCCTCGTTCGTCGTTTGGGGCTTCTGGGCTTTGGTTACCGGCGGCTTCGGTGTCTCCTGAGGGGTTCAATTGCAGAAACAACATATCGTTCTGATAGGGGTCGGAATCGCCATTGATGTGCTTCTGGCTCTGGTTCTGGTGCTCTCTGCTGCAACTGTGGGTGTGAGAGATGGAAAGGGCGCAGTGGTTGGTGAAGTGGGTTTGGGGTTTTGGGGGGAGGAGAAGGAAGTTGAGGGTTTTGCGAGGGTGTCGATAGTGGAAGTGGTCAAGGGAAAGTGGGTAAGAGCATTTTGGCAATGGAGTTGATGAGGTCGACTGCATTTCTACTTGTTAGTTTTTAGGGATAACACGATGTGTGCCATTCTTAATGGATCTTAGGGAGACTTGGTTAGCCACAAAAGCCCAAAAGGCTGTGCTGCCAAACAATGTGAGAGCCCATACAATGCTACCCGCTTCTTTTCTTTTATTTTTTTTATTAATTACACGTTTGGCCCATGAATTTTGATGATCTTAACCCTTTTTTTTCTTTTTTTCTTTTTTTTTTTTTTTTTTGTCAAACGAATGATTTTGTTAGGTTAAATGTTGGATTAGTCACTGATGGGTTTGAACCCACATCGTCATGCAGGGCTCAACTCCTTTCCAATATTGTTATAAAATGTCACTTGCTTTGATGATTTTAACCTTTGATGATTAACTTTTTATTTTATTTTGTTCCAAGTTACTCCCTATATGCCAGTTGAAATGAAACTTTTCGAAAGGACCACACAATGTCGATTATATATATCAGTGACGAAACTTTTCAAAGAAACATCAAAGTGCCTAAAACCATTAAGAGACGAGATATAATGAAAATAAGATGTTTTTTTAACTAATATAACACGTACCTAAACGACCATTTATGGATTGAGTGAATTGGATCCTAAGGGTCCTCACATCTTAGTCATTCATTGTGTATCGTGCGATCATAAATCATTTGATTTTTTTTATTTAAAATTAAACACAAATAGTACCTGATAAAAAATGATCGCATGATATACGATAACGTCTAGGATGTGGGAATCTCTAGGATGTGGGAATCCGAAAAGGATCCTCTTCCTGGATTGAGTATGCGAAAAAAAAATATATATGGGTAAATTACATTTTCATACCTCAGGTTTGAAGCCTATTTCAATTCCTTACAACATCTTCAAAACATTTCATTTTCATACCTTAAGTACTATTTTATTTCAAAATAATACATCCGTTACATTTTCCATCCATGGATCCGTTAAGTGCTGACGTGGCTGCCACATTTGTGCCACGTGGCAAAAAAATAATTTTTTAATTTTTTTAAAAAAAATTTGAATCTTCTAAATTTAAAAAAAAAATAAAAAAATAAAAAAACTGAACCCGCTGCAACCCATAAGAAGAAGAAGAAAAAGAGAGGAAAAAAGGAGGAAGAAGAAAGAAGAAGGAGGAAGAAGAGAAAAAAAAAAAAAAAAAAAAAAAACCCAATCCAACCCACCAACCTGCAACCCTGAGGAAGAAGAAGAAGGAGGAAGAAGAAAAAAAAAATACCCCAATCCAACCCAGTTCGTCCCCCCTCCCCCACCCACCCAACCTGCAACCTGCAACCCAGAAGAAGAAAGAAGAAGGAGGAAGAAGAAGGAGGAAGAGGAAGAAAAAAAAAAAAAAAAAAACCCAAACCCAAACCCAAAGATTTGTCTTCGGCCTAATGGGTAGTTTGAAAATGTAATTTGCACACTTTTTTCCTCTCCTCTTCTTCTTTTGGGTTGCAGATTGGGTGGGTTGGGGAGGGGGGGGGACGAACTGGGTTGGATTGGGGTTTTTTTTTCCTTTCTTTTCTTCTTCCTCTTCCTCTTCTTCCTCCTTCTTCCTCCTTCTTTCTCCTCCTTCTTCTTCCTCCTTCTTCCTCCTTTCTTCTTCCTCCTTTTTTCCTCTCCTTTTCTTCTTCTTCTTCTGGGTTGAAGCGGGTTCAGTTTTTTTTTTTTTTTAATTTTAAATTTAGAAGATTCAAGTTTTTTTTAAAAAAATTAAAAAAAAAAAAAATTTGCCACGTGGCACACATTTGGCAGCCACGTCAGCACTTAACGGATCCATGGATGGAAAATGTAACAAATGTATTATTTTGAAATAAAATAATACTTAAGGTATGAAAATGAAATGTTTTGAAGATGTTGTAAGGAATTGAAATAAGCCTCAAACCTGAGGTATGAAAATGTAATTTACCCTATATATATTTGAAACATATTTTAGTAAAGTCAATAACCACCAATTTTCTTGAGATGGAAAGGCAATTTTAGTGCCAATTAAGAAAACAACTGCAAACCAGATTGACAATTTTGGTTTGGTTGATTTGTTCATTTTTCAGCATGAAAGACAAAAAAAAAACTACTATTGGTTGTGCAAAACCCGCTAACGAACACTTCCTCGATATTGTTTGGAGAAAACTCAAATATTATCAATTTATCGATTAATATGAAGTACTTTATTCCAGAATCTTAATTCAGTTCACAATGAAAGAGTAAAAAATAAATAAAACATGCGAAAATAATGTCACATTAGACAATCTTTATTTGCTGAAGGAAGAAAGAATGTGTCATAAATTGAAGCTAATTACACAAATGAATGCTGCACATCAGAGAGGGGAATATGTGATGATCTGTGGGAAGATATTTGGATCTTTAGAACCTTGATCTTCTGCATTCAGCTGGGAGGCCTTGTGGGAAGCGTTTAAGGTCACTGCAGTAGTTGTAGACCATGAACTTCTGTTGCACCCATCGAAGCCGGTTACGGCCGGCTGCATCGAGCCCTTGAGTCTGCCATGCACTGTCCCCTAGTGAATTGGTAGATGCAGTGGAGGCACAGGAGGATGATGAGCCAGCAGTACAAGCATCGGCCTTGAAGTTTCTGTAAGAGGCGGTGAAAGGAGCTTGAGTCCAATCAGTCTTGACAAGGCCACCTCTTGTTGCCCAGTCATCTGCATTCCACAGGCTTGAGTAAATCCTCATGGGCTGGTTTTTAGGGAATGGGACACCAACTGATTCCAAGTTGTTGAACACTCTAATTGGGATTTTATCCACCAAAAATCTGCATAATATTTGCACATGTATTAGAAAGTGTCTAAAAATAACAAGTGATGTTCTCAGCATGCTCCCTCATCTGAGTGTATCTATGTAGTACTTACATAATACGTTGCGCATTCCAAACAATGGAGTAGGTGTGGAAGGCCTTTGTGGGATCAAACCAAAGCTGGAATTGTTGTTCTCTGTTTCCTTTTCCTTGGCTGAACACATTGGTATGGAGAGTGTAGGGATCCCCAGATAGGTTTCCCAAAAACTCAAAGTCGATTTCATCATGAGTAGGACCTTCAGAAGATAACTGAAAAATATACATTTTTGTTTCACAAATTAGCAAAGCAACTATACAGAATATATCTATACAATTACAAGCATACAAATTAATACGAGGGTATATATGTAGTGTAGTACGACTTACATAGTAGGCAGTGACAGTTCCCGCTGAGTTGCCTGAGACGAGCTTGATCTGCATGTCAATCCTTCCAAATAAGTACTCGTTCTTGGATTTGAAACCAGAGCCGGAAGTCTGATCAAGGTTAAGAGTGAGGAGTTGTCCTCCGTTGAGTATCTTGGCACGTCCGTCGCCGAATGTAACGTCAAAATCTTGATAGAAATTGCCAGCCGAGGCAGCCATGGCCATGACACAAGTTATGAACAAAGAAAGAAGCACCACCATTGAGAGCTTAGAAGAATAAGACATTTTGATTGCTTTAGAGAAGAATATGAAACTGTTTGTGTTTTGATGATATAAATTTGAGTTGCGACGCCCTTATATATGTTGGAGACCTTCGAGAGCGAGTAGAATAAAGTATGCCGCGTGAATAAAGCTGGCATTGTTTAACAACTCAAAGTTTATATGTTGGCAAATTATTAGGTATGGGGTATATGATATGATTTTGTTCTCCGAAAATTGACTTGTTGCAAAAGCCCCCAACTTGTGTTAAAGCTGGACACAGGTTTGCAAATTCAGGCAATAGCATGGGAACAAAAAAGAAATAAATTAAAGTAGGAACTAGGAAGTAGCATAGGAAAGGAAACTTGGAATCTTTGTGAGTTTATAGCTTGTGAGGCGTGTTATTAGTTGGTCACGTTGAAGCTAAAACGTGCACGCATGCGATGAGTAATTTTTCGGTTAATCCCCTTATGTCATAATGCATACATATAAAACAATAGTATACCTTAAAAATATAAACTAGTTATTTATAGAAGTTAGAAAATAAAAAAAATAAAAATTAGGCTTCATTTAGCAATTTCTTTATGGGCAGTGATTTATTTATGGGGCATTAAGATATAGGTCCAAAAAATTGACGTACCAAGGACTTTAGTCCAATTTATTGAAATTTATGATTTAGGTCCACTTACCTAATTTTTAAACCAATTTTACCCTTTGTTTTCAAATTTTGAATGTTTAAACATCTGCAATCTACTAAATATTCAACAAAAAACGTTTCCATTCTTTACCTTTCAATAAAATAAAATATTTTTCTCATAGATTAAGTTGCAAAAGTATACAACCTAACTAAAAGGTACTAATACATAAAAAAAAAAAATCTAGCTTATCAATAGGTAGATAAACGAACTGAAAGGTACAACTCATAATTACCTGCCTATGAACAAGACAAATTACCATGTAATATAGGAAAACAAATAGAAGTAATTTGTGATAGAGATAGATGATAAAGATGGAAAAATATAATCTGTCTATAATAGAGGTAGGTCATATAACGAAATCTTGTGATACAGGTAGATTAATATCGGCCATGAAATCAATTAATTTGAGTGAAAATGCAACTCAAATGAAGATTCAAATTTGACCACGAAATCAACTAATTTGAACACAACAAGCAATTTGATGAAAAAAATCCAACCAACCCCCATTCTTTGATCAAACAAAATCAAATTTCATATATAGTGGAAGCCTATGAGGAGAAGAAGAAAACTGAACAATGATAAAGAAGAATAGAAAAATGAAGAAGAAATGAAGAAGCGTATCCACTTGGAGATATACAGGAAGTAATTTGATTCTAACAATTATCTAAAATCAAGGGATAATATTGATTACTTATATATAATTTTAGGGGTAAATTGGGTACCAAAATGAAAAAAATAACTGACTTGGAATATAATTGGACTCATCTCAAAAGTGACTCACAAAATTGGATTCACATCAAGTTTTCCCTTTATTTATTAACTCTTTTTTCAGAAAACCTATTTATGCATTTAACTTTGTGAGAGGATGCAAAGTTAAAATAGTCTCATCGAAAAAGGAAAAATCTTGCATGTGTGTATTTAAGAAGTTAGACTACTCCCTCATCTTACTAATTGGTTTTATGATGAAACTTTAACTTCATTCGTCCATTTTACCTTTTACACTCCCTTTGCTTTCGAGTCATTAGATTGAATGAATTAATTATTGATAAAATAAAAGCGGAAAAATGCATATAAGGCCAAAAAGTACATAAATCACTTCTCTTTCTACCATATTACACTATGTTTGTGTATGTAGTTGAGTGTTTAAGCTTTTAAAATCCACCTAAGTGGAATGGTGGAGATACATTTTTTGATCTTCATTATCAAATGAACCATTTTAGTCCCCTCACCACTCTTTTGACCTATATGTTTTTTTTTTATAAATACTTTGACCTATATGTTTGAAAGATTATAAAATCTGACTAAATAATGTGAACTTTACAAGCTTGGACAGCTTTTACGTTTGATTATTAACCAAAGACAAAAACTTCTATGTTTGATTATTTCCTGGTTTTCTCTTGTGATCCGAATCAGAACTTTACTTTGCATCAAAATAAAAATCACGTGACCATGCATATATATCATGATTTATCTAGAAACCTTTAGCATTTGATGATTTGAAAATTGAAGGGAGCAATATCCAGCCCATGCATTACTGCATACTTCACTTGTAGCAACAGCTAGCAGTATCTGTAACTATAAGTGATGTGGTTTAGTTTGTCGCAACCTAAACTTTTACGTTTGCCATGCAGGTACTAGTTTTAGTTGCTCCATATATACCTACAATTTGAGTATTTTGATTCTGCATGTTATTCACAAATGTGAACTCGTTGTTAGGTGCACAACCCTGTAGGTTGGTAGCTTAAAAAACACAGAGAGAGAAAGAATGCGTACGCGTAGTCGCAATCATTACCACCGAACGCGCATATACTTATTTAGTCCATATGTTCCAAAAAGAATTTGGATGTTATAGTGCTGGTGTTGTTTCTTTATTTTAGGGAATTGTTATTGGCACTCCAAAAATCTCATTTGGCACTCTAAACTTTCTATAATTAGAAATAAAAATACACTTGTGAGGAGTGTAGATTAAGATTTTTGGAGTGTGAATAACAGTTCCCTTATTTTAATGTGATAGTATACAACATGGTTAATTTTTTATGACTTGAACCACCACGGGGTGGCTCAGGTGGGGGTGGATTTCAGGCTCGTAGTTCACACGGCACGTCCTGAGTTCGACTCTTGGCACTGGTGAATCACATGATGGTGGACATAGGAGGCTGAAATGCCTCTGTGAATATATTCTGAATACATCAATGAATATAGGTTTAGTTGCGGTCTCTGTCCCTAACTGTTATAGACTTAAACCTTATACATTTTAGGTTTTTGATTGAAGTCTCTCTCCTGCCACATAAATGACATAATAATAAAAGAGATGCAATAATACCAATAAAGACTCAACTGTTTTTTTTTCTTACATTTACACTACCAATTCAATTATTATCAAAATTGCTTATGGGGTTTTGATAAAAAATAATAATAATTGCTTATGGGTGCATTCTAGATTATTAAAAATGGAATTTTATTTTATTTTTATAAAATATGAGTACATTTATATTATAAAATTTGGCTACATTTTGCATATAAAAAATTGTTACACTTACATAAAAATGTGGGTACATTTTACACACACAAAATTGATACATCACGTGACACACCCCGTCCCGAAGGAGGGCGTGCTGGCCGTCACGTGAGAGTGACGTAACCATTTACACAGTTCGGAAGCTTAAAAATACCATTGCGAATTCTGTCAGAATACCGTTGGATTCCTCGTGGCCACCAAAGCTCTGCTCTAACTCGAACCTGGAGGGGCGCAAAACAAAATTGAGTGGGTCAGTAAAACAAGTCTTTTCAAAACTTTCCTTTATCAAAGTTCTAACCCCTCGCTGTAAAACCTGTATACTTTCCCAGAAAATAGCATATATAAATATATATAGCTTCAAAAATCTCAAAACACCATTCTTTATCACTTTTCAGAAAATATGCCATGCCATGCACCAAAAACATAATATGGATGCATCAACATAAATCAGGTGAAATAATAAATCAACCGGAGACCCTGCAGTGGTCCTGTACGGCTGATTCTAAAGCTCAATATCCAATCCAGCCGGAGTCACCAACTGTGACCTGTACGGCACTGCCGGAGTCGCCAACTGCGACCTGTACGGCACTACGCTGCACATGAGTCGGAACTACCTGTAGTAGTCTGTACGACTCGGATGGTGTAATAATACGCTCTAGTGCTTCTCTCATCAATCATCTGTGCACATAATCTAAGGTCACCTACTAGTCGGAACCGTCTCTAATGGTCTGTACGACTAGCATGTCGGAACCACCTCCAGTGGTCTGTACGACTAGCATCTACTTGGATCCAAGGTGAGCGTGTGATGCGGGTGAATAACATAAGCACTAACACCAGGGGTGCAGGTTATGAGCTATCAACATAAATCACATCAAACAATTCAATGAACCAAATATAACTCACCTGATACTCACCTGCGCGTCCGCAGCACCAATTCACATATATGCATCATATATCAATTCACATAATTCATGTAATTTCTATGCATGGCATTTCAATCACATATTCATATAAATCTATGCATGGCATTTTTAAACATACTTTCATTCAAAAATCGATTTCTGGGAAAACGTTAAGTATATATATATATATATATATATATATATATATATATATATATATATATATATATATATATATATATATATATATACTGAAATAAACTGCCCACTCACCTGGAGTTTGCCCTGCAACTCCCTAGCACAACACATCAAGGCGTCATGACGATCGGCGCCTAGAACAACCATCAAATCATGCCTCAGAATCATATCGATAGAATATATCACTTATATAAAACACGTCACTAAGTAGTTCGATCCGGAAGATCTGCAACTCAGATTTCCAATCCGTAACTTCCAGAGGTCCACAATAAATCTCTAGAACAACATCCTAAAATTTCATGACCATCCAACGGTCGGATCTCCGTCAATTGTCGAACTAAGTGACGATTAACATTATATTTTATGAACTTACAACTCCAATTCCAGGAGATCCGTAAATCGAATTCTCGATCTGTAAGTTCCTACGTTCTTCAAATATTACGTACTACTACGTATCAAAGTTTGGTGACGATCCGACGGTCGGATCGTCAATTCATATTTTGGCCTAACCATACATCTTAACGAATTTAAGTCCAAATGATCAACAAACGTTAAGCCACTATCAAAACTGAACTCAGGACATCCAATATAGTTTAAAAATGACATTGGCGGCCCACTGACCACGCGCCGCCGCACGCGCCGCCGTGGGTGGCGGTCGGCCGCCCCGGCTCGCCGGAAAATTCAACTTTATCCAAAAATTACCAAAATTTTCAGAATTGAAGATCTCAAAGAGTAGAACAACTTTCATACCTGTGACCAAGACCAATTCGGCCTGGAAAGGCTCCAATTTTGCCAAAACCGTGAAGAACCCTAGAAATGGGTGTTTTCAATTCGACCTCCAAAACTACTCCGATGCTCCAACTAATGCTTGGGCTTTGTTCCAGGTCCTAAGGGAATGCTAATGGTGTTAGCAATTGAAAGAAAACGTTTCAATAGTTGAAGAATTTGCACACTAAGCCACCGCACACACACCGTACGGTTTCATCCAATTTCAAGCCAAATTCTTTGATTTTTGGGGTGTAATAGGAAGAGGGAACATCATAGAGGGTTTTCCAAGTGATGGTTTGAAGTAACTCACCGGAAAAATGAAGAAATTTGGACGAACAAGGGTGGAAAACCCACGGGTCGCCCGGGTCGCGGGTTGAAGACCCATTTCTGTTCTTCATCCTCCGCTTCTCGCCCTCTCTCTTTTCCTCCTTTCCCCTTCTCTGATTGGTCCTTCTCTTCCTCTCTCCTCTCCCCATTCGCCAGCTCTCTCTCCTTTTCTCTCCCGGAGCTCTCTTCTCTCTTCCTCCTGGTTGGGCAGATTTGCCCAATCATCTTCTTCTTCCTTTCTTCTTCCACCAGCCACACACACACACACATAAACTCATATAATCTTATTCCTTTTAATCCTAGCCATCCATTTCAGATTTCCTTTAATCTGGGCCATCCAAATGGCACACCAAACTTTTATAATAAAATTCATAAAATGCCCAAACTTCAAACATCAATATCTTTTTCGATATAACTCCAAATCACGAACCGCTTGCGCCCACGCGTCCGTAGCGACGAATACTATGAGGATATGTCAAGAAAACAAATCTTAGATGGCACGACACAACGATTAACCTCGAACAATGCGCGTGCCTCAAGGGCATTTTCGTAAAATCACTTAATAAATTATAAAATCAATATTTTCCGGGACGGGCTGTCACATCACGTTTTATATAACCAAAAATGGGTACCTTTTATATAAAAAACAATGGGTACATTTTATATAAAAAAAAACAATATATGGTACATATTAGATTAAAAACATAAAAATATTTTACATTAAAAAATGGGTACATTTTACATAAAAAATGGTACTTACAAAAAAAAGGATACGTTTTGCATATAATAAAGTGGTACATTTGTAATGAATATTGAGTACATTATAAATAAATTATGGGTACAAATAAAAGGTTAAAAAAATTATGAGTACAAATAAAAGTTTAAAAAATAAGAGATAAAAAGAATTAATATATGGGTACAAATTAAAATTTAAAAGAAAATTGGTACAATTTAAAAAAAAAAAGTTGCAAATTAAAAATGGGTACAAACTAGAAATAGAAATATATGATAAAATGTTTAGCCATAAATATAATTATACTAAATGTAACGAATCTAACACTAAATGAATATATTTACAAATAAAATTTAATTATCTTGACATGTAAATATTTTATTTTTGAAATAATTAATGACGTTTATTAAAACCCAAGGACCTTTATAAAAAATTGAAAATGAATAAGGTTTTAATCAATAAAGTAGAAAAAATAAGGATGAGAACCTACTTTTTTCATGAATATATAACATGTTTGACAACTATCTAACGAACAATTAATATATTATTTGAATACCGTCAAGTGGTGCAACTAAGACAATATATTGGTTACAACAGAGTTTCTATCCATTGACTTAATTGTGAGTGTGAATCCAACGTTACCAACTTAAATGCTTCACAAAGCTATCATATAAACCTGACCGTTTTCGTATGCTGCTTCCTGCGTACCTAGTCAGACAGAAATTGCAAACCTGTGTCCAGCTCTAAAGTTGGGCACCACCGAACGCAAAATCAAATAAAGTTTGCGTACAGAATCAGCTGCCAGCTGCTCTTTTTGTTCAACGCGGCATAAGGTCTCCCACCACACACACACACACACACACACACATATATATATAGGACTTTAAAACTTGAATTACACCATCAAAACAACTTCTTCACAATATCATCTCTCTCTCTCTCTCTCTCTCTCTCTCTCTCTGCGCGATTTTCACCAAATTATTAGAATGTCTTCTTGTAAGGTACCAATGAATATGGTGTTTCTTCTTTCTCTGTTCACAACTTCTCTAATGGCCATGACTGCCTCAGCTGGTAATTTCTTTCAAGACTTTGACATTACATTTGGCGACGGACGTGCCAAGATACTCAACGGAGGACAGCTTCTCACGCTCAACCTTGATAAGGCCTCTGGGTCTGGCTTCAAGTCCAAGAATGAGTACTTATTTGGAAGGATTGACATGCAGATCAAGCTCGTCTCCGGCAACTCAGCTGGAACCGTTACTGCCTACTATGTAAGTACTAGTACTGCCCTCATAATTATATCCTTTAATTCGAAATATATATTCCATAATTGCATTGCTAATTTGTTAAACAAATTGCATATTTTCAGTTATCTTCTGAAGGTCCAACCCATGACGAGATTGATTTCGAGTTTTTGGGCAACTCAACTGGTGAACCCTACACTCTCCATACCAATGTCTTCAGCCAAGGAAAAGGGAACAGAGAACAACAATTCCATCTTTGGTTTGACCCCACAAAAACCTTCCACACATACTCCATTGTTTGGAACTCGCAGCGCATCATGTAAGTACTACATGCATGCCTTCATCTTTAACTAATTTCTTTAGGTCAGAATCCCAGTCACACAAAAGGGGGCGTGTGGAGAGCATCACCAGTTATTTGCAAACACTTTCTAATACATGCGTGTGCAAATTTTATGCAGATTCTTGGTGGATAACATTCCAATCAGAGTGTTCAACAACTTGGAATCAGCTGGAGTCCCATTCCCTAAAAACCAGCCCATGAGGATTTATTCAAGTTTGTGGAATGCAGATAACTGGGCAACAAGAGGTGGCCTTGTCAAGACTGATTGGACTCAAGCTCCTTTCACCGCCTCTTACAGAAACTTCAAGGCCAATGCTTGTACTGCTAGCTCACCATCCTCCTGTGCCTCCACTACATCTACTAATTCATTGACAGAACAGAGTGCATGGAAAACTCAAGGGCTTGATGCCGCAGGCCGAAACAGGCTTCGTTGGGTGCAACAAAAGTTCATGGTTTACAACTACTGCTCTGATCTTAAACGCTTCCCACAAGGCCTCCCATCTGAATGCAAGCGATCGAGGTTCTAGTTTGAAAGCGAGACGAGAAACCCAGATGATCATATATGCGCTCGTCTCATGTGCAGCATATTCATTTATTTGTGTTCCAAATTCATTTATTAAATATTATTCTTTCATTCATTGAGCAAATATAAACTTTGTATCACCATAGTCTCTGCATTCTTGAACTGAATTGAGTTCTTGAATCAAATAATTTATACTTACCAAATGATAATTGTCTAATTTCTTCAACAAGATCAGTAATCCTTTGACAACAGCATCAATGTGGAAAACTTGTAGTTGTTTAGCATTCTTATTCATTATTCATATATAGCAAAATATGACAGGACTAGTTCTTTCTGTTGTACAAACACTTTCTTTTTTTTTTCTTTTTTTGAAAAATACAAATACTTTTTTAACAGGATATTGTTATCAATGGACTATAATGAACACACAAACAATCTGATAAAGTTTGTATTTTGGTGTGTTTTGTCACTGTTTTGGTTAGATTTCTTAGGGATTCAAATGACAAAATGAATAAGGAATGTTGCAGGTATTTGACGGCTACAAAGCTATGCAATTGCATCAGCTATAATTTCATTTATATAGGAGTGTTTGTAGGGTTTTGGTACATTGCCAACTCACAAATTTCTCTCTAAATTGTGCTAGAGGACAAGCATGTACTATGAAATTCACATACTCTACTCCAGATTTAATCCTAGCCCTTCATTGGGGTTTTAAGTGATCTAATCTTGAGTGTACACTTGTCACTCACTTACACATACAAACTTTAAATAGAAACTAGCTGTTAACTCTAAAACCCTTTGTTTCTTCTTTCTTCTTCGACTCAGCAGCAAACTATCCGTTGGAGCTTCACTTGTTGCCTTCGATCCTTAGAACCAGAAGCAATTTAGGTGCCAACACTCCCCTCTAAATTGATTCTGGTTGTCACTCCGAGCAATCCCCTCAGGTAATTGAATATATCCTTTGGAAGAGCTTCTGTGAAGATGTCTGTGATCTGTTCTTCTATCTTGAAATAGTGTAACTTGATTGTGTTCTCTTGCAATGCTTATCTGATGAAATGATATCTCATCTTTATGTGCTTTGTTCTCTGATGAAAAACTGGGTTTTTAGTCATGGTGATTGTAGAGGTGTTGTCACACAGAAGTGGTGTGGCATCAACCTGCAATTCACCAATCCTTGAGTATGAATCTCAACCAGATGGCTTGAGCTGTTGCCTCTTAGTCACTCATGTCACATCCCGGCTCGGGCTCCACCACATCCCGGGCTCGACTCCGCCGTAGCACGATATTGTCCGCTTTGGGCCTCGACCACATCCTCACGGTTTTGTTTCTAGGAACTCATACGAGAACTTCCTAGTGGGTCATCCATCATGGGATTGCTCTCGCATGAACTCGTTTAACTTCGGAGTTCCTACGGAACCCGAAGCCAGTGAGCTTCCAAAAGGCCTCGTGCTAGGTAGAGATGGGAATATACATATAAGGCTCACAGGATCCACTCCCCTGGGCGATGTGTGAGCCTTATATGTATATTCTCATCTCTACCTAGCGCGAGGCCTTTTGGGAGTTCATTGGCTTCGGGTTCCCTCAGAACTCTGAAGTTAAGCAAGTAGTGCGCGAGAGCACTCCCATGATGGGTGACCCACTAGGAAGTTCTCGTGTGAGTTTCTAGAAACAAAACCGTGAGGGCGTGGCCCAAAGCGGACAATATCGTGCTACGGCGGAGCCGGTCTGGGATGTGACAAAATGGTAACAGAGCCACTCTGCCGTGTGGTGCGAGTGTGCCAGCGAGGACGTCGGGCCCCTAAGGGGGGTGGATTGTAAGATCCCACATCGCCTAAGGGAGTGAATCATGTGAGCCTTATATGTATATTCTCATCTCTACCTAGCGCGAGACCTTTTGGGAGCTCACTAGCTTCGGGTTCCATTGGAACTCTGAAGTTAAGCGAGTAGTGCGCGAGAGCACTTTCATGATGGGTGACCCACTGGGAAATTCTCGTGTGAGTTCCCAGAAACAAAACCATGAGGGCGTGGTCGGGACCTAAAGCGAACAATATCGTGTTACGGTGGAGGCGTGCCCGGGATGTGGTGGAGCAGGGGTCAGGATGTGACAATTTGGTATTAGAGCCTAACCCTGGCCGCGTGTGTGCCGACGAGGACGTCGGGACCCTAAGGGGGGTGGATTGTGAGATCCCACATCGCCCAGGGGAATGGATCATGTGAGCCTTATATGTATATTCCCATCTCTACCTAGCACGAGGCCTTTTGGAAGCTCACTAGCTTCGGGTTCCGTAGGAACTCTGAAATTAAACCAGTTCGCGCGAGAGCAATCCCATGATGGGTGACCTACTGGGAAGTTCTCGTGTGAGTTCCCAGGAACAAAACCGTGAGGGCGTGGTTAGGGCCCAAAGCAGACAATATCGTGCTACGGCGGAGTCGAGCTCGGGATGTGACAGGTTTGCACCCTTTTAACCAAACTTCTCAAGTAATGTTTGTGCATACTTCTTCTGGTGAATGAAAATGCAATTTGCGTCTTGAATTACCCCAATGCCAAGAAATTGATGCAAGAGGCCTAGTTGTAATAAGTTGGTTTGTTAGAGGCAAGTGATATTGCCACATCAGCCTAGTTAGTTAGGTGTTGCTTTATATAGTTTGTAAACATTTCATTAATTTTCAATTGAAACCTATCAAATTCTCTTTCATTGCTTTCTCTCTCTATATTCCTCTCGCACTATTACTTCTCTCTCTACATTTTAGTAAGCTTTCTTGATTTCTGATTCATCAATGGAGATCTTCTCAACATTGTTAGTAATGGGCAGGGTGAAATTTCCCATAGTCTCTGCGGGCCCCGAAGGAGTGGACAACAGTGGCTTGGCACTAGTTGTTCCCCTTTTTAGAAAAAATAAATAAATAACCATCATTCTAAGTTATATTTGTAGTAGATAGGCTTTATGATGCAGTGTATTAAGGAGGTTGATTAAGTAGCGATCTTGATATTCGGGATGGTCCTTTAAGTTTTCAAATTGTTTTCTCCAAGTCTACCTCCCGCATCAAGTATTTAGAATATTGTGTTTTTTAGTTATGTGGTTGGGTTGGAACTTGGTGATTATTATTTCTTATGTTGTAGTGGACTAGGAAGTTGTGCTAGTGTTTAATTAGGTTGTTGCTAGGCCTATTAAAAGGCTAGAATTGTTAAGGAATGAGGGATTACGTATTTTGAATGATTTTATGCAAACAGAGACTAGTTCTCTATATGTTCCTTGGGTCTAGTTGTGCTTGAGATTTCAATAATGCTCTCTCTGTTTTCCTCCCCGCATTATTTGGTTATCAGAGCTTGGCTACGCTCTTTGGGTAGCTTCCGCATCATTATCTAAATGGCAGCAAGGAGCAGTAGAGGAATGTGTGATTACCATGTGCAGAAAAATCACAGGAATGAGAGTGACGACGAAATTCAAGAGCTACAACGACAAGTCGAACTCCTAACCATGCAACTTGATCAACAAAATGTTAGCAACAAATCTGGAGTGTAAAAGCCAGGTTACTCAAGTGATAAGGCTGACTTCTTGAGTTCAAGTTGTGGAGGTTATTTTGGTGTGTCAAATTCGTTGATTGTAAATCTACCACCAATATTTGATTGTTGCCTTGAAGATAATTGTGAATTGTGTTCTAGTAAGCAAACTGAACAATTTGGGATCAATGAATTTTGTGGAGTTGAAGAAAATAATTCTCCAGCTGTTCATGTGGATGCGAAGGAGTTTATCGAATTGCTTGATGAGGTTGACGGAGGTTCTGACAACTTTGTTTCGATGACACCCTTACAACTCCCAAAATGACTTAACAAATTCCTAAGTAATTAAAATACCAAAACCTTTGTTATTCCAAAGCATATTAATGGTTTCAAATTGTTTTGTCCAAGTCTACCTCTCGCATCACTTTAGGTTACAATAGAATCCCAAAACAGTAAGAAAACCTTGAAACCCCACCCAAAACCCATTTTACTTTCTGCATAAGGAATCTAAATTTGTCATCGTCTGCTCGTGCACTTCGGGAGTTACCCGAGCGGGATTTCAACTACGCACTGGCTGCTCGTGAACGGGGAGCGATTTCTTAAAGAGTCCCATTTTCTCGTCGGAGTTCTTACTTAGGAGCTCCGAAGTCTTGTTTGTTTGCTTATTAACTAGTTTTTCCTCACAAGTCAACAAACCTTTCTTTCTATCGAATATTTTTTTCATTTAATTTTTACGTACATGTATAGTCGAATTAAAATATAATTATTTTTGAAGTTGTTCTAGCTAATAGTAGTCAAGAATAAGATAAGAAGAGTTTTAAATAATAAATAGGAGAAAATGCGGAGAACCGCAATTCTTTTACATTTCACACGGCGTATGTCATTTGACACCGTGATGAAGTACACAGCCTAGGATCAACTAGGAAGGACTAGTCAACTGATTTAGACCAACCTTATCTTCTTTTAAACTTAAATATAAATTAAACAATAGCCCTGCAAGTGTCTGAGGACTACACAAGGGTTCTATTTTCTTCAACATGCTATCTTCTGAGTTGCTGCTGTTTATTTATTGTAACCCAGATCAAAACTTTCATTTGCTTTATGTTTGATTGATTGTTTTCTTTGTGGTTGTTGATTATGTGTCCATTAGAGTCTATTGATATCAAAATCTTGGGAGTGCTAGTCGTATCAAAATTAGCTGTGAATCAGAAAGCTAAACAAGCACAAGTTTTCCACATTGATGCTGTTTTCAAACATTTGGAGTGCTGATAATGTTGAACAAAATGGACTAATCATTTGATAATCATAAGGATTCTAAAACCCAATTCAGTTCAAGAATACACAGACCATGGAGGAATAAAAAAACGAATAAAAGAATACATATATATAATAAAGGAATTGGTGATACAAGAAAATGAATGCTGCACATGAGAAGAGAGGATATATGATCATCTGGATTTCTAGTCTCGCTTCAAATTAGAACCTGGATCGCTTGCATTCAGCTGGAAGGCCTTCCGGGAAGCGTTTAAAATCAGAGCAGTAGTTGTAGATCATGAACTTTTGTTGCACCCAACGAAGTCTTTTTCGGCCTGCAGCATCAATCCCTTGAGTTTCCCATGCACTCTTCTCTGTCAATGGATTAGTAGGTATGGTTGAGGCACATGAGGATGATGATCCAGCAATACAAGTATCGGCCTTAAAATTTCTGTAAGTGGCAGTGAAAGGAGCTAGAGTCCAATTAGTCTTGACAAGGCCACCTCTTGTTGCCCATTCGTCGGCATTCCAAAGACTTGAGTAAACCCTCATGGGCTGGGTTTTAGGGAATGGGACTCCAGCTGATTCCAAATTGTTGAACACTCTGATTGGAATGCTGTCCACCAAGAATCTGCATAACATTTTATATGCATGCATTAGAAAGTGGTTTATATAATTTGTGATACTGTCAACACGTCCGCTCACGTGTGACATCTGACCTAAAAAAACTGGTTAGTTGTGGGTGTATGCCCTTACATAATGTTTTGGCTGTTCCAAACAATTGAGTAGGTGTGGAAGGTCTTTGTGGGATCAGACCAAAGATGGAACTGTTGTTCTCTTCCCCCTTTTCCTTGGCTGAACACATTTGTATGGAGAGTGTAGGGTTCACCAGTTGAATTACCCAAAAACTCAAAGTCAATCTCGTCATGAGTCAAACCTTCAGAAGATAACTGCATATATATACATTTTTGTTTCAAAAATTAGCAATGCAATTGCATATATAACAAAAATAGAACAACAAAATTGAGACTACATCAATAATGGAAGAGTTTAAGTTAGGGCAAATATCTGCGTTGGTTAGCAGTGGTCAGTTAGTCCGTCTCTCTAAAATCTTCATAGTAAGGATTGAGAGTACTTACATAGTAGGTAGTGACAGTTCCAGCTGAGTTCCCAGGCACCAACTTGATTTGCATACCAATTCTTCCAAATAAGTACTCATTCTTAGTTTTGAAACCAGACCCAGAAACCTGATCAAGGTTGAGTGTGAGAAGCTTTCCTCCGTCGAGTATCTTAGCGCGTCCATCGCCAAATGTAACGTCAAAGTCTTGATAGAAATTTCCAGCTGGGGCAGCCATGGCCATCAAAGAATTTATGAACAAAGAAAGAAAAAGTATCATCCAAACCTTAGACGAATAAGACATTTCTAGTAGTAGAAAAAAAGACCGAGAGAGGTAGCAAGAGAAGTTTAAGCAGCTGCTTTGAAGGGAAATATGATGGGGAGTGGTAAGGCTGCTTGGGTTTTGATGCTATAATTTGAGTTGTGAAGCCCTTTATATAACTAGTATGCCGCGTTGAATAGAGCTGGCAGTATTTAAAAAAGTAAAACCCTAATCTTAAGCTCCCTTTGCAGAACTGGGGGAGGTGTGCCTGGGGTTTTGACTTACTCGCACTGCCAAAGTTGATGCAATACTGTATTTTATTGTACAATATAATACAAACTATATCGCTGGCTGGCTGAAGACAGATTTGCAATTTGAGAATAGACGCTTAAAAGAGAAGCAGGAAGCAGCACAAGAAGCCAGATGCCGGTTATGACATGTGAAGGAAGAGTTGATCAGCTTGTGAATCATTTTTAATTAGTTTTTGCAATTTCGTGATTTTGGAGCTACAACACGTACATTTTGGTTGTGGCGCTTAACATGCATAGCTTTTACTTGTTAATTAAGGTCGTTTGATAATTTTTTTCTTTTTCAATTTTATCAGTTTCTGTTTTCAGTTTTTGGAAAATTGAAAACAAAAGATAGAAAGCTACTTTTGATCATTATTTTCATTTTTTTTGTTTTTCATATGATTGTCACGTACAAGTATAGGTGAATAAGATAAATATTTGCTAAATTGCTAATAGTAGTCTAGAATATATATATATATATATATATATATATATATAAGAATAAGTTTAAATAAAAAATGATAAGGGAAGTATAAAGAACGTAGGGCAATAAAGGATGGAGCTAGTGTATGCCTACGGGCGGATGCCCCCATTTAAAAAAAAGTATGGTTGCGTTCCAATTCTCAATAACCAGCCCTAATTAAACTACAAATAAAAAAATTGGTAGGCAACTATAGTCTACCGTTTTGGATCTCAAATGCCCTACCTGATGACAATTTAATTAACTATTAATTTAATTGTGCCTCCCTGTTTTTCTAACCCTAGGTCGTTAATCCACACAAAACTCATCCCACCACGTACGGCAAAGCAATTTCAGTCCTTAACTTCTCCAGATTTTTCCTCCCCTTTCATTCAACCAAAATTCAATTGAATTTGGAGTGTTATAGACAGTTGGAGTTCAAGTAATCAATTATCAAAATTCAACACAAGAATTTTACTCCACAAGGTATTTTATACGACTTTACTTCATTAATTTGTTTTTGGCATTTCAATTTAGAATTTAGCTTTCTAATTTAGAGATCAATGGATGAATGATAACATGATTATTTTTATATAAAGAGATATTTAATGGTATTGGTAATGATATTGTTATGCAACGCTTTCAAAACATGAAAACGATTCGAGGAATAATGTAATATGTTGTATGAAAAACTTTATAGATTAATATATTAGTGTTTTGTTCAATAAATTCTTGAGATTTTTAATTGTGACTTTGTTGTTTGAAGATGCCTCCGCTCATACAAATCTCTAGCTTCGTCTCTGAGGGCAATGATCTACATTTCCCATGCATGGCATATGAATGGAGAACATAGTTTGAGATCAACTCGGAAGGACTAGTCACATGTCATCTCTTTTTCTCTCTCCTCTTTCTCTCTCATTATGAAATTTTTTTAATACAATACCAAAGATGTCCTAAGTAATTCGGGATCAGTTTCGAGTACTGCAACCCGTGTAGATATGTACAGTAGAAAACTCCATCCAAAATCTGGGTTTTTTGGTCAACCCTGCTAAAACGGTTCAGGTTTTATAGCTACATGTCGCGTTGCACTCTGCGAGCAGAAGGGAAACTGCATGTAAAGATTTATTGTGTTTTCACTCTGAATGTCAACTAAATTATATAATATTAATGCATGTCAACTGCACCAGCCAAATTGTATTAGTTCCAAAATCAGCAAATGATTAACAAGCTGATCAACTCTTCCTTCACAATATGCCATACTTAAAGTAGTATCTGCTTCCTGCTTCTCTTTTAGATCTCTATTCTCAAATTCCAAATCTGTCAGCTGGCCACAATATGTATATGTATACCACTCTTTAAGAAAAGGGATTGAAAAAAATGGGGATTTCACACCATATCAAACTTCAACGATCCGAACCGTCTATTTTCAAGTTACATTTCATAGATCATCCTTGCAAAATTTAGCCAAATCAAAAGTACTTGAGGCATCTAATTGAGTTCAAAGAAATTGACGAACACTATGTTCTAAAAAGCATTGGAATTTCATTGTGACAATTTAAGGGGCAAAGGGTATCAGATTTTATTGAATTTTTGCAATGATGATCTATGAATTGTGACTTACAAAATAGACGGTTCAAATTATAGAAGTTCAATATGGAATGAATCCCACAATTAATCCTCATTTTTTTTCAAAAAAAATGAATATCCCTTTGCTTAAAGTACCTGTATATATACCTAGTTTATGTTATTACATATTGTTTGGCATTAGGGGTGGTCACTCACCTCCCCAGTTCCACCCCTTCCACACCTATTCGATTGTCTGGAACAGTCAACGCATTATGTAATTAGTACTACATGCACTAACCTTTAATTAATTTCTTTTAAGTCAGACGCCATGCGTGAAGGGGGGTGTTAACCAGTTATACGTATGGATAAACAACTTTCTAATAATTGTGCAACTGTTACGTAGATTCTTGGTGGACAAGATTCCAATCAGAGTGTTCCACAATTTGGAATCAGCTGGAGTCCCATTCCCTAAAAACCAACCCATGAGGATTTACTCAAGTTTGGGGAATGCAGACAAGAGGCGGCCTTGTCAAGACTAACTGGACGCATGCAACTAAGGTTCTAGTTTGAAAGCGAGACCAGAACCCCGATGATTATATATCCCATGTTCTCATGTACAGAATTCATTCTCTTGCATGCCAATTCATGTATTATATATTCTTTCTCAAGAAAGTTGGGATCAAATTTTTAAACCAAATGATGTGTCACCAATAAGAAATAAGTACGTTGATCGACACTTAGTTAATAATTCAAGGGATACTTTGGATGCGGTCCCTAGTTTCTAACACTCTTTGACTAAAACCTTAATGGTATTCAAAGTTTGATCAAAGTCCCTTGACTTTGTACACCTCATTATATTACTATTAATATTTATAGTTTTATAGTTTTGACATTAATTGTTTGACATTTTATGATATTTATAATCCTATAAATTTAAAATCCCTCATTATAATAATATTAGAAATGGCTATAATAATAAAATTCAAACATTTTGATTGAATGAATGGATAAAAACTATATATGTAACTATAAGAAATAATAAATGGCAAAAGAATGTATCCATAGTGTTAACAAAATTGGTACTATGGATGCAAATTTCCACCTCCTTCTTCTTGGACAAAATTGCACCTACAAAACAATTAACGCATTTGGTTAAGGCCAACAGCCTCATGCGCCCACGATGAATTGGGGGGGGGTGCTTTGGCCGAAGAACCTCCGATGCCAAAGTTAGAATTTAGAGAGAAAAATGTTTAGAGAGTTTTTTGGGATTTTTGCAAGAGTGTGGACTTAGCTTTTTTGAGAAATTGGGGTTCAATATATAGAGCATGGCCGGTCCCCTTTGGAGAAAAGGTGGCCGGCCCTTTAGGGTATTTTTGGTGTGTCATGGGTGATAATATGTGTAATGGGTGATTAATTGGTATAATGGATGATTTAATTGATGATTAATGGATTAATTAGTAAATAAATCCATTAATTAACCAATTAACCTAATTTTTATGGAATGTTTTGAAGGTTATGGAATGATTACCTTGTAGAGAATATGGAATGAGGAAGGATGAAATAATTTTGAATTTGTTACCTTCTTTGGGCACTTTTTGACTTGGTTGATGGATGATTGCCTGCTGCTCGCGCGTAGGAATCCTAGTATGCCTCAAGGGTATTTTTGTTCTCTTTTATCCAAAAATCCACGTGTCGCCTTGTGATTATTTTTGGCTCCACAAATGCCCCCACACCTGTTGGGCTGCTCGCAGGAAAGGGCAGCAGGTGTAAAGATCTTCTTGCTTTAGAAAACTTAAGACTGCTTCCTATTTTGATGTAGATTCCCTCCTTAATAGGAAATTAGATCATTCTAGGAAAGGGAAATAAATTTCTCTCAAAGCCTATTTAAGTCCACCTTAAATGGGTTATTAAATCGACTTTGAGAGCAATTTATTCTACCCTACAAGAGAGAGAGAGCTTAGAGGATATTTGTTCCCCCTCCTCTAGCAATCTTCTACATCTTGCCCGTACAAAAGATCATCTTTCGTTGTTTTCTTCGTCTTCTCCATGCCGCACCAATGTAAGAAAAATTTAATTTTTCTTGTCTTCTTCTTGGATAGTGTTGTTGCGGGGCAGCCGTCGGGGTGGTGCGCCACGTCGGCTGGCAGAGGCCAGGAGTCGACTCAGCATAGGTCGAGGAAGTGTTGTGGCAGGGACCACTGCTTTAGGCTACTCAGCTTGGCTAGAGCCAATGGCAGTTTATGCGGCTGGGGCCGCGGATTATGGTGTTGGGGCGCAGTGCTAGGCGAGCCGCATGGCTCATGTCATTTGGGCTCTTGGACCTGACACGGGCCAGGCCGGTGATTGGGAGAAATGAGGAGGTCGCATGCCTCATAGTCTGCTGAAATGCTGGGCATGCAAGCCTCATGTCTGCTATTCCGAGAGAAAAAATGAGGGAAAAGCTAGTATGGGTTGATCTCCCATGCTGAGTACTGTGAATGGCGTTGGCTTCTTAGTCATCTTCGCCGAGAAAAATGTGGGCTACTCCCGAGAGAGGATATGAATAGGATCAAGGTGGATCATTGGCTCGTTCAATCACTGTTGTGGATCCCGTTACAAGTGAAGGTGGGAAAAGAGATCTTCCCCACCTGCTCAAGAGATGCCGGCTGAGAAAAACCAAAGACTTCTTCCGTTGCTCGCGAGGGTTCGCCAGCTGCCCCTAGGCTTATGATTGACTTGACTTTTTCCAAGGGGACGAAAGATGGGGCTGCTAGATCTGAGCCAGTGACACCTGCCATGCCAAAGATGGCTAGTTCGATTGCTGATAGGGTTACTCAGGGTAAAGGTCATGGCATGCCCCCAGTACCAAAGTCTGTACCAAGACGTTCGTTGGGAGCTAAGTCTGGTTCACATTTTGAGAGGCTTGCTATTATGAAGAGCGATAAGGTGAACTCTGCTGCTGAAGTGGCGTCAAGGCCCACTCATCCTGCTGCTGACACTGAATCGCCTGCTGGGAAGGAGGAGACTGTTTACGTAAGCAACGGTAAAAAATCTACTAAGCCTGCTTCTGGGAGGCTACTGAGATCTGTGCGCTTTTGAAACCAGGTCTGCTTGAAGACATAGACGTTTGTGCCAAGTTTATCGATAGTGTCAAAGAGATCGTTGGCCTGAGTTCATTTGTGAAGCATACGACCGAGTATAGGAAGACTGTTCTGCTGGCCATGATGTAGAAAACGACGATTCTAGTAGCCGAGTCTATGTTCCTTGATCAAGAGGATACCAAGGCTGCCAAGGAGGTGGCAAAGGCTGTGGCAGCTGAAGCTTATTCTTCTGCCGAGAAGATCAAGAGGTTGGAATCTGAGCTCGTCGCTTTGAAGGGGTCTAATATCTTTGCCCCCACTTCTCTGCAGCTTGAGACTGCTCACCAAGAGGTTGTTGACTTGAATACTAGGCTTAACGCGATCTAACTTTAAATATGAAAATGCAGAGAAGAAGATCGGATGTCACATACCTCAGATTCAAGATCTTGTGCATGCCATTTTTTAGCTTCGTTCCGCTGCTTATGGAAAGAATGAAGAGTTGATTGCTGCTTATAACCAAGTGATCCACTTCAAAAAGGTCATTGATAGGCTTGAACTCCAAGTGTTGGAACTCTAAAGTGCATTGAAGATCAATGAAAGTTTGAAGAAAGAAGTGGATGAGCTGCAGCGCGTCCATGTTGGTCTGCTTGAGGAGATCGAGAAACGGAAATGTGAGAAGTTGTTCAGAGTGAAGCCAATTTCTACAAGTTGAGTTATGTAGATCATTTCTTTGGTAGGCTGTCTAACTTCGAGTTTGCTATGAGAGACTTCAAAACCTTCTCTATTTCTTCGGAAGACTTATTTGCCTTTACTTTTAGGGCCTCCATTGGTGAAGTAGCCGGAGATGTTAGTGCCCAGGCTGGGGCAACCGGGGGTGAAGTACTGGATGATGCTCCTGCTAAGAGCGTCGCGGTTGCTAAAGGTATGGCGACCGAGTAGTCATAGGATGTCCAAGCTGCTGAAGTGTAATCTTCTAGGTAGCCTTTAAGATTGTCTTTGTTTTTCCTTGTAGCTTTTGTTTTGCTTGAACTCCTTCGACCTTTTGCAAGTTGTTTATAAACATGATTCCTTCACCTTTCTTCATCTTCACTTCTTTTGTTCATGCCCTAAACTTTAGACTTTATAGACCAGTGGCAGGCATGTTACTTTTCTATAAACAGACAGGCCCGCGTAGCCTATTCAGCCGTAGGTGTTGGTGTAGAACTTTGCAAGGTTGTTAGCCACAGGGTTGGCAGCCGGATGTCTTACTTACAGAAGCAGACAAATCCACGTAACCACTAGGTTATTAACCTTGGCTTTCTTTAATTCTGTAGGTTGCGTAGCAAGTATCACAACACTTTAGGACTTGGTGTAGGTTGTTCCACACTTGGCAGAGGTGAAGCTTATCGACTACGTAGCATGTCGGCAGTGGATAAAGCTTCGTGTATGCGCACTAGCTTGTTTAACCTTTCACAAGAATGTATGGTTGTATAAGTCTAGCACGGCTTTACTGCTCGAAGGGCAAGCCGTAGACAGTCTTTCGAAAATCGTAGGCTACTTTAGTGCACTCGGTAGCAGCTTTAGGGTTCCAGGGCAGCCGTCCATCGAATGTACTGCGTAATGTGCCCTCTTCGTCTCTAGGGCTCGGTTCCCCATGGATTAGGCCGAGAGACCCAAAATCCTTCAGTTAGCTAAGCCTTGAAAAAGACCATTGTGCCTACTTCTAGGAATCCCAGCACAAGCCATCGTGCATCTAGTTATACTAGGGCAGCCCGGCTCATCCACGTCTGGATATTCGAAGTGTAGAGTTTATCCTCCCGTCTTGGAGAGCTGACCCATGTGGGTGTCAGGAAATTGGTTTACCCTCTCGCACTGGAGAGTAATTAGTTTACCCTCTCGCACTGGAGAGCATGGTTGGTCCCTCGGGAGGGCGCAATTCCTGTAATGAGTCCCTAAGAAGGGCATGGTCTTCTTTTGAAGTGCAGAAGTGATCAGTTGTTCTGAGCATGCAGCCGAGCCAAGTTGTGATTACTTCTGAATTCCTCATTGAAAAACGAGTGAAACGAACGAGAACTTAGCTGTAAGGTAGGAACTGCATAACAACTGGATAGTCTTCGAATTGTGAGGTGGTGTCCGTCGAGCTACTTGAGTCTTCAGGCTTTGATGTAGCCAGAGGTCACGCATAGTACTTTCTCAGATTGTAGTTGTTCCACTGCTTTTCAATTTCTTTGTCGTTCATGGTGACGAGGGTGTAATTACCCTTGCCGCCTACTCTACTGATCTTGTACGAACCTTCCTGATAGGATCCATCTTTTTGGAACCTTCTCTGCGAGCAGTGATGAAGGCTTTTCTCAAGGCTAGATCTCTAGGTTAGAACTGCTGGATCTTGGCTCTTTTGTTGTAGTTGGAGATGAGCTGCTGCTGGTAAACTGCGATGCTAGTGATGGTCTGTTCGCGCTTCTCCTCTACTAGATCTAAACTTATGGCCATCTCCTTACTATTATGATCAATGTTTGGTAGTAAAGTGCTGATGCTTGGCATGATAATGTTAGGATGAATGATTGCTTCCGAACCAAATACCAAAGAGAAATGAGTTTCACCAGTTGCTCGTCTTTTGGTGGTGCGATATGCCCATAAACATTCTAGGAGTTCGTTTGGCCATTTTCCCTTCTTGTCGGTAAGGGATTTCTTGAGGCACTCATGGATCATCTTATTGGATGCTTCGGCCTTCCCATTGCCTTGAGGATATCTCGGCGTGGACGTGTGCTGCTTGATGCCATACTTTTGGAAGAACTTCGCCAAATCTTTGCCCACAAACTACGGGCCGTTATCGGTGACGATGGACTGAGAGATGCCAAATCGGCAAATGATGTTCCTCCATATGAAGCTCTATGTGTCCGTATGTGTCGTGGTAGTCATGGGCTCTGCTTCTACCTATTTGGTGAAGTAATCAGTTGTCGTGATTGTCATGCATTTGCCCCCAGTAACGGGCAACATTGGCCCTACCAAGTCGATTGCCCACTGCATGAATGGCCAATGACTCGTTTGCAGGTATGATTTACTGGCAGGCAGTGCTGGTACCGGCTTGTAGCTTTGGCAGTAATCGTCTTTTTGTACTACTCCTTAGCATCTTAGTGTATGGTAGGCCAGTAGTAGCCCGCATTTAGAACCTTCTGTGCTAAGGATTGACCTCTGGACTGATTTCCATAAACGCCTTCGTAGATTGAGCTTAGAACCTTTAGGTTGCCAGGAGGCGCCAGACAGTGGAAATATGGTCCAGTGCAGGATCTTTGGACGAGAATGACGTTCCACATGTAGTAGCGTGCTGCTTTTATTTGCAGCTTTCTAGACTCCAACCTTTCCGTGGAGAGTGTGCCGTTGACCAGGTAATCTATAATAGAACTTTGCCAGCTCGGAGTTGTACTAACCTGTGACACTTTGGCTGCCGGCTCCGCCTCTATGCTTAGCTTGTCTAGATATTCCACCAGGATAAAGCGATTGAGTTGGTGGCCGAGAGCGGAACCTAGGCAGGCTAGTGCGTCCGCGTATGCGTAGTTTGCCCGCGGAACTTGAGTGAGAGTATAAGTCTAAAATGCCTCAAGCTGCTTGCGTACCTTCTCTAGGTATTGCGTCATCCTTGGATGTTTTTCCATGTACTCCCCAATAGTCTGGCTGGTGATTAGTTGGGAATCGGAATGAATTACAAGCTTCTTCACCGCCAAGTCTTTTGCCATTCGGAGGCCTGCCAGTAGGGCCTCATACTCTGCTTCGTTGTTGGATGCTTTGAAGCCTAGAGTGATCGTTTGCTTGGGCATCGAACTGCCTGGGGTGACAAAGACCACTTCTGCTCCCAAACTTTTGTAGGTGAATGCTCCGTTGACATACAAATGCCAGAAGTCTCCATCAGGTGGAGCAGGAGTGACTAGAGCGTGTTCGGCTACCTCCTGGGCATCGTTAGGCCGCTCTGTTGCGTTGCCTAGGCTTAACGTGAAGGTGCAGTAGGGAGTTGTGGAGCCTTCATTGGGTCGCCCTGTTGAGTTATGAAAGCGTGGTAAGGAGCCGTGGAGCTGAGGCCATGTTACACGCAGCAAAAGATGCTCAACTGCTGATATTGGGCCACTCTAGAGTTAAATTATGGAGCAAGGGTCGGCTGGGGCCGTGTGACACGTAGCAGAAAGTGCCCCTCTAGTGTTAAATTATGGAGCAACTGCCGGTATATGTTGCTCTTATGTAGAATATTTTGGGGCGACGAAGACAAAACTTGCTTCCGAGTGTGCCCTTCTAGTATTCGTCTACCCTTAGGGATTCTTTTGGGCCAAGTTGTTGCGTTCGTCATAAAACTTTGCATCCGCCAAGGTCTACGCAGTTATCGTCGCGCGTCTGGATGACTGCGTGCGTTTAAAGGTAAAACTTAAGCTTCCAGGTTGCAACAACTATCGCCAAAGTTAGCTTTTGAATTTCTGGTAACATCGATGAGAGCTTTTGAACTGTGGAATACAGGTAGTCGAGCCCCCAACTCTTCTCGTATGATGGTAGAGCTTATTGCTGCTTCAGATACCATCAAACATGCGAATAAGTCCTCCACTGCTTCCGGTTTGGATAGTAGGGAGGTGATGTCGGGTACTTCTTCAAGTCCTTGAATGTGTATTGGCCAGCCTCGTCCCAAAGTACATGTTTGTCTGCCAGAGCAAAAGAGTCTGCCGGAATTAGATCTTCTTTCATGATCAATTTTCTGAATAACGGGTGGTCTGCTGGAAGTCCTTTTTGGAAGGCTACTTTAGCTATCGAGTCGTTGCATCTGACTATCCTTGCCTTTTCTGCTTTGAACCTCTTCACATAGTCATGAAACGACACCTTTGGGTTCTTCTTAACATTGAACAAATGGTCAAACTTCTTCTTGATCGAGCGATATGATGAATATTCTTTGGTGAAAACCAAAGAAAGTTCGTCGAAACTTCAGATGGATTGTGGCAGAAGGGTGTAGAACCAATCTTGCGCCTCGCCTTGCAGAATGGTGGCGAATATCTTGCACATGAGATCATCGTCGTTTCGATAGAGGATCATTGTGCTTCGGTAGTGCTTCAAGTGTCTCTCCGGGTTTCCATCTCCTTTGAAGGATGTGAAATGTGGCATGGAAGCTCTACTTGCTCGATCTCGTCCATGAAGGGTGACCTGCTTATGTTGGTCATGTCTCGTCGTAATGCCTCATCGGTGACCTCATTGCGTTGGAAATCACGCAATCTCTCAATCAGGAATCTCTCTACTTCTTTCTGAATTTGCCTTTGTTGGGGTAGCGGAGCTCTCGGCTGCCCTCATCCGTGACTTGCTGGTCTAGGCTGTTCTTCCATATGTTTAGCTCATCTATGCTGCGGATGCGGTGCGTGTGGTGCGTTCTTAGTAGGCGAGTGAGTTCTTTGCAGGCTGACGGTTGAACTTGAGCCGGATTGAGTGACTGCTTTTCTCCGTCTGTCGTACTGCTTACTCCGATGTGAGGTGGAGGATGCTCCTTGTGGGCCTAGCTGCGAATGAACACTTAACCTGGAAGGTTGTCCATGTTTTTCATCGGAGTGTGGTCCCAACTATGAGTGTATACTCGTCCGTGGGCCTAACCGAGATTACACGCTTCTCCGCAAGCTAAGACAGGAACATACGCTATCTCGGGGGCATAGCTTAGAGTGTACTCTGCCGGAATACTCGGTTCGTAGCTGGTCGAGTGGCTACTTCCCAGGACGCTGTTTGAGAGGTTCTTCGTCTGCCCTTGTCCTACTTTGGGATACCTCGTCTAGGGCACGTTGCATCTCGGTGCACTGCAAGAGCTTGTTCACCAAGGTCGTCTGCTATGCTAGGGCGCTTGTCAACTCTATAACTTGTCGAGACAAGTGTTGTTCGCCATTTAGATTTGAAGAACTTAGAAGGAATGTGCCTCCTTGAGCAGTGGAAGGGTGGTAGACTCCAAGCGCGGAATTTAAGTTGGGAAATGTCAAATCCACGGAGAAATGTGGTGAGAATGTCCCCAGTTTGATCGTAGGCCTAGAAATTTGAAGCCGGGATGGTTGAACTAATCTTAGACCAATTTGGGCTGCTTGGCGGGAGCAGGCTGGGCCACGAGAGTAGGTTGCTCGGCGTGTAGCACATGTGGGTGCGAGGCTAGGGCTCAGCTTGGCAATGCATTGGGCTCGCGTTGGGCATGGAGTGACATGGCTCGGGCCGTGGTAGTGGAGCCATGGACCTCGCCTCGGGTGGTTGCCATGGTAGAGCCTTGTAGTGGTGGTGCCGCTCCCCTTTTTTACGCGAGAGTCTTTTACGAGTGTGGATATCTTCTCTCAATGAAAACACCAATTTGTGGATGCAAATTTCCACCTCCTTCTTCTTGGACAAAATTGCACCTACAAAACAATTAACACATTTGGTTAAGGTTGTCAACTCTATGACTTGTCGAGACAAGTGTTGTTCGCCATTTAGATTGGAAAAGCTTAGAAGGAATATGCCTCATTGAGCAGTGGAAGGGTGGTAGACTCCAGGGGCAAAATTTGAGTTGGGAAATGTCAAATCCATGGAGAAATGTGATGAGAATGTCCCCGGTTTGATCGTAGGCCCAGAAATTTGAAGCCGGGACGGTTGAACTAATCTTAGACCAATTTGGGCTGCTTGGAAGACTACTGGAGCAAGATGGGCCGGGCTGCGAGCGTAGGTTGGGCCGCTAAAGCAGGCTGGGCCACGAGAGCAGTCTGCTCAGCAGGAGCAAGCTGGGCCGTAATAGTGGGCTGCTCGGTGGGAGCAGGCTGGGCCACGAGAGTGGGCTACTTGGCGGGAACAGGCTGGGCCACGAGAGTGGGCTGCTCGGCGAAAACAGGCTACTCGGCGTGTAACGCACGTGGGTGCGAGGCTAGTGCTCGGCTTGGCAACGCATTGGGCTCGCGTTGGGCATGGAGTGACATGGCTCGGGTCGTGGCTTTGGTGGCGTGGGCCTTGGATAGCATGGCTCAGGCCGTGGTAGTGGAGCCATGGACCTCGTCGCGGGTGGTTGCCATGGTGGAGCCCTGTAGTGGTGGTGCCGCTCCCCCTTTTTACGCGAGAGTCTTTTACGATTATGGATCTCTTCTCTCAATGAAAGCACCAATTTGTGGATGCAAATTTCCACCTCCTTCTTCTTGGACAAAATTGCACCTACAAAACAATTAACACCTTTGGTTAAGGCCAAGAGCCTCACGCACCCACGATGAATGAAGGGGCTGTGGCCGAAGAACCTCTGATGCCAAAGTTAGAATTTAGAGAGAAAAGTGTTTAGAGAGTTTTTTGGGAGTTCTGCAAGAGTGTGGACTTAGCTTTTTAGAGAAAATGGGGTTCAATATATAGAGCATGGCCGGTCCCCTTTGGAGAAAAGGTGGCCGGCCCTTTGGGGTATTTTTGGTGTGTCATGGGTGATGATTTGTGTAATGGGTGATTAATTGGTATGATGGGTGATTTAATTGATGATTAATGGATTAATTAGGAAATAAATCCATTAATTAACCAATTAACCTAATTTTTATGGAATGTTTTGAAGGTTATGGAATGATTACCTTGTAGAGAATATGGAATGAGGAAGGATGAAATAATTTTGAATTTGTTGCCTTCTTTGGGCACTTTTTGACTTGGTTGAGGGATGATTGCCCGCTGCTCGCGCGTAGGAATCCCAGTATGCCTCAAGGGTATATTTGTCCTGTTTTATCCAAAAATCCACATGTCGCCTTGTGATTATTTTTGGCTCCACAGATACATTTTACAAAACATATAACAAAGTGGTATAGTAATAAAGAAGAATGGGTACATTATAAATAAATTAGGGTACAAATAAAAGATTAAAAAATTATGAGTACAAATGAAATTTTAAAAAATATGGGCTCAAAAAAAAAATACGTGGGTACAAATTAAAGCTAAAAAGAAAATATTACAAATTTAAAAAAAAGGTTGCAAATTAAACGTGGGTACAAACTAAAAATATAAATATATGACACAAAGTTTAGCCATAAAATATAAATATGTCATATGTAATTTTTCTATCATTGATTAATTATACAATGTCACATGACGGTAAACACATGGGTACAAATACAAATAAAACTTTAAAAAATATAGGCCCAAAAAGAAATTAATATATGGGTACAAATTAAAACTGAAAAGAAAATTGGTACAAATTAAAAATGGGTACAAACTAAAAATAAAAATATATGATATAAAATTTAGCCATAAATATAAAAATAAAAAATATTTAATTGTCACATCCCGGCCCGGGGCGAATCACCTCCCGGGCCCGCTCCACCACCGTAGCATGATATTGTCCGCTTTGGGCTTACCATTCCCTCACGGTTTTGTTTCTAGGAACTCACGAGCAACTTCCCAGTGGGTCACCCATCATGGGAGTGCTCTAGCCCCCTACTCGCTTAACTTCAGAGTTCCTACGGAACCCGAAGCCAGTGAGCTCCCAAAAGGCCTCGTGCTAGGTAGGGATGAGAATATATATTTAAGGATCACTCCCCTGGGCGATGTGGGATGTCACATTAATGATGTTATTAATACCCAAGGATCTTTTTAACACTAAAGGAATATATTTAAAGATAAAAAAATATTTTATTATTAAAATAATTAATGATATTATTAATACCCAAGGACCTTGATCAAAAATTGAAAAAGAATAAGGTTTTAATCAATGAAGTAGCAAAATGAGGAATGGGAACCTAATTTCTCTATAATTCAATCATCTACAACCACATCATTTGATTTGCAAATTTGGTTTAAAAATTTTGGTTTCCCTAGCATTACCCTAAAATTAATGGCACTATGAGGTAGTAACTCAACTCCTTATAAACTCTTGTTAGGTTTCTCTATATCGATATAAGACTCTTTTACCTTCACATCCTCACACTCTAATTCCTTTTGCAAATATAAAGTTCATGTAATAATTAATTTTCTTTTGTCCATGGATTTTTTATTCTTACTTGATGGAATTTACACTACTAGAAATTTGGCTATAAGCCACCCTTTTCATTGGTGGCTATTGTTAAGTGTTGCCACTCACATTGGTGGCAAACCTCTATGGCCACCAAGCACCAACTAAACTAGTTATGTGGCCTATGTAGAGGACTCTATTGTAACAATGGCTACCAATATTGCTTGGTGGGTATGCAATCAAAGCCACCCTAATTCACATTGGTGGTAAAGTTGCAAAATAATATTAAAAAAAAAAGGTGCCACCCTAATTCCCATTGGTGGCAAAGTTGCAAAATAATATCAAAAAAAAAAGATGCCTCAGGGGACATCCAGATTATTATTTTGAAACGCATATGGTTACGATAATGCCAAGCCAGGAAATAATTATGCAACACCATCACAAATTGAAATTTGAGTAACTCGCTCAAATGATTGAAAATCTATTACATATGTATGCTCTTCTAACAATATACAAACAGAATTTTCTTATGTGCGATTGTGTGAATGAACGATTTGCTTTCACCTAAATCCAATACTCTCTCAAGGCCAGCCCTGATAGACAACATGTTTAAAAAATCAATCAATCGAAAATTCGAAATAAACTCAGTTCTCATAAATAGCTCGACTCTAAGTTGGAAGTTCGGCAATAACGTGCAAACTTTAAACACTGAACTGTCATGTAGCACAATACATATACCAATCACAAATCAATCAAAAGACAGGAAAGTGACTTCGGTGAAACATATTACAGCGACGATAAAACCACCATACCATCATGACTATTGATCATGTTGTTCGTAAGATATCAAGATAAGAAAAAGAAAGGGAAACAATCTTACTAATCCACACCGAGCCTTAACCCTTATCAACCAAAACTAATTCAAGATGATTCCATTCCATCGTCCCACAACGTCAAGTTTTTACCTTACTATGCTGAAATTTACAAAACGATACTGACCTTGATTTCCTAAATTAAAATGCATCTTCAATTCAGTCAAAATTATGAAATAGCTCACTCTCTAGAGTATAAAATTACATAAACTACTTCAAAAATAAAGAAAATCTCTTGCTTAATAAGGAATGAACCAATACTACAATTCCCAAGCCTCACTGCATTACTCTTCCTGTAATTTTGTTAGAACTTTTTTGTAAGAAAAATTACATAGTACTAATCTAACAATTATTTTCTATTTCTACATAAACACAAACAAATTAATCACCCAATTACATTTCATTTCTTTGCAACTGAAGAAGAAAATACACGTACAACAAATCATCTCCTAAGGTGATCTTTTTATTTTTCTTTTTGTTTTACAATGTTATCTAGGAAGAAACTCATTGGATCATGCAATAACAAATAGAAAAACTGTATAAAAGAATAACAAAGATAATTTTTGCAGTACATGGAAAATAAAAACTTGTTTGAATAAAAGCCTAAAATGAAAGGGTCATATTACGTACCTGACGTAAATGGTTTTAAAGGCTGTACATTGAAGTTGCAGAAAACAAAGAGCATCGCATGCTGAAAACAATAAGAAAACCAAATTGTAAGCGTAGACAGGGCAGGCAAAAAATAAAAGAAATCAAAATTTGAAAAATTGTTTTATACGGACACCAAATGTTTCAAAAGGTTATCCAAACGAAAGAAAATTGGTTAATTTGTTATGTAAGCAAAGTAAAGAAAGGAGTTGGATTGAAGCTGATTTAAGGCTTTTTCTAATATGGAATAAATGTTGTGTTCTATGTTATATTCGCACTAAGTGGTTGGAAAGCCTTGAAATCAGCTAGAGACGTCGGGAAAACCCACTGAGGTGCGCTTATGGAACTCCTCGCTGTTTAATCTGCATTACCAGAACAAAATGTAAATTCACCAGTTATATGTACATATTAATTTCATAATGTAGTTTATTACAAAGATTAAGAAGCGAAAACCATAGCCGTAGTGGCAACTCCGAAATGGGCAATGAAGGATGCACAGCTACTTGGCCAACCTATGTGGCTAGGGCTTCAAACACTAAAACCCCGTACAATGCACATAAAAATAACCACCGCAGGTAAGCAACATGAGTTACTTTCATCAAAAAGTAAAACTAAAAACATAAACTTCAAACAGGCAAAATCTAACAACCAGCATATAAATCCAAAACAAAAACTTCCACCACCAACAACATAAAAAAATTTAAAACCACAATTAAAACCAATGTTGATTGTCCTCCTTTCCATGCTTGTGTTCCCTCTGCAAGATAAAAGCGACGAAGACAAAGCTTTCCAAAATTCTAATAACTCTACATATTATCAATTTCCCAACAAAACAGACAGGTTCTAGCACTAACAGCATACAAAGTTTTAAAATTGCAATCTAAACTAATGATATCTCTCTTCCTCTCCCTGTTCGTAAGACAAAAAGACAAAGCTTTCCAAAACTCCAACAAATCCTCTCATCTCATTTCTTCCCAAAAATTATAAATCCATTTTAAACAATTATCAATGCATTTCGAAACTGGAAAAAAGCAGAATGACATAAAACTTACCCAAAATATAAGAGCAGCGTCACAGGTGATAGAAATTCTCAGATTTATTAACTGAGCAACCAAAATGCAAATAGCCGGGAAAGGCCCAACAGAGCACCACAACTGACAGCAAAACGAATCATTAGGGTTTTATCCAAATTAGCAAAAATCCAAAATAAAAATTGAAACACAACCATTATAAAATACACAATAGCTAAATAACATCTGTTCCGCAGCGATCTGATGACAGGCCGCGACCAAAACGGGCTGGAAATCGGCCAAAAACCCGACCATAACCCAAAAATCTCAGACGGAAAAAAAGACTAACATTGTGAATTCTTCCCCCCCCCCCCCCCCCCCGATCGCAACTTTGGAAACCTTGGAAACCACTTTCATGAGTCTCCTAAAAAAAACCCAGGTTTAAGTAGATGCAGAACGGCCGTCGAAGCAGACACCACAAAGAAAATCCACAAAATCAGGAACTCTTCCTGCGAAACAAAGAACAGAATATCGGAGAGAATCAAGGATTTGAAAAAACAATGGGCAAGACAAGCTCGATTGGGCCGCCGCTGGGAATGAGAGATAGAGAGTTTGAGAGAGTTTCAGCGCAGGGAGGGGAGAGAGAGGGAGAGGCTGGTTGAAAATTAGGGTGGGTTTTTTTTTTTTTGGGGTCAATAAATTAGGGTTGGGTTAAATACAAAATTTATAATGAAATAAAAAAGTAGAATAAAAGAAATTTTAAGAAATAAATATATTTAACAGCCACCAGTCATTGGTGGCTCAATGTTGAAGGCCACCAACATCAGTGGCATCCCATGGTAAAGCCACCAATAAATAGTAAGAGTAGCAGCTTTACATCTATGGCCACCAATTGCAAAAGGTGTGTAAAAAATGTTGGCCTATGAGCCAAATTCTAGTAGTGTTAGAATCGATTACTTAATTAACAAATGATAATATAACCCGGAGCAAAGCCATGGTTAAAACCTACAAAAAAAAAAAAAAAAAAAAAAAAAAGAAGAGAGAACTCTCAAGTATTTCATAAAATTATACGATGGGTCGAGTACAACTTCTGAACTCTGATGCAGTTGGAAAACGAGGCTAACAGCCCAAACAAAATCAAGCAATAATAAATCTAGGCCTAGACATACCCGTTCAGAGTTGATGGTGTGTAGAGAGTGTGTCCCACATCGATGAGGGACAAGGCTAGCTAAGGGCTTATATAATCTTGGACTACTTCTCATATTACCAATTAGTTTTATGATGGAATTTCAATTTCATCTTGATATCAGAGTAAGTTGTCCCTGGTGTGAAAGCCCAAAGGGCCACATGGTGTGAAAGTCAAAAGGGCCACACGTGTTCATGTGTCACCCACTTGTTGTTCATGTGTAGGCTGAGAAATCGGTCACACATGCGGGGGCGTGTTGAGAATTGATGGTGTGTGAAGAGGTTGTATCATGAAGAAAGTTGAGGTTCCACTATAAAATCAATTGGCAATATGAGAAACTACTCAACTACTTATAAGCACATACAAAAGCTCTTCTTGAAATCCGATCATGTGCCATGGTTAGGTTTACGAGTTGTAATTGAGTTGTGCCGTGTCATTCCAATTTTTAACGAGAACTAGTTGACTCTACATCGACCGCTTTGATTAATCGATCAACAGTGTTTGCATTATCTCGTCAAGATCCTAACAGTTACTAATTAGTATCCTAAATATAGACATAAGGGCAACATTTATGATGATCAGGGGAAGTCTTAGTTTTTTATGTAACAATCCCATTCATTCAGATAGGCTGATAACAACAGCATCATCCAAAAAATATGTAGCTAGTTTGTCGCATGGCCACAATCCCAATTTGCAACGGGAAACCACATTAATTTGGACATTCAATCTCAATATTCTAAATACAGCATGATCTATTCAAACGCAGCATACCACTCCGCCTACAATTTATAAACAACATTTTGTGTTTCGGAAACAATTTTTACGAACTGAGATACAATCTGAAGATTAATTCAGATTGTATTCTTAGTTTTACTTTTTAAATGAAAATCTAGAATACTTTTAGAAATTGCTTTTTCTCTGATAGGAAATTGTTGTCCATTGAAGAGAAACTTTGTAACAACATTATTTCCTCATTTTCTGATAATTTCTGTTTCTGAGTAGTTTTCAAAGTCTTGTTTTTCCAAATTATCCTAACAAACGTCAATTTGAGTTTTGAGTCCTATACAAAATTCTTCAAATAAAAATGTCTTCTTCTAAGGTCTCAATGATGTTTTTTCTTTGTTTGATCACAATTTCTCTGGTGGCCGTCGTTGCCTCAGCTGGTAATTTCTATCAAGAGTACGAGGTTATGTTCGGCGATCAACATGCTAAGGTTCTCGAAAATGGACAAATTATCACACTCGCCCTTGACAAATCTTCTGGAGCAGGTTTCAAATCAAAGAATGCGTACTTATTTGGAAGGTTTGATATGCAAATCAAGTTGCAACCTGGGAACTCAGCTGGTACCGTGACAACATTTTACGTAACAACTCTCAATCCCTAGCTCTAAAAAAAAATTTGGTCCTACTTTTATTTGATAGGTATTTTCATAAATATTGCTTATGCATTGCTAATTGTTGAAACATATGCATGCATGCATATGCAGTTATCATCTTCAGGTGCAAATCATGATGAGATTGACTTTGAGTTTCTGGGGAACTCAACTGGGGAACCCTACACTATCCATACTAATGTCTACGCCCAAGGACAAGGGCTCAAGGAACAACAATTCCATCTGTGGTTCGATCCCACTCAGGATTTCCACACCTACTCCATTGTTTGGAACACCAAGCGCATTATGTAAGTACCACTCAGACACATATCATAATCCTGACCACATTTATAAACCACGTCTCCAACAAAGGTTGGCCCGAATTAGTCCATCTCTACTACAATTTAGAAAAAATTTAATTGGTGGTACCAAATACCAGTCTACAATAGTTTATAAACTTGAGGTTATATACAAAATATTAACCGAATATCGACTAATTACCAAGTATTGTAGGTTGGTACTCGGTATTGTTCTTTACCCATAATTTTATTGCACTCACCTTGAACTCATATGCAACTGTCATGCAGATTCTTGGTAGATGACAGTCCAATTAGAGTGTTCAACAACTTGGAATCAATTGGTCTTCCATTCCCTAAAAACCAATCCATGGGGATTTATGCAACCTTTTGGAATGCCGATGACTGGGCAACACAAGGTGGGCGTGTGAAGACTGACTGGAGCCTAGCTCCTTTCACTGCCTCTTACAGAAACTTCAACATCAACGCTTGCCTTGGGTCACAAGGACCATCTTGTGCCTCATCATCTACGGGAAGATCAGCAGTCGGCTCTTCATGGAAGAACCAAGGGCTCAATGCTGCAGAGCGAAACAAGCTTCGATGGGTGCAGAGCAAGTTCATGGTCTATGACTACTGCACTGACCGTATTAAGTTCAACAAAGGTCTCCCTCGTGAATGCAAGCATTCAAGGATCTAAGGCTTCTAGGGAGACCAGTGCCAAATGATCCCACATTCCGTGTTCTTTCATTCTTTGTGCAAATTATGTAATCTCTCTAATATATCTACTTGACCAAAAAAACCAAAACTCTCTAACATCTAATTAACTCTTCCCATGGGATTACAAAATATAGTCACGATAACATAGTAACAATGTTGCATGAAGAAAGCTTTGGCCTTTGAAATTTGAAAATAGCTATCTCATGTATTCATTGACATGTGTTATCCACAAATGAGGTAGTAAGTTTGTCTCAAATGGGTTGGAGACAAACAAGAACGTAAGTAAGATATATACATATTGTGGTGAGTTCAATACCTAGATCGTTGTAGCCGCACCTATTCGTTATGGTGGCCCATGCAACGTAATCTGCTACAAGTGAGTTAATTTCTACTGTGAGCAAATTCCCAAACTCCAAAACACATCCCCTGCCTTAAACCCACCCTTTTTGCAGCGAGTCATGCCCTTGTTATTTACATGTTAGAGTTGGGGTTGGGAATCTTGGGGTTCGGATTGTAGTCGTGGATATGGGAATGAGGATAAAAGTGAGGAAGGAAGATTGTAGTTGCTGAGAGAAACATTGAAGGCTTATAGATAATAAACGCTGATGAGGGAGTCCGGTAGAAATGGACATGGAAGACGATGGTGATGGCAGTGAAGGCTGGCGTGGTCATGAGGAGGATGAAAATATAATTTTTGAAGCGCTAATAACAGCTTCAAATATTTTTTGAAAAATTGGAACAGAAATTGGAATGCATTTAGCAGTCTCGAATTTTCAATCCAAATTTTGTCAAAGTGTTCCGAACTTATTCTGAAGAAGAAAAAAAAAACAAAAAACAAAAAAATAACACTTCCAAAAACTTCCAATTTATCTACTCAAATTATGTAATTTGTTATCAACTTTTATATTTTGTTGCTAGTTTTGGATATATTTTGTTCATTGTTCTTATATTAAACATATTTCTATATATTAAAACGGGTAATCATACTAGTATATCACAAAATTTTAACTTTATAAAATGGTGGTGGGGATGGTGGTGGTTGTTGTGGCGATTGTGAGGGTTATGGGGTGGAGAATGTGGCGGCAACGATGTTCTACAGAATTTAGGCTAAATATTGTTTTCTACACTTTTCGTTTTATTAGTTTATTTTCACAAAACAGTCTATCGATTCTATTTTTCACCCTTTTTGCAGGGCCGGCGCTGAGGGGATGCAAGTGGTGCTACCGCACAGGCCCCCCAAATCGGAAGGGCCTCCGATTTTTCAATTTTGCATGCATATACGTATATATAGTAGTAAGTGTAGAATATTACAAACTTGAAAATTCGAACCCTGACCCTCTAAATAATTAAGGAAAAACAATATGTCACCTTTCCACTTATTGATTTGTTAAATTTGTTTGTGCTATTAGATTTTATAAAAGCTCAATTGAAAACTAAAATTATTATTTTGAACAAAAAAAATAAAAAAAAATTAAATTCTTAGTACTTTTTAGGGCCTCCAATTCACTTTCGCACAGGACCCTGAAATCTCAAGGCCGGCTCTACCTTTTTGTATCTGCAAAACCAATAATTGTTTTGCAAAACGTTAACGAACAAACCTTTATTTTTTTTTCTAAATTTTCTCCACCATATTTTACCCCCATCTTGTCTTACATCAGATTCTCACTTGAAAAGAATTCAGCCTGCTTCGAACTCGAACATAAGTAGGCATGATGTTGGATAAATAGCCAACTTCATACCTAAATGGGTATAATCATGAATTCATATCAGCTTATTTGTCAATGTGAGATATTTTGTCTCTGTGCTAACTAACTATGTAATCTCTCTAACATCAAATTAATTCTTATTCTCTTCCTTTTCCATTGTTTTTCTATTCTTTATTTGAAACTTTAGTGAAAATTTAGAAATAGACATTGAAACTTCAAAGTATCTATTCCATGCATCCAATGACATTTATGATCCACAAACGATGTAGTTAGATCCACAAAAAATGTAGTCAGATGTATGCACGTGATTGGGGGTCTTAGTTTCGACTCACACTGATCCACGAGTGCAATGCATATTTGTAAGGAGTGCGATACCCGATACCTATTTGTGGGGAGTCTGATACCTAAGGACCAAACCAGGCTAGTTCTGAGTAAACTCACGAGTTTCCAGTGTAAGCAGCAGGGAGAGGACCACATACACCAGCAGCAAACCTGCACAGTCAACGGCTAAATTTCCAAAGCGGCTTCTGCATTTGCATAAAAAGGCTCCAAACTTCAACTTCTACTGATCTCTTCAAATTATACACTCAATCTGTCTGTAAGCTCATTTATGTAACGAAAACAAAAACATGTCATGCTTTGACCATATATGTGCTTTTGCTTCTGCATTCAGAGGATTAACTGTTCCACTACCAGACTTTACACAAGCATTAACATAAATGCCAGTTACCAGTCTATATTTTCTGCTTTCTCCTGCTTCTACCCTTCTGTTTCATCTTAATCTGCTAGACTGTCTCATGTCTTCGACTTTAGATTTGGCATCTCCCGGGTTTTTTATTTGCGGAAAAAAAAAAAAGATAAACTGGGTTCAACAATCCTATTTCATGATTTACAAGACATCTCATCACAAAACGAAATCAAAGCAAAACTTTCTTGGTCATCACTGAAATTAACAGGTTGGTATATTCCAACTTAGCAAATGACAACTCTGAATGGGAAAATTAAATTAAAGATTAGATTAATCGTAGCAGATACAATTACAGAATCAGCATAAAGAATGACCATGGAGTTCTAGTACAATGACGACAATCCAAAATACATGTCAAGATCTGCGAATTCTTGAGCAAGAGATATCAAGTTGTAACATTTTTTTAAATGCTCAACGGACCAACAGCTTCATTCCCTACTCCACACACTGCTTAACGGTTAATGTACTCCAGCAGCAATGTGCAGAACGGCGATTTCACTCCTGCGTGAAACTTGAACAGTGCAAAGTCCCTCAAGCAAGCATCACTGCTCCCCCTGCCATTGAAGACAAAAGGATTCAATAAGAGGAAAATTTCAGTTACCATCAACAAAATAGTAGTAACTACTCAAATTTAACAAAATCACAATCTGCAGCCCCTCCAACGGTTGAAAATGCAAATGCCTTAAAACCAATTTTTCATCCAGACTTAAGAGGGGAACGATGATCCCTTGCAGATAATTTGAAATTCTAAACCAAAAGCACAAAGGATCACAAAGCATTATTCCTTTAAAACATAACTACCGCATGTTTCATGAAATTACTCTGAGGTTTGAAACATCCATATCTCAGATTTGTGGCGGTCTAGTTTCTTACTCATAACTCAGTATTCACAAGTAACCTTGGAGGAACATTGTTTTAATTCTTCGTAAGTTTCAATAGTAGTGACTTAAGGCCTAACATTTCACATTCCCCTACAAACCACATAATCACGCAATGAGAACAGAGGAAGTGAGACTGGCATACGAACCAAGACTTGAAATTCCCACTTCAACTCTTCAAAATTCAAGTGTAGCCCTTGTAAACTTAACCTTTTCTTCCTTAACTTCAAAAACATAAATGGAGCAAAACTGCTTCTGTGTTGGGGCATCCAGAATAGTAAAATAGTAGTCCCAACAGAGAAGCAATTACTGAGGCCTGACAAACTTTGTCAAGATTAATCAAAGACCTCATCACAGAAACGATCCCTTATTGCCAGCCACAACCTTCTGTTTCTCTTGAACCCTGACAGACCTTTTAGTCCAAGATTAAATTTCTGATCCTGTGCCATTTTCCCAGTACCAAGAACTGCGTCCGGGAAACAGACTAAACAACAGCACTTCTTGCAATTATTTATCTACCACACCACAGTCCATCACATAAAATTCAAGACTGTTTTCAAGGACGCATTTACCAAGGCAATTAATTCTAGTCTTACCAGTGATTTTCTCTTCCCTTTCAATGTTTCAGAACTATTTGTATCATCAAATGTCCTCGGTGCAGACACTAATTTCCATTGCTCCTTCCCGCCGTGTTTGAAAATCACTCGGACACTCACTAGAGGCAAAGTTTGAGAAAGGGTCCACGCTTTGACTCGAACAGATGAAAATGGTCCTCTGGTGATGTAGAATTTATTAAGAAAAAGTTTCTCTCTTTCCTAAAGTTCTTCGTAAGTATAGTTGTCGTAGAGATTTGAATTGAAAGCAAAGGGTTCTATCTGTCCTAAATAATACATGTTTTTGTACCTTACAAAGTGTATAACTTATCTCTCTCAAACCATTCAGAGACCAACAGAGATGAAACGAAAATTAACAACCGTAACGCCAAATTAACCCAACTCATACAACAACGATTTGTAATACATGGAATAGTGCTGCAAATAAAAGTATCAAACACCAAGAATTTCAGAAAATGCAACACTTATTCAGCATTCAAGGATTTGGAAAAACCTCCGCACTCCCGTTTTCTCCTTGTGCACTTGTTTTTGTCTCTTAATTTTCATTTGATTTATTCAATCCAACGGGAGGAAAAGGGAGTGCGGAAATCATTTTCCGCCTAAGCACCCAAATCAACATGGAACAAGAGAGAAACTTTCTTGAAATGAAAATTTCTAATAGCAAAAGATCCAATCTGTCATTCTTTTCTTTCATAAAATGAGAAGATTCAATAAGAAAAAGGGAAACAAAACAAATCATCATTTGGGACCAGATAATAAAACCCTATACACAATTCAACCCATCAGCACCAATGTGGCCGAATTAAAGTTTGAAACTTTGCCTCTCGGGTGATTCTATGCAACCCAAAACGGCGGAAAATACATACATACATAAATATATATGCAATAACTGAAAAACTGAAACCTAAAAAACAGTTTACCTTGTTAAGGAGTGGAAACGAATCTCCGATGAGATGTGCCTCCGGTACGAGGAACAAGAGCCATGAGGAGCCGCTTGGGTTGGACCTGCAGCAGCAACTACCATCATTGCGTCCTTTTGTCTTTTTTTTCCCTTGATTTGATTCCCCTCTCTCCCTAAAGTATTTTCACGAGAGAGAGAGAGAGAGAGAGAGAGAGAGTATTTTTATTGGACCAAGGTGTTTTGTCTTTGCGCGTTGTGAATGGTGTGTTCTGGGGGTTTAAGGAGGGTTTTAGGATTTGCACGAATCACGATGAGACCCTAAACTTTGACTGTTCCTCTCTCTCTCTCTCTATCTCTCTCTCTTAACTTTGCCTGCCTCCCCCTCCCGCCAAATTTTCTTGTCGGATGGTCTTTGGACTAGTCCAGTCCAATCTACAGTTACTTCACTCCAACCCATTCGCTTCTTTTGTATTTTTTAAATTAAAATAATTTTTACACCAATAAACTGTACTAACATTACAAAGAGGATCATTGGGCCCAAGGCAGGAGCCCAGGCTCATCTTGCACGAGCTTCAGCCCAGAGGCAATATGACTGACGTCAGCATGATGTCTATATATCAGGTTGACGGTGAGTGTTTGATAACAAAGTTTCATATCGAAAATATAACAAAATGATATACAACTTAATGGAAGATTCGACATAATATCACTATACAACTCCACACATAATAAGTGAATAAGTTAGTGATGAGCAAAACGGACTTTTTGCATTGCAGGGTGGACTATCAATGTAATGAGGGCAAAAGTGAGAGAGAGAATTTTTGTTAGAGATCAAAGTAGAATGAGAGTAATGTATTACATTTTATTTTCGTAACTATATTAGACAATAAATGTAGGTAAAGAGGGGAGGGAGATTAGTATTCACTTTCTTTCTACTTCTACTTTTGATTTTGTGTAAGGGAAATAATACAATTGGCACAAATTGTTTAGAGACAGGTAGATAGAAAGATGGATGATCGTTACATTACAAAGGTCCCTTTATATCGGGAAGCCTTACACCTGTAAGAAACAATAGCATGAGTAAAAAGTCATCATCCATGTTTACAATTTCATCTCCCTAAGACTTTTCCACATTAAAGCTTTTAATTGTTGTCACCAAAGCCCATTTCGGTGGTATGTTGGTTTGCTTCTCCATGCACTCATATGTGTGGCATTCACACTCACTGTTCTAAAAATCTCCGCCTAGGCGCTAGGCAGTTGCCCACCGCCCCGATTAATGCCTAGACGTTTGAAAAATTAGAAAGGGTGCCTAGACATGTTGAGGCGCCCGTCTAGATCGCCTAACCCGCCCAGACCCGTCTAGGTTGCGACTCACTTAAACAGAAAATAGATAACTTTCATTTTGTATTATTTTTTTAATAAATTGTAAGAGAGTTGTTGAATACTTAAATGAACACACATTATATGCTTGTTCCCCATGTTTTCATTATGTTTCAATAGTTCTGTTTGGACCCAAAATTACACCATCGGCCCGAGTAATTGATGTCGTGAAGTGAGCAGAGTTCTAGACCGTTAGACGATAAAGTGGTTAAAATAATTTTAATTATTATTGAGGGATAATATTGTGTGTTATTCATAATATTTATCTTTAGTAATATGTTGAATTATTTCAACTTAGTGTTGTCTAATGCCCTAATTGATTTGAATGATGATGGAATTAGGGGATATGGATGTGCATGAAGGCGCGGCATCAGATGATGAAGTAGGATGGGATGATTATCACATGAATACAAATGGAATATGCCTTTTGATTCTTGCCGCGTGGAATGCATCAGTAGGAGATTTTGAGTCCTTATGCAAGTATGGGTTTGATAAAATAAAGGATGGAATTATATTGGAGTTTATTATGCATGCGCGGTTGCACCTGGACCAACGTGGTGGAAAAAGAGAATTTCTAGTTGGAATGGAAAGCAAAGTTTGAGGGCTTGGTTTCTGCTGAGGCATGCAAAAGATAAGGTTCACAGATCAATTCACGAATTTGAATTGAAGTTAAATTCTGCACAAGCATCAAGCTGCGCTAAATGACATTTCCTCCTATAAATACAAAGCGGCAGACGACATTTAAGGGCTCTTCAAATCAACACACAAATTGCCATACACAAAGTTTCTAAACAACTCTGAGATTTTTTTCTCTCCCCCTTTTTTCCCACCAACACATCTTGAATTTGGATAAACAGCACTGTGAAGGCAACTAGCGACATCTTCAGCTTAGATAAACAGCACTGGAGCCGTAAAATCAGCCGACCGAAGAGCACCTTCAGTTTGGATAAACAGCATTGCTTCGAGACCGACTAGTTATTTATCCAAGTCTCGATCAACAAGGATTTCTGAATCCTTGTTGGTAGAGGTTATCTCACCAGCCTTCTCAGCGAAGTGAGGTCTTACCAGATTACTACATTCGGCACAATGAAAGCCGAATTTGAAATTGAACTTCGCAGAACTAGCAGCCTTGTCTTCAGGCTCCAGAACCCGAAGGTCGAGACGTGTTCCTTCCTCAGCTGCAATCGTAAGATCAAGAAGTCAGCAGCGCACCCAATGCCACATTAACATATTTTACTGCCCGGGCGAACTCGGTCGACGAGTTGGCACACCCTCCACACAACCGAATGACGTAGTTAGCTTATTAATTACTCGGCATGCGCGCCATGTAGGCTTGGTAGTTTTTAGGGTCAACCACTTCATAATATATATGTCATTCTATTTTGTAATTTATGTTGTAATTATATATATTTAAAGTATAAACAGACACTTATTTACACAAAATATAATAGATTTACTTAAATCCGCCTAGGCGCTAAGCCCCAGCTCGCCGCCCGACTAACGTCTAACGTCTTTTAGAACCTTGTTCATACTATTTCACAATAATTGGATGGTTTTGAGTTTTTTATGCCACACGAATTGTTTGCCTGTTTTGGAGTTTTTTGTGACAATCACTCAAGTGCTTGGACTATAACTACTCGAGCTATTAGAGAACTTTGGATTTTCTGTTAGTGTGTTGGAAGTTTTATGCTATCCAAGCCGAGTGCCACCAGGGCGACTGTCCGGGGCCCAAGATTGAGAGGGGCACCAAAAGTTAAAAATCCACATAACTAGGTATAAAAAAAAATTATCTAGAGCCCAAATTGAACGGCCCAGTTTTTCTACACATAACCCGTTTCTTAAGTTGAACGGGCCAAGTTTTGGGTCATTAAAAAATAATAATAATAAAAAATAAAATAAAAAACATAAGAGGGACCACTTGTCCCTAATTAACCCTAACAGTATGTTTGGATGAGGGAAATCAACTTAGAATTTGGGTAAAAGTCAAAATTTATAAATTGACATGCACCAATTCCTTTGTTTGGATCCATAAACATAGAAATCTAGAATTTCTGCATAAAAAAAAACTTGGAATTTGGGACCTCCAATTCCCAAGTTTAAATTTCATGTAAATAGGTGTCATTTTCCAATTTCTATGATTGAAGGTTTAAAATCTAACAAAACTGTATTCAATTCCATTGCGTTTTAGGTTAACCAAACAAGAAAATTCACAAATTCTAAAAAATAAAATTCCGTCATTTCAATTTTCGTTGTTTTAAAATTCCTAAATAATTTTAAATTTCTTCATCCAAACATAGTATAAGTTCCTAACATATCCTCCTTTTTCCCGATTCCCCACCCCCCCTTTGTTCCCACTTCCCCACTACCCCGTCTGCGGTCTCTGTCCTTTTCTCCCATCCATTGGCTACAAGTGCAGCAATTTCTCTCAAAACTTACTCACTGCAAGCTGTGCGTTGCAGCTTCCAAGCCGACAGGTCCTTCTCATTCAGTGCATTCACCAACCCCTTTAAGTTTTGAGGTAAACTAATTTTTAAAATTTGAATTATTAATTCATAATTTAATATAAAATTTTGCAAGTGACATATAATTATATGATAATTGATGTATAGAATTGTTGTTAACTTGTTGTTGATGAATTGAATTCTTCATTATTTGAATTATTTGATTTCATTTCAAACCCAATTTTTAAGTTGAATTTTATCAATTTTTCTAATATTATACATATACTAAAACTCGGTTTGCTTAGCACTGTTTTTCATTGTTCATGAACAGTGGTTTGACGAGTTTGCCCTTTATTTGGTACTCATTCTGAGCTTTTTAACATGTGTTGAACAGTAGATTTACTTATTTGCCCCTCCTATACACTTGTTGCTCATCGTGGAAGGCAAGAAGGATGAAAAAGCCGTGGCTCTTCCATTTGCTTCCAGAACGGATTTCTCCAGCTCTCTCTCGAGACCCGTACCCCCTGGCCTCCTCAAGAAGGTTCGTCTCTCTCTCACACCTCTTTTTCTTTTTTTCAATTTGTGATCAAGTTTCCTTTGCATGAATGCTTCTCTGACATATTTGTTTTGGGTTTGGTTTTTGGGTTCTCTTTTTGTAACACTCCAGCCCCGAAATATTTGTTTTCGAGGATAAATTTTATTGATAGGCCCAAATTAAAAATTGTTTAGTTAACTATCAATTAATTTCAATTCTCTACTTAAGTTTCATGGTTTCACACCTTTAATTATGCCCAAAATTTTACTCACCAAAATATAAGGGTAAACTCTTATTTTTTCAATATTTCTTAGCTCAAAATCTCAAACAAAGATATTGTCTTGAGTTATTTAATCTCACTTATTTTATGGCTGCATCTAACACTATTAGACTGTCTACATACCCTTGTACGGGATCAAGCCTTCCGTAGTTCACATATCATTCAATTTTCCATTTTTCTTTTATTTTCACATATTCTAGTATCGGCCATACCAATTTTAGATTCCACAATCAAACTGCCTCAAAGGGTTATCAATTGTGGATTCAGAACATCAAAATTTACATGAAAAAGGCAGTGTCGGCCCACTTGACACGCGCCGCCGCGGGTGGCGGTCGGCCGCCCCGACTCGCAGGAAATTTTCACTATTTTTAAAAATTACCAAATTTTACAGGCAAGTAGAGTTCAATGAGTGGAACAACTTTCATACCTGGGCCGAAGTTCAATTCGGCCTAAAAGCACCTCAAATCGCCCTCGAACCACCGGAAACCCTCGAATTTGGGTGTTCTTGATTCGACTCCAAAACCATTCCGACGCCCCCAACTAATGCATGGGCTTTGTTTCAAACCTCAAGGGGAGTCCAAAGGTGGTGGTAATTGAATGAAATCGTTTCGGAATTCACCGGGAAAAGGAGAAACCCGACGGAACAACCGTGGGTTTATGAGTTAAATTCGTAAAATTGGATAATAAATTTAATAATCCAACACCACAGGGTTGTTAGGGTCGTCAAGACCTTCCCAAAGACCCCGGAGTCACTCTCAACGGTCATCGGACGGGGAAGATAGGAACGGGTCAAGGAACGAGTCGCGTCCGAGGTCTACACGGGTTGGGTGTGGGTTGCAGGGGCTCGGGTTGGGTGCTCTGCAACTCCCTCCTTTCCTCTCCTTTCTCCCTCATCTCAATGGTCTCTCTATCTTCCCTTTCTCCCGAAATTGTGCAATCCCGTTTTCCCCCCATTTTTTCTGATTCCTCTCTTCCCTACCGCTCCCGTGGCACTCCTTTTTTTTTTTTTTTTTTTTCTGAAACAATTTTTTTTTTAAATTTCCTCAGCATATTTCCATCCAAAAACAAAAATCTAGAAACTTTCCGACGCCATAGTAAAATGACTATTTTGCCCCTACTTTCATTCGATTCTATTATATTCGTTATAATTCCGTTTGACGAATGGTTTTCATCTATGCGCTCGTGAGATTGAGCTCTATCCAAATATGCCAAGAAATACGATAAAATAGGTGAGGGTAAAATACGTCCTTGTATAATTACGTTTAGTCAACGAGGGTCATTTTCATCTTTTTACACCTATCAATAAATTTTACAACGTAATTTATAATAATCTCGAGAACCAAAACTTTTAAAGTTCTCAATTAAATTTTTTTTATAACCATAAATCGATTTATTTTTTATTTTCTCCACATATTCATATGTTTAAATTTTCAGGGTATTACACTTTTCTTTGTTCACATTTTTGTGATTTTAATTTTAAAAATGTTGGTTTTCTTTGTTCAATGGTATGGTCCATCTTCAGTTTTTTTCACCAGAGATCTCTGCTAGCACTGCTCCTCTCTCGGACCAGGTACGACTCATCATCAAGTACTCAAGGTATGGATTCAACTCTGAATGTCCCATGCGAATTGTTTTCAGTTTTCATCTAGGTTTTTTGAATTGCAGGAAGTTTGCTTCCGCATACTCATCGTTTGCTTCCATTTTTCCTACTTTGGCTTCAAATCACACCTAAACCCCTCTACCACTCTCAACACTTTCAATTACATCCATCCCCCAAGTAAGATTAGTTAAACCTCTATGCTGCCATTCCATGTTTTGAATCTGATTCTTAAAAAAAAAAATTCCCCACAATTTCATTTTTTTTTTGGTCTCAGATTTTACCTTTCCTTAGTCCCCTGGTGTTCATTTATTTGATTTTTTTTTTGTTTTTAGATTAATTATTGATAGTTTGTTGACTTTAATTGATTGAAGATCTTCGTTTGGATGCAGCTTTCCGATTACATAACTTACAACCCCAATTGCTTGAGGGGTTGTGGAATTTGAACTGTTTTGAATGAAATGCTGTGGAATTTGAATTGTTTTGAACAAAACCTGGTATCTTTTTATCCATTCTACTTCTTTTATGGAGACAATTGTTAATTTGAATTTGGTGGCTGATTTAAGAGGCATTTTTTTCTTAATTGCTTGAGGGATTTGCTGCATATTTGTGTATTTCAATGTATTTATTATGGTTTGTAGTTTCTCTATGTTTCGTAATGGGAATAGGTATTCTAAAGTTATTAGATACGTATTATTTGAGCAAGATAGAGGAGATTGTTGATAATTTTAATTTTTGATAGCTCATGTCATATGCTATTTTTTTCATTGCTTCAAATATAGATTGATTACTAATACACATATACTGACCATCCTCATATTCGCATTTCCTTGGTTTTTTCCGTTTGGATTTTTCTGTTTATATATTCCAATTTTTTTAGGGATTTCGACTACTATGCACTTATCAATTCAATTCTCATGTGATTTGTACATCCACATTCCTGATTTGCATCTCTCTCTCTCTCTCATATGAGATTACAGTGTGAACTACAATCCTTAAACATACTTTTAGAGGCTTTATTAAAGCAAAGATAAATTGAACAAACTAACTGGCTACAAAGTGGAATAGCTATATCTCTCCTATAAAATTTGGGTACTAGCCCTTCCTCCTAGCCTACATAAGATTGACATCGACTTTGTTCTTCTAAATCAAGGACCTAAAGATGTGGGCAAAACTTATAGCTTCTTCAAAGATTGCTAAAGATATGTATATCTTCATCTCTTTTTTCCCTACACACACACACATATATCTTTTTTGTGTTCTATATAGTCCATACTATTCTAAGCTCTGGGTTAATATCTAAACCATGGTCGGCCATGTTGCTTGTTTTATTTTGCATGTGAGAACCAAATGGTTACCAAGTAACGGGACGAGCTGGTTCTAAAATTTGGAAAAAAGGGGCCCCGGCCCGGACCGTTTATTTCCTACCCTCCCTCTCTTATTCTCAGACCAAAATCGCTCAACCTCAACACCACTTCTTCCTCATCCTCAAGCATTTTCCTTCTCTATGGACCTTTAACAACAACCCAATCTTCTCCGGCAAACCCAAACCCAATCTTCTCCGGCGAAACCATCTTCTTCCTCCCTTCGGTGCACTCACATTGAATTACTCTTTTCTCTAGCAACCCACCTCCAATCCTTCTATTTTGTAGCAACTACATATCGTCGTCCTCCGTCGTGGACGACATCGATTATTAGATGTCTTCTATCGTCCTCCTCCACGAACTTCAGGCCACCGATGATTAGCCATGGCCAAAAACAAGAGGGGAGCCCTTGGGGTTTTGAATCTGGCTTCTGGGTTTTGCATTTTGAATCCCTAGGTAATTTATGAAATAGTTGTGTTTTGAATCTGGCTTCCTTGATCTTTAATTACAATCACATTTATACAGATATAGATATTAGATATATAGATATAGATTTTGTAATTTTTTGTTGAATTGGTGTTGTGAGTGACTGATTTGAAGAAAAAAGAGGGATCCGAAGAACGACGGATGTGTGGAGAAATAGGGGCCAAGAGTTGAAAGGGTTTGAGAAAGAGCTGCGGCCTTAGGGTTTCGAAGGTAGAAATGGAAGGATGGACGACGGCTGTGCAATCTGTGCGATGTAGCTGCTGTGCAATCTGTGCCACACCTTCGTTTTCAGGTTCTGTTTGGACGACGATCGGGAGCGAAGCAAGATCGAGAGTTGCAGAGGAAGCTCGGTTTCTGGCGATTACACCAAGTTGCACTTCTTTGATCACTAGATTGGGAGCGAAGCAAGATCTAGAGTTGCAGAGAAAGCTATGTTTCTCTTCCAGTTTTTTAGTTTCTGTTTGGTTTAATTTGTGCATAACCTGAGCTCAATTCCAACTGTAGTTTTGAATTCGTGCATGATCCCATCCGAGTGGCCTTTTCAACTCTGAATTCCAACTGTGATTTCCAAGTTCGATTTTTCTCATCATTTTACTTGAATCTGCACCACAGCGTCGATGGAGAGGACGGCGTGGCCTTGACGTCGAGGAAGATGGCGATTTCGTTAAAAAAATAAAATAAAAAGAACCCGTGGACCCGGCCCGTTTGGTTAGGTCTGGTTCTTGTATTAAATTATGATGTATCCTGCCCGGCCAGTGTCCAGCCCTACTTTCAAACATGAAATTGAGTAACCCCTGAATTTTGGGCACTTCTGCAAAGGCAGGCTAATTTCAAAACTGCAGGTACACACGCGGATGCACCTATCAAAATTGAAGTGAAGTACTAACATTTTACAGGGCAGAACCTTCAAATGGTATTTTCTTAACTTCTCTGTTCACAAATTGCAGATTGCATAACAGACCTCTTTCTAATATTTGAAACACTATTTGATATTTGAATTGATACTTGAACTGAATAAACATAAGATAGGCCAATCAATTTAAATATCAAATTTCATTTTTGTATTATGTTTCTCAATCTCATATTTTAATCATCGTTATTGGTATTAAATGTGATAATGAAGCTTGATAATCAGTGCAATGTATTATCTAATATCATGTTGATTTTGTCATCTGAGTTTCTTAGAAAGCTCACAGCTCGATTACTTTTCTGACTAGGGTTTTGACATTTTATTTGTATTTTTTAGGAAATTGCAGAAACCTCGCATTGAGATTTGGTTCTTTCAGCAGTAGGACCTCAGGATTGAAGACTGAATTAGTGTAAGTTTGTTTTCTTTTTCTTTTATTTTGGCAAGCGAAATCTCAATTATGCTCCACTATTGTGTTATAGTGTTTTTGTTGATGTTGGTACACTCATATTACTGTAAAATGAGCTCCTTATCTCGGTTTGTTTGGCATATGGATAATTTTAACAACTCTAATTGATATGCCCAAGTTACAAATGAGGACTATTAGGGGAAAAAACATTAGTTGTATAATTCCAGGAAAGGTGCAAATGAGAACTATCAGGGAAAATAATAATAGTTGTATAATTTCAGGGCTATGAAGAAGGTTAGAAAAACAATTTTAATCATCCAATTGTATTCAAAATTTCATTTCTATTGGAGCTGAAAACTGACATCACTGGAAGAACGCAATCTTGCTATGCCTTTAGTTTGGATGAGAAAAACAGTCAGCTTTTTCAAATTTTTTCCCTTTCATGTAAATGATACTAGATTAATTCTTTTAAGTGTTTCCGCCAGTGTTTTCCTTACCTATTCATTATTCATAGAGATCCCTTCTAACTCGAGTGTTTAGAGTCGTACCTTCTATGACTTTTTGCACATAACAAGCTTCACTCTCAACCTGGGTAGGCTTCAATCTACCAATTAATTTAATGTCATGTCTTCTAATTTGCATCAGTTTAGGCTTTCAAAGTTAATTTTTGATTTCTACCATTTCTTATATTGTTCTATTGTTTTAGGCTCCATGTGAAGTGTAAAGTGTTATACATGTTAGGTAGAATGAAGAAGTGAATTAGGTCCTCTTGAGAATACAGTGGATAAATCCATGGGTGTTAACTTGGTTTTTAGATTGTTTGTTCAGTAATAACATAGATCTCAATATTCACACCTCCAAAATATTTAACATCATCTACTAACTAAATATTAGATTGCACTGATTTAAATAAGAGCCTATTAAATCACTGAAAAAAAGTTCTATCCAACTAGCATAAACCATATTCCTTTCTGCAAAAAAAAAAAAAAAAAAAAAAAAAGACTAGGTGATCATACTTTATTCTTGTTTATTTATAGTATAAATCTGTTGGTGTATAAAATAATTGCATGTAATTTCATTTTATTTCTTTGCCTAGGCTGCTTTCTTGACAATCAAGAGTAATGGAGGGAAACTTTTGGTGCTCCAGTGAACAATTTCGATCATATTTTCTCAAGGTAAATGAAACAACATTCCCTAATATTTTTTGCATGTAAATAACCCAACGTTTCTTAATCTTTTGTATATAAGTTCTACTATCGATCGAAAACCACAATCAAGTGGAAGGTCTAGATCTAATTTTTTTATTTTTTTTAATGTATATAGCCAAGAGTTCTACGATTTTTTGTATGTGGACTGTATCGATTAAATCTTTTGTATGAAAAAATATTTCTAATGACTTCAATGTAAATAATGTTAAACTTCTATGACTCAATTTTTTAGATTTTTCAAACATAATTTCTTACAATTTTTAATCCTGCAGCATCACGCGGGTAGCAATATCTAGTGTTAGACTGTGTGTTAGTGCATTTATAATATATAATAGATGTTAGGGTTTTTATAATATATAATATATAAAAATTACCTACACATATTATAATTGTTTTTATATTATATAATATGTGTAGGTAATTTTTGCAAACAAATTTTTGAAGTCATGTCTTTTAGGAAACAACTCTCTGGTAATATGAAAAGGAAAAAAAAAGGCAAAGGATAATGAAATTACGGAAAGTTTTAAGAGGATCTCTTAATAAAAAAATTTCTACAAAGAATTAGTCGGTTAAAAATTTGAGAGAAACTGATGTTGGTGAGGAGTCACAATATGTTGTTGGGGAGTTTCTGATCATGAAATTGGTGGTTATGTGGAGAAAGATGTTAATGACGAGTCTCATGACCATGAAAATGGTGGTGATTTGGAGGAAAATGTTGGTGATGAGTCTCAAGACCATGAAAATGGTGGTGATGTGGATTTAAATGTTGATAATGATCATATTGGTGTAGAGAAAAATATTGAATCTCCTGAACCTATTTTCCATTTAAACATTTATGATCCAAGAGTTTGAGATAGTCTTAATGCAGAAATGAGGCTTACTTGTAGAAAAATGACCAATTCGAGAAACTAATATCACACGTCCTAAGGACAAACTCTTTAGAAAATTTTCTTCACACTACTATGATCGAAAATTACGAACGGGGTGTGAGGGCCTAGCTTGTAACAGCCCGTCCTGGAATTTTTGAATTGATAATGCAAAAAGACGGATTTACCCTTAGACATTAGATGTGTTGTGTGTGATTTATATTTAAGTTGGATTTAATTATCATTTTCCTAAGTGTTGGACCTAAGTGAACTAAAGAACTTAGTTTTGTTTGGTTGGAGACCAAACTAAGACCACACAAAAACACGTACTCCATCTCTCTTCTCTCCCGTGCTCTCTCTCGAACTCACTCCCTTTCTCCCTTTCTCTTCTCTCTTGTACGGACACCACCAAAAACACTTGGAAACGTGACAGATCGAAGGTGTGAAGTACACCATCATGTTCGTGAAGCTCAGATGAGTTGATTGGTACCCATTTCAGGTAAGGATACCTTCGAAAACCCTAGTTTCTCTTAACCTCCGATTTGTGCACTGTTCATGCACACGTAATTATGAATGTTTTTGGAAATTTCAAGCTCATAGGGAGCTTAAGGAGGTCCTAAGGAAGCTCGGAGTGTGTCGTTTGGTGGTTTTGGATGTTGGGATCGTGAATTTCAAGCTTGGTCGGATTTTGTGGAATTTCTCCGGTGAGATCCCATGACTTTTAGAGCTTTAAATTAGTGTGAATGTGTTCTACAAGTTAAGAGCTTCATTTTGATATAAATTGCATGAAATTTGGATGAAAAACGAGTGAGAAATCGAAGTTTTAAAATTCCCCAATTTTTCGGTGCCGCCGACGGTGGCCGGAGGTTTGAGGTTGAAGACGACGAAATATTCCGTCAAGTCTGACGGAATATTCCAACGCCGCCAGTCAGTTTGGACGGTTTTCGTTAAGATTTAACAGAATATTCCGTAGAATATTCTGACGCCGTCAGTATGCCTGTCACATGGCCGCGCGTGGGACGTCGAAAATTTTTTCTAAAAATATGGGGATGTTAGTGAGGTTGTGTAGATCACGGTGGTATATTCAAATACCAAAATTGAGCAATGTATGAGAAGTTATTACCTATTATTGGTTATGTGCGTTAAATAACATTTTTTTTATTTCGGTTATTACGCATATAGGTGAGGCCTATCTTGAGGACGAGCGCCATCAATCGAGGCTCGGGGGTTATGACCCTTCGACTTATTTGTGAGTGGGCTTTTGTTTTCCGTATATACCTATATAAATGAGATTTTCCCAGAAAATCAATTTAAGTGAAATGTGATATGATATGTCATGCAAAATATATATCTATTTTATTCATGTATTAGTAGTTGCATATAATGATAATTGGTGCTGTGGACACTCAGGTAAGTATCAGGTGAGTATATATCGATGACAGATAATGATTAATATGAAATGATGTTTATGTTGAGATGTATTGAAAACTCATAAACCTGCACCTCGGTGTTAGTGCTCCCGCCCAGAGTTAGTGGCACAGTCTTTCACGTGGATGTTCACCTCCCACACCACACGCTCATCTTGGATCTAGGTTAGGTGCACAGTCCTGTCGTATAGACCACTTTCAGTGGGTTCGACTCAGAGGTGACCCGCGATTAGTGCACAGTCTTCACGTGATTGTAGCACTAGAGCGTATTTATTTACACCCAGTCTTCTTGGTTAGACCACGTGAGGTGGTCCCGACTCGTGTGCAGGATATATACATATGTAATGATGAGATATGATGAGATTGATTATGAGCTATAGTTTCCGAGTTGATCACTAGGTTGACATGTTATCAGCTATGATGAGTTTATTTCACCTGATATATTTATGTGATTTGATGAGATATATTTGGCATGGCATAAACCTTGCATATCACTACTTTTGGCATGATTGTTAGTTATGAGTTGAGATGAGTATATATGTATATATGCTATTTTTTTGGGAAATTATACAGGTTTTACGACGAGGGGTTAGAACCTTTGAAAAGAGAAAAGGTTTTGAAAAGATTTGTTTTTGCCCACTCACGCGTTTTGTTTTTTCGCCCCTCCAGGTTCTAGGTAGCAGTGCTTTGGTGGCCACAAGGGATCCAACGGTGTTCTGACAGAATTCACAAAAGTAGGATTTACCTTCGGGTGTTGTATCTTAGTAATTGTCATTGACTGCAACTAGACGTTCTTATTGCTCTGAATGTGTATTTATACACTTAGACTCTCAGTAGCAAGTTATTTGGATAGTACGGCTAGTAGTTGGTTTTTATTTATTCGTATTTCTATTTAAGTTATTAGCTTCCGCACTGTGCACATGGTTATGTCACTCTCATGTGACGGCCAGCATGCCTTCCTTGGGACGGGGTGTGTCATACCCCCCAGAAAAAAAACTTTGATTGGGTTTCAGCCCTAATTAAATTTTTTTTTTTAAACATATGTTTCCGCATTAAAAAAGGGCACACTTTGAGTTTTCGCACTGGGCACCCAAAAACTGAGGACCGGCCCTGATGCCTATATTGGAATTGGAATCTTGCACTGGAACCACCGGAATTTGTATTTGAAATTTGACATCTGTTTTGTTTGGGGTATGGAAATCTCGTTTGATTAGTGAATAGAGCACTTATATGCTTTCTTTCCATATGCCCTAGCATTTGCAATTTGAAATTTGGTTTATGCATCTGAATCGGACTTTCTGGGTCCCCGTTGGATGAGGCACTACACTTTCAGTTATCTGAGAATCCTTACTCTTTTCTTGTTGGCTACGCTATTATGTTCTTCCCCCTCTAGGGAAATTTCCATCCCTTTAAAAACTGAGAATAACCAAATTCCCCGTTGGATGAGGCACTCCTCTTTCAGGTATCCTTGGTGTTCCGACTTCGAGTTCTTTCATTTGATTAAGTCTTGGAACTTCGTATTTGCCATCGATAGAACATAATTGGAGATCAAACTGCAGGTTCCTACGATCTGCCTTTGTTATTACTTCGATTCGGGAAACATGTGGATCTTTGGAAGCTGTAGAATATATTTCATTGGGGGCTTGTTGGTAGAAATAATTTCGATATTGTTAGTTGGGGCTGTAAATTATAACCTGAGACAGGATTTTGCAAGTGAATTTCACTCACATCACATGTTGACCAACATCTGGTATTTGAAAGCATACAGTAGCAAGCGAGATGCATACATCTCATTCATCATGCAGTTTCTTTGGAATTCAATCCAGGCATTTCAATGGAAAACAGTCCGTGTTGATATTTGACGAAAATGAAAGCGTCAGTTCATCGCATCCATGACCAAGACAGAGAATCCCTGAAATGCTGAAACCGGACAAGGTGGCTGTTCCCTCGTGCTTGAAGTCGCAAGGTGGCTGGTCATTTATAATTGGAGATGGCGACGCAAGTTTAAGTCATACACTCAGTGACGCAATCTCAGTTCAAATTCAGAGTTAATCGAATGCAGCAAAACCACGATGGAGAACTAAACATTTTCTATGACCTCCATAACGAAGATATATAAAATCAATAGGCAATGTCATTTCAAAAACTAACAAAAATGATCACTTCAATACCAGAGTAAAATACAAAACAAGCAAAAATTCTGCTAGACGACTCAATAAGGACAGGCATACTCCTGGATGTATTGAATCCCACCGCAAGGCCTGTCATTCGCCTGCAGCTTGCTATCCCGAATTACTCTGCTGCTTTCTTACTTCTCTTAGACTTCTTCAGCTTTGCTTTTGTGCCCTTCAACTTTTCATCTTCACTCTTCCTCTTCTCCTTCTTTCCAGCAGACTCTTCACTCTTCCTCTTCTCCTTCTTTCCAACAGACTCTTCGCCTTTGGCCGACAAATCATCTGCTTTCTTCTTTGTACCATCTTTTTTCTTCTCTTTCCAAGACAACCCATCTTTCTCATTCTTGACAATGGCACCGTCCTCTTCTTCTGCCTTTGCCGACTTTTTCGACTTCTTCTCACTGTTTTTCTCACCAAGAACCTTTTCCCCATTTAATTCAGCATCATCTTTCGCCTTAGCCGACTTCTTCAACCTTTTCTCACCCTTAGACTCACCACCAACCTTTTCCTTCTTCCTCTTCTTCTTCCCCAATTCGCCACTACCCGGTTCATCATTCTCGCTTTGCTTCCCTTCCCCAATATCCACATCACCAGCAATACCCAATTCATCATCATCAAGCACCTCGCCGACATTGCTATCCAAATACCTCACTTCATGAATCCTACCCTTCTTCTTACTCTTCTTCTCACTCTTCAAATCCTTGCTCTCATTCTTAACAACCTCCTTCACCTCCTCTGCACCTTCCTCAACCCCCTTCTCTTCCTCAATCTTCAATGTCACATCCGGAACCGCCTGATAAACTGGCAATGCAAGCGATTCCAACAACTTCAAATGAAAAGACCTCACACCTCCCCAGTTCTTAGGCACAATCCCCACAATCCCATCAATCGCCGCAACCACATTCGCCACAATCTCATCAACGCTCATCGAAACCTTCGCTACCCTCACCACGCTACACGTCCCTGTACTCAAGTACAACAAAGCCGACCCACAAATCTTATCCACCTGCTCCTTCCAATTCTTGTGCTCCAAGTCCACCGGCACCGGAATCTTCTTCTTCTTAAAGAAATGCTTCCCCAAAAACTTTGGCAGCAACGGCACAATCCGCTTATCAGCCAGAAACATATCATACGAATACATCAGCTTCCTCTTGGCCTCAAAGGGCACGTAATCGCTCTTGAGCTTCGAAAGCTTCAAGATTTTCGACACGGTTATGTTTTCAGCCTTGATTTTCTTCTCGATGAAGTCCTTCGTGAGGTTGGACTTGGGTCCGTCGTCGTATATGAGGCAGAGCTCGGAGAGTTGGGAATGCAGGGGATTTGGGAGGGGGATTTTGTAGGCGTTGACGCGACCCTTTGGGGGGATTTTCTTGAGGGTGAGAACCAGGTAGGCGAACTCGTCGGATTCCAAGAGATCGGGGTTCTGGGTCTGCAGCTTGTCATCCCGCCATTTGATGAGGGCGGTTACGGCTTTCCTCACCGTCTTGGTGATCGATTTGGTGGGTTTTGTGGTGGAAGGTGGAGGCGCTGGAGTGGTGGCGGCCATGGAGGCGGAGGAAGAGAGTGAGCAGAGGAGAAGGAAGAGAGGAAGTAACGATGTTTTGCTAGGGTTTTAAGGAGAGGGAATCAAAAATCAGGAAAGACATGACCTTTTGGGGGTTTAGGGTTTTTGGAGAGAGTAGGGATTGAGAATTGTAGTGATGATTTGGGCTGCAAAATTGGGCGCCCTAGGGTTTTAGTTTTGACTGGTATTCTTGGGCGCACATTGTAATTGGGCTGGGACAATAAGTGGTTAAGTTTAGGCCTTGTTTGGTTTCAACACAAAAAGCAATCTTGGTAGTTCTGGAAGAATTCGGATCCTCTTTGTGAGGATTTCACGAATTCGTGAATCGTGTTCGTTCATCGTACATTGTGCGGTCAAAAATCATTATAATTTTTTTTTTAAATTGAACACAAATAGAATCTGTCAAAAACTGACGCACGATATACGAGGAACGAACACGATTCACATATCCCCAAAATCCTCACAAAGAGTATCCAGAGATGATCATGTTGGGTTCTGGAGTAAAAAAAGTTAAGACAGTTTTGGAGTATCACTTGGTAATATGGTTTAGTGATATTCATCTTTACTAGTTGGAGACATCTTAAGTTTGGAGTGACAAATTTGTTTATAATTATTTTCTCCACTCCTTAGTGAGTTAGTGTAAATATATCATTGTATAAAAGGCGACCTTAAGCCAACGAAACTCCCGCTTTTGCAAAGATCGGGAGGAATGTATATCGTATGCAGTTTTATCCTTACTTCCTAAAGAGATTGTTTCCACAATTCAAATTCGTGACCTTTCGATCACATATATATCATTGTTTAAAAAATAAAAATTAAAAAAAAAAAAGCTTTGGAGGTGGTAGGTTTCCATTAACATTTAGGACATGGTCCCTCGTAATTGACACAAGTATCTATCTTGAGATGACCCCTCAATGTCGATTGTTATGACATACAAGTTATAACCACCAACGCCCCTCAATGTTTACAAGTTTATTACTCTCATAATAGCTTTGTATCTCAATCGAACACTCACACTGAGTTCTCAAATTCAATTCTCCTTTTTCGTTCAGTAATATTCGAAAAGAAAAAAAATTAATACAAGTTTCCATGAGAAAAGGAAAGAAAAACTTGTTTGATTAGTTGGTTAAGGTAGTGTGCTTACTCCCTCGCACATAAGTTCAAATTCGACTCTCCATAAATTAAAAATGGGTAATTCTAACTTTACTGCTCTTAAGTTTCGCCAAAATCTGATTTTATTACACAAACTTTTTTTGTCTCACTTTTATATGTAAAGTTTGATTTTTCTACCATTTTGATACTCCTGTTAGCCTAGCCGTTAACTGATGACATGGCAGGATCCCGGCCCACTAATTATCACTTTACTACTCTCATGTATCTTGAAATTCACACATTGCTACCCTTAAATTTTTCCGTATTACTTTCATAACTAAAATTATATTTTGCTCTCAGATTCATACTTCTGTTAGCCTGGCGTTAGGGGCTTTGTTAAAGTATGACATTGCGCTTAACTGAACGATAACTATGCAAAAAACGTGGCACTGAGAACCCACGTGGACATATGAAACAATTAATAAAATTTTTTTTTTTTTTTGCAAAATAAAAATAAAATAAAATAAAATTTGCCCGCGTGACAACATATGTGCTCTTAAGTTTTCAAAAAAACTTAATTTAGTGAGAGCTTATTTCAAAATCTCCGCTTGAAATATCTTGTACATATTGTGAGGGCTACAATACTGCATTTCTACACAGTCATCGTTCAATCAAAGCGAGACACGGCGCTTGGCCATTGTTCCTTTGTTACCAAGAACGAAAACAATAAACTTAAAACATGGCCTATGCATAGGAGAGTTTTACTGATCAAACAAAGCAAACAAATTCTATGTTACTTCGGAATAAAAAATACTTTCAATTTTTTAACAGTTAAATCTTTGTGTTTTTGACCAAAATAATAGTTAAAAACTTAGAATATCAGATATTTCATAACAGCGTAAAAAATTCACAAAACAACGATGCTGCATAAACCCCATTATAATCCTCGTCTTGGTGTTTTTGACCAAAATAATAATTAAAAACTTAGAATATCAGATATTTCAAAACAGCGTAAAAAATCCACAAAACAACGATGCTGCATGAACCCCATTACAATCCTTTAAATTAAAAAGCAGCATCCAGAATGATATCAGAATCACCACAAAAGAGCAAACCACTGACTCAAAGCTAGCAATTATTTATTCCAAAAGAATTATTTATACTTTATATATCTCACGCGAACATTGCACAAAGACAAAGCTTTTTTTTAACAAACGATATTATTTATACTAAAAAGATGAGGGAGTGGCTTAAGCCTCACACAGGGCTAGCCATAATAATGTGGTTCAAATTCACCTTTAACGAGAATTAAACCTAAGACTTCTCACTTATAAATAAAAAAAAATATCACTAAATCGTAATACTAAGTGGCTATACAAAGCAGTCTTAATGCCAAAGTAATGTTACGCTGGTATGAGTCTTGGTCATATCATCTCAATGGCCCCAGTTTCTGCCTGCAAAGTTTCAAAGGGTAGGGCACTATCAACGTCGTAGTTCCCTCCTTGACCCTTTCAATTTCAAAAAACGTTAAAAACTCCTTGTATTCTTTTTCTTTCCTTTCCTTTTCCTTTGTAGTTGTATACATACCTGCATACCATTCCACCATCTTTAACTTACCTACCCGACATTCTATATCCTCTCTCTCTCTCTCTCTCTCTCTCTCTCTCTCTATAAATTCTTAGCAACCAGTCAACACCGCTAAACCATGCCTCCACGTCCTAAGAAAATCAAACCAAAACAACTTGACAAGAAGAAAACCAAAAACACAATCCGTCAATCTCCACCTACCCTTTAACCCCAACAACCCCCACTCCAAGGTTCTCTCTCTCTCTCGGGTTCCATTTTATTATGGGGTGTGCTATTTGCACACTTCTTTTTATTTTTCACACATCTCTCAATTTTCGGCCTACAGATTTAATGAATTGAAAAATATCAAATGACAAAAATTAACAACTAGTGTGTGAGATGTAATAAAAAGTTTATAGATAGCACACCCCTTTATTATTTGTTAAATTGCCATTTGGCTATTGGATATTGGTTTCCACATAGGTTGACTTATTGTTTCCCGTTCATACCTCCGTAATTTTTTCCGTCCCTTTCTACTTTGTTAAACTAATGCATATGAAATGTTTCTCACTTGACTATATTTTGTGGTAGACAAAGAATTAAGGAGTTGCCAGACTGCTTCTGCAACTTGTCAAAATCATTCTGCCGGTGATCAATATTCGGAGAAGGAAGAGAGGCAAAAAGTTTCTGCAAATCTTAACGAAATGGCGGATTCTTCAAATGGGAAGCTTGAGGGGGATGAAAATGTTCAACCGGGCGATGTTAGGGACTCAAAACCTGTGGTTGAATCCGTGAGGGACGTGGCCATCGATGCTGATTCCGAGCCGGCAAAGGAAACCCGTGAAGATGATGCTGATGGTTCGAGTTCGAGTTCCAGTAGTAGTAGTTCGGATGAAGAGGCGGAAAGTGCTCAAGTGGTGGATCATTCAGGGGAAGTGGTAGAGGAGAAGACGGAAGAAGTTGATGTCTCGGTTGTTGAGACGATTGAATCTGTGTCCAACCATTTGGATCAAGGTGATGTTGTGGAGGAAACCAAAGCGGAGGAGGTGGTGGAGGAGGAGAAGGTGGTGGCGTCTTTGGACGAGACTGATGAATCTTCTCCGGCCATCACGGAGGAGGTGTCGAAGCAGGTTGAGGAAAAAACATTGTCATATGTGGAAGAGAGTAATGGGGTTTCTCCTGTCGAAACCGGTTTGGTGTCCGAGCAGGTTGAAGAATCAACATTGCCGTTGAGCAAGAAAGAGGATTGTGCTCCAGTCATAACATATGTGGAGTCGAAAGGAACTGAAGAAGCATATGTGAAGTCGAAACCGGTTCCTGCTGCTGTTGCAGATGTTGTGTCAAAGGGAACCGAGGAAATAAAATTACCGGTTTCCGAAGTGCAAACTGGGGAGTCATCAGGTACTGCTGACAAGGAAGAGGTTCCAGCAGTCGAATCAGCTGATGCCGGAGAAGATTATGGCAAGGCCGAGATCCCCGAAAGCACAGGAAATCCGGTAACCAATTTGCTTAAATTGTCTAACTTGTGTAGCTTACATAAAATTCTTTTCAAATCAATGACTACTTCTTTGTTTATCTGTTAGCAGTTTACTGTCTCCGGTGCCGGATGCCCCCTGCATCCGACTTCATGGAGGAGTTGCTGTGGACTTTTCGAAATTCTGCACCGAAGATCTGACAGATAATTTAAGGTAATTAATGGAAGATAATACTCTTCCAAAAATAGTTAGTTGTTGCATTACAAGTTCAAACTATGCTCCTGATTTGTTTCGTTTCGTTTCGATCCGAGGATACTTTGTAGCTAAGTTACTATTCGCTAGGGTTTATCTGTACTTTGTTGTTCTACCTGTTCGGTTTCAAGTTAGTTGTCCTGCTGCTTTTTTTCTTCAGTCAAAACTTGTCCTTCTGCTATATGTTATACAAGGTTGTACATTCTTCTCAATCTGCAGGAACCAAAATCTATACGGATCAAGAAATTGATCAATTTTCCTGCTATTTTTTGCTTTAAAATGTTTATGTATTTTTGGGTGAATTTGACCTAATAAAGCTTTGGAATATGCTGTCATGCGTTGGCATATAAACTTTTGTATATTGGAATGTTGCGTCATAAACATGGCTTTATAGTTAGTGGGTGACCTATAATGCATGGGTCTATCAGAAGGTCACACATATGCACATATGAGTTGTCTTGCAGATAGTCGGCCAAGTGCTTGGAAGCAACTGTCAGCCGTTGATAGAAGCGGTTTTACCCACCAACGGTTGATAGTCATCCACGCACATCTTCTTAATTGTCAATTGCATTTCTCATGCTAAACTCTCTATTTCTTAAACTCTGGGCTGACTACGGACGTGAGCTTAGTCAAGTTGACTATAACAGTGTATCTCTCCTTATGCACCCCCAAGTTTAAATCCTTTTTCCCTTAATTTAGATAATTTTAGACTAGAATATTATATTATTTGTCAAAAAACTCTGGGCTGACTATATTTTCTTTTTCGATCTCTATTCTTCGAAAACAGAACATTACGGCTGGTGCAACTGAGCCATGAAGGTCGCACAGCTATACCTAAATCTATATAGTGTTTGAGATTTAGAGCTTCACTTTGTGTTAGCAGCTGAGGATTTGAGATTTGTTATTCGTGATTTTGTGTGGACTGAATTCCATTATCTAGTATATTTTTCGTATTTACTGAAGAACGGTTCTTTTATATTCCTTTCGGTGACTTGTATGTACTAAGGATTTCATTTTTTAATTTTTGATTTGGTAAATGTAGGACTAAAGAATTTGTTACCGTATTGATGGTTAATGCTAAAGAAAGGTTTATGCGTGAGTGTTAATTTTTAATTGTTACTGCCCATGATACGACAATAACTTCCTTGCAACAGAATGCATGTACACTTTCTCACTCATCACGAGACTAGTCACAACAGATTCTCAAAGTCCGGCGGATGGTTGTGCATGTAAACCGAACCTCAATCTCCCAAAGTTACACCACCCAGTCTTGGTTAAAAAAGAAAAAACTTATATTTGTAATGCCACTTCAAACTCAACTTCAATCTCACTTTTCTTCCTGAGAATAAAATTTCACCACCACACCATGAAACTCAATATTAGCTCCGCTTTGGACGAATTCTGTCGACTCCGTCAAAATTGATGACGTGGCTTGAAAAGTGCATAGGTGGCAACCAAGTGGCAGTTTGGAAAATGGGTATTTTGGTCAAATTGTCAAGTGAAGGCTTTCCATAGCAATCGCACCTCTCTTCGGCGCCGGAAGCTGCACCAAAAATATTTGAAATTCAGGGTTTTTGTGATTGGATTCAGATCTTCGTGTTCTTCTGACCAAAACATTACGCAAATTAAACAAATCAAAAGCAATCATCAACGAAGGAAATTAAGATTAATCAACAAAGACTAAATAGTTAAGAATTTTACAAACCTGATTGTTTGAAGGTCTGCAGACGTGGGATCTTGAGCTCCGCCGCGCCCCTTCGCCGCATCAAAATTTGGGTCGATTTCATCTGCACCGATCGCCAAATCGATCATTTGGGCGGTCGAGCACCGAAAGAGGACCAACAACGGGGAGAGGAAGAGCTTACTCCAATTCGCCGGATTTCAGAGTCGCCGAGGGACGCGCGGGTATTAATGACGTGGAAAGAAAACGACAAATCAGAAATTTAAAGGAACCAGGATCCTCCATTCCCTAAGGATCCTACAATTGTGTCCGTTCATCGTATATCATACGGTCAGAAATCATTTAAAATTTAAAATTTAAAATTCAAATATAAATAGTACATAACGAAAACTGACCGCACGATATAAAATGAACGGACAGGATTGCGGAAATCCTAGAGAATGGATCCGGCGAGCATCTGGTTCAATTTAAAGGTCCAACAGTGCCAACTAAGCTGTAATTACTATATTACTCTTGCACGTCAGCACATTCGATGCCAATTTAACAGAATTGACGGGATTCCGCCAAAAGTGAAGCGAATATCGAATTCCTATGTGCAAAATGGAGAAATTTTTGTTTAAAGGGACAAAATGAAATTGAAGTCGAGTTGCAGGGGACATTAAAAAAATAAGACTTAAAAAAACCGTTAGAACGAGGCAATATTGAGTGCTCAAACGCATTTCTTTTGCTATGTTGAAGTGAATGAAACCCTTGAAACAAACTGCAAGCGACACAAAACAAAGGATAAAACAGTTCTACTTGCTTTCTGCACAAGTTTATGAGTTGGTTAGTAAGAAGGTCTGAAGGACTCAAGGACTGAAGGAAGAGAGAAACTTGGATCAGAGGGCGGTTATACGCCCAGTTTCATGCAAGTTTTAGCCATAATAATCACACGGTGAAGCCAATCTTACAAAGGACCAGATCATAACTGTAAGATCGAGAGCTGTTTCAGATGCACCGTATCCAAAATCACGATGGCAATCAAAAACTCTAACTACAAGTCTAGAATTTTCGTAGATTATTAGAACACAAGAATCAACGATTTGATAGCAATAGCAAGTCCAGGATCAAAACAATATGAGGCACTAAAATGGATACGACTTGATAAGCGATTAAAATCAAAGAATTACTGCTCAGCCTTGAGTCTACACCTACACAGAAGATTAACTTCTCAGAAAAAGGGTTCGAATTTGCATAAATATGAGCATGAACAAACAAGATTTCATGAATGTTCGCCTATTTACTGATCCTCGAAAGAGAGTATACTACAATTAACCAAAATTGAATGCAAACATAAATAGTAGAATTCAGAAGCCCTAGCACAACCCCCCGTGGGGGAAAAAAGGGGGCTACCAGGTTTATGACTAATTCAACTCTAATTAAACGACAGCTTTTCTTCAAAAACTACTAAATGGAACTTTATGGAAAGCACCAACAAGGCAATTGAACATGTTCAGTGAAAGTTAACAATGTGCTTACAAACCATCAAATAATTAGCGAAAAACCGTCATGCAGTACTTGTTTATTCCAGCAATTAAATATGGCTTGGAGCACACAGGGTACGAATACAAAATAGTTATAGCCAAAGTATGATAAATCCTTCGAAACTATATATATGGAGTTTTTTTTTTTTTTTTCCAACCAAGCAAGCAAAAGCTAAACAAAACAGCATCCCAAACTGATACAGCTAACAAGATAGGCTCGCAAAAAACCAAAAGCCAACAAAAAAAGCATTCATAATTCTAACAAAACTGCGACATATGCTCTTAACCATATAAACCCTAACCTCTAGCTTTAAGCCTGCCCGGATTTTTTTCCTCTATGCTGCATTGCGGTCCAATCACCTCTGCCTTACATACAACACATAGACAACAGCAGCTGCTACGGCAACAATGACTCCAGTGGACCCTGCCACAACTGGCAAGCTCAATCCTTTCGACTCTGTCTCTCTAGAAATCTCCTTCACTTCATTCACAGTCCCATTAATTTCCCCGACAGTCCTCTCCTTCAATCCATTAATAACCTTTTCAGCATCCAGCACGTCCTTCTGCAATTTTCCCATCTTCATTTCCATGCCTCTGCACTTATCCTCTGATTCCCTCAACACCGCCTCGACATTGAGCTTCTCACTCACTCTCTTCCTCAATTCAGCATTGTTCTTCACAATCACCGACTCCAAATCCTCGACTTTCTTCTTCAACAAGCTAAGCTCACTCTCTTTCTCATCAAGTCTCTCTCTCATCTCCTCCTCAACCCTAATTTTCTTGCTCTTCTCCTCAGTCTCCTTCACTTCCAAAACCCCAATCTTCCTCTCCAATTCCCTAACCCTCTTCTCGCTATCAGCCTTCGCCTTCTTCAGGCTCTCCAGCTCCTTCTCCAAGCTATCAATTTTCTCCCCCTTCTCTCCCAACACACGCTTCAGCTCCGCCACTTCGTTATTTGCATCCTCCCCTTCAGTCATGGCAGAGATCAGATCGTGTTGGAGCCTCGCTACCTCAGTCTCAAGCTCCATCGCTCTATTCGCAACCGATTCCAGCACATCTTTCCCCTCATCGGTCCGTTCAATCTCCAACTCCATCTCCCTGAGCCTCTCCTTCGTCTCCTTCTCGCTGCTCTTCAATTTCTCGATCTCCGCCGTCAGTTCCTGAATTTTCTCTTTCGTCTCCTTGTTCTCGCGCTGGAGCTCGAGCTTCTCCCGCTCCAAACCCTCGACCTTGCGGCCCAACTCCGCCGCCTGATCGGCATCGAAGAAATTCTCAGCCTGATCGTCCACGATTTCAACCGTCTTCTCTGCCATTTCTAACCCTAAAACACACAAACAAACAAACAACAAAAACCAATCACAATCTGGAAATCGTAACTACAAAATTTCAGAATACCTGTTTGGCTACCGAGAAAATCACAACCTAGTTTCTCCAATCAATTTTCTTGCAGTTTTTGATATTCTCATAAAACGAAAGCGAGAGTGACAGTGAGAGAGAGAGAGAACAAACCCAAAACCGAAAGCAATCAGCAATGGCGGTTGAGTGATCTGCGTGCGTGCGCGTCTGCGTGGGATGAGAATGTTCCCAGTAAACAGGGGGCGATAGAGTTTTAGGGTTTCTTCTTCTGCTGCTGACAACTTTCCATTACTTCTTTTTCTGTACACAGTACAACTAATTAGGCATCGAATCTAATTATCTCTGATGACCAAACGGACGGCTGAGAGTCGTGGATGCTTCGGTGCACGTGTTAAAAGGCGTGGGGACAAAATATGATGCTTCACAATTTCCACTTTCTAACTTGCAAGTTGCAACGTATATTACATATTTGGCCAAATTTTTTTAGTGGTTTTTGCGGTGACACGGTATTTTCAATATAATTCTTGTAGTGAAAAGGCTTTTAATTAAACTCTTGCGATGAGCCTTATTAGCAATTAAGGTTCAAATCCAAACTTTCATTAGTCTTCCGTTAAATAAAGTCACATGACAATCACATGGAGGGTCAAATTTGTCATTTCAATTCAAATTACATCCTATTCCATGGACATCTAGTATGAGTTAGGGTTTAACGGAAATTAGATTTCACAGAAAAAAGCTTGAATGTAAAGAGTGAAACTAAACTTGTAAAACCATGTCAATGGCTAGGAGAAGAGGTGAAAGTGAAGTCGTGTATAATTTCTTAGGTATGATTTAATTTCGTTTTGAAATTATAATACTTCTAATAAACCATTGTTTTTTCAATGCCAACACGTCTTTGATCATGAGTTAGAGTCTTAATCTTACTTGAATTTTCATTCTTGTATCAATTTGTACTAGTCTGAATGCATATATGCCTTTCAATTTTGTCTTTAATTGGTAGTATAGTTTGATGCACGCTGTAGTTGGCCAGTACACAACCTTTCAATTTTTTTCTTGATCTTCTTTGAATTTTAATTATTTAAGTTTCTTACGCTCTTGAAGTTCATATGCGGAGGGTAGACATGAAAATTGAATTTTCTGCACTGCCTTTCACCCATTGTCTTTAATTCTTTAATTTTGCAATGCCTTTCACTCGTCTAAATGCATAAACTGCAATGTCGTTCACCCATTGTCTTTAATTCTTTAAGTTATTCTTGTAAATTATCTCTCATTTTCACTTGTTTCAATTTGCTTTGTGCACTAGAATCAGATGCCAACTTTTTAACTCACAAGAAAAACAAGTGTATGTCATAACTCATCCAGAAAGAACAAGCGTATACCTAAGTCATACTAGATGTCCATGGAATAGGATGTAATTTGGATTGAAATGATGTATTTGACCGATTCATGTGATAGTCGCATGAGTTTATTTAACGAAAGACTAACAGAAGTTTGGATTTGGACCTCAATTGCTAACAGGGCTCACCAAGGGAGTTTAATTAACAGTTTTTTCACCATAAGGGTGACATTGAAAGTGGTGTGTCACCACATGGACCACAAAAAAAATTTGGCCTAACTATTTTATTACTAAAACGTAGTATTAAGTGACTTGTATACATAAATATTAACAATGCAATGGGTCGACAGTGGTTGTGGGAATGTGTTTTTTCTTGGTAGAGGTGCACAACGGGCTAGTCGGAAGGGGAATGGTAGAATTCGAGATGTAAGAGAAATACCTAACCATTATGGCAATCCCCTACCTACCAATGTTTCTACTAAGAGCATCTCCACCAGTTGGTGAAGGGCTGGTGGAGTGGTGGAGGGTAATGGCAATTCGAGGGCAAAGGCTATAAAATTGCCCTTAATTTTCACTCTAAACAGTAATTACTCTGTGCAAGTCCACTAGTTTGGAAGGAGGAAGGGCAAGGGCAAAGATGATTACTATTCACTAACATATTTTTTTTATGTTTTCTTTGTCTTATCCTCACATATCATTATTGCCGTAGATTTTTGGGTAATTGTAAACGTTTAATTTGCAAGTCTATTGAACTTGGTAAGATTTTTAAAGTGCGAACTTTGTAAGTTTTTTTTTTTTTTTTGTTGGTATTTTTTTATGATTTTTTAAATGTTTAGAGTTTGATTAATCTTAGTTGTTGAATTAAAAAAAGAAAAAGAAATCAAAGGCTCACAACGAGCCACGTGGGTGGGGAAGTGAGAGAGCTAGTGAACAGCTCTAAACTGGTGGACAAGCTCTAATAGAGTAATACAAACATGAGCTAACATTTCATAAACGCACATTGTTCAGTCTAACGGCTAGAAAATAAAGAAATGTGTGTGGGATGAGAGAATTGGGTATGAAAATCATTTTCCGTGTAAACAACTCTATTCATTACAATCTAAATAGGGCTCACATTTCGTAGAGGCCCATTGTAATTCATGTTGAAACACAAAACCACCAAAACCAAGCCCAATCTTGTGTTGGTTGGCAAGCTTTGGAATCAAACAGAGCGTGGAGACGGAGGGGAGGCAGAAGACGAACACAAGAGAATGGGCAAAGCCTGCAGTATTTATTTGGTTTGCCGTAAGCCTAAAGAAAAATAATGGCAACAAACAAGTTAAATTTACAGCGATACAGACAGAGATCGTTACAGGTTGTCCAAAGTCCAACATATATGTCTGGGCGGGCTGTTCCTTTCGCATGCAGGTTGTTTAAGAAACCATGAATGTTCCACGAGGGGACCACCTGCAATTTGCACACAGAGAGAGAGAGAGAGAGATAGCTCTTTCTTTTTTCCTTATATCTTATAAGACAAACACCTCCACTACCACTTTTCCTTTGTTTCTTCTTATCTTTCTTAATTCATCACTCTTAGTGCAAGCAAACGAACGATCCATAACTCTGCATGTGTACATGCATGCACCCCTTGCAACTGGATGGTGGTTTCCAACTGCACCCATAAAGTTTTGCGTCTCAAAGTCTCAACTTGCTTTTGCTCGTTTGGCGCAATATGAAATTGGAAAACCATGGCCACCATATGTAGATCAAGTGTTAGATCTACCTCCAATGTAACTGTATATTTGTCTCCAAGATTTGACTCGTATTTCAACGTGTTCGCGATTATCTCACTTTCTTTTATAATACTTCTAACAATTTAAAAGTGCGTTCAGGATCCTCGTAAATGATTCTTGTGGCTTTGTGCGGAATTTTTTTTCAAGTTATACACAATAAGTAGAACTTCCCATACATATTACTTATATCCTAATCAAGCTTATAATCTCTCCTTCCATAGAGTCTCTTAGTTGAAAAATCGACTAAAACGATAAAATATTAAATTTTTAATTGCTAATTAAAATTAGGGGTTTTTGAACATTAGTCCTTGCAAAAGATTAAAATTTAAAGCAAAAAAACTTGGTGCTAGATTACATATTCAATTTAATCCCTTGAAGTGTACTTTTATCAAAATTTATATTCAATTTTTGTTATTTAATGTGTATTTTTATTTAATCTCTCCACATTAAATTTTAATTTTATTAATATGCACATATTTAGTTCTTTAATTATAAATGAACATAAATGAGAAAATATTAAAAGAAATTTGTGATACAAAAATGTATAATTAAATACATAAGTGTACAGAAATGACTGTGCCGAAATATATAAAATTGACTTTTTTGTACCAAAACACATTATAATGAACCTAAATGTATGTATCGAAATGTATTATATTGAATTAATCTACCTAAATATCAATACCGAAATGTATGTACCAAAATGTACGTATCGAAATATATGTACCGAAATACAGTATATTAAGTTAATGTACCTAAAAGTCAATACTCAAATGAGAGGTATTAGGTTCGAATCTCGTGGATGGCGAATTCGATACCAAATTAAGTTGTCTATTGTGTGGCTTAGCCGAACCCCCTCCCTCTCCCGGTCGCCTTAATGTAAAATATATCGTTGTACTAAAAATTAAAAAAAATTAAAAAGCTCAAATGTGTGTACCAAAATTTACGTACCGAAATGCATGTATATGTTTGTATCGATGAATTAATGTACCTATATGTTTGTATCGATGGAGATACCAAAATATTCAAATGTATTAATATACCTAAATGAAGAACATACAAAATTGTTATCGGACTATATATTATAAAAAAAAATTAGTTGGCTAAATGTAGACATTAAAATATATTATGATAAATGAAATGAAAATTAAATTTACCTTAAAATAGGAATAAAAAGATAAATCAAAAATCAAAATATAACTAATAAATGAGATGATTAAATGTACTAGGGACTAAAATTAGATTTTAATCTTACACAAGATTATAGTCTAAAACTCATCTTTTTGAAAAATTAAAATGAAGTTTTCTATTAAAATTAAATATCAACAACGTGGCTTAGTTGAAAATTAACTAAAATGATCAAATATTAAATTTTTAATTACTACACTGATTAAAATTAAATATCACGATCAAATATCAATCACATACTAAAAAACTAATGAGAAGTAACTGGTTAATTTTGATCATAAGTTGCCAATAATCGAATGTAAAAAAAAAGTGGCAAATCCACTTACGTAGTTTGACAACAAGTCTAATTAGACTTGTCAAGTCCACAGTCAACATTTGAAACTTGAAAGGTGCACAAAGTCAAAAGCAATGACATCACCAAGTTGTATTAATCCAAAGCACTAACTTATCACCGAAAAATCTCAAAATTAATTCAAAGAAGAATCAGATTAGTCGACATCGTGGGTGACAAGCATTATCTTCTCACCGAAAAATCTCAAAATTAATCCAAATCACTAACATGATAATGTTATTAATGAGTAAAACTGGAGACACTGCTCCAAATAATGAATTAGTTGTACTCGCACGCAAATTAGAGTTATGCATAGTGACTTAGTATCTAATAATATGGATAAAAACATGATTGTATGTTACCTCAAGAAATACTATTCAAGCATAAGTTTTTGATGATCTTCATTATAATTTGGCTCTCTACAGTTTAGGTTTATGCCTCTTTAATTTGGCTCTTTTCGACTAAGGTAACGATCTCATTATAAATTGTCTCTTCTCGTTAGATTTATCTCTAATTTGGCTATTTTTGGATGAGGTTTACAATCTCATTATTAATTCACTCTTGTTGATTGTTGTTCTCTAATTTGACTCTTTCCGCTACAAGATACATGACATTCCATAATTAGTTATGTATTTATTGCAGGATATTCACTTTCTCACTTTCTACTATAACTCATATGGTAATACAACATGAAAGAGATTACTTTTCAAAACTTAAATTATTGTCCTGTGTGTAGCACTTGATTTATATTTTAAGGAGGCTAGTTACAATAATTGATTAACATTAGTTCAAATTAATTAAAGTCAAGACACCATTTGGACATTATTTTATTAATGTTTCATATGTATAGGAGGAGATGCCAAAATCCATATGTAGCACTAAAGTTTAGTCATTTGGAGTAGCTCACTAACCACATGCTAACCATCTTCTAATTACTGTATTAGGACTCTAATTGCCACTAGTTTTCTCAGTAAACAAACAAACCAAATAAAACAAACGAGATCAAGCAAATATGAGACACCAACGGACATGCAAGCATACCAGATGCAAAATTATATCATTATCCAATCACAACCTCCTTGCCCTCCCAAATACGCTCACATTTCTGCAGTTGCAGCACTCATGAAATTCCTGCAAATTATTATCAAGTCATATTGCATTGCCAACTGGTTAGCGCTTGATCGCTCCACAAAAATAAAATTCCAACATTCATGTAGAAAAGGGCATTATATATCATTTCTTTAGTACTAGAGAACCTTGATCTTTTCCTATCCATTACAAAAATATAAAAAAATTAACATTATAAAGAAGAAAGAAAAGGTAAAAAAGAAAAAGTAGAAAGGAAAAAAGAAGCTACCCAAGTAACCCAGCAAATAAAACCGAAAATTTTAAGGAGAAAAAAGGGATTTCATTGGTCTGTCATGGAACCAGATTAATAACCTTCCAAACTCCCAATCAGCAAGAGATCCCATAATTTAATTAATTAAAAACTAATTAATCAAATCAACCACCAAACTTCCTCTTCTCCTTCTCCAAACCTTCAACAAAGCTGGCAAGTTCTTTCATGGCTTTGAGCTGACCCTGCAACGCCATTATGTACCCAGCAGTCTCTTCAAAAAGCTCGTCCACCCCGCGTGACTCACCGCCGGGAACAATCCTCTGCAATGCCTCAATCTTCCTCTCCACCTCCTCCTTCTCACCGTCCTCCTCCTCTCGACTTGCAGTCTTTACATCGTTGACCATATCACTCTTCATGCTCTGTTTTCTGCTTGTTCCGTGAGTCGACTCCGCAGCTCTCTGCAGGAAGTTTATGCTGGATAAAGATTCATGCACCGCATTTCCCATGCGGGGTTTTAGCTGGTTTTTTCTGTGTTTCCTCTTGAATGTGGATTTGGGTGGCTGGGTTTGTGTTAGGGTTTGAGATTGAGCTTCCTCCATTGATGAAGAAACACAGAGAAGAGTTTTAGAGAGAGAGAGAGAGAGAGAGAGAGAGAGAGGTGTGTGTTTAACTGATGACTTTGTGAAGGAGGAGTTGGCGTTAAATTATTGTTGAGCTGCTAGAAATGTCAAAGCCAACGAAGCTTTAGGCCCACAGAGTTTTTGGCTTCCCAAGCCCTAGCTCTTGTTTTGGACTTTGGAGTCTAGTGCTTCACTCTTCACGACTCTAACGGGCGCGTTGGCTTGGTTATTAAGGTATCAAGACAAAGGATTTGGATCCTCTCCTGAGCAGAGGATCCAAATCCTGCTAACCAAGTAACACGGACCGTTGGATCAAAATCTAACGGCTATAATTATTATAATTTTTGAAGAATCCCCTGTTTGGATTTTGATCCAACGGTCCGTGTTTCTTGGTTAGCAGGATTCGGACCCTCTGCTTATGAGAGGATCCAAATCCTCAAGACAAATGCTATGTAAATCCAATTACTATGTAATTTATACAAGTTCATGGTACTAGAGTAAATTTTTTAAACTCTTTTATTGACTTTTAGGCAATGTTTGATACAGTGGATTGGATTGAAATGGATTACTGTTTTCAAGATATGCTGAAGGAAGAAATGAATAAATTGTGACTTACTTGAAGGTTGTGGGGTTGGCATCGGGTGTGGGGATGGATGGTGGGGAAGACGGACCATCAATATGAGACCACAAACCATGTCCATGAAGAAAAGAGGTAATTTGACGGAGCCATTTGAGATAGTTAGAATGAGATAGTTTGACGAAGTTTGTGATGGTGGGATTTGGAATAGAGGACGAGGAGAAAGAGGCCATGACAAACAGAAGATGGACAGAAGAAGAAGAATGACACGATCACATGTAAGAAAACCGAAACCTTAGAATCTAAAAAAGCTAATACCATGTAGAAATGAATTTCCTTGATGTCATTTGTGTGTAAAGAGTACAATATATTCTTCGTATGGATAGAGACTCATTGGAAACTACAAAGGAATATACAATGGGCTAGGTACAATGGTTAGAAAAGAAATATATACAATGGCTAGGTTCAATGACTAGAAACTTATGAACATTTAATATTATTTAACATAATGTTTATCCATTTTAATCCTCTAAAAAAATGGTAAAATTAGAAAGAGATAATGTTTATCCATTTTAATCCTCTAAAAAATGTCTAATATCTTCTAATCTTCATGAAGAAAAGAGATAATTTGACGGAGCCATATGAGATAGTTAGAATAAGATAATTTAGCGAAGTTTGTAATGCTGGGATTCGGAATGGAGGATAAGGAGGAAGAGGCCATGACAAACAGAAGATAGACAAAAGAAGAAGAAGAAGAATGACACAATCACAGGTAAGAAAACCGAAACTCTAGGATTTTAGAAAGCTGACACCATGTAACATTCATCTAGAATCTTGTCATGGGCTGTCCAGTCAAAGTCGGACGAATTCTGTTGCTAGAAGGATTGGTTTAGATAAAGGTGAGGTAGTCGAACCCTAGTGCAACAAGGAGTCTTAAAGCTGAAGATGCTTAGAATTAGGGGATGAATCTGATTCGTTAAGGAGCTTGGTTCAAAGTCCTATAGGAGTTAGGATTGGTCGAAACCTGATCAGATTGGGTTGAGGAGTTCTAATCCGAGTACATTTCTAGTTCAACCATGAAGGGGGTTCAGTGTTATAAATAGAGAAGGGAGTGCATCATTCAAAGCCCCTTCAAATCAACACACAAATTGCCCTGCGCAAAACTTCTCAACAACCCTGAGATTTTTTCCTCTCCCTCTTTCTTCTCGCCAAGACATATTTAGTTTGGATAAACAGCATTGTGAAGGCAACCAAAAACATCTTCAGTTTGGATAAACAGCACTGGAGCCGTAGAATTAGCCGACCAATGAGCATCTTCAGTTTGGATAAACAGCACTGCTTCGAGACCGACTGATTATTTATCCAAGTCTCGGTCAACAAGGATTTCCGAGTCTTTGTTGGTAGAGGTCATCTCATCAGCATTCTCGGCGAAGTGAGGTGTTATAGGTTACTAGGCTCGACACATTGAAAGCCGAGTGTTATTTTATGATCGGATATTTGCAAGTACATTTTAGAGTTCGGCATTCCGATGGCCTAACCACATTTACAATCAAGATATTTATTTCTTTCGAGTACTTGTGTTCGTATAGTTTGGTATCAGTTCGGCGTACTTATACTCTCACAAATATAATTACTGAGACCAAACCCGGGGCCGACGATTCGTGAACTTCGAAGAAACTGACAGCCTTGTCTTCAGGCTCTAGAACCCAAAGGCCAAGGCATGTTCCTTCATCGGCTGCAGTCCCAAGATCAAGAAATTAGCAGCGCACCCAACGCAACATCAACATACTTTACTCCCCAGTCGAACTCGGTCGACGAGTTGGCACGCCCCGCACACAACCGAATGACGTAGTTAGCTTATTAGTTAATCGGCCTGCGCGCCACGTAGGCTTGGTAGTTTTTAGGGTCAACAGCTAGGTACAATGGTTAGAAAAGGAATATATAAAATGGCTAGGTACAATGGTTAGAAAAGGAATATATAAAATGGCTAGGTTCAATGACTAGAAAATTATGAACAGCAAATATTATTTAACATAGTGTTTATCCATTTTAATCCTCTCAAAAAATGGTAAAATTGGAAAGAAGAAGTTACTTAAATGTCTAATTTCTTATAATCTTCATGAAGAAAATAGATAATTTGACGAAGCCATATGAAATAGTTGGAATAAGATAATTTAACGAAGTTTGTAATGCTGGGATTCGGAATGGATGACAAGGAGGAAGAGGCCATGACAAACTGAAGATAGACAAATGAAGAAAAAGAAGAATGACACAATCACAGGTAAGAAAACTGAAACTCTAGGATCTAAGAAAGCTGATACCATGTAGAAGTGAATTTCCTTGATTTCATTTGTGTGTAAAGAGTACAATATATTCTTCGTATGGATAGAGACTCATTGGAAACTACAAATGAATATACAATGGGTTAGGTACAATGGTTAGAAAAGGAACATATAAAATGGCTAGGTTCAATGACTAGAAAATTATGAACAGTAAATATAATTTAACATAATGTTTATCCATTTTAATCCTCTCAAAAAATGGTAAAATTAGAAAGAAGAAGTTACTTAAATGTCTAATTTCTTCTAATCTTCATGAAGAAAAGAGATAATTTGACGGAGCCATATGAGATAGTTAGAATAAGATAATTTAACGAAGTTTGTAATGTTGAGATTCGGAATGGAGGACAAGGAGGAAGAAGCCATGACAAAAGAATGATGCAATCACAGGTAAGAAAACCGAAACTCTAGGATCTAAGAAAGCTGATACCATGTAGAAAAGAATTTTCTTAATTTCATTTGTGTGTAAAAAGTAAAATATATTCTTTGAATAGAGACTCATTGGAAACTACAAAGGAACATACAATGGGCTAGGTACAATGGCTAGAAAAGGATTACATAAAATGGCTAGGTTCAATGACTAGAAAATTATGAATAATAAATATTAAGAATTATTATTAGCACTCTAAAAATCTCATTCTACAATCTCACAAGTACATTTTTCTTTCTAATTATAAAAACATTAGAGTGCAACATGAGATTTTTGGAGTGCCAATAACAATTCCCTAAATATTTTTTAGCTGAAAGTTTATCCATTTTAATCCTCTAAAAAAAAAAAGCTTAAATTTGAAAGAAGAAGTACTTTAATGTCTAATTTCCTTCTAATTTTGTTGAAATGAAAAATTATTCTACTGTATCTTCAATATACTTTGAATTTAGAAGCTTATCCATTCAAATTCAATCGTAGATATTAAACAATGTTTTAGTTACCCAATTGGTGTGCTATTGCTCCTTCCTTAGACAAAACGTCCATTGTTTAGAAAGCTTGATATAGTATCAATAAGGTATTGATGCTATTAGTTAATAACATGTCAATAACAAAACATTTCGACATGTTATAGATCTATTATTAGCATCATCAATAGAAAATTCATTCTTGAACAAAAAAAAAAGGTCTTGCAATCAAGTTCCTCAAAAAAAAAAAAAAAACATAGAGAAGACGAGACCCAAACGCGCCGGTGGGAGGATTAGGAGAGTTCATGCAAACTTCCACGCAATCAGGTGCGGATGGGTTCACAGTAGCATAGAGTAGAGGGGAGTGGAGGTCCCGCTGTACAAAGCAAAGGGAAAGAGAGATCACATGTGATCACATGATGTTCTTGAACCTAACACCGCCCATGTGCCTCAGTACCTCCTCCCCACCCCTCCTCCCTCCTTCCTTCCTGTAATCTACATCACTAGCTTGGCATGGTTGCCAAGTGACACTTCTCTCCGGACCCACTCTTGAGCCCCACAAAAATCCCTTATCTTAAAGCTTCAATTAATCTAATTATCCTTTAGTATAATAACACTACTTGACTGCTGCAAATATAAGACACGTGTTTATTTATAATTGGGTAAGAGTAGGAGCTGCTACTGAATTTGTAGCGTTCAAAGACTAGAGGTGGTGAACTGGAAGTAGTTGCCCTATGATACTGGACTACGAATACTTGTTATAAGTTGTTGATATATTGATGTTGTAATTTGAGTATAAGTGTTGTTATTGATACTCTACGCTAGTCCACGTGTACTCTTCTCATGAAAAAACTTAAGAGAAAAATAACATTAGTAAAAAATGCAGAATAACTTTTTAGAAGTGGCAATAATTTTCATTTATTAATATCGTTCGTTCATATTATAATATATATGTTGATTATATCATATGATAGTACTTCAACACCATCCAATACTTTTAGGGATTTTATGTGGTGATACATGAGTATCTTTTTAGCTACTTGGCCAAAAATATAAAATCAAAATTTATTAATTAAAAACATAGAATACTTTGAAATTCTAATATTATTTATAAAATCGTGAGTGAGAAAGATGCTATGTAGACTTGTAAAAGCGTCAATTTTATCTAATTTGAGTTGATTTCAACTCGATCCGTTAAATTAATGATCACCTAAACCCAATCCGTTAAACCGGTGGTTTTATTGGTGAGTGAGTAAGGTGTTATGGCGAAGGAGTGGCGGTGTTTCCAAGGAGGAAACCAGCGGGTGGTTTGGTTCATTGGGATTGTGATAGAGATTTGGTAGTGTTGGGCATATGTGGCCCTTCCTCCCTTCTTCTATTGTTGCTGTCACATTCCCACACTGCATCCTCTTGTGATTGTACTATACGTTACTATTCTACCCAAATAAATAATATTTCTTGGATCACAATCAGAATCAAATCACATAATCCCAACCGTCCATTTCTTTATTCCGTACTCAAATCAAGTACATACTTCCTCAGGTGATCAGGTTGGTAATCATCTTGTTAAGAGTCAGTAACTCATTCGTTACTGCAGAGAAAAACTTACCTAAATTCGAATATCTCCGACGTGTAAGTTCATGTTTCTCGTTCTTTTTTTTGTACAACAATTAATGAATCTTTACAACGATTAAATCTTACAGAAAATCCGTACCACTGAATGACATGAGGAATCAAGATTGAATTCAAATGAAATCACAATTAATCCTACAAGTCCTAATAAGTAGGTAAGTAAGAAGCGGAGGAGGATGAAGGATGCATGTGCAAGGGTAAGGCTGGGTCCATGTGATGGTGCTCATGGGGACAAGGCATACGTGCAAAGGGGGTCCATAATCAATCCATATGGCGCAGCAGCTGCGGCAGCATAAAAGTAGGGAGGGAGAGAGAGAGAGAGAGAGAGAGAGAGAGAGAGAGAGAGAAGGTGTGCATTTGATGCATCATTTGATGCATGTGAGATGTGCATTTGTTTTGTGTTATCTGAGTCAGAAACTGACTGTTGCCTTGTTGTTTGTTGCTGGATGGCCATGGCTGCCAACTCACTTAGGGGTAGTTTGGAAGTGCTTTTAAAATGATTAAAGCATTTTTAAAATCAATCATTAGTAAAAATTCAAGTAGATTATGGAAAAACACTTTTAAGTGTTTCCTGCAAGAAGTACATATTTGATGATTCTTCTAAAAAGTGTTTAAAATGCTTTTGGAACCCAAAATCAATTTACTAAAAACACTTTCAGTCATTTTAAAAACATTTTCAAACGAGTCTACTCCCCCACTTTTTAACATTGGTAGTTATTCAATAACCATACCCCCTCATTTTTTACTGTTCTTTCAATTTGGGCCTAACTCTTGTGGCCCAATCTCTCGTTTGTGGGGTTGGCTTAGATGCCACTGAGGTTGAGCTTTGGTATCGAATTGGCCAACCAGGATACGATGAAATGTTAACAAATGTCCATTGTGAGTCGATTCTAAGGTGGGCTCTAAGATTCATGTTCCAATTCGAAATGCATTTAGGGCCTCTCAAACACCGGTCGGGACTAGTCTTGTTTAGTCTTAGACGACTTTGAGAGTGAGCTTTGGTATCGAACTGGCCGACTAGGGTAGGATTGAATTTCAAGAAATGTCCGTTCTCCGCGTCTAAGCTTGTTAGTCTCTCTCCTTTTTTTGGCTTCTATCAAAGATTCGTGACCTAATCCGAAATGCATTTAGGCCAACCAAACACCGAGCAAGACTCTTGTCCAACTCTATTAGAATAGTCATGTCCAAGCCAGTCCGGTAGACTAAACCCAAAAAAGCCTTGGACAAGAATTTATATTGCCCAATTATGATGAAAGAATCTTGCGTAGTCGTAAATACTATAGCTTCTATGAGAAATGAGAATCCTGAACAGATTCCCACAGCTTGATTACTCAACTCCTTCTGTGCTATTACAGCTTTTCTGCAACCAGTACAAGAGAACTGGCCATCTTTTACTGCCAGCACTCCGCACTCCGCACTCCACAAAGGCTCCCAAAACTCGGAGCAAAAACTTATGCGCAACACTAAGGGATGGCAGCAGCATCCTCGAGATACTGCTACCATGACATCCTAATTGCATGTAAGTTTCTCCATACCGCGTTACGAGCCATGCCCATATATCATGAGTAGTGGAATAAAAACTACATGTACAATGTTTGCATTCAGCATCAGGTAAAAGGGCAAAGAGAGTTTCGTTTTTGAATTTGATTGTATAATTTTTGCTGACATAGTTTCTTCAACGAAAGATAAATGTACTCGTCTCTAAACATAACCAGAGAAAGCTGGCTCTTTAAAGGAAAGCACCCGCCTCGCTTAGTGGCTTTCCTCACAACCTCCCTTGGAGTTCTTTTCGATCCCTTTGAAGACAGAGCCTCCCTCCCACGCATGAACTCTGCTCCGTCTTCCTCTTCTGTATGAACTTCTTTCTCCATCCGGCAGCACTTCCACGACCCAAGTATCTTAATTATGCTTCCCTAATACATCCTTGACATGCCAAACTGCACAGTTCCAACCTTACGGTGGGCTGCTGCAGTGGCAGCAGCAGCGCCGATCCCACCATATGGAGCCTTCGTCTGCAGGTAGTTGGTGTCAATAGCAATTCGATCATCATTTTCCACTTTAGGGACTCCAACCCGAGTCATAAAAAATGGGTTCGAGTCAATGCTGATAGCTACATCTGGTGCTACTTTCGCTGCCATGCCACAATGTGCAGCTTGCTTGGCTTGTGAGGACATGTCCCTATCAACTTCCACCACAGATCTTTCCTGATTTCCAGCACTGGGCTTGCGGTAACAATAAGCAGGAGGGGCAGCCTGAGGGAGAAGTACCGAACCTCCAACTAGTGTCCTCCGGTCATAGGCATCTTTCATCATGTTTCTATTATCGTATTGTGCAACAGGTCCAACAACTCTTCCTGGTTTGGCTGGATAAGTGCCCAAAAGCCAGTTAAAACTAAATGGAAAAATAAGAAACGAATAGAATTGCTACAAATTCTATAAAGTTATCGAGAGTACCCAAAGAAATTCTTTGTGGGGTTTGCATGGTTCTTGATAGATTTACGTGAATTGCTTCCAAATCCCTTGAATTCCTGTATGCCTCTTCGGCATTTTTCTGATCTTTCAAAAATGCATAATTTTGTTGCTCTTTGGGAGGGACCGTATTTGAATGTACAATCGTGGACCTGTAAATATTTAACACATTCACCATTATCATAACCATAGACAATCAGATAAAAATCATACCCGTAGCTTTGCCAGGAATGGAAGAACAGTGCAGGTCATAAGCCGAAGGTATCCTAGCACTATAAAAAGGGATAGAACAATAGGCTCAACTGAGTGATCAATGGCCCTAATAACAAGTCTAAAAAGGGACTGCTTGATAGGCCGGGAAGTAGCAGGACATTTCATAGTAGAGCACTTAGAAGATGACCAACTTGCCTAACAGTAGATCCAACCTCGTCCTATCAAGGTGATGACAGTGCATCAGCACTTGGCATGCATCATTTCTATAGCAGCTTGTAAAAAATAAACAGAAGGAAATTACATTTTACCTAGGAAGCGACACGTGCTTTCGTTCAAGTGGAATAACTGGACCACTTTTACCCCCATTCTCCTCAAGGTGCGCAAACTGCTTTCTAAATTGATCCACAGCACTGCATACACATACAAACAAAAATTAGGGCAAATAAAATAAAGAGCCTTGACCAATCTATGCAACAATATGTGAATACGGAAAGCAACTATAGCTGTTTGAACCTTGGATAGAGAAAATTAGTTCTCTCAGTTCCATTTATGTAGTCTTTTAGCAACTGAGGATGGTACTCCAATATCTCCCGAAAAATTAGCTCCCGTATGTCTTCCTTTGTGACTCTTCGCCTTTCAAATTCAAATTCCATCTTTGTAATTGGTTGGCATGAAGGTTCCCTCTCAATTCTCGACAGTCCCTTAAAATAAGGATCAGCAAGTGCCTGGTGAAAACATAAGATGCCAAGTTTAACACATTATCCATAAAGTGGCTGGATATATGCACTAGTTAAATTTTTCAGATGCGATGTTCTAGTTGCAGAAAAAAAGCTGGATATATGCACTGGCACGCACACAGAGGAATACAAAGAAAGCAGATGGCCTAATATGATATGACAAACCTGTTCGGCAGTTGGCCGGTCCTTGGGATCAAAGGCAAGCAATCTTTCCAGAAGTCGTAGTGCTAAAGGATCAGCATTTGGAAATTTTTGTGCAAAGCACACAGGTTGTTTTTTCCTCATACTGGTTAAGTATCGCCTTGCCTTTTCATTTCGAACCTGCATTCAAACAACGTACAAGGTTATTATTTTAAGCAAGCGTAGCCACAAGCTTATTGTGGAAGAGGCACAAGCTTAAATACATAAAGAGTAAACTGCCGATTTGGTCCCTAAAGTATTACCCTAGTGAAGCCTATATTTTTTGGAAAAATCAAAGTCGTTAAAGTCATTGTAATTGCCAATTTCATCCCTACTATTAGATTCGAAGCTTATATCCAATTTTCTGTCGATTAGTCACATGACTTGCACATGAAACTAGAAAAGGTAAACCCATAATTTTCTCACCCGTAAATGCTTAACGTTGCATATAGGTTGCAAATCTAACTGCCAATTTATCGTCCAAAGTTAGCTCCATATACTATTTTTTTGTAACAAATAATAAGAATAATAATGATATATAATAAGAATAAAATGATAAATTCAAATCCCAAAAAATTTATCGGCATGTAACTCTATAAATAATAAGAATAATAATGATAATAATAATAATAATAATAATAATAATAATAATAATAATAAATAAATAAATAAGTAACAGAATGCATTGCATCAGAAAAGACGGGTTACCCGGGATATGGTATCTAATGATGGTGTCCCAAGAAGATCAGTCATCAAATCCAGCTGGTGAACAACATTCTTTCCAGGAAAAAGTGGCTTTCCTGTTAATACCTCAGCAAAGATGCAGCCTATACTCCATATATCAATCGCAGGGGTATACTGCATTCACATGTTTTCACAAATTAATAGGTAGGAAATTTAAAAAGTACTTGCTCAAAAACTAGAATCTTAGTAGAGAATAATTTACACGAACGACAGGCATGCCACATCTCCTCTAAGTTCGAAATAATGATCATAAGAATGCAGCTGAAATACACAGGGGAATGATGTGTGTTGCATTTAGATGCACTATCTTAGCCAAATGACAGTATAGAAGCTGCACTGAGTTACTAAACTCAGATCAACCGATTTGTAAACTCACCTGATTAAACTGTACTGAATTTAAACTGTTTAAGAAAACCTATGAGAAGCTCTACCTTAGAGAAAAAGGATCCACAAAGCTCTGGAGCTCTATACCATCTCGTTGCAACATAGTCCTGCAGATGTCCCCAATAAATATGAAGTATTAGTGCTATATTTAAAACATAATGTTGGAAACATTATCATATGCTCCGAAAATAACTCTAGCATTGATAAACTACATATCACAAAATTACGTACTGTCCAAAATATTGTCGTAGGCGTATCATTGAATGCAACTCTCGCTAACCCAAAATCGCAAATTTTAAGCTTACAATTCGCATTTGCCAATATGTTCTTCGGTTTTAAATCTCGATGGTAGACATTTGCTGCAGTCAAATTAGAGTATCAGATATGTCCACAATTTCCCAACATCCTCTACTACACCCCACCCCCCCCCTCCCCAACCAAAAAGAAAAGGACATGAAGGAGGAGGGGAGGGAGAGAGAAAACAAGACAATAAAAGAGAATCCCGATCATAAGAGCAATCAAAACAAAACTGAAAACAGAACAGGACAATCAACCACTAGAAACACTATGGAACACATGAAAGTATGTGCAGACACACACAAAGCGATTAAAGAGCAAGAAGTACCTGTGTGAATATACTTCAACGCGCGAAGCAGCTGGTAAAGAAAGAACTGATAGTGTTCTCGTGTCAGGTCATCATTGGCTTTGATAACTTGATGAAGATCTGATTCCATGAGCTCAAAAACAACATAGATATCTTTAAAGTCTCTTCGAGAAGGCGGCAGCATAATGTGCTTAATTTCAACAATGTCGGGATGTCGTAGAAGTCTGAGAAGCTTTATCTCACGAAGAATACGAGCGGCATCAGATATATGCTCAAAAATGTCGTGTATTTTTTTTATTGCCACTTTTTCACCTGTATGTGTGTCTATTGCTGAGCAAACAACACCATAGCTTCCTTTCCCAATAACTTCCTGAATTTTGTACCGATTGGCATCACCATATTCCGAGAAGAAGTCCATCTCTGTTTGATTCTGTTGCATTGAATCCAATTCAGATCAGAATACAGAAAGGTAGAAGAATGGTACAGAAATCTAAATGAAAATGAGCATACAAATCTAATCTAAATGAAAATGAGCATAGGTGTTTTATGTACGACTATATAACAAGTCTGAGCACAAAGACATCAGAAAGGTACAAGAATAGTACAGAAATATTGATATACATACATATATATCTACATAATACATCGTCATTCTTAATAATAAAGTTATAAAAAGATCATAAGATACCATGCAATCACTACAATATTTCTAATGTGTTCCAACTTCCAGATTATATGATAATTTACAGTAACCGTGATGATGCATAAATAAGAACTTACTAATCCCCCCTTGTGGCTTCTTAACATTTTCCAATCACATACTTTTTATGGACATCATCTAAAAGTCCCAACTGTCAATTCCAATCAAACTAAAAAAAAAAAGGCCAAAAACCAAAAAGAAGCACAAACAATACCTCAAATTCCTGTAACTATTCCAGCAGTTTTAGAAGTAAAGGATGCGGCAACGAAAATTGACAGATATAAAAACTGATGCGGGCAAACGAGACGAGATATATAATTTAATTCGAGAGGAATCTAGTCCAGAAAAAGAGAGGCAGGGAGCCATGAAATTGGCATATAATGATCTCAAAAGAGAAGCATAAGCATTAAATTGAATTGGTAAAGTACCAGAATAAGAATGGAAACATATTTATCAAAGATTATTCGCATTAACTAATGCCGTTATCCATTATGACTGTTAAAAAACAAAAACTAAATCTAACAGCTGTTAATTATAGATCAGTAAGATCTAAACCAATAATTACGTTGCAATTTTAGCTAACACATGTCCCACTCAATCAGCAGACATTTGAAATAAAACTCCATTTCAAATCTCAATTTGCACAAAGATTTTAACTTTCATGAACAACCAATAAGAAAATACAATATGATTGCATCAAATCAAGTTTCAATAATTAAAACACAATTACTTTAACAAATCAAAGAATTGGAAATTAAGAGATTAAGTAACAGAAACCAATTGAAAGTCACCTTCTTGGTGGGATCCTGCTGCATTTCTGTGTCAAACCCTGAACTCGAAATCTCGAAAACTCGAAAAAGCGAGCCAAAAAGCTCTTACCCAGCTGAGATCAAGCAAAAATAGAAAGAACCCAGGTCCTCAAATCCCACAAGGACTCAGCCACATTTGCCCCACCTTCCCCTGCTCCTTATCACAAGCCCACAATCCCACCTTATTCTCAATCCCAACTTCACCCAGCATAGAACCCACAAGACCAAATCCCTCATGCACTCCTCCAATTCCGATTGCAATCCTCCCAAAACCTTACTCACTGAACAACAATACCAACAAGGCAGCCCACCAACTACCACCATAAAGCACCAAACACATAAAGCTTTAACATTTTCCAATTCAAATGCAAAACCCGCAAGATAAATTATACCCTTTTGTATTTTAACTCGGTTTCGAAGGAGAATGGGAAGAAAGATGAAGAAAGAGCAATAGTTGGAGCGCCACAGAGCTTGTATTCTGCAAGATCTGATAACACCGACAAAAGGGGTGAGAGGACTCGCAGAGAGAGATATAAGGAAAAAATCTAGGGGGGGAGGCAAGTAGATGGGGTGGTAATGTGGTATGCTATCGTGATCGTATGCAGAACGTATGGATACGGAAATAAAAGGTATATAAATAATGATGGAGATGTACAGAGAGGCGGTGGAGATGCAACTGCGAGGAAATGTAAAGGTTGTTTCGGCTAGAGGGCGAGTGATAAGAAAATGTTCAAATTGTCGGTATTCAAGCGAGTACTCAACGACAGCGTAAAATAAGTAAGAAGACACGGAAAATATATCCTTTTTTTCACTTATAATAATATATAGAGCACCGCTTGAACAGACAATCCTTGCAAAATCTTTTGTGAGTGAGGTGACAGATCAACAGATTCTGTATGGTTTCAAATTGTTAATATTCTAATTACCCAATTTGCACTTGCTTTTCTTGCTGATTCACGAATCACAGAGTTGGGTGGCGAGGGGTGCTGGACACGTGGCGAATTTTAATTGGGTTAAAGGGAGGTTGGTGGGAATAGGTGGGAGGTCAAAAAAGGTGCCACATGAGGAAGTGGTTTGGTTTGTGATAATTATCATGAGACGACACTAATCATGATTTTATTGATGAACAAAAATTTGACAAATATTGTTTTTATGAAACAAAATAAAGTACAACTTGAATCTCCTTGGGATTCCTACAACATTACAGTCAAACAAAACTTTGAAGCCACCACATAAGGAAGTTTGGAAAACCAAATACAGAGATTTTGTATATTTTGTCTTCAATTAACGAGAGCGTCTGTTGTAACAGTCCGTTCCGAATTTAGGATATATGAAATATGAAATGACGATTTTACCCCCCCTTACGGATGTGAGAGGACGAGTGACTAAGGAGTATAATTATGTATATATATATGTGTGTAGGGGTACTTAAATATGTTTATATATATGTATGTGTGTGTGTGAGGATTTTATTTATTTGAAATTAAAATTTTGTGGAGAGGATTGTTTGAGGTGGATATATACACACACATGCACAACACGTGTGCAAAAACCCCCCTACCCGTCACCTTCTTCCCCGTCTCTTCTCGAACTCTCTTCTCTCTTCCCCTGCAACCGTACGGACTACCTTAGTTTCTTAGATTTTGGTCACGGATCAAGCTTGTAAATAGGATATTTAGAACCCTCGTAGTCTGGTGAGTTCATCCATACCATTTGTGTAGCTCGAGACGGCCTGAAAACCTTGAACCCGTGAGGTACCAAAAATGGCACTGTTCATGTTCTCTTAATCTGTGAGGTTTCAGCCCGTTTGGAGATCATAGGAAGACTTAGAATCTCCTTAGGGTGCTCGGAGGACAAAGTTGAAGGAGATTGGACGTCAGGATCAGTGGTTTGGAAGTTGGCCGGAAATTGGAGAATTTCTCCGGCGAGATTTGCTTGGATTTTGGGCTTAAAACAGGTATAAACCTCTTCTCCTTGCTCTAAGGATCATTTTGGTGTAAATTTCGTGAAATTTGGTTGAAAAATGAGCTAGAAATGAAGGTTTGAAAAATTTCCCAGTTTCCGGCGACTGGAGGTTAGGGGTGACGGAATATTCCGTCAACTTTGACGGAATATTCCTAACGGTGGTTAACGGCGTCAGTTAATTTTAACAGAATATTCTGGGATTTGACGGAATATTCCTTAACAGCGTTAAGGATTCCGTCCGCGTGCACGGCACGTGGCCGCGCGTGGGCGGCGCGTGTGGCCGTGCCTTGGCCGGCGCGTGAGGGCGCGTGAGGCTTCCAAAAATTATTTTAAAAATATGGGGGTGTTCGTGGGATTGAGTAGAGCATGTTGGTATATTCAAACACCCCAATTGAGCGACGTATGAGAAGTTATTACTTGAACTGGGTTATGTGCATAATTAACGTTTATATAGTTGTGTCGCATATAGGTGAGACGTATCTTGAGGACGAGCGCAGCCACGCGAGGCTTGGGGGCTACGACCCGTCTACATATCAGTGAGTGGGCTTTTGTTTTCAGTATATATATATATATATATATATATATATATATATATATATATATATATATAATTGATTGATTTCCCAGAAATACGTTTTAAAATGTTTTTATGAAATGAATGCCATGTCGAATGCCATAGTTATATTTATATATATATATATATATATATATATATATATTTGTGTAATTATATATTGTTGCATCGCGGGCGCCAGGTAAGTCAGGTAAGTGTGTGTGTGTGTGTGATGTGATGATTGAGGTGATATCGATGAGATTGGTATATGGCTCATTACCTGCACGTCGGGGTTGTGCATGCCTGAGGGCTTAGCTTTCACGTGATCGTTCACCTCTCGCACCGTACGCTCACCTTGGATCCAAGGCAGGTGCCAGCCTGTCGTACAGACCACAATAGGTGGTTCCGACTCGTAGGTGACTTGCGATTCGTCGCCAGCCTTCACGTGATCGTAGCACAGAGCGTATTTACCCAGCTTGACGTACATACCACATTAGGTGGTTCCGTCATGGGTGCAGGTTACTGATTACTGATTATTGATTATTGATAATTGATTGAGAGATGGATTGAGGATTGATTGAGGAGCCATAGATTCAGCCGTACAGGTCACTAGAGGTGACTCCGGCTGATTGATATATATATATATATATATATATATATATATATATATATATATATATATATATATATATTGCCGGCATGATTTGAGTTAGGATATCACCTGGTTATTTGATGGTATTTGATATATGTTGATTATTGGCTATGGTTCATTCGGGCATGGCATTGCTTATTTGATGAGATTGGCTGATAAATGGTTTTCGATATTAGTACGTATATATATATATATATATATATATATATATATATATATATATATATATATATTTTCTGGGAAGTATACTTGTTTTACTGAGAGGGGTTACAACTTTCATATCGAAATGGTTTTGATAAAGCTTTGTTTTTGCCCACTCACACTTTTGTTTTGCGCCCCTCCAGGTACTAGATAGTTTTGGTGGCAAACGAGGCAGCAAAGGCATATCTGACAGCACACCACCCATGTAAATATTTTTATTTTCTCGTTTATGTCCTTTGGACTGCACCTAGGATGCTCGAGCTCTGTGTATCATGATATTAACTGTCTTACTATTTTATGTGCCTGTAGCACTAGTATAGTTACCTTAGCACTTATTATTTATATTTATTCTTCCGTATTGCGCACATGGCCTTGTCACGCTCACGTGACGGCCAGCACGTCCCGATGTTCAGTCGGGGTGTGTCAGTTTGGTATCAGAGCGTAGGTTTGGCAGTCCTGTGTACTTAGTGAATATTCTAACTATTTTGGTGTCTCCTGTCAGAATTATGCCGCCTCGACGTGTGCCACGACCGATTCCTGAGCCTAGTTTCCCTGATATAGCTCAGCTAGGGGAAGCCATTGCTAACGCTATTCGGTCGACGTTGCGACCTCCCCAGAGAACCCTTCTGGAAATTGTTTATAGTCTGAAGTTGAACACTTTTGTGGGTGATGAAGGGCACGAGGGTGCCGAAAAGTGGTTGAATCATGTGGATAAGACTTTCAGATTGATGCAGAGTCAGGGGAGTTTGCCTGTTGATAGGTGGGTTGAGACGGCCTCGTGGTTTTTAGGTAAGGAACCGGCGTCCTGGTGGGAACAGTCGGCTGCGGAGTTATCTCTAGAGGAAGCCGCAGACTGGGAGATATTTAAGCAGTTGTTTCATAAGAGATTTATTACTCCTGCTTACATCGACAGCAAGAAACAGGAGTTCACTAATCTGAAGCAGAAGAAGATGTCCGCTAATGAGTATTACAGGAAGTTCACAGATTTGTCCAGGTATCATCCTGAGGTGGCGATGGATCCAGCGGAAATGCTTCGTCGATTTAAGTTGGGCACTCGGAAGAAGTGGCGTACTGTGGCTACCGGGATTCCTTGTTCGACGTATCATGAGTTTTATGAGATTTTATTGCAGATTGAGGATTCCGAGAACTTGCCTAGCGATAGTGACGAGGAAGAGAAAGATAATTCTAAGAAGAGTGATAAAGGCAAGGGGATAGCATCACAGGGGCCCAGAAAGACTCAAAGCTTTAAGAAGAGCGGTACTAGTTCGAGTTCGTCCAGTGGAGGATTTAGTTTCACTGGCCAGCGTAGAGGTGGTAGATTTGCTGGTGGGCCGCGTTTTCAGAGGCAGCGGGATGCTGATGGTTCTAGTGGTTCGGGAGTTCCGTTCTGTCGGAGGTGTAATAGCAGGCATACTGGGGAGTGCAGGCAGGGTATGCGAGGATGCTTTACTTGTGGGCAGTTTGGTCATAGAGCAGCTAATTGTCCACAGACTCAGCAGAAGCCGCATATGCCTTCTTTTCCAGCTCCAGTGCCGAGACAGCAGGTTCCGGGGTCGAGTGGTTATGGCCAGCTGAGCCGGGGGAGCGCATACCATTATCAGGGAGATGTGGTGCCCTATCCAGCAGCGCCGTATCCTTATTCTCAGGATCCATATTTTTCTGGTGGCTATCAGCGTGGGTATCCTCAGTATTCAAGAGAGTATGCTCCGTATCCATCTTATCCAGCAGGGGATCTCAGTGGTATCCAGGTGCGCAGCCACAGCAAGGTGAAGTTACCTCGAGCAGCGTAGGAACCTCAAGGCAGCCTAGTCAGTTGGGGCAGAGTCGTGGTACATCTGGGCGTAGTGGCTAGTCTAGTAGAGGACGAGGGGGACGTCAGCAGACCCAGGGGCGTATTCATAATGTTTCAGAACAATCCTGACTTGATAATGGGTACGTTAAACGTTCTTGGACATTTTACTAAAGTATTGATTGACTGTGGTGCTACCCATTCGATTATTTCTCATGCATTTGCTCAATTGACTCAACCTAATCCCACACCCCTTGGTTATGAGATAGAGTTTTCTATGCCTAGAGGTGAGACATGCCAAGTAGGGTGGATGTATCCAGGGTGCCCAGTATTAGTGGAGGATGTGGTTATGCCCGCTAATCTTATCCCATTAGACCTTGTTGAATTTGACGTTATTCTGGGCACTGATTGGTTACATTATAATCGAGCTAACATCGATTGTTATGAGAAAAAGGTTACGTTCCTACGACCGGATTTACCGGTGGTTACATTCGTTGGTGAGCCTAGTGGCGTTAGGCATGGTATTATCTCAACTGTGAGAGCCAAAAAGTTGTTGCAGAAGGGTTGTCAGGGGTATCTGGCACATGTGGTGTTGAATGATGAGGTGGCCAGTAGAGTGGAGGATGTTAGAGTAGTCAGGCATTTTCCGGATGTTTTTCCTGATGATTTGCCAGGGTTGCCGCCAGATCGAGACGTTGAGTTCACCATTGATTTATTGCCAGGTACTGACCCTATATCTTTGACTCCTTATCGAATGGCTCCTGCAGAATTAAAGGAATTGAAAATTCAGTTGCAAGAGTTATTAGATAAAGGTTTTATTCAGCCTAGTACTTCACCCTGGGGAGCTCCAGTTTTATTTGTGAGAAAGAAGGATGGTACTTTGAGGCTGTGTATAGATTATCGGCAGCTGAATCGGGTGACGATTAAAAATCGTTACCCATTGCCACGTATTGATGACTTGTTCGATCAGCTGCGGGGAGCTTGTGTATTTTCGAAAATTGACTTGAGGTCTGGATATTATCAGTTGAAGATTAGGAGGGATGATGTTCCTAAAACAGCGTTTCGAACCCGTTATGGCCATTTTGAGTTTTTGGTAATGCCATTTGGGTTGACTAATGCACCTGCTGCTTTTATGGATATGATGAACAGGGTGTTTAAGCAGTATTTAGACCGCTTCGTCATTGTTTTTATCGATGACATTTTGGTTTATTCTAAATCTAAAGCGGAGCATGTACGACATCTCAGTTTGGTGTTGAAAAGGTTGAGGGAGTGTAAACTTTATGCCAAATTCAGTAAATGCCAATTCTGGTTGAATCAGGTGGCATTTTTGGGGCATATCATTTCAGCTCAGGGCATTCAGGTGGATCTTCAGAAGGTGGCAGCGATAGAGAATTGGGAGCAGCCGCGAACCGTCTCGGAGGTACGTAGTTTCTTGGGTCTAGCAGGATATTATAGACGGTTTGTTCGGGATTTTTCTGAGATAGCTTTGCCACTTACTAAGTTAACAAGGAAGAATGTTAAATTTGAGTGGGATGATAGTTGTGAGCGAAGTTTCCAGCAGTTGAAATATTGTCTCACTCAAGCACCAGTGTTGACACTTCCTGACGACAGTGGTAATTTTGAAATTTACAGCGATGCTTCCTTAAATGGTTTGGGCTGTGTGTTGATGCAGCGTGGCAGGGTGATTGCATATGCCTCGAGACAATTAAAACAGCATGAGAGGAATTATCCTACTTATGATTTGGAGCTAGCATCGATTGTATTTGCTCTGAAAATTTGGAGGCATTATCTTTATGGCGAGAAGTGTAAGATCTTCACTGATCATAAAAGTCTCCAATATTTGTTCACTCAGAGGGATTTGAACCTTCGCCAGCGGAGATGGATTGAGCTACTGAGTGACTATGATTGTACGATCGAATACCATCCTGGTCGTGCAAATGTAGTGGCTGATGCACTTAGCAGGAAATCTCAGGGCAGGATTAATGCTATTCACGCTAGCCGTGTTCCTCTTCTGGCAGAGTTAAGGTCAATTGGAGTTAAGCTAGTTATGGAAGAATCTGAGGATAATGATCAGGAAGCCGCTTTACTTGCTCATTTTCAGGTTAGGCCGATCTTAATTGATCGGATACTTGAGTCCCAGAGGGAGGATGATGAGGTTCAGGAATTAATTCAGTTAAGGAATGATGGGAAAAAGAAAGACCTTCGGATTCGGGAGACTGATGGCATGCTTATGCAGGAAGGCAGAATGTTCGTGCCGAATAATGCGGACTTAAAGAAAGCTATTCTTAATGAGGCGCACATTTCAGCTTATGCTATTCATCCCGGGAGCACGAAGATGTATCATACCATTCGACCATTTTATTATTGGCCAGGTATGAAAAGAGAAATTGCTGAGTATGTGAGTCGATGTATTATTTGTCAGCAGGTTAAAGCTGAGAGAAAGAAGCCATTTGGACGGATGCAGCCTCTCCCTATTCCACAGTGGAAGTGGGAAGACATTACCATGGATTTTGTATATAAGCTTCCTCGTACGAGAAATGGTTATGATGGAGTTTGGGTGATTGTGGATAGGCTTACTAAATCGGCACACTTCATCCCAGTTCGAGAGAAGTTTTCTTTGAATCGGCTAGCTGAACTTTTTATCACCAAGATTGTTAAGTATCATGGTGTGCCAGTTAGCATTGTATCAGATCGTGATCCGAGGTTCACTTCTAAATTCTGGATGGCATTTCAGGAAGCTTTGGGTACGAGGTTGTTATATAGCACTGCATATCATCCTCAAACGGACGGACAGTCCGAGAGGACAATTCAGACATTAGAAGATATGTTGAGATCTTCTGTGTTGCAGTTTGGTGATTCATGGCATACACGATTAGATCTGATGGAATTTGCTTATAATAACAGTTATCATTCGAGCATTGGTATGTCACCATTTGAGGCCTTGTATGGTAAAACTTGCCGAACTCCTTTATGTTGGTCAGAAGTTGGAGAAAGGGTGTTAGAGGGCCCAGAGATAGTGGATGAGACCACGGAGAATATTCAGGTGATTAAATCCAACCTGAAAGCGGCTCAAGATTGTCAGAAAAGTTTAGCGGGTCGTCACGCTACTGACCGGACTTATAATGTAGGTGATTGGGTTTTCTTAAAGTTGTCACCTTGGAAAGGTGTTGTGAGGTTTGGTAAGAAAGGAAAATTGAGTCCCAAGTATATTGGTCCTTATCAGATTTCTGAACGAATTGGTAAAGTAGCTTATAGACTCGAGTTGCCTCAGGAGCTGTCTAAAGTGCATAACGTATTTCATGTGTCGATGCTTCGTCATTACATTTCAGACCCATCACATGTTTTGCCTCCACAACAATTGGAAATCAATCTTGATCTGTCTTACGAGGAAGAGCCGGTCACTATACTGGATTGGAAGGATAAGGTCTTGAGGAACAAAACTGTGCGGGTAGTGAAGGTTTTATGGAAGAACCATTCAGTGGAGGAAGCAACCTAGGAGACGGAAGAAAGGATGAAAGAATTGTACCCACGACTGTTTTATGAGTATTGATAGAATGTATGTGATAAGTAAATTTCGAGGACGAAATTTTATTAAGGTGGGTAGATTGTAACAGTCCGTTCCGAATTTAGGATATATGAAATATGAAATGACGATTTTACCCCCCCTTACGGATGTGAGAGGACGAGTGACTAAGGAGTATAATTATGTATATATATGTGTGTAGGGGTACTTAAATATGTTTATATATATGTATGTGTGTGTGTGAGGATTTTATTTATTTGAAATTAAAATTTTGTGGAGGGGATTGTTTGAGGTGGATATATACACACACATGCACAACACGTGTGCAAAAACCCCCCTACCCGTCACCTTCTTCCCCATCTCTTCTCGAACTCTCTTCTCTCTTCCCCTGCAACCGTACGGACTACCTTAGTTTCTTAGATTTTGGTCACGGATCAAGCTTGTAAATAGGATATTTAGAACCATCGTAGTCTGGTGAGTTCATCCATACCATTTGTGTAGCTCGAGACGGCCTGAAAACCTTGAACCCGTGAGGTACCAAAAATGGCACTGTTCATGTTCTCTTAATCTGTGAGGTTTCAGCCCGTTTGGAGATCATAGGAAGACTTAGAATCTCCTTAGGGTGCTCGGAGGACAAAGTTGAAGGAGATTGGACGTCGGGATCGGTGGTTTGGAAGTTGGCCAGAAATTGGAGAATTTCTCCGGCGAGATTTGCTTGGATTTTGGGCTTAAAACAGGTATAAACCTCTTCTCCTTGCTCTAAGGATCATTTTGGTGTAAATTTCGTGAAATTTGGTTGAAAAATGAGCTAGAAATGAAGGTTTGAAAAATTTCCCAGTTTCCGGCGACACAGCGGCGCCGGCGACTGGAGGTTAGGGGTGACGGAATATTCCGTCAACTTTGACGGAATATTCCTAACGGTGGTTAACGGCGTCAGTTAATTTTAACGGAATATTCTGGGATTTGACGGAATATTCCTTAACGGCGTTAAGGATTCCGTCCGCGTGCACGGCACGTGGCCGCGCGTGGGCGGCGCGTGTGGCCGTGCCTTGGCAGGCGCGTGAGGGCGCGTGAGGCTTCCAAAAATTATTTTAAAAATATGGGGGTGTTCGTGGGATTGAGTAGAGCATGTTGGTATATTCAAACACCCCAATTGAGCGACGTATGAAAAGTTATTACTTGAACTGGGTTATGTGCATAATTAACGTTTATATAGTTGTGTCGCATATAGGTGAGACGTATCCTGAGGACGAGCGCAGCCACGCGAGGCTTGGGGGCTACGACCCGTCTACATATCAGTGAGTGGGCTTTTGTTTTCAGTATATATATATATATATATATATATATATATATATATATAAAATTGATTGATTTCCCAGAAATACGTTTTAAAATGTTTTTATGAAATGAATGCCATGTCGAATGCCATAGTTAAATATATATATATATATATATATATATATATATATATATATTTGTGTAATTATATATTGTTGCATCGCGGGCACCAGGTAAGTCAAGTATGTGTGTGTGTGTGTGATGTGATGATTGAGGTGATATCGATGAGATTGGTATATGGCTCATTACCTGCACGTCGGGGTTGTGCATGCCTGAGGGCTTAGCTTTCACGTGATCGTTCACCTCCCGCACCGTACGCTCACCTTGGTGCCAGCCTGTCGTACAGACCACAATAGGTGGTTCCGACTCGTAGGTGACTTGCGATTCGTCGCCAGCCTTCACGTGATCGTAGCACAGAGCGTATTTACCCAGCTTGACGTACATACCACATTAGGTGGTTCCGTCATGGGTGCAGGTTACTGATTACTGATTATTGATTATTGATAATTGATTGAGAGATGGATTGAGGATTGATTGAGGAGCCATAGATTCAGCCGTACAGGTCACTAGAGGTGACTCCGGCTGATTGATATATATATATATATATATATATATATATATATATATATTGCCGGCATGATTTGAGTTAGGATATCACCTGGTTATTTAATGGTATTTGATATATGTTGATTATTGGCTATGGTTCATTCGGGCATGGCATTACTTATTTGATGAGATTGGCTGATAAATGGTTTTCGGTATTAGTACGTCTATATATATATATATATATATATATATATATATATATATTTTCTGGGAAGTATACTTGTTTTACTGAGAGGGGTTACAACTTTCATATCGAAATGGTTTTGATAAAGCTTTGTTTTTGCCCACTCACACTTTTGTTTTGCGCCCCTCCAGGTACTAGATAGTTTTGGTGGCAAACGAGGCAGCAAAGGCATATCTGACAGCACACCACCCATGTAAATATTTTTATTTTCTCGTTTATGTCCTTTGGACTGCACCTAGGATGCTCGAGCTCTGTGTATCATGATATTAACTGTCTTACTATTTTATGTGCCTGTAGCACTAGTATAGTTACCTTAGCACTTATTATTTATATTTATTCTTTCGTATTGCGCACATGGCCTTGTCACGCTCACGTGACGGCCAGCACGTCCCGATGTTCAGTCGGGGTGTGTCGTCTGTTACTAAATTAGTCTTCCAAAACAAATGTTAGAAATAATATCAAACTTTTTTATAAAATAAAACAAAGTACAAAACTTAAATGTGATTGTTATAATAAGTAAAACGTGACTATAATGAATTAAAATTGCCTAAGTTAAATGAATTAAAATTGCCTAAGTTAAATGAATTAAAATTGCCAAACTAGGGCTGGGCACGGGCCGGGTAATGAAATTTTAGAATCTGGAACCGAACCTAACCCGACCCGTTTGAAACCGGTTGGTTTTGGCCGGGTACACGGGTCCTCCCTTTTTTTTTTTTTTTTTTTGTTTTGGGGCACAGATTGAACAAGCTCTCCTCCAACTTCCTCGCCGGTCCATCCCCTCCGACCTCCAGTACCTCATCAACCTCGCCGTCCTCAACCTCTCATTCAACCAATTACCCGGTCTTATTCTGCCACAGCTCATCAACTTCTCCAAGCCTGAGCCGTGCGTCACCAAATTTGCCGCGAGATTTTAATCTTCCGCGATGTCGATAACCCTAACGTCGTCAACTACCACACAGTTGGGGATCTTGACCAGAATGTTACCGACTCGCAGCTGTACGATCTGTTCAACCAGGTCGGTCAGGTTGTGTCGGTGAGGGTTTGCAAGGACTTTAGCACTCCCCGATCTCTCGGCTATGGTTACGTCAACCATAGCGGTCCTCAGGATGCTGCGAGGGCACTAGAAGTTATGAACTTCACTCCAATGAATAACAAATCAATCAAGATTATGTATTCGCGCCGGGACCCTAATATTATAAAGAGTGGAGTCAGAAACATATTTATCAAGAATCTGGATAAGGTAATTGACCACAAAGCATTGCAACTTTTTGGTTTTGGCAGGTTGCAGCAGTGGCTTTTTTTGAAGGTAGAAGCTTTGAGAGCGGAGGTTCCTTTATTTGTAAACAAGTTGGCAAGGATGAGCTTGGGGAGAGAAAGAGACTGTGGTCTTGAAGTTGTTGACGATGGTCTTGAAGCTGTGGAAAACCCATATGGGATTAAGAAGAAGAAGAAGAAGAAGAATCATAGGTAGACTGTGGGAGAGAGAGATCGAGAGTGAGGAGATTGAGAATCACAGATCCGAAAGGGAGGACTGAGGAGGAGATGAAAGTCTTCGAGAAGGTGCCAGAAAATAGGAATGGCAAAATGTTACAAAAAGGCCGGTTCGGGTACCTGTTTTTCTACACTTATGGAACCGGTCCGAACCTAAAATTTCAAAGACCCGGCCCGTTTCTCTTTTTTAAAACTAGGAACCAGCCGTACCCGCATTACCCGTCCTGATCCGCGGTTCCTATACTCGTTTGCCCACCCCTACGTGAAACCACTCAATATAATTAATAAATATTTGATATAAAACATTTAGTTAATTTATCAGAAACGTAATTTGCTTCTCATCAACAAAATTAGGTAATCTACGGTCACATTAAATTGTTATTACATCGGCTGAGTGAAAGCTAACCTATGATCACTAATTGGAAACTGAAAATTAAACATACCTCATAACAAATCAGAACATGTCATAATATGTAGTTTAGTAATCAAATAATGATACCTCATGACAAATTTAATCATGCATCACACATGTTAATCAAGACGCAATGCTTTAAAGATGGGTAGTTTTCAACCTTTAATTAGGAATCTACCTTATTGATGAATTAGTCTGTACCAATCAGTGACTTAACATTAAATATAGTTTCACGTCACAATACATGAATGGTCGAAGGTTTTATATAATTTATTTTTTAATATACATGATTTTAAATACACTAAGGAGTGAGAGAATGAGTTAAACCTCATAATAGGCTAAACAGTAAATTTGGTTCGAATTCGTTTTTAGCGAGAATTGAATTTAAAACTTTTCACTTACAAGTGAAGAGAAATATGCTAGACCAGTAAATTTCATGTATTTTAATAGAAGCAACCACAAAAAAATAGTTGAACGTTATCTTCTCGGTTTTGATTATGTGGCTGAATTTTATATTGTCTTTCAATTATGTTTGTGATTGTTGAATTGTATTCTTTATCTATGATTTTCTTTGTCTTAAATGATTAATGACTTTTTAAGTCTTGAAACACAAAAGAGTTGATCATGCTCGTACGTACGTACGTAGCATATATATATATAGATATATATATATAGATATAGATATATATATATATATATCTATATATATCTATATATATCTATATATATATATAAGGTATTCGTACTGCTCGTGGTATTTATCATGTTTACTTGTTTCAATTCCAACAACGGATTTACATACATGTATTTGTTACCTTCATTTTATACACACACGCACATATACATACATATATATATATATATATATGCATGTAACTATTTTTAAGAATATGCATGCGAATGTGATAATATATAATATATACCTTTGGGTTTTTATCACAAATCGTCCCTGATCAAACACATCATTTTGGTCCCTGATCAAACGATTAAGTTACGAAGCTTTGAAAATTGTCCAAAGAATTTTTAACGGAATGACCATTTGTGATGTGTTTGATCAATCTCAAGGACCATTTCTATTGATTTTCAATGTCAGGGACCAAAATGATGTGTTTGATGAATGTCAGGGACCATTTGTGATAAAAACCCTATACCTTTTTTAGTAAGTATATTTGTTTTTCTTTGGATACAATCAGTGGCGGATCCAGATTCGAATTTGGGTGGTCTTATTGTTAAAATGTCTAAGTTTTTTAGATAGGAACAAAGTATAGAGCGTGCACAAAAATTTCATTATTCACTGAGGCATTTTGTCGAACACTTGATGAATGATATCAAGAGTATCGAGTGTTGTCCCGCAACTTGTCGAGATATATATGCCTAGCAGGAATCACATCAAACACTTAGTAGGTACAAAGGAACCCGTACAAAACAATCGGATGGTCCTCGGAAGATCTTCATTCCTATATTTTCTGAACTCCGGGTAGTCCTAAGACCATCGAGGTCCCAGTGTGCATCAGCATTTGGATACAATGTATGTGCAAGTATTTGGTGGAAATTTATCGAAAGACAAGTAATTTACAGTCCAATACATCATTGTATTATACACGTATACAAGACAAGAACTTGAGATATTATTTTATCCGTTTGGTACTGAATTGTTTTTGTTTTCTGGGTAACTTGGAAACTTGAAAGGATGGACCACACCTTCCAACATGGACGTTTTATCCAACCTCAATAGACTTTGGAAGAAAAAGTGACAAATCTCAAGTATATTGTTTTTTATTTTTTGGGTTGATATTGTTTATGTTTATTTATATAAATAAACAATTACATGTATGAATATAAAAATCGGTATATTGACTTGTTATAAAAATATTGTGTTCCCATCTACAGGCTAACAAATTAAACCAGAGACAACGATTTTGGAACTGACTAAAACCTGAATCCTGAGTTTTTCTTCTTATTGGTGAGCCACATTTGTTTTTCACTTATGAAAGCATTAGAAGAAAAAAAGCCAAAAGGAGAGAAAGGAGAGAAAAGAAAGAACTTCAAAAAAAAAGAAGGCTTTTTAGCCAAAATGGTTAATGAGATAAAATTTTTCACGTGCACAAACTCAGGACCAATTCAATGAACTTTCATTGTCAAGGAGTAAATTGCAGAGTTATGTCAATCTCAAAAACTGTTTCGGCTAAAAAGCCAAAAAACTAAACAACATAATCCATTTATCAAAACTGAACTTAAGATTTCCTATATACTATAGATATCTCTTTAAAGCCTTTGACTTTATCTTGTATCTCAAGAAAGAAATTAACTCTCAAATTATCACATTTGATCGTATATCTCTTGTCTATTGATAAGACATTTTACCGGCAGATCTATGTACATATTGTAAACAGAAAGAATTGCAGTATACTTGCACAGAAAGAAAGAACAGTTATAGAGAGAGAAAGTATTCCTTTTGTATTCAATGAAAATGTTAAAGAGTAATCTACCCTTTACAGTTATACATTGCTTAACTACTAAGGTATTACAAGACTCACAAGATCTTGACACTTGTCATAATCCAACTTAACTACCTTACACATATATAATAGCTATCATCCTCCCTCAATCTCAGGGTGAGGCTTGCCAAGTCTGAGATTGTAACAGTGAGTTTGAAACAAGGGAGTAGATAAGCCCTTTGTTAGAACATCAGCAAACTGTTCATTTGAAGAAACAGAATGCACTTGCAGAAGCTTTTTAGCAACCCTCTCACGCACGAAGTGAACATCAATCTCAATATGTTTGGTCCACTGATGCATCACGGGATTATATGCAAGAGCTATTACAGACATATTATCACAGAACAATGTGGTTGGACATGGAGCATCAATCTGCATAAATTGTAGAAGCTGTTCGATCCAATCAATTTCAACAGAAGTGCTTGAGAGTGCCCTGTATTCAGCCTCTGTAGAGGACCGAGAGACTGTATTTTGTTTCTTCGAGAACCAAGAAATAAGATTAGGTCCTAAATATACCACTAAACCAGTTGTAGATCTTATATCATTAGGATCTCCAGCCCAGTCAGCGTCACTAAATGCATGTAAATCTAATGCCCCTTGTGTGAATTGAATGCCAAGATTTGTAGTACCTTTCAAATATCTAAGAATGCATTTCACAGCAGCATAATGAGAATCCATAGGATAATGCATGAATTGGCACACCTGATGAACAGAGAACGCTATATTAGGTCTAGTAAAGGTTAGGTACTGAAGAGCACCGACAATCCTTCTGTATAAAGAAGGATTATTGAAAGGATGACCATCATCAGTGAGTAACCGATTATATGGTAAACAAGGTGTGGAACAGGGTTTGGAATGAACCATGTTTGCCTTGACCAACAAGTCTGAAACATATTTGGATTGAGAGAGAAACAAGCCACTGGAATTTTGAGTAATTTGGATCCCAAGAAAATAATGAAGTAGACCTAAATATTTAATATCAAACTCCTTGGTCAAAGCTGTAATCACTGCAGTAATAGCCTGTAAATCACTACCAGTAATTATACTGTTATCCACATACAGTAAAAGAATGATCACAGACTGTCCAACATGCTTGACAAATAGTGAAGGGTTTGAATATGTAGAAAGGAACCCAGAGAAGGAAGAAAGGATGTAAATATCTCATTCCATGCCCTTGGAGCTTGTTTTAAGCCATACAAGGACTTATGTAATCGACAAACATGTGTAGGGTTATTAGAATCACTAAAGCCAGGTGGCTGTGACATATAAACTTCCTCTTGAAGAATGCCATGAAGAAAGGCATTCTTCACATCAAGTTGACGCAAAGACCAACCAAAATTTGCTGCCAAAGCTAAGATCAACCTTACTGTGGTAGGTTTGACAACAAGGCTAAAGGTTTCCCCATAGTCAATATCTTCTTCTTGATTGAACCCTTTGGCAACAAGTTTTGCCTTATACCTGGAAATAGACCCATCAGCATGTTTCTTGAGTTTAAACACCCACTTGCAGCCTACCAAGTTCTTGTTTGGAGGCAAGGGAACCAAAGACCAAGTGTTTTGAATTTTGAGAGCTTGCAATTCTTCTTCCATAGCAAACAACCACAAAGGAAACTTGAGAGCTGACTTATATGTAGCCGGTTTAGTCTGAGACAGATCCACTGGTAAATTATCTTGAACAACTAAAAAATAAGCTTTCTTCTTTGAAATACCACTCTTAGCTCTTGTTTGCATATAATGAGTATTCATATGAGGAATGGGAAAAAGAACTTGCAGATGATCAGGGTGAAACTCATGTTGAATCGCAATACCATTCTCAAAATGATTCTAAGAATGAGGCTCACTACATGTCTCTGAATATGTCCTGGAGCCACATGGGATTGGTGATCTGTTGATGCAGTAATGGATTGGAGGAACCACTGTGATGATCAGAACCGGATTACATAGTATTAGACATAGTAGTGGGCCTTGGTAATGGAATTGGAACCAAATGATTCTCCCTATTAATGGATATAGATGGAGATGCGGAAATAAAGACAGGTTTGGAAGTAAGATTGGTGGAGACATGATGTTTGGAAGATAAGGTGGAATATGGAAACTCAGACTCATCAAACACCACATGTCTAGAAATGTAAAACTTGTCATGGAAAATGTCATAACAAATGAACCCCTTGTATTTCGAAGCATAGCCTAAGAAAACACATTTTGTAGTTTTGGGTTGTAACTTGGTGCTGTTGTAAGGTTTTAATAATGGAAAAACTGAACACCCAAAAATCCTAAGATGATTAATACCTGGAACAGCATTAAACAGTAGTTCAAAGGGGGATTTTTGGTGAAGGGTAGATGATGGCATTCTATTAATAAGGTACACAACAGTTTGACAAGCAAAAGACCAAAAAATTGAAGGTAAGGCAGCTGTTTGTAACAAGGTAATAGCTGTTTCAACAATATGTCTATGTTTTCTCTCTGCTAAACCATTTTGCTCAGGGGTATAAGGGCATGACAATTGGTGTTTTTCTCCTTTATCCAACAAAAATTGTTGAAAAGGTTTACTGAGATACTCACCCCCACCATCACTCTGTAAGGTTTTAATTGAAGTGGCAAAATGATTTGAAACATAGTTATAAAAACCAACAAAGGTGGAGAAGACATCACTTTTATTGATCAGAGGAAACAACCAACAGTGTCTTGTGCATTTATCAATGAATGTCACATACTACCGAAAACCATCTACAAATTTACAAGGAGATGGACCCCATACATCACTATGAACTACTTGAAATGGATGAATTGACTTAGACACAGAAGAAACAAATGGCAATTTACAAAACTTGCCTTCCAGACATGTATGACACACCACAGACAATGAGTCAGGTAAGACAGACATATTACATTTCCTTTAACATGACAGAGACCACTGAATTGGAGGGATGACCTAATTGATTATGCCAGAGGCTAGAAGATACTTGATGTCCAAGATATGCCGCTTGATATTGTGTAGTGATAGCATTACGCCTAGCCGGAAGTGTGATGGGGTACAATCCATTACTGCAACGTCCTTGAAAGAAAACAAATCCGTGAGGGAATGGTAAGCCCAAAGTGGACAATATCATGCTACGGTGGTGGAGCGAGCCGGGGAAGTGATTCGCCCCGGGTCGGGATGTGACATATTATCTGTGCAACGTCCTTGAAAGAGAATCTTCCATGTGGCCTTGTCTTGGATCCAAAAGCAAAAAGCATCATATATCAGCCAACAATTATTATCCAGACATAGTCGATGCACAGATAATATGTCACATCCCGACCCGGGGTGAATCACTTCCCCGGCTCGCTCCACCACCGTAGCATGATATTGTCCACTTTGGGCTTACCATTCCCTCACGGATTTGTTTTTTGGAACTCACAAGCAACTTCCCAGTGGGTCACCCATCCTGGGAGTGCTCTGGCCCCCTTCTCGCTTAACTTCGGAGTTCCTGCGGAACCCGAAGCCAGTGAGCTCCCAAAAGGCCTCGTGCTAGGTAGGGATAAGAATATACATTTAAGGATCAATCCCCTGGGCGATGTGGGATGTTACAATCCACCCCCCTTAGGGGCCCGACGTCCTCGTCGGCACACTTTCGGCCAGGGATTGGCTCTGATACCAATTGTCACATCCCGGCCCGGGGCGGACCACTTCCTCGGCTCGCTCCACCACCGTAGCATGATATTGTCCGCTTTGGGCTTACCATTCCCTCACGGTTTTGTTTTTGGGAACTCACAAGAAACTTCCCAGTGGGTCACCCATCTTGGGAGTGCTCTGGCCCCATTCTCGCTTAACTTCAGAGTTCCTACGGAACACGAAGCCAGTGAGCTCCCAAAAGGCCTCATGCTAGGTAGGGATGAGAATATACATTTAAGGATCAATCCCCTGGGAGATGGGGGATGTTACATAATAGGTTCTGAGACAATCTAGGAACATATAGAACATAATTAAGTTGCAAGGATTTTAATGGAATATGTAGTGTGGAGGAACCAATATGAGATATTGATAAACCTGCACCACTCGCAGTCTGGATCGTTTCATTGGTGGGATATGGGGAAGCAAGTGACAGATTACTCAGATCAGCAATCATGTGTGAAGATGCTTCTGAATTAGTAAGCCAAAACGACTGAGAATGAGCACTTGGTTCACTTGACTAGGTGATGAAGATGACATGTTTGAGTTCCTAAAATGGCAATATTTAGCACTGTGATTCTTTTTCCCACAAATCTGACACCCCTCAGAAACTGTACTATCAGAATTTCGAAACCTGCAGGTAGGAGCCAAGTGTCCAAACTTCCCACATATCTGACAAGATGTACCAGAAAAACTCTGTTGCCTTGGTGGAGATGTACCAAGAATGCCAAGTGCTGGATTCACAGTATAATTCCCATAGTTAGGCTTAGAGTTCCCAAACCGATTTGGAGTGTTGTACTGAAATTTGCCTTTATTCTTGTTCTTGTTGTAGTTGGGCTTGAAACCAGAAGAACCTTCATATGGATTACCATTTTGAGAAGTGTCAGCCTTGGAAGGTGCACCATAAAATTTTGAGTCATTGTTATTATTTCTGGCAACCATTCCAGACAAGAAATGAGTAATAGGAACATTTTCAACCATTGTTTCCTCAACAAGTAACTGAGATCGAAGATCTTTCATGGAAATAACATGTTCTCGACCCCGAATGATTGATCGCAGGGTATTATACTCAGAGGATAAACCATTCAAGGTTAAAATAACAATATCATCATCATTAAAGTGAACCCCAGCAACAGCAAGATAATCATGAGCTTCTTTAATCCTTTGCAAATACAGAGATATCGAATTCGTACCTTTCTTAATGTTTTGCAATTCCGACTTCATCTGAAAAATCGTGGCCCGAGTAACAATAAAAAACTGTTCCTTGAGGCGAACCCACAAATCACGAGCACTAGTACTACCAATTGCACACGAAACCGCATAAGGAGATAGAGTAGCTGTAATCAATTGCATCAAGGCCCGATCATGCATTTTCCAAATCTTGAATTCATCGCTTTCAGTTGGCGGAGACACATCGCTGAAAGAAATAGAGGAATCCGCAGAATTGGACACCACAAAGCGAGCAGGACAAGGATGCGACCCATCCACAAAACCCATGAGACCATGGCCTTCAAGAAGCAACTCGATCTGAAAATTCCAAGTGAGATAATTGGAATCATCAAGCTTAACAGTCACAGAAGATGAAACTGTTGATATAAGAGACGTTATAGGAGATTGAAGAATCTGCAACTGAGCAGAAGTCACCATTGTAGCAAATCAGAAGAAAACCCATATGAAAATTTCTCTGAGAACTTAGAACAAACACCTAGTGTGCAGAAAAGAGAAGACACCTAGTCGAGGAAGCAGAGAACGATCAAGATCCCAAAAAGAAGAGGAACGACCGTCAATGGAAGCAGTTGAGCGGAAGCAGAAGAACCAAGATCAAAAACCGTCAAGCATGAAGCTTTTCTGGCGAAAGATACCATGTAAATAGAAAGAATTGCTGTATACTTGCACAGAAAGAAAGAACAGTTGTAGAGAGAGAAAATATTCCTTTTGTATTGAATGAAAATGTTAGAGAGTAATCTACCATTTATAGTTATATATTGTATATATCTAATTACATTGCTTAACTACTAAGGTATTACAAGACTCACAAGATCTTGACACTTGTCATAATCCAACTTAACTACCTCACACACATATAATATCTATCACATATACACTAGGTTTTAAGTATAGATATTGCACTATTTCAAGTTACATACATATTGACTAGATTTTAAGTGTACATGCTTGTTACATGACTATGTAGAATTCAATCAGTGAACGAAAATTTTTATGTAGACGAAACATTAATACCTAGTGTATCATGCATTTTACATGTTATAATATAAGTGAGTGACATAGTTTGTCACGTTTTTAAGATACTGCAAAAAAAAAAACATATATAAGTATTTTATTTAGTTTGTTAGGAAAAATAACATTACCTTACATGACGGTTTATGAAAATGCATTAAAATTGAGGAGAGAGTTATATCATCCATATGTGTACAAAAAAAAGGATTTGGATCCTCTCCTGAGCTTAAGGAAAGGATCCTCATGACCAAGACACGTGGGCCGTTGGATGAAAATCCAACGGCTATAATTATTATAACTTTAAAGGGACCCCCTGTTGTAGTCGTTGGATAAAAATTCAACGGCCCACGTGTCTTGGTCAGGAGGATCCTCTCCTTAAGCTCAGGAGAGGATCCAAATCCCAAAAAAAAGGCACAGAAGAAGAGATTAAAATTGTAGAAAAAAAAGGACAAAAATATGATCTCAAACTCAAATTTTCAAAGAAAAAGCTTGCACAGAAAAATATATGGATTGCGCGATCCAAAACGATCTCAATCACTTCAAATCGGAAAGAGATCCTCTTCGGATTCCTTCCTCATAATTCATTAAGTTTGGGAATCCAGGCCATTGAAATTTAATTTAATGGCTAAAGTTATTAGAACTTTTAAAGTGGATTTCTGTTTGTAACCGTAAGATCAAATTTTAATAGTCTGAATTCTCGAACTTCATAAATTAGGATGAAGGAACCCGGAGAAGATTCATTTCCTTTCAAATCAGTTTGAAATTTGGAGAAGTGGAGGCTGACCACAAAAGTTGGGGGGCACAATAGCTGCATACCTTTTTTTATTAACGTGTGGATGTGGGACATGTAGGCATCCACTAATCATAGTAATTATCGAATTTAAACTTTTTTAATCTTTGTAAAAGAAAAAGAAAAGTTGTTTGTCTAATCATTCCTTGAAAAAAAATATTAACAGCTTTAAAGAAAATAAATTTTTTATGATGAATGAGTAGAAATTATTATATCTTTCGTGAAAGTTTTAAATAATCAATATGATATAAAAGAACGTCACTTATAAGAATTTTTGTTTATAAATACAAATAAGGCAACTGAGCACATTTTTCTATTACACAGACGCATAACAAAAATGAACACGACACTTCTTCATTTTTTTTCCTTTCTTTTCACGAGTGTTTGGTTGTACCTATCAACATTCAATTATATATTACCCTGTGCTTCATAGCAAAAGACAAACATATATTATGATATATGTGCTAAAAATTATATATGTAGAAGATATCACTTTCTCCAATATCTTGCCGTGAAACTCCAGGGGATACTGATTAGAATGAAGATGATTTGCCATGAATGTTAAATTAAGGATTAATTAAGAATTAGATTTACTAATTGCTTTGCTTTCACAATCACGCATGAAAAAGAGGAAGTCGATGGAGGGCCGAATCTTGCTCACCAAAAAAGTGTTCATTTCAATCATTTTGTTTATAGTCCAAGCCTACAAAAGCTAGGTAGTAATTGGTTGTTGATTACAATATTTGCCGATAAGCTCCCTCTTATAATCTTATATGTACTTACAAAGAATAGGTCATACTAGTGCATATCTAGTGGACACTCTCGTGGTCGGATGCATTCCCAGCTATATATATGTAGGGTTAGAATTAAGAGATATACGTTTTTAATACATATTTTGAGACATGTTTTGCAGGGTTTACTTTGTAATGTAGTTAAATGATCTGAACCGTTTGTATTTTTCTACATCATTAATAGATTATCCTTGCAAAAACTTAGACAAATCCAAACCCATTAAGACATTCATCTGATTTCGAATTTGGGTGATTTTTAGTAGACATGATCTTTGAGATAAGACATAAAAGATAAATAGTTGAATTGTTGAAATACATTACATAATGAGCCCCACAAAAGCATATGTTAAAATGTGTGTAAAAACGTGTGTTCCTGAATTCTAACTCATATATTTACATATTTATACATATTTTAAACTTGTTCAATGAAAACATAAAATAAAAAAACTATCCAGTATATAGACAATAGTTTGTCTTCAGTCATACCAAAATCAACGGTATAGAAGAGATTATCGATCTTAGATTAGGCCCAGGTACGCACAAAACGTTAATCATCAAGTTAACTACTTACTAACTCAATAGGTTTATGTATTGATAATGCCAATATTTATATTAATAATGTCAATAAAATCTCCATAACATGTTACTTTTACTATTGAATATAGCATGCATTTCTAATTTGTATCACATCAATTTGACTGTCATATAATATATATATATATATATATATATATAATATGATAATTATATTAAATATATGTAAGTGTTTTTAGCTAAATTTTAAATTATGAGCCACATTTGATGGACGAGGTGGCCTTGGCAGCCAACCCATATGCAATGCAATCCTAAAAATACTACTTTTACTACTTATTTGTATCATTATTTAAACCATTTATCTAATAGAGATGAGACTCACATGCGTTTACGAGTCTTACCTCTATTAAAGATATGGTATAAATAAGTTGTATGTGTAGCATTGCTCATACAATGCAGGCAAAGCAAACTAAGTCCAATATCAAAGCAAATGCCTACCAATAGAAATCCAACACGTCAACCCAAACTCAGCAAACCAAACCCTAATATGAGTAATCTGAGCAATCATGTTTTGAACGGATCCTTAGTTCCAATAAGTCAAAACGGACGTGCATACGTACCCATAAAAAAACTCATAAAGATACGTACAGAATACATCACTGTACATACGTATTTGTATAATTTTATTTGTTTGTAATATACGTATTTTGGGAAGAAGGAAAATAAAAATGAAAAGGATATCCTTAACCTCCATAGCAAGTATATCCTGTCGTGTCGTTGTCCTGCAACAAGTGCCCCACTTGGCCACGTGAACTTTCCCTGAGCAAGCTGTGACCGTCGGGGAGAAAGTAGGTGGACCCCGCAACCTTCTTCATGTAGTGTGATGAGTGGATCCCACAACCGTCGGTACGCAAATTGCATTGCGCATGATTGACACGTTCATCTACCCAGACAACGACAGTTGATGAGGCCTCAAGTTCAACTACTGTTGATCAACACTCACGGGACAAATGCTTGATGCCAAAGTGCTTCCAACTCAAGCACCCGAAATGCCAAAAGCACTTATATGTGGGTGCTTGTGGGGTGTTTACGAATCCGGAATGGAGGTAGAAGAAGGGAAATCGAATTCTTCCACGGATGATTTCGGCGTTTACCAAATTTTGAAATATTAGTGGGCTCCATCCAGAATCAGGAATCAAACTCCTGATATTCTCGGAATTGAATTCCCAACTTGGATGAGGTATTTTGAATTACGGATGAAAGCCAACATCCGGAATCAGAATTTTCGATCGAAACTACCCTTATGTGGAAGAATTCTTTATTCACTGACTGGAAGGACCTCGTGGATGCCCAATGCTATTGTCAGTTTCATCAAGGCAAGTGCAGAAGTTTCCTCGAGTTGTTTTCGTTTCGATGTTTGCGTACTGCACCTGCACTGCTGGTGTGAATATCGTTCGGTGTTCTGCTGGGAATTTTGTAGTGAAAATGATAGGGGAGATTCCAATTTTGTAACAAGTTAAACTTATAATTTATCAACGGTGGCCAAGGAAATATTAGTAAACATTTCAGATTCAATCCCTTCCATCTGCCTCCCGCGATTCAACCATCCAAAGCGCACCCATCCCTACCCCTGAACCAACACATACCACCGTAGCACTTCCCAGACTGCCAAAGTGCCAATACCCATCACCAACCCACCCAAAAAATTTTACCCAACAGACCCAGATCCAAACCCGAATGGAGGGAGAGACAGAGAGATGCAGAAGGAGGTTGATGCATCAGGAGCAGCAAGAGTTGGTGTTTGGGGATGATCGGGGAAACAAATTGAGGATGATGCAGATGGAAAGTTTAGAGGGTTCTGGTGGAACCATGGAGGTTCCAAAAATTTCTATTGAGTTATAACTCTTTAAAACACATATACTAGTGTGAAATCGTATAAAAAAAATTAAAATTTGTCTATTATAAATTAAGGATATTTTAGTAATCAACCTAGTTTTCATTCCGATTAAAGTGAATTAGTAAACAACTTATATGGACTCAACATCATTTCTACTCCGATTCTAGACAATTTTAGTAAACAACTTCAATATAAATCTGATTCTGATTCCACCACATTTCAATTCCTCCTCAATTCAATTCCTCTCAATTTGATTACAGATTAGTAAACGCATTGTTGGAGTTCCATAATTGTACCCTTCCACTTCCGTTTTCACTTTCTGAGTTTTGTTTGCCTTTTGAGCAAAAAGAGAGACAAGCTCAGCATGCAATATGCAGTATTCTTTCTAATTATTTTGCTAGAATATTAAATCTTCCGCATTTATTTTGTATGTAGTCTTTTTGTGGTCTTTATCGTTAAATAATACGTGTTAAGATTATGACAACACAGTTAAGAAGAGTTGAGTTTATTAATATGTGTCAACCAATGATAAATGTTACACATAAACTACACAAAAAATCAGTGCATAAGATTTGATCTCCTTTGTTGGAGGAGTTGGGGTTTAGGTGTCTGATTATAAAGTGCTTTTGATACAATTGTGAGATTTGTGTGAGTGATCATCTCGGACACACCCTGACTTGGAATGCCCACTTGGACTCCGAATCGAGTTGTGCTGGCCGACACCTGGAAGGTGACGAAGCCATAAAGTGTAGTGTAGTGGAAAATATGGATAAATTTAAACCTAAAAGTGCCTAAATATAAAAGTGCAATGTGCGCGAGAATGAACCCATTTCACACGTGATGTCAGAGCATAAGTAAAGTACAGTAGAGTGGATTGAGAATCATACTATCGAAGGTAATCTCCAATTCCAAGATTTGCCACGAATCCTCGTCGATAAGAAAGCTTAGCTATTAATACCTGGAGGGGCGAAAAACAAGGGTGAGTGGGCCTGAAAATAAAGTTTTATAAAAACCTTTCTGAAAACATTGTAACCCCTCGCCGTAAAACAAGTATAGTTTCCAAAATATACTTACTACGTATAGTATAAAAAATACTTATCGTAGCCTGCAAAGTCTCAAAAATTCATTACGGCACAATATCTCATAACTAAGGGCAGGAGATCCAAAATCACAAATTCTCAACAGTAATATAAGTAAAATCAGGTGCTCAACAACCTATGTTAGCACACAAGTCAGAGTCGCCTAATGCAACCTGTACGACTGAACTGTTGCTCATCAATCTATGCTAGCACACGAGTCGGAGTTGCCTAATGCAACCTGTACGACATGAGTGGGTGTAATCATAATATATGCTCTAGTGCTACAATCACGTGAAGACTGGAGCTATTCGCGATCACCTACGAGTCGAAGTTGCCTAATGCAACCTGTACGACAGGACTGGCACCTACTTGGATCCAAGGCGAGCGTGTTGTGCGGAGGTAAACATACACGTGAAAGACTGGCCCTAGCCCTAGGCGAGCATTGACACCGGGGTGCAGCAATGATGAGCAGACTGTGAAATCCCGTTCTTCAATTTCACTGTTATAATCTACGTATTTGTATTATTGAGATTTTATATTATTTTTCGAGAATTTATATTAATTTATTTGAATTTAGATTTTAATTAAACTAGTTACGAAGTTGAAGTTTGGAAGTTAATTATTAAAAATCTATAGACCTTTTGAGGTCACATTTTATATTTTCAAATAGAGCTTGATCTCACGAACGCGTAGGCGCAAACCGTTCGTGAAATAGAGTTATAACGAATAAGTTATTGACGTTTAAAGTTAGGGACATTTTTGTAAATTTGGCCTCATCTAGAAGGCTCCAATAATTCTAGAGCAGTGAGGAAGCCACATGTGTGGCCCAGATTAAATGAAAGGATAAAAACGGACGGTGCAGATGTGAAAGAAAGAAGATAAAGGAGAGAGATGCCCAATCAGGAAAAGGGAATGAGAGAAATGAGTGGGGAATTGGCTAATGAGACAGAGAAGAAATGAGGGGAAATGAAGGAAGGGAGAAGGAGGGGAACCCGGACCCCATTTCGACCCAGTTGTATTTTTTACTCGACCCGGCTGTAGTTTCTGATTTCGGCCACCGTTGATGATGGGACCGGTGCCAAAATAATCCATACTTTGAACCCAGTCCTTCCTTTTACCCATTCCACCCTAAAAATTGTTGAAAATTGGCTTGATTTTGGGTGAAACCACACCGGTGGGTGCACGGGATGGAAGCGGGGATTTCGTCATTTGGGAAAGCAACACTGTCGACTACCGCCATGGGTAGACTTCCCTTAAGCCCTGGAACAAAGCCCAATCAGTTGTAGGGGTGGCGGAACATCGGAGATGACAGATCGAAGCTCGCTCATTCTGCGAGTTTGAGTGAAATTTGGGCCTTTCCCGATAAAATTGGCCTTGGTCACAGGTATGAAACCTGCTCAACTCATTGAGATCTACATTTCTACAAAATTTGGTAATTTTTTAAAATAGTTGAATTTTTCGACGAGTTAGGGCAGCCGACCGCCACCCACAGTGGCGCGTGGCCAGTGGGCAGATGATGTCTTTCTAAGTTCAATTAGATGCTCTGATTTCATAATTGATATCCGTATGACGTGGTTTGATTGTTTGAACTTAGTTTCATTACGATACATCACTTGATCAAAATTTGAATCAGGACCCGACCGTTGGATCGTCACCAAACTTTAGTACATTATAGAACGTAATATTTGAGGATAATTGGAACTTACGGATCAGGAATCCGATGTACAGATCTTCCCGAATTGGATTTGTAAGTTTGTAAAATAAAACGTTAACCACCACTTGAATTTGTGATTGGCGGAGATTCGACCGTCAGATCGTAGTGAGACTTTAGTATGTTATTCTAGAAGTATAATATGGACTTTGGGAAGTTACGGATCAGAAATCTGATTAGTGGATCTTCCGGTTTAGATTTCTAGGGTTGTGGACCCTACTCTCAACCTTGATCGATGGTTGACTTTTCAATCAACTAGCATGAATTCTTTGAGCGTGTTGCGATCTTAGAGTGCGGTTGAGATTTTATGGAGCTTGATGGGCTCATCGTGATGATGTGTCTCCTCGATTAATGTGCACTTTGATTTACGTAATGATAACATTATATAGTGATATGCTTGTTTATTTTATGTGATTTGACTTGTGTATTGAATTTGTTATGGAATGTGTAATTTGATTTGTATGATTGGCTTGATGCGATGAAATGTGATGGCTAATAGTGGACCGTTAACCCATTGTCATGGGGTTTGTTGCTTCGACACTTGTTTCACATCTTGTTTCCTTATTTCACTTTTTGTTTCGTTCAGCCCTTCTAAATTGAGTACTTGGTCCTTGTATTGTTTCTTTGAGCCATTTTTATATCTCTTGGCCTTCCACTCGGTTCCTTTGAGTGATCCGAAACTGGGTATCTGCTGGGGTTCCGTTGAGAGGTATGGTTCTCTGCTTCGTTTGGATTCCATTAAGTGATGGTCCGGAATCCCTTATACTCTGTGATTCCGTTGAGTGATGGTCCGGGATCATATCCTGCTTTGGATTTCATTGAGTGGTTCGTTATGTATTGTACTCCACGATTCCGTTGAGTGATGGTCCGGAATTGTATCCTGGTTCGGATTCCGTTGAGTGATGGTCCAGAATCGTATCTAGCTTGTATTTCATTGAGTGGTTCTATATGCATTGTACTCCGTGATTCCATTGAGTGATGGTTCAGAATCGTATCCACTCGGATTCCGTTGAATGATGGTCCAGAATCCCTTGTACTCTGCGATTCTGTTGAGAGATGATCCGTAATCGTATCCTAGTTTGGATTCCATTGAGTGGTCTGGAATCCCTTTGGTGTCTTGGTTCCTTGGATTTGATTTCAGCTTCAGAGATGTAGGCTTGGGCCGAACTGTGTCGCTCTAGCCCTGCATTTCAGTGTATTATATGTGTTATTATTTGGTGTGATTATTGGATGCTGTTGGATGTAATTGTTATGGTTATGATAAACCGTTAATCAATATGGCTATAGATTATTATTGCGCTTCGTCGATTGTTCCTTGAGATGTTGCACGCACTTAATTGTGTATTATGTTGAGACATGGCGATTTATGTGATGAATATTCGAGTATAGTGAAATGATGAACTATGAATAGCTTGAACCCTGTTTAGGGTACGTAGGCAATCTTACGAGGATGTTAGATGCAGCCATAAAGCATAAATATACGGAGTGTAGTTGCAACTTGAGTTATGCCTTGTACATATCCCAGAGGCGGGATCTGTTAGATATACGGATGCTGGGTGACGTCACACGTCGATCTTGGACGTAGGTCGGGTTCAGGGCGTGACAAGACTACATAAATATAAGCAAGCCATAACGATTCAATAATTCTAGTCAATATACTAACATTCATAGCCGTAGATATAATTATGGCATCAAAGATTATAAGCATACCTGTGCATCCCGTATGATGTAACATATTTCATAAATTTCGTCATTTCGCTAATTCTTATAAACTTTAGTCTAATATAGGTGTACGTAAGAAATTCTTTTTCAAATACATAAATGAAAACTATCAATCACACACACACACACACACACACACATACACACACACACATATACTATAAAAAGGAAAAAACCCACTCACCTGAAGTCCGTGCTACAACTTCCTAGCACGAATATCGAAGGGTCATGAACGATCGTCGCCTAGAACAAATATCAAATCACGTCTCAGAATTTTTATCGATAGAACACATAACTTACATAAAATACATCCCCAAGGATGTTCTAGTGTCACATCCCGGCCCGGGGCGGATGACTTTCCGGGCCCGCTCCACCACCATAACACGATATTGTTCGCTTTGGGCTTACCATTCCCTCACGATTTTGTTTCCGGGAGCTCACAAGCAACTTCCCAGTGGATCACCCATCTTGGGAGTGCTCTGGCTTCCTTCTCGCTTAACTTCGGAGTTCCTACGGAACCCGAAGCCAGTGAGCTCCCAAAAGGCCTCGTGCTAGGTAGGGATGAGAATATACATTTAAGGATCACTCCCCTGGGCGATGTGGGATGTTACAATCCACCCCCTTAAGGGCCCGACGTCCTCGTCGGCACACTTCCGGCCAGGGATTGGCTCTGATACCAATTGTCACATCCCGGCCCGGGGCGGATGACTTCCCGGGCTCGCTCCACCACCGTAGCACGATATTGTCCGTTTTGGGCTTACCATTCCCTCATGATTTTGTTTCTGGGAGCTCACAAGCAACTTCCCAGTGGATCACCCATCCTGGGAGTGCTCTGGCCCCCTTTTCGCTTAACTTCGGAGTTCCTACGGAACTCGAAGCCAGTGAGCTCCCAAAAGGCCTCGTGCTAGGTAGGGATGAGAATATACATTTAAGGATAACTCCCCTGAGTGATGTGGGATGTTACATCTAGAATGATTTGAAACCCATTGACCAAAAGTCAACCATCGGTCAAAGATCAACTGTAGGGTCCACAACCCTATGTAACTCGATCTGGAAGATCCACAGCTCGGATTTCCAATCCGTAACTTCCTAAGAGTTTCATTAAGCTTCTAGAACAATATTCTAAAGTTTTGGAACGATCCAACGGTCGGATCTCCTCCAATCGCTAAAATTAAGTGGCGGCTGACGTTTTATTTTACGAACTTACAAATCCAATTCAGAAAGATCCATATGTCAGATTCTTGATCTGTAAGTTCCTAATGTCTCAAATATTATGTACTATAATGTATTACAGTTTGGTGACGATCCAACGGTCGGATTGTCGATTCATTTAATATCTAAGTGACGGTCTCTATCAAAACTATAGTCTTACGAAGAGATTTCATCAATCAAACGTCACATATGGAATCAAGGTATCCAAATTAGTCTAGGAAGGGCAGGTGGGGTCTTGGCCCACGCACCGCCGCATGCAGCGGCTGACCACCTCGGCTCACTGGAAAATTCAACTATTTCCAAAAATTCTCAAATTTTACAGGAATGAATGTCTCAACGAGTAAAGCAAGTTTTATACATGTGGCCAAGTCCAATTCGGCCGAGAAATACCTAGGGATGGCAACGGTTCGGTTTGGGGACGAAAATGCTATATCCATCCCCATAACCACGAAAATTAACCATATCCATAACCGCAAATTAACCATCGGGTATTATCCATAACCATACCCACCAGGTAACGGATTCTCCATCGGTTAACGGGTATATCCATCTTCGTCAATACAAAAAATATATTCGTTTAATTGAGAAATTATAAGTCAGTAGATATCAATTTCTTCATTAAACATTTGATGTATAAAATGATCCAATGAATAGATCTTGTTGAGTATAAAAATTAAAACACGGATGATGTTGGCTTGTTTTTGTTATGTCCTAAAAGCACCATTGAGTTTGCATTGATTTTGATTCAAAACTTTACTTTCCTACAAAATGCAACTTTTGTATTCTCAAGGTAATGGTTTGGTGAATAATGGATATACAAATACATATATATATATATATTATACTATTATATTATATATAAATTATATTATTTACTAATCGGATCGGATTCGGTTATGGATACGGTTTGGGAACCTCTATAACCATAACCAAATAATACAAATGGTTTTTCCCCATATCCAAACCATACCCGAATTTTCATATCCAAATCCAATCCATTCGGACGGTTATCCACGGTTATCGGGTTTAACGGTTAGAATTGCCATCCCTAGAAATACCTGAATTTTCCCACGAACGGTAGAAACCCTAGTTTTGGGTGTGCTTCAATTCAAGTTCCATGTGAGCTCCGACGCCTCTACCATGGCTTAGGCTTTGTCCAGACCTCAAGAGAAGTGTTTTGGTGGTGAAGATTGATGTGATTGCCTTCGAAAATGGCCGATAGCCGGCGTGGCCCGTCGCACCCATCGGTGCAATTCTTCGTGATTCCGAACCTAATTTCTTTGGATTTGGGGTGGAAATGATAAGGAGAGGGTTGTGGAGTACTACCCAGGTGGTGGTTCAGCTTAAATCGCCAGAATTTAGCCGACGGAACCCAACGGATTCCATTGTTTCCGACCGGGTCGGTTCACAAAATGGGTCAATGAGGTGACCCAGTTTCTTCCCCTTCCTTCTCTCTTCCCTCATTTCTTTCTTCTCCTATTGGTTCCTTCCTTCCTCTCTCATCTCCCATTTGGCTAACCTCTATTTCTCTCCCCCACCGGTTGGGCAGCTCTGCCCCTTCCTCCTTCCTTTTTTTTTCTTTTTCCCGCAACCTCTCTACTAATATTAAACTAATAATATAATAACAAAATAATGTTAAAATAATAATATAATAATTAAGAGAAATATATAAAATAATATATAGTAGTCTTTACAAAAGTGTTTTTCGGATTTGTAGTTCTGTAAAACCTCTATCGTAACTCCGGTTTCGATTCATATTACGCTTACGTGATCGTCCCGTCGAGAACTTCGAGAGTACGGTAAAATAATAACTCATGCACGTTACAAAAAGGTGGTCAATGAAAGTCAACAATCTAGCCTCTAGGGCATTTTTGTCAATTCACTCATTTAAAAATTAATAAAATCGTAAAGTTAGAGACAGGTTGTCACCATCTCTTCTTTCAAGCGTGCATGAATTTATCTTGTGGTTCATAATTTATGAGTCTCACAAGCTTGAATAATATGATCTCTTAATTAGATTTTTGTCTGTGTACACTAAATAGTAGAAGAAAAAGCAATAGCCATCAAATAATGCTCATCTATTGATATCAAGGATTATTGGTGTTAGTCAGAAGAGAAAGTGTTGAATTAGTAAAAACACGATGAATAATCGAAACTATTTTGTTTAGGGAACTGTTATTAGCACTCCAAAAATCTCATTCTATACTCCTTACAAGTGTTTTTTTTTTTTTAAAAAAAAAAAAATTATAGAAATTTTGGAGTGAAAAATGAGACTTGTGAAATGTCAATAACAATTCCCTTTGTTTATTGTAAAAGTAATAGTAACTTTTTCACTATTAGTATAATTAGAACAACAAAATAGGGTGAGTTAAATCTTGAGGTGTGTTGTCGAATTGTGAAACTTGTGTGAACGGTTGTCAATTGTTAATATATAATCAGTAAAAACGACAAAAAAATGTGATATTCTATCTCAAAATTTATTATTTAATTATTTTACATTTTTGGGAAAAAAGTTTGAAGGAAATTTTGGTCATTTTAAATTTTACTTTAGTTGGTTGGACGTGGTTTAATAATAGATAGATAGAGCTCGACCCTTGAGCTAGCGCGTAAAGGCAAATGACACCTAATTCTAAGTTAGAAGCGTTTTAAGTTGGAGGGCGTTGTTATAATTTAGCGGTTATTATAAGTAGCAAGTTTGTCACACCCCGGATGCGGAGTCAATGAAAATAATTAACCCGGCGGCCGACGCGCGAATAAAAATAAAAATAAATGAAAAACTCTCTTATACAAAAATAACTCCAAAATCCTTACAAGGTGTCCAAAATAATAAATAAAAATCCTTAAATCTCTCGTCTATCACCTATCTTGCCAAATAACTCATCTGAAAAATATAAACGTGAGGGGTGAACAACAACCACCGTCGCCCTGTGAGTAGAACATGCCATATGCCAGTCAAGCGATGTCATTTTTGAAAATACAATAATTGTGAGATCCCACATCGCCCAAGGGAGTGGATCCTGTGAGCCTCATATGTATATTCCCATCTCTACCTAGCATGAGGCATTTTGGGAGCTCACTGGCTTCGAGTTCCATCGGAACTCCGAAGTTAAGTGAGTAGCGTGCGAGAGCACTCCCATGATGGGTGACCCACTGGGAAGTTCTCGTGTGAGTTCCCAGAAACAAAACCATGAGGGTGTGGTAGGGGCCCAAAGTGGACAATATCGTGCTATGGCGGAGTCGAGCCCGGGAAGTGGTCGAGCCTGGGCCGGGATGTGACAATTTGGTATCAAAGCCTAACCCTGGCCGCGTGTGTGCCGACGAGGACGTCGGGCCCCTAAGGGGGATGGATTGTGAGATCCCACATCGCCTAGGGGAGTGGATCATGTGAGCCTTATATGTATAATCTCATCTCTACCTAGCGCGAGGCTTTTTGGGAGCTCACTGGTTTCGTGTTCCATCGGAACTCCGAAGTTAAGCAAGTAGCGCGCGAGAGCACTCCCATGATGGGTGACCCACTGGGAAGTTCTCGTGTGATTTCCCAGAAACAAAACCGTGAGGGTGTAGGGGCCCAAAGCGGACAATATCGTGCTATGGCAGAGTCGAGCCCGAGCCGGGATGTGACAATAATAATATCAAAGCTTTAGCCACGTAATTCCATATCACATCATCCTTTCACATGTTAATTATAGGGAATTTTAACTAAAAGCTTCTAGTACTGTTCACTTTAACGAAAAACTACATTTTTACACTAAAAAGTCAATCCTAGTACTATTCACTTTATGTCCTTATCGTTAAAACTCAAAGTTTTCAAGCCTTTTTCACTAGCTTTCCATTAATTATATCCTTCATAAATAGTAACTCACCACGTGACCCTTAATGGCCATTCTGCCCTAATGCCTCAGTGTGCAGTTTACATTTATCCCTCGGACTAATGCAATACTGAAGTTCTCATGCTTCATAAACAATCTCAAGTAATTCCACATATATTGGATATATTCCATTATAAACATTTACACAAAATCAAACATGCTTGACTTGAAATAGAAAGATATTTAGAAATAGCTCAAAACCCACGATATCTCATGGTTTTCATTTATCAGAAAATAAGAATATTTTAAAACACATTACATAAACCACTCACTTCGATAATCTAAGTTTTGACAAGATAACCCAACTGACAATCTCCACACAACCAGCTTACTCATTAAGCCCAAACTCTCTTTCTTCTCTCTCTGTAGCTCGATCTCTCTCCACAAAACACACACACACACGTATATTAGAACTAACACTTTGCGTGTCAAACTCTCATGGTTCCTTTCTCATGAACATGCATGCCTTGCATGCATGCAACCATAGACCTTATTGCTAATCCAACTCACGTTCTTAAAACAGAGAAATGAAGTCCCTATTTATAGTACCGAGCGGCTCCAAAACTTAGTGACTCACTAAAGGCATGTGTCAATTGGCATGGAATCATAACATGAGGAGATGACACCTAACTAGGTGATTAATCTAATGATTGAATGGTGGCAATAAAATGTGTCAACTAGATGCAAGGCTTGAATTGTGGAGCTACACGTCCAACCCAGCATGGTGCTTAATTACAAGCACCTTAAAAAGGATAAGAGATAAGGCCGCACGGTAAGTTCCACACGTCCACCTTATAAACTTATGACTAAGCATAAGCATGGTTCTTTAGAATGAATTGGTATGGATACATGCTGGCAACTAAAAGGCCAAATGAAAACCTAAAAGGATGTTAGTAGATTCTAGGGCTTAACTAAGAAAAAAATATTCCAAAACTTATCTTAAAGTCTAATAAAATAGATAATAAAAAACTCAATATAGGGTTTTCCCAGCTATTAAATACGCGTTCTCACAAAGTTGGACCCAGAAATTTCAGCTCTAAATTTCACAAAATGGAAACCTCAAACTTGGAGACCCGAATTGGGGCGATCGGGTCCACTCAACCTGTTTGTGACCAGACTTTTGACCCAGCTGTACCTCTTAATTTAGACCACCGTTTTGGTTGATCTTGGTGTCCACGAAAAGAATTCGACGAGTTCGACATTCTGGTGGTGTTAGTTTGGCCTTTCAGCCGTTGCAGTTTCGAATTTAGCCATATAAGTCTTGGTCTACCTAAAACCCTAGGTTTCGCAATGGCTGTTTCCGACAACGATTTTGGTGGCACACGCCCTGGATTTTATAGCCTTTCCTACCAAGAGTGAATCTTGACCACAATCACTGTTATTGGACCTCCGATGACGGCGCCGCGAGTCTTGGAAGTTTTGTGCACAGTGACTTTATCGATTTGACGTCTTGCGGCCATTTCTGGGGGTTGACTCAGGTATAAAGTTTCTTCCCCATATTGAGTTCTACATGCATGTGAAATTTGGTAGGATTTGGAGTTGGTAAAAAATTCTAGATTTTGTTTGCTTGAAAACCTCGTACGTGGCGGCGTGTGGAAAACTTCAACGATATGGATTTTGAATAAAGAGAAGTTCTCGATGTTCTGTGTCCTTATCCATGATCCATTTGTTGAGATTCAATCATTTGATCGTAGAACGAGACCGCCGTTTGACTTTTGTGAACGATGACGATTCCACCGTTGGATCATTATGGAATTGGAATAGGATTCTGAGTTGAGAATTGTGTGTTTCCTTAAATGTTGATCGTGTCTGAGTGCTTCATTTTTGTGCTTAGTGAGTTGACTTTAATATCATGTGACAACTATTCTGCATATGAAATACTCCCTTATTATAGAGTTGAGATTTTCTGTACCCATTTTTGCATGTGGTCCCTTTGTGCCATTGCTTTTTGGCTGAGGATTTGATTTATTTTTTATTATTGTCAAGTTAACATTAATTATGTTTAGTTCAAAAAGTAAAAGCACAAAGGGGCCACAGGCAAAAATGGATGCAGAAAATCTCAACCCCTTATTATATACCTTGTGCGTGTATAACATGGATTTATAAATGGGTTATTACCCAATCATTGATCTGCTTTGTGAAATGTACATGTGTGTATGTTTGAAATGATTGCAACCTGAGAGGGCTAATAGAGGGATGTTAACGTTGTATACTTACTACGCTCGTCAGTAAAATTTATCTGTGACAGATATTCTATATTTATTATTGTCGCTATTAGGCATATTTGGGACAGATAATCTATAATTATTATCGTCGCCATTAAGTTATGTCTTTGGGCCAATTTTCTATATTTATTGTTGTTATCATTGAGTTATATCTGGGAAAGATATTTTATTTATTATTACTGTAGCCATGAGTATATTTGGGGAAGATATTATATTTATTATTATTGTCTGCCAGGAGCAATGACTAAAATATCAATAATATTGGTGAAATATCGCCGATATTATCGTTTTTCAGAGAGACCGATATTCTCCCACGTATCCCTTAATTGTCGTCAAAATATTGCGATATTATCGATAATATCGTGATATATTCGATATTATCGAAACAATCATCGTGGCTCCATCGTCGGAAAGGCAGCCGAGGCTGCGTCGTCGCAGCTGCCCAGATCTCTCTCTGCAATCTAGGCTCAGACCCAAGATCTGCGCCTCCGTCGTCGGAAATGAATAATCCATTTTCTTCGGATCCCAAAACCCGCACATGTTTGAATCAAACCGTTTGATGGATACCCTTGCCTAATGATGGTCGCTGGGATGTGAGAAAGGGAGGAGGAACGGTCCACAGGTGGTGATGGTGATCGCCGGAGTGTGCGCCACTGTGGTGCTCGGCGGGTATGGGTGTGGTGGTCTGTGCTCCGGGAGAGAAGAAACAAGAACATGAATGAGGGAGAAGGTTCGAGGGATTGGGGAAGGGGGAAACACGGGGAATTGGGGTGTGTGTGTGTGTGTCTGCTCTGGGAAGAAGACTTGCAGAGAAGAGATGGGGGGAGAACCGGAGATGAATGAGGAGAGGAATGAGGGAGAAGGAAGTGGTCTGTGCGTGTGTGTGTGGAAGTGGGGGTGTGTGTGTGTCATCCGAGAGAAGAAAAAAAAAATCCAAACCTGCTTTCAAAATATCCAGCCCATGTTTCAGTCTGTGTGTGTTATCCGAGAGAAGAAAAAAAAATCCAAACCTGCTTTCAAAATATCCAGCCCACGTGTCAGTGACCGTGAGGTTTGGTCTTCAATATATTCACCCTGCTTTTTGAAGCTACTGGAAATGTCTTCCATTTTGTTCCGTCTCTTTTCCTTTTGATTTGCTCTCTTTATCTCTTCGTCTGTCTGTCCGTTTCGATTTCGATTCCATCATTCATATGGGTGGCTTGTTAACAATTACATGCAAAACTATTTTGGGGATTTATCATTTAATGACTACTCTTCACAATACACTTACTCTACGCATAGAGATGATGAAGATAGTCAAAATTTTGAACCTCATAGGAACTCTATGTGGTACTAAGTCACTCATGTATCTTACCATGCAATGTATAAAGTGTAAAATATTGTACTAATTCATTATACATAAATGATTATGGTGTGTTTAAACTTCTTTCATTAATTACTACATATTTTCTACACTCACAATGTTTGCCAGCTCGCTATATAATCAACTTAAATCAGTTAAATCCATCATGCAATGCATTTCCTTTCAATTTTTTGTGATAAACTAATAGATAATTGACTAAATAAACATTTTGCAAAGTTTCAATAAAAATTTCCGTGGTTTTTATTCAATTTTTATCGATATCGATAATATCCCGATATTTCCATCAAAATTTCCGTGTTTTTGGACTACCGATATTTCCGATATCATCGATATTTAACACCTTGGCCAGGAGTATATTTAGGGTAGATATTATATATATATTATTACTGTCAGAATATATTTAGGGCATATATAATATTTTTTAGGAAAATTTTATTTGAACTCATGTATCCTCTTTATACACTGATCTTATTTTTTATTAAAGAATTAATATCTTTTTAAACCCAAATTTTTTACCTTTAGTACCCTCACAAACCCAATTCAAAATGTAAGATTTTTACACCCATTTATAAAATAAAATCTCTAATTGAATAGTTTTGTTTTCAAAGAGATTCATGCTGACCAAAAAGAAATGTGAGTTGTTCGGGTTCCTGGCAGTCGGGGTTTTGTAATGCTAATTATTTCTATCTTTAATACCTTTTGTAAAATTAAACAAAAATCCTCTTGTTGTGCAGAGTGCAGAGTAGTAGAAACATTGAAAGATTATGCGATTAAAGCGGTTGTGAATACGGTGGATCATTTGGGTTCCATTTTTTTTTTTGTCAACATGAATTCCGTTAACAAAGCAGCATGGGGAAGAAAATAAGAAAAGACTCCTTACAAAAGAAGAAGATAAGCACAGCTTTGTATCGCCAACGATGCAGCCGCATGAGCTGCTTTGTTTGCAGACCTAGGAATCTAATTCCAATGAAGAGAAGAGAACAAGCAAGCATGTATCCCTACTTCTTCCACTATTAGAATGATTTTCCAAAGACCTTTCAAGTTTCTTTTTTGAATTATTTCTATAACATTTTCGAAAAAGAACGACTCCCACTGTTAACGTAAGTTGTCATTGTTTGTTTGATCAATTGTTTTCTAAAAAAATTGAACCACTCCTAACTCTAGAACTAATTATCTGGGATTAGCCAGAATGAACGTAGGAGTGATGTAGGGTTTGATTATAGTGTGTGGGTTTATTGATAAATTTTAATGTTATTATTAATTTTATGGGTAAATATCAGTTTACTACCCTCATGTTTCATGGTTTTCAACATTTAGTACATCAAGTTTTTTTCGTCCCAGAGTCATACCTAAAGTGTAAATTTTGGGACAGTCTCATACATATGTTAGTCAAGCTGTTAAGTCTTCCGTTAACAGATGACGTGGCGCCCACATGGACAATGACTGGACGCCATGTGTCAATGAGGGTCCCATGTGGATATTAAAAATTACAAAAATTACAAAAAAAAAATTACAAAATTACAAAAAAATCTCTCTACTGCAACCCGTATCCCTTCCCTCCCTTCTCTTTCTGCACCTGCAGTATCCTCCCTTACCGATTAGTTTTAGTTTCAATTCAATGCACCATTCAACCAATTGCAGCGATTGAAACCCAAAAAAAATTAGAAATCGATGCGATTAAAAAACCCTAACCCTAAAGCCCACTTCAATTTTCCTCAGTTAGATCAAAGCAAAGAAAGCACTTTGTGTGTGATCTCAGTACCTGGAGTCTTGGAGCTTGGCGGTGGACTTCTTCTCGACCCCGAGAACGATGGTATCGGTGTCGCGGACGCCAACGGCGGCGTTACCGTTACGAATGGCCTCGAGCCCGTACTCGACTTGGAAGAGATGACCGTCTCCAATTCTGCGTACACTCATTTTCCCCTGGCTCCACCCACTTCGCTTACACCCGTTTTCTTTTTCTCTCTCTCACTTCTCTCTCTCTCTGTCTCTCTACTTTCTCTCTCCTCTGCAACTCTGCAACGACTAAGCTCGTTAATGGAGTTTCAGATCTAATCTAAATGACGTAGTTTCACTCCCCTTGCTTCGTTTCTCATTCTTTGTTTCGCTGTTTCTCCTGCTGCTTCGAATCCAGAGAATTCGGAAGAACGACATCGTTTTAGTGCTCTTCGACCAGATTGAGTTGCAGGACATGCTGAAAATGGCGAACTCGTTTCTCGAGGAGGTGTTGGAGCACGTGTTCTCATTCATACAGATGGACCAGGACCGGAACTCGATCTTGACGGTGTGCAAGTCGTGGTACGAGATCGAAATGTGGTGCAGGCAGTGGATTTTCATCAGGAGGGTGGTGCAGGTGCAGAAGAGAGAAGGGAGGGAAATGATGCGGGTTGCAGAAGAGATAATGAAGGGAGAGGGTGCGGTGGAGAAGGTGGGTACGAATGAGAAGAACATGTTTTTTTTTTTTTTTTTTGTAATTTTGTCTTTTGTATATTTTAATATCCACGTGGGACCCTTATTGACAAGTGGCGCCTAGTCATTGTCCACGTGAGCACCACATCATCAGTTAACGGAAGACTTAACAGTTTGACTAACAGATGTATGAGACCGTCCCAAAATTTACACTTTAGGTATGACTCTGGAACGAAAAAAACTTGATGTACTAAATGTTGAAAACCACGAAACATGAGGGCAGTAAACTGATATTTACCCTAATTTTATTTTGTACTTGATGGTAATTATGCAATAGGGTAAAAAAGACAATTAACATTTGAAATTTAAGTTGGGTGTAGAAAGAAATTACATGGGTTTAAATAAAATTTCTCTATTTTTATTGGGTTAACCACGCTAACACCCCGCGAGGTTAATTGAGTTTTTACAAAATCCCCTTACGTTTGAGACATTACACTAACACCTCCTTAGGTTTTAATTCACTTTCAAATAACTCCTGAAGTCAAATATCTGCTTATGAATTTACTAATTTGCCTTGATAAATAAAGATAAAAATCTATTTTTAATAAGAAAATATTTATAAATATATAGAATAAGAATATCCAATTAAAAAAAGTTAAAAATAAAACGTCAAGAGAGACAGTACAGAGTTTAAAGCCTCCACTACTCGAGTTAGGAGTAGAATTGTGGAGCAATGCCTAGATCTGAAAAATCATAGCCAAATTAATACCTTTGAAGAACAATGCACAGATCTGAAAAAACCAGAGCCAACAAAATTTAATAAGCTTCATCTTAAAATCGAATTTTTATAATTATAAGATTACTTGAAATCGGATTTTCTAATTGGGTTTTAACTATCTCGAGGGACATTGTGATTAGGGCTGACATGCCACCCCCATGGATGCACTGACTCCCTGAACTACCATGAATGTTTTCGAATCCGGTGTATACGTGTTGACTCCATTATCGTTGCTCAAATGACCTTTATTACCAAAGTAATACCCAACTCACTCGAAACCGTTCTTTAAGTAACAAAGTAAGATGCCCACCAAATTGTAAGGGTGGGCACGGTTTGGTTCGGTGCAGTTTTGAGTGAAACCGAAACCGAAATTTTTTAAGGTTTGGTTCGATTTGTTGAGGTTTCAAACGGTTTCGGTTCGGTTTTTAAGAAAGAAACGTACATTTTAAAATATACACCTATTTGCGCATAAGACAGTCTCATTTTCTACACAATACATTAATTAGTGAACGCATGTTAACAATGAGTACATTGAGTGAGGATGTTTTGATAATCTATTTCTGTCTAAAATTAGGACAATATATGCACAAACAAGCCTGCAGCAACTATATACATAGCAAGTAAACTTGATGCAAGCAAACATGCAGCAAATGATGAATGATGATATTCTAATGTGGTTGAGCAGATACTAAATGTATGGAACTCTAACAAACAACCAATTAAAACATGACATCACATACGGACTTCTAATTAAATGTTTATTAGTATTTGCGGTGTGGTTTTCAAAAGCCAAAACCGAAATCAATGTAACAGCCCGTTCCTAAAAGTTATGATTTTATAATTTTAATAAGTGAGTTTATGAAAATGCCCTTTGAGGCAAGTGTGTTGATCTTTGTGGACTGTCGTGTGGTGTCATGTAAGATTTATTTTCTTGGCATATCCTAGTAGTACGCGTCGCTACGGACGCGTGGGCGCTAACAGAGCATAAATCAGAGTTATAACGAGTGAGATATTAACATTTAAAGTTGGGGACGAAATGGTGATTTTATTGTTTTATTTTTTGGAAGGCTCCAGAAATTTGGGAGCCTTTTCATCACATTTTAAGCCATGTGGAAGGTTGTCACAGGGGAGGAAGAAACTGCCCAACCAGAGAAGAGAGAGATGAGGGAAATGAGGGAGGAGAAGAAAGAGAGGAACCCGCTAGGTTCCCCGTTGACCCGTGACCCGGTTCCGCCATCTTTTCCAGCGATTTCCGTCGATTTTTCCGTCAAATTGTCGCCATCCACCACCTGAGAAACCTTCAATGACCTCCCATCTTCCATTTCTAATCAAATTTCACTAGATTTAGCCTTGATTTTAGGTAAAACTATACAAAGAGGGCGCACGGGTTGGGTTCCATTCCATCACGATTTGAAGCTACCTCCTCCAATTACCACCACCAATGGACTCCCCTTAACCTCAAGAACAAAGCCCAAGCACTTGTGGAGGCGTCGGAGCGAGTATGGAGGTTGAATTGGGGCACACCCAATTCTAGGGTTCCAACGAGTTTTGATGAAATTGGAGCATTTCTAGGCCAAATTGGCCTTGATCACATGCAACGTTGGTTCGTGATGTCTCGATATTCGTGCTAGGGAGTCGTAGCGCGGACCTTAGGTGAGTGGGTCTTTTCCTTTCTATCATGTGTGTGTGTGTGTGTGTGTGTGTGTGTGTGTATTAAATAATCGAGACCAAAGCCTTGTGTGGGGAATTGAGTAATGTGAAGGAATTTGGTGAAATGTGAGATTTAACCTTATGATATGGTGGTTAAATGTTGGTTATAAATTAATATGTGAGGAATTGAGAAGTTGAAGTAAAGAATCTTAAGTAATGATAGTTAATTAAACTAGTGTTTAATCAGACTTATCATCGATAATTATTCCCGAAAATAAATAGTTCGGGAGTGGGGCGTTACAGCTTATGCGTTTTATGCCATTTCTATATAAATTCATATTGGAAATACTATGACATGGTTGAATTTCAGATTGCATCATGACATATCTATATGTATATGTATGTTACTTGTACATAATTATTGTGAACGCTTTGAAGTGCGAAGGTGAACGCAGGACACATAGGTAAGTTCAGGTGAGTTTATGGTATTAGTTGAAATGATTGAGTGCATGACTACATTTATGTTTTAGGCAACTCCGACACTGTCGTACAGGTTGCCCATGAGTCGTACATGTATATTAGATGCAGTTATAGCTCATAAACCTGCACCCCAGTGTTAGTGCTCCCGCCGATGGCCAATGCACAGTCTTTCACGTGATGTTCACCTCCCGCACCTTACGCTCACCTTGGATCCAAGGTAGGTGCACAGGCCTGTCGTACAAACCACTAGAGGTGGTTCCGACTCGTGTGTAGGGATATTTGATGAGTTATGAGTTCAGCCGTACAGGCCACAAGAGGTGGATCCGGCTGACATATTGCTAGCATTGATTGATGAGATATGGATAAGTCATACAGGTCACTATAGGTGACTCTGACTTGCGTGCTAGTATGGCTTATTATGCACATGATTATTTATATTGCTAATGAGATGTTGGGTAATGTATACTTCTGGATTTACTGTTAGTATACATTTGATTTCATACTTCTATATAGTATGATTTTCTAGAAACTATACAGGTTTTACGGCGAGGGGTTACTAACTTACTACATTTGATAATTAAAATGATTTTGAAAATCTTTGTTTTGCCCACTCTCACTTTATATTTTTGCACCCCTCCAGGTTCTAGTAGCAAAGTTTCCGTATCGACGAGGATTCGTGGCACTTACCCGTACAGGTGGCTTCTTTAACGGTATAATCATTATCTTACCTTACAGTACTTTACTTATGCTCTGTATCGCGTGTGAATGGGTTCATGCCCGCTCACCAGCGCACTCTGATAGTTAGGAACTCTTAGGTTCAAATTTATTCATATTTTTCCACATTATCACACTTTATGGCTTCGTCACATTCCAAATGTCGGCTAGCACAGCTCGATTCGAAGTCCTAGTGGACATTTCCGGATCGGGGTGTGTCAATAAAACCGTTCCCTACAATGCGGTTCGGTTTCAAAACAGAAACCGTTTCAAAACCGTAAAACCAAACCATTCGATGTGGTCCGATTTAGTTCATATTTGGGTTTCGGTTTTCGGTTCCAAGTGCCCACCCTTACCAAATTGCACTTGACAGTGCATATGTCACAATCGATAGCCCAAAACCTCCGTACAATCTTCTTGGCCCATCCGTCTTGATGATTTTCCTAAATGCATCGATCCCGTTAAATTCAGATACATTAGGAACTTTGGTATTAAATTTCACACCCCCTTGCACCAATTTGATTTCTCAATTGGAGTCCACAGAAGCTGTGAAGCCGTTGATGCACTCAACCTTGCAGCGGCATTGGCAATTGTGGCAGCTGTGAAGCCATTAATGTTTTATAATTATTATATATAATTATAAAGCTTTGTTGTTTACCAAAAAACAAAAAATATATCCTTTTGTTTATTAGTTTTAAGTAATTAAAAAGGGTAAAGTTGTCTATTTATTATTAGATTTTTTTACTTAGGGGATGTGGTTTTGTGGAAGCTCGATAAACCTCAAGGAGTGTTTGTGTAGGGATGGCAATGGATCAGTTTGGGGACGGAAATGCTATATACATCCCTATAACCACAAAAATTAACCATATTCATAAACGCAAATTAACTATCGGGTATTATCCATAACCATACCCACTGGATAACGGATTCCCCATCGGTTAACGGTTATATCCATCTTTGTCAATACAAAAAATATATTCGTCCGATTGACGCATGATAATTTAGTACATATTAATTTCGTTATTAAATATTTGATGTATAAAATGATTTAATTAATGGATCTTAGGAGCATAAAAATTAAAGCTAAACATTGATAATATTGGTTAATCTTTGATATCTCCCATAAGTATCATTGATTTCTCATAGATTTTTATTCATATCAAAACTTTTGAACTTTGCCACAAAATGCAACTCACACAATGTAATTTTTGTATTCTCAAAGTAAAAATCCGTGAATAATGAATATACATCTATGTGTGTGTGTGTATATATATATACACATATATTATATAATACTTTAATATTATATATAATTATATTATATATTATTCGGTTCGGGTTCGGGTACGGATATGGATTGGGGACCCCTATAACCATATCTAAAACCATAACCGAATAATATTTACGATTTTTCCCCATACCCAAAATATACCCGAATTTTCATACCTAAATCCAATCCATTGAGGCGGTTATCTACGGTTATCGGGTTTAACGGTTAGAATTGTCATCTCTAATTTGTGTAATTAACCCATTTTTTATTAATGTCAACCATGAGTATATCTTGGGTAGATATTATATTTATTATTACTATCAGCTATGAGAATATCTAAGGCAGATACTCTTTTATCATTACTGTAAGCATGATGTATAAATGAGACAAATATTATTTTTATTATTACTGCCAGCCATGAATATGTCTGAGGTAGACATTGTATTTATTATATATATAGACACATAGGCCTTTTAAGGGAAGGAATCTCCATTTTATAGAAAATGGGGATTAGTTGTGAGACCAATTCTATATCGAACTTCAACGATTCGAGCCGTCTATTTTGTAAGTCTCAATTCATAGATCATATTTGCAAAAATTCAATTCAATTCAATCTGAAACCATTTGCCATTTTAATTATCATGTTGAAATTTTATTGTTTCTTATAGAATAAAGTATTCGTCAATTTCTTTGAACTCAATTAGATGTCTCAAATATTTTGGATTTGGCTAATATTTTGCAAGGATGATCTATGAGGTGCAATTTGAAAAATAGACAGTTCGGGTCATTGAAGTTCAATGTGGTGTGTGTGTGACAGCCCGTCCCTGATTTTAGGAGTTTTTAAAGTTTTAATAAAGGATTTTACAAAAATGCCCTTTGAGGCACGCGCATTGTTCGAGGTTAATCGTTGTGTCGTGCCATCTAAGATTTGTTTTCTTGACATATCCTCATATTACTCGTCACTACGGATGTGTGGGCGCAAGCGGTTCGTGATTTGGAGTTATATCGAAGAAGATATTGATGTTTGAAGTTTGGGCATTTTAGGAATTATAATAGTAAAATCTGGAATTTCTTTTATGAAAGTGGACGGCCCAGATTTAATAAAGAAATAAATGGATGGCTGGGATGAAAAGAAATGAGATTACGTGTGTGTGTGCGTGGCTAGTGGAATAAGGAAAGGAAGAAGAAGAGATTGGGCAGAACTGCCCAACCAGAGGAAGAGAGCAGGAGCTCCGGGAGAGAAAGAAGAGAGAGCTGGAAGAATGGAGAGAAGAGAGAAAAGCCCCACCAATCGGAACAGAGAAAGGACGAAAGGAGGGAGAGAGTGGCGTGGGGGATCGGTCAGATCTCCTTGGCCCGTTCTCGAACCGGTCGGCACCCATGCCTATTTTCGATGATTTTCACCCGTTTTTCCGACGAATTGCTTCAAGAAACCTCATGGGAAACACTCTAGGACCCTTCCTTTATCCATACCATCTAAAATTTTGAGAGAATTGGTCTTGAAACTGGAAGAAACCGTAAATGGGGTGCGACGAGGTTCGTGACGGAAATCCATCAAATGTGAAGCAAATTCTTCCAATTACCACCACCCATAGCATCCTCTTGAGGCCTAGAACAAAGCCCAAACAAGTTTGGGAGCGGCGGAGTTGTTTTGGAGTCGGATCGAAGACACCCAAATTCAAGGGTTTCGTACGATTTTGGCAAAATTGGAGCCTTTCCAGGCCAAATTGGCCTTGGTCACAGATATAAAAGTTGCTCCTCTCTTTGAGATCTTTAATTCTACAAATTTTGGTAATTTTTGGAGAAAGTTGAATTTTCCGGCGAGCCGGGGCGGCCGACCGCCACCCACGGCGGCGCGTGGCCAGTGAGCCACCAATGCTATTTTTAGGCCATAATTCATGTTCTGAATTCAGTTTTGGTGAATGAATGACGTATGATGATCATTCGAACCTAAATTCGTTACGATGCGGGGTTAGGCCAAAATATGAATTGACGATCCGACCGTTGGATCGTCACCAAATTTTGTTATGTTGTAATACGTAATATTTGAGGATTATAGGAACGTACGGATCGAGAATCCAATTTACGGATCTTCTGGAATTGGAGTTGTAAGTTCATAAAATACAATGTTAACAGTCACTTAGTTTTGGTAATTGACGGAGATCCGACCGTTGGATGGTAATGAAATTTTAGGATGTTGTTCTAGAGATTTATTGTGGACCTCTAGAAGTTACGGATTGGGAATCTGAGTTGCAGATCTTCCGGATTGAACTACATAGTGACGTGTTTTATATAAGTTATATATTCTATCGATATGATTTCTGAGGCATGATTTGATGATTGTTCTAGGCGCCGATCGTCATGACGCCTTGATGGGTTGTGCTAGGGAGTTGTAGGGTGAACTCCAGGTGAGTGGGCTTTTGTTTTTCAGTATATATATATATATAATTGTTTGATTTCCCAGAAATGCGTTTTAAAATGCTTTTATGAAATGAATGCCATGTCGAATGCCATATATATATATTTTATGATTATGTGATTATATATTGTTGCACCGCGGGCGCCAGGTAAGTCAGGTAAGTATGTGTTTGTGATGTGATAATTGTGGTGATATCGATGAGATTGGTATATGGCTCATTACCTGCACATCGGGGTTGTGCCGCCAGAGTAGGGCTTAGCTTTCACGTGATCGTTCACCTTCCGCATCGTACGCTCACCTTGGATCCAAGGCAGGTGCCAGCCTGTCGTACTGACCACATTAGGTGGTTACGACTCGTAGGTGACTTGCGAGACGTCGCCAGCCTTCACGTGATCGTAACACAGAGCGTTATGCCCAGCTTGACGTACAGACCACATTAGGTGGTTCTGTCATGGGTGCAGGTTATTGATTGAGAGATGGATTGAGGAGCCATAGATTCAGCCGTACAGGTCACTAGAGGTGACTCCGGCTGATTCATATATATATATATATTGCAGGCATGATTTGAGTTGAGATATCACCTGATTACTTGATGGTACTTGGTATATGTTGATCATTGATTATTGTTCATTCGAGCATGGCATTGATTGTTTGATTGATTGGCTGATTGAGGGTTTTTCAATACTATTACGTATATACATATTTTCTGGGAAGTATACTTGTTTTACAGAGAGGGGTTACAACTTTTATATCGAAGTGATTTTTGATAAAGCTTTGTTTTTGCCCACTCACACTTTTGTTTTGCGCCCCTCCAGGTTCGAGATAGAGCAGAGCTTTGGTGGCCACGAGGAATCCAACGGTGTTCTGACAGAATTCACAAATGTAGGATTCACCTTCGGGTGTTAGATCTTAGTAATTGTATCTTTAAAGCTTCCGAACTGCGTAAATGGTTACGTCACTCTCACGTGACGACCAGCATGCCCTCCTTCGGGACGGGGTGTGTCAGTTGGTATCAGAGCCTAGGTTGCAGTCCTGTGTATCTTGAGAATTTCCTAGTGTCTTCTGTCAGAACTATACCGCCTCGTAGAGAGCCACGTCGTTCAGATGAGTTTAGTTTCCCTGATATAGCTCAGTTAGGGGAAGCTATTGCTATTATGATTCAATCTATTATTCAAGGACTTTCTTAAGACCGGTTATAAGTTGAAGCTAAATCACTTTATGGAAATGAAAGACTTGAGGGAGTAGAGTGATGGCTTAATCATTTGGAAAAGACGTTTCGGTTTATGCAAGTCAAGGAAATCCTTCTTTTGCAAGGTAGGTCGAGATGACTACCTAATTTTTGAGTATTGAAATTGCATCCTGGTGAAGGCAGGAGTTTTACGAGATTTTATTGAGAATTGAGGACTCTGAGATTATGTCCAGCGATAGTGATGAAGAAGAGGAAAAGATTGTGAATCAGAGGAAAGATGGCAAAGGTAAAGGTCAGTAATCTTAAGGACTTCAAAAGACTCAAAGCTTCAAAAGAAGTAAAGCTAGTTCTAGTTCTTCCGGCTGATATGATTCTTGTTATGGACGATGTTGCCAAAGAGAGTAATGAATGAGCACGATGGAGGCGTGTATATGTATTTCTAATGAAAGGCAAGATAATAATATTACACCCTTGAGGATTGTTGCTCACTTATCGAGACAACGGTGATTTATCAGTATTGCGGGCTGCAGACCGTAATATTAATAACTTATTCGTTGGATTCGTTAAGCAAGTAAACAGGTAGGTCATCCTACATTAGTATGGTGTTATTCAGGGTGTCCAGTGATGGTGGAAGATGTTGTTATGCCAGTGAATCTTATCCCGTGAGATATTGTGGATTTAGATGTGATTTTAGGCACAGACTAGTTGTATTATAATCGCGCCAAGATAGATTGCTACGGGAAATCAGTTACTTTCCATCGACCTGGATAACCAGAGGTTACTTTTGGGGGTATGCAAAGTGGAGTGAGGTATGCCGTTATTTCTGCTGTGAGAGCAAAGAGATCGTTATCGAAGGGCTGCCAAGGATATTTAGTTCATGCGGTACTAAGAGATATTGCTCTGAGTAGTGTGGAAGAGGTCAAGGTGGTTAGACATTTTCCTGACGTTTTCCTTGAGAATTTACCTAGATTGCCGCGAGGCAAAGATATGGAGTTCTCTATTGATTTGTTTCCAGGTACGGACCTTATATTAGAGATTGGTTCATGATGAGTTAAGGGAATTGAAAAGTCAGTTGCAAGAATTGGTTGATAAAGGTTCCATTCAACCTAGTATGTCGTCGTAGAGAGCCCAGTTTATTTATGAGGAAGAATGTGGACATTAAGGCTATACATTGACTATGGACAATTGAATCGGGTAACGATTGAGAATCGTTATCCATTACCGCATATTAATGATTGTTTGATCAGTTTAGAGGTGCCTGTGTATTTTCAAACATTGATTTGAAGTTTGGTTATTACCAATTGAAGATTAAGAGTGATGATGTCCCTAAGACGGTTTTCAGAACTCGTTATAGTCTTTATGAGCTTTTGGTGATGCCATTCGGATTGACGAATTTTATGAGTTTAACGAACGAAGTATTCCAGGAATATCTCGACAGGTTTGTTATCGTTTTCATTGACGATATTCTGGTATACTTAAGACTAGAGCAGAGCATGCTAGACATCTTAAATTGGTATTACAAAGATTGAGGGATCGTCGATGTATTCTAAGTTTAGCGAATGCCAATTTTGGAAATCAAGTGGCATTTCTGGGACATGTTATATCTACTTAAAGTATTCAAGTGGATTCTTAAAAGGTAGCAGAAGTTGAGAATTTGGAACAATCGCGAACCGTGACTAAGATTCGGAGTTTTCTTAGCGTAGCAGGCTATTATGGACGGTTTGTGAAAGATTTTTCAGTCATTGCCTTGCCATTGACGAGATAGACGAGAAAAGAGGTTAAGTTTGAGTGGGATGAAAATGGTGAGCAAAGTTTTCAACAGTTGAAGTATTTCCTCACTCATGCACTTGTGTTAGCACTCTCAGATGATAACGAGAATTATGAGGTCTATAAGGATGCTTCCTTGAATGGTTTGGGATGTGTATTGATGCAAATGGTAGGGTGATTGCCTATGTTTCACGACAATTGGAACCTCATGAGACAAATTGCCCTACTTGTGATTTGAAATTTGCGACTATCATCCTTGCTTTGAAGTTATGGAGACATTATATTATTGGTGAGAAGTGCAAGATTTTTACAGATCATAAGAGTCTCCAATATCTGTCTACTCAGAGGGATCTTGATTTTAGGTAACGAAGATGGATTGAATTGCTTAGTGATTATGATTGCACGACCAGGGTGATCGTGCAAATGTTTGGGCTGATGTACTTAATATGAAGACTCTCGTGAGAATAAATGCTTTGTATGCTTGTTATGTTCCTCTTCTTGCGGATTTGAGATCTACTGGAGTAAGGTTGGAAATAGAAGAACGAGAAGAAGCATTGCTTACTAGTATCCAAGTTAGGCTTATTTTAATTAATCGTATACTCGATGCCCAGAGGATTGATGAAGAAACCAGGAATTAATTGAGGCAAAGAATATCGAGAAAAAGAAAGACCTCAGAGTTAGAGAATCAGATGGCATGCTTATGCAAGAGAACAAGATGTATGTACCTAATGTTATGGAATTAAAGAAAACAATTTTGGAATGAAGCGCACGGTTCAACTTATGCAATGCATCCTGGAAGTATTAAGATGTATCATACCATTTAACCATTTTACTATTGGCCGGGTATGAAAAGAGAACTTGCTGAGTAGGTAAGTATGTGTATCATTGGTCAGCAGGTTGAAGCGGAAAGAAAGAAGCCTTTTGGATTGATGCAGTCATTTTCCGTTCTACAGTGGAAGTGGAAAAATATTACTATGGATTATGTGTACAAGCTTTTTCGTACATGAAATGGTTATAATGGCATCTGGGTGATAGTTGATCGACTTACTAAGTCAGTGCATTTTACTCCAGTGAAGAGCAACAACCTTTCCAAACAAGTGCAACCGTTATTTATTTGTTTTATGGAAAAGAGATTCGGGCTTACGGTTCTGTTGAGCTTTTTGGGTATGTTGGTCACATAAAAGTTTTGGATAGCATTTCAGGAGGTTTTGGATACAAGGTTACTTTATAGTACGGTTTATCATCCTCAAACAGGTAGGCAATCTGAGATGACGATTCAGATGTTGGAGGATATGCTAAGATCTTCAATATTGCAGTTTGGTGACGCTTAGCATAAGCGGTTGGATTTGATGTAATGTAACTATAACAACAATTTTCATTGGGGTATTGGTATGTCGCCATTTAAGGCATATATTGGAAAAGCTTGCCGTACACCATTATGTTGGTCAGAAGTTGTCGAAAGAATTTTGCGGGCCCTGAGATTATGGATGAGTCTACTCAAAATGTTTAAGTGATTAAGTTTAACCTGAAAGCAGCCCAGGAGTGGCAAAAGAGCTTAGCAGACATGCCACTAATCGAGTGTATTATGTAGGTGATTGGGTGTGTTCGAAATTTTCACCTTGGAAAAGTGTGATTCGGTTCGAGAGGAAAGGTAAGTTAAGTCCTCGAGACATCGGACCTTATGTGATCACCGAGCGAGTCGATGAAGTTGCTTACAGGCTTAAGTTGCTTCCAGAGTTGTCGTAAGTTCATGATGTGTTTCATGTTTTGATGTTTCGGTACTATGTAGCGGATTCGTCGCATATTATTCCGGTTCAGCCTTTGAAAATTAATCCAGATTTATCAGATAATAAGGAACCATTGACTATCTTGGATTGGAAAGACAAAGTTCTGAGAAATAAGACTGTGAGCTTGGTAAAAGTTTTATGGAGGAATCATTCAACGGAAGAAGCTACTTGGAAGATAGAGGATCGGATGAGGGAGATCTATTCCAGGTTATTTTATGATTATTAATGGATGGTAATTATTGTTTAAATTTTGAGGACAAAATTTTATAAGGTGGGTAGATTGTGACAGCCCGTCCCTGATTTTAGGAGTTTTTAAAGTTTTAATAAAGGATTTTACAAAAATGCCCTTTGAGGCACGCGCATTGTTCGAGGTTAATCGTTGTGTCGTGCCATCTAAGATTTGTTTTCTTGACATATCCTCGTATTACTCGTCACTACGAATGTGTGGGCGCAAGCGGTTCGTGATTTGGAGTTATATCGAAGAAGATATTGATGTTTGAAGTTTGGGCATTTTAGGAATTATAATAGTAAAATCTGGAATTTCTTTTATGAAAGTGGATGGCCCAGATTTAATAAAGAAATAAATGGATGGCTGGGATGAAAAGAAATGAGATTACGTGTGTGTGTGCATGGCTGGTGGAAGAAGGAAAGGAAGAAGAAGATATTGGGCAGAACTGCACAACTAGAGGAATAGAGCAGGAGCTCCGGGAGAGAAAAGAGAGAAAGCTGGACGAATGGAGAGAAGAGAGAGAAAAGCCCGGCCAATCGGAACAGAGAAAGGAGGAAAGGAGGGAGAGAGTGGCGCGGGGGATCGGCCGGATCTTCTTGGCCTGTTCTTGAACCGGTCGGCACCCATGCCTACTTTTGATGATTTTCACCTGTTTTTCAGGCGAATTGCTTCAAGAAACCTCATGGGAAACACTCTAGGACCCTTCCTCTATCCATACCATCTAAAATTTTGAGAGAATTGGTCTTGAAAATGGAAGAAACCGCAAATGGGGTGCGACGGGGTTCGTGACGGAAATCCATCAAATGTGAAGCAAATTCTTCCAATTACCACCACCCATAGCATCCTCTTGAGGCCTAGAACAAAGCCCAAACAAGTTTGGGAGCGGCGGAGTTGTTTTGGAGTCGGATCGAAGACACCCAAATTCAAGGGTTTCGTACAATTTTTGGCAAAATTGGAGCCTTTCCAGACCAAATTGGCCTTGGTCACAGATATGAAAGTTGTTCCTCTCTTTGAGATCTTTAATTCTGCAAATTTTAGTAATTTTTGGAGAAAGTTGAATTTTCCGGCGAGCCGGGGCAGCCGACCGCCACCCACGGCGGCGCGTGGCCAGTGAGCCGCCAATGCTATTTTTAGGCCATAATTCATGTTCTGAATTCAATTTTGGTGAATGAATGACGTATGATGATCATTCGAACCTAAATTCGTTACGATGCGGGGTTAGGCCAAAATATGAATTGACGATCCGACCGTTGGATCGTCACCAAATTTTGTTACGTTGTAATACGTAATATTTGAGGATTATAGGAACTTACGGATCGAGAATCCGATTTACGGATCTTCTGGAATTGGAGTTGTAAGTTCATAAAATACAATGTTAACAATCACTTAGTTTTGGTAATTGACGGAGATCTGACCGTTGGATGGTAATGAAATTTTAGGATGTTGTTCTAGAGATTTATTGTGGACCTCTGGAAGTTACGGATTGGGAATCTGAGTTGCAGATCTTCTGGATCGAACTACATAGTGACGTGTTTTATATAAGTTATATATTCTATCGATATGATTTCTGAGGCATGATTTGATGATTGTTCTAGACACCGATCGTCATGACGCCTTGATGGGTTGTGCTAGGGAGTTGTAGGGCGAACTCCAGGTGAGTGGGCTTTTGGTTTTCAGTATATATATATAGATATATATATATATATATATATATAATTGTTTGATTTCCCAGAAATGCGTTTTAAAATGCTTTTATGAAATGAATGCCATGTCGAATGCCATATATATATTTTATGATTATGTGATTATATATTGTTGCACCGCGGGGGCCAGGTAAGTCAGGTAAGTATGTGTTTGTGATGTGATAATTGTGGTGATATCGATGAGATTGGTATATGGCTCATTACCTGCACATCGGGGTTGTGCCGCCAGAGTAAGGCTTAGCTTTCACGTGATCGTTCACCTCCTGCACCGTACGCTCACCTTGGATCCAAGGCAGGTGCCAGCCTGTCGTACTGACCACATTAGGTGGTTACGACTCGTAGGTGACTTGCGAGACGTCGCCAGCCTTCACGTGATCGTAGCACAGAGCGTTATGCCCAGCTTGACGTACAGACCACATTAGGTGGTTCCGTCATGGGTGCAGGTTATTGATTGAGATATGGATTGAGGATTTGATTGAGGAGCCATAGATTCAGCCGTACAGGTCACTAGAGGTGACTCCGGCTGATTCATATATATATTGCCGGCATGATTTGAGTTGAGATATCACCTGATTACTTGATGGTACTTGGTATATGTTGATCATTGATTATGGTTCATTCGAGCATGGCATTGATTGTTTGATTGATTGGCTGATTGAGGGTTTTTCAGTACTATTATGTATATACATATTTTCTGGGAAGTATACTTGTTTTACAGAGAGGGGTTACAACTTTTATATCGAAGTGATTTTTTATAAAGCTTTGTTTTTGCCCACTCACACTTTTGTTTTGCGCCCCTCCAGGTTCGAGATAGAGCAGAGCTTTGGTGGCCACGAGGAATCCAACGGTGTTCTGACAGAATTCACAAATGTAGGATTCACATTCGGGTGTTATATCTTAGTAATTGTATCTTTAAAGCTTCCGAACTGCGTAAATGGTTACGTCACTCTCACGTGACGGCCATCATGCCCTCCTTCGGGACGGGGTGTGTCAGTGTGCCCCTCAACTAATCCCCATTTAAAAAAAAAATAAGGATCACTTCATTTAAAGGCCTCCTATATATATATATATATATATATATATGTGTGTGTGTGTGTGTGTGTGTGTGTGATATATATCGTATATGTCGTATTACTGTAACTGAAATGAGGTTCATAGCTTATCTGAGTTTTCGCTTTGACTGGTTCCAACGGTGTAGTTAGTGTGTGAGTGGACTTGAGAGTAGAGTTGGTTACTTATATTGTAATTTCATTTCTGCTGATTATCTGATATGTATTATATATAATTCCCAACTAACTTCTGTGCTGATAATCTGATATGTATTATATATAATTCCCAACTTACTTTGTGTTTTTATTGCTATTTCTGCTGTCACGTGTCTATCTTCGGCTTATATTGGGATGAGGGTGTGACACTTAAGAGCATCATCTCACACATGTGCATGAATTGATTCTTAATATTCATGTTTTTTTACGTCCCATAAGCATAATTGACTGTAACAACACAACTAATAACAACATAAAATAATTTCCATAGGGTAAATTGGATCTTGATTGTAAGTTGTTGTCGTGTATGATGATATTTACTAGTGATCACTCGAGTTCCAAGGTAGTATGAGCTAGCCTCATTTTCATTAGTCCGTACTTGCATTAAACATAGAGTCGAGACTGTTGTCTCCCTTAAGACAATCCCACCTAGTAACATGTAACGAACTGAGGCCTAAGAGCTGTAAAAGACGACCGATCTCCTCGGTGCGATCGAGTTGGGGATTGCCAAACCTTGATCATAAACTGATTGACCTTGCAATTGAACCAATTCAGACTCCCGTGTAAACGATTGTTGTTGAAGTCAACACAAATAGGAACAGAAAACTGACAAGTAATAAATATTTGCATAGCTTGGTTTACATGTGTGAATGAATTGCATATTAAGAAATACTAAAGAGACTATTTAAAAAATGGGATTCTTTATAGATTCTCTGCTATATCATGTTTTTGGCACAGTGTTTTATAACGTTGGAACGAGAATTAACGTTAAACTGTGAGGTGACAGAAAATCCATGAAGAGTCACATATTGCAAGAGTCTTCTTAGCGTTTCTCTTACATATTTTTAGAAGATTCCAAGTAAAACGTGGATTAATTGTCAACACGTTTCCTTATTTGATGTTTCATGCAAAGATAATTCTGGGAGATTAAATTTATAAACAAAATTTAGTAAACTAAATGACATGGAAGTTGATGATAAAATTATTACTTAAACATTGATAAACGTGATTATTCTTATTAGTGACACAACATTTAATTTACAAATTTTATATATAAACTTAATCTTCTTGGCATTACCCTTCATGCAAAGCCCCTTTTCTCCTTATATAGCTATTGTGGGCTAATTTTGAACTGATTCCTATTTGAACTCTTGGCCGAATACCCACACCTTTTGGACAAAGAAGATGGATAGGATTGAATCACCCACCCTGCTATGCTATACATCCATTCCTGTTTCCAACACCCTTTTTTTTTATCTTCCCTACTAAAGTTTTAAAGAGCATTTATCTTTGCACTTAAGGTTTAAAGTCAGATTGTTCCTTCTGGCTATTATGTGGGTTTAAAATTTTGATCCTCTAATTTCTTTAATAGTAAGAACAAATAACTACATAACCATCCTAGCCCGCACGAACTGAGTTGTATATCATTTGTTTTGCTGACACCACTTTGGCACACTCGACCCTTCCGTTTCTCAATCATTACGAATAATAAGGTCATAGTTTATCAAAACTTTTATACAAGTAATATCAGCAAAGAGAATTGAACTCAAGGCTTCGAGTACATCTGTCCGTCTCATATCTATATTTATTTTAGTATAAAAAATCAATTGAAAAATTTCTAACGAGTATATATGCAATGCAACACAAAAAAGAACAACATAAACACTTATTCATATTTTTTTGTTGTCGCACATACTCAAACGAACTAAAGCTACTTAAAACCCAGCCTCAATTTGTACCCCGGAAAAAGGTCCAGCCCCTAACTGCAACGCGTTGGGCCCAAACCTAAACCGAAGGCTCGGTCAAAGTCGGCCCACTACAAAAACACGTGGCCCCTGTTTATTGGGTCGGTAAATTCCTCAGGGCATATCGTAGAAAAGTAGTGGAACCCAACCTTGTCGTCGACGCAACAACGCGTCAGCTGCCCCACCACCATAAAGTAATACAAAAATCTCCTGCACCACCCCCAACGGAACCTCCCTCCAGTCCCCACCCCATTGGCCCAATCCCTTGCTTCATCGAATCAAAAGCTCCCACGTAGCAGCGAAAGCGAGGGAAGCATGGCAGTTGCGTAAATTTAGCAAGCACTAGGGTCAAAGACCCCCACGAAATTATCTGAAATTTGTAAAGAGTTTGGACTGTGGTGTGTCACACATACGCATTTGTGTCAACGGACGCCAAATGAGATTCAAATGCAGCCGAATTTCTAGCTCAAGAGAGAGAAAGAGGTGGATAACTTACTTGTAGTTTTTAAAATACCGATATCGATATGCAAAACTTGTGTAATATATTATGTTGCTTTGGATGAAAATAATGAAAATTTAAAATTGAAATTTTAAGGATTCTCAAATATTGGTTTGGATGAAATTTAAGAGTTTCTTTGATATCTAATAAATGCTAGACATATCGATGATACATGTTGATTTCAGCTTAAACATAAGAGTTTTTCAGGTTAAGTTTCACCCTCATGTGTATATTTTTTTGCTGATTTTTTTTAATATTTTCATTTATTATCAAGTATATTGAAGAAATTTTAAAAACTGCTTCCATGTCACATGAAGACTACTATAACAATGCAAGTTACCATAACAGTATGTTCGTGCTGATTTCTCGAAAGAGGAGAGAGAGGAGAGAGAGTCTTCCGTGTTTTGTGAAGGATTGTGAGTGAGTGTCTGAAAAAATAAAAAATAATAATTTTCGTAAACTGCTGCTGCCACTGGTGCTTGCCTCCAATCATTTGACTCTATTTTTTCATTTTTTTTTTCCCCCAATTTTAATGTTGTTATAATTTTGGAGTTTCTGTTATTACAATTTTCGATTGTGCTGAGGAGCAATTTTCTTACATTTTCTGTCTGGTTTCTCGGCGAGCGAGAAGGAAGTGGAGGAGTAGAAGAAACATATATCTCTGCTTCTACGAAACTCTCACGCGCACATACACACGTACTCTCTTTCTCCTCTCTAGAATTCCATGATGATGGTGACAAAGAGCTCTGAAATCAGTATATAACCCAACTCCAATGGACTCTCTCTAACTGCTGTTTTTGTCTCTACTCTCTCTCTCTCTATAAGGTACTCTCTCTCTAGACTCCTTGTATTTCTCTACTCTTTCCCTCTCCTGAATTGGTTGAGGTAATTCAAATTTGGGGTTTTTTTCTTCCTTTCGATTTTTTGAAGTTTTGGGATTTTTGATGTGATTGGTTGATGATACTGCATGTGGGTTTTTCTAATTTTGTCAAATTAATTTTGCTATTTAGGGATAGTTGGTTAATTTGAAGCTAATTTTGGGGTTCTGAAGTAGGTAGGTGTAGAAAAAATTTCAACCTTTAAGTCCATCTGTTGAATTTGCATGCTAAATTTGAGTTTGGAACTTCGTTTACTTGTTACCCAGTTGGGTTTTTGAGCTACTTTAGCAGTTTCTTCGTCTTAATTTGCAAACAATCTGATCATGTTTGACTTATCATTTTGTTTTTGGGGTAATCTGTCAGGCTGGTAATATTTTTACCCCATCAATTCGAAAACTTGCATGGTTTTTGATAGACCCTTTTGATATTGGTGGAGAAATCTGTAGTTATATCAGACAATCCGATCGTCGGTAATTCTGGTGGATGTTTGATTTTAGTGCTGCTGGATACTTAGTCCTTTGATTATATTCTTCTCTGCATGCATCTAAATTTGTCGGTATATTTTTTTGTAGATTTTTTATTCATCAATTTGTAAGTGTACTAAAGAGAGCAAATGTATTATTTTTACTTCTTCAAGTTTGATAGTTCTGACATATATGTGTTTATATTCTGATGCTCTTCTGGTTTTTCTTGGTTAAAATGAAGATTAATTATTGATGCTTACCAATTTCTGTTGTGCTGAGTCGCATTATGTTGATTGCTCTGTTGATTCAACAAATAGAGAAACACTGTGGAACTTTGCTGAAGTCTTTGCTTTTGGAGTTGTGAAGTCAGCTATAATTTATGTTAAAATCCTAATGAACATACAGAGCATGTCAATGAAATATACAGAGCAACATAATTGGGATTCAGGACTACCTTTACCTTGTTTTAGTCACCCAAACGACTTTTTTAACCATGCACTTGAACTCAAGATAAACTTCACTGATTTCTTTGTTTTTATTTTTTTGCACCATATGGACTTCTGTATGTATTATTTGTTCGTTAATATTTTTGGATGCATGTGATGCATCTGCATGCATGCACGCATGTTTTCTGAACTAGCAAAATACATTTTGAGAGTTTGTTGATAACTGAACGTTATATATTTACTCTCCTTGTTTTGCAGAAAGTGATTCAATGGAGAAACATTTAGGGGATATAATATTTGGTCGTTCTGAAGGTTCCCTCTCTGTTCTTTACTGATGGAAGCATTGCGCAGGCGCATAGCCACGTACATATGCTATATACATATTACATATATTTCCTTATGTATGCTTGATGTTTCTCTTGATAGTCATTTATAACCAATTGTGTAGGGGCCTTCAAGATTTCATCTGCTAATAATCATCATGCATCAAGTGATACTAGCTTGTTTTTGAGCTCATTACCTGTCCTTCCACATGGAAAGTGTACGTGCAAGTTATTTTTTTGATGAAAATGTTATCCCTATCTGTAGAATAGCTGTTGAGAGTTGAGTCTTGATTTTCTGAATATGCAGTGAAATTTCCCGTTTCGGAGCATTTTGGCCAGTCTGTTGATGATAGTTTACCCAAATTAAATAATGTCGAACAAGAAAATGAGACTAAGGATCCACTTGAAAACGATGAATCAAAGGCATTCAGGGTCATGCTTCCTGATGATGAAGATGATCTCTTAGCAGGCATAACAGATGATTTTGATCTAAGTCGATTGCCTAATCAGCTGGAGGAGATGGAAGAGTATGATCTGTTTGGAAGTGGAGGTGGAATGGAATTGGATTTTGAATCCCAGGATAGCCTTGGTATTGGCATGTCAAAACTAGGCATATCTGATGGGGTTGTTCCAAATGGAATTGGTCATTATGCTCTTCCAAATGGTGTTGGAGCTGTGGCTGGGGAGCACCCATATGGAGAGCATCCATCTAGAACCTTGTTTGTTAGAAATATCAACAGTAACGTTGAGGACTCTGAATTGAGAACTCTATTTGAGGTATGCTACTGTGGTAGTCAGTTTTCTATGGGATCTTTGCCTGGTATATTTTGTTTTATATCCTAGTTTTCTATGTGTTGGTTCAATGTTGGTTCAACATTGACTTTTTTCTTTTGGGTGGTTGAGTTACGGGTTGCATTGGAGTTTCGTTTTGGCTCTCTTTGTCTAGTCTATATTGTTGTAACTTGCACTGACAAACTCACTGACTAATATAGGTTTCGGGTTTAGTGATTAACAACAATCTTGTTAATGTTAGTGACCTCATTCTGCTACAATTCGGAGTAATGTACTCCCATTATTCATTAGAGATAATTTTAAGCCTGTGCCAACATTGTTCTTGTCGGTGGGAAGTTCTTCGCTGCAGTCTTTGGTTAGATTATGAATCTGGTACACTGGTCATCCTGCCCTTGCAATCATTTATCTTTTTTCTTTCGGAGAGTTTGCTCTTGGTGTGTGGGAAACAGGTCTCTAATTTGGTATTGGTAGTGTTTTTCTGATTTTTTTTGCCCTTTAAAAATAAAAGTTCTTGTAAATGTATATACAACTTTTCACTCATTCAAAGAACTCTCATTTTTTCCCTAGCAATTTGGGGATATCAGAACTTTATACACTGCATGCAAGCACAGGGGCTTCGTGATGATATCTTACTACGACATCCGAGCCGCTCGCACTGCAATGCGTGCATTACAGAACAAGCCCTTGAGACGGAGGAAACTCGACATTCATTTTTCTATTCCCAAGGTTTGAATAAATATCTTCTCTTATATTTGTTCAGGCACTAGTGATTCTATCATAATATTCATAATGCATCAGTCCTTTTCCATGCTGAAATTCAGGACAACCCGTCAGAAAAGGATATCAACCAAGGAACTCTTGTGGTGTTCAACTTGGATGCATCAGTGTCAAATGATGACCTTCGACAGATATTTGGGGCTTATGGGGAAGTCAAAGAGGTAAACTTTTGTGCGAAAATGTTGTCTTTTTCTTATCGTCCTTAAATTGCATGTGCAGTTGTGCACCTTTTCACTGTCTTCATTGGTTGTATAAATTCTGAATTTCCACGAGTAAAATGCAGATCCGGGAAACCCCGCACAAGAGACACCATAAATTCATAGAGTTTTATGATGTTAGAGCTGCAGAGGCAGCTTTAAGGGCATTAAATAGGAGTGACATAGCTGGGAAACGCATAAAGCTCGAACCCAGCCGCCCTGGTGGAGCACGTAGAAAGTGAGTATGAATTTACTTACTGCGGGTTCTGCAACAATTTGACAATTTGAGCTCAGGCATTTTGCATTGCCCTGAATTTATCATCTTAGTAATTTCCTAAGAGTCGCAAATAGTGAGGTATGAGGGTTTTCTTGGATCAATTGTGATTAACTATTCGTATTTCCAAAGACAACATTATATCCAAGGGAATATATGTTTTCTTTGGTAGATGGCTGTTTACGTGTCTTCAAGTACTGTCCAGTACTGTATGGAATCAGGTTCACTTTGAATACAAGTTTTGTGGTGAAATTTAATCTGAAGTGTTTATGAGAACTTCCTTACATCTAAGGGAATCATATCCAGGGATATACTGTCAAAGGTCTTTTCGATTACTTATTCGATACATAGGTCCTTTGCTATATGTAGCTTATTTATTACATAGGTCTTGTGCTATGTGTAGACTCTCTAGATGCGGCTTCTGTCTTTGGATATGTTTTGACTCCCTTCGTGTTATACATTTAACCTTTCTGAATCCATGCTACAGATTTAATGTTGATGTTGTCGTTAAATTGTTTAGCTAGCTAAATAATTAATTCATTGCACTTTCTTTTTTTGTGAAGCTTGATGCAACAACTTACTCAAGAGCTTGAACAAGATGAAACTTGGAGTTTCCGACATCAAGTGGGTTCACCTGTGACCAACTCTCCTCCAGGTAGGTCTCTCAGATCTGAAATTCAATTATGCTTGTGCTTGTGCTCATCGATTCCTGTATTGGTGGTTTGGTACTTATTGGGAATCAACATCCTGCTCTGAGCTAAAACATTGGCTACCATGACAGGTACCTGGGCGCATATTGGAAGCCCCATTGAGCATAACCAGTATGCTTTTAGTAAATCCCCGGGTCTGGGAAGCCTCAGTCCAGACAGCAACCATTTGCCTGGGTTAGCTTCAATTCTCCCAGCTCATTTGTCTAACTCTCCTAAGATTGCACCTATTGGTAAGGACCAAGGAAGGGCAAACCACATAAATCCGATGTATAGCAACTCTCCATCAACACAAGGAGCAGCGTATCAGCATTCTCATTCCTATCCAGAGCAGAAATTAAGTGCAAGTCCAGGTCCCATCTCATTGGGCGAGTCAAATTCAACTTCATCAGGGATTGGAACATTGTCAGGTCCTCAGTTTCTCTGGGGCAGTCCATCTCCATCTCCTTATGCTGACCCTAGTTCTTCTGCCTGGCCAACCTTGTCTGCGGGGCATCCATTTTCATCTAGTGGACAGGGGCAAGGCTTTTCATCGACCAGCCGGCATGGCTCTTTCCTCAGTTCACACAACCATCATGTGGGATCTGCTCCATCCGGTGGTGTTCCTCTAGAGAGGCATTTTGGCTTTTTCCCAGAGTCACCAGAAACATCCTTCATGAATCCAGTGTTTGGGGGCATGGGTTTAAGTCGCAACAGTGGGAATTACATGATGAACATGGGTGGTCGTGCAACTTTGAGTGTTGGTGTTGGTCTTCCAGGAAACGTTACTGAAAATGGCTCACCTAGTTTCAGAATGATGTCAATGCCAAAGCATGGTCCTGTGTACCTTGGGAATGGTTCATATACTGGACCGGCCGCAACCATCAGTGAGATGTTGGTTGAGCATGGTAGAAGTCGGCGAATAGAGAATCCTGGGAATCAGATGGATAGTAAAAAGCAGTATCAACTTGATATAGATAAAATTATCAGTGGGGAGGATACTAGGACTACTTTAATGATAAAAAACATCCCGAATAAGTAAGAAAAAAATTGTAATCAGCCTAGGAAGTAGATATGTGCAACTTTTATTTTTTGTTGGATTATGGTTTTGAATACCTTTATCATTCTGCTCTATATTGTCTCTCTCATATTAGGTACACTTCCAAAATGCTGCTGGCTGCTATTGATGAAAACCACCGTGGTACATACGACTTTCTCTACCTGCCAATTGACTTTAAGGTAATTCTTTGCACTAATACTGATGCGACTGCTCAATAATTTTCACAAGTTGATATAATGCTAATGGAACACGCTTCTCCTTTTTGCAGAATAAGTGCAATGTGGGTTATGCCTTCATCAATATGGTGTCTCCTACCCACATTATAGCCTTCTATGAGGTAGTTTGGTCATTTTAATCCGTTTGTTTGTTGCTGGTCAATCCCAAGAACTTTATCCTAATATTTGACTGGCAATACGAGAATGCTTTATAAATTCATCAGTTAGAGTTAAAACGGTTTGGAACACATTTAATATTTATGAGTACTTATACCATTAAAATTGCTGCAGGCATTAAATGGGAAGAAGTGGGAGAAATTTAACAGTGAAAAAGTTGCTTCATTGGCATATGCACGAATCCAGGGCAAAGCTGCGCTTGTGACTCATTTTCAGAATTCAAGCCTAATGAATGAGGACAAGCGTTGCCGACCCATTCTCTTCCACTCAGAGGGCCAAGAGACTACTGACCAGGTTATATGTTTGATTTATCTGTCTCTGTCGTGCGTTTATTATGCTACTGGCCTTTTCCCCCCGCTAATTTTCATAATTCGATCTCAACATTGACTGTGCTTTAAGTCATTCAGATACCGTGTATTGTTTTCTGATGATTTCTGTATGTATGTCAATCCTACAGGAAAATTACCTTTCCAGAAATTTGAACATATGTATCCGGCAGCCAGATGGCTCTTACTCAGGCGACTCATTGGAGAGCCCAACGGGGGATCTGGATGAGAAGCCAGAGAACAGTTAACAGTTATTGTTATTTCTTACTCGCCTGAGCCCGGGGGGGGGGGGGGGGGGGGTGCCTGCTAACTTGTGCATAGTTAAGTGTACAGTGTAGAGAAGGAAGTCAAGTTATGGGGCGTATAATAACTAAATTATGGCTAGTGTCCGCTTTCGAGTGCTGGATACCTGTGATATTTACTGAGGAACTTATTGAAGCGAAAGCGGCAGAGAGCATTTTGTTAATTTGTAGTTGTGGAAATTGTTATTCAACCAAGGAGTCGAATAAGGTGAAGCATATCGCTGAATTGTGAAGTCGCTCTGCAGCCACATGCGTTACTCAACCGGGTTGTGCAGAATCTCTCCTTTTTTTATTTTCGGGGTAGTCTCCTGACTCTTTCAAATCCCATTTGCAAATATGATTTACGTGTTTATATGGCGAAATGCCTTGTTGGGTTTAGGGCTTCAGGAGCTGTGTAAAACGAAGAAAGAAAAAAAGTAGTTTGTATAGAGGGAGGTCAAACAGAATCATCTTGTTCGTATGTGCTGGTCTTGTTATGTACCCGAAAAAATTTGTATTGGATTAAATAAATTCATGGCTGTACAGATGTTTATATCTCTCATTTGCTTGTACAAATTTATGTGCCTGCTCGAAAATTCTGGTGTACTCGGTTAATTTTATGCACCGAGATCTTGATCATTGGATTCTTGACTAAATATTTGACCGGAAATTCCGTGCCGGGTGTGAATGTGATTCTCAGAGTGCTGGTGAAGTAGGTGTAAAAGAGGTTGAAGTGCCACAAAACATGGCACTGACTCTCAGCACGATTCATTTGGAGCAGAAAATGCATGTTTTGTGGCCCGAGCACAATAATACATTTAAATCGAACAATGCATCATATTCGTGTGACATGACATGCTTAATGTGTCATACCAACACGAGGGAGACAAACTTAACCAGCTTCAATCCGAAGGCCAAAAATAAACACGGGCGTGTAGAGGGAGATAATTGGTGTGTTTGTGAACATATTTTAAAGCTGAATTACAACAGGAGAAGTTGTAATGTCACATCAGAAATCTCAGATACCAAACACTGAATGTAAGTCATGTGTCATGACTCATTAGCAGAATAAAAGGTAAACTCGCCTTCTTATATCGCAGAGCTTGGCCGGTAGAACAATGCTGTCATAAATTATTCAAGTTATCTAACTATTTTACTCTCTTCAAGTCTGTAGAGCATCAGCAATGGAACCTGCAAGACTTAACACCTCGAAGGGAGCTTCATTAGCTACGGCTTTGACGGTAAGCGGGCAGGAATCCGTGATCCAAAAGTACGCAAATGCCTTCTCCAAGCCATCTGAAAATCAAATCAAAATGGCAAATAAGGAATTGAGGACTGCGGAAATTACAAAGACAACATATACAACAGCATGGAGGTGCTTACCATCCTTGTGAGTGAACCTCTCCCATGAGCGTTTAGGAAATACACCATGGGTTACATAAGCGCTAACCTTGGCTGCACCATGAGCTGCCAAAACTTTCTGCCAGAATGCAGAAGGCGCAAAAGGAATGATTAAGGCAAATTTGAAGTTCCGAAAGCATTACATAAACGCTTGAAATGTTTCTGACGTTCACACGACAATAACAGATACAAAGGTACGAGATGTAATCACAAATACTTTAGAAATAACAAAGCAATGTGCAAGGTCCACGATCTAGTCCAAGCTCGATAAAATAAAGCTAGCCATATTCTAGTAACTGAGAATGGCAATGCAAAAGAACTTAAACTTGTCAAAATTCGGAAGCAACAGATTCAAAAGTACATAAACTGCAGGGAAGAAAAATGTTTATGAGTAGGGGTCACCCATTGAAAAAAATTACCTGGCACTCAATTAGGGTGCTGCCAGATTGCACTAAGTCATCGACGATGACTACATGACAACCAGCAGGATTTCCCTCCTTTATCCGAACTATCCTCTTGTCACCTTCACGAACCTTATTGCATACCACCTGCAATTAAACAATATCGGATTCACAAAAGGTGATATTTGGCATAAAATTATAGAAAATAATCTCACTTCAGAGAAAAACTGAGACTAACCATGGGAAAATGATCCAACTGCTTGTGGAATCGCTTCCATGCTCCATCATCTGGAAATGCAACAACTATCTGGAAGGGGACTATAATTAGAATGGAAATAAAAAATACAGCCAGCTAGCCAGCATTTCTAGACAAGGCATGGAAACCAAAAAAAGTTAACTGTAACAAAGCACTGTGAGACGCATGGAAGATTATGCAGCACACTCACCTTATCGGAGTCAGAAAGCTGGTGGAGACGCTGCTTTAACAGTGGAATTCCAGTCTCAAACAAAGGCAAAACATGATCACCAAAATAAAACCTTTCCTGCATAAAAGTTAAACTGAAGTAATCAACACAAATATTCAGCCAAAAAATTAATGACAAGCGATAATTTACAGTTCCACCTCACTACATTTCACCTTAATGAAAAGGAGATTAGACTGAACCATACGTACAAGTTATTAAATATATATGTACAAAGTAACTTGATAGAAGAATTTATGCCAGAAATTTTTAAAAGAGTGACCAGTTTAATTATATTAAAAACTAAAAAGCTCGTGCATGAGGACAGGGGAAAAAGAAACAACCAGCATAACTAAACAAACCTGTAAAGCATGGATGTCATAGATGACTAAACTGGTTGGGCCACCCCTGGATATGGGAATATTTGACAACATTCTCGCCATGGTAAACGCAGTTGCTACGTCCCCTTCTTCTTCCATTCTTTCAAAGGAACCAGTAGGAAAGAAAGGCAATACTAATGTGAAGGACGCAACAAACAGCCGGGGCAGTGCATATATTACAGAAAGCTGCTCAAATATAACTCCTTGGGAGCTGAAGGATGCCAGAAAGGCAACATGTTGGCCTCGAAGATCTTGTGCATTGTTTATAAAAATGTTTGGAAATCCATCATCAAAATTCCTGGATAAATACGATCACAATCAGTATTCCCACTCATCTTACACAATTTATTTGTGTATTACACATGCCATCTGTACAAGTATAACTCAATCGGGTAGTTCAATTTCTGATAAATACTAAACGACATCCCAGATACAAATCTTTTTCTCTATCCCCTTATTCTGGTTTCAAAGATTCTATATTTTCAATACCCTTCACCAACCAATTTACCCAGCATTCAAGTTATCCACTTTCCCAAACTCTTATATGCAGAAGCGTTACAGAAGAACAAAAGCTTGGTTCTTTTGGTTTTATTCTGTTAACATTAATTGTACCACTACATTCTGAAAACTAAACAGATGCAGAAGAAAATTATCCAACTTTTGTTTTCATTAAATTAGCTGAAATAACGAGTACCCATCTCAAATTCATCACTAATAAACAAAATGAATCAGATTTAATAACATGGGTAGTCAAGTAAGCTATCAAGCAGAATAAATAAAGGGAAAAAATAGCTTGAGAAAACATGTTAGAGAGAAAGAGAGAGACGACCTCCATTTGATGGTCTGGAGGATGATGTGGTCGGACTGAGAAGCGACCTGGCGAGCAAGGTCTTCGCACTCGGCGCAGTAGAAGAGGTAGAGCTGCTTCTGCTGTGACTTGTCCATGGCCGCCTATCTTCCAAAAGAAAAAGAAGTCACAGAACCCACAAACTCTACTGAGACAGAGACAGAGGGTTTTAGGGAGATAGTGAGAGTTGTAAGAGCAACTCCAGCGTGGGCTTGGTGCTCGGGGGACGGGGGACGAAATAGGGCCAGATAGCCCGCCCTTGAAGCTCCAGCGTGGGGAGCCCGAGGGAGAGTGGAGGCCCGAGCTCCGGGCCTGTGAGGAATTGCCAGCCCGATTGGATGTGATGCCAGGGCTGACGTCATCCTGGCGTCAGCCCAATTTTATATTTTTTTCTGTCAAGCGCGTGCGACTCATCCACGCGTGGGGGCGCGTTAGCCGATAGCTTTTCAGAGTATGGGGCCCACGTCGCAGTCTGCCGAGGTTACCGTTGGGAAGCCACGTGGCTTTCCACGGTCCGTTGGATCTCAACGGCTCTTTAAATTGGACCGTCCGATTTGCAACGGTACTAAAAATAAAAAAATCTTATTTAATATCAACCGTTGGATCTGAGATCAACGGTTGATATTATTCTGCTTTATAAATAAATAAATAAAAGAAAAAATAGTTTTAAAATTAAGAAAAGTTACCGTTGTGACACATGGCACAATTTGGAGTGTTGGAATTCAATTTTTTTTAAATCCAACGGCAGAGATTAATTAGTTCAATAAAAAAATTTAAAAAAAATTTGAAAATTTTTTAAAAAAAATTGTTTTTACTTTTCTATAAATACTCATTATCATCTACCTTACATCACAACTTGGATGACTCGACGGGAATGTGAAGCTCTGGCCATTCTTGCTTCGTCATCTCTCCTTGTACGCTTCTCATCCTCTTCCATCTCATTTTGGGTTATCTGGAGATTGAACATTCCTTCAGATTGGTTAAACAATTCTTCCTCTTGCTGATCGATTTCCCACATCAAACTTGAAGAAGAAGACAATGTAAGCACAAACTATGAATAATGATACAGATTTTGTTTTTGATTTTGGTGAAGAATGAAGCAGAAACTATGAATAATGATAGAGATATTGAGAAAATTGGTGTGAGATTTCAGAGGATGGATGATGGATTATATGGAGGATTCAAAAAGGATTAGGTTGTAGATAGTGCCACGTGGCATGCCGTCATTTGTGAAAAATCTGATCGAAATTTATCCTAAAAGATTCTGAAAAGATAACGACACGTAGCACGACGGCATTGGATAAAAATCTTATCGAAATCCATCACGAATAATTATCTTTCCGGATAATGACACGTGACACAACGAGAACGATTTAAAAATCTTATCGAAATCTATCCTCAAAGATTTTGAAAAGGTAACGACACGTAGCACGATGACATTGGATAAAAATCTTATCGAAATCCATCACCAATAATTGTCTTTTTGGATAATGACATGTGGCACAACGAAAACGATTTAAAAAATCTTATTCGAAATTACAAATAAATTTATTTAGTATTATGTATTAAAAAAAAACTAATATTTTATTGCCTATTGCCAGGGCTATTCAAGTGCAACGGTGGAGATGTAAAAGGCAGTTACTGTTCATTAAGGGCAGTTACTGTTCACATGGTTACTGTTCATTAAGGGCAGTTACTGTTCACATGGTGAATTGAATAGTGAATAGTCTGGGGGGAGGGCTCCCACGCTGGAGTTGCTCTAAAGACTTGTTTGGCCACCCAAGGGTAATTTCCACTTTACTATCTCAAGATTTTGCCAAAATTACACTTTACTACACATTTTTTTTTTCGTCTCACTTTCATACTTTTTTTTAACAAACGATATTATCTACACTAAGGGAAAGGAGGTGGGCTTAGCCTCACAATGGGCTAACAATAATATGGTTCAAATTCACCTTTGACGAGAATCGAACATAAGACCTCCTCACTTACAAGTGAAAAGGAATATCACTAGACCTTTCATACTTAAAATTTGATTTTTATTCCACTTTTGTACTTCCGTTATCCTAGCTGTTAACTTTTATGTTAATTGATGACATGACAAGATTTTTGGTCCCCTAATTTGTTACTACTCTAAGTATCGTAAATTCATACTTGCTATCCTTAGATTTTTTGTTTTACTTTATACTTAAATTACGTTTTGCTCTCAGATTTATATTTTCGATAGCATGGGCATCAGGGGTTTCGTTAAAGCATGACGTGGCACTTGAATGGACGATGACTGTGCAAAACATAACCTTAGGTATGAAAGTGAGATAAAAAATAAAAAAAAACTAAGGGTAGCAAAGTGCGAATTTCACGATACTTGAGAGTAATAAAGTGAGGATTAGTGGGCCAAGGTCCTGTCACGTCATCTTCATCATTTAACAGAAAAGTTAACGACTAGGGTAACGGAATTATCAAATTGGTAGAAACATCAAACTTTAAGTATGAAAGTAAGAGGAAAACAAATAAGTGTAGTAAAGTGCAATTTTGGTAAAATTTGAGAGTAGAAAAGTAGAAATTGCCCTATATTTTTTTCAATTTTATTTAATTTTTGGTCCAACTTTAAAAGCCGATTATGCCAGTTTTTAATGCCCTATCCCCACCAATGATCAGTCAAACCGCTATTTCCCACATTCCTTCCACCAAAGAAAAAGTTAATTACTACGGTCACGCCTGGCAAAAAAAAAAAAAAAAAAAAATCACTTAGTACTACGGTCTAGTAATATTTCTCTTTACTTGTAAGTGAGAGGTCTTAAATTCAATTTTTGTCAAAGGCGAATTTGAACCACATTATTGCTAACTCATCGTGAGGCTAAGTCAATCCCCTCTCTTTTAGTGTAGATAATACAATTTTTCTATATAAAGAAAAAGTTAATTACAATAATTAAAAACATATTTAATAGTTTTTTAAAAAGGAATTTAATAATTTTTTATTAGCACTTTAAAAAAGTAATTTTGCACTCTAAATATTTTAATTAAAAAATACACTTATTAAGAATGCATAGTAACCTTCTTGAAGTGCTAATAAGATCTCATTTTTTATAGAAAAATATTCCACATTTTTTCTTACAATTCCACATATAGTTTTTTTATTAAAACAAACTATATAATGTGTACAACAAAAACTTACCTAGCCTCAAGAGAAAAAACCAAAAAGCCTCAATCTCCCCATTATCCCTCTCATCGTTTGTAGTTTTTGTTAAGGATGCAACTTGGGTTGGGTCAACTTGAATCTGTCCATGCCCAACCGATTTCAAACCCAATCGGCTGAGTTGGAATGAACGGGCCAACTTGAATCCGCCCATTCCCAACGGACTTCAAACCCAACTAGGTGAGTTAGAATGAACTAAGAACCTGCCCAAACCCAATTCGATCTTTTATTGGGTTGTGTTCAGGCAATACCTTGTATGCCCATGTCAACCCAAACTCAACGTGATTCTAGTCCATATTCGCTAATGCATATAGTACCAATCTCACTTCATATTATATAAGCTACATATAAGTTTTGTGATGACTATACTTGAGTTTGTTAATGGTTTTCATGTGGATAATGAATGATATTGTTTAATATTTTAATTTCAACTTCGCATGGTTTAAAGTCTCCTCGCTATTTGGTTTAACTTTTGTGTGAAGGCCATGTGTAAAATGAAATTTTAACTAGTATTGACGTTATTTGTTACAAACTTTAAAAGTCTTGCAAAATAAGACGTTACAACATTGTACTCGACAGAGTTCGTCAAACCCGAACCCAATTCGATCAAGCCTAAACCCAATTGAAACTCGAACCCAACCCAAATTTGATTTGTGAAAGTTAGGTTAGGATTGTGTTGATCATTCAACCCGTCCGAGTTACACCCCTAATTTTCGTAGTAGCAAATAATAAGTCCATTGGGATGGCATAAAACGGAGCTATGTTCAACTTTCAGTACCCAATCACCTCTATTTTGCTCATCCTTCATTCCAATCCTTCCCCAATGCATTTTCTAAATTTTCTGTTTTCTCTAAATTTATTTCTACTGCTGATTTGGACTTTTGTGCGATTTACCCATTTATTTTGGCCAATTTTGTTTCATGATGACTCCTAGTCACTATTTCGTCAATCCTTTCCGCTATTATGCGCATTTGGATCATTGGAGATTGACTCTTCTTCCGATCTTTTCTTTGTTCTTCATGGCTGGATAAGGTGGGTTCTATGGCAGTGTGATTTCTATAATTCAATTCGTGGTGATAGTTATATGATTTATTGTTATTTATTCATTTACGGTTTTGGTTATTTTGGGTTATGTGGGCTCGGATGTGGGTTATGCTTGATTTTGGTGTGATAGATTTTTTTAGTGGTTAGGTTATCTTTTAAAATTGTTTTTATAATTATGTTAAAATTTGTGTCTTGTATACGGTTTTGATATTTATTAAAATTGTTTTGATAAATGCCATTATTTCTTCCAAAATATAAATATATATATATATATATATATATATATATATAATATGTATAGAAAAATATCACCATCAGAACTTATGCAGAGGACAAACCAAACATTGTAATATGATATTGGCATCCGTCCTATTCGATCTTGTATTCTTGTGGAACACTACTTCGCTCTTGCATACCAAGAGGTACTTCTTCTTTAACTGCAAATAGCAATTTGACACACGTAAACATATATATTAAAAACAATTTAAGGCTCATTTGGAAAGTATTTTAAAAACATTTTTAGAGAAAATATTTTTGGAACTAATCTTTAATAAAAATGCAAGTTAATCCTATGAAAGCGCACTTGAACTGCTTCTTATAAAAAACACACAATTGATACTTCTTGCATGAATCATTCTAATTTGGAAACCTAAAAATATTTTCTCTAAAAGCGCTTTCGGTTTTTCAAAAGCACTTTCCAAACATGCCCTTAGTAAGTGATTTTATGCCTCTCGACCATTATCAGAATTTCACGTGTAATTGATATTGGCATCAATCCTTTTTGATCCTGTATGTATTTTTAACGGACAATGTGTTTGTGATGGATTTCAATCTACCACGAACATCCATCATGGTAGATGAACTTTTGTTTTCTAATGAATGCTACTTGCTCTTACATTTAAATACAATTTGACACATATGGACATATATATCATTAAAACAAAATTTATTTATTTATCTAAACATGTGAAATTCTGATTTATCTGCAGTAGTTTATTGCATGTAATAAGTCAGTACTTATTCAATGTTCTTGTGATGGATGGGTGTGTCAAAAACTCTCAAATTCCCAACATCAACAGAGAGTAAATGGTGTTGACTATCTAATTCCAGTGTGCATCAGTGCATGCCGCGTGTAAGATCATCTTCTGTACGTTGACATAATCCATTTACAGACGATGCTCAGATGCAGATGATCAGAATGTACGTGGTGTGCATGCACAGAGAATTCATTCCTATCCATCCCAAGTCCCTCAATTTATGTAAAAAGGTGCCTGGAATAATAGCATATATACATACATATAGTCAAACTTTGGTTCACATCCCCACCTTCTTGATGGCTTTAGTATAAAGTGCACCTCATTGATGTATGTATAATTATTATAATAGAGGCCTTTGGAAAGGGATCTCCATTATTAGTAAAAATAGAGACTAGTTATCGGGCTAATTTTACATCGAACTTCAACGACTTGAATCGTTTATTTTTTAACTTGCATTTTATAGATTATTCTTGCAAAATATTAATCAAATCAGAAATATTTGAGACATCTAATTAAGTTGAAAGAAATCGATAAACACTATGTTCTAAAAAACATTGAAATTTCATCATGACAATCAAATGAGTAAATGGCTTTGGATTGAATTGATTTTTTGCAAGAATAATCTATGAATGAAGACTTGAAAAATAAACAGTTCGGATTGCTGAAGTTCAATGTATAGTGAGTTCCACAACTAGTCCCCATTTTTACTGAAAAAATGAAGAGAACCCCTTTGGATAAAGGTTCTATATATATCAACATTTGGGTGACAACCAAGTATGTGGAAAAGGTTAGGATTAAGACTCACCATACAAGTGTTGTGCGGCAATGACAGCGTTCAATCAAGCTTACCAAAATTCTTGATCCATACAGCTGACATAGTGCCGCGATCACTCACAGAATTCCCCACACGCATCTGTGAGTGGTGACCGCATTGTGTAGGAGAGAATTCTTTAGAGTGTGGAAGAAAGCACTTATTCGTAATCAGTTTAGAATGTCACCTTCACTCACATAAAGTGAGATGGAGATGCAATCATGAACGGATCTCTGCCTCACTTTAATTATATGAGACGTATCGTATTGTGATTACCTTATTTCAAGGATTATTCAAACGTAGTGTGCAATCTAACAGATCAAAGTAGGGTTAGAGTTAGAGGGTATTTTATTAAATCGGGAGTGTTGCATGTCGTATGATTTCATTTTTATCGTGTTATGGGTGAAGTGAATAAAAAAAGATAGATGGAAGCTCTTGACCCTATTTTTTTTCTTTTCAAGAAGCTCTTTTGACCTCTTATATATATGATGCGGAGTCTTGTAGCGTGGGCTTGTAACTAAGCAGGAAATTGTATAAATAATTAAGTCAAGGAAGTGAAAGATTCATTATCACCTCAATGCTGAGGTCACATTAAAGCACGCCCCGAACCCTGGGGTTGATAGGGCACACTCTCCCCTCTAATAGGTGGATAGCAAACCGTAATTATTGCTCAGATATAATTAGATACGATGATGGTCAAGAAAGAAAAACACAATCACAAGGCTAAGTTTAGGCTGCATCTTTCTTACCTCTAACGTTTTTCTAATAAGAATTGAAAATCTGCATGCATCTCACCATTATCTATATATAGACATAATTAGATAAGATATATACTGCACTCTTAATCCATCTTCAAAATTTGGTTGTGCTTCGTTTTTAAGGGGAGAGATTTTATGTAACATCTCATTAATTGACAGGGATTGAAGATAGGATAAACTAACACGCCATTCCCAATTTGTACAAACGAGAAAGAAAAGTTTATTAGAACAATGGATAGTACTTGGACAAAAGAGTAATGCTCGATCGTGATACCAAATAATTGTTTAAACTTAATTAATCGAGATAAAATTACTTAAAGTTTGTGAAGAAGAGAGTACAAAAAATATTGCTGCTCTAGACTAAGGGGAAATGAAGCAAGGTTTAAACTTATCAAGAAAAGAATTGCAATAGCTAAATGATAATGTGCAAAATCTGTCAACTATAGATGTCGACTTACGGGATATAATCCTCCACGAAACATAAGAGATTTTGTATATTTTGAAAATTCAAGGTGAAAAATGGGTTTGGCACCTTCACCAAAATCCAAAATTAGGATAAAATTAAGCCAAAAGACTCCGACTAAAGATAAATGCATGAGGAAGCAAAATCTCTTTAGAACATACGCAACGTCTAGGAATTGGTTAATTGGTAAAGATATATATATATATATATATATATATATATATATATATATATATATATATATATGCGCGCGCGCGCGCTTGATGCCTCACCCAAGAGAGAAGAACCAAGCTTTGTTGCACTACTAAATGGTGATTCAACATGGATTATATTTATCAAAGCAATCCATCACGTGTACTCAAAGACTGTTTTGATCAAAGGAGATTTATGACTAAAAAATTAATTAGTCTTTATATCAAACGTTGAACTACAATACTAAAACATTTCATAATTCATGATATTTTTGTTAGATTAATGGGCATTTTGATATAGATGCCTCAAATTTGAATTTTTTTAATCAAACATCTATAACTTCTAAACTTTTGATCAAACATTCTTCTACTAATTTTTAATTAAAAATTATGATTTTTATTGTATTAAATTAACCAACTAGTTTCAAATAAAAAAAAATTAACCAACTAGTTCAGAAAATAATATCACAAATATCCTAAAATCACCACAAACATCCTATCTTATCTTATCATAATTCGTTCAAAACGAAATTTTCTTATATATTCAAATAATTTTTTGTTTTGAATTCTAAAAACACATAAACATCCTATTAACATACAATTATGAAATATAACATGCACATATATTAAATATAACGTACCAAACATATATATTAAATATAACGTACCAATCATTTGGTACGTTATTGGTACGTTATATAAATTTAAGATGGGTACGTATTAGTATTTTGGTATGTTATAAAATATTGCTTTTAGTACGTTATGCAATTCTTTATTTAGTACGTACCAAGTTATTAGTACGTTGTATTATCCTTATTTTGGTACGTACAAAACTTATGGTATGTTATGTGTAAGTTGTGTAACCCAAAAAAAGATAACTTTTCACATTAAAACATTGCACTAAAAATTATTTTGTCAACTCTTAATAATTAATTATTGGAATAAGGACTCATTTTAAGTAAAAATAAAAATGTGAAAACTCTTAGTTCACGTTCCTACTATAAGTAGTTGTTAAAAAATTCAAATTTATTTTATTTCAGTTGCATGAAATTAGGCAGTCTAGTCTACATCTCAATTTTAATTATAAACGAACTCTTGTTTCTTTATAATCTATATAAAATGTTGAGTTGGAAATTGGAAAAACTATATTTCATCCAATTAATCTTGAACCCTAGTAGATATAATTGAATCCTTAAATTGAGGAAGGGATGAGATTCCATAAAAATAGCAATAAATTAATGAATATTATTTAGTGCATTTTTTTACATAGAAATGAATTTAAAAGAATTTATAAAATACTTAAATTAAGAATATACCTAGAATATAAAGTTTAATTAAAAGTAAAAGTACTTTAATCAAAAGTTGAAAAGTAACAGATGTTTAATTTAGAAAAATCTAAAATGAGGCATATAATTCTAATTTATCCTAGATTAATTGCTTTATTTGTTTTGAAATTTGAACTTCATTTACTTTTAACAATTAAAATTGTTAGATTCAAGATTAGGAAATTTCGTCACTTTTGTTGGATTTCTTTTTTCTTTGGCAAAAGAACTAGGTGTCGAAATCACCTTGTTCCACAAAAGCTAATTTTTGTAGGTCAATATTCATCATATTTAAGGTGGGTCACCTGTCATTGCTTTGAGCCAATTCACATCTCCATCTTCTTAGGTGTAGCTTAAGAGGAATAGAAAACAGAAATCTAACTACTCGAAAAGCTTGTCGTCATTGTCGTGTGCTAGCTAGCTTCCAACACCCATACTGAATGATTCATATTTCATTAGTCAGCAAAAATATAGAAAATCAATAAAGAAGAAAAACATTAAACTCATGTTTAGATGCTTCTGAATCTTCTATTGTTCCATCTTCCACGCAAACAATATGCATGGTTATCAAACATCCATATCAAATGATTTAGTGTTCACCAACCTTGCTAATCAGAATTGCATGATCTTAACTGCCATGCTAAAACAAACCAAAATAAAAATAAAATCAGTGGACAGGTTCATAGATTTTGTGCCCGAATCATGCATATTGAATCTCTGACAAGTATTTCATATAAATCTGTTTTTCTTTTTTTCTTTTTTTGGTTTTGGAATTTATTTTGTATGGCTAGCTAGCTTCAATATGCATGGCGGCCAGCTTCCCATGTCGATTTATTTAATGAAAATTGTTTTGTACATTGACGATGCATGTCGATTTTTAATCTTCTATTATTTTGTAAAGCTCACATTCAAGTTATAAATTGAAGGTTGACAAAATTTTTAATTTTAAACTTAATTTGTAACAAACTTCACCACAAATCTACTTTATCACAAAGTTGATCAAATGATAAGATGCTTTGAGGGATTCCAAAGTTCCAATACATGGTATTGTTGGTGTTTTGGGAAAACCAAAAATTGGAAGCTGTTATTTACTATAGAAAGTCAAAGGACAATAGCAGTTGCAAATTACTGATGATATTACTTGACTATCACCTAGATGATAAAAAAAAAGTCAATGAATCGGATGGTATATGGGTGATCTAACTCATGGATTGGTCCATCTGGACTAAAATAGGTTTGAATGTAATTTCCTAGTTGGCCGTCTCCCTAGTTTTCTCTCCATGCCGTGGAGACAAAAAACTTTTCAATACGTCTGAAAAACGGTGCAATACATCATATCATTATACAATTGAAATTTTTTTTTTTTTTTAAATATCTCTTAAATTATATAATAACATAGAATACATCGCTTTTTGTTCGGACAGACTGAAAAACCTCTCATCTCCTCGATTATCAAAGAGTTCACCAATTGGGATACTTAATACTGTACACGCATTCCAATGCCCTTGCAATAGTATATAGTCTAGAGTGAGAGACTGCAAATTAAGGCGGTCACCAACAATCCAACCTACTGTTTGTTGCCATCCAGAAAGCAAAAAAGGGACGGCCTGGCAGCATGTTGACGAGCTCAATTTGCATGAACGTTTAAGGAAGTTTTAATTAGAATATCGCTAGAGTGTAATATTAAGTAATTACAGTTATTTAAATTAAAATACAAACAGTTTCATATTTTATTATTAAGAACTATCTTGTGGACGACGAGTTTATGACACTCCACCTAAAATGTTCCTTTCTTTAATGCCCTTGTAAAGATGACAATAAGGAAAAAAAAATGAAATTTATAGGAGAAACACAAAATTTTGAGGTTTGAATTAATGCCAACGGTGTGGCTAACCAAATGCTTTTGGTCAACCATCCTTTTCACTCTTTAATTGTGTTCCTATAAATACACTGCAAACCCTTCCTCTTCTCCACAACCTCCTCTGTTTCTGTATCTCTCTTCTCTCGTTCTTCTATCTTTCTTCGTCGTATCTATCAAAACTTCTCTTACCATCTCTGAATAGGTCTAGGCTTTATCAAGAAACCATGGTCCTCCCAATGGTTCTTCTCAAACTCACAGACTGGGTTTTGTACCAGCTGCTAGCAAACTCATGCCAAAGAGCTGCAAGAAAAGTGAGAAACTATGGCTTCCTCGTAGGCAATTCTCCTCCTCTCACCTCACCGCAAAAACAACCCTTTTCATTTCCCAGTGTCACAAAGTGTAATTTAGAGGGCAGAGAGTATGACACAATTGCATGTGACATTTTTGGATCCCTTTTGAAATCCCAGTCTGTCTTCCCTTACTTCATGCTTGTTGCCTTTGAAGGTGGCAGCATTTTAAGATCCCTTCTCTTGCTTCTATCGTACCCGATTTTGCTGGTTTTCAACTACGAGCACAGATTAAGGGTCATGATTTTCATAACTTTTTGTGGTCTCAGAAAAAAAGACATGAAGAGTGTTGGAAGGGCTGTTTTGCCCAAGTTTTATCTGGAAAATCTCAACCTTCAGGTCTATGAGGTTTTGGCCTCAGCGGGATCTAGGGTTGTCCTCACAAGTGTCCCTAGAGTCATGGTTGAACATTTTCTCAAGGATTATTTGGAAGTTGGTGATGTTTTGGGGACTGAGTTGCACACCATTGGGCACTACTTCACTGGTTTGTTATCCAAGTCTGGTTTTCTTGTGAAGCACAAAGGTCTCAAGAAACATTTTGGAGACAAAAAACCAGATATTGGAATTGGTTCTTCAAGCCTCCAAGATCAACTCTTTATATCCCTTTGCAAGGTATGTAAACTACTTTCAAATTGTTTCCTAATTATCCATGCACTCTCAAGTTTGATATCTCCTTGCACCTGAAGTTTCAGTTTGATCCTAATATTGCTTGTATAAAAGAAATTATATCTAATAAAAATTGTCATGTATTTTGCCCACTAATGCTTAATTTATACCTCAGTATTTTTAGGCATAATCTTACACCTAACCCATAACTATAACTAGTTAGGTATTATGGTCCTATATATCAACTTTCTGGTTTAGGGTACTTCAGAAGGTTTTGGGATCACTACTACTAATAAGTCACATTTATGCATTAGAAAATCATTTTCACAAATTACATCCTTTTCCCACTTTCCAATTTCCATCATGTAATTTTTATCTAAAATAACCCAAGAAGAATCCCCGTCATTCCTTTAATTAATGGGAGATGTTGCACAAATTTAATTTCCTTGTTTTTTTTTTTTTGCAAGCATAATATTATTTTGGCCTAGATACGGTACATGTATGTATTACCATGCATTGGTATTTGAGTCTACTATGTACATTTATGAAAAGTTAATTAGAACATTATGAGAAATTTTAAAATGTGATGGCATGATCACACCGCCATTTGGTGTTATTAACCCACGTAATTGCAACAGGAAGCCTATGTAGCGAACAAGGAAGACAGCAAGAGTGGTGCAAAATCAGCAATGCCTAGGCACAAGCACCCAAAGCCAGTAATATTTCATGATGGAAGGCTAGCATTCTTGCCTACTCCATCTGCAACCCTAGCCATGTTTTTGTGGCTCCCTATTGGAATAATCCTAGCCATATTCAGGATCTCAGTTGGCATCATCCTCCCCTACGAAATTGCCCTATTTTTGGCCTCCTGGACAGGTGTCAATCTCTCTGTCAAAGGCTGCATAAACTCCACTTCTTCAAACCCACAAAAAACGGGAGTCCTCTATGTTTGCACACACAGAACCCTACTGGACCCAGTTTTCCTCAGTACAGCTTTACGCAAGCCTTTAACTGCAGTCACATACAGCCTGAGCAAAATGTCCGAAATCTTAGCGCCGATCAAGACCGTCCGGTTAACCAGAGAGCGAAAACAAGACGGTGAAACCATGGAGAGGCTACTTAGTGAAGGAGATTTGGTCGTTTGCCCTGAAGGAACAACGTGTCGAGAGCCGTATTTGCTGAGATTCAGCTCACTGTTTGCAGAACTGGCTGATGAGATTGTGCCAGTGGCTATCAACACAAATGTGAGCATGTTTTATGGGACAACAGCCAGTGGATTAAAATGCCTGGACCCAATTTTCTTCCTGATGAACCCTAGGCCTGCATATTACGTTGAGTTTCTTGGGAAGCTCCCAAAAGAGCTTACTTGCGCTGGGGGGAAGTCTAGCAATGAAGTGGCTAATTACATCCAGAGGAAATTGGCTGATGCTTTGGGTTTTGAGTGCACCTCTCTTACAAGGAGGGATAAGTATTTGATGCTGGCTGGGAATGAAGGAATTGTCCCTGATAATAAGAGAAAGAAGCCTTAATTTTTCATATAATTAAACTTTTTTTTCTTAAAATTCATGGACGGATTTGATTATATTTATTTAGTTTCTTCTTTGTTAAGGTGGTTAGGAAACCATTTGCTTTGATGTTGTATATGGTAATTTTTTGCTAGATACCACTAGTACTGGCAGATTGTTATTTCTTTATTTGAATTCAATTTCTTCTGTTCTTATTACTGTTGTTTTAACCTAATGATATACATATTCGTATCTTTCACGTCCTTTTCTCGAGTAAGGATTATGTGAAATTAACTAATCATGTATCGAAGTAATGGTAAAGAGAAATGTTAGAGAGTTTACATTTTATAAATCTCATCTCTAATAAAAATGAGACCTATCTCTATTATCACATAGCGATACATTTCTAAAAAAAGACACAAATTAATACAATTCATGCAGAGTACCACAATTCATTTTGTTTTACATGGCCATGCACTTGATTAATGTACAAACAAAATACAAGGGCCGATTTATTTGACTTTTTCTTAAGATTTAAGTTTTCCTGTCTGCATTGGTATTGAGGAATGTTCTGTGATTGCAATGAATGAGATTATAAACGCAACAGTCATAAAATTGCAGATGGCTTACCATAGTAATCATTAATCTTGGGGACGAAGATCTAAAGAAAACAGATGGTACGCATGCACATTGGTTCTCACACGTTTTCTTTTTGCAGTTGAATTAGGTTAGACTGGAAACGTTTGACAATTTGAGATGGTGTTCGGGCTGTTTTCGTAGTTGACGAACAATTGAACAACTTGAGCTACTCTATCTGCTAACCATATTATCCTTCTATTCTTTTATTGCATTACAACTTAAACAAGAAATGAGGGAGATGAGATAACAAAACAAAAAGTTTTTCTTTCAAAACAAAAAAATATCGAATTGAAATTGTTATTGGCACAGTAAAAATTTCATTTTGCATTCTAAACTTTCTATAATTAGAAAAAAAAAAATATACTTGTGAAGGGTATAGAATGAAATTTTTAGAGTGCTAATAACAATTCTCTTGATTATATTACACTTTGAAGAAAACTATTTCAATTCGATACTTCAGAAAAACATCATGTTAAACTCTAGAATATGGGAAGGGCACCAAATGAATTTGATAAATAATAGTCAATTATAATATGACGAGCGAATAGTAAATAGTGATATGAAAGTCGTAGTTGGACTGGTCAAAGAACGTCAAAGCAATAACTCGGGTCAAACGCCCAAGGAAGATACAAAAGATGAACCCAAAAACCAACGGACCCAAACAACCCAAAATAGGTTAGTCGCCCCTCAAGTGAAGAACAAGGAGGTATACAAGGAAAAAATAGTATGGGAAATCATTTCAATAAGAAAACTCCCCTAAATATATAACTAGCCATTCTAATTATAAAACATTAATCCTTATATACGAAGAGAGAAAATTTGTTTATCCAATTAGGTCCCAACTGGCCAAACCAAATTATGGACAAGCAATTGACGACACAATGGGAGAGATGGAAACAAAGGTGTCCATATGATTCAATCCACTAATGTTTTGTCTGTTTTGCATCATGCATGGATCAACAATAATGTGACAGCTCAACTATATATCATGCTACACTATATATCCAACAGGATCCTCTTCGAATCTTTTTGGTGAGGATCCTAGAAATCCGTAAATCATGTCGGTTCATCGTATATTGTGCGGTTAGTTTTTGTCAGGTACTGTTTGTATTTAGTTTTAAATAAAAATATTTAAAATGATTTCAAACAGTACAATGTACGATAAATGAATATGATTTACGAATCTCTGGAATCCTCACAAAGAGAATCCGACGAGGATCCGGATTCCACTATATATAACACCAAGAAGAACAGAAAACAAAACACCCACTGAAATTTAAATCCACCGACTCTCAAAAGCTGTAATTAGAAAATTTTTATGATCCACAAAAATATTGCTATGGCATGCCCAATGCATCAGCCACCATCCGATCGTGCCACTTGTCCTTCATAGCCCCGTTCAGCCGTTGGATGAACCCCTTTCTACGCCCCTCAAAATATTTCAACAATTGCGCCACCACTTCAGGGTCCTTGCCCTTCCACCAGAATTTGTCACACTCCGGCTGTTTGGTGCCAGTGACTGTGCCGTAACTTTTCATGTGACCAAATGAGCGTTCAGCCATCATCCTTGTGTACTCCACCATGCCGGCTATAAGCTCCGGTGGAGTTCGGGCCTCGCTGTCCCATATCCAGACACGCGTCATGCCACGTAGGATGGCCAAGTCCAATGCATGTTTGGCATGTTCCATGATTGAAGGCCTTATTTGAAGGAAAAAATGGCCATTTTCTTTGTTGGGTGAGGAGTGGACAATGACTCCAATATCGGTGTACTTGTGCTAGACTTGGCATTCGTGTCGTGTTTTCCGTGTTCGTGTCGTTTTCGTGTCATACCTAATATCTTAACGGGTCGTGTCGTGTAACACCCGTTAAAATAAACAGGTAAAATGACCCGACCCGTTACCCGTTAAGAAAAATATATTTTAAACCAATAAATAATCAAATGAAAAACATAATACTAAATAAGTATATACATACCATATTGTCACATCCAAAACATAAAAACGCATTTTTCTTTTAAGTATATTTTCACTTACCTAAAGTCTTTAATAGTTTTTTAATTAATGTAGAAGTGTAAAAAAATACAGAAAAAATATATAAACGCTTATAATGACAAGCTTTACAACTTTCATGAAGAGCTTAACTTCGAAATTCGCCACTATAATCATATAAATCATAAATCAAAATTTAACCGTTGATTGTTATTTACATTTACGTTTCATTATTCTCATCAAAATTTGTTTTTTTCAGATTTTCTTTTTTGAAAACATGATCTATTAGATGATGCAGGAAGATGAACGGTTTGGATCGTTGATATTATATTCAGAGTTTTACGGTTAGTGAAAATATTGCTTGATGTTTATAAAGTTTCTACAAACTATATGACATCAACTCATATTTCAGTTAACCGTAAATATCGAAACGTGATATCAAAGATCTGAACCGTTCATCTTCTTACATCCGCCAGATGATCATGTTTTCAAAAAAGAAAATTTTAAAAATGAAATTCAGTAAGAAGAATAAAGTGTAAATGACAATCGATGGTTAAATATAAATTTAAGGTTTATGGATTATAGTGTTGGATTTCAAAGCTGACCCCTTCATGAAAGTTGTAAAGCTTGTCACTATGAGTGATTGTATATTTTTTTTACATTTTTTACACTTCTACAATAATTATTATTAATTTTATTAATTTTGCCCTCAAATAAAAAACATTATTCATGAGGGTTTGGAGGATTTTAAAAATCTAAACGATAATGTAAGTGTAATCATTATCTACTCGTGGAGGAATAATGATGAATCACGAGTATTTATATATTCTTTCACATTTTTCATACTTGTATGTATGTCTTCTTAGTTCTTGCCTGTGCAAATGCTATACTAGTTTATTTTAATTTTGGACAACAACATGTTAAGTAAAATTTATCCTAGTAATGATAATAAGGAACTCTCATAATAAAAATAAATAATGACAAAAACTTTTTTTTTTAAACTTAAATAGAATAATAATGCAAAACAATATATTTAATATAGAATATATTGTATATATTAATATGGCTATTGTATTTTATAATAAATCTTTTAGTAATTAAATTTTAAAATTATCAAAATAGTTTTTTTTTAACGGGTCGAAACGGGTTACCCACGTGTTACCCGCGTGTATACCCGTTATTAACGGGTCCGTAACGGGTCACCCGATAATGACCCGATAAGTTATCGTGTTGACCCGAAACCCGTTATTTTCATGTCGTTTTCATGTCGTGTCAGAAACTGTCGGGTCTAACTTGTGCCATATAAGTTGTTCACCAATGTTAGAGGAAGCCGAGCTCATGCTAGAAAGCCTCAAAACGACTTGGTTTACGTGCTTCTTGGGATGATGATGATGATCGTCGTCAGAGTAAAAAAGGTGTTCGACGAAATTGCTAGCGTCGAGGATAATGCGGCTGGCTTTGTCGTTGGAGATGTAGAGGAGGTCGAAGCGTCGGCAGGCAACAGAGTCTTTGGCGTCGTTTACAATGCTTATGTCAAACCCTTTGGATGCTTCGTGGTTTGCATAGTGATAGGTATTTTCACCACCTGCAAAAGTACGAATAAAAACACTTAAAAATACTTGCAAGAGTACAAGGTTGTCGTAGTACAGCAGCTCAAGCAAGGTCGTTTTCCACAGAGATTGAATGAATAATTTATGTAAATACCAAATCTTAATTAATTATTTGAAAACAAAGAAAGAGGTTGATTTAATGACCTAAAATATTAAAAACGAATTTAACTAAAAACAATTAAATAAATTGACAAAATAAAGGAAACAAAAGAAAATAGTTTTGAAAATCTATTTAAGCACTAGGGTTCCGCCGTCACCTTAACAATCCTATGTAGTTCTTCCAATTACTTATGACTTACACATGCATATTTTGAAGGTTAGGTTTTCCTAATATATATCTTACTTGGAACCTCCAACATAGAACGTATATCTAACATGCAACTCGTCCGTGGCGTCGAGATCGAATGTGAACATGCATGCAAGACTCATTAAGTTTTGTGAAATCCTTTTGAAAAACCATATAACCCTTAAGACGTGTCGTCCATCCTAAGAAGTTACACATATTAACCATAAGAAGCCAGCGCCAATTCCAGGGACAGCCCTCCGCCAAAATTGCATCAAATTACTTTTCTAAATATCCTAATGGTGGCCAATCACTATGACAATTAGATAGTTTCAAACACGGTGATTAATAATTCAAAACTTGCATGCATAATATCATAAGCAAATTGAAAAGAAACTACATATTCTTGCTAAGGATCATGGCCTCACCCTAGCAAAGAGAAAATTAGTTAGGAACAAACATAAAACAAAATATTATTAAAAACATGGATAGAAAACACCTTGAAAATAAACTTGAATCGTCAAAGCTCCAAAGCCAAAGTGGTGCATTCTCTCCAAATTGATGCGTTCCCCCTAATCTAATGGCTAAATAGCCTTATTTATACTACTCTAATTAAAATCCTCCTAGTAAAAGGTCTTAAAATAAGACTAGGAAACCTAATACAATAATAAAACAGAAAATAAAAGGTTTCCTATTCTAATTGGAATTCGGACTTCTCAGAAAATCAGTCTTTTGACTGACCAAATCAACTTCGATTTGGTCCCAAAATATCTGTTTTTAAAGCTTGAGACGTCCCCAACAAATCCTCAGAATGAATCTTCCTCAAAATATACCATCTTGACCTCCAAAATACCCAAAATGTCCAGAAACGTCAATCTGGGAAAGCTGCGCGCTGGGTCTTTATTTCATCACCACGGTCAAACGGTTTGGTAGAAAAATCTGAAACTTGATACAATCATCTTGAAAAACTCACGAACATCCTCCAATTGGAATCACTTCAAAATTCATCCGTTTGATTGCTTTTTGCTCCAAAGGAAGTCGAATGTCCTACATTAAAAATACATAACAAATTATCAAAATCTCACAAAATAACCAATAAATTAATATTAAGATTAGGGTAAAATATATAGTATAATATCGTCTCATCACATAGACTGCGAGTAATCCGACGAAGATGACGGAGAAAAAACGAACGAGGATGCCACTGTTCGGCGCATAAATAGTACGATCGTTCTCTGAAATAGGGTTTCCTGGTTTTCCATGGATGAGGGGTTGGAAGAGGGATTGTTGGTCCTCCATTGTAGAGAGAAAGTGTAAGAAAGGAAAGGAAAAAGGAAACAAAGTGATTGATGGATAAGAAACGAAGAACCAAGACAGAATAATGAGATGAAGCAAAAATGAGTGGACATTGGTTTGCATGTGTTTAGGGGTCCCCCCAATCCCATGTGCCCCACATACAATGATATTAAAAGTGGGCAAAGAAAAGAATTACGTATGTACCTAACCTATTTTTGTATGTGATGGAAAAGCAATGAAGGATATGAAGGTTATTTGGTATTACGGATTTTTTGTTTTTGACTCGAGCGATGCTGGGCAAGGGGCATGAGAATACAGGACCTCAGGTGCATGAATGAATAGTTTTAAAGAAATAGTAATAATCAATGCATTTGTTGGTCTTTTGTTAATATTGTGTTTTAAATTTTTTTTTATCAATATTGTGTTTTTAATTTATCAATATAATGATAGCATACCAGGAAGTACAAGATTTATGAGTCTATGACCACGCCCCAAACGTTTGGGGAGTTTATTGAAAGTGGTTACTGGTGTAGACTCTAGATCAAAGCCCAAACCAGCAAAGGCCGTTAACTATACACCATCATCCAAGTTCCAATCAAAATTTCCATTCCCCTTAATTATAAATGGTCCAAGATTGTTTCCATATGTATGTTGCTGCTCTCAAACTAAACAAAAACCCTGGTTGCAGCCCTACAAGAATTCATGAGACGCTCTGGACCCGAGACCAGAGACCCGAGACCCAAGATTCATCTCAACTTAAAAATAGGTCGCAAAAACACCATCAAACATGCCATGATGAACAAAATATTTTGCAGGCTGTGTGTGTTTGCATCTACTGTTGCTGCTGAGGTGGTAGGGCCTGAAGGGACCGCACCAAACACAGTTGAGCCACTAGTATTTGTTGTGTTTAAGACTGATGAACTTGTGCTGCAGACGCAATGTGAATATACAAATATTAATTTTTTTATCTTTCTAAATGAAAAAGGTGGTACGAAAACATGAGAGAGTAAATTACCTAGTAGACGGATATTGACAAGACCCAGTACCTGAGAACATTGTAGAAAAACCAGAGATCATTTAGAAGGAAAGAAGAAAAGCGTGACAAATCTTTTTAATTGAAAACAGGATCTTGGGTGCAAGGATAGACGGTTTTAACAACTTGAGCTAAAAGTCCTTTGTAGTATGACATAGAGTTTACAAACGGTAGTATAAAATGGTGACTTACTTGGGTCAGTGCTAGTGATCATAGCAGTTCCACCAAAGTTGCAGCTATTTGGAACTGGGATCTTCTGATAATAGTTATTGAATGCGTAAGAAGCATGATCCCGGACAGTACCTGGGTTGTAACAGCTTCGTCCCGGCTGAATTTCTGAGCAATCAGTGCCACCATGGCCACAAGCATAGTCCAAAGCAACTTGCAATGCCATTTGTGATGCACTTTGGCTAGCAACACACCAACTTGAACCAGTGGATGGAGGTGATGATGGTGTTGTTGTTGTAGCAAATGGGGTCATGCTAGGGGAGGATGTGACAGGGACAGTTGAATCAGCTGGATTTGAATTAGGGTTCACAATTGGTGTTGATGAAGTGGGATTTGTGGGAGTTATCGTAGGAACTGTTGTTATTGGAGTGGTGATGTCTCTTTGGGTGGTGGAAATTAGGGTTTCAGGGAATTTCAGCCCTTTATTTTCTTGGTCTTTTTCTTTGATGCGTCCAATGTTCTTCTCCTTTTTTGTCACATTCAAACCTGTACTAGAAAAATCAAAACTAAAGTAAGCTTTACTTTTTTTGTATTCTGCACTTTTTGAGCATTGAAAGAATGGTGCCAAATCTGAATTGGGTTGTGGTTCCAGGTTCCAAAATAAAATCAAAACCCTATAAACTATTAGTTTCACAAGCCATCACAACTAGTTGAACAATTGATCCTTAAGTTGGAAATAGGGGTAAATAATAAAGTTTTCTGTTTGGACTTTAAAGAAGATAGTAAAAACTGAAAGTTCAGTGACTTTACTGCAGTATAGGGTGTTACCCAATTGGGGTCTTACCATGAAAGATGAAAGACTGCTGTTTTCAAAATGTAATCATGTAAATGCTCGAAGGAACTGAAGAAGTAAAAAGGTAACAAAATGGGAAAGGGATCCTCTCTGGATCCCTTCCTCCTAATCCACCAAATTAGTAGATCCGTGCCATTGAAATTTGATCCAACGGCTGAAGTTATTATAACTTTTAAAGTGGACCCCTGTTTGTAGCCGTTGGATTAAATTTCAATAGCACGGATTCCCTAATTTGGTGGATTAGGAAGAAGGGATCCGGAGAGGGTCCATTTCCCAAAATGTTTATCTAAGTCAGATGACATCTCTTTCCACCGGGACAGGTTTGGAGCCTATGATTGGATTAGATAATTCATTATATTCAAAGTATGTTGAAGAAAAAAATGAATAAATTTTGTCCAATTTAAAGATAGAAGGTGGATAACTGTGAAAAAAAAACGTTTCCCTTACCATCCTCACAAAATAGTAGGATCAATAGAAATAAGTTTCCTTCATGTCTAATATCTTATAATCCTCCCAAAATACAAAATTAATCACAATGACCTTCGTACATACCTTAAATTACATGCGTTATCCTATCCAAGCACAGAATTGGATCCGTTCCGGACCTTAGTATCCGGAGCCTAGGGATCAATTCATCTAGGCCGCACAAATTCAATCAAACGGTCTCCAGTAACTCATTTTCTTGGCCCACTACACAAAACCAACGACTCTGATTTTTTTTACACACCAATCAGCGGCCCAGATGATATGATCCTTAAGCTCTAGACACTAAGGTCCGGAGCGGATCCAATTCCTCCAAGCACCACAAGAAATTTAAAATAAATACAAAGTAAAAACTATAAGAGGGAAAATTTAAATTGATCATTCACCATCATGAAAATTTGAAAATAGATGGTACTCTAACCCCCCTACTTTGACTGAGGAAACAAACAAAAGAAAAAGGAGAAAGCATCAAGAAAAAAACCTATATCTAGAAGGGTGAAAAATTAATGGAACTTTTTCATCCACAAAAAGAAAATGTCTAACTTAAAGAAAGAAAAATGATAAACAGAATACAATTGATAAGCAGCATTATTTGTAAAGCATTAAATTCTGAACAAAGAACAAGAGCCACATTTGAAATGACACAATTCTGAGCTAGGACATTACATATATTCATAAAAATTTCATCTCTCAATCCAAACTCTGACCCAGAAAAAGAGATTCGAATGCAGACATGGATTATTAGTGAGCCGAAAGTTGATGGGGAAGAGGGGAAGAATATAAATTCACTTGTCAAAGGCAGAAAGAAACAAAGAAAAAAAGAAAAAGAAGCAAATGGTATTATTACCAAATATATTAATTAACAAAACAGAATGATAGATGCTGCCATAACAAACCATAAATAAGAAAAACCAAATATAAAATTGTAAAGGATGCAACTCAAAGTAGGTCACCTGAACAGAAGAAAATACCCAATAGGAGTAACAAGCAGGAGATTAGAGTTATAGGATAAATAAACCTTCCACCCATTTGGTGCCTTTGCTTGCTTCTACTTCTTCTCTTTGATGACTTCTTCTTCTTCTGCTTCTTCTGATCTAATCGAGTTCTACTTTGTTTGTTTGGTTTGAAAGAAAGAAGGAAAGAGGAGCAAATAATACTTAAACTAGAGAAGCATCAATGATGTTGTTGAAAAGAAGAGGTCCTTGTACCCTGTCTCAATTGTCATACACTTAAAAAATATTTTCACACGCACACACATATATATAGTATAAGAGAGAGGTGTAGGTGTAGGGAGGTGGAAGCGGGGGAGGGAGGGAGGGGTGGAAAAAGGAGGCAAAAGGTTGGTCAGAGAAGAAGGTTGAGGAAAAAGGAAAAGAGGGGGGAGGAATTGTTTGGAATTTAGTTTTGGGTTTGTGGGCTGTTAAGTGATGATTGTAATGATGGTGGTGATGTGTGCATTTTGCCTTTCTCCTTTTTCTCTGCTCTTCTTTTTGAAGTTTGACACCATTTTATCTGAGTAACCATCAACCAACCACCCAACATTGCAGCCTTGCAGGTGTGGTGTTGTAGATCATGTCTTCTAAGTTAATATAACTTGTTCACGGTAGGAGGGAGAGGGTAGTATTACAAATTCAGCTAGGAAAATAAACTCTTGAAATAAAAAAATAAAAAAAAAAGATTAACAAGAAAGTTGTACCTCAAGTGGATAAGAATTTATTTTAAGGAAAACTAATGAAAATAGCTTAAAAACTTTGAGTTTTAACGATAAGGACAAAATAAAGGGTAAAGTGAATAGTACCAAGATTGACTTTTCAGTGTAAAAATGTGGTTTTTCGTTAAAGTAAATAGTACCGGAAATTTTTCGTTAAAATTCCCTTTATTTTATATATGAGATTGTATGCCCGATTCATCCCTCAGTATCGATCAAATTAAAAGATACAACTATCTAGTATGGATGTACCCAAATTACCAAAAGTGTCAATCATGTGGTGTTTTTTTTTTTTTTTTTTTTTTTGGTGGTTGGGATGAATTTTTGGTTTGGGTTACTACTGGAAAAACATCTTGAAGATAGCATAAAATTTTACGGTTGATCGGACACAATATATGCTATTTATTTATATACTAAAACACACGATTAAAATTCGTAGGACTCATGTAAATACATCATCCAACTCACAAAAATAAAAACCTTTGTTCTTCTAAATAGTGTAGAGAAATTGTTACCTTAAATAATGATCTAATTAGCCTTTGTTTGCCATTTCAGTTACAAAATATATCTGTGTGTGTATTATGGATCTTTATGTGGGGCACCATGTATGAACAAAGTGAGCTGAATTGGTGAAATAAGTCCTTAAAGTGGACGGTCTAAAATCCTATCCTATGGCTTGCACTTTTGACCAATTGGATTCGAAATATACCTATGTGGATTAATTTATTAATCCAAAGTTTTTGCTTTATGTTTTGGTTCCAAATAAAGGCAGTTCTTGATTGTTACTACCATAATCCCTATTTGTACATGGGTGGTGGGAATGTCTTTGATTGAGACTATTAAGTATAAAATTACTGGAGGCGAAGATCTTATTAGTCTTTAATCATGCTATAAGCAGCCTATGATAAGTATGTTTACCGACAAATCTTGTATTTGTTTGCCTAAATCTTTGACAATGATCCTAATACCTTGCACAAAGGTCAAGCTTTACCATAGTGCTAGGTCATGTTAAGCAAAAGCCACACTTGCAAGGGACGTTTTCTGTTTACTTTGCCATAAACAAACTAGAAAGAAGCCGTCGTGGCTGGCGGATGAGTTTAGTAAGAGAGTAATAATGTTCTTTTGTTAGACTTAAAAATTCAGATATATGTTTATGTTGTCACATCGTAAATTTAGAGACAGTCTAATGACCCATTACTAATCAACATTAATATTACTCTCAATTTAATCACATGTGTCCTCCAATACGTGTGAGCTTTTTTTTTTTTTTTTTTTTTTTTATACAAAAGGCAAAAGGCTGCGATAAAGTTAGTAGTGAAATCATTCAGTATAAAATAAATTTATCTTCATAAGGTTTCTGATATGAGACTAAATTTAACTTCATAAGATTTCCGACGTGAGACATTGCTTCAACAAATCCATGGTTTGAATTCACGACTATGACAATATAAGCATTATATTCCCCCAAGAGGATTGGGTACAACTCAAAAACAGAAAACAAGAGCCACAAGAAATATGACACCATGCTGTTGCTCTTTCACTTCTTCTACCTCCATATCCAAATTCATCTCAGAAAATCCACACCTCTCCATGCTAGAAAACCAAAGCACCTCCATGAAAGACCTCCAAAAGATCCACGCCCACCTCCTCAAAACTGGCCTAACCAAGGACACGGTCGTCGCCAGCCGGCTCCTGGCCTTCTCTGCCTCCCGAGCCGGAGACATCAACTATGCCTACATGGTTTTCAGACGCATAAAAAAGCCAAACCCCTTCATTTGGAACACCATCATTAGAGGCTTCTCCGAAAGCGAAAACCCGAAAACAGCAATCTCTCTTTTCATTGAAATGCTGGTAGCTTCAGAAATTGAGCCACAGAGATTGACTTACCCTTCAGTTTTCAAGGCTTATTCTCAAGTTGGCCTTGCCAAAGACGGAGCTCAGCTTCATGGAAGAGTTATAAAATTGGGTCTTGGAAGCGATGAATTTACGCGAAACACGATTAGACACATGTATGCAAATTGTGGGTTTCTGAGTGAAGCAAGAAAACTGTTTGATGAGGACTTGGAATGTGACAATGTTGCATGGAATTCTATGATCATGGGCCTTTCCAAATGTGGTGAAGTGAGTGAATCCAAGAGGCTGTTTGATAAGATGCCTTCGAGGAATTCGGTTTCTTGGAATACGATGACTAGCGGATTTGTTAGGAATGGGAAGTATGCAGAGGCATTGGAGCTTTTTGGTGAAATGCAGAAGGAGAGGATTAGGCCTAGTGAGTTTACAATGGTGAGCTTGTTGAATGCTTCTGCTCAGTTGGGAGCAATTGGACAAGGGGAGTGGATTCATGAATACATAAAGAAAAATGGGATTGAAATGAATGGAATTGTTGTCACGGCGATTATAAACATGTACTGCAAATGTGGAAGCATCGAAAAGGCTCTTCGTGTTTTTGAGGCTGCCCCGAATAAAGTGTTGTCCTGTTGGAACACCATGATCATGGGCCTGGCCGTTAATGGTTGCGAGGAGGAAGCAATTGAGCTGTTCGCAAGGCTTGAAACTTCAAATTTTATACCGGATGGTGTCAGTTTTCTTGGGGTCCTAACAGCGTGTAATCATTCGGGGAAGGTGGAGAAAGCAAGGGATTATCTCTCGAAAATGACACCAATTTATAAGATTGAACCTTCGATAAAGCACTACAGTTGCATGGTTGATGTGTTAGGCAGGGCAGGACTTCTTGAAGAAGCAGAAGAGCTTATAGATAACATGCCGGTAAAAGCGGATGCCATTATTTGGGGGTCATTGCTCTCGTGTTGTAGGAAGCACAGTAACATTGAGATGGCAAAACGAGCAGCAAAGCGTGTGATCGAATTGGACCCAAGCGACAGCTGCGGTTATGTTCTTATGTCAAATGTCTATGCTGCCTCTAGTCAGTTTCAGGAAGCGACGAAGGAGAGGCTATCGATGAAGGAACAGAAGATAGAGAAAGAACCAGGGTGTAGTTTGATCGAAGTGGACGGAGAGGTTCATGAGTTTATAGCCGGTGGAAGACTACATCACAAAGTCCCAGAGATCTATTCTCTGTTGGATGAGTTGGGGTTTATAATTCCGGAAATGGGGTAGGTTACGATACTATAGCTTCAAACTATCATTGGCGGAATCAGCGTGCGCGATTTTCAGATACCGAATTTGTGCACAAAGTAAAGGCATGGAACAGAAGTGAAGTAGATCAACTGTATTTTATAGCTGCTCTTGCAATGGTTACATGATTTATATACTTAATGTAGGTTACATGAAAAGAAAAACAAGCAGTAATAAAGGAATTCGAAACTATTTCGATAAAGCTTAATGCTACTGGAGAGATGACACATCTCCAGAATATTAGTCACCACTTACTAATACAGATTTTGATTTCTTGCAACTCAAGTTTTTGACATGGTTCGGCTGGATGCCCAGGAGTACACCTCAGGAGGGACATTACCATTAGTGATCAGGTTCTGAGGAAGTCCATATAAATCCGAGATGTCCAGGTGGTGGTGGCGGCCGTTTTGGTGCTGCTGATTTTGCAAAGCCGCAGCAACTTCCTCTTCATCCAGTGGCAGGCGATCAAAAGTGGCGTTCATGAACGAGGCAGCCATGATCACCACAGGGCCCGAAGCAATGAGCGCACCGACCACACCCCCTCCCATAACCTGCCCCTGAGCCCCTGCAAGAAATATGGTTAGCCCTGTGAACCCTGGAGGGGCTGGCGGGGGCAGGATTGACCCGAGCAATGAGAGGATTTCAAACCGGCCATGGAGGGTCACAATAGCGCCAGATGAAGCTGGTTGTCGCAGCGTGACATTGGTGACACAGCCACTTCCACTCAGTATGCAAATGCCCCTCTGCTTCCTCCTTGCAAAGTTGGTTAAACTCTCACTCACATCACAGCCAGAACTTACCTCCATTGCATGAGCACGAAGCGCATTAGCGCTGTCGCGGGTGACTATGATGGGCGGCTTCGGCTTGTTCTTCGAACCTGCTGGCCTCCCACGTGGACGGCGAAGAGTCTCCCCCTCAGAAACCGGTGCCACTTCCTTAGGCAACTTGGGTGCCATAAGCATTGCATCAATGCCAGGCCTGTGGTGACTGTTGCTTTTATCCGCATCTTGTCTCCGATCAATTACAGTTTTCGACACAACGGAAGGAGCAGCCAGATCTGCACCCCCTGCCATTATCGAACCCGTTCGAGCACGCACTCTTTGCAGTCACAAGAGATTCACCCTAAGATGTGTACAGAATGCGTGATTAAATAGCAACAATTCTACCAATAGTTTTATGCAGCAAACCAGAAAGAATGATCCAAAATTAGGAGATAATTAAGTGACACCAACCACAAAATTAATCACTAATTATATGACAACGGTAATATCACTCTCACTGCCTACCTCCCAACTGACTTTTCCAACACTTTCATGTATTATATTTAGTAAGCACAAATCTACCAACTCAATCACTTCATAAGATATCCACCGGAGAAAACAGGTAAAGCGAGAATTCCGACGAGCTTTTAAGCTTTCTTCAGTAGTAGAAACAAAAATTGCAAGTTATCGCATTGAATGTAGAATTCATGCCCCAACACAGTTTCGTAAGATACATCCTCGAGGCACGAGGCAAAAAACGATAACTTCACCGTTTAGAGTATGTACAATTGGACAGCCAGACAGAACCGCCGTAGATTCTGAACCAAAGCGACACCCTAATTTGGCAACTCCAAACTCACTACAAGCCCCATTGCAGAAAACAAAAAAAGAAAGAAAAATGAGAGAGGGAAAAACTTTCTATTAGTAGGTCCCCTGCCAAATCTGGTGCAACTGCTGAGGTGACAGATCTTGGAAATCTCCAAAGCCTAAATCATTGAGGCGTTGCCGCTGAAGTTCTTGTGTTACGTCCACTTGGGAATGATAGAAATCCGGGTGTCCTTGATAACTCTGCAACTGGGACGGCAGCTGTCCAGCCTGCCCTTGTCGATATCCTGCATACTGTTGATTCTGCCCAAGTAAGTTGTTAAATGCACTGTCTGGAACGGAAGGCAATGTTCTTGAACTCTGGAATCCACGGAAAACAGAAACTTTAAAGTGGAGAGATGAAAATCATAGACACGACAGCCAATCATCAGAAATCAGTATCCGAAACAGTGAATATCAAATCAGAAGTCATGCTGAACTACTGCTCTGAAGCACATTACAAGTAATAAGATGCACAAACACAAATTGCGACTAACTACTTCTATGTTTCAACCTCTACCTGATAAAGAGCGGTTAAATGGTTTCCATCATTATACTGAGGGCGGAAAACATCATCATAGTCAGCTATGCTGCCGGGAGTAGCAGATGCATTATGCAAGAAACTCCCGTGATTGTTATTAGAGGCCCCAAAACTTCCATGACCAGCAACAGCAGCAGCAGCAGCAGACGTAGGCAATCTGCTTACTGAGGCTCCACTTCTATACTGAGGGAAGTTGTATTCCATGCTAGCCCCTGACTGATGGAATGCACCACCACCTAGATATTCTTGCTGCAAATTTGATGGCATAGGCGAGTAGTTCTGAGCCTGAGGCATGGAAGGGTACCCAATAATGTTTGCTAACTGTTCATAAGAATGGGTAGGTTGAGCATATGAACGGGCTGCATGGTGCTGAGGAAGTACAGAAGACACCTCAGATAACGGTACGGCGCCTGGTCTCAGGGCCTGTATGGTTCAATGCCACACGTATCAGCAAACACTGCCTTATTTCATTTATTCCATAAAAATAATAATAATTTGCATGTGGGCATCAAATTCAAGAGGGGTTTAATGCACTGAACAATGTGGGGTCACCCATCACTTACCTCGGACATGGAACTAGTTGGGTTCTTTACGGATGAAACTACACTGTTGTATCTTGAAGGCACAGATGGCTTCACCAAAAACTGTTGGAATGACTCCAATAGATCACTTCGTATAGAATCTGAATATGCCTGCAGAATTTTTTTTCAAGAGGGGGAGGGAGTGAGAGAGAACAAGAAGAATACAAGGAAATCAGGCCAAATGCATAATCACAATGTTCAAAACCCTGAAAGAAAATAAAAATTAGACAAGACTGGCAACACCAATGAAGAAGGCAAAAGAGATATCGGATAATAGATGATGATGATGGATAGAGAACAAATCTGTCAGGGATTAGCTATAACACCAGAAATGCTCTTTCTTGAAAACATACTCAGATTCAACTAGAAATTCCACCAAAGGAGTAGGCAAATCAGCAGAGCAGTTACAAGTAGGGATTGCTACACCAACATACAGTAGATGTGCATATTTTCCAACATGACTTCTTCTTAATGTGTACAGTGTAACGCATGAAAATGCTCAGAAAACCACGGTACCATGAAAAGTGTAATAAATTCATCAAGCCAACTCCATGAACAGAAAATCATTAATGTTGTATACAGATCAACATTCCATAGCATAGAAACAAGTCTTGGTTAAAAACTAAACCAATTAGAATCATCAACATTTGGTAATAATGTATACAAGTAACTACTGATAAAATTCAGTCAAAAAATGAACACTTTCCATGATTCAGCAGCAAACAAATCCTCCTTAGAAGTTGGGCATAAAAGAATGCAGAAAGTTATGAAATATGACTCTTACCATATTGTTTTGAAGAGGAATATTTCTGAATTCAGGATCTGCCTTTGCAAAAGGCAATCCAGAAGTTGCTCTTTCAATGTTCTCAGAATTAAAATTACATAGTGATGAGGTAGAGCTGTCTCTATGCCCATGGGTTGCTTCAAGGATATCCTGTTTTATCAGATCTGGCTGTGAAGGTACTGGAAAATCATAATTTTTAGCACCTATGGTTGCTCTCCCAGTATTATACATGTACCCAGGAAGTTCGTCGTGATTGTACCCTGAATTTCTGAACAGGAAAAAAAATCCAAAAATTTAAGAGACATTACAACTATATGATAGATTTGAACTAAGTGAAAAACTCATGCCTTGTATCCAAGCGCCCGGCTGAGAAAACATCAACTCCTGCTTCTCCTGCAGAAGATCCTCCCAAGTCATTTTTCAAGGAATTAGATGGCTTGCTGGATAATGCAGAACTTTGAGACGGTCTAAAGGTGCCAAAACTCAAATGCGAACAATCGGCAGCCAATTCTTGCAAATTATTTGGAAGGACTACCGCACAATTATCTTGATCTTCCTCCTTTCTTAAATTCAGTTGTTGCATTCTTATAGTAGCTGATGCCACGGCAACATCATTGGAGGCAGAATGATTTGGATATGGTGCATTTGAACCAATAACAGTTCCTGGAAATACACAAAAGTAATGAACAAGAAAGACAATAAGAAAGGGTAGCATAAACTTCTTCCCGGATGGCGACAATAATAAGATTTCAGAGTCAAAACAACTACTTTCTTTCAAACATTTAGCCATATGACATGGAGGTAAATTTGCAACCTTTCACCGCCAGAACAATCACAAACCCTTCATCAAAGCCATTTCAGTTTCATAAACAAAATCCAAACCTAAGCACCATTGTTTTCAGTTTCAAACACCACATTTTAGGCTGAGGACTAGGGGGGAAGATAACATCAACAACTCCACAAATCTAGTCCGAAACAGAGTTTAGATACATAAAAAAAGTATCAGGACTTCAAAATGAAACAAAATATTTTGCAAAAAAAAGTCAATTGGCTACTCAAGCACATTTAGACTCTTCTCAAGCAACTTCCTCTATTATTACCAATTTTAGTGAAGGTTAAAGGACAAAGTGCTAGGAGAAATTTTTACCATGCAAAAAAAAAAGTATTAGTATGTCAACAAATAAAAGTAAAAGATAAACTTAAGCTTATACCAGTCACAAAACTTTCAGAACATAGAAAAGAACAAAACGTGAAATTATAAAAGCAGCCAAAGAAGGTTAACATGACAAAAATGAGACACAGAAATGTAGAGACATGTTTCATTCAGCCGAAGACGATAGATCTAACAATTCAAACAACCATGGATGTAACCAACACAATAACAACCATGATGTTTTTATATGTTATCCATTACAATGATCTGGATTGATATAGATTCTAGCATCATGAATGTCATTAGCAATGATCTCTTATATCGTATGTGTAATTAAGTAAACAATCATCCCAAATACCTATATAACACAAAAATAATTACCTTTTCCATTCTCATATGCAGACCTATGAGATTCGTCGGAACTAGAATTGGAAGACAAATCATCAACATAATACGATTTTCCACCGGAACCATCCACCATCTTCTGTCTACTGGAAGCAAAAGCAATGCAGTCTGAACTAAGACTTTCGCTACTAATATTCCCCTCTGATAGTTGGACCTTATGTGACTGGTAATCCCTTGGCACATTGGATTCATTGATATAAAACTTAGATTGATTTGCATTTAAAGCTGATGACCAATTTGCAGCTGTTGGCTGCTCAATCACAGGCCATTCATCATGGAAATCGTTCTGTCCAGCACTATCACCAGTTTTATGTATCATCTCTGACACACGAGGATTATGAAAGTGCATATATTGGTGCATCTCTGTTTGGGAAGATTCAACATGGCTATTACATGAATTTGTAGAAAATGCATCCTGATGCAAAGATGTATCAGATGAAATACGTGAGCCCATGCTAGGTGGTCTACCCATCTTAACAATGTCGGCCATTGAAAGATTTCCCGAGCTGGTTCCGGAAGTAGATTGATTTCCCGTAGAAGGTTGTAGAGATACACAGACTGCATCACCTGGCCTTATTGAAGTACTAAAAGATTCGCTGCAGTAGATATTGAACGATGACTTGCATGAATATTGAGTAATAAAAAGTACATAAGAAGATCTGACTAATCTTAATAACTGTTTCTGATTCTAGTTCTTTGATCAGTTACTTTAATAATAGAAGGGTATTATGATATTAATAAAATAATAAAAGAAAACAAGGAAACCTGCCCTGTTCAAACCACTGAACTAAACAACTTGAGGGAAAAAAGACAGCCCCACTCTGTCCCTTCCCCTTCCCCTCCCCCTCTCCTATCCTTTCGCATTTCTCCACCTTTGCTTTACTTACTAATATTCTAATACCCATCCCTCGTACATGCATAGTTATGGAAGTAAACTATCCTGAATCTACCAATGCAAAATTGCTCGAGAAAATGTACGACTCATGCATGATGTCACCCGCACAGTTAATTTCATATAAGAAACAGATGACACTAGAACTTCAGTTTAAACTTACCGCTGAGATGAAGGTTGCTGGCTTGTGGCTCCTCCTGTAAAGTGAGAAGCTGAAGTATGAGGTGAAACAAACCCATTCTGTCCCTTATAAGCAGCTTTACCGGGCTCTAACAAAAGGAAAACAAGCAGTTCACAATTAAAAACATGCAATAATAAAATGCACAGCAATGCTACTCATACAAGTACTAGATAGTGATTTTACACAATGAAATCAACATACCATTGGAACCAGTTTGAGTTGATCCACACCATCCACCAGTATGCTCATTACTACCTCTAGCACCACGATTTGAACCTGCGCTGTGAACTCGTGGCTTGGAGTCTTGTGTCTCCTTTATCTGGGATTTTTAAAATACCATGACATAACAAGATAAAATATAAAGTACAAAAAGAAATAAATGATGTAACCACCGAAAAAGGGAGCGCATTTTAACAAGGGTACCTCTTTCCTTCTTTCACGTTTGCTCTTGACTTCGTGAAAAGTATCTACACATTTGCAGAATACTAAATCAAAGATGACTTAAAGAGATTATAGATAGAGGAAGAAAATTCCATCGATTAAACAAAACTTAAATGCAACACACTAAAGAGAAACAGAAAATTAGACATCTTATATAACAATCATATTAGCATATTATACATATATATATATATGTATATAATGCGGATGGCTATGGCCACCTTACTAAATCAATATTGAATAAGCAACTGCCTAGAATTTCTTTAAATCGCCATAGAAAATGCAATGCATAATAAATTTCTGTCAGCACTCTTCGCAATCAACCAGTAAGTAGTACAATACAAATTAGATCATTGCTTGGATGAAGAAAAATGTAAACCGAAACGTCTAACAATGCCATTATAAATTTGTTTAAAATTTTGGTTAAAAATCAAAACAAGCAAGGTTAGTCAACCCTGTGCAACCAATTTGCTCCGGAAAAATCAAATCTTCTAAATTTTCCCGGAAACAAAAAATCAAACTTCTAATTTTCCCGGCAATAAACCCAAAATTTCAAAACATTCATAACTTTAAATTTGGTTTATCTCCTCCTACAGTTTCTCGGCATCCAAACAAAAAATTATTAAATAAAGCCTACATTTTTCATTCTTTCCCCAAACCTAAAACATCCAAATTTGGTTTATAATAAATAGGACTGAGAAATAAAAAGGTGGTGGCGCAGCAAAAAACCTAAGGAGAGCAGGCGCTGAACGGCGTCGTTCGGGTCCATATTGCACTCTTTAAGCACCGAGTAGATCTCAGGCTCCGGACAGTTAACAATCTCCTTCAGGCTCAGTATAATCTTCTTCGTCATCGGCGGAAACTGCGCCGCCGCTGCTGCCACTCCATTCTTCGTCTCGCTCCCCATCCCTCTGTCTCCTTAAAAAATATAATCGGAGAAAAATTTTTCCCAGGAAAAAACTTTCTTTGCGGCTAGAGATTTTCCGATCAGCCAAACAGAAAACCAAAACCCTCACAGTCTCTCACTCACTCCTCTCTCTTTCTCTCTCTCTCTCTAAATCTCCCAAAACGACATTACAAAATCCTCTCTCTCTATCGTTTGGCTTTTATTTGCGACACCCCGTTTTTTTCTTTTCTTGGTGGACTGATTAAGGAGGAGAACTGGTAACGTCAGCGGGGATGCTAAATGTACGGGCTGTTAGGTTTTTTTTGTGACTGTCGCTTGATTTTTAATCCAGGCCGTCCGCGTGGGCTGATTGCTGAAGGAATCGACTGGCCGTGGAGAGGGTGAGATTTGAGGGTTTAAGATTGACGGTGAGATTAGATGGGCTTGTTGGTCGAGGACTAGAAAGCTTTTTAGGGTCGTTTTTAGGTTGCTTGTTAGCAGAAAAGCGCCGTAGCGTCGTATTGTAATTAGCACACAAATGGTTAATTTAATTTTTATTTAGTAGAAAAATAATAATTTTTTTTCAATTAAAAAAAGGAAATATAAGAATTCGTAAACGACAAGTGATTTCACGTTCTTCTTTTACTTTCACACACTCGTTTCTTTTTCTTAGCCTCAGAATTTAGTCAATCAAAACAAATCAGTTGGTAGAAACAATTTTTGGGATGCAGGGGCCCAAAATATATGGAATGTGAAAATTACTTTTCTTTTATATTTTAATTTTTGTAATTTAAAATTCTACTTTTGAAATGTAATTTGAATTTCACTCGTTCTAGTAGGCAAATAGTTTTCTCTTTAATGTTCTTTTAACAATGTGCCAATGTGAGCATCGAAACCCCAAAAATCCTTTAACCGTTAACAATTTTCTTGAATAAGTTATTACAGGAAAAAATTAAAAGAAATCTAATGAAAATGGCTTCAAATCTTTACTTTTTAATAAAAAAAAAACCATTCACTAGCTTTATTTAATGATGAGGACAAAAGAATAAAAAAAAAAAACATAAAAAACCCAACTTGCGTTGGGCGCATCCCCCCATATAAACTGATACTACAAATCATTCATCTAAACATCCCAGAAACAAGAGAGATAGAATGGATGCATTACCAACACCAGCCGACTTCAAATTCGACAGCATTTTGCTGCAATTTGTCGTCGGAGTTGGGGTTCGTATGCGCATAAGTTGCAAAGGTTGAAACCCTCGAGAATAGAAGACAAAAATCGGATTCGTCTCCACTTCATGTCCAGGTACTTGGAAGACATAAAAGCAACCTCGCTGGTGAAGTTGGCACCTTGAGTGTAGAGTTGATAGCAATGAGGGTATGACGCCAAGCAACAGGCGTATGCTTTTCCGTCTAAGCATATGACTACCAAATGCTTAAGCAACCATTTTGTATTACTTTAGATCTCGAAACTCTCTAAAAAGAGATCGAATACCCAGAAATTCAAAAGTAAGTAGAGACCTCACCTGGGTTTGAGTTTGAGAGCTTCAAGCTCTTGGGCATTAATGGTGCCAAGGTCCACACTGCACCGATCCCACATGTAAGACCACCATTGTGATCTTTGCATCCCACATACTTCGAATATGCTAAGTTTAGGGTTGATTTGTGAAGGTAAGTGGGAGAGAGAGCTTTCTTCTCTCGGTGCTAGAGAGATTGAGTTCAAGAGAGGAGAGAAGAATGTACTACCGTTAAGTTTCATAAACAGTGTATTAAGTTTCATAAACAGTGCTGTAAGTTTTCATAAACAGTGCACTAAGTTTCATAAATAGTGTCGTAAGTTTCATAAACAGTGTGATGACGCATGGTCTGTGCGTCAGAATATATATTTTTTTAATATTAAAATTATGTCATTTTCATTAAAATTTAAGTTCTTTTGTCCTTTTTATTAAAATTTAAGGGTTTTTTTTTATTAAAATTTAAATATTTTTCATTAATTAAAGTTATAGCATGGTTTTTTATTAGAATAAACTTAATCCAAGCCCTTTTCATGAAAGTTCCCAAAAATTAAATTAGGAAGCGAAAAGAATCGCTCAAATTGAAGATTGGTCTCTTTGAGAGTAGAAGAATGTTTGGAAATAATTATTTTTTATTCTCCCAAAAACTTATTAGAAAAACGTTTTTACGGGAAAAAAACATTGTGATATATAAATTTACATAATTATATAAAATACTTATCAAAATTAGTTTATCTCTATTAAATCCAAAATATATAGTTCTTGTCAAATAATTCTTAAATAGATAAAATAGTTTATAGGTTACTTTCTATAGAAGGACACTTCGGATTTGATGGTATTCAGATGGCAATGAGGATTCTCTTCGGATCGTCTTTGTAAGGATCCAAATGATCCTTTAATCGTGTCCGTTCATTGTAAATCGTACGGTTAATTTTTGTCAAATACTATTTATGTTCAATTTTAAATAAAAAATTTAAAATGATTTCTGACCGTTTAATGTATGATAAATGGACTCAATTAAAGGATTACAGGATCCTCACAAGAAAAATCCGAAGAGGATCCTCATTCTTCAAATGGGGACGGTTGCAACCTCAAATGCAGAGCACTGTCCGCCCATGGTTGCAGGTTTACATACAAACGCAAATGCTTAAATTGTCATTGATCCCTTGCAACCTCACAAATAACTTTCATTAGCTCAAATATTTTATCCCGACGAGAAATTCATTTCACTATGCATGCAGTGGAAACGTAATTTGAGCTAGGAGAAATTGTAGCATGAATTTGTGAACAACCAACGAATATTGCAACATTGATGTTTTGCTTTGTATAATAAATGTTCCTCACAATATATGTCATATTGTTGGTAAGAATTTTCTGACATAGTTAAGGGTAAGTTTGGACACCTGCTGTACCAAGTTGCTGTCGTCTATTATGAGTTGCACTGAAGCGGCCACATGAGATGAACACTTTCTATTGTTCTGTTCTCTCTTTGGTATGAGAGGTGTGTTTGATTTCATTTACGGGATCTGTAATACAATTCAACTTTATAATTATTCGATTTGTCAGATTTTTACAAAGTGGGGATCTCACGCTTTGCCACTACTATAAATTTTAGGACAAAAGCCTCACTGTGACACATAACTTGGGATGTTGAGGGTTGATGATGTGTGGACAATCTGTCCCACATCGGTGAGAGATTGACTTAGCTATGAGCTTATATGGTCTTGGGCTACGTCCCATATTGTCAATTGATTTTATGGTGGAACCTCAATTTCATCAGTTTTTGATGGTTGTGTCCTTGTTCTTTCTGTCATCACCGGCCTTTTTGGAGTCAACATCGGTGGAATACCGGGGAACGAAGGATCGCGAAATGCATTTGCTCTGTTTTCAGCCATTCAGGTCATGTTAGTTGTTGTGCTGAAGTTAGAAAACTAGAGATGTTCCGAGGACCAACCCAACTGCTGCGGGTAGACTCCCGGAAAGTGCTGCAGGTTATGTTCTCATCAGCTGAACAAAAAATACGCAAGTTATATGCTACGCTTTATTCACCGAGTAAGTGCATTTACTAACACAAGAGGGTTCCTCGTGACATGTTTTGTTGGTCTATGCGTGAACGACCGACAGACTGATGAAACGCTTTGTTTGGTGCAGGCAGTGTTCTTGGCAGCTGAACCAATTTCCTTTTTTCGTTATTTTGGTCGGACAGCTGAACCAATCATATGAAGTTATTAGTTTCTGTACAATTTAATTTGAAGCAGTAAGTGGACCTGTTTGTAGTTTGTTGAGTAACAAGAGTTATTCCATACAAAAGAGTATATTTGTCCTATTTTTTTTGGTTTTTTAGCCAAAATGATCATTGAGATTTGCATAACTCATCACTTTGATCCTTACGATTTGAAATCAATAGAAGTGGTATTTGAGTTTGTCCACCATCAATCATTTTGGTTATTTAATGAAAATTTATATTAAATAAGGACTAAAATAACAAAAATACCCTCAATTTAATAAACAATGGGCCAAATGATTTGACAAAAATTGAGGGTATTTTTGTCATTTTAGCACTATTCTAAAAATCCCCGCCTAGGCTCCGTCCCCGATTAATGCCCAAGCGTTTGAAAATTAAGAAAATGTGCCTAGACTTGCTGAGGCGCCCGCTTAGATCGCCTAGGCACCCGCCTAGATTGCCTAGCCCGTCCAGACCTATTTAGGCACCCGTCTAGGTTGCAAATCATTTAGACAGAAAATAGATAACTTTTATTTTGCATTTTTTTTAAAAATAAATTGTAAGAGACTTGTTGAATACTTAAATGAGCACACATTATATGAGTGTTCCTTATGTTTTCATAATGTTCCGATACTTCATAATATATATGTCACTCTATTTTGTAGTTTATGATGAAATTATATATTTTTTAAATATAAACAGACACTTATTTACACGAAATATAATAGATTTACTTAAATTCGCTTAGTCCGCCTAGGCGCCCGCCTACATCCCGCCTAGCCGCCTAGGCGCTAGGCCCGACTAGCGCCTAGCGTCTTTTAGAACCTTGCATTTTAGCCTTATTTAATGGAGATTTTTCATGGAATGACCAAAATGGTTGATGGTGGACAAACTCAGGGACTACTTCTATTGATTTCAAATCTCAGGGACCAATATGAGGAGTTATGCAAATATCAATGACTATTTTGACTAAAAAGCCATTTTTTTTATAAGAAAAGAAAAGTACGATATTTCATTTATTGATAAAATGGTATTAAAATATATATCATGAAGAACTTGGCCCTAAAAGGGATCTTGTAAACTAGATCTAAAAATATTAAATAAAGCATCACTAATCGCAAAATAATGAGTAGACTTCAAGCACTCATCTGAGCTCATCGTGAACCAGACGATTACACATTAATAAAATTGTTAAACTTCGTGTTACAGGGGGATAATGTGAGATTAAAATCTAAAATCATAAATTGGGATAGAGAGTATGATGTCCATAGGCCAATCGCATCACCTAATCACCGCTATGATCCTAGAATACTAAATGACGTAGATCCAACAAATCAAACAGCTCCACTCTTCACATATAAATCCAAAAGAGGTAGTACCCAAAACAAACATTAAAACCAAGCACTCTTCTTGTTGTTCATAGGATATATCATATATTGCATGGGCCTACAACATCTATTTTTTTACAATAAATATGGAAAAGGATCCTTGCCGAATCCTTTTCCTAGAGATCATGTGATCATGACCGTTCATCGTACATCGTGCGGTCAGTTTTCGTTAGGTACTATTTATATTTAATTTTAAGTTTTAAATTTTGAAATGATTTAGAGACCGCACGATGGACGATGAATGGTCACGATCACGGGATCCCTAGGATCCCTAGAAAAAAGATCCGGCGAGAATCCTTTTTCAATAAATACATCTATATCCACCAAATAAAAGAGTTATTAAAATACAAAACCTTAATTAAATAAATGTGCAAATGCAAAGAGCTTAAAACTCGGTTCATTAAAAGCATTTTTTCCTGCAACAGTGTTCGAGTTTAAATTTTTCTCTTTTTAATATCGCTTGTATAAGAAGAATAATATGCAATTAAATTTCATGAGAATAAAAAATTAACATAAATTGAGGACTCACACTCCATGCTGGTGACTGGATCATGAGTTTGACACTCCAACAGTCAATTTCCATCAAGTTCTGGGTTCTTCTAAAAGGATAATTGAAAAGGATTGAGTTGTAAATGTGGTGGAAATATATTAATCAAATGCATAAATAATACAAAGAACCAATATATCAATACTTATGTTGGTCAACTCAACATGCGTTTGAAATTACTTTAGTGTAAAGAAAGCATGGAAATGGCACTGTAGAAATGAATAGTGTTAGTTTAATTACAATTGTATGGGCTTTGCGGGTTTAGTTGTATGGGCTTTGCGGGTTTGGGGTGTGACTGGATTGGTGGGTTTTGTTTGTGGTTGGGTTGTTTGGATGGATGGCCGACACGGGCAGGCCTAGCCTGCAATGAAGCCAGTGAGAAGAGAGGGGAGGTGTGGTGTGATGCGAGAGAAGAGAGAGAGGAGTCGTCCGATGGCAGAGAGACGAGAGATGAGGACTTCTAGAAGGAAAAATTGGAGGAGATGGGGAGGGGTAGGATGAGCAAAGCAATAGGTAGGGCTGCCCGAAATTTGGGTTTTGTTTTTTCTCGGTGAGCTCTGCATTAGAGAAACGGTGAGGCCAGAAGGGACGCCTAAACCCTTTTGCAGAGAGGGAGGGGTTGGTTTCAGAGATTTGGTTCCTGCTAGAAGCTATCTCTGCAAGCATTGATGAGGATTCTCCCAGCTGGCAGCTTGAATTCCTTTCAAAGCTAAGTGTCCTTTTTGAACCGAATTTTCCCTTATTTCACTGTTTCTGGTTTGAACTTGCTTAGAAACCTGTTGTTTTTTCCTGCTTTCTTTTCTGTTCAATTCTGGTTCGGTTCTTCAACTTTTAGTTGGGAGTGCAAGATTTGATTTTAAATTATTAAATTGGGACAACAAAACAGATATTTTGTGCTGCTTTCTTCACTGTCTGATAATACCACTTCCTCTTCATTTCTCTTTTTCTTCCTCTTGTGTTGGTCTTTCAGTGTTATAGCTTCTCTGCCGTAATAGGTTTTCCATTTGTATAAACCTGGGGTTTTGGGTGTTTTGTCCTCCGTGGTAAAATTGCTTCGCACAATTTCTGGGGTTGCGATCAACGGTGGTATGTGCTGTGTTTGGTTTTTCTTTTGAGTTTTGCTTGATTTGGATGAAATTGTAACCATTTTGTTTTGGGTTGGTTCTGATCCTGTGCTAGGTTTTCCTCGCTGAGAGGATATTTTTCATTTTGGTTTCTCCGTTGATCAGTCGCAAATTTGGCAGTGTCTCTGGCGGTCCTCTTATTTTTTGGGTAAATCTCCTTTCACCAAAAACAATTTCCTTGCTATTTTTAGTACTTCGTTCTCCTTCTTCTTCTTTATTATTATTATATACCTTCTGTTTATTTAACATGTTTGTAAGATTGGTTTATCATTTATGCATGTTTTTATACAATTGTTGAATATTTCATTCATATTTTACATATGTATATGCTTCACTTTTATCAAGTACGTACTTGAGAGATTGGTAGCTTAATTTTTGGGTGAGTTTTTGTCATCTTTTTTTTGTACATCTGGGAACCCGTTGATAAGTGTTAGATTAGAATGAGTTTGTAATTTTTTGGAACAAATCAGAGGAATGATTGGAGTTTGGGTAAATTTGATGTTAGGTTAAAATTTCTTTGTAATTTTAGTCTGATGTGCATTACCCATTCGGAAATCACGCTTGAGCAGTGGTGTTGCACCATTGTGCTATTTTGCAAAGTACCAAACCAGGGGAAGAAGATCATTAACACTTTGTTTAGACAGAACCGTTTGCTTTGGCCAAAATCAAAAGGAAAAAAAATACTTTTAACCAAATGGTGTGTTTTCTTTCTTCTTTGTCCATTTTGCCTAAAACATTTAACCAAAACATGACAATTTCACTGCAAAAAAATCCCATTTCCCTACTTTTTAATGAATTAAGCATGTCATTTTAACACCTCCTATAAAATATTTATGTAAACCAACTAAAAATCCGACTTTTTTCCTACTTTTGAATGAATGAAGCATGCAATTTCAATTTTGTCCATGTGGTCTAAACTATTGAATCAAAACATGACAATTTCATTGCAAAAACCCCCTCTTTTTTTTCCAACTTTTGACTGAATTGAGCATAACATTTGAAGGCTTTGCATAAAAGATTATATGAGGCAGCTAAAAATCCTATTGTTTTTCTACTTATTCATTGAATCAAACATGTCATTTCAAATTAGAAGCTCAATTTTCTTTCTGCTGTTACAATTAGTGGCTTAAGTGCCCCATTTTTTCCTATTTTTGAATGAATTGAGCATAGCTGTTGACACACCCCGACCCGGAATGTCCACTAGGACTCCGAATCGAGCTGTGCTGGCCATCACCTGGAAGGTGACGAAGCCATAAAGTGATGATATGGAAGAATGCGAATAAATTTAAACCTAAAGATACCTAAATATCAGAATGCGCTGCGAGTGGGTATGGACCCATTTCACACGCGTTGTCAGAGCATAAGTAAGTACAGTAGTGTGGGTAAAGATCATACCCTCAGAAGTAGCCACCTGAACTGGGATATGCCACGAGTCCTTGTCGATAACGAAACTATGCTACTAGAACCTGGAGGGGCGCAAAACCAAAAACCGTGAGTGGGCAAAAACAAAGCTTTACAAAATCATTTTGATATAAAAGTTGTAACCCCTCTCTGTAAAACAAGTATACTTCCCAGAAAATATATATATACGTACTAATACTGAAAACCATTAATCAACCAATCTCATCAACTAAGCAATGCCATGCCCGAATGAACCATAACCATTAATCAACATATACCAAATACCATCAAGTAATCAGGTGATATCTCATCTCAAATCATGCCGGCAATATATATATTCAATCAGCCGGAGTCACCTCAAGTGACCTGTACGGCTGAATCTATGGCTCCTCAATCCAATCCTCAATCCAATCATCAATAATCAACAATCAGTAACCTGCACCCATAACAGAACCACCTAATGTGGTCTGTACGTCAAGCTGGGTAAATACGCTCTGTGCTACGATCACGTGAAGGCTAGCGACGTCTCGCAAGTCACCTACGAGTCGGAATCACCTAATGTGGTCTGTACGACAGGCTGGCACCTGCCTTGGATCCAAGGTGAGCGTACGGTGCGGGAGGTGAACGATCACGTGAAAGCTAAGCCCGCAGGCATGCACAACCCCGATGTGCAGGTAATGAGCCATATAACAGTCTCATCGATATCACCTTAATCATCACATCACACACACACATACTTACCTGACTTACCTGGCGCCCGCGGTGCAGCAATACATATCCACACAATTATATATAAATATAACTATGGCATTCGACATGGCATTCATTTCATAAAAACATTTTAAAACGCATTTCTGGGAAATCAATCAATTATATATATATACTGAAAACCAAAAGCCCACTCACCTGGAGTTCGCCCTACAACTCCCTAGCACAACCCATCAAGGCGTCACAACGATCGCCGCCTAGAACAATCATCAAATCATACCTCAGAAATCATATCGATAGAATATATAACTTATATAAAACACGTCACTATATAGTTCGATCCGAAAGATCTGCAACTCAGATTTCCAATCCGTAACTTCTCAAGATGCACATTATGCTTCTAGGACAACATACTAAAATTTCGTTATGATCCAACGGTTGGATCTCCGCCAATTTCCAAAACCATGTGGCGATTAACCTTTTATTTTATAACTTACAAATCCAATTCGGGAAGATCCATACATCAGATTCCCAATCCGTAAGTTTCCACATTCTTCAAATATTAAGTACTACCATGTATCCAAGTTTTGTGACGATCCAACGGTTGGATCGTCGATTCATATTTTTACCTAACCCCGAATCGTAACGATATTAGGTTCAATAATCAATCTACGTCATTCATTCACCAAAACTGAATTCAAGACATGAATTATGGCCTAAAAATATCATTAGTGGCTCGCTGGCCACGCGCCGCCGCACGCGCCGCCGTGGGTGGCGGTCGGCCGCCCCGGCTCGCCGGAAAATCCAACTTTCTCCAAAAATTACCAAAATTTGCAGAATTGAAGATCTCAAAGAGTAGAACAACTTTCATACCTGTGACCAAGTCCAATTCGGTCAAGAAAGGCTCCAATTTCATCAAAACCGTACGGAAACCCTCGAATTGGTGTGTTCCGATTCGACCTCCAAATTTGTTCCAACGCCTCCAAACTTGTTTGGGCTTTGTTCCAGACCTCAAAAGGATGCCATGGGTGGTATTAGTTGGAAGAGATAGCTTCAAATCGTGACGGAAAGACACCCAACCCGTGCGCCCCCTTTTGCACGGTTTTGTCCAAAATCAAGGCTAAATATCTTGAAATTTGAGGTGTAATAGGAAGAGGGAATGTCTAGATGATGTTTGGGAGTGGTGGCTAGGCTCAATTCGTCGGAAAAAGGGTGAAAATCACCGGAATTTGTTCCGGGTCGAGATCGGGTCATACGGGTCGAAGGGGAACCCGGCCGGTTCTTCCTTCTCCCCCTCTCTCCTTTCCCTCCTTTCTTCTCTTTCTGATTGGTCTCTCCTTTCTCTCTCTTCTCCTCAATCCTCCATTTATTTCCCCTTCTCATCCTTTCCTTCTAATCTCCACCATCCATCCCATTTTCCTTTAAATCTGGGCCATCCACGTGGCACACCAGATTTAACTCCAAAAATCTGGGGTTTTCTAGAATTTATTTAATTTACTAAAATACCCCCAACTTCAAACGTTAATAACTTCTTCGATATAGCTCCAAATCACGAACCGCTTGCGCCTACGCGTCCGTAGCGACGAGTACTACGAGAGTATTCCAAGAAAACAAATCTTAGATGGCACGATACTGAAATTAACCTCAGTCGACTCACGGCCTCGAAGGGCAATTTCGTAAAATCACTTATTAAAATTTTTATATAATTGTAAAATCAGGGACGGACTGTCACAGCTGTGAATCGTTTCCTAACAAATCTGTTGAGATATGTTATTTTGGTAGGAAATTATGGTTGCTGTTGTTAGAAATAGATTGAATTTTTCTGTTTGGTTTTGATTATAGGTTATGCTTTGAACAAGCATGCTTTTAAAGTTGTTGCAAAGTGTTTCCTCCCTTGCTTGAACAGGTAATACAATGTTTCCTCCCTTTATTTCTCTGTTTCATCTACTATATCCACTAGCCATAAAGCACAAAAGCAGTTCTATTTAACACGCACACACACACCCAGACACCTCCACAACTGACCACCCGACCTCCATTTCAGCTCAGCTCAGCTTAGATTCTGGCCGTCCAAATCAACCACTTTTCCGACCCTTGAATGTCTTAAGGTACTTTTCTGTTTCTTTTGGTTTCTTCTTTTGTTGCTTAAATTTGAAAAAAAAAATGCAACTTTTTTATGGCAAATGTGCTTAAAGATGACATGTTATTGAATGTTAGCCATGTAGTTTGAATTGGATATGTGATTGAATATTAGGTATTTAGTTTGAATTGATTTGGATGTGTGGTTTATTGAATTGGAATTTGAATATGTGCTAATTGGAATTGGATATGTTGAAACTTTATATATATCTCAAAAGAAAATAAAACGAATTCATTCCACATACAGAAGCAAATGATCCAACAATTACATATTTAATTAGAACTCCATGAGTGTTTTTGTCAATGATTTGTTGATTTTGTGTGATTTCGGTTGGATGGCTATCATAAAGTGAATCCTCAACTTTGTTCGTGTATATTGAGAGTAAATTAGAGAGCCAAAAGGTAGTAAAGTTTGAATATTTATGTTTAATGTTGTTTTGAGTTTGGATTAATTTTGTTTGTTTGATATTAGAAATTGAGTGATAGGGAATTGGCACTTTTCTCCCTTTTGAATAACATTTAACTCAATTCTAATTTTCTGTTTGGTTTCCAAGAAAATTGAGGGAAAAAAGGATAGAAGATTAATGAATTCACTGAATTGAGTGCTTGAAGTCCATTTGTGATTGAAGTTATTCCCTTTGCTTTCATTTCTGTTTTTTTCTTTTTTCTTTTGGGTTTCCAGCACGTTGAGGATGGTGAAATAAATTATTTTGATTTTGGAAGTCTACTTTGTTTTTCAGCTTTAGTTATTGGGGGAACCGAAAATGTGATTTCATGTATGGTGGTTGTATTTGTCTGTCATTTGAAAGCAATTGAAACAGAGAGAGAGAAGGGAGAGGAAAATGATTTGGTCCTCATTTAATTCTTCTTCTATTTCATAGATTCAAAATATGTTTAGTAACTCATTTAATTGGTGTACCTTTGTTCATTTAACTCAAATTTAATATGATTTGGTCCTCCAATTTCTCTAAATTGCTAACGGATTTATTTTCTTTAGAAATTTCATGAACTCTGGTTGTGGGATGATGTTTGCAGGTGAACTATATGCACGGTTTTTTGGGATGAGTTAGGAAGATCCACCTGAAAACAGCATAGAAGAAAGAGAACTGGTATGTTGCTTTGTCTTTCTGTTGGATTTTGATGTTTATATGACCATTGTCTTTTCAATTGATAAAAAATCTTCTGTAACTTCTGAAAATTCATGTTCACCATAGAAAAAAAGTGTGATTTGTTCTTGGCCATCATACTTCAAATCAAAATTGGTTCTGTCATGAATAATTCAAATGTTCAGTTCTTTTATTTCAGAGCAATATTTTTTCATTATCAGTTTATGTAGATCGGGTAGCGTTCGATAGTTGATGGATTCATGCCTAGAATCCTACTACTAATTTTGGGCTACAGGCTTGACCATTATTTACAGCAGAGATGTTGTTTTGAGATTAAGAGACCTTAGGAAACTATCATACAAGACTATACTTACAATTGAATATCGTTTTTCGAGTTCATAAGAGGAATGTGTTTATGGAAGTTAATATCTTCTTTTTCTTTTGGTGGTTTTCTCACTAGGAAATGCTCAAGTTCTATCATATATTTTTTGTTAATTGAGTTTTGATTTTCACAGTAATTGTACAACCCTGTTTCATCATGATTAAATCTGCCTCGCATATCTTCTTTCTGTGCCTCCTTCAAAACTCCTATGGTGAGTTCCAAAATATACCCCCAATTGTATTTTCTCTCTCTGTCTGTGCTTTTGGAAGGTTCGAATTTCTTGCGTTCTTAAGCTTATGCCTCCGAAGGCACCTTAATTTTGTGTTTAATTTGGGGTTTTCTTTTGTTATGAATTCTGAATTTTGTCTTTAATTTGGGTTTTGTGGGTTTATAATTTAGAATTTGTAAGTAATTAACTTTAATTTTGTCTATTATTATTGGGTATGAGTAAATTTCAACCTTTTGTCTTTGTTCTTAATACTTTTGAGTTCCATACGTTAAATACCAGGTTTTTTTCATTTAGCATCTTATGAATTTTATGAATTACAGCTTCTGCAGTATTTTCCAAGTACATTTTATATACATACACGGTACATGCACGTGCAATGTCACACAAACACTGTCATGTACTTATACACACACAACATATACAATATATACTCACACGCTTATGCCTTTTTTTATCACTTGGAAACTTTTGTTGTTTTTCGTCAGCAATACAATATACTCTTACACACTTATGCAACCCATGCACTCACAGACAGTACACACATTGTTGTTTTTCCTTATTTGATTATTGGGATGCTCGCCAAAATTTTAAGAATTTGTGTTTGATTTGATTCTTTGGTATACTCAGTTAATTAAGGCTGTTCTTAACTTTCTGTTTCCTGATTGAATTTGTTTTGGGTGCACGGTTTGAGGGTAGGGTTGAGGGAACAAGTGTGTTGGCTGCAGAGAGAGGCTGGGGTTAATGGATTGTATCTCTCCCTCTCTGTCCCATCTTTTCTTCTATCATTTACCCTTTCCTTCCATTTGCGATTGTGTTGGGGGTTTTGTTTGTAGCCTGTGATTCTACGTGTGGTTGTTTATTTTTACTTGATCTGAATGCACGTCCAATTGCTTGCCTCCGCACGTCCAATTGATTGATTGTAAAGCAAAATAAACTGGTTGAAGTATCTTCTAATGGGTTCCTGCAATCTTTATAATTACTCTGTTATTTCCTTTAGTTATGGGTATGTGACTTTCTTTTTAATTTCCATATATGTCGTTCCAATGGAATCAAGTGCCAAAATTAGAATAAACATTCTTTAGTCAAGTTGGACGCTTATCCATATAATGTTTCGTTCAGGGATCCCTTATACAAACATAATCTTCAAATGTATTTCAATCAGACTTCACCCTCATGGTTTAATAAGTGTGAAAACTGTCTTAACTATACAATTGATAGTCTTACTTAGTTTATTGAATCCGTTTGTTAACGGTTTGAATTCTTACTGTGAATCTCACTCATTTTTTGCAGTTTAGATTAGACTCTCATCACATCATTATAATTTGCTCTTGCTACTGCGTGCATTTGAATCAACACTTTGGTATGTCACCTGAACTTAAATGCATTCTTTTCCCATTCTTTCTGTTTAAGGCACCAAGACTTTATGATTTTTTGATTGATTGATTTTAAAGCAAAATAAATTGGTTGGAGTATCGTCTAATGGGCTCCTGCAATCTTGATAATTACTCTATTATTTCCTTTAGTTATGGGTACCTGACTTTCTTTTTAATTTCCATATATGTCGTTCCAATGGAATCAAGTGCCAAAATTAGAATAAACATCCTTTAGTCAAGTTGGACGCTTATCCATATAATGTTTGGTTCAGGGATCCCTTATACAAACATAATCTTCAATTGTATTTCAATCAGACTTGACCCTCATGGTTTAATAAGTGTGAAAACTGTCTTAACTATACAATTGGTGCATTATAGTCTTAGTTTATTGAATCCATTTGTTAACGGTTTTAATTCTTACTTAATCTTACTTATTTTTTGCAGTTTAAATTAGAGTCTCATCACATCATTATAATCTGCTCTTGCTGCTGCGTGCATTTAAATCAACACTTTGTTATGTCACCTGAACTTAAATGCATTCTTTTCCTATTCTTTCCACTTGAGGCGCCACCACTTTATGATTTTTTGATTCAATGTGTTTGGTTTGATCGCCTTATCTTATTCATTTGCTTTCTGCTTTTGTTTTTCATTCTTGGTTGTCTCGGTCATTGTCTCATTGTCCAGAGGTCAGATGGTTTGACTTAATTTTTTTTTGGTTTTAATTATGTTAGTGCAATTATGTTATTGTTTCAAAGTTCCTTCCTATCTCTGTGATTCTGGTTTAACCCAATGCTCCTAATTCTTTATCGGATGTTGTTGGGCATTTAATCTCTGTTATTCTGTTATTGGTTGGTTGGTGTTTTCGTTTGGTTTTCCATCTTTCGTTTCTGACAGGCCCTTTCAGCCAAAGGGTTCTTCTGACCTTGGAGGAGAAGAAAACGCCCTACAAATTGCACTTAATCAATCTCAGCGACAAACCCAGTGGTATTTTACTTTGTTTTGAATTTTTGATCCTGAAAATACATGCAGGCATAGATGGAAATATGTGATTTTTGTACTTTTAATGGATTTTGATGTGTTTTGTTGGAGTGTCTGAGGAATTGGTTTTGGGGTTTTTGTTGCTAATGTCTGTGGTTTGTAATCTTGATTCAGCTGGTAATATTAATTCTATTTGTATGTTTTGTTTTATCAGGATGTCAATGTTCTTTGCAGATGCAAATTCTGCTGATCTTATGCCTTTTTTTGGCCAATCTGTGGTGTGCAGTAGTACTTTTTTGTTTTGCTTCATTGCGGTTAATGTTTCGAAGTTGTCTTACGTACAAATCAATGCATGATCTACTGGAATCAGCTTTCTTTTTTCATCTCTGTATTTCCTGTATGGTTGTCTGTGATGTACTAGCTAGAATGGAAAAATATTCATGCATGTACAGTTTTGGATGCGGGTACTGATTGAATAGTCATGCATGTGTAGTTGTCTGTGATGTACGAGCTGCATTTCCTATATAGTTGTCGTTTAAATGATTTTTGCTTGTGATTGATAAGAATTGAAGGGCAATTCAGTCTGCACACTATAGATCAATAGTGTCACCACAGGTTCTCTGGATATTACCTCTTGATTTTGTCCCACGATTTTATAATCGTGCATCATCATTGGTTCACTGTTTTTATTTTCTTCTGCAGCATGGAGAGCTGTGCAAGGCACTCTCTGCAGTTTATTGCAAAATAATGTTAAATTTTCCTTCTTTGGAAACAGCTCGAGCTAGGAGCAAGTCTGGTATCCAAGCTATACCTTCATTGCATGTAGTACAGAGACAGAAGCATGTAAGTCATTCCTCTTAGTGCAGAGACAGAAGCTATACAAAGGCTCTTGATTGTTCCTAATGGTTTTCTCTTGCCTAATAATCAGGTGAACAAAAAGGTTTATGTGGATTTATGTGTTGGTGATGTCATCCGTTTTGGGCTATGAGTATCTTCTTATCTTAACTCTCACTCTGTAGTCGAATTAGAGTAATGGCATTGTTAGTGGTTTATCGGACACATACAGTGTTTGTAGAGTATGGGAAAACATTGTTTCATTGAGTCGTTTTGATATTGAAAAAGTAAACACAAACCTAGGAGATTAACTACATGAAAGTACATTATTTGACTAACCATTGTAGTTTTTTTAGCCTATTGAGGATGAGATTCTTTATGGGAAATTACTTATCACATTGACATATTTTGCCTCAGAAAAGAAGACAAAGGATAAGCACAAAAGTAAACATCACAAAGGCGATCGCCTCTTGGTAAGCTTTCTTATCTCCAATTATGAATAAATATTTGGTGTTTGAAGTGCTCTCATCTGTGAACTATATATAATATGGATTTTATATGTACCTATAAATCCTTACAGAAATAAAAAGACGAAGGGTCAAACTTCTTGCAACAATTCTTTACAAAAAAAAAATGTCAACCTGTCATTACATTTAATGTTATAAGTGCTTGAAATATGTTAGCAGAAGTCCTTCATACTTTGAGTAATTCACCTCCTCTGAGTTATTAACGAAGTGAGGCAATCACATAATGTTAGGCTAAAGGTTGCAGAGATTCTCTAAAGTCGGCAAGAATTTGATTTCTATTATTTAGACCTCTTTGTTATTATTGGTAATATGTCTTAGCTTCAGATGAAAGAGCATCAAAAGTTTATATTGTTTAATGGAATATACAGAAAATATGGGAACTGAGAGAGCGGCAACGGATAGTTTCCATGGATACCTACTAGAACTTGAATCAATGGTAACATATAAATTGTATGGATTTCGCGCCTATTTTAATCTTCGTTAACGAAATTACCATTTAAGTTGAATAATTCATACCCTTTTGATATTGGAAATTAGGCTCTGATTTCTCAGTCCTATGCTTCTTTGCTGTATAAGATCAAATGAGTTTGGGTTATATTACTCAGAAACGGGATTTTTTTTTTTTTTTTTCAGTAAGAGAGTGAAAATCCCTAGCCTACAGATTATCAAGTATTTTGTCAGCAATAATAATTTGTTTTTGCAGCTTTATATGTGTATCTATCTCCAAATATGAGAATCTCTTAATTTGCTTATGCAGCTTTTGTAATATGATGATCTCTTAATTTGCTTTTGCATATCTTCTTTGCTTCCTCTGCTAGCTCTATATATACATATATATTTGTTTTGGGTATTTTAGTACTTTCCAATATTTTATTGCTTCCTGTTTGGCGAAATTCATTCTGATAGTATGTTTCACCACCACTACGTTCTTTTCTTTTACTTTTCCATTGGTTCGTGTCATGTTTGTTTATTTTTTATCAATCAATCTGTTTGGTGGAATTCAAATATTCAATTATTTTTCCTTTCCCTTTTGATGCAGGGGTGTTGATTGGAGGAGTTTAGTGGGAAGAGTTCCCAAGCTCATTCTGCAGATTAAAGGATAGACAGACGCTACCTGCAGAAAAAGTTAATTGAATCGCTCATTGTTTGTTTGATCTCTTACTCCCTTTTTCATTTTAATATCTTTCTATTTTGGTTGTATTTGTGTCATTTAAAATGTTCTACAAAGACGTCCATAATTGTTCTAACTTTTTTAGTTTTTACTAGGCACTTATATGGTTATGTCTGTTCTCTACCTCCTCCTCTGACTCTTTTTTCTTTTTCTTTTTCTTCTCTTTGTGCAACTTCCAAATATGGTGGAATCGGTGGAGCTTCCCACTCGCCTAGGCATCTTTCCTTTCTGAAACAAGGTCCTTCTACCCTGCGCCAACTTTGAATTCACTGCACTTCACCTGGCAGGTACCTTTGAACCTTAAAATTTGTCTTTTGATTGATTGTTTTTTTTGTTTGAATTCTGAGAAAATTTTATATGTACTTTAACGGGTAGCTGTTTTAGCTCAGCACAAACTTTATAGCTCTGCAATTACTCTGCTTGCTTGGAAATTATGTTCCTTTTTATGCTCTTTGTTGCCCAAACTGTGTCGTTTACTTTTTGCTGCAAAATTTTTGCATATTTTGTTCTTCAATTTTGCCAGAGTTAATTTCAAATGCCAACTTTCCTTTTTCCTTTTTTTAGGTAATTGATCGTTATACGGTTTGTAAGTCGGATTTTTCTAATTGGTGGATTATCGAATTGATAAAATTGGCGAATCTGATTAATGTAGTGTCAAATTGGTGGAGCATGAGTTATGGCAGTGGGAAGAGAAGGGGTTAATTGGTATTCTTCCCATTCAAGATGCTGCCGAGGTAGCAACAGTGGACTCTGTATTGTCTCAAGGTGATTTCTGCTTATTTCTCCATTTGTTACGGATGACTGGATGCCTATGATTAAGTGAGGGAAATCTAAGAGGTTTTTTTGTTGTTATTGTTGGGAATTTGCCTAATTTTAGGAATGGGAAGTGATTTTGGTGAACGAAACTCTAGAGTTCAAGTCATGTGTTGTAACTGTTTTTATTTCAATCAGTTTAACTGCCCTTTTAACCCTTGAATAAGCCATGCTCAGTAGAATCCTCATTCACTCGTGTATCCCCTTGTTTGTTCATAATTGTGTTGAATTTATTCGACTTAAATGTGTTTTATTCATTCGATTATGCCTGAAACAGCTGGTTCCCGCGCGTTGCCGGAAGCACACTTACCTAGCCCAGAGCACACTTATATCTTTTACCAAATGTAGTTAAAAATGTTTTTAATTGTCAAAAAATGCTTATAACCCTTCCAAAGAGCCCCATATACTTTGAGAAGCCAAAAGGTTTGGTTTTTTAATTATTTTTTCCTGCAAATTTTGAATTATTTGCCATCTATTTTGGCAAGAACATGTAGACGTTAATTTATTAAGGAAAGTGTTATTGGCACTTCAAAAATCTCATTCTACACTCCTCACAAGTGTATTTTTCTTTCCAAATATAGAAAGTTAGGAGTGTAGAATGAGAATTTTGAAGTGTTAATAACAATTCCTTTTATTAATTATATAAAGAGCATACTATGCTAACTACTGCTTAATTTAATATAATAAACAAATATTTAATTTCAGGGCACCGTAGTACCTATTCTGCTAATTCACAGGGTTCAAAAGTGATTGGGAAGCTAAATTACAATTTTTATACCTCCATTAATACATTTAAAAGCTCTAAACCTGAAGAAAACTTTCAGCGCACCCGAACATAGCCGGCACACGTGTCATGATACCACTGGAGAAATACTTGAAAAAAAACCTTTCTCCAATTGTATTATTACAACCCGTATTCCAAACCACTGGGAAACAATTTGACAACCTTGGTCAACTTTTACCGTCGGATGGAGGGTAATGACAAACAGAAATGCGGAGCGTTTCTCATTGATCTAATTTTATTTGAAGGGGTAAAGTTGGAATTAAAAAACTTTAGCGGGGTTAGTTAAGTAACTTTCTAGATCAACGAGAGATTATACCCTATTACTGAAAATATATATTAATGTGAAGAACTAACTCAGATCATACAAATTAATTACGGTGACATTCAAGATTTTCTCTGAGTCGAGGGACAACTACCTCAGTATTGATCAAAGTAGTATACTTGAACAGTAGTTGGACAACTCAGTTAACTGAGTAAATTTCTTGGTCCATAAGAGATTTTGCCCCCGTCAGCAAGAACATTATCTTAATGTGAGTGTCGCACTCCTGCGATGAGCGCGATTAGATGATGAGTCACACTAATGTGTATAAATATACATGAGTCACACTCAGCGATACCCTCAAATATACATAAGCTTCCCCAAGTTTGCGGAAAGTAGAAAAAGGATTCAACTTGGTGAACAACCACTCAAACTCGAGCCAAAACCTTCACTTCCTGCATGGATTGACTTGTAGTTGGAGTTCATTTTTTCTTTTATTTGTTTTTTATTTTTCTTTTCCGTAAAACAAACAAAACATATCGATAACACCAACAATTTGAACCTGTAATCACCACCATGGACGAACCTTTACTTTCCAGGATTCAGACAGCACTTGGTGTCGGAGGTGACGATCAACAAGTAGAGTCTTCGAGCAGACCAACGGCCAGAACACCCAGAACACCACGAAGAAGAAGCTACCCCTCAGGTTACCTTGATGTGCTCAACTCCGATGTTATTGTCCCCATCATCACAACACCAAACTCTTCCTCCTACGCCAATCTCCTCGCGAACCTGAATAAGAACAAGCGGAGGCAGCTCAAGCACCGCTCCCACTCAGCTCCCTCGGTGTTCACTGACATCAAGGAGCTGATTCAAGACTCCGTCGATGATCCAAGACCTGCCCCAAAATCAACCCCTCTCATCGTTCGCCAGGCTTTCATCGGTGTCATTGTCTATGTCATCATCGGCATTGTCATAATCTTGACAACCGGGGGTTTCAAGGGAGACGCCACTTACAAGCCGGTTGATGCCTTGTACTTCATTGTGGTCACGCTCTGTACGATTGGCTATGGTGACATTGTTCCTGACACGACCGGTACCAAGCTGTTCACCTGTTTCTTCATCTTGGTCGGTTTTGGATTCATCGATATTCTGCTCAACGGTTTGGTGGTGTACATCTGCGACAGGCAAGAATCGGTGTTGTTGAGCACCATCGATGAGACGAAGTTCAACCACATGATTCAGACGTACATGATCGACAAAGAGAAAGGACGAATGAGGATAAGGATCAAGGTAGGGTTGGCACTGGGAGTGGTTATTGGTTGTATAGCTATAGGGACAATTGCAGTACATTTTCTCGAGCAGATGAGCTGGGTTGATAGTTTCTACCTCTCTGTTACTTCAGTGACAACCGTAGGTTACGGTGATTTCGCTTTCTCGACAATTGCAGGTAGGTGTTTTGCAATAATCTGGTTACTGTTTAGCACATTAGCTGTTGCTAGGGCTTTTCTGTACCTGACAGAGCTTAGAATCGACAAGCGGAATCGTCGAATCGCGAAATGGGTTCTTCAGAAGGAGATCACCCTCAGGGATTTGTTGGCAGCAGACCTGGATAATGATGGATGCATCAGGTACCCCCTAATTTTGTTTTTCCCCAATTTTTCTCTAATTTGGAATTAAGCCAATTTTGATGAGTTTGCTTCTAGTAAAGTATCCCCTAAATACTTTGTTTGGCATCTTAAGGGTTTTTGTCAAGTTCCTAAAAACTCAAAACTTTTCCCAATATGCGTTTATGTTAGCAGATGTGGGTTGCACCAGTTGGCTACAACAGTGTGCCTGCCCCCTTCCCGTAGTTTAGAGTATCGTCCTGTTAAAAAAATATGTATATACATGTCAAGTTTATACTTTCTATCTTCAATGCTGCAGCAAAGCGGAGTTCGTCATATACAAGCTTAAGGAGATGGGGAGAGTGGCAGAGAATGATATTCTGCAGATATGCAAGCAATTTGATTCTTTGGAACATAGCAACAATGACAAAATTACTCTTGTTGATCTAATGGGAAGCGACATGTGAGTGATTCCAATAAGGTTTCCCTCAATCGAAAGTCCGAGGCATCACACAGATCTTGCTACAGAAATTAACAGAAGCAAACTGTGAGAATTCCGAATTTTTACGCTACATGTATATAGAACTAGACATATGAATTTGATGTTTCACTACAGAGCAGAAAACTCAATTCTATTCTTTTGTAAATACTTTCGGTTTCAAATAAAAATGGAAACTTTGACGATCTCATTTCATCGTTTCATCGTTTTCTGGAGTCATTTGACAAATTATATCAGTCCCTATAGTTTTAGTGAAACGTCACTTGCATTCTCTGATCTAGAAAGACGATGAGTTGGTCAGCGAGCATGCACTGCTCTACGCACACTTGGGTACGGAACATATGCAGCCTGCTCGTCTACAGGGTATGGAATGTGGTGGGAACTTCAGGTTTTTCTTTTCCAATGCAAACCAAACATTTTAAAACCGAAGCAGAGGCATCAAAGGCAGCTAAAATTCATTCAATCCTCAAATCTTACAGGATGCTGGCTGAAGCAATGAAGTATCGGTTTATCGCTCTTTACAATCCTATGGCAAAATGCACTGCAGTATGCAAACATAAGTTCATAGCAGAAGGTGGAGCCAACAGATTTATGTAACACTTGGCCTACCCGGCAGTATGGACAAAGAGATTATCATAAGCCAATATCAGTCAAATGTTGATTAGTTTCTTTTTCCATTACACAATGTAAAATACCGTTTTACAATCTTTTTTTTTTTATCCCGCAGTACAACTGTTTGATTAAAAAATGGGTGAAATATAGCCTATACAGGTAAACGTATGACAAAAAGCACGAAGAAAAAAGGAGGGATAACATGACATCTATTGATGACAACACGATAATCATATTATAAAGAACATAATGGACAAAACTAGTTACCGTAAATAAGTGGTGTATCTTTTCACACCAAAGTGAAGATACATTCCTAGATTGAACAGGTGCAAAGGTTTATTGATACTGGAGCTACGGCCGAAACTTTAAATCTCGCCTGTCTCTTTGCATCGTATGGGGATGTTTTCTGTTAACTGTTCAGAGAAACAAATGATGGACAACATGTTGTCACCAAGGAGCAAAACCAGTAACATAAAACTGAACCCCAAACTATTCCATTAATAATCAAGTTCAGGGTTGAGAACTTCCAAACGCCTAAATCACCAAGAAAACTTGACAAAACATGCTACAGCTCGAACTTCCAAAACTTGGTGATTTAGGCCTTTGGAAGTTCCAAAACTTGCATCAAATTCAGACACAGTCCTTGCTAGTTTTCATGCTATAAACAATTACTGCAGTTCTGAAAAGATGGCTCGAGAAAACCAGGAACATCTATGAATTAGTTATTCACACGTAATTTATACAAACTCCACCTTCTAGTTTAAACAACTTTACTGCCAAAAACAGATTCGGAAGTGTTAAATTCTCATGCATAAAATGCAATCCTTACCACATTTCGAGATTGAATACAACAACCGAAGCTTTATCTGATCTCCACATTTGCCATCTTGATACTTGAAATTCTGATTCATGAACGATAAATGAAGTTATCAATGAGCATACAGATTCAGAAAGAGATACGATTGTTAAGTCTTGTAAGGGGGACAATCGAAAAACTTCACCAACCTTTGAGTTCACTAATGTGCATACCTCTGTCTGACGCCAGAGACACTATCAAGAAGTTCTGTCGTTTTTTGCACCTTAAATTTTTTTGATTTCTCTTGGCTGTCCACAACCAAGGTTGAGATTCTCAAAATAGTGATAAGTTCAGCTTCAATTTTGTTAAGTTGGTAATCCAGATGTTCTAAGAAACTCTCGAAAGAGGTTATTCCCTTCAAGCTACTAATTCTCTCATCTTCATTCCAAGCTCCCTTATTTAAACGTTCTCGAAGGTCCTCCCCTTCTGGCTCAACAGGTAAGCTTTCTTGGTTGTCTTTAGGAAGCGGCATTTCTTTATTCAGATCATTTGGGACAACTTCTTTGCTCTCCTTCAAATCTTCAGCAACTTCCGTTGTTGGTGATACAATTCGAACAGGACTAAAAGCATCTTCTCTGACAAGTCCAAGATCCAAAGAAACATTCCCGATTAGCTGCCTTTCTTTCAGAGAAATCGCCTGAAACCAAATTAGTCTTCTTCTGATCATATTATCGCTGAAAGGTAAAGATCTTGAATAAGTTACAGTAAGGGAACAAAGATTGGAATAAGAACATTAAGAAAAAGTATATCTTACTAGTGGTTGCTATTTTTCCAGTTGTAACATTACGAGGAAGGAGGTTATGAATTTGGGACCTCCATTTCAAAGATGTGTGGCTACCAACTGAGCTTTACCCTGACCTCCTTTCTAAAGGCTCGACTGAGCTAAGATAGCGTATAATATCTTCTTTTATGCAGTCATGATTAAGTTTTGACTACAATTTTGCAGACAATCCATAACCACATCTGGAAAAGTTGAAAACATGGCAGCTTGAAACATCATAAACCAATTACAGACCTATAAATGTCCTTTTCAATTCGGTAAACAACCACCAAGTTTGGTGATAGTCGATTTTTGTCAATGGAAACATAATGGATTAGTGGAATTCCATCTTAAACTGCATTATAAAAAACAATGGTTTAAGCCAGTATTCCTCCACTTACAGTGGAAAATCTCTTCCATAATTATTAACAGTTTATTTTACCTCATTAAGCTTTGTGGAAAGCTCATCGAGCAACTGTATGCGGTGCTTTGACTTCTCCAATGCTTCCATGACCTTTTTCTTCTGAAAGAGCAGCTCCCTTGCATCGTCTTCCTTCCCAGTTTGGACATTAATTGCTGCTTGCCGTTTCAGCTTCTCGGCTGCTTCTGACAGCCGCAAAAGTCTGAATCTTGCATTGTTTGCTAAGCCAACAACCATGAAATGTTCTTAAAATTACGTCACGTAGTTTGTTCTAAAGTGCAGAAATTCACCAAAACAGTAACAGCCAAGAAAACAGACAATATAACTCAACCCATCAAACTATTGGATTGAAATTCATCAACCACTTCTTGGTGCAGAAAATCTAAATATCACATTCAAAAATGTGTAATTTTGTAAAAGAAAGAAGCTTTCATACAAATTAATTATCTAGCAAAAAAGCTTATAACAACAAAAGAAACAAACAAGGTGGGAACTTGCAATAAATTGAGCATAAAAAATCTAGTCTTTCAATGAAAAAGGAAAATGGGTATCCCCAATTCATATAAAATATTATGAAAGAGAGGAAAGCAGGTGTATTGTTTATATATATGTATGTATATACCTTTGGCTCCGGAGGTCTCAGCCTCAGAGTGAAGCTGACCGAGCTGGGCACGTAGCTCCTCTGTGTTGACGTTGGAAGCCAAGCACATGGGCGTCCTCCATGAAGCTCTCCAACGAACAACCATGGCTGTTCCACCACCACTCCACTGTCTCATCTCTCTCTCTCTCTCTCTCTCGTCTGACCGGATGAATGGGGGTTTCCCCATGGATGAGGCCCATAGCTTAAAGCCTTATGGTCTAGAAGGGTGAAGCGTATTTTCGAATGACCCAAAGAAGACCTCTCTTTGAAACAGGCTTTGAGATTGTATATTACTTTAAGGCCTCGTTTGATTTGGATTGAGTTTTGATAATTCACTAGATTCAGAAAGAATGGTACACCTAGCTTCCTCAACCTGATCAAATCGACAGTGTGTTGAATGGATCCTAACTTTTATAAGTTATAAAAGTTGATGTGAGAATGCGAGGACAAAATCTCACACCGGTGTGACTAAACTATGCAAGCGTTTATAAGAGGTTGAGCTATTCTTCATATTACCAATTGGTTTTATAGTAAAACCCCAACTTTTTTCATGTCATCAAAGCAAGTTGGACACGTGTGAAGCCTAACGGCCACACGTGCTCCACATCATCCCGTTTGTGTTGTCCACGTGTTCAGCTTGAAAATTCGCCACAAGTGAGGGGGCATGTGAGAATGTTAGGACAAAGTAGGGCTATGTTGGGTCACTCCCCATATTGCAAATTAATTTTTATGGTGAAACCCCAACCTCATTCAGTTGAAAATAATAAGGTTTTTTTAATTGTTTTTTTTGGTTTACCCCACTAGAAAAAATTTCTAGCTAGTCCCTGTATACATATCATTGCTTTCTTTTCGGCAAAAATTCTAATTTTGTTTTTCTTCTCTCTATCGCCGAGCCTGATCAAATCGACTGATTGTTGAATGGAGAAATGGATCCTCACTTTTATAATTTGTAAAAGTTAAAGATAAAAAATGCAATAGCATGAAGAAAGTTATTCCTCATAATTTAGATAAATATACAGCTCACATCTGATTAAATCCTAAACAGTGGTTTAGACACAAAACGTGGCTAATCTAAACTCCATTCCATTTACTTGTGTCCCAATTTCCTTTCTTTTGCTACTCACTTGTGTCAAATTATAATAGTGATTTGTTTCCTATCTTACTTGCATGCTATAAAAGTTAAAAGGATTGATCCCCATACATTTGTTTTCTTGTTGGATTCTTCCTCTTCTAGTTTTTCAGTTGGCGTCGTTCATAAAAAACATGTTTTATCTGCCTTTTCTTACGAAGCATGCATGAATTAACCAAGTAAATTGAAGCCTCTATCGACTGTGGAAACTTTTATTTCCATATGTTGTCACATTCATTTTCCTTTCAAACCGAGTATTCTTTCGCTTCGATTTGCCATCAAAATTTGGGTCCCCTCAAGAAGCTCGTCCAAGACTACTCGAGTGTTGATACCCGACGATTTGACCTAAAATACCCTAATAATATGAACATCATCTCATCAGTTTTGCTCCACAACCAACCAATCATGAATGATGAATGACTGTTATGAGTCAGTCATGACAACCTCCCATCAACAACCCCTACCCACGCTCTACACTCAACCTCAAAAAATTGACATTGACAACCTCCTAATTCATCTCACTGTAAAAGAGAGAGAATTCGGGTAAAATGTTACGTCTCATTTAGTGATATGAATTGTACAAGATTTGACAGTTGCAAAGACCGATTAGATCTTTATATGTAATATCTAACCGTTTATTTTTCGGACCACTTAATTCTACATGTTAAGAAAGAAATTCCTGAAAGAAAAATTATGAATTTGTAGTTTTTACGAGGCAAATATATATTAAAAGAAAATTCAGGTGGCGCATGCTGTAGGGTTTCTACTTTCTAGCACACAAGGGCTAAGAACCTAAGATTGCAGTCCATACCAGGTTTCAGATGCCCACATTTTTCCATATAAATCATTGTATCCCCCCTTTTCTCTTTGTTTATTTAACTGAATAATATGCTATATCGTGGATATGCTTGCACAAAATTTTAAGGGCATGAAATTATCCTCCCTTTAACAATTTATAATTTTATTTCGAAAATTATTGCGTAGAGGAGGCGTGTAATTACAAAACAAAGTTACATGGCCTGCAATCTGCATAATGAGATTACTTCTGCAGTGAACATAGGGAGATTTAAGTGCACTTTCCATATTAGGAGATGTTCTCACGTTAGATTGTCTAATAACATAATTACATGTCTACATTCTATGAGCTAATTAGCATAAATAATATTCATACTTGATAGGTCGTTTATATTTAGTTAATTTGCATTTGCTCGACAGCATAATTCTGGTAACTAAGAAAAAGTATTGTGTCAAACACAAAGGATATATATGGCTTTGAAGGAGGAGAGGCGAGCTAGACACTTCCAAAATGCAAATGAGTTAATTTATGGCAGACTAGAAGTTCCGTTAATGTGCTTTAATTAGACGATGATCATAACGTTAATCAAATTGTCAATCGAGGAGCTATAACTTCATTAATTTGTTTACATAAGATGTATAGATGTATGGTTGCTGCTGATATGTATAAGTACAAATGTAGCTTGTGAATTATGCTGGATTTTTCGGGTTAAAAGTTTGACTTCGTAGCGACAGCCTACAGCTTAATTAATTTCATTAGATGACATTTGATCATCTGTTATATTATAACAAGACATGACAAGCAAGATATCCATTCAAGAAAGAAGAAATCTTCTAGAGAGGTCGTGTATTAAAATGATTAAAGCATCCAAACTTCGTTCCTTGTACATGTAGAATTCATGATATGTATGTCTTCAATTGAGTATATATCGAAGAATAGGAGAGATTGTTTTTAATGTTCTGAATACGAGATAGTACACTATATTTTTTTCAAGTGTCTCTTTACTTGTATAATGACATATGGCGAATGTGTTCATGTTTTGAATACATTGAAAAATCTCTCGAAGAATAAAGCACAATAATGAAACATATACATACATACATACAGTGGCGAAGCTACATAGGGGCGAGGAGGGGCCTCCGCCCCTTCCCTCGCCGGAAATCAAGTCTAGGAGCGGTGGTTTCGCCCCTCTGGTCCCGTGAAAGTGCCTGTTAGTGCGGTGGTTCCGTCTGTGTTCATCTGGATCTGGGTTTGTTGCTGGTGCGCAGCTCTGCTGCGTTTGGTTTTATATTTTTTTCAAAAGCCAGGCCAAACGACACCGTTTAGTCCTAGTTAAAAAATTTCCTTTAATGCAACAACATCGTTTAGTTATAGAATTGAAAAATAAAATTAATCAGATAGCAGCAGAATAGATCCCAGCAAGCAGAACAGATCCCATTGGCCCCTCAGTCCATTGGCCCCCTCATTCCCCTGCTACCGGACATTAAGGCTTCAACTTCAAGCTTTTAAGCCATCCAAGCCGCAAGCAGTTCGCCCCAACCCGCCACTTAGTGCTACGGTCTAATGATATTTCTCTTCACTTGTAAGTGAGATGACTTAGGTTCGATTCTCGCTAAAGGCAAATTTGAACCACATTATTGCTAGCCCATTGTCAGGCTTAGCCCATTCCCCTACCCCTTAGTGTATATAATATCATTTGTTTAAACTTAAAGGCTTTCATAGATAACTCTATTAATAGTCGTTCAAACTACGCCAAACTTGCGAATATTAACAAAATGATAACAATTAACCTCCTACACCAGTCAAAAGGAGACATCGCATATATATATGTATAGTTAGGTAGTCTTGACATCTTGTTCGAAAACTACGGTTTGAGGAGTTCTATACAAGCAAGTAAACCCAAGAGTGAGCATTCAAATGATCCCGTACATATAAGAGACATCTATCATATAGCACCCAATAATTTTTTCAAGAGGATGCATGCTTTACTCATCACTTTGTTATATCATATAGCTTAATTTTTTGGGTATGCCCTTATACCCTTATATTAATATTTTGAATTGGTTTTCCCCTCTGATGCCAAGTTCGCTTTGTAGTTTGAACATGATTTATTTTTTGCTTTTTAATTAAAATGTTTTTTGAGATTAGCATAATTCCTCACTTTGGTCCATGACAATAAAAGTCAATAGCAGTGGTTCTGAGTTTATACACTGTAAACCATTTTGGTCATTTCGTAAAAAATCTGTCAATATCCTCTTTAAACTGTCACGTGAAGAACCACGTGACCACGTTTTAAGGGAATATTTGTCAAATAAACCCCTCCACTGATGAGGATTTGACATTATTTTTAGGGAATGACTAAAATGACTTACGGTGGATAAACTTAGTAACCACTTTTATCGATTTTCATTGTACCAAAGTAAAGAATTATACCAATCTCATGAACTATTTTGACTAAAAAGCCCTTTTTTGGGGGTCAGAAATGGAGATAATGCCTAAAAAGAAATACCTAATAAATTGTCTTTCAAAAGGGTCTTAATATAAATAGGATGGTCACAAAGATAGTAAGCCCCAACTCAAGGCCAACGACATGATTTTTTTAAAGAGTTTTTTTTTTCTTCAATAAAATGCTACCATTTGGCTTAGAAAAAAAACCTTTAATACTAGCAGGAAGGGAATGAGGTAGACGAAGCACGCCAAGGACGATGACAAAAGCTTCGTATTCAGCTTGATTATTCGTATAATCGAGATCAAGTTTGAGAGAAAAATACCAACCGTTTTGATCAAGGGATTGAATGATGATCCCAACCCCAGCCGAAGCTGAAGTACTAGAGCCATAAAAGTACATCGTCCAGTGATTATCACGCGTATTTACCATACCGATTTCAACATCATTGCCTCCAAAACCATAAAGTGAAGGATGTTGAGCCAAGAAATCGGCTAAAGCTTGACCTTTGATGACTTTTTGGGGCACTTATTGCAAACTGAATTCAGATAGTGCCATTGTCCACTTCCTGATTCGGCCTTTCATGATTGGCCAAGTGAGCATGTAACGAATAATGTCGGTCTGGGTGATGACTTGAGTGACCGATGGAAGCATGTATTGCCTGAGTTTTGATGCGGCGAAGAATAGGGCTAGGCAAAGTTTCTTGACGGTGGAAGAATTGATCTCCGGTTGGTTGAGATTCTGACTGAGATAAAAAATTACCAACTGATACGCCGAAAGCACATTTGGCATAATCAACTTCCTAAAAAATTACCAGCTGATACGCCGAAAGCATATTTGGCAGAATTCATTTTCAGGTTGGGCTGGCGCATGCGCAGGAAAGCTTGTCGAAGATCATCCAAATGTGTTTGCCGACGGGTCAATTTGATTACAACATCGTCAATGTAGACTTCGACGATGGTTCCAATTAAATCATGGAATATGGTATTCATCGCTTATTGGTATGTGGCGCCGGCATTCTTCAGGCCGAACGGCATGACAACCCATTCGTACGTGCCAAGTGCCCCTGGGCAACGAAAAACAGTCTTGTGAACATCAGCTTCGGCAATGAAAATTTGGTTGTAGCCGGCATGTCCATCCATAAAAGATAAGATCGCGTGATTTGCGCGGCATCGATTAATAAATCTGAAATCGGCATTGGATACTCATCTTTAGGAGTTTCTAGATTCATATTTCAAAAATTGATACAAATACGTAAAGCACCACTTTTCTTTAAAACTGGGACGGTATTGGCCAACCATTCGACGTATCAAGCTGTCCGAATGAACCCGGCTTTCAGAAGTTGAACGAGCTCATCCTTTATACCAAGTTGCACTTCGGTTGAGAATCGACGAGGTGGTTGATGGAATGGTTTACACCCAGGTTTAATGCGTAACTCGTGTTCGACGAGCGTTCGATCTAAATTAGGCATTTCATGATAGCTCCAGGCAAAACAATCTTTGAATTCCTTAAGTAAATTACAAAATTCGACTTTCATATGTTGGGGTAACAAAGCACTAATAAATAAAGGTCGTGGGTCGTCGGCCATCCCAACATTTATTTTCTCTAAAGGGTCATTGACTTGGGGCCGACTATCTTCAAGCTCAGATGGAGCAGCTTGAACCTTATCTAATGACAGAAATGGACCGTTATCTCATTCGGCAAGAAACTCGACTAAGTTTATGCCTGAATTTGGTTGCTTGGAAATGGCATACCAATAGGCCAGCAGTCGTTTCATGGTTGACGAAACAGCAGCCCGGCCGTTCTTGTGTGGTTTCAGACATCGGTGTCAACAATCAGATTGGCCAACCCGAGTCTTGCCGAATCTTGGTGTACAGTCTCGGCGCCTACCTCGATGGCCTTTTGTACTGATATCCGGGTCGACCGCCCATTCTCATTAAATCCTTGTAAGGTGATATAGCTGATGTGATCGTCGTAGTATCGAGCCTGAATCATGTCCGCCACGAACGGCTGATTATCGGCCGGGTGAATTAGAACCGATTTACCGTCCCAGAAAATAAGAACTTGGTATAACAACGAGGGAATGCAACCTGTTTGATGGATCCAGTTGTAGCCGAGTAATGCGTTATACTCGGTTTTGGAATCAACCATAAAAAATACGGTCATATGATTGCGACCAGCCACGTTTACCTCCAAAGGAAGCACACCTTTTGTTTAGGACTTGTCCCCGACAAAGCTGCTCATGGTTACCCCTGACGGGATGAGTTCGTCGTTAGAACGTCGTAGTGCTCTCATGATGGACACGGGCATGATATTAACTGTCGCCCCATAATCGACGAATATTTTAGAGACTAGGTATCATTCAATATGAGCTGTAACATACAAGGGCTTCAGATTCTGAAGATTATTGGTAGAAGAGTGAGGAAACAACTTGGTAAGGGCGGCTTTAAGTGTAGCCTATTTGCCTTCTAGCCTTTCCTCGTCGACGGCGACAAAGTCAACTTGCGTTGTCTCTTCGGCTACCACGTCATCATCCAAGAAACTTGGTTGAGATATGGTCGGTTGAAACTCGGCGGGTAAAACATGGACTATGCTAATCTCCATATTCGCAAGGACCGAATGGCCCATTGGGTCATGGTCGTTGTCTTCCAGGCTATCGACCGAAGTATCCCGTTCTTGAGTATCCTCAGCTTGACCGTCCTTTGTTTCAGGGGGTGGCTGCTGTGGCACATCCTCTGGTTCGATGTCGTTCTGGTTGTTCCAGTTGAGCTCGCCTGACGTCGAGAGTTGGTCTTGTTTTTATGTCGTTTTACGAGCTTGCTCCTGTTAGACGATGCGAGCATTCCTGGTGTCGAGGTACGTATCCAGTCGTGCCACGCCTTTTTTTTCATAGGTCGTAAGGCTGAAAAAGAGCCACTACCGAGAAGATTTCGAAGTGGTGCCGTAGATACTGAAGATCCTCAAGAGAAAAAAGAAGTTCGATGATGTTTATATCGGTATATGGATCAACCGCAAAGCTAAGAACTTGAGCTTCTCGTATGTGCTGGAACCTAGCTTTCATTTCTGGATCGGTGGTCTTTTGGATAATTTGTTCGGTGTCAGGGCAAGTGAGGGCCAAATTGAGGGCTTCTTGACACTCTTTTGGTAGGCCGTATAAGTCATTAGCGGAATATTTCTTGTGAAACTCCCTCATGTACTCTAAGGCCTCACCGAGAAACGGAGGGTGCAAATTCCGTGGTATTTTAATTAGTGGCTCTGGTGAAGGCAACGTAGGGAGGTTGCTTTCCAACTCTTTTCTGAATTGCTCAAAACGAGCCTTCATTTCCCTTGGTCGAAGAAGGAGTTTGATATGCTTCTCAGATTCCTCGATTGTAGTCTCAAAGTCGTGATCGATCGCCTTCTGTCCCCGAAGTAATTCGACCATGATTACAGGGGGTTATCAATCATCGTCACTACCTGGTACTTCTTTCGGCTGCCATTTGGTAGCCGAGGTAGCCTGTGCGGCTTGTCGGCGGGTTATACAGTTTATCTGTTGGCTTCGATGCTTCTAAGATTTGGATAATGCGGTATAGACGTCGATAGGGGAATTGTAACTATACCACCGTTGGTCGCGTGGCTCGGGTGGCTTGAACGTTCTTTGATTCGCCGACGAACTTAAGTTGTTGGAATTACGCGAGTAATAATCTTCATTGTAAAACGGCACATCAAAATCAAGGCGTCATCTGACCTAGGTTGGACCGTCTATTCGCATTTGAGGACCAAGCCTATCGAAGACCTTCAGACCCTGGCCTGCGCTGAGCACTTTTGAGGGTGCCGTCGCGACCGTGGATAAAGATTATGGTGTCGTAGCCTGAGGTGGTTTTTCCTTCAGCTTAGCTAAGATAACATCTGCTTTACATCGGCTACACAACACCATTGATCCATCCGCTTCATCTGCGCTGGAGTCTGACATACGTTCGACAATCACTAGTCCCGAAAACTTTGTAGGTGGGTCGTTCGAAAATAAATCAACCTTAAGTCATGGTCGAGAATTCTACTTTAGGACATGTTGTATTGGAATGAACTCAGCCTTCCATTTCCCTTTGTTTCTGGGCAAGTGAGCATCTACCATGCCGACTGTCGCCGAAGGAAAGGGATTGACGTCAACTACTATTTGTTTCTCAGGGAATTTGAGTTTTCCTTTATCAATCCAGCTCTGAACGGCATCACGGAACACAACACAGTTGTTGGTCGTATTCTTATTCGAGTTGTGATATTTGCAATACTTGCCTTTCAACTCTTTAGCCTTAGGGATGTTATACCCTGGCCGAAGCTTGATAATCTTTGCAAACAACAACTAGTTGAAAATTGCATCAGCCTTAGTGATGTCAAAAGTATAAACTTTTGATGCTTTAATTGTAACTTCTTCAGAGGCCGAGCGAGTTTTGACATCTTTGGGATTAAGGTGAGTCAATGCCTTACATATATACGGCTTATCGATTACGATCTCGGCCGCGTCCACACTGGCGTATTGGGAATCCTCACCTTCGGCTGACGCATAGCTGACCGTGGGATTCTTGTAAATCGTTCCTCTGGGTGGGGACTTCGAAATCTTTTCTTCTCGAAGCAAATGATCATATTGCTCGACGTGCTGAGCTAGCTCGTACATGTCTCGGAAGTTTACCCCCAGGAATTTCTTTCTGTACTCCAGGTCCAACCCATTCAAAGCGAGCCTAACAAATTCAACTTCAGGGAGAGGTACTCGGCACTAATTTCTGGCCGACTTAAACCTTGTAAGATAATCCATTGGTGACTTATCAGATGTTTGAGCCATCTTGCCCAATGAAGAAACTGACATTTCCATCCCCGGCTGATAGAATTGCTCATGAAATTTTTCGACCAGTTCCTCCCAACTTTGGATAGAGTTAGGTGGGAGGTAGATGTACCATGCAAATGTAGAGCCTGTCAACGAGAAGTTATATAGTTGCAGTTTATGAAAATCACTATTAACATCTTCACATTGCCCAGTGAGCTGAGCTACATGCTCTAATGAGGACAAGGACGATTCTCTAGCAAAGAGGTTGAAATCTGGGATCTTGAAGCCTTTAGGATATTCAAACTTCTCCATATAAGCTGGATATGGATGGATGAATTTCGGGAACTTCGGCCCTTTTTTCAAGGCGAAATCGATCATCATTTGAACCTCAATCATATCAATGGATGTCGTTTCCACTCTCTGGTCGAATCCATCTGATCTACTCCTCGATCTTCCTTTTTTTTCCAAGTTAATTGTTTTGAGCCAAGCAGATATTGGCTCGGCCTGTATTGTTGGTGAGGGATTATTTCTTAGTGGAAATTACTGAGAATGATCGGCAAATCCATGATCATGGCCCTTGCTGACTAGAGCGTCTCGTATTTATGTTAGTATGTTTGTTTGTCTGCTGAACCAATGCTCGAAATGCCGAGTTTGCTCGTCGAGTCGTCGTCGAAAAAATGACCTGGTTTGTGGGTCAGAGGAATCACCACCGTCTTCATCACAATCTTCTACTAGTCCTTCGACCAAAACTCTTTTCGTCGTTTTAGTGAGGATCCTTATATCATGGAACGGCTCGCCGAGACTAACTTCCCTTTCTCAACGTGTCGCGCTCATTATTTCAGGCGTCGCAGCTGTCTGTGCCTGTAACAAACCTTCTGGCCCTGAGTTCTGGTTTGTAGGATTAGCGGTTGATTTTCCCATGACTGTTTTCTTTTTTACTGACCATGTCTCAATGGTCATGAACTCCGAAGTTTTAGCACTAGGTCTCACCGGGCGTGCCAAAATGTTGACCCTAAAAACTACCAAGCTTACGTGGCGCGCAGGCCGAGTAACTAATGAGCTAACTACGTTCTTCGGTTGTGTGCGAGGCGTGCTAACTCGTTGATCGAGCTCGGTCGAGGAGTAAAATATGTTGATGTTGCATTGAGCGCGCGGCTGACTTCTGCATCTTGCAATTGCGACCGAGGAAGGAACAAGGCTGCTAGTTCTGCGAAGTTCAATATCAAATTCGACTTTCAATATGCTGAATGTAGTAACCTGTAACACCTCACTTCGCCGAAAAGGCTAATGAGATGACCTTTGCCAATAAAGATTCGAAAATCCTTCTCGACCGAGACTGGGATAGATAACTAGTCGGCCTCGACGCAGTGCTGTTTATCCAAACTGAAGGTGCTCCGCGGTCGGCTGATTATACGGCAACAGTGCTGTTTATCCAAACTGAAGATGTCGTTGGTTGCCTTCACAATGCTGTTTATCCAAACTGAAGATGTGTTGGCGAGAAAGGGGGTAAGAATAGAGTTCTTAAGGTTGTTGAGAGGTTTCGCGTAGAGCGAGGGTTTGCGCAAGGTAGATTTGTATGTTGAGTTGGAGAGGCCTGAACAATAGTAGCGAACCTACTTCTGGCCGAATTAGAGATGTACTCAAACTAAAACTCCTTATCCCAATCTAATAATGACTCGGCCAATCCTAATCCCAATGGGTTTCTGAATTAAACTCCATAATAAGCCAGATTCACTCCGAACTCTAAATGCCTTTAACTCTGAAATCCCCCTGTCGTACCAGGACTCGGCCTCTTCATTCTTATCCAAACAAATCCTTCTTGCATTAGGACTCGACCGGCCTGATTGAGCGTCCTATGGTAGATTGACCGGCCCACAATGCCTTTGGAAAGACACTGGGCCGAGAACAATCTTGAACTCGGCCCAATATTATTATTTTGGGCCTGAACAAAAACATTAGCCTAGCATGCATTGCATATTTTATGATTGGAGCATGATTTATAATATGTTTTATGGATTTTCATACTTATGATTTATTTAAATTACTTTTACGAAATAATTATGATTTACGAAATATTCATGATTTATCGAGATTACATTTTATGGTTTTCAAGTATGATTTATTTTATGGTTTTATGACTATGATATATCTTGGATTTATGAGATGAGACTTTGAGCTAGTGAGCTTCGGATTTGATACGAGTTTTGAGATATGTTTTTGGGTACTTACCTAGTGGGTTATCATACGACACATCCACACACCACGGGTATAGATGTCTATGGCCATAGGACACAGATGATGGAGAAGTGAGATATGATATATTATATACCTCCAGCTTCACTGCCGAAAGCAGTGTCGGTGTGGATGTATGCTATTTTATACAGCTTCACCTTCGGGTGATGGACATTTTATTCAGCTTCACCTTTGGGTGATGGACAGGTACTGCCTTCGAACGACTATGATACCCCTAGTTGAGTACAACACGAATACGATTTACGATGTTTCACACATGTTTTTCATGGCATGCTAGGGTTTTTCATAAAACCTTTATGTAGTATTATATATATGTTTTCAAAATAGAGGGTTAGTATGCTCTAAAATAAATTGGTTTTCGTACTATTAGTATCATTATAAATTATGGTCCACTCACCTTTTCTGGTTTTGCGCCCCCTCAGGAGTTAGGATCGAGGCACATGATCCCGGGGTCAGGGCGCTTCGGCTTAGTTATCCTCGAGTCTTCTCAGTATACGTTTCATTTCCATGTTCGTATCTTTTCTTAGTAATTCTTTCATATTATTCTTAGTTAGTTGTATGCTCTGAGCACATTCCTGCTTTGGTATAATCTTTCTAATTGCCTATATTTTATTTGTATGCATGTTTAAAATGGCTTCGTTACCCTCGGGTGTCGGCCAACACGTGCCTACCCTGGTATGTGGGGATATCGAGGTTGGGGCGTGTCAATATTTGGAGAGCAAAGAGAACAATTGGAAATTGGAGATGGTAGGTTTTGATAAGCTCACCGTAGTTGATGGTGTTCTTGAAGACTAGGAGAGATCTCAGCAAATGGGGGTCACAGTCACCTAAACCCTAGGTCACAATAATCTATGAGAAGGGAGAAAAGAAGACCATGGTGTTGTGGGGGTAGAAAAAGTAGAAAACGGAACAGTTCCGTGCAAGTCTAGAGGAATCAGAGGGGCATATTCTCGCTCTTATGGTCGATTTCCAACGACCAAAGATGCAACTGCACCTTCTTGCTCCCATATGGCTTCGCCACTAGGTACCATAGTGTCTATTATTATACATTATTACAGGTGATTCCGACTAGTGCCAATTTCATAGGTCAATACTTGTTAACATGAAAATGTCCACGTCTTTCCCTTTTCATTTCCTCTGTTCAAAATAATATCTAATCCATTGGTGGAGCAGCTGTTAGCTTGAACAATACAGGGAAATGAGTTGTTTTTTAATGAAATTATTTAGTGAAAAAGCTTAAGGTTGAATAGATTCCCTTACAATCTAAACGCCTTTAGTGGTTGGGTGCAGTCAAGAATGCTTCTGACTTAATTTATAGGAAGAACCCTCCTTTCACTTATAAAGTTTGACAAAACCCTAGTTTTTGCATGCCCCATGAATTTGAAGGGTGACACACACCCACGCACAAATTAACTGAAAACCCTAGAAACCAAAAAGTGATTTAATAAAATTGTTTTTGTTTTGAACATTAATAGTACATTGGATGAATTTGCTTTCCTAGCTAGGATTAGTGATCTTGTATTTAGTTTGATAAAAAAGGATATGTACTAGACAAATTCATTTGCCTAACTTGAACTTAAAAACGGTGAGCTTACCACTTATATGATCCACAGTCAAACACGCTAGCTAATTTACAGCAGATCATATATGTTCTTCGTATCTTCCATATATTTTGATTACAATATTGTGAAGCTGATCACATTAGGAAAATAAAACACAATAAATTCTATCTAATTTATAATGTGCCATGAACAAGTCGATCAAGGGGAAAAAAAATTTCTTTTGTGTCACTGAAAATATATATTTCCTTTTGCTTGCAACGCTCTATCATGTGACCAAGTTTCAATTTGCAGGGGAGATCCTTCCCAAGTCTAGATTAGCTATTTGTATAGTTTAAACCAAGAGTACAAAGGTCTGAACACTTGCGCAGCTAATTTGTTTGGCATGTTCAAAGTGTTCAATATTCCCAGAAGAAATTTAGGGCAAAAGACATCCCATACTAATTTGTAGCATTTAATTGCTCATATTCTTGAAACCTATATGTCATGCATGCATAGCATGATTACTTGTTTCTTTACTCCAATACTAAAATTCTATGATTATATAACACTAATCAGATTCATGCAGGATCTGGTGCTGAATACTTTACCCCCAGATCAGCCAAATCTGAGCTTTTTTTATTCTAAAGAAAATACATGTCAATATCCTATATATACTTTATGTCTATTTGGGTAGGATTACTGCCAAGACCTAACAAATAACCTGCTCTTCATTGACCAACACTCCATGCCAATGGCAACGTCACTTGTCAGATACAGATAGCATCCTCCTTTTACCATTTGCAAAAGAACACTAAATTGTCAACAATCTCAAGCTACTTCTTCAATATGGTTGGGCTTAATAATTATTTCTTTTTAGAGTGATGCCTTCCCCTATCAAAAGCCGCACCACAAAAAATATTCCAACCATGTCAAAGCATATGATGATACATTTCATATGATATATATCCCTGCTTAATTATTACTCCCACTTTTTCCTATTGGAAATCGATTCGAGCAAATATCTATGCATTTTAAGGTGCTGCTCTTCCTCTAGCTAAACTCAAATTAGTCAGCCTTAACTATGATCAATTACAGAATGATAGCTTCTTCAATTCTTCAAGTCAACTGTAAATTCAATAGAGTGAAAAGAGTTATATGTACGATATATACACATATGATTTCTGGTTGCACACAAAACTGATGGATCCATCTAATCATGATTTCTTTGATGCCAAAGTTTAATTTCTACATCAGTCATATCAATTGGTCACGACATTTTGTTGTACAGAGTCGGAGCAAAACACGATGTACCAAACTATTATTGGTCTTGGTTTCAAAAAAAAAAAAACTATTATTGGTCTTTGGAATATATTATTTGATTTCATTATTTATGGATCATTGTGGTTTTACACTGTTTAACTAATAGTATCTCGTTAAACAAATAGTTGTAGCCATGTTTTTGGTCAATATAGCCATTTGATTAGTGGAAGGTCGTTATGGAAACATATATGGGATTTACAAATATTTATTAGTTTGTTATATACACACAAAACACTATGTACCAAACTATTATTTTTAAGATTTGCTTTTCTTAGGGTATGCTTGCCATTTATGGGTTGATTTGGCTGTGCCTTGGCATTTGCGGATCCATTTTGAATTTGGCTCCTTCACGGCGGCTATTCCGGTGGTTGTTGGTCTGAGACATGTGGCGTTGGGCTATTTCTATTTGATAGGGATTAAGGTTTTATCTGCGGTTTTTATTTTTGGGCCTACTGCTTTTGATGTCTTCTTGTATCCGTTTGCTATTGGTGCCCTTCACCAAGTATTTTATTTCTTGCATATTTTTGTACTCATTGAATATTATAACTATGTGGATATGTATTTCCTTAAATTGGGATCGGAAAAATTATAACTTCTTACAATATAGAATTTATTCTAAAAATACACTACTAGTCCCAAGTTGAAACCAAAATTTATATGACTTCAAAGGGGTTTTACTGTATATTAGTCATTCTAAAATGTTATATTATTGTAAGTGGATCTCTACCACAGTAATGAAAATAAGTGTTGTCCTTGCACCACGGCAAGGGTTCAAACCCCGTCAGCTCTCTAGTCTAATAAATCTCTCGTCTAAAACAAAAAAATGTTATATTATTATTTATTGTGAATAGGATCGTTGACCATGTAAATCGTGTCATACTAAATTAATAAGTGATCATTGCTCGCAGCTCACTAGCTTATAAAGTATCTTCGTGCATGTCATGCATGCCTACAAAATAATGCACCCACCTAAACCAATCAAATCCGACACAAGCGGGAAACTTCTGTCAATATTGAAGAACTAACAACTTTTTCCAATTTAAAATCATTGGACTAATTAATATATGAAATGATATACAACTTCATGGATAATAAGAGTTGCATGCAGCATACTGCACGATCAATTATGCTTCAATGCCCCTAATATGCGTGAAGTTTCAATCTATCTTGCAGGAAGTAGCTGGGTTCAATTGGATGATTGCCTCCAATTATTGTCTTCATTATTTGTTTTTGTTACATTGAAGAGTTATGAATTCTGAACCGAGACTCTTCCACATCACTTTACCCATGTTTATTATTTTTACTGAATGCAAAATTTCGGGAATATCCTTTCAATATATGTGTGTGTGAGGTCCGTTTTATTTTCTTTTACAAAAAAAAAAAAAAAAAAAAAAACTTTTACTTAATATGTTCTCATATATGCTATTGAACAAGTATATTTTGTATACAACGATATTTTGAACGTTGGTATCGAAATCGTCATTCACAAAATTTAAATTTACCACTTCTTATAATTGAAGACAAATATCACTTAATTATAATACTAAGTAAATAATCCATCTTTTCTTATTCATACAAATGAGTTTAAGGCCTGAACTTGAGATAAATACTTTTTTACTTCTGGAGTCGTTTGGAAATACTTTTAAATGTCTAAAAGTGATTTCAGAAAAATATTTTTGGATTTCAAAAGCACTTGATGTGCTTTTCGGAAGAAGTACTAGTTGTATGCTTCTTTCAAAAAGCATTTCAAGTGTTTTTTCATGATTCACTTGTATTTTTTAAAAAAGTCCAAAAACAATTTCACTAAAAGAACATTCATTTTAAAGTATTTCCAAACGAGTCATAAATCTTTTAGATAGACAATGCGAGATTCATGCAATCACTATTGCATATATAGATTAATAATTTTGGTTATATTTTGAGATAAAAACAAACAAATTTGTTTGTCAATATATATAATTATCATATGAAGTTGGTATTTGACCAACCTTTTAATCTTGATGGGGATGGGTTTGACTGACTTTCAGGAAACAGGAAAAAGGGCAACCACAAAATTCGGGGGTTTCCGCAACTGGGATGACGTGAGGGGCCAATCAGCAAGACATAGGCGTGGGAAAGGAACAGAATGTCGCTCCCACGTGCCACATAAGGTCAAATGACGGTGCCCAATCCCTAACACGTGTAAGCTTGGACATCTTGACCACCACACCCCCTTTGTGGTCCCAGACCTAACCCTAGATAATACACATACAATGAGAGTTACCATTTGAATCGGAAGGTCATAAAAGTGTCACGTGGCAAAGTCCGTTGCATTATAGTTTATGACCGAGCATCACGCGACATATTCACATTCCTCAGACTTAGGGCTAATACTCACGTTAATGGATAGTGAGTGTTTTGGAGTGCTTTGGGTTCATGTTATAATTATTTTGCTTTTTTTATTTTTATTTTATGTATTTTATACCTTTTGGGTTATTGATAGAAGGAAAATATAAATAGAAAAAGACGGATGAAGAAGAGTAGATGGAGGATGACGAGAGACGTAGAATAGTGTAGAAAAACACACAAACATAGCATGAAGCTAAAAACAAAAAACAAAAAAATTATTTAAAGTTGTTTTCATTAAAAAAAATTTTTTCATTCATTCATCCTTAATTTTTTTTCCACTCTTCCACTACTCTTCTTGGTACCTCTTTTATGTGATATATTTTTTTTCATATTTCAAACACAAAAAATAATATTTTGATAATATTTAATTGGAAGGAAATTTATAAGAAAATAAAGAAAAAAAACCTATTGCCTATTAGCAATTTTTATTTATTTTTTATCAAATTGAAACTGCCAAGTGTGCAAAGTAGCCAAAAGTAGCTAGCTAGCTAGCATCCCATCAGATCAACTCTTCTCTCTCTCACTCTCTCTCCCTCTCTCCCTCTCTGCCTCCTATTAAAAAAGGCAAAGATAAAAATCAAACCTAGAGCTCATTTCCTGTAAAAAGAACAAAGCAAGAATCTCATCCCCATCTCTCTCACATCTCTCAAAGTTTCTTCTTCTTCATCTCCTTCATCTTCTTCTACCATGTCAAATGAGAAGAAAAATCCTTACCAGTACGACCCTTTCGACTACAACCACCATGAGATCAACAAGTCAAGCTTTCCATTCTTCAACTATGGTACTTCCTCCATATACCAAAATCCCCCACATGACCCACAAACCCTAAATGGGTTTGGATCTGATCATCCTAATTCGTTAATAAACTTTACCGACTGCCTACACGGATCATTGGACTACAACACCCTCTCGAAAGCCTTCGACATGTCGTGTTCCTCATCGGAAGTCATTTCTCCGCCGTTAGATCATGACAACAACTCAAACAAGCAGCAGGCTGCGGCAGCAGGTGTAGGAGATCACTCAGTGGGGACTCATAGTACCACTGAAAACCCTTCCACACCAAATTATTCCTCAATATCTTCTTCCCCTAATGAAGCTGCTGGTGCTGGTGCTGGTGCTGTTGCTGTTGATCATCAAGTTTCAGATGAAGATTCAGATCATAAGAGCAAGAAAGATAAACAGCCGAAATTAGGGTCTGATGGAGATGATGAAGACAAGTCAAAGAAAGGGTAGGTTTGTTTGGTTCCTTGTTGCAAGATTCATGGTAAAGGTTAATTAGAAGCTTTAAGGTGTATATGGATAAATAGGGCTCCCTAGCTTGACTGTATTTTGTCTGAAGGTAGACTTTCAAAGCCAAAACTTTTTAGTGCATTTTTCTCCCTTGTGTGTTTAATTGAAAGAGATATTTATTTAATTATTCGCTTTCATTACTTTCCTGATTAACCCTAAGCCCTAAAAGCAAAAATGGGATCTGTATCTAGAACCCTAATCACACACACATATATATATCTTTTGGGTTACAAGTTCCAAGAAAATCTATATATCTAATTTTCTCAGATCATTGTTGGAAACTGGCAGGGTTTGTGTTGTTTATTTTTTCTTTTATTTCTTTTATTAGGTAGTGCTAAATGTTGACTGAAGTTTCTGAAACTGTATGATTCAGGAGCAAAGCAAAAAAGAAAGAGAAACGGAAGAGGGAACCACGGTTTGCGTTTCTGACTAAGAGTGAAGTGGATCACCTTGAAGATGGATACAGATGGAGGAAGTACGGACAGAAGGCAGTCAAGAACAGCCCTTATCCTAGGTTAATATATATTGATTTCTTAATTTAATTCCAGAAACTGAACGTACATTCCTACAGGAAATAAAAATTCCAACTTATAATTATTTAGTAAACTAATCTCCAATTTTTCAACAGCCGTTATTTTCTTTTTGGGCAGTCAATAGCCGTTATTTGATGATGAAATGCTTGTTATATGCAATTCATATCTGTTACTGGCCATTAGTAAATAGTTAAATAATTTGCACTTAGTTTATGAAGTTTTTTTTGTATAAGGGCTCTGAGATAGGGATTTGAATTGTAATTAAGGATCAAATTCGTCACTCATAGTAGTCAAAATCTGAGACCTCTGATTTAGTAGAGAGAAATATTACTAAACTAAAGTATTAGTGGGTGCATCTAATTATGAAGTTCAAACTCTTTATAATTGATCTAGTACATCTTACGCCATATACTTATTACGTTAGCCTTCAAATTAAACCCTAATAATCATGTAAATATCTCTTTTAATAGCTAGCTATTGATCTAGCGGTTAATTTTCGCTCCACTTGCATATGTTCTTTGCATACATTTTTCCTTTTTCATTTCTTTCTTACAAAATCATATTATATAACATGAGAAGTGTATATAATTGATACATATAGGGAACTCTAGCACAAGTCTTAATTATTATTTGCTTAAATTTTCAGAAGTTATTACAGATGCACCACACAGAAGTGCATCGTAAAGAAGCGTGTTGAGAGATCATTTCAAGATTCATCAATCGTGATCACAACATATGAAGGTCAGCACAACCACCAGTGTCCGGCAACACTCCGTGGAAATCTCAATCTCAACGCTGTCGGAATGCTGTCACCTAATTCACTTTTGGCACCGGCATCTTTGAGCGGATCAGCAAGATTTTCACATGAATTCTTAGCTCAATTTCTCCAAATGGACAACCAGTTGCAATTGCAAAGTCATCAACATGATCATCCACCAAGTTCAACGTTATACTCAACCCTCATGAGTCCTCATCGTCATCATCATAATCAGCAGCAGCAACAGCTACCTGCTCCTGACTATGGTTTGTTGCAAGATTTAGTTCCCTCATTTAGTCACAAGCAAGAGCCATGAATATTTGTGAGTACTTTTCGAGTCGATTCCCGGGCAACTATATGCACCAAAACTATGATATTTCCAGTACTGTACGTATATATATCACTGCAAGTAGTACGGTATTTTATCTTTTGGTCTAGCTATCTCATTATTGCAATACTTTCTTGTATGCACGCTTTCTGTGGCCCTGATCTGTCTCTTTTTCTCATAAACTTTTGTACTTAGATTTTCTTAGATGGGCTGAGAAACAGTATGGCTTTCAAGGAATTGCATTCAGTGAGTACTAGTATATATAATTCTGAGTACCGCAGTGCATATGTATTGTTCCTGTGGTGTTAAAGTTAATCTACTATAAAGCTTCTCAACTTGTTAGTGAATGAAGGTGCTTCTTTGAAGGAATGGCAACCTGTCTAGAGGGATAACTGTACGTGAGGAGATGGGCTTAACTGCAGTGCATATATGCATGTATGCAAATATGTATATATCGCTACCATTGGAAAACGAGGGCTTAACTGTAAGAAATGGGGTTGATTAACTTGATTGGAGAGCTATGGCTAGACCTACATTTATAGGAAGATTAAGGTTTTCTGTGCGTGTTAGCGTTCAAATAGCTTACATATATATGCATATTTTAATTTGATTAAGAAAAAGCTTCTAAATATATATGTGAATTAGAGCAAACCATAATAATTGGTATTGAACTCACCTAGGAGTCAAACTTTTTATTTTTATTCAACGATATATTACATTAAGAGATAGGAAAATAAATTGGTATTAAACTCGCCATTTACGTGGTTTGAACCTAAAACTTCTATGAAAAAAAATATCAATAGACCGTATTACTAAGTGGCATGATAGTCTAACTTAAGATTTTCTACTTACAAGTGAGGAGAAATACTACTAAACCATACTAAGTGGCAGGAGAACTAAACTATTCCTTTGTTTTCTTTTTAGAATTTATGCCCGTTTAGGTTCTTCTAAATTGAGAACATCTTTGAATAAATAGACAAGTTAAGTGTAGTTGCATTTTCTAGTAGTATTTCTCTTTATGTTCAAATCTCGTGAATGACGAGTTTGATACTATTTCATTCCCCCATCCCTTAATGTAAATATATTGTTGTATAAAAAATGTAGTTGCATTGTCTTCTTACTAGTGGAGACAATTTACTGTATAAATAATAAAATTTGTTCTAAAGCAACTACAAATCAGTAGATACTGGATGTATTTAATAATTTTAAGTGTATGTGTGGAGACAAATTACGTGACAAATGGATCGATGCGGTGTTGAAATTTACTGAATTTATAATCCGTATAGTAGGGTATAAAGTTAGCAGCTAAGTGTTAATGCTTGTACATAACATTAAATCATTTGAGTGTATGCGTAACACGAAACTACCATACCACTTGATATTACCAGATACCAACACACAAACTTCCCTTGTCGTCGTGGAGTGATCAAATAATATGTAACACCCAAAGACTTTCAAAGGTGAATTCACAAGCAGAATAAAAGTAATAAAACAAAAACATGAATTTCGTGGCCAATTGTTGAGACCTCTAACATCTACAATTGGCAAGAAATGGGTGGAATGTTGGGTGAAGAAGGTGCATGCATGATATTCTATGAGGGGCTTGTTACGTGAATTGAAATTTATCAAAATGCAGTAAGTTTGGATTGTTAAGTGTAAAATTTTGTAATTTGAATGACAAATGCACAAAGGTAGAAGAATCCATGTTGTTTGTGGAATTTGGCCTTTGATTTATATATTGGTGTGACTGGTTAAATCTGAGAAAAAAATCAAGTGATGCAATTGGATGGCGGGCCGAACCAATGTAGCCCATGTATTAGAACGGATAGGGCACTGGATATAAATCCAACCCAATTTTGTTGGCTTGTTGATTGTCTTAAAAGTTACATCATGTAGGCTTAAGATAGTAAATGAATTGTCACTTAGTACTACGGTCTAGTGGTATTCTTCTGCATTTGTAAGTGAGAGATTTTAAGTTCGATTCTCGCCAATGTGAAGTTGAACCACATTATTATGGCAAGCCCATTGTAAGGCTTAGCCCATTCCGCCCACCCCCTTAGGTCATCTCCAACCAAAAGAGTTAAACATAACCTCGTCCAGAATTATAGGCCCCCAAAAAATTTATTTTTAAATGAACAGTGTTAGGCCAACTCATATACAATCTACAACCCAAATGTCTAAACATAGCCCCCATAATAATTTATTAGGTTTAAGTTGATATTTTATATTTATTGGTTAATTTAGTTAACCTACCATTGAATGTTTTCAAATCTAGTCGTTGAATTTGAATTAATTATTGCAACTAAGGAGCTGAGCTCCAAAAAATGGCTAAGAGTGGAGCTACATTTGACTAGCCTGATGCCCTTTTGGCTAAATAATAGTCTGGTGGGCTCCATAGAATTATAGTCTTGTCATCGGTTGGAGATGAATTTTCTGAAAAATCAAGTCATTTTTCAACTTTTGGACCTTTAGCCATCTCTAGGAGATGGCCTTAGTGTAGATACTACATATGGTTACATGTTTTTCTACATTTTTGTGTACGCATGGTTACATATTTTTTCTACATCTATCATACCTTCTTTCTTTCACCACCCTTCTTCATTGTTCTTTTCCTCATATCTTTGTTCACCCACATTATTTTCATGAGCTCAAATCGCTTAAACTTGTAATGCTGTGCAATACCCGACCAAAACAAAAACTGATTTGCTGCCGTCCACGTTTATCCAACCACAAAAATTGGGCTTATACTGGAAAAATATCCAAATGATGACCGTTGGACAAAAAAGTCAAAAGCGACAGCACACTCAGAATTCAAATGTAGCAGGCTTTAAGGGGACTTTCTTGCGGTATCAAAGTATTCCGAATATTTTAATTGTTAGATATCTATTTAAATATACAAAATTTAAGATTTAACAGTTAAAACACTTGAAGTATCGGATTTTCAGAAATACAAAAGAATTTTTGCTCAGGTTTACCCATTCGATGACGTATGACCATGATTCATAAGTCTCTCTTTGCCCTGGTTTGGCGTTTAGCTTTTAAAAAAAGTGGGTATGAAAAAAAGTTGGAGCATTTTAAGTGTTTGGTAAACACTTTAAATCAGTTTTTTTTTTCAAAGTTATGGGTGAAAAAAAGCTGAAAACCAGAAGCTAGAAATAGCAGCTTCAACAAAACAACTTATTTAGGTAAAACACGGAGGAACAGTAAAAAATAAATGAACTTGGTAATACATCGGGTTGCAAACTGCAATCTGATTGACGACGGCGATCTGACTCTGACCATCGCACCAAACAAACACTGATCCTTTGATGAAAGGTACAATATCGAAGACGCAGTGAGACAAAGAAAATGTTTTTCTTCGATCCAGAAACAACAAAACGACATTCAAATTGTTTTGCAGGATCGAAATGCTGGATGAGAGTAAGTCAATTGCAAAGGTTCCGAGTTGCGAGGTGATCTCCTCGTCAAATGAGATGTGCGTTTCGATACGAGGGATGAAACGCGAGAGAAATGGGAAGGGTACGAATGTAACATCCCACATCGACAAACATAGAGGGGGTGATGTGCCTTATATGTCCATGCCCACCTCTATATAGTACGAGGCATAGATTTGGATTCCATCGGAACTCCGAAGTTAAGTTAGTTTGGGCTAGAGCAATCCCAAGATGAGTGACCCATTGGGAAGTTGCTCGTGAGTTTCCAGAAACAAAATCGTGAGGGCGTGGACTAAAGCGGACAATATCGTGCTACGGCGGAGCCAGTCTGGGATATGATAGAATGGTATCAGAGCCACTGTGCTGTTTGGTGCGAGTGTGCCGACGAGGACGTCGGGCCCCTAAGGGGGGTGGATTGTAACATCTCACATCGACCAACGGAAGGGAGGTGATGTGCCTTATATGTACATGCCGACCTCTATATAGTACGAGGCCTTTTGGGAGCTCACTAGCTTCGGATTCCATCGGAACTCCGAAGTTAAGCGAGTTTGGGCTAGAGCAATACCAGGATGGGTGACTCACTGGGAAGTTGCTTGTGAGTTTCCAGAAACAAAACCGTGAGGGCGTGGACTAAAGCAAACAAAATCGTGCTACGACGGAGCCGGTCTGGGATGTGACAACGAAGGTGGGTGAGGATTGAGAAATTTCAGGAAGGGGATTGTCTGTTTGTTATGAAGAGAGAGAGATATATTATTGTGAAACCATGGTGAGGCTCCTCTGGTTTTGCTGGGTTACTTATATATTGGGAAACCTTTCTATCTCCCCCATTTCTCAATTTGTTGGTTGAAAGAGGATAAGCATTATCCATCTAAGTCCTTAAATTAAGAATTGCTAATCCAATCCCCATAACAAATCCAACACTTCAACCTTTGTTCCTAAACTACAAGATAAACGATGAGCAGCATCAATCTAATATCAAAATCCAAAACAAAAACCAAATCTAAAACCGAAACGAAAAGATGGAAGGAGCAGCATCAATCAAGAAGAAAGTGCAGTTCAATCAAAGAATTCAGCTGCGGACGCGGATGCGATTTCAGTTCGTGATGTCTTTGTTTATGAATGGGGAGTGACGACGAAAGAGATGAAATGGAGGGGATGAAATGACCATCTTATCCTCACATGTGAAATTATTATTTTTTAATTTTTTAATTATAAATATTTAAGATAAAGTTTATAAATATTTTTATTTTAAAAAATAAAGTATATTTAGTAATTCACTTTTATTTGTTATGAAAATTAAATTAATAGCATATCTAGTATTATACATTTTTTGATCATTTCACATAGTCACAGCTGTTTTACATAAAAGTTTACCAAACGCTATCATACTGCTTTTTTTTCCAAAAGCACTTTTACAAAAAAGTTTACCAAACACTCTACTGCTTTATTTCACAGTTGCTTATTCTCACAGCATATCAGAAGCAATTTTTTTTCAAAGTAAAACATCATCAAACCAACCATTTGTCTTGAAGTTCTTTGGAAACATAGAAAACACTGACTAAATTTAGAGGCCCACAGCAGAAGTACTTGTTTGTCAGGCTGCAGAAGCTGACCGATTAATGCACTGCATTTAGCATTCCACCCTTCAATGTATTGATGGTTCATTTAACTGAATTGCCAACCCAAACATTGAAAAATCAATGCATCTTCCTTGTGTTCCTTGTTATTTGCCACAACATTCGAACTAGACTTTCTGGTTGAGTTAAAGTTGTGTAATGCAAGTAACTTGGGTTGGACCACCTTGTTGATTTCTTTGGACCATTCTTGTGTGTGTGTGTGTGTGTACATTGTGATTTTGAGAAGCTAGAGTAGAAGCTACTTTGAAGAGGTAGATAGGTGGTCGTCGTTACAGGCAGTTTCACGTGTGCAGAAACTATTTTACTTAAGAGGTGATTTTCACACACCATTTTTAGCTTTTCACACACCTCTTTTTGTTTTTAGTCATCAAATTGAATAAATCAAACAAAAACAATAAACATAATTAAACAAAAGTGTATGAGAAGTTAAAAACAGTATGTTTATCATTCCCCAAGTTACTTATGCATACATTGTGAACTTGTTTACAAGTAAAGAGAAATAACTCGTTAACTGTAAAGAGCCAGTCAGCTTTATTTGTTAATTTTTTGTTCTTTCTACCCCTAAAAAGAAGATTTCTGTTAAAGCGTTGTTCCTGGTTGCTTAACATACTTTATGAGACAATGCATTATAGTTTATAACTGACACCATCATTCAAATGTAACAAGGAGGAAGACAACATAACTGCATAAGGGGAAAAGGAGAATCTTCATCAACATTAATCCAATGCTTTGTTTTTCTGACAGAATAATGATAACTTAAAAAACAAAAATAATGAAAAAATAAATAAAAACAATAGGAGTCATTTCACCATCTGAAGAAGAAATCCCACTGGTCCCCAAGTAACATTTGTACAACAAGAGTCTCCCTCTCTCTCTCTCTCTCTCACTCTGAAAATTCCCAAATTATGGAGTTGGGAGCACCTCTTTCGTTCTTCAAGGACCGGGATTGAATGGTTAAGGATCAAAATGCGCTATATCCAATCCGAATCCTCTCTTAGATTTTTCTTAGAAATTTTGTTGGAAAGAAACTGAGATTGTATACCGTCGACGGGTTACTGAAAGCTACTCTGGGAGGTGAGGAAGGAGTATCGTTCACCAAGCTCACGCGTTTGTCAGTCCTATTCATGACTTGTCTCGGATATTTGGCTCTCCAGATCCCCTGCCTTCTTTTCTATGTCAGCTGAGGCAGAACTTTCCTTCACAGATTCCATATCCATGCTGGTTGTACGACTCTTTCTGTTCCTTCGATCCTGAATTATATAAGTTTGCAAAATAAGACTCGTAACACCACCCAATTTTTATGAGCATGGGAACAAATATGAACTTATAACTTCATCACCACATGCTAATCAGTTCTCCGCGATATAATATGGACAATTTGATCACTACGTAATGCTAGAATGAGGTAATCTAGGAAAAGTGTTTTGTTAGTCTAAACACAAATTCATAAATGAGATTGCAGACTCCACGTTTAGATAAACAGTCTCACGAAAAAACATAGAACATAATAAAACATCTAAAAGATTATTTCCAGGTAAGATGAGGATTCGCACCTCACGAAATGGGTGTTCATCAGCTTCGAGCATACGCACAACCTGGCTCATTTTTGGTCTGTTCTCTGAATCATGATCAACACACCGAAGTGCAACCAAAAGGGCGCGTTTTAAAGCACGCGTACTGGGATTAACTTCAAGGTTTGGATCCACAACTTCCTCTGCTCTTTTTGCACCTACCATCAATTTGAGCCACTCAACTAGATTGACCTGCCACGAGTATTTAGAAATTCTTCTTAAAATTCTGTACATAACAGTAAAGCTTTCATAACCGGTAAGGACGCTGCCTCCTGAGGGCGGGAACGAAGGAAGAGTATTGAAGGAAACACTCTCAGAACAGTAAACAATATTTCTGAAAATTGTGTACCTCATTAGCAGGTCGGCCATAGTCCACAGGATCCCTTCCTGTAACTGCCTCGAGCAGGAGGACCCCAAAGCTGTAGATGTCGCTCTTCTCATTTAACAAGCCAGTATTAGCATATTCTGGTGCCACATAACTGCATAATGGATCGGTTTTTTGCTCCGATTAGAAGATAAGTTGTAGATAAATTATCATGAGTCAAAAGCATAAGAATTTACATACCCAAAAGTCCCCATGACTCTAGTCGTGATGTGACTTTCTCCTGAACCCAAGAGTTTGGCCAATCCAAAATCAGAAACCTTGGCATTGAACTCGTCATCAATCAAAATGTTGCTGGATTTAATATCTCTGTGGACAACTTTTGGTTCTATAGCTTCATGTAGATAAGAAAGCCTGCAATTCAGTACGTAAATCAGTTTTTGAAATTGAGTCTCACTATTAGCTAAATCTCAAGTGGAATTATAAGACTAACAATACAAAAGTTAAATAAGAAACATATTTTAGTTGAAAGATGAAAACTTACGCTTTAGCAGTACCAAGAATCACCTTCATGCGAGCCTCCCAAGTAAGGGTTCCATGATGGCGCATGGCCCCATGTAGCCATTGTTCTAGGTTTCCATTGTTCACATATTCATACACCAGCATCCTATGCAATAGATAGCAACTTATCAAGAACAACAGAAACTGAACCGAAAACACAAATGGCAAGCTATATCATAGGCCGAAAAAGATAGGGGATGCATTAGACAGAACCCAGACTAATGTGAAATATTATGTTACTAGACAAGGTTAAGTCATCAGCACTAATATAAACAATTTCAAATCAAATAATACCTGTGAACACCTTCTATGCAGTAACCCAAGAGCCGCACAAGATTCTTATGCCGAACATTACCAATGGCCTCCACTTCAACCCTAAATTCTTTCTCTGCCTGCCCCCTACGCACCAGATAAAAAAGCATCTATGAGAAGCAGAAGAAAAAAAAATCTGTGTTTCCGAAAAGCATAGTGATAACAAGATAGTGCACTTGAGTTTAAATCCTTACAAGTTATTTAAGAGCTTTTTCACTGCCACCTCAGTTCCATTGATGAGCCTGGCCTTGTAAACAACCCCATATCCACCCTCGCCAAGCACATTTTCTGCAGAAAAACGATTTGTAGCAAATTGCAGATCTCTAAGAGTAAACCAGTGGCCCCATCCAAGATGAGAACCTTCAGGCAAGCCAATCAAAGGAGAGGCTGTAACAAGTCCTCCATATGATAATGACGACTGCTTTCGCCCAGTCCCAGAGCTTCCTTCTTCCCCTGACTGCGAACTAAGTGCTCTCTCATTTTGATAAATTGAGCTGCACTGACTCATGTTATCAGGATCACTCGATTTGCTCGTGCCTAAATGAACTAACATCTTCTCTGATTTCTTATCACTTGCTTTATCATGTTCTGAAATAAATAAATTATCAGGGTGATCATGGGTACCCTGAGCCCCCATCTTATCAATGTTGATATCTTTAGAGACATTTGGTATTTGGGTGACTGGGAACTTGTCCACTGATCGTCGAGACTTCCTCCGAAATGAAACCCATATAGATAAGAAACATAGGATCGAAACAATAAATGCACCAACACATATACAGATCACAACCCATAGTTTCAAACCCAAAAATCCTATCTTCTTCGATAATTCCACATTCAAAGAACTCCCGGATGACATTCTTATCCTCCTCTGTATGCTATATATCAAATCTGGCTTGGTGTTCTGACTTTCAGTGCCCAGAAAAAAATCAAGACATTCCAACCTGGACATGAGAAACAAGTCATGTAACTCAAATCGCACGAAAATGATCACGCAGCTATTGAAGATTTCTTATTTCATCCTAATCCTATGTAACACTCAAATTCCACAATAAAAAGTACTATCAAATCCTATTAAATCAATTTTAAGACGTTAAATTCTTAGCTTAGTCTTCAAATATTGATCATCTTAAAGAACAACCAAAGTAACGCAAAAAAGGGGAATCTGATACAATAACTGCTTGATTATTTTCCAAAAAAACAAAAAAAAAAAAAAAAAAAAAAAAAACTTAGCACCTTGATTAGACTCGCATTTATAATTCCCCAAGATAAAAACCCCAGTAATATTTAAGCAATACTTTCTTAACAAATGAAGCAAACTAACATTTGATAGACAAATTAAATTCCAAATCCATCACAAAAGAGAATCAAAATCTCATACAGAATCACTTTTAATCCAAGCAAGAGACCAATAAAGAGAAATGTGAGTGATTCTATCTAAAAAAAGTGATTCCAAGAGAGAAGCACTTACCTTTGCACTATGCAGCGATCTAAGCTAACCCCCTTGATCGTCTTCCTTGAGCAGCCAGAGGAGCAGAGAAGGAGCTACCTTTTTAACCAAGAGAGACCCAATGGGCATAGAGAGGCCAATGCAGACCTGAAAAATAACACAACCAAAACCCAGAAGTCCAAAAAAGCAAAGGATTTCCAGAGGATTAGTTTGCAAGTAGAGATAGAGGAGGGATGTGGCCTTCAAGTGGGCCAAAAGAATTCAGAAAACCATAGAAGTTTGAGAAAAAAATGGGGAAGAAAAGAGAGGAGGAGGAGAGGGAGGGACAGACAAAAATCTAATCTTTGAAGGGAAAATGTGGGGGGAGGGGGGGGAGAGGGAGAGAGAGGGAAGGAGGGAATTTGTGTGTGTGAAATGGGGTGGGATTTTAGAGGGTAAAGAAAGAAAAGGTGGGTAAAATGGTTGGTGGGTGTTTATGTCTGTGTGAAGGAGAGGGGCCTCAGCAAGCTGGAAAGGAAGCTTGGTTTGCAATGGAGGAAACCAGAGAGAGAGAGAGAGAGAGAGAAACAGTAAAGGGAAAGCAAAAATAAGGTGAACAGAGACGGGGAATTAATAGCTGGTTAAGAAAAAATATTTGATCAAGCTACAAAGGTAAAGTGGCAAACACGTAGAGAGAGATGAGAGAGAGTCAACCCAAACACCATCAACAGGAGGGAACTGCGAATCTAGCTTGCCCCTAATGTTTAGTTTACTTACCAGACTGTCCTTGTGTCTTAAAAAAAATCCTGTTTGAAATCAAACTTTATATAATTCTTCTACAAACAATACGTTATTTATAAAAACGCTTTTATAACGGCCCCGTAATCTATCAATATTATGTCACAACTTAGCATTGATATTACTATAAAAAGTGATGATAGAAAAATCATCTTTTAAAATTATATTTTATAGATCACATGTGGCGGCTGATAGTTAGATTTCTTCCAGCATTTTCCATTACAAATATATCATTGTTACGTCAATGTGCATCGAACCTGAGATCTAAACCTGTACCAACTATTTTAGGGAAAATGAGAGAGCAGTAGCCTGTGATTACGTACTTAGAAACTGACAAATAAATTAGAGGTGGAGGTCTATAAAGTCATACACTTTAGGTCCAGACTAAAACATAAATTTGTTTTTATTAATAAGGCACTCACAGCTTTGATAACTTTGCCAATACACAAGTCTATAATTTATATTCCTTTCCCATTAAAAAAACAAAAACAGTCTTGCATTTTCTCTTGAAGGAAACAAATAACACACCAAATGCTTGACTATATGATCTAGTTCTCTGTACTAGGTAGCTGTTTTCTTGAGTTTTGATCTTTTTTTAATCAATTAATTAGGTTTATAATTAGAAATATCTTCAACAATTTGTCTTCTTTTTGGTAAATAATCTCCAACCATTTGTCTAGGTTCACTGTTAAAACATTATGAATTAACCTTAGATAACTTTGCTTTTGTGGATTGATGTTTCAGAAAGTTCATCCCTCATGCTCTAATTTAAATCATGCATGTAAATGATTGGATAAAATTATGGAATTTAAATGTCAATAATCAAAGTTCATCCCTCATGCTCTAATTTTCATGCCTATCCAATCCAAAGAAATTTTTTACATGCCATGGTGAAAAAAAGATAGTACTGTTCACACGCTCATTTTTACCTCTGTGCACTCTTGTTAATTTTTTGTCATTGAACCTCTTTGATACACCCGATTCGACGTCCGAAAATTGAGAGAGTGCGTGAGAAGTAAAAATGAGTGCGTGGATAGCACCACCTAAAAATTTGTCTTTTCAGAGAGTAATTTTATTCAATTCAATGATTGTAAATAAAAATAAAAAGAGGTGTGCGCGAATCACTTATGTTTTATTAAGGTAGCCAAAAATACAAATATTCTCCTATGATACCATATTGAATTGTAATTGTATTGATAGCAAAATGTATAAATATATACTAGTCTATAACTTAGAGTACAAGTAATATTAAGCTCACAGAAATTTACAAGACCTAGCCTGACAAAATCTTAAGCGGATTATTTTATACTAACACTTATCTATCCTTTTTTTATTCATGCATACTTATGAGGTTTGACTAGGCCAATAAAATTTTAAAAACATATATTGCAACGGTTCTGAATGTAACAGCCCGTTCCGGGAAATTTGTACAGTAGATGTGAATTGACGAAAATCCCCTTGGAAATTAAGTTGTAAAATTGGTTAAGCTTGGTTTGGGCCAATTAAGTGGAGTCCTAATTGTGTGGAACCAATTAGGATTAGGTTTTGTGTATTTTGGGGTTATGGACCAATACAAAACCTTATACCTCATTCTCTCTCCTCTCCTGTGCTTTCTCTCTCCCTCTCGCAAACACACACTCTCTCTCCCTCTCGGCTTTTGTATGGACGAGACTCAAAACCTCCCTAAACTTGCAGATCGTGGACGTAAAGACCACCATTGTGTTCATCTCGTCCCTACGAACACATTGGTACCCGTTTCAGGTAAGAAAACTTTCGAAAACCCGTTGAAAACCCGAGCTCCGAGTTGAGCACTATTCATGAACTTTTGAATGGTTGTGTTTTAGGACAATCCAAGCTTCTAGGAGGTCCCCACGAAGCTCGGCGTGCTTCGTTGGCTCAGTTTTGACATCGGGATCACGAGGTTCGAAAATGGCCGGTTTTGGTAGAATTTTCCTGACGAGATTTCGAAAGATTTGAAGCTCCAAAGAGGTATAATCTCCTTCCTCTCGTGATTTGTGGCATTTTGGTAAAAATTTCATGAAAAATGGTGGAAAAATGAGTGAGATATCAAGATTTGAAATTTTTCCAGTTTCCGGCGAGTTGCAGATGGCGGCAGACGGTGGTCGCCGGCGACGTCCATCAGAGAAGGAAGTAGAATATTCCGTCGGAGTTGACGGAATATTCCTAACGGTGTCAGGTAACACCGTTAACTTCTGTTAGTATATAACGGAATATTCCGTGGAATATTCCTAACGGCGGTAAGGATTTCCGTCAGGGTCCCCTACGCGTGGCCGCACGTGTGACCGTGCACTTGCCGGCGCGTGGCGGCGCGTGGGTGGTCGGAAAATTATTTTAAAAATATGGGGATGATCCTAAGATTGTGTAGATCACTGTGGTATATTTATATACCCAAATTGAGCAAAGTATGAGAAGTTATTAGCTAGAATTGTGTATGTGCTTAAAATAACGTTGTTATAGTTATTTCTCATATAGGCGAGACCTATCCGGAGGACGAGCGTAGCCAGGCTAGACTTGAGGGTTACGACCCGACTACATACCAGTGAGTGGGTAGTTATTTTCAATATATATATTTATACTTGATGTTTTTCCCAGAAAACGTATTTAAAGGAAATGTATTTTAAATGTCATGCCACGCTTGCATTATATTTTAGTATATGCATTATCATAATTATGCATATTGTTGCATGGTGCTGCGGAGGCCCAGGTAAGCCAGGTGAGTATATTATGTTGGTAATGGTTATGAAATGTGATGATGATGATGATGAGATATAACAGAGCTCATAATCTGCACCCCGATGTTAGTGCCCCCGCCCAAAGTTAGGGGCATAGCTTCACATGATTGTTCACCTCCTGCACCACACGCTCACCTTGGATCCAAGATAGGTGCATAGCCTGTTGTATAGACCACTTTTAGTGGGTTCGACTTGTAGGTGACCTGCGATTAGCGCACAGCCTTCATGTGATTGTAGCACTTGAGCGTATTCATTATACACCTAGCCTGTCGGTCAGACCACGTGAGGTGGTACCGACTTGTGTGCAGATATGTATAAATATGTTGAGATACGAGATTGAGATATGATTGAATTGAGCTCTAGTTCTGCTGTATAGATCACGTTAGGTGACTTCGGCTAGCAGATTATTTATATTGAATTGCATCACCTGACTCATTATTTAATATATTGTGATATTGGGCATAGCATGGGCATGACATATATATAATATGAATTTTGATATACTGAGCATGATTTGACTTACATTTACGTATTCTATTTTCTGGGAAAGTTATACTTGTTTTACGGCGAGGGGTTAGTATTTTCAAAGGAAAATAAAGTTTTATATAGGCGTTGTTTACTGACCCACTCAGCTTGTTTTGCGCCCCTCCAGGTATTAGGTAGCTTTTGTTGGTGGCTCACGAGAATTCTGGTGGAAGTTCTGACAGTACATCATCCACGTAGGATTATTGGTTACTGTTTAATTTAGTAATTCTATGCTTGACTGCACTTAGACTTAATTATGCTCTGAAGGTGTATTAACACTTATTTTCCTTTCTAGCCATTCTGGATGTTTGGCTTTTATTCGTTCGAAATTTCTATATCTTAATGCTTCCGCAATGTGCATATGGCTTACGTCACGCTCACGTGACGGCCAACATGCCTCGATCTCGGTCGGGGTGTGTCAGTTTGGTATCAGAGCCTAGGTTGCAGTCCTGCATATTTTATGAACTTCCCTAATTAATTTTGATGTCTTCTGTCAGAACTATGCCACCTCGTAGAGAGCCACGTCGTGCGGTTGAGCCTAATTTTCCTGATATTTCTTAGTTGGGGGAAGCTATTGCTAATGCCCTTCAGTCTGTGATTCGCCCTCCTCAGAGAACTCCTCTGGAGTCCGTGTATAATTTGAAGTTGCCTCAGTTTATGGTTAACGAGGGACTTGAAGGGGCAGAAAAGTGGTTACAAAAGGTTGAGAAGACGTTCTTGGTTATGCACAGTCAAGGAAACCTACCCGAGGATAGGTAGGTTGAGACCACTACTTGGGTTTTAGGTCCAGAGTTTGCATCTTGGTGGGGCCAGGAGACTTATGGACAACCGCTTGCGGAGATTGCTGATTGGCAGAATTTTAAACGGGGATTTTATAAGAGATTCATTCCTCTAGCATATCTAGATCAGAAGAAGCAGGAGTTTACTAATCTGAAGCAGGGAAAGCTGTCTGCTAATGAGTATTATAGAAAGTTCATAGATTTGTCCCGTTATGATCCAGAAGTTGCTGCCAATCCAATTGAGATGCTTCGTCTTTTTAAGCTTGGTACTAAGAAGAAGTGGCGATCTATGGCTACTATAGCGACCTGTGACACTTATTAGGAGTTCTATGAGATTCTGTTGAGAGTGGAAGACTCAGAAAATTTGCCTAGTGACAGTGAAGAGGAAGAAGGTAATCAGAGGAAAGATGATAAAGGTAAAGGCCAGTATTTTCAAGGACCTCGCAAGACCCAGAATTTTAAGAGAAGTGGTACGAGTTCGAGTTCTTCTAGTGAAGGTTTTAGTACCACGGGCCCGAGGCGAGGAGGTAGATTTTCTGGAGGCCCTAGATTTCAGAGGCCGAGGGATTCAAGTGGTGCTAGTACTCCTTCGTGCCGAAGATGTAATAATCAACATTTTGGAGAATGTCGTCAAGGTAACAGCGGATGTTATACCTGTGGACAGATGGGGCATTTGGCTAAGTATTGTCCTCGAAATCAGCAGAGACCTCAGCAGCCACAACAGCCTCTTATGCCACCGCAAGGACAGACTCGGCGATTTTCAAGACCAAGTGGTTATGCTCAGACAGGTCGTGGTGGTGCTTACCACTATCAGTGAGATCTTGTTCCTTATGCCTCAGGACAACATCAGTACCCTCAGGATCCGTATAAGCAAGGTGGCTATGGTCAGTACTCAGGAGGATATGTACCTTATCAGCAGGGTAATTATAACCAGTACTCGACTGGCGGCTCACAATGGCATTCTGGAGGATAGCCACACCAGATTGATGTTGCTACTAGCAGTGCAGGATCATCTAGACAACACAGCCAGACAAGTCAAGGACGCAGTGCCCAGGGCCGAGGTGTTCATGCTAACAGAGGTAGAGGAGAAAGGCAGCCAGCTCAGGGATGTGTCAACAACATCTCACTTCAGGATGCTCAGAACAATCCTGATTTGATTATGGGTACGTTAAATGTTCTTGGTCATTATGCTAAAGTGTTGATTGATTGTGGTGCTACGCATTCTATGATTTCTCATACATTTGCTCAGTTGACTCAACCTCAGTCTACACCCTTTGGATATGAGTTAGAATTTGCCATGCCTAGAGGGGAGAAGTGTTATGTAGATAATGTTTATCCTGGATGTCCCGTTGTGGTGGAGGATGTATTTATGCCAGCGAATCTTACTCCATTAGACATTGTAGATTTTGATGTGATTTTGGGCACAGATTGGTTGCATTATAATCGTGCCAAAATTGATTGTTATGGGAAAACAGTGACTTTCCATCGCCCTGGATTACCTGAGGTTAAGTTTGTAGGGGAAAGTAGTGGAGTAAGACATGGTGTTATTTCAGCTGTGAGAGCCAAGAGATTGTTGAATAAAGGTTGTCAAGGTTACTTAGCTCATGTGGTATTAAATGATGATAATCCTTCAAGTGTGGAGAACGTTCGAGTAGTCAGACATTTCTTTGACGTTTTCCCTGATGATTTACCTGGATTGCCACCAGATCGTGATGCGGAGTTTACCATTGACTTACTTCCAGGTACAGATCCTATTTCTTTAGCTCCATATCGAATGGCTCATGCGGAGTTAAGAGAATTAAAGATTCAGTTGCAAGAATTGGTGGATAAGGGTTTTATTCGACTTAGTACATCGCCATGGGGAGCTCCAGTCTTGTTTGTCCGAAAGAAGGACGGAACTTTGAGGTTGTGTACTGATTATCCGCAATTGAATGGAGTAACGATTAAAAATCGTTATCCATTGCCGCGTATAGACGACATATTTGATAAACTTAAAGGTGTTTGTGTGTTCTCCAAGATTGATTTAAGGTCAGGCTACTATCAGCTAAAGATCAGGAGTGATGACATTCATAAGACGACTTTTATAACTCGTTATGGTCATTACGTGTTTTGTGTGATGCCATTTGGATTGACGAATGCACTAACAACATTTATGGGCTTGATGAATAAGGTATTTCAGCAATTCTTGGATAGATTTGTCATTGTCTTTATTGATGACATTCTGGTGTATTCTAAGTCGAAAACAGATCATACTCGACATCTCACTCTAGTACTAAAGAGATTGAGAGAGCATCATCTATATGCTAAGTTTAGTAAATGCCAATTCTGGTTAGATCAAGTGACATTCTTGGGTCATGTTGTTTCAGCTCTGGGAAAGTTATACTTGTTTTACGGCGAGGGGTTAGTATTTTCAAAGGAAAATAAGGTTTTATATAAGCGTTGTTTACTGACCCACTCAGCTTGTTTTGCGCCCCTCTAGGTATTAGTTAGCTTTTGTTGGTGGCTCACGAGAATTCTGGTGGAAGTTCTGACAGTACATCATCCACGTAGGATTATTGGTTACTGTTTAATTTAGTAATTCTATGCTTGACTGCACTTAGACTTAATTATGCTCTGAAGGTGTATTAACACTTATTTTCCTTTCTAGCCATTCTGGATGTTTGGTTTTTATTCGTTCGAAATTTCTATATCTTAATGCTTCCGCAATGTGCATATGGCTTACGTCACGCTCACGTGACGGCCAGCATGCCTCGATCTCGGTCGGGGGTGTGTCACTGAAGGTTAAATTTGTCAATACAGGTTGACTTTAAACTGAAGAAATTATGGATTATAATAACAAATGTGGTTCTTGATTATCATCATAGATTGGGATTTGGGGGGCTTTTTGGGAGGCCTGTAAAGCCCCCAATTGGGAAAAGGAATAGTCTTTCATTTGAAGTATCACTTTTGATTAAAGTGTGTCGCAGATAATTTTTTTTTTTGGGAAAATTTGAAATTGGTCCAGTTTTATAGCCCACCTTTTGAAATAAGTCCAATTTTTAATGATTTTTGACTTTTGAAATACATCCAATTTTTAGTGACTTTGGACCCATATCAAAAAACTCTTTTTTTATTTATTTAAGTGATGCTATAGAGATCATTTACTTGAAATATAATTTATAAATTATATGATGTACTGATTGACGATCAGATTTTTTTTTAAGTTATTGAAAAAAAAAAATTCAACCATGTATTTTAAATATAGTCTATAAACACCGTCTTCCTAACATTTCATTTTCTCCATTCCTTTTTATGCTACCCAAAACTTCAAATTAACCCATTTGGGCTTGCCCCAAAAAAAAAAAAAAAAAAAACCAAAAACCAAACAAAAGACGTGACGAATTAGGGTTCATCTCATGGGGCGCACATTAGGTGATCTGACTGTGAGCCCAAGGATTGACTTGAATGACCAATCCCATGCTTCCAACTGTTCTAAGCCCCAGTTTGGGTTTGAGGTGATTTTAAAAAAAACTGCTATGAAAAAAAGCTGTGACAGTTTTTGGTGTTTGGTAAACATTCAGCTTCAGCTTTTTTTTCACAGTTTTGGGTGAAAAAAAGCCAAAAACAAGAAGCTGCAAAACCCAGCTTTGAAAAACCGGCTTTTTTTCACATCTGTTTTACGTAAAAGTTCACCAAACATTATAATACTACTTTTTTTTTTTCAAAAGCACTTTTACAAAAAAAGTTTACCAAACACTTTGCTGCTTTATTTCACAGCTGCTTATTCTCACAGCACAGCAAAATCAGCTTTTTTTCAAAGCACAGCAATACCAAACCAGCCCTAAATCATGTGGTTTTAAGACCAAAATGGTATGATTTATCAACTGCACTGCATCCTGCTTTTTGGAGCTACGCCTTGCACGTGCATGGCACGTGATGTGTAGAACTTTCATCTTCATATTGTTTTTATCTTTAGGATTTTTACATGATATAATGTTATGGTAACTGTAAATTACCCTAATTATGGGGATCACACTGGTGTGCAAGAGATCTGATGCATTGTTCTATCCAATTAGCTCAGCTCAAACTGTTAAAATTCAGTGTTGCATGGATTAAAGCCAAATATTCCAAATCTTATTATTCAGCGTGCTAAAGACTATGATGACGAACTAAAAGTTTTGTTTAAGTTTTGATTCGTAGGAGAACTCTTTTGCTGAGTTATAATGAGCAAAAGCCTCCAAATGAGGTGTTTTCAAGCTTAATGTGAACTAGGCTGTTGATACGATTGATGGGGCTAGGGGCTAGTGTTAAAATTATTGTCAAATATCCGTCCGATGGCTTTGTTGGCGTTGGTATCGTTGTTGGCTATGAAACTATTTCCTCTTTAATGCTTGATTTTCGTTAACTAACTCATATTGCTTTATGTTTTCGTTAACTAACTCATATTGTTGTATTTAAATAAATAGAAATAAATAAATGACCCCGTCTTTTTCTAGTCAGAAGTCTTGAATCTAAAGAGCTCGTACTTTCTCTCTCCATTCCCATTCCTCTTCCCGGCAAGAAAGTCCCTGCAGCCATGGCTGCTGCTGTGCTATTTTATTTTCAACTTATTTATTAAATGAGTGTGTGCAGGAATATTTTCATGCTTCGTGACATAGGGAAGTACGTACGGTTGCAATTTGCATTGCATCATATATACAAGACAAATTTCTGCATATTCCATCTTGGAGTTATAAATTTGGATAAGTACTATGTACATATTTGAACATTATATCTTGAACTGCTAAAACTAAAAACTAGCTAGAAGTTGTCCATCCACTTTACAATTAAATATAAAGAAGGAAAAACACACGTAATAACATATTCAGTTGTAGTTAGTGTTTAAAATATCGATATGCAAATTTATGAAAATATTGATATTGATATCAATATTGATTGCCTTTGATGAAAATTATGGAAATTTAGAATTGGCTGAGTTGATATAAAGTGAAGTTTTCATTTCACCCCTATTTCCATATCAATTCTTGACTTTTTAGATATTTTAATGAAAATATAGACAATTTCGTGAATATTTTAAATTCTGGCTATAGCTTATTAGATTGTGTAAATTCTATGTCATGTGAAATTTTGTTTACTTTGTTTGCATATTTGATTTTAACTTTACTGTTAATTAATTGCCAATATTGCAAGAATTCTAAATTGAATCTCATCTCATAATATGCTAATTCGGTAAAACCTCGAGATAGGGTTGTTACGAATACGACTTGGATCAAAATCATCCAAACTTGAAGCTTCAAGTAAAGGTTGTGTTGGAACTTGTGAGGGAAAATTGTCCCACATCGCCCAAAAACCTTCTCTAATCTCTCTTTATAAGTCAAGTGTCAAATCAACAACGCTCTTTGTGCTTTACTTTGTCAAAAGAAAAGTGTCAAATGTAGCAAATGAGCTGGGTACAATTGACAGCCATTCTGTTTTTATGTTCTTAATTTCTTTTTAGCTACCATAGGAAATTGAAAGAGAATTTATGTAGGCCACAAGTCAGAGGCTCCATATATTTAACTTTATAGCCCACATTCTGGGCACGTAACTTCAAAAGACCCAGCCAATTCACTTTTAAATTAATTAGCAACTAATGACATTATTAAGTTATAAACCAACCAATGACATTATTAAGTTATAAACCAACCAATGACATTATTAAGTTATAAACCAACCAATGACATGTAGAATTAACCCGTCGATGGTTTTACGGGGTTGGTTTCTTTCGTACGAAATGGGTTTACAAGTTCAAAGCAATTGAAAGTACGAAGTGAGAGACAGGAGACAATCTTCACTTTGTTGAAGAAAGTTTCGAATTCAAATGTTATGAACGAGAAAGCGGAGCCATGAATTTACAACAATGTGGTCATAAAAAAGAAGCTTCCACAAATCGAGCATAGTTTCATTTATTACTTCACTATCAATAGAACCATATGCATGTTTCTTAATGCATACAACCAAGCTTTACAATTTTCATCACCAAAAAGCTCTTTCAACAGAAGCAGTAAAAACAAGTAAAAGCAACGCGAATTTGACGAGCAAGTATACCAAAGGGTTTTGGTTTGTGTCAATTAAAAAAATATATTGATTACAAGTATCCTTATTTCATTTGCCTTAACTGGTCTATGGTTAAACAAAATTCCAAAGAGGGATTTTAAAACCTATTGGGGTCAGTAGTTGCCAATGACCTCACATTGGCTCTGCTACTGAACGAAAATCGTTCAAACTTGAGTTGATATGGAAAATAATAGTGTGAAAGTATATATCGAGTATTTTATGCACGGTTCTAAAAAGGCTCTAGGCGGCTGGCCATCGCCCCGATTAATGCTAAGGCCGCCTAGACCTGCTGAGGCATCGCCTAGACCGCCTAGACCTGCTGAGGCATCGCCTAGACCGCCTAGGCACCCGCCTAGACCGCCCGCCTAAACACTGGCCTAGGTCACAACTCACTTAGACAGAAAATATATAACTTTCATTTTGCCTTGTTGCATACTTAAATGAACACACATTATATCCTTATTTCACATGTTTTCCTTATGTTCCAATACTTCATAATATATATGCATTCTATTTTGTAGTTTATGATGAAATTATATATATTTCAAGTATAGCAGACACTTATTTACACGAAATATGATTGATTTACTTAAATTCGCCTAGTTAGCCTAGGCCCCGCCTAGCCGCCTAGGCGCTAGGTCTCAGCTCGCCGCCCGACTAGCGCCTAGCGATTTTTAGAACCTTGATCTTATGTTGATTGTTCACTAGTTGTTTTTTTTTTTTTTTTTTTTTTGGCACAAATGATATTATCTACACTAAAAGAGGAGGGGGAATGGGTTAAACCTCACAATGGGCTCATAATGGGCTAGCAATAATGTGGTTTAAATTTGCCTTTGACGAGAATTAAACCTAAAATGACACACCCCAATCTAAATCAAGGCGTGCTGGCCGTCACGTGAACGTGACGCAACCATAAGCACATTGCGGAAGCAAGATTAATAAGGAAAATACGAACAAATTAAAACCAAGCAACTAGCAATTCTAACTAAGATAACGAGCTAGTGTGAGAATAAGTGTAAAATACACAACCAGAGCTTAACTAGCCTGAGAGCAGTCAAGCAAAAGTACTAATTAAACAACACCCAAAGGTGGTCCTACATGAATGATGGTCAGTCAGAACCTCCGCTGTATCCTCGTAAGGCACCAACCAAACTTTCACCTAATACCTGGAGGGGCACAAAACAAAAATTTGAGTGGGTCGGAAACAAGGTTTTCTAAAATCATTTCATAGCTCAAAAGCTCTAACGCCTTGCTGTAAAACCTGTATAATTTCCCAGAAAATAGTATACATACGTATATATCTCAAAATCATGCTCAATATATATATCCAAAACCACATGCATATGCCATGCCCAATATCACAATATAACAAATGTAAGCCAAGTAAAGCAATCTCAATGAAATAACATATTAACCGGAGCCCCTGCAGTGGCCTGTACGGTTAATTTATATAGCTCATCGCTCCATCTAGCCGGAGTCACCTAAAGTGACCTGTACGGCAATACATCTGCACATAAGTCGGAACCACCTGTAGTGGTCTGTACGACAAGACTAGGTGTAGATAAATACGCTCTAGTGCTACAATCACGCGAAGACTGTGCGATAAATCGCGGATCACCTACGAGTCGGAACCACCTATAATGGTCTGTATGACAAGACTATGCACCTAACTTGGATCCAAGGTGAGCATGTGGTGAGGGAGGTGAACATCACGTGAAGGACTATGCCCTGGCCCTGGGCGGGAGCACTAACACCGGGGTGCAGGTTGATGAGCTCAATATACATCTCAACATAGACATCATTTCATAACCATTCACATCATAATATACTTACCTGAAGCTTACCTGGGCCTCCGCAGCACCATGCAACAATATACATAATCATGATAATGCATATACTAACATATGATGCATGTATGACATGGCATTTAAATCACCTTTTCTTTAAAGTACGTTTTCTGGGAAAAAACATCAAGTATATATATATATATCGAAAACAAAAGCCCACTCACTGGTATGTAGACGGGTCGTAACCCCTGTGCCTAGCCTGTCTACGCTCGTCCTCCGGATAAGCCTCGCCTATATGAGAAATAATTGCAATAACATTAATTAACGCACATAAACAACACAAGCTAATAACTTCTCATATATTGCTCAAATTGGGTATATGAATATACCACTTAGACCTACTCATCCTCAGAAACATCCCTATATTTTTAAAATAATTTTTCGATCACCCACGCGCCGCCACACGCTGGCAAGTGCACGGCCACACGCGCGGCCATGTGCAGGGAACCCTGGCGGAAACAGTAAACGGCGTTAGGAATATTTCGTTAAAACTAACGGTGTTACCTGACGCCGTTAGGAATATTTCGTCAATTCTAATGGAATATTCTCCCTTCTTCTCCGATGGGTTTCGCCGGTCGCTGCCGTTAGCACCGCCGTCAGAACTTTGAATTTCTGCCGGATTCTGGAAAATTTTCAAATCTTCATATCTTCTTCATTTCTTAACCAAATCTCATGAAATTTATATCAAAATGAAGCCCACAACAAGGAGAACACAATCATACCTCTTTGAAGCTCCAAAAATCACGGGATCTCGCCGGAAAAATTCCAAGAAAACAGGCCAACTTCGAAACTCACGATCCCGACGTCCAATTCTTTCCAACGAAGCACTCCGATCTTCCTTAGGACCTCCTTAAGCTCCCTATAAGCTTAGATTTCCCTAAAAATCAACATTTTACGTCCATATGAACAGTGCATGAAAATTGGGGTTTCAGTTTCACGAGATTTCGAAGGTATTCTTACCTGGAAATGGTATCAATCGACTCATCTGAGCTTCACGAACACAATGGTGTCCTCCTTGGCCACGATCTGGAAGGTTCCAAAAGGTTTTGGGTGCTTGTCCGTACGAAATGGGAGAGAGAGAGAGAGAGAGAGAGTGAAGGTCTGAGAGGTAGAGAGAGAGCATGAGATGGTGAGAGGGAAAGAATGAGAATGTGTGTGTGTGTGGTCCAAACACCACTAATCAAATTCCCAAAGTAAATACACACATACCTTAATTAATGCCTAGGGGCATTTTCATCATTTCACGTCCGTCGTACGAAAACTCCGAGACGGGCTGTTACAATCTACCCACCTTATAAAAATTTCATCCCCGAAATTTACATAACCAAAATCATCCACTAGTACTCTTAAAACAATCTTGGGTACATTTCTCTCATCCGATCCTCTGTCTCCCAAGTCGCTTCTTTCGCTGAATGATTCCTCCATAAAACTTTAACCAATTGCACTATCTTATTCATCAGAACCTTTTCTTTCCAATCCAATATAGTCACTGGCTCTTTGTCATAAGTTAAATCTGAACTGATCTCCAAAGGTTGATGAGGTATCACATGTGAAGGATCTGCAACATAATGTCGAAGCATCGAGACATGAAACACATTATGTACCTTGGATAACTCCGACGGCAACTCAAGTCTATAAGCAACTTCACCGACTCGCTCGGTGATCTGATAAGGTCCAATGAATCTAGGACTTAGCTTGCTTTTCTTCCCAAACCGTACTACACCTTGCCACGGCACGGCGATAGCTTCAAAAATACCCAACATTATACACTCGATCAGTGGCACGCCTGTCCGCTAAGCTTTTCTGACGATCTTGGGCCGCTTTCAAGTTAGACTTAATAACCTGAACATTCTGAGTAGTCTCCTCTACTATCTCAGGGCCCACTAAAATTCTTTCACCGACTTCTGACCAACACAAAGGTGTACGACAAGGCCTGCCATAAAGTGCCTCAAATGGTGACATACCAATACTCGAATGAAAGTTGTTGTTGTAGGCGAACTCCATAAAATCCAATCACTTATGCCAAGCGTCGCCAAACTACAAAACAGAAGATCTGAGCATATCTTCCAAGGTCTGAATCGTCATCTCTGATTGACTGTCTGTTTGAGGATGATATGTTGTATTGTAGAATAATTCCGAACCAAGAACTTCCTGGAATGCTGTTCAGAACTTAGAAGTAAATCTAGGATCACGATCCGAGATAATACTAACTGGAACGTCATGATACTTCACGATCTTCAATAAGAACAACTCAGCTAATCGACTTAAAGAATACTTTTCCCTCATAGGAATGAAATGCGCTGACTTAGTAAGCCGATCGACAATCACCCAAATTCCATCATAGCCATTCTGAGTTCGAGGAAGCTTGTAAACAAAATCCATAGTGATGTTTTCCCATTTCCACTATGGAACGGGAAGTGGCTGCATCAACCCAAACGGTTTATTCCTTTCGGCTTTAACTTGCTGGCATATGGCACATCTACTCATATACTCGGCAATTTCTCTTTTCATACCCATCCAATAATAAAATGGTCGAATGGTATGATACATCTTAGTACCTCCTGGATGCATCGCATAAGCTAAACAATGTGCTTCGTCCAAAATTACTTTCTTTAACTCTGCATTATTCGGCACATACATCCTACTCTCTTGCATAAGCATGCCGTTTGATTCTCTGATTCGAAGATCTTTTTCTTTCCTTTATTTCTGAACCAAATAAGTTCCTGAGTTTCTTCATCATTAATCTGAGCCTCGAGCACTCTATCAATCAAAACTGGCCTGACCTGGAAGCTAGCAAGTAAAGTTTCTTCATGATTTTCCACTCCCAATTCCACTCCCGTGGACCTCAAGTCTGCAAGAAGTGGAATACGACTCGCGTATAAGGCATTAATTCGGCCTTGGGATTTCCTACTAAGTGCATCAGCCACCACATTTGCATGACCTTGGTGATACTCAATCGTGCAATCATAATCACTTAGTAATTCAATCCACTTTCGCTGCCGAAGATTCAACTCCCTCTTAGTGAAAAGATACTGGAGACTTTTATGATCTGTGAAGATCCTACATTTCTCGCCATAAAGATAATGTCTCCAAATCTTTAAAGCGAAAATAATAGATGCCAACTCCAAATCATGAGTAGGGTAATTCTTCTCGTGAGGTTTCAACTGTCGCGAAGCATAAGAAATTACCCTATCATGCTGCATCAACACACAACCCAGACCAATCAAAGAAGCATCACAATAGATGTCGAAGTTACCGTTATCATCTGGAAGTGCTAAAACAGGTGCATAAGTGAGACAGTGCTTCAACTGTTGAAAACTTTGCTCACATTTATCATCCCACTCAAACTTAACATCTTTCCTCGTCAATCTCGATAACGGTAAAGCAATAATCGCGAAATCCTTAACAAATCGTCGATAATATCCCGCTAAACCAAGGAAACTTCGAACTTCAGTGACGGTTCGTGGCTGCTCCCAATTCTCCACTGCTGCTACCTTCTGAAGATCTACAAAGATACCTTTATCAGATATGATATGCCCCAGAAATGCCACTTGATTTAACCAGAATTGGCATTTGCTGAACTTAACATATAACTGATGTTCCCTCAGCTTCTTCAACACCAACTTAAGATGTCTAGCATGCTCTGCCTCAGACTTAGAGTATACCAGAATATCATCGATGAACACAATGACAAACCTGTCAAGATATTGTTGGGATACTTGGTTCATCAAACTCATGAAAGCTGTTGGTGCATTAGTTAATCCGAACGACATCACGAGAAACTCATAATGACCATAACGAGTTCTAAAAGCAGTTTTATCAACATCCTCGCTCTTAATCTTCAATTGATAATAGCCAGACCTTAAATCAATCTTGGAAAACAAACAGGCACCTCGAAGTTGATCAAAGAGGTCGTCAATACGCGGCAATGGATAACGGTTTTTAATCGTCACCCGATTTAATTGCCTGTAGTCAATGCAAAGTCTCAAAGTACCGTCTTTCTTCCGAACAAATAAGACTGGAGCTCCCCACGGTGACATACTAGGCTGGATAAAACCCTTATCAACCAATTCCTGTAACTGAGTCTTCAATTCTCTTAACTCAGCAGGAGCCATTTGATAAGGAGTTAAGGATATAGGATTCGTACCTGGTAGCAAGTTAACAATGAACTCCACGTCATGATCCGGCGGCAATCCGGGCAAATCATAAGGGAATACGTCAGAAAAATGTCTGACGACTCGAACATTCTCCATGCTAACAAGAGTATCATCATTCAGCACTACGTGAGTTAAATATCCCTGGCAACCTTTTTCAAGTAACTTTTTAGCTTTCATAGCTGAAATAACTCCATGCCTCACCCCACTACGATCTCCTACAAATATACAAATATAACCTCAGGTAATCCAGGATGATGGAAGGTTACCATTTTCCCGTAACAATTGATCTTTGCACTATTGTAATGCAACCAATCAGTGCCTAAAATAACATCAAAGTCCACAATGTCCAACGGAGTGAGGTTAGCTCGCATAACCACATCTTCTACCAAAATAGAGCATTCCGGATATACAAAATCTACATAACACCTCTCCCCTCTAGGCATTGCAAACTCTAACTCATACCCAAGGGGTGTAGATTGAGGTTGAGTCAACTGAGCAAAAGTATGAGAAATCACAGAATGCGTAGCACCACAATCAATCAACACTTTAGCAAAATGACCAAGAATATTTAACGTACCCATGATTAAGTCAGGATTGTTCTGAGCATCCTGCAGTGAAATGTTATGAATACGTCCCTGGGCCTGCTACATTCCTCCTCAACCTCTGTTGGCATGAACACCTCTACTCTGTGAGCTACGTCCTTGACTAGACTGACTGTGCTGCCTCGATGATCCAGCACTACTAGTAACAACATTAACCTGCTAGGGCTGTCATCCGGAATACCACTGTGACCCGCTAGCTGGAAACTGCTGACCATAGCCACTCTGCTGATAAGGCATATATCATCCGGAATACTGGCCGTGACCACTCTGCTAGTAAGGATCCTGAGGGTACTGATACTGCCTTGAAGAATAAGGAACTGGATCCCCCTGATAGTGGTAAGTGCCACCACGACCTGCCTGAGCATAACCACTTGGTCCTGAAAATTGCTGAGTCTAAACTGGCGGTGGTAAATGAGGCTGTTGAGGTCTCTGCTGATTTTGAGGGCAATGCATAGCTCTATGCCCCATTTGCCCACAAGTAAAACATCCACTGCTGCCTCATCGACACTCTCCAAAATGTCGATTATTATACCTATGGCATAAGGGAACATTAGCAACACCTGAATCTCTCGGTCTCTGAAATCTAGGGCCTCCAGTAAATCTACCTCCTCGCCTCTGGCTCGTGGCACTGAAACCCCCACTGGAAGAACTCGAGCTAGCTCTACTTTTCTTAAAACTCTGAGTCTGGCGAGGTCCCTGAGATAAATGACCTTTACCTTTATTATCCTTCTTTTGATTTCCATCTTTTTCTTCTTCTTCCTCACTCTCACTGGGCATATTCTCAGAGTCTTCAATCCTCAACAAAATCTCATAGAACTCCTGATAAGTATCACAGGGTTTGATAGTCGCCATCGAACGCCACTTGTTCTTAGTACCCAACTTAAAGCGTCAAAGCATCTCCACTGAATTAGCAGCAACTTCAGGATCATAGCGAGACAAATCCGTGAACTTCCTATAATACTCATTTGCAGTCAACTTCCCCTGTTTCAAGCCCGTGAACTTCTGCTTCTTACGATCTAAATATGCTGGAGGAATAAATCTCTTATAAAATGACCGCTTAAAATTCTCCCAGTTTGCAATCTCCTCGGGCGTAAATCCATAAGTTTCCTATCTCCAGCAGGATGCAGGTTCTTCACCCAAAAACCAAGTAATGGTCTCTACCCATCTATCCTCGGGAAGACTCCCCTGACTCTGCATTACACGAAACGTCTTCTCAATCTGATTGAGCCAACGCTCAGCCCCTTCATGACCCTCATTACCCACAAAAGTAGGCAACTTAAGATTATACACTGATTCCAAATGAGTTGGTTGAGGAGGGCGGATTAGAGACTAAATGGCATTGGCAATAGCTTCCCCTAACTGAGCAATATCGGGGAAACTAGGCTCAGCTGTATGACGTGGTTATCTACGAGGCGGCATAGTTCTGACAGAAGACACCAAGACAATTAGAATATTCACAAGATATACAAGACTGCAAACCTAAAGCTCTGATACCAAACTGACACACCCCGATCTAAATCAAGGCGTGCTGGCCGTCACGTGAACGTGACGTAACCATAAGCACATTACGGAAGTAAGATTAATAAGGAAAATACGAACAAATTAAAACCAAGCAACTAGCAATTCTAACTAAGATAGCGAGCTAGTGCGAGAATAAGTGCAAAATACACAACCAGAGCTTAACTAGCCTAAGAGTAGTCAAGCAAAAGTACTAATTAAACAACACCCAAGGGTGGTCTTACATGAATGATGGTCTGTCAGAACCTCCACTGTATCCTCGTAAGCCACCAACCAAACTTTCACCTAATACCTGGAGGGGCGCAAAACGAAAAATTGAGTGGGTCAGAAACAAGGTTTTCTAAAATCATTTCATAGCTCAAAAGCTCTAACCCCTCGCTGGAAAACCTGTATAATTTCCCAGAAAATAGTATACCAACGTATATATCTCAAAACCATGCTCAATATATATATATATATATATATATATATATATATATATATATATATATATATATATATATATATATATATATATATATATATATCCAAAACCACATGCGTATGCCATGCGTATGCCATGCCCAATATCACAATATAACAAATGTAAGCCAAGTAAAGCAATCTCAATGAAATAACATATTAACCGGAGCCCCTGCAGTGGCCTGTACGGTTAATTTATATAGCTCATCGCTCCATCTAGCCGGAGTCACCTAAAGTGACCTGTACGGCAATAAATCTGCACACGAGTCGGAACTACCTGTAGTGGTCTGTACGACAAGACTGGGTGTAAATAAATATGCTCTAGTGCTACAATCACGTGAAGACTGTGCGATAAATCGCGGGTCACCTACGAGTCGGAACCACCTATAATGATCTGTACGACAAGACTATGCACCTAACTTGGATCCAAGGTAAGCGTGTGGTGTGGGAGGTGAACATTACGTGAAGGACTATGCCCTGGCCCTGGGCGGGAGCACTAACACCGGGGTGCAGGTTGTTGAGCTCAATATACATCTCAACATAGACATCATTTCATAACCATTCACAGCATAATATACTTACCTGAAGCTTACCTGGGCTTCCGCAGCACCATGCAACAATATACATAATCACGATAATGCATATACTAACATATGATGCATGTATGACATGGCATTTAAATCACCTTTTCTTTAAAGTACGTTTTCTGGGAAAAATCGTCAAGTATATATATACATATATTGAAAACAAAAGCCCACTCACTGGTATGTAGACGGGTCGTAACCCCCGTGCCTAGCCTGACTACGCTCGTCCTCCAGATAGGCCTCGCCTATGTGAGAAATAACTGCAATAACGTTAATTAAAGCACATAAACAACACAAGCTAATAACTTCTCATATATTGCTCAAATTGAGTATATGAATATACCACTGAGACCCACTCATCCTCATAAACATCCCCATACTTTTAAAATAATTTTTTGATCACCCACACGCCGGCAAGTGCATGGCCACACGCGTGGCCACGCGAAGGGAACCCTAACGGAGACAGTAAACGGCGTTAGGAATATTCCTCGGAATATTCCGTTAAAACTAATGGTGTTACCTGACGCCATTAGGAATATTCCGTCAACTCTGACGGAATATTCTCCCTTATTCCCCGATAGGCTTCGCCGGTCGCCGCCGTCCGCCGCCATCTGAACTTTGAATTTCCGCCGGATTTTGGAAAATTTTCAAAATTTCAAATCTTCTTCATTTCTCAACCAAATCTCATGAAATTTATATCAAAATGAAGCCCACAACAAGGAGAACACATTCATACCTCTTTGAAGCTCCAAAAATCACGGGATTTTGCTGGAAAAATTCCAAGAAAATCGGCCAACTTCGAAACTCACGATCCCGACGTCCAATTCCTTCCAACGAAGCACTCCGAGCTTCCTTAGGACCTCCTTAAGCTCCCTATGAGCTTAGATTTCACTAAAAATCAACATTTTACGTCCATATGAACAATGCATGAAAATTGGGGTTTCGGTTTCACGAGATTTTGAAGGTATTCTTACTTGGAAATGGTATCAATCGACTCATCTGAGCTTCACGAACACAATGGTGTCCTCCTTGGCCACGATTTGTAAGGTTCCAAAGGGTTTTGGGTGTTTGTCCATACAAAATGGGAGAGAGAGAGTGAGGGTTTGAGAGGTAGAGAGAGCACGGGAGGGTGAGAGGGAATGAATAAGAATGTGTATGTGTGTGGTCCAAACACCACTAATCAAATTCCCAAAGTAAATACACACATGCCTTAATTAATGCCTAGGGGCATTTTCGTCATTTCACGTCCGTCGTACGAAAACTCCGGGACGGGCTGTTACATAAAACCTCTCACTTACAAGTGAAAATGAATACCTACTAGTTTAATGCATCTTTCACATGCCATATCCTAAATATCTATGCCTTTAGTATTAATAACATCGGAAAATTTTATTCTAATCCTTGTCTAAGATTACTTTTTGAATAAAACCTTGTCTAAGATTAAAAACTAATTTTAATCCTTGGCATTTAATTGTAATTTTTAATATTAAATAAGTTGTAATAATGATTGGGTTTTTTGTTTGTAGGTTATATATTGATTCCCATAAATAATAAAAAATGTTATTTATCATTGATAGTTATTATTAAGTTCTCATAATAAGAAAAATCATATATTATTATATATTTTTCATTGTGCGTGAATTTGTTCATATATATATATGTATATTTTTTGTGTGTATATGCATATTACGTACATACGTATGTTTAGATACTATAGTTATGTATCGATACATTTGTACCGATACATTCACACCGAAAATTGTGTACCGATACATTCGTATCGAAACTTACGAACCGATATATTCGTATCAAAACTTACGAACCGATACTTCTGTACCTATGAGTAAAATAAGGTACCTAAAGTTATGTATCGATACATTTGGATTGTGTGACAACCCGTCCTTAATTTTACTTTTTTATTAATTTTAAAAGCATGAGTTTACGAAAATGCCCTAAAGGCAAGGATTTTGACTTCTGTTGACCATCGTTTAGAGAAACGTATGAATTATTCTTTTAGCGTATCCTCGTAGTACTTGTCCCTACAAACGCATAGGCGAAAGCCATTTGCGAGTCCAAATTATAACGGTATAGTTACAGACGTTTGAAATTGGTTATTTAAAGTTTAATTATAAATAAATTGAACTCCCATCTCGTGGGAAAGAAACCAATCAGATTTAAGCAAGAAAATAAAGGACCAATCAATTAAAAGAAGGGAAGACCAATCAGAATTTGAGAAAGAAGGCAGCAGCCAATCACTAAAAGAGGGATTTCTCCCCTCCATTCCCGTCAACCTTTCAACTATGCACAACCCAAAACCACCTCCGCGACCTCCCACTTTTCAAGGCCGATTCCGGTGGATTTTTTCGACGCCACCACCACCATCTTGAAGCTCTCATTCCCTTCTACAAAACCCAACCAAGAACGACCTTGATTAACCACGGTATGTGGCGGTTTGAGGCCACGAAAGTTGACGAAAATCAACAGTGCTCCGACCACTATTTTCAATTTTCCGGCGAATCGGCAAAGCAATGGCCGATGCCACCACTTGGGCTTTGTATCCCATCATCCCAGGAGCAAATCCCAACCAGCCTTGACCCTGTTGGACCACCGTAGACGATGAATCGACGCCGGGAAGCTTTAGGCACCCGCCGGTTTCGTGGGCAAAATTGACCATCTTCCGTCCATTTTTGGACTTTGTGGCAGGTATAAAAGTTGTTCCTCTCTTTGAGATCTTCATTTATGTGAAATTTGAGAACTTTTAGAAATAGTGGAATTTTCCGGCGAACCATGGCGGCCAGCCACCACGCGCGCGGCGGCGCATGTGGCGGCGAATGGGCCGAGACCCCACCTGACCACCTTAGGCTAATTTTGAAACCCTAATTCCATATTTGACATCTGTTTAGTGAAATTACGATGTTTTAATGTAGTTTTGTAGTTGACCACCTAGTTAGCTGTCATAGGGTCCTTGCATGAATTGATGATCCAACCGTTGGATCGTCACCAAACCTTAGTATTTTATAGGACGTAATATTTGAGGATATTAGGAACTGATGAATCGGAAATCCGAGGTGCGGATCTTCTGGATCGAGTTATGTAGGGTTGTGGACCATACCGTCGACCTTTGACCGACGATTGAGTTTTAGTCAATGGGTTTCAAATCATTCTAGAACGTCCTTGGGGATCTGTTTTATGTCAGTTGCTTGTTCTATTGATAAGAATCCTGAGTTGTGATTTGATAATTGTTCTAGGCGACGATTGTTCGTGACGCCTTCATATTCGTGCTAGAGTTGTAGTGCGGACTCCAGGTGAGTGGGCAGTTTATTTTATACCTATACATATTGATAGTTTCCCTAAATGCGTTGTTACTTCACTTTCACGCTTATATTGCCAAGTATTCGATATTGTGATATGAAATGTGATAAATGGTTGGGATATTACTATCATGACATTCATACATATTTGTACATGCTCATCTTGCTACACCGGTGTTAGTACTCGCCCTAGGGCCAGAGCCAGTCCTTCACGTGTATGTTCACATCGCACCGTTCGCTCGCCTTGGATCCAAGTTAGGTGCCAGTCGTGTCGGGTAGATTGCATTGGGCAATCCGACTTGTATGTGATGTGCTTCTGCACCAGCCTTCATGTGATCGTAGTACTAGAGCATATTGATTACACCCAGTCTTGTTCATGTCAGAGATTATCTGTTCGAACTCGTGTGTCAGCTTAGATGGATGAGCACTTAGTTATACTTGATTATCACATGATTTTATTACTGTGGCATTGATACATCATGACTTGGCATATTTCTGGTTATATTACTGTTGTACTGTTGTTTACATACTTACGTAGTATGTTTTAAGGAAACTATACTTGTTTTACGGCGAGGGGTTAGTATATTCGAAAATAAAGGTTTTTACAAAACGTTGTTTTGCTGACCCACTCAACTTTGTTTTTCGTCCCTCCAGGTTTAGTAGCTGTGCTTATGTGTAAACGAGGATTCTGGCAAATCTCAGTAGATGGTTATCTTTAGTGGTATAACCCTCACCCTAATTACTGTACCATTCTTATGCTCGACCATCACGTGTGAAATGGGTGCAATCCCGCTCACACGCGCACTCTTTTGTTTTGGCACTTTTATGTTTAAATTTATTCACATTCTTTTTCCACTATACTACACTTTATGGCTTTGTCACCCTCCAGGTGTCGGCCAACACAACTCGATTCGGAGTCCAAGTGGATTTCGGGTTAGGGTGTGTTAGACTGATACTTCTGTACCTATGAATAAAATAAGGTACCAAAAGTTATGTATAAATTGTTTTTGTTTTGTTGTAGAATTTTTTTAATAATAAGAATTTGAATTTTGAATAAATTTTTATATATTAATATGATTGGAGCACAAAAAAAAAAAACATTACTTATGGATGGGTAAAGAATTTCAAATGATAAGTTTATAAATGATAAATGTGCTATAATTACTTAAATATGGTAAGTTTTAAAAATAGAGACTTATATTAGATTTTGAAAACTATTTAGATTAAAATCTGAAAACAGTCTTATTAAAGCCTTAAAATCTAAAAGCCCCTAATAACATTCCCACATTTAGGATAAACCCATAAGAAACATGAAGATCATGTAGCCAAGAAAGTTTCTCTATTTTTATAATTAATTTGTTGCTTTCTATATATGATTTGTCCCCCTTACACTCCATTTCCAATAAGATGCTCATTTCTTGGATGCTTGCACGAGGCCCTTATATAATTATTCCAATCTTTTTTTTTATTTATCTCTCACACCCAATAGCGGAGCCGGAAAATTTTTCTTGGGTGGGCTGGCTAAAATGATTAGCATGTAATCATATGATTTTATTTTATTTTTTATGCCTACATAAAATTCTATAATAATCTACATAAAAGTAAGAACATGAAGTACTAATCCAAACGAGTTTACTTTCCAACTAATTTTCACACAAATAAAACTTCATACAAAAAAAGCAATAGAAAGAGAACCAATATTATCACTTTTGTTGAAAACAAGTACCCAAAAGAAAAAAAGGTTAGGGGATACCAATTCAAGTTGTGCCATAGATATCTGTAATGTAATTAAAATCTTTTGTTATTATCAGAATCGATATTGTCGTCGAGCCCTTTTTATTAGTTACAAATACAAGAACCATGAAACATGGACTATTCCCAAAATCTTTAACCCTAATAGACAAATTCAAGGACTAAAAAAAAATAAACCTAATAATTGAATCAAGAAATAAGTTAAATGAAGAGATGAAGAACATACCTACTGTTGAATTTCATTAGAAAATAATTTGATGGTGATTCATAGTTTTTCTTTTCTTAGGGTAGAGAGTTTAATTTTTTGTTTTGAATGAATAGGGTAAAAAGCATGAGGAATAGGAGAAACCTAATTATGTATTAATTTACCATTTTTACTTTTAGCCTAAAAATAATAAAATAATATATAAAGTAATAAAAGTATTATTTATAAATTAAGAAACACATTAACTAATAGTTTTGGCAGGATTTGGGTGGGCTATTATACCTACAACAAGCAACAACAAGCTCATATATAAACTATTATAGCTGCAGTTTGTTAAAATCCTCCCTAGGCTACAGCCCACTGTAGTCGTGGGTGTAGCTCCGCCAGTGCTCACACCCCTCACATTATCCATGCACACTGCATATTCTTCTTTGTTTTAACAAGTAAGATAAATTTATATTATCCTTTTATGATTTATTTATTAATTATAATGAAAGACCACGTAACATGCATGCAGTGAAAAGTTCCCGAACTTTGGGTAAATTATTATGGAAGCTCCTACGATCTTTATCATGTCGTGGATGTCCCGACAACGATTTATGAAGAGAACGCAGCATTCATCGAACAACTCAAGAAGGGTTACATCAAAGGTGACAACAACAAGCACGTTGCGCCAAAGTTCTTCTTCTCACATCAACAACAAGAGCATCAGAAGATTGAAGTCACGCAAATCCGTTCACAAGACAATCTAGCCGACCTCTTCATCAAATCACTACCAAAGGCGACGTTTCAGAAGCTTATTCAAGGAATTGGTATGCGTAAACTTTATGAGTTGTAACATTGCTAGTTCTCTTTGGAATTGTGTCAAACTCAGGGGGAGTATCTTGAAGTATACTTGCTTAATCTTAATGTACTCTTTTTCCTTACGATTATGAGCTTTTTTCCCACTGGGTTTTTGCTACCTAACTAGGTTTCAACGAAGCACCTACCTTAGGTTGATCATATCCCTGAGACGTCCAGTAGACGTTTCATTTGACTTTGCATGACTCTCACATTTTTCCTTAGACTATGGATTTTGTCCCTACTCGGGTTTTTGCCATAGCCTTAGGGTTTTTTAGTGAGACTTACTTCCTTATGCAGTTTCCTACCTTATTGAGAATAGCGTTGTTCCCAGAATTAGTGCCGACGGGTCGACTTCCTCAACTTTTACATGATGCCAAATCTACCTTGAGTATTTACACACTCAAGGAGGAGTGTTATGAACTTTCCTAGTTTAACTGTGATTGTGTAAATCCTAGATTAGATTTGATTCTAGTTATTCTTTCTTATATGGACTTGTATTCCTTGGGGATGAAGAATTCTTCTCCCTCTTATTACTATAAATAAAGACACTACGTAGGGGGAATAACACACATTCATCTACACAATTCTACAAGCACATCTCTCTTCTCTCTTTCTCTACCGCCGGCTCCCTTCCCCTTGTTAGGTAAAATAGGCTACAACACTTTTATGATTTATTTATTAATTATAATGAAAGACCACGTAACATGCATGCAGTGAAAAGTTCCCGAACTTCGGGTAAATTATTATGGAAACTGTACAGGAATTGTTCATCGGAAGTTCTTATAATTTTTTTACAAAAATAATATTCTACGTAAAATTTATTTATAGTGGGAGATTCAAATTTGTTGCATAAGAAAACGTACACTGCTGGTTATGCTCAAGTCTGCATCTTAATTGGAAGTTTTTATGATTCCAATCATTCATGCTCAGATTGAGGAATTCCAGCTCTTTGTCTCCCTTGTTTTTTGGTCCATTTTTCAACTAAAATGAGTACATTTTAAGTCAATTTATTACACAATTCAATTATGTACAATGTAGCATTAATTACAACCTAGAACGAATTGGAATATTGTTGTATGAGATATCATTAATTAGAAATTTCAGGATGAAATAATGCAGATGATTGGAAGTATCTGTAAGTTTGTAAGCGGCAACATTTGAAAGTTCTGCAGACTGCTGCAAAATTTGAACTTATATCACATATTTACCATTTCTTGCAAATCCATCACAATTCTGATTCAACTAAAACACTACAACCCTAAACACCCCATCCTAACCAATCCCATGGAGAACCTACCACAACTCTATGGTGAAAACCACCCCATCCTAACCTGTGACAGCCCGTCCCGGAATATTTTCCCAAAAGTGTGGAAATGACGGATTTACCCTTGAGCGTTTGGTTGTGTGTTTGTGTTTTGGGCTAAGAAATTGGACCAATTATTTCATTTCCTAAATAATTGGGCCCAATTAGAACTAAAGGACTTAAAGATTTTGTTGGTTTTTGATTGGTGACCCAACTAGGACCACACACATCCACACATCCCTTTCCGTTGACCCTCTCTCTCTCATCTCTCTCGGATTTCTTTCCCTTTTCCGTACAACCGTACGGACAACCCTCAAACCAACTCTTCCAGTCGCAGATCGAGGTTTTGATTGGTATTTTTGGACTCCTTTCAAACTCAGGAGTCGATCTATACCATTTGTTGGATGTGAAACCTTCGAAAACCAGAGAACCCATAATCCCCGATTTGGTGCACTGTTCATGCAGTCGTGATCGTGGACTTTCCTTCGGGTTTTAAGGCCTTAGAAAGCTTTAAAACATCTTCACAAAGCTTGGGGAGTAACTTTGGAGTGTTTTGGACGTCGTGAAACTCGAGTTCATCGAGTTGCAGGTTTTGGCCGGATTATCGTGCTTTCTCCGGCAAGATTCCGTGGATTTTAGGGCCTAAAAGTGGCAAGGTTTTGTTCTACTCGTTGTAAGCTTCATTTTGGTACAAGTTTCATGAATTTTGGATGAAAATTGAGTGAGAAATGAAGGTTGGGAGTTTTTCCAGTTTCCGGCAACACAGACGGCGCCTGGCGGCGGAGTTCGGCGATTCACCGGAGAAGAAGGGAGGATATTCCATCAAAGTTGACGAAATATTCCTAACGGCGACTAACGGCTTCAGGTATATTTAACGGTATATTCTGATATTTTAATGGAATATTCCCTAATGGCGTTAACTGTTCCATCCGTGTGCCAGGCACGTGCCTGCTCGTGGCCGGTGTGTGAGGGCGCGTGGGTGATCGAAAAATTATTCTAAAAATATGGGGATCTTCCTGAGGTTGAGCAGGTCATGGTGGTATATTCAAATACCCCAATTGAGCACTGTATGAGAAGTTATTACCTAGTTTTGGTTATGTGCTTATAAATAACGTTTAAATAGTTGTTTCGCATATAGGTGAGACCTATTTTGAGGACGAGCGCAGTCAATCGAGGCTCGGGGGTTACAACCATTCCACATATCAGTGAGTGGGCTTTGGTTTTCCGTATATACCTATATACTTGAGTTTTTCCCAGAAAAATGAAATTGAATGATTATATGTTTTGAAATGCCATGCAAAGTATCTACTTATTTAATTATGCATTAGTAGTTGCATATATTTATGATTGGTGCTGCGGACGCACAGGTAAGTGCCAGGTAAGTTCATAAATTAAAGATTTGAGATTTCTTTAGTTATGAGATATGATGTGATGCATTGAGAGCTCATAAACCTGCACCCCGGTGTTAGTATTCCCGCCCAGAGTTAGGGCACAGTCATTCACGTGATGTTCACCTCCCGCACCATATGCTCACCTTGGATCCAAGTTAGGTGCACATGCTTGTCGTACAAACCACTATAGGTGGTTCCGACTCGTAGGTGACCCGCGATTATTCGCACAGCCTTCACGTGATCGTAGCACTAGAGCATATTTATTTTACACCTAGCCCTGTCGTACATACCACTTTAGGTGGTTCCGACTCGTGTGCAGGATTTTATATGATTAAGATTGATTATGAGCTATAGACTCAACCATGCAGGTCACGTTAGGTGGACTTGACTGATATGATATCTGGCATTTATATATGTTAACTGGATTACTTGTGGCATTTCATTGTGATACTTTGGCATGGTACATTTCTTTGGATTTTCATCCTGACCATGATTTCTAATATAGCATATATTATATTTTCTGGGAAATTATACAGGTTTTATGGCGAGGGGTTAGAACTTTTGAGAAATGAAATGATTTTGAAAAGCTTTGTTTTTGCCCACTCACACTTTCTGTTTTGCGCCCCTCCAGGTTTTAGGTAGAAGTGCTTTGGTGGCTTACGAGGATTTCCAGAGGTTCTGACAGATTTCACCAATTTTAGGATCACCTTTGGGTGTTGTTTAATTAATACTTGTCATGTCGGACTGCATTTAGGCTACTTATGCTCTGGTTGTGTATTTCACAGTAAATCTTGCACTAGCACGTTATCTTAGTTAGTACTGCTAGTAGCTTGGTTTTATTTATTCGTATTTCTCTTTATTAATTTTTCTTCCACACCGTGCACATGGTTACGTCACTCTCATGTGATGGTCAGCACTCCTTGATTTAGGTCGGGGTGTGTCAGTTTGGTATCAGAGCCTAGGTTTGGTAGTCCTGCATATCTTGTGACTTTTCTAATTATTTTGTTGTCTTCTATCAGAACTATGCCACCTTGTAGAGAGCCACGTCGTTCAGTTGAGCCTAGTTTCCCAGATATTGCTCAGTTAGGGAAAGCTATTGTTAATACTATTCAGTCTTTGCTTCGTCCTCCCCCAAGGACACCTCTTGAGACTTTGTATAATTTGAAGCTGAATCATTTTATAGGGAATGAAGGACATGAGGGAGCGGAGAAATGGCTCAATCATTTGGGAAAGACTTTTTGTGTGATGCAGAGTCAGGGGAATCTTCCTCCTGATAGGTGGGTCGAGACGACTACCTGGTTTTTGGGTGAGCAACCATCATCCTGGTGGAGACAAGAGCCTTATCTTTTGACCCCAGAGGAAGCAGCTGACTGGGAAGTGTTTAAACAGTTGTTTCAGAAAAGATTTATTCCTCTTGAATATATTGATCGTAAGAAGCAAGAGTTTACTCAATTGAAACAGGGAAAGATGACGACAAATTAGTATTATAGGAGATTCACTGACTTATCTCCTTACCATCCGGATGTTGCTACTAATCCGGTTGAGATGCTCCGTTGTTTCAGATTGGGTACTAAGAAGAAATGGCATTCTATAGCGACCTCGACTCCTTGTGCCACTTACCAGGAGTTTTATGAGATTTTGTTGAGGATTGAGGACTCTGAGAATATGCCCAGTGAGAGTGATGAGGAAGAAGAAAAAGATGGAAATCAGAAAAGCGATGATAAGGGTAAAGGTCAGTCTTCTCAAGGACATCGTAAGACTCAGAGCTTTAAGCGAAGTGGAGCTAGTTCCAGTTCTTCCAGTAGAGGTTTTAGTTCCACTGGTCAGAGGAGATGCGGTAGATTTTTAGGAGGTCTTAGATTTTCAGGAGGTTTTAGTGCCACTTACAATGGGAACGAGACAAGCAAGCCAAGCTTGGGCAAGCCAATCTCGCCACTTCCGTGTCTCAACTATCTTTGATATCTCAGGATAATCATCCTTCTGTCTCGAGTTCTTTCGACATGTCTCCTAAGTCCTCAGGTAACTGTAATTATGTATTTAATATGAATAGTGATGATACTCAGTCCAGATAGATCATTGACTCCGGTGTCATGGACCATATGACTTATGACCCCATTGATTTAGCTTGTGATACCATTCCACTTCGACGTAATATTACTAATGCTAATGGTGTCACCTCATCGGTCACGGGCACTGGCACTGTACGCCTTACGTCTACCCTCTCTTTGCCGCATACTCTACTTGTACCTTCACTAAAGTATAAATTGATGTCTCCTAGCCAACCTACTGAAGAATTGAATTGTTGTGTGCTAATGTATCCGAAATTTTGTCTTATTCAGGATATTCTCACGAAGGACATAATTGGTCGTGGTATTAAGATGAGGGATCTCTATTTTGTGGATGATTTCAGTACAGGACATGTCAATTTTGCCCAAGGAGCCGTTGATCATAAGCGGTGTCGGATATGGTTATGGCATCACCGTTTGGGTCATCTGCCTTTCAGTTATTTACAACATATGTTTCCGGATTTATTAGTTGGTTGTTCGGTTTCAGACTTTAAATGTGACACTTGCATACTTGCAAAGAGTCACCGTGTTTTTTATCTGTTGAATTCTAATAAAAGTGTTATTCCTTTTGGCCTTGTTCATTCGGATGTTTGGGGACCATCTCCGATTACTACTTCATCTGGTATTAGGTGGTTTGTGACCTTCATAGATGATTACACACAAATGACATGGTTATATCTTTTTAAGCATAAAAGTGATGTGTTTTTGGCTTTTAAGACATTCCACACCATGGTTCAGACACAGTTTTCTACTAATGCCTGAATTTTACATTTTGATAATGGTGGTGAATATGTTAATAATGATTTTACACATTATTTAACTAATCACAGAAACCTCCATGAAACTACTTATCCTCAGATTCCTCAACAAAATGGGGTGGCTGAGCGCAAAAATCGCCATCTATTAGAAACGGCTCGCTCACTCTTGATTAGGGCGCATGTTCTCTACTCCTCTTGGGATGTTGCCCTTCAGACTGCCACTTATCTTATCAACTGTATGCCATCCAAAGTCTTGGATTTTCTTGCTCCTTTACAAGTTCTTGCTACATTTGTGCATCTACCGTCCATTTTGATGCTCCCACCTCGAGTTTTTGGATGTGTTGCATTTGTTCATCTTCATAAAAATCAATAGACGAAACTTGATCTATGTGCTCTCCGTTGTATTTTATGGGGTACAGACTACATCAGAAAGGGTACTGTTGCTACCACCCTCAGTCATGTCGGATGTATGTTACCATGGATGTTACTTTTTCTGAGTCCGAGATGTATTACTCTTCGGTGTCTTCCAACCCTACTCCTCAAGGGGAGACACTACACACTACATGACGAGCAGGATTGGACCATGGCTATTGCCACTAATCTTATGCTGCCACTATTAGCCGAGCCCTCAGCGGCTACACCGGCAGGCATGACAGTGCCGTCCTTACCCACGACAACCGTGCTACCACTTGCTAATTCTGAAACTTATATTGATACTACTCCCTCGTCGTCTCCAAATATAGTACCACCAGATGACCATACTTCTGAGAATATTCTTGAAGCAAGCTCTACTATCCCTGTTGATGTATCCGATGTTCTGAATTATCAGTTACCTTTCAGGCACAACCGGGGAAAGCCACCTAATCGATATTCACCGGATACAACAAAAGGCTCTAAATACCCTATATGTCAACTATGTGTCATCACATAAATTATTAGAACTCGGTAAAGCTTTTGTACAACAAATATCCCATGATAGCTCACCAAGTTCATTGAAAGAGACACTGTCTGATGATCGATGGACCAAGTTAATGGAGGAAGAAATGGATGTACTTCAGAAAAATCAAACATGGGATTTAGTTCCGTTACCCTAAGGAAATAAGAGAGTCGGATGTCGATGGGTGTACACCATTAAGTACAAAGCCGATAGGTCCATTGAACGATACAAAGCACGATTGGTAGCCAAGGGATACACTCAGTCGTATGGCGTTGATTATATAGAAACATTTGCCCTGGTAGCGAAGATTATTACAGTAAGAGTATTACTTTCGTTGGCGGCCAACTTATATTAGCCATTACAACAATTTGATGTGAAATATGCTTTTTTACATGGTAATCTTAAAAAAGAAGTGTATATGGATATTCCACCTGGTTATGCATCAGTTTCACAACCTGGAGTGGTGTGCAAGCTGAATAAGGCATTATATGGATTGAAACAATCACCTTAGGCATGGTTTGGTAGGTTCCCGACGGCTATGAGGAAATATGAGTTCAGGCAAAGCAATTATGATCATATACTTTTCTTGAAACGTCGAATAGGTAAATTGACGGCACTTATTATTTATGTGAATGATATGATTGTTATGGGTGACGATAAAGAGGAAATCTCAAGGCTGAAAGATTACTTAGCAACCGAGTTCGAGATGAAAGATCTTGGTCGATTGAAATATTTCTTGGGTATAGAAGTAGCTCGATCTAAAAAGGGCAAATTTCTATCTCAAAGAAAATATGTTCTAAACTTGTTAGCCAAAACCGGAATGCTTGATTGCAAACCGGCTGACACTGCCATTGTCCAAAATCACCATATTGCCGTGCACCTTGATCAAGTCCCTACTAACAGAGAACGTTATCAAAGGTTAGTTGGGAGGTTAGTTTATTTATCTCACACCAGGCCTGATAATGCATATGCAGTAAATGTTGTTAGTCAGTTTATGCATTCTTTGAGTGATACTCATATGGGTGTGGTTGAACGCATTCTTCGATACCTAAAGTCCTTCCCGAGTAGAGGCATCATGTTTTCTAAGAATGGTCATTGCCGGATAGAAGGTTATATCGATGCAGATTGGGCAGGGAATATTACTGATCGACGGTCCACCTCTGCATACTTTACATTTATGGGGGGAAATTTAGTGACTTGGTGGAGTAAGAAATAGAAAGTGGTTGCTTTATCAAGTGCAGAGGCAGAATATAGAGGTATGACAGAAGGAGTATGTGAATTATTATGGCTTCTGAGGTTACTTGGAGAACTCGGGTGTCCTTCAATGTCAGCTTCGAATTTATTTTGTGATAATAAAGTAGCTATTGATATCTCACACAACTCGATCCAGCATGATCGTACGAAACATGTGGAAGTTGACAGACACTTCATTAAGGAGAAGTTGGATGAGAATATTATTCTATTCCCTTTCGTAAAGTCAAAGGATCAATTAGTGGACATCTTAAATAAAGTTGTTGCGAGTGTTGGAGAGTTGACCTTTGTAAGTAGTTTAGTTACTCTTTTGGGTCCTTTTAATTAGGATATGATTATGATAGATATTATTTTATGTTTCTTTCCTTGTAAATCAATCTTGTACAATATATATTTTCCTCCTTGGTGAGAAGAATAATATCTTAAATCCTAAGATAAGTTCTAATTACAAACAGCACCGACGTCCACCGGTCACCAACGACCGTCAACTTGTACCTCTAAAATCCTCTTCCAGTCATCTTTCCAACCCCCTAGTTAGTTTCTACAAATTCGAAGCCAAATTTCCTCAATTTCATATCTAAGAAACAATAACTGCGCGTTTTCCGGCCAATTTACGACCAAGCCTACCGGAATTGGGCCTCGACCTAAAAGGTAAAGATGATCCTCTCCTCGTGGGATGTCCTCCATGTAAGATTTTATATGGTGAGTGTAATCAAACCTTAGTGTACTTATATATGCTGACATCTAGATAAGAGATTAAATGACCATATAGATAAATGGAAGGAAAAAAAAACATTAAGTTATAATGTTTGAATTAGAGTTGGTTAACAACTCTAAGTAATTGGCAATAACCGAAACCCTAATAGGGGGTAGCAGTTATTGTTTTTCATGTAAATAAAAGAGAGGTTCTTGGTCTCTCTTCTCGGTGTGATTTCATAAAGAAAACCAGTCCCATTAAAGGTTGTATTGTATCAAACACCAGAGAAGAGAAGGCTAATCCCAGTATCCATGCATGATGTCTTCGACAGCAAGTATGTTTTCTGCATTCATATTAGAGTTTATTGGGGTTATATATAATTCTATGTTGATGGTAGTTCAATGGCTTAACTGATTATGTTTTGGTCATGAAGTATGAGAAAAGTTTACATGTGGTATCAGAGCCAACGGTTAAAGCATTGAACTCGTTTTGTCTTATGAAAATTGATTCTTGTTTCCGCTATCATCTGTTATGATATCTTACGACTGCATTTACTATGCATGAGAATAAAGTTAGTTGATCTGATGAATAGATCAACATTATGAATAATCTTAAAGTTGATGAAGACTACTTGCTAATTTGAAACACTTATTACTGCTTAAGTACATCATCAAAATGATATATTTATACTCATGATGTTAAGGTTTCATTTTCTGCAAAAGGATGATTTACAAGCATTTAACAAGTAGAGTTAAATTCCAAAGAATTGATCTGCTGGGTTTGCTATAAATCAGTGTATAATATCTATAAAAAGGTTGTAGTTTTGTAAAAGTTCATGCCTAAAGGTGTGCAGTTTACAAAAGTTACTGTATTTTTTGTTCAAGATTATACAAGAATTGATATTCACATACCTAATGTATTATATGGACAGTCTCTTGCCCAAAGGTGTAACTGGTTCCATAGATTAAGTGTGATAAGATCGTTAAGTTATTGATTTTTGTCACAAGTGCAAGTGAATTAATCAGTTCATAATGAATACACATTATGCAGATTTCAATATGTTGAATCTTATCAACATTGAGAAACTGAATGGCAACAATTTTAAGACTTGGAAGCAACAAATTGAAATGCACCTGGGAATGTTGGAATTTGACATTGCTTTCAAGCTACCTCAACCAAGTGCAATTACTGAAGACAGCACAACAGTTCAAAGGGACCTGTTTGCCAAATGGGAGAAGGCGAATCAGATGTCACTCTTAATTATGAAGAATGCAATGGAAGAACATGTGAGAGGAGGCATTCTTGCATGTGACTTAGCCAAGGCTTATATGGATAAGGTAGAGGAAAAATTTAAGAGATCTGATAAGGCAGAAACTGGTTCATACCTCTCAGCATTTATCAATGCCAAGCATGATGGCATTGGTAGTATTAGGGAGCATCTTCTCAAACTGGTGAACATTTCCAACAAGTTGAATGTACTGGACATTGGCATCACTAACCAATTTCTGGTGCACATGGCACTGCACTCACTTTCAAGTGACTATGAGCAAATCAAAGTCAACTATAACACTCAAAAAGAGACCTGGAGCATCAATGAACTCATTGCAATATGCTGCCAAGAGGAGGAGATGATGAAGAGAGCTAAGATTGAGACTGTTAATGTTGTTCAAGCTGAGAAAGGCAAGGGAAAAGCAATCAATCCTTACAAGAACAGCAACTACAAGGGATTAAAACCACTGAATGCAGGTTCTCACTTTCCCTCAAAGAAAAATGCAAAACATTCAGTTGTATCTGCTAAAACTAATGGTGCTTCCACGAGCATTGGTCTCAGGCCAAATGCAATCCATCTTAAGAAATGTTATTACTGTCAATCCACTGAACACTTGAGGAAAAATTGTCCAGGCTTTAAAGGTTGGCTCATTAAAAAAGGTATGAAAACCATTGATGTTTTTGTCACAGTTGAATCAAATATGATTTTTATACCTCAAAATTCTTGGTGGTTTGACACTGGCTGTTCTACACATATAACAAACTCTTTGCAGGGATTTCAAAGCCTGAAGGAGACAAATAAGGAAATCTACAATGTCTATGTTGGAAATGGAAATAAAGTGACTGTTGAATCAGTTGGTAAAGTAAAGTTGAGATTGTCTTCTGGCTATGTATTAGTTTTAAACAATGTTCTTTATGTACCTTCTATGAGAAGGAATTTGTTTTTTGTAACACGGTTTGTAAGAGATGGTTTTTCATATGTTGGTAATGAAACTCAAATTAGTTTTTATTTAAATAACCAGTTTGACAATCTACTTAGATATGCATTTCTTAATGGTGATCTTTGGCAAATTGTGTGTACTTACTTTCATGATTGTCTTAATGTTGATCATTCTGCATGTAAAAGGTTGCTCACTAATGAAACATCTTCTATGCTTTGGCATCGAAGACTTGGGCACATATCAAAAGAGAGAATGATGAGACAGTGAAAGATGGTGCATTGACATAGATTAATCCAAATGAACTTGAGACTTGCATAGACTGTTTTAAAGGGAAGACAACTAATTCAACAAACAAATCGAAAGTTGCCAGAAGCAATGATCTCTTGGAGATCATACACACAGATGTGTGTGGACCATTTCCAACAAAGACTATATGTGGTAATTCCTATTTTGTACTCTTCATAGATGATTTTTCAAGATATACTTACCTGTTTTTGATTTCAGAAAAGTCACAAGTACTTAATTGTTTTAAAATTTTCAAACTTGAGGTTGAAAAACAACTAAACAAACAAATTAAGATTGTGAGATCCGATCGTGGAGGAGAATACTTTGGTAGATACACTAAAGTAGGACAACAAAAGGGTTATTTTGCATTGTTTCTGCAGCAAGAAGGAATTGTTGGTCAGTATACTACCCCTGGGATTCCTTCCCAAAATGGAGTGGCCGAGAGACGGAATAGAACCGTGAAAGACATGGTCAGGTCATGTTATCTCATTCACAGCTACCAGAATTCCTTTGGGGTGAAGCTATCAAAACTGCAAACTACATACTTAATTGAGTCCCAACCAAGGCAGTCAAGTCTACACCTTTTGAAATTTGGACAGGTAGAAGACCAAGTTTTAACCATTTTGACAGTTGGGGTTGCAGATGTGAGGCAAGATTATATAATCCTAATGAACAGAAACTGGATTTAAAGACTACCAGTTGCTTTTTTGTTGGATATGCTGAGAAATCGAAAGGCTACATGTTTTATTGTCCAGGTTCTTATACCAGATTGGTTGAAAGCAGCAATGCCAAGTTCATTGAAGATGGTGGAGCACTACATTCCCATTCAAGAAATTCATATGTGTTTGAAGAAAGAGATGAGGAAACTTCGACTCCCTTATCTACGGTTAATCATATTACCTTGCCAATTTTATCTGGTGTAGTTTCAAATTCATTTTCTTTGCCATTTAATTCCAATAGTCTGAATACTGGAGACCAAATGATAGTGAATCAACCAGAAGAGAATTTGCACGGTGCAAAAGTTCTACATGAGTTAAATGATGCTGCAGAAGTTGAAAATGCATAGAATGTAAATGAGGTGATACCAATTGTAAGGAAATCCACAAGAGTGAGAAAACCAGCATTGTCAAATGACTATATTGCTTATATGCAAGAAATGGAGTTTGATGTTGGTGATAATGATGATCCTGTCACATATAAGAAAGTAATGGAAAGTAAAAATGCTTCACTTTGGGATGCTGCAATGAAAGATGAATTAAATTCAATGGCAAAGAATGAAGTCTGGTGTCTAGTTGAAGGATCCAGTGATATCAAACCCATTGGCTGCAAGTGGGTGTTCAAAACAAAACGAGATGCACAAGGACAGGTTGAAAGATTCAAAGCTAGACTTGTTGCTAAAGGTTTCACACAAAGAGAAGGTGTTAACTACACTGAAACTTTTTCACCAGTGTCTACAAAGGATTCTTTTAGAGTTATTATGGCTTTAACAACTCATTATGATTTGGAATTACATCAAATGGATGTCAAGACTGCTTTTCTCAATGGCAGCTTATTAGAAGACATTTATATGAAGCAACCACCAGGATTTATTGAAAAGGGGAAGGAAAGTATGGTCTGCAAGCTTACCAAGTCTATTTATGGACTTAAACAAGCTTCTAGGCAATGGTATAAGAAGTTTGATCAGGTTGTCAATTCATTTGGTTTCTCAGAAAATAAGATTGACAATTGCATTTATATGAAACCAGACTTTATTTTCATGGTTCTTTATGTTGATGACATACTTCTTGCTAGCTCTAGTGTACGGTTGTTAAATGATACAAAACAAATGCTGTCTCAAAGCTTTGATATGAAAGATTTAGGTGTGGCTCATTATGTTTTAGGGATTGAAATCACAAGAGACAGATTGCAGAAGTCTTTGGGTTTGTCTCAGAAGAATTATATTGATCAAGTGCTCAAGAGATTTAACATGGAGAATTGTAATGGTGGTGATGTTCCTGTAGCTAAAGGTGACAAGCTTTCACTTGCTCAGTGTCCAGTTACAATCGATGACATTGAACAAATGAAAGAGAAACCATATGCCTCATTGGTGGGGAGTGTTATGTATGCTCAAGTATGTACCAGGCCAGACTTGGCATTTGCACTCAGTGAATTAGGAAGGTTTCAATCAAATCCTGGTATTGCTCATTGGAATGCAGGAAAGAAAGTACTCAGATACTTAAAAAGAACCCGAGATCATGTGCTAGTATTTCATCAAGTTAAAGTTTTAGAAGTTGTTGGTTATAGTGATGCAGACTTGGGAGGTTGTGTAGATGACAGAATGTCAACAAGTGGCTATGTGTTCACGTTGGCTGGAGGTGCTATTTCATGGAGAAGTGAGAAACAAACCACCAGAGCTGTGTCAACAATGGAATCTGAATATATAGGGTGTTTTGAAGCTATGAGGCAAGCTGGATGGCTAAAGAATTTGATTCATTATATGGGAGTTTTGCACAGTATAGAGAAACCAATTAAGATATACTGTGATAACACTTCTGCGGTGTTCTTTGCCAAGAACAATAAGCGATCAGAGGCTTCAAGACTTATGGATATCAAATACTTGAAGCTTCAAGACAAAATCAGAGAAGGAGTTGTGGATATTGAACATCTTGGCACATTCCATATGGTTGCAGATCCTTTAACAAAGGCACTACATGTCACTGCCTTTCGCAGACACTTACCTGATATGGGATTGCAATCATCCATGGAAAATATTTGAATGTGGGAGTAAGGTAATCTTCTCACAGTTATGACTATATTTTATGATTTCTTGTATTAAAGTTGTGCTTATTAAGACTATGAACTGAATTGCATGACGATGTGATCAGTTTGTAAAAGCTCATTCTAACAAGAACTATAATGTTTGTCAATCTTGCAGAGATTGAAATAAAGAAGACATCTGCAGTGTCTTGAGTACCAAGAAATGTGGGAGTCATTATGGTATACAAATAGACTCTCATTAGAAGTCCCTCATGTTCCAAAACTTTCATTTGTATGATCAATTTGTGGTTATGGTACACTGATACTTTACATTTGTATTAAGTTGTCTATGACTCAGTTGATAAACATATGTACTTATTTGGAAAAATATATTGCACTTATCATGACTAAGTGATTGCTCTTTAACTGTTGAGCATAATATGGATCACAGGTTTGAATACACTCATGTGGGAGAATGTAAGATTTTATATGGTGAGTGTAATCAAACCTTAGTGTACTTATATATGCTGACATCTAGATAAGAGATTATATGGCCATATAGATAAATGGAGGGAAAAAAAACATTAAGTTATAATGTTTGAATTAGAGTTGGTTAACAACTCTAAGTAACTGGCAATAACCGAAACCCTAATAGGGGGTAGCAGTTATTGTTTTTCATGTAAATAAAAGAGAGGTTCTTGGTCTCTCTTCTCGGTGTGATTTCATAAAGAAAACCAGTCCCATTGAAGGTTGTATTGTATCAAACACCAGAGAAGAGAAGGCTAATCCCAGTATCCATGCATGATGTCTTCGACAGCAAGTATGTTTTCTGCATTCATATTAGAGTTTACTGGGGTTATATATAATTCTATGTTGATGGTAGTTCAATGGCTTAACTGATTATGTTTTGGTCATGAAGTATGAGAAAAGTTTACACTCCAGTGTAAGTTCTTTTCCAAAATAAAAATGTACAGTTTTTGGATCGATTCTGGATTTCAAATTTTAATTCCATTTTCTGTATGCATGTCGAAGATTGGGGACGAGGAAGGTGAATCAAGGTTGTTTGCGACCTGGGCCAAGAAGAATGGAAGGTTGTGGGTGAAATTAAGGTGAAATCTGAGAAAACCCTTATTCTATTTCAGTTTTAAGTTTTGGGTTTGACTGCACCTCGTAATCAGGTTAGTTATCAGCTTATATCCTGTGATCTAGTATTTAAAAATATGGATACTGTTTGTCGCAAAAGAAATTTGAGTCTACTTACCGGTTGTACAACTACTAGTGTATGAAGTGACTTTCTTAGTTGCTCAGTGTGATACTCCGGTGCTTGTAAGTAAGTTAGATATACAGTCTTTATATATAAGTTTTACATTCAGTCTAATCCTGCAATCTAATCCTGCAAGTGTAATTACTGTAAGCTTCATTTCTGCTGCTATCACTGCATTAGTGACTGGTCTTAATAAGTTATTTTTGTAGGTCTTAGTTGAGAGTCTTGAGATTTTGAATAGTTTGAAGCTTTCGTAATATGCCTGGTAAATTGCTTATTCTCAAAACTATGCTTGGCAGGGTGCTGAACCAAATGACAGAAAAATTGGGAAACTTGTGAATATGCTTTGAAGGACCCGCTGCGAATTCCCTAGGTAAGGCTTTTGGTGAGTTTGGTGTAGAGTTTAAAGTTCAAAGTCGATTCCACAATCTTTTCTAATTCATACTTTTTTTTTTCCATTAACCAATGTTTAATTTTATTTTCTAGAGCTAGTTATATTTAAGATTTAATCCTTTCCAGATGTTAATTTTGGTTCATTAATAAAATGACACAACCTCACATATGAAGACAACAATTTGTTGGTTTTCAAATCCTAACAATGACAGATGTTAATTTTGAATTGTGAACTGTTTGAAATATCATTAAACCCAGATATGAAGACAATATGTCTGTTTTATTTTGTTGTAATGGGAAAAATCATGTTCATGTCCAATAGGAAAAATCATGTTCATGTCCAATTCTATACGTTTGCCCTAAGTGCATATTTATAAAAGAAATTCTTTAAATATTTCATCTCATGTGTTTCCATTTTTCTACCCACTAGCAAAGATGTTACAAGGGTTAGCAAAACGAGCACTTTGGATTAGTGTGCTGTGCATTTATAGAAAGTTGTTATCTTCGTGTAAGGAGCAAATGTAAGTCTTAAGTAGGTGAATCTTGTAACAGAATTGAGATTTCAGCAAGGGAAGCTTTGTCCTTTAGCCCTTAGTTGATTCTAACTTTTCAGTGTATTTGTTACCACTCATATGGGTTTACCTGTGGTCCATTTTTTTGTGAAGCATTCAATAATTATATTTGATGCTTACAAATCTCAGAGAAGTTGATAGCAGATATGTTCTTAGTTGGGTTGCAGAAGGGTTGCAGTGAATTTGTTGAGATTTTTGTATGGTTAATTATGATGGCAAATCCCTTGAAAATCTACTTTTTCCAGGTATTTATATGATCATATCTCAGTGTTGTCCTCAACTCTAATCACTTTAACAGTTGGACTTGAGTTAACATTATTCTTATGAAATTTGTGGGTTTGATTTTGGGTGCAGGTTGCAGCTGATGATCAGATTCAAGTTATTGAGATGATTAAGCTCTTGGTAACAAAGGGTTTGAAGACTGTTTAAAGTTTGGTTCCAACATTTGTACAAAATTGTATAAAAGATTAGTTATGCAAATTTATAGTTGTATTCTTATATTTAATGATATTACAATTTGTTTTCTCACCAAAAACAGAAAAAGAAAAATAAATATGATACTCCAATTTGGGTGCCCACACAAGGCATCCTTTTTTAAAGACACAATTTTCAACTTTGACACCAATGAATTAGGGTGGCATTGTTTTAGGTGGCACTGATCTATTAAGGGTAGCCATTGTTACAATAGAGACTTCTCTATAAGACATGTACACTTATTTAGTGGATGCTTGGTGGCAATTGAGGTTTGCCTCAAATGTCAGTACCCACTCTTTATAATAGACACCAATGAAAATGGTGTCATCTAGCCAAAATAATTTTGCCATATACATACTTTTTGGATGAGAGTATGACGTCTTAAGATACTTTCCATGGAAATGGATCCTCCAGATCCCTTCCTCCTAATTCATCAAGTTCAGGAATCCGGATCATTGAAATTTGATCCAACGACTAAAGTTATTATAACTTTTAATGTGAGCCCCTGTTTGTAACTGTTGGATCAAATTTCAATGGCCCAGATTTCCGGACTTGGTGAATTAAGAAAAAGGGATCCGGATGATCCCTTTCATTTTTGCTTAACGAGAGGAAGCTCCAATAATATGGATGATTTTTTTTATTTTTTATTTTTATCGAATCTAATATACATGGATGGAATTTGTAACAGTTTATAGATTGTTTTATTAGTTGTCTTTACATGCAATTAAGAAATGAAAAGACACTCTCATGACTATTTATAATAAAAGTAATGTTAGTTAGACTAAATTCGTAGATTAAATTGGGAAACTAAATGATGTGTCATCAATAAGAAATAAGCATGTTAATCAACGTTTAGATAATAATCCAATCATCAATAACTACATCTGTCATTTTTGTGTTCAGACGTACAAGCGTTTTTGTGTCATGGCCAAGGAACTCATCTTACTACAGAAATTGTTAACTAAACTTGGGTTTAAACCTGACTCAACTATGAACTTGTAATGTGATAACTCGGGAAATCAAAATTTTAAACCAAATTTGTAAACAAAATGATGCTGTGGTTGATGATTGGATGATAAACTAAGTGTTTTTTAGCATACTTATTTCCTATTGGTTACATATCATTTAGTATGATTTGCAAATTTGATTTAAATTCTGGTCTCCGTAGCATTACTCTTTCAAAAGTCATTTTCTCAAACATTTAAGGTCAATAGTACATAATGAGGTAAAAATTGAACTTTGAGACAAATATTAATGAAATTGTATAACTATTAGTTATTTAGGTTGTTTGAATCACTGATCAACACACCCTCAAACATGTAATAGAAGAGAGTTATCAACGATGATTTTTTTTAATCTCTAAGGTATAGAGAATTATCAATTTTAATTTCATTTCTGTTTCAAATTTTGGTTTCAATCTCTTTACTTAGATTCAAATTTTCAAGTTTCTCTCATGAATATGTAGCATTTCTTTAAAGCTTGATTTGGGTTTTAATGTAATTTCAGAATTTTGGATCTGTGTGTGCTTTTTTTATTATATTATTGCTAATGGGATATAATTTGGAAACTCTAAATTCCAACTTTGGCGAACAATTCTCTGACTTAGACATCATATTGGTTGATGTAAAGGTGTACACAGAATATTTTCTTCTTCTTTTGAAGTATGCAAGTTATTCTATTGGAAATATATGCTTTGAGGGATCCAAACTCAAAATCAGAAACAATACGTTGAAAATTAGTAAAGATTATATGTACTTTTTTTTTTTTTTTTTTTGAAGAAAAAGGTAAATATGTTACCACAAGAACAAACCAAACTTACAAACCGTACAAACAAAGGTCCAAGAACAAAAGTAAATACCAGCAAAAAGGACCAGCCAAATAAACCACAACAAAGCCCAACCCACACCGTGGGCCCAAAGCAGAAAAACGAAAAGAAAGCCGAGAATTCGGCAGGCTGCACCAGTATTTCCAGATGCACCCAATTCCACGCCTCCACCCGCACGCCGACTCGTCGAACAGAGCATCCAACCCCAAGCACCACCCGGTACACAGCCACTATAGTTGAAATCAAGCAACCAGAAGAAGAATTACGGCTACCAGAAGAAAGAAGCCCGTGGAGATCCACGAGCAACACTGCCAACAGAGGCAGACATCGAGAAGGTGGTGGTGTTGGGAACACCCGAGCCTGTGCAAGCACCAAAGCTCTACGCACCATCTCAGCAAAGCATGACTGCAGATTGGAGTATGGATGACCGAGGAGGAGGGACGCCAGTAGGATAAGAAGAAAAGGGCAACACGAAATAGAAAGCAGGGGGAAAACTCTGCCGAAGGAAGGAAGAGGAGACAAAGAAAGAAAGGAGAGAAGGGCTAACCAACCCCAGCCGAAGCTAGGGTCGGCGTCCCCCGATCTGCACAGAATTGAAACCCTCACACAAACACTGAGAAAAACCCTCAAGTAGAGAGAAAGGCTCTCACAAGGGAGAGAGAGATTTTTTTAGAGGGCACTATCTTTCACACGCAAAAGTTGTTCCCACAAGAGAACATGATTATATGTACTTAAGCACTTATTAACTGTGGCTGTCAGTTTGGTGATCATAACTGAATGTCGAAATTCTTTATCATCATAGGGACGTTATCCGCGGAGGGGGAGATATTGGACAAATTTGACATGAAACCCCATAACGGGAACAGTGAGCTGCCAAAAAGGGGGTTCAGATTGATTTTTTCTCCTCAAATCAAGGGATGGTGTCGGTGATTGAGAGATTGAGAGGGATGGGAGAGAGAGACGGAAACCCTAGCAGCCACAACACCAACTCTAGCTGATCCTCCAGAACCCCGAAACTGAGCCCATCTTTGCAATAGCACCGGCTCCTGCTTCCCAAAACCAAAACCACACAAACCTGGCCTCCATTTCTGTAACTCGAGAGCTTCGTCTCTCTTGGTTTCCAACATGTTTATACACTTACGGTACTCCAATATCTCTCTCTCTCCCTTCTGTTTCTCTCTCTTAAATTTCTTTTTGGTTTTGGAAATTTCTGGCTTTCAGTGGTTTTGTTTTCTTGCAGATGTCGATTAATTTTACGGACTTTCTGTGTAATCCTCGCTGCCGTTGCGGTCGGAGGAATGCCGTCATACGAGCCGCGGAGCCTGCTGCTGTTGGTAATTTTACTTTTCTAATTTTATATGAATTTGTTGTTTGTTTGGTGAGAAAATATGGAAACTAGAGATATTTTTTGAATTAAGGGTTTTTGCAATAACACGAATTTTGACTGTCATTTGTGATGGGTTTTTGGCATCTTTCCTCTCTTATAATTTTTATACTGCCTGCATCAACCCCTTTTCGTTTTTTGTCTTCTCGTCCAACTTATGCCTCAATGATATTAGAGCAGTTCCACCGGGGAACTAATAGGCCAGCACCCAGCCAAAAAACCAGCCCGGCACCCAGGCTATCCACTCCAGCCTAGCATTTTGACCGGCACCCAGCCCAAGCCAGGCAAGAGACCGGCCTAAAATCGACAGACCCACATGCCGGGCCATCTGACGTCAGCTGGGCCATCAACCTCCCGCACGATCAACGCGTCGCAGAGAGATCTTGGTGCAGAGCTCCTCGAGGCTGAGGTTCAGAGAGAAAGAGAGAGAGATCCCTTCCACTGTGTTCTTCCCATATCCCTTCATCTTGTTAATGGCTCTTGTTAATGGGTTTCTTTCTTCTGCACATTGGAGGGGAGCGGTGGGGGAGCTTCTGAGGCAGAGACAGGGGAGGGGAGCAGAGATGCATTTGGGGAGTGGAGATGCATTTGTTAAAAAATTAATTATTATTTTATAATAAAAATTAATAATATTTTAATAAAATTGACTAGGCTATTTGGTTTTAGGGGTGGAGATGCTTTGGCCTATTACTGTTTATTGAGGTTTATTACTGTTCATTTGAGTGGATAAATAAGCTGGGTGCTGACGCAAAGTCTTTAGGGGTGGACTTGCTCCTAGATAAGGCATTTTAAAATTTATTGCTAATACTTTGAACTTTGGGTTGTACTAATGCCGCAAGGCATTTTGATTTTTGACATTTTGTTATGTTGGTTGGATACTTGGAGACTTTTGCTTACTTTCCATTTTGCTATGCTGGTTAGAGACTTGCGAACTATTGATTTTGAATGCTATTGCTCTCGGTATTCTTTACAATTATTGATATTGAATGTTGTTGCTCTTATGAATATTTCATCATCTCGTAGGCTAATGCTTGGGCTATTGAGAATTTTGCCTCGGTAGCAAAGTACCGGTCTGGTCAAATTATATGGCAGTTTTGTTATTCTTATTTTGATAATTTTTTCTCCTTTCTCTCTTTGATACTTTTCATGTGTATTCACTTGAGGAAAATATTTTAGTCTTAATGATATAAATGTTGCAGGATATATTTTCTTTTGGAGCCATAAAATCTGCAATAGATTCCCAACTATACAACGAGATTGTTGGCCTTTCAGGGCTTGACTTCGGTTACACAGATAACACTGCAGTATACCATACAAAGAATTTTTTCTTCCCTTTTGCCCCTTTTTTTGGGATATTAGTTACAAAATCTGTTTGCAACATAGGTGTGAAATTTACAGGAGGAGTTAGTAAGTTAATTAGTTAATTTGATTCTCAGTGGATATGAGTTTGAGAACTCATTGCGATTTGCAGAGATAGACTAAAGACTTAAAGAAAATAATGTTTGTTTTGAGTACTTCTCACGTCATTAAGGCACAAATGTCGTCCTTGCATTAACTGTAACAACCCGTCCCGGGATTTAAGGAATAAAAAAGGTATTTTTGTATTTTCTCTAAGTTTGGGGATATTTTCCTTTTAAAAATGGTTTTTGGGTCTTAAAAGGTGAGCCCAAGGGGCCCACCCCTGATTTTGTCCCCCGGTTCCTTCCCTCTTTTCTTTCTTTTTTTGATTTTTTATAACTCTATTTCTCTCTTCAGCTCTCTCCTCTTCTCTCTCCCTCTTGAGCTTATCCCTCTTTCTCGGACTCTTTCTCGATCGACACCCACACACACACCCAGTCACCCTCACACCCTAGGATCCTCCCTGGCGAGAACTGAAACCCAGGACAGGTCTGTGGTGCACCACAGTGGCGGAGACCATTACTCTTTCCCTCTCTCGTCGAACTTCGATGCAGACCGTCCCTTTCGAGGCAATTTTTGGCCAAACCAGCACGAGTTGGCCTGCGTCAATGTATCAATCTCTTCGTCTTGCTGAGTACTACAACTTTCCTTTTTGTTTCACCCAATTTCATTAAGTATTGAAGAAGTTATACTCATTTGAATCTTACCCAGTTTCCAGCGACCTCCATGGCTTTCGAGGCTTTTCCGACCAAACCACGGTGAGTTAGATGTTGTACGAGGTACCATTCTCTTCGTCTCTTCGAGAACTACAACTTTCGTTTTTGAATCACTCGAATTCGTTAAGAATTGACAAAGTTATGGATGTTCAAAGTTTGTCTAAATTCCGGCCGAATTCCGGCCTGCTTATCCGGCGTGAAACCCAGCCCAAGAAACCTCGCAAGCCTTCGGGCCATTCCTGCCAAGCCCAACACAAGCCTTTGGGCCGGATCACTAAGCCCAAGCCCATTTCTTTTTAGTTTTGTTGTATTTTTATTCCAATTTAATTCTAAAGGCCCTTGGGCCTTAGAACCAAGCCCAAGAACCTAGGCCCTAAACCCAGCCAACCCAAGCCCAGACTCGTTGACTGACCCGGTCTGACCGTTGACTCGGTCAACGGTCAGTGTTGACTTTGACTTTGACCGGTCAAACGTCAACGTTGACTTTTAGGGTTGACTTTTCATGTTTTCGTCCGAGACCTCTCATAGGCTAATTTCGACATTCTGGACCCGTTTCTGAAGTCCGTTTCCCCAAATTAAGTCGTTTGAGTAGAGATTGACCAAATGTACCCTTTATGTGCTTAGGAGCAATTGTTGTGGCATTTTTGTCTTCGCTAGTCTGCGCAGCTTTCGACGGCGAAGTACTGTGAGTGGACTTCTTCTAAAATGCATGTTTTATAGTAGAACTGCACACATGAAAAGCATGATTTTATGATTATGTTCTATGAAATGCTTTATGAGATATCGTGCCTATTGAGGCTATTTTGAATTATTACTATTTTTTCTATAACCCGTATTCTTATAGAATACCTGATGGATGACGATATGATATTTAGAATACGTTTCGAACACTTCTTTATAGTATAGATGATGGATGACTTTATACTATGAAGATGTCTTTCAAATGTATGTATGTTCAATGGTTTTGTACTTACCTAGTGGTCCTTTCCACTACGGGATAGATTTCGGTTCGTCCCGAGCGAAGGTTTGGTGTTGGCATAGAGCCTGGAGGGTGTTTCCTCTGGCATTTAAGACCAGGGATGGGGAGCCGGCATGGGGCCTGGTGGTTATATTGGACATTCACTAGTGATTATTATATATACAAGTTATGATTTGAGACAGTGCACGACATGCTAGGTTTCGGAAAACCTATGTTTATCATGATATATATGTGTTTTCATAAAATCTGGGGGTTAGTACGTTGATAACTGTTTTACTATATATATATATATATATCAAATTGGTCCACTCATGTTTGTTTTGCGCCCCCTTCAGGACTTAGAATCGAGGCATACAATCCCGGCGTCAAGGCATTTCCGCATCGACATCTTCGAGTCTTCTCGGTGTAGGACCTATTCCTTTGTTCAATCAATTTTATATTAATTCTTTTAGTGTTCTAGATTAGATGTGTGCTCTGAACACGTTCCTTAAATGCATACTCTTTATCTTATATTTATAAGTCTTATTTATTCCTTATTCTCAGCATTTGCATTCAATAAATGGCTTTCGTCACCCTTCGGGTGTCGGCCAGCACGTGTCTATCCTGGTATTTGGGGAATATCGGGATCGGGGCGTGTCATTAACTAATTTTCTTTATATTGAAATTGAATCAATTTAATTTTCCTTGATATCCAAATGTATTAAAGTAATTGTGATTGAAGTTTGTTATGTCTGCTTTCCAAGATTCTTTTTTAGGTTACCAGATATCTCACTCCGTTTACGAGTGCTTTTTAGTTGGCTGAAAAAAGTTTTTTTATTCTTCGGTTTTCAGGACTTCATTTACCATTTACAAGCCAACCCCACAATACCAAAGTACAAGAGAAACAAAGATTGGAGGTAATTTTTGCTCTAACTTCTTTGGATTTTAACTGACAATAGTTTCTAATACATGTATTGTGCATTTGGCCAATGTTAACAATTGAATCGATTAAAAAACATTCTGTAGGGGCTGCGCCGCCATTCAATTACTCTTGGCACCTGAGGACGGTGTGATCATATGCTTCACTTTGGGTACGAGCTCTTTCTACTCTGTTTATTTGTTCTCAAAAGGTTTGTAATTGATGTTGCAGTAATGTCATTGTAGTACTAGTTACTAAATGTATTTTATTAATGTAAAGTTTATAGAATACAAATTAAAAAATTATTTAGAGATCGGTGTGTTCAATTGTGGTTTTGCAGAATTTTCTGTTGCAAAATATGCATTAAATGTTATGTGAAATAGGCATTTTTGAATAGGGTAGTTGTGCTGCTGGTTTTTGATGATGTACCTAATGTTTATTTGGATTGAATTTCAACTTCTACGTAAATTTATGATTAGTAATCTCTCATGGCGGTTTGAAAATGATAATTTGTTTACGAGCTTATGTGTGCTGTAATTAAGTGCGTTAGCATCATTTTAGTATTTGTTCGGATGTTAAGAAAAAAAATCCTCAACTGTACAAGGAATGGGGAAAGATAAATATACTACTACACTTCGTTTTCTCTTCAATATCAGTGATGAATACATGTCGTTTCCATCTTTCTTGATAATAGTTTCCCACTTTTCCTTTGAAATATTTGAAAGCGCTGCTGATTTTGCTTTTGCATTTATTTGGTTAGGAATTGATATTGGGACGTGTTAAATGGACCGTTGGGATTGGGTTTCAAGTCCCTGAGGGAAAGAATGAGATGGGTTTTTGATAAAAGGGTTAGGAGGAGAAGGTAGACAAGAAACCAGTACATTGGATGCACAATATCAGTGATGAACACACCTTTTCTTCTTTTAGAAAATTTTTGAAGAGCTACTGGTTTTGAACGTGCTTAAATGCAAGATTATTTGCAAAATTTTGTTAAGAATTTTTGAAGTTTGGATTTTTATTCCATAAAAATTGTGAGAGGAAAGATATAACGACAGACAAAAAACTATGCTCAACAAGTTTGGATGATTTAAATTATACTATTATTTTGTTTGATAGCAGAAACGGTTTCAAATCCCGCGGCAGAGTGCGGGCTTATCTGCTAGTAATCACTAATTTGTCCGTTTTTCCAAAATCAGGTGATGAACATTGACAATGGATCTCATATGAGGCCTATGCCATGGATGATTGGTTTTGTGTCTCCTGGACCCAACGTGCGTATAGCTACCCTCTTTTTCTGCACTATATTCTTGAGTAAAATTAATCCTTGCTTCCATTATTCCGCTCTGCATTTGTAAGTCAGAACATAGGTTCAATTTCATATAAGAGAAAAAGAAGATGCCAACGAAGGGGTCAGACATGAAAAGAACTAGGAAGAACCGCGGAGAAATGCAGGATATTATGTTTAATCTCTTTGAACAGAAGCCAAATCGGACGTTAAGGCAACTGATAGTGACCATCGAGGAATTTAGAAGTGCTGATTACAGTGTTAAGGCAACTGATAGTGACGATCGAGTAATTTAGAAGTGCCGATTAGAGTTTGTGTGTAAATATAGTTGTAAACAGGAATGTAAATGTCATCATTGAACACCTTATATGGTTGTACATAAGTATGGAATTTTTACATGTTTGATATGTTTTTAAAACCCGCAGCAACGCGCGGGCACTTATACTAGTTATATTCTAATTGCTGGTATGACCTTGTAAAGGCTTCAATGTAAATGCATTTTTTCAGTTTCTGTCCGAGACTCCGTCTTGTCTTTCCTCCCTGCAAGAATCCTTTTTTCAGTTTCTGTCCGAGATTCAGTCTTGTCTTTCCTCCCTGCAAGAATCCTAGAAATCTGCAGGCCTCTGCTGAATGCTTGGTTGAAGAGGATACGTGTTTGGAACTCTGATACAAACGGGAACCATGACAAACTGGCTATTGGCATGAAGATTACTAGTCCCATTATGTAATCGTATGCTCTTCCAAGCTCCTTGATTGATTCCCAGAACCCTAGCCCTTCGAACATCGGCCTGCATGCTTGTCCGATCTTGAAAGAACGAAACAAACAATTGGTTTAGTGAATACAATTAGGAAAAGTTTAGGATATTGTTTCTAAGCATAATTTTGAGACTGGTATTTCTAAATTAAAAAACCGCCCACGCTTAAACTACATAAAACATTTAACTTACCAGAAGAATGGCCCAGCCTGTGGGTAGAAAGGCAAGGGTTGCAGCAAATATATCTGAAATAGTAAGGCCGCAAACAAGAAATAGGATAGTCATGACTGACATGAAACTAAGAAACAGAAGCGGTTTCAGAATCCTGATCATGAGCTGCATGTCGCTGTAAACTCTGTCTCTATCAAGGGAAAACATCTGATGGAAACATGCAAAATAAGCAACATCAGATATATCATATTATCCGTGAAGTAACGTTTTAATCTGTAACCCAGTCAAAACCAAGTCCAAATAACCTAGCATCAAACATATATCAGTTATGATTTCTATTTGCATACCTTTAAAACGAGAAGAAGAGTTACAATGACTATCCAAGAAAGTCCATAAACCTGAAAAGAAAGTGGAAAAAGTCGTTAAAATGAGGCCTTAAGGATAAACTATTTATGGGCCAATAGGAGAACTAGTCAAATATAAGGGAACACGCATATTACCAGTGAACTCTTGCTGTGATTAGCTATATCAAGCTGGTAAACAATTCCATATTGGTAAATAATGAACCGAGTCGCAAGTATTATCTCAAGAATTCTTCCCCGGGTAACTGTGGATTTGAGGTGTTCCTGTTCTTCATCCCACCATGATTCCCAACTTTTGTCACGTGATATCCCAATACCACCAGGGTTTCCCATCCACCTGTTCCAATCTGTCCAATCATCTACAGTTTTCTGCCAGTCAAAGCCGGACGGATTGAATATGAAGGGAGCAAACAACCAGGAAGCAACCAGAAACCACAAGGAAAAAGTGGTGAACAAATAAAGATTTGAACTCCTATAAGATCCCCCGTAGATTCTATACACAATCAACAAAATAAGCAATTCCAACCCTTTCACAAAGTGACTGCGTGAGTATAGTCTGTAGTTCTCGGAAAACTTTGCATGGTCAACAGCAAAACCACGGCCGGTTGCTCGGTATTTGGATCCTCCGTGTAAGATTACCCTTCCATAGTAATGGGCTTTTGTTCCAAGTTGGAATGTGAAGAAAAAAGGGGCCAACTGCAGCTGCATGATGATGAAATCACCCAAGGCAGTGCGGAACCCTTTCTCTAGGCCAACTTCCATTACCATGGGAAGCACAAACAAGAAGCCCAGTTGAAAGACAGACTGGGTGACCAAAGCCTCTTCGAATGCTTTGTTCTCATGTATGGCTGGATTGTCCAAGATCTCGTTCTCTAATCCACTCATAACCATGTACATACGTCCATATAAAAACACATATACAGTCAGCACAGTTACCTGAAACAATATAATGTCCGTGTCAAGCTGCAATACATACGTCAGTTGTAAAATACTACACCCCTTCAAGCAGATATACACATAAAGCCAAGGACAACCAAAGCACATCAACTCTAATAATGCCCTTCCTATTTATACAATTCTCAGATTCAATCAATTTATTGTGAATACGGCTGGCCGCTTTATCATTTATAACTATTGTACCTGCCAAGGACATTGTATTGGTAACATCTATATCATCTGAAAATCTTCTCTTAGACCTGAATTAAACAATGCCAGCCTAGTCCTACAGACAAAGGATGGTTTAATGAAGTGCAAAGTCCGCATTTACATCCGACATGTTGTCTAAGAAATCTACTGAGTATAAACTACTAATGGAACAACAAAGTAAATCAATAGACTAATGAGATTAGTTTTCGCTAGCATACCATACTACTAAAATAGAATCCAACTGTTGTGAAGTAAAAGGAGAGCATTCTGTAGAAATCAAACCGATGCCCAAGCCGATAAACATCACGGCTAAGTATCTGTTCCCCATTTCCACTTGAAACCTTAGCCTCAAAATCTGATATTTGGTTCATTCCCACGTCACGCCCCTTGCCTACTTGCATATACTCGTGATGCGTTATAAGTCCCCCACGCATAGTTGAATTGTACCCTGAAGACATCAACACAATTAGTCAGCAGATATAACACTAAAGTAGTGGATGCTCGTGTTAAGAATGGAAAATTACCTGCAAATATATCCTCGCTTAAGTTTATGTTTTTTGAAGCTTTGCTTATGCCACCCCTTGTTATGTGGAAGATTCTATCAAATATATCAGGATGACCATAATGGAACCGTACCCTGTCAAGTTGGAATGACATTACATAGATAGGTACTGGAATGGTAATAGTAAATAAATAACAAACAATTGAGGATTGGATTTCGATTATGGTGGCTAGAGTTAAATGGATATTAGTCCTCTAACAACGCCCAAACCAAGAAATGAAGCACAAACCAAGATTAGAATGTGGTTCAGTCAAATGTAATTTAAGGCTTACCTCAGTGGATTTGCCAAAATTCTTTGGCCAATAGTTACAAAACTGGTCTCTTGATTCGACATGAACCAAGCAAGTGATGAAACACTGTACATTAAGAAGGAAAAGAAGAATAAGCATATAACACTACAATTACCACTGATCATCCCATTAAGGTCCATAAATTTTGAACAGATATATTGAAAGGCTGACCTTCCAGTGAAAATATGCTCCCTTAGACCCAATATTGTGGGGTTTCGGTTCCCACAACGATGCTTTTGGTTCCCACAACGACGCTCTTGGAATTCCTCCAACACATTTCTCATTTTGAAAGCTTCTTCAAAGTAATTATCCTGGAAAAAGAGGATGAATAAAGCACAATATAACATCCTTTTTTCCTCTTTCAGGCAATAAGAAGGCAAAATGACCCTCCTTGTATATAATTTTTTACATAAAGACACGAGGAGAGCTACCTGATTCATGTCTATTGTCTGCAGGGCTTCTCCACGAGTAAAGATAATGGCATGGTTTTGATTTTCGGGTTTTCCTTCGCCAATTTCTGTAGGAGAACCTGGGAGCTTTATGCGGTATATTTCCTAGCAATGCAAGAAAATGAAGTATCAGTTATCAACTGTTCACTACATTCGATATGGCTCATATGAGTGCACTGATCTCAGTACAGGTAGGACGGGCCAGCTCTTGATTACTCCATTCTATGTGTGGATTCCTGGACACTTGTTTATAGGTGAAGCTTGTCTACAACGAAATGGACATCTAATCAAAACTACTATTACACTATATACATTATACCGCCTAATCCTTCTCTACTTTCACCCAAAAACAATACATACATTATACAACTATGTTGTAGAAGAATTAAGTTTCTTCCCTTTCCTTTTTATTTCCGAGACTCTAGCCCTCCATTACATTCTTCTATTTTATTTATTAAGAAAAATATGTAACCACTCTTACGTTATTATTCTTGGTCATGTCATCATCTCCAAAATACAAACCACAAATTTGAATTAGTAATTATTTTCCTACATAATAAAAAAAATTCAATTCATGCACAGATTCATATATTACAAAAAAGATGATAATACAATAAAAATATTTTCTATTCTAGAAAACAAAAATTTATTACTCAACAAAACTGAACCAAGATTAATAGAACAATTCACTTTCGCAATAAAGCTGATACTTCCAGTTTATGCGCATAATATACTTCAATAGAAAAAAACAATTTAGTAGCTTTATTTCGTGTTCAAGGCACTGTTCAGTGTATATAGAACCAGCAGTCTTTTTCCATACCTCGTCCCTGTTGTCACCTCCCTTGACTAGAACAGAAAAGTACGTTTTTTGGGGTTTTCCATTCACTTGCTCCTCCCTTGTATCTATGTAAGCAACACGTAGAGATGGATACCTAAAAAAAAGTTTTACATATTAAACGATGCCATCGACAATTTAAATAGCAAAGGAATCTACTCATTGTTTATCCTATGGCAATATTGACTCACTTTAGCATCAATTTCAGGATATTAGTGTAACTACTTTTATCCTTAGGTTCATTGGAGCTTTTCTGAGCACCATAGGCCTGACAAGAAACTACATATGTAAACTTCAGATCAAGAAAAGCTGGCTCAGCCTGCTCATCATTTTCGTTTAACGCTGAGGTTTGGTAGCCTCCCAAAAAATCTGCAACATAACCATATGCTACTTTACAAAACTTTGGAACCAAATCAGGTAACGTTGATCTTGAAACACATTATCTATCACAGAAACGACCAACCACCATCTCCTGCAGTTTCCAGGACATACTGAAGGTGTAAAGCCTTCCTATAGTACATCATCCCTCTCACTAACAGAAAAATATAGATAAAAAGTATAAGTTCACTTATTTAAATGATAATTATACAAGAGACACAATTTATTCATTAATCCAGACCTGTTCTAGAAAGTGTCTGTGCCCTGTAAGATACCCACTGTCGGGTTAACTCTGGCCCGTCCTTCGTAGGAATCTCATTCTGAGGATCTTCTAGCCGTTCCTGGAAATTTGTCCATTCATCTAGTTGGCAATCATAGTTGGTTGGCAAGGGTAAGTTCAAGTCAATTTCAAAAAATGAAAACAATAATGCAGATATGAGACTGACACGCACCAGGATATATTTTCTGCAGGTAGAACAAATTTGTGATTCCATCCTCATTTTCTTTATAAAGTTCCTCATCAGAATAGAGGACACCTTCTTTGTAATAAGGGGTCAGAACACTGAACCATAAATCAGGAAGACAATTGAACTTATTTTATCAATTATCAGATCCTGAAGTAAAATAACAAAATCTTGAAAGAGATAAGAGACATATATCCTCAACATAAATGTTGGAAGAAAAACCATATTGATCTTTCAACTTCAACAAAGTCTCAAAAATTGTCAAAAGGTTTTTTTTTTTTTTTTTTGTTATTTCCTTATTCCATTTAGTAGCCTAATTAATTTTACCATTGATAAACTTAGCTTTTATAATGGGTCTTTAATGACTGACCTAAATGAGAGCATGTCACGAACTTTGGGAGCACATGGCATGTTCATGAATAAGGAGTTCGCAAAGAAGGTGATGCGCCTGCGAGCATCCAAGTTTTGAGGGATATTGATGGTAGACTCCTTGACGGTCAAAAGCAAATGAAGTCTGACTACCTATGTTAATGTAGAAGATAGTAAGACCGAAAGATATGAGATAATCAGTTAATGTCAATAACAAAAGAATGTCTCCCAAAGTTACCTTCTCCCTCCAAGATGGATTATGTATGTGGTCAATTTTAATCTTTTGAAACCTTTGCTCCTCGACATTTTGAGGATCAATGTTATGTGCTGCCTCCAGTATTCTACACAGATAAGAACAAAACCATAAAAGCACAGGAGATGGAAAGGCCCATTTGGTGGTTATGACATTTTTTTTCTGTCACCAGAATGCACTTATTTCTTAGAACTCACTCATGGCCGTTGATCATAACATCATGTGTGAAAATCTCCATGACATTTTGAAGGGCAATTATCTGATTCATGGAATTATCGACATTCTCATCTTCGGCTAGCTGCCAACACACAAACTTAAGTACTCAGAAGGAAAATCTATAATGTCTACATTGTGTAGACTATCAGTTCATTACTGAAAAACTCAGCACTAAAAATTTTAGAAAGGCATCGAAGGAAGTATGTTACCAAGAGCTTTAGAAATTTCTCCAAGCTTGCGTTAAGAAATGGCAGCCCGCTCATGCGAAATTTAGTCAAAAATATCCGATGCTGTATGCTACTGTCTACTTCATAGCATATCCACTTTACAATCCTGTTATGTAAGATGAAACGTACTTTATAATAGGGAGGATAAATTTGTGCAAGCAGATTCTGGTTATCTATGACATTCAAACTGGTATGCTTCTGACTTACATCTTATCCACTTCATCTTCCAAAATGCCATCTATAATATCCTTCAGTGTCTTATAGCATTCAATTACTGCTGAGTGCATATAATCATCATTCTTAATCTTTCCAAATAAAGCATTGTCTTCTTTCCCCGTAAAATCGTTTGCCAAGTCTAATGCTGTCGCAATCTTCACATGTGAAAAACAATAACAAGAGTTACTGATTGGATTTGTACATAAAATTAACATATGAAGGCATGTAAAATATATACCTTACTAGCAAGCAAGAAACAAGGGTACTGGACAACAGACACACCATTTGACCAATATGGAAGAAGCAGCAGATCTCTATCTCTGTATGGTTTATTTTGAATGGATATAATCAGCAACTTGCCAAAACTGCGTTGAAAGGTAAATTAGAGAGGAAGAAGCAGTTAACCTATTGCTGATAAGGTCTTCCTGTCGCATTGAAGTTATGAACCCATTCCAAACCCGAGAGAAATTAGCATTGTTCTTCTTTCGTTGGCGTTCCTCATAAGCTGTTAACCTATTGCTGATAAGGTCTTCCCGTCGCATTGAAGTTATGAACCCATTCCAAACCCGAGAGCAAATAGCATTGTTCTTTCGTTGGCGTTCCTCATTCTGCCACATCAAAGTGTCTACTTTTAGTCAAAGACATGGAATAAAAAAGATTTCAGGTCATGTTTTTTTCATTGACAAATAGTACCAAACATATTACCTGCATCAGTATGTGCAAATCATTTATGTATGGTATGAAATATATTATGAGGGGCAAAATCAACTTAAATTCCATGTACTATAGAGCAATATGAAAACACTGATGAAATTAGTACCATCAATGGTCCTTCCTCGTTTGCATCCTCATTTTGTGACGGCATAAGACGCTTACCGAAAGCAGAAGGCAGAGAGGCAAATCTGGACCTCAACATCCCAAGGGTCCGTATCTGAGAGACAAATAGTTATAAGGGGATCATTGGGAAGAAACAAAGACTAGCTGAGAGCCTGAGACAGATATAGACACGTTAAATGTAAAACATGTTGAGGAAAGATTAGAGTACACAACTCTAATACAAGTGTTGGAGAGACAACACAAGTAAACAAATTACTTGTAGTACACACACAAAATATTACAACACTCAAAACTCTCAAAGACACTTTTGAAGCAATGACACTCAGTCACTTTCTATGTAGAGACAAACTCTAGACCACTCACACTTTTCACAAGACTACTCACTTACAAGGCTTCTCACTCTCTTACTTAGTTCTCTCTTCTTGGCTACTTTCTTGATTGGTTTCTTGTCACAAATGGTGTGGATGCCTTCTCCTTTTAGAGGCATGGATGGAATCTTGGAGAAGCATGGAAACATCATGCTAGAGATATCTAGATAATTCCACTAACTTCCTAAGCTAGAATTATCTAACACTAATCTTGCATGTTAGCGGAAACCTCACCATTCTTCTACACTCTTCCACCAACTTAAGAAACAACCTTCTAGTCCTTTCTACAAAGGACTACTTTAACTTGGATAATCTAGCTAACCAACTTTAGTGAATGTTCTAGAATTCTTTATTCTAGATTTGTGTAGATCTTTCAATGCGATGGGGTTGATTTCTTTAACAAAACAGAGAGAACAAATTTGCCACCGACCTCACCCAGATGGCTGAAGGCTCCATGAATTCCACCAAAGAAAGTAGAAAATATTGCATACCATATTTGAGCATCCATAAAATAAACCTGTACACCAATAATCATTAAAAAGTGATAATTTACATAAGCATGTACAAGAAATGCAAATTTTATCATATGACAGAATGCTTCCGCGGTTCACTTACCAGGACGATTGGAGCCCATATTGCAATAACAACGCCAATATTATGAGTTACTACAGCAGTTCCAAATGTGAATTTGTAGTAAGAGCAGGCTACAGTTAGAAACGTTTTAAGTGAAAGCAGTATAGCAAAGTTTGAAATATTACCATTTGGAAAGAACTCGTGCCATTGATAATTACTTACAGGCATCTCCATTATTATTTTTGTTGGTGCAACAAGTGGCAGTATCTGTTTTCATAAAAATAAAGTAATCACACCCCAAGAAAGTGAGTAGGTATTCCATAGTTCGAGGACCAGGCATGCATGAATTCAGTATTTGGGCATCAACTTGGCACAGGAAGTAAATGAAGTTTGGCATCTATTTACCATGTATACAGTTACGATTCATACAAATGACTACTTAAGTTGAGCCTCTGTGTGGTGGCCAGGGAATTCTGTTCCATGTTATTGAAACTTAACAGAATAATTTAGCTCGGCGACTTATTTGTGGATTCAGGCTGCTATGCATCTCAAATTTCATAACTCTTCAGTTTTAATTTCATGAACTAACTGAGTTTATGCACACACAACACAAACAGATTGTACGTGTGCGGGGGTGTGTAAATCATACAAGTACCTAAAACCTACATGAATATGCCAATGCCTTGCTATGCATGTATGTGAACATGAATAAGAAATGGAAAATAAAAAAGGGGTTTAGATCACAAAGAAGAATATGGAAGAGAAACCACCTCCACATAATAGCTGAACGATAGCTTGCTGATTAGCAGCATGATCCAAAACAGCGTATATCTGAAAAGAAAGGTAATTCTGTTAAAATCAGAACAAAGGCACCCGAAATCAAATATCCATTGTAATGACTAATGAGTGGGAAGACAAGCAGCAAAATGGCGAACCCCCTCAGAGCTCTTCCCACACACATTCAACACCCGCTCTCAAACGATGAAGAAAAATAATAAAAAGTGTGAAGATACTTTTTACTTACTTCAGCAGTGAAAAGACGTCCTCATGAAGCCCTCTTCCTATATACAGTTTTGGCTGTAGTATGGCCAGAAACACATAAAAAAAATCATTCAAATATCCATACCTCAAGCAAAAATAACAGAGCAAAAAGATATATCTACAACCACAAGGCAACAAGAAATTTGTTTTAAGACATGCTTGCCTGAGCCCACCACATCAAAAGAGTGGCAATCCTCCCGTTTGAGCGCTCTAGGTGTTTCCGTAAACATGGAACAAAAAATAGCGCAGCGGCCAATATATTAGGAAGCAGATAGAGCGCAACAGCATAATTATAAAATGATTGATTCCGCCAATCCCTAGCCCAACTGCTGAAGAATTTTAGAAGTCCTGTAGGACTCTGCACAGAACTAGAATAACCGATAGGCAGGACCACAGCCCATACACCAGCTACAGAAAATTTCAAGAGGTATCGTAGTATTTGAGTGAATTTCAAGCTCTTCCAACAATGCCAACTAAGAATTATATCCAGAGTGGCTGAGGAACATACACACACAAGATAAGAAAGTGTAGCAGAAAAGTCAGTAAATTGATGGCTTGCCATTAGAGTTATGGAAACAATCGCCATAAACACGCACCTTGTAATAAGTTGAGGAAAGCATTAGTGATGAAGATACTTAAAACACTTCTGAAGACATCCGCATCAAAGAAAGCAGTCAGAGAACCAGAAGAACTCCATGCAACAATAATCATAGCCTAAAAATCAGAATATAGTGAGGCACATTCCTTTACAAGAATTGTATAGAATTAAAAGAAAAGAAATTCTCCAACCTCCCTTAACTTTCATCTTAAAAACACGTCCTTTTTTTATCTAGGAAACATATCAACCTAACTTTTGTTCAGGAGCAGCAACTTAGATTCAAATGGAAAAGCTCCCCCGAAGGTCGTCTCACGATAACAAGGAATCGCTCAACACATACTCTTATCTTTTCCATCGCTCTCAAACTCCATCACCGCCACTTAAACTTACATAGATAGGAATTTTTTTATCTTTTTTTTTCTACTCTAGTATGTCATGTTAAGAAAATAAAATATATCATCAAAGTGACATATTATGTCATGGTAGTTCTTGAATTCACTGGCCTGATATGAATTGAGCTGGGCATGGAAAATGACAGCATCGTAGTATTATAACAGCATGCGCAGCTGATATAGGTGATAAGGGAAGTGTATGCTTGTTTTTCCAATCTTGTTGATATGTATTGGAGAGGGCAGGAAATAGAGTACATTATTTGTAAGATCATACTGAAAATCGAAAAGCAAACCAAAAGGTCGATTCTTTCCATTGTTGAAAGACACTTACAACGTGGAGTTTAGTGTATATCAGGATTGTGTATTTGAGAACTCTAAGGGAGTTTGGAGTCATTACTCAAACTATAAACATGTAATTATAAATTAAGACTACCTGGAAAGCCAATATCAAGAATATCCACATCCGATCAAAACTTCTGTAGAGGTGCCAAAATGTTCGGATTTCTACAAAATTTGTTTTAGGTTTCCTCCTCCCACCAGCAGCTTGATTTGGCTTTTATTAAACATGTATGCAGATGAACACAAATTTATTAAGAAAAAGGAAAAAAATCATATGCATATGCAGACACAAATTATGTTCGTGTACGCAAACATTGTGTATTATGGACATGTTTCCATGCACATGTAGCACGCAGAAAAGTCCAACTCATAAGAGAAGAGGAATTTTAGTAAATTGTGTGTAGCAATAGGAGTTTTGCTTCTTCTGAACAAAACACTGGAATGAGATATTAAATAAAATGTTTCCGAATATGTCTAAGTTGACCATCCCCCACTCAAAGTTATAAACAGACAACCTCAACAAAGATATGTACCTCATTTGTTGGTTGAATCCCATCTGAATGCCTAAAAAAGTCTGCTTTAGGATCCATTGGCCACCCTAGCCTAAAACATCTGTCAGACCTAGAAGGAATAAACAGGCCTTTCAGTTATTTATATCTGAATGGACCGAAAGCAAAATTTACCATCAAAGATACTAACCAAAAGTATTCATTTAGATCATCATAATTTCTCCATCTTGAATGACTTGCCTTGCCATTTTTGTTTCTCTTTGCTTCCTTTGCAACAAAAAAGAGATTCAACTTTTGAATTACAAAAGTGTAATAAAAATGCTTCTTGTGGAGAAATACAGGTAGTAGAATACAATCCTTACCTTGTACAAGACCACATAGATAGGAGTTACAACATCCCTCAGAAAAGATTCTTCATCCCATGCTGTTGTTTGATATATCTCTCCAGTAGCCAAATGAGCATTGCTAGATAAAATTCCATGTACTTCATTGGCCATCTGAACAATTATGGAAGAAAAGTGTTATCAAACCTTATAAGTTTCAGGACATGTAAAGTGAAACTTCTGAAAAAGTTGTGTATTAAGAACAAGCATGATACTCTACAATCTTACAGTATAATATTATGTAGTAGACTAGATTTTTATGTTTTACTTTGCAACTCACTCGTATGTACTTATGGACTTTCATTTTGTTCTTCTACTGTTTTAATAAATGGTGAGGAATTGGTTTCAAAATCAAGTTTGCTATCAGGAGGCTAGCTATAATAAGAAATGAAGAAAATAACGAAAACTACTAAAGGATTTGGCCATTCACTCCAGACCATTCATGTTTACGAGCTAATATGAAAGAAAGCATACATACCTGAAGGAAAATATAGCATAAGCATTCTGGCATGAACCGAATATTTGAAGCTTCACCCCATATGAGAAGATAGAGCGCAATGTAAATAAGTTCCAATTGTTGTCTGTCATAACCCGGAAGGAACCTTAAAAGTTGGGGGAGGAGGGAGGGACAGAGATACCAAATGAAAATTAGTAGTATTGAAATGGTGACAACTCTATATGAATTCAAATTAAGGCATCAAGTTGTGACGCTGATGGTATTTAGATCGCTCACCTAAGATTTGATTTCTGATGCAAATAGTTAAACCAGGAATGATAATTCTTAAAAATTTTCTCCATCAATTGTTGTATAATGGCACTGTTCAACTGCAAGCTTTCTGTTAATCTTTAATCATCACGTAAAATACAGTCAAGAAAAAAGGGAGCATGCAAAACTCAAAGAAAAAATAAACACAAAGCATCTCAAAGGAACACAGATGTACCTCAGTGAAATTTTCAAGATTGCTATGTCTTAGGTTCATGTTGGCAAGTAGCAAGAGTAAGTGTTCCCTCTGATTCGCCACATTTCCTTTCTTCAAACCACAAAAAAGAAATCAATTAAGAAACTTAAGGTTAGCATACCCATAAAAGTTTCGGACCTATGGCATATAAGAACCAAGGTAAGATGAAAAGAGATGGGTTTTTAGGGCAGAAGTTACCTGAAACCCGAAAACAGAAGAAAGCCAATCGAGTATATCATTGACAAGTTTAATCCTCTCTGTAGGCATTGGAAGACTGTTCACATTTTGTAGAGCACGGAGCGCTGCTTTGATCTAATATTTTCACGTGAAAATAAGACGATAAATCAGTAAGCAATAGAGAAAAATAAGATTTCATGAAAATAAATAAGAGAGGAATGGAAATCACATATACTGCGCATGTACAACCTCGGGAAGTTCCATAATTATTGCTGGTTTAACACCAACTCCATAAAACGGAAGAATGTTATAGTTGACATATAGCTCCCCGTTATTCTTGACATCTTCAGCCATCTTCCGTGTCTGTAACGACAAAATTATTTTCAGTACCTTCTGTATCAAACTGTCTTTAAGGACTTGAGCATCCCGAAATCATAAAAATCAAACCTGTTCATCTATTTGGGATTGAGGTACCACTGCCCTGAGCACATCATACAGTATTGTTGCAGTCCGATAATTCTTAGCCATCTCTTCCCTTCAAGAGTTAGTGTCCAAAAGTATAAGATACAATGATTAATCCAATTAGCAAATAAATCAATCATATCAAAATTGAAACACAGGCCTTACGGTTTCTTTGTGTACTCTCCATCTTTGATATTTTTCTCATAGAATTGGTGGTAATACTTCAGAATTTCTTGTGTATCAGAGCTAGCAAGCTGATGTTTTGCCACTATTTCTTCCTGTGACAATAGAATTTTAAGAAATACAAAGACACTTCAATTCATTTTCAAAAAGCACTTCATAACGATACTTTAGAATTAGGATTAGCCTTAAAGATTTTTTTTTAAAATGGTAGCCTGGTATGAATTGTTGCCTTATTTCCTAACAGCTTAAATTTTGGTGTCCAATTGTTGTCCACAATAGAATCATAGCTCTAATTGCAGGAGTTCTTGAGTTTGAAACTTCTAATTATGGAAGACAAAGGATAAAGGAGGAGGAAATTGGAATAAAATAAATCTTGCCCCATTAACGTACAGATGAAATCACAAGTGAACTAATCATACACTCACCAACGAGAAATATAAATGAAGTGCTAAGATCGGACCAATCTTCAGGAAAAAGGAAATAAAATACAAGAAACCACTAACAATTTAAGGGTCTACCTTTTTAAGTTTGTGCAAAAGGAGCGTCTTAAACTGTCGAACCTGACGTCCACTTGATGTTGGATCCATCACGCATGCCTTGTCAAATCCATGGGAGCGGCGGCCTGAATCCACAAAAAATGTCAACCTGACAGACTAACATATTCTGCCACTACAATCAAGGAGTGCTTTCTGCAGTACTCAAAACATACACACCAAGCACATTACAAACAACAATGAAGCTCACATACCAAGCTAAGCAGGAACACTAGACACAAAGAACATTGACATTCTATCCGCATTGGAAATATGGATTAAAAATTAATGGGATATAGGTCTAATTAAGATTTTCTGCCTTACATTTTCTTTTGAAATGAAAACAGCACCTAAAGTGAGAAAAGCGTTTATTGAAGGACAAAGAAACAGTAGAACAACAGAAAATTTCCAACAAGAGGCATGCATTTACAATGGAAAATTTTTTCAATGCCAACAAGAAATGCCAGTTATATGGACTTTATCACCAGAATATAGGTATATCTAATTGAGATGCAAGTTTCCTAGTTTGATTGAGTTGTACGATTCCCATATACCAATTACCAACCAAGTCACTTCTGTATCGGGGCTTCCGACTGGTGATTGAGGCAAACAATAGTATGCCCATCAAAAGTATTCTGTGGCTAACAATTCTTAATTTTCTTTACAGGGCTTTGATTTCTCTTCTATCTACCAACCACACTTCCCCACTCCTCCTTCCGCCAACTGACATGGGATTATCGCCATTCTTAAAGAACGGTAAAGCATTCATGGAGGAAATAATGAATACTGAATTCAACAATTTGTTGGAAAAATAGGATTTAATTGGTATATTAAATTACATAGAAAATCAAAAAATAATTTATGAAATTGTATATCAAAGTAATGCATGCACATGAGTAACGAATGTTAAATGAACATGACATAATGGATCAGAAAAACTTGAAAATATGGTTGAGCCAAGTGTTGAACACTATGTTCATAAGACAAGTTTACGCCCCATTACGGTGCTCATGGTTAATTGGCGCTTGTCACTCAGGATACAACAACCATGTCCTTAATGGTAGCACTCCAAATCACAAGAATCCAATGAACCATGATTGTGTTGAATACTCTCTTATATGAACTCAATGGGACACTACAAAACTCTTTAACAATAGTGCATTACATGTATGAATAAGTGAATGTAAAAGTTATTATATGTTTATAGGGGGGCTTTCCTATTTATAGAATTTGAGATACTTCTTTAGAAAACATGTGATTCGTGAAGAGTCACAACAAAAAGGCATAACTTCTAATTTCTATTCAAATAATAAATTTAATATAATAATAGTAATAATAATTAAATTTTCCAACACAGTTTAACATTTTTGTTCCAAACTATGCACACAAACGAATTCATGCAAAAACAAATAATTTCAAACTTTTTCTGGTCACTTGGTTCCAAACAGTATGAATTGCAAACTAACATGACAGATTAACAGTGAGGGCAACAATAACATACAGAGATAAGCAACCCTAGGGTTGTCCTTCTCAATCTCATCCGCCACCTGAAAAATCGGAGCAATGGAGTGAAGTGCAGGGGGCACAACTATGCTGTCCAACGCCTCGTCCTTGGTCGGCAAGTCCAAAGCCCTAGTGATCATTTCCGTCCCGCTGGAACTGGCCATTTCCGAAAAGCACCGCCAATCCTCGGCAGTCGCCTCTCGGTTTCAGCTCTCACTTACTCAATGTGGGTTGTTGCGAAGAAATGATGTGATATTTTCAGCTATTTAAAGAGAGAAATATAGGAGAGAGAGAGATACTTTGGGAAGGAGGTGGGGAAAAGGAAAGCAAAGTGTGTTCTTGCTCTCGAAGCAAGAAGGGAATGGGTGATATATGGGAGGGTTTCAGATGCCTTTTGAAGTGCTTTTGCTTTTAGAATTAGAGAATTGTGATAAACAAATCTGCATCAGCTGTGCGGAAGTGTTTCTGCTGTCGGAGAGGCTGCTTTTTAAAATCACCGGAGTTTGCTTAGTTTTGGAAGTTAACAGGGCGGGAACTGTGACTCCGTAAAGAAGAAAGAAGGTGGGGACCCTAAAGCCAGGAGGAGGGTGACACGTGTAATATCCGAAGAAATTTTTTTTTAGTATTTTTATTACAAAAGTTTGTAATAAAAAGGGAAAAGATAAATTTGTTGAAAACATTTATAAGGGCAAAAATGCCCCTTTCTTTAAACTTTTGAAGAGAAGAAAATTTCAATTAAAAGAAAATTTCAATTAAATAAGGTAAAATAGTAAAATAATGGGAAGTTGACATAAATGGTCCATTTTTTTAAGGAAAAATTTGAAATAGGTCCAATTTTATAGCTCACATTTTGAAATAGATCCAATTTTTAGTGACTTTTTACTTTTGAAATAGGTCCAATTTTTAGTGACTTTGGACCTATATCAAAAGATCATTTTTTTAAATCTTGTGATTAAAATAGGGCAAACCACTCATGTACATGCACACCAAGCAACTCCATGCACACCATGCACAAAAGCAAAGCAGCTACTCACATATAAATTGTAAAGGCTCACAGCAGCTCTTTGGGTCATTTTTCTGATTTTGAAGAGATATCTGTGAGTTGTGGGTTTTTGGGTTGAGTTCAGATTTGTGAGCATATCATGTGCCATGGACAGAGCTAGAAATTTCTTCTAATGGGGGCAACCCGAAAAACAACAAAGAAAACCTTATTATAATATGGCTTATATGCAACATGATAATAGGGATGATTTTAGATGTATCAATAGTAGAAAGTGGCAAAGTGATGAGAAAAATATTAATACATGATAGCGAGAGGGGTTTTTCGGTTTGAATGACAAAACAATAGCACTTTTGCTCATATAATACTTGGTATGGAATATAAGTAGCATATAAGGTATGTTGGATATTAGATACATATATTTTCTTCAAAGATAACGCGTGTATATTATATAGCTGTAGTTTGCAACTTAATTAACGAATTACTTAAGTGGGGCCATCTGCCCCCAGTGAGCCTTCATTGGCTCCGTCCATGTCAAGTGCATGTCGAGTGCATGTAGTGTACATACAATGTATGTAGTTTTTGGGAAAATTAAAGGATTTGGATCTTCTTCAAGAAACACCAAACTAATCACTTCAACTCCAAAAATTCATCAATGGGTTTTTGATTAACATCAAATTAACGAAAACCCATTTCCCAAACCTTTCAAATTTCCTGAGACAGCTCCCAACTTTTTGAGAAATCACCCAATTCCTAAGCAATTCCCAATTTGAATAGAAAAATGGAGAAACTTGGCTGTTGCTTTCTTCTCTATTTGCCGCACGATAAAGACATGAAAATATAAATTTTAACGTGGGGACTTGATCTGGATCTGCCTCCCCTGGAAGAAGTTCAACTTCTTGTGGCAGAGGGTAACGTGCACGACCCCGTTGCTATCAAGACCTGAGATACGGGCGGTCACCTACCATCCAAAAGAAGTTCAGCCCACATGTGTGTTGGTACAAGTTGTGATATATGCAACACAATTGCTTTGACTAGGGTTATGGACAGGGAGGCTTTAATTGGGTCAGGAAACCCGCCGGAGATGGGGTCGCTGAGTTCATTGCAAATCCTCGACATGGGCAGCTGCAACCTCGTGAGCCCCATCCCCATCACTCTCAGCCTTTTGAATCACTTGCACACTCTTGCAGGTGAATCGGTTACAAAATCAGAGGTTTAAACAACCGTTTGGGGGTTAGGGTTCTTCTAGCTAGGGATTGGGCGAGAGAGATTTTCAGAGAAAGGTGTAAATGATGACTAGGTTGGAGGAAATAATCCATTTATATATGAGGGCAATTAGTCATTATAAGTTTTAGAAAAATCATATTTCTGTTATATTGTTATGTATGATGTGTGCATAAAATCCTATTTTGGTTCAAGATTAAAAAAATGGGTCATTTCCGTCAATTGTCCAAATAATTTTCATATAAAAATTCAAAAGAAATAACCTCACTCAGGTAAAGAAGTTAGTAGCTTTTTTTACGAATTTATTACAAATATTTAATATAGAATTAAAAATTTAACAAAAAAATAAATTACAATAACACGCGCATTAACAGGTGACAAGAGGCTAATAAGTTTTACTTCAAGCGCTTTATTTGAGCATACTAAACAAAACCAATGTTATCTAATTTAAAATATTTTCATTCAATTTTGTAGTGAAGTTCAAATTGAAAATAGCAATTTGGATAGGAAAAAATCTGGTTAAAAGTGCTTAAGGAGATATGATTCTCTGCCTAACTCAAAGGCAGAGGACTCCAGATCCAAGAACTTAGGCCTCGTCTAGTATACAAGATTGAGTTTGAATAAACAAGCCACTATTTAGAAAGTTATCAATCTAGTCCTAGACATGAAACGAGGTGGTATAACCTCAGAAGCATCTACCAATTCCAGTGAACATTAAAAAATTATGCAATTTAACATCTTAAGTGGAAAGATGGTAGCAGCTAATGATATACATGAAACTTGGAATAGGCAGTGAGTGGCAAAGACAAGCAAATACGCACTCTACTTAATCTTCCTCATAAAATTAATTGTTGTGATTCTATGGATTTTCACAGGATAAATTATATTCTAATCGCGGATATGAACTTAGAGATGCTCAAAGCTTCAATGTAGATGGAAATTTTTAAGTTTCTGTCCAAGACGCAGTCTCGTGTTTCCTTCCTGCAAGAATCCCAGAAATCTGCAGGCCTCTGCTGAATGCTTGGTTGAAGGGGATACGTGTTTGGAACTTTAATACAAACGGGAACCATGACAAAATGGCTAACAACATCAAGATTACTCGTCCCATTATGTAATCGTACGTCTTCCAAGCTCCTTGATTGATTCCCAGAATCCTAGCGCTTTGAACACCGGCCTGCATGCTTGTCCGATCTTGAAAGAACAAAACAAACAATTGGTTTAGTAAATACAATTAGGAAAAGTTTGGGACATTGTTTCTAAGCATAATTTTGAGAATGGTATTTCGAAATGAAAAAACTCTCAACGCTTAGACTCCATAAAACATTTAACTTACCAGAAGAAGGGCCCAGCCTGTGGGTAGAAAGGCAGGGATTGCAGCAAATATATCTGAAATGGTAAGGCCGCAAACAACAAATAGGACAGTCATGACTGACAAGAAACCAAGAAACAGAAGCGCTTCCAAAATCCTGAACCTGAGCTGAAAGTCGGTGCCAAAGCCTTGTCCACCTGTGGAAATTATCTGATGGAAACATGCAAAATAAGCAATATCAGATATATCATATTATCCGAGAAGTAACATTTTTATCTGTAACCCAGTCAAAACCAAGTCCAAACAACCTTGCATCAAACATACTTATTAGTTATTAGTGATTTTTATTTGCATACCAATAGAACGAGAAGAACAGCTACCATAACCACCCAAGAAAGTCCATAAACCTGCAAAGAAATTGAAAAAAGTCGTAAAAATTAGGCCTCAAGGCTAAACAACTATTTATAGGCCAACAGTAGAACAACTAGTCAAATATAATGGAACACGAATATTACCAGTAAACTCTTGCTGTGATGAGCTATATCAAGGTGGTAAACAATTCCATATTGGTAAATAAGGAACCTAAGCGCAAGTATTATCTCAAGAATTCTTCCCCGGAAATATGTGTATTTAAGGTGTTCTTGTTCTTCATTCCACCATGATTCCCAACTTTGGTCAGGCGATATCCCAATACCACCATGGTTTCCTATCCACCTCATCCACTCTGTCCAATCTTCTATAATTTTCTGTCAGTCAAAGCTGGACGGATTAAATATGAAAGGAGCAAACAACCACGAAGCAACCAGAAACCACAAGGAGAAAATGATGAACCAAAAAAGATTTGACCTCCTATAAGATTCCCCATAGACTCCATAAACAATCAGTGGAATCAACAATTCCAACCCTTTCACAAAGTGACTGCGTGAGTAGAGTCTGTAATTCTCGGAAAACTTTGCATGGAAGACAACAAAACCACGGCCAGTTGGTCGGTATTTAGATTCTCCGTGTAAGATTGTCCTTTCATAGTAATGGGCTTTTGTTCCAAGTTGGAATGTGAAGAAAACAGAGGCCAACTGCAGCTGTATGATGACAAAATCACTCAAGGCAGTGTGGAACCCTTTCTCTAGGCCAATTTCCATTACCATGGGAAGCACAAGCAACAAGCCCAGTTGAAAGACAGACTGGGCAGCCAAAGCCTCTTCGAAGGCTATTGAGAGTTACCAACAAACCCTGAACAGATTATGTAGATTATGTAATCCGGAAATCATGGCATTCTCTTTGTCAACTTGAGCTGCCTAGTTGCAGCATGGCTGCTGTTTTTTCCTTGTCAGAAATGTGTAAATCACTCCTTACTTGTGGTTGGTTTCCCCCAATTAATGAGTATGGCCAATCACTAGTATTGGGTGTAATTTCCTTCAATTAAGGAGTATGGCCGGTCTCTAAGGTTTAATCTAAAGGATAGTTGATTGTAACTAGTCCTTCTTCTCATATATATGTGTATCCTTGTACATTCAATACATATGAAATATACAAGAAAACTTAAACCAAATTGCAACATGGTATTAGAGCAGTGTCATCCTTGACCTGTCTCTACCCTTTTTTTTTTCCCGCTATTGTTCATCTTCAAGCTCCAGTTATGGCTGAAGAAAGCTCAGTAAACCTTGAAGTAGAAAACTCGCAAAGTTCTCCCTCTTTTGTTCCAGATACTGAGATAAATACAAATAAGCATTTAAGCTCCGTTTTGTTGAATGAATTCAACTATCTCCCATGGTTTAGAGCAGTGTCTCTTGCTCTTGGTGGAAGAGGAAAGCTAGGGTTTATCAATGGAGGAGTTGAAAGCACCTGAGCCTTTGATCCAAGCATACGAAGTATGGTTATGCAAAGACCAACTGGTCATGTCCTTGTTACTCAACAACATGGAGAAGCATGTAGCTGAGATCTTTAGCTACTCAGAATCCTCACAAGATTTATGGAAGTTTGTGAATGACATGTATGGGAACCAGAATAATTATGCTCTTGTGTTCCAGCTAAAAAAGGATATTGCAAGTATTCAACAAGAATGAAGGACCTTTGTTCAACACCTTGGTAGCCTTAAAACCATGTGGAATGAGCTGGATGTATATCTTCCTCATACCACTGATCCATCTATTCTTCTCAAACGTGCTGAGGAAGATAAGATATATCAGTTGCTAGAAAGCTTAAGCTCCGAGTATGAAGATCTCAGAAGCCACATTCTAATGAGCATGGAGCTACCATCGTTTAAAAATGTTTGTGCTACTGTTCAACGTGAAGAAGCAAGAAGAAGGGTGATGAACCAAAAGTCAAGCCACAAACTACCTGAGACTCGAGGGTATGCTGCAAACTACAGGCAAACTGACAGCAAGGCATACAAGGTGAGGAATCCACACCTAAAGTGCAAGTACTGCAATGCTACAGGGCATGTGGAAGAAAAGTGTTGGGAACTACATCCCGAGCTGAAACCTAAGTTCAATAAGAATGTTAGGCCATTTAATCCCCAAGCATCACAAACAACCCCTTACAAAACACAACATATTGCAAACCCTGCCTCAAGCTAACTCAACCATGGTTCAGTAGACTTCACTGCAAACCCTTATCTCTTATCAATGAATTTGCAGCGTATCTTCCAAGCAAAGGACATGGAGAGGTTGTACCAATTCCTAAGGTCGAGAGTGACAATCACACTGCACTTATTGGCCAGTTTGTTGGGTTCCTTGCTGACCACGATCATATCCATCCTGATAAAGCTGCAGGTATCTTAAACTCATTCTCCACTGCACTTCAAACAAGTATTGAACTTGATTGTTAGATAATTGACTCAGGTGCCACTGATCACATGACAAATAAAGTCTCAAACTTGCATGATTTTCATCATTTTTCAAAACCTTCTCAAGTGTCAGTTGCAAATGGAAAAAATGTCTTAGTGATGGGTAAAGGAAAAATAAATTTGATGTAAAAAAACATCAAGTCTAGTGATCTATATGTTCCATCTTTTCCTTTCAAATTACTTTCCATAGGGTAACTCACTTCCATTCTAAAATGCACTGCCATTTTCTCACCAACTAATGTGATTTTTCAGGATTGTATCACCAAGAAGATGATTGGTGAACGTTTTTTTTCCTAAATGGCCTGTATTATTTTTGCAAGAAGTCCCATCTACCTAAAGCTCTTCAAGCAAACTCAAGTAAACCCCAGGATCAACAACTGTGGCATCAAAGACTAACTCAAGTTGTTTTGTCAAAACTATTTCCCATGTTTTGTCACCCATCCTTTAAGTGTGATACCTGTCATTTTTCCAAATTTGCTAGGCTTCCTTTTGGTTCTTCATTGTTTAAATCTAGTACACCATTTGAAATGGTACACACTGATGTATAGGGTCCAACTTTTGAATCAATAGAGGGTTACAAGTATTTTGTCATATTTGTGGATGACTACAATCAAGTGACTTTTATTTATCTCATGAAATCTAAAAATAAGGTTTCAACTATTTTTAAAGATTTTCATAAGTTGGTGGTAACACAATTTCACTCAACTATTAAAACCTTGAGATCAGACAATGGCACCGAGTTCTTATCCAATATCATGACTCAATACTTGAGTTCACAAGGAATTATTCACCAAACAAGTTGTGTGGGAACCCCACAACAAAATGGGATTGCTGAGAGGAAGAATAGAGACATACTTGAGAAGACTCGGGCACTCATGTTGCATATGAATGTACCCTAAAAGTTTTGGTCATATATAATCCTTACAGCCACCTATTTGATCAATAGGCTTCCCAGTCAAGTTCTAGGTTTCAAATCACCATATGAAATCCTTAAAAACAGACCAATAAATTTGTCACACTTGAAAGTTTTCGGTTGCACTTGTTTTGTACATGTGCAAACTTAACATCATGACAAATTGGATGCTAGGGCTGTGAAATATGTGTTCATGGGATACTCCTTCACTCAAAAGGGATATAAATGTCTTAATCCTATCACTAACAAGTGTGTTGTATCCATAGATGTTTGCTTTGAGGAAGAAACTCCATTCTTTAAAGGGGATCCTACTTCATGTGAGGGAGAGCTTCTGTGTGATTTGTTTCCATTGCCTATATACACTGAGCCCTTGATTCATGATGATTCCTTAGAGCGTAGTGGCAGTCGTGAGGATACATCTCAATCCAACTCACAAGAAAATGATAGTGGCAGTTGTGAGGATACATCTCAATCCAACACACAAGAAAATTATGATCTTGAGGCTACAAATCCTTCACTCACCAACCTGCTCAAGATGTTAGGAGGAATCCACCTCGAGAAAGGAAGGCCCCTGCCAAGTTTGTAGACTATGTTACTTATGCTTCTAGATATCCCATCTCTGAAGCAATAAGTAATCACACTTTTTTCAAACTCACATATTGCCTTTCTTATTGAAGTATCAACTCTTGTAGAGCCTAACACCTTTCAAGAAGCCAATCTCATCCCTCACTGGAGGAAAGCCATGTTTGAAGAACTTCAAGCCTTGGAGGAGAATTGTACTTGGAGTATCATTCAATTACCTCCAGGAAAGAAGTCAGTTGGGAGTCGTTGGGTCTACAAAACTAAACTCAAGTCTGATGGCTCAATAGAGAGAGACAAAGCTAGGCTTGTTGCTCGTGGTTTCACTTAAACCCTTGGGGTTGTTTACAAGGAAAGCTTTGCTCCAGTAGCAAAAATGAACACAGTGCATGTATTACTTTCTGTTGTTGTCAACTGTGGTTGGTCGTTATATCAAATGGATGTTAAAAATACTTTCCTTCATGGAGAGCTTAAGGAGGAAGTATACATGCAAATTCCCCCATGTTACTCTCTAGCAAAGGATGGCATGGTGTGCAAACTGCACAAGGCTATCTATGGTTTGAAGTAATCACCAAGAGCTTGGTATGCCAAGCTTAGTTCAGTGTTGGAAAGGGAAGGTTTTCTTCGAAGCAATGTTGATTCTTCCTTGTTTGTACGAAGTGGAATCTGTAGGAAGTTGGTGGTTTTTATTTATGTAGATAACCTTACCATCATAGGTGATAATGTGACACGCCCCGATCCCAATGTCCTCGGGACATCGGGATGGTCACGTGCAGGTTGACACCTTCAGGTGACGCAAGCCATTTAGAAATGCATGAGAACAAGAAATAAATAAGACTTATGAATTTAATGGTAATTAATATGCATTTAAGGAATGTGTTCAGAGCATACAACTAATTAGAACACTAAAAGAAAGAATATAAAATTGAACGAAACAAAGGATGTGTCCTACACCGAGGGGACTCGAAGATGTCGATGCGGGAGTGCCTTGACGCCGGGATTGTATGCCTCAATTCTAGATCTTGAAAGGGGCGCAAAACAAACATGAGTGGACCAAGTTGATATATATATATATATATATATATATATAAAATAAAACAGTTATCACCATACTAACCCCCAAGTTTTATGGAAATTCAATAATATAATATGTAATAGGTTTTCTGAAAACCCTAGCATGCCATAAAAATGTCACAAAACATATCTCGTATATAGTGTGCTACTTGTGGTATCAGTATCATTATCTATTTAGACAGAACCCTTCATTTGCCAAACAGGCCATTTAGAACTCTTCCTTCATTTGCCAAACAAGCCTAACCTACGCCCGGCATGAAGCTAATATCAATAACATTGCCAAACAGGCCTAACCTACGCCCGGCTCGAAGCCAATATAAATATCATTGCCAAACAGGCGGAACAGTGACCACTAGATACGCACAAAACCATTGAACATACATATATCTCAAAATCAACTTCATAGTATAAAGTCATCCATCATCTATACTATAAAGAGGTGTTCAAAAACATTTTCTAAATATTATATCGTCATCCATTAGATATCCAATAAAGAACATGGGTTATAGAGAAAAATAGTATAATTCAAACTAGCCTCAGTAAGCATGTTATCTCATAAAACGTAATCATTAAATCATGCATCTCATGTAGGCATTTCTACTATTAAAACATGCATTTTAGAAGGGGTCCACTCACCGTACACCGTTGGTGCAAAGCCGTACTAAATAGGAATAACTGAATCGCCGCTATTAATTGCACCTAAGCACATAAAGAGTACAATTAACAAAACTATACTCAAATGATTTAATTTGGGAAAACGGGCATAAAAACGGGTCCAGGACGTCGAATTACCCTAAGGAGGGTCTCGGTTAAATTTCCGAAAAGTCAACAAAAGTCAACAGGGGAATATTCTATGAATATTCCTCAGAATATTCCACCACATTTGGGCTTGGTATCATACAGGCTGGAGGCCCGGTTTGGTGTGGCCCAAAAGCCTTTGTCCAAGGGGTTTAGGGTTTAAAGTGCACGGACCTAAGGCCTTAAAGGGAAATGGCCCAAAAGCCTTTAAATTAACAAAATAATTAGAAAGAAAAAAAAAAGGGTTGGGTTGGCCTGCCCATAGTTTTGGGCTTGGCAAGAACGGCCCGAAGGGCCTGGGTTTTGTGGGTCGCCGAACCTCAGGAAGAAGAAGGCCGAAATTTAGACAAATTTTAAACGTTCATAACTTTATCAATACTCAACTAAATCGAGTGATTCAAACACGAAAATCATAGTTCTTGAAGAGACGAAGAGAATGGTACCTTGCACGACATCTAACTCATCGTGATTTGGTCAGAAAACGCCTCCAAAGCTGCAAAGGTCGCTGGAAACTGGGTAAGATTCAAATGAATATAACTTCTTCAATACTCAACAAAATTGGGTGAAACAAAAGGAAAGTTGTAGTACTCAGCGAGACGAAGAGATTAGTACCTTGCACACGGGCAACTCACCATGATTTGGCCAGAAATTGGCTCGAAAGTCGTCGGACTCGCCGGTAAAACTGGAAAATGCTTCACCCAAAGTGTTTTCTGCGTTCAAACCACCCCAACATTCAAAGATAACCTAATCTAACCCAAAACAACAATAAAAAGATCTAAGGTGCTTACCATGGTCAAAGATTCAAGAAACTCACTGGAGGAAGAAGTGCACAATGGCGACGCCACGACACCAAGATAACGGGGAGGTTTTTGGGTGTGTTCCAACCTTGCTCTAAGTTTCGTGGATCACACATGAAGATTTAGGTGGGGTTGGATAAGGTGGTGACTGTCAATGGGTGTGTGTGGATGTTCTCGGGGGAAAAGGGTGAGAAGTGGGGAAGAAGAAGCATAGAGAGAAAGTTGAGAGAAGAAATAGAGAGAAAGAATAGGGGGCCGGGGGACACAAATCAAGGGGTGGGCCCCTTGGGCTCACCAATTAAGACCCAAAACCATTTTTTAAAATAAAACGGGGGTGGGGTTTTATACAATGTGCCTGAAATTGAAGCCCTAAGAGCAGCTCAAACGGAAGCAATTGCTCGATGGCAGGCTTCAGCACAGAGCCTGATTGCCCGAGGGAAGAAGTCCAGCGCTGGCTGGCGAGGGAGCCCGAGTAGGCCCGAGTACTAGGCCCTTGGTTTCGCGCCTGCCTGAGCGCCTGAGGTGAGTCTGACGTCAGCTGACATCAGACGCCTATTTTAATTTTTTTTCTGTCAAGCACCTTTCTCTCTCTCTCTCTCTTGAATCCAAGTTGAAGAATCAGAATAAGATGGGTAGGAGGATCTCCGCCCCTACAACCACCACCGGGATGACCTTTATCTTCACCGTGCTCATGTCATACTTGGCACTTCCCCTTCTGGTGTTCTAGTTGATACCGTCCTCATTAGGTATCAGTTTGACCTAGATCTCAAGGCGATCTTCGACGAGCGCGCTGTTGAGACTCTAATGAAAGACGGTCAGGAGCCGTCGAATGACGATGTGCATAAAAACTTCTTTAATTACAACACCCTGATCACTCACTTCGTCAGCTCAGAGGGGGAAAATCTCAAGAAGGGGGAACACGAAGCTTTCTTATTCTATTGGTACAATAAGTTTATCTTTTGTACCAAGTCAAACAAATGCTTGGCTGAGAACATGCCAGTGGTCGAAGCTCTAGCTAGTGGCCACGTCCTGGCCTTCAGTCCAGCCATCCTTGCCAACCTTTCTCGGTGCTTAGCCGAGGCTTCAATGGGAAAAATTGATCTGCACCAGAACGACCCACTCTGGGTCTTCCAACTGTGGCTGCAGGTTTACTGGTTTACTCCTACACACTAAGGCCGGAAATCTTGAGCTTCAATTCCTCTGAAGCGATGAGCCTTCAACTGGCCTCGCACCTCACTCCTGCTCATTCAGCCGAATATGTCTTCAAGTACTTCTTCAGCTTTGAAGACTTGTCAGATGATGAGTTTCTAGTATGCCGTCGCTTGAAATACCCTTCTTCCATCAAACTCCCTTCATTAGCATGGGAAGAAGCAGAAGACGCCGATCTTCGACAAGCCTGAGGGTCTTTTGCCCTAGCTCGTGACCTTCATTTCGGCTGCAATGCTAGAAAGGCCAACTGGGAGGTCTACCACCCTCACTTCATAGCCCATCAGCTGTGCTATCTCCAGGCTTGTCCTATGCTGCTCCTCACTTCTCACTCGTTTTTGAGCCGAGAGAGCCTATTCGGCTCATCGGTGAGGGAATGTCGTGACGCCGAGTGGGAATTCTAGAAGTGGTGTACCAAGTTCCACCTTCGACTGAATACCCTAGAAACCCATTGCACCATCACCTTCACCGATTAGTGGGATGTCTATGTTAAGGATTTCTTCGGTACTTCGGTCGAGGAAGTTTCAAGGAAATTCTTTGGCAACCGACCGAAGAAGACACTCGCCCTAAAATCCAAAGAAATGGCTCAAGGTATATATCTTCTACTTCTGTTATTTTCCTTCCAACTTCATTCATTTAAACTTAATTTTGACTTAAACTCAGTTTTTCCAGGGAGTCGACCAAAAAAAAACTCGCTCCTCCTCCCAAGAAGGTTGCAACCACTATTCCTCCAGCCGAACCGACTCCAATAGCGACCCCTGCTACGCCGAACAAACGGCCTCACCCAGAGGCCGAGACAACTGGTATCGTTGCCCGACCCAAAAAATGCCTTAAGAAAAAGGCAAAGAATGGAGAGCAGGAGATACATGCTATTTCGAGTCAAACTACGGGAGCAACCACTCCTAGTGGCCATCTTCCTTTTTTCGTTAACCAGGTTTCGGCATAAGTGCTGCCAAACCCTTCGGCCCCAACTGTGGGTTAGGCGACAATTGTTCGACCTACAACAAACGCCGCTATTGTGGTCGAACTAGTCGCCGCACCTGTGGTCGAGGAACTTGCACTTCCAGAACTGGTCATTGCTTCTGCTACTATTGGCCCAGCAGCTACTATAGTGGAAGTGGCAGCAACCACGGCCGAGAGAAACCTTTCTCCTAATCCAAATGTGACTTCAGTGGTTGTCTTGGAAGAAGAGGTATAACAATCTCATGTTTTCTTTCATTTTAACTATATTTCCTAACTAGCAACTAATCCCCATTTATATCTAGGAGGACGAAAATGAAATACTCTCGCTGGTGAGATGTCTTCGAACGGTCGAGTTGCCAATTACCAATCCTCAGCCGGCGATTGAGGCGGCTGGTCAAGTCGACCCTCCTTCGGCTGAAGTAGGTTCTAGGCCTGAAGCGACGTCTTTAGTTAAGCCAGAGGCGACAACAGAGACGCCAGTTCACCCTTAGGACCAAAATCTCGACATTCCTCCTCAGGAGGTCACTTCAACTTTTGTAAGGCTCAATCATTTTCTTTTATTAATTTCTAACCTTGGAATTCTAAACCAAGAAAAACATTAAATTCCAAGTGCCCAATCGCTCATTTCACCAAAAATTATATACGTCGCATGGCGTTATTTATATTTTCTGGCCGCCTCAGTGGCCATCAAACGTAGATAACCTTCATCGACCGTATGAATTAAAAAGCTACCTTAAACACTGGACTCGGCCATTAAGCTCTCTAGGTTCGAGCAACGAGCCAGCAGACATGGCTGAAGTCTCTTCTGCAGTAACAACTTCCTTATCCGCCATCATTTTTGGATTTTCCTTTTCTTAACAACTCTTTTTATGCAGCCTTTATGGGAAGTCAAGCTCGACCCCCTCATCTCTAGCACTTCTGGGATGCCTGGGTCTTCTGCCGCCACGGCTAGGCCTTCTGTAGCTGTGGTCGAGTCTGATGGTTTCCTTAAGCTGCAAGAGCTTTTGTCATTTTCGGCCCTGTAAATCCTCCAATGTAAAGGCCTTGACTCTATAGGGGGAATGTCTGAAAGACTTTGCAGCTGGTGGCTTGCTGAGCACCAAGAGTGTTGTTCACCTATTCAATGTCCTAGAGTGAACCCAGCAATACTTCACTATTTTTTAGAGGGCTCTTCAGCCAGATAATAACCTTAAGGCTGCAATGGTTGCTCATGAAGCTATCCAACTAGAGCTCGAGGCAATAAAAGCAAAGAAGGAATGACTGGCCGACCTCGACCGTCAAATAGCTGAACTTCAAAGTCAAAAGTCGGCCATTGCTTTGAAGCTTGAAAAAGATTTCGAGTCTAATAAGCCTCGACTGGTAAAATACGCAGCTAGCGTAAAGTGGATAAAGCAACTACAACTTGATAAAAGAACCAGGCAGGCTAAAGTCACAATGGGCGAAGTAAAGTGGTTAAAACTGAAAGCCGCTCTTAAAGCTTTCTTTCCTTCGACCCCTTAGGACTTTTTCTTTAGTTGTGGGCTGATTGTTTTTTGTAATTTCGCTTGTACGCCCTTTGAAAATCAAGAAAAATTCTTTATTCCTGCATTTCCCAAGTGACTGGATAATATTTCTTTAAGAATTTTCCAATGATTGGTAATTTATGAATTAAGCCAGTTCGATTTTTGAGGTGGTATGCCCTATTGTCGAGAACTTTATGGACGACAAATGGTCTTTCCCAATTCGGCGACCATTTTCCGAATCTAGGATCTTTAATCCTTACTGGTAACACGGTTTGCCACACTAATACACCTTCACCGAACTTCGTTTGCCTAACTCGTTGATTATACGCTCGTTCATCAATCATTTTCTGCGCTACTAACAAGTTATAGGCATCGAGCCGAGCTTCCTCCAAGTCTTCTAACTCTTGCCTCATGGCCTGACTATATTCGGCACTGAATAAACTGCTTTGCTCGATGATTCGTAGCGAGTTTATGCTTAACTTGACCGGTAACATTGCGTCGTGCCCCTAAGTTAACGCATATGGGGTCGTCCCTGTTGCTGATCGGAGAGAAGTTTGATATGCCCATAATGCCTTGTTTAACTTCAAATGCCACATGCCGGGCTTTTCTTTTATTATTTTTTCAAGAATACCGATCAAAACTTTATTACTTGCTTCGACATGTCCGTTCGCCTATGGGTAATACGGCGTAGACTGATCGAGCTGAATTTTCAAACTCGCAGTGTATTCCTTGAACCTGTCGGATGTAAAAATCATGTTGTTGTCCGTTATGATTGTTTTTGGTACGCCGAATATGGTCACAATGTTTTCTTCCACAAAATTACAAACTTCTTTAGACGTTAAGTCAACGTAAGATTTCACCTCGACCCACTTGGTGAAGTAGTCAGTTGCTACGAGTATCCATGCATGCTTTGCTGATCCAGATGACGACGTGATCTTGCCGATTACATCCATGGCTCATCCTCTGAACGGCCATGGTTTGGTGACCAAGTGAAGTAATTCGGCCGAGACCCTCTGTATAGGCCTATGGATTTGACATTGTACACACCTTCGCGCGTATTCAATGCAATCTTTTAATATACTCGGCTAGAAATATCAGTGTCGGCAGAGCAACCAACGCGTTTTGCGTCCGGATTGATGCGCCCCATATATCCCTTCTTGCAGCTCTGTAATCTCTTGGGTTGCCTTTTTCCGGGCCGAGACATAATAACAACAGACCGTCTTCACCCTGTTGGCACAACTCATTCTAGTACATTATGTAATTTGTGGCATGTGCCCTTGTCTTGCGGTCATGGTTGCCACTAGGACTATCGAGATATTGCATAATTGACATTCTCCAGTCGTACAGTAATGTCTCGACCGCGCAAACATCTACAAGATCTTCTCATTCCAACAACGAAGGTAGGGACATAACTCGTGTATGGACCATGTCGTCATGTTAGAAAACTTGTTGATTAACCAAGGCCGGGTGTGGTCGTTGCACTGCTGGTATGACCTGGCCTAGCTCGCCCCCTAAGAGTTGTGCTCTGAAGGCTATTTGAGCCAATTCGTCTGCATCAGTGTTTCGAACTCGTGAGATGTGCTTGAATGTGATGCCTTCAAACGATTCAGCCAAATAGCTGGCAACCATCTGATAAGGCGCTAGAGTACAGCTCATGCAACAAAAAGTTCCACTGAGTTGGTTAATCACAAGTTCTGAATCGCTAAGGACGAGCACGCGGGCTACCCTTAAGTTGTGAAGAACGTTAAGGCTGACACGCCCCGATCCCGATATTCCCCGAATACCAGGATAGGTACGTGCTGGCCGACACCCGTGGGTGACGAAAGCCATTTATTAAGTGCAATTGCTGAAAACAAGGGATAGATAAGACTTATAAATATAAAAACAATGAATATGCAATTTAGGAACATGTTTAAAGCATACAACTAACTAGAGCACTAAAAGAAATAATATAAAAATTGAATGAACAAAAAAGTGGGTCCTACATCGAGAGGACTCGAATATGCCGATGCGAAAGTGCCTTGATGCCGGGACTGTATGCCTTGATTCTAAGTCCTGATGAGGGGCGCAAAACAAACATGAGTGGACTAATTTGATATATATATATATATATATATATATATATATATATAGTAAAATAGTTATCAACGTACTAACCCACAGGTTTTATGAAAACACATATATATCATGATAAACATAGGTTTTCTGAAACCTAGCATGTTGTGCAATGTCTCAAATCATAACTTTTATATATACTAGCCGCTAGTGAATGTCCAATATAACACTTCTGACCCCATGCCAGCTCCTCGTCCCTTAGCAAACAGTCAGAGGAAAATACACTATAGGCCCCTTGTCGGCTCCCCGTCCCTGGTCTTAAATGCCAGAGGAAACACCTTCCAGGCCTTATGCCAACACCAAACCGTCGCCCGGAACGGACCGGAAACTATCCCTACGTCCCGTAGCGGAATCAGGACCACTAAGTAAGTAAAAACCATTGAACATATATATTGAAAAACAACTTCATAGTATAAAGTCATCCATCATCTATACTATAAAGAGGTGTTCTAAACATGTTCTAAATATCATATCGTCATCCATCAGATATTCTATAAGAACACGGGTTACAGGAAAAATAGTACTAATTCAATCTAGCCTCAGAAAGCATGTTATCTCAAAGCATTTTCATAAAATATAATTGTGAAATCATGCTTTTCATGTGTGCATTTCTACTATCAAAACATGCATTTTTTAAGGGGTCCACTCACCGTACACCGTTGGTGCAAAGCCTTACTAACAGGAGTGATAGGCATCACCGCTAAGAATCACACCTATTCACATAAAGGGTACATGTAGTCAAACTCTACTCAAACGATTGAATTTAGGAAAATGGACTTCAAAAACGGGTCCAGAACGTCGAAATTAGTCTAGGAGAGGTCTTGGACGAAAACCTGAAAGTCAACCCTAAAAGTCAACGGTCAACGTTGACTAGTCAAATTCACGGTCAACGTTGACCAGGTCAAAGGTCAGACCGAGTCAATGGGTCAAACCGGGTCAATGGGTCAAATAAAAAGGCCGAACCTAGGTTTTGGCTTTGGGCTTGGGTTCTTGATGGTTTAGGTTTTAGAGGAAAAAGGGCTTAGGGCCTTGACTTGGAAGGCCCAAAGGCTTAAAGCCTAAAGGTTTTTGGGTTTTAAGGAGGACAGGCCAAAGACCTTGATTTAAAATGGACTAAGGGCCTTTTACATTAAAACAATAAATAAAATAAATAATAAAAACTGAAATGGGTTTTGGGTTAGGCTCGGCAGGAAAAGCCCAAAGGCCTTGGGGTTTCTAGGTTGCCGGATTCAAAGGAAGGAGAAGGCCGGATTCGACCGGAAAACTACACAACCTTTAAACGGCCATAACTTTGTCAAAACTCAATGAAATCGAGTGATTCAAAAACGGAAATCATAACTCTCAACGAGACGAAGAGAATGGTACCTGCAAGACGTCTAACTCGCTGTGGTTTGGCCATAAATGCCTTGAAAGCCGCAGAGGTCGTCGGAAACTGGGTAAGATTCAAATGGATATAACTTCTTCAATACTTAATGAAATTGGGTGAAAAAAAAAAGGAAAGTTATAGTACTCAGCGAGAAGAAAAGATTGATAGCTTACACGTCGGCCAACTCGCCGTGGTTTGGCCGAAAATTGCCTCAAAAAGGGCGGTGCTCGTTGGAAAATTTGGAAAAGCTTTCTCAAGCTATTTTCTAAGATTCAAACGTATATACAACTTAAAACAAGCTTTGATCTAACCTTAAAACACATCCCAAGGGTTTTTAGAAGCTTACCAAAGTTGGAAAATCACAAAACTCGACGGAGAAGACGATGACCAGTACCGGCCGAATGGAAGAGAAAGGTCTGGGGTGTTCTTTCTTTGTATTTTTTAGAACACAAGGGTGATGGTGATGATGTTTTTGTTGTTGTTGTTATGATGATGAGGGAGATGAGGGTGTGTAGGGAGGGAGAACACGGGAAAATAAAGGAGAGCAGAAGAAGATAGAAAGAAAGATGAAGTTATAGGGAGAGAAGAGAGGAGAGATAATGAGTTATAAAAATCAGAAAAAAGAAAGAAAAAGGGGAAGGAACAGGGGGACAAATCAGGGGTGGGCCCTTTGGGCACACCATTTAAGACCCAAAAACCATTTTTAAAAGGAAAATATGCCCAAACTTAGTGAAAATACAAAAATACCCTTTTTGTTCCGTAAATCCCGGGACGGGTTGTTACAAAGGCCGATTATAAGGGCTTCGTATTTAGCCTGATTATTCGTACAATCAAAATCCAGTTTGAGAGCAAAATACCATCGGTAGTGATCCAGGGATTAGATGACGATCCCAATGCTAGCTGAGGTGAAAGTACTAGAGCCATCAAAATACATCATCCAATAATCATCACGTGTTTCCATCATGCCAATTTCGACATCGTTGCCCCCAAAACTGTATGGGGATGGATGTTGTGCTAAGAAATCGGCCAGCGCCTATCATTTTACAGCTTTCTGGGGCACGTATTGCAAACTAAACTCGGACAGTGCCATTGTCCATTTTCCGATTCGGCCTTTCATTATCGGCCGAGTAAGCATATAGCGAATAACGTCTGTTTGAGTAATGACTTGCGTAATAGAATGGAGCATGTAATGTCATAGCTTAGACGCAACAAAGAACAAAGCCAAACAAAGTTTCTCGACGAGTGAATAATTTATCTCGGCCAAGTTAAGATTCCAGCTATGATAAAAAAATGGCATGCTCTCGCCCCGTGTCATTGTTTTGTGCAAGAAGACAGCCAACGGATTCCTCGGCGGTCGAAATATACAACTTGAGGGGTTTACCGCACCGAGGTGGCATAAGGACAGGTTGGGTTGTGAGGGAGACCTTAATTTGTGTGAAAGTATCTTGGTGCTCCTCAAGCCATTCGAATATGTTAGAATCCTTAAGTTTCAAGAGTGTGGAGAAAGCTTTCATCTTCCCTACCGAATTAGAAATGAAACGGCGAAGGTAATTGATTTTACCGAGTAGTGATTGTAATTGCTTCTTGGTTGTTGAGGATAGGGCATCAATGATCGCTCGAGCTTTATTTGCATCCACCTCATGACACGCCCTGATCCCGGGGTCCCACAGAACACTGGGATAGACACGTGCTGGCCAACACCCGAAGGTGACGATAGCCATTTATTGAATACAAGAATAAGAATAAGAAATAAATAAGGGTTATGAAATTAATTACAATGAATTAACATTCTAGGAACATGTTCAGAGCATACAACTAACTAGAGCACTAAAAGAATTAGTATAAAATTGAATGAATAAAGGAATGGGTCCTACACCGAGAGGATTCGAAGATGCCGATGCGGAAGTGTCTTGACGTCGGGATTATGTGCCTTGATCCTAAGTCCTGAATGGGGCGCAAAACAAGGGTGAGTGGACCAAGTTCATATATACAATAATAATAAAACAGTTATCAACATACAAACCCCCACAGTTATATAATGAAAACTACTAGCATAATAAGTGATAGCTTTACTGAAAACCTTAGCATGCCCTAAATATCTCAAAAGATATAATGCGGAAAAACATCACAGAAATCAAAGCATGAATCGTCTCACAGATCGTCTCGTAAACGCGGTGTGCTGCCATTAAGATCACTGAATAATAATACTCCCGGCCCCTTGCCTGCACCTAAGTCTCTATGCCCGTAGCCAGAGATAACTCCCTCCCGGCCCAATACCTGTCTCCGTGTCCCTCAGCATTTTGCTAGGGATTATTTCTCCAGGCCTTAATGCCAACACCAGATCCTCACCCCAAGCGGCATAGTGTCTACTAGGTACGCACAAATAGTTACGTATCTTATAGAATACCACTTCGTGGGATAGAGTCATCCATCATCTATACAATGAAGCAGGGCATTTCGAAAACATGTTCTAGCATCCTATCGTCATCCATCAGATAGTCTACCAGATAATGGTTTTAATAGAAAATCAATTAAAAATCAATTCATAAAAATCAATTAATCAACATTTTCAATAAACATGCTCATCATAAAAATCAATTCATAAACTCGTAGGCATGCTATTCAATTATGCAATTTAACTATAAAATCATGCAATTTTAGAATGGGTCCACTCACAGTACTTAGCTCCCGAAAGCTGCGCCACTAGTGAAGATGGAAACGTCACAATAATTGCCCCTAAGCACATAAAGGGCACATTTAGTCAAACTCTACTCAAATGACTTAATCTGGGAAATGGACGTCGGAAACGGGTTCAGGACATCGAAATTAGCCTAAGAGGGTCTCGGTCGAAAACCTGAAAAGTCAACCAGTCAAAGTCAACAGGTCAAAGTCAAAGTCAACGTTGACCGTTGACCGAGTCAACGATCAGACCGGGTCAGTCAACGGGTCAGGGTCCGGGTCGGACCAGGTCAAACGGGTTTAAGCTTAGGGTTGGACCGGGTTTAGGGTTTGGGTTTAAAAAGGAAATGGGTTGGGTCGGTTAGGCCCTAAGGGTTTTTTTTTTGGGTTCAACAAAGGGCACGAGCCGAAGCCCTTAAATGAAATGGCCCAAAAGGGCCTTTAGGTTAAAAGGCTTAGGCCTTAACTGATAAGGCCCAAAGGCCTTACTTTAAACCCACAACAAAATAAATAAAAATAAAACAAAAATAGAATTGGGTTTGGGCTGCAACGGGTCTAAGGCCCGAGGTTTTAGAATGGCCCGTAAGGCCTGGGTTCTTCAACACGGCCTGAAAGGCCTGGGTTCGATGGAGATACACGCCGAAGCTTTCCCAGCTCCGGTCGACTGCAACCAAAGGTCTCATGCTCGGATCTACACACCAAAATGAAGTACAGAAAGAGATGAAAAAGGTTAGTACCCTTGGTTCGTCGTAGATCGATCGGAGGTGACCGGACGGTTTCACCGGAAATGAGTGTGCCTTCCTCCCCGAGTCTATTTCGTTCTAAAACCTTGTAATTTAACGAGATAAACCTAATAAATCTCATCTAAACTTCACACTAGAACGAAAAGAAAGGTAAAATCAAACCTACCTAACCGAAAAATTGAAGGAATCTAACCGGAGAGTTCCAGGGTTCGCTGTCGTCACAGCCACTGGAAAGAAAGAGAGAGACGAGGTTTGATGATGATGATGGGTTTCCTCGAGCAGGTATGCAGTTAGGTGTGTGCGTGCGTGGTCACAGGGAAGAGATGAGAGAGATGAGGGTTTCGAGAGAGAGGAAAGGGAGTGTGCAGAGAAAGAGAGAAGAAAAAATGGATTACGGGGTAGAAAACAGAGAGAACATGAGGGTTGATCAGGTGCTGCAACGTGGCAGCTCAATTGGGTAAAGGAATATGGACTAAATTGATAATTTCATAAACATTTGGGGGAACAACGAAATTATACATATAGTTGGGGGTTGGGGTGTTACACCTCGATACCACGATGATGTACAAGGAAACCGAAGAAGTTGCCAGCTGATACACCAAAGACGCATTTTGTAGGGTTCATTTTAAGGTTATGTTGGCGCATATGAAGGAAAGCCTGCCGAAGATTATCTAAATGTGTTCAGTGACGTTTCGATTTGACTACAACATCATCGATGTAGGCCTCAAGGTGGTGGCAATTAAATCATGAAAAATAGTATTCATAACGCGTTGGTATTTGGCATCGGCATTTTTAAGGCCGAATGGCATGACTACCTATTTGTAAGTCCCGAGTGCCCCCGAGCAACGAAAAACAGTTTTATGGACATCGACCTTAGCAATGAAAATCTGATTGTAACCAACATGGCCATCCATGAAGGATAACATCTCGTGGTTTGCTGTTGCATCGATTAACAAATCTAAAATTGGCATTGTATATTCATCTTTAGGGGTTGCCAAATTCAAATTTCGAAAATCGATGCAAATACGTAGAGCATCACTTTTCTTAAAAACTGGGACGATGTTGGTTGAACGGATTGCAACCAGGCTTGATGCGTAATTTGTGCTCGACGAATGTTCGATCTAAACCAGGCATCTCATGGTAACTCCAAGCAAAACAATCTTTAAATTCCTTGAGTAATTTACAAAGCTCGGTTTTCATAGGTTGGGGTAACAAAGCACTAATAAATAAAGGTCGAGGGTCTTCGACCCTTCTAACATTTATTTCCTCTAATGGGTCATTGACCTAATGTCAACTGTCTTCAAGCTCGGCTAGGGTAGCTTAGACTTTGTTAAGTGGCATGACTGGACTATTGTCTCATTCGGCGATGAACTCTACTAAGTTCACACCAGAATTCAGTTGCTTGGAAATAGCATACCAATGAGCCAGCAGTCATTCTATGGTAGATGAAATCGCGGCCCGGCATCTGTTCTGTTTGGTGTCAGACATCGGGATCGGCAATTAGTTCATCCAACCCGAGTCTCGCCAAATCCTGGTGAACAGTCTCAACGCCAACCTCGATGGCTTTCTAAACTGAGATCCGAGTCGGTCGTCTGTCCTCGTTAAAACCTTGCAGGGTGATGTAGCCGACGTGATCATCATAGTAACGAGCTTGAATCATATTAGCTTCAAACGGCTGATTGTCGGCCGGATGAACAACTACTGATTTGCCATCCTAGAAGATGATGACTTGATATAATGAACGGGATACAACTTGTTTAGTGGATCAAATCATGACCGAGCAAGGCAATATACTTGGTTTTTGAATCTACTATGAAAAACGTGGTCATGTGATTACGATCTGCGATATTTACTTCCAAAGGAATCACTCCCTTAGTCTGGGACTTGTCACCGACGAAGCTGCTCATGCTTACCCCTGATGGAATGAGTTCATCATTGAAGCGACACAAAACGGGCATAATGTTAACCGTTGCTCCATAGTCAACAAAAATTTTAGAAACCAGGTATCTTTCAATATGAGCCGTAACATATAGCGTCTTTAAATGATAAAGATTAACTGAAGAAGAGCAGGGGAAGAGTTCAGCAAGAGCTGCCTTAAGTTTATCTTCCTTGCTTGCTTGCTCGATCTCTTCGGTGGCCACAAAATCGACTTGTGTGGCCTCTTCGGCGACCATGCTAATTTGGTTGAGATATAGTTAGCTGGAACTTAGCAGGTAATACATGGACCATGCTAATTTCCATGTTATCGAGGACCGAATGGCTCATTGGGTTGTGATCTTCGTCTTCTAGATTTTTAGGTGAAGTATCTTGCTCATGGGCATTATCCGCCTGATCTTCTTCAGCTGCCACGAGAATCTGTTCCTGCAGTGTATCCACCGGACCTGTTTCGTTCAAACCATCGACTTCGGGTTTGCTCGGTGTGGGGACTTGGTGTTGCTCTTGTGAAGCCTTGCAAGTTCATTCTTGATATGAGATACGAATGTTTCTTGTGTCCATGTAAGCATCTATTCGCGCCACGCGTTCTTTCTCATTGACCGTAAAACCGAAGAGGGCAACAACCGAGAAAACTTCAAAATGATACAGTAAATATTGGAGGTCCTCAAGGGAGAAGGGAAGGTTGGCAGGATCGATATCAGTATATGGGTCTACCTCAAAGCCGAGAACTCAAACCTCGCGTATATACTGGAATCTAGCCTTCATCCCTGAATCCGTGGTTTTTGGATGATTTGTTCAGCATCAGGGCAAGTTAGTACCAGATCAATAGCCTCTTGGCATATTTTTGGCAAGCCATATAAATCGTTAGCCGAATGTTTCTTGTGGAACTCCCGCATGTATTCTAAAGCTTCGCCGAGAAACGGCGGGTGAAGATTCCATTGGACTTTGATTAATGGCTCATGTGGGGGTAGTGGAGGAAGTTTACTTTCGGCTTCCTTCCAGAAGTGCTCGAGGCAAGCCTTCATCTCCCCAGGCCGAAGAAGGAGTTTGATTCGCTTTTCAGACTCTTCAATCATGGTTTCGAAGTCACGATCGATCACTTTCTTTCCTTGAAGCAACTCAGCCATAATGGTTGGAAGTTGTCAATCATCTTTGTTAGCCATCGTTTCATTCGGCTGCCATTTGGAGGTCGAAGTGGTTTGGGCTGCTTGTCGGCGAACCATACAGTCCATTTTTCTACGATTTGGACAACGCAATATACACACCGATGTGAGAGTTATTGGTAAACCAGCGCTGGTCGCGTGGCTCAAGTGGTTTGAAGGTGCGCTGGTTGACTAGTGAACCTAAGCTGCCAGAGTTGCGCGCATAATATTCCTCATTGTAGAACGGCACGTTGAAATCAAGGCGCCGTCTAGCCGAAGGCGGCTTGTTTTCTTGTATTTGAGGGCCGAGCCTATAAAAAACTTTCTGACGTTAAACTGCGCCAAGCACCTTTTGGGATGTTGCCGCAGCTGTAGATGCATGTTGCGGTATTTCAGCCTGAAGTGGCTTTTCCTTCGGCTCAGTTAAGATGACATTTGCTCTGCATCGACTAGACAAAACCATCAGCTTGTCAGTTTCCTCCACGCTAGAGTTCGACATTGACTTAATAATGGCTGGTCCTGACAAATCCTTGGGTGGCTCGTTTGAAAATAAATCAATCTTCAATCATGGCCGAGAGTTCTGCTTCGGGACGAATTGCATTGGAACGATTTCAGGCTTCCATTTTCCTTTATCCCTAGGTCGATGAGCATCTATCATGCTTACCGTCGACGAAAGAAAAGGATCGGCGTCAATAGTCATCTATTTCTCATGGAACTTAAGCTTACCATTGTTGATCTAGCTTTGGATAGTGTCACGCCCCGACCCGCGAATAAAGACTATTTAGGAGCTAGGGTGTGAACCATATCTTAGCTATAGATATAAATTCTACAACCAAGATATGGGGAAAAATAAAATTAATTTGATTATACAATACATCATATAACAAATCTTACATAATAAAAGCTTGAGTTTACCACATATAATTTATTGAATATGCATCGGAAATAAAATATTAGTATACAAAATCAATTCATAACAAAAGTACTAACTAAAATAATAATTGAAATGAGTAGCTCTTGCAAATACAAAAAAATGTATGCAATGAGATGCATGAAATATATGCAAATGAGATGGATGAATGTACCCACTCCCTTTTAATCTCGCTAACACATACCTAAGGCATCCAAGCCTGCACGTCCCATACCATGCTTATACCACTTGGCTCCGAATACGTTAGAGTATGAGTTAACTCTCGTTTATCCCTTAAACCCAATTTTTGTAATTAAACTCTCAGTTTCCACTTTATTATACATGCACTTCCCCCAACGCCCAATTGTATATTCAAGCCCTTCCCCTGACGCCTGATATATACAAGATTTCATTATTTTTATAATCAACCAATTTGTATACTCAAGCCCTGCATCTTACGCTTGACATATACACGGTTCATTATTTTATATTTCAGGCAAACTTCAACCCTTGAATATCCTCACAACTCAAACACTTTACAAAACTCAACACAACTCTTTTTCTTGCTTTACAATTCATATGTATATGTCATGTGCACATAGATATCAATACTCACATTTTATCTAACAAGCCTGCAAGCTTCAACATAAATTAAATTGATTAGTGAAAAGAGTAATATAATCATAATATTAACAAAATAATAATCTTTAATGTAAATGATAAGCAATATGTTACCATTTCCTCTTTTTTTTTTTTTATTGTTTCAACTTCATTTCCTCCCTCTTGTTCTCTTTCTTTCTTCACCACTTCCCCTTCCTCTTCTTTAATATAGCTGAAATTCTACATATGGAATAGGAGTCGGATTGCTGAAAAACTTCCATAAAAGGGAGAAGAAGAAACTGGAGATGTTGGCCATGCAAAGAGGTTGGCAGTGAAGGCTAGCTCAACCGAACATCAGCTATTCGAAATAGGGTAAAAGTCAGCATATAGATTGGATTGTTGTGGGTTTTGGATATCTTATAGAGGAGATGATAAGGAACAACTTTGGTGAAGGAAGTGTTTCGATCAGAGCTACGAAAAATGGGGTTTTGGTACTCATAACATGGTTGTCCAGTTTTCTGCGGGATTAGAAACTGAGTTGGTATTTCAAACATATTGGACGATTGCACCGTTGGATTTTTCTGAAATATGGATATATCATGGTAGAGAGACAGAAGAACAACTCTCATGAAGAAAGTACTATGATTTAATCTATGGATGTTGGTGTTTTGGTCTGTTAAATAAGTGCGACGAATTTCTAGTTTTTGGATATCTTTCTTTGATAGATGAAAATGATGGTGAGTTTGGTGGAGAGATTTGTTGGATAAGGTCTCATGTTTTTTTTCTGGGATTTGTCTCACACTTTTGTAAATCATTCTCAAGGGATATAAATGGAGATTTTTGATGGTTTGGTGGAAGTGCTTCTCATGGGAATGATCTCAATATGTAAATGCATAAACAACACAAGATTTAAGTGGTTCGCCAAATCGACTACATCCACTAGGGTTTGCTTTCATTGTATTTCACTATATATGATGGATTTACAAATACAATGAAAGATGGCTTAAAGCCCTAGGAACATGTAAAAGAAAGATAAGGAGGTAATATGAAAGGGAGAATGGCTTTCTTTTTGGAGTGGTTCATTCTTCCTTTTTTTTCTTCTTCTTCCTCTCTCTCTTCTCCATGTCTTCCGTTGGTTCTTGCTTATTCCTTTATAAAGATTGAATAACCTCTTCCTTCTCATCTAGTTTGAGGAGAAAGCTTCCAAGTGTGCCAATAGAAAGAAACCAAGTATTGTGCTAATCATTACCATGAAATGTGTTCCAATAACAAGGCAACGAATGTTGTCCTAATCATTAAGAATGAAATGTGGTCCAATAGAAAAACAACAAGTGTTAGATTAATCATGAACTAATGAATATCATGCAAGATATTCCTTGCATCAAAGGCCACATTCAAACCCTAAAGGATGAATCCTCACCAATTATCAACCATGATATGTGGTCCAATAGAAAAACAACAAAAGTTAAGCTAATACTAGCCCTATTATGTGTTCCAATAGAAACACACCAAATGTTAACCTAATCATTGACAATAGAATGTGTTCATATGACAAAGCAACATGTGTTAAGTTAGTAATAAACAAAAATTATCATGCAAAGTGGACAAATACCCAAAGGCTACATCCATACTCTATAAGATATAGAATCCCACCTCAACCTATCTAGAGTAGTGACTAACTCCTCATCTTTATTCTTTAATGGTTGCCAAAACACCACTTAGCCTTTGTGAGAAAAAATCAAGCCAAACTCATCATAATCCCCTTCTCCAATTCAAACTAAAAATATTTCTAATTACATATGAACATGAAATACTCCTAGCTAGTTTTTGAAATAATTTGAAGCAAAAAGGATTTTACATTGAGATTATTTTACATATTGAAAGTAGGTTCTTGCATAAAATAAATCTCACGTACACACACCACACACACACACACACACACACACACACACACATATATATATATATATATATATATATTAAATACTGGGTATTACAGATAGCGTCGCGAAATACGACACAGTTGTTTGTCGTATGCTTGTTTGAGTTGTGGTACTTGCAAATACGACACGGTTTTTTCTTTTTCCTTTCAAATCTTCGGCCTTGGGAATATTGTGCCCTAGCCGGAGTTTGACAATTTTCACAAGTAATAGTTGGTCGAAGATGGCGTTGGCCTTGGTGATGTCGAAAGTATAAACTTTTGATGTTTTGACGGCAGCTTCCTCAGAGGCCGAGCGGGTTTTGGCATTTTTTGGATTAGCATGAGCCAATGTTTTGCATATATATGTTTTGTCAATTATTATCTCGGCCGTATTTATGCTGACATATTGGGACTCTTCGCCTTCGACCGATGCATAACTGACCGTAGGGTTTTTATAGATCGTTCATCTGGATAGGGGCTTTGAGATCTTCTCCTTTCGGAGAAAATAATCATATTGCTCGACATGATGGGCTAGTTTGTACATATCTCAGAAATTTGCCCCCAAGAATTTCTTTTCTCACTTTACATCCAGGATGTTTAGAGCGAGCCTAACGAACTCGACTTCAATGAGAGGTACTCGACATTAGTTTCTGGCCGGCTTAAACCTCGTAAGGTATTCCATTGGTGACTCATCAGAGGCTTGGGCCATCCTGGCCAAAGAAGACACTGACACATCCATCCCTGGTCGATAGAATTGCTCATGAAACTTCTTGACTAGTTCTTCCCAGCTTTGGATGGAGTTGGGTGGGAGGTTGATATACCATGCGAATGCTAAGCCTGTTAACAAAAAATTAAACAATTGTAGCTTATGAAAATCACTGTTAACATCCCCACATCATAGCTTATGCGAATGCTGAACCCGTCGATTTTCTCTATGTCAATCATTTTGAGCCGAGCAGATCCTGCCTCGGCTTGTATCGTTGGCAGGAGGTTCTTCTTACATAGAAGCTGCCTGGGATGATCGACGAGTCCACCTTCATGGGCTTTATTAACCAGTACTTTGAGCAACCTGTTGTGTATAGCGCTATTATCACGTATCTCTTCTAGTATACTTTTTACCTCTTAGTTGAACATTTGCTCAAATTGCCGAGATTGCTCTTCAAGTCGTCGTCAAATAAACGATCTGGTTGGTGGATCAGAAGCCTCACTACCGTCCTTGTCACAATCCTCCATCACGAGGCTGACCGCCGAGATTAACTTTCTTCTCTTGGCGTGTCGCACTTGTGGCTTCAGGTGTCACGGCAGCAAGAGGATTTTGCGCCTGTAACATGCCATCTTATCCTGGGTTTTGGACTGGAAGATTAGTCGTCAATTTTCCGATGACTGTTTTCTTTTTTACTGACCGTGTCTCAATAGTCATGAACTTGTAGCTTTAACACTAGGTCCTACCGGGAGTGCCAAAATGTTAACCTAAAAACTACCAAGCCTACGTGACGAGCAAGCCGAATAACTAATGAGCTAATTATGTCATTCGATTATGTGAGGGGCATGCAAACTCGACGGTCGAGCTCGGCCGGGGAGTAAAATATGCTGATGTCGAGTTGAAAACGCTGCTGACTTCTTGATCTTGCGACTGCGGCCGATGAATGAACACGTCTCGGTATTCAGGTTCTAGAGCCTGAAGATAAGGTTGTTAGTTCTGCGAAGTTCACAAATCGTCGGCACCGAGTTCGATCACAGTGATTATATTCGTGAGAGTATAAGCACGCCAAACTGGCACCAGACTATATGGACACAAATACTCGAAAGAGATGTATGTCTTGATGGTAAATATGGTTCGGCCATCGGAATGCTAAACTCTAAAGTGTACTTATGAATATCCAATCACTTCACCGAGAAGGCTGATGAGATAACCTCTACCAACAATGACTCAAAAATCATTGTCGACCGAGACTTGGATAAATAACCAGTCGGTCTCGAAGCAGTGTTGTTTATCCAAACGGTAACACCCCAACCCCCAATTATCTATATAATGCCATAATTTCCCTAAAGTTTTCTAAAAATTTCATTTTGGTCCTCTATTTTGACAAATCTGGACCTTTCATCCAGATTCCTAAACTCTCTCAAGCTTCCACGTGGCAGCATCCCAACAATCCTTATCTCTCTCCCTTTTGTCCCCTACCCCGTGACCCCCATTTTCCCTTCTCTTTCTCTGCACTCTTTCTTTCTCTCATCTCTCTCAAGACCCTCTCATCCCTCTCATTTCCCTTCATCATGAACACCCTCACCCACACCCTCTTTCAGGCATCATCATCATCATCTCTCTCTCTCTCCAGGTGCGAGGCTCAGCAGAGCCCAGGGAAAAACCCAGGCAGACCGAGGCATCTAAACCCAGTTCTCCGACGGGTTTCTTTGCTTTCTCCGACTAGGTAAGTCTCGATTCTTCCTTATTTCAGTTTAGATGTCGTTAGGATGTGAATGATGAGTGGTATTTCATGCTTTTCCAAGGTTTTTAGGATGAAATCGGCTCGGGAATAGACACACCCATCTCTGGCGAGGCCCTGGGTGTCGAGAGCTTTTCTAACCACCACGGGCCGTTCCACGGCGATCCAAAGGTATAAACGCACTCCTCTCATCTTGTGCTTTCGTTTGATACCTAGATCGGAGTCCAGGACCTTCGTTTGTAGTCGACCGGAGCTATAGAAGCTCCGGCATTTATCTCCGTCCAGCTAAAGCCCTTTAGGCCGTCTCCCATAACCCACGGGCCTTAAGCCCAATACCCTAGCCCGCTTCCTTTTTAATTTTATTTATTTGTTTTAAAACCCAAAGGCCCTCGGGCCGTGTTAGTTTAGGGCCTTAGGCCCGTGACCCAAAACCCTTAGGCTAAAGGCCTATAAGCCGTTTAGAACTTGGGCTTCCAGCCAATTTCCCCATTTCCCTAAACCCATTAACCCTAAAGCCCAAACCCGGTCCAACCCTAAAGCCCAGACTCGCATACCCGTTTAACTTGGTCGGACCCGAACCAGTGACCCGTTGACTGACCTAGTCTGACCGTTGACTCGGTCAACGGTTAGCGTTGACTTTGACCGTTGACTTTTTGGGTTTTCGTCCGAGACCTCTCCTAGGCTAATTTCGACGTTCTGGACCCGTTTCTGAAGCCCGTTTTCCCAAATTAAGTCGTTTGATTAGAGTTTGACTAAACGTACCCCTTCATGTGTTTAGGGGCAATTGTTGTGGCGTTTCTGTCTTCGCTAGTCTGCGCAGCTTTCGACGACGAAGTACTGTGAATGGAACCCTTCTAAAATGCATATTTTATAGTAGAACTACACACATGAAAAGCATGATTTTATGATTATGTTCTACGAAATGCTTTATGAGATATCGTGCCTGTTGCGGTTATTTTGAATTACTATTATTTTTCCTATAACCCGTATTCTTATAGAATATCTGATGGATGACGATATGATATTTAGAATACGTTTCGAACACTTCTTTATAGTATAGATGATGGATGACTTTATACTATGAAGATGCCTTTCAAATGTACGTATGTTCAATGGTTTTGTACTTACCTAGTGGTCCATTCCGCTACGGGACGTAGGGATAGGTTCTGTTCCGTCCCGGGTGACGGTTTGGTGTTGGCATAGGGCCTGGAGTGTGTTTTCCTCTGGCTATTAAGCACAGGGACGGGGAGACTGGCTAGGGCCTGGGGGTTATTAGACATTCATTATCGGCTAGTATATATAAAAGTTATGATTTAAGACAGTGCACGGCATGCTAGGTTTCGGAAAACCTATGTTTATCATGATATATATGTGTTTTCATAAAACCTGGGGGTTAGTACGTTGATAACTGTTTTACTATATATATATATATATATATATATATATATCAAATTGGTCAACTCATGTTTGTTTTGCGCCCCCTTCAGGACCACAGAACGAGGATTACGATCTAAGCTACGAGGTTTTCCCCTACTAGTGATTTCGTGCTATATCTTTTCTGCTTGGCACCTATTGTAATAGCACTTTCCTATATTAATTTCTGTTTGTTCTCTGTGTTAGACATATGCTCTGGACATATTGTGCACTATCCAAATGTTTAATAATTAGCTGTTGAACTTAGTTTGGTGTTATTCATCCCTATATGCATGTTTAGTATATTCCTCTACTTTCGATTAAATTAAATGGCTTTTGTCACCCCTCGGGTGTCGGCCAGCACGTGACCATCCCTATGTCCCGAGGACATCGGGGTCAGGGCGTGTCAGATTGGTATCAGAGCATGGTACGTTCATAGCATACTTAGGATTCTACTCTACCAGTTGGTAATCATCATTCTTATCATATCCTTAATCTTCAGTTGTTCTAAATCTTGCTTGTCTCTTATCAGAATTATGGATCCTACTGGTGGAGATGTACCTCGTCTAGCTCGTTCTTGTCTAGGGGGAGGAGTTAGTCAATTAACTAACCTTTTGTGGAATGCTCTTACTAGTGGCAATAGATCGAATCCCACCTATATTGAAATTGCTCGTAGTCATGGTATTCCGGATCTTCGAGTGGTTGGAGCCTGTCCGGATGCCGAGGATTGGTTAGAGTAAGTGGAGGACACTTTGGAGAGTATGAGATGCCCACCAGGTGAATGGGCAGAAACTGCAGCTTATTTTCTTCACGGGAATGCTAAAATTTGGTGGAAGTCAGTGAAGAAATCTCGTTCATCTGGTACTTCGATGACTTGGGCTACATTTCGGAGACTTTTCAGCCCACATTTTCTAAGCCCCAGTTATCAATTAAGGATGAGGTAGGAATTCCTGAATTTTCGTCAGGGCGATTTGAGTTTCACTGAGGTGGATAGTACTTTTCGGCGCCTGTCGAGACACCATGTTGGAACTTATGATAATCCGAATGAAATGATGGTTCAGTTACTGATTTGTTTGAATCCAGACTATCGTGAACCAGTGTCAGCCATAAGGCACAGAAGTTACAAGGAGATGATTGAGACTTGCTTAAGAATCGAGCAGTCTAGGTGGGAGACTCGTAATCAGGAGCAATCATAGTTTCAAGAACCACCCCGAAATCAAGATAAACCTCGATACCAGAACCATAGGGGTCGTGGCTTTCGATCTCGGAGCGTGAGGGAATCTGGTAGTTCTTCTAACTTTGTTGGCCCTAGACGCTCTCATTCCTTCAAAAGGCAGGGCCAGGGTTCAGGTTATTCTAGTGAGGGTTCAGGTAATGAATCTGGGATGCGATCTTTCAGTCATTTCAGACCAGTAATCACGTGTCACAGGTGTGGAGGTGCAGGGCATATTGCTAGATATTGCTCTTCGAATCAACCATACGAGAGTTATGCTTCTGTTCCGAGCTATGGTGGAGGAGGTAACCCGAGTTCTAGTTACGGCGGTAATTATACTCAGAATTATGGTGGGAGTGGAGGCCAGAATGCTCAGTTTTCCACACAGAGACAGCCATAGCAGTCTAGTGTAGCTTTGGGTAGCCGCACTCAGGGAAATCGAGCAGGCCGTAATAACCAGGGTTCTAGAGCTCGAGGTGGCCGTAACGGCGGTATAGGACGTCAGTTCCATGGACGTATCAACGCCATGACTCAGCAAGAGGCTGATTAGGATCCCCAAGTTATTACTGGTATGTTACTTATCTGTGGTAATTGGGCAAGAGTCCTAATTGATCCGGGTGCTACTTTTTCATTTATGTCTTCATCATTTGCACCGAACTTAAGTTCACAACCTACACCGCTTGGCTACGATATGACTGCACGATATAATATCATCCCGGATATGCCAACGTAGTGGCAGATGCGCTCAGTCGGAAATATCACGGACAACTTGCATCCCTTAAAGCTATCCATGTTCCACTACTATTTTCTCTTCGAGAAACGGGCGTTACGGTGGAACCTGGTGATCAGGGAGCTTGGTTAGCACACTTCCAGGTTAGACTTGTTTTAGTGGATATGGTCTTAGAAGCTCAGGAACTCAATCCGGAATGTGCTATCATAAAGAATTTGGTTTCGAAGGGAAAAAGGGAAGAATTTAATATCCAAAAGGATGGAGTCTTGATGTTGGGAAATAGGTTGTACGTACCTCAGGATAACGAAGCAATGAAAAAGGAAATTATGGATGAAGCACACCTTTTAGCATATGTCATGCATTCGGGAAGCACTAAACTATATCGCACTATCCATCCGTTCTATTACTGGTTTGGAATGAAACGGGATGTGGCAGATTATGTGAGTAGATGCATCATTTGTCAACAGGTAAAGGCTGAGAGACAAAGACCTGGGAGACTAATGCAAAATCTTCCGATACCATTATGGAAATAGGAATACATCACTATAGATTTTGTGTATGGTTTGCCGAGGACACAGTCGAGATTGGACAGCATTTGGGTGATTGTAGATCGACTAACTAAGACCGCTCATTTCTTACCTGTACGACAGACCTATTCATCGGAGAAGTTGTCAAAGTTGTTCATCGATAATATTGTCAAGCTTCATGGTGTACCCGTCTCCATTGTTTCTGACAGGGATCCCAGATTTACTTCAAGGTTTTGGAAAGCTTTTAATACTGCCATGGGTACTCAGTTGCTGTTCAGCACTGCCTACCATCCACAGACTGATGGTCAGTCTGAGCGGACGATTCAGATGTTGGAGGACATGTTGAGAGTGTCTGTTCTCCAGTGGAAGGGTAGTTGGGATAGCTATATGTCGTTGATTGAATTTGCATACAATAATAGCTATCATTCGAGTATCGACATGGCACCTTATGAGGCTTTGTATGGAAAAGTGTGTCGGAGGCCGTTGTGTTGGACAGAAGTCGGCGAACGGGTGTTAGTGGGACCAGAAATTATGGATACCACTAACGCTAATATTCAGCTGATTAAGAGAAACTTAAACGCAGCACAAGACCGACAGAAAAGCATCATGGACAAACATTCCAAGGATCGGGAGTATAAGGTTGGTGACTTGGTATTCTTAAAGTTGTCTCATTGGAAGGGTATATCAGGCTACTGAGAGAATTGGTGCAGTTGCCTACAGGTTGGAGCTACCACCGGAGTTGTTGATGATTCACAACGTTTTCCATGTTTCCATGCTTCAGAAATATGTACCAGATCCTTCTCATATCATTCAGTTAGAGCCGCTGGAAGGGAGTCAGGATGCTAGTTATGTAGAATAACTAGTGGCTATCCTTGATCGACAGGATAAAGTGTTGAGGAACAAAGTTATTTCGTTGGTGAAGGTACTTTGGATGAACCATACTGTTGAGGAAGCAACGTGGGAAACGGAGGATTTGATGAGGAGTCAATATTCGTTTTTATTTGGTTAAGGTTGTAAATTTCGGGGACGAAATTTTTATAAGGAAGGTAGATTGTAACACCCTAACCCCCAATTATCTATATAATGCCATAATTTCCCTAAAGTTTTCTAAAAATTTCATTTTGGTCCTCTATTTTGACAAATCTGGACCTTTCATCCAGATTCCTAAACTCTCTCAAGCTGCCAAGTGGTAGCATCCCAACAATCATCATCTCTCTCCCTTCTGTCCCCTACCCCGTGACCCCATTTTTCCCTTCTCTTTCTCTGCACTCTCTTTTTCTCTCATCTCTCTGGAGACCCTCGCATCCCTCTCATTTCCTTTCGTCGTGAACACCCTCACCCACACCATCTTTCAGGCATCATCATCATCATCTCTCTCTCTCTCTTTCTCTCTCTCTCTCTCTCTCTTTCTCTCTCTCTCTCTCTCTCTCCGCCTGCGAGGCTCGGCAGAGCCCAGGGAAAAACCCAGGCAGACCGAGGCATCCAAACCCAGTTCTCCGACGGGTTTCTTTGCTTTCTCCGACTAGGTAAGTCTCGATTCTTCCCTCTTTCAGTTTAGATGTTGCTGGGATGTGAATGATGAGTGGTATTTCATGTTTTTCCAAGGTTTTTGGGACGAAATGGGCTCGGGAATAGACACACCCATCTCCGGCGAGGCCGTGGGTGTCGAGAGGTTTTCTGATCACCACGGGCCGTTCCACGGCGAACCAAAGGTATAAACACACTCCTCTCATCTTGTGCTTTCGTTTGATACCTAGATCAAAGTCTAGGACCTTCGTTTGTAGTCTGCCGGAGTTGTAGAAGCTCCGGCGTTCATCTCAGTCCAACCAAGGCCCTTCAGGCCGTCTCCCATAACCCATAGACCTTAAGCCCTTTTTTCTTAAGCCCAATACCCTAGCCCGCTTCCTTTTTAATTTTATTTATTTGTTTTAAAACCCAAAGGCCCTCGGGCCATGTTAGTTTAGGGCCTTAGGCCCGTGACCCAAAACCCTTAGGCTAAAGGCCTTTGGGCCGTTTAGAACTTGGGCTTCCAGCCCATTTCCCCATTTCCCTAAACCCATTAACCCTAAAGCCCAAACCCGGTCCAACCCTAAAGCCCAGACCCGTTTAACTTGGTCCGACCCAGACCCGTGACTCGTTGACTGACCCGGTCTGACCGTTGACTCGGTCAACGGTCAGCGTTGACTTTGACCGTTGACTTTTTGGGTTTTCGTCCGAGACCTCTCCTAGGGTAATTTCGACATTCTGGACCCGTTTCTGAAGCCTGCTTTCCCAAATTAAGTCGTTTGATTAGAGTTTGACTAAATGTACCCTTTTATGTGCTTATGGGCAATTGTTGTGGCGTTTCTGTCTTTGCTAGTCTGCACAGCTTTCGACGGTGAAGTACTGTGAGTGGACCCATTCTAAAATGCATGTTTTATAGTAGAACTACACACATGAAAAGCATGATTTTATGATTATGTTCTATGAAATGCTTTATGAGATATCGTGCCTATTGAGGTTATTTTGAATTACTACTATTTTTCCTATAACCCGTATTCTTATAGAATATCTGATGGATGACGATATGATATTTAGAATGCGTTTCGAACACTTCTTTATAGTATAGATGATGGATGACTTTATACTATGAAGATGTCTTTCAAATGTATGTATGTTCAATGGTTTTGTACTTACCTAGTGGTCCATTCTACTACGGGACGTAAGGATAGGTTCCGGTCCGTCCCGGGCAACGGTTTGGTGTTGGCATAGGGCCTAGAGTGTGTTTTCCTCTGGCTATTAAGCACAGGGATGGGGAGACTGGCTAAGGCCTGGGGGTTATTTTCCTCTGACTGTCTGCTTAGAGACGGGGAGACTAGCTAGGGCCTGGGGGTTATTGGACATTCACTAACGGCTAGTATATATAAAAGTTATGATTTGAGACAGTGCACGGCGTGCTAGGTTTCGGAAAACCTATGTTTATCATGATATCTATATATATATGTTTTCATAAAACTTGGGGGTTAATACGTTGATAACTGTTTTACTATATATATATCAAATTGGTCCACTCATGTTTGTTTTGCGCCCCCTTCAGGACCACAAAACGAGGATTACGATCTGAGCTACGAGGCTTTCCCCTACTAGTGATTTCATGATATATCTTCTCTGCTTGGCACCTATTGTAATAGCATTTTCCTATATTAATTTCTTTTTGTTCTCTGTGTTAGACGTATGCTCTGGACATATTGTGCACTATCCAAATGTTTAATAATTAGCTGTTGAACTTAGTTTGGTGTTATTCGTCCCTATATGTCCGTTTAGTATATTCCTCCGCTTTCGCTTAAATTAAATGGCTTTCGTCACCCCTCGGGTGTCGGCCAGCACGTGACCATCCTTATGTCCCGAGGACATCGGGGTCGGGGCGTGTCACAAACTGAATGTGCTACTTGATCGGCTGATTCTACGGTTCTAGTGCTGTTTATGCAAACTGAAGATGTTACCGGTTGCCTTCACAGTGATGTTTATCCAAACTGAAGATGTGTTGGCGAGAAGAAAAAGGAAGAGGATAAAATCTCAAAAGTTGTTGAGAAGCTTTGCGCATGGCAATTTGTGTGTTGAATTGGAGGGGGCTTGAACGATGCACTCCCTCCTCTATTTATAATAGCAAACCCCTTCATGGCCAAGCTAGAATCGTACTCGGATTAGAACTCATCAACCCAATCTGATTAGGTTTTGCCCAGTCCTAGCTCCAATAGGACTTTGAACCAAACTCCATAACAAACCAGATTCATCTCCTGATCCCAAGCACCTTTGGCTTCAAAACTCCTTGTTCCACTAAGAATCGACTACTTCACCCTTTATCTAAACTAATGTTCTTCGCAACAGGATTCAGCAGCCCTAACTGGACGGCCCACAAGAAAATTCTAGATAAATGCCATTGGGCCGAGAATAATCCTAGGCTCAGCCCAAAATAATATTTTGGGCCCAAACAAATACGTACATTTTGATACACACATTTGAGTATTGACTTTTAGGTACATTAATTCAATATATTATATTTCGGTACATACATTTCGGTATTGACATTTAGGTACATTAATTCAATATAATATATTTCGGTACATACATTTAGGTTCATTATAATATATTTCGGTATAATCACGTAGGTACAAATATTTCGGTACATAAAACATTAATATCAATTGTTGACATATTCCTTTGCGTTGATCACTAAGTTGTATCAACATAAGCACAATAGAAGAAAAAAAATTATAAAATCCCAATTAATTCAAACAATTTGCCTAAACAATTAGCTTAAAAAAACGATTAGTAAAAGTGCTTCTCTCTCAAGATTTGAGGGAATGTCATCCTCACTGCCCTGGAGCAAAGTTTGCGGTATATGACCAAGCGTTGTTGTTAACGGGGTCAGCCAAGTGGTCGGCCAAGTTCTCTATTGGTCCATTTCCGGTAACGACGGCTTGTACGAAAAATCCAAACATAGAAAACATGGCCAATCTTCCATTTTTAAGCTCCTTCACCTTAAGCTCGGAAAAAGCCTCCGGATCCTCTACAAGGCCTAACAGGTCAAAGCTTCTGCCGGGGTATAACGGGTCGATCACCTTACCGAGTGGACCACCGGCAACTCTGTAGCCCTCCACGGCTCCCATTAAGATAACTTGTGTGGCCCAAATTGCCAAAATGCTTTGTGCATGGACTAAGCTTGGGTTCCCCAGGTAGTCTTGTCCTCCTTCACTGAAGATTTGAGCTCCTGCCTTGAACCAAACGGCCTCGCCGAACTTGACTCCGTTGCGGGATAGGAGTTCTGGGAAAATGCAGCCCAGAGCGCCAAGCATTGCCCATCTAGAGTGAATGACTTCAAGCTCACGGTTCTTGGCAAAGGTTTCTGGGTCGACTGAAAGTCCAGCAATGTCCCAACCGTAATCTCCAGGGAATTCTCCGGTAAGGTAAGAATGAGACTCACCAGAGAATGGTCCCAAGTATTTAGCACGGTTTGGACTGTACCACGGGCTACCAGACGACACATTTTTGGACTTGGTTGCGGTTTTGCGCATGGTGACTCGGCCCTCACCAAGGAGGTTAGATGAAGATGGATTAAGCTTGACAGCTTGACCAGCAAGACTAGGAGAGGAGAGAGCCATTGTTGAAGAAGCCATTTGAGAAAATGAAACTAATTAAAGCGTTTTGACTCGACACTGTTGAAGAGCCGATCGAGTGGTTTGTTGTTGCTGTTGTTTGGTTAAAGACATTGGTGGGTATATATATACTTTTTGGTGCATGGAGGTCCTTATCTACGTGAAATCTTCATCTCTTTTTTCTTTGGTGGAAAATGATGTTCGAAGGATTTTCACGATCGATCTTGTTTGTTGGAGCTTTTGGTGATTTCGGTGGTTTCATATGCTCCACTAGTTTACTTCCAGAAAAAGAAGGGAAGAAAATGGAAAATCTGCTCTGTGGTGGGAGACGTTTTCATTTCTCCAATTCCTAGAGAGATTTTTCAATGTGATCAGTACACGGGGTGGTACACCACTTGTCACTATACATATGATGGGATATGTGTGCTAAGGTGTACTACTTGTGTTCCCATCACAACTAAAAATTTCTTCAATTGAGAGATTTTTCAATGTGACCGCTACACGGGGTGGTACACCACGTGTCATCATACATATGATGGGATATGTGTGCTAAAAAGTTAATAACTTAAAAAATAAAATTTTTCACCATTCCTATTAAAACACGTGGTGTATCACTTGTGTTCTCGTCATAACTAAAAATTTCTCAAATTCCAGTGACTGGACATGTGTCACACTTGTTATGTGTTGATCTCAAGCCAATAGAATTTGGCCACGTACTCTTTGGATGAGAGTATTGACCTCTTTGAATTCTTGGATAATGACAGCACAAATGACACATCTGCCAACATTAAAAAAAAAAACAATTTATCACAACTTGGTTGCAATGGGATGAAATAATTAGGGATAAATTACACTTTCATACCTCAGGTTTAGGATCTATTTCAATTCCTTACAACATCTTTAAAACATTTCAATTTCATACATTACTTATTATTTTATTTCAATCTCATACATTCTGTTAGTCAAACCATTAATTTGACTGTTAAGTGATTGTGTGGCAATTGCAGGTTTCACTATTTTGCTGACATGGCAGTCAATAACATGCCACATAGACAAGAAATTTTTTTTTTTTTTTTTCAGAAATGTAATTCTAAGAAAAAAAAATTAAAATATGATATTTTCTATAAAAATTAGTGGGCCCCACCCTATAAATCTCTTCCACCCTTCTTCCTCGCTCAACCTTCTTCCTTCGTGCACTGTTCCTCCTCCTTCGCCACGCACGCACCAACACTTCAAATCCCAGCAAATTCAAATCCAAATCCCTTGCTGCCCAAAACCCATCACCCTCTGCCGCCAAATATAAATCCAATCCAAACCTCTATGCCACCGACTCCAGCCAAAATCCATCATCTCTCCCCACTCTATCTCATCTCACCCAATTTCACATGGCTCAGCCGCCCTTCCCCCAATTTCAAACCGTCAGGCACAAATAAACACTGTCGTCGATATGTGTTGTTCGATTTTGTCGATGGGTAACCAAGTCGAAGATCCGATACCAAATGAGGCGGCGGCGAGGCGGTGGGTTGCTTCAATTTAGAAAATTTTCGGTGCCCATTTTCACCGGAAACCATGGCTAATCCAGTAAGGCACATCCAAAACTACGAGGTCCGAGTTCTTCGATTCTCGCTCGAACTGGACGGATTTTTTAGTGGAACGGTTTGCCATGGCTTGCAGCAACACCGCGACCGAGTTGCTTGGGGAGGCTGAGATGGACGCATCACAAAAGAGAAAGAGAGATGGCGGCGGCGGCGTCGTCAAATCCGATGAAGGAGGGAGGGATTGATGTTCTAGAAAATCACGGCCAACAACTTGAAAAATCCTATGCCTTTGCCTCCCGTCAACGACAGAGAAGAGAGCTGGCTCCGATTAGGGCGTCGATGGTTGGGGACGGCGTCGGCGATGAAGACTCTGGGTGTGAAGGAATTTGTGGCTTCCTGTCTAGGTCCCTGGGTTGGGGCTTATTTTTTCAATTGTATCTTGTGCATTTCAATATGCATTTTGGATTGCATTTGATGCAATTAATCATAATTATAAAATTAAAATTAAAAAAAAGGGCGGGAAATTTTGAAATTTGATATTTTGGCCACGTGGTGCTTTTTGCTGAGTTGGCATGATGGATATCCACGTGTGCAAGTTTTGGAAGGAATGGGCTGGCGTGTAACACGATCCACTAATGCTATGTCAGCATTTATTAGAAACATCTACCAATTCAAGCGATCATTCAAACATTATGCAATTTAACATCATAAGTGGAAAGACGGTAGCAGCTAATGATGTACATGAAACTTGGAATAGGCAGTGAGTGGCAAAGACAAGCAGCTACAAAGGCACTCTACTTAATCTCCCTCATAAAATTAATTGCTGTGATTCAATGGGATTTTCACAGGATAAATGATATTCTAATCGCGGATATGAACTTGAGATGCTAAAAGCTTCAATGTTAGATGGAAACTTTTTAAGTTTCTGTCCAAGAAGCAGTCTTGTCTCTCCTTCCTGCAAGAATCCTGGAAATCTGCAGGCCTCTGCTGAATGCTTGGTTGAAGAGGATACGTGTTTGGAACTCTGATACAAACGGGAACCATGACAAAATGGCTATCGACATGAAGATTACTAGTCCCATTAGGTAATCGTATGCTCTTCCAAGCTCCTTGATTGATTCCCAGAATCCTAGCATTCTGAACACCGGCCTGCATGCTTGTCCGATCTTGAAAGAACGAAACAAACAATTGGTTTAATGAATACAATTAGGAAAAGTTTGGGACATTGTTTCTAAGCATAATTTTGAGAGTTTGAGAGTGGTGTTTCGAAATGAAAAAACTCTCAACGCTTGAACTCCATAAAACATTTAACTTACCAGAAGAAGGGCCCAGCCTGTTGGCAGAAAGGCAGGGATTGCAGCAAATAGATCTGAAATGGTAAGGCCGCAAACAACAAATAGGACAGTCATGACGGACATGAAACCAAGAAACAGAAGCGCTTCCAAAATCCTGAACCTGAGGTGAAAGTTGGTGCCAAATCTTCGTCCACCCATGGAAACTATCTGATGGAAACATGCAAAATAAGCAATGTCAGATATATCATAGGGGTGTAATATCCACACAGCTCTTTTTACTTCTCTCACACCCCTTATTAATTTATGACCTTTGATATTCTTCAATTCATTCGATCCAATGGTCAGAAATTAAGAAGGTGTTTGAGAAGTAAAAAGGGGTATGTGGATAGCACACCCCTATATCATATCATCCGAGAAGTAACATTTTTATCTGTAACCCAGTCAAAACCAAGTCCAAACAACCTTGCATCAAACATACATTAGTTATTAGTGATTTTTATTTGCATACCTTTAAAACGAGAAGAACAGATACCATAACCACCCAAGAAAGTCCATAAACCTGCAAAGAAATTGAAAAAAGTGGTAAAAATCAGGCCTTAAGGCTAAACAACTATTTATAGGCCAACAGGAGAACAACTAGTCAAATATAATGGAACACGCATGTTACCAGTAAACTCTTGCTGTGATGAGCTATATCAAGGTGGTAAACAATTCCATATTGGTAAATAAGGAACCGAAGCGCAAGTATTATCTCAAGAATTCTTCCCCGGAAACCTGTGTATTTGAGGTGTTCCTGTTCTTCATACCACCATGATTCCCAACTTTTGTAAGGTGATATCCCAATACGACCACGGTTTCCCATCCACCTATTCCAATCTGCCCAATCATCTACAATTTTCTGCCAGTCAAAGCTGGACGGATTGAATATGAAAGGAGCAAACAACCACGAAGCAACCAGAAACCACAGGGAGAAAATGATGAACCGAAAAAGATTTGAACTCCTATAAGATTCCCCGTAGACTCCATAAACAATCAGTAGAATCAGCACTTCCAACCCTTTCACAAAGTGACTGCGTGAGTAGAGTCTGTAATTCTCGGAAAACGTTGAGTGGAAAACAACAAAACCACGGCCAGTTGCACGGTATTTAGATCCTCCGTGTAAGATTGTCCTTCCATAGTAATGGGCTTTTGTTCCAAGTTGGAATGTGAAGAAAACAGAGGCCAACTGCAGCTGCATGATGACAAAATCACCCAAGGCAGTGCGGAACCCTTTCTCTAGGCCAATTTCCATTACCATGGGAAGCACAAGCAACAAGCCCAGTTGAAAGACAGACTGGGCAGCCAAAGCCTCTTCGAAGGCTTTGTTCTCATGTATGGCTGGATTCTCCATGATCTCCTTCTCTAACCCACTCATAACCATGTACATACGTCCATATAAAAACACATATACAGCCAGCACAGTTACCTGAAACAATATAATGTCCGTGTCAAGCTGCAATACATAGGTCAGTTGTAAAATACCACACCCCTGCAAGTACATAAACACATAAAGCCAAAGACAACCAAAACGCATCCTCGAAACTCTAATAATGCCCTTCCCATTCCTATTTATACAATTCTCAGATTCAATCAATTTCCGCTTTATCATCTATAACTATTGTACCTGTCAGGGACATTGTCAGTAACATATATAATCATTCAGATATGAATTAAACAATGCCAACTACTAAAATAGACAAGGGATGGTTTATTGAAGTACAGAGACGGCATTGACATCTGACATGTTATCTCAGAAATCTACTCAGTATAAACTACTAATGGAACAAAGTAAATCATTAGACAAATGAGATTAGTTCTCACTAGCGTACCATACTGCTAAAATAGAATCCAATTGTTGTGAAGTAAAAGGACAGCATTCTGAAGAAATCGAACCGACTCCCAAGAAATCTACTCAGTATAAACTACTAATGGAACAAAGTAAATCATTAGACAAATGAGATTAGTTCTCACTAGCGTACCATACTGCTAAAATAGAATCCAATTGTTGTGAAGTAAAAGGACAGCATTCTGAAGAAATCGAACCGACTCCCAAGCCGGTAAACATCACGGCTAAGTGTCTGTTCTCCATTTCCGTATGAAACCTTAGTGTCAAAACGTGATAATTGGTTGATTCCCATGTCACGCCCCTTGCCTACTTGGATATACTCGTGATGCGTTATCAATCCCCCACGCATAGTTGAATTGTACCCTGAAGGCATCAACACAATTAGTCAGCAGATATAATACTAAATTAGTGGATTATCGTGTTAAGAATGGAAAATTACCTGCAAATATATCCTCGCTTAAGTTTATTACTTTTGAAGCTTTGCTTATGCCACCCCTTGTTATGTGGAAGATTCTATCAAATATATCAGGATGACCATAATGGAACCGTACCCTGTCAAGTTGGAATGGCATTAGATTAGATAGGTATTAGAATGTGGCTCAGTCAAATGTAACTTAAGGCTTACCTCAGTGGATTTGCCAAGATTCTTTGGCCAATGGTTACAAAACTGGTCTCTTGATTCGACGCGAACCAAGCAACTGATGAAACACTGTACATTAAGAAGGAAAAGAAAAATAAGCATATAAAACTACAATTGCCACTAATCATCCCATTAAGGTCCATAAATTTTGAACAGATATATTGAAAGACTGACCTTCCAGAGAAAATATGCTCCCTTAGACCCAATATTGTGGGTTTTCGGTTCCCACGACGATGCTTTAGGAATTCCTCCAACACATTTCTCATTTTGAAAGCTTCTTCAAAGTAATTATCCTGGAAAAAGAGGATGAATAAAGCACAATATAACACCCTTTTTTCCTCTTTCAGGCAATAAGAAGGTAAAAATGACCCACTTTGTATATAATTTTTACATAAAGACACAAGGAGAGCCACCTGATTCATGTCTATTGTCTGCAGGGCTTCTCCGCGAGTAAAGATAATGGCATGGTTTTGATTTTCAGATCTTCCTTCGCCAATATCTGTAGGAGGACCTGGAAGCTTGATACGGTATATTTCCTAGCAATGCAAGATAATGAAGTATTAGTTATTAACTGTTCATAACATTCGATATGGCTCATATGAGTGCACTAATCTCAATACACAGATTCATATATTACAAAAAAGAAGATAATTCAAAATATTTTCTATAATAGAATAACAGAAATTTATTACTCAACAAAACTGAATCAAGATTAACAGAACAATTCACTTTCGCAGTAAAACTTATTCCTTCCGGTTTATGTGCATAATAATGTACTTCAATAGAAGAAAAAAAATTTAGTAGCTTTATTTCCTGTTCAAGGCACATGCTAATATGCTATGCACTGTTCAGTGTGTATAGAACAAGCAGTCTTTTCCCATACCTCGTCCCATTTGTCACCTCCCTTGACTAGAACAGAAAAGTAAGTTTTTTGGGGTTTTCCATTCACTTGCTCCTCCCTTGTATCTATGTAAGCAACACGTAGAGATGGGTACCTACAAAAAAGTTTACATATTAAACGATGCCATCGACAATTTAAATAGCAAAGGAATCTACTCATTGTTCATCCTATGGCACTATTGACTCACGTTTGCATCAGCTTCAGGATATTACTGTAACAACTTCTATCCCGAGCGTCAATGGAATTTTTCTGAGCACCATAGACCTGACAAGAAAGTACATATGTAAACTTCAAATTTGCCAGAGCTCGTGCACTATCAAGAAAAGCCTGCTCATCATTTTCTCTTAACGCTGAGGTTTGGTAGCCTCCCAAAAAATCTGCAACATAACCAGATGCCACTTTACTAGCTTTTACAAAATTTTGGACCAAAATCGGGTAACGTTGATCTTCAAACCCATTATCTGCTACAGAAACCACTAACCTCTATCTCCTGCTGTTTCCAGGACAAACTGAAGGTCTAAAGCCTTCCTATAGTACATCATCCCTCTCACTAGCAGAAAAATACAGATAAAAAGTATAAGTTCACATATTTAAATGATAATTATACAAGAGACCAATTTACTCATTAATCCAGACCTGTTCTAGAAAGTGTCTGTGCCCTGTAAGATGCCCACTGACAGGTTAACTCTGATCTGTCCTTTGCAGGAATCTCATTCTTAGGATCTTCTAGCCGTTCCTGGAAATTTGTCCATTCATCTAATTGGCAATCATAGTTGGTTGGCAAGGGTAAGTTCAAGTTGATTTCAAAAAATGAAAGAATAATGCAGATATGAGACTGACGCACCAGGATATATTTTCTGCAGGTAGAACAAAATTGAGATTCCATCCTCATTTTCTTTATTAAGTTCCTCATCAGAATAGAGGACATCTTCTTTGTAATAAGGGGTCAGAACACTGAACCATAAATCAGGAAGAATATTGAACTTATTTTAGCAATTACCAGATCCCGAAGCAAATAAGAAAATCTTGAAAGAGGTAAGAGACATATATCTTCAACACAAATGTTGGAAGAAAAACCATATTGATCTTTCAACTTCAACCAAGTCTCAAAAACATGTCAAAAGGGGGGCTTTTTTGTTATTTCCTTATTCCATTTAGTTGCCTAATTTTACCATTGACAAACTTAGCGTTTACAATGACAGACCTGAATGAGAGCATGTCACGAACTTTGGGAGCCGGTGGCATGTTCATGAATAAAGAGTTTGCAAAGAAGGTGATGCGCCTACGAGCATCCAAGTTTTGAGGGACATTGATGGCAGACTCCTTGACGGTCAAAAGCAAATGAAGTCTGACTACCTATGTTAACATAGAAGATAGTAAGACCCAAAAATCTTAGATAATCAGTTAATGTCAATAACAAAAGAATGTCTCCCAAAGTTACCTTCTCCCTCCAAGATGTATTATGCATCTGGCATTTTCTAAGCTTTTGAAACCTTTGCTCCTTCTTGACATTTTGAGGATCAATGTAATGTGCTGCCTCCAGTTTTCTACACAGAGAAGAACAAAACCATAAAAGCACAAGAGATGGAAAGGCCCATTTGGTGGTTATGACATTTTTTGTTCAGTCACCAGAATGCACTTAATTCTTAGAACTCACTCATGGCCGTTGATCATAACATCCTGTGTGATAATCTCCATGATATCTTGAAGGACATTGATTATCTGACCCATGGAACTATACACATTCTCATCTTCGGCTTGCTGCCAACAAACCAACTTCAGTACTCAGAAAGGAAATGTATAATGTCTACATTGTCAGGCTATCAGTTCATTACTGAAAAACTCAGCACTAAAAATTTTAGAAAGGCATCGAAGGAAGTATGTTACCAAGAGCTTTAGAAATTTCTCCAACCTCTCGCTAAGAAATGGCAGCCCACTCATGCGGAATTTAGTCAAAAATCTCTGCTGCTGTATGCTACTGTCTACTTCATAGCATATCCACTTTACAATCCTGTTATGCAAGATGAAACATACCTTATAATAGGGAAGATAAAATTGTGCAAGCCGATTCTGGTTACCTATGACATTCAAACTGGTATGCTTCTGACTTACATCTTATCCGCTTCATCTTCCAAAAGGCCATATATAATATCCTTGAGTGTCTGATAGCATTCAGTTACTGCTGAGTACATACAATCATCACTCTTGATCTTTTTAAATAAATCATCATCTGCCTTCCCCTTAAAATATCTTGCCATGTCTAATGCTATCGGAATCTTCACAAGTGAAAAAAAACAATAATAAGAGTTACTGATTGGATTTGTACATAAAATTAACATATGAAGGCATGTAAAATATATACCTTACTAGCAAGCAAGAAAGGAGGCCACTGGACAACAGACACATCACCTGATGAATATGGAACAAGCAGCAGATCTCTATCTCTGTACGGTTTATTTTGAACGGATATAATCAGCAACTTGCCAAAACTGCGTTGAAAGGTAAATTAGAGAGCAAGAAGCAGTTAACCTATTGCTGAAAAGGTCTTCCCCTCGCATTGAAGTTATGAACGCATTCCAAACGTGAGAGAAATTAGCAATGTTATTTCGTTGGCGTTCCTCATTCTGCCACATCAAAGTGTCTACTTTTAGTCTAAGACATGGAAGAAATAAGATTTCAGGTCATGTTTTTTTCATTGACAAGAAGTACCAACCAACTTAAATTCCATGTACATAGAGCAATATGAAAACACTGATTAAATTAGTACCACCAATGGTCCGTCCTTGTTTGCATCCTCCTTTTGTGACGGCATAAGACGATTACTGAAAGCAGAAGGCAGAGACTCAAAGCTGGACCTCAACATCCCAAGGGTCCGTATCTGAGAGACAAATAGTTATAAAGGGTTCATTGGGAAGAAACCAAGGCTAGCTGAGAGCCGGAGACAGATATAGACACGTTAAATGTAAACAGAGAGAACAAATTTGCCACCGACCTCACCCAGATGGCTGAAGGCTCCATGAATTCCACCAAAGATAGTAGAAAATATTGCATACCATATTTGTCCATCCATAAAATAAACCTATACACCAATAATCATTAAAAAGTGATAATTTACATAAGCATGTACAAGAAATGCAAATTTTATCATATGACAGAATGCTTCCGCGGTTCACTTACCAGGACGATTGGAGCCCATATTGCAATAACAACGCCAATATTATGAGTTACTACAGCAGTTCCAAATGTGAATTTGTAGTAAGAGCAGGCTACAGTTAGAAACGTTTTAAGTGAAAGCAGTATAGCAAAGTTTGAAATATTACCATTTGGAAAGAACTCATGCCATCGATAATTACTTATAGGCATCTCCATTATTATTTTTGTTGGTGCAACAAGTGGCAGTATCTGTTATCATAATATACAAATACAGATTAGTAATAATAAAAATTAAAAAAAAAATGAGTTTCACAGATCCTCGAAGGAAAAACGCTGCATAGTAACCGAAACATGATCCGAAAATAAAGTGATCACACCCCAAGAAAGTGAGTAGTTAATTTCATGAACTAACCGAGTTTATGCACACACAACACACACAGATTGTACGTGTGCGGGGGTGTGTAAATCATTCAAGTGCCTAAAACCTACATGAATATGCCAATGCCTTGCTATGTATGTATGTGAACATGAATAAGAAATGGAAAATAAAAAAGGGGTTTAGATCAGAAAGAAGAATATTGAAGAGAAACCACCTCCACATAATAGCTGAACGATAGCTTGCTGATTAGCAGCACGATCCAAAACAGCGTATATCTGAAAAGAAAGGTAATTCTGTTAAAATCAGAACAAAGGCACCCGAAATCAAATATCCATAGTAATGACTAATGAGTGGAAAGACAAGCAGCAAAATGGCGAACCCCCTCAGAGCTTTTCCCACTCTCAAACGACGAAGAAAAATAATAAAAGTAAGTGAAGATACTTTTTACTTACTTCAGCAGTGAAAAGAAGTCCTCATGAAGCCCTCTTCCTATATACAGTTTTGGCTGTAGTATGGCCAGAAACACATCAAAAAAAACATTCAAATATCCATAACTCAAGCAAAAATAACAGAGCAAAAATATATATCTACAACCACAAGGCAACAAGAAATTTGTTTTAGACATGCTTGCCTGAGCCCACCACATAAAAAGAGTGACAATCCTCCAGTTTGAGCGCTCTAGGTGCCTCCGTAAAGGTGGAAGAAATAATAGCACAGCAGCCAATATATTAGGAAGCAGATAGAGCACAACAGCATAATTATAAAATGATTGATTCCGCCAATCCCTAGCCCAACTGTTGAAGAATTTTAGAAGTCCTGTAGGACTTTGCACAGAACTAGAATAACCAATTGGCAGAACCACTGCCCATACACCAGCTGCAGAAAATTTCAAGATGTATCGTAGTTTTTGAGTGAATTCCAAGCTCTTCCAACAATGCCAACTAAGAATTATATCCAGAGTGGCTGAAGAACATGCATACACAAGATACGAGAGTGTAGCAGTAAATTGATGGCATGCCATTAGAGCAGAATATAATGGTATACATTATAGGGAATTAAATGCTAAGAACACCCACCTTGTAATAAGTTGAGGAAACCATTAGTGATGAAGATGCTTAGAACACTTCTGAAGACATCCGCATCAAAGAAAGCAGTCAGAGAACCAGAAGGACTCCATGCAACAATAAGCATAGCCTAAAAATCAGAATATAGTGAGGCACACTCCTTTACAAGAATTGTATTGAATTAAAAGAAAGAAATTCTCCATTCTCCCTTTCATCTTCAAAACACATCCTATTTTATCTAGGAAACATATCAACCTCATTTTTATTCAGGAGTAGCAACTTTGATTCAAATGGAAAAGCTCCCCTAAAGAAAAATGCCACACACTCTTAGCTGCACAGATGACGGTTTTTTTCTTAAACAAAGCATTACCCTGTTTTCCACCCACCACCTCCAATCCTCCTCCCATAAACAAAACAGAATGTAGAAAGAGAATAAGAATTCGTATCTTTTCCATCGCTCTCAAATTCTTACGACGTGGAGTTTAGTGTGTATCAGGATTGTGTATTTGAGAACTCTAAGGGAGTTTGGAGTCATTACTCAAACTATAAACATACAATTATAAATTAAGGCTACCTGGAAAGCCAATATCAAGAACACCCACATTCGATCAAAACTTCTGTAGAGGTGCCAAAACGTTCGGACTTCTACAAAATTTGTTTTAGGTTTCCTCCTCCCACCAGCAGCTTGATTTGGCCTCTATTAAACATGTATGCAGATGAACAAAAATTTAAGAAAAAGGAAAAAAATCCTATGCATATGCAGACACAAATTATGTTCATGTACGCAAACATTGTGCATTATAGACAAGTTTCCGTGCACATGTAGCATGCAGAAAAGTCCAACTCATAAGAAAACAGGAATTTTAGTAAACTGTGTGTAGCAATAGGAGTTTTGTTTCTTCTGAACAAAACACTGAGTTGACCATCCCCCACTCAAAGTTATAAACAGACAACCTCAACAAAGATAAGTACCTCCTTTGTTGGTTGAACCCCATCTGAATGCCTAAAAAAATCTGCTCTAGGGTCCATTGGCCACCCTAGCCTAAAACATCTGTCGGACCTAGAAGGAATAAACAGGTCTTTCAGCTATTTAATCTGAATTGGACCGAAAGAAAAATTTACCACCAAAGATACTAACCAAAAGTATTCATTTAGATCATCATAATTTCTCCATCTTGAATGACTGGCCGTGCCATATTTGTTTCTCTTTGCTTCCTTTGCAACAAAAAAGAGATTCAACTTTTGAATTACAAAATTGTAATAAAAATGCTTCTTGTGGAGAAATACAGGTAGTAGAATACAATCCTTACCTTGTACAAGACCTCGTAGATAGGAGTTACAACATCCCTCAGAAAAGATTCTTCATCCCGTGCTGTTGTTTGGTATATTTCTCCATTAGTCGGATGAGCATTGCTAGATAAAATTCCATGTACCTCATTGGCCATCTTAACAATTATGGAAGAAAAGTGTTATCAAACCTTATAAGTTTCAGGACATGTAAAAGTGAAACTTCTGAAAAAGTTGTGTATTAAGAACAAGCATGATTCTCTACAATCTTACCGTATAATATTTACGTCGTAGACTAGATTTTTATGTTTTACTTTGCAACTCACTAGGATGTACTTATCGACTTTCATTTTACTCTTCTACTGTTTTAATAAATGGTGAGGAATTGGTTTCAAAATCAAGTTTGCTATCAGGAGGCTAGCTATAATAAGAAATGAAGAAAATAATGAAAACTACTAAAAGATTTGGCCATTCTAAAAATGATTTTCGTAAAAAATGGGCCATGGTCTAGAAAAAAACCAATGTTATGACATGAAACTCCAGACCATTCATCTTGATGAGCTAATATGAAAAGAAAGCATACATACCTGATGGAAAATATAGCATAAGCATTCAGGCATGAACCGAATATTTGAAGCTTCACCCCATATGAGAAGATAGAGCGCAATGTAAATAAGTTCCAATTGTTGTCTGTCATCACCCGGAGGGAACCTTAAAAGTTGGGGGAGGAGGGAGGGACAGAGATACCAAATGAAAATTAGTAGTGCTGAAATGGTGACAACTCCATATGAATTCATAGTGCTGAAATGGTGACAACTCTATACGAATTGAAATTAAGGCATCAAGTTATAACATTGATGGTATTTAGATCGCTCACATAATATTTGATTTACAATGCAAATAGTTAGACCAGGAACGATAATTCTGGAAAATTTTCTCGCTCAATTGTTGTATAGTGGCACTGTTCAACTGCAATAAGCTTTCTGTTAATCTTTAATCATCACGTAAAATACAGTCAAGAAAAATGGGAGCATGTAAAACTCAAAGCAAAAAATAAACACAAAGCATCTCAAAGGCACACAGATGTACCTCAGTGAAATTTTCAAGATTTCTATGTCTTACATCCATGTTGGCAAGTAGCAAGAGTAAGTGTTCCCTCTGATTCGCCACATTTCCTTTCTTCAACCCACAAAAAAGAAATCCATTAAGAAACTTAAGGTTAGCATACCAATAAAAGTTTCGGACTATGGCATATAAGAACCAAGGTAAGATGAAAGAGATGGGTATTTAGGGCAGAAGTTACCTGAAACCCGAAAATATAAGAAAGCCAATCGAGTATATCATTGACAGGTTTAATCCTCTCTGTAGGCTCTGTTGACTTGTCATCAGGATTCGTGGGTTTTACATGAAATCTTGGCATTGGAAGACAGTTCACATTTTGTAGAGCACGGAGCGCTGCTTTGATCTAATATTTTCAGGTGAAAATAAGATGATAAAGCAGTAAGCAATAGAGAAAAATAAGATTTCATGAAACTAAATCAGAGAGGAATGGAAATCACATATACTGCGCATGTACAACCTTGGGAAGTTCCATAATTGCTGGTTTAACACCAAGAGCATATAACGGAAGAATGTTATAGTTGACGTTGACAAACTGCTCCCTTTTCGTCTTGACATCTTCAACCATCTTCAGTGTCTTTAACGACAAAATTATTTTCAGTGCCTTCGGTATCAAACTGTCTGTTAAGGACTTGAGCATCCACTAATCATGAAAATCAAACCTGTTTATCTATTTGGGATTGAGGTACCACTGTCATGAGCACATCATACAGTACTGTTGCAATCTGACAATTCTCTGACATCTCTTCCCTTCAAGAGTTAGTGTCCAAAAGTATAAGATACACTGATTAATCCAATTAGCAAATAAATCAAGCATATCAAAATTCAAAGACAAGCCTTACGGTTTCTTTGTGTACTCTCCATCTTTGATATTTTTCTCGTAGAATTGGTGGTAATACTTCAGAATTTCTTGTGGATCGGATCTAGCAAGCTGATGTTTTGTCTCTGTTTCTTCCTGCAACGAATAAAATTTTAAGAAAAACAAAGACACTTCAATTCATTTTCAAAAAGCACTTCATCTAATATAAATATTGGTAATGATATTTTAGAGTTAGGATTTGCCTTAAAGATTATTTTAAAATGGTAGCCTGGTATGAATTGTTGCTTTATTTCCTAACAGCTTAAAGTTTTGGGTTCAATTGTTCTCCACAAGAGAATCATAGCTCTAATTGCAGGAGGTCTTGAGTTTGAAACTTCTAATCATGGAAGACAAAGGATAAACGAGGAGGAGAAGGAATAAAATAAATCTTGCCCCATTAACGTACAGATGAAATCACAAGTGAACTAATCATACACTCACCAACGAGAAATATAAATGAAGTGCTAAGATCGGACCATTCTTCAGGAAAAAGGAAATAAAATACAAGAAACCATTAACAATTTAAGGGTCTACCCTTTCAAGTTTGAGCAAAAGGAGCGTCTTAAAGGGTCGAACACCACGTCCACTTGATGTTGGATCCATCATGCTTGCCTTCTCAAATCCATGGAAGCGGCCTGAATGCACAAAAAATATCAACCTAACATACTAACATATTCTGCCACTACAATCAAGAAGTGCTTTCTGCCGTACTCAAAACATACACACCAAGCACATTACAAACAACAATGAAGCTCACTTAACAAGCGAAGCAGGAACACTTGACACAAAGAACATTGATATTCTATCCGCACTGGAATATAGATTTAAAAAATTATTAATGGGAAATAAGTCTTATTAAGATTTTCTGGATTATATTTTCTTTTGAAACAAAACAGCACCTACAGTGAGAAAAACCTTCATCGATTCATACTTAAGAAGTAGGAATCAATGAAGGTTTCGACCAAAAAAAAAATGAAGGTATTTTCTCTTTATCTATCTTTACTTCTAGGCTTTCAAGCCTCACAAGTCCTTTCTATGAGAAGCACTTCTCTTGGCACTCCTTTTACTTTCACATCGTAGCATTTCACATTTCATTGGTTTCATTACTTACTGCTGTCATGCATCATGTGTTCACTATATATGACGCCCTAGTTAGAAATCCACACAAAGCGTATCTATTGTGTATACCCTTACACATGATATCTCAAGCTTTCAGGCCTTCTCTATCTACCAACGCACGTCGGCACATAGTTTTCTAAGTGAAAAGAAACATCCTTTCATGAAAAGGTATTTCCCCTTTTCTCAGATTTCCTTATCACCCAAAAAATTGCCACAACCACAGGCCTATGAACGAACCAATTAACTAACAAAATAATGCATATGCATGCACTGAAATTAATTAGAATTATGACCATATATATCACACTAGTGGCGGTATATGCATGCATTGCTACAAAACATGGTAAAGAACTAGTCACGACTGGGAAAATGGGCAACGGAAACGCCTATTCCAAAAGATACTAGTGCCGGCTTTTCTGGAAAACAGCCATATAAGTCATTGAATCAACCTCGTAACAATTGCAGAATATATTAAAATATTTACAGTGAACAATTCCACAATGTAACAAATCTATATGCAAATGCAAAACATTAGATACCCACTATAAACTAACCAAAGTAGTTCCATGTTTTCATCAAATATCAGTCATATATCCAAATAGCATAATCAAATAAAGATAACACGACATAAAGCTTTTCATATACAATTCTTCTCAACAACCAGAATATGCAAACCATTTAATTGCTTTACTAATGAAAATTCAGAGTAGCAATTACACCACTTAAACTTGTCTTAAGATTGTGGGGAAAATAGAGTCTAATTGCTATATTAAATCACATAGAAAATCAAGACATAATTCATGCAAATATATGTCAAAGTAATGCATGCATATGAGTAACCAATGTTAAATAAACATGACATAATAGATTAGAAAAATTTGAAAATACAATCGAAGTAAGTGTTGAACACTTTGTCCTTAAAACAAGTTTATCCCCCATTACGGTGCTCATGGTTGATCGGGGCTTGTCTCTTAAGATACAAGACTCCAATGAACCACGATTGTGAATACTCCTTCATATGGACTCAACGGGACACAACAAAACTCTCTAACAATAGTGCACTATATGTATGAATAAGTGAATGTAAAAGTTATTATATGTTTATAGGGGACTTCCTTATTTATAGAATTTGAGATATTCTTTGGAAAACATGTGATTCGTGAAGAGTCACAACCAAAAGGAACAACTTCTAATTTCCATTCAAATAATAAATTTAATATAATAATAGTAATAATAATATTATTAAATTTTCCAACACAATTTAACATTTTGTTCCAAACTATGCGCACAAACGAATTCATGCAAAAAAAGTAATTTCAAAGTTTTTCTGGTCACTTGGTTCCAAACAGTATGAATTGCAAACTAACATGACAAATTAACAGTGAGGGCAACAATAACATACAGAGATAAGCAACCCTAGGGTTGTCCTTCTCAATCTCATCCGCAACTCGAAAAATCGGAGCAATTGAGTCAAGTGCAGGGGGCACAACTATGCTGTCCAAAGCGTCCTTGGTCGGCAAGTCCAAAGCCCTAGTGGGCATTGCCCTCGATAATGACCGAGGCGGCCCCAGGAAGTCGTTCTTCGTCCCGCTGGTGCTGGCCATTTCTGAAAAGCACCGCCAATCCTCGGCAGTCTCCTCTCGGTTTCAGCTCTCACTTATTCAATGTGGGTTGTTGCGAAGATATGATGTGATCTTTTCAGCTATTCAAGTAGAGAAATATAAGAGAGAGAGAGAGAGAGAGAGAGAAAGAGAGAGATACTATGGGAAGGAGGTGGGGAAAAGGAAAGCAAAGTGTGTTTTTGCTCTCCAAGCAAGAAAGGAATTGGTAATATATGGGAGGGTTTCAGATGCCTTTTGAAGTGCTTTTGCTTTTAGAATTAGAGAATTGTGATAAACAAATCTTCATCAGCTGCGCGGAAGTGTTTTTTTTTGCATCTTTTTTTTTGGGTGTTTCTGCTGTCGGAGAGGCTGCGTTCTAAAATCACAGGAGTTTGCTTAGTTTTCGAAGTTAACGGAGCGTGAACTGTGACTCCGTAAAGAAGAAAGAAGGTGGGGATCCCCAAAGCCAGCAGGGTGACACGTGTAATATCCGAGAAATCGACATAAATGATCAATTTTCTTAATCTTATGATTAAAATAAGATAAACCGTACATGCCCATCATGCAAACTCTATGCATACCATGCACAAAATCAAAATGATTAAAAAGCTCATTGCCCTTGCGTCATTTTACCGATTTTGAAGATAGAGATGTGATATTTGGGTTTTTGAGTTGAACTCAAATTTATGAGCTTAATATATGCATGTTGCGTGCATGTAGTGTACATACAGAGTATGTAGTTTTTGAGAAAATATTTAAGGCTCTATTTGGTACTCTATTTGAATCTAACTTTTTAAACTCAAAAACAATTTTTAAGTTTTAGGCCTTAAAAACTTGTTTGGTATGACTATTTTCAAAAATTGAACTCAATAGTAACTCAAAAATATAATTTATTCTCTAAAAACATAAAAAGCGAGTTTTTAGAGTTTTTAAACTTAAATTCACTCTTTTTTTTTCTCCCCATCCTCCCCTCACTCCAAATATCTCTCTTTTTTATTCTTTCTCTCTCCTCTTTTTTTACCTTTTTCGTCTCTCATCCAATTCGCTCTCTCCATTCTTTCGGTTCTTTCTCTCACTCCTCTTTCTCTTTATCTTGTTTGATCCTCTCTCTTCTTTCTTTTTCCTTCAATCATCTCTTACTTTCTTTCCTCCTCTCTTCTCTTTCTCTCTTTCCTGCGACCCCTCTTTTTAAATCTCTTTGTCTAGTTTAAGTCGTAAAATTTAAAGTTTTTAAATTACAAACCAATCAAGTTTTTGAGTCTTAAAGAAAATTGTTTTCAAGAAATGTTTTGAGAAATGATAAAAAATTTCCAACAAGATTTGAAACAGGTCCTAAAAGATTTGGACCTCCTTTAAGAAACACCAAACCAATCATTTCTACTCCAAAAATCCATCAATGGGTTTTTTATTAACATCAAATTAACGAAAACCCATTTCCCAAAACCTTCAAATTTCCTCATAAAACTCCTACCTTTTCGAAAGATCACCCAATTCCTCATAAATTCCCAATTTGTCGTTCTTCAAGTTGTCTGTTTTTAGTTTTTATTCTTGTTAACACTCTGTGAATTTATTATTCAATCTAAAAGTAAAATCGCACAAGGAAATGAAATAATTATAGCAAATAATAATCCACAAGGATAAGGAAATAGTTATTAAACCCAACTAAGAGAATATATATATATATATATATATACTCTTCTTTTTTTCAACAATTTGGATTTTGTGAGCAATTCTTGTATAATGTTTCGGACGCTGTGCATGTTGTTGATAAAGTGAATAGAAAAATGGAGAAACTTGGCTGTTGCTTTCTTCTCTATTTGGTCCACGATAACGAATGGGTTTTAATACTGAAGCTTGTAAACGAGAGACCTGAAAATTATAAATTTTAACGTGGGGACTTGATCTGGATCTGCCTCCCCTGGAAGAAGTCCAACTTCTCGTGGCAGAGGGTGACGTGCACGACCCCGTTGCTGTCAAGACCTGAGATACGGGCGGTCACCTACCATCCAAAAGAAGTTTAGCCCACCCACATGTGTGTGGGTAAAAATTGTGGTATATGCGACAGAGTTGCTTTGACTAGGGTTATGGACAGGGAGGTTTCAATTGGGTCATGAAACTCGCCGGAGCTGGGGTTGCTGAGTTCGCTGCAAATCCTCGACATGGGCAGCTGCAACCTCGTGGGCCCCATCCCCACCACTCTCAGCCTTTTGAAACACTTGCACACTCTATTTTTGCAGGTGAATCGGTTGCAAAATCAGATATTGAAACAACCCTTTGGGGGTTAGGGTTCTTCAGATGGGGATTGGGTGAGATAGATTTTTGAAAAAAAGGTGCAAATGATGGCTCAATCGGAGGAAATAACCTATTTATATATACGAGGATAATTAGGTTATTTTCAATTTAAAAAAAAAATTATTCTACACATTGTGTGCACAAAATCCTATTTTGATGCCAAAATTAAGAAAATAGGTTATTTCCATTAATTTTCTAAATAATTTTCATATTAAAATTCAAAAGAAACAACCTCACTCAGGTAAAGAAGTTAGTGGCTCTTTTTATGAATTTATTACAAATAAAATATCTTAAATTAAGTTCTTTAATAAAGAATTAAAATTCTAACCAAAAATTAAAATACAAAAGAGTAATTGACACGCTCGTTAGTGGGTGACGAGAGACTAGTAAGTTTTAATCCAAGCACTTTATTTTGAGCATATTTAATTTTCTAATGTTTTTAGAGAATTGTTATTGGTACTCCACAATTCTTATTTTACATTCCAAACTTTTTATACTTAGAAGAAAAAAATACACTTGTGAGGAGTGCAAAATAAATTTTTTTAGTGCAAATAATAATTCCTTATTTTTATTATTAGCTTTCTAATATTTCGAGCATATTAGAATGCAAACGAAAATAAAAATGAAAATGACGAGTACCAATGATATAAAATAGAAAAAATAATGAATACGAACGATATGTAAATGATTGTTGTTGTTCATTATTTTGGTCAAACGGTCTGACCAACATGCTAGTTCGATATTTAATATGGACAAGCATATTAACACACTACAGACTTTGGACATCGTTCATGTTATAATGTTATCGATACTTCAATTACATAGTTATCAATAGGGTTTTTATCACATATGGTCCCTGAAATTGGCCTATGTCATCACTTTGGTCCCTCAATTTGAAAATCAATCAATGTCGTTCCTAAATTTGACTACCGCACATCAATGTAGTCCCTGCCGTTCAAATCTGTCAAATTTTCTGATAGTTTGCTGATGTGGCACACAGAAAACTCACACAACCAATATTTTGATGCCACATAGACTATACCTAAAAAATTTCACTTGTTTGTAATTAAATAAACAATTAGAAATCAAATAAATAAATAAGGGTAAATATCACTTTACTACCCTCAAGTTCGTGGTTTTCAACATTTGGTACATAAAGTTTTTTTCATCCCAGAGTCATACCTAAAGTGTTAATTTTGGGACAGTCTCATACATTCATTAGTCTGACTGTTAAGTTTCCCGTTAACTGATGTCGTGACGCCTATGTGGACAATGACTAGGCGCCACGTGTCATTAAGGGGTCCACGTGGACATTAAAAATTCAAAAAAAAAATTATTTAAAGAAAAGTTTAAAAAAAAATAAAAAACCCAAATCCCCTTCGTCCTCCCCGGAATCCCCACCCGTGCCCACCCTCCCACCCCGCATCGCCTACCCCTTCCCCATTCCCCATCATCCCCAACCACTTCCCTCCCCACTGCGCCTCCATCTCCGACGAGAACCTCCCCGCCGAGCTCTTCCCCCAGTACACCGGCAAAATTCGCCGGCAAAGTAGCTCCGTGTCGGAGCTTGTCGAATCAACGTTTGGGGTTCGTTTTTCTCCAAACTGACGTCAGAAATGAGTTCAAGGGGAAAAAGAGATTTTAATGGCGGTGTTGGTGGTCTGAAATTTGTCGGAGATGGTGGTGGTCTTAATCGACCCAACCCAATCGATCGGGGTTTTCTTCAATTTAGAAACATCCGATCCTTCACCGATCAAATACTGGACCCAGAATTAAGCAAACTTACCAAAAGAAGAAAGAAGAAAAAAAACATAAACCAGAGAAAATTTTCAATCAGAAAAATCACCAGGATCCAAACCCACAATAAATTCAGAAAAAGCAACAAAAACCCAAATCAGATTCCCACCATACCGGCAGATTAATGAAAACCCAGATGCCAAATCATGCAGAAAATTAAGATCTGAGAGAAGGTACTGTAAAAATAAGAACAGAGGGAATGTTCAACCTCTTCTCCATATATCCCTCATGCAATCCTTTTGTTTGCTCTTTCAATGGTGATTAACAAATGCAAATTCAGTTATCAAACAGATGAGTATTACCAGATTAAAAAATGTCGAGAGAGAATGAGATAGTTGGGGAGAGAGAGTGGTGCGACAGAAAGAGTGTTGGGGGGGGGGAGAAGGAGTGGGTGATGCGGGGTGGCGGGGTGGGAGGGCGGGGGGGTGGGCACGGTTGGGGATGGGGAAGACGAAGAGGATTTGGTTTTATTTATTTATTTATTTTACTTTTCTTTAAATAATTATTTTTTTGAATTTTTAATTTCCACGTGGATCCCTTAATGACACGTGGCGCCCAGTCATTGTTCAAATATGCGCCACATTATAAGTTAACGGGAGACTTAACAACTAGACTAACGGATGTATAAGACTGTCCCAAAATTAATACTTTAGGTATGACTCTGGGACGAAAAAACTTCATGTACCAAATGTTGAAAACCACGAACTTGAAGGTAGTAAACTGATATTTACCCCAATAAATAAAGGGGCTTTTGGATCTAGGTCCAAAAACATAGGTAGTTTTTGGGATTAAGTCCAGTTATCCAATTACATATTTTGATATCAATTTTGCCCCTTCAGATAAAAATATTTAATTTCTTTAAATTTTTGTTATCATTTATTCAGTTTTTAAATTTTGAATATTTAAATCCTCAAACTAAAATATTATCTAGTAACTACCTATTGTATAGGAAGAAAGATGTTTTATGCCTACAAAGCAGATATAATCTACCTGCAAAACAAAAATAAACTACCTATTGTATTGGAAGAAAAATGCTGGGAACCTACATGGCAGAACGTAGAAATATAAATATGATATAATATACCTCCATTAAATGAACGAATTTAGAGGGGAGAACACAAAAATATCACCCATGAAAAGAAGAAACGAAAAAAAGGAGGATTGATTCCATGATGTAACAGAGGGAATTGTTTGGAAGAAGAAAAAAAGGAGGGATGAAACGGTGGGAGTTGAGGTGATTATATGACTTTTACTAATCCTACAATTAAGCGATTAATTAAACCACAAATAATCTCATAATTAAGAAATTTTGTGCATTTACTACAATTGGTAAGCCTAAGGGGCAAATATGGTACAAACCACAAATAAGCATACATGGAATCTCAATTATTGGACCTATTTCAATGAAGTTGACTAATCCTACTAATGGTTCACAAAATTGGATCTATATCAAGTTATCCCATAAATAAAAACAAAAAAAGCCCAATGATATCTACTCCACTGCCTCCGCCCATCTGCTGTACCAATCTACCCCAAGCCAATCACACCCCGTCGACGAAATTGGCGAGGAGGGAGCTCGGAGCAAATTCTGAGCTACCCAGAATTGGTTGGTGCAATTGGGTTGGTGGGTATTTGAATCCATTAATGGTGTGCTCTGTTTAGCAGTGTGGGGATTTGAATTATAGACACGCATTATCTGCAAATTGAGCTAAGCTCCCTTCAAACCTTCAAGCTTCAATCTTAAAGGTAGCTCAACGGCATAACTGCCACCGTGGTGTGGCTGGACTTGGGGTGGCGAGTGAGTGGCAGATGGCAGATTGGGCTGGGGCGATATGGCTCGTATCATTTTTGCTTTTTAATTTAAATTTTATTTCATTACAAAACAAAATATTTTACTTGGTTTTTAATTGTTTTTTAAACTTTAAAAAAAGAGATTTTTTTAGCCACTTCAGCAAATTAACATAAAATTTGACGAATTTAGACGACAAGGATTACATTGATGTGTGGTAGTCAAATTTAGAGACGAAATTGATTGATTTTGAAATTGAGGGACTACAGTGATGAGTTGGATCAATTTCAGAGACTATTTATGATAAAAACCCTTATCAATATGTTTGACATTGAATACCACGTTCCAAGTAATTGATGATGGTTATGTTACAAATTTAATGACTAAATTTATATTTCTTGAACACATAACCTTTTACCAGTAACCTTATATTATCTTCAAATTGCATGAACAACCTTGCATAAATTCTTTTACTAATGATTGATCCTAGCATTTCTCATTTGTTGAATTATTGGTCATGTACTAAACAAAATCAATATTATCTAATTTAATATATTTTCATTCAATTTTGTATGTAAGTTCAAATTGAAAATAGAAATTTGGAGAGAAAAAATCTGGTTACAAAAGGTTGGTGCTTTAGGAGATCTGATTCTCTGCCTAATTCAAAGGCAAAGGGCTCCAAAACCAAGAACTTAGGCCTCGTTTGGTATACAAGATTGAGTTTGAATAAATAAGCCACTATTTAGAAAGTTATCAATCTAGTCCTAGACACGAAACGAGGCTGTATATCCTTGGAAGCATCCGCCAATTCCAGTGAACATTCAAAATTATGCAATTTAACATCATAAGTGGAAAGATGGTAGCAGCTAATGATATACATGAAACTTGGAATAGGCAGTGAGTGGCAAAGACAAGCAACTACAAAGGCACTCTACTTAATCTTCCTCATAAAATTAATTGTTGTAACTCTATGGATTTTCACAGGATAAATTATATTCTAATCGCGGATATGAACTTAGAGATGCTAAAAGCTTCAATGTAGATGGAAATTTTTAAGTTTCTGTCCGAGACGCAGTCTTGTCTTTCCTCCCTGCAAGAATCCTGGAAATCTGCAGGCCTCTGCTGAATGCTTGGTTGAAGAGGATACGTGTTTGGAACTCTGATACAAACGGGAACCATGACAAAATGGCTACCGGCATGAAGATTACCAGTCCCATTATGTAATCGTATGCTCTTCCAAGCTCCTTGATTGATTCCCAGAACCCTAGCCCTTTGAACATCGGCCTGCATGCTTGTCCGATCTTGAAAGAAAGAAGCAAACAATTGGTTTAGTGAATACAATTAGGAAAAGTTTGGGACATTGTTTCTAAGCATAATTTTGAGACAGGTATTTTCGAAATGAAAAAACTCTCGAGGCTTAAACTACATAAAACATTTAACTTACCAGAAGAAGGGCCCAGCCTGTGGGTAGAAAGGCAAGGATTGCAGCAAATAGATCTGAAATAGTAAGGCCGCAAACAACAAATAGGACAGTCATGACTGACATGAAACCAAGAAACAGAAGCGCTTTCAGAATTCTGAACATGAGCTGAAAGTCGGTGCCAAATCTTCGTCTACCCATGGAAACCATCTGATGGAAACATGCAAAATAAGCGACATCAGATATATCATATCATCAGAGAAGTAACATTTTATCTGGAACCCAGTCAAAACCAAGTCCAAACAACCTTGCATCAAACATACTTATTAGTTATTAATGATTTTTATTTGCATACCTTTAAAACGAGAAGAACAGATACCATAACCACCCAAGAAAGTCCATAAACCTGCAAAGAAATTGAAAAAAGTCGTAAAAATTAGGCCTTAAGGCTAAACTACTATTTATAGGCCAACAGGAGAACAACTAGTCAAATATAATAGAACACGAATATTACCAGTAAACTCTTGCTGTGATGAGCTATATCAAGGTGGTAAACAATTCCATATTGGTAAATAAGGAACCGAAGCGCAAGTATTATCTCAAGAATTCTTCCCCGGAAAACTGTGTATTTGAGGTGTTCCTGTTCTTCATCCCACCATGATTCCCAACTTTTGTCAGGTGATATCCCAATACCACCACGGTTTCCCATCCACCTCTTCCACTCTGTCCAATCATCTACAGTTTTCTGCCAGTCAAAGCTGGACGGATTGAATATGAAAGGAGCAAACAACCACGAAGCAACCAGAAACCACAAGGAGAAAGTGATGAACCAAAAAAGATTTGAACTCCTATATGATTCCCCATAGACTCCATACACAATCAGCAGAATCAGCAATTCCAACCCTTTCACAAAGTGACTGCGTGAGTAGAGTCTGTAATTCTCGGAAAACTTTGCATGGACGACAACAAAACCACGGCCAGTTGCACGGTATTTAGATCCTCCGTGTAAGATTGTCCTTCCATAGTAATGGGCTTTTGTTCCAAGTTGGAATGTGAAGAAAACAGAGGCCAACTGCAGCTGCATGATGATAAAATCACCCAAGGCAGTGCGGAACCCTTTCTCTAGGCCAATTTCCATTACCATGGGAAGCACAAGCAACAAGCCCAGTTGAAAGACAGACTGGGTAGCCAAAGCCTCTTCGAAGGCTTTGTTCTCATGTATGGCTGGACTGTCCAGGATCTCGTTCTCTAACCCACTCATAACCATGTACATACGTCCATATAAAAACACATATACAATCAGCACAGTTACCTGAAACAATATAATGTCCGTGTCAAGCTGCAATACATAAGTCAGTTGTAAAATACCACATCCCTTCAAGCACATAAACACATAAATCCAAAGACAACCAAAACACATCCTCAAAACTCTAATAATGCCCTTCCTATTTATACAATTCTCAGATTCAATCAATTTATTGTGAATACGGCTGGCCGCTTTATCATCTATAACCATTGTACCTGTCATGGACATTCTCAGTAACACATATAATCATCTGAAAATCTTCTCTCAAACATGAATTAAGCAATGCCAACCTAGTCCTATAGACAAATGATGGTTTAATGAAGTACAGAGACTGCATTGACATCTGACATGTTGTCTGAGCAATCTACTCAGTATAAACTATTAATGGAACAAAGTAAATCATTAGACAAATGAGATTAGTCTCGCTAGCATACCATACTACTAAAATAGAATCCAATTGTTGTGAAATAAAAGGACAGCATTCTGAAGAAATCAAACCGACGCCCAAGCCGGTAAACATCACGGCTAAGTGTTTGTTCTCCATTTCCATTTGAAACCTTAGCCTCAAAAAGTGATATTTGGTTCATTCCCACGTCACGCCCCTTGCCTACTTGGATATACTCGTGATGCGTTATAAATCCCCCACGCATAGTTGAATTGTACCCTGAAGGCATCAACACAATTAGTCAGCAGATATAATACTAAATTAGTGGATAATCGTGTTAAGAATGGAAAATTACCTGCAAATATATCCTCGCTTAAGTTTATTATTTTTGAAGCTTTGCTTATGCCACCCCTTGTAATGTGGAAGATTCTATCAAATATATCAGGATGACCATAATGGAACCGTACCCTGTCAAGTTGGAATGACATTAGATAGGTACTGGAATCGTAATGGTAAATAAATAACAAACAATTGAGGATTGGATTACGATTCTGGTGGCTAGAGTTAAATGGATATTAGTCCTCTCACCACACCCAAACCAAGAAATGAAGTACATAACAGAATTAGAATGTGGCTCAGTCAAATGTAATTTAAGGCTTACCTCAGTGGATTTGCCAAAATTCTTTGGCCAATAGTTACAAAACTGGTCTCTTGATTCGACATGAACCAAGCAAGTGATGAAACACTGTACATTAGGAAGGAAAAGAAAAATAAGCATATAACACTACAATTGCCACTAATCATCACATTAAGGTCAGTAAATTTTGAACAGATATATTGAAAGGCTGACCTTCCAGTGAAAATATGCTCCCTTAGACCCAATATTGTGGGTTTTCGGTTCCCACGACGACGCTTTAGGAATTCCTCCAACACGTTTCTCATTTTGAAAGCTTCTTCAAAGTAATTATCCTGGAAAAAGAGGATGAATAAAGCACAATATAACACCCTTTTTTCCTCTTTCAGGCAATAAGAAGGTAAAATGACCCACTTTGTGTATAATTTTTTACATAAAGACACAAGGAGAGCCACCTGATTCATGTCTATTGTCTGCAGGGCTTCTCCACGAGTAAAGATAATGGCATGGTTTTGATTTTCAGGTTTTCCTTCGCCAATATCTGTAGGAGGACCTGGAAGCTTGATGCGGTATATTTCCTAGCAATGCAAGAAACAGAAGTATTAGTTATCAACTCTTAGTTAGCTACATTCGATATGGCTCATATGAGTGCACTAATCTCAATACAGGTAGGACGGGCCAGCTCTTAATTACTCTATTCTATGTGTGGATTCCTGGACACTTGTTTATAGATGAAGCTTGTCTACAACGAAAAGGACATCTAATCAAAAGTACTATCACAATATATACATTATACCGCCTAATCCTTCTCTACTTTCACCCAAAAACGATATATACATTATACAACTATGTTGTATAAGAATAAGTTTCTTCCTTTTTTTATTTCTGAAACTCTAGCCCTCCATTACATTCTTCTATTTTATTTATTAAGAAAAATATGCAACCTCTCTTACATTATTATTCTTGGTCTTGTCTTCATCTCCAAAATAAAAACCACAGATTTGAATTAGTAATTATTTTCCCACAATGATAAAAAAATCCAATTCATGCACAGATACATACATTACAAAAAAGAAGATAATTCAATAAAATATTTTATATGCTAGAATAACAGAAATTTATTACTCAACAAAACTGAACCAAGATTAACAGAACAATTCACTTTCGCAATAAAGCTTATTCTTTCCAGTTTATGCGCATAATATAATTCAATAGAAAAAAAATTTAGTAGCTTTATTTCCTGTTCAAGGCACATACTACTATGCTATGCACTGTTCAGTGTGTATAGAACAAGCAGTCTTTTTCCATACCTCGTCCCATTTGTCACCTCCCTTGACTAGAACAGAAAAGTAAGTTTTTTGGGGTCTTCCATTCACTTGCTCCTCCGTTGTATCTATGTAAGCAACACGTAGAGATGGATACCTACAAAAAAGTTTACATATTAAACGATGCCATCGACAATTTAAATAGCAAAGGAATCTACTCATTGTTCATCCTATGGCACTATTGACTCACGTTAGCATCAGCTTCAGGATATTAGTGTAACAACTTTTATCCCGAGCTTCAATGGATTTTTTCTGAGCACCATAGATCTGACAAGAAACTACATATGTAAACTTCAAATCTGCCAGAGCTTGTGCATGATCTAGAAAAGCGTGCTCAGCCTGCTTATCATTTTCGCTTAATCCTGAGGTTTGGTAGCCTCCCAAAAAATCTGCAACATAACCATATGCAACTTTACTAGCTTTTACAAAATTTTGGAACCAAAATCAGGTAACGTTGCTCTTGAAACACATTATCTGTTACAGAAACCACTAACCACTATATCCTTCTGTTTCCAGGACACACTGAAGGTCTAAAGCCCTCCTATAGTACATCATCCCTCTCACTAGCAGAAAAATACAGATTAAAAGTATAAGTTCACATATTTAAATGATAATTATACAAGAGACCAATTTACTCATTAATCCAGACCTGTTCTAGAAAGTGTCTGTGCCCTGTAAGATACCCACTGACGGGTTAACTCTGATCTGTCCTTTGCAGGAATCTCATTCTTAGGATCTTCTAGCCGTTCCTGGAAATTTGTCCATTCATCTAATTGGCAATCATAGTTGGTTGGCAAGGGTAAGTTCAAGTTGATTTCAATAAATGAAAGAATAATGCAGATATGAGACTGACGCACCAGGATATATTTTCTGCAGGTAGAACAAAATTGAGATTCCATCCTCATTTTCTTTATTAAGTTCCTCATCAGAATAGAGGACATCTTCTTTGTAATAAGGGGTCAGAACACTGAACCATAAATCAGGAAGAATATTGAACTTATTTTAGCAATTACCAGATCCCGAAGCATAAAAGAAAATCTTGAAAGAGGTAAGGGACATATATCTTCAACACAAATGTTGGAAGAAAAACCATATTGATCTTTCAACTTCAACCAAGTCTCAAAAACATGTCAAAAGCGGGGCTTTTTTTGTTATTTCCTTATTCCATTTAGTTGCCTAATTTTACCATTGACAAACTTAGCGTTTACAATGACAGACCTGAATGAGAGCATGTCACGAACTTTGGGAGCACGTGGCATGTTCATGAATAAGGAGTTTGCAAAGAAGGTGATGCGCCTGCGAGCATCCAAGTTTTGAGGGACATTGATGGCAGACTCCTTGACGGTCAAAAGCAAATGAAGTCTGACTACCTATGTTAACATAGAAGATAGTAAGACCCAAAAATCTTAGATAATCAGTTAATGTCAACAACAAAAGTATGTCTCCCAAAGTTACCTTCTCCCTCCAACCCTTATGTCTCTGGTCAATCTTAAGCTTTTGAAACCTTTGCTCCTTCTTGACATTTTGACGATCAATGTTATGAGCTGCCTCCAGTATTCTACACAGAGAAGAACAAAACCATAAAAGCACAGGAGATGGAAAGGCCCATTTGGTGGTTATGACAGTTTTTGTTCTGTCACCAGAATGCACTTATTTCTTAGAACTCACTCATGGCCGTTGATCATAACATCCTGTGTGATAATCTCCATGATATCTTGAAGGACATTGATTATCTGACGCATGGAATTATTATCATTCTCATCTTCGGCTAGCTGCCAACGCACCAACTTAAGTACTCAGACAGGAAATGTATAATGTCTACATTGTCTAGACTATCAGTTTATTACTGAAAAACTCAGCACTAAAAATTTCAGAAAGGCATCGAAGGAAGTATGTTACCAAGAGCTTTAGAAATTTCTCCAACCTCTCGCTAAGAAATGGCAGCCCGCTCATGCGGAAATTAATCAAAAATCTTTTCTGGTCTATACTACTGTCTACTTCATAGCATATCCACTTTACAATCCTGTTATGTAAGATGAAACATACTTTATAATAGGGAGGATAAAATTGTGCAAGCCGATTCTGGTTATCTATGACATTCAAACTGGTATGCTTCTGACTTACATCTTATCCGCTTCATCTTCCAAAAGGCCATGTATAATATCCCTGAGTGTCTGATAGCATTCAATTACTGCTGAGTACATATAATCATCACTCTCGATCTTTTTAAATAAATCATCATCTGCCTTCCCCGTAAAATCTTTTGCCATGTCTAATGCTATCGGAATCTTCACATGTGAAAAAAACAATAATAAGAGTTACTGATTGGATTTGTACATAAAATTAACATATGAAGGCATGTAAAATATATACCTTACTAGCAAGCAAGAAAGGAGGCCACTGGACAACAGACAGATCACTTGACGAATATGGAACAAGCAGCAGATCTCTATCTCTGTACGGTTTATTTTGAACGGATATAATCAGCAACTTGCCAAAACTGCGTTGAAAGGTAAATTAGAGAGCAAGAAGCAGTTAACCTGTTGCTGATAAGGTCTTCCCATCGCATTGAAGTTATGAACTCATTCCACACCTGAGAGAAATTACCAATGTTCTTTCGTTGGCGTTCCTCATTCTGCCACATCAAAGTGTCTACTTTTAGTCAAAGACATGGAAGAAAAAAGATTTCAAGTCATGTTTTTTTCATTGACAAGAAGTACCAAACAAATTACCTGCATCAGTATGTGGTGTGCAAATCATTTATGTATGGTATGAAATATATTATGAGGGGCAAAATCAACTTAAATTCCATGTACTATAGAGCAATATGAAAACAGTGATTAAATTAGTACCATCAATGGTCCTTTGTCGTTTGTATCCTCATTTTGTGACGGCATAAGACGATCACTGAAAGCAGAAGGCACAGACTCAAATCTGGACCTCAACATCCCAAGGGTCCGTATCTGAGAGACAAATAGTTATAAAGGGATCATTGGGAAGAAACCAAGACTAGCTGAGAGCCTGAGACAGATATAGACACATTAAATGTAAAACAGAGAGAACAAATTTGCCACCAACCTCACCCAAATGGCTGAAGGCCCCATGAATTCCACCAAAGATGGTAGAAAATATAGCATACCATATTTGAGCATCCATAAAATAAACCTATACACCAATAATCATTAAAAAGTGATAATTTACATATGCATGTACAAGAAATGCAAATTTTATCACATGACAGTTTTCACTCGAACAGAATTTCTTCAGCGGTTCACTTACCAGCACAATTGGAGCCCATATTGCAATAACAACGCCAATATTATGAGTTACTACAGCAGTTCCAAATGTGAATTTGTAGTAAGCACAGGCTACAGTTAAAAACTTTTGAAGTAAAAGCGGTATGGCAAAGTTTGAAATATTACCATTTGGAAAGAACTCGTGCCATTGATAATTACTTATAGGCATCTTCATTATTATTTTTGTTGGTGCAACAAGTGGCAGTATCTGTTATCGTAATATACAAATACAGATTAGTAATAAAAAAAATATGAGTTCAAAGGATCCTCAAAGGAAAAACGCTCTATAGTAACTGAAACATGGCCCTAAAATAAAGTGATCACACCCCAAGAAGGAGAGTAGTTATACCCTATTTCTAGGACCAGGTATACATGAATTCAGCATTTGGGCATCAACTTGTCAACAGGAAGTTAATGAAGTTTGGCATCTATTTACCATGTATACAGTTACGATTCATACAAATGAGCACTTAATGTTTCACAACTTGACAGGGTAAAGTTTCCTAGTTTAAAAAGAAAATTATTGTTGTTCATCCCTAGGTGGAATGCATTAGGAGACAAAGGTAGCAGAAAAAATAAGAAGCAACATTAATATAAAACTTGAGTTCTAGAAGTACGAGTTCAGCCTAGTGGAGTTGAGAACTCGAGCTGGCTAAGACTAGAAATCATGTGATGTTCTTTAAATATGTTGCTTCTGGTTTTCCAGAATAATCTTTTCCACTGGCCAATGAGAACAAAGTCAGGTAACTTAACATTTCATCATACCTTTCTCAATGGATCTATTACTTTCTTCTAACCTTTTAGGTTATACATTATGTGGTAATCTTCAAATATGACTTGATTTGGGGAAATATTAACAAAATATGTAATCCTGGTCATAATTCTATACATGGTGATATACCATTTGAGATTCAAGGACTATCACCCTTACATTGAGCCTGTGTGTGGTGGTCAAGGAATTCTGTTTCGTGTTATTGAAACTTATAGAATTAGCTCGGCAACTTATTTGTGGACTCAGGCTGCTATGCATCTCAAATTTCATAACTCTTCAGTTTTAATTTCAGGAGCTAACTGAATTTATGCACACACAACAGATTGTACATGTGTGGGTGTGTTTAAATCATACAAATACCTAAAACATAAATGCATATGCCAATGCCTGCTATGCATGTATGTGAACATGAATAAGAAATGGAAAATAAGAAAAGGGTTTAAGATCAGAAAGAAGAATATTGAAGAGAAACCACCTCCACATAATAGCTGAACGATAGCTTGCTGATTAGCAGCATGATCCAAAACAGTGTATATCTGTAAAGAAAGGTAATTCTGTTAAAATCAGAACAAAGGCACCAGAAATCAAATATCAATAGTAATGACTAATGAGTGGAAAGACAAGCAGCAAAATGGCGACCCCCTCAGAGCTTTTCCCACTCACATTCAACACCCCACTCTCAAATGATGAAGAAAAATAATAAAAGTGAAGATACTTTTTACTTACTTCAGCAGTGAAAAGACGTCCTCATGAAGCCCTCTTCCTATATACAGTTTTGGCTGTAGTATGGCCAGAAACACATCAAAAAAATCATTCAAATATCCATAACTCAAGCAAAAATAACAGAGCAAAAAGATATATCTACAACCACAAGGCAACAAGAAATTTGTTTAAGACATGCTTGCCTGAGCCCACCACATAAAAAGAGTGACAATCCTCCAGTTTGAGCGCTCTAGGTGCCTCCGTAAAGGTGGAAGAAAAAATAGAAGAGCGGCCAATATATTAGGAAGCAGATAGAGCGCAACAGCATAATTATAAAATGATTGATTCCGCCAATCCCTAGCCCAACTGCTGAAGAATTTTAGAAGTCCTGTAGGACTCTGCACAGAACTAGAATAACCAATAGGCAGAACCACAGCCCATACACCAGCTACAGCAAATTTCAAGAGGTATCGTAGTATTTGAGTGAATTTCAAGCTCTTCCAACAATGCCAACTAAGAATTATATCCAGAGTGACTGAAGAATATATATACACAAGATAAGAAAGTGTAGCAGAAAAGTCAGTAAATTGATGGCATGCCATTAGAGCAGAATATAACGGTATACATTATAGGTAAATAAATGCCAAGAACACCCACCTTGTAATAAGTTGAGGAAAGCATAAGTGATGAAGATGCTTAAAACACTTCTGAAGACATCCGCATCAAAGAAAGCAGTCAGAGAACCAGAAGGACTCCATGCAACAATAAGCATAGCCTAAAAATCAGAATATAGTGAGGCGCGTTCTTTACAAGAATTGTATAGAATTAAGAGAGAAGAAATTCTCCAATCTCCCTTTCATCTTAATAACACATCCTTTTTTATCTAGGAAACATATCAACCTCACTTTTGTTCAGGAGTAGTGACTTTGATTCAAATGGAAAAGCTCCCCCAAAGAAATATGCCACACTCTTGGAGGCAGAGATGACAGTTTTTTTCTTAAACAAAGCATTACCCTATTTTGCCTCCATTCTGAATCCTGTAACTTCCCCCACCACCTACCCAGCCTGCCACTGCCAGTTTTCCACCCACCACCTCCAATCCTCCTCCCACAAAACAAAACAGAATATAGAAAGAGAATACGAATTCATATCTTTTCCATCGCTCTCAAAATCCATCACCACCGCTTAAGCTTGCATAGATAGGAATTTTTTTATTTTGTTTTCTATTTAGTATAGACTATAGTATTCCTATATTGTTGGTTAAAGAGCTTGAATAAACTATGGAATTCAAGTCCACTTCCTTAGAGGACTTCAAAATCCAAATTGCTTTGAAAATTAAACAAAAAAAAATCTATCATCAAAGTGACATATTATGTCATGTTAGTTCTGGAACTACTGGCCTGATAGGAATTGAGGTGGGCATGGAAAATGACAACATCATAGTATTATAACAGCATACACAGCCGATATAGGTGATTTCAGAAGCAAGGGAAGTGTATGCTTGTCTTTCCAATCTTGTTGATATGGATAGGAGAGGGCACGAAAGAGAGTACATTATTTGTAAGATCATACTGAAAATCAAAAAGCAAACCAAAAGGTCGATTCTTACCATTGTTGAAAGACACTTACGACATGGAGTTTAGTGTATATCAGGATTGTGTATTTGAGAACTCTAAGGGAGTTTGGAATCATTACTTAAACTATAAACATATAGTTATAAATTAAGACTACCTGGAAAGCCAATATCAAGAATATCCACATTCGATCAAAACTTCTGTAAAGGTGCCAAAATGTTCGGACTTCTACAAAATTTGTTTTAGGTTTCCTCCTCCCACCAGCAGCTTGATTTGGCCTCTATTAAACATGTATGAAGATGAATACAAATTTATTAAGAAAAATGAAAAAAAAATCCTATGCATGTGCAGACACAAATTATGTTCATGTACACAAATATTGTGCATTATGGACATGTTTCCGTGCACACGTAGCATGCAGAAAAGTCCAACTCATAAGAGGAGGAATTTTAGTAAACTGTGTGTAGCAATAGGAGTTTTGTTTCTTCTGAACAAAACACTGGAATGAGATATTAAATAAAATGTTTCCGAATATGTCTAAGTTGACCATCCCCCACTCAAAGTTATAAACAGACAACCTCAACAAAGATAAGTACCTCATTTGTTGGTGGAATCCCATCTGAATGCCTAAAAAAGTCTGCTTTAGGGTCCATTGGCCACCCTAGCCTAAAACATCTGTCAGACCTAGAAGGAATAAACAGGCCTTTCAGTTATTTATATCTGAATGGACCGAAAGCAAAATTTACCATCAAAGATACTAACCAAAAGTATTCATTTAGATCATCATAATTTCTCCATCTTGAATGACTTGCCTTGCCATTTTTGTTTCTCTTTGCTTCCTTTGCAACAAAAAAGAGATTCAACTTTTGAATTACAAAATTGTAATAAAAATGCTTCTTGTGGAGAAATACAGGCAGTAGAATACAATCCTTACCTTGTACAAGACCACGTAGATAGGAGTTACAACATCCCTCAGAAAAGATTCTTCATCCCGTGCTGTTGTTTGGTATATTTCTCCAGTAGCCAGATGAGCATTGCTAGATAAAATTCCATGTACCACATTGGCCATCTGAACAATTATGGAGGAAAAGTGTTATCAAACCTCATAAGTTTCAGGACATGTAAAGTGAAACTTCTGAAAAAGTTGTGTATTAAGAACAAGCATGATACTCTACAATCTTACAGTATAATATTTATGTCGTAGACTAGATTTTTATGTTTTACTTTGCAACTCACTCGTATGTACTTATGGACTTTCATTTTGTTCTTCTACTGTTTTAATAAATGGTGAGGAATTGGTTTCAAAATCAAGTTTGCTATCAGGAGGCTAGCTATAATAAGAAACTAAGAAAATAACGAAAACTACTAAAGGATTTGGCCATTCACTCCAGACCATTCATCTTGATGAGCTAATATGAAAAGAAAGCATACATACCTGATGGAAAATATAGCATAAGCATTCAGGCATGAACCGAATATTTGAAGCTTCACCCCATATGAGAAGATAGAGCGCAATGTAAATAAGTTCCAATTGTTGTCTGTCATAACCTGGAGGGAACCTTAAAAGTTGGGGGAGGAGGGAGGGACAGAGATACCAAATGAAAATTAGTAGTGCTGAAATGGTGACAACTCTATATGAATTCAAATTAAGGCATCAAGTTATAATTGATGGTATTTAGACCACTCACCTAATATTTGATTTACGATGCAAATAGTTAAACCAGGAACGATAATTCTTAAAAATTTTCTCCCTCAATTGTTGTATAGTGGCACTGTTCAACTGCAATAAGCTTTCTGTTAATCTTTAATCATCACGTAAAATACAGTCAAGAAAAATGGGAGCGTATAAAACTCAAAGCAAAAAATAAACACAAAGCATCTCAAAGGAACACAGATGTACCTCAGTGAAATTTTCAAGATTTCTATGTCTTACGTCCATGTTGGCAAGTAGCAAGAGTAAGTGTTCCCTCTGATTCGCCACATTTCCTTTCTTCAAACCACAAAAATGAAATTTCCATTAAGAAACTTAAGGTTAGCATACACATAAAAGTTTTGGACCTATGGCATATAAGAACCAAGGTAAGATGAAAGAGATGGGTATTTAGGGCAGAAGTTACCTGAAACCCGAAAATAGAAGAAAGCCAATCGAGTATATCATTGACAGGTTTAATCCTCTCTGTAGGCACTGTTGACTTGTCATCAGGATTCGAGGGCTTTACATGAAATCTTGGCATTGGAAGACTGTTCACATTTTGTAGAGCACGGAGCGCTGCTTTGATCTAATATTTTCAGGTGAAAATAAGACAATAAAGCAGTAAGCAATAAAGAAAAATAAGATTTCATGAAACGAAATCAGAAAGGAATTGAAATCACATATACTGCACATGTACAACCTCGGGAAGTTCCATAATTGCTGGTTTAACACCAACAGTATAAAGCGGAAGAATGTTATAGTTGACATACTGCTCCCTTTTCTTCTTGACATCTTCAGCCATCTTCAGCATCTGTAACGACACAATTATTTTCAGTACCTTCCGTATCAAACTGTCTGTTACGGACTTGAGCATCCCCAAATCATAAAAATCAAACCTGTGTGTCTATTTGGGATTTAGGTACCACTGTCATGAGCACATCATACAGTACTGTTGCAATCTGACAATTCTTAGCCATCTCTTCCCTTCAAGAGTTAGTGTCCAAAAGTATAACAAACAATGATTAATCCAATTAATCAAGCATATCAAAATTCAAAGACAAGCCTTACGGTTTCTTTGTGTACTCTCCATCTTTGATATTTTTCTCATAGAATTGGTGGTAATACTTCAGAATTTCTTGTGGATCAGATCTAGCAAGCTGATGTTTTGTCCCCATTTCGTCCTGCAACAAATAGAATTTTAAGAAATATAAAGACACTTCAATTCATTTTCAAAAAGCACTTCATCTAATATAAATATTGGTAATGATATTTTAGAGTTAGGATTAGCCTTAAAGATTATTTTAAAATGGTAGCCTGGTATGAATTGTTCCCTTATTTCCTAACAGCTTAAAGTTTTGGGTCCAATCGTTGTCCACAATGGAATCAGAGCTCTAATTGCAGGAGGTCTTGAGTTTGAAACTTCTAATCATGGAAGACAAAGGATAAAGGAGGAGAAGAAGAAATAAAATAAATCTTGCCATATTAACGTACAGATGAAATCACAAGTTAACTATTCATACACACACCAACGAGAAATATAAATGAAGTGCTAAGATCATACCAATCTTCAGGAAAAAGAAAATAAAATACAAGAAACCATTAACAATTTAAGGGTCTACCTTTTCAAGTTTGTTCAAAAGAAGTGTCTTAAACTGTCGAACACCACGTCCACTTGATGTTGGATCCATCGTGTGTGCCTTCTCAAATCCATGGAAGCGGCCTGAATGCACAAAAAATATCAACCTAACAGACTAACATATTCTGCCACTACCATCAAGAAAGTGCTTTCTGCCGTACTCAAAACATACACACCAAGCACATTACAAACAACAATGAAGCTCACTTACCAAGCTAAGCAGGAACACTTGACACAAAGAACATTAAGATTCTATCCGCATTGGAAATATAGATTAAAAATATTATTAATGGGAAATGAAAGTCGTATTAAGATTTTCTGCCACATATTCTTGTTTGAAACAAAACAGCACCTACAGTGAGAAAAACATTTTATTGAGGGACAAAGAAACAGTAGAACAACAGAAAAGTTCCAACAAGAGGCATGTATGTACAATGGAGAAAATTTTCAAGCCAACAAGAAATGCCAGTTATATGGACTTTATCACCAGAATATAGGTAAATCTAACTGAAATGCAAATTTTCTAGTTCGACTAAGTTGTATGATGCCCATATACCAATTATCAACCAAGTCACTTCTTTATCCGGGCTTCCGACTGGTGATTGAGGCGAACCAATCAGGATACAAATCTGGGGTCTTCTGGATGGATTAACCTACGACTGATTTACCCAGGCCCTTTCCCACTGACTTCTTCCTTCATTCGGAGAAGTCATCAGGAATGGAACCAGTGGAAAGTCGTATGCAGAAGAACAACAGTATGCCATCAAAAATATTATGTGGCTAACATTCCTAATTTTCTTTACAGGGCTTTGATTTCTCTTCCATCTACGGTCTACCAACCACACTTCCCCTCTCCTCCTTTCACCAACTAACATGGGATTATCGCCATTCGTAAAGAACGGTAAAGCATACATGGAGGAAATAATGAATACCGAATTCAACAGTTGAACATTTTGTTCCAAACTATGCACACAAACGAATTCATGCACACAAAAATTCAAACTTTTTCTTTTATTAATTGCAAACAAACATAACAGTGAGGGCAACAATAACATACAGAGATAAGCAACCCTAGGGTTGTCCTTCTCAATCTCATCCGCCACTCGAAAAATCGGAGCAATTGAGGGAAGTCCCGTGGGCACAACTATGCTGTCCAACGACTCGTCCTCGGTCGGCAACTCCAAAACCCTAGTGGGCATTCTCGTCATTGCCCTCGATAATGACCGAGACGGCCCCCGGAACTCGTTCTTCGTACCGCTGGAGCTCGCCATTTCGGAAAAGCGCTGCCAATCCACGGCAGCCTCCTCTCGGTTTCAGCTCTCACTGATTTCAATGTGGGTTGTTGCGAATTAAGGAAAGATGTCATATTTTTCGCTATTTAGAGAGAGAAATATTGGGGGGAGAGAAAGAAAGAACGAGATACTTTGGGAGGGAGGTGGGGAAAGGGAAAGCAAAGTGGGATTTTGCTCTCGAAGCAAGAAAGGAATTGGTGATGCGAGGGTTGGGTTTTGTTTGTTTTCAGATGCTTTTTGAAGTGCTTTTGCTTTTGGAATTGGAGGATTATGATAAACAAATCTGCAATCAGCTGCCCGGAAGTGCTTTTGTTTTCCTGGGTGTTTCTGCTTTTCGGAGAGGCTGCTTTTTGAAATCAGCGGAGTCTGCTTAGTACTGGAAGTTAATAGGGCGGGAAGGGAACTGGGACCGCTAAGCCAGGAGGGCGACACGTGGAAAATACCCAAGAAAATTTTCTAGTATTTTCATGAGCAGTGAGAAGATAAATTTGTTAACCCAAGTGGCATTTTTCTGCGGCAGTGAAAATGTGTTGTGCCTTTATATGATTGTCTGAGTTCGAATTTGATCGGTGCCTTATTTAAGATCTAATTTACTTATGTTATAGCTTGATTAAATAAATAAATAAATTTGTTAAACATTTATAATGTCAAAAATGCCCTTTTCTCTCAACTTTTGATGAGTAAAAAAAAATTTCAATTAAGTAAGTGCAAAATAGTAAAATAGTTTTCAAATAAAAATTCAAAAGAGGTAAATAAGTTTGTGGCTTTTTTATGAATTTATTATATAAAAATTATAAATGATTTTTTAATAAAAAAAAACTAAAAATTTAACAAATATATAACATACAAAAGAGTCAATTGACACGCGATTAGCGGGTTTCAAGAGGCTAGTTAATTTTAATCCAAGCGCTATATTTTGAGCATAATTAAATTTTCTAATATTTCGAGCATATTAGAATAGGAACAAAAATGAAAATGACGAGTACGAAAGATGTGAGATAGGAAAGATAATGAATACGAACGATAAGAAAATGATTGTTGTTGTTCATTACTTGGGTCAAATAGTCTGACCAGCATACTGGTTTGATATTCAATATAGACAAGCATATCAAAACACTATAAACTTTCGATATCGTGCATATTATAATGTTATCAATACTTCAATTACATAGCTATTAGTATGTTTGTAATTTGAATTCCACGTGCCAAGTAACTGGTTATGATAAAAATTTAAATGGCTAATTTTTTATTTCTTGAACACATAATCTTTTACCTGTAACTTTATATAATCTTTCCATTGCATGAACAACTTTCCATGAATTCTTTTACTAATCACAATACTAACATAGAATTTTGATTTGATTTTGGTTGTTAACAAAACACTTAGATAAAAAAGGTGACTTTGGTTGATTAGATGTTTGTTAATGCTTTTCTTTTATCTTCTTTTTAGAAATTAGGAATAGGAGTTTAACCTTGGAGTGGATACATAGGGTGAGCTTTTACCATTGAAGTGTCCTCTGCAAGAATTCAACTATTCCTTTAGTTAGGTTTCCCAACAAAAGGTCAGTCATTTGGTGTAAGCGGAATAACACATCTTCAACATCTATAAGAAACCCCCTGTTACAATTCTTCAATTCATCACCAATATGATTCGGTGTCGATTGTACTTTAAAAGTTAAGTCTTCCATCATTAACACGGGGGTCTTCCATAATTGGAATATTGCTACTCCTTAGGCTCTAAGTTGTTTGTTGTCTTCCCCTGCGTGGGTTAGGCTTTGGTTTTCATGTTTTCCTTTTTACTTGTTGGTGCTTTGAGTTTTCCTCACGTTGTTATCTTTTATTATTCTTTTTGAGCTTTGCCCTTGTTAATATATTCTTAATTTAACCAAAAAAAACAAAACCAAAAGGTCTGTGAAACTGAAGCAACATTAGTTCAGAAAAGTCATTACCTCCATGGCTACAAAGCATGGATTCTTGTTTTTAGATTTACTAGCAAATAATGGCCGTAAAGGAGATGCTTACAGCTCAAGACATTACAAATTTACGACCTAAACATCGTGATAAACACCCAGTTGGGAGGCATCTACATGTAAATGGGGCAAGGAATCACCAGAGGATTACTTAACATGATGGAAGCATCCATTGGCAAAAGTGCATCCTCATAACAAGATATATTTTGGGTTTCAACTGTGGTGTTATATTCTTCTCTCAAGGAGGAAATATATATACTAGTACAAGGATATTTGGTATATTTAATCCCAATTATTGGAAACATTAAATCCCGATTTTAGGTACATTGATTCAAACCAACATACATTGAATTCCTATCGTATATTGACTCATGCCAACATATATTGAATCCCTATGGTACATTGACTCACTTCAATATTCCCCCTCAAGTTAGTGCTTAGATGTCTTTTAAACCCAACTTGTCAAGTGAGTCATGAAACACTTTTACGAACACCGTATGTGTTAAAACATCTACTAACTGTTGTTCTGTCCTCACCAATGGAATGTCTACTAACTGAATATCCAGCTTTTCATTGATAAAATGTCAATACACCAAAACATGACACACTTCAGGTCAATCTTTGTGAATATCTCAAGGATAGTGACATATTATTAACCAGTCGCGGACGCCCGGCGTCTGTGTTCCAAAGAGATACACTGCCAAAAGGATATTTGTGAGACATGCAAGCAATTCTATTGGGCTGTTACCCACTTTAGCAACCTAAAAGATTACTAACGTTTCTAAGCTTTAACAGCACAAAGATGTTAATAGTATAGTAAGCAAGTAAGGGTCAATCCCACTGAAAATTGTTTATTACTTTGCAACTCAACACACAAACACACATTTAAAAAGATTTGATTTGGTTTTGAATTGGTACTAAACATAAAATTTAATAATAAAATCAACAAAATTAAGAATGGATTTTAAAATCAGATATGAGTCAAGTTAGAGCATGTAATCAACTACTAAACATTCATCAACCAACATTATAATACCAACTTACAATTCCAAGCAACTGGAATGAAGACATTCATAACACATCCATGGCATGTAGATTATGTTATATTGATTCTCTCTAAGATATGTAAAGTGCATGTTGTTTACCTCATTACAAGTATTCTATCAAGCAACCTAGCATGACGTTTACTCAAGTTAACGAAATAGAATCCATTAAGTTCAAAGAGAATATGAATATCACAAGAACCTTAGAATATGTCGTATATTACTAAGAATTCAAGATGTTACTTCACTTGATTACTTCTTATCATAATCAATTGCTGCCAAAGAAAATACGATAGATATGTCGATCATCATATAATCACAACAATAATAACCCAAGACAAGATTTATAAGGTGATCAATCAAAGAAACAAGTCATAGGCATCCATTATACTAGTAAAGTAAGCATTCATCCAAGAAACTAGAATTATAAACTGAAATTATATTATAACGAAGCAAGAATCATGTCTAGGGCTTCATACTAAGCCCTAACTACAAAGAGTTTAGTTACTCATGTCCAACAATAAAATAGCAAACTGAAAACTCATAAAAAAAACTTTAAAAAAAATGGAGAAAAAACCGAGGAATGAGCAAGCACTTTGATCCAAGCTTCCAGTGCGACTCCTATCTCTGAAGTTTGTCAAACTAGCACATTATAAACTCCAATTTTCGTTCAACCCTACTCTGGACCCTTCAGGTTCAAAAACCCATCCAATTTCTGAAAGGCTAACTTCAAAAGCTAACATATTCCACTTAAGAATAGGTTAATAGCATTTATCTGAGCCCTTTTTTTAATCTTGTGCATCTTCCACCTTTTATAATCAGGTTAGAAGACCTAAAGACTCCTCCATTTAATGTGGTGCCCCCGCTTGTTCCTTGGATGCTACTAAATCTCCAAACTCTCGACAATATTCGAACTTCACAGGGAATCTTCATTCTGCACTGTCTGCACCAAAATAGCAATAACGTCTTCTGTAAAACTCGGAATCGTGAACCGTAAAATTCTCCAGAAACTAGACATGCTTTCCAAGCATATAAGGCTCAGCATTTGGTTCCCTCTGAGGAAATACAGTTTAATCTTCCAACTTGACTAATATGCACAGCAATACCTCTGCTTCCAGGGTGGAAAATGTCTTTCATCCCAATAATACTCTTTTAGCTTTAGACTTCAATTTTCTTGCCTAAGAACACAAATGTAAACAAATTAATTAAAAGCAAAAGGAAAACATAGAATAGGACTCAAGAATTAAGTTTAAAAAGCAATAAAGATAGGTACGAAAACGAACCTGTCATGGGCAAAAAGGCTTATGAGATATGATCTTGTTGGACCACGTACGTATAGTTGTCATGTATTGTGTATGTGACAGCCAATGGCTCTAATTGCCCACCAAAGGTTTCCTTATCCGTGTGTTCTTCCACTTGTTCGGTTGCTCCTCATGTGGTGAAGTGAACAAATGAACATGCTACAAAACATGTCCGCATTAGCTACAACAACGATTGATTGTTCACTGTCGAGAAGAGAAACTTCACTAGGTTTAACTGATTAGAGCAGTTCTTGCATTGGGTGAGACCAGCATAAAATCAGGTGAAACCAAAATACATAGGCCTCGTTTGGCACATCGTTTTACATATCGGATAGTACTAGTTAATACGAATACGGTGTTTGGGGCATGATGTATAATTTTAGTACCCTGACTATATATATGGCCCCGTTAGTTTAGTCGGCTTCACGCCTGCTTAATTATCCTCCCCAAAACCTATGGATAATTAGTCGAGAGAAATAACGCACACCTCTTGAATTCCCTCCTCCGTTCCATCGCCTAGCATTCGCAAATCTTTCCTCGTTTCCATCGTTTGGATGTCTGAACCTCCTATTGCTTCTTCTTCTCTATGTATTCCCTTCTGTCGCACAGTTTCTCTCTCTCTCTCTGTCTCAAATTTTCTTGCAAATTCATTTTTTTTTCTTGCTTGATTTATATATTAAATCAAACTAATAGTATTAATATCTCCATTTTTTCAATTGATTTTAAAATCTTTCTCCTTAATTAAAATTAGGGTTTCTCATTTATTTCAAATCTAAAAATTTAAGGTAAGTTGAAAAATTCAACATTGAATTGTTATGTTTTTTGCTGCTTGTTATGTTTTTCAATTGATTGCGTCTTCATCCTTTTTTTTTTCTTTTTTTTTTTCTTTTCAGATTTAGGATCTGGGTTTGTTCGTGTGTGTGAAAGAGGGGGAGCGGAGGAGAGGGGAGGGGGAGGAGGGGGACATGTTCTGGGCATTTCTCTCTTGCGGTGAAGATAATTTTTTTTTTCCTAGGAAATATTTCAAATTGGGAAAGATGAAAGGTTTTGTTGGGAATTGATAATGGGATTTGATGAGAATCAATAATAGGATTGCAAAATTATGAAAGGTTTCATCTGGGCAATTTCATCTGGGAAAGATGATGGAGAGAAGAAGACGATGACTTGGGTTTTTTTTTTTTATGTTTCTTGCTCTTACCAATATAGTACCAAATACTGTATAAATAATACGGTAAATAGTCCGATGTTACACCAAACGCCCGACTAATTTAGTCAGTAATATCTGATGACTATTTATCCTATCCGACTGAAATAGTCAATACAGTCCGAGCTGCCAAACGAGGTCATAAAGTCTAATTTTTTTGTGAAAAGTATCCTACGGATGACATGATCAAGACATTCCTACATATTTCTTTCTCTTCGCTATCTGAGTAACCACATATCTTTGAAATTGTTATACTTGTGTATATATGGTTGATGCATTATTTTCTTTCTCCAACATTTTCTCATGATATGTTAGGTGTCACCAATATGTGTTGTATAAAGTTTGTGAAGGTAATTTCATCTACTAATCAAAACTTATTAATCATTGGTAGTTATACTTTTTATGAATAGGGAAGGCGGGGGAATTTAAACTTTGAACTTCTTCCCACATTCATTTGGTCATTGGATTTTGTTTGTACCATACTTGATCAATCCTGAAACGATCAAGCACCGGTCAACTTCATACCTTTAAGGACCCACTGAGGGATTCATGTGGAGGCACCCATGCCAAAGCACAAGAGTTTCCCTCCACCCAGGAGACCAATCACATCACGACACGTGTCAACGTCAGAATAAAGCTCCTAGAGTCCCACATCGATCGCAGACGAAAGCAGGAGACTCTCCTCAACTATAAAAGAAGATCATTATCCTACAATTAAGGACGAATGCCATTACTGTACTTAAACTCATCATTAGAACCCACTAATGATGATTATGTTTGAACATATGTATTGTGTAAACCCTTCACAATTAATGAGAACTCCTCTACCCTATGGATGTAGCCAAACTTAGGGTGAACCACGTACATTTTGTGTTTGTTTCCCTATTCTATCTCTTACATATTATCCTCACTAGGTAACCGGAGTAACCGAACGAAGATCACAAACTTAACACTTTACGTTGTTCCAAAGTCTTACTGATTTTGTGCATCAACGGATTTCATAGTGAACCAGTGGACATGATTTCTTCCCTTGTTTGAACAGCAAGCTCTTCTCAAAGAAAAGACACAGACATATCCAAATAATCCCACGTACCGTTAATTGAGAATTTATCAAATATAACTAAAAATTGACTCTTAATTTCGAAAAATGTCAGTTTTTATAAAAAAATTCAAATATATCCAAAATTCCACTTAAATGGACACAAATACCCTCAATTTATATGAAAAACTAATTGTTAACTAAAAGACTTCTTATGCTATAATCAAGTGTTGCTCTCACTAATATTTTCTTTTCTTTTTTTCGTTTGGTTTTCCAAACGAACAACAAAAGTTTCTCTCAATTTTATAATTTAATAAAATTATCAAAGAAACCTTGTAATCCTTAAATCTTTCTTCATATATGTAATATAGCACGAAAAAATAAATACGAAAATGACTTTTTCATAATTCCAAGCTGCCCTTCAAGTACGGTATTACATATTGTACTAGTTTTTTATAGTATTGACGAAAACAGAAATGTTGAGCAAGACCAAACTTAAGCAAATTAACCAACAAAATTCTCATGCTAATTAATTAGGTTTTACCACGAAGAGAGGATTAAGAACATTGGAAAGAGTAAATAGATTAAGCACAAAGTAAAATATTGTTGCAAGAATGTCAGCAACAAGAGCTCTCACTAAAAGTGTTTTGTGGGAACCATGCGAGAAAGAAAGGTTTTTTTATTATTTTTTAAAAAATAAAATTGAGAGAAACATATTAGTGAGAGCAATTTTTGTGGGAACCATGCGAGAAAGAAAGGTTTTTTTAGTGTAGATGATATCGTTTGTTAAAAAAAAAAAAACTAGTTATTCATATAAACTAAGGGTATTTATGTCCATGTAAGTGGAATTTGGATGTATTTTATAAAAATTAACATTTTTGAAATTCAGAGCTAATTTTTGCTATATTTAATAAATACCCCAGTTAATTAGGATACTCAAATACGATATATGATAAATTAGTCAGATAAACAATTTTATCTCTCCCGTCTTATCCCCTGAAACTCAAAAGTACTCGTCCAAGGTGTTACCAAGCACTCAAGCTTGTTTCCACATGATTGAAAAAACCAAAAGAAAAGACATTTGATTACTTACTATTAATGGTCAATCCGTGCAAATAATCATGGTGGTGTACAAGTTATAAATTGCACATGACCTATTTTTCTGGCATGATTGGCATGCTGATTGTTGTGTGCCCGCAGCTTTCTAGAGATGTTCTGGTGAACTGATTTGGTTAATTGCCAAAACCCAGAAGGAACTGCATGAAGGTGTTCCTTACGTACGACTTGCACTATGGCTGTTCAGAGATGATTTCTATTGCATAGAGAGATTTAATTTGCCAAACAGATAGTCAAGCTTATATTTTTGCTACATGACGAGTATTTTTTTTATTATTAAAAGGCATTTTAGCTAAAATGGTTACTGAGATTGACATAATTTCTCACTTTGGTCTCTGACATTGAGTTTGTCCATCGTAAATCATTTTGGTCATTCTGTAAAAAATCTATGACTATCATTATTAAATTGTCCCGTGAGCGACCGCTCGACCACCTTTAAGGGTACTTATATTAAACCAACCCCTTCACTTAACAAGGATATTGACATATTTTTCACTTCCAAAAATGATTTACATGGATAAACTTAGGAACGATTTTTATCGATTTTCATTGTTAGGGATCAAAATGAGGACTTATGCCAATCTCAGTGTCCATTTTGACTAAAACCCCTTATTAGAAACAATATGACTATCTTAAACTAAATTAAGGGGAGAAAAGGGTTTTCAGCTGATGACGTAGTGGTCCAAAAGAATCTTGTTATGAATGTGTCCATATATGATGAATAATCTGTTGGTATAGTTTGGCTCGATACAAGCCAAATGAATGATGCGCAACATCACACATCAAAGGAGTACAACACATTATATACACTCTAAAAGTATGTGATCCTACTACTAATGGCGTCAAGAGATTTTGATATAAAATATTTACTTAGATGCACACAGTGAGTCATCACACATTTAGAGTATTGGGCTTAAACGATTAAATTGAGACACTATTAGTGCATGGTTAGTAGTGAATCGACAATTGCCGACTCTGTGACATAACAAGCTATCAGAGTTTGGATTGAAAAAAGGCACACAAGTTCAATGTGGAAGACACATGGTCAAGAAGACTCTATAACCAAGGGCCTGAAGGCAATTCAAGCACATTTTTTAAAATAAGTGCCAAGAAATTATCAGATGAGGTGGAGTTCCAGGGACCATGCCATTCTTGAAAATAAGTGCTAGTGTTGTAACAGATGGGTTGCCTTGGTTTGAGTCTCACCAAGGTAGAGATCGTTGGTGTAGTAATTAGCTTGATACAAGTAAACAGATGATGTGCAACATCCAACATCGAATGAGTACAATTATTTACAGTGTAAACTAGGTAGTCAGCTACTAATTAATTCGAGTCCTATAGAGCGAGCGTACCACCAAGCACGTAAAGATAGGTGTGATAGTTCGGGGTGTCAACTAAAGCAAGCTATCCCGGGTCATGTAGGAACAAGATTCAAGTCTACTGATCTGTTAGGATGCAGCTTTCCAGACTATTAGAGGCTCGATGATCCATCACACACCTAGAATGTTGGTTACCACCAAGCAAATAAACAAACAAGAATACAAACGATTTAGATATAGTGATTCAACCAATCTTGTTTACATCCACTCCGATAATCCCCTAAGCACCTATCACCTCAGATCTTAATCCTTTTAAGTATTTTCGTTGAAGTGTTTCAAGCTCTCTCTTAACGAGCAGTTTCACTTCCCCAAATATAACAAATTACAAGTAATGGAGGAGGTTCTGAAATCTGAAACTTTATACGAATTGAGAATAACAATGTTTACTTTTTGGATGGAAATTAGATGGGGGACTTTGGATGCGATCCCTAGCTATGAATATTCTTTGACTGAAACCTTGTTGGTTTTCAATTTTTGATCCAAGTCCCTGAAATTAATGTGACAATTTATTTTTATGTACGTTACTATATTTTTTTAAATTAAAAATTGAAATTTATAGTTGTTTATATTAATGAAATTTTAAATAAAAAACCATAATTTGTGGGATTAAAAATATTAAAATATAAATATACTAGTGTGTGTGTGTGTGTGTGTGTGTGTGTGTGTGTGTGTGTGTGTATAAACATGGGTACATTCATCAAAATTAACCAAAAAATTATTGTATCAAAACATAGGTACATTCTTCAAATTCACAAAAAAAGAAAAGAAAAAGATATTAGGCTTAATAAAATTAGTAAATTTCTTTGATTAAACTTAACATGAATACATTCTCAAATCAAAAAAAAAAAAAAAAAATGTACCCATATAAATTTAAAAATGGATTAGAAAAAAATTGAATAGATTTTATATAAAAAAAATGGTACATTTTACATATAACAAATTGGTATATTTAAGAATGAGTACATTTTAAGATTAAAAATTTGAAAAAAAATTACATGAATGGTATATATAATTAGCATGGGTACATTTAGCAAAATTAAAAATGGGTACAAATAAATAAAAAAATATGGGTACAAATACAAATAAAACTTTATAAAATATGGGCACAAAAAGAAATTAATATATGGGTACAAATTAAAACTGAAAAGAAAATTGGTACAAATTAAAAAAGGGTTGCAAATTAAAAATGGGTACAAACTCAAATTAAAAATGGGTACAAACTCAAAATAAAAATATATGATAGAAAATTTAGCCATAAATATAAATATACTAATTGTAACTTTTTTAACATCAAATGAATATATTTAGAAATAAAAAATATTTTATTATTGAAATAATTAATGATGTTATTAATAACAAGAACCTTGATAAAAAAATGAAAAGGAATAAGGTTTTAATCAAAGGAGTAGCAAAAAGAATGATGAGAACCTAATTTCTCTAAATTAGATACTTGTATTTTCATACAGAACGAGAGATTATCTCTTGAAACCAATGCATAGTCTTATTGACGTTACTGAACTCATTAAATACTTAATACGTACTCAAATATTTCCCTAATTATCCAATTAATATTTGCTATATAGCATCACTGGTTACATGAGAGTATCTCTCAATTAGAACAGGTGGAGAGAGCTAACTAGGATTCCTCTGCAGCCTTGATATCCCTTATAGAAAACGAAGGGTTGAAGTCGCTACCAAATTCTGAGGCTGTCTCCTCCAAGATATTATTCCTGTAGTCTATCTGAACATTGACCGGCCCTCCACACAAAGTGCTCATCTCATCATGGACAACCCCTAACACTGGAAAAAGAAGAATTTGGATCCGCTCCAGCCCTTAATGTCCGGAGTTTAGGGATTAAGCAATTCGGACCACACAAATTGAATCCGACAATTCCCATTAATTCATTCCATTGATCCACCTCATACAAATCAACGACTCCGATTTCTTTTCCACACAAATGTGTGACACAGATTATTTGATTCCTAGGCTCCGGACAGTAAGGTCCAGAGCGGATTCAAATCCCAAAAATAAGGATCTATAGCCTATTTGGTACAAGAATATCTAATATATATTTATAGTATCTGTAAAATGAGATCATGGGATGCATCATTCATGTGTGTCTCTGATTTCATCTTTACGCTAAGAATCTAAATAATCAAGTTCCAATATTATACGAAGAAGAAGACGAAGAAAAGTTATAAATTAAGTTTAAAGGAGAAGTTGTCAATTAGTTGTTTCAAACGCAAGAAAAAAGCTTGGAGTGTAGCGATCTTGTACAAACACAGGCCTCATGTTCTAGTAAGTCCTTTATTCTTGTCAGGTTTGCTTACTTTAGGGAGGAAAAAATAACTCTCTTAATATTATATTCCGGTTTGTTGCAAGAGTCGTTGCCGCACAAGGTGTGCAAAAACACAATTGACACAATCTAACATATTATGTTGTATTGATAAGAAAACTTTACATGAAAATTGGAAAACTTATCAACTGTGGCAAAAGCTCTCTAGGTTTGCAAAGCATTTTAGCTTAGTAAAGGCGAAGGTTTTACGTGTACTGAAAACACAAGTCACTTGATCATGTACTATTTCACGTGTTTCTCCATTCCTCTTAAACTAAAATGATATGAGTTAAAATGAAAAGGTAGGCAAGAACAAAACAAAATTAAGAGTCTAAACTACAATGATACATATGACTCAATGCTACGAGTTTTATACAAGATCTAACTGTTGCAAATATACATTAAACTCTTATATATTAAATCTAATTATTGATTTTTCAGACTACTCAGTTATACAAAAGCCAACAAGCCTTGCAAGTATAATGAAACACTCAATAGGATCCAGGTTAATATTCTTTGAACAGTTGGTCGAAGAACAATTCTAAGTTCTAATAAAAAAAGAAAGAAAGTAGCCGTTGGATAACCTTGACCAACTGGACAAACAACTATAGAATTGGACCACACCCTACCAAACCGTTGTTAGATGAAACCAACACATATGTCGATTTTGTGTCACTTTAAACTTTTTTTTATGAGCCGTTACAGAAAGAAAAGACATCGAGAATGTGTGGACTTCGTTAAGAAGATGCCAATCACATGCAGTGCAAACCAAGCATAATTAAAAGCATCTCCAAAAGAGATGTTACAATGTCCAGATCAGCATTATTAGTAAAAAGGTAGCAACAATGTTTTTCAATCGAAAAACCAAATTTGATGTGTTATGACATAGATTGACAAACTTCACATTTGCTGCCAAAATTGACAGCAGTTTCAATCTTTTTTTAATTGGTTATTAAACGCATTTTCTTAATTTTATTTTTATTTTTATTTTAATATACTAGTTTAATGTAATAAAATAATAAGGTTACACATTCTTTGCATGGAGAAATTTTTTATCGTGACCGAAATACGGATGGTACACCACGTGTTTTTATATAAATGGTGAGAAATTTTATTTTTTTAAGTTATTAACTTTTTGACACACATATCCCACCATTTGTATAGTAGCACGTGGTGTACCACCTCATGTTCCGATCACATTGAAAAATCTCTTCCATGGTGAATGGATCAACTCGGCAAATGAGAATGTAGAAGTTCAAATGAAAAGTTGCCAACATTCTTAAAGTTATGTTCTTGCTAATATAAGAAATTAAAGAAGTAATTAATTAACTTACTCCTCAATAAACAGTGGATTAATCAAATTTTATGTTGTTATTATGTGTAACGGGTAATGTTAGAGAAATCATTTACTCGAACTATATTTTGTAGACCACATAATATAACGGTTAATGATTGAATTCTTAATGAGACTGTCTGGTTTAAAAAAAAAAAATTTAACTTAGAATATTTGCACCAAATTCCAGAAATAGCCTCGTCACAAACCTGAAATCACTTCGGCCAGCAGGCCCAGCACCACCTTCTTTTGTTCATGAAGAAACCAAAGCGCTACCCTTTCCCCTCCATTTCTCTATATATACCCACCACCTCACGCTTCTTCCTCTCAGCCAATCATCAACTCCATACCCTACGACAACGTTTCAGAGATGGAAAATGATCAAAAGAGCTCACCGGCAACAACAAAGAAGGAGAAGGCAGCGTGGTCGTTAAAGAAGGTGATCAGCAAAGAGTTATGGCCAAGGAAATTCTCTGTGTTCAAATGGAAGCGCGTGAACTTTCAGATCACCGTCCTCGACGACGTCGTCTTCAAGATACTATCCGTCGTGGAGGCCGTCGTTCTGGTCTCGACGCTCTGCTTCTTCTACCTTTGCTGCGGTTGCCACATCTGACCTACTGTACTATTAATTATATTCCATAATTCATTATTCTGATTAGTTAATTAATTTCTTAATTTGTATCTCCTTACTCCTTTCTGTCACTCTTTTTTTTTTTTTTTTTTACACCTTTTGGGATATAATGGGGCATTACTTTGATGTTTTTTTTTTATATTTTTTTTGCCAAAAATTGGGCATAAAAGCATGTAACTGGCTAGGTTTCTGGTTCCTTGAGAATTCATTTGTGTAACATTTGCTTTTTTAATTTTGAAAATAAACTCTGTTATGGCTTAATATGAACAATGTATACGTTTTGTTTTTCCAGTCTTACGCTCCTTGTATATTTTTTCGGTCTAGTAGGTTATCCCATTATTCGAAAAAGGTTGAAGTTTATAGTAGCTAGGTTAATATCATGATGATCCTAAGGAGGAGGAGGTGGTGGTGGGTGGGTGGGTGGGTGGGGGGAGGGTAAGGCCAGGGTGGTTTGTTTATCGGGTCTACCAACAAAGAGAAAAACATGTAACTTTGATGTCGAGAGTTCTGTTGTACTTAAAAGAACTTACATGAAACCTACTATTCATGAAATAGAGAGATTTTTGTAATGCGAGGATGATATTGTACATAATGTTATTATTTTACTTGTTGTAATTTGTAGGTGGTGTAGTGCTTATACTATGCACCAGACCCAACAATACTATTTAGAAACACAAATCTGATTACATTCATAGTGATAGGGTTCATTTTATTAAGGATGATGTCAGTTCTATATGTCTAGAGAATACTATTGTTAATATATTTGCTAATCTGGGTTTTTATATGCATTTTGAGAAAATTATGTCATATTATTCTCTACTAAAACTCGGTGAAGTCTATTATAGTCTAGAATCACTATACCAATACTCACTGCTACATAAATGTGTTTTTGAGAGGAAAACTAGTTGGTTGCGCAAAGCTGAATTTTGTCGCGCCAACTTTGGGGCTACAAAATCTTTGTTGCCCAGATGTTCTCACGCAAAAATCAAGAAGCAAACAATTACGCGACGAAGGAATTTTTTTCATCATATAAGGCTTTTTACGACACGTGGAATTAAGATAAAAAGTGTTTGTCGTGTCAAACTTCAAGGGAGAAAGGCCTATCGTCATGTCAAGTTCAAGGTTATGACAAAGTAGTCGCATTGAGGTCAGGGGCGGATCTATTAAGGGACCAGGGTGGTCCCGGGACCACCTAAAGCTCGGAAAAATGGTTGTGAGGATCTTCAAGGACCACCCAAGATTGGATAGTGATGGAGAAGAACAGCAGCCATGGCTGCTGCACTCTGTGCAAAACAGGATGAGGAAGAAGAAAGCCAATTTTTTTTTTTAAATGACTTGGCCAAAACGACGTCATTTTGAGCCAAGTCATTAAAAAAATTTGAAAACTCACTCACGTGAGAACCTTCACACGGTAGAGCACTAGGTTCCTTTACACGACAGAGCACTTAGAAGTTAGAACCTTCACTTTACCGATACCTAATCGTCTGCCGCTCGGCCCATTTTTGTTCCTTACGGCATCAATCAACTCTCTACACTCTAGTTTCTGTTCACCATTGCACCGACGGGCGACGACATCGGAGGCTGGTCTGGACTCTGCACGACATCAATTTGTAACCCTTTTGCATTTTTTCTTGGTCGGGAGGCTGGTCATCTTCTTCTTGGTCGAAGAGGTTTGTACTCTATTTGACTCTGTCCATTAAATAATCAGTTGCTTTTTTCGTATGTAGATGATATTTTGTGCGATTGAGAGGGCAATTCGAATGATTTTTGTGAAAAGGTTTAAACTTTGATGTTGTAAATTGTGAAAATTGAGTCTTGATTCTGTGTTAGATGTTGTGTTCACTTATTCGTGCTTGTAGAATTTGCATTCTTGGAGTGAATAGAGTTACATTTTCCACGAAACTGGATGCTTTACAAGTGTTTTTTCGATTGAGTTGAGTCTGTTTACATTCTTGGAATTAGTGAATTTAGAGGAAGATAGGTCGGGAAATCAACTGTGTTGGATCAAAGTCCAAGTGTAAAGAGTTTGTTAATATTGACAAGTAATTGACATTACTGCATAAAACTGTGATTTTGGAGTATGTTTTGAAGCGTCGAACAAGTCTCAACCTTGTATACAACCAAGGTGCTTAGCTAGAAATGTTAACAGTAAGATTGAAACTTCATTAGAATTGAGTTTTAGTTGCAGAGGTGTGGGGGTGATTGTTGACTTAAAAGATAGTTTCTTATTTTTCTAGCCACGGGGAAAAACTCGTGCAGAACAGGTGCTACGTTCGCCTCTCATAGGAATATAGTTTTTTATTTGTCAGTCTATTTGTGGCATGCATCTCTTTGTCTTTGGCATTCATAATATTAGAATCCCACGGAACTAATTATAAATTTATAAATGAATCTGATTTCTCGTTTTTCATATAATATTTTTCTAGTTTCATCAATTGATATAGATTTTTTTATTAATTGATATGTGTAGAAATTAGAAGTATGGAACGATATTACAAGCGAAAATCATCATCGATTAGTTCAGACAATGGTATTCCGAATAGTTCATCTCCAAACTTGGATAGTTCCAATCCTATTCCGAATAGTTCCCCTCTAATTCCAAATAGTTCTGATCCAATAGGGAGTAATTCCAATCCTATTTCTAGCTTGTTTGTCACAAAGATTATGAATGAAAATTGTAGTTTGCCATTTATTTGTTCAATAATATTTTCGTCTTGGTTTTTTTTTTGGAGCTTTGATATTGGGACCACCCTAAGTTAAAATCCTGGATCCGCCGCTGATTAAGGTTAAGGCGACGATAGGAATTTATTAGGTAACACTTTGCGTGACAAATCTTTTCGTTTGGTAAAACAGGATGCAACAAAATTTGTTTGTGCATGTGCTAGACTTTTGTTTTAGCTTAAAAACCTTACATTGATAAAGAGAAATGCCAAAAAAACTCTTTCAAAATGAGACTCTTTGTAAAATTGTACAAAAAATCATAAGGCCACAGAAAGTCTCGTTGCCATTTCTCATTGACAAATACAGTTGCATCAAAAGCAAAGGGCAGGGCGGTAACTCGAGTCCGAAATGGCTTCTTCTTCAGAGCAACTCCAGCAGGGGAGGTTGCTTGGGGGACAGGCCAGCAAACAAGGCCAAATTGCTGGGGGGGATAAGGTCCAGCGTATGGGAGCCCAAGGGACAGGCGAGGCTTGAGCAACAGGCCTGGCAGGGATTGCCAGCCCGAGAGCCCGAAGGTCATGTGACATGGGCTGACGTCAGGACGACGTCATCCATAATATAAAACTAATAAAATTAATAAAAAAATTAAAAAAATGTAAAACTCTGGCTTCGAACTCAACGACTCTCGTCGGAGTTCGTTGCCGAGATTGATGGCACCTGGGATCCGAATCCACAACAAATGCAAAAAAAAAATCCAAATCAGACCAAATCTTGCATAACAGAGGCCATATTCAACGCAAAAATTGAAAGAAAATTTGAAAATATTAAAAAATCGGTTTGGCCGCTTGGTTTGTGCTCCCCACCACCGTCTTCTCTGCTCGCTGGATTTTGTTCTCCACCGCCGTCAAACCGACTCTCTGGCCGTAAATCTGGGTTTTGTTGACCACCAGCCGTCAAATGGGTGGGGTTAGGGTATGGTGGTGAGCTAGAGGTCGGTAAGGTATGGAAGGATCAGGAGAGAGAAGAGTGGAATCGAAGAGGGAAGGGAAGGTTGGATGTGCGGGGGATCGAAGATGGTTTGGTGGGCACATAGGAGAGAAGGGAGGGCAGTGAAAGAGTTGGAAGGAAGAAGAAAGATAAATGGTAGAAGTTTCGGGAAGATAAAAGGAAAATATAAAGTAATAATATAATATTAATTTATAAAAAAAATAAAAATAATATTAATTAAAAATAAAAAAAATACTAATATTTTATTACCCAAGTGGAAGGGAATTGCCCGGGAAATGCACTGTTTATTAAAGACGATTAGATTAAATAGTGAATAGACTGGGTAGGGCTCTAAACTGGAGTTGCTCTCATCTCCCGCCTCCTCCTCCGCTTCCCCACTCCAACGCCTGTCCACCTTCAAATCCTCAACCCCCACCTCCGCCATCGCCACCGTATCCCCTTTAGACACATTCGCCTCAGACCCAATCTTCTCTGTCTTCCTCTCCCCCTCTTTCTCCTCCACCACCTTCTCCTCCGCCGCCCTCTCCTCCGGCTCCCCCGCCTCCACCGCCGAAAAGCTCCAGCACGCCATCCGCCTCCTCGAGTCTCAGCTCCGCTCCGAGGTCCTCTCCCGCCACTCCGACCTCCTCGCCCAGCTCTCCTCCCTCCACCACGCCGATCACGCCCTTTCCACCGTTCGATCCTCCGTTGCCACCCTCCAGTCCTCCCTCCGCCACACCCGGTCTGAGCTCTCCGACCCCCTCGCCTCCATCCCAACCCTCACCATCCAGCTCCAAAATCTCCATGCCTCCTCCGATCTTCTCCACCACTCCATCAGAGCCCTACGACTCTCCAGTAAGCTCCTGTCCCTCGCCTCCGATGGCCCCGACTGCCTCGATCTCGCCAAGGCCGCTCAGCTCCATTGCGATATCTTAGCTCTTTACAACGAGTACGACCTCACCGGCATTGATGTGGTCGATTCCGAGCTCGAGTGGGTCAAGGAGACGGGAGACAAGTTGCGTACGGAGGCGATGAAGGTTTTGGAGAGAGGGATGGAGGGTTTGAACCAGGCCAAGGTTGGGACCGGTCTGCAGGTGTTTTACAATTTGGGAGAGCTGAGACAGGCGATGGATCAGCTGATTAACAAGTATAAGGGAATGGGGATGAAGAGTGTGAGTGCAGCATTGGATATGAAGGCGATTTCTGGGTCGGGAGGAGGTGGGTTTGGGCCGGGTGGGATCAGAGGAGGAGGGGGGGGGGGACGCCGCAGATTGGTGGTGGTGGAAAGGCGAGGGAGGCGATTTGGCAGAGGATGGGGAGTTGTATGGATCAGCTGCATTCGATAATGGTTGCGGTATGGCACTTGCAGAGGGTGTTGTCGAAGAAGCGTGACCCGTTTACCCATGTATTGCTGCTTGATGAGGTTATTCAGGTGAGAGGATTGTCCAATTGGGTTTGCTTTTCAATTGCTTGACTATTTGATTGTGTATGAATGATAGAGAGTATGAATTTACTTGTGCTTTTGTATTCTTGTACTTGCTCAGATATGATACTAGCCTCATTTCTGTATTAGTTAACAGATAAATGAAAACAATTTTACTGGATTGGAAAATGGAATTGGGTCATACTTAATCCCTTAATAGGCAGTTCCTAGAAGATTTATCATCTTATAGTGGCCTTACTGAAGTCTGAACAGTCATTAACGGCCTTCTACTCTCGAAGTTGGGATATTTTTCCTTTTTTCTGATTATCTGTAACAATGTTATACTTAGGTTAGTGGTCAATGTGCACCGTGTACCCATGAACTGCTACAGTTTGTTTTGTTTACTTTGTATTTTGGTTTACAAGTATATCGTTAATTTTCGGTGTACGATGATTGATTTGCGCTACTACCAATGAGTAACCTACAAAATCGGCATAAATTTTTTTCGTCTTTGCAATGGTTGACTTGCAGTTCTATCCTGACTTGAATTAAGGTTTCCTATTAGTATTTAATTCTGATAACTTTGCTGCTTGATTGCTAACAATATTGGCAGTTATTGTTACTGTTCATCCTGTCTAAAAGCAATAACTTTTGCTCACATGATATATTACTTGCTTAGGAAGGTGAGCCTATGATAACAGATAGAGTGTGGGAGGCCCTTGTGAAGGTATTTGCCAACCAAATGAAGTCTGCTTTCACTGCATCAAGTTTTGTTAAAGAGATTTTCACTATGGGGTATCCGAAGCTTTTCTCCATGATAGATAATCTTCTTGAAAGAATTGCACGCGACACAGATGTCAAAGGGGTTTTACCGGCTATTACGTCAGAGGGAAAGGAACAACTGGTTGCAGCTGTTGAAATATTCCAAAAATCATTTTTGGGACTCTGCTTGGGTCGCTTGTCAGACCTTGTGAATACTGTATTTCCAGTGTCCAGCCGTGGAAGTGTTCCCTCTAAAGAAACATATCTCAAGAATTATATCACGGATTCAAGAAGAAATAGAATCTGTTCAGTTGGATGGGCGCTTGACTCTTCTTGTATTGCGTGAAATTGGCAAGGTTCTTCTCCTACTTGGTGAACGAGCTGAGTACCAGGTAATCTTTTAGTTCTTGCATAATATTCCCAAGGTAGACACATGATCCTAGTCTTCTTTTGACTGATGTGTAGGCGTCTAAAGCTAGATGTAATGAGCTCAATAATATGGTTTCCATTAAATACAAATCATACAATTCATGCATTCATTTGTAGTTTCTGCATAATCTGAATATATTAGTTAAGTTCAATGTCTATTTATTTCATTGCCCAAGCTGTTTCACTTGCTCAATTGTCTTGTTTTTCTTTGTTGTTGTTATACCCTATATGTTGTGAATCTGATGGCTTAATCTTAATTAGAGAAAGGCAGTTGAATGCGACTAATGGAAAGTCAAGTTCATGTATCATTATGGAGGAAATATAAATCAATTTTATTCTGCGTGGATTTATTTTTCAAATAATCGTCAACGTTCTTATTAAGATTGGTAAGTCAAAGGATAGCCAGTTCTCTTGAAAGGTTATGCCCGATAACTATGATTGATCTATAGGAACTCATTTGAAAGGCGTACGTATATAATAGAACGTCCTTTTTCTCATTCAAAATTTTCTCATTCTATTAGTACGTCCTTTTTCAAATTTTCTCATTCTATTATTATGTCCACAATGGCAGATATCAACTGGTCCCGAAGCACGTCAAGTCAATGGTCCTGCAACTCCTGCACAGCTCAAGAACTTCATGTTATGTCAGTATCTCCAAGAAATTCATACACGCATATCATCTATGGTTACAGGACTGCCCACTATTGCTTCAGATGTGCTGTCTCCCTCGTTAGGTGCGATATACGAGGTTGCTTGTGACTCAGTGACGTCTTTGTTCCAAGCTATGCTTGAGCGTCTTGAATCTTGCATCTTGCAAATTCATGAACAGAGATTTGTTGTGCTAGGCATGGATGCCGCTATGGACAACAATGCTTCACCTTACATGGAGGAGTTGCAAAAGTGCATTCTTCACTTCCGTTGTGAGTTTCTATCTAGGCTTTTGCCTCCAAAATCTGCCACGGTTGGAACAGAGACCATATGCACTAGGCTTGTTAGGAGCATGGCTGCACGGGTTTTAATATTCTTTATCAGACATGCTTCTCTTGTCAGACCCCTTTCTGAATCAGGGAAACTAAGGATGGCCAGGGACATGGCTGAGCTAGAATTAGCTGTAGGCCAAAACTTGTTCCCAGTTGAGCAACTTGGTGGGCCATACAGAGCCCTTCGAGCATTTCGACCTCTCATCTTCTTGGAGACTTCCCAACTCGGAGGATCTCCTCTTCTTCAAGATCTACCACCAAGCGTCATACTTCACCATCTTTACTCCAGAAGTCCTGATGAATTGCAATCCCCCCTGCAAAGGAACAAACTAACACCTCTGCAATACTCATTGTGGCTAGATTCTCAAGGAGAGGATCAGGTATGGAAGGGTATCAAAGCAACACTGGATGACTATGTCACGCATGTAAGGGCCCGAGGTGACAAAGAGTTCAGCCCTGTCTATCCTCTAATGCTTCAGCTAGGGTCATCTTTGACGGAAAATCCTCGTGTGACCCAAAAGTCTTGATGTCCGGTGGATCTCTTGTAATTACCTTTTACTTCTTATGCCGTTTCCGCTGATCGGTTTGCTATTCTCTTTAGCATTTAGGTCTATACTCAGCATTTTTGATAGGTTAATCTGAAGGGTTCGTAGCTGATCAACTATGGAGGACAAGAACAGTACTCGAGTTCATTGAAAATTCGTTATAATTTGGTTTTGTATCCATTCTTTCTCCTTCTGACCCCTGTATTTGTGGTGATATTGTTCTTTTTTTTCATGTAATTAAATAGCTACACAGTGTAAATTACTGTTACATTTCCATATCAATCGTGAATCGGTTGTTGGCATATTGGCTCTTGTGCACTTATAAGTTCTTGGGAGAGTCCAAAGAACTCCATTATTTTCTTTTCACGAATAAGCTTTTTTCGCTTTTCATTCCTCATGCATTGAGAAGTAGCAAACTTTTCCTCATGCCAGCGTTCAGTTCCTATTGAGGAAGATCTGCCATTGGTTTCAAAATGAATCTCAAATGTCGAAGAATCTCACTCAATCCCTTTCGTATCATCTTATTACTTATTATGGATGAATCTGATGGCGATGAATTAACAATTCGAAGTACCTTTCTTGTATATTCTTGATAAACCAGCGTTTATATATAGATGTAGGAAGATTTGTTTGAGAAGTAAGAAACCCCTTTGACATCTCTTCATTTGCAAAGAATTCTTGATGTGAAAACACAGGAAGTTTGGCTTTTTAGCCAAAATGATCATTGAGATTTGTCCAACTCCTCACTTTGGTCCCTGAGATTTGAAATCAATAGAAATGGTCCCTTAGATTGTCCAACTATCAATCATTTTGGTCATTTAGTGAAAAATTGTGTTAAATAAGTATCAAAATGACAAAATTACCCTCAATATAATAAACAATAGGCCAAAATGATTTAACAAAAATTGAGGGCATTTTTGTTATTTTATCCTTTTTATGGAAATTTTTAGGACCAAAATGATTGATTGTGGACAAACTCAGGGACCTATTCTATCGATTTCAAATCTCAGGGACCAAAGTGAGGAATTATGCAAATCTCAGGGACCATTATGACTAAAAAGTCCAGGAAGTTTTTGTTTGTTCAATATATTTCTCCACAAACTTTGGTGGTGAATTAAACTAGTTTTAATGTATGTAATTGTTCTGGTATAAGAATGTTTCATTGCCTGATTATCTGTTGCAACTTACCGATTTTCAGCTTTTCCTGACCATAGTTTTTTTCCGTCTCACTTATGTGCTTTAAGATGGTAGGATTAGACGAAATGAATTTTCTTAATATCTAATCCTCTTCTAATTTCTTTTAAATAAAAAATCATTCACTTACACCTTCAACATACCCTTCAAATTTGAGATTTTTTCATTCAAATCCAATCATGTGTACCAAACAAGCCCTTGAGAGTAGACCTGGCATTCGTGTCGTGTTTCTCGTATTCGTGTCATACCCAATAGCTTAACGGGTCATATCGTGTAATACCCATTAAAGTAAATGGATAATATGACTCGACCCGTTACCCGTTAAGAAAAATATATTTTAAATCAATAAAAATGAAAATGAAAAACATAATTTGACCCAAAAAAATGTAAAACATAATACTAAATTAGTATATACATACTAAATTTCAGAGTTGACCCCTTTATGAAAGTTGTAAAGCTTTTCATTACGAGTGATTACATTTTTCACACTTCTACAATAATTATTATTAATTATATTAATTTTGCACTCAAATAAAAAACACTGTTAATGAGATTTGAAGGGTTTTAAAAATCTAAACGACCATGTAACTATCGTCTAAGCGTTGAGCATGCAATTATGAACGTTTATTATGCTTTCACATCTTTCAGACTTAATAATTATGAATTTTGTTTATTTTAAACACCCTTAAAAATACTATTCATGAGAGTTTGCATGGTTTTAAAAATTCAAACTATCATATACCCATCCTCAAAGCGTAGAGGATGCGACTACGAGCGTTTGCATATTTTTTCATATTTTTCACACATGTAAATTAATTATTATAATTTTTTTTGTGTTTGGTATTTTTGAATTACTTGATATTTTTATTTTTAATGTATTTTATGATTTTTAATCTCAATCTTTGCCTATAATATACTATAAAAATAAATAAATAAATAAAACTTAAATTTTAAAATTTATATAGAATAATAATTAATAAACAATATATACATATTCATTATATCTATTGTATTTTAGAGTAAGTTTTTTTTAGTAGTTTAAAAAATAAAAATCATCAAAATAACTTTTTTCTTATCGTGTCGAAACAGGTTACTTGCGTTTCACTCTCGTGTAAAGCTATTAAGGACCCGTTATTAACGGGTTATTATCGTGTGACCCGATTAGTTATCGTGTTGACCCGAAACCCGTTATTTTCGTGTCGTTTACATGTCGTGTTAACGGGTCGTGTAAGAAATTGCCACGTCTACTTGAGAGTTTAAAAAGTCCTGTTTGGTATCAAGAATTGGACTGAATTGAAAAAAGACTGGATTGAATTAAAGAATATTGAGTGTTAATTAATAAAAAATGGATGTCAACTTCCAAATTTCGTTCAAATTTAAGATGGAATATGAAGGGAAGTGCTAATCCCTTTTGATTCATGGTAGGAATTTAAGGGAATAAGTTTCCTTCACGATTACTCTCTTTCTATCTTCAAATTAGACAATTCACAAATTTTCACCCTTGGTTATATATCTAATCCAATTTTTAACACCAACCAGTAAAAGGGTTGCTTATATATCTTTTAGAATTAACATGGAAGTTCCTTGATTAAATAAAAAAAAAAAAAAAAAAAAACAGAAGTTCCATCCTCTTCCTCTAAGTGATCTTATGATCTAAAGCCATTGAGGAAAGTGCATATTTTACCAAAAAAAAGAAGAAAAAGACTAGCTAAAGTTGCTTTCAGGACATTTTTCATTGGATTTCCCCGAAAAAACGAGTCCAAATTTGTGAAATCCTATTCCTAGATTTCACTGTTATAGTCTACGAGTCTGCATTATTGAGATTTTATATTATTTTTCGAGAATTTATATTAATTTATTTGAATTTAGATTTTAATTAAACTAGTTACGAAGTTTGAAGTTTGGAAATTAGTTGTTTAAAATTCGTAGGCCTTTCGAGGTCCCAATTTATATTTTTGAATAAAGCTCGATCTTACGAACGCGTTTGCGCAAACTGTTCATGAAATGGAGTCATAACGAAAGAGTTATTAATGTTTAAAGGTAAGGACATTTTTGTAATTTTGACCTCATATAGAAGATTTCAGATTTTCTGGAGCAATGGATGTGCCACATGTGTGGCTGTGATAGAAAGGAAAGGAGAGAAAATGAGGGGGGGGGGTGTGGATGAATCAGAGGGAAAGGAAAGGAAGGGAGCCAATGAGAAAAGAAAGAAATGAGAGAAAATGAGAGAAAGGGGAAGCGAGGGATCCTCGACCTGCACCCTTTGCGACCCGACCCGGTCGGAAACAATGGAACCCGTTGGTTCCTCCGGCCAAATTCCGGCGATTTAAACCGAGCAACCACCTGGGAAACACTCCATGACCTTCCCTCTACCTATTCCGCCCCAAAATTTATGAAAATGGCTTGAAATTGTGAAACCCGCACCTGTGGGTGCAGGGGTCCTTTGCCATCGATGGACCAATTCTGAAATGATTCCCTTCAATCACCACCACCTATAGCATCCTCTTGAGCCCAGGAACAAAGCCCAAACAATTGTAGGGGCGGTGGAGCACACCGGAGGTGACAGATCGAAGCCACCAATTTCTAGGGTTTCTGGCGGGTTCGAGGGAAATTAGAGCTTTTTCCGGCCAAATTGATCTTAGTCACAGGTATGAAACTTGCTCTACTCATCGAGGTCTACATTTCTGTGAAATTTGGTAACTTTTGGAAATAGTTAAATTTTCTGGCGAGTCGGGGTAGCCGGCTGCCGTGTGTGGCGGCGCGTGGGCCAAGATCCCACCTGCTCTTCCAAGGATAATTTGGATACCCTGATTCTATATGTGATGTACGATTGACGAAATCTCGTCGTTTGAACATAGTTTTGTTAGAGACCGCCACTTGGTCAATATATGAATCGACAATCCGACCGTTGGATCGTCACCAAACTTTAATGCATTATAGAACATAATATTTGAGGATATTAGGAACTAACGGATCGGGAATCCGATGTATGGACCCGAATTGGATTTCTAAGTTTGTAAAACTAATTGTTGACCGCCACCTAATTCTAGCAATTGGCAGAGGTCCGACTGTCGGATCGCGATGATATTTTAGTATGTTGTTCTATAAGTATAATGAGGACCTTAGGAGGTTACGGATCAGAAATTTGATGTGCGGATCTTCCGAATCAAATTACATAGGGTTGTGGACCCTACCGTCGACCAATGGTTGACTTTTGGTCAACATGTCTCGAAACGTTCTAAATTCTAAAATTAGTACTACTAGAGACTAAGTGAAGTATAATGGGCCTATAGTGGATAATGAGTGACTTTAAGACATGTGACATGGTTATTACGCTGATTTCGTAATTGGTATCCTTTGTGAATATTACTTGATTTTATAATGTGAATCTATTGAAATGTGATTAGACATTGATCTATGTTATTAAACGTGATTTGACTCGTGTATTGATGATATATGTGAAATGTGATTTGAAGCGTTTGTTGAATTGTTCGATGAAAAGTAATATGACGTGCATATTTGAAATGTGATTTGAATTGCATGATTGGTATGATGTGATGAAATGTGAGGGCTAGTAGTGGACCATTAACCCATCGTCATGGGGTTTGTTGCTTCGAGACTTGTTTCACATATCGTATCATCATTTCATTTCTCGTTTTGTTGAGCTATTCTAATTGCGTACCTTGTGCTTTGTTCCATTTCTTGTTTCGTTGAGCTTTTCTATTTTGAGTACTGTTTCATGTCTTGTTCTTCGAGCATTGCTATATTCCTTGGACTTCCGCTTGGTTCCATTGAGTGATCCGGAACTGGGTTTTCGCTGGGGTTCCGTTGAGTGGTTCGGTTCCATGCTCCGTCTGGATTCCGTTGAGTGGTCTGTAATCCCTTGTGATCCTCGATTCCGTTGAGTGGTCCGGAATCATACCCAGCTTGGATTTCATTAAGTGGTTTGATATGCATTGTACTCCGCGATTTCGTTGAGTGGTCTGGAATCGTTTCCACTTGGATTCCGTTGAGAGGTTCGGAATCCCTTCTACTTCTCAATTCCGTTGAGAATCGTATCCTGGTTTGGATTCCGTTGAGTGGTCCGGAACCCGATGTTGATGGATTTCGTTGAGTGATCCGAAATCGCATCATTTGACTTGTTGGTTCCTTGGATTTGTTTTCAGCTTCAGAGATGTAGGCTTCGACCGAACTGTGTCGTTCTAGCCCTGCATTTGATATATTGTATGTGTTATTGATTGGTGTGATTATTGGATGGTGTTGGCAAGCATATATGTGTGTGAATGGCAAGATGACTAGAGAATATTATTGTGCTTCGTCGAATGTTCCTGCAATGTTGCATGCCTGAATTGTGGTATTATGTTGAGACATAATGGTTTAGTGATGAATGTTCAAGTGTAGTAAATGACGAACTATGAATGGCTTGATCCCTGTTTAGGATACGTAGGCAGTCTAACGAGGATGTTAGATGCAGCCATAGAGTATACGAAAAATTATTAAACAGTTGGATCTTAAGTTGTTCTTTGTACATATTGCGGAGGTGGGGTATGTTTAGATATACGGATACTTGATGACGTCACGTGTCGATCCTGGACGTATGTCGAGATCAGGGCGTGACAAAATTAGTCATTCACAAGCATTCTCGTTTGGATTTTTTTTTTTTAAATGGTTGAAAGCTTGTGAAGTGCTTTTTGGAATTGTTTTTGGGTTTCAAAAACACTTGAAGTGTTTTTTGGAAGAAGCCATCAATTATTTGCTTCTTGGAGAAAACACTTCAAGTGATTTTTCAATATTTGCTTTAATCTTTACCAATGATTGATTTCAAAAACAATTTCACCAAAAATAGTTTGTCATTTTAAAAACACTTCTAAACGAAATTGCTAGCTAAAAGTGGTTAGCCGAAAGAGGAAAAAAAACAAAAACTTTTGGCCCAATTTTGTTATCTCCTTCTCTCTTCCTTAATAATTCAATCTCATTAAAAGAACTTACTAAATATTTCATGATAGCCAAAACTAGAAGATAATCTTATGTCTGACCGTTTACATATATAGTATAAGAGACAATTAGGTAGGACAAGTTCGAGAAATTTTTGTGTGAACATCGGTACGTGGTATTATCATTTTATATATTATAATAAGAGTAAGCGACATAATTAATATGCCATCCTCATATATATATAATTAAAAGGGAAAAAAAAACGTATTATAATGAGTCATACCACCAAGTCGCGATGTTTTGGATATACTTGAAATTACTCAACCAAGGGTGAGGGAGACCAAATATAGGGTCCCTCATGTGTGTGTCAATAGTGCCGTAAAGCCTCCTATGTGTATAAATATGGTCGCATAACCAAGTGGTCTGACTGTTGCAACTTAAATAGTTAGCCACAACAATTTTTGTGTCATTTGAGGTCAAATATAAACAAATTTTGGCTAGCCCTTGCTCAAAAAAGCGTAAGACCATAGAGATAAAAGAATGAAAGTCCGAACTTTTGTAGCGATGTAAAGATAAATGCTCTACTATTAGAGTTGCAATATTGACTCCCTTAAGCATCCCTTTTCTTTTGTCATTACATTCTTAACACACATATTAGCTGGCTTGATACGTAACACACATATTAGCTGGCTTGCAAAGATCAGTGATGACCTCGCATCCACGTTGGTCAGACATATATATTGCCATGCCAAGAAATGTACTATAGCTAAAATTAATTTTTTATTAGTGACGAAGATTAATTAGACTGGTTTGGTATTGCTGTGCTTTGAAAAAAAGCTGTTTCTGCTGTGCTGTAAGAATAAGCAGCTGTGAAATAAAGCAGCTGAGTGTTTGGTAAACTTTTTTGTAAAAGTGCTTTTGAAAAAAAAGAAGCAGTATTATAGTGTTTGGTAAACTTTAATGTAAAACAGATGTGAAAAAAAGCCGGTTTTTCAAAGCTGGGTTTTGCAGCTTCTTGTTTTTGGCTTTTTTTCATCCAAAACTGTGAAAAAAAACTGAAGCTGAATGTTTACCAAACATCAAAAACTCTTCCAGCTTTTTTTCATAGCAGCTTTTTTTAAAATCACCTTAACCCCAAACTGGGGCTCATTAAACAACTTCAAACAAAAGCATTTATTCAAACTTGGCGAATTGCTTTTGCTCAGGGTTACGATATAAAAAAGATTAATCGTGCGTGATTAGATAGGGTCGAAGAACAGAAAGATGCTCAAGTCCTTAAGCACTTAAGCTGAGCATCAAATAAATGAAAACAAAAACACTTATGCCGTCAAATGAGATTCCAAACATTTCAATAACAAAAAATGTCACTTTCTTTGTTGATACTTCACGTATCTGCGGCGCCACCTGTGAAAGATATTGCAAAATTATACTAACTATTTATAAAATCAAATATAGCAAATTAAGTGTATAATCATTATCAGACTTATCAAATTTAAGTATATAATCATTATTAGACTTATGAAATTCAAAAGAGAAAAGAGAAATAGAAATTCTTGTCTGTGAACCGAAGAGTGGCGCGATGTCGCTGCCCTAAAGCAATAGACGTCTCCACACGTACAGACTATGACAGTGCCTACAACTACAAGATGTATGATCCTGTGATCAATTATGCATACTAATGGCAGACAGAATTGCCAAGTAGTGATCAATTGCCCAAGATTAAAATTATAGGATTTGAATAATTGATGATGACAGAAATATGAAGAGTGGATGAGACACTTAATTCAGTTGATGTTTCTTAATTAAAGAGTTCCTCATACCCCTTCAAAATATGATTATAACTCTTGAAATGACACAACTCTTAGATATTAAAATAAATAAAATAATAAGTTTGAATCTTTAAAATAGAATCAAATAACAATAATTAAAATAACCAACACCACCATGCACTGCAACGTGGCACACAGTTATTTACCAACAGGCTGCCAAATATTTGGACAGCCCAGATCCAAAGTTCCAGATTTTTTATATGACGTGGGATGTGGACATGGGGGTGGAGCATTCACACATCTTTATTGTGATGTTGATAATGTGTTAAAATTTTCCATTTAATAATTACAAAGTTTATGAAATTAATTAAATTCCCTATCTTCTTTAAGCCAGCAAGATATCAGCTAGTGTGGAAGCAGCAATCATGTAATATAATCAGAAAAATACTTGAAGAAGGTTGAGGTTTTAACGTAAAATCAACTCTTAATATGCACTTGCAAGAATTTTTAGTTCCTAAAAGTGGAATTCACATGGTATCTTCATTTCTACCATCATGTCTTTCCTGGCTCTAAGAGAGGCAAGGGTCGACTCCTCGTAGTCTTCCTTGGGTGTCCTACACTCCGCCCATTTACCTGTCATAGGCCTACCACCAGAGAGTTCGCCAGTAGTCTGGAAAATGTGGCATGCACCATGCTAGTAAAAGATAGCAAATTGCCTAGCATAGCTTGCAACCTCACCTCCCAGTTGCCTACCTACGAAGAGTCTCTCCGATAAATATCTAAAAATCAAACATGAAAATTAGCAATCATCACTTACTACTCAAAATTCGTTCCGTTCAATTTTCTCGAACTATTTTTGACTTAGGAGAATCTAAGACTTCATTGCTAGACGATTAGAGAATTTAAGAGGTCATGTTTGGTTTCAATGATTTGATTTTTTTTATTTTTTTATTTGTCAAAATGTCAATGATTTGATTGAATTGAAGAATACTGAATGCTATTGAAAATCTGGGTGTCCACTTCGTCTAAGACAGAACATTAAGGAAATTAATCCCTAGGTTAGATTTGGAGGGATTAGTTTCCTTTGTGACTACTCTCTCTCTTATTACTTTAGTGTAAAGAAGGCTTTTCAATTGCACTGTACAAATGAACAGTGTTTGGAGCCGAATTTCACTTTATTTGCAAAATTGCCACCGCCCTTCACTACTGTTCAGATTGGAATTTCTATTTATTTACGAAATTGCCACCGCACAGTAGAAGAGCGCCCACGCGTCAATCATCGTGCAATACTTTTCCGTCCGTTCCATCCCCCTCGTTCATTCCCTCTTTTTCTCTCCCGACTCTCTTTGTAAACATCCATCCCCCATCCCTCCCTTTTCTCACTCTGTAATTTCCCTCATATCCCTCACTGATTCTCTCTCTCGCCATTCTCAGTCTCGCCAGCCGCGAACTCCTTCACAGCTCGCCATTCTCACTCTGTATGTTCGGCTGAGAGAACTCATTCAACCACAGAAACGAGGTGTGAAGGTGCAGACTTTACCAATTCTGCGCTTTCTTTTCCAATTAATATCTGAAAATTGACAATTTAAATTTTTTTGTTTTATCAGAAACGATCGGAGGAAGTGGGAAATGGCGAGCGCAGTGGACCCAATTTCATGGCATGTTGGTTTAAAGCAGTTCCAAAATTTGGGATCGTTTCAGATATTTTTAGGTTTTTCCGATTCTTGAAAAAACCATGGTTTAGAGTAAATTCATTATATTTTAATTTTTATTGAATTCAGGTAACCATCTTCAGTTTTTCGATTTGATTTAAAGGAATTTTTTAGGCAGAAAAGCTAGGCCTTTCCGGTGAGTTCTTCGGGTTGTACATCTGGGTGGCTTTAATTTGTTTAAATTTGGGGCTTTTGTGATTTGGGACTTATAAATGGTTTGAAATTTACGTTTTTCTAATTTCAGTTCCCACTCAGAAGTTTGTATTGCCTCATCATTAGAACTGTTTCCTTCTGCTCTTCTTCTCGAAACAAGGTCGCAGATCCACAGGCCATCAAGGTATGTCATTTAATTATATATTGTATATGTATGTATTGTATTATGCATGTGTGTGAATGCGTTTTTCTCTATTTATCTGTATTGGTTTTCTTCTGATTTAGTTAATGGACTTTGTTTTTATTTCAGATAATTTGGTTCATGCTAAAGTTATTGAACGTACGATGGAACCAGTGATCTTTCAAAAAGGTTGGTTCTTCTATATTTTTATCCTTTTGGTCGTTTTGAATGGACTTCCTGTATTCTTAATGAAGCTAAATTGAATAGCTGTTTTTCGTATAGTGTTTTTGCTTTGTTAAATTAGTTCTTTTTTTGTTGAAAAATGTTATTTGGTTTTGCAGATCAAAGTTTTTCAGCAAGAAAATTATCTGTCAAATTAAATTTATTGTTATAATTCTACATGTTCTTGGTTTGCATTTATTTTACTTGATTGTTAGAGCTCTATATTTTTCCCACACAGTCACTGTGCTTATTTGTGTGGAGCTCAGTTTTGGTGATGTTTGGTACCCAACAGTGTTGCAAGAAAAACAATGAGTGGAAAAAGATGAAATTGGATTTTGTATTTGTCTAATTTTTGAAGCAGTGCTGAAATCCAGTGGTTTATTTGACTGTATATATTTGATTCGAGTACAGCTTTTGCCATGGTTTTGTATTCAGTGTGTATCCAGTTGGAAAAAAAGGAAAGATGTGAAATTCATGAAACCATTTTCATTTGGGTAAAATTAGTTTTCATTTTTTTTGTGGTCTGTGGAGATTGGTTTTTTGTTTTAATTTTTTATTGAGATGTTTTTCGCAATTGGTAGTTTCAGATTCGTTCATGTTTCATGCTTTTGTGTAACTGAACTAGGGTTTATTAAACTCATTGGCACTTCGGATTTCCGGCGGACTAACCACCCCGAATTAGGAGAGATCCGCTGTTTGGCTCCGTTTCCGGGATCCCATTTCCTGTCCGGACTTCAAATTCCCCCGGATTTTTATCCTTTCTTTTGTTTGTTTTGCTTGATTTGTTGTGTATAATTATGGTTAGGATTGCTCCTGGGAGATTAAGATCTGCTTCTGCTTCGCTTTTCTTGGATAATTGGGTTTTGTTTGGTAGCGGTTTGGTTGGTACATTGCGTAGAGATCTGTTTGGTAACCATATTTGCATATCTGTTTGGCATCAGGTGTGCTTTTTCTAACAGAAATCGACCAATAGATCTACCTAACTTCACCATTTGATTTGATCTGCTTACCTGTAATTGTTCTGTTAACCCTAAGCCGTAATTTTCGAAAGAAGAGCTATGATTTTTTTTTTGGATCATGTAATTGATATGTGATCACCATGAATTAGTAGTTGATGTTTTGGTTTTTTATTATGTGATCAGAAGCCGGAGGTTGTCTTGACTTTACTTTAGACTAAAGATTGTTAAAGGCAGAGGTTGGGCTCTAAACTATTGACTCTTTAAAAGAAAATTTGAAATTTAATGTCATTATATCAAGCCGTTACCTAAGTTCTCTCATCCTAATCCCTTGCATTCAGTTACCAGTCCATCAGAAACTATTATTCAGACTCATAATAGATTATTAATAAAAATGAATTCACCATGCATTCCGAAAGATAATAGAAGTAAAAAGTTAGTATCTAATTTAGTGTTCTGTAATTTGAGAACTAGGGTTTTGTTTCTTTAGAATCTTTTGGGGTATTTGTATTTACTCAGAGTTCTCATTTTTTTTTCTGGAACAAATTGCTTTATTTTAAGGTTAATTAGTTACTTTCAGTTTTTTTTATGAGCTTTGAATTATTGGAGCTCTGGACTGCAAATTGTTTATGGTAGCTATTTTGAATGAAGCATAAAGGTGTGGCCTTCTAGGCGATGGTGGTTAATTAGTTACTTTCAGTTTTCTTATGAGCTTTGAATTATTGGAGCTTTGGACTGCAAATTGTTTATGGTAGCTATTTTGAATGAAGCATAAAGGTGTGGCCTTTTAGGTGATGGTTGTTTTAGTATAACTATAAGCAGCATGACTAAATTATTTGCTACTAACTGAGAGAGTGCACCTACAATTCAAGCCCTTAACGTGTTCTTTATTTTTTTAATTGAAAATCATGTTTTTGTACCCTATGTTTCCACCTTTAATTAAGGAAGTGGTGCGGTGTTGGTTTGTCTATTGATGTGTTATCTGATTCAGTGTTTGGGTGATGCCTAAATCAATTGTGGCTCTAGCTGATTGTTCACATGTTCTCGAGCATAAATCAATAAATCTTAGAAAAAAGCATTTTCTTTGGTACCTGTACACAGTTGAATTTTTTTTTTTCATAACTTTTTCAGGTGGTTCTTTTTCGTGATTTTAGAAATTGAGGATCCATTTGAAAGACAGTAGTACTGATAGAAAATAGGGTTTAGGTACTTTTAATCATAATCCCTGCCTTATGCTTTCATAATTCATCATTCCAGCATTGTTTTCTATCTTAATTCTTGCACCAGTTGTACCCTTGACAAAATCACGTAGAATTCATATTCTTTGGAATGATTCAAAATGATATCATGTGAAGAAGTTTCATCACTGCTTTGATATCGTGACTTTTAATGTGCTTAAGAGCTTATGTGCAGTTGTATTTGTCTCTGTGCATTGCAGTTGATATCATGACTTTCAATGTACAAGTTTGATGGTTTTAAAATTTTAATTGTGGAAATGGGGTTGAATTGATTATGTTATTAATTTAGCCCAGAAAGATTGAAGACTTTGTGTTTATGCTTGCAAGCTTGGTTTTTGGTCAGGGAATTAATTTTGTGTTTATGGTTCATGTATTATTAAAGTTTTTGTATAGTTTTATATAGGGTTGCAGATGCTTTTGGAAGTACAAGAATTTGTGCGTACTGAACTTGATAATGAGTTGCCGATAGATAACAGCCCTGTAGTTTATCGGAGTTTAGAGCGAGTTCATTGAACTCTTTAACTCAAACCCATAGAAATAGCGTTGTTTTCTATCTTAATTCTTGCATCAGCTGTTACCCTTGACAAAATCACGTAGAATTCATATTCTTTGGAATGGTTAAAAATTATATCATGTGAAGAAATTTCATCACTGCTTTGATATCATGACTTTCAATGTGTTTAAGAGCTTATGTGCATTTGCATTTTTCTCTGTGCACTGCAGTTGATATCATGACTTTCAATGTACAAATTTGATGGTTTTAAATTTTTAATTGTGGAAATGGGGTTGAATTGATTATGTTATTAGTTTAGCCCAGAAAGATTGAAGACTTTGTGTTTATGCTTGCAAGCTTGGTTTTTGAGAGGTTTTTGGTCAGGGAATTAATTTTGTGTTTATGGTTCATGTATTATTAAAGTTTTTGTATAGTTTGATATTGGGTTGCAGATGTTTTTGGAAGTACAAGAATTTGTGCTTTTGTGGATACGAAGAATTTGTGCGTACTGAGCTTCATATTGAGTTGCCGATAGATAACAGCCCTGTAATTTATTGGAGTTTAGAGCAAGTTCATTGAATTCTTTAACTCAAACCCATAGAGATCTGTGAACTCTGCACCAGATTCCAGTGACCATGATATGGACACTTGGACACCTATATATATGTAAGTTATTTTAAATATGTTAGACATTGTAAATGTGGTTGTAAATAGATTTTCTCATTTATGTAAATATGTTAGTCATTGCAGTTTCTGGTCTTTTTTTTACTGAAATTGTTTTGGTCCCTGCCACTAAACTCTGATTTCTGCTATTAATTGCTGCTGAAATGTGACTTTTGCTTTTAATTTTTTACCCTTTATATTTATGCTGCTTTTGGATTCCATTCGAATTAAATAATGTAGTTAATCTTGATATGAATTCTCTCTGCAACAATAATTAGGGATTTTAGTTTAAATTATTATTGATTTGTTCTTGATCTGGCATTGAATCTTTCTTAATTTGGACTGCAGGTGGTTCTGACGCGGAGGAGAAGCTGTAAGAGGTTATGATCTTGCTGCACTTAAGTACAACTATTCTTCAACTCATATAAACTTTCTGGTAGGGTTCCAACTGTTAAAGAATTTTATGATTTTGTAAAAGCTTTTTTGCAGCAGAAGCTTGGTCTTTTTGTAGTTGCGTTATTACACTGTAACTTGAGTTAGTATGGGTTTCTTGCTAACTGATATGACTTAGGAATTCTAAAAGCAGTTGCATTTTACAATATACAACTTCAGTTAGTATCAGTTTCTTAATGAGTGGCATGTGAATTCTTAATTTAATTTCGGAAGGAGATCCGTTTAAAGTTGGTGCTATGTGATGAAGTTAGCATTCAGTTTTTTATTATATACTGGTGGTGAACATTTTTAGCATATTGCTTGAGAAAGATTTATCATTTTCTATAAAATAAATCTTCATTCTCACCATGTTGTTGATGTTTTTTGTAATTTGAGTTTATAGTGCTTCTAAATGCTGTTTTAATTTAGGAATTTGAATAATTGTTTTAATTTTGGTTAATGCAGGATTTGAAATTTGTGATGATCATTTTTGTGTTTCTATAAATTTTGAGAGAAAAAAAGCATGTGAAAAACCACATTAGTCTCTAGGTATAAATCACATTAGTCTAATTATGGCTAGGATAAAAAACCATGTGATAAACCATGGCTTTTCAATTATTTTATCATGCATCTATAAACCAGAGGTCCAATTAGCAAAACAAAATTTCTCACATACCTGTAGTTTTCTTGCACTTCTCTCAGCTTTATACTCCAGCACATGATCCTATTAGTCTTTTTCTTTGCCTGTTATTACACCGTTGCCCGAGTGTTCCACGCAGAACAAAACGGATTCCTACAGCTCCTTAAACTATGATTTAGGAGATTTTCACAACCACACTAAGAATGAATAGGATGTGATTAGAACTTCTGAAGACTGAGTATTTCAAATAATATATTCAGCTTTATCCAATTCAATTTAAAATGTACAATCCCCGAATCTGAAAGATGCTGAGTGTATTTCTTTCATCAGCATGAAAACTTCTCTTCCCCATAAATTGTGCTACTTTTGTAATTAAGGCGAAAGAGAAATAGAATTGCCAAAACACTACTGCGTCGTCGGGTCTAAATCTTTAAGACATAGTTAGGTTGATTTAGGAAAAGTTTAGGACAAAGTTAAGTCTTCGTTCTTCAAAAATCAGAAAGGTGACAATGTAGTAAGGGTGTAAGAGTTGCCCAGGATCAAGCAAAAAGAGGAATACATTCAGCATTTACACACTAAAGTAGGCCAAGAGTGAAAACCGACCAGCAAAGATTATGGTAATTCACTAATATAAACATAAACCAGCTTTGAGAGTGCTACTCACCCATTGTCGGTTTTCCTTGCGAGCATATTTCCTGCCCAAGTTTCCCAAACTGTTCTCAAACCGCTGCATCGACATATCTTTCCAACTTCTAACAGTCTCTGGTACTAGAACATCTTCTAACTTCATTCTAAAAAAATAGATTCATAAGTAAAGACATCTAAAAGCAGGTAAGTAAATAGTTTAATGAAGAGGAAATTCAGAAGGAGAACCAAATAAACCACAGTCCAACTTTCGCGTACCCTCCGGCATAATTTAATATCAGAAACTGTCTCTTGAATATAGAAAATTAATGGATCATTTACATAAAACTCACAAATTATGAGTGTTATTGCATATGTACATACTGCTCCTAAATACTAATCAATCAATATAATTTGCTTTTGGAAAACTAAGTTTAATTCTGGATAGGAGGTAGGTAGGGATTAATTCTGAGAATCGTTACCCTATGAGGATATTCACAGTTAATGGTGAAAGTTATTTTATTTTTTAAATTATCTCATGAATAAATTTGTTGAGGGAGATGATAGTTTTCTTAAAAATAGCATCAGAGGGGAAAATGGATATTGAATTTTTGGGTGGTTGTTTGTTTCTGCATTTGCATCTTTCTAATTTTTCCTTTGTTGTGTGCTAATCTATTATCGAAGTAACGTTTACAATTACCTTGGGCAGTTTTATACTAAACTGGAGGAAAAGATACATGCAAAGGAGATGGAGAAAAATAATTTGCAAGCCAAGCATGAGGTGGTATTCAATCAATGGTGGTCAACTGAAACCTGTGTGTGCAAGTGCATTCTTATTATGAATGTTGTCTGTTCTTTTATTGGAAACTCTAGAAGCTGACATTAGGATGTTCAGGAAGAAACTGACTTAAAACAACTCCAATGCCAATCTTCTATCAAGAGCCTCCACCTCCTAAAGCGGACATTTTTTTTTTGAGAAGAAACAAACATTTTATAAAAGAACAGAGAAATACACAGAAGTGGATAAGAAATCCACCAAGAACAAAAACAAGAAAATCTCTCAAGAGGATCTGGCTACAGCAACAAAACCTAAACCTAAATCACTTTACTACTGCTAACATATCCCACAGTAACTGAGAAACAGAGTAATTTTTAAAATCATTTGAAATTGAAGCCCAGAGGGCTGCCCAGGAAGGTATTCTTTTTTCTTTTCAAAATCAGAAATGGCATGATGTATATTATTTTGTTCATGTGCAATTTCCAGTTCTCTGGTGAATCTAATTTCATGCTTTAGTTTGGAGAACTCTTAATTTTTTTCATATATAGAAAAGTGGTGTGGCTGTTATATGATTGGCTGACAAATAGTGCTTTTAGCACTACCTCCTCTCTCACTGAGCCCTAGCTCAACCTCTCCTCCGCCGCCGCTAACCTGCACCCTCCACTGCCCGCTCTTCAGATTATAACTTTCAGCTCAAATCCCTTTTAGTTTATTTTCTCATAATTATTGTTCAACTTGATTTAAATTTTTTTTTCTGTTCTGTGTATAATCAGGTGCTCCGGGTGTGCATTAACTACCATTTGGATCATGTGAATGACAACTTTCATGTATATTTCGAATAATGAGCAGTTTATTGCTGTTAATCTTTTGATCACTGTGTATGTTGCTAATTTACCTTCTCAAACAACGAACATGTAAACATTGATATATAAAACTTATTTATATGTTAATAGTATGGTTTCTTTACTTTCGAGTTTGGTTGAACAACATTTTCTACTTTCTAGAGTTCATCCTCTTTATTTTAGCCCAGGCCGTCCTTAATCTACATATATGCAATGTGTAAAATTACATCTGTTCTCAAGAATGAACCTGCTTTGTTCCATCCTTCTCTTAAGGATTATAATTTATATAGAATTTATAAGTTTTCTCTCTTTCGAGCTCTTTTAGGTTGCTTTATGTTTCGAATTAGTTGGATTTAGTATTCTTCACAAGCTTTGATAATTGTTTAATTTCTAAGTTTTGTTTCATGCATGGTTGATTTACAGTTTGACATTCTCGACGATGATAATAATGGAGTTCAGGATTATGATTCGCCCCGAACAAGAAGGATGGATATGCTGTCTATGCCAACAAGGGGTAATGTGAGATATAGTTTTCGTCATGTCTTTATAGTAGCTAGGCCAATTTCAAGGACTTTTAATTGCTGCTGCATTGTTGAATACATTAAGAATGATGCGATAAACTGGAGAGGGAGTCATCAGCTTATGGATTGTTAACACATCCAATGTGTTGTAATCTTTTTGCTACTTAAACATGTTAAGAATCTATTCAACTTAATGTATTCATAATTGTGTTGAATTTATTCAACTTAAATGTGTTTTATTCATTTGATTACGCCTGAATCAGCTGGTTCCCGCAGCAACGCGAGTGCGTAATTTCTAGTATCATCTAAATCAAACAATTTAACATTTAACATTCATTTCATCATTTGTTATATACTTAATCTAGTAAGTTATCTTTTTCATTGTCAATTTAGTAAGTTATCTTCCAACCAGCCACAAGAATGTTTTTTCTATTAGAATTGGCACTCAAGTTCCATACTTTACCTCTAATGATCATATGATCTAAAACCATTACGGAAGGAGGCCTATGCATCTCTAGTAGAATACCCAAAGTTGCTTTAAGGACATATAGAGCTTGTTTGGATGTGCTTTTAAAATAACTAAAAGCATTTTTAGAGAAATTGTTTTTTTGGTTCCAAAAGCACTTAAAGTGCTTCCTGCAAGAAGCACCAGTTATGTGTTTTTTTCCAGGAAGCACTTTAAGTGCTTTTTCAAAATTTACTTGAATTTTTACTAAGGATTGATTCCAAAAATATTTTCACCAAAAACGTTTTCAGTCATTTTAAGAGCACATCTAAACAAGCTCATATATTTCATTGAAACTTCCCGAAAAAACACTCCAACAAATTAGCCATGACATTTTAATTCCTAGCTAAAAGTGGTTAGCCAAAAGAGAAAAGAAAACTTTTTGCCTAGTCTTGTTCTCTCCTCTCTCTTCGTTATTAATTCAATTCATTAAAATTAATTATTTACTATTTCATGTTAGCCAAACTAGAAGATAATATTATGCCTAGATCGTTCCCATAAATAGTACTAGCCTCCATGCACGAGCGTGATTATGTCTAGACCGTTCCCATATATAGCACTAGCCTCCATGCACACGCGTGTGAGCGCGTGCATAATGCATTTTTTGAATTACAACGTGCTACGTACGATTTACATGTTTTAAATGTATTTATTAATGTAGATAGAAATGAATAATAAACACATATAATAAAAGTGGTATTTTAACTAATCAAAGCAGCTGAATCCATATTAATAAAAGCGATATTTCAATTTCCATCTACATTTTATTGAACTTACATTAAGATTAGAAAAAATAATATTTAATAAACAACTGATTGCTAGCCCATTGTGAAGCTAAGCCCACTCCCTTCCCTTAGTGTAGATAACATTGTTTGTTAAAAAAAATGATTATTTGACAACTAATTGAATCACATTATTATGTGTGTGTGAGAGACTTTTTTTATAACTGGCACTACGCACCTCTTAAGTGTTTAAAAATTGAGAAATAATATTTAATAAACAACCGCGTGCAAAAGACTATTTTTGAATCACAGCGCGCCACGACTTAGACATTTTAAATGTATTTATATACATGAATTGCTTCAATATTTTTTTATTTTGTTTTTTTTTTATAGCCGGCGCTACGCGCCTCTTAAGATGTTTTGAACACAACATTCATGATTTTTCTTATTTTTTCTTATATTTTTCTTCCCCAAAACGTGAGCACCATCAACTTTGTCATTTGTTTATTCTTTTCTCTCTTCCCTTTCATTTTTTATTATTTTCTCTCTCCCCATTTATATTTATATTATATTTTATGATGATCAAATTACCAACTTACCCTTGCATGATTTGATATATTATTTTGTGCAGGTTTTGACTTTTTTTGGTTGAAGGGCAGTTTGATCCAATTTTTTTTGTCGAAGTGGGTGACACCAAATTGAGCCTTTGGCTTTATATATAACTAGCCTTTATGCACACGCTCATGCGCGTGCAGAAGACATTTTTTGAATCACGGCATGCTATTCGCGACTTATATGTTTTAAATGTATTTATATACGTAAATTGACAAAAGGAAAGTCAAATATTTGAAGTAAATGAATAATTTTAGATCATGCTACAAGAAATCCCTTATAAACCAATTAAAGCAGCCGAATTCACATAATAAAATCGGTTTCTATAGAATTTACATTAAGAATAGAGAAAATAATATTTAATAAACAATTGATTGAACCATATTACTGCTAGTCTATTGTGAGGCTAAGCCCACCCCCTCCCCCTTTGTCACATCCCGACCCGGGCTCTACCACATCCCGAGCTAGACTCTGCTGTAGCACGATATTATCCGCTTTGGGCCCCGACCACGCCCTTATGGTTTTGTTTCTAAGAACTCACACAAGAACTTCCTAGTGGGTCACCCATCCTGGGATTGCTCTCGCGCGAACTCCCTTAACTTCGGAGTTCCGATGGAATCCGAAACTAGTGAGTCCCCAAAAGGCCTCGTGCTAACGGAGGTTGACATGTACATATAAGGCACAAAGGATCCACTTCCCTGGGCGATGTGAGATCTAACAATCCACCTCCTTAGGGGCCCGACGTCTTCGTCGGCACACTTCCGGCCAGGGATTGGCTCTGATACCAAATTGTCACATCCCGACCCAGGCTCCACCACATCCCGGGCTCGACTCCGCCGTAGCACGATATTGACCGCTTTGGGTCCCGACCATGCCCTCATGGTTTTGTTTCTGGGAACTCACATGCACTGATCTAAAAATCCTCGCCTAGGCGCTAGACGGTTGGCCACCACCCCGATTAATGCTAAGTCTGCCTAGACTTGCTGAGGCACCGCCTAGACCACCTAGGCACCCACCTAGACTCGCCTAAACACTCGCCTAGGTCGCAAATCACTTAGACAGAAAATAGATAACTTTCATTTTGCATTTTGTTTTTTTTCCAATAAATTGTAAGAGACTTGTTGCATACTTAAATGAACACACATTATATCCTTATTTCACATGTTTTCATTATGTTCCAATACTTCATAATATATATGCATTCTATTTTGTAGTTTATGATGAAATTATATATATTTCAAGTATAAGCATACGCTTATTTACACGAAATATAATTGATTTACTTAAATGCCCCTAGTCCGCCTAGGCCTCGCCTAGACGTCTAGGTGCTAGGCCCTAGCCCCCCGCCCGACTAGCGCCTAGCGATTTTTAGAACCTTGCTCACATGAGAACTTCTCAGTGGGCCATCCATCCTGGGATTGCTCTCACGCGAACTTGCTTAATTTCAGAGTTCTGATGGAATCCGAAACCAATGAGTCCCCCAAAAGGACTCGTGCTAAAGGAGGTGGGCATATACATATAAGGCACAGAGGATCCACTCCCCTGGGCAATGTGGGATCTAACACTTTTAGTGTAGATAATATCGTTTATTTAAAAAAAAAAATCATTTGACAATTAATTTAATCACATTATTATCCGTGTGCAAAAGAACTTTTTCATAACCGACATTACACGCCTCTTAAGATGTTTTAAACGTGTTCAAAAATAGAGAAAATAATATTTAATAAATAACTAATTGAATCACATTATTGCTAGCCCATTGTGAGGCTAAGCCCACCCCTCCCCCTTAGTGTAGATAATATCGTTTGTTAAAAAAAAACAATCATTTGATAACTTATTTAATCACATTGTTATCCGCGTGCGAAAAACCTTTTTTATAACCGGCACTACACACTTCTTGTAACATCCCACATCGCCCAAGGGAGTGATCCTTAAATGTATATTCTCATCCCTACCTAGCACGAGGCCTTTTGGGAGCTCACTGGCTTCGGATTCCGTATGAACTCCGAAGTTAAGCGAGAAGAGGGCCAGAGCACTCCCAGGATGAGTGACCCACTGGGAAGTTGCTCGTGAGTTCCCAGAAACAAAACCGTGAGGGAATGATAAGCCCAAATCGATTAATATTGTGCTACGGTGGTGGAGCGGGCCCGTGAAGTGGTCAACCTCGGGCCAAGATGTGACAATTGGTATCAGAGCCAATCCCTGGCCGGAGGTGTGCCGACGAGGACGTCGGGCCCCTAAGGGGGGTGGATTGTAACATCCCACATCGCCCAAGGGAGTGATTCTTAAATGTATATTCTCATCCCTACCTAGCACGAGGCCTTTTGGGAGCTCACTAGCTTTGGGTTCCGTAGGAACTCCGAAGTTAAGCGAGAATGGGGCTAGAGTACTCCCATGATGGTTGACCCATTGAGAAGTTGCTCGTGAGTTCCCAGAAACAAAACCGTGAGGGAATGGTAAGCCCAAAACGGACAATATCGTGCTACTGTGGTGGAGCGGGCCCGAGAAGTGATACACCCCGGGCCAGGATGTGACAAATTGGTATCAGAGCCAATCCCTGGCCGGAAGTGTGCCGACGAGGACGTCGGGCCCCTAAGGGGCGTGGATTGTAACATCCCACATCGCCCAAGGGAGTGATCCTTAAATGTATATTCTCATCCCTACCTAGCACGAGGTCTTTTGGGGGCTCACTGGCTTCGGATTCCGTAGGAACTCCGAAGTTAAGCGAGAAAGGGGCCAGAGCACTCCTAGGATGGGTGACCCATTGGGAAGTTGCCCGTGAGTTCCCAGAAACAAAACCGTGAGCGAATGGTAAGCCCAAAGCGGACAATATCGTGCTACGGTGGTGGAGCGGGCCTGGAAAATGGTCCGCCCCGGGCCAGGATGTGACACCTTTTAAGATGTTTTGAACGTGTTTAAAAATAAAGAAATTGAATCACATTATTGCTAGCTTATTGTGAGGTACTAATTAAAAAAAAAAACACCAAAAAGTAAATTATTAAAGAAATACTCTTAAAATGACAAAAATGCCCCTACCTTATTTGATGTATTATTTTGGAATGCCATTGAAGTTTTTTGTTTTGGGGGTATTTTTGTCCAAATATTTTTGTTGAAGCATGGTGACACCAAATCACTATTCACCTATTTAAAAAAAAAACCATTTGATAATTAATTTAATCACATTATTATCCATGTGCGAAAGACTTTTTTTATAACCGGCATTACACGCCTCTTAAGATGTTTTAAACGTGTTTAAAAATAGAGAAAATAATATTTAATAAATAACTGATTGAATCACATTATTGCTAGCCCATTGTGAGGCTAAGCCTAACCCCTCCCTCTTAGTGTAGATAATATCGTTTGATAAAAAAAAAAAAAAACAATCATTTGATAACTTATTTAATCACATTGTTATCTGCGTGTGAAAAACCTTTTTTATAACCGGCATTACACGCCTTTTAAGATGTTTTGAACGTGTTTAAAAATAAAGAAATTGAATCACATTGTTGCTAACTTATTGTGAGGTACTAATTAAAAAAAACACCAAAAAGTAAATTATTAAAGAAATACTGTTAAAATGACAAAAATGCCCCTACCTTATTTGATGTATTATTTTGGAATGCCATTGAAGTTTTTTGTTTTGGGGGTATTTTTGTCCAAATATTTTTGTTGAAGCATGATGACACCAAATCACTATTCACCTATTTAAAAAAAAAATCATTTGACACTTAATTTAATCACATTATTATCCGTGTGTGAAAGACCTTTTTTATAACCGGCATTACACGCATCTTAAGATGTTTTAAACGTGTTTAAAAATAGAGAAAATAATATTTAATAAATAACTGATTGAATCACATTATTGCTAACCCATTGTGAGGCTAAGCCCACCCCCCCTTAGTGTAGATAATATCGTTTGTTAAAAAAAAAAACAATCATTTGATAACTTATTTAATCACATTGTTATCCGCGTGCGATAAACCTTTTTTTATAACAGGCATTACACTCCTATTAAGATGTTTTGAACGTGTTTAAAAATAAAGAAATTGAATCACATTATTGCTAGCTTATTGTGAGTTACTAATTAAAAAAAAACACCATAAAGTAAATTATTAAAGAAATACTGTTAAAATGACGAAAATGCCCCAACCTTATTTGATGTATTATTTTGGAATGCCTTTGAAGTTTTTTGTTTTGAGGGTATTTTTGTCCAAATATTTTTGTTGAAGCACAGTGACACCAAATCACTATTCACATTTTCCATTCCCTTTATATATAATAGAATAGATAGATAAGAGACAATTAGGTAGGACAAGTTTGAGAAAGTTTTGTGTGACCTAGAACATCAGCATGTGGTATTATCATTTTATGTTTTATAATATAGTGAATGACGTAATTGGCACACATCCTACTTGTAGGATATATAATTAAAAAATAATATTAGTGTTATAATTTGAGCAAAACAATACCATTACATGGTGATGTTTCAGATACACTTAAACGTACTCAACCAACTTAGGGTGAGGGCGACAAAGTACAGGGCCCTCCTATGTGTATGAATATGACTACATGGCCAGGTGGTTCGACTGCTGCAATTTAAAATTTGCCAAAAAGAGAGATAGTAGTTGGTCATAAACAATTTTTCTGTCATTAGTAGTTTTTTGGTCAAGCTGTCATTAGTAGTTAGCCATAAACAATTTTTCTGTCATTTGAGGTCGAACATATACAAACTTTGGCTAGCTAGCACTTGTTGAACATGCGTAAGACCATAAAAATAAAGAATGATAGTCCTAACTGTGGTCGCGATATAAAAATAAATACTCTACCATTAGAGTGACAATGACTCCCTTAAGCATCCTTTTGTTTTGTCATTACATTTTTGACACTAGCTTGCTTGAAACGTTACACACATATTAGCCGGCTTGCAAAGATCAGTGATGACTTCGCATCCACGTTGGTCAGATATATATATTGCTGTGCCAAGAATTGTACTATAGCTAAAATTATTTTTATTAGTGAAGAAGATTAATTAGATTCACGTAAACAACTTCAAATAAAAGCATTTATTCAAACTTGGCGAATTGCTTTTGCTCAGGGTTACCAATGTACAAAATATTAATCGTGCGTGATTAGATAGCTAGAGTTGAACAGAAAGATGCTTAAGTCCATAAGCACTTAGGCAGAGCATCAAATAGAAAAAAAAAGCACTTATGCAGTCAAATTCAAGAATAAAAAATATCACTTTCTTTGTTGATACTATACTTATCTGCAGTGCTCCCACGCACTGCAATGTGGCACACAGTGATTTGCCAACAGGCTGCCAAATATTTGGACAGCCAAGCGCCAAACTTGGATGTGGACATGGAGGCTAGAGCATTGACGCATCCCTATTGTGATGTTGATGAGGTCTTAAAATTTTCCATTTAATAAGAAAACAAAGTTTATGTAATTAAATTCCCTATTTTCTTTAAGCCAGCAAGCTATCAGTCAGTGTAGAAGCAGCAATCATGTAATACAATCAGAAAATTGAGGTTTCAACGTAAAATCAACTCTTAATTAATATGTATTTGCAAGATTTTTTAATTTCTCGAAGTGGAATTCATATAGTAGCTCAAATATTTGAGTTTGATTTTGATAAATTGAAATTAAACTCAGATAATGAGTCAAAAGTTCATGTTCAATAGGGGTGAGTTTAACTATTGAGTGTAATACATGAGTCTCTCACTAGTACAAAAACATACTTGAGCGACGGAGCAAATTCCGTTGCGCAAGGACATTTTGCGGAAAGTTGACAACTAAGCATCACTCAAGGACATTTTGCGCAACGAGACTTTGTGCGACGAAGACTGCCGTCGAGCAAAATAGTGGAAGTCTTGGGTAGAAATTCTAGAGGAGACGAAGAAACTAATGCGACATGAGTTGTAGGTTAGTATATTAATCTTTAGCCTTCATCATTTTTTAATTTTGTTTACAAATATTATAAACCAAAGTATGTTATCTTAATATTATTAAATTTCTTACTATTATTTTATTGTTTTTCATATTTGTAGGTCAATTATATGATCTTGAGGACATATCCCCCGAGGCCATCGCCTACTTAGAGGAGACCTTAGCAACCTGGTACAAACATTGGAAGTCCGATCTTCACGCGCATTTTAAGAAATGAGATGATCCGAAGATTGCTTGCCTAGAAGGTTGCCCAATTGAGTTGTTGGACCGGCCGGAGGATTGGGAGTGGCTCTGCAAAGATTTTACGAACCCAAAATTTGTGGTATGTACATAATATTTTAATAATAATTTATTACTGCTTTAGGTTTTTTTTTAAGCTTTTTTAATAATTTCTTTCAAATAGTCGCACTAACATGTATATTGTGTGTTTAACAGAAGAAATATGTTGCTGGCAAGAAAGCTCGGGAGTCAAAAGACACTTCTCCACCATTCCGGTTCGATGCCCATTTCGTATAGGCTTGAGGTGCGACGTCAGGTAAAAGTATATTAATTTTGAAATTTTATACAATTTATTTTTTATTATTGATTAATAAAATTTTCTTAATGTATTTTTTTTCTTCAGGAGGGTTCTAAGTTCCCAGAGATCGACATGTTCAAGGACATTTACGTTCGACCCGGGGATGAGACCACTGAGCAGCTTCATGTAAGTATATGTAATTGTTATTATTCTTATATTTTATGATTCGTTCAGATATATATTTTTTTATTAAACATTATATGTTTTTTCTTTATTATTACAGGCTGCTATGGTGGAAAAGCGCACTGTTGTTCTCCAAGAAGCATCATTGCAGCTTCCCCCGAAGACCTCGATCGAGGACGTCACTGTACCCGAGGATGCATGTCTTAAGATCCTGACCGAGGTTTTGGATCAGAAGCTCGGTCGTTGTCATGGCAAGGTTGTTCGGTTTATGGGGAAGGCGCAGGTTAGTGAGACGAGTGCCTCCTTTTCCAGATCGACCACAGGACATGCCATCGCCCTGACGGAGGAAGTGGAAATCTTAAAAGGTAAGATTGCGGCCCAAGAAACAGCCCGGGAAGCTAGGGAAGCCGAGATTGTAGCCCAGTTATCGGCTCAGGACGATAAGATAAGTATGATCTTACTGGCCTTACAGATGTCCGGCCTTCAAATCCTGATGCCAGCACCTGATCTTGCTCCACCTTTGACCTCCAAGCCGACACCCAGTAGCCTAATGCATCAAACCTAGACGACTATTTCTTGTAGTTTTTTTTTATGTTCGGACATCTTGTATGTACATTTTCATATATTTTATAATTAAATATTTTTCTTGGTTTATTAATTATTGTTTATAATTTAATTACAATTTTTTTTGGCCAAACTATAATTTAATTACAATATTTATAAAAAATTAAATAAAAAATATTTTTAAAAAAAGAAAAGAAAAAAAGGGTTTGTGCGACGCAGGTGCTGTTGTCGTGCAAAGACCTTTTGCGCAACGCAAGAGCTATGGTCGCACAAAGAGCTTTTGCGCGCAGGTGCTGTCGTCGTGCAAAGACCTTTTGCGCGACACATGTGCTGTCAACACGCAAAAACCTTTTGTGTGACGTAGGTCCTTTGCACGATGGTCTGCGCGCGACAAAGATTTCGTTGGGCTAATTTTCAGGCAACGTTTTTTGACTTTGTGCGACGAAGGTACTTGCATCGCGCAAACTATTTTTCGTACTAGTGTCTAGAGTCTGATTTCTACAATTTTCTCTCATAATCATTAATTCACACTGCTTTAATAAGCAATGTTATAAATTAATCAAACTCTAGTGCCCAATTCTTATATGAGAATCATCCTCACACATATAAACGGCCTTATTGTAAGATTATTTTTCTCATTACGCACAAATGACATTTTTTATTTTTTATTTTTTGCAATGCCACGGAGTATAGAGTACTTCGAAAATAAAAGTTAAAATTGAACATTCAATACCATGGAATATCGTAGTCATGTTTTAACTGTAAACATGACGTAGTATTAGAAAGGGTATGTAAATATATTGTAAATATTAGGAGTTTTTTATTAGGAAGGATATTTGTTTGTGTCCTTTATTGTTTATTGTTTCCTTATGGAACAAGGATTGTATTTGTATATATTTCAATTATGTAATACAATGAGAATTAAGTTGTAAAATTCTATTTGGTATCAGAGCTAGGTTTGCCGTAACCCTAGAAACTGTACACAATTTTTTCTGCTACCGTGCTCAGCCGAACGACCTATTCCTGCTTCTTCTCCCTGCAGCAATAAGTCAGGCCGCATGTGTGTGTGTGGTTTTGCAGTGTGTGTGGCCTTGCTGTGCCGTGCGGGTTGCTGTGTCAAAAGCTGCCATGTGGTGAAGAGTTTACTGTAAGTTAGAATGACTTCTGTGGGAGACAACTCGACACTGAAATTGGAGGTTGGTTCTCGTACACCAACCAATAATCCAATGTTGAATCCTATTGTTATTCAGAACGACGCGTCGGCGGTACCGAACATCGTGAATCTGAATGGATCAAATTATCCTCTTTGGTCCAAGGTATTGGAGATGCACATTGCTGGGCGTGGTAGAAAGGGCTTCGTGATACGAAATACCAAGGAACCTGCCGATGATAGTTCTGAGTATGAGACGTGGGAGACAGGGAATGCAATAGTGAAATGGTGGCTGATCAATTCCATGGAACATGCTATCATGAGATTTTTTATTCACCTGCGTACTGCTAAAGAAGTTTGGGAAGAGGTGGCTCTAACTTATTACAATGGTTCAGATATTTCTCAAATTTATGAATTGAAAGTAAAATCGTTCCGACTTCGTCAATAAGGTAATCTTGTTGGTGTGGATTATGCTGACCTCAAATTTGTTTGGCGATAGTTAGATCAACGTCGACTAATCAAGATGGAATATGCTACAGATCTCAAGACATTTCGTGAAGAAATTCAACTCGATCATGTGTATGCTTTTTTGGCGGGTTTGGATGATATCTTTGATAAAGTGTGTAGTGATCTTTTACATACTCAACCCTTACCATCTGTCGATGAGGTGTTTTCTGTTGTTAAGCGTGAAGCACAACGACATGCCACTATGATGGGTGGGAGTAACAACCAAGGAGGGATGCCGTCCGTGGCTATGGTCTCTCGACCACCTACACCCCCCCCCCCCACCGGGTCCTAATAATGCTTCTAATCAATCTTTGAATTCTCGGCCCTTTACCCGAGAAAATAAAGATGATTCGAAGTGTACTTTCTGTGGTCAAACTTGTCATACTGAAGATACATGTTTTGCTAAGCACGGGGTACCTGAGTGGTTTCCGGAATTGAAGAAAAAGTTGCGTGCCAAGGATGAAGGCTATGCTTCCCTTGTTGCTACCCCACCAAAAGTTAAGGAGGCCGAGCCTAACTTTAATAACCTGAGTCAAACTCTGTTGACTCGTACTGCTCATGGTGACTCGTCCTCCAACATGGGTACTGTGGGGCATGTTCTTTTGACCTTCGATACTAAGCATCGTCCAGGTTGGATTCTGGACTCTGGTGTAACAGATCATATGACATATGATAAGAATGTGTTTCAATATATGACAATGTCTTATAGGGAATATATTGCAACTGCCAATGATACTTGTGCACCTGTTATTGGTGCTGGCACCATGTATCTCACGGCCTCTCTCCCTTTACATCGATGTTTACTTGTTCCATCTTTATCACATCATTTACTATCAATACCACAGGTTACTGAACAATTGGATCGTGTTGTTCTAATGTATTCGTCCTTTTGTCTACTTCAGGATATTTAGACCAAGGAGATAATTGGGCGTCGCACTAAGAGAGAGGGGTTGTACTAAGTGGATGACGTCGTTCCTGGTAGAGCTAATGCAGTTCGAGTTTTCTGTGATAGTAATTTACAAGAAGTATGGTTATTGCATCACCAATTAGGTTATGCATCTTTTGGATATTTAAGGCGTATGTTGCCTAGTTTATTTAGTGGAATAAATGAATCAGACTCACATTGTGAAGTATGTATTCTTGCTAAAAGCCATCGTGCTTCGTTTCCTCCTAATATGAATAAAAGACCTTTTTCCGTTTGATCTTGTGCATTCCGATGTTTGGGGGCCTTCTCCAGTTGTTACCTCTTCTAGAATCAAATCGTTTGTTACATTTGTTGACGATTGCACTCGTATGACATGACTCTATGTGTTGAAAAATAAAAGTGATGTTGGTGTAGTATTTCGGTCATTTGCTCAGATGATTCAGAAGCAATATTCTTCTGTTATTAAAGTTCTACATTCTGATAATGGAGGGGAATATATTAATTTTGAGTTGTCGGAGTTTCTCCGTGATCAATGAATTCTCCATGAATCAATGTGTCCGCATACCCCACAACAAAATGGAGTTGCTGAACGTTAAAATCGCCACATTTTGGAAACGGCTCGTGCTTTGCTCCTTGGTGCCTTTGTTCCTAAGCGTTTTTGGCTTGAAGTTGTTACTTTACTTATGCCGTGTACGTAATTTAAATGACGTGGCTGTTTATATCAGATGATATATAAATGTGATATAAAAACATGAGAACAGTAGCATTACTGTTTAACAGTGTTTGGTGCTCCCTATTGCACCAACAATCATGGTTACTTCCCTCGCACGTAGCAGTAATTCAGAGAGAGATGACCATCCACGGCCACGCACTGTCTCTCGATCCGAACACGCCGATCTCACTTAACCAAAACAAGATTAAGGCCATAACTCCAATTAATTAACTCTCTTTAATCCACATTTTTAATCTAGTTTCCCCTACCAACCATGTCGTCCTTCGACTCCTTCCCCAACGCCGACGAATCCCACGACCCCCACCGCCCAGCCCTTCGACGACGATGCCTACATGGGCTACAACCCCGGCCTCCCTTCCCAAATTTACGACTCCTCCTTCAACACCGCTACCCACGACGACGACGACGTCTCCTCCTCCGCCGTCGACCCTCCCCCCTCCCCCCTCCCCTCCACTCTGATTTCCAGGACGACGTCGTTCTCCCAGGTGGTGACAACAGCGCCAACGTTAATCAGCAGCAGCAGTCCCCCGAGGTATACGGCTTCGGCGTTTCCACCCCTAACCGGAAATCGTGTCACCTTTTGATTCGGCGGTGCCCGAGGACAATGGCGTAGGTGGTGGCGGCGATGATGATGACGGGGACATTTTCGCCTCTAGTGAGCCGGTGCTGCCTCCGGTGGAGGAGATGCGAGAGGAAGGCTTTGCTCGCCGTGAGTGGCGTCGGTGAGCTCAGATCCTAATTTGTTGGCTTGAAATCATATTATTATTAAAGAAATTTTTGAATTGAAGTTATGTACTTGCAAAACATCGGCTAATTATAACACGATTACATTAACTATTTGATTAGGTTGGATTTAAAATCTGTTTAAAGATTAATAATGTTGTGCAATGTGCGTGCATGGGATTGAGGGGCTTAATAACGTCTAGTGTAATTTGATTTCTGTATCTGTGATTCTGTGTTCATTACCTTTTGTTCTTAGTTTGGGGTCTGAATTAATGATGTTGGGATTTGTCCTTGTATTTGATAATTGGGTTATGCCGGTAAACCGCATTTACTGTGTCTGAGTGTTGTGTGTGTGTGTGTGTAAATTTGAAATGGGGAAAATGAACTTTGATCTTGACTGAATCCTTGCATGAGTTGTTGAATTTTTTCGTTAGCAGATTCCAATCGTTGCTGTGGGAATGAATGGGCAAGTCACAGACCGCCATATAAGATGGATTGCAATGACTCCTCTAGTCTTTAAAAGAAACCTAAGATTCACTTCTGCTTCACTGGATAGAAACTAGATGTGTCGAATTGCCAATGGATTCCGTGTTAACTACTTATATTGTTTCCCTCGGGAATATGGGGTTCGAAGAACTAGCTTTTCCCAGATTCCATTCCATTGTAGTACGGTAAGCAACGTGTTATAGTCATTTTTTCTATTGCGATCATCCCGCGTGTAGATATTCCTACCTTTTAACAGACATTGGAGTTCCTTGTATGGTTGGCCGAGAGCCTGAAACATAGTGAAATCCTAGGTCTCTGCATTATTGGTTTTAGTCGTTAGCTGGTTAATTAAAAGAAATGAGTCTATAAAAATTATGCCTTGCTTTCTTTTCAATTGTTTTCGTCTGCACTGATTAACGCATTGAAATATTTTGATTTGACCTTTTTGCGTCAATGCATGCAGTCTAAATGTCATCCATCTAGAGGAAAAGGAAAACAGAGAGAGGGAGACGCAGAACCAGATTATCGAGGAAGCTGAAGAATTTAAACGGGCCTTCTATGAGAAACGGAAGCTCAATTGTGAAACTAACAAAGCTCACAACAGAGAAAGGGAGAAGGTAGTAATTCTAAAACCCATCATCTTCTACCTCTTCCGTAATCCTAATTCTCTCACCCTCCCTCCCTCTCCCTTGCTCGCTTGTACATGCATCTACGATCACCATCAGTGCTTCATAACTAAGACGTGAATTTGAATTTCTGTGCAGCTGTATCTGGCCAACCAATAGAAGTTCCACAAAGAAGCTGACAAACATTACTGGAAAGCAATAGCGGAGCTGATTCCTCGCGAGGTTCCTAATATTGAGAAGAAGAGAGGGAAGAAAGATCCTGACAAGAAGCCCTCAATCGTTGTCATCCAGGGCCCAAAACCTGGTAAACCGACTGATCTTTCAAGGATGCGGCAGATTTTCCTGAAGCTGAAACAGAACCCTCCACCACACATGATGCCACCTCCACCTGCCAAAGATGTCAAGGATGCAAAGGGAGGAAAAGATGGAAAGGATACAAAGGATCTAAAAGATGCAAAGGGAGGAAATGATGCAAAGGATGCCAAGGAAGGAGGAAAGGACGCAAAGGAAGCAAAGGAAGGAAAGGATGCGAAGAATGGAAAAACTAATTCACCAACCGCAGCTGGAGCTGCAGGTGCAAGCACACCTGTTTCACCCGCCAAAGACGTTGCTGTGAATGGTACTCCCGACTTATCAAAACCAGAGGCTCCTGCTCAACTAGAGGGTGAGCAACATTCGGAAACCACGCCAGATCCTACCGAGTAATGACCCTTCATATTTTTTTATTTCTTTACATTATATTTGAGTCTGCTGCTTAGAAACTTCCTAGGAAGAATAAACACAATCATTTGTCGGTGATCCAGAGTATGGAGCATGGAATGCAGAGATTTTCTTCCTAACTTGCTGGAGGGTTTTGTAGTCTTAGTTTGTAAGCAAAACCACCTCTATTGAATTCAATGTTTTCACATTTATATTTTAGCGTTTTGAAATGACACATGCTGTTTTGTTTACACACAATTCATACAATAATGATCAAACTATCAATTACATGACTGCTTTATTTTACAAGAAAAATATGCAAAATAGTTTCATTATTTAGTAACTTTGCCTGCAGTCACAGAAGTCTTGTTTAGTTTTAGGTCATTGGGTGAACATTGAGCGATTGGAAGGTTACTACTTCTACTTGTAGTAGGCGAGAATACCGTATACAGTCTGTATGGCGGTAAGAACGAGAGCAAGGATGACCGCATTTGAGAAAAGTGACAAGATTGACTTTGGATTGTATAGATAATCTGTTTTGATCCTCGCAAACCAACGCCTTAGCCAGCGACGATGGTAACAGTCATTCACTTGCTGGGCGAGGGAAGAGTAAAAGAAATTTATGCGTTCGGTGCTATAGCAAAGCCTATTGAAGAAACAAACGGTGTCCTCCTCGCTCAACTCGGTGTCTATAATTCCTTTCCGAATGAGAGAGTCTAAATCTTTGGTAGACTTGATAAGCTGATTCAATAGCATGGCGTAAGACAAAATGGCACATTTGTCATAGTTGTCCAGGCACTGTTCGTAGGCTACGAGGTTTCTGAACAGGGATTCTGTGTTGGATCGAATCATCACATACGGAATTTCTATCACTCCGCTTTTCAAGTTGAAGGTTATGTCCGACAGATCTCTCTCATTGGATGCACTTTGAAATTTGACTCCAATTTCCTCGAGAAGTGTCACTGAGGGAATAGGAGTCCAATCCACGTCGTAAGACCTTGTGTTCAACAATGATCCAACAAGCGAGTTTCTTACCGCGTCAAGTAAATTTCTCATAACACATTTCTCCAAGGGAATATGCTTCATTCCGGAAAGGCCCTTCGTAAGTTGATATAGAGAAACCTCTTGTGATGTTTTTGTGAGGTTGAATAAACGGTCGAGAACTTGCCACGGAAGCTGGTTTTCAAGCAGCAACAAGTCGTTTTTAAATGTGGAGAACCACCCTGGCACACGGAAACCCGGCTTGCGGAGCAGTTCTAAAATATAGCAACCATCAACCACCATCATTTCTACAAACTCATTGCTACTCAGAAGATCAAACTTGTCGTCATAGCAGTTACGAAGAAACACTTCTATGCTTCTAATTTCTTTGACAAACTTCCCCAAACTGGTGTCTCGAGTTGGTTTGCGATTGAGGAGGGAACGCAAATACCGTAGCTTAGTTTGTCCCATGCCTTGAAACCTTTCTTTTCGGTGGTGATACGGCCCGATGGAAACCACTTGTGGGTAAAAAGCACTTTCATTCTCCCTGAAATGTTTAGTAGGGACTCTAAATACGCAAGTATGAACTGGCTGTGTTGATTCCTGGGGAAGCTTTGCTTCTATCAAGGACGCTAATTTGTCTTCAATTTGACTTATTTCTCTCTCACTTCTCTCTCCGTCCTCTCCTCCTTGAATTCCGGAGTGATCAGCTTTTATGTTGCTCTCACCACCTGAGTCTGTCATCGTCAACTCCTTTCAACTCCAATTGTGACTCGCTTACTCTACTCTGTATTATATATTAAAAAGAACAAAAATTACAAATGATGTCAATCCATTAATTGAATTACCAAATTTATTATTGGAACCTTACAGAAATTTGATTACCATAATAAAAATTGAAAATATGACTTTACCCTTTGAAATTTAATTAATTTATTTTTTTTAAAACACACCACACAATTGCATCTTTCCCTTCTCTCCCTCTGTGCCGCCTGCCACCTGTTCTCTGTGTCCCTGATAATTGTTGAGTAAAATAGGCCTAAAACAAGAACATTAATTCGTTAAATTTTACGTATAGTTGTACAAAAGAATGTATTTAAAACTTATCGTACATTTGAAAATAAAAGTATCGACTTTTGATACGTTTAGATTTTAAATGTACCAAGAAACAAAATGTACCAGAAATCCAAATGTACCATAAAACCAAATGTGCCCATAGTATAAGTAATCAAACTTACCAATATAATCAAATGATCATACAACCAAATGTACATTTACTATGTTTATGTATGTGACAATGAATTTTGAACATTCTATTTAATTCGGTAAGATAAATATTATAATAATTAATAAAAAAAATCTGAAATCGCCACAATGAGAGATGCATATAACTATAAAAAAAAATGCATAGGTAAATGAATAATAGGACAAGAAAAAGGAAAATGAAAGTATAACGAGATTTTTTTTAAGGTGGGTAGCAAACAATTTCATGAAAAATTGTATAAAAAAAAAAAGTGTAAAATTGAACCTCTAATAAAATGAAATTAGTCACTAAATTTGTAGGAAAAATATTTAATCAAACTCTTAAAAGAAACAAATGTTTAATCAACAAAATTGAAAAACGAGGTGTCTATATCAAAACTCTCATATTTTTCTTACAAAAACCCAATGACTAGACTTAAACTAAGCAAATTCATTAATTAAGTTTGACTTCATCCAATTTGTATTTTCGGATGCAAACTAAAATGCCCCTAATGACATTCTGGCTTTCAGTTTATAATTTATAATCTACATTTGTTATACGACTTATTTCAGAAAATATATGATTTTTAGACAAGTATAAAACTAAACGGTGAGGCCACTTAGTACTACGGTATAGTGATATTCATCTTTATTTGTAAGTGAGAGGTCTTCGGTTCGATTCTCGTCAAGGTGAATTTGAACCATATTATTGCTAGGTCATTGTGAGACTAAGCCCAACCCCGTCCCCTTAATTTAGATAATATCGTTTGTTCAAAAAAATAAATAAATAAATAAACGGGGAGGAAAACCATGGGTGAATATGTAATAATGAACCATTTATTTTCATAATTAGGGTCTGTAATTAGATTTGTTTGACATAATTAGGTTTTGTTACATAAGCAGTAATTTTTTTTTTTTTGTAATAATAGGTCACTTATTTGTCTACACGGCATCTTAATTGATTTGAGTTCTATTTGGATGATTTAAAATAAGTGGGCTTATTCTAAAGAAATAAGAGTGGTGAGGCCTATCTCTAAAGAACCTAAATAAAAAAGAAGAAACAACAGAAATTTCAATCTAAAATTTGTAAGCAGTTGGTAGGAAAAACTCACCTGCAGGATGATCCAACTTTGATGCAGCATCCAGATATTGTGTTATATGTTATTGGAACCTTACACACACGCACACACACACGTTTATATATGTCTATGTATTCTGAATGGAATTAATTTAGAAACTTGAGAGGTCCAACAAGGAATTAGACATTTATGCTTACCTTGCTCAAGTCTATTTCCTTTGCTTTATTATATTGCTAATTTGTCCGGGTATACGTGTTGAGAATAAATTATATATTGATGGATGGAGAGATCTTGTATGTGCTTATAAGTAATTAGGCTACTCCTCATATTGTTAATTGGTTTTATGGTAAAACCTCAACTTTCTTCAATACGTATTGTCAAAGTTTGAAATGGTTCTTTTAATTGCTTGCGAATTAACATTAGAATATGTTAGAGTCTTCTTCAATTTTCTTTGTTAAGATGAATTGCAATCACTTTTAAAGCTGGGAGCTTCTAGTCACACCCAGTACTGCTCAACTCACCCTTAAAACAACACTTGAAAATATTCGTTTTACCCTTTAAACTATTTTGAGAAATTAGAAAACCAAAAAATAAATTCAAAGTGCCATGGACAAGATAGTTTATGGCGTAAAGGTATATAAACCTTGCCCTTTTGTGAGTGCTTTTTACTCAACTAATATATTGTAAATGAAACGTTTTGTGGAGCTTTTTTGATTCAGTTATTAGGTCGAGGTTGAACTTTAATCTTATGCATATATAAACCCTTTTTTGAGAGCAATGGAGGATATGTATTTCATTCAACAGTCAACACCAATACGGCACAAAAGAGAGTCTGGGCAGGGCATATGAACTAAAATTTGCTTATTCATTCTTTAATCCATGAAAATTGACTCAAGGAGAAAATATTGTGAATGAATATCTTAAATTTGTGTGTATACCATCATATTTGTTGAATTCTCTCTCTTATCAACTGTTAAAAAGTTGCTCCTGCTTAAAAATGTTTTTGGCTCCATCCCTGCTCCTAGCTTAAGCTTTTTTGTTTCTTACAAATATCTTTTCTTGAAATGGCAACGTTCTATTGGCGTGGAGTAACAAAAAGCAAAAGTAAATATATTTAATAGATAAAGAGAGGAGTCACATTCTTCTAGACCCCATAGTCCAAGAAAATTATGACCATTTACCGTTCGATGTTAATTCATCAGTAGGTGATTGTGAAGACATAATTTAACCACATATAATAGGAGAATGACACGTGAACTATATATTCGCTATGACGTTTTTACACTTGACGTTGTGAACAGACCACAAATCACTCCAAAGAACGTGGCACTTGTCTGCCCTCCACGAGGGACCGTGGCACCTACTTGCCATGTAAGTATTAGGCCTTTGGGCCATCAACGTATCAAAGGTCGTTCGGGCTCATGATATCCTGCCACCGATCCAAACTCAACCCAATGGTGACAGGAAAGGGCTCTTTGAAGTGTTCCCTTGGGTGTCCAGCGCGCATGCATTCTTACTAACAGGGACCTTCAAAACTACTAGTTGGTAGGACTGTGGAGATTGGTCTGCTCCATCACTAGCAAAAAGTTAAGGTCTGCCTAGTATGGCTTGCAACCTCCTTGCCCAACTACCTAATATGGTTATGTCTATAAATAGCCAAGTCAAACAGAAAAAACGATCATCGGCACTTAATACCCGTAACTCTCTCAAGTTTATAGTTTCTCTCAAACTATCTTTCTGACTACTTATGCTTCAGAGGTCTCTTGGTGAACACCCTCCCCTTTTCCTTGGTGTTCGTCAATTAGGCTAACGGTGTTTATTATTTTGCAGGTTTGATTTCATTAGTTTAGCCTTGTACAAAATTTGCATCCACAGTGGTTACTTAACTTTTGTTCTTATACATTTCGTCCACCCTTTTGACTTAGTTCGTACACATGCATAACAATAGAGAGATGAGCTTCAAAAGCTCAGTAAGGACATAACTTTACCATAGTAAATTGATAAATCTTAAATTAAGTGTTGTGACATCGTATAATCAAGTATCAATTCGTCATTAATTACAATGTAGAGTACAATGCATAATCTTTGTCTATACCCATTAATTTGTATAATTAAACACCTAGGCCTCGTACCTCCCATTACGTACTTATACCACTTGGTCCCGAGCGACTAATTATACGAACTAACCCCCATAACTCAAACATCCCAATTTCTCCTTTTGTTAGTCGTCTTGCCAATACCCTTCGTTGCCAATCCCGAATTGCCAAAACCCTTCCAACCAGATCTCACAACATAAGTGATGCACAAATAATGTCATTTCATCATTCACATGTATCACAGTATATTCTCAACGAATAGCATTTCATCAATAATTCCATAACTAATAACTCAAGAGAAGCATTTATCCAATTAGCACCACATCACAGTAATCAACTAGTAAGATCAACAATAATAATGTCACACTTCACGAAATTTAATAAAGCTAATCTTTGTAAAGACCTACCGTATTTCCCCAACCTAAATTTTAGAGCTAAAGCATAGCTCTAATCTATTATCACAAGAGTCCAACACCTTATTAAAATCCTATTCACAAGTATAAGCAAGTCACTAAATGCACAAACACAACTTTATAACACGATTACATTAACTATTTAATTAAGTTGGATTTAAAATGTGTTTTAATAATGTTGTGCAATGTGCATGCATGTGCTTCATGGGATTCATAACATCTAGTTTAATTTGATTTCTGTATCTATGATTCTGTGTTCATTACCTTTTCTTCTTAGTCTGGGATCTGAATTAATGATGTTGAGCTTTGCCCCTATATTTGGTATTGGGTTATGCTGGTAAATAGTGTGGATGTAAATTTCTGTCATCTTCTCCTTTGACGAAAATGCACCTGTAAAATAATAACACCTAAGATTAAGGTTAAAAGCCTCACGTGCCCATGATAAATTGGTGGGGGGGGGTGGTTTAGTGGGATAATAGGGCTATTTATAGGGGAGTGGCAGACCCTATTTGGAGAATAGTGGCCAGCCATATATGGTGTATTTGGAGAATAATTGCAAGATATTATGTGAAATAATATCTTGCAATCAACATGGTAATTAATCCCATATTAAATAGGAAGTCTTGGGAGTTATCTTTTGAATAAGGATTTGATGAGGAGTGATAAGAGGGATTTGAATAAATACCATTTTGATCACCTTTGACTCTTCCTTGATTGAGCTGTTATTGTCCATTGCATGCTCTTGGGAATCCTAGTGTGCCTCGAGGGTAATTTTACTTTTAACCCAAAAGTCCATGTGTCACTTCCATAATTTTCTTGATTATTTTTGGCTCCACAAATGCCCCCACACCTACTAGGCAGCTCTCAAGAAAGGGCAGCAGGTTTAGAGATCTCCAACTTTGATGCAAATTCCCACTTGGAATTGGAATTAGATTCATCTAGGAAAGGAAAATAAATCGCCTCCAAAGCCTATTTAAGCCTACCTTAATTAAAGGATTAAATCAACTTTGAGGGGAAACTATTTATCCCTACAAGAAAGAGGGAAAGCTAGAGGATATTTGTTCCCCCTTCACTAACATTCTTCTTCGCTTGCCCATGCAAAGAACCGTTTTCCGTTGATTTCTTTGTCTTCTCTAGGCCGCACTAATGTAAGAAAAACTTAATTTTCTTTGTCTTCTTCTTGGGTGTTGTGCGGCATGTCGGCTGGCAGGGGCTAGGAGTTAGCTCGCCATGGGTCGAGGATGTGGTGTGGCAGGGGCCACGGCTTGTGCTGCTCGGCTTGACTGGAACCAAGGGCTAGCTTGGCATGGGTTTAGGAAGTGACGTGGCATGGGCCACGGTTTCGGCTGCCTTGTCTGTGCTGCTTGCAAAGAATGAGGAAACTATTTGAGTTTGATTTCTCAGTTGCTATAGATTGAGCAATCGTGGACGGAGCTGTTGAAGATGAAGTGTTTGATGAGAAAATTGTTGAGTGCGAAGTGGCTACTGCCCCATGGCAATTTGCCGCTTAGCTGGTATTCGAGTATTCGATCTTTTGAGTTGTGTGGCCTGCATCACAACATGATAAAGATATGTGGAATATGAAAATCATTAACTAATCACATCAAAATGAGTAGTTGTGTGGAAATTCATTGGTAGTTTGCTCCATTTTGTTGAAGAGTAAACCCAGATGTGCGTTAGAGAATTTGTTTACGCTCTCGCACTGGAGAGCAAACTCAAATGGGTGTAGGGGAATTAGTTTACCCTCTCGCAGTAGAGAGCAATTAGTTTATCCTCTCGCACTGGAGAGCAAACCCAGATGGGTGTTAGGGAATTAGTTTACCTCCTCGCACTGGAGAGCAATTAGTTTATCTTCTAGCACTGGAGAGCAGACCCAAATGAGTGTCGGGAAATTAGTTTACCTTCTCGTACTGGAGAGCAATTAGTGTATCTTCGCGCACTGGAGAGTAGACCCATATAAGGGTTTGAGCAGTTATTGTAGACAGCAGTTGAGCCAGGCTTATGAATAACTTCTTGAATCTTCATTGAGAATAAAGAAATGGATTAACTGTGCTGGAAGGTAGAAACTGCATAACAAACTGGATAATCCTCGGCTTGCGAGATCTTGTTTGTCGTCATGCATGAGACTTCGAACTTATTTTGATAAGCTTGAACAGGGTTCAGAGGGTGATGGAGATTTCTCCCAGCATTCCATCATGTTGCTACTTGATGAAAGTCAGATGCTTCATTCTTTCAGAGTTGCCCATAGCCTGAAAGTGCTCAGACATGGCAAAAATGCTATTAATTCGCATTACCTTTGAGAGGGGGTTCAATGTTGGCCTCCGTTGCTTGTGTAGGCCGTGTCGTTGACCTGTTAAGATACTCATCGTACCGTCCCTTATTTGTTAACTTCTCAAGGTACTACTTCCACTTCAGGTAGCCATTGGTAGTGTGGCCTAGTCCTTGATGGAATGCGCAATACTTTGTCTAATCCGGTCTGGTAAGATAGTCCTTCATGGGTGGCGGCAGTTAATACCAAGGTTCGTTCTTGAGCTTACGGAGAATCTGGCCAATTGAAACTGTGAACTTGGTGAATGTTTATGGCCCTGAGTCTTCTCAGGTTGAGGAACATTCCATGCGCTTATTTTCTAACTCATTTTTTCTAAATTGCTTGGCCTTGTCCCATAGTGTGTGCTTTTCCCCCAAAATGACATGCCCAAACCCCAATATCCCTAAATATCAGGGTAGGCACGTGCTGGGCGACACCCGAGGGTGAAGAAGCCATTTAAAACATGCATGCAAATTAAAATATGGAATTAGAGGGAAATATACTAATGTATAATCATGTTCAGAGCATACAATTAACCAAGAATAAAGTGAAAGAATTATTATAGAAAGGTACAAACCGAGGAATGTGTTCTACACAAAAGAGACTCAAGGATGCCTGAGCAGAAGTGCTCTGACGCTGGGATGGTGTATCTTGATTCTAACTCCTGAAAGGGCACAAAAACAGAAAAGGTGAGTGGACCAAAGTTTATAATAATATTAATAATAGGAAAACCATTTTATTTCTGAACATACTAACTCCCTATTTTGAAAACATATATATAGTACTACATAGTAGTTTTTCCGAAAACTCTACATGCCATGAAAACGTTCATAAAATCAATACGTATGAAACTGAGCTCAGAAATGAATATAGTCGCCCAAAGGCAAATCCATAAAACCTCCGTAGATCCCATCAATGCTGTATTCTCTAAGGGTATCATAGTTGCCCTATGGCAGTACATGTCCATCACCCCGAAGGTGAAGCTGTAAGACACTGGGTTACACTAGTGAAGAAACCATGGTCCATCACCCAAATGTGAAGCTGTACGACTTCGGGTTACACTGGAGAAGAGGTATATACATAAATATCCTCAACTATGTTTTATGGCCATAGACGTCTATATACTCATGTTGTGTGGATGTGCTGTATGATAACCCGCTAGATAAGCATCGAAAACATACCTCAAAAACTCATATCAAATTCGAAGTTCACAAGCTCAAAGCCTCATTTCATAAATCCAAGATAATTCACATTCGTAAATCCAAATAAATCACAGTAGTAAATCCATGCAATTTCATAAGCGAAAAATCCCAATATTTCATAACCTTTAGTAAAATGTAAATTTGATAAGTCATAAATATCTCGTAAAAGCAATTTAAATAAATCAATATTACTCCGTAAATCATAAATATAGAAATCCATAAAAACATATTATAAATCATGCTTCATTCATGAAATATGCAATGCATGCAAGCCTAATATTTTATAAAAACATGCAAGTTTAGAAGGGGTTCACTCACAAGTCTTCCATTGCCTCAGAGCCGTTCGAACTAGCGAGGATGATGCCACTTCCCACTGACGCACCTAAACACATAAAGGGACTATTTAGTAAAACTCTATTAAAACGTTAGAATTTGGGAAAACGGACAGTGGATTCAGATTCGGTAAGTCGAAAATCCAATGAGGGACTTCGGGCACCCCTATGCGTCGCCACAAGGTGGCGGCCCGGAAGGCCACGCGCCGAGTTGGGTCAACAGAAAGTTCACTGGAAAAGTTGCCAAGACCACCGTTAATAGCACGGAGCATAATATCTCTTGTGAAGGCACGTATGGCAGTTCTCCAGGCGCCCCTACACGCCAACCATGGGACCTGGGTACAAACTCGGGTCGGGTCGCATCCGGTCGGATCTGGGCTTGGGTCTGAGGGGTTGGACCTAGGGTTAGGGTTAATGGGTTAATGGATTTGGGCTTGGTTATTGCGCTAGGTTTGGATTAGTGGATTGGGTCGGGTCACTGTATTGTGTTTAGGCCTGGTTTATTGGGTTGAATTTGGGTTATGACTAGTGGCCAAGGGTTTTAGGCCCGTGTTGCATAGCCCAAATATTTGGGCCAGGTTTTGAGTGTGGGTCAGGTTTAATCCATTTAAACTCACGGGTCATCGGACCTAACAAAGGAAAAGGCTGGATTTCGACCGGGAATTCCTTGAGCTCCGATCGAGCTCAAAACTCAACCAAACCTTACACCCCAATATATCAATTTGAAGCCCGGGAGACAAGGAATCAAACCATACCTTTGGTTTCCTCGATAATGGCTGGGAAATGGTCGGGAAAATGCCTGCAACACACGGGTTCAATGCCAAAAACTAGGTAAATTTCCAAGGGTGTTTTCTGCATCTATTTTCTTACAAACCAAGTACTAAGGTTAAAGACAAGACTAGATAGCCTTAAACAAAAAAGAGAATTTGGATGGTCTCGTGGCTTACCTAATCAGAAAATCCGAGAACTCGCCAGAGTTCTCCATTTTTAGTTTTTCTCCGATTTGAGTACGGGTCCGAGAATTGTTCGACAAACTTGGGCTCGGGGAGGGATATGAGATGAGGTAAGGGTGATGGTGGTGTGGTCGTTGTGTTGTTGAATGTGTGCATGAGTGTGTGTGTGTGTGGTGCTCGGGAAGGAGAAAGATCAGAGATGAGAGGGATAGAGTTTTCCTGAAGAGAGTAGGGAGAATAGAGGGAAAAAGATAAAGAGAATTCTAGAGAGAGGGACACGTGGCAGGAGAGGAATGGAGAGTGTAATGTAGGTGTGGGTTCCACAGCCAGAATAATGTTAAAATAATAAAATATCTAATCCTAATATCTCGAATAGTGAAATGACTATTTTTCCACTCGACTTCGTAGTTCCATAAAACGTTCATCGTAACTCCAAACTCGATTCAGTTTGCGCCCACACGCTCATAGAGGCGAGTGCTATAAGAATACGCCAAGAAAATGGATCCTACATGACACGACAAGGTGGTCAACAAAAGTCAATGCATTTTCCTCGAAGGGCATTTTCGTAATTTCATACTTTTAAATTATAAAAATCGTAAAATTTGGGGTCGGGTCATAACAATCTACCCGCCTTAAGAAAATTTTGTCCCCAAAATTTAAAATAACTTGCCATATAAAAATACTCGAAAATAAGGGAAAAATATGTAAATATATACAAGGAAGAAATTAAGTTAGAGTGGCTGCATAAAAGAGAATGTCATTCCATCATGATCGGATTGCAATGATTCCTTTTTCATGCCTCCAAGCTCATACCTTCTTCTTTCCTTGATGTAGTAGTATAGTATAATACTCGTATAAAATATAAAGTTGAAAATGCATAAAATTATGTAATAACATATGGTCAAAAATATATGCGTATAATAAGATAACGTCAAAAGTAGAGAGAGAGAGAGAGAGAAAGAGAGAGAGAGAGAGACATATATATATATATACATATATACATACATATATATATATATATATATATATATATATAAACGTACAATTCAAATACTTGTATTGAGTTTAAAACCGAAAGTGGAAATAACTCACCCAAAATTTGAAATAGCAAAAATACATATATAAATAAAATAATGTAGTTTAAAATATTTGCACTGAAAATCAGACCCAAAGGTGAAAATGGGCCTTGCCCCAAGCATTTGTCATGTCACATACTCTTGAAAATAGGGGTGTCTTGAGCCGAATCCTAATCATAGCTAACTAATAACTCATGTCGTAGACGGGCCAACTTACCTACTTGCTTAGCGAATCCAACAATTAAGCCATTGATATTACAGTTTGCAGCTTGTAATGCTGATAACTCATCGTTGTCTCGATAAGCAAATGAGAAGTTCCTGAGGGTGCCATAATTACCATTTTGCTCTGCAATGTAAAAATATGCCTAAACCGTCCGATTCATGCCTCGATTACACTGCTGTACTACTCCAAAGTGCACCAATAAGAGTTGCTAGAAATGCTTCAACATCTACACACACACGAACAATAAAGTCCTGGAGTGAAGTAGCTGAAAGATGCGTAGAGACGAACACATGTCGTAAAACATTTCCTCTGTGACCAATCATAATCGTCGCTCTCCTAATCGAGGAGTACAGGATTCGAAATCTAAATTAGAAGAACCATACATCTGACCACTTCCTTCGGATAACGATTGCCGTTTCAAACCCTTTCACAGAAATTGGTCCCATAATCACCAGGCTCGAAGCTTACAGTTCTACCTTCACCAACTCCGTACTAAAAGACAGCTCAAACCTCAAGACCAATTGGAATTCTTCTTGGTAAGTATGGTAAGCTGGTGAAAAGGTTATGCTCCTAATGTTCTTGTTAGTACCGATGTAAACTGGGCACACATTTCAGCTGAGTCGACCCATCGTGAATTCTTCACAGATTTAGCGAGAAACCATGCCGAGAAGGCTAGAAGAACACTCAAGAGTTTGAGAGTCAAAACAAGTCCATTAAATCTAGAGTAGAAGATATCTGGATTGAATACACAACTCTGATGCTTGAGTACATACAAGTACCTAACTTGATTAGGTAATAACAATTTGAAATTGTCAAACATGGGAAATTAGCTAACTCGGTTTTCTAATGATCGAGAGTCATATTGCAAAAGTATGTGAAAGTTCCACGTAAGGTGGAATATGATTGATTGAAGAATGTTCGGGAATCGAGGTATTTTCCTACTGAGGTGCTTAGCAACTGTGCTGGCACAATTGGAGTGTTGCACGATGGTGCAATTGTAAACATTGATATATTCTATCAATCACCGCCATCAAAGACTTAGCTCATTTCGAGTGAAATTATAACTAAGAAGTTTACGATGTTGAACAATAGTCACATGAAGACTGACGTCCTCACGGACGGATGGATAGTACACTAAGTGAAATGGTCGACAAACGTCGAATCATTACTAAAGTCTCCACGGAAGGGTGTTATCAGGTTTTCAAGTAAAGGATGGTAGCCATTGACCTTAGGTAGAAGATATGATGGTTCACTTCATGCAGTGCCGATGTCGAAAAACATAAGCGTTACACGATCATGCTGCATTTGCGTATGGCAACCCATTTAGTAAACATCACTGCCGGTTTCTACATTTATTGGTATTATCAAAAAGTCATAGAACAATGGTCGAGTGAAACAACATCTCAAACCAAAACTAACTTGTTTTCCTAACCAGAGGAAATGGAAGTAGAGCTATGGTCAAAGAATTATTGATAGCTGTTGATAGAAGTCAACAAGACCAATGATATTTCGCAATTCACGACACTCGTGATGATTTTCGATTTCCTATAGTTGCAACCTTGGATTTGGTAAGAATATTTTCTACTATGCTCATGTCTCCCAATAGAGGTAAGTAACCCAAGCAAGGTCGACATTTAAGGAGTTTGGTATAAAGATGGCTTTTTGATGTTTACTAAACTGACCTCGTGGTTGGAGTAGGCAAGAATATTATCGGTAGAAGAATCACTGCAAAATTTCCTAAGGGTCATGAATTTCCTCAGGGGAAATAGTAAACCCGAAGAAACTGATTTGGTCAATCCTACAGATAGTTACTAACTTTGCCTACAACCGATGCTTCCTTAATTTTCTCCAACACAAACTTCGGATGTTTTGAACAACCGCTCAACATGTATACCTCTGCTCACCATTTCTAAGGAATGCATGTTGCAGAGTATGAACATCGTCTCAACTTTCAATTTGTCACAACTAAACTTCATCCCACTAAGATTCCTCTATTTTACGTCACTTCTATGTAAATCCAACTATGACTGCAATTCCTAAGGAACAGATGGCGCAGAGTATCAGTTCGATGTGGAACGTCATCTATCAATCAATTACATCTAACTTGAGGCACAATCCCGACACAAACTTCTTATGTTTCAAATAGGACGTGACAATTCAGGCAGAATAAGGATTGCACTGCGACCTCAATGTTGTGCCTCTTCTATCTCAAACAGGAGAAATGTCTGCATAACTCTCAACCTACACACAACCTAGCTTTCATTTATGTTCAACACAAACCCTTCGCCTCCATTTCTCTTGGGTCCGTTCATGGAGCTCATCATCCCCTCTGCAACGAAGAACCTAACAAACATATATACCCATGTGTCTCTCTAACCCATCCATGGTGGAGTGAGCTGAAAAACTGAGATACTAAAGGTAAAACCATCCTCAAATCTTGTTATTTTTATTTCAAAGTCAGGTCTGTTAGTGAAATGTAACAAGATCTAACACATGCATATGGTTTTATCTGTGTGAGGACCCCGAAACATGCATGTGGAAGTGTTCCCCCTAAAGAACATATCTCAAGAATTATATCACGGATTCAAGAAGAAATATAATCTGTTCAATTGGACGGGCGCTTGACTCTTTTTGTATTGCGTGAAATTGGCAAGGTTCTTCTCGTACTTGGTGAACGAGCAGAGTACCAAGTAATGTTTTAGTTCTTGCATAATATTCCCAAGGTAGACACATGATCCTAGTCTTCTTTTGACTGATGTGTAGGCATCTAAAGCTAGATGTAATGAGCTAAATAATATGGTTTCCATTAAATAGAAATCATATAATTCATGCATTCATTTGTAGTTTCTGCATAATCTGAATATATTAGTTAAGTTTAATGTTTATTTATTTCATTGCCGAAGCTGTTTCACTTGCTCATTTGTCTTGTTTTTCTTTGTTGTTGTTATACCTATATGTTGTGAATCTGATGGCTTAATCTTAATTAGAGAAATGCAGTTGAATGCAACTAATGGAAAGTCAAGTTCATGTATCATTATGGAGGAAATATAAATCAATTTTATTCTGTGTGGATTTATTTTTCAAATAATCTTCAACGTTCTTATTAAGATTGGTAAGTCAAAGGATAACCAGTTCTCTTGAAAGGTTATGCCCGATAACTATGATTGATCTATAGGAACTCATTTGAAAGACGTACGTATATAATAGAAATGTATGCTGACCCTTTTGTGGATGCAAATTTCCGCCTCCTTCTTCTTGGACAAAATTGCACCTACAAAACAATTAACACCTTTGGTTAAGGCCAAGAGCCTCACGCGCCCACGATGAATAGGGGGGCTTTGGCCGAAGAACCTCCGATGCCAAAGTTAGAATTTAGAGAGAAGTGTTTAGAGAGTTTTTGGGAGTTTTGCTAGAGTGTAGAACGTCCATTTTTAGAGAAAATGGAGTCTTATTTATAGAGCATGGCCGACCCTCTTTGGGAGAGAGAGTGGCCGGCCTTTGGGTGTTTTTTAGGGTGTAATGGGTGAGTTAATTGGTGATTAATGAATTAATTAGGAATTAATCCATTAATTCGCCAATTAATCTCCATTTATATGGAATGTTATGTAGGTTATGAAATAATTACCTAAGATGAGGATGGATGAGATAATTTTGAATTAGTTACCTATTTTGGACACTTTTGGCTTGATTGAAGGATGATTGTCCATTGCTCGCGCGTAGGACAACCAGTGTGTCTCAGGGGTAACTTTGTCCTTTTTACCCAAAAATCCATGTGTCGCCTCTTGATTATTTTTGGCTCCACAAATGCCCCCACACCTGCTGGGCTGCTCGTAGGAAAGGGTAGCAGGTGTAGAGATCTTGCTCTAGGAAACTTAGGACTGCTTCCTATTTTGATGTAGATTCCCTCTTTAATATGAAATTAGATCTTTCTAGGAAAGGGAAATAAATTCCTCTCAAAGTCTATTTAAGTCCACCTTAAGTGGGTTGTTAAATCAACTTTGAAGAGCGATTTATTCTACCCTAGAAAGCTTAGAGGATATTTGTTCCTCCTCATCTAGCAATCTTTTACATCTTGCCCGTGCAAAAGATCGTCTTTTGTTGCTTGCTTCGTCTTCTCCGCACCGCACTGATGTAAGAAAAATTCAATTTTCTTTGTCGTCTTCTTGGATAGTGCTATCGCAGGGCAGCCGTCAAGGTTGTGCGGCACGTCGGCTAGCAGGGGCCAGGAGTCGGCTCGACATGGGCCGATGAGGTGTTGTGGCAGGGATCACTGCTTGTGTTGCTCGGCTTGATTGAAGCCAATGATTGGCTCGACATGGGCCGAGGAAATGGCGTGGCATGGGCAACGGTTTGGGCTGCACGTCTGGGCCGCTTGCCGAAAATGAGGAAACTGCTTGAGTTTGATTTCTCAGCTACTGTAGATGGAGTAGTCAAGGATGAAATTGCCAAGATCGGAGCTGTTGAAGATAAAGTGTTGGATGAGCGAACTGTTGAGTGCAAAAGTGGCTGCTGCCCTCTGACCATTTGCTTCCTAATTTATCTTCAAGCATTCGATCTTTTGAGCTATGTGGCCTTCTCACATTGGAGGGCTTACCTAGATAGATGTCGGGGAATTAGTTTACCCTCTTGCACTGGAGAGCAATTAGTTTATCCTCTTGCACTGGAGAGCAGACCCATATGGGTGTTGGGGAATTGGTTTACCCTCTTGCACTGGAGAGCAATTAGTTTATCCTCTTGCACTGGAGAGCAGACCCATATGGGTGTCGGGAAATTGGTTTACCCTCTCGCACTGGAAAGTAATTAGTTTATCCTCTCGCATTGGAGAGCAGACCCATATGGGTGTCGGGGAGTTGGTTTACCCTTTCACACTGGAGAGCAATTAGTTTATCCTTTCGCACTGGAGAGCATACCCAAATGGGTGTCGGGGAATTGGTTTACCTTCTCACATTGGAGAGCAGACCCATATGGGTGTCGAGGAATTGGTTTACCTTATCGCACTGAAGAGCATGAAAGTCGTTGTCGTGAGTGCAGCTGAGGAAAGCTGGACTGGTGGACAATTGAAATAATCTTCAACCTGCGAGGTCTTGTTTGGCGATCTGCTTGAGACTTCAAACTGCTTGTGGAACCCGCGTAAGGGTGTAAGTGCAGTAAGCTACTCCCAGAATTATTGCGCCATCATTAGGTATTTTGTCGTGTTCCCTTTCGAGGCTTGGTTGGGGCGAGCCACAAGGCAAGATTGGCACGGCTATGAGTCATGGTGCAAGATTGGCACAGTTATGAGCCATGGGGATAGATCAATGGTTGCTGGGAGCCATGGAGCAAGTAAGCATGACTGTGAAAGCAGGGCTTGGGCCAGGTTGTGCGCAACAATGTGCTGCTTTAGTATTGAATCGTATGTAGTGTTGAGAACAAAGCCTACCCATGGTTTTTGGTAATTGGGCTGGTGTGTCCTTTTGGTACTCGTCTGCCCCCGGCGCACCTTATCAATAGCTTCATTGTGCAGGAAATCGCACAACTGCTCGATTATGAGCCTTTCTACTTCTTCCTGAGTTTGCCTTTGTTAGGGATGGCAGAGCTTTCGGCTGCCCTCGGTCGTGACCTACTGGTCTAGGGTGCTCTTCCATGTGTTCGGCTAGTCTATGTCGCGGCTACGGTGGGTGTGGTATGTTCTTAGCAGGCGAGCGGGTAACTCGCAGGCTGCTGGTTTAACTCGAGCCAGATTGAGTGACTGCTTCTCACTGTCTGCTGTGCTGCCTATTCCGATGTGAGGTAGATAATGCTCCTTGTGGGCCTTGCCGCGAATGAACACTTCACCTGGAAGGTTGCTCATGTTGATTATTAGAGTGTGGCCTCAACCGTGAGTGTATGTTTGTCCGTGGGCCTAACTGAAAGTGCACGCTCCTCCACGTGCTAAGACGGGAGTATACGCTATCTCAAGAACCCAGTCAGGAGTGTAGTCCGTTAGAACGCTCGGTTTGTGACTGGTCAAGTGGCTGCTTGCCGAGACGCTACTGGAAAGGTTCTTCTGCCCTTGTCCTACTTCGGGACATCTCATCTGGGGCACGTTGGATTTCGGTGCGTTGCAAGAGTTGATTCACCAAGGTCATCTGTTGTGCAATGGCACTTGTCAACTCTATGACTTATCAAGACACGTGTTGTTCACCATTTGGATTGGAAGAGCTTGGAAGGAATGTGCCTCCTTGAACAGTGGAAGTGTGGTAGGCTCCTAGCGCGAGATTTGAATTGGGAAATGTCATATCCGCAGAGAAACGTGGTGAAAATGCCCCCGGTTCGATGGTTGGTCTGGATGGTTGAGATAGTCTTGGGCCGATTTGGGCTGGTTGGAAGGCCACGGGAGCAGGATGGGCCACGATAACAGGTTGGGCCACGGGAATGGGCTGCTCGGCGGAAGCAGGCTGGGCCACGAGAGTGGGCTGCTTAACGAGAACAGGCTGGGCCGCTAGAGCAGGCTGCTCAGCACGTGATGCTCGCTAATGCGAGGCTTGGGCTCGGCTTGGCAACGCATTGGGCTCGTGTTGGGCATGGAGTGACATGGCTCAGGCTGTGGTGGTGAAGCCATGGACCTCGCCGTGGGTGATTGTCATGGTGGCCACCGCAGTGGTTGCCATGGTGGAGCCTTGTGGTGGTGCTGCTGCTCCCCCTAAGATCACATTTAGTCTCGTGGATCGCCATGGTCCCATTTCTTGAATATTGGAATTTTCTAAATTTCTAGCCATTGTATTTCCCTTTCACGTTTTATCAAAGAATCTTTGCAAATAAAAAAATTCTAATAATAAGAACGTACAAAAAATACAAGTGGACTAGAAAATAGAGAAAATAGAGAAAAAAAACCTTGTTGCGCGAGAGTCTTGTACGAGTGTGAATCTCAACTCTCAATGAAAGCACCAATTTGTGGATGCAAATTTTCGCCTCCTTCTTCTTGGACAAAATTGCACCTAGAAAAAAATTAACACATTTGGTTAAGGCCAAGAGCCTCACACGCCCACGATGAATGGGGTGGCTTTGGCCGAAGAACCTCCGATGTCAAAGTTGGAATTTAGAGAAAAAAGTGTTTAGAGAGTTTTTGGGAGTTTTGCTAGAGTGTAGAACCTCCCTTTTTAGAGAAAATGGAGTCTTATTTATAGAGCATGGCCGACCCTCTTTGGGAGAGAGAGTGGCTGGCCTTTGGGTGTTTTTTGGGGTGTAATGGGTGAGTTTATTGGTGATTAATGGATTAATTAGGAATTAATCCGTTAATTAGCCAATTAATCTTCATTTATATGAAATGTTATGTAGGTTATGAAATAATTACCTAAGATGAGGATGGATGAGATAATTTTGAATTGGTTACCTATTTTGGACACTTTTGGCTTGATTGAAGGATGATTGTCCACTGCTCGCGCATAGGACAACCGGTGTGTCTCAGGAGTAACTTTGTCCATTTTATCCAAAAATCAACTTGTCGCCTCTTGATTATTTTTGGCTCCACACCTTTGATTTTGAAAAGTGATTTTTTGCCCATGTTCAAAATTTTCTCATTCTATTAGTATGTCCTTGTTCAAATTTTCTCATTCTATTATTATGTCCACAATGGCAGATATCAACTGGTCCTGAAGCACGTCAGGTCAATGGTCCTGCAACTCCTGCACAGCTCAAGAACTTCATGTTATGTCAGTATCTCTAAGAAATTCATACACGCATATCATCTATGGTTACAGGACTGCCCACTATGTCTTCAGATGTGCTGTCTCCCTCGTTAGGTGCACTATACGGGGTTGCTTGTGACTCAGTGAATTCCTTGTTCCAAGCTATGCTTGAGCGTCTTGAATCTTGCATCTTGCAAATTCATGAATAGAGATTTGGTGTGCTAGGCATGGATGCCGCTATGGACTACAATGCTTCACCTTACATGGAGGAGTTGCAAAACTGCATTCTTCACTTCCGTAGTGAGTTCCTGTCTAGGCTTTTGCCTCCAAAATCTGCCACGGTTGGAACAGAGACCATATGCACTAGGCTTGTTAGGAGCATGGCTGCACGGGTTTTAATATTTTTTTATTAGACATGCTTCTCTTGTCAGACCCCTTTCGGAATCAGGGAAACTAATGATGCCCAGGGACATGGCTGAGCTAGAATTAGCTGTAGGCCAAAACTTGTTTCCAGTAGAGCAACTTGGTGGGCCATACACAGCCCTTAGAGCATTTCGACCTCTCATGTTCTTGGAGACTTCCCAACTCGGAGGATCTCCTCTTCTTCAAGATCTACCACCAAGCGTCGTACTTCACCATCTTTACTCCCGAGGACCTGATGAATTGCAATCACCCCTGCAAAGGAACAAACTAACACCTCTGCAATACTCATTGTGGCTAGATTCTCAAGGAGAGGATGAGGTATGGAAGGGTATCAAAGCAACACTGGATGACTATGCCACGCATGTAAGGGCCCGAGGTGACAAAGAGTTCAGCCCTGTCTATCCTCTAAAGCTTCAGCTAGGGTCATCTTCGACGGAAAATCCTCGTGCGACCCAAAAGTCTTGATGTCCGGTGGATCTCTTGTAGTAACCTTTTACTTCTTATGCCGTTTCAGCTGATCGGTTTACTATTCTCTTTAGCATTTAGGTCTATACTCAGCATTTTTGATAGGTTAATCTGAAGGCTTCGTGGCTGATCAACTCTGGAGGACAAGAGCAGTACTCGAGTTCATCGAAAATTCGTTATAATTTGGTTTTATATCCATTCTTTCTCCTTCTGACCTCTGTATTTGTGGTGATATTGTTCTCTGTTTCATGTAATTAAATAGCTACACAGTGTAAATTACTATTACATTTCCATATCAATCGTGAATCAGCTGTTGGCATATCGGCTCTTTTGCACTCATAAGCTCTTGCGAGAGTCCAAAGAACTCCATTATTTTCTTTTCACGAATAAGCTCTTTCCGCTTTTCATTCGAAGTCGCAAAGCTTTCCTCATGCCAGTGTTCAGTTCCTATTGAGGAAGATCTGCCATTGGTTTCAAAATGAATCTCAGATGTCGATGAATCCCACTCAATCCCTTTCGTATCATCTTATTACTTATTATGGATGAATTTAATGGCGATGAATTAACAATTCGAAGTACCTTTCTTGTATATTCTTGATAAACCAGCGTTTATATATAGATGTAGGAAGATCTGTTTGAGAAGTAAGAAACCCCTTTGACATCTCTTCATTTGCAAAGAATTCTCCATGTGAAAACACAGGAAGTTTGACTTTTTAGCTAAAATGGTCCTTGAGATTTGTCTAACTCCTCACTTTGATCCTTGAGATTTGAAATGAATAGAAATAGTTCCTGAGATTATCCACCATCAATCATTTTGGTCATTCGGTGAAAAATTGTGTTAAATGAGGATCAAAATGACAAAATTATCCTCAATATAATAAACAATAAGCCAAAATGATTTGACAAAAATTGAGGGTATTTTTGTCATTTTATACTTTTTATGGGGATTTTAACAGGAGGACCAAAATGATTGATTGTGAACAAACTCAGGGACCAATTCTATCGATTTCAAATCTCAGGGACCAAAATGAGGAGTTAAGCAGATCTCAGAGACCATTATGACTAAAAAATCCAGGATGTTTTTGTTTCTTCAATATATTTCTCCACAAACTTTGGTGGTGAATTAAACTAGTTTTAATGCATGTAATCGTTCCGGTATAAGAATGTTTCATTGCCTGATTATCTGTTGCAATTACTGATTTTCAGCTTTTCCTGACCATAGTTTTTTTTTGTCCCACTTATGTGCTTTAGGATGGTAGGATTAGACGCGATGAATTTTCTTAATATCTAATCCTCTTCTAATTCTCTTTAAATAAAAAAATCATTTACTTACACCTTCAATATACCCTTCAAATTTGAGATTTTTTTCATTAAAATCCAATCATGTGTACCAAACAAGCCCTTAAGAGTTTAAAAGGTCCTATTTGGTATCAAGGATTGGACTGAATTGAAGAAAGACTGGATTGAATTAAAGAATATTGAGTGTTAATTAATGAAAAATGGATGTCAACTTCCAAATTTCATCCAAATTTAAGATGGAATATGAAGGAAAGTGCCAATCGCTTTTGATTCATGGTAGGAATTTGAAAGAATAAGTTCCCTTCACGATTACTCTCTATTTCTATCTTCAAATTAGACAATTCGGAAATTTTCATCCTTGGTTATATATCTGATCCAATTTTTGACACCAACCAGCAAAATGGTTGCTTATCTTTTAGAATTAACACGGAAGTTCCTTGATTAAAAAAAAAAAATCGGAAGTTCCATCCTCTCCCTCTATGTGATATTATGATCTAAAGCCGTCGAGGAAAGTGCATATTTTACCAAAAAAAAGAAAAAGACTAGCCAAAGTTGCTTTCAGGACATTTTTCATTGTAACTCCCCGAAAAAAGAGTCCAAATTAGCCATTCACAAACATTCTTGTTTGGAATTTTTTTTTTTCAAAATGGTTGAAAGCACATGAAGTGCTTTTTGGAATTGTTTTTGGGTTTCAAAAATACTTGAAGTGTTTTTTAGAAGAAGCATCAATTATGTGCTTCTTGGAGAAAACACTTCAAGTGCTTTTTCAATATTCACTTTCATCTTTACTAAGAATTGGTTTAAAAAACAATTTCATCAAAAATAATTTTAATCATTTTAAAAATACTTTTAAACAAAATTGCTAGCTAAAAGTGGTTAGCCAAAAGAGGGGGAAAAAAAAAAAACTTTTGGCCCAATTTTGTTATCTCCTTCTCTCTTCCTTAGTAATTCAATCTCATTAAAAGAAATTACTAAATATTTCATGGTAGCCAAAACTAGAAGATAATCTTATGTCTGACCGTTCACATTTATAGTATAAGAGACAATTAGGTAGGACAAGTTCGAGAAATTTTTGTGTGAACATCGATATGTGGTATTATTATTCCATATGTTATAATAAGGGTGAACGACATAATTAATATGTCATTCTCATAGTATATAACTAAAAGAAAAAAAAAACGTATTATAATGAGTCATACCATCACGTGGTGATGTTTCATATATACTTGAAATTACTCAACCAAGGGTGAGGGAGACCAAATACAGAGTCCCTCATATGTGTGTCAATAGTGCTGTAAAGCCTCATTTGTGTATGAGCATGGTCGCATAGCCAGGTGGTCCGGCTGTTGCAAATTAAATCGTTAGCCACAAACAATTTTTGTGTCATTTGATGTCAAATATAATCAAATTTGGGCTAGCCCTTGCTCAAAAATGCGTAAGACCATAGACCATAGAGATAAAAGAATGAAAGTTCTAACTTTCGTAGCAATATATGTAAAGATATATGCTCTACTATTAGAGTTACAATATTGACTCCCTTAAGCATGCCTTTTCTTTTGTCATTACATTCTTAACACTAGCTACGTAACACACATATTACCTGGCTTGCAAAGATCAGTGATGACTTCGCATCCACGTTGGTCAGACATATATATTGCTATGCCAAGAAATGTAGTATAGCTAAAATTATTTTTTTATTAGTGAAGAAGATTAATAAGGTTCACTAAACAACTTCAAACAAAAGCATTTATTCAAACTTGTCGAATTGCTTTTGCTCAGGCTTACGATATAAAAAAGATTAATCGTGCGTGATTAGATAGGGTCGAAGAACAGAAAGATGCTCAAGTCCTTAAGCACTTAAGCTAAGCATCAAATAAATGAAAACAAAAACACTTATGCTGTCAAATGAGATTCCAAACATTTCAATAACAAAAAATGTCACTGTCTTTGTTGATACTTCACGTATCTGCGGCGCCACCTGTGAAAGATATTGCAAAATTATACTAACTATTTATATAATCAAATATAGCAAATTAAGTGTATAATCATTATCAGACTTATGAAATTTAAAAGTGTATAATCATTATCAGACTTATGAAATTCAAAAGAGAAAAGTGAATTAGAAATTCTTGTTTGTGAACTGAAGAGGGGCGCGATGTCGCTGCCCTAAAGCAGTAGATGTCTCCACACATGCAGACTATGACGGTGCATACAACTACAGGATTTATGATCTTGTGATCAATTATGCACATTAATGATAGACGGAATTGCCAAGTAGTGATCAATTGTCCAAAGATTAAAACACAATGATTATAGGATTTGAATAACTGACGATGACAGAAATATGAAGAGTAAATGAGACAGAAAAGTTTTAATACAGTTGAGGTTTCTTAATTAAAGAATTCCTCATACCCCTTCAAAATATGATTATAACTCTTGAAATAACACAACTCTTTGATATTAAAATAAATAAATAATAAGTTTTGAATCTTTAAAATAGAATAAAATAACAATAATTAAAATAACCAACACCACACTGCAATGTGGCACACAGTTATTCACCAACAGGCTGCCAAATATTTGGACAGCCCAGCTCCAAAGTTCCAGATTTTTTATATGACGTGGGATGTGGACATGGAGGTGGAGCATTCACAAATCCCTATTGTGATGTTGATAATGTCTTTAAAAATTTCCATTTAATAATTACAAAGTTAATGAAATTAATTAAATTCCCTATCTTCTTTAAGCCATCAAGATATCGGCCAGTGTGGAAGCAGCAATCATGTAATATAATCAGAAAAATACTTGAAGAATGTTGAGGTTTCAATGTAAAATCAACTCTTATTAATATGCACTTGCAAGATTTTTTTAGTTCCCAAAAGTGGAATTCACACAGTATCTCCATTCCTACCATCGTGCCTTTCCTGGCTCTAAGAGAGGCAGGGGTCGACTCCTCCAAGTCTTCCTTGGGTATCCTACACTCCACCCATTTACCTGTCATAGGCCTAACACCAGAGAGTTCTCCAGTAGTCTGGGAAATGTGGTATGCTCCATGCTAGCAGAACACAATAAATTGCCTAGCATAGCTTGTAACCTCACCTCCCAGTTACCTACGAAGAATCTCTCCTATAAATATCTAAAAATCAAACATGGAAATTAATAATCATCACTTATTACTTAAAATTCGCTCTGTTCAATTTTCTCAAACTATTTCTGACTTAGGAGAATCTAAGACTTCATTGCTAGACGATTAGAGAATTTAAGAGGTCATGTTTGGTTTCAACGATTTGAATTTTTTTTTTGGTCAAAGTGTCCATGATTTGATTGAATTGAAGAATACTGAATGCTATTGAAAATCTGGGTGTCGACTTCGTCTAAGATAGAACATTAAGGAAATTAATCCCTTGGTTAGATTTGGAGGGATTAGTTTCCATTTGTGACTACTCTCTCTTGTATACTTAATCTAGTAAGTTATCTTTTTCATTGTCAATTTAGTTATCTAATTCAATTATTATTGATACCAACCAGCCACAAGATTGCTTTTCTTTTAGAATTGGCACTCAAGTTCCATCCTCTACCTCTAATGATCATATGATCTAAAACCATTACGGAAGGAGGCCTGTGCATCTCTAGTAGAATACCCAAAGTTGCTTTCGGACATATATATTTCATTGAAACTCCACGAAAAACCACTCCAACAAATTAGTCATGACATTTTTATTTCCTAGCTAAAAGTGGTTAGCCAAAAGAGAGAAGAAAACTTTTTGCCAAGTCTTGTTCTCTCCTCTCTCTTCGTTATTAATTCAATTCATTAAAATTAATTATTTACTATTCCATGTTAGCCAAACTAGAAGATAATATTATGGCTAGACCGTTCCCATATATAGTATAAGAGACAATTAGGTAGGACAAGTTCAAGAAATTTTTGTGTGACCTAGAACATCAGCACGTGATATTATCATTTTATATGTTATAATATAGTGAATGACGTAATTGACACACATCCTACTTGTAGGATATATAATTAAAAAAAAAAATAGTAGTGTTATAGTTTGAGCATAACAATACCATTACATGGTGATGTTTCAGATAACTTAAACTTACTTACATGACCAGGTGTTCCGACTGCTGCAACTTAAAATTTGCCAAAAATAGAGATAGTAGTGGCCATAAACAATTTTCAATAATTAAAATTACCACTCTCTCTGTTGATACTATACTTATCTGCAGTGCTACCATGCACTGCAATGTGGCACACAGTGATTTGCCAACAGGGCTGCCAAATATTTGAACAGCCAAGCGCCAAACTTGGATGTGGACATGGAGGCTAGAGCATTCACGCATGCCTATTGTGATGTTGATGAGGTCTTAAAATTTTCCATTTAAAAATAAAACAAAGTTTATGTAATTAAATTCCCTATCTTCTTTAAGCCAGCAAGCTATCAGTCAGTGTAGAAGCAGCAATCATGTAATATAATCAGAAAAATACTTGAAAATGTTGAGGTTTCAACGTAAAATCAACTCTTAATTAATATGTATTTGCAAGATTTTTTAGTTTCTCGAAGTGGATTTCACACAGTAACTCAAATATTTGAGTTTGATTTTGATAAATTGAAATTAAACTCAGATAATGAATCAAAAGTTCAAGTTCAATAGGTGTGAGTTTAACTATTGAGTGTAATACATAAGTTTCTCGAGTTTGATTTCTACAATTTTCTCCCATAATCATTAAACTCACACTGCTTTAATAAGCAATGTTATAAAATTAATCAAACTCTAGTGCGCATTCTTATATGAGAATCATCCTCCGGCCTTTTCGTAAGATGATTTTTCTCATTACAGACAAATGACATTTTTTATTTTTATTTTTATTTTTTTGCAATGCCATGGAGTATAGAGTAATTCGAAAATAAAAGTTAAAATTGAACATTCAATACCATGGAACGTCGTAGTCATGTTTTAACTTGTGAACATGAAAGTAATTTTAACAAATTACTTTTACACACGTATCAAATTATACTTTCTTTAAAGCCAAATAGTGTTTCATATTTGCCACCAACTTTATATTGTTATCAAATAGTTAGAGGCGGGATTTGGATCTTCTCATGAGCTCAGAAGCTGAGCCTCCTGAGCAAAGAATCCAACGGTTACAACTTTTGAAAAAATTCTCTTTTTGTAACCGTTGGATCAAAATCTAACGGTCCATGTTCTTTGCTCAGGAGGCTCAACCCCCTGAGCTCAGGAGATTATCCAAATCAGGCGTGCCCTGAATGCTCTTCTACCCCACACGGCATACAGTGATATATATTATTTTAACAATTATCTTAATACCTAAAAACGATCCTTCTGGATTGACCAATGTCTCTGTCTTCCCATGTAAATACAAACCCTAGCATTTTGCTTCACGGGGGTCATACTCTGATAAGGAATGAGTGTGAGAGTGTGTGTAATTCCTGTTATGAAGCTTTCTTTTTCTAGAAAAAAAAGAGAGTAAAAAAAGAAATATTATTTTTCAGCATCTTTGCCTTCTGTCCTGTTTTGCTTCCACCACCTTCAAAACTCACCTCCTTCATTAACCCTAATATTTATAAGCTCTTTGAGTCCTCCGCTTTAGCATCAAAAACAGTTGGGAGGTGTTTCCTAGGACGGCAGATCTTGTAAGAAACTATGGGGAAGAAAGTAAGCCAACAAACTGCATCACTGAAAATATCTAAGAAAGAAAACAAAGAGTTTAACAGTTTGATAAGACTTTTGAGGCCTAAAGTCTACATCACCGACAGCTCTAGCTTCAAGAGGCTCGTACAAGACCTCACCGGGAATGGAGCTTCGAATCCAATTACCACTTCCTCCTCCCTCTTGCACCCTCCGAAAAAACATAGACTGCCGGTCGAGGAGGAGAAGGAAATCCCAGTAGTTGTGGACATTGAGCCTGAAGGCAGCGTGGATGTGTCTACTGACACGTCGTTTGATTCTTCGGAATTGTGCAGCGAAGTGTTTATAAATGATCAAGAGTTCAAACAGTTATGTTATCAGATATTTGCAGATGATCATACAACAACAACTACTAGTACTTCAGAAGGTTCCTCAGAAGAGCAATTGTTGGTGGATGATATGCTACCCTTTCAAGATCTTGAGCAATGGCTCAATTTAGACACTGTTTACGATCAGCCTAATCATGATCCTTTTTCCCACTATGGTTATGCTCAAATTGATCAACAAGTCAGCATATATGACTACGAACTCTCGGGGTTACCATGATCAAATTTTTTAAATTTTCGTTGTATGAGCAGCCGGTCTTGTAATATTCTTCTTTTGATGCCTAAGTAGTACATATGTTCATAACAAAGATATGCATTTATTCAACGTGGATTCTTTGTATAGAGAGCCCATTTCCGCTTTAACTGATTACCGTGTGTAATTTGTTCAATCTATATTTCGTATTATTATCCGTGCTTCTCATTCAGATATGTAGGTGTACATTGTAACACACATGCTAACTTTATATGTTCAACGGGGACAATCGTACATGTAGTAAAATTATGTTTGTTAAACTGAATGGTTTGTGTGGAGCCAAAAATAATCACAAGGCGACGCGTGGATTTTTGGGTAAAAAAGACAAAATTACCCTCGAGGCACACCGGGATTCCTACGCGCGAGCAGTGGGCGATCATCCCTCAACCAAGTCAAAAGTGCCCAAAATAGTTAATAATTCAAAACCTATTTCATCAATCCTCATCAATTCCTCTCCACAAGGTAACTCCCAAATCATTCCTCTTTTATTATATTAATTAGCTAATCAATTAGGAAATTATTCTATTAATTAGCTAATTAATTGATTTATTATTCAATTATTCCTAATTAGCTACAAATCATGAACCTCACCCAAATTACCAATCAAGTGTCCTCCTCCTCCTAAAGGGGCCGGCCACACCCCTATAAATACTACCTCATTCTCTCCAAAACTCAATTTCCAACTCTCTTGCAAAATTCTCCAAATACTTTTCTCTCGAAATTCTAACTTTGGCATCCACAAATTGGTGCCTTGATTGAGAGAAGAGTCACATACTCGTAGAAGACTCTCGCATCAAAGGTTTTTCTATTTTCTTGTCCATTTGTAGATTTTTCGTATGTTCTTATTATTAGAATTTTTATTTACAAAAATTCTTTGATAAAACGTAAAAGAGAAGTACAATGGGTAGAAATTTAGAAAATTCAACAAGTGAAAATTCCAATATTCAAGAGATGGGACCGCGGCGATCCACGAGGCTAAATGTGACAATAAGTGGAGCGGCACCACCACTAGGAGGCTCCACCATGGCAACCACCGCAATGGCCACCACGGTAACCACCCACGGCGAGGTCCATGGCACCACTACCACGGCCCAAGCCGTGCCATCCAAGGCCCATGGCACCAAAGCCACGGTCCAAGCCGTGTCACTCCAAGCCCAACGCGTTGCCAAGCCGAGCCCAAGCCTCGTACTTGCATGCATCATACGATGAGCAACCCACGCCCGTGGCCCAGCCTGCTCCTGTGGTTCCCCAAGCAGCCCAAGTCGGCCTAAGAGTATCACAACCTTCCCGGCTTCAAATTTCTAGGCCTACAATCAAACCGGGGGCATTTTCACCACATTTCTGCAGATTTGACATTTCCTAACTCAAATCTCGAGCCCAGAGTCTACCACACTTCCACTGCTTAAGGAGACGCATTCATTTCAAGCTCTTCCAACCCAAATGGAGAACAACACTTGTCTTGACAAGTCATAGAATTGACGAGCGCCCTCGCACATCAGACAACCTTGGTGAATCAGCTCTTGCAGCGTACCGAGATGCAATGTGCCCCAGACGAGGTGTTCCAAAGTAGGACAAGGGCATATGATGAACCTCTCCAGCAGCGTCCCAGTAAACAGCCTCTTGACCAGTCACGAACTGAGCGTTTTGACGGAGTACACTCCCGACTAGGCCCCCGAGATAGCGTATACTCTCTTCTTAGCACGCGGAGGAGCGTGCACTCTCAGTTAAGCTCATGGACGAACATACATTCACGGTTGGGGCTACACTCCAATAATTAACATGAGTAACCTTCCAAGCAAAGTGTTCATTTGCGGCAAGGCTCGCAAGGAGCATCATCCACCTCACATCGGAGTAGGTAGCACAATAGACAGAGAGAAGCAGTCATTCAATCCAGCTTAAGTTCAACCAGCAGCCTGTGAGTTGCCCGCTCGCCTGCTAGGAACATACCACATGCACCGCAACTGCGGCATAGACGAGTTGAACACATAGAAGAGCAGCCTAGACCAGCAGGTCACGATCGGGGGCAGCTAAGAGCTCCGCTACCCCAACAAAGGTAAATTCAGAAAGAAGTAAAGAGGTTCATGACCGAGCGATTGCACGATTTCCAGTGCAACGAAGCTACTGACAATGCGCTCTGATGAAACATGACCAAAAACAGGTCACCTTTCATTGACAAGATCGAGCAGACATAACTATCCCACATAGATTGTCGAATACAAAGATTACTTCTATTTCGACAAAGGTAGCAGCTCAGCATAATGACGCGCCGGGGGCGAACGAGTACCAGAAGGTCACACCAGCCCAACTACCAAGAATCGGGGGCATGCCTTGTTCTCAACACTCCAAACAATTCAATACTGAAGCAGCACATCACCATTAGCCGAGCATCACGGACCTAGTGGTCCAATTGCTGCTCACAACCTGACCCAAGCCATTCCAACTCTGCACGCACAAACGTGCTTATCTGCTCCACGGCTCTCGGCAGCCCTTAATCTATCACCATGGCTCATAATTGTGCCAATCTTGCACCACGGCTCCCAGTCGTACCGATCTTGCCATGTGGCTTGCGCCAACCAAGTCTCAAAATGGCACACGACGAAACACTTAATGATGGCGCAATAATTCTGGGAGCAACTCACTATGCTTACATCCTTATGTGGGTTCCACAAGTAGTTTGAAGTCTCAAACAGTTCGCCAAACAATACCTCACAGGCTGAGGATTATTTTAGTTGTCCAGCAGTTATTTCCTCAGCTGCACTCACGACAATGACTTCTATGCTCTCCAGTGCGAGAGGGTAAACTAATTACTCTCCAGTGCAAGAGGGTAAACCAATCCCCCAACACCTATCTGGGTAAGCTCTCAAGTGCAAGAGGATAAACTAATTGCTCTCCAGCACGAGAGGGTAAACCAATTCCCCGACACCTAAAAGGGTATGATCTCTAGTGCGAGAGGATAAACTAATTGGTCTTTAGTGTGAAAGGGTAAACCAATTCCCCGACACCCATATGGGTCTGCTCTCCAGTACGAGAGGTTAAAATAATTGCTCTCCAGTGCGAGAGGGTAAACCAACTCCCCGACACCCATATGGGTTAAGCTCTCCAGTGCAAGAGGGTAAACTAATTGCTCTTCAGTGGGAGAGGGTAAACTAATTCCCCAACACCCATTTGGGTAAGCTCTCCAGTGCGAGAAGGCTACGTAGCTCAAAAGATCGAATGCTTGAAGATCAACTAGGCAACAAATGGTCAGGGGGTAGCAGCCACTTTTGCACTCAACAGTTCACTAATCTGACACTTCATCTTCAGCAGTTCCTATCTTGGCAGCTTCATCCTTGATTGCTCCATCTACGGCAGCCGAGAAATCAAACTCAAGCAGTTTCCTCATTTTTAGCAAGCAGCCCAAACCATTGCCCATGCCACGCCACTTCCTCGGCCCATGCCGAGCCAATCCTTAGCTTTAATTAAGCCGAGTAGCACAAGCAATGACCTCTGCCACACCCCTCATTGGCATGCCGACTCCTGGCCCCTGCCAGCTGACGTGCTGCACCACGCCGACGGTTGCCCCGTGGCAGCACCACCCAAGAAGAAGACAAGGAGAATTAAGTTTTTCTTACATCGGTGCGACACGGAGAATGCTAGGTTCTTTGCACGGCCAAGCAAATGAGAATGCTAGGGGAGGGGGAACAAATATCCTCTAGTTTTCTCTCTTTCTTGTAGGGATAAATAATTGCCCTCTGAAGTTGATTTAATCCCTAATGAAGGTAGGCTTAAATAGGCTTTGGAGGCGATTTATTTCCCTTTCTTAGAAGAATCTAATTCCAAGTCCACCTGAGAATCTGCATCAAAGCTGGAGATCTCTACACCTGTTGCCCTTTCCTGTGAGCAGCCCAACAGGTGTGGGGGCATTTGTGGAGCCAAAAATAATCACAAGGCGACACGTGGATTTTTAGGTAAAAAGGACAAAATTGCCCTTGAGGCACATCAGGATTCCTACGCGCGAGCAATGGGCGATCATCCCTCAACCAAGTCAAAAGTGCCCAAAATAGTTAATAATTCAAAACCTATTTCATTCATCCTCATCAAATCCTCTCCACAAGGTAACTCCCAAATCATTCCTCTTTTATTATATTAATTAGCTAATCAATTAGGAAATTATTCTATTAATTAGCTAATTAATTGATTTATTATTCAATTATTCCTAATTAGCTACAAATCATGAACTTTACCCAAAATACCAACCAAGTGGCCGGTCCTCCTCCTCCTAAAGGGGCCGGCCATACCCCTATAAATACTACCTCATTCTCTGTAGAACTCAATTTCCAACTCTCTTGCAAAATTCTCTAAATTCTCCAAACACTTTTCTCTCGAAATTCTAACTTTGGCATCGAAGGTTCTTCGGCCAAAGCCCCCACACAAAAGGTTAGTAGCATTGGTCCAGCTTATAAAATCTTTGTATAAATAGCATGCTTCAATCGTAAGAAAAGATCTTAATTACTAAAGCACACAACTAATATATTTGCACAAGAAAAGTCACAATTTCCCGTTATTTTGAAGAAGTTGGTTCTTAAATATACTCATTCTTAAGTCTACACCACTGATAGCTCTAGCTTCAAGAGGCTTGTACAAGGCCTCACCGACAATATATGGAGCCTCGAATCCAATTACCACTTCCTCCTCCCTCTCCCACCCTCTGAAGAAACGCAGACTGCCGTCTGCCGGTTGAGGAGAGGAAATCCCAGACTCCAAAAAGTTGTGGATGTTTGAGGTCAATTGGTATTAAAATATTATTTTTATTAAAATAATAAAAGATTATTTTGTGTATAGTTTAAGATAGGATTTTTAATCAATCCCATCACTCCAATATCTGAAAATATAAATTGTGGGAATAGATTTTTGAGTAGATTTTTAACTAATTTCGTAGCGCCACTTGTCATGATCTGTGAGAATTTTGCTGATAGATTTCCAATAAGATTTTTAACCAATTTCGTCCCATCACGTGTCACTATTTGTTCAGAATCTTTGTGGATATATTTATGATAAGATTTCCAACCAATCACGACGCTACTAAGAAACCAGTTATTAGTGGCATTTTAAGCAAAATCCGACAGAAAATAGTTGCAGTGACGGATATAATAAGCGACAGAATTGCCTGCGTCAGGAAATGAATTTTTCGATAGAAAATAGTCAAAAACCGACAGAAATTGTGTCGGATATAACTGACAGAGAATATATTAATAATAAATAAAAGCATTTTCTGTCGGATAAAACCGACAGGAATGAATTAATAATGAATAAATAAAGGATTTTCTGTCGGATAAAACCGACAGAAAATATATTAATAAAAAAAAATCACTTTCTGCATTTTCCATATCCTGCATTCACCATCTGAAACCTTGCCGGAGCTCGATCACGCCGGAGCAATGGGCACCGTTTTCCACAGTTCCCCATATGAGAGACACAGAGAGAGAGAGATCGCAATCGCCATGTCCTTCAAAGCACTATCCACTCTATCCCCAGAATTAATGGTTGCCCAAAACAGCAGGATTGCTTTCTCAGGATCCTTCTCCACCAGCTATTCAAATTTCGAAACCCATCAATCAAATAATGAATTAAAAAAAAAAACCATAAATCAAAACCAGAAAAATTCAAGTTCTGAGAACCAAATTTTGAAAGGACACAGAAGATTTATTTACCTGAACATTCTTGGCTTTGACATAAGGATTTTCGCCTACTGGGACTTTGTGAATCACGTGAAACAACTCCGTCCCGACAAAGCGAGTCCTCCAAACTCCGAGAGGCTTGGCCGGAAAGGAAGGAGCAGACTTGGTGGGTCTGAAACCAGGCGGAGCATTCCACATATCCTGCAACATCTTCGAGATAGCTAAAGCTAGGGTTTATGAACTTTGGTTGCAAGTGTTCGAACTGAGGAGAGAAGAGAAGAGAAGAGAAGAGAAGGAGAAGAACATGAGGATAGAAGAAAAGGGAAGGGAGAAGCACCGGCGCAAGGAGGATGTAGGGGTTTTATTTTGGAAAATTTTCATTCCTATCGGTTAAAACCGACAGAAATATTTTTTAAAATAAAAACCGACAAAAAATTTTCATTACTGTCGATTATAACCGATAGAAAAAAATTGCGGCAACACTCCCCCCAAATTCCCTCTGAAAATTTTAAATTTTCCCCCAAAATTTTGTTACGATTTTAAAACATAAAATATTAATTGTTTGGTTTAATAAATAAATAAATTGACACACCCGAACCCGTAGGTAGGGCGTGCTCGTGACGGCCAGCATGCCCCAAATTCCCTCTGAAAATTTTAAATTTTCCCCCAAAATTTTGTTTCGATTTTAAAACATAAAATAATAATTGTTTGGTTTAATAAATAAATAAACTGACACACCCGAACCCATAGGTAGGGCGTGCTCGTGACGGCCAGCATGCCCTCCTTCGGGACGGGGTGTGTCATAAATAATATGTATTTAAATAGAATATGTTTTTAAAAATTAAATAAATAATTGTTTGGTTTAATAGATAATTTTTACACTTTCGGTTTAATAGATAACTTTTACACTTTTGGTTTAATAGATAATAATCCATGTAAAATATGCGATAAAGAAACAAAAAGAGAATTGTACAATGAAAATGTCATCACGCAAACTAAATATTGTCTAATCAATACTTGAAAAACATAAATAAAAATTTAGCACAAATTATTTTTCCCACTTCAAAATTATTTAAACCATTTGCTTATTTATTTATAATCAATATACAATTTTAAATTATGAAGCAAAAGAATTGAAAAACTTACAAATTGAGGGGAAGAGAAGAGAAAGATTGAAGATGAAGAGAAAACGAGTAAAATGAAGATGAGGAAGAAAACGAAATCTGAAAGAACAACAAATTGAAAAGCGTTTGGCGTAAAGTGACAAATTTGTCCATTTGTAAAATGACTTAGTTACCCCCTTTTGCTTTACTTTTTTTTTTTTTTATAAAAAAGAAAAAAAAAGTTTGGGAGTGATAACTCTCACGCTATGTTTAGAAAATTTATCTCCCTTAAACCCTAACTCACAATTCTCATCTCCTTTCATTCAGAGAAAGCAAAAAGAATGAACTTAGAAGATGGCGTTTCTATGGAAGAAGTAAATGATTATGTCTCTGTCGAATAGGTAAAAGATAATTTTATTTGGATCATCTTGATTTGTCGACATGTATAGCTCTATGACTTTTTTTTTGAATTTGCATTAGGTTAGGGTGCAATTTGTTTTACGTTTTCCTATGAGAATTCTTGGAAAACTAGAATTCGTTTTCATTATTTTAGGGTAAATTTGTTTACGGAAGCCAATTTCCATATAGAGTGGAGGGTCCAGCGAGGCAATAGCGAGGGCGGGGGAGGTTCCACCAGCAGCGTCATAATCTTGCTAGCGCTGCTGCATTGCAGCGACGACCGCGATTCGTCTCTCTGCTGCTGCTACTATTCTTTTTTGCTGACAGATAAATAGCGGACAGATAAATTAATTGATGCTGAGTAGCTAGAAAATACTATACGTCAATGACAATGCGAATTGCTATGCATCTCAAAAAGGACACTCAAATTGGAATTTGGAAAGGAAACACGATTTTTTTTCTTTTCCCCTTTTTTGAAGGTTTGTTTATATTCTTTTTTTAAGAGAAATTTATCTCTAATTATATATAGGGTTATTTTAGGAATAAAAGTGGGTGGGAAAATAACATTTTAATTTTTTAACTTTTTTATAGTGGGTGTAAATATAACGTGGGTGAGGAAATAATAAAACGGGGTGGGTTTAGCAACTCTCATTCAAAATCTCTAAATTTTGTTGATTTTGGTGGATTGAAGTACCCAATTGCCCTGGCAATTGGATGGGGTGGAATTTATCTTATAATTGTCCCTTTTTCCTTATGATTACTTAATGGGAACAAGGTCAATCTGCGATTAACAAGGTTTGCTGGCTATATATATCCATGTTCTCATATGATTACTTATATTTCGTGCCCATGCAATGCAATGTTGCAACTTAAGTAGGTTAAACCTGGGATACGCTGACAGCGCTGGTAGACATTCCCTGCGTTTATATTTCAATTGTTGGGTAGCTTTGGATAACATAGTCTGCATGTGATTAACGTTTTTCTTTGAGAACACATTCCTATATAACTGGGGAGCTTTTAGCTTGAGCTGGTTCATATTCCAGCTTTAATATTTTTGGAATCGTTAGTAAAAACTAGTTGAAATTATAAAAGAGGCCTATGATGGAATCTTATATAATCTGTGCCGTTATGATCTCCTTTTTGTTGTCATAACCATATGTTATACTCTAACAAAGTCTGTTTAATATTTATGTATGCCCTTTCAATTGACGAGCTTCCAAAATATAGCTACCATTTTGCTTTGTACATTGTATTTGATGTCTATTACAATGTCGCACACGTCGGTCACTTGCTAAGCATATATATATATACACACACACACACATATATATACATATATGTATATATACACATACTTATATGTATATATATATGTGTATATATGTATATATGTATATATATACAGTGGCCAAGCCACGTGAGGGCGAGGAGTGGCGGCTGCCACTCCCCTCGTCGGAAAAACAACGCTGGAGCGCTGGCCAGCCCCTCCCCTCCTGCTGCTGCAACGCCGCTGCTCTTCGTCTCCTCCGATGCTGTCTGGTTCTGCTCTGCGCGCAGCAGAGCTGCATTCAATTTTTTTGCAAAACACACAGGCCAAAACGACGTTGTTTTGGTCCTGGTTAAAAAAATTTTAAAAAGTTGGATGAAACGACGCCATTTCGTATAAGTTGGGAAAAAAAATAAAAATATATAGGGGGACCGCGTGTCCCCAGTCCCATAACTTCCATTCAGTCCCTCTCTCTATGCTCTTTTTCAATCTCCAATCAGAGCAAAAGGTGCAGCAGCGCTGCCCCCCAATTCCCAGCAGTCAGCACACACCGAGCCACCGTTTGGCCTTTTGCTACCGCGCCAGCCATCTCCAAGGTGGGCTGCCTGTTGCAGAGGAGGGCAACTTCTGTGCGAGGAAGAAGAACGGAAAACAAAAGTTGTTTTAAAAATATCTTGAACCGGACGACGTCGTTTCAGCATTCCTTTTAAACGAAACATTGCGTTTTGGGACTTTTTCTTCTATCCTTCTTCTGTTGCTTTTCTCTGTTTTTCCCATCTTTTTTTTTCTTTTTTTTTTTTTCCTTCTATCTTTTTTCCGTTTGACTTGGTTCCTTGGTTTTTGGTTAAATGGTTTGGCTTGGTCTCTCGTTCTTTTGGTTTGATCTTCTGATTGGTCCCTAATTATACTTTAAAAACATAAGTGCTTCAATGAAATATTTTAGATAAACCATACCCACAAAATACCACATAAAATAAGACTTTCAATACTAAAATTACCTTAATGTTGTTAATACAACATGGAAGAGGTTATTTCATACTCAAATTTGTATGTTTTTTTTTTCTAGCCATCACTACTTTCAATGAATTTCCGATGTGAATTTGAGGACTTGTTTCATGTTTCAAGTAATATGAAAATTAATGGAAAAAGTTTGAAAAATTTTGAGTTTTAACCAAAAGAACAAAAATGTGTTGTAAGTGAATAGTACTAAGAGTGACTTTTTAGAGTAACAATATCCTTAACGTTAAAAGTGAACAGTACCAGAGTGTTTCGTTATAAGACTCCCTAATTTAAATCCATATGGGCTCCTGCCTAGATCTCGCCTAGGCACCTAACTGCTAGGTTCTAATCCGCTATTTAATTAGCACTTAACATTTTTTAGGATCTAATCTTAGCCAATTTAAGCTTCTTACATTGGCTTTGATATTTTTGCTTACAAACGCTTTGGTGGAGAGACTATTTTCTGCTATGAATATTGACTCAAAAATTTGCACTCTCCAATGTGAAAGCAACATCTTCGATTGAACCTTGCACTCTTTCGAATTTCGCCCCTCCCCTCGGCAAATCCTGGCTTCGCCACTCTATATATATATATATATATATATATATATATATATATATATATATATATATATATATTACTTTTGAGAGGCAGTTGTCATGTTTTGCATCGCAAAGTATCAGTTAGTGTAGTAATACGAATGAATAATTCATTGAGTGGTAGCATGTGGATAGAATATTCTTAATTGGAGTCATACTTACATTATATAAAATAGGAAATCTTAAAGAGAAGGGATCTCTATTTTTTTTTTTTTTTTATAAAAATGGGGATTAGTTATGAGGTCCACACTACATCGAATTTTAACGATCTGAACCGTTTATTTTTCAAGTTGCATCTCATAAATCATCCTTGCAAAATATTAGCCAAATCGGAAATATTAAAGACATCTAATTAGGTTGAAAGAAATTAACGAATACTTTGTTATATAAGAAATAATGAAATTTTATCTTGATAATTAAATAGGCAAATAGTTTCGGATTGAATTGAATTTTTGCAAGGATGATCTATGAATCGAGACTTACAAAATAGAAGGTTCGAATCGTTGAAGTTTGATGTGAAGTAAGCCTCACACCTAACCCCTATTTTTTTTTTAAATGAGAATCCCTTTGTATAAAAGGGTCTGATATTATTTGTCGTAAAGTTATAGATTATATAAAAAAGTAAAAGCCCCAGTTTATTCATAAATAATTTTTTGTATCCACATGGTGCATATGGTGCATATGGAAATACATGTGTTTGTGCTTCTGAGTCAGAAGTTTTATTTTGGCATAGCAACTCCAGATTGAGTGTAGACGGTTTCTTATGTAAGTGTACTTTCTGTGTTTTTTTGTTTGTATCTTATTTACTCATTTTGTGTTTTATATTTTAGTGTCGAATGACTTTCAGAAAATTACATTTTTACCTAACAATGTTTGTCATAACAATGGCTGAAAAATCGCATCCAACAACAAGAGTATAAAGACATTTCCGCAACAAAAGTAAAGGGATTAATTTATCATTTGCTAGGCTATCAGAAAATGTGGTAAATTAATTTATCTCAAAAGTAATTATTACACACTACAAGAAAACATGGCTTAGGTGGCGATAGACATTCGTCACACAAACAAGAAAATTCGTCACATTTGACTATATGTGACGAAATTCTAGCGTCACCAATTTCATCACCTATACAGCGTCACCTATAATCCATGTGACAAATTTTATTTTCGCCACATTTTTTCAGTATACATGACACAACATTTGTCACATAATAACAATATGTGTGACGAATTATACATCACAAATTAACCATATGTGTGACGAATTATATGTCACTTAATAACAATATGTGTGACGAATTATATATCATCAAATACAAAATTATGTGACCTATTTTTTCGTCTCGTATCAGGTTTATAAGTGATGATTTTGTAGTCATCCAATATGATACGAGATGATATAGTTTACACTAAGCGATGCTGAAAAGGTCACATATTCCTTTGATATGTGGCGCAACTTACATCACATGTGTTTAAATCAAATACCTTTTTAGAAATAATAACGATGAACAAATTGTTTTTCTTGTTTCGTAATCTAGAATTGCAGTTCATAACAATTATAAGGTAATACTTCACATTTTCATTAATCAACAATTAAAACACATAAGTCAAATACATTCACCAAATGTACATCCCAAAAGTTAAAGTCATGGTGACCTATCTCAAAAGAGAAGTTTAAAAGAGCATGAGGTGCCTAACAAAAGATACCTTGAGGTGCCTAACAAACGACAGCTTGAGGTACCAACAAAAGAGAAGTCTAAGCTAGAATAATCAAGAGTAGTAACACCTATATATAGACATCTTGGGTACTAACAAATGACAAAATGACAAGTCCAAGGCACATTTAGGTGCTAATTAACAAAAGAGGTACTCCATGTGCTAACAAAAGAGGTGTACCATGTGCATACTTGAAACTAACCGCAAAAGACACAATATGGACATCATTCCTCTTCCAAATCATGTTATTCCAGCTCAGGATAAGTATTTTCACTCTTTGAAATATCACCATCAGATTCTGTAGAGTTGTTGGTCTTTTCCTGACTTGCAGCAATAAATGCCTTGATTTTTGTGAATAGATTTTCATTATCATTACGTAAATCCAATTGAGCTCTCAATTGTTCATTCTCTTGTTGCAATTTGAGGAAACCATCTGACAGAAGCTTGATCTGAGATCTCATATTAGTTAACTCGGAACTTGATGCCATAGAAGAAATGCAACCAGAGGTATCCGTATGAGGAAAAACACCTACACCATTAACTGATTTTGCATTCCTCCCGAGGTTTTCAGCCATGATTCCAAACTCATCATCCAATGGCACATGTACAGAATATGATGGTGTACCTTCAGTTGCTTCTTGGATTAGTTTCTCCCTCATTTCATCCTTCATTTTCTTCATGTTATCCTTTCATAATTAAATAGAAACAATTTAGTTTCTTTCATTCCAAACATTTCAGCTATAATATGCTTAAGACACAACTTGACCACTTGTATGTTTTCCTTATCTGATGTAGACGCAAATCACCATGCAAAACCTGTATGTAAACATGATTTGTAGTTTCTATTTGACTATGGATTAGATTGGACTAGGCACATATAATGTTTTGCTCAACAAGTAATAGACGCAAAGTTAGCATACGATATATTGGTGGGACAAACAAGTAGTATCGTGTTAATTTTGCATGTTCATTTCAACTGTATTTCTTAAGTTGTATCTTGTCAATTGTAAAGTTTTAATCTCCAATGCATTTGAAATGAAAAAAAATGAGTGGCCCATGAATGACTTACATATTTGTTTCGAGAAACATCATTGATCCACTGGCCGTCCTTGTCTTTGTGAAGAGCACCCTAATTGTCAATCACTGATAATGAATCTCCTTCTGTTTAATAATGAAGATACAAACGTGCAAGTGCATAATGAGTATTATAAGTACTTTAGTTTCATTACCTTGTGAGTTGTCCTAGCATGTTGGATGAATGGCCTTGCTCCTCCCTTGTGGTGATACTTCAGTTTCTTCCTATTATTAGCATTTTGCTTTGAAAGCTCCTACATTACACAAGTGGTACATAACAAGCAAAAGAAGAGTTAGTATTCTAAAGGTGTACAATTTGGGAAGCTCCTACCTCCCAGACTCATACATATTCATATATTTGAGTTGTACATATTTGTTCAAATGCAATAGAATACCACTATCTAACATCTTCTCCAATCAATTAGAATCTAATTTTCATAAACACTATATCCAATGATTTTTGCTCTCGTTCTCTTGTAGACGTTCTCAAATTTTACCAACTTGAAATGTAGAACTAAAAGCAATGAATAGCCTAATAAATGCAAACAAGCTCTGCATTCGATTATGCCTAATACCAATAAAATACATGTAAAAGCTTGTGAAGAAGAAGAGCTTATTCATCGGTGAAGAAGCTCTGCATTATATACATGTAAAAGCTTGTGAAGAAGCAGAGCTTATTTATCAATAAAATAAATGAACAAGCTCTTCATTATATATATATCACAAGCCCTGCATTCGATTATTTATCACAAACTTATATATATATTAATACCAACAAATACATGTAAAAGTTAATATATAAGTGTGTGTGTGTGTGTAAGCACTGTTCTCCATTTATTACAAAATCAACTTGTGATAAAAAAATTGTTGTTCAACAATATAAGAAAACGTTGGCATCTAACTTGGACATGTATCAGAAAATGATGTATAGAATGCATACCAAAAAGTGGGTAGTAGTGTAAACATTATCACATAGCCAGTCCCAGTGACTCTTAAGTCTCCTATTCCATATCCGATCATTTGGTAGATTAGCTCGTCCTCTTGTAGGTGTTCCACATGACAAGTAGTACTTATACAACCGGTGCCTAAACACAGAGTACAACTTCACCATCTTCTTATCAACATATTCAATTATCTTTGGATGAGATAAGTCCCCCACAAATAATACCTATATTATCAAGCATAAATATACAAAAGTGAGTGCTTGAAATTATTATGAATAAACTAAATTAAAATCAAACTCACAAGCAACTTATTCCGCAGTGTCCTCTTTTCTGAAGATGGGACCTTCATCCATTTCTTGTAGCAAACTGGCGAGTGAGTCCGAACAATATTCCCCATCTCGGTAGTGAAAAAACCTGATACTACCAAATCACTTGGAACTTGAAGTTTGAAATCAAACATGACTGGCATCTTTTTCCCATTATTTGCCTCCAAAATATCGTGGAGGCCTTTCCCACATGACTTTCCACATGTCATCTTTTTGGCATTAAAGTTAAAATCTGTCTCTAAAAATTAAAAAAGAATATATGCGTTTGATTAATTTTATAACGTGTTTAAAACAGCATTAAAAGATCAACTCCTAAATAAAAATGTTGAAAGAATTGTAAGTAGCCTTTCTCAAATACCTAAGTTCATGTCTGTTGGTTCTTCTGGTGAAGAAGCAGGTGGTGGAGGAGGTGGTGGTGGCGGAGGTAGTGGCAAAGGTGGCGGAGGAGGTGTGGCGGAGGCGGGTGTGGGGCATCCCTCACCCGTTTCACCTTCTTTCCTCCTTGAGTAGGAGTTGTCATCTAATAAATTTTAAAAAATAATAATAATAAGTAACATACTAACATCATAGATAAATCATTATAATCATATAATAATAAACATTCATTTGTATTAGACGATATGGGGTGACTGATGCTGCATATGGATATTAGATGATATGTAGTATTAGACGATATAGGGTGACTGATGATGCGTACTAATCCTGCATATGGATATTAGACGATATAGGGTGACTGATGCTGCCAGATTTTATGTTCCCTTAATTTGAGGAAGATTGACATCTAGATGACTTGTTGATAGTTGTGTGCTAGCTACTTGTTGCACTCCCTTAATTTAAGGAGTGACAACTTCAGGGTTTACCGAGTCAGTAGGATTTGCCAAGGTAAGGTTGTTTGTAACCTTTTACCTCATTATATATCCCCCCTTGTACATTCAATCAATCTATGAAAAATATATTCAAGCAAACTTAAAATTTCCACAATTTGTTATAAATAATATGACTATTAGTAAATATATGCTCACCATGATTTATCCATATATCATAATTCATATCCATACCAGAATTCAATAAATGGAGATGAACATCTTCAACTGAGTGAAAAAAACTGTTATGACAAACTCTACAAGGACACAGTATCTGATTATTCTAGTTCACATGGTGACAAGCAGCGTCAATGAATAATTGGACCCCTTCTCTATACTCAGAACTAAAGCGATTCCGACAACGAATCCATTGTCTATCCATAACGTCAGATCACTTCACTACTAGTATTGGGCGCAAACTTTGATATATTCTAATAGGTTGCCATAAAAATTTAAAAAAAATTTGTTAAGATAGGCATATAATATAGCAAAGATGAATGTCAATAAAACAAAGAAAGCAAAGATAGGCATACAATATAGCAAAGATGAATTTCATTTAACTGGAAATTCAAGATCAGGAAGATGCTAAAACAAAGAAAACAGACCATTAAGCATTCGCACCCATCTAACTACAATTTTATTTTTATTTTAAAAAAAGCATGCCATTTAAGTATTCACACCCACATTGTAAACCCTAATTTAGAAATATATATCAATTGTAAGACTAAGTCCTGACTCCTCATCCAAAAGAAACTCTTAAGTTGTTACTCGGTCAACAGTTCTATGTTGGATAGGTTTTATATTTTTGAATATTTATTTTTCAACGATAGAATTTTTTTTTTCTACCCCCACCTGCAGTCCCTACTGCAGATATGGGGTGACTAATGCTACATATGGATATTAGACGATATGCAGCATCAGTCATATGCAGACAATATGGGGTGACTGATGCTGCATATGGATATTAGACGATATGGGGTGACTGATGCTACATACTGATGCTGATTGATGCTGCATATAACTGATGCTGCATATGGATATTAGACGATATGGGGTGACTGAAGCTGCCAAATTTTATGTTTCCTCTTTCCATAGGATTCTCTATTAAGTCTAATCCCTTAATTTGAGGAAGATTGACATCTATATGACTTGTTGATAGTTGTGTGCTAGCTACTTGCTGCACCCCCTTAATTTAAGGAGTGACAGCTTTAGGATTTACCGGGTTAGTAGGATTTGCCAAGGTATGGTTGCTTGTAACCTTCTACCTCATTATATATCCCCCATTTTGTACATTCAATCAATCTATGAAAAATACATTCAAACAAACTTAAAATTTCCACAGTTCTACTTGAAAAATACTCCACTCCCATCCCCATATGAACTTTAAAAGACAAATGTGTACTAATTAGCCGACAAAAATCATGCTCCATGTGCTAAATGCTCTCATAAATATCATTTTACATTTCAAGAACATACCATCAGACTCTTCCTTAGCAAAGTTCATCACCTAGTCAATCCCTCTTACTTAAATAGCACCTGAATAAGAAGATTCTGGTCCGTCCCACACTAAGCGAAAAACCTACTCCATAACAATGCAAAAAAAACCTCTAAGACAATGCACCTAATATCAAGTAAGGACCTATATATATAGTACTTCTTAAAAATTAAACTTGTGTTGTCTTGATATTTCAAAAATTTGTTCATTGTAATTTGTAAACATAGATAGAGTATCATTATCAACTTAACTAAAAGGCAAATCAATTCAAGAACTACTAAATATATGACCTTGTATCGCGGAACCTGCTTTGATCATCCTTAATACCATCTGGCAAAGGCCATCCCAAGCATGAAAGTAATTCCACAAACACAGACACATAAACACAAGAACAATAGCTAAATTATCAAATGTAGGAGAAAACAAGAGAGACCCATCTGGGAAAATAGTGAATAACATAGACCCATTTAAGCAAAAATTCAATTTTTCACAGTTGAGACAAATTTACAAGAGAGAAATCAAGAAAAGTGCGGTAATTTCAAGAGACATAGAGAGATTTGAGTACCTTTTGAGAAGAAATTGAGGGAAATGACAGCTGAGAAACTAGGTCTTCTTAAATCAAAGAGAGTAGAGTACAAGAGCAAGCAATTGAGGTTTAAGGAAGACGAAAGCGAGATGCAGTCATGGCCACCAACAATACGTCATCGGCAACATTGAGAGACTAAGTGACGAAGTGGGGTGGAAGTAGAATAGATGAGTTCTAATTGGGGCTTTGTTTTTATGTTTTTTTATTTTTATTTTTTCCCTCTGCCTTTAGTAAAACAAATGGTGATGAATTGACTTTTCTCACATACCTAGGTCACCTAATCTTAGATTATGTGAAGAACCCAATCTTTTCGTCACCCAGTGAAAACAATTGGGCGGCAAAATTTGCCGCCTAAAAATTTGTGAGGAATTTAGGGTTGCTATGTGACGAACAACATTCCAAAATTCTTTTGTATCCCACAGTAGTATGTATGTGACACTTTTTTTAAATTCCTCACCTATTATACTAAAATGTGATGAATTTATAGGCGTCACATAAAATATCGTCACCTAATCCATGTTTTCTTGTAGTGACATTTCCTTTCATTTTAGGGAAAACAAACGAAAAGTGATAAAAAAAAAAAACTCTAGTTTTTAATCAAAATGACAAAATAAAGGTGTAAGTGAATAGTATTAGGAGTGACTTTTCAAGTTAAAAATATCCTTAACGTTAAAAATGAATAGTATCAGAAGTGTTTCATTAAGATTCCTTTCATTTTATCAACATACAATTAAATGTCTTGTCATGTGAAAGACCTCCAGTCATTGTTATGACAATGTTCTTTGATCAAAATGTTTTTTTTTTTTTTTTTTTTTTTTTTGAAATTATGTCATTGGAACACAAATGAGTAAATAAAAAAATAATCATATAATCTTTTTAAACAAAAAAGAAAACGCAGAGAGTGAACTTACCCAACAATCGTCTACACTCAATCTAGAGTCGGATGCTAAAATAAACATTAGGCAGAGAAGCACAAACACATGCATACGGGAAAAGGATCTCCGCCGGATCCTTTTTTCTAAGAATCCTAGGGATCCTATGATCGTGACCGTTCATCGTACATTGTGCGGTGAGAAATTATTTTAAAATTTAAATTTTAAAATTAAATATAAATAGTATCTAACGAAAATTGACCGTACAATGTACGATGAACGATCACGATCACAAGATCCCTAGAAAAAGGATCTGACGTACATATGCACCCTGTGGACACGAAATTTTTTTTTTAATGAGATAAAGATGTTACTTTTTTTATATAATTTAGAACTATACGCCTCATGACATTTTCTATAATGTAAAGAGTTCCGAGAAAGTCGAAGTGTCGTTTGGCGATCCGCGCACAAAACCTTAGTGGTGTGACAACGGGGAGTTGCAGGGTACTAGGCCAGTGGTTGGTGCTGTGGGAAGGCTTTCTGATCAGTGCAACGAGGGGCTGGCTTACGAGGGGCATCTTCTGGTAGAGAGTGGAGTCTGAGCGATTCGAATAGGGTGGGGTCTGTTGCAACCATGGCGGCGGATCGGGACAAGTAGGAGGTGGAGGAGTTGGGTGTTCGATTTGGGACTAATCTTCACTTGACGGATAAGGAGCGGGGTCGCCTTACAATTGATAGGAAGGCTATTAATGGAGTGTTGCTAGAGTTTCAATATACTTTGCTTGCAGAGATCTTGACGTCCAAGGAAGTGCATGGTGAGGCTTTTATTGATCATTTTACGTCGCTTTGGCGGGGATGAGAAAGGGTCTCCGTTAGAGATATTGGTGATCGTAGATTTCTGGCGAGGTTTGTTAGACAACGGGATTTGGATAGAGTGGTGGACGTAGACCTTCCCTGGACTTTCAAGAATGATTTGGTGATGGTGGCTGACAGAACCGGGAATGGACGCAATTGTTGGTCTGCATTGTCTCTTGGGGTTTTTTGGGTGCAAATACACAATGTACCACCACTCAGTATGACGATGGCGAAAGCTATTGGAGGATTGATGGGCCATGTTCGCAAGGTGGATACTTCAGCAAGCCGTGATTGCATTGGTAAGTTCCTCCGAGTAAAAGTTAGGTTTAATGTGCGGGAATCCCTTATGCGTGGAACCTTTGTGCAATTTCTGAAGGATGGAAGGGTTTGGGTGGAGTTTAAGTATGAGGCTCTGCCAAAATATTGTCTGGTATGTGGATGCTGGGGCATACCACGAGGGTCTGTCTAGAGCAGCAGGAGAATGAGATAGAGGAAGGGCGTAATTAGATGGTTCATGAGGAGAGATTGCCCTATCAGGGATTGGATGCCGAAGTTGACCTGTGGAGGAATCTATTGAGGACGAGTTCATGGGGTAGTGGATCTGTTGGATCAAATGGTGGGAGAGTTAGCCCGAGGCGAGGTAAGAGAGATAGGAGTACTGAACAGGAAGGCTTTAGAAGGAGCCCTAGATCTACAACAGTGCACAAAATGAGGGATCGTGCGGGTTCTGAAAAGAGTGAGGTACAACCTGGAGGGTAACAGAGTGCTAATGCAAGGGTGGATGGGTTTGACACTGGGGCAATAACCTTGCTGCATACATCCAAAGGCAGCGAGTGGAAGAGGAGGAAGCGAGGAAAGCTAGGGAGCAAGCTTATGATGCGGGATTAATTGGACCTGAGGGTTGCTTGTGGATGGAGTAACGGATGTGGTCATTCGTTCAATGCTGGAGGAGGATGCACGGATTAACTTTGTGTGTATGTCTCAAGAGAATGGGGTGGAAATTGATCTCAATATGGAGGCACAAGTTGAGGAGGGCGAGCGAGGTGGTCCGGAGGTCATGGTGGAACCGGTAACGCATACGGTGGAGGAAGAAGTGGGTGGAGGTCTGGAGACTATGGAGGATGATCCCTTCAATTTGATTCATATTATTGAGGCAGTGATGAAGAATCAAAAAGGAAGGAAACGTCCCATTCATGAGATGGAGTATGAAGAGCCTGTAGAGATTTGTGAACCCCAAAGGAACCGACCATGAAAAGTTTTATTTTCTGAGTGGAGGAGACCAGCCTTGAGGGGTCTCCCAAGTCCCTATGAAGCTAATATGCTAGAACTGTCGGGGTATAGGGTAACCTAACAGTTGACGATCTGATGGAGCAGAATAGGTTCCACACCCCCAACATAGTGATTCTGTTGGAGACAAAAAATAGGAGTAATCGCTATGTTTATTTTAAAATGAGGCTTGGGATGGATTTTATGCATGTTGTTGAACCACGGGGAATTGCAGTTGGTATGTGTATTTTTTGGAGGAACTATGATCATGTTTTGCTTGTGAAGTATGCTGACTTATTCATTGAGCTTTGTAACAACCCGTCCCAATTGTATTGGAATAAATGGGGTATTTTCGTGAAATTTCACCTTGGGCTAGATCTTTTTCTTTTAAAATTGGTTTTTGGGTCTTAATTGGTAAGCCTAATGGGCCCACCCCTTGATTGTGTCCCCCGGCCTCTCTCTCTTCTCTCTCAGTTCTCTCTTCTTCCTCACTCTTCCTTATCTTTCCCTCTCGAGCTCACCTCTCTCTCTCGGACTCTTTCCCGATCGACACCCACACACACACCCATACATACAAACTCACATACATGCACACCCATATACACTTACATGGATGCACCACGTCACCATCTCAGCGGAGGAAGGAACAAATACCAACCCTCGAAACCGTAAGCTCGGATAACAACAACTCCCTCCTCTAGTGAACCCTCAACCTTGGTAAGCTTCGGGACTCTCTCTAATCTTTCTCTTAGATTGATCAAACTCTAGTTGGGACTCATTTTATGTGCTTTAGTGAAGGTTTGTAGTGAGGAACAATCTGGAGGGTGTTTTCCCAGTTCTACCTGCGACTCTGACGGCTTTCGAGCCAATTTTCGGCCAAACCACGTCGAATTGGCCAGCGTGCAAGGTATCAATCTCTTCCTCTCGCTGAGTAATACAACTTTCCTTTTTGTTTAAACCAATTTCGTTGAGTATTGAAGAAGTTATATCCATTTGAATCTTACCCAATTTCTGGCGACCTCCGAGGCTTTCGAGGCATTTTTCGGCCAAACCACGTCAAGTTAGATGTCGAGTGAGGTACCATTCTCTTTGTATCATCGAGAGATATGATTTCCATTTTCGAATCACTTGATTTCGTTGAGTATTGACAAAGTTCTTAACATTTAAAGTTTATTCAGTTTTCCGGCCGAATTCCGGCCTTCTCTTTTTAATGGGTCTGGCGACCCATAGTTTAGTAAAACCCAGGCCCTTGGGCCAAAAAAATTAGGGCCTTTGGCCCATTGAAAACTAAACCCAATCCTTTAAAGCCTAACCCAAAACCCTTTTGGAAATTTAGGCCTTTGGGCCTAGGATCTTTCGGCCCAAACTCTTCAACCCAACCCAAACCTTTTATTTTTATTTTGTTTATTTTGTTTTAAAACCCAAATGATTAGGGTCGGGCCATCAAGCCCAGCCTATTTGAGAACCCTAGTGAGACAGGCCTTTGGGCCATTAAACCAACCCAAACCTATTTTAACCCAACCCTAAAACCTATTTTTAATTCAGAAACCCTTAACCCGTTAACCCATTATCCTAAGCCCAACCTACCTAAACCTAAACCTAACCCAAGTCCAAAACCCTAAACCCTAGCCGGCCCAAACCCTTTATGGGGGATATTTCGTTAGGGAATATTCCGTCAGGGAATATTCAGGGAATATTGTATTGACTTTTACGAAATTTATCCAGGACCCCTCTTAGGGTAATTTGACGTCTTGAATCCGTTTCCGACGTCTGTTTTCCCAAATTCAATTGCTATTATATAGTTTTATTAATTGGACCCTTTATGTGCTTAAGGGCAATTTATTGTGGCATTCTGTCTTCGCTAGTTTGCGTGGCTCTTCAGAGGCTAAGTATCTGTGAGGGGACCCCTTCTAAAAATGCATGTTTTGATAGTAGAAATGCATACATGAAAAGCATGATTTAATGACTACGTTTTATGAGATAATATGTTTACTGAGGCTAGTTTGAATTATTACTATTTTTCCTATAACCCTTGTTCTTTATAGGATATCTGATGGATGACGATACAATATTTAGAACATGTTTCGAACACCTCTTTATAGTATAGATGATGGATGACTTTATACTATGAAGTTGATTTTCAAATATATGTATGTTCAATGGTTTTGTACTTACCTAGTGGTCCCAATTCCGCTACGGGACGAGGGATAGATTCTGGTCCGTCCCGAGCGACGGTTATGGTGTTGGCATAGGGCCTGAAGTGTTTTTCCTCTGGCTATTAGCACAGGGATAGGAAGTTGGCATAAGGCATGGCCGTCATTTTCCTCTGTCTGTTGGCACAAAGACGGGGAGCTGGCATGGGGCTTGGAGGGATATTGGACATTCACTAGTGATTATTATATATGAGTTATGATTTGAGACATTGCACGGCATGCTAGGTTTCGGAAAACCTATGTTTATCATGATATATGTGTTTTCATAAAACCTGGGGGTTAGTACGTTGATAACTGTTTTATTATATCTATATCAACTTGGTCCACTCATGTTTGTTTTATGCCCTATTCAGGATTAGAATCGAGGCATACAATCTCGACGTCAAGGCACTTCCACATCAGCATTTTCGAGTCATCTCGGTGTAGGATCCATCCTTTGTTTCATTCAATTTTATATTAATTCTTTTAGCGTTCTAGATTAGGTGTGTGCTCTGAACACGTTCCTTAGATGCATATTCTTTATTCTTTTATATTTATAAGTCTTATTTATTCCTTATTCTCAGCATTTGCATTCAATAAATGGCTTTTGTCACCCTCGGTGTCAGCCAGCATGTGCCTACCTTGGTGTTCGGAGAATCTCGGGGTTAGGGCGTGTCAAGGTTGGTATATGTGATGGGCTCCAAAATGAACATTGGAGGTTATTTGCGATCTATGCGAGTACGGATTGATAAGAAGAGAAAAGAACAATGAAGAATATTGTCTCAGAGGATTGCGTCAGCTGGTGATAAATGTTTGCTTATTGGGGACTTTAATGATATTACTGATAATTCAGAGAAATAAGGGGGAAATTATAGGTTCGTTGCCAGCAAGAGGAATTTTTGTGACTTTATTGTGGGTAATGGGCTACTTGACTTGGGCTTTACAGGATACCCATTTACATGGAGGAATAGACAGGATGAAGGCCCTATCCAACAACGTTTGGATCGTGGCTTGGCGACAAATGGCTGGGTTAATGTGTATCCGGAGGCGAAAATTATGCATGAAGTTTTAAAAGGGTCTGATCATGCCATGCTTATTTTGGATACCAAACCTTTGCCGTTTCTTAGAAAGAAACGGTTTATTTATGATCCCAGTTGGAATAAGGTAGAGGTGTGCCATGGTGTTGTTACGGGAAATTAGTCCAGGATTTGTAGGGTCACACGCCTTTAGGGTGGTGGAAAAAATGAAGTGGGTGTGCCGTGGTTTACAGGAATGGCGGAAGACTAGTGGGAGTAATTCAAAATCCTGTATTGATACGTTGAAGAAGGAGTTGCGGCATGCTTATAAAACATCAGGGTTTGCAACTGATGAGGTTCGGTGTAAGGAAGGGGAACTTAAGTGTATGCTTAGGGAAGAGGAGAGATACTGGAAGATGAAGCCACGCACTCAGTGGATTACGGAGGGGGATAAAAATATGAAATTCTTTCATGCACAGACTGTGAAACGGCGGCGGTGTAATAAAATCTTGGCGTTGGAAAATGATCATGGAGTCTGGTGTACTGAACCTTCTCAGGTGGATGCGATTGCAGTGGATTACTTTCAAAAGCTTTTCTTGACATGCAATCTGTGTAGGGTTCCGAAGATTACGGAATGTGTTAAGACTAGGCTTTCGGTGGAGGATGTGGGACATTTAATGAGGCCGGTTTCGGAAGAAGAGGTGCGGAAAATTATTTTTCAAATTACGACTGATAAGTCTCCAGGACTGGATTGTTTTACTGGAAGTTTCTATCACGAGTACTGAGATGTGGTTGGTAAGGATATTGTGGACATGGTAAATGCGTTCTAGTTCTCCGAGAGGCTCTTATGGAAATTGAATCACACTCATTTGGTTATTATTCTGAAAGTGCCTAGTCCGAGACGGATGACTCAACTAAGACCGATATCTTTGTGTAATGTGGTTTATAAGGTGATTGCAAAGCTTTTGACGAATTAGGTGAAGATGGTTATGTCGCAGCTTATTAGTCAAAATCAGTCGGCGTTTGTGGCTGGGAGACAGATTCAGGGTAATATCTTAGTGGTGCATGAGATCTTACATTCTCTCAATCACTAACAAGTTGAGGTTGAGGATTCAGTGGCAATGAATTTAGACATGGCGAAGGCTTATGATCATGTAGAATGGAGTTTTTTGTTAGCAATGATGGATGTTATGGGGTTCCCACCTGAGTTTTGTCATCGTTTTGCAAAATGTATTACTACGGTATCTTACAATGTGTTAATTAATGGAACATCCACTGGATTTATTCAACCCCAGGGAGGGTTACAGGAGGGGGACCCTATGTCTCCGTTCTTGTTTTTAATTTGTGCTGAGGGGTTTTCGGCATTATTACGTAGGATGAAGGAACGGGGATCCTTACATAGGGTGCAAGTAGCACCAGGTGCGATGCCTCTATCTCATTTATTCTCTGCAGATGATGCGGTTATTTTTTGTAGGGCCAAGGAGGAAGAGGTTTAGAAGGTTATGAAGGTGTTATAGTGTTATGCATAATCATCCGAATAGATTATTAATAGGGAGAAAAGTTCCTTGTATTTTGGGGCCACGTGTTCGCGGAAAAACCGAAGGAAACTTGCCATATGTGCTAATATTCAAGGTCAAGATGAAATTGGCAAGTACTTGGGGATTACTGCAGATTTTGGAGCATTTAAAAAGGCGATTCTTTAGGATGTTCAGGAGGCTTTGGAGGGGAGGATAAATGGGTAAGCTGAGCAATTTCTTTCCTCCGCTGGGAAAGAAGTTCTTATTAAAGCAGTGGCTATAGCATTGTCAAACTATGCAATGTCGTGTTTTAAGCTTCTAGTGGGGCTCTGTAAGGAGTTGGAACCAGCTATCGCCAATTTCTAATGGAGGGGAAATAAGGAGAAAGGCAGCATGCATTGGGTTTCATGGTAGAAAATGAAGAGAAGTAAGAAGAATGGTGGGCTTGGGTTTCAGGACTTACTGGCCTTCGACCTAGTTTACTTAGCAAAGATTGGGTGGCGTCTTCTGCTTAATCCCGGTACGTTATTGGGACAAATTCTAAAAGCTAAATATTTTTCGGATTGTCCGTTTTTGGAGGCAAAGACTGAGAGATGGTCTTCTTGGGGGTGGAAGGTATTATTCAGGGCCGCAGGTTTTTAGAGAGGGGATTACGATGGAAGGTGTGGAATGGTCGGATTATTCAAATTAGTCATGATCCTTGACTTCCACAGCCTCATACTTTTAAAGTAAGGTCGACACATAGTGATATGTCGGCGATGGTGGAGGATCTGATTTATTCGGAGATAGGGGCTTGGAAGACTACTTTTGTGCGGACATGTTTTGATGAGGAGGAAAGCAAAATTATCCTGGGATTGCCTGTTAGTGTGGCAGGGTGCATGGATAGAATAATTTGGAATTACTCGTCAAATGGTGTTTACACTGTTCAAACGGGGTATGGAGTAGCTATGGAGATGCAGGCCAATGGGGAGCTTGGGAGGAAAGAGACCCCGGGGGGGTGCAATCGAAGGGATGGTGGTGATCATTGCTGGAGGAATATTAGTCGTGCCAAACAAACTTAAATTCTTTGTGTGGTGCTATTGCAAAAACTCTTTAGCCGTGAGGGTTAATTTGATTTGTCGCCGGATGCATGTGGATAGTATATGTATGATGTGTGGTGAGGCGGAGAAAACGGAACACCATTTGTTTTTTGAGTGTGCATTTAGCCGTGTGCTTTGGTATTGTTGCTCATTGCAGTTAGATATGAGGACTATTGTAAGGCGAGACTTTAGGGACTATTGGCGGGGTCTTTACATACGGTTCCGAGATAATGATAGACAAAAGGAATTAATGTAGGAGTGTGTCTTTGTTCTATGGAGAATTCGGAAGTCTTGGAATGAAATGGTATTTAGTGGAGTTCTTGTTAACCTTATGGAGATGGTTCACGTGGTTAGGAAACAAATCTTGGAGTTTCGAGTTGCTCAAGGTGTCGAGAGGGGCGAAACTGATGAGCATGAGCTGGGGCAGGCAGAAAGCTTTGCAAGTCAGCTGGTTAGGTGGCATTGGCCAACGTTTGGTGTGCTCAAAATTAATTGTGATGGGGCTTAGTGCGGGAATACTGGCAAAGGAGGCTATGGGTGGGTTTTGAGAGACTTTGTTGGGATGCTGCTTACGGCGGGAGGAGTGGGAGGGCTGCTGTTCAGCACGACAGCAATGGCAGAAGTTGCTGCACTACGTGCTGCGATACAGGTGTGCATTGAGATGGGCTGTTAGAATGTGAAGGTTGAATCCGACTCCCTGATGCTTATTCGAATGATCAATAGGGAATATGCAATTGATGCTACTCTGGAATGCTTTATTTACGATATTGGGCTGTTGGTATCTCAATTAGGAAGGGTGAGGTTTATGTTTGTTAAGCGGAATGAGAATGTTGTTGCTCATGCTGTAGCCTCATGTGTTGCCTCACCTGGAGGTGCTTTCCGTTGGGATGCTCTGGGTCTAGAGTTTTTATTTAGTATTTTAGCGAAAGATGTAAACGTTTCTATTCGTATTTAATAAAATCTACCTTTTGACAAAAAAAAAAAAAAGAGTATATGATTACAGTCAAGAATATTCTATCCACATACTAATATTCAATGAATTATCCGTATTATTTACTAACTGAAACACTTTCACAAAAGCAACTAATTCTGTTATACAAAAACATGACAATAATTGCTTCTAAAAAAATCCTAACAATACATATAATTTAAATATGTCACTAACTAAGAATATTCTATCCACATACTATCAATGAATTATACGTTCTAATACACTAACTGAAACATTTTACTTTGCTATACAAAACATGACAATAATTGCTTCTGAAGAAAATAACAATTTCCTAAAAATAAATATATAAGTTAGCAAGTGACCGCCATTGTTCTAAAAATCCCCACCTAAAGCTGCCTAGGCCCCGACTAGGCGTTCAGTGGCTGGCCACCGTCCCGACTAATCTTTAGGTGTTTGAAAATTAAGAAATGGCGTTTAGACCTGCTTAGATGTCCATCTAGACCGCCTAAGCGCCCACCTTGCCCACCTAAAGTCTCCTTTGGTCGCGACTCTTACTTAGACAGAAAATAGATAACTTTCATTTGTATTTTTTTTTTTAAATATATTGTAAGAGACTTATTGAATACTTGGATGAACACGCGTTATATGTTTGGTCCTCATATTTTCATTATGTTCTATATGTCATTCTATTTTACAAGTTATGTATCTCTATATAATTAATTAATTATGTATTTTTAGTATAAAACACACTTAAATAAGATATATAATAAATTTACTTAAATCCACCTAGTCCGTTTAGACGCTAGACCCCAACCCACCGTCCGACTAGCGTCTCGTGTCTTTTAGAACATTAGTGACTGCACATGTGCGACATTGAAATTAACATCAAATAAAATGTACAAAGCAAAAGGGTACGTTTCGGAAGCTCTTCTCTAAGGGGTTCCTCAGCAGAAGGCTTTTGGGTCTTCTCCTCTTGGTGGCCACTCTCACTAGCTGTAATCACCAAGAAAGATGTTACATAAAAAAAACAATGAAAAACTCCATTTCTTTTGTTTTGTCCAACGCCATCAATTCTACAGAACTTGTCAATCCTCCTTCAATAAAAATTGAGAGTAAATTTAATACAACACAGAATTATGATACTGCTGCTACATGATAGGATATCTACAACATCAGCCAAATGTAAAAATACACAGTAGTAAATTCCCTAAAATAAGGGAGTTGATTTAGCCAAGTGGAAATTTCCAGAAAGTTTTCCTCAGCAATCACATATCCTAAAACAAATAATCTACAGCATGCAAGTACCTTCGTCCTCGATCAATTCCAGCGGCATTTGGTTCTAGATTGGTAATTGCTTTAGGATTTCGATTTGAGCATGGTTTTGATCCAGCGATGTTCTGTGCTCCAGTGCTTGCCAGTAGCACCAGCACCAGCACCTCCATCCACTGCCAATTTTTTTGACAGGCACTCTCTCACAGGCTCTTTTGATCCGGAAATGTTATGTGCTCCAGGGCTAAACCAGCACACCGTCAATAAAAACAAAACTTGGTAACAACACGTCCAGGCCCAGTCCACACCAGGCACACCTGAGTGCTTCTCTACAAGCTCGTCACATTCCTCACAAAATAATTGATAGCCAAAGTCACATACAGATAGGAGACCCTTGTACGGGCAATTCTTACTGGAGTGGTTAGGCTTTTTCCGACCACAAACTTTACAAGAATGGTGAGCAATTTTCCGATCACAGGCTTCACATATGGATTGTGTCTTTGTTTTCTTTTTGAGTTTGGATTTATCCTTCGAGTCTCCAGCAGCATTTTGTAAACCTTTATCTCTTCCTGTTTGTTTAAACTTCCATAGTTAGAATAACCGAAAAACAAAACGAAAATTAAGAGTTGAAATAAATATTAAGGCCCATACAAAAGCATGAAGACAAGTAGAATTGTAGAAACAAAATAGAGTTTGTAAGACATTGGGGGAATTTGGAAGTGCCTTTTAGTAAAAAAACACTTGTTGATAAACAATGTTGCTAGAAGTGCTATAACGAGAAATATTAAACATCCAAGTGCTTTCGTGATACACACCGATCTAGATATTCAAGTGGACATCAAAGTCAAGGCGTGCTGGCTTCAGTCATGATACAAGTGGAGATAAGTTTTCTCTTCAAGTGTCCTTCCATTTGCATTATCACACGTTGGGCACCAACTTGTATTTCGGTTACACTTAAAAATGCCTCATGTAGTCTATTTGGACGTCCCAACACAAAAATTGCTCATCTCATCGTGGACAACCATACTGTTCGAAAAAATTAATCATATCAAGTAGGATAACGACACGTACACTATTAGCTCAATATGAAAGATTTACCAATAACGTCATGAGCAAAACACACTAGACCTTAAGTGGTTAAGCATCTACATGCCCAACAAGTTTCGAGCCTTCAACATATCAAGGCGTCCTTCATTGCCCATAATATCTCTACTTCTGTCATCGTGCCTTCCTCAACTCTAGGACGCAGGCGTCGACTCCTCAGAGCCTCCCTTGGGTGTTCTGCACTCCAGCACATTTACTCTGTCAGAGGCTACCACCAAGGACTTCCCCAGTAGTCTGCAGTATGTGATCTGCACCATGATGGCAGAACACAACAAATTGCCTAACATATATAGCTTGCAACCTCATCTCTCAGTTGCATGCGAAAAGTCTCTCTTATAAATAACCATTTCAAATAAAAAAATCAATAACCGTCACTTACTACTCAAAATTCACTCTATTAAATTTCTTTCAAACTATTTCTGATTTAAAAGAATTTAAGATTTCATCCCCAGATGATTAGACAATTTGAGCGGTCATGTTTGGTGTCAATGATTTGAATTGATTTTTTTTTTTTTTTTTGTCAAGGTGTCAATGATTTGATTGAATTGAAACTAGATGTCAACTTTCAAATTTCTTCTAACTTTAATATAGAACATTAAGGAAATTATTACCTTAATAAGATTTGGGGATTAGTTTCCTTTGTGACTACTCTCTCTCATATCTTCCAAATTAAACAATTTAAAATTTAGCATCTATTTCGTCATTTGTTATATACTTATTTAGTAATAAGATACTTCAATTATTATTGACACCAACCAGCCAAAAGGTTGCTTATCTGTTAGAATTGTCACTGAAGTTCCATCCTCTTCCTCTAATGATCATATGATCTAAAACCATTAAGGAAAGAGGGATGTCCATTTCTCTAGTGGACTAGCCAAAGCTGCTTTCAGGGCATATTTCATTAAAGGTGGTGCTATTCACACATCATTTTTTACCTCTCACATACTCCTCTTAATTTTCTGTTATCGTATTGAATGAACTAAAGAAGATCAAATGACATAAATTAACAAAGTGTGTATAAAATATAAAAATAAGTGTGTGACTAGCACCACCCTTCATTAAAACTCCCCGAAAAACCACTCCAACAAATTAGCCATGACATTTTTTATTTTGCAAAGTGGTTAGCCAAAAGAGAAGAAAACTTTTTGTCAAATCTTGTTCTCTCCTTCTCTCTTCCCTAATAGCTCAATCTCTTTAAAAATAATTATTAACTATTCCATGTTAACCAAACTAGAAGATAATCTTATGTCTAGACCGTTCACATATTAGTATAAGAGACAAATAGATAGGACAAGTTCAAGAAATTTTTGTGTGACCTGGAACATCAGCACATGATATTATCTTTTATGTATTATAATATAATCAACGACATAATTGATATGTCATCTTTGTAACGACATAATTGATATGTCATATTTGTGGAATATATGATTAAAAAAAATAAAAACAGTATTATAATTCGAGCATAGCAACACTATACGTGACAATATTTTGGATACACTTGAAATTACTCAACCAATTTAGGGTGAGAGAGACCAAATATCGGCTCCCGTGTGTGTGAATATTTTCACAAAGAGCTCTCCTATGTGCATGAATATGGTCGCATGGCTAGGGGGTCCGGTTGCTGCAACTTAAAATTTGCCAAAGACAAGAGATAGGATACCTATGAGCAATTTTTGTGTCATTTGAAGTCAAATATAAACAAATTTTGGCTAGCACTTGTTGAAAATGCGTAAGACCGTAAAAGTAAATAATGAAATTCTTAACTTCCCTTAACCATCCCTTTTGTTTTGTCATTACATTCTTGACCCTGGCTTGCTTGAAACGTAACACACGTGTTAGCTGGCTTGCAAAGGTCAGTGATGACTTCGCATCCACGTTGGTCGGATATATATGTTGCTATGCCAAGAAATGTACTATAGCTAAAATTATTTCTTTATTGGTGAAGAAGATAATTATATTTACGTAAACAACTTCAAATAAAAAAATTCATTCAAACTTGGCGAATTGCTTTTGCCTACGATATACAAAATATTGAATGTTTGGTGTCAATGAATTGAATTTTTTTTGGTCAAGGTATCAATGATTTGATTGAATTGAAGAATATTAAATGTTATTGAAAATCTGGATGTCAACTTCCAAATTAACTTTAAGATAGAACATTAAGGAAATTAATCCCTTGGTAAGATTTGGAGGGATTCGTTTCCTTTGTGACAACTCTCTCTTATATATCCCAAATTAAACAATTTAACATTTAGCATCCATTTCATCATTTGTTATATACTTAATTTAATTTAGTAATTATCTAATTAAATTATTATTGACACCAACCAGCCAAAAAGTTGCTTATCTATTCACTTTAGTTGCATCGTCTTCCTCTAATGATTATATGATCTAAAACCATTAGGGAATGAAAATGTGTAAGACCATAAATATAAAGAATGAAAGTCCTAACTTTCGTCAAGATGTAAAGATAAATGCTAAAAGTCCTAACTTTCGTTGAGATGTAAAGATAAATGCTCTACCATTAGCGTTCCTTGGGTTTTAACATTACATTGTTGACACTAGCTTGTTGAAACGTCATACACATATTAGATGGCTTGCAAAGATCAGTGATGACTTTGCATCCACGTTGATCAGATATATATGTTGCTATGCCAAGAAATGTTCTATAGCTAAAATTATTTTTTTATTAGTGAAGAAGATTAATTAGATTCAGGTAAACAACTTTAAATAAAAGCATTTATTCAAACTTGGCGAATTGCTTTTGCTTAATCGTGTGCGTGACATAGGGTTGAAGAACAGAAAGATGCTTAAGCAGAGCATCATATAAAAAAAGCGCTCAATAAGCAGTCAAATGGGTTACCAAACAATTCAATTAAAAAATCACTTTCATTGGTTATACTTCACTTATCTGCAGAGCCACAAGGAAAGGGATCCCCTTTCCACCTAATCCACCTAATTCGGAATTCGGGCGGTTTAAATTGAACAAACGGCTACAAACAGGAGATCATTTTAAAATGATAATATCTGTAACCATTTGATCAAATTTGAACGGCTTGAATCTCGGACTAGGTGGATTAGGTGAAAATGCATCCGAAGAGGAACCCTTTCCGAGCCACCATGCACATGATTTGCCAACAAGCTGCCAAATATTTGGACAGCCAAGCGCCGAAATTCCAGATTTTTTATATTACGTGGGATGTGGGATGTGGACATGGAGGCTAGATCATTCACACATCGCTATTGTGATGCCGATGATGTCTTAAAATTTTCCATTTAATAATAAAACAAAGTTGTGGAGCCAAAAAATAATCACAAGACAATACGTGGATTTTTGGGTAAAAATGATAAAATTACCTTCGAGGCACACCAGGATTCCTACGCGCGAGCAGTGGGCAATCATCCCTTAACCAAGTCAAAAGTGCCCAAAATAGGTAATAATTCAAAACATATTTCATTCATCCTCATCAAATCCTCTCCACAAGGTAACTCCCAAATAATTCCTCTTTTATTATATTAAGTAGCTAATCAATTAGGAAATTATTCTATTAATTAGCTAATTAATTAATTAATTATTCAATTATTCCTAATTAGCTACAAATCATGAACCTCACCCAAAATACCAACTAAGTGGCCGGTCCTCCTCCTCCTAAAGGGGCCGGCCACACCCCTATAAATACTACCTCATTCTCTCCAAAACTCAATTCCAATTCTCTTGCTAAACTCTCTAAATTCTCCAAACACTTTTCTCTCAAAATTCAAACTTTGGCATTAGAGGTTCTTCGGCCAAAGCTCCCCCCAATTCATTGTGGGCGCGTGAGGCTCTTGGCCTTAACCTAAGGTGTTATTTGTTTTGTAGGTGCAATTTTGTCCAAGAACAAGGAGGAAAAAATTTGCATCCACAAAAGTTTATGTAATTAAATTCCCTATCTTTTTTAAGCCAGCAAGCTATCAGTCAATGTGGAAGCAGCAATCATGTAAGATAATCAAACAAATACTTGAAGAATGTGAAGGTTTCATCTTAAAATCAACTTCTTATTAGGGGTGGGCAATTAAAAACAAAACCAACTAAACCGTACCGACGGTTTGGTTTGGTTTGGTTTTTTTTGTTTTTTATGTTTTTTATTTTTCGGTGAGTAAACCGAACCACACCGACTAAGGTCGGTTTGACGAGCGGTTCTTATCATTCTTGGACATCGGTTAACCAAACCGATCCGTGTGTTTGCTTTTATTTGTTTTAATCACAATAGATATACCATGTACCCACCACAATAAAACAAAATGTGGTAGTTTTGCGAACTCTTGTGCAAAGCTTATGCTTCTGTGTTTACATAATTATTACATGGGTAGATTGTTGGAGTGTAGGAAGTGCTGTGAAAGTTACTAGAGGCTTGGAAGTATGGAACTTTTGGAACTTTTTGATCTTTTGGAGCTTTTGGGACTTCAATTCTTAATTATCTATATGTAATGCTTTCTCCAGTAGAACTTTTGAACTTTAAGAATGTCTGAATGTAATATTTAAGTATCTATGTAATGCCATCTCCAGTAGATCTTTTGAACTCTGGAACTTTTGATCCTTTGGAACTTTTGGATTGTAATATTTTGAAAAATTGGAGCTTTGATGAATTTCTTTTTTGTAACTTTAAGAATGTTTGAATGTTAAACTTTGAATTTAACTAGTATTCACACAAATCAAAAACCGACCCAAACCAACCCAACATGGTCGGTTTTAGACCGGCTTGATCGGTTTTGGTTTGCGATTTTGACTTAACCGACTAGGTCAGTTGCAGTTTTGGCTCAAAACTGACCCAACCCAACATGCGCTCACCCCTACTTCTTATATGCACTTAGAAGATTTCTTAGTTCCTTGAAATGGAATTCATTAAGTAGCTTGAAAGTTTGAGTTTGATTCTTATAAATTGAAATTGAACAAACAGAATGAGCCGTGAATTCAGGTTCAATAGGTGTGAGTTTAATTATTGAGTGTAAACAAAAGTTTTTTGAGTTTGATTTCTTCAAATATAATTCCCATAATTATTAAACTCACCGCTTTATTAAGCAATGTTATATAATTAATCAAACTCTAGTGCCTGATTGTTATACGATAATCAACCTCACATAAACCAGTATAGATGACCTTAATGTAAGAGGATATTTTCTCATTAGAGACAGATGACAATTTTCAAATTTTCTGCTATGCAACAGAGTATTGAATATCCCGAAAAATGAAAAATCAAATTTGAACATTCAATATCAGAGAACATCGTAGTCACGTTTTAATTTGTAAAAATAAAAGTAATCTTAACAAATTACTTTTACACGCATATCAAATTATGATTTAGAGAAAGAATGACTTCTTTAAAGCCAAATAGTGTTTCATATTTGCCACCAATTTTTTATTGTTATTGAATAGTTAGCGGCGTGACCTGAATGCGCTCGTCTACCAAATATGGCATATAGTGATATATATTATTTAGGTGATGTTAGAGAGACTATTAATTTGAATCATATTTTGTAGATGATATGACGTAGTGATTGATGGTTAAATTTTTTCTTTAAATTATTAAAAGAAGAATTAAATCATCAATCGCCACATCATGCAATCTACAAATATGATCTAAAAATATGATCTCCTTAGTATTTTCCATATTATTTTAAACACTTATCTAATACACAAAAACATCCTATTGAATTGACCAATGTCTCCATCTTCCCATGTAAATACAACCCCTAGCATTTTGTTTCCGCGGGCGCCGCGCGGGGGGAGGGGGGGGTTCATACTCTGAATGAGAGTGTGTGTTTGTGGGTATAATTCCTGTTATGAAGCTTTCTTTTTCTAGAAACAAAAGATTAAAAAAAGAAATATTATTTTTCAGCATCTTTGTCTTGTGTCCTCTTCTGCTTCCACCACCTTCAAAACTCACCTCCTTCATTAACCCTAATGTTTATAAGCTCTTTGAGTCCTCCGCTTTAGCATCAAAAACAGCTGGGAGGTGTTTCCAAGGACGGCACAGTTGTAAGAAACTATGGGGAAGAAAGTAAGCCAACAAACTATTTCACTGAAAATATCTAAGAAAGAAAACAAAGAGTTTAACAGTTTGATAAGACTTTTGAGGCCTAAAGTCTACATCACTGACAGCTCTAGCTTCAAGAGGCTCGTACAAGACCTCACCGGCAATGGAGCCTCGAATCCAATGACCACTTCCTCCTCCCTCTCGCACCCTCCGAAAAAACATAGACCGCCGGTCGAGGAGGAGAATGAAATCCCAGTAGTTGTGGACATTGAGCCTGAAGGTAGCATGGATGTGTCTGCTGACGCGTCGTTTGATTTTTCAGAATTGTGCAGCCAGGTGTTTATGAATGATCAAGAGTTCAATCAGTTATGTTATCAGATATATGCAGATGATCATACAACAACAACTACTAGTACTTTAGAAGGTTCAGCGGAAGAGCAATTGTTGGTGGATGATATGCTACCTTTTCAAGAGCTTGAGCAGTTGCTCAATTTAGACGCTGTTTATCATCAGCCTAATCATGATCCTTTTTCCAACTATGATTATACTCAACTTGATCAGCAAGTCAGCATATATGACTACGAACTCTCGAGGCTACTATGATCGAATTGTTAAATTTCGTTCTATGAGTTCATAGAAAAATTAAGATGTGTGTATATATATATGTGTGTGTTTATTCAATGTTTATTCTTTGTATAGAGAGCCCATTTCCGCTTTTACAAATTACACGGTAATGTGTTCAATCTATACTTGGATTCCATTAACTTTAGAACTCTTCTATTAATTTTTGGATTCTATTATGTACAGTGTATATGAATGCACTACACAATCAAGGTCTACTCGTATCACCTAGCTTCATTGCTGTTTGAAACTTGAAATCTACTACACAGAACGGTGCGCAGAATGTCAGAGTCAACAAATGATTGGCTTTAAGATATTGAGTTATGTCCTCCGCCATTAGTTTCGTAACCTTGAGGATGAGTTTAAGGACCCACTTAGTAACCATTTCGTAAATTTTAGTTGTATGATTTTTCGTTTACTTCTGAGCTAATTGGAATGGTGAAGTCCCACAATATTTATGAGACTTGTCAAAAAACCTGAACCCTTCGCATGCAGTGAGGCAAGCTTCAAGGTGGATGAATGACACACGGTACAATAGATTACGCATAAATGAATGACACACAATGTAATAGATCACGCATAAAAGAATCATAATGATACATTGATTACACATAAAAAAAATGTAACGATACATAGATTACATATCTGGCCAGCATTATATATGAGTTGCAACTCACATAGAAACACAAAAGCAACTTGCAAATGCATTTGGTGGTATTTCATTATTTATTATTACATAGTTACTTCATGACAGGACACACGACTCCACCTCAATCCACTGCCAATTCTTGCCCATGCACTACCTCCTCAGAAGCTCTTTTGATCCCAGCCAGGATATTCTGTACTCCAGAGCTTACCAGAAGCCTGACAATAATAACAATACTTGGTAACAAGATGTACAGGCCAGTTCACTTCAGGCGTACCAGAGTGATTCTCTACAAGCTCCTCACAGTCCTACAATTCGTAGCCAAAGCCACATCCAGAAAAAGTTGAAAACCGCCCTCGGCGTTGGAATAAACACCTGTACGGGCAATCTTTATGGAGTGTTTAACTTTTTTCCGACCACAAATATTACAGGAGCTTTGCGCAGTTTTCCGACCATAAACTTCACAGATGGATTTTGTCTCTTCTTTCCTTTGGAGTTTGAGATTATCCTCTGAGTCTTCAACGGACTTTTGTAAACCTTCCTCTTCTGCTGTTTGTATAAAGTCCCACAGAATAACCAAAAAGAAATAAAAACAAAACAAACAACGAAAAAAAAAAGTTGAAATAAATATTAAGGTGTTATAAATAGGCAAAAGTTAGATAGAGAATCTTTGCTAGCGACAGGAGCTAAGTGGGTGCAAAATATCACACTGTTTAGTTTCGTAACTATAACACAAAAGGATTGCAGGTTAAAAAAGGAAGTGAGGGATATTGATATTATTGATTTCAGTTCTTTTCTTTTGCAGTGTGTTGTGATCACATACGGAGTGCTCTTTAAATAGAGCCACTCCCGTGAAAACTTACAAAGGTGAAATGAGTGTTCTTTGAAAACTTTATACAACAACAACATGATCACTATTCTAAAGTCTTCTCACCTTTTGCCAAAAGCATGATCACTTTTCCTTTTCAGTTCTTTTCTTTTGCAGTGTGTTGTGATCACATACAGAGTGCTCTTTAAATAGAGCCACTCTCGTGAAAACTTACAAAGGTGAAATGAGTGTTCTTTGAAAACTTTATACAACAACAACATGATCACTATTCTAAAGTCTTCTCACCCTTTGCCAAAAGCATGTGGGCATTCACCCACAACTTTAACAACATTCCCCCTTGGATGCCCACATATCAACATCAGTTGCCTCATTAAAACCTTGCTCAGAAAAACCCAGTGGGAAAAAATCATAGCGAAGGAAAAAGAGTACAATTTTACCTAGATTGTTGATATAGTGTTAAGCATGCTTATGTTGCCTCGTTAAAACCTTGATAGGAAAAGCCCAGTGGGAAAAATCCTAGTTGAAGGAAAAAGAGCACAACATGCATGTATCATGGATGCTCCCCCTGATATGTATCTCTCCTTGATTCCGCATTCTTCAAATTTAACTAATTGGTAAGCCGACGTAATCCGATACCATGCACTAGCTTCTGAAATGTGCACTTTGGTAGAGATTTGGTGAACATGTTTGCTAGATTTTCATTGGAACGGATTTGTCTGACTTCAATAACTTTAGCCTTTTGAAGCTCATGTGCACTAAAAAACTTTGGAGATATGTGTTTAGTCTTATCGCCCTTAATGAATCCTTCCTTCATTTAGGCAACACAGGCTGCATTATCTTTATGAATGACAGTTGGAGTGTATGTCTTCCAATCACTCAGAAATACTTGCTTTACATGATATGGTCATTTGTGGACTTCTTTGAGTAGAAGAGACCCATGTTTGTTGTCCTACGAATGTATCGTAAGACATCTTTCACTCCCTTCCAATGACGAATTGTTGGAGCAGAGTTATATCTTGCTAACAAGTTGACTGAAAAAGCTATATATGGTCTAGTACATTGTGCTAAATACAATAAAGCACCTATTGCACTCAAATATGGTACTTTTGGACCAAGGACCATTTCGTCATCTTCTTTTGGACAGAATGGATCTTTTTTAATGTCCAAAGAATGAACGACCATTGGTGTGCTGAGTGGATAAGCCTTGTCCATGCCAAATCGCTCCAGGATTTTTTCAATGTAAGCTGATTGATGGACCAAAATTTCATTAGCACAATGCTCGATCTGCAAGCCGAGACAATATTTCGTTTTTCCAAGGTCTTTCATTTTAAATTCGTTTTTCAGATACTCATCAGTTTTATTGAGCTCTTCAGGAGTTTCAACTATGTTCATATCATCGACATATACTGCCACTATAGCAAATCTAGAATTTGATTTCTTAATGAACACACAACGGCAAATGACATTTTTGGTATATCTTTCTTTGATCAAATACTCACTAAGACTATTATACCACATTCGTCCAGATTGCTTCAGCCCATATAATGATCTCCTTAATTTGATTGAGAGCAAACCTCGTGGTTTGTTAGTCATTTCAGGCAACTTAATTCCTTCTAGGACCTTCATATATATATGTCGGTATCTAATTCTCCATATAGAGATGCGGTGATGACATCCATAAGTCGTATGTCAAGTTTTTCTAAAACCAACAAACTTATTAGGTAACGGAACGTAATTACGTCCATTACAAAGGAGTATGTCTCTTCATAATCAATTCCAGGTCTTTGTGAAAAACCTTGTGCAACGAGGTGTGCTTTATATCTTGCAATCTCTTTTTTCTCATTGCGCTTTCTTGTGAGTATCCATTTGTAACCCACGAGGTTTACACTAAGCGTTTGGACTACTGGTCCAAAACCACTTCGTCTTTCCAAGGAATTTAATTCTGCTTGAATTGCATCTTTCCACTTAGGCCAATCTTATATCTGTTTGCATTCATCAACATAGTAGGGCTCAATATCATCGCTTAATATGATTTCAGTGGCTACTACAAATGTGAACATGTCGTCGATGATTATTTCATTTCAATCCCACAATTCGTTAGTACATGCATAATTTATGGAGATTTCTTTGCTTTCATGTACTTCTGTCTCTTCAGGGACATGTGTCTCATCAAGGACAATTTGTTTCTCTGAAGGTACAGAATCATGAATTGTGGATTTGTCATTTATTTTCTTTTCCTGAATGATTTCATTTGGATTCAGCTATGCCGTCATCTTTCTCTTTCGAGGGGCTGAATCTTTTGAACCTGGGGGGTCTGCCACGCTTTAGGTATGCACCAAATGAATCATTCGCTGCCACTTTGTTTTGTCCAACAGGGACATCAATTATTACAGGCGCATTTGCAGCTGGTATATGTGATTTTGTCACTTTCGTAACATCATTAAATGCATCTGGCATTTTATTAGCAATACTTTGAAGGTGAACGATCATTTTCACTTCCTTTTCACATTGAGTGTTTCATGGATCAAAATGAGATAAGGTGGGAACAGCCCATGTTAGCTCTTGCCATTCTTCTGGAACGGTCTTTTCTCCCCCTAACGATGGGAAGACTGTCTCATCAAAGTGACAATCTGCAAAACGAGCTGTAAATATATCACCTGTAAAGGGTTCCAAATATCTAATGATAGATGGTGAATCAAAACCCACATAAATTCCCAGTCTGTGCTGAGGTCTCATTTTAGTACGTTGTGGCGGTGCAATAGGCACATAAACAACACAACCAAAAACTCGTAAATGTGAGATGTTTGGCTGGTGCCCAAACATAAGTTGTACTGAGAAGTATTGGTGGTTGGATATAGGTCTCAATCGAACCAATGAACCAGCATGTAAGATGGCATGTCTCTATGCAGAGACTGACAATTTTGTTTTCATGAGCAGAGTGCGAGCTACTAATTGAAGCCTCTTGATAAATGCTTCTGCTAGACCATTTTGAGTATGGACATGAGGAACAGGGTGTTCAACTTCAATGCCTAGTGTCATGTAGTAATCATCAAAGGTTTGAGATGTAAATTCACCAGCGTTATCAAGTCGGATTGACTTAATGGGGTAATCTGGGAATTGTGCTCGCAACTTAATTATCTGAGCAAGAAATCTCGCAAAAGCTACATTTCGAGTAAACAAGAGGCAAACATGTGACATTCGGGTAGATGCCTCAACCAAAACCATAAAATATCGAAATGGTCCACAAGGTGGTTAAATAGGCCCACAAATATCCCCTTGAATTCGTTACAAAAATGATGGGGATTCAGCATCAATCTTTAGTTGTGATGGTCTAATTACCAACTTCCCTTAAGAACAAGCCTTGCAAGGGTTATCATTTGAGATAGTATGTGCTCAATAATGGATGTCCATTAGAGTTGGTAATGATTCTACACATCATGGTAGATCTTGGATGACCCAGGCGGTCATGCCAAAGGATGTAAATTTTTGGATCAATGAACTTCTGGTTCATGACAGTATGTGCTTCAATTGTCTTTATGTATATATAATACAATCCACTCGATAAACCACGCAACTTCTCCAATGTACGCTTCTGGGTATCATTGGAGGTAATGCATAGATATTCCACATTTTTTGCACTTTTCATTTCAATGTGGTATCCATTTAAACGTATGTCTTTAAAACTCAACAAATTTCGATTTACAATGCATTTTGTATGGACAATATTGTTCCATTTGGTAACATGATCTGGGCTTTTTGTGAGCCTTCAATTACATATGATTGGCCTGATATTGTTGTTACCTTTACTTTTGTAAGCATCAAGCTTGAGAAATATTTTCGATCTCGAAGTATTGTATGCGTGGTTGAACTGTCTGCAAGACAAATATCTCCGCCATTACTCTCGTTTTGAGAATAACCATAGTTTTTATCCATACTCTCTAAGTAAGGGAATCACAGTTAAAAAACAGTTTATTCATAATAAAAGGAAATTGAAATCCACTTTTATTGAATTGAAATGCGAGCTTTAAACTACAAGTTCAGATAATAAGAGTACATCAAACATAAATGATTTAATCAGACCGATACACTTCAATTGCCCTGATAAATCGAACACTAAATCAGGTATATCCATCGGTTTAGCCTGGTCGAGGAAATTGGTTTCGACACCCTTCTCCTTGAGGAAGGCTTGATATAGGTCCACCAGATGTTTGGGGTACGACAGGTACGCGCCCAGTACCCATTGCCACCACACCTATGGCATGCTCTTTCAGGGTTTTTAGGAGTGTTATTCATAAGAGTTTTACCCTTGTGGTGATTTACATTTTTTAAGCTCGGGCTGGAATTATGCCTTGGAACCGGGTTGTAAAACTGGACACTATGATTATTGTCTTTCCCGTTCCACCAGCCTCGCTTGTGGCCACATCCTCGTTTGTAATTATTGCCACGAGAGGATGTGGTGTTCATTTCGAGGGAAGCAGCATTCACTTCTAAGAATGGTGCCGATCCAATAGGTCGGCACTAATGATTTTTCATCAGAAGCTCATTAGATTGTTCAGCCACAAGGAGCACCGATATCAGCTGGTTGTACTCAGTAAAGCCTCGCTCTCTATACTGCTGTTGCAGAAGCACGTTCGAGGCATGAAAGGTGCTGAAAGTCTTTTCCATCATATCTTCCTCAATGATGGTATCCCCACAAAGCTTCATTTGGGAGCTAATTCTGAACATTGCATAATTGTACTCAACCACCGACTTGAAATCCTGAATCCTTAGGTGCGTCTACTCATAACGAGCCCTTGGAAGAATCACCATTTTCTGATGATTGTATCTATTTCTCAATGCCTTCCAGAGGGCTAATGGATCTTCAACCGGTAGGTACTCGCTCTTCAGTCTTTCATCAAGGTGGCAACGATAAAGATCATGGCAACAAAATCAAGCTTTGCCAAGTTAGCCATTTTCTTTTCTGAAAGAAAAATGAGATGTGTAAGAACTTGCAATAATATGTACTCTGGAGGAATGTAGTGTTAGAAAAGAACTTGCAATAATATGTACTCTGGAGGAATGTAGTGTTAGAACTTCTGGTTCTTACAATTTTTTCCATTTTGATCTTTAGGCCAAAATGATAAGCACTCGAAACTTCAGGCTCGAGATTTACATGATTAATGAGGAAGGCGATTGTACCGCACCACTTTCATTGAAACAATATAGCATAGGATGGGCGATTATATCGCACCACTTAAGCAGCAGGAAAATTTAAATATGCAGAGCAGGGTGGGCGATTATACCACACCACTTAAAATTGCAGTAAAATTAAATCTGCAGTTCAAGATGGGCGATGATACCGCACCATCTTCGATCGCAGTAAAATGAACATAAATAAACACTGGGTTAGTAATCAGAAGCTACACCAAACAAGAAATCAAAGATATAAGTAATTATTATATTGAGAACTAGAAGCAGGCATAGTGCTAGCAGTTCTTCACGAGGGTATATCAAGCAGGTGAGGCAGAGGAGGAAGAAGAACAGGAAAATCCTTGGAGGAAGCATTTTTCGATGAAAGGAGATGAGAATTGGTTAAGGTTAGAGAGTCGTGCTGATAACGTGTTATAAATAAACAAAAGTTAGAGAGATAACCTTTGCTAGGGACATGAGCGAAGTGGGTGCAAAATATCATACTATTTAGTTTCGTAACTATAACACAAAAGGATTGTAAGTAAAAGGAGGAAGTGAGGGATACTGATATTATTATTTTCAATTATTTTCTTTTGCAGTGTGTTGTGATCACACACAGAGTGCTCTTTAAATAGAGCCACTCCCGTGAAAACTTACAAAGGTGAAATGAGTGTCGAAAACTTCATACAACAACAACATGATCACTATTCTAAATTCTTCTCACATTTTACCAAAAGCATGTTGGCATTCACCCACAACTTTTACAACATAAGGCCCATATGAAATTTTCTGGCTACAGTAGCATGAAGACAAGTAGAAACAATATACAGTTATAAAACATTAGGGGGAATTTGGAACTGTTTCTCTACTACCGCTTATGCTCGTAAACAATTTTTGCACTCAGACCTTCTAGAAGGAATACCAAACAAGCCCCGATCCACTTGAGCATTTACTCGGGCCGCAAATCCTCAACACAATGCAGAAGCTATAGAACAATATATAGACATATGCATCATGTAAACCAGATATGCCAACTCAAGCACTACCTCGGAATTTTGATTTTCTCATTCAAACATCGCAAACATAAAAAGCACTAGTTTCATGATCAAGCTCAGTAACGTTCAATTGTTAAAAATACCTTACAATATAAAACTATCAACACTATATATAAAGCTCTAAAACAATACAAATTTACTACAAAGACGCTAAATGAACAATAAACTATGCAAACACTACGAAGCTACTACTGAAACTTTAAAGTTTTCTCAAATGTATTGCTTCTAGTCATTTTCAAGTCATCCCTCCATCTAATTCTCGATGCTGAACACCAAGGAAACAAAATCAGCATTTATCAAACTTGGGGATAGAAAATAGAAGATTACAAAACATAAAACAAGTAAAAAGCAAGGAAGTGTAAATTTGATAATTTACCTACTAGGAATGTGAAGCATTTCCCACTGACCAAGACGATTCAAAACCTTCACGTTTGCAAGTGAGGACAGGTCCTGTTAGGGAAAATAAATTTTAGTACCAAAAGAAGAATATATTGATAGCGAACTCCTTGAACAAAAGAATATTTAGCAAACTCCTTGAGTGTGCCATTAGGTATGAAAAACGCATTCCTTGCAGTCGGATGAAAGCAGGAGGCTCCAGACCATCCTGGAGCATCAACTCCTACAGATAAATAATTAAAAATGTATAATTTTGTTCCATGTATATGCTTATACTCCGTTAGAACTTTCCTTCAAATGAACAATAAGCTTTATCATATTATCCTAAGTAGTGAGTTTCTGAAACCCATCTCACAGATTTTTATTTTCTACTTTCATGAAGAAAAAGACACACGTAAACAGTACACATAGTTATAAAAGCCATTGCACGCTCAGTAACAACTTCCGCCTTCACAAATAAAAATAGGGTAGTTTTATTGGCACCCCATAATATTATGAATACACCCCACTTTCTTTTATTTGTTTTGGACTTCCTGTTTTACCCTTATTTAAATTAGATAAAAAGAAAACAAACAAAATCAGCACCACCTTCTTCACCATACTACTCCCGACAGCCACCCACCATGGCGGCACCTCCATTAACAAAATGATCTCAAGTATACCAAAACATATGCCGACTTACAATCAAACTAATAGAAAGTCAATTCCTAGTCCATCTCCAACTGAAGGGTCCAGAGGGCCAGAGGACCGAAAATAGCCCGAAAACCGTCTCCAACCGAGGGTTAGGCCAGAGGGCTGTGGGATCTGAGAGGGCCCCATGGAATCGGAGAGGGCTGGCCACTTCCAGCCAGCCAACTAGCCTCGGGCTGGCCAGAATTTTTTTAACTCTGTCGGATTTTTTGTCGGTTATAACCGACAGGTATGCTTTGAATTTTTTTTTTTACAGTTTTATTATTATTTTTTATTTACAAATTTTTTCCTATAACTTCTATTTTTCATTTTTTTTTTTTAAATTCTATGTTTTTCCTATAACTTTTATTTTACAAAATTTGTTTCATATTTTTTTTTAAATTCTATTTTTTTCTATAACTTCTACTTCACAAAATTTGTTTCATTTTATTTTAAATTCTATTTTTTTTCTTATAACTTCTATTTCACAAAATTTGTTTCGTATTTTTTTTAATTCTATATTTTTCCTATAACTTCTATTTCACAAAATTTGTTTCGCATTTTTTTTAATTCTATATTTTTCCTATAACTTCTATTTCACAAAATTTGTTTCGTATTTTTTTTTAATTCTATTTTTTCCTACAACTTCCTAAGCCATTATACAACATTAAATTAAATTAAGTAACATGAAACAACATTAAACAATATGAAACAACATTAAATAACACTAACCAACATAAAAATTATACAACATAAAAAAAAAAAAATTTAACAATATGAAACTTAAACAACATTTAAGTTGTAGTTTTTAAATAATAAATTATGTTTGGCCCTCGGTTAGAGACGGTTTTTTGTGACAGAGCTAAAACGAGCCCTCTGGTCCTTTGGCCCTCAGTTGGAGACGGAGGCAAATATGGCCTTGTACTGTTTATTAAAATATTAATATCTTAGAGTATCTTGGAGGGCCAGAGGGGTCGGTTAGAGATGGCCTTACAATTAAACTCATAGAAAGTCAATTCCTAGTTGACTACAAAAGGATCGCTTCTTTGCAGCAAGTAGCATTTTTCCATATTTTTCCCGCCCATCATGTAGGTATCCCTGATTAGGCTGATTTCGGCATTAAAAATTTCAATTTTATGGTATTCCATGTCTTGTAGAATATTAGCAGAAATGAGAATTCTAGAGAGAGAACGACGGGAAGGAGGTAGCTATCATTGGTCGACAACACTAACGAAGAAGGTGGCGGCGGGTGAGCGGTTGAGATAGGGTGTTGGAAGGTTTTGATTTGTTAGCTATTGTAAAAAGGTGGGGTGTCTTCAACAAATAACCGTTTCTAACTTGAGGTAATTGGATGGGATTTTATGATTGGAAGTTTTCATTCATCTGAGACTCAGAGTGAGTCTCAGACCCGTTCTACCATTCATTCACGACTCGAGCCCAGTCGAGTCCTCAACCGCAGTCATCCATCAACAACCACCATCTCTGACCACAACCCTCGACTTCGTCTTTGTCTCCCTCTTTCTGACGAATCGTGAGTGGCAACCACCATCAATAACCATCATCACCGTCATCTCTCCAAATTGCGACCACCCCATCACCGTCGTCATTGAACACCACCATATTGCGAATCGAAATCAGCAACCACGTTCTCATCTCCTCCCAATTTAAGGTAATATGATTTCGGAACTCTTAATTTTTAACTCTTGTTAATTTTCTGAATTTAGGGATTTAGGGTTCTCGCAATCTCTGATTCTCTCTGATTAATTTTCTAGATTTGGGAGTTAGGGTTTTCTGCAATCTCTCACTCTGTTGAGCAGTTCGTAATACCCCAAACCCAGTTCATAAATTTGCCTTTATAGGAATTGGGAATTTGGGATTTAGGGATTAGGATTCAAATGTTCACTCTATTGGGCATTTCATATTGTTTGAAATTTGAAATGGGAATTTATTATTTATGTATTGTCTAAATTTGCAGACTTGCTTGAATCTACAAGCTTTGCGTTGAACCTATTGGGCATTTCAGCAACATGTGCAATCTTTGAGTTGAATCCACAAACTTGGAAGGAACGTTGAGTATTTTATTGATAGTGGAAACTGTTTGCAAGTTCTGCAATTTAGAGATTGTTTACAAGGCTCAAAGTTCTGTAATTGTTAAACTGTTCTTCAAAACAAAAAAAAGACTCGTGGACCCGCCCCGAACCGGCCCATTATTAACGGGCCGGTTCCAAAGTTCAAATTTCTAATGCTCGGCCCGGCCTGTCCCGTTCCATTTTAAAACGGATCCGGTCCGGTCCGGTCCCTCCAAATTTGAGCCAGGCCCAGCCCGTGCCTACCCCTACTGAAAACACGAAAAGTGAGTTTTTAATTTATTTGTTTTTCATAGTCCCGATCTCTTATTTGCGAGTCGAGTTAGTCGCGTTGAGTCCACCGGTCGAAGAAGAGTGAAAACCACCGATCGCCAATCCAGAGATTTCCGTCGACTAAGAGGTATCACCTGCCGGTGATGGACAGCGCTGACACCACCGCTTCGCAGCCATTGGGCCATTCCTCACTGGCTTCTCATCCTCCCTCTCTCTCCCTCCGTCCCTGTTACTGTCGCCGTCATTGGCCACCAAACACAATCCAATTTAATTCAAAGCTTATATGACGCTGGTGATGCACAAATCAGTAGAATCATGTGTGTTATGCATGGAAGCACGTCCGAGCAGAGGGAAGCTTTTAACTGATTTTATAGTGTACTTCTGCAATGAAATTTTATGATTCGAGCTAATGTCTCGGACATGGTTACTCAACCGAGAGCTATAATATTTCTTTTCCGTCTGATGCATGAGTAGCTCTGTCTTAAGTTTTAGCACCAAAAATCTATGTCCAAAACTTGCATTGGGCTGGAAACCAACCTAGCTAAGGGTGCTTCTGCCCTTGCTCATCTTCACCGTGATGCTCAAGAAACCGATGATATGACAAATCTAAAGATCACTCTACTGAAGGACCAAGGAAGTTCAGTGCAGAAAGCACTTTTCAAAATACCTTGTATGGAAAACATTGCTGAAGCTTACTCCTGAAGGACATAATAAATCTGGTGAAGCAAGGCACTATGAAAATTCCGTAATAACACACACACACACAATTGTGCTCAGACTTTATCAAATTGATTAGATCAGATATGTTGGGCCAATTTAGGGCAGTTGAATAAATCGAAATTACTATTAGAAAACAGTGTAGCTTACCAACACGAGCAAAGGCAAAAGCCAGCATTATGAACTGATGTTAAACAATGTATACAAAGCATAATAAAAACATGACAGTATGATAGACACAGATTGAAAACGAGTTATTTAACAAATGAAGAAAACAAGAAGCCTTTGTCATCTAGCTTGTGTTTGTCGTGGAGCTGGAAGGGTATACAAGGATTTCAGTTGTCTGCTAATAAGCTTACTGTTATGCATTGCCAGTTGAAGTTCCAAGTCATCCGACCACCATTGCTCTAACCCGTGAGCCTCCAGAAACTTCTGGTTTCCCTTTGACATCACAAACAGCTTCGCTGCTACTTGCCCGTTGGTTGGATGCACATTCTCTTTGTTGGCATTGGCTCCTTCTATTCCATCATGTTCGGTGTAAGAGCAGCAGATATAGTCACTATTATTTACGTATAAATGAGGAACCCATTTTCCCAAGCCTACACTAGGATTCTTCAAACCCAAAAAATTTGGTATCCAATTCTTCAATGCAGAACCAGGAGCATTATCCCCCTCTTCACTGCTGACCTTAGTTGCACTGCCCAAAGGGAGCATTGACTTAAATCTCTTCCAAGCAAACCCTGCTTTCTCTCCAATATTTCTGAAGCTCATTGCTAGAGATATAGAAGGCGGGTTGAACAGATGAGTCTCCACATACATCCCTTGTTTGGCTAATGCTTTTCCTACTTGGAGAGCAAATCCGGCCCCCAATGAGTGTCCTGCAATACACACATTACTGCTTCCATACCGTTCAGCAACTGATTTCAAAGCCTCCATAGCTGTTTTGAACCTCACAGAACCCTTCAAGCTCTCCCAAGCAAGAAAACGAAGGTCGTCTTCAATATCCCTTCTCATAGTTGGGCCTTTGAGTAATGTTCCTCGAAGTGCTAGAACCACCTTTGGCGCTCCGCTTGGTCTGATAAGTACAAAGTCAGCAAGTGCTGCAGATCGATCCCATTCCAGTATTGCCCCAAATATGGATCCATCTCTTTCATCGATTAAGGTTTGGGACAATTTATACTTAAAGGGTATCCACCATTTAGGAGCTAGAGCATGTGCTTCATCTCTAGTCTCTTGTCTATCGAGTTCAAGCAAATATATTGCTTGTATGAAGCACGCGATTACAGTTCGTTTATAATTCCTGTCCTTCCTGTATGAACAGAAATACGAGTCATTTAACAAAATTGAAACCCTATATGTTTCTCCATCCCCTAAACTACAGCTTCATAAGAATTAATTACTGCATAGCCATATGAGTGAGGCAACATATATACTAGCTAAAATAAAAATATATTCAACATGATCCAATCTCAAAGGTTTAGTATAAGTACAACCCCGAACCAGTTATGCCTACATTTGAACCAAAGATAGCATTTGATTAAACGATTTTAAATTCAGATCACGGAATCAACAATGTCAGAAACATTCTATGTTTATTTGTAACCATGCAATTTATGCTCTTGATATATGTTGCCAAAGCAACCAACAAACACAATCGAACCGGAAAGTCAATAATTTATCAATGTAAACATAGACTAGCAGAATCAATTGAGATAAAACTCCCAAAACCCCATAAATCTAGGATCCCAAAATATAAGAAAGTCCCACTAAAATGCAGCAAAATTTGATACAATCACAAATACACATTGGGTGAATCAGGTGGTGATGGGTCAAACCTACAATTATGTACCAAATTTATCCGCCAAAGCTGGTTGAATTATCTGATTTGAGATCCAACAATGCATTTCCCTAATTAATCAACTAATTAATAAAAGCACAAAACATAGACAGGCAAAAACTCTGTTATCTTCTCTGTTCCAAAGGGAGTTTCCTTTTATGTTCCACAAAAACAAATAAAATTCAAAATTAATCATTCATCTCCAAAATTTCATGGGCAAGTTTCTAAATTTCCAAATTTTGTAAAAAAATCCAAAACTGAAACCCATTCTGCTAAAAAAATTTAGCAACAATCCAACATATTTCAAATCTGTAAAGTTCCAGAATTTATAAAAATCTGAAATGGGTACTTACCAACTCGAGTTTAGAAGGTCTCTCCAATTCGGAGAGGTCAAATTGCGAGGTCCGGATACATGGAAAGCGTATGGATGAGCAGCTTCTGCTGCCACAACTTCCTTAGCTATCTCCTCTCCGCCGCCGTGCTCTGTCATTAATGCACCGCCACCAGAAACAGCACCGCCTCTTTCTGCTCCTTCTTCCTCTCTTTGTTCTGGGTTTCTTTGCATGAAGAGGGGAGAGAAAGAGAAGGAGAGAGATGGAGTGGGGGTACGGAAAAGGGAAGGTGAAGTCTTGTAGTTGGTATCTGATTCGAAGAAGTTAATGGGAAATAGGATTATCGGCTTTCCTTTTAATTTTAATTTAATGATTCGAAGCGCCTGGATTTTGTAGGCCTCCAACGGTCATATTACTGGCTATCTCCGTGGGTTCAATATCAAATGACCATGTCACCCCTGCTCGATTTCAAGAAAAATTATCCTTATTTAAAAACAAAAATGTTCAATTATTTTGAACGTGAAATTCTCGGATAGAGAAAAATTCAAAAATGTAACATATTTTTTGAAAATTATTTTAATTTTTTAAAATTTTATAGAAAGAATATAAAATAATTGGCTTGATTTAAAATCGAAAGCATAAAATGCATTTCTTAGAGGGCAATAAAGCCGAAGGATGTTTTGGTCATTTGACTGTCCTTCCTGGAGTTTTAGCGTTTGATTGCAAGCTGGATTATGTTGGGTCCCCGGTTACAGAAAATCAAATTGCATGTTGTGAATTTAGGATATCCTCAGGATCCTTCCTCAATGGTGATCCTTTGTTAGATTGTGGGGTCCATAGTGGCTTACTTAATCTACAAGTTAAAAATATTTGGGAGCCAAGCCAACAACATAAGTTGCAAAAAAAAACAGCCAAATCAAACCAACCCGTCTCCATTAGGTTGGAAAATGTTCTAGGTTTTGATTCATACAGATAGTGTCAGTGGTTAGAATTTTCAAATAACGGGGTCATAATATCGGTCAAAAAAGCTTCATTGGATCATTTCGTCGAGTATCTTGTATGTACCTGTCAATTCCTGTCAACATATGTCGAAAGTTTATACCAACATACGTTGACAACTATTATTATTTGTAGAGGCTTGTCTAGGGTGGATGCTCGATATGGAGTAATATTGAAAACTGTCAAGGCTTTTCAACTAATGTATTTCATCAAGCATATAATCGCACAATAGAGCAATCGGAAGTTAGCCCCCGTGGTGAAAAAATTCGAATTTACCACGAGGGTTTAAATCCCATTTTCTCACCACGAGGGTTATCTTCCTATTACTCTATCACCACCGGGACGGTTAATTCAATTTAGCCTAGAAGAAAATAGATGAAGTAGGAGGAGGAGATTGTAATTTAGTTTGCCTTAATTGTTTATAGAGGTCAAATATAATACACAGACAAATATACATGCGGTTTTCGAAGTTGTTGGGGTCAAGAACAACCAATGACCCCATGTTGGCTCCGCCATACATACAGAAGCGAGTAAAATGTATAACTTGTATTGAGTTTGATACTTAGTTATAATTCATTGTGACTTGTTATGTACAAATTAACACCAAGTTATAAAATAAATAACTGAGAAATCAGACCGAACTAGAGTGAGAAAACCGAAAAAAAAATAATCGAGTTGACTAAATAAGTCAAAACTCATATTAAACCAACCTTCCAATTTGGTTCTGGATTTGAAGAAAATGAAAACCGACTTACCAACCGAACCAAAAATTAATCACTAGATAGATTAAGACTGATCCTAATCACTAGATAGATTAGTTTGATTCAATTAGGCTACTAAATGTGGGTGAGAAATAATAGTTTTTTTTAGTACAACCATATATTTTACACAAATGGAGGGGATAGTTCGGCTAAACTACAGAATAGGCAATCTAATTTAGTATCGAATTTGTTATCCACGAGATTCGAACATAAAACATCTCATTCAAAAGTGATGAGGAATATCACCATACTGTAGAGAAATAATAGTTATTTTGCCTCACAAATATTTGTTTAATTTTCCACACGGACAAAAGACACGGTCAAGTGGTTTATGTGTCAATATGTGGAGGAGCAATTTCCCGCATTTATTTTAGTCCATATAAATAATAAATTGAGGTGTGGGTGTAATGCGACAGGAGGCACAACTGAAGTAATAGCCTCAAAGGCCTCCATGGCCAATGAAGAACCTTGTAAACTCACACAACCAAATCTCATAGAATCATGGCCCTGAACTTAACTGCTGCTTCTTCATTTTCTTCTTCTTTTAGTCCTCCTCCTCCTCCATTTCTAAACCCAAAGCACAAACCCCACCTCAAGGTGTATCCTTTTAGAACATATGCAGCTCATTCGTCAGACGGAACTGAGAGTTGGGTTAAAGAGGAAAAACCTCCTGCTTCTTTCTCCGGTATGCTTTTTGTTAGCGTATTATCGATTTAGTTCTTATGTGATCTGGGTTCGAAAAGTATGCTTCTTCATTATTTAAAACACTAAACTTTACTGGATAAGTCACTTTGAAGTGATCAAACAAGTCCTCTATTTGATCATTTAGTCAGCCCTTGAGCGTATCAAGAAAACTGGAGGATGTTGTTAGTGGCTTCCTCTATAAGCACAGCTTTTCACTTTCTGCTACATAAACAATCTAATCACAGGTTTTACACTGTCAGCTATATAACAATTTGATTCAACTAGCACCTAAGAGTAGGAATTTAGCATGCCACTAACACTCTATTTGCGGCTTCTTATATCATGTTTTTTGACGGGAAGTGATTTATGCACACCCTTTTGACCTTTTGCACTCTTCTATTTAATTATGACCCTCGATCTCCATTTTAATGTAATTGATAATAATGGAGAGAATTTCATAGGAGGGGAGTTCAAGAGGTCAAAAGGGTTTACAATAACTAGATGAAGTCTGCTATTCAACTTCTGGTTGCCAGCATCTTTTATTTCGTTCCCTTTGAAAAGCAGTTGATTTTCTTTTGGCATTGATTACTTGAAATTTAGAGTACATTGACTTCACTTTGTAACCCAAATATGCTTGAAACACTTTTGCTATGCCTTTTTCTTTATAGGATCATCGTCATCTGCTCGCACACAGCTGGATCTTTTGGAGCAACTTACCTCTTCTGGCTCATCAGTTGACGCCAGTATGCAATTCTGTCCATATACTGAAACAGACACAAAACGTATCATAAGTTGCTCAGAAATTTGAAGAATGCGAATGCTAATAAGTTACATATTTGATTGCCAGGTTATGTTAGTGATGGCAACTCCCGAAAACTTACAATCCGTCAGCAGCTAGCGCAGTTGGTTGGGGACAGAGACGGGGATTTCATCATTCCACTAGGTAAAAACTTTAAAAAGGTGAGTGCCAAGGCTCTAACCGTCTCTCAGAAGCGAAATATCAAACGACAGGCTTACTTAAACGAAGTATCGAAGAGGAATGATTCAGTTTTCTTTGCCACCATTGGAGCATTTGTGCTTGTTCCACCTCTTGTAATATTAGGAATCGCCATATTGACAGGTTATGTACAGCTTTTCCCATGACATATATACTACTGAACTAATATAGAGAAATTCAGTTCACTATAAATTTTGGAGATGCAGTGCTTCAAATGCTTCATTTTTTGTTTAAAGGGGGGTTACTGTTAGACGAAGTCACAGTTACATACACTGACTTCTTGGAATCGCATTCCCTTACTGACTTAGTAAAAATCTACAACCTGTTTATAATCACAGAATCTCCAAATCTTATATAGAATCCTACTTACAAAACTTCCGTTAATGGTGTGTGTTACCAAATAATTTCAAAATATACCAGCAAAAACACCATTAGTTCATCTTATTGGAAGAATTCCTCATCCCAACACCCAGTGTTTCACCTGCTATAAACACCAACCATTCCTAGAGAAGAAGGGAAAATGATTCCCGCAAATCCCGTTTTCTCCTTCTACACTCCTCCATTTGCTTGTCTCTTGATTCTCCCTTCGATCTATTCAATCCAACGGGAGGAGAATAGGGGAGAGAAAGGGAATGCGGAAATCATTTTCTGTGAAAAAGTTGAAGATATATATATTTATTTAAATATTTAAAAAATGTAACACTTCTCAGCAAGAATCAGTGACTGCTTGCTTTTGCTTTTCTATTGGCAAAAGGATTTGATCTGCAGTGGGCCTTACTGGTTCATGGCCCAGAAGCACTCCTTGCTTTTGGATGTAACACCATTTGTCTTGGAAGAGGTAGAAGAAGGTCATGAAAGAGACTTGAGCAGTGAAAATTATGGTCCAAAGCTTTATGCCTTTTGAGGTCTTCTCATGGTAGGCTTGTAGTCCTGTGTATATGTTGAGGATCCCAAGCAGTGACACTGCAGTTCCAAGAATCCAATGCACAGAAAACCATATGCTTCTTCCCTTGGATCCCCTGTATAGGAATAAAAAAAAACTGTAATTAACTCGTAAGTGAAATTATTTTCGCCTTTTGTTTCCTCTCACACTATTGAAGACTCGTTGCAGAGTTTCTGTACTTTTATATTTGTTGTTTTGATAAGGCAATATTCAACTACTTTAAACTATGAAGTGGGGGATCAAGCTTTAGTGAATGAGGCAGGCCGATTGTTCAACTAGCTTAACCCACATTTGCGTATTTTTGCTCTATCAAACAACCACACTTTCCTAGCACCCCAAAGATAAAACAGATTCGTTTTATTTTGTTTTGGTGAGGACATTTGGATTTGATAATTTACCTTTGTGGCCTTATGAACCCTATTAGGGATTGCAACCATATGAGGCCATATAGGCCTAAGCCAACTCTTTGGTGTTTATTGTTGAAGGAGTTGTTGAAGTTTCTGAAGGACATCACTGCTGCTGCTGTTGCAAGAAGGATAGAGAGCATCTGTTGAACAAAACTAATCAAGCAAGAATTAATTAAAGTCATGTCATGTGGTAATTAATCGAATCGAATCAAAAGCCACGACATATAATTAGTTGTGTGAATGATGGGATTTGACATCAGGGAAATTCAGCACCTAACACTATAATTATGTTCCACACACACATGTGCTAATTAATTTAAAATTAAAAAATCAGAAGCTTTGAGTTTCTAGTTACCCAGAAAATTATAAAGATACTCCTGTCTTGCTCTCTAAGCATTAATCATAATCTCCTTTAAACAAAAATAAATAAAAATTTAGTTTTAATTTCCTTTCACCATCTTTGTAAGTAAGAGTGGGGCATCTGACTCTAATAAATAAGCTTATGGGTGATTTTGTATAAAATTAATTAAAAGTTATGATATTAATAATAGGTCAATCAAGTTTATTGGAATTATAAATAGGTCAATATGACTTTCAATTTTTCTGTCTATTTCATGTTATGTGATTGTGCATTCAAATTCAATTGTTTGTGGATTCAGACACTTCGTTGCAGTGTATGTTTGTGGATTCAGACACTGCAACGCAGTGTCTGTTTTTGGTTATGTGGATTCAGACACTTCGTTGCAGTGTCTAATTCAAGTTCTGTGATTGTGCATTGAGATTCAAATAGGTTGGTGGATTCAGACACTGCAACGCAGTGTCTGTTTCTTGTTCTGTGAATTCAGACACTTCGTTGCAGTGTCTGTTTCCTGTTATGTGATTGACCTATGCCTAATTAATAAAAATATGTCATTGATTAAGTTCAAAACAAAAACATGTCATTGATATATGACTAAATAGTAAAGTTTTTATTGACCTTTGGCTAAATTACCTGAAGCTTATAGCTTAAATAATTTAGTTTTCATAAACACTGTAGTCTTTTTATTTATTTATTTATTATTATTACATGGAGGATAGGGTTTGAATCTGCGAAACTCTTAGTTGAAGAGAAATATCCTATTAACCACGGAAATCTACCACTTGCAATTTTAATCCTTTTTTTTTAACCAAAAACACAAAGAAAAATAGAAAAGACCGGGGTGAGTCAGGTTTCATGAACAAAGCAATTTTATTCGTTTTTAAGTGAAAGAAATCTAAAACTATTGAAAAGTCTAATTCAATGTTAATCTAGATTATTAGAGAGGAGAATGATAATGTAACAGTAAATAGATAAACTTGCCTCTGAAAAACCATGAACATAGAAAAGAATTCTGAGCCTTCTTCCACATTCCTCTCTCTGTGACATTCTGATAGCAAGTATTCCTACAGGCATCAGGAACCCCATCGAAGCCCAAAGAAGAAACCCGTGGAGTCTGATTTCAAACCATAATTTGTGACTCATCTGCTGTAAAAGTCATGCACCAAAATTCTGAGTTATGAGCATTTGAATTCCTTCACAAAGTAATTAGATGGAGTGGAGTATGACCTTATGAATGTTGTCTTTGTGACTGCCTCCACCTTTCATGTGTTCTTGAGAGGAGCTGACGAGCGGCGAAACAAGAAAAAGAAGAAGACTTGAACGAATGCAGAAGAAACCCAGTTTCTGCAGAAACTTCATCTTGCTTTCTCTATGATAAAATGAAGAAACAAACCCTAAGCTTAATGATATATATTTGAGAAAGCGTTCTGGATGTCAGCTGCAGACAATAAGGCATGCTGCAGACACTAAGGCATTTGAAGTGCTTCACCAGTACTTGATTGCCTCTCTCTCTCTCTCTCCCCCCCACATGCAAAATACCCCACTTCAAAAACAACAGATATGTCAAAATGTAAAAGAACAAACTGATCGAGAAAGATGCTTAAAAGTTTGTGAGATTAACCATTCAGTCTGTTTCTTTTGGCTTAAAAGAATGCCAAGTGGGATGGTCTTTAATGTAATAAGGATGGGAATTGCATGGACGTTGATGGTCTAAATGAATGAGAGTAAGAAAAGAAAGTGGAGGATAATTGAAATATGAATTGATGTTTCAACCTTGTGGGGTTCCACTTTGACATGCTTTTTGGGTTGATGGAAGAGAATGTGGAATTTCATCGACCAAAAAGAATGTCAGGTCTTCTGCTCTCCACTAACCAATATATGGTGTGCCTGTACATAACTCACAAGTCTAACATGTTGCACCAACCCATTGAAAAAACACAAAGCATTTCACACTTAACAGTAAAGGATTGTCCTGGCACTCGAAGTTCCAAGCTCAAATCTTCCGTTTTTCATTTTTGCTTTGTATACAAATAAAAATAAAACATCAGTAAACTTGTTTTTATTGTTTTCTTTATTTCCATTAGAGCTGCTTTAGCGTGAATTTTAACAAAAAAATATCAAAGATCTGACAGCGGGCGGGCGGACCTTGACGAGGATGTTAGGCAATCAAGCGAGGGAGGTTGTGACGCCCCCTGTATTGTGTCTCACATTGGTAAACTACTAGATCGATTTATTTAGTAACTAGTCCTTTTAAATTTTAACTCAGACTAATCCAAGCTGTTAAATTATCAATTATGTATGCCACACTGAACTGAACCAGTTCTACACACTTGCACTTAGATTTAACTAATGATGTAGAACAGATGGCTGAGTGAATTAATTAGTGAATAGTATGGATCATTTCTCGGTATTTTATGAGGCTGGTGGACCAAGACAGCGTAGGTCATGCATATACACTTTTTGGTTGTGGGAAATCTAATCTTTGATTGCATAAGAAAAGCTCTGTGTGTGTTGTCCTCCCATTTCAAATGCAGCCACCTCTGGATTCCTTCAAATTCATGATTACCATTTTGTAACTTATACGTGTTTGACACAGACCCTTATCTTATTTTGATGTTTTTTAGTTGGTAACCTCAATCAACAATCTTAGATTCTAAACCATATTAATCTTAAAGCATAAAAGCGTTTTTGTTTTCCTTATAAAAATGAAGAATGATTAAGTGAGATTAGCTCTTTGTAACGGAGCATGCAGAGCACCTAAACAAAAACGACCATTGCACTCAAAAAGCGTTTTTGCTTTATGTTTTTATGGGTTGGGAACTAAAGTAGAACATAATGCACATTATTTGATCTTTATCAAAACTCTATACATTTTGAATGAAAATGATGATAGCTCGACAATAGTAGAAACTTGTATATTATATGAAACTCACCTAGTTGTCAAGTGTACTAGTAATAGCAATAAAACTGGATGTAATTATAAGAAGCTTAGGCTTAATCAAGTCAAGAATAACTTTGTTTATGAATTAATGAACTTTCAGATAAAATTATTTCTCCTCATAACATCATATGATTATTTGTAAACAAGAAATTAAATCCCTTTTGTAGGAGATAATTAAGAAGGAAAAAGGTTTCACTTTACTATTGATAGGATTTTTAGTACCTACGCAAAGATGGTTAAAATCACATAAAATACTTGTAAGAGTACAAGATAGTTGCAGTAAGAATGCTTATGCAAGGTGGTTCTCGACAGGAATTATTTAAAACATTTAGCACTCCAAAAATCTCATTTGACACTCCAAACTTTCTATAATTAGAAAGAAAAATATACTTGTGAGGAGTGTAGAATGAGATTTTTGGAGTACTAATAACAATTCCCTTTGTGAAAGCCAAATCTTAATTGATTATTTGAAACAAAATTTAGAAAATGTTGATTTTGAAATTTAAAATAACAAAGTTTAGGAAAAGTCGTTGATTTTGAAACACAGTTTACTGCAGTGATTTGCAGATAATTGATAGGATTAGGATGTTAAACATCCTTAACAGGCTGTACGTAAGAAGAACCATGATGAGATATGCTGTTTTATAATTACCACATACTAAAGGAGGGATACATCAGAGTATCACATGAACCAATCATAAAAGTTCCTAGCTAATGTTGACATGTCACATTTGATTTTAACATACCAACTGATGGCGTTTTGGGTGAGGGTTGACCCACAGAAAAAGAAAATTCACTGGGTTTTGTTGAGAGGATAAATTTCACGCCGAGGAAAATATGACCTTCTATGTGTTTATAAGTAATTGAGTTACTCCCCTTATTCCCATTTGCCAATTAGTTTTATGGTGGAACCTCAACTTTCTTAGGTTTCTTATGCAAACCTAGGGGAGGAGGATTGGGATTTCAAGATTTACATGCCTGCAATTTGGCACTAATAGCCAAGCAAGGCTGGCGATTTTTACAGCAGCCGGACTCCCTAGTCACATGTCTATTTAAAGCGAAGTATTCTCCGGATTGGCATGGCCAAGGAAGCTGCTGATGCTGCCTGTCAGGCGAAAGATGGTGAATTGCTTGGTCGACTCAAATTGACTCTCTCACAAACTGTTGCAGCTTCATCAATTTTTCACACTTTTAGGGACCGATTCGTTTCTTAGTTTTTCTGCCTCCATCCTATCCCTTTGTTTTTAATTTATTCTTGTCGACGATGTGTGTGCATATTCTTGACATTGTACATGACAGGATGAATATGTAAAGGCGAATGAGTTTCGTTTTCATACACGATATATTGTAAGCATTTGTGAATTGTGGCCATCAGTTTATGTCATATGATACATAGTCTAGTTTTGGTACTACAAACACGATTTCATGAATTTTGGTCGTGTTTTTCCAAATTTCCGGCTCTTTTTTCCGCTCGTCTGTGACCACATTTGATATCTATCCTGCCAGAACAAGGGAAACACTCTAGTTTATTACATTATGTTATCAGAGTCTCAGATGGATAATCGATACTCCGAATCTGAATTACATTACAACGGTTTTCATCAAGGCGAACAACTCATGCAAATAGGCTGGGAGAAATGCAACACAAAACGTCGATACGTGCGCTAATTACATAAGATAATACTTTTAAGGAACAAGCTCAACCGTGACCAGATATGCATCTTGTTTACTCAGTCACCTTCAAGGATGCATAAGCTGAATTCTCATACTTGCCATCCCACCTGAAATTGAGTAAATAAAAGCAACTCGTCATTCTTTCTTTTCCGTTGAACTACCTATTAGCCACAGCGTTGTTCAGATACAAGAGACACGAAGCCGCATTTACCTGTTTTCTTCCTGTTCCTTAATCTGGAGCTCCAAATCTTCTTCGAACGGCTGGAAGACCAGGTCTAGTTTCTCATCCACCACATTGTCAAGAGACGGCGGGTTCCACTACAACCAACAACAATACACATTTTCTCGTCTTTAGATATGACTGTAATCTTTAGATAATTTGATCTCTGGTCGTAACACATAGAACCGGAAAACGATTAATGGAAAGAGAGGGATTACCTTGGGAGCATTATCCTTGTCAACAGTGAGAGCTCTAATACCCTTCATATCAAAATACAAGATTAGTACACTCTGAAAGCAGGGAGCGAGATGGTATTTTCAGCGTAGGAATGTCCATAGTTATATGGTCTAGTTAGTTATCGTCATACAACAATTACCTCATAAACATCCTCAGAAATTTTGGACCGCAGTATATTCATTGTGAGTCTAAATTCCTTCTTCAGAGATTCAGGCAACGTTTGCTTCCTGCCTTCGCGAATCTGGAGAATAAAATGGCAGAGGCAACTTAAGCACGCAATGCATCTATCGAAAGCAAAAGGAATTACGCATGGGTTGCATTCCCGTGGATGTTCAAATCAAGAGAGACACAGACCACAACAGATGATGCATCTTTAGGTGAGTCTTAAAACATAAATCTCGTATACCTTTCAGGCTTGCATTAACCAAAAACACACAAAAATTCCTCGCTAACCAAACAATACCATGGCCACAAGGACTCAAAACGCAATATGCATCTGATCAAACTGCAAGAAATCGTACCGATCTCAGTGTTATTCTCAATCCCGTGGGGGATGATCTTTTTAAGCCCTTGAGATGTGGACCTATCCATCCATTTCCATCTTTCTTTGCCTCTGCTTCCTGGGAAACAAACACATTCGTTGAATTTAAGCCTGAGAAAATGCATGAATCTACAATTGTTCGTTTATCTGTTAATTAAGAAATGAGAAAAAGCAACTTACAAATGATTGTATAATCTCAGCCACTGTATCTTTGGAGAAGCACTCGTCAATTATTGACTGCCTGTAAGGGGAGGAAAGCTTAATGATATCGACATAAGGAGCTTTGTATGTTGATTCGAAGGATTGAAGTAGAACTAGAAATTAAGAATCAGCAAGTAAGATTTTTTTTTACTTGTTTAAAACACTTTCTTCATCAGGCTTGCCTTCCACAGAAAATTCTTCAATTGCAGCTTTGACCGCGTTCTCATTTCCGGAGTTCAAGCTTATCAAACGCTTCTCTAGATCGGATAATTTCTGATGTACATTGTACAAAACCAATTCAATATAAAATTTCAGTTTGATATAATAACTACAAAGAAGACTGAAATCAACGTAGCTGATATCGTTATCGATGACTCAAAACAACCAGAGAAAATGTAGTAAGGTACATTGCAGTCATTGAGATTTTCAAATCTTCTGAGGCAATCCTTCCAACTTTCCAAGACTTGGTTTTCGGTGGGGAAAAAATTATAGTGAAGACTGAGAAAATTACCTCAAGAGGGACAAAATGGGTTGCTAGTCCAACCGCAACCAGTTCCTTACCATTCAGTCTTGCTCCTGTTAAGCCCAAAAACTCCCCTGCATTCCCCACATGATATCAATCAGTTTCAGAAAAAATGCTGGAAACTTTGTTTTCCTTTTTTCAGCATGCTTACCGAGATACCCAGGAAGACGGGAATGCATATATGAGAAACCGCAATCTGTATGAAATCCAATACTAGCTTCTGGAGTGGAAAAAACCTATCATGAAATATACCACAGAAAGTTTTGATGTCACTGTGCAGAAATGGATATCAAGCCGATGAACACCAAAGATAGAGATGTTTCTCACAGTTTTTTCAGTGACTACTGAGAACTTCATTGGGACCATCAAAGATGCGCCTCCACCCATCGAAATTCCATGGACCAGAGCCACCTAATCATAAAATGAATGTTTCGGTGATACCCTTCAACAGTGACGTAAACTTGAAATATATGCATCACAATAACGCTCGGATTACTTTCTGTTGAAGCATTACCTGGGTTTTCTTGTAAGTATGAATGTGGTAGCAAAGCCAATACATTCTGTAAACAACTTCAAGGCAGGAATCCTCTGCCAAAAGAGATTTATGAGCAAGTTCACTTTCGGTATACATTAGCAACTTAAATATTTTCGCAAAAGAGAGCGTTTACTTGATTTCCTGCCGTCATAGAACATTTTCAAGTCCCCGCCAGCTGAAAAAGCTCGGCCTGATCCCTACACAAGAACACCAGAGCATGTCAAGTGGCTACGCCTAATATCTGTATGGCTATGTTTGTAGCCGAAGTTGAACTGCTTCGTTAACATTGTATATTGGCCTTTTAAACAAGGAGCACCAATGGAAGTTCAAGATTCCGGGATCGTTGGAACTAACCTTGATAATTACAAGCTCAGCATTGTCATCTTTTTCCCACTTTTCCAAGTATTCAGCTAGCAAAGAAACCTGATTGCAGTAAAAACTAAATTAGGAACAGAAAAAAAAACCCGAGAGAAAGCACAAATAGGAGAATATCGACTTTATTTAACATACCACTTTGGATGAGATGACATTCAATTGACGAGGCCTGTTCAATGTGATCAACCTCACCCGCTCTGTTTCTTCTCCAACAAGAACCTAAAACATTATTCCCACAAACACACACATCAAGTAATTCGCAGGCAGTAATTTAGCAAAAGTAAAGGAACCAAATTTCCCTTTTGATTCAGGCAATTAGAAATGCACAAGGTAGATTACCTCATCAGAAGTTACAACTTCTTGAGCCATTTAAATGAATAATTAGCTCGCGGGTTAGAATCCAACGAACTGTACAAACAAATTAAGCAGAAGGTGAGGAAAACATGAGCTGTTTAATCCCAGATAATTAGTTCCAGAATTAGGAGCACTGCAGTTCAAATTTTTGAGATGAAAGCTGAAACGGAAACAATTGATCAAACGAACAATGACAACTTACGTTAACAGTGGAGTTGTTGTTCTTCCAGAGAGAAGAAAAAGTTGCAGAGAGGAAAGTTGGGTTGTGAAGAGAAGGTGAAGGGTTATTATTGTGTTGTTGTTAATAGCAACCCAAGTAACTGTTCTGGTAGAGAGAGAGAGAGAGCATATGTTTTGGTTTGGTAGAGAGAGAGAGAGAGAGCAAATGTGTCTAAGCCCCTTCCATGTATGGTTTCTATCTACCAACCACCACATCCAACCCCCACCACCACCTCCAACTACTACACCATGGTTTTTATCCTTTGACAAGTAGCTATACTTGTGTTACTGCCACCAAACCCATTGTCATTACAAACGACGGGAAATGATTTTCACGCTTTCATCCATTACCCCTCTACTTATTTATGTCATTTAATTCTTTTTTTATTTATTTAATACAATATCTAGAAATAAATAAGATGTGCAAAAAGAAAGCGGAAATCACTTTATTCTTTTGGTATTTTGATTCGAGGAAAACTTGATTATCTACTTTTAAAGAATCGTTCTTTCTAGAAGATAAATCACAGTTTGAGATATATGTGCTGAAGCGTTTCTTTACTTTGTTTTATTTAGCACATTGTCTGATGTTCATACATGTAGTTGTCATTTGATCAAATGATATTGGTGAAGGCGGAAATTCAAACTCAAGACGTTTGAGTGCGAATACGTTCGCTGCATCCCTCCACTTAATTGCTGGGAAATCTCACCAGATACAAATCGAGTGACACATTGTCCCCGATATATTCACCTGCAAATGCAGATTACATGCAGCATGGTGTATGCATTAACGAAATCAGAGCGAACGCGAAGCATCATAGACGAAATTACAAGCACAAAATAAAATACCAAGCTCATTAAAGTCATTATAAACTTGTAAAGACACGTCGAAACTGTAACATCGCAGATAATAGAAAAAAGGATGTTCACTCCCATAAAACAAAACTTGAGTAACTAGTTTAGCTAATTAAAATGCAAAGCCTTCGGAGGAAGGGAACCCGCAGGAGGTAACAAGATTACATAAAGAGGTTGGGCCTGGATGCCTTGTATGTCGTCTTGAGCTTCCTGGTTGGGGGCCTAACCTTCCTGAACACCAACGGGAACTTGATCTTGGAGTTATGGAACTGCTTGGTGCTCTCCCTCTTGCAGAGTTTTGCTGGGATGGTAGCTGTCTTGATGATTTGGATGCACGGAAACCTCACCCTGTGACGAGATGCCAACTCAGTGTACATGGCTTCAACAGCACCATTGAGAGTTGTGTCTCGGTACTCCTTGTACATGTTGTGGTAACCAGTTCGGCTCTGATATCGAAGCCAAATTCCATAGTTCTTGATGGTAGTTGGATATTTCTCAAAAATCTGCAATCAACAATATCAGAATTACTCTTTGCAACCCAAATACCCTGAATATTACACGGTAAAGAACACTAGCAAACAGTTCGTCTCAGTGTCAATATGTTCAACTTAGTGTCTGCAATACTACAACAGAAGTAACACATCATCTAATATATTAACCAGTAACAATATTAAAAGTTAAATCTTAATTTGCAACCTTATTACGGAAGCTGCTATTGCATAATATAAGCATATATCTAAGGAATAAAAACCCTGAACTTTTATCATAACAATATATGAAACATTATTACAAATTGGGTTCACAGTCAATTCAGTTGTAGGTTAAGCATAAACAATCAAACTAGACCGAATTTTTATATGAATTACGGCCCAGCTTAAGAAGCCAACAAACATTAGGCAAAACAACAAATTAGATCATTTGGTTCATAGAGTACAAGAGAGATGGCAGAAACGTAAAATGCATACCTCATTGATGGCCAAAACTTGTCCATTGCTTTTCTTCACTTTCTTCAACTTCCTCAAGAAGTACCTAATACAATAAAATCAAACAAGAGAACAACACCCAATCAGAATGAAACCCCGAAAACATAACAGAAGTTGACGTGCTAGTGAACAATGAAAATTTGATTAATCTTATACAAATTTAAATATTTCTATCGCTTTTCGGTTTACAGGCAGGCCAAGACCAAAACAAAAATTACAACAACCATTCTAGGACTCGACTTCCTGGCCCCTACTATCATTCTATACAACAACAACAAAGCCTTTTCCCACTAAGTGGGGTCGGCTATATGAATCATAGAACATCATTGCACTCAGCTATGTGTCACGTCTTTTCTTAGAGTCTCTTACAAAGCCTTCCTAGGTCTTCCTCTACCCCTTCGGCCCTGAACCTCTGTCCCATAATCGCATCTTCTAATCGGAGCGTCGGTAGGCCTTCATTTCAAAAGTCCAAACTACCGTAACCGATTTTCTCTCATTTTTCCTTCAATTTCATTCTATAGTAAATTCAGAATGCAATCAGTTGGTTCATCTCACAAGTGAAAACAAGTTTCTCACTTTCCTTGTTCTCAAACAAGTTTCACTTTCCTTGTTATACTTTGATATACACCATTCAGAAATAAAAAAAAGATACTACCAAATACAAATTAGTAAGATTCGCAGGCATAGTCAAGTGTGGGATTAGTTTATCTGGTGTCACAAGCCCTAAATTTATCAAAAATCTTAGATTAAAAATTAAATCTTTTTCCATTTCCAATATTTTTCAGCAACTAAATAAATAAATAAAACAGATGAAAAAGCTCTTACCAAAACTTGGATTTGGCACGGACCTCATTGGTGGCCCAGAGCTTCATCCGGTAGATCTTGGGATGCTCATCCTTCTCAGTTGGGAGGGCTCTCCCCACCACCTGGTACTGGTGAAACTGTTCCCACAAAACAAAACCCACCATTTTAATCTTTCCAAATCCATGTTTTCAGAAACCAAAAAGCTAAAAAAACGATTGAAAACGAAATAAAATCACAAAACTAATGAAAGCATGGAAATTGGTTTCTGAAAACAAAAACTGGGTTGTAATAGATAAGATCGAGAGAGGAGGATCATTGCGGCTCACCCTGAAAACACCCATTTTGCAATGTGAGAGAGAGAGAGACGCCGCTGCTGCTGGCTGCTGGCTGCTGGCTGCAAGAGCAGTTTGTCTTCCACTACTCTATAACAAGTGAAGGTTTAAAAACCCTACTTCCTCTGGTTGGTGTGTATGGGCCTTCAAAGTTCATGTAGGAGCCCAAATTTTATTTTTCTGCTGACAAAACCCCAAATTTTATGGGCCCAATATTTTAATTCATGCCCAAAAATATATAAAGTCGGAACGAAAGTTATTTTACTTCTTAACTTTTTCCTGTGTTTACGAACAACACATAAAATCAGAAGAATACAAGTCTCTCATTGAAATTTATAATCAAATAGTAAAAAATAAAAATTAAATTAACTAAAAGAATGACTAGTTGATTTGATTCCCTTTCCTGGTCAAATCTTCGCAAGAATTTTGATTGGACTCAAGTAGCCCATCATGGTTTTGATTTGTTTTGCGACTCCTGAGTGTGGGCTGGGCTAGGTTTCATTGAACTTTCATAGGACTCAAGTAGCCCATTATTTTCCATGCGTTGAGAGGCAAATGTATGGGAAATGCACAAAAATGACACCCTTAAAATTTGCTATTACAAAAGGGGGTGTGATATTCACGCACCCTTTTTTACTTCTCACACACCATTTATTAATTTTTATTCTTTGATCTTCTTCAATTCATTCAATCTGACCACCATAAATTAAGAGAGTGTATGAGAAGTAAAAAAGGATGTGTGGATAGCACACCCCTTACAAAAAAGACACCAAGTTGTGATAGATAAAAAAAGACCATTTTCAAAAACAAAAAAAATGGACGTAACAAGACGAGACTATTCTTTACTTGCATAATAACATTTACGAATACGATAAGTAACCACCACATATTGATTATATACTGAAGACATAACGATAATATAGCGGCAACACAACGAGGATATAATGATGATATAATAAACACTGATAATTTCTGCAACAAAATGTCAAAATATGTTTATTATATCATCATTACGTCATCGTTGTGTTGTCGTTATATTATAATTGTGTCCTTCGTAGAGAGAGAGATTTAACATGCTTCTGTAAAAATTAAAATTAAGTAAAGGAGAACCTCGTCTTTTTACGTCCATAGCGATTACCGCTTGGTGTTAATTTTGGAATAGTACATTGTAAGGGTGTCATATTGCTCATTTCCCCAAACATTTCTAGTAGGGTGCACATTCTAGCGTTTAACTGGTTGTTTATTCCCTCTTCTCTATCATTCAATTTACACACTGGTCACGAGAGATAAAAGAGAGACATAAATATTGGGTTACATATAAGAATTTGCCTTTGGAGAAAGCCTCAAACAAGAGCACGAAAGCAAGAGAAACACTTATATAGAATAGATTCACAGCCATCGTAGCGTTTCGGTCTAATAATAGAATTCTCATGTGTAATTTTTTAACATTATGTTATTAAAATGAAATGTCATGTCGGTAAAACTCGTTTCATATAAATGAATCTCCACAAACAAATCTAGCTTGTGAATGTGAATGGAAACCCTTGACTTCTGGTCAGAAGCATTGAAAATAGTTAGTTGATTGGTCTCGTCTTCTCGGACCCAAATCCCAACTTGCAAAGAGAGATAGTTATGAGTCATGATGCTTTGTACCTTGCAATTAATGGCAAGAAAAATGCAAGTCCTAATGCCCTACGTATTCATGTTATGTGTCAACTTTAACAAGTAACCTTTTGAACATTTTGACTTGCTAGAATCGCCTCAAAACCTTTTCAAAGTCAGATCTCACTCGGCTTGCCCTCATCCAATGTTAGACATGTCAAGGTCTTCAAGTAACTAAGTTGGAGATAACACCGATATAACAAGAGGTTGACAAGCGCTATCTCCGCCACTGACGGTGGAGCCACTAATACATGGTGGGTCAGATAGTTTTGAGAGAAAGAAGAAGGCATATCAAATTGGTCTCTTGGAAGCCCTAAACGATGACTTAGCATCAGTTTTGGTTTCAGATGATCTTCTCCAATAAGCCACCTTGCAAAGCAATATTTGGAAATTTCTTTCTAGATAACAAGGCTGACTTGGCTCTTATGACAAAAGCTATGGTCCTCTAAATGGGAAACTATTCATTTCTTCTACAATGACAAATATATCCAAGGCACTATCACAAATTGTTAATGCTAAAATTAACTTTTTGTAGCAGTAGTTTAAGTCAATTATTGATGTCATGTATGTAGACCTCCTTTGAATTGTGTAAGCTTAATTATACTTGTAAATTTGTAATATCAAATGTATATACAGAAGTTGAAATCAATAAAGAGGTTGTGACAGCCCAAACCAAACGGTTGACTTGTTCTTTGTTTTATTCACACTATATATTAAAGTTTTCATATACCTAAATAATTGACCCGGTATTCATCATAGTAATATTGTTAGATCCCACATCATCCAGGGGAGTGGATCCGCTATGCCTAATATGTATATTCTCATCTCCACCTAACATGAGGCCTTTTGGGAGCTCACTGGCTTCCGGTTCCGTAGGAACTCCGAAGTTAAGCGAGTTTGCACGAGAGCAATCCCATGATGGGTGTCCCACTGGGAAGTTCTCGTCTGAGTTCCCAGAAACAAAACCGCGAGGGCGTGGTCGAGGCCCAAAGCGGACAATATCGTGTTACGGCGGAGCTGAGCCCGTGATGTGGTGGGGGCCCGGGTCGGGATGTGACAATTTGGTATCAGAGCCAATTCATGGGCGGAAGTGTGCCGACGAGGACGTCGGGCCTCTAAAGGGATGGATTGTTAGATCCCACATCGCCCAGGGGAGTTGATCATTTATGCCTTATATGTATATTCTCATCTCTACCTAGCATGAGGCATTTGGGAGCTCACTGGTTTCGGGTTCCGTAAGAACTCCGAAGTTAAGCCAGTTTGCGCGAGAGCAATCCCATGATGGGTGACCCACTAGGAAATTCTCGTCTGAGTTCGAGGCCCGAAGCAGACAATATCGTGCTACAGGTGAGAACCCGGGCCGGGATGTGACAAATATATGGTCCAAAGAGTGTTAGGCTTCAAGATAAACAAAAAATAACGTAGAAAAATAAAAGGTTAAGAAAGAATTAGAATTTCATAATATCAAATCAAAGTTGACAGATGGAATACAGCCAAATTCGTTAGAGTAAACGTGTTTCTATCTGCCAACAAGCAGCAAAGAATGCTAGGTCTAAAACCAAGAAATTAATTAAATTTTAAATATAAGCTTCCCTCCAAAGTCCCTATTTACATAAACATTCATAACTGGGTCATGAAAGGATGATTCAGTCAATCAAACTACGGTGTTTTTGAAGATTTGTCCTTAAAAAAATTGCTACGGTGTTTTTGAAGATTTGTCCTTAAAAAAATTGAAGTTTAAAAAAAAAATTTGTTGTTAAATTACATATTAATTTCAATCTTTTGAAGGGTACTTTTATTTAATTCATATTCTATGTTTGTTATTTAATGTCTCCACATTAAAATTTTGATTTTATTAATATGCACTGTAACATCCCACATCGTCCAGGGAAGTGATTCTTAAATGTATATTCTCATCCCTACCTAGCACGAGGCCTTTTGGAAGCTCACTGGCTTCGGGTTCTGTAAGAACTCCGAAGTTAAGCGAGAAGGGGGCCAGAGCACTCCCAAGATGGGTGACCCACTGGAAAGTTGCTCGTGAGTTCCCAGAAACAAAACCGTGAGGGCGTGGTGGGGGCCCAAAGTAAACAATATCGTGCTACGGTGGTGGAGCAGGTCCGGAAAGTGATATGCCCCGGGCTGGGATGTGCCATGCACATCTTAGTTCTTCCAATTATAAATCAACTCAAATGAGAAAACATTAAAAGAAATTAGTGTTACATAAGAAAAATATGTAAATACATAAGTGTACATAAATGGTTGTACCGAAATATATTAAATTGACTTCTTTGTACTGAAATATACGTACCTAAATGTTTGTACTGAAATATATTATAAAGAACCTAAAAGTTTGTACTTAAATGTATGAACTTAAATGTCTGTACCGAAATATATTATATTGAATTAATGTACCCAAATGTTTGTATCGATGAATATACAAAAATATATTAAATAAATTAATGTACCTAAATGAAGAACACTAATTATATCGAAATATATTGTATAAAAAAAATTAGTTCACCTAAATGTCTGCAATAAAATAATTATGAGGAATGAAATGAAAATTAGGAATCAATGTGATAGATACATTAAAATTAGGAAGAAAAAGAGACATAAAACATCAAAATATAATTAATATATAAGATGATTAAATGTATCAAGGACGAAAATTAAATCTTAATCTTACATAATTTGTAATATAAAAGTCATATTTTTTAAGGATTAAAATAAAGTTTTCTATTAAATTAAACACATCAAAAGGCGATAACAAGAACCAGTATAAAAAAGTGCAAAAAATGCATTAATATTTTTTTTTTTTAAATACAGGTTATAACCCTTTCTAGCCATCAAGATGTAATCACTTAAAACTTCAAAAAATCAGAAGAAAAAAAACAATTAATATAATTTCTGTATGTCACCTATGATCCTTGTCAGAAGGAAAATCGAAAAAAAAAATAAAAATGTTTACAATTTTTCCCCACCTTCTAAACATCAGCACATTTCATGGGTGCATATCCTAACCTAGACTTCTTTGTATCATAGAGGATATGAAAATTCTGCTGCTGATAGTTACCGATGATCGAAAGGCCGGATTTCGGAGTCCCCAACACCGCCAGGCAGACGATTTCCTGCGGTTCGATCTGGATGAAGTAGTTCTCAACTGGGAAATCCCACACAGCTCCGTCCGCAAACACAATTGCAAATTCCGGCAGCTCTATTTTCTCAACACCTGACACATTGTAACAAGGTTCCAAAAATGGAAAGTCCTTCACGACTGGATACCCTTTGACCTTTTTCTCAAAAGCCTCCTTGATAATTTGATAGGCTGGATCAGCAAAGTAACTCAACGTGGTGCCGGAATCAATGATTGTCCCACCGGCACCCTCCGGCGACAATTTCCAAGTCTCAGCCGGTATGTCCACCCCTTCCCCGCCGACCATGACGGATTTTATCTCGACATAGTAGAATGTATCAGCAGGGTTTTCTTTCCCTCCCAGCAAGGAAGTGTAGGTCAGTTTCGGGTGGCTCAAGAGGTTCTTGTCCTCCCCGAAAATCAACTTGCTGTTGACATTCGCATCGCTGTTTCGATCCACAAGGCAGTAGGAAAACGAGTGGCCGTACAGCGATTGGAGCTGAGAAGCAAAGGAAAGAGGACCTCTGCCAAGACCTAGCAACCCTGCAGCCCCATGGAACAATCCTCTGTTCCAATGGCCGCATCCAAACATCACATTCTCCACCCTCTTGAACTCCTCCGCCTTGTTCGATGACGTGAGGTTGACGGTAAAGGTTTCGAGGGCGAAGTCGCCGGTGGTGTTGGAGCTGTCTCCGTACCAGTAGAAATACGGACACGTTTGATTTTCGGACTTGCAGGGCTGCGGAGGATCCGGGGACGAAACCAATTGACACCGCGGATCCTTGCAGCTAATGTCGAGAAAAGAAGTTGAGTCTTTGGGGTCGTAATGGGGACCGTGCTGCTCGAAGCAGTCGTGGCACGGCGCGCATTGGACCCAGTTAAGGTCACTGCCAGTGTCGAGAATTAAAGAGAAGTGTTTAGGGGGTGTACCGATGAAAACATCCATGAAGTACTCGCCGGAGCCGAGGCTGACGCCGGACTTCAACGTGGCCTGAAGCTGGCCAGAGAGCTCGTTGGTGTAGGACTCCGGCGAGGCTGCTGGGGCTACAACCGAATTTGATTGGTGGTGCTTCGGTTTCTTGTCTTTCTGCAGCCTTGAAAATGTGTTCTGGTTCTTTTTCTCGACGATTCTTGTGTGGAGGGTTTGAATTCTGACTAAGTCACGGACTGTGGACTCGATCACTGAACTTTTTCTTTCGGATTGTTTGTTCTGTGATCTGTGCCGTAGGTGGAGCTTCATAGTCTGTTTATGGGGGTTAAATTCGGGTGCTGCTTCGTCGTTGTCGGAGTCTTCAGCTTCTTCCATGGTTGAATCTGGTTGGTTGGGTTTGTTAGAGCTGCTGAGGCTGCAGCCGGTGTGGGATGAGGAGGAGACGGCGTTGAAGCTCATGTGCTCCGGCAGTTGTATGCCGGCGAAAGTGGAGGCATTTGAGTTGTGATTGCGGTGGTTGTGAACCCTGGCAATCGCTGCTAAGGTGGAGGAGAAGATTACAAGGAGAACCAGTAGGATTGAAGCCTTAACAGCCATTTTGATGGTCTCTTCTCGTTTCAAATTCCTGCATGAATAAAACTCGAGAAGAAAAAAACTGGAGAAAAACCAAGAAAGATTTAAACTTTGCTGAAAGTCCAAATCTTTGGATGAAAATCTGAAAACCCCAGAAGCGGAAAAACCAGCTGGAACTTGAATTCCGATGGGAAAAAAAATGAAAACGAAGAAGGGAACCCAGAAGCAGACAACTTCAATTTAAAGCTCTAAAAAAATAGGAAAGGTTTCTGGGAAATACTTTGAATCAGTGTCAAAGACTTTGACTGTGTTGATTTGTTTTTTCCAAAGAGGAGGGTGCAGTTGAAAACGCGGTTTCGATAAAAAAAAAAGAAGAACAAAATACCAGAGAAGAGGAGAGCAGAGGAGGATGTGGAATTGTGAATTTTTAATATATAATCAAAGTGCTTACCTGGTCTTCTTCATCTTTCTGCTTCTTTCCTCTCGATTTCCTGCTTCATTTGTCTCACGGCACTCTCATATACCGTTACGTTTTCACACTTAGCAGCTACATACCATGACTATCTCTATCCCTCTCTGTCTCTCTCACAAGTGTTTTAGGTTTACTTGGTAAAACTCTGTTGGGTCTTCACTTTGGTTTACTTCGTATATTTTAGGAAATAGTTTAATTGTTTTATATTACAAAAAGTCCAAAATATTAGATTAGGTAAAATGACAGAAATACAAATGTTAGACTTTTATCTATTTGTGAATTTTCTTATTTGGTTAACTTATATTATATTTGGATGAGAAAATTTAAGATTATAAAATAATTTCAAAATGACGAAAATAGAAATGCCGGAATTTTATTTTCTAGAATTTTTTTTATTTTCTTGTTTGGTTAATCTAAAAGAACAATGAAATTTGAATACATAATTTTTTATTTTTAAACTCTCACTTGCAGAAATTTGGAAATGACATATATTTACGTGGAATTTAAAGTTGAGAATTGGAGGTCCCAAATTCCAAGTTTTTTTTTTCCACGCGAAAATTCTAATTTTCTATGTTTATAAATCCAAACAAGAAAAACAGCATATTTCTATGTCAGTATTTTTTAATTTTTATTCATTTTAAAGATAAACGGCATATTTCATTTATGAAAAAAATAAATACAAGATCACGAAGAACATGATCTCCATAGGAGGGTACTTGTAAATAGAGATCTAAACCTACAAAATAATAATCTGAAATGTGGCAACAAATTAAAAAAGACAAATGTTTCATAGAAACCAATGCATCGAATGCTAAAAATCGTGTGAGAGATGAAAGCTTTTAAACCAATTATGGCCTTATGGGATAGAAAAATAACATGCTTATGTCTATATTTTGTAGATAAGGATGTCACATTTGTAAATCACCTTAACATCCCAAAACACCATTTAACAATACATCCAAAAAAACTCAATCAATTCAACTTTGGCGAACCACCAGACCGACTGCACAATGACCAAACTTGCCCATAGTAAGAGACTAAAACTCGCCTAAATGAGAAACCGGACAACTTAATTATATTGAGTTTCTGAAGTTATTACAAACACAAGATGACTTGAATAAACGACAAAATTAAAAATCACACCACTTTACTCCGCAAGATCCTCTCATGGATGTCTCGGTTGTCAACTCCCAACAAAGCAAATCGGATGGTTGTCATTCCCCAAATCAGATCTAAACTTTGACTCCATAATGCACAGCTCAAGCCGATAGAGTCTAGCGCATTATAAGACCATCTCCAATCCTTGAGCTTAAATCTAAACATTTTAGCTTAGAAAATTTAAGTTTTCGCCCAGAAACAGCTTTTCTACTCCAAACCCTTCTGGCATAAAATTTAACCACAGATTATTAAAGAATGAATTTAGGCTAATTTTTTTCTTAAAGTAATTTTTTTAAATGAAAAAAATTATGTAGACTATCCTAATTTAATTTTATGAACATTTTAACCTAAAAATATTTAGATTTTGAGAAATATTAAAAAATCACAAACCGACATCATGAAACTCATTAAACACTATGGAAAAAAAATATGAAACACATAAAAGATTTTTTTTAATTACTTTAGCCGTTACATTTAAATTTGAACCGTTAAATTTTTTTTTTTACCATTGAATTTCATCAAATTAGATCTTAACCGTTAGATTCAATGAATTTATAAATATAAAACTAAATAAAATGCACATATATGGTGGGTCAGCCCCACTAATCTTGAGCTAAATATGGCTTTTTTTTTAGGTTTTAGTTTTTAGCCCACACATTTAGGATGGATTGAGTTGAATTTGGAGGGGGAATAAAACCTGAAAAATAGCATCTAGCCTAGGGTTGGGTTTGGTGTAAGGCTTGGATAAACATAACTCATGACTCAAAAGGCCTTAAACGCTTGTTGGATCAAAAATTGAAAAGTTGTTCTGTCGGAAATACAAGAAATCAAGACAAACCTACCCGAAGAGGAATATTAATAGAATGTCAATATGTTTGATATAAATTTAATCCTAATTAAGCTTTCATATGTATAAAAAATGCTAAGCTTTCGTGAATATTAATTCTTCTTGGCTGATGACTCAACAGAACAATTTGTTGTTATCAAGGGATGTTTTTCGGCTAACTAAATTCTAAGAACTAACTCGATCCATACGTAATCTTGAATCTGGATCCTCGCTGAATTCTTTTTGTGAGGATTCCGGGGATGCGTAAATCATATCCGTTCATCGTATATCGTGCGGTCGGAAATCATTTTTAAATATTTTTAATTTAAAATTAAATACAAATAGTATCTGACAAAAAATAATCGCATGATATACGATAAACGGGCACAATTTACAAATCTCCTGAATTCTCACCAAAAATCTGGAGAAGATTCTGTTGGCATGATCTTTTATGATAACAAACATGGTTTCTCTATAAATGATGCAATAAACAAAAACAATCATCAAGTCTAGGCACTTTCGATGGCGGAGAACTATTCCTTCTTATTTAATTCATTAATAATTGTCAGATCTGCGTAGTCAAAGCTTATATTCTTTTCCTTTATTTTTAGATAACTTTAACGAAAAATTATATTTTTATACTAAAAAGTTAATCTTGATACTATTTATTTTACCCTTTATTTTGTCGTTATCGTTAAAACTCAAAGTTTTCAAGTTCTTTTCATTAATTTTCTTTTTTTTTTAATCATATGCACTCGTTTAATTTTTTAAAAGAATTATAAAAATTACAAAGAAGATTCTCTACAGATCTTTAAAGCATACATGTCAAAGTTAATCTTAGGCATAACTTTCTTAGGAAAATTACAAGAAAATTATTATTGGCACTCCAAAAATCTCATTTTGCATTCTAAACATTGTATAATTAGAAAAAAAAAAAAAAACACTTGTGAGGAGTGTAGAATGAAATTTTTAGAGTGCTAATAACTGTTCTCAATTACAAAACCAAATACAAGCATGATTGTATTTATGACCTAACTAAATTAGCTAAGTCATTTGTTGTCATATTGGTTTCCTGTAAGTATGTTGGAATCGTATGTCGGGAAATCGTTTTGAAAGAAGCCTATATCTTGTATAAGAGAATGGATCATGCGCCATGAAATTTGTAATTATTTATGCAAAATTTGGATTAAGATATTGAAATCTCCTTCCACAACAACATGTTTCAATTTATGCGTCTCTTTCTGTATAGAATTACTTTTTCTATTTTCATCAGTCTGAGTTTGGACCACAATGATCACCAGTCAGAAATCGAAAGAGTGAAGTTATTCTTTATCTGAATATTTTATTTATCAAACAAATATACAGATATATACATTCTTTTTTCTTTTAGACATGTTGCCTTGGCTGGGAAATATGACTTAGATGATGTAGGTATTTTAACATAATTAATAGACAGTAAATTAATGAAAGCCTTGACTTCCCTAATCAGCTCTTAGCCAAGAGTTCGTGGCAAAGACTATATAATGAAGCATATGCATGAATCTAGGTCAAACTATATACCATTTCTGTGGTTGAACTTGAAGGTTATATTGATGTGAGAGGTCTCCTATAATTTGCACATTGCAACAGGATTATTGCAAAATTTAAACTGAAGTGATTATATAAAATTTCAGATAGTGTAATGACGAAAACATTAGATTTGAGTCGTTATTATATATATATATATATATATATATATATATATATATATATATATATGCTGAGTACATGTTTCCGAACGGCAAAAGAAATAGAGGATTTGAACTCTAACATTAGTTACATGGGTGAATGCTCATTGAATACTGATATAACACTCAGTTTGAAGTTAATTAGTTTTCAACTAAGGTACTAGGAATGACCTAAAATGAGTGTTATATAATTGTTCGACTCTTTTTTTTTGGGTAATTTTCAAGTTCAACTACGACATCGACATGATATCATATAGTTAGCTAGAAATAGTAAATCATGATTTTCATTCTTTTCACTCATAAGGTGAAGTTTTAAGGATTAAGATTCCTTGGGCAGTAAAAAAAAGGCTGCTAAATCACATTTAATTACAATATTTGTGGGAAAAGAAAACTTAATTTGGGTTTTACCTTTCTTTAATTTTATGAAAATGATCATGATGATAAAAGAAAGTTCAAGCAAGCTAAGGTAGCAAAAGGCACCAAATTGGACTGCCACATTTAATTTCCTCACGAAGGACCAAATACATATGATATTCTTGACGTAATTAAATGTGGGAATGTCTGCCATTAATCTACATGGAATGTTCAACGAGACCCGACGTACCCATGAATGGAAACACGCGTATAAATATGAACACAAAAAGCACGTTAAAGTGTACAAACAGAGAGAAACGAGGGTAGCGGTGGAATTTGGAGCAGACATGCATGCAGTTGCAGCCATTATTTTATTATATTTATTAATTTTGATATTTATAAAAAATTGCGTGAGAGCAGATTTTGTGTTGCATTTGACCACTGGATTTTGAAATATTATTGTTGACTCCAAAAAATAACAATATTATCTAAATTATATATTAGTTAATTTTCTTTGTCAATTAAAAGAAGGGAAAAAAATATTTAATTTTATTATACAAAATAACATCATGAGCAATAATATAATTTTTCAATAATAAAATATAATTTTTTTCTTCTTACTCACACGTCAACATAACATATTTCTAATTTTAAAAAACAAAAATCTCTCCACTCCTACATTTTATCTCTTCCTCATCAATTCCTTTCTTTTTCACGTTTCTCTCCAACTTCTCTCTCCACATATTTTCTAAATAAAATAATAATAAAACTACTTCACATACAAAATGTGTGGCCTTAGGCTAGTAAATGTTTAAACTAAGGCTTTGAAATTGGTGTGCTATCGTGCTCCTGTATAATTCGTCTCTGCTCCCTTGTGATGCGGACTTTGAAAATATTTTGGTTTATATATATGTCGACTCTTTTTCTACTCCAAGTTTTGAATGTATAATCGAAATTTATTTTTCATAAAAAAAAATCGAAATTTATTTTAGTAAAAAAGTCTTAAGTATTTCTTCAAATAAGATGTTTTGTTTTAGTTTCTTAGGTCGCTGCGTTTGGAAGAAAGAAAATGAATAAAGTATTAGCAAATAAAAGACTCTGAATACGCAAAACAACTTACATAATACAAATTGACTGTTATCTCAAAGTTTTAGTTTTTTATTAAATTCTAATGTTACGCGACTATGTAGCCGCTGCATATATATCTTACTCCTTAATAGAGGCAGGATCATGTAATGGTTGAAAACCTTTCTGTTTTCCCATTAAATAAATAAAATGTCAAGGGAGGAAAAGACTAGCTTGTAGCTACCGCACGTTGAATTTTCATTCTTATTTGATGAACAAGACAGTAAAGCAAGCTATTAATTAATTAGTAAGAAGAGAGATTGCTGTTCGAGTATCCAAGTCTTATAAGGTTAACTATACTTTTCATCCTTGTAGAATATTTTATCCCTACATTATTTAACATCCTTATTAGTAATTATAATTTCAATAACTTCTCTATCACATATGTATATTTTATTACTCCTGTGTCATTACGTGATCAGATTAAGAATAAGAAAGATGCATGTAAAAATAACACTCGTAGCATAAAAGTTTTATTAGGGTGATGCTATCTATATACTTCTTTTACCTCTCACACATAGCTTATTAATTTTTTCATTCGATTCAATGACCATAAACTAAGAGGGGAGTGTGAAAAGTAAAATGAAGTGTGTGGATAGTACCACCCAAGTTTTACTCCAAGAAAATAGTTTTTATCTCCAAAACAAGGCTTTTATTTTTCCTTGTTAACGTGTGGCAAAAATAAAGACTGAAATCATATTCAACCGTGCACTCTAATGTATACAGAAATAATTTATCAGTCCATCTATAGTTGAGCAATTAGGTCACAATGCATGTCAAACCCAAGTTTGCAACAATAGGGAATGTTATTGTTAGCAGTGGTTTCAACGATCAACAATTACTGCCACATCTAAACAAATCTCAGGGTTTGAAATAATGTATCCAACACTTGAAAAACGTTTATTGTCGGGGAATGTATATAGTTGTGTATATATGGTGAAGAATCATGCCCAGGATGCTACATATGCTATGAGACTTTTGTTTTTAAATATAGTTTGCCCTTCTTCTCATATATGAGCCTTTCTTTTTCTATCTCTTTGGTTTCTTAACTTTTGTTGAACTTTTGGGCTTATTTAGCATCGATAAGTTGTCTATAATTAGTGTAAAAAACTAAAATTTGTTTCTCTTTCGAAATTCTCTTTGTACATCTTCGTGATCTTTTAATAAAATTTTAGTAAAGTCGTTTTGGTTTTTCAGAGAGTAATATGTTTTCTTATCAAGCAAGATTACAAATTTCGTAAAACCATACTTAAATATACAGTAACTGAGTTAAATACTCACAACCTAATATATCAGAGTGTTTAATAGGACCTCTTTTCGAGTCATTTCAATATTAGTAACAATATAGACCACATATTTGTTACTGTAAAGTGAATGCACTTGCGAGGTTTACTTTATCTTGTTATGAGCTAGTCATTTAGATAAAAAATGGGATGTGTTGGTCTTCAACAAGGATGTAGCGATCCCTTCAAAAAAAATACTTAGAACATATATTTTATTAAGCACTTCAAAATAGTCAGAATACACTCCTTCTTGCTTTATTCTTTAATAAACTACTAAACGTAATAAACTACTAAACATTGTACTCGTAACGTATAAAAGTTGAAGTTGTGCATTATGTTCGCAATGTCATTTTTATTGCCCTAGGAATAGTGCTAAGCTTAATACAAGGACAAGCGCGGGTGGACCGGAGAAGAGATTTGGTTTGACACACAAAGGTAGGCGGTGCTGTGGCAGTCCCAACACGCAATCACGTTCTAGGTTTTCCTCAAGTTCGAGTTTAACGATAATTAAAGTTTAAGAGCCCTTAATAACAACTAGGGGTGTGATATCTACACATCTCATTTTACTTCTCACACACTTTTTTAATTTTCAGCTGTGGGATCGGATGAATTGAAGAAGATCAACAAACATAAATTATAAAGGATGTGTGAGAAGTAAAATAAGATGTGTGAATATAGCACACCCCTAACAACTAGTGCTTGTTTCTTGGAGCAAGTAATTTAAACATCTTGAAGGTTGGGAAATTTGATGAGAATTTCCACCTCGAAATATGTCATCCAGCATTTGGATGCGAATCAAACTATGCATGCCACCACGCTTATTCTTCTCGTTAAGTGGAGAGATGAAAAATGCTAAGGGATTCTCTCAAAAGTGAAATTCTTTATAGATCCTCTATCACCTTATATTTTTAGCACAACGTTTTATAATGTTGACATTAGAATTGAGGTTAAACTGATTAGCAGAGAGTCTACAAAGAGTCCCAATTTTAAAAGAATCCCCTTATCATTTCTCTTATTTTTATTATTCGAAACATAAGTTGGTACGCTATTCTCATAATATAAGTGAAAAAAATATAAAATCAGCATTCTTTTAGTTGTATTATAATACGATGTACCAACTTGCATTCCGAGTACACTGAAAATTTTCTCCTTCAATTGTCTACATGTGAAAATCTACCTCACCAACCTTTCCGAATTGCTTGACTTGGACTTTTATAATTTCATTATTCCTCCTCCTCCGTTCCTTGGAGATTATTTTGCTTAGACTGCAGTCTGCAGTATTCTTGTTCTTAGCTAATTCCCATCGTTTTCTCCCCCTTTGAAAATGTTAAGTTACGTAATTGGGTTAAGTTTTTTAATCCCTCAAGAACAAGTCCTAGTTAGACTTGCATCTCAGTCATTAGACCATATATCTTCAACTTAAGTCCTCTAACTTGATCTAAATTAGGTCAAACTGATCTCTTTAACAAAACACGTGGTTAGGGATTACTCTACTCCTAATGTAAAAGACTTAATTGCACAAAATTTCAAATTCTCAAAAATTGTAAGATATAGGAATTGTGAATCCCAGAATTCCAATATGCCATTGATTTTGAAATTAAGTTCTGAAAATTTTAATATTCCGAATAATTCCAAAAATGAAAAGAAAATGTGATTTTGAATTTTTTTTGGGTTGAAATTAGAAACCCAATTTCCGATCTGATTCATTAAAAAATCATCCATAACATCCAATTTAAAGCGTATACGACTAAAACAGAAGTTGAAAATAACTAAAACATTTACAAGGATAGAAATGAGCTCTTCGGTAAAGCTGAAAGAGAGACTTGCAAGTTGGCTAGTGGTTAACTAATTGCTCCCCTGATTATGTTTGGATTAGGAATTTTTATGCCCTAAAGAGAGATTGAGACCTTCCATAAAAAAAAATAAAAAATAAAAAATAAAAAATAAAAAAGAAAAAGAAAAAAAGAGATTGACCAATTTATCAAGAAATAAACCAAAATGTTAAATAGCGAGGCGTGCGGAAAAGATTTGCAAATGAAGGAATTTACACATTGCTCTCACACCTTTATGGTTTGTAATGCTCATGCGGGCTCCTAATTCGCCCTATCTAATATTTCGTTGTCCATTCTTGGTGTCAATCCTTGAATCTTGAATCCCTTATCCAAACACAGCCTAAATAAAAGCATGGATTCAAGATTCAAAAGTTCAAACGATGCCCAAAATGGATAACGTAATTGAGGTAGATAAAAGATGTTATAAGACAAATTACGGATAGATGTTCTCTGTTTTCGGAGGTGTCAAATATTCAATTTCTGAACAAATGAGAAGGAAATTTTGGGTTTGTTTGGTATCCTATTTGAAATTTTTTATCATTTCTCAAAACTTTTCTTAAGAACATTTATTGAAAACAATTTTCTTTAAGACTCAAAAACTTGATTGGTTTGCGATTTAAAAATTTTAAATCTTACGACTTAAACTAGACAAAGAGATCTAAAAAAAGAAGGGGTCGCATGAGAGGGAGAAAGAGGAGAGAGGAGAAAAGAAAGTAAGAGATGATTGAAGGAAAGATAAAGAAGGGAGAGGATCGGACGAGATAGAGGGGAAGATGAGTGCGAGAATGAAGAGAGCGGATTGGATGAGAGACGAAAAAGTAAAATAAAATAAAAAAATAAAAGAGGAAAGAGGAAGAAGAAAAGAGAGAGAGATAGATTTGGAGCGAGAGGGGAGAAGGGAGAGAAAAGAAATGAGTGAGTTTTAAGTTTAAAAACTCTAAAAACTCACTTTTTATGTTTTTAGAGAATATACTATATTTTTTAGTTAGTCTTGAGTTCAGTTTTTTAAAATAGTCATACCAAACAAGTTTTTAAGGCCTAAAACTTGAAAATTATTTTTGAGTTTATAAAGTTGAATTCAAGTATACCAAATAGGCCTTTAGATTTCAAAACCGCAGAGAGGGGCAGCGAGATCTTCTACAACTAAGATGTTATGCTGAGCAGCAGAAGATGTTGCATGCCAAATAGTAAATAAGAGGTTTTATGTAGTCAATCCAATACAACAGCCGCGGGTAGCTGGCTCTTTCATTCATCCAGACATTTTTTTCTCTCTCGTTCCGTTTTCTCATTCTTTTTCTGCACAACAAAAGAACTCATACAAGTATCTCTTGAAACGAACACGAGAGGTATCATAGGATATAGAGCTGCCTTTTCGGCACTATCAGTATACATTCAAAGTCTAGTGCAGTTAATTGTAGGAGTAGAATACATCATGTATAATGGAATGGAAACCAATCGAGTGATGTGGTAACGCCAGCTCCCTTTAGACGTTCTTGTCTGAAGTACAAATCATAGCAGCAACAGTATCTAGTTTGCCACAGACTCGGCAGGCCTTTCAGACAAATCTTGCAATCCACAAACCATATTTGCAGGTACTGCTATGTCAATCATTTTTGGATATGAGAGTTTTAGATCTGTCAAAAAACATAAGTTTGTCTTAATTCAAACCTAAAATGGTTGGACATGCCATAAAACAATGAAACGGCACTTTTATAAGTTTAGATGCGATAAGGTTACTTACTTTCCATGATACTTTTAAATCCCTCCTGCAGAAAAGAACTCAAAAAACAAATTAGTTACATGTATATAGGCTTAGTGTTGAACATACCCATATCATCGATGAATGATAAAAGTGAATTCATGCTGTGGTTATGGTTCAAATGCATGCACAATTCTCTATGGTGGGTACTACTTTATTTAGCTAATAATATCCAGACAATTGCAGAATCTATATCTCATTGCCTTCACTTAAACTTCAGCGGAATTCTTTTACAACATCCAAGAAATATTAGTGTTCACCATTCATAGTAAAATTAAGTGATTGCTTTTAGGCGGATGCTCCTTCACATTAATATCTCCCCTAGTGAGTATACTGCTTGTTTAAATATTTCTCGACCCAGAATATGAAGACATAAAACATTGACAATTAGGTTCATTAGAGTAAAAGGAAGTTATTATCTGCTTGTCAACCAGATAGTGCTTAGTAGTAGCTACATCTTTCTGAAGAAAATAAAATTTAGTAAATGCAAGGGGTTTGGCAATTTTGGCGAAAAACAATTATATACCTCATCTTTTGTGAGCCGAGGATTATAAAGCATCTCCTCCCCCACAGTACTAACCTGCATGTCAAGCAAACAAGTGGCATATGTAGCTGCGCAGATCCAACTTGGTACAGAAGAAATAGACTATAGATGGTTCCTTACAGTGAATCCCTTGTAATCATGAGCAGGATAGATAAATGTATCCTTTGGCAATGTGAAAATCTGGATTTGTAAGCACAGAAGTATTAGTGGTTTCTCTATTTATAATGTTATGGATCAAACTCATTTATTTCCTATGGTAGTGAAAGTCAAAGTATACTATCTTGTCACGTGCTTGCCTGTGAATGAACTGAGTTGTAGAGTTGATGTGAACTGCCACCCTGCAAGCAGATTAGAGAAATCAAAACAATGAACTACACTACAACTGCCCTTCACAGTTCCATTTACGAAACAACCCAACTTCAACTGGCAAGATGCTGCTAGTTTTTCGTTTTTCGTTTTCATTTTCCTTTTAGTTGATAAAGGGCAGCAGAAATTGTCACAGAGAAGCGACATCATAAAGAGTTTGAAAAGTTTAATCTGTACCTGAAAATCGGTTCTCCCACATCCACGTATGAGTAGTGCATCCCCAGTGAAAGCCATCCTCGATTGGGGTTGATCAGGCTCATATCCTGTAACATAGGTAACACAACCTAATGTATGCCCAGGAGTAGCTCGAACCTGAAACAAAAATAAACATATAAATATACATGTCCAAAAGACGCACACACCAAACACAAAATTAAACTTACTGATTCCAAATCAGACAATACCAGACAAATTTTGTTCCAGCAGGTTGTTTCTAAGTGTTGATCTGTTTCGTCATTACACCAAATTTGCATGCAGCAGACCACAACATACAAACATAAGATACATATCCACACCCACATCACTACTAGGCTACTAGCACGCACACACACGGATACACAGCCACAGAGATTCACACATAAGAATAACTTCAATCAGTATATAGCCGACAAATTTTTTTTACAGTAGATTTGTTTTGGTCATTTTTTACATTTCACCATAGAGGGATGCAGTAGCTCAAAACCTATACCAGTACATATAAGCCGAGTACAAAACTGAACTTTGAACATTTGTGAAATGCCACCCTACCATACTGCATTGTTTCTTCTATTTTATCAGCCACAGGCAATTAATTTGATAAAAGCTGATCTCGGTTTTCAAGCCGCTACCAGGTTTGGATTAAACACTCCAATTTAATCAACCAAGTTTTTACCTTCACGTAGCACATTATCATTCAGTCTGCTTACTAAGTGTTCATCATTCTATTGTGAGTTGTTAGTTGTGACAAAAGTTGATCTTACATCAAACTCTAGCGAAAAGAACTGCACAAGATGGCATAGGTACTCTTATGCAATGATCACTGGGAAGCATATACCACATGTATAATTATTTCCGGGGCTCGCCTAACAAGCATTACAATAACTCTCCCACTTAAATAATTCTCGAGCTCTCATTAATCTAAAAAGAGGGGAATATAATGGTAAGCTTGTTTATACATTTACTCCTCCAGAAACCATCAGAACCTTCCGATTTGCATGTTACATTGTGCAAGAAACTTAAAACATAAATGAAAATAAACCCCAAGTGTTTGGCATACCTCCAAAAACAGATCTCCAAAATATATTTTATCGCCGGCTTCAATCAAAAGGTCCGCTTTTGATTTGCTCGCCTTGGAAATGACAGATTTCACACCAGGAAGCTTAGTCTGCCACAACAAAATACATGCACATCAACCAAAAGCAACAAAAAATGCCAGAGATTGGTAATTCATTTGCCATTGAATTCCACCAAAGTACACAACTTTTACACAAACAGCATCATTCGAAAGGAATTCTTCATTTCATCATTCATGAATAACACAAATGCAGTAACATTAACAAAATAATTAAAAAAAAATGGCGAAAAAAGCTCGAAAGTTGGAACCTTGATGAGGCCGGTGCCAGTGACGTGATCAGCATGAACATGAGTGTTCATGGCGTAGATCAACTTCAACCCCAGTTCTTTAACAAGGGAGATATCCCTATCCACCGTCTTGTCCACCGGGTCAATCAGCTGCAAAATCAACCAAATTAAAGACCCAAAATTTGCATCATCATCATCATCCTAATCACAATTAAGACCAAAATTACTCCTTTAATAATTAAGATTTCACAGAAAAGGGCTGACCAGAGCGGGTTTGTCGGGGTGAGAGACATCGGCGAGCAAGTAAGTGTAGGTGGAGGACTCCTTCTCGAAGAGCTGGCGGAAGAGGAGCTTGGAAGAAGAACCAGACGACGTCGTATAAGCCATGGTTCGGGAACGGGAAACGAGCTTGGTGCGGATTACAGAAGGAGGAGGGGAGGATTTTGGAGAAATGGGATGGAACAAAAGGGAAGACGAGGAGGAGGAAGAGGAGGAGCGAGGGAGAGCGACGAATCTGAGGACGCCGATTCGAAGCATTTGTCTTGAATCGTAGTGGGTGTCAGGGAGAGGTGGACGCAGCGATGAAATCGATTGAGCGATTTGGTGGTTGTGCCGTGTGTGTGTGTGTGTGTGTGTTTTAATGGGTATTGATTCGATAAGATCAGCGAGGACAGTGATTGGTTTGCGCGCCAATTCCGATGAGGGGAAGTGGCCAAAGCATTCGACTTTAATCATGGAATCACCGAATAATTTGCGTCACCTACTTATGTTGGACGCTATTTTATCCAAGGTTTTAAAAGGAGTTAGGCCTTAAGCGCTAGTTGGCAGTGAGTAGAGGTTTAGGGATTAGGCAGAGTTTAAGTGATTTATTTTATTTTAATTAAATGTAAGGAGTTGTTTTTTTTCATTTTTCACAAGTATTTTTCTTTTTAAATGTAAAAATTTATAATGTAAATCGTGAATTTTGAAGTGCCTGTACTGTAACAATTCCTAATTATTTGTATTAAAAGATTGCAACTCTGTGCCTACGTTGTCACACGTCGCAACATTCCTTTTCGGCTGCTCCAAACAGGCCCACATAACCCCAAGCCCAAAAATCTCGCTTATAGAAATGGTTTATCCCCGGACCAGTTTCCCACCAAAAACCCCAAAAGCCGATTGCCGGAACCCCCGAGCTTCTGCAACTCAAGCAAAAATGGTGGTGGTGGTGCTGCTGCTGCTGCTGCTTCCGCCTCCTTGAATGAAGAAGAAAGATAGCAACTTGCTCAGAAGCATCACCACCTTCATCCCCAAGCACCACAAAATCATGAACGATTTACCAGAGCGCTACTCTTACTTACAACCCAACTCTCCGCTGGAACGCCGACCTCGAAAGTTACTTCTCCAACACCTACGGACCCCACCATTTCTCCCGCATCTCCGATGCACTAACGTACCCCTCTCTCTCCCTCTCTCTCTCTCTCTCTCTTCAGTTTCAATGGTGAATTTCATTTTTCTCATGATTTCTGTTGTTTTTGTTTGTTGGGTTTGGTCAGCCGGCCGTCTTGCTACTCCTGCATACACGTGAACACGCTGAAGTTGACGCCGGATGCCGCCATTGAGAAGCTGAGGACGGTTCTGAAAGAAGAAGGAGCTGACATTTCCAAGTGTGAAGTGGATGGGATGGACTATGTTTTGTTTGTGAAGGGTTCGGGCCCGCACGCCATTGATTACGGCTGTGCTGCAGATGGGAAGCCTACGAAAGAGGTTCTTGTGAGCCGGAAATGTGCCGAGGCGGTTCTTCAAGGTGCCCAGGTTAGCATATTTCAATTTTCTTTCGAGAAATTATTTTCTTTGGTTACTCAGTGGTGGATGAAAGAGGTTGTTCTGGGGGGTTTTTGATACGTAGGTGTATGTTCCTGGTGTACTGGGTTGCACTGCTCATGTCGAGAAGGGGGATATTGTGGCGGTTTCATTGGCGGTTGAGCAGCCCGGTGCTGATGGTGGATGGGTCGTTGGGATTACCCGAGGGACTGTGCTGCAAGGTTCAGAGACAGGTGAGTAGTGTATTTGCTTATGTGTGTAGGATTGAACTGGATCACAAAGATTGTTACTTTGCTTAAACGACTGTAGGTTGATAGATGATTCTTTTAAATGATGTTTTAGATCCTTATCATCTTGAACGAAGTGGGCTATATATCGGCAAAGGAAGAGCAACACTGTCAAGGGCCGGGATTTTCCGTGTTATGGAAGGGCTTGCTGTGGATATGAGTGTCAGAGTATTTAATCTCTCTTCTTTACATGGTATGGTTCATATAAGAGTAGAATCCTAGTTCTCTGCTAATGTATACCACGCCACCTGAAGCTGTTGCATTGCTCCTCTAGTATATCAAGTTTTTCAATGAGCTTCAATTCATGTTTTTTTCTCCATTCTTTGTTGCATATAATATAATATTACGTTGAAAATTTAGTGTAGATTTTTACTTTATAGAGTGGAAGATATTCTCTTTAGTAGCTGACATGGGTCGTTAATGAGGGAACTTTGATTTTCTTTTATCTGATGTTTATCTTTTTGTTTGTTACCTAATTGATGAGTAGTTGCTTGTTCTTTCATGGTTTTGCTTCTATTGTAGTAGTTATTTAATTTATTTTGCATTCTGCTATAACTCCATCTTTTGTCTTGGTTTCCAGACGTGCTTGAGGGGGAAATATTTCTTCAAATTCTGCCAAGCATTGTTGTTGCTCATGCACTAGGTACCCATTACAGTGATCAATCTCCATATGTTGTTGTTTCCTTTTTTAGGATTGTGTCGCATTCTGTCAAAACCACAATAACTACATTACTTTTCAGTTTCTGCAAAGAAGTGATCTGTATCATGGTTTTTCTTTATTTGTATTATTCATATGATCTTATTATAATTGTGATGGATGCTTCCTTCCATAGAAATCAGCTAGCTGTTGCTTACTGCGATCATCTTAGAGTATTTAATGAACTTTTTAATAGGTGATTTTCTTATTACTCGTGTTTCTTGGATCCTCAAAATGGTGAACGCATATTAGACATGTGTGCTGCACCAGGAGGGAAAACAACTGCAATTGCACTTCTTATGAAGGATGAAGGAGAAATTGTTGCCGCTGATAGATCTCACAACAAGGTAAACTTCCTAAATCCTAACCACAGATGTCGTAGAAGAAACAGTGTCTCCCTTTGCCTTCTTTATGATTCCGGTATTATATTTAAGTTGTGTTGTGGATTCTAGTTCCTTATTTAAACTGACTTCCTGCATTTCACATAGGAGGTTAGATTCTAGGTTCCTTATTTAAGTCAAATCGTGGAAAGATAATTTAATTCCACGGATCTGGGATTTTCAATGCCCCTTCTTGGCTTTTTGCCTTAAGGCTTCCGGTGTTACTTGCACTCACAATATTTTTGCAGGTGCAGGGTATTCACAAATTGGCTGCTGAAATGGGCCTGAGATGTATAACACCATATAAACTAGACGCTCTAAAATCTGTTTGTATAACAAACGATTCTGATGATTTTTCTAATCACTCTTGTACTAAGGATAATCATGGTGGAAACATTCAAGGTTCTGACTTGCTAACGTGAGAATTGGAGAATCGGAGAATCTTGAATCGGTTACTTTTGAATGCTGAGAAGGATTTCAAGAAAAGTGGTAGGTAATCTTCCTCATATGTGTACATGGATCTGCACTGTCTTCTGGTTCTGATAGTTGGGAACACCAACTTGTTGGAATCGGTATGTTAATTCATAATGCTTTTAATTTGTGAACAAGGTCATAAAGACCTTATTACTTTAGTCTAAAGAAGGCTTTGAAATTGCACTGTACAAATGAATAGTCTTTGGACCCGAATTTCACTTTATTTACAAGGTTGCCACTGACTCTCTCTGCCGCTGATCTTCATGCCGCGTGTTGACGTGGAAAGGCACGGGTGCGATGGTCATTTTAGTCCGTCGGGTTTCGAACGGGTGGGGTGGGTTAGAGACTTTCATTTTCTTTCTTTCTGAGCTGCAGTGGGACTCGGTGAGAGCATGCCGTCGGGAGAGAGACGGAGCGAGCAGAGAGAGAAGAGAGACACGGAGGGAGAGAGAGAGGGATTTGGTGAGAGGAAGGCATGCGGCTTGCAGGCAGACAGAGTCACAGGGGGTGTACGATTCGAGGGAGAGGGAGAGGGAGACAGCGCGAAAGAGAGTGGGAGAGGGAGGAGTAAGGATCGTTCGCTGAGGGTTTCGCAATTGGGAGGCCATGCTGATGGAGATAGAGATAGAGATAGAGATAGAGATAGGAGAGGGAGAGAGGGAGACAGAGACAGAGCGACAGAGAGAGAAGGAAAGGGAAGAGTGGGGATCTCAGCACCATTGCTGCAGATCCTTGATCTTCTTCGATCCCATCTCCGTGTTCTTCTCAGCCTCTCACAGTCGCAGCATCACTCGCCCACTCACTCACTCACTCACTACAGGTACACCTCTTAAACCCCCATTTGTATTTTTATCTTTCCTGATTGATGATTTAATTTGGGTTTTATTAATAGTTTAATTTCTGTTCAAAAGCTCTTCCCGAATGCAAAAGTGACAATTGGTCCATGGATAGAAAATGGGTTCTATTATGATTTTGATATGGAGCCTTTGACGGACAAAAAGTTGAAGATAATCAAGAAGGAGATGGCAGGTGGAATTTCTTTATAAGTTATCATGTTTGTATCAAAGTTTTGGAACCATGAAACTATTGAAAACTATTCATGAGCATTTCTTTTGTGATTTGTAGGATCGCATCATTGGTAGAAACCACTCATAAGAGAAGAAATTTCAAGAGATGAAGCTCACAGAAGAATAACCGCTCTCAACGAACCATACAAATTGGAAATTTTGGATAGTATTAAAGAAGATCCTATTACCATATATCTATTGGTAAGGGTTTCACTATTTTCAGGCTCAATATAGTATGGAAGGTGATGATTTAATGTGCAGGAACTGTGCGTAAATGATATTTTTATTAGCTACACAAGTGAAATGTACAGTGTTTGTGTCGAGTCTTAAGATGGAAATTTAAAGGAATAAAAAAGAGAGGCCGGGGGTGTGCTCAGGGAAAACAATGTTGTTGGTGCTCTTTAAAATTGAGTTATTGATATGCAGATTGAAAAGGAGACTAATTTGAAGGTGGGAGGAATCTTTTGGTCAAGCTAACCAAATTATACCTATGTTTGTACATATGCATGCTTGTACTGGGATTTGATTGTGTTTTGAACTAGCATCCTGTCATATTAGACTGTCTTTATGCCATAATTCCTCATAGTATGCCGAATTCTTCATAGGTGATGAATGGTGGGACCTATGTGCGGGGCCCCATGTTGAAAAAACTGGAAATATTAACAGAAAAGCTATCGAACTTGAGTCTATTGCTGGTGCCTGCTAGAGAGGAGATGAAAATAAACGATGCTGCAGAGGATCTTTGGCACTGGATGGGAGAGTGAAGATCAATTAAAGGCATTTATTCATTTCAAAGAGGAAGCTAAACGTCAAGATCACAGGCGCCTTGGTCAAGTTCTTGACCTGTTTTCTATACAGGTACTCATAATTGCCCTGAATTTCTTTCTGCTGTTTACGCAGATTTATCAGTTAGCAATCCCATTATTTGTAATTATGAGGATTCTTGCATTGAACATTTTCATTGTTGAATTTTCACAGAATGATGCTGGTGGGGGTTTAGTGTTCTGGCATCCAAGGGTGCTATTGTGAGGCATTTAATGGAAGATTTGTGGAAAAAGATCCACATAGAACGTGGTTACGATCTACTGTATACTCCACATATTGCAAAGGCGAACCTTTGGCAGATAAGTGGTCATCTGGATTACTACAAGGAGAATATGTATGATTAAATGAATGTTGATGATGAACTTTATCAGCTTTCGACCGATGAACTGCCCCTATCATATCTTGGTTTACAAAAGGAAGCCTCACTCATATCATGAATTTCCTATTCGAGTTGCTGAGTTGGGAACCGTATATAGATACGAATTATCTGGAAGCTTGCATGGTCTTTTTCGTGTAAGAGGTTTTACTCAGGTATGGTGTTAGTATTTGCAAACTGTTAGTCAATAATCTTAGGTGTATGAAGTGTGTGTGTTTTTTTTTTTTTTTTTTTTTTTTTCTTGTTTTAACCTCCGGACCTGTTGCAGGATGATGCCCACATATTTTGTCTAGAAGATCAGATCAAAGATGAAATTAGGGGTGTACTAGATCTTACCGATGAACTTTTGTTGCAATTCGGCTTCAGCAAATATGAGGTCAATCTCTCTACGAGGCCAGAGAAAGCTGTTGGAGATGATACATGGGTGAAAGCAACATCTGCCCTTAGAGATGCTTTGGATGATAAAGGTTGGAGCTATCAAATTGATGAAGGTGGTGGTGCCTTTTATGGTCCAAAGATTGATCTTAAGATTGAGGATGCCCTTGGAAGGAAGTGACAGTGCTCAACTATACAGGTTAATCCTGAACTCATGACGGGATAATTCTAATGTGTGCTTTGTTTTTTAATTGGTAGTCTCTCCGTCTATCTCTGTATCACTTTGTAAAATGTTCATTGGAGATTTGAGCATCTTTTTTGAATTGAGCGAATTACATGGATTTGTTTGATAAACTAAAGCCACTTATTATTGTTATTTTAAATTGTTTGATCTTTTGTATTTCCCAAATTGTACAGGTTGATTTTAACCTACCACAGCGTTTTGACTTAACATATGCTGACTCAAACTCTGAAAAGAAGCGGCCTATCATGATTCATAGAGCTGTTCTTGGGTCATTGGAGCGATTTTTTGGGGTCCTTAGAGAGCATTATACCGGGGAATTTCCGTTATGGCTTTCGCCAGTACAAGCTCATGTTTTACCAGTTACTGACTCTCAGGTTTGTAAAGCAGTTGCACGTTTAATGTTTCAATTAACTCAAGAACCCTCAACACACCTGCACGACGGTTACGTGGGCTACGACCCCCGACTCTCTTCCCAGCGATTCGACTTCTTCGTCGACTCTGAGTTGCTCAAGGACTCCACCATCGATTCCCCAATCTTCCACTGCTCCGCCGTAGACGACGCTTTCGCCACCCAGCTGGCGTCGGAGGCCTTCTCCCCACCGTCAATCTACGCTGAATCGAACGGCCAGGGCTTTGATGGAGGGTTTGGCGGGTCCGACGATCCGATTTTGCCGGCTCCATCGGAGATGCTGCCTGAGGAGGGCTTCGCTCTCAAAGAATGGAGGAGGTAGGGTATCGAATTCTAATTGTCTAATTGTTTTTTATTGAACCGATAGTTCTGTATAGCAATTAAATTTTGACTCTTTTCTGCAATTTAGTTGAAAGTTGGTTTTGTTTGGCTTGATCTTTCTGTTGCTGAGAAATTGAGTGGAAGTTGTTTTGATTTTGGTAGTTTTCAAGAATTGCATGCTTAGTGATCAGTAATCGTCTGGCTTAAGAATGCATGCCCCTCAAGGTATCATGAGAATAATGTTTTGTGCCCACAGATTGTGGTGTTTTTATTTCTTTTGTTCAACTTTTTTTAGCCTCTTAGGTTAAAAAACCTCCAACCATTTGATTGACCTATTTAACTAATCCACTTAATACTGTTGGGTTTAGTTTATCATTTACAACATGTATACATTAGGCAAATCTAGTTGCAACTACATGCCACTGTGCTTTAAATGTTCGTTTTTCACCCCATGAAGAAAATTTTGGTACGAGGTTCCACATAAATATTGACGAAAATTTACATTTCAGTATCGTTGATGGTTGCCACTTAGTACTACAGTCTAGTGATATTTCTCTATATTTGTAAGTGAGAGGTCTTAAGTTCGATACTCACTAAAGGCGAATTTGAACCATCGTATTGCTAGCCCATTGTGAGGCTTAACCCACTCCCCCACTTCTTTAATGTAGATAATATCATTTGTTAAATATATATATATACACACACACAGGCCCCTTCCCAAGAGGGATCCCCATTTTTCAAAAAAAAAGGGGATACCATCTTGACCGTTAGATTTGACTTTAATGAAAGTCTGTAGTTGAGATTAAATCACATGCCATATAATCTCAACCATAGAATTTCATTAAAACCAAATCTAACGGTCAAGAGAGTATCCCTATTTTTTTTGAAAAATGAGGATCCCTCTTAAGAATGGGCCTGTATCATTGATAGTTCATGAAAATGATGAAAAGGTGCACGAAATCTTGGAAATTTGTTGTGAAACTTTAGAAAATAACCCGGGAATGCATATATAAGACAAGTAAACATCATAAAATACCACATATATCATATGCATTAGGCATGTAATGACAAATAATAAACAAAATTTTAACGAGGATGAACAACGACAGTTTTCAGAACTGAAAATCAAAAACTAAAAACTAAAGTAATAAATTGAAAACCACTTTATTGAATATATAGAGTTTGACGTTAAGGTTTTAGACTGCCCATAAAGCATAACTTGATTGCTAATTCTTCACGACAATGCATTCCTCATTGAATTTGAGTAAATAACAAAAATTGGAGACTTTGGATGAGGTTTCTAACTATAAATATTCTTTAATTAAAACCTTGTTGTTTTCAATTTTTGATCCAAGTCCCTGAAATTAATGTGATAATTTATTTCTATGTACGTTACTATATATTTTTTTTAATTTAAAAATTGAAATTTATAGTTGTTTATATTAATGAGATTTTAAATAAAAAACCATAATTTGTGGGATTAAAAATATTAAAATATAAATATACTATTGTGTGTGTGTGTGTGTGTAAACATGGGTACTGTGACAGCCCGTCCCGAAATTTTATTCTCGATGACATGAATTGACGAATTTGCCCTTGAGCATTGAGGTACGTTTGTAAATTGAGCTAAGGTATTGGTCCAATTATACAATTTCCTTAGTTTTGGGGACCAATGAGAAGTTTGGAAATTGTTATTTTTGATTGGTTAGTGTGTTAGCATTTGGACCACTCACTTCCCATTCTCTCTCTTCTCTCACTCCCGTACCTCTCTTTCTCGCAGACTATCTCTCCCTCCCATTTCGTACGGACACACCCAAAACCCTTTGGAACTTGGCAGATCGAGGTCGAGGAAGGTACCATTGTACTCCTTGCAAGCCCAGGAACTCATTGATACCAGTTTCAGGTAAGGAAACGTTTGATTTCACGTGAAAAACCCTAGCTCCGGTCTGGTCGCTATTCATGCAATCGTCAAATGTTGATTTTTAGGGAATTTCAAGCTCATAGGGAGCTTAAGGAGGTCCTAAGGAAGCTCGGAGTGCTTTGTTGGAAGAAATAGGACGTCGGGATCGTGAGTTTCTAAGTTGGCCGAAATTTCGAGGGTTCTTCGGCGAGATCCAGTGATCATTGGAACTTAATAGAGGTATATTTGTGTTCTATTCTTCGTATGCTTCAATTTGACACAAAAATCGTGAAAAATGGTTGAGTTTTGACGGAGATACAAGGTTTTGAAAAATTCCCAGTTTCCGGCGATGGCAATGGTTGCCGGAGTTCCAAGGTAGGAGACAACGGAATATTCCTTCAAGTCTGACGGAATATTTCGATGCCGTCAGTTAGTTTGGACGGATTCCGTTAGGACTTAACGGAATATTCCTTGGTATATACCTGATGGCGTTGACTGACGCCATCAGTGTGCATGGCACGTGGCCACGCGTGGGGGCGCGTCTGGCCGTGCCTTGGCAGGCGCGTGAGGTCGCGTGGGTGGTCGGAAAAAGATTCTAAAAATACGGGGATGTTCGTGAGGTTGTGTAGATCACAGTGGTATATTCGTATACCCAATTTGAGCATTGTATGAGAAGTTGTTACTTAGTTTTGTTTATGTGCTTTAAATTAACACCTATATAGTTGTTTCTCATATAGACGAGACTTATTCGGAGGACGAGCGTAACCAGGCTAGGCACGGGGGTTACGACCCGTCTACATATCAGTGAGTGGGCTTTTGTTTTCAGTATATATATATATATATATATATATATATATATATATATATATATATATATATGACGTTTTTCCCAAAAAACATACTTTAAAGGAAATGTGATTAAAATGCCATGTCATACTTGCATCATATTTTAGTATATGCATTATCATGATTATGCATATTGTTGCATGGTGCTGTGGATGCCCAGGTAAGCCCTAGGTGAGTATATTATGCTGGTAATGGTTATGAGATAGATGATGATGTTGAGATGTATATTGAGCTCATCAACCTGCACCTCGGTGTTAGTGCTCCCGCCCAGGGCCATGGCACGGTCCTTCACGTGATGTTCACCTCCCGCACCACACGCTCGCCTTAGATCTAAGTTAGGTGCACAGTCCTGTCGTACAGACCATTATAGGTGGTTTCGACTCGTAGGTGACCCGCGATTTATCGCACAATCTTCACGTGATCGTAGCACTAGAGCGTATTTATTTACACCCAGTCCTGTCGTACAGACCACTACAGGTGGTTCCGACTCGTGTGCAAGTATATTGTCGTACATGTCACTTTAGGTGACTCTGGTTAGATGGATTGATGAGCTATAAATTTAACCGTACAGGCCACTGCAGGGGCTCCGGTTAATATGTTATTTTTATGAGATTACTTTACCTAGCTTTCAGTTGTTAGATTGTGATATTGGACATGGCATATGCATGACATACATATATGTGGATTGGGATATATTGAGCATGGTTTTGAGATATATACGTATGTATACTATTTTCTGGGAAATTATACAGGTTTTCCAGCGAGGGGTTAGAACTTTTGAGATATGAAATGATTTTAGAAAACCTTGTTTTGCCCACTCACGTTTTTGTTTTGCGCCCCTCCAGGTATTAGGTGAAAGTGTTGTTGATGGCTTACGAGGATACAACGGAGGTTTTGACAGACCATCATTCATGTAGGACCACCTTCGGGTGTTGTTTAATCAGTACTTTTATGCTTGACTGCACTTAGGCTAGTTAAGCTCTGGTTGTGTAATTCACACTTATTCTCGCACTAGCATGCTATCTTAACTAGGATTGCTAGTTGCTTGGTTTTAATTTGTTCGTATTTCCCTTATTAAGTGCTTATGGTTACGTCACGCTCACGTGACGGCCAGCACGCCTCGATCTCGGTTGGGGTGTGTCAGGTACATTCATCAAAATTAACCAAAAAATTATTGTATCAAAACATGGATACATTCTTCAAAATCACAACAAAAAAAAGATATTAGGCTTAATAAAATTAGTAAATTTCTTCGATTAAACTTAACATGGATACATTCTCAAATCAAAGAAAAAAGAATATACCCATATAAGTTTAAAAATGGATTAGAAAAAAATTGAATAGATTTTATATAAAAAAATGGTACATTTTACATATAACAAATTGGTATATTTAAGAATGAGTACATTTTAAGATTAAAATTTTGAAAAAAATTACATGAATGGTACATATAATTAGCATGGGTACATTTAGCAAAATTAAAAATGGGTACAAATAAATAAATAATTATGGGTACAAATAAAAATAAAACTTTATAAAATATGAGCACAAAAAGAAATTAATATATGGGTACAAATTAAAACTGAAAAGAAAATGGGTACAAACTAAAAATAAAAATATATAATAAAAAATTTAGCCATAAATATAAATATACTAATTGTAACATTTTTAACATTAATTGAATATATTTAGAAATAAAAAATATTTTATTATTGAAATAATTAATGATGTTAATAATACTAAGGACCTTGATCAAAAAATGAAAAGGAATAAGGTTTTAATCAAATGAGTAGCAAAATGAAGGATGAGAACCTAATTTCTCCAACAAAAAGACATGCTCCTTGACCACATCAAATGTATTCTTGCACACAAAATCCATACGTATCTATTGACTCCATTTGGGTTGTTACCGTGTTCGGTTTCTAAACTGGTGTAGTCAAAACTAGCAGCTATGTAATCTTCATTAGATGAATTCCCTGAATTTATACGCATAATTTTGATATGATAACCAAAATTAACTTCATTAAGTTTCGAATTTTGGTGCTTGCAACTTTACGAATCAGATGACAGCATGGTAGATAAGCACAAATATCATCCTAGAAAGATTGAATCGATTCTAAAAATCTTACTAACTAAATTGAAACAAATTCTACATGACATGACATCTAGTTGCATCAAAGGTAACCCTACATGTCAATTATCAATGGCATCCAAATGAATTTAAACAAGTAAGAACCCATTAAGCGCTATGGAAAATCATTGGAACATCACACAAATCCTAATTGCATGGCATCTACATATAGGAATTCATGGTATCGATGACAAGAAGCTAAAACCCAAGTTAAAAAAAATTATAAAATAAATCTTCTGTAAAAGGAGTATGTATTTTTAATTAATATTGTTTTTTTTTTTTTTTTGAAAAATCACGCCACATGAGGAGAATTTTTATTAAATAAAAAAAGAAAGCTACACCGAACTAGGAAAGACATAAACCTATTGATACAAAAATTCATTTCATAATAAAATGGAAAGAAAAAAAAGTTTTAGAATAGAGTGCTCTTATTAGCACTTCAAAAATCTCATTTTATACTCTTCGTAAGTGTATTTTTCTTTCTAAATATAAAAAACTTAGAGTGCATAATGAGATTTTTGGAGTGCCAATAACATCAGTCTTAGAATAAAGGGTAAATTATTGAATTTGGATCATTGTTTTTATGAATTTTTTTTGAAATATTATATGAACTTGTTCATATTTTTCAATTTGTCATATAAACTAAAATTTTAAGCAATTTGTCATACCAACTTTACAAAATCATTAATTTGTCATCTCACCCAAACTATGTTAAGTTTTCCATACAATATAAGTCATGTGCGAGACTTGTGTTCAGGATTATTTAGATCATTTTAACATCTTTTCACAAGTTTTTTACTTTTCTTTAGTACAAACACTTAAATTTTTACTTTTCTTGAGCCATCTTCTATTCGAAACACTCAACAATCGTCGTTCCCCTTTTTGACTAAAACTCTAAGAACATGTACACGGTATCAGTAGCCCGTTTTGTTGCTTTAGAAACCCTAGAGTTTTTTTTCGAATGCAACTTAATAAAAGGGAAGTAAGGTATTAGAATCACCGAAATAACCCTAAACATTTGATGTAAAACTTAATAGAGTTAGGGAGAGATGACAAATTAATGATTTCGAAAAGTTGATATGGCAAATTGCTTAAAATTTAGTTTGTATGACAAATTGAAAAATGCATACAAGTTCATATGACATTTCAAAAAATTTCCCTTGTTTTTACCCTATAATTCACTTATATTTAGTGTGCTATCCAATTTTTTTTATTTTTTATTTTTGAACACACAAGCTAATCAAAAAGTAAAAATACAAATAAATTGAAAGATTATACAAATGCAGGACTAACAGGCAACAGGTACATGCACTCTCGTGATAATTTATCAAAAGCTAAAATGACACCAAAAAGAGACCTAAAAACACTATGTAAACATGTGCAAAATTCACATGCACTAAACACATAGAAAACGACCGATATACGTACACTGCATTGAACATGCTGCTTATCCCCTCCCGGCCCCCTTCTGTCCAAATGCGCTTTTCCATCTGCAAATGAGCAAGATTTCAGTGAGACCAAAAAAGCAAACTCTTTGCTTAATCTGAATTTGGTAAAAGTGCATGAGTTCCACACCAATAACACCAATAAAGTTGTAGCTTTATTTTCCTTTAGGCTTACACGATTGGTTTTCATCTAAAGATACGGTTTCTTGTGCAATCTATATGACGTCTAATTAGGAGCCATATGTCGTCTTGTAGAATTTTTTCAAAACCCTAGTTATTATTTAGCCTTTAGCCTTTATAGGTCCTCATATGTGTTTGCACCAATTCTAGCAATATTAGGTACATGTTATTTTCAAGATCATGGCCCATGATATGCCAATGATCTATGCCCCGTGATATGGCAAAACTATGTGCCGACTGGGAGCCTACCCTTATCACTATATATATCCATTATATTGTATTCTAAGTTGCACCAAGTTTTTAAAGCTCATCTGCTCTTGCTTTTTTATATTGTTCTTCACTTTGTGCACCTTTTCAGCTCCATTTTTATATTATACATATATATGGCCTCCGATAATAATTCAGAAAGCATGCAGTTTGTTCTTGGGACAGATGAGTTCGAAGATTTTGAGGTCACAGAAGTTGATGGAGCCCTTCTCCGGGATTTGCTTGAAGAGTTGGAGGAGGAGGAGGAGGAGAAGAAGAAGAATAACGAGAAACTAGGGTTTGTAGTGCAATCATCAGTGGGTGCTGATGAGGCCAATAAAATGACGACAGATGGGCAGGTTTCATTGGAGCATGATGGAATTGAAATCTGCATCCCTGACTCAAAGTGGGAAGATATAGATATGGTGGAGACTGACCCATTATATGAAATGGGAGCTTGGTTCAGAGATGCTGACATGGTGGGGATGGTTGATTTTGGTTCTAGTATTGGAGATTATGCACAATTGCAGCACACTGGTTATGGAGGCTCCTACAAGGAAATAACTTACAATTGCTTGTGGGAAGATAATTGAATAATTATATACAATTATATATGAATGTAGGGGGGATAATTAGCTAGAAATGTAAAAGAATTGATTTATGGACCAAATTAACCGCCCATGTATGCCATTCCTGGCTAATATATGCATGCATGTCACCAGTTACTAGAATATTAACTTACTGCCATCTTTAAAATGAATAATTAAGTATAGACCCAGTGTATTGTTTCCATTTAGGGTATGGCTTTTTTTTTTCCATCCATTTAGGGTATGTTTACTTGTCATAAAAAATAATGGAAATATAAAAGAATAGAGATATGAAGGATTCTGTATAGGGATGAACAACCCCTCCCCCATGGTCTCATACCTTCACTTTTCAGGATTTATTTTTTTTGCTACTCTTTGGTTGTTAGCTAGTAAACGCGTGACTGAGAATCATACTTATTCTTTCAAATCCTTGATTAGTGACACAAGAATGAGAATAATAAAAATTCCTTACAAATCCATTACCTCATAATAATTTCTAGGTATTCAGTAAAGGAATTATGCGAGAAAAAAAAGTGAAAAAAGAGCTTCTTGAATGTCTATAGAGTAATTTTAATGGTGAAAAAGTCTAATTAATTATGCTAAGCCCTGATTAATTATGCTAAGGCATATGCATTACAATAGAAAGATGAGACTACAACTTTTAAAGATCAAATCGTTCATGTCGTCAATTGATTTTATAAGATACTTAATTAATAGTTTTTTATTATTTCTGTTTACTTTTCCTTTCTTTAATAAGAACTTAAAAGTCAGTTAGGATAGGATATTAGTGGTCATTTACTTGTCCTTTTCAACCGTAGTGTCGTCAGTTATACAAGGAGATTATTGCTCCTTATTTGATTATTTAACCAGCAAACACATCATATTGGAAAAGAAGGCTACGGCTAAGAGCTACTTTAGAGTTTTCTTTTTTCTTTTTTCTTTTCTTTCTAAAGCTACGATATCGCCTAATGATGAATACTTCAAGGCATTGTTATTATCAAGTTTTTCACTTTTATTGAGTATTTTTGTTATTCGTAATGCGTTTGATTTTTATTCCGATGCTTGATCATTAATTAAGTTGATTTGATGCAAGTTAGAACAAACGGTAGTATATATCTATACTAATGTGGTGGGGGAGTGGGCTAAGCCTTACAATGAGCTTGTCATAATGATGTGGTTCAAATTTGGCTTTGACGATAATCGAATATGAGACATCTTACTTACAAATGAAGAAGAATGTCACTAGACCGTAGTATTAAGTGACTTATTTTATTAATTTGGATGTAAAGTTTAATTATGAGTATAAACACGAATGACTAACATAAGAAATATGACCAATATATACATTTTTTTCCAAGGAAAAAAAGTTTAAAAAAAACATTTATCTCTTTGAAAGATGTTAGTTCAAGGATATTATTTTGTCTAATCAAAATTTCTCAATACATACACATCCTTATTTGGATATATACTGTACTACTATAATATAAAGTATTACCTACTGATATTTTTACAGCAAAGGTGGGGATTCATACTTTGATGTGGAGGTTGCATAAGTTTAAGAGAACATTTGCTTTTCTCAAGCATGGCAAACAAATAGGCATCTACCACATTCAGTAATATTTCCACCAAAAGATAGGTATGGCATTTGATTGATTGCCAAACTAATGAGATGTGGAACCCTACTGTACATCTGTCTTGTTTTTTATAAATGAATTTGTTACCTCTTATAGAAAGATCACATTTTATAAAATACCATGCCAGAATGTGTTTCCCTTTTATGAGAAAGATCACGTTTCACAAAATACCATGCCAGAATATGTTCCTTTTCACAGAAAGACCACATTTTATAAAACACTAAGCCAGAGGATACCAGATAGGAATAGAAACCGAGACCATGTCCAATTATGCTCTATATTTTATAGCAAAGTAAATAAAATTATCAAAAAATTATTTTATTCTTGTTGACTGATATACGCATCAGCAAGGTTGTTAAACAGACAGTTGGGGTTGTTAGTTTGTTAGAAGCGTACTACTGAAGCAAAGCAACATGTATAAATAGAGAACATTTCTCTGTGACTTGTATTTGATCATTTTGCAATACAAAACTTTATTCAGCTTCTTCTCTCTATAAATTTCTCTACAAAATTTCTTTACTTTCTTCTTCTTCTTCCATTCATAGATTAGTGTTAATAATTCTCACTAAAAAAATACTCCCTATTTTAGAGAGTTATAATAAGTATGACTACGATTCAATAGTTAGCCAATAAGAATTATTTAGTTATTTAAAATAGTATTAAAATAATTAGCATTAATTATATAGAACCACTAAGAGCTCTTCTCTCTCTCTCCCTATATTTGGGAGAGGTCCTAGATGAATCTCTATCTTAAGAGGTAGAAGGAGCATAACTGGAGTTGTTTTTTTTTTTTTTTTATTTTGTAAATTCTCCCTATATTCTAGTTATTAGGAGATCATTTAGGGAGTTTATTGAAGATGCTTAACTTCATGTAAGTGTCCATCCTCCTTGTCAAAAACAGTATAAATTCCTCATTTTGCAGCTCGATCTGTAGGAAAGATCCATAAAGCGAAATAAAATGTGCCCAAAAAAAAAAGGAAAACCGACCTAACTCGACTTTTTTTCAGTTTGGACACAAGGTTTGAACTAGGGGTGGGCACGGGCCGGGTCGGGCCCAAAATTGAAGGAACCGGACCGGACCCGTTTGTAAATAAAACGGGGCGGGGTGGGTTTTGGGATTTTTCAAAATGGGATCCGGACCTAACCCGGACCATTGAAACGGGCTGGTTCCTACAGGTCCCCATGGGTCCAAATCTTCACTCACACCTATCTGGTCTTCGTCATCCTCTTCGTTCCCCTCCCCAGCGTCTCCGCCGACGACTTGAGCCATCTGCTAATCCCTGCTCCGCAGAACACCAAACTCCCCAACCCTTCACCTTCCCACAAAAACCCACCCTATTTCCCACCATTATTACCTCCCTTGCTACTGGGCTTCTCCCGTGATCCTCCTCCTCTCTCTGTCGCCACCGTCGCGGCTCCTCTGACACACCATCCACAGCAAAATCGAGCACAATATGACCACATGTGCAGCCCTCTTCCCACCATGTCCATCATACACCCCAAAAAAATGCCCACAAATTTGCACCAAAAACAAAATCAATTAAAACATAAAAATAAAGTAATACAAAAAAAAAAAAAAAAATTTACAGCAAAACCCGTAAATGATTAGAACAATTTTTTGTTTACTTTCTTTGATTTCTGGCCTTGTAAGCAAGAAACAATCTTGTGGGTATCTTCCATAAACTTCTTCTTGCCTTTGGAGGCGGAGACCCCAACTCACTCGTCGAAGCAGAAGGCTCCGTTTTGCAGGGTGAAATCCCGAAGCTTCTCGATTTTAATTTCTTCCAGGACGTTCGGGATCTCAATCATCTGGGATGTCGTCGAGGACGGCAGTGATGGGTGACGATGGTGGTGAATCAGTGGTGGTCTGTGAGGAGAGATAGGAGTGGGAATAGAAAGAGGATGGCTAGGTCACTCGGAGAAGAGAAACAAATCCCATCCAGATTACAGATTCCATTCATTCCCTTTTAGAAACGGGCCGGGCCGGGGGCCTGTGCTTCTATAGATTTGGACTCGCCCCGCCTTGTCCAATACCCGCCCTGGCCCGCGGTTCCTAGACCCATTTGCCCACCCCTAATTTGAACACCTACCCAGCATTGAAGTACTTCAACACTCGGCAATTTTTTTTTTTTTTTTGAATGAAACGATAGCGTTAGTAAGTTAAATGTTAGATTAGCCACCGACGGGGTTCGAACCCACGCCGTCATGCAAGGGCACAACACCTTTCCACCACTGTGGTAAAGGGCAATTTGTTTTTAAAAAGGGTAATGATAGGGAGTCCAAAACTTTAAATCAAATTTGTAAACCAAATCATGTAGACAGATGAAGCGAAAGAGTTTTATTGTTTCTTTATTTTTTGGGAATCCAAAGACCTTTTTAAGCACGTATATACAAATGTCACACTATGTGTTTTGTGGTATTTATCTTGAATAATGTTACACTTACCAACTAGTTGTACCATCATTTGTACCATCTCTCTAAATGAGGTAGGGCTCACCAACGCATGTGGGTCCCATTTCTATTAGAGAGATGATACAAATGATGGTGCAAATAGGTGGTAAAAGTAGTATTTTTTATTTATCTTTACTTATAAGTGAGAACTTTTAAATTTGAATTTCATGAATGCCACGTTTGATACTAATTTATCATCTTTCTTGAAATTGACATTTTACATTTTTTGTTGGTCGGAAAACACTCCAATGACAGGATGTCAAATATCTATCTTCATTGGAAGATATAATAAAAATATAAATTTGCACCTTTTACATCTTTTGGAGGTGAGTCTCGTCAATCAAAGAGAGAACAATAAATAGACTTCCAAATTTACATCTCTCCCATTAGAATAGAAGTAACATTTACATTCTTGAAAATGTAAAATAAAATGCAAATATGACTTTTACATCTCAAATTTGCATCTTTCCATTGGAGATGCCTTTAGTGTAAATATTTTCACGTATAAAAACTTGACACTCACCTAATTACCATGTGGCAGAAAGTCTTCAAACAAGTTTTTCTCGTTTTGCAGACCGTTAAAATTGGATTTAGCGTATATTCTGGGTAGATTTTATCAAAATTTAAATGGTCATTTTAATGGAGTATAACTATAGAGTTGAGAAGAAAAACTCTAGGGTACGTATTGGTGAGACATTCTCACAGTGTCTATCTATTACACAGATCTTAAAATTTAAACTCATTTAATGGTGATAAATAGAGTGGTGAACATTACTACCACTTGAGGATGGTGAGCACAAATATTTCCGCATTCGGGACTGTACACCTATGTGACGCCAGATAGTATATCTAAATACATAAGGAAAGTGGTCTGACCAGCCACGCCCTACTGAAGATTGTTTTGAGTTTAAGACTTATGTATATGGTGATGAATGTAAATAGTATTCCCAAAGAGTACGATGTGTTTGTTTTTCTTTGTTGTTTTGAAGAATGTTCAAAGCAAACATACGTTGTATCCAATTGTCAACATTGTACCCCATCCTATAATATATAGAATACCACATACCTGTAATTTCAGCATTACCTGAATTGCACATACTAATCAATATTTAACCAAACTTTACATTTCCTGTGATGTTCTTAGATTTTACTTCAGTTCAGTTGTGCAGGGCTCTGCAATCTGCATAGAGTAAACCAGCTGAGTGCTCCCCTGTTCATTGCATGATGAAGTTTGGGAATTGACAGGAGAGAGAAGAAAAAAGAAAAATTGAGGATAATCAGGCTTTGACTACTGAGGTTTAATGGAAGTAGGACAAAGTTATTTCTCTCAATATAATTAACTAACTTGCATTTGAGGTTTCCTAAACATGAAGTTGTGTCCAAGTCAACCAGCTGAGGCTAATCAGGCTTTGATTACTGATTATGCATGGTTTCTCTCTGAAGCAACGTTTTTCAAGGATAATCAGGCTTTGATTAATTACTGACATGGTTTTTCCGAAATAATAACAACTTCAATGAGAAAAGTCAATCTTTTGTCGCAGAAGTAGAATTTTATTGGGTTAATTAGGATATATACGTCATTGCACCAAGTTCCAACCTGTAATTTTATTGTAGCCGAATCAAATTTCATCAACATGAGGCTTTAAGTTTACTACTGTTTTTTCACTTTTTATTTTTATGCCTTTGACTTTATGATTTCTTCGTACACAATATTCAGCAAGGGAGTAATTTGCAAGTAGCTAGCCCAATGAATTTAGACTACCATTGAATAATGCATGACTACATTCAGTTTCCTGTTGTTAACATTCAGTTTCCTGTTGTTAACTCTCCCCTCAGTTTTTCTATAAAACCCTACATCCTATTGATGCCTAGTAAGTACCTCATAAGCTCCTATCGCTCCCTACAATAAAAATATATCATTTGATTTCCTCATTATTCAGTTATGGCCATGAAGTTGATGAACATTTTCTTTACTCTCCTAGCAGCAATGGCCGTTGCTGCAGCTGCAAATATAGACACTGAATATATCGAAGACGTGGAAATGCAAAGGAGTACTACTACTGAAGCAGCATTGCCTGAAATACCAGATGAAGCAAAAGCAACTACTTCTATAAGAGGAGTGAGCCGTTTCCTTGCTCAAAAGAATCTACTCACGAATGCGAGTTGCGACAAGTTTCCCCTGGTTTGTCATCTGAGGAACAGTCTGGGGCATGACTGCTGCAACGACAAATGTGTTGAGGTGAAGACTGATCGATTCAACTGCGGGACGTGCGGCCACAAATGCAAGTACACTGAGATTTGTTGCAAGGGCAAGTGCATCAACGCATCAGTTGACAAGATGAATTGTGGTGGGTGCAACAAGAGGTGCAACAAGGGAGAGTGTGTTTATGGGATGTGCAATTATGCATGATTTTACTCTGCTGCTATACATATACTCTGATTACAACACATTATGACAAATTATACATAAATAAAAGAAAAAACAATATAATAAATTTATTATTTTTGTGAAATGCTTGCCCATGCTTCTGTATCCTGTATCCTTTTTACCGTTGGAGTTACCATACCCATGACAGCTAGGAACATATATTACCCACAAAAAAAGGAACATATATTACCCACTTTTAGCTCTGTTTAAGAAAAGCTTGCCTTCAATCGAGGAGTGTCATGCATTCATAGTTATGTGTTACTCGTATAATGTAATAAATGTGAGACTGTGATATAATCATACAAAACCGATACAAGAGTAATTATTCTGTACAATGAACGCTTCATGATTTGAATGTCAAACTAATGTTACTGTGTAACATGTTTCTGGCGCATATATATAAAGGTTCTAAAAATCACTAGGCGCTAGTCGGGCGGTCAGCTGGGGCCTAGCGCTTAGGCGGCTAGACGGGGCCTAGGCGACACTAGGCGAGGATTTTTAGAACAGTGATTTTAACAGATTGATTAGTGAGATTATGACACACCTCTGTCTGTTTTGGTTCTTTTAAGGTATATTCCGGTTGTTGTATTTGTTTTTGGATGAGCAGGTGTGAATACGATCCCCATATCCCTTTACAGTTGCTCACATTCTTAATTACAATTACATATAATAATCCTTTGATAGTTTTAAAGGTTGAAATATTTCTTAGACTGATCACAAGAGTCATGATTATTGATAAGGTGACTTATTTAATTTAAGAAGTAGACTTCTTCAAACAAAGTCGTGCTGCATGCATGAAGATGACCTCATTTCATTCATCATCCATGACAAACTGTGAAAATTCAAATATTTGTTCGTTTGGAGGGAGCTCATCCTCTAGTTTTTTTGTTTTATTTTTTTTTTTTATGGGAGCAGCTCATCCTCTAGTGTATGGCCGAGTAATGATCTTATTCTTTTTCAGCTGATTTTGCAGGCCACCATAATCGGATTTAAATTAGTGATTATGTGTTTTAAACATGAATTAAATTTTATCTTGATCAACGTGACAATAGCAGCTTTCATCCTTCTTATGCAGTTGGACAACAGTTAACATACATCTTCAAATATTACAGTCGGAGCAACCAACCAAAACCAATCGGTAATAGCTGGTCTCAAGACACTCAAAAGATTATGTAATGATCTGCAACTCTTAAAATGTCTAACACTTCCAATTATATCAACAATAAAATGAGTCATGAGACTGGAGAGTGTTCTTCTGTACATAAGATGGTGTTAAAGTAGTGACAATTAATTACATATAGGAATTAATGACTACAAAAAATAACTAATTAGCGACAAACAAATTTAGTCGGCTAAGGTCAATTTTCGTTGGAAAGATTTAAGGCGACCAAATATTTTGGTTACATTGGATATAGAATCGAACAATACAACTCAATCTTAATCCTAGTCCATTACACCACCCTCCTCACTGCTTGCAACATCAGCTAACTAGCTCGAAGAACTTTAATTTATGCGTGTGAGAGCAATGACCATTAAAAACATAGGAACGTTCATCTTAACTACATATAAATACGTACCTAGACTATTTCTGTTTTGATAAACTCTTTATCATAAATTTAAACACATGAACATCGTGTTCAATCTTTAGCAACCCCTGTTGTTGAAACCCAAATTCATGGGCTGATCTGCTGAGCAGTGAAACAATGCTTGGATGGCTGATCAGCTTGATGGGTATCCATAGTTTCTCCATGTCCCCTTCTTTCCCTACAAGCATTGGTACATAACCTTTTCGAACTCTCTCTCTCTCCTCCATTGCTTCACTGCTGCTTAACCTCCCATAACCTTTGCAGCCTCTCATCTTAATAATAATAATCTCCAATTCCTCTCAGGTCTTGAGCTTATTGTGTGTTTGTTTTTTTGGTCATGATCTGATTGTGTTGCACATATGGTTTTTATAGCATGAAATTAAACAGTTAATAATTGTCCGAATTTCTGCATATTGCTTAGTCAAATATTGTTGATAAAGGGAGGGAGGATATTCAAATGTTTATAATGCATGATCTTGAATATTTTAGTTAATTTTATCCTATCAATTAAAATATCATTAGTATTCTAAACTTGTTGGTCAGTCACACTAAAATATGTGTAATTTTCATATTAGGAAGGCATGGATAGTCCTTCCTCTTTGATGGAGATGGTTGGATTAATAGCTAGGTTTCTCATTCATGCTTCATGCTTGCAACAAATTCAACGATCTGTATCAGTTAATTGATGATAAATGCCCAAGAAATATATACACACACACATATATGCGTGTGTAGATACACATACATACATACATCTATATATATATATATATATATATATATATATATATATATATGCAGGCCCCTTCCCAAGAGGGATCCCCATTTTTCAAAAAAAATAGGGATACCCTCTTTACCGTTAGATTTGATTTTAATGAAATTCTATGGTTGAGATTAAATTACAGGCCACAGAATCTCAACCACAGAATTTCATTAAAGCCAAATCTAACGGTCAAGAGGGGATCCCCATTTTTTTTGAAAAATGGGAATCCCTCTTGGGAAGGGATTCCTATGTGTGTGTGTGTGTGTGTGTGTGTATATACACATATATTTCTAATTGTTTACTACTAGACAAAGGAATTTTTCACCCTCATATCTGATCAAGGCAACCCCTTTTGGAGCATTGATATTTTCATTCTGTAGTCTACTTACGAACACTTCCTTATCACTGGTAGTACATAGTTACCAAATATCTCTGTAATCATACGACAGGTAACCACAACACTCGTTAATACTAGTGCCTAGTGGTAAAATACAAGATATAGTTCCTTTTTCTTTTACCTTTTTTGAACTGTTGGTTACTATAACAACCGATCATCTTGTCAAATTGACCATCTCTAATGAAAGAAAGGTGAAATCCTGAGTCAAAATTTTGATAGCATACCCCAGCAAACACCTATTAAAGCAAAATTAGGGCCAACTGTGTTCTTCCGAGAGCAAGATCGATCATTCTACATGAAGGATGACAGCATTCCTCATAAATGGGCACCAACCATAGCACTTATCCTGTTGGGAAGCTTTTAATGTCTTTAATACCTCTTAATTATGGGCCACATAATATGCAAAGTCGTAGAAGTCTTTGAAAATTATTGTTGTTTCTCAAATTAGGCAGATTTTCGGGTGTCTCCGGAATATATCCTCATCTTTTTATATTTCACTTAACTTTGTCACATTACATAATAAAAAAATAGAAGAAAGTGGCGATACATCCCCGACTGTATGCTAGAATCTCCACTCGGATTGTGCATGAAAATTCAAATACAGGATATATACATCAGTTTTATCCCTAAAATTTGGAAATCATGAGTGTTATTGTTGGTCGACAGAATACGGTTCTAAAATTTTAAATCCTCATTGGTGCACAGCTAGGTCATTTTGTCTTCAACTTACCAGCTGCATCATTTTTTTTTTTCCTTTTTATTTTTTGGTAACAAGGAGTGCTGGAAGATTTTTCTGTCTTTTCCTCAGGAACAGGAATGGAGAATTGAATTCACATAGAAGCATTCCAATAACCTGACAACCTCCATCTACTACATTTATGGCATTACCAATACTATCAATCACACAAGCAACTCATCTCATTTTTTGGTGCCATGAACTTTCCATTTGTTGGTTTTTAATGGGGTTTTCCCACTTTTTACTCCTTACTTTTCATCAAAATTTTATGATTTCAGAAACCTAGGCATACTGAATTCAACCCATTTTGGTTAATCCTGACCCCATAATGCTGGTACATGCCAAGCTTTCTACTGCCATAATAATTAGTAGAACCCCTCACCAAACTTTCTCAATTATCGATTTCTCTTAAGTACTTACGGACTCAGTGTCGACACTTATTTGATCACTGAATTTGATTCAACAGCTTAAACTAATTCAATGGTCAAATATGTGTTGTCATTGAATGAGAAGTTGCTCAATTATATCCACATTCTCTATTATTCCATGAAATAAATGAGCAATAAAATAAACTAATATCTCCCACCGATCTAGTTATTCTCATTTCACATATTTCCATCCAATTGTCAGCTTGCAAAAAGAAACCATATAGTTACAAAGCAACATGGCAAACTTGTATATTCCTTGGCTTTTCTTAGTTCAAACCCTAACCCTTGTTGCCAAATGTAGAGCTAAAGTTCCAGCAGTCATAGTATTTGGAGATTCTTCTGTTGATTCAGGTAACAACAACTTCATTCCTACAATTGCCAGGAGCAACTTCCAGCCTTATGGTCAAGATTTTCCGGGAGGCCAGCCCACCGGGCGGTTCTGCAATGGCCGGATTCCTCCTGACTTCATCTCCGAAGGTCTAGGCTGCAAGCCAATTATTCCTGCCTACTTAGATCCAACTCACAACATATCAGATTTTGCCACTGGTGTTTGCTTCGCTTCTGCAGGAACTGGCTATGATAATGCCACTTCTGATGTTGTAGTAAGTAATCAACCAACTCATATTTTATTTATACGAGTGATGCTGGGGGAGAGAAAGTCGAACGCAAAACCTCAAATGCAGTGTTGTATGCTTTTAACCGAGTTGCATGCCCCTTGGATTAACTAATTTATGTCGATGAATTAAACATGTTAGGCTAAATATCTCATCAATTTTTCGTGTTTAATGCAGCAAGTGATTCCACTGTGGAAAGAAGTGGAGTACTACAAGGAATACCAAAAGAAACTAAAAGCCTATCTTGGAGTTAGGAAGGCAAAGAAGCTACTAAGTGAGGCATTATATTTGATCAGCATAGGAACAAATGACTTCCTTGAAAACTATTTTACACTCCCGAACCGGCAGTCCCAGTTCACCGTGAAACAGTACGAAGATTTCCTGATCGATCTTGCCGCAGATTTTCTCAAGAAACTATACGTTCTAGGAGCTCGGAAGATATCGCTCGCAGGGCTTCCTCCAATGGGGTGTTTGCCATTGGAGAGGACCACAAATATTATGGGGCAACATTCATGTGTGGAGGAACGCAACAACTTAGCTTTGGAGTTTAATGGCAAGTTGAGGGGTTTGGTGGCAAAGCTGAATGAGGAGCTTCCAGGGCTTGATTTGATGTTTTCAGATGTTTATTACATTTTCTTGCAAATCATAAAAAGGCCTTCTGTATTTGGTAAGTCTTTAACTTGCATTAATTCTCTAATTATTGATTCGACGTGTGGCATATCAAACAAGTGTCATTTTTATAGTAAATTAGAAAAATACTCTAGCAGTTATAAGCTTTATGCAAAAATACGTCAAGAACTCAATTCGAGAAAAACAAAACCTCTCATCTATCCACTTATTATGTTTTAATTGAATTTCAGTTGAGAAATTACTCTTGTGCACGTTACGATGTCAATTAGGTTTTTATTTAAAGTATTTAGTTTGAAGTATTTATCTATTTACTGTAATGTTATCAAAGGACTAATATGTGAAAAACCACTATTTTATATCATGATTTAATAGGCCAGTTACAAACGTTTAATAAAAAATAGTGCTAAAAGCATAGCACACAAACAATTACGCCTATTTAGTGTTTGTTTTATTAAAAGTTCGTAACTATCTCTATTTGCGCATATTTCCTGTTAAAGCAACTTAGAACTACAAAATTGGAAAAATATGCTCAAATAGAATCGGTTTGTTGTACGACGTTAAAGCAAGAAACTTATCCGTTTCATTTCTCTCTGCAATTTTAAAATTAATAAATTACAAAAGGTTTTCTTTGTCCAACCCTTATCTGACTTGCAAGTGTTTAGCTTCCTTTTTCTCTAATTTTGTCCAGTAAATCTTCTGGGTCTAAGGTGTGTTCTCTTCTGGATAACAGGATTGGAGGAAGTAAGTGTGGGATGCTGCGGCACAGGAATGTTTGAGATGAGTTTCCTCTGCGATCAGTTCAATCCATTTACTTGTCAGGATGCAAATAAATACGTGTTTTGGGATGCCTTCCATCCATCTGAGAAAACCAATCGAATCATCTCAGGATATGCACTCAAAACTTCTCTAGCAAAGTTCCTTTAATTTGATGTTTGTTCTAAGTGTAATTTGTAAAATTAAGGCAAGCACAAAGCCAAATGTTTCCAACGTTTTCATCCTTCCGTGCTGGAGACTCATCTCACACAGGTAACCCGTCTCAACACCAATCCCGTTCCTACGAGTCAAAGACCATAAAAACAGACTACAATGCTCATCCCTTGTATCAGTGAGTTGGTGTTTTGAATGACCAGTTAAAGTTCTGCCTGAAAATCCACAGCAATGGCATATAGTTTGTAACTTCAAACAGCATGCTACTTCCTGCTAGTCACCATAACTTGAACATCCACACTGCATTTTCGTCAGCTGAAACGAACTGCAATCTCAATTCTCTAACAAGAATGACCAAAATTAGTCACCAAACGTGTATCTAGATTAAGCTATTGAAATTTCCGCTACACTTATCACGATCAGTTTGTTTCAACATCGCGATCTATGATAATCTATCAAACAATTTCATGAATGATGGGAAACAACTGCTCACACCACCCACGCCCATCTGGAAGCCTAGTATAGAAAATGTACACGTGAAGATTCAATTATTTCTAGCTCCAAACAACTGATCTGGTTGATAATAAATGAATGGAATTGCCAAAGTTGTACACGGTTCAACAACATTAAGAAAAACAAGAACACAAGATTACAGTTAATATTTCAATCTTAATTCCTCGCTGAAGTTGGTTATTACAAGCATGTCAAGGGTGCAACAAGTCGGTGATTGATGATTACACTCGACAAATATAAATTAGCACTAAAATTTGTGTCATTGTGCATAAATCATTAGGCACCAACAGTCAGTGACAGCCATACAGCTTGTTATGCACAGTAAGACACTACGTATCCAACAGCCTTAAAAGTAGAGTACAACGAACCTGGGTTCAGCAACTACCTTATTTTATAGTATCTAAGACAAAGGTGAATCATGCAGCTGCTGGCTCAGCGATCTGTTTGGCTTCAAGCGTCTTCTCGTATTCCTCAATGGACTTGAAGAGCTCGGAGAAGTTACCCTTCCCGAAACCACCACATCCACCCTTCTGGTGTACCTTTCCTTCTTCATCCTTAAGCATGCACCCTACTCTCTGAATGATCTCTACGAATATGGTTGGCCTGCCCGTTTTATACAAGAACCAATTAATCCAACGATGGATACAGCAGGGGTAATGTGATTTGCATTATTAATGTATTCGTGATCAATTTTTCCTTTTCACACACAAAGGCATAAACTTTAAAACATAACTCCGAATGACCAATTTTTCGATATTTCTCTCAAAGGACAAAGATTTATAAGACTCGAATCAGGATAGTTTGACAGAATCATGATAAACCATATTCCCCCACCAAGAATTGAATCATGAAATACAGAGAAGCATAAAGTTATCAACTTTTCGAAAAATATATGAACTTTTTGTCCAATGCCTGCTTCTTGCAAATTAGAGTAGTTTAGAATATCGAAAAAAACACGAAGAAAAAAGAGCACAGAATGTTATGACATTTACCTATCTCCAACAGGCTTAGTGAAAATCTGAAGCAGAGTCCCCTGATCGTCCCTATCCACCAAAATCCCCAACTCCTCACACTCCTTTATCTGCTCATTCTTCAGCACGTCCCCCACCCTCTTCTTCAAATTCCTGTAATACGTCGGCGGCGGCGCTGGCATGAACTGAAACCCGCCGACGCCGCTCCGGCTCCGCATTTCCCTCAGTGTCCTGAATATGTCCTCGCTCACCAGCGCCAAATGCTGAACTCCTGCACCCTCGTTGTGCTCCAGGTACGTCTGAATCTGGCTCTTCCTCTTCGTCCCGTACACCGGCTCGTTCATCGGAAACAGCACCGTCTCCTCGTTGTTCGCCAAGACGACGGAGTTGAGTCCGCTCTCGCTTGTCCCGACGTCCTCGGCGGTGAACTCGGCGAACTCGTGGAATCCGGTGAAGCCCTTGACGTAGGACACCGCCGATTTGAGATCCTCCACGTTGCCGACGGCGTGGTCGAGGCGGCGGATTCCGAAGTCGATTGGGAACGACGACGTTAGGGATTCGAATCCGGGGAGGAACCAGAGGTTGGGGTCGGGGTCTGTGAGGTGGTTGCGGTCCGTGTAGCTGACGTATCGCAAAACGACATCACCGTACAGTTGGACTTCGGCGATGGTGACGCGGTTGTCCAGGAGGATGGGGGCCGCCGAGGGTTTGGCGCCGTGGGCAACACTGGCTGTGAAGGCGGAGACGGCGTCCTCGACTTGGATGGCGACGGCGCGGACGCCAAGGCCGTGGGTGGCGGAGAAGGCGCGGGAGGCGGAGTGGTCGAATGTGGGGATCGAGGCCGTGGTTCTGGGCCCGGCCGGGTCGGCGGTTCGGGTCAGGGTGGGGGAGTACGGGGCGGTGAAGAGGAAAACGAGGTCGCCGGAGCGGAGGAGGTAGGACGCGTGGGTTTGATTGCCGGTGGATAGGTCCGACTTAGCTACCATGGGCATGCCGAGTCCCCAGGAGAATCGGAGGGCGGCATTGGTGGCGTCGGTGCACCAGAACTCGACGTGGTGGAAGCGGTGGACTTTGAAGCGGTCGGACCGGGGGTTGGTCCGTACGAAGTTGGAGAAGCCAACGAGGTTGAACTGGGTGTCGTTTTCCTGGCCCATGGTTGCGGTGGCTGTCGTAGTGGTGGTGGTGGCGGCGGGGTGTGAATGAGATAAGGTCATATAGCAGTGACTGACAGTGGACTTGGAGGTGAAGGTGATCTGACACGTGGCAGAGGTGGAATAATCTAATTGTCGTGACACGTTGGCAGATGTAGATCTTTTGACAAATTTTGAACATAAAATTTAAATTTTGACAGCTTATGTGGCACTTTGACATCTTTTAAAGTTTTTATTCTCTAACCGATATATCAAATTAAATTATTATTTTATAAAATAAATTATCAAATTAATTAAAATTTAATAAAAGACATTTAAAGTTTAATCAATAATCTGTTCATCTTCTTTGATTGAAAAAATGATAAAAAGTAGGATAATTCTATCGATCAACTCAACATTAATTATAATTAAATTAATAAAATACATTTAATAATTAATATAAAAAAACATTTGAAGTTTGACAATAACCTCTTTTACTGCTAATCCATGTCATCGTCACATAGGATTTGACACTTCAGTTGGAAAATATTAGTGTGGTATTTTTTTACTGTTATAGTTGATGTGTACATTTTAATATTTCTTTTGGAAATGCTCTTATATAACTTTTGTATGTATGCAAAAAAAATTCATTGTGACCAGAACACGAGTGGTACACCACTTGTTTTCATATAAAGTGGTAGAAAATTTTAATATTTAAGTTATTAACTTTTTAACAAACATATATCATTATTTTTATAATAACATTTGGTGTACCATCCTGCGTTTGGATCACATTGAAAAATCTCCTGGTACTGACGTGTGAGACTCGACTTCATCCAGTCAGAAGGCTGTTTTGTGGTGAAAACTATGATTGTTAAAATGGTGAAAAGCCAGAATACTCCTTCGGGAATTTTTTTTCAATTTTTTTAACAAATGATATTATCTGCAAAATAGGACGAAAAAGTCGGCTAAGCCTAGTAATAATATGATTCAAATTTTTCTTTGGCAACAATAAAACTTAAAACCTCTCACTTACAAATGAATAGCTAGACCTAAATCTTGACGGAAAAAATCTGTTTAACATGTATAAATTAAAAAAATTTATTGGTAAAGGTAAGAAGTCATCTTACATGTAAAAGGCCAAATAACGTTCCTCTAGATCACAAGAATATTTTTTGTTAATCCACATATTTAAAAGTGACACGAAAAATATAACCAAACCAAAATGTAAGGCCGTGATTAAGAGCGTTTACTCTTAACACAACCTAATCAGATTCCCTCAGTTCCTCATGCCTATACAAGCTTACATTATAGCCTACACGAATCATAATCCATCTTAAAATGGCTGGTTTACACGATGACATATAAATCCACCTTCAAAACATGTTGATAAGAGGATCTTCCTCATCTTGCGGATTCTCAAGAGCCAAAATGTGTTGCTTAAACGAAGCCGCAGCGTCTTCTCTGTCCTCTAATCGTCCCAGTTTGTCGAATACCATAGCCATTAAATAGAAAGCTTCGGCCGCCAATTCGTGATACTGTGCACGGGAACCATTTTCATAGCCATTAAATACTGTGCACGTAAAAGCATAAGTTTCAGAAAACTCAAACTCAGAAGTATATTTACCTCTAGCAATTGAAGCTCGTCTGAGGCTTGTCTCAGCGGATCCAGCACATCATCGGAGCTTTCAGAAACTGGCGAGTCAAATTTGCAACAGCAATACGAAATTAATTAGGATGTCAAATAAAATATGTTTGATGAAGCCATAAAGCCAAGGATAACTCTTCATGAATCGACCACAATGAAACATGTTATCAGGAAATGCATTGTATTATACTTACTGGAAAAGCTTGGATCGGATAGATAGCATTTTGCTTCTACGATAAAGGCCCGCGCACGGAGCTCCAAACCTCCTTGACCAAGAATCATAGGAAAAGCCCCATGTACAAGGCTCAGGGCCCTTTTTGCATGACTTGATCCAAGTGAGAGCCACAACTCAGCTAGTGTGAGTGTGGCCGATGCTTTAAGCAGATCCAGATTAAATGACTGGCAAAACGAGAGGCTTGCCAATGCATACGGAAGACCTAAAACAGCATTACCCGATTTCTGGAAAACAGAAATAAAAGAAATTTTACCTTCGCGGAAATATAGAACAGGAACTATTTTAATAGACAAACAGATAGATAAGAAGACAGGAGTCATGAAAACTTTAGTCTGCCTGAACCTCCGACCACATCGTGTACCAAATGTACAATTGTACCTTGTGGATTTCAGCTAGCAAAAGAAGCACACTGGCATTTTCAACTTGCATATTGAATTTGTAACACATGCAAAAGAGGGAGTGTGCTACAGCTGCCGCCTGCAATGAAATGCCAAAATAATAAGAAAAGCATGCCACGCATTTGTAGGACGAAATCTACTTACAAGGTAACAAGTTCAATGTATTGAAAATATCAAACCTCACTGAACTGATTTGCGGCAAGCAATGTACGAGCTTTTCTGAGACTTGCTTCCGTCTTCAGTTCCATATCCACGCCATTGACAGACGATGCCAGGACTCCAAGCTCATCACATACTTGTTGGGCAAACTTCAAATGTCCTCTAAATGATATTTGGCAAGGTCATGACCGACATAGACGCAAAAATTACTGTATATGATCAAGATATTCATGAAATAGTGCACATGGTAAACTTACCTATGTAAAGCACGCTCATGGAGCAGCTGAAGTTTCAGTAACAAAATTCTTGATTTTGAGATGGATAAAAACTTCTCTGCAGCTATTTTCAGAGCAGCAAAAGCCTCTAAACAAGGAGAGAAAAAATGCAAGTCATCAAGGATGAACAGCATTTGTTTATGTGATGAACATGAGAGGGAGATAAGAGTACTCGAACCATAAATTAATATGGCACCATCTATGAAAAAAATATATTCTTTTCAGGTACTCAAGCATTTTATCTAACCTTTGTATCCTTTATAAACGGCTAGATGTTGGATGAGCTTTAGATATGCTAATGCTGTGTCAGATGAACTGAGGACATCCACGAAATAGTCAGGCTCAAGTTATAAAAATGGAAAGGAATATAAACACAATATGTAAATCTTGTGATACTTTCAGTTAAAAATTACCTTGAAACATCAGGAAAACAAGTTACATGAACAAGTGCATTAAATCTGGCAAGAGAGGAGCTGATGACATATAAAAAGAAAAATGTATCAAAACAAGCAAGATATCATAGCCCCAGAAATAGTTTGGATTAAAGTAAATAAATTTACTGTTTACAATGAATCGAGAATCTTAGAATTCTGAAAAACTAAATCGATGTGAAATTCCATATAAAATGTGAGGCTGTAGAGTAGATGCAAGTATTCACATTCAGAATCTCCAGCTCCGGTATCATGTTAATTTTTGTTTGTTTATAACTATTTCTAAAACCTTAAGTTTTAGTAAGTGTAATAACTGTTAGTTTATATTGTTAACATATTTACAATATTATTTTTTACTAAGAAATGAATGAAAATAAAAACTGCAAGGGGCATCTCACTCAATCAACTACACAATCTCAGATGACAAGGTAACTCAAAATCTAGGCACAATAAATCTATTTTTCCAACAGGAAACACTGATCCGGTCAACCATAGAAGTTAAATTAGCATAAAAGAAAAAGTTAACACTAACACAGGCCTTTACTAAAGATCACCTGCCATATATTTCCCATGCAGTGGCACGAAGTAAGTATGAAGAGCCTATTAACTGCAACACAGATGCAGGGACCGAACTTGGTTGTGCACAGAACTGGAAAGCATTGTTGCTTCCTGTTCCACTTTCTTGAGACAAGACTTGTGAATCCATTGGCTTCTGTAAATTCTTAAGCCATGCAGTACTAAAAGCACCATCAGTTGTCATTGAAGAAGTTTCGGATCCAAACTCACTAATCAATTGAGAACTCAATCTAAGTTCCTGCAAGAATTACATGTAACATAGGGGAAAGGGAGAGCATTGTTAAGGAAATTGAACAATCTAACATGTCAGGAAATCAAAGAACATTGAAATATCTTCAAAGGGCCATCGTTACCTTGCAAACAGTAACTGGGTTTGTTCTAAGCTTCATTGAAGCCTTGGGTCCAAATGAAACTAGAGGCCTTTGCACATGCTGCAAATGAAGTTATGCAATGAGAAATAGCTGTACCATCATTACGGGCACGAGCAGCATGATACTCACAACACACCCTTCAGTCTTTACTGAGGTAGGAAGTACACAGATAGTCTACATTGGGAATCAGTAAAAATAAACTGCAATTTCATGCTGACCGTTAAATCAAATTTAGCCATCGCAAGATGATTGGATGCCACTAAACGCTTCAACTTCAAATTTTCTGCTCTCTTCAGAGACCCTCTCAAGAGGACAAATAGTTGTTGCTGGACAGACAGTGAAATGCCTATTCTGGTCAAAGGTGAATATGATGAGCCCAGTATTCCAGTTGTACTAGATATGCCAGTTTCAGACAACAAATTGCAGATAGCCGCTAAGGTGTAAGCAAGACATGTATCGTTACTTTGCTGCACAAGTTGAAAATCATGAGGTTCTTGTAGACAACATATATGTAAAGGAAGGATAATATTACGATGCCCTTTTAATTCAGAGGCATACATGTCATCCGAAAGGTTATAGAAAACCATCGGATACAGTATATAACTACGGACATAATGTATATGTTAGATTTAGGATAAAAGTGAATACGTAAACCAAGGAAATTACCTGTTGAGAAATATGTACTGCCTCAGTCAAAACCTGAACATTTTAACAACAAAAAGGAATATTCAAACCAAAGGAAAATATAAATGACAGAAAGATTCATAATTAGATTAGGGAACATGGGCTCACCTCCAAAGCTTGCTTCGGGTGCCCAAAATGGAAATGCATCATTCCTAAACAAAGCAAGGCAATTTCATATCTTCCTAAGCTATTGCAACCGGATGCAGGAGGAACAAAATCAAATCCTTCAATCCCTGAACTATTGTGCCAATATTTATTAGATTAGTTTGTTTGTTATAAATAGTTAAACACATTGAAGAGATAAAATAATGGACATAAATGTTAACACAACTAACATAAAATTACAGTTTGAAAGCTTTCATTTAATGGCTTAACCTAAGCCCACCAAAATACAAACTTATATTCATAAAGATAGCCAAGACTAGGAGCATGCCATTGGACATGCATGAAAAGCCATGAAGAGTAGTAATGCATCCTGTTATAACAAGTATCTCCTTTCATAGGAGTACACGAAGCACAGTCATGGCTCACCATTTCAAATTTTTGTTCAACATTTCAAAATTAGGTCACTAAATTGATAAAGAAATCTTTACAACAGTATTTGATCAAGAAATTACCTAACTAAATAGTAAATACAGAGTTGAGTTCTGACATACCTGTAATCAAAATAGCGGTGAACATTCTCCAAAGCAGCAAAAAAATCATCATGATACAGACCATTCAAGTAACGCAAGAAGTGAACCTGGACCAAAATCCAAAATGTTAAGACAAACACTTTTTAAGTGCAAGTACAACACAAATTACCAAATAAGAAAAATATTTATGCAAGTTACTAACACGATGTAGCTCGGGTGCCAGTTTTTGAAGCTGCCTAAGCATGAGCTCAAAAGCATTTAAAGAGAAAGAGCTCCCCTGCCTACCAAACGAATATAAATTAAGATTCAGTACAGCCTAAAGTACATAAACAAATAGGAAAACCAAAAGATTGACAGATGTATATGCCACTTACTTTTCAAGTGCATCAGCTTGCTCCTGTAGAAATCCCTGTATCTGCAAGTTTGTCCGTAGGAATATCCCACCGTTGGGATCAAGATCACTGAATGTACTGCTTGTAGGATGTGCATAATGACAATCTTCTCTATTGCCACCATGTTTGAATTCTGGATCACCAGGGACTTCAATATCTGCACGTTTAGTTCGTATTATGCACACTTATGATTGTCATCAGAACAGAATTTGTAAACATCCCATTTTAAGAAAATCCATATATAAGGGAACCCAAAAGTAGTGAGCTAGGCTATTTGTTGGCAGGGAATGTTCAGCCCAACGAGCATGCCGGGTTTGCTCTCAAAACTAAAGGATTATTGGATGTTCTAAACAGATAGAGTAACATAAATGATTGATATGAGTATAAATTGTAGGTCATCCTACTTGATTTGGAAACAATTTTATACAATAGGCTTTCAAGAGTATTGTTCTAAACAAAAAGACCTATATGATGTCGTAGCATCTCTATGTGCTTCAGGAGAAGGACACTTAGTATACTATTTATACCTTCAACCAATCCAACAAGTGCTTTGGGTGCATGAAGATGAAAAGAAACTCTTCCACCAGCTCTTTCTCTTGCTTCGATTTCTTCGGTGACTTTTTCGAAAACAAAATTCTCCAGTTCCATGTTTTCATATTCCGGAGGTGTTTCTAAATCATTACTCGAATCATCTAAGTGAGGTGACTCATATGGAGGACAACTTGCGATGGCTTCTTTACAGTACATTCCTATACTTGTTAAAAGATGACATGCACCCTGCATCAATAGTAAAATCATATGAAATGGTAGCTAACCGTAAAAGCTTTGTTTGCTATAAAATACAAAACAACACTCATTTCCACCAATGCACGTATTCATTGGGTTGCTAAAAATACACAGAGGATAAAAGACATTCATTTGAAAGTTTAGTTTCTAATCTACAAACTCGTTCCCTTTTGCCTCTCATGAACCCACGTACAAGACATTACAACTGCGTACTACATGTTTCCCTGATTTTCAAATAATTGGGTGGGGATGCATTTGTGATGTGCAACGACATGGAATACAAAATGAACTCAAAACATACAGTAAGCATTAAGAAAGTGAAATAAAATAAAAACTGACATTACCTCAAAGGATAAAAGATTAAACGCAAGTATGCAACGTCGGAGAAACATCCCCAAGTTGCTATTTGGATCCAGAATAACTTGGTCATCTTCCAAAACACCTGCTTCGGGGCCCCCAAGTATCCCTAAAAAGAAATATCGAAACCAAACGAGCATCGGCAAGCAAGTAAAATTCGAAGTTAGCAAAAACAAGGGCAATTACGATTAACTAACCTCGCATATCACTAAAGAAGTTAAACAAATCATCCGGCGAGGACAGAGCCGACAACCTACTGGTCAGATGATCGGTTAACCAATAGTTCAATAATCCCCCAATTCCCCTCAATTGGTGTATAAGTTCATCCAATTTCGGCTCGAAAGTATCATCATAAGACTGCAAAGCGTAAAGAAGAAGTTAATTGCAAGTAATTTCCGAAAATTGAAGCTAAATTGGGGGGAAAGGGCGAAACTTTAAGAGCACCTTAGTGAGGGAGAGCAAGAACAGGCCGAGGCGGTTGTGCTGGCTGACGGTGGAGAAAGGGAACGGGACTGAGATTTGAGAGGGCGGCGCGTAGATCTGGAGCAGTATGCAGACGGAGACTTTGTGCGGCGTCACCGCGAAAGCCCCCGGCGGTTTGACAATACCCGCCATTCTCACCGTCGCGGTTTTAGCTCGGAGCGGAGGGGAGCTCTCACTTGATATTTGGGGGTTTGGGAGGGTTTTTGGAGAAGAAAATGGGATTTAAAAAAGAACCGGGAAATTATTATGGTTTTATTTTCCTTTCTGCTCTCATTGTCTCTTGGGAGGAAGATAACCATTTTATACAATTTGCTTGTTTTGTTTGTTTTCTTTTCTTTTCTTTTTTCGATTGTGGTAAATTGGGGTTGAAATATTTTGTTGGGACAAAGTTAGGATGAGGTATATAGTTCATGTAAACAATTAAATCGTAAAGAAAATTAATAATGTATTCCAAACTACAGTGAAATCAAATGATCGATAAGGCAGTTTTTCAGTTGATGGAATTTAGCGGTTTTTTACACCACCAAGCAAGCGGCCCTTCAAAATCTAGAATGGACCAGCCTATAACATGAGAAAAATGAATAAACAGTTGAATATGCGATTCAACAATCAAACATCCTACTGCATAATCCATGTGTCCATCCTAACACTATATTTAGAGGATGACTTATATAATAGAGAAAATTGTAGCAATAGTCCCTTAATTTTAATTTAATAGGAGCAATAGTTCGTCAACTAAAAATTCATGATCATTGGTCCCTTAACTCATTAATACATATAGTTATGGTCATTTTCATCAATTCCGTCAAAGTTTTGTCAAAATGAGTCATGTTGGAAGAATCATTACTACAATTGTGTTAAATTGAATGACCATTACTTCAATTGGATTAACGTTGAGAGACTATTTTCTCTAAATGGATTAAAGTTGAGGGGCTATTGTTACAATTGTTCTCATTTGATTTTCCATATTGCCCCTTGATTTAGCTTCACGTGCGTGGCGCGTGACTCATATTGACTGAAGTTTTAACGGAGTTGACGAAAATGATTATGATTGCATGTTTTTATAAGTTAAGGGACAACTCTTCATGATTTTTTAGTAATTGGATTGAAATTGAGAGACAATTATTACAATTTATTCTATAATATGAGTACGGGTAATGTTAAGAAGATCAAATTTTTAAATTAAATTTGTAAACCAAATGATGTGTCACCAATAGAAAATAAACATGTTAATCAATACTTAAGTAATAATCCAATCATCCACCACCATATCATTTAATTTACAAATTTAGTTTAAAAATATTGGTCTTCTTATTTTAAACATCAAAATTATATTTGATGGCTTATGTGGCAATTTGACATTTTGTACAATATTTTGTTCCATCCAATATGTTAAATAATAATGTTATTGAATAAATTCTTTATCTTTTTGTGGAATCCATTGATTAAATTTAAGGCAACCAATCAAGTATTCGAAAAACATAACAACATTTATTAGATATTATATTAATCTATTAAAAATCATTTAATAAATTTGACATTTGCTATCAAAAGGCTTTGCCTTCAAATGACTCAGCGCCAAGTTGAAGGCTTGGAGAAGATTTACTACCATTTTTTATTGTTGTATGTTTACGTAGCAATTTTGACATCTCATTTGAAGATGCTCTTAGCATTACCGTTGAGTCTCGTATATTTGGGCATAAAAGTACCTTCCAAATTCCAATACTTAAAGGTCTAGTGTACAAAGTAAAGAAAGTTTGTGACATAAGCTCAAGAGCATCATCGTCATCACCTCCACCTGCTAGTCCGGATAACAAACCTAACAGCCTTCTGAACGACTGCAGAAACCTCACCCATACCAAAAGCCCTTCAAAAATTCCCCAAAATTCTCAGGCTTTCGATCGTCTCGATCCACCCAATTCCATGGCCACCACCAATGGCGCCTCTCCGGTCGGCCCATCTCTCTCTCTATTTACTTTTTCTTCCATTTATTTATTTATGAATTTATGGATCTTTTATTCTTATATTCGCGGGTTAGCTGAATTGTGAATTTTGCAATCGAGCAGAGAGCTGCGGACGCTGAGAACAGCTTGGAGAAGATCAAGCGCCAGCTTGCATCGGGTTCGGGTCGGAACTTGTTGCAGGGTCCACTTCTCAAGCGATCCGAGACTGTACGATCCTCCCCGGACCTCCCATTTTTTTCACGTTCTTTTAATTTTATTTCTGTGATTCCTAAGTTTATTTTTAGGCGAAAGTTAATGTTTTTTTTTTGTTGGGTCAAATTCCGAATTTCGATTCAGTTGAGTTTTCACCGCACAAATTATAATGCGGATTACAGAATGTTTGATAAGTTTAAGGTTTTATAAACTCCGGTTGAATCTTTCGAAGTTCAGTAATTTCGAAATTTGAATGAGTTATGCTTGAAAGAGTTCTAAATGGAAACTGGATACTGGGATGATTTTTGTTGGTTGGTCTGTGTGGTGCTCTTTGTTCTGGAATCTGGAAATTAGCTTATTTTTTGTGTTTTGCACTTTAACAGCTGAGAAAATGGAACGAGCGGTGGGTGATCTTAGACCCGACGACAGGGAGAATGGAATACAAGTTAGTTCTGCACTGACATTCGCTTCAATTCAAGTCTTATAAATGCATTGACCAACATTATACCTTGTTATGGTTTAGGATTAGGAGAAATGAGCCGACTGTCAAGGGAACCATTCCATTTGATGCAAATAGCACAATTACCCTATCTCCTGTGAACTTCCAGTAAGATTGATACATTTCATAATAGTCCGTTTTGTACATTAGTCATCTCAGCAGGCTTCAATTTCATTGATTATGAACTGTTATTTTTTTGGTTCGTGGTTTCAGTGGGTTGCAAAAGTATGATGGTTGCTGTTTCTGTATCCTTATTTATTTTCGCTCGTACTTTTGCTTGATGTTGAAAACAAAATGAGGTTGTATCTTATAACTGCTATAGAAACAGGTACTCTTGTAAACTTCTTAACTATATTCTTTAGATATTGGGACCCCGCAGAAAAAGGACTACTTCCTTTGTGCAGAGACTCCTGGCGCAGCTAGAGCTTGGGTAGCAACGCTACAGTAAGTTATTTCCCTCTACAATATGCTGTAGCTATTTTGTAGATGTTATATAGTGTACAGTTTCGTTTTTCTGTGCCTCTCTTATATAGACTTTATGAGCTTTAGGATATACCTTTTGAGGACATAATTATATGCTGCTGGTCCAAATGAGGAATTAGCTGACGTAGGTATGTAGATTATCGATGTGGGGTTGGGGCAGTAACAAGGGGTTTAGAATTTGAACTTTTCTATGGTTAGGGTCTAATTTTACCATGAAGACTTATTGTTTATGTTCCAGTTTATGTTGTAATTCTCTTTCAAGATCATCCATCACATGCGGTTGGCCATTGTGAAGTTGGATTTTTTTACAGGCTCAAATGTATAGCTTTTCCATGTTTTCCTCATTTCAAGGTGTATATTAGCAAGTTATTTATCTTAAATGTGACATCAGGAGGAAAAAAAAAGGCATGTGTGTTGCTTCACTCAGAGATATTATTCAAGCATCATATGGATATGCTTGTTGGAATTTTTGGTATAATGTCTTTTAAACTAAAAAGCTGTTGTCCATTATATACGATGAGGATAGGGGCTTGATGGTCTCAAGACTGAAAATTTCTGTTGCGACTTACCATAGTGAAATAAGCGAAATATATGATATATCACATGCATATTTGACAATAATTCCACTTTCTTTTCCTTTATTTCCCTTTTATTTCTTATGTGATATTTGGCGATTCATTTCAATTAAGACCAGATTAACCATAAAGTTTCCGATGTTAAATGTTTCATCCAATATTGTCTTCTTTTGCGCTTTTGCATTTTTTTCCTCTGGCGACCAGAGCAACACAATTGGTTCTAAGGGCCCATAAGGAAGCTGTGAATTCCTTGAGTGGCAATGGCTCTGCAAAACTAGGAACGGTTGCAGCAGTAGTTGCTGCTGCCAATTCAACTGCTTCAGAGAGTTCTAAGGAAATCGAAGCAGCAATGCACATTTCTTTGAGAAATGCTTTGGGAGTGATAACCAATAAGCCAACTGATGGTCCAATGGATGATTTTGCAATTATGAAGGTACTCTACTTGATCTAATTCTGTTCTCAGAAATGAATTGAAAAATACAGTGCCCTATATTCATTTGAAATGCACTTTACAGTATAGTTTGTTAAAGAATGATATTCTATTTCTAAATGAAAAGCTCTCGCAGGTAATTGCTCTTTGTGATTATTATGTTCACAGTTCACCTAGCATCTATGTGACTGTGTCACTGTGTCCTGTAGGAGACACTTCGGGTCAAAGATGACGAACTACATAATTTGGCTAGGGACCTTCGTTCACGCGATTCAACAATTAAAGAAATAGCAGATAAATTAACTGAGACTGCTGAAGCTGCTGAGGCTGCAGCCTCAGCAGCTCATACAATTGATGAACAAAGGAAAATTGTTTGTGCAGAAATTGATCGCTTAAAAAAGGATTCAGTGAAGCAGCTGGAATCTTCCTTGTCAAAGGTATTGATGAGCTTTGCTACGTCTTAAATGTGTAGTATATTTGAATAATTAGGGATCTGTTTTCTTTTCCCCTTCCATTACAATATATTCTTAGTGTGGAAAAAGAAAAGCTGAATTTTGTTTGAGAGAACTTTTTTATTGTTCTACTTTATTTATGGCTTTTGTTTATGTTTGTAGCTAAAAGATTCTGAAGAAAAGGTTGCGACCTTGAGCAAAGAAAGAGACCAATTGACTAGGCAGAGAGATTCTGCTCTCCAAGAGGCGCATATGTGGCGTTCTGAGCTCGCGAAAGCTAGAGAGCGTGTTGTGATATTAGAAGCAGCTGTTGTGAGAGCAGAGGAGAAGGTCAGGGTTGCTGAGGCAGATGCTCAAGCTAGAATAAAGGAGGCTGTGCAGAAAGAATCAGCCGCACTGAAAGACAAGCAAGAGCTTCTGGAATATGTGAATACGTTGCAAGCACAACTTCAGAGGTTTAGTACCTTCTGCCTTTTACCTTATAATATAAGTTGCTCGGGATTATCATGCATTGAATCCTTTTTGTCCCTTATCAAGTTATCGTCAATGTTGATTAATCAACCTTTTTTCCCGTTAACAGGCATCACATTGATACAAAGCAAGTGTTCGAGGAGAAGGCTGAGTCTTGTTCAGATTTTGGAAATACACCCCTGACTAAACATGTAGACTTGTCCGAAGAAAATGTTGATAAAGCATGCCTCAGTGTTTCTAGAGCAGTTCCGGTACCAGGGGAGAGTGTAGTCCACATGGCTGACGGTCAAGTCAACCTACGGCCAGTTGGTGGCCGTGAATGGAGTGACATTCAGGCTCAAGAGGCAAGGATAGCCGATGTAAGAGAAGTCGCCCCCCAATCAGAAGCAAGTAGCTTGGATATTCCGGTTGTCACCCAACCGACGGGTAATCATCATGAGCAAGGAGTGGACTCTTTTCAACAGCCTTGAAAATGAACTGATACGTTTGTAGAGCAGAAAACAGGAGAGATGTGAACTTCGTCGGTGTATTCTTTATTTACCCTGTTTCGTTCAACAAATTAAGCTACGGCTATTTGGCAGGCTGATTCCGCATGGAGCATTGCATGCGCCCGGCGCGTATTTTTATTGGTTGAAAAACGGGGCTAAATGCTAATAACTTAAACAAAACTATTCAATCATAAATCTAACTGGGAAGGAGGATTATCAAAATAAAAATTGTCGAAACCTAAATTAAGACTATTGGTCACTAAACTACCCGTTGGGAAAAAATTCAATGTGGACATGCCGAAGGTTGCATTATTGAATATAGATGTTGCACTCAAGTTTGATTCTCCTTCGAAAGTTACTGTTGATCAGAACATTGGCTTGTAAACTTAAAATCTAACTTGTATGGAAAACTTCATTAAGTTTTATTGAACAATCAAGTATTTGATTTGACAAATTATATAAGGTGGAAAAGTATACGTTCTTATTTATTTATAAAAAATATTATTTTTATTATCTACTTGTCCTATCTCTTTAATAGAGATGAAACTCCACACGTGTTGTGAGCCCCTTTATCAGAGAGATTGTACAAATAAAGGGTAAGTGTAGCATTACTCTTTATTTATAGGATTAATTGGAATCCCTTACATTTTTTCCAACTTGTTAGACTAAACATCTGTTGGTTTACAAAATTTGATTAAGATGCTTTGATCAATTGTCAACTCAACATTTTTCTATTTATTTTATATATATCCACTTAAGCTAGCTAACAACTAATTTTCTACAATCTAGAAATTTTAAATTTGTGGTTTTATTAAATTTAATTAATTAATTCTTCATTATCACTAAAAAATAACTTTTATTTCTGTTATTATATTTAATTATTCTCTACCTTCATTAAAAAAGGTTATTAATAAGTGATTAATACTTTCATAAAAATGTATTTAAAAGCTGCGTTTAGATTCTCAATGTACCAAGAAACAAAATGTACCAGAAATCCAAATATATCATAAAACCAAATGTACCTATATTATAGGTGATCAAATGTAGCTCTAAATAAAATTATAAAAAAATGTTTAATCAAATTTTAAAAAAAAAGAGATGTTTAATCAATGAAATTACAAAATGAGACGCCTATATCAAAACGTCTCTTATTTATATATGACAGTCGCTACAATGTTATTATAGTATATAACCAAGTTTAAGTACCTACTACCATGAGACGAAAAAAAAGGGCCCACAGGAAAGAAAGAAAAGAAATAACAGAAAGAAATTAACGAAGCTTCCAAGTGCACACTAGCTCTCCAAGTATACCTAGCCTATCTACATTGTACAGTCATAAACTTGGGACGATGGATCAACAGCCAGCTGAACCACTGGTCTCAGCTCATCCCAGTTTCCATTAGTAAAGAAATCGCCGTCGCTCGGGTTCCTAAAGCTTGAATAAGTTGTTGCAAATGGAGTCGGGTCATAGATAGGGTCCAACTCCCCTCCAAGACAGTGATTTGTTTCGTCAACTTGTTCATCCACATGAACTGGTTTTGATCTTTCAATGCGCTGAATGACCGAATCTTCGAGACCGAAGTGTAGCTCACTGCAGTAGCTCCCAGATTCGAAGCTGCATGTTTTAGAACTTCTATCAGTAGGGTTTTGTCTGGTCGTGGATTCTTTGCAGTCTGGTGTGTACTTTTTATAAGATGGGATTCGTTTGAAAATTCTGCAGAGTGTCCAGACTTCCTGCAAATCATATTCACGTAATTGTACGTTGTAATTAGTTTTGGACCACTTTCTATGCATGAGAAGACAGTACTAATTAAAGAAAAAGGCAACTTAAGGATAACGCAACTCCATGTATGATGCAAAATTGCATAATAGAACATCAAAACCGAAGGACAGTATACTTCTAGGGGAGCGCAGCAACTGATATTCCAATTTTTTTGAATCTCAACTGAAGTGGGGATTTCATATATTTACAATCAGTAAGCAACTATCTTATCATGAGTCATGATATATAATTGGTGTTTGTATTTGGACTTCCACTTCACAAAAGGTACATATAATCTGTGTTTATATAGAAAATATATTGATAAGTTAATTTATATAGCATGAACGCATATGTGGTGCATGACAGACTAAACAATGTCCAAATTCGAATGATTGGATGATCATCAAATGAAGATTAAGAGATTGAACAATATTCAATTAGAGTGATTTTATTATAGAGATGATCTTCAAATAAAGACTAAGAGATAGAATGGTTCCGATTATGAACTTTTTACTGTGAATTATAGAAATTGTAGAAATTCTAAACTTTCACATAAGAGTAAATTGTAGAAATTGTAGAAATTCTAAACTTTTTACTGTGAATTCTAAACAATGTCCAAATTCTAAACTTTCACATAAGAGTAAATTGTAGAAATTGTCCCTCAACTTTAATCAAATTGGAGCAATAGTCCCTTAACTAAAAATTCATTACCATTGGTCCCTCAACTCATCAAAACGTCTAGCTATGACCATTTTCGTCAATTCCGTCAAAATGAGTTATTTTGGAAGGACTATTGCTACAATTGTGTTAAAGTTCAGGGACCAATTAATGCTCCAATTGTGTTAAAGTTGAGGGATCATTTCTCTAGTTGGGTTTAAATTGAGAGACTATTGATACAATTTTTCTTATTTAATTTTCCATATTTGCCGCTTGATTTAGCCTAACGTGCATGAAACGTGACTCATTTTGATGAAAGTTCTAACGGAGTTGACGAAAATGACCATAGTTGCACATTTTGATGAGTTGAGGGACCAATGGTAATGAATTTTTAGTTGATGAACCATTGTCAACGTGGCATGAAAATTAACACATAGATTGGGTTCTCAAGTAATTATAAAAAGCATAAGAATTATAAGAAACTTACAGCTTCTTCTTGTGCAACGTCGACTTTGGCCTTTAGGAACTTGGCATTTTTCCCATGGCCATTAGGAGGAAGGCGAAACTCATTCATCATCCAATCAGTTTTGGTGCCTTTGCCAGCACTCCCACGGTAGTAGACTAATGATTTCTTGAGGCCAATGCACTCGAGGGGATCTTTAACTGAATATATAGGCTTGTCAATCCCAGTGGCTTTCCAAAATCCAGAACCTGTGACTCTGTTAGGTCTTATGCTGTTCCTATATTTTCTTCCTCTTCTGCAAAAGAAGTAGCACTCATTGTCCCCCACGCTGCTAGCTTCGTCATTGTAACCGGAAAAGGAGATTCATTAAGTCAATGGACAAAATGCATGTTTACGCTTGACGCTTGAGTACTAGTGTTGTGTGTGTGTGTAGTGGATTTTTTTGCGAAATTGCTAACCGTGTCATACTGATTTTGTGCCAAATTTTTTGTGTCAATCGGTAATGGTACGGTATTGTACCATATCGAAATTTCATCGTACGGTATTGTACCGTACCAAATACCATTACCACGGTATTACCGTACCGTATCGAAAATACAATATAATATATAATTTACAAATTATATAATAGATAATTATATAACACACATTTATAATATTCCAATAATTTGAAAATAAAACCCTACTTATATTAGCATTGTTGGTGACTTTGATCTCTTGAAATAGTGGAAATCAAACACAAAAGAGTTCCTAATTCTTTCACAAATAGCCAAGATATTTTTGTAACCCCCACTTCTACCGTTGCTAGTGAAAATGCATTCAGCCTAGGGATGAGGGTTGTGGACCCTTTTCGGGCATTATTGACTCCAAAAGGTTCGACATCTCAAGCTTGAATAACTGATCAATGAATTCTACTTTTTGAAGTTTAGTTCCAATTTTCATTTGGTTTGAAACTTTAATTTCTATTTGGATTGTTAACTTCTATTTGTTTTGGTTCGTAACTTCTATTTGGATTGTAAGCTTAATTTTCATCATGAATCTTGATTCATCATTTGAATTATTGTGTGTGTGTGAATTGTGAACTATGAATAATAGATGAATTTAAGTTACAATGTATGAAATAAAGATAAAAAAATAATTTTGCCCTTGAATTGGGTTAAAAAAATAAAAACAGATTTTGTCTCAAAACAAAATGGCAATTACCATTGTCATACCATGCCAACTGAACTTTTGGCAATACCGAACTTCGGTATACCGAAAGTTTGGTACAGTAATGGTAATAGATTTTACCAAATCAAAAGTTTGGTACAGTAATTGATATGAGGGTTTTGATACAGTAACCGTACCGAACTCATCCCTCTGTGTTGGTATATATAAGCATAGGTGAATGATTTTTCATTCTGACATGATTAAAAGAGGACTGTACATGAAATAAATTTATTCCTTTTAATTAGTCCTAACATTCTAAGAAGAATTAGGATTGATAAATTTCCTTAATAAACAGTGGGACACAACTTTTTATAGCTTTGAGCATATGATGGAGACACAACTTTTTAGATTGAGAAGTTTCCTTTATCATAACTAAGATTTTTTATATAGCTTTGAGCATTTTATTGCGATCTCCAAGTGTTTGTATTAATTAGTATCTGGCGTCATGCTTTATAGGCGACTCACACAACATAAATGTTTCTCCGCATTAGAATGATAACCAGTTTTAAAAATCTTTCTCTCCTAATTACTATAAGCTAATTAAGCTAGTTCAATCTCATACTAACCTTGAAAGAACGCATCACTAGTTTACTTCGGAATTTAACGTAAACCCTAGACCTATAATTTTAAATATTCAGTACGTAGTTCTTATATTAATTTCTGTATCGCTTATATATACTAGTTGTATATAGATATTAGTTTTCAAAATATTTTAGTATAGTAAGATGCCAAAATATATATATATATATATATATATATATATATATATATATATATATCATCAGTACACATGTGAACTAATTAACTCAAAATAATTAACTAAACATCTGGAGCCTTGAGGGGTCTTACTTGGGAGATCCCAAGGATCATATTTGTAGATATCAATCTGTTTGATGAGTTCCATACGAATGGCTCTCTTCTCCACCTTCCTCTTTAGATAAAACCCAACAAGCTCCTCATCTGTTGGATGAAATCTAAACCCTGGAAGCATCACTTCCTCTTCATCCTCAACCTTTTCTGATGAATTTCTCACCGCCTTTGTCACCTCCATCTCTCTCTCTCTCTCTCTCTCTCTCTCTCTCTCTCTCTCTCTCTCTCTCTCTCTCTCTCTCTCAATTCTATTATTTTTCTCGGCGCTTGGCTAGTTATATATAGAACAATAAATTTTTTTTTTCAGCCCACACAAATTTTAAATAATGAAATCAAAGAATATTATAATTATAATGTCTCAAGCGGTCATTGCCATAGTCAAGTCATCATATGCTGATTCGTAAAAGGTCTTCGAAGGATGTAGTCGTCTATTTGATATGCTGGTCCGTGTGTAACTCCGTCCACACATGCATATATGAAGGGTTTCGATCGAGCTCCACCCATCCAGCCTTTGACCCTAAGTACAATTTTATCTTTGTTCCTTTTAATCAAGTCTTTTATGTACTGATTATGTGTGACTAATTGTGTTTGCGGAACAAAGTGAAGACGGGATTCATTACTAGTAACTCATGAATAAAAGAAAAGACTTTCATGAAATCGATTCATTGCACTACAAGCCATTGGAACATCTTATTAATGTATCTTAAAGTATAAGATTGTTTTCACCGATTCACTGAACTGCACTCTATCGTAATTTCTTGAAATATTAATGTATCTTAAAGTATAAGATTGTCTTCTCATAATCTTATATTAATTATTAATGACGTCACGATACAGAGAACCCGTTACATCTAAATCCTCCTCCATCAGTAAGCTTGAAAAGGTTAATACATCATGATAAGTAAAGAAACATGTGACGTACGACATTTTGAAATTTGGTAGTATGGATGATATAGAAATAGTATAAAGTCCACCTGCGTGGGCATCACCCTTGACTAATATAGGCCATGTACCTTTCCTCTTGCATTGGGACCATTAATTAGATCTAACCAGAAGCTTGGTAAAAGACTAATTATTGATGAGAGGAGACATTTAAAAATCTACCATATATATCTATTTCGTCTAGAATTTATATCGACCCATTTTAATGCATCAAACAGAATTATTTATAGGATAATGTTAGGGAGATAAAATTTTTAGACAAAATTTTATAAACTAAATGACATAGAAGTTGAGATTGAATTGTTACTTAAGTGTTGATTAACATGTTTATTTCTTATTGGTAACACGTTATTTAGTTTGTAAATTTTATCTACAAATTTAATATCTTTAGCATTACTATGTGCCCTCCTGTACAGATCAGGCGGTTGTCAAGTTAGACACATTTGGACGTTATAATTATGTTTCTTTCATCTTAATGTTAATTTTCTAAATACATATAATAAATTTTTTAAATGAACAAGTCACGACATTCGTTTTGAACTCATAATATGCCGTTCTCTTTCTACGATGACAGGTTTTGAGGTTGTATGCTAAAGTAACTATGGAATTGTTATTATTCATACTTTTTATCACTAAATAAATTTCGCGATTCCCCTTGTTAGGGAATAATACTTGACTACTAAAAGATGAGTAGGAACTTCTACTCAAAATTCTTAGTGTTTTAATCACAAAGTTTTGTGCTTATGATCAGAACCATTCATATTATAAATCACACTGTAAAGATCATCTATGCAAAAAATAAATTAAAACTAAGGTCGTTTAGTCAATCTATTGTAGCAAATACATAGACGGTTCGTAATGCTTTTACCAATATCATTCATTTGTTTTTAGGGTAAATATCAGTTTACTACCCTCATGTTTCGTGGTTTTCAACATTTAGTACATCAAGTTTTTTTCGTCCCAGAGTTATACTTAAAGTGTTAATTTTGAGACAATCTCATACATTCATTAGTCAAACTATTAAGTCTACCGTTAACTGATGATGTGACGTCTATGTGAACAATGACTAAGCCCCACATGTCATTAAACGTCCACGTGAAATTTTTTATTTTTTGGGAGAAGGAGTTAAAAATAAAATAAATAAATAAAACCCGTCTTCTACCTCCCCAACCCCCCGCACCCTCTCGCTCCCTCATCCCCCCGCACCGTCTCCCTCCCTTCTCTCTTCTGCAACCCGCACCCTTTCCCTCAATTCTCTCGTCTACAACATGCACCACCCTCCCTTCTCTCCTCCTTCCTCCCTTATCCCTCCATTCTCTCCTCTACACCAACCCACCAAACCCTCCTACTTGGATCGCAGCGTCTTCGACCTCAGATCCTTGAGTCCCATGATCTCTTCGCGTGTTCTTGCCACACGCAATCCCTTCTCGTACAGATCCAGAGCCTCGTTCATCAGCTTCAACGCGTCGTTTAGGTCCTGAGTTTCGCTCTTGGCGAGATCGAAGCTCCGGAGGTCGTGCCATATGAGGCCGGTCTTGAGGTAGAAGGAGGTGGACTTTATCACCGGGGAACGGACACCAGAGATATCACCGGATATAAAGAGGAGGTCAGCGGCGACGTGGCGGAGCTTGGCGTGGTCTTCGGCTCTGGACGCACTGAGGGAGCGGCGACGCAGGCGTTCCAGAGGCGGTAGCTGAGCTTCCAGATGAGGAGCTTCAATGAATTGGGGAAAGGAGCGAGTTGGCTCAGTTGAGTCGAGAATCGGTGGAGATCGGCGGAGACTGTGTCCGGTGAGAGCTTTTCCGGGGAGAGATTCTCGATTTGTTTGATTGAGGACTCGATTTGGGAGATGAGAAGTTGATGAGATTGCGATGGAGGTTGGGAGTCGGCGTGGCCTCGCCGGAGCTCCGGCGTTGAGAGCTTGGCGATCCTCATTTGTGTTGGTGCAGAGGAGAGAATGGAGGGATAAGGGAGGGTGGTGCAGGTTGTAGAAGAGAGAAGGGAAGGAAGGGGTGCGGGTTGTAGAAGAGAGAAGGGTTGTGGGGTGCGGTCTGCAAATTAATTTTCTAGGGTTTGGTGGGTTGGTGCAGAGGAGAGAATTGAGGGATAAGGGAGGAAGGAGGAGAGAAGGGAGGGTGGTGCAGGTTGCAGTAGAGAGAAGGAAGGGAAAGGGTGCGGGTTGTAGAAGAGAAGGAAGGGAGAGGGTGCGGGGGGTTGGGGGAGGTAGAAGACGGGGTTTTTTTTTTTGAATTTTTTTTAACTCCTTCTGCAAAAAAAAAAAAAAAAAAAAGTCACGTGGGCCTCTTAATGACACGTGACGTTCAGTTATTGTCTACATAGGTTATACATCATCAGTTAACGGTAGACTTAATAGTTTGACTAACGGATGTATGAGACTGTCCCAAAATTAACACTTTTGGTGTGACTTTAAACGACAAAAACTTGATGTACTAAATGTTGAAAACCACGAAACATGAGAATAGTAAACTGATATTTACCCTTGTTTTTAAATAGTTTGATGATCAAACGATCTTAGTTTTAATTGATTTTTTGTAGAGACGATCTTTATAGGTTGATTTATAATATAAACGGTACTGATTATAAACACGAAATTCCATAAATTGACAACGAACAATTTTGAAAAATTTTGAGTAGAAGTTCCTACTCACTTTTTAGTAGCCAAGTATTGTTCCTTGTTAGGAAAGAATAAATTAAGTTACTAAATTGTGTTTTATTTTTTGAGTTAATATTGGCACAATTTTACTTAATAGAGAATTATGTGCTAGTATTAATTTGACGACAAAGTGAATAAAATTTCATTGAATCAGATGGTAAAAGGTTAATTGGTTAATTTCAAATAATTCAAGAAGTTAAAGTACTAAAAAATTAGTTCAGGGATCAATTTCAACTAAGAATAACAATTAAAGAAGTCAAACCAAAATTTACTCATTTTTTGTTTACAACTTTTGAATTTCACTTTTATTCTTTATTTGTTTTGAGGCATTAATATATGCATTGTATATAGGGCTGGAAAAAAATCCCAAAAATCTCAAACCGAACCGAAAAATTCCTGAAACCAAACCGAAATTCCCGAAAATTTTGGTACCCAATATCGAACCGATCCCGAAATTTTGGTACGGGAATCGGTCTCAAGTTTTTGGGATTTCGGTATTCCCAAACCAAACCGAAAAATATATATATATTATTTAATTTTTAAATATATAGGATCACATCTTTAAGGGGAACATCATCTACCTACAATAGTGAAAATTGAAATACTGAAGGAGCACTGGAAATCGATGATGGAACATATACATGAAGGAGCCCTAAGATAGATAGTGAAACATATGCAGAATTTTTAAATCACAGAAGATTGATAGATGGATACATAGATGCAGAATAAATATGGGAGATTGATAGATGGATACATGGATAGATTATAAGTTACAATTTGCTTGAGAAAACTTTACATCTATCTATAATATTTATATTATATATGTGCAGAAGTTTACTCAAGCATATATTAACGTTTTAGACGTAATTTTGGGGCATGATTATAGATAGATTTACTAGTTTACTCAAGCATATATTAACGTTTCATATTGGCATATTGCTTTTGAATAGGCAGATACTAACTGGGCCTTGCCATTTGATTGGCAGATTTGTGTGCACCGATTAGTAGAAACAAATTAGCAAATTGGGTGCCTATATGTCAATTTTTCAATATAAAATGTTGAATTTTAGCCCAAAAGCATAATATGTCAAATTTTAGTCTAAAAGCTCAAAACCATTTCGGGATTCCCGATTTGTCCCGAAATCCCGAAAATTTGGTTTGGGATCGGTATTGAAATTGTGATCCCCCAAAAATTTCGGTTTGGGAATCGGGACAAGGGTTTCGGTATGGGAGTTTCGGGATTCCCAAAAATCCGGATTCCCGAAAATTTGGTTTGGGATCGGTATTGAAATTGGGATTCCCGAAAATTTCGGTTTGGGAATCGGGACAAGGGTTTAGGTATGAGATCCTATACCGAACCATCCCTAATTGTATATACAAACTTTTTATTGATTTTGCTGTTGCAATTCTCATATTTACATCAGGTCACATCATCAAGTAACCCTAGAGACCCACCATCCACTTCACTTATAGGTACTTAACATTAGGACCTACATGAAGAGGTTGATTCACATAATAAACTTACACTAAAGGTCCACTATCCTTCAACGCAGATTCATTAACATTATAATCCACATTAATAAGTTTTTAAAATCATCTTGCCTATATATCATAAAGGTTATCTGCATATTAGCTTCATTGAAACATATAGAAATTGGATAACAAGTTTTCACTCAACTAACCAAACAACTTGTATTCAAAAATCTACCTTAACGATTTTTGCAAATTCACCTCAAATAGCCAAAAAAAAATATCATTTTATCTCTACGGACATTGTTTGGTTTTCTTGTTCTGTCATTGACAACGGGAGGCTATTTTTTGGGGGCTAATGGTATGAAAGTAAAATTAAGACGATATGAAAACCTATTATATATCTATGTGGCATACGTTTTAAATGGTTGGACCGCAACTCCCTATTAGGTGTTACTGCATTTATAACAAGGCTAGGTTAATGTGACATCCCACATCGCCCAAGTGATCCTTAAATGTATATTCTCATCCATACCTAGCACGAGGCCTTTTGGGAGCTCACTGGCTTCGGGTTCCTTAGGAACTCTGAAGTTAAGCGAGAAGGGGGCTAGAGCACTCCCATGATGAGTGACACACTGGCAAGTTGCTCGTGAGTTCCCAAAAACAAAACCGTGAGGGAATGGTAAACCCAAAGCAGACAATATCGTGCTACGGTGGTGGAGCGGGCTCGGGAAGTGGTCCGCCCCGGGCCAGGATGTGACAATTGGTATCAGAGCCTAACCTTGGCCGCGTGTGTGCCGACGAGGACGTCGGGCCCCTAAGGGGGGTGGATTGTGACATCCCACATCGCCCAGGGGAGTGATCCTTAAATGTATATTCTCATCCCTACCTAGCACGAGACCTTTTGGGAGCTCAATGGCTTCGGGTTCCGTAGGAACTCTGAAGTTAAGCGAAAAGGGGGCTAGAGCACTCCCATGATGGGTGATCCATTGGGAAGTTGCTCGTGAGTTCCCTATCCATTGGGAAGTTGCTCGTGAGTTCCTAGAAACAAAACAGTAAGGGAATGATAAGCCCAAAGCGGACAATATCGTGCTACGGTGGAGTCGAGCCCAGGAGGTGGCTGCGCCTGAGCCGGGATGTGACAGTTAAGGAGTTGAACCGTTTTATTATAAGCTCCAAAAATCAACTATCTATTATTCGATGATATGATATGGTCTTAGTCTTGCTAGTACAAATGTGCAGTCCAAAATTCCACATCTGTAATTGTGCAAGATCTTGACACGAAGATAAGCACAAAAGGGAGAAAAACGAAAATTTGTGCAAGTGTGTTCACACACATACACACATAAAATATATCTTATTTTCGTTGGTTAAAATGTATTATGTATTTCACAAATCTCACTTTATTCTTAATATATTTCAGTATATCCTTTCTTTACATCGGATCCTGCGCGTTTTCTTTGTGTCTCGAGTTGTGTTATTATGTCACCACCTACTAATAGAATCGCCGAATTGCGATGTTGCATGTGCATTTTAGAAATTTTAGCAACATAGAAATTTCTTCTCCATGTATACTTTCAAGAAAGCTTGAGCATCAGACCATAAGTAGTAGGGTAAATTATATTTTCATGCATCAAGTTTGTGGTCTATTTTAATTCCTTACAACATCTTTAAAACATTTCACTTTCATACTTTAAGTACTATTTTATTTCAAAATAATACATCCGTTACATTTTCCATCCATTGATCCGTTAAGTGCTGACGTGGCTGCCAAATTTCTGCCACGTGGCAAAAATAATATTTTTTTTTAAAAAAAAAACCTGAATTTTCTCAACACCAAAAAAAAAAAAAAAAAAAAATTGAAACCATCCCATCTCCCCGCAACCACCCCGCCCACATCCCTAAACGTGCAGCTGGGTCGCGCACCGGTGGCTTCTTCTTCTTCTTCGACTGGGTTTGGGCTGCTTTTTTTTTTTTTCCTTCCTTCTTCTTCTTCGTCATCTTCGTCTTCTTCTTGTTGCAGGTTTAGGGATGTGGGGGGTAGTTGCGGGGAGATGGGATGGATGGGTTTCAAGGTTTTTTTTTTTTTTCCTTCTCCTCCTCCTGCTTCTTGTTGTTGTTGTTGTAGGTTTAGGGATGTGGGGGGTGGTTGCGGGGAGATGGGATGGGTTTCATTAATTTTTTTTTTTTTTTTGGTGTTGAGAAAATTCAGGTTTTTAAAAAATAAATATTTTTTTGCCACGTTGCAGACATTTGGTAGCCACGTGGCATATATGTGGCAGCCACGTCAGCACTTAACGGATCAATAAATGAAAAATGTAACGGATGTATTATTTTGAAATAAAATAGTATTTAAGGTATGAAAGTGAAATGTTTTGAAGATGTTGTAAGGAATTGAAATAGACTCCAAACTTGATGTATGAAAATGTAATTTATAACTTAGAAAATCAAATGTGGTCCGCACACCAGCACCAGCACACCACAGACTGGAAAGAAGAAAATATAGTACATATAATGTGACAGAGACACAAAACAGACGGTTGAAGTAGAAGCCCCGACAGTTTTTAAACGGCCAAAACTGATTTCAAATTCTCAAGTCAACCATGCATGCAACGTCAACAATTTAATTCAATTTTAAATAAAATAATTGAAGAATGTTGCCCTGAAAATAATAATTGAAGAAAAGTCCCTGTATAAATAGATATGTGTGTGTCTGTGTGTTTATCGAGAATTGATGCCTGATACAATAAAAAGTCAGGTCTGTTTAGAAGCTTCTTCTTCGAGACAACGTCCATCATCCTAGCTAGCTAGTCGTTAGAAGATTTTTCTTTTTCTTTTGTTTTTTTAGTCAATAGAAGTTTGATTCAAGGTCTTAACTATCGATATTATCGACGATATTTCGTCGATAATATTTTTTTTTAGAGGGGATATTTTCACACGTATCCACTTTATTTTCGTCAATATATCGGGATAATATCGGTAATATCGGAATAATATCGATAAAATAAACATAATAATTCAGTGTGTGTGTCAGTGTGTGTGTGTGTCGGTGTGTGTGAGTGGTGGTGTGTGTGTGTGTTATGATAAGTTATATAATATAATATATAATATAAATTCCCCAAACGGGCCAACTTTTGAAACTTTTGACAACTTTTGATAAGACAAAAAGTAGTGGTGATTGGTTTCATACTCAAAACTGTGTGCCACTTCCAACTCTTTCACATTCGGAGTATCAGATCATCACACCTCTATTACACATTTTCATTTCTTCTTCTTCTGTTAGCCTTTTCAGAGCCTTTCTAGAGTCATTTCAGAGCTTCAACACAAAGGGTTCCATATTTAAGGTAAGTTTACAAACTTATATTTATATTATTGTAATTTATACAACAACAACAAAATTTGTGTGGACCCGTACATGTGATCTAAGAACCAAATAATACTTGCATATTAATTTTTTGAAGTAATTAAGTAATGTTGTATAATTATTCCCTAGGATGATTTTAATATGTTTAATGTTATTTATTATTTTATTATTTTATTAATATTAGGTTTTTTTATTATCAAATTGGATTGTTATTCATTAAATTGGATTGTTCATTAAATTGGATTATTATCAAATTGGATTATTATTCATTAATATGTTTAATATTAGGATTATTTTATTATCAAATTGGATTATTATTCATTAATATTAGTAACTATGGTTATACTCATAACCAAGGGATAAAATATCAATGATATCGGAAATATCGGTAGTCCAAAAACACGGAAATTTCGATGGAAATATTGGGATATTATCGATATCGATAAAAATTGAAGAAAAACCACGGAAATTGTAAGGAAAACTTGGAAATTTTTATTGAAACTTAGCAGGATGTTTATTTAGTCAATTATCTATTAGTTTATCACAAAAAATTGGAAGGAAATGCATTGCATGATGGATTTAACTGATTTAGATTATATAGCGAGCTGGCAAACATTGTGAGTGTAGAAAATATGTAGTAATTAATGAAAGAAGTTTAAACACACCATAATCATTTATATATAATGAATTAGTACAATATTTTACACTTTATACGTTACATGGTAAGATACATGAGTGACTTAGTACCACATAGATTTCCTATGAGGTTCAAAATTTTCAAAATCTTCATCATCTCTATGTGTAGAGTAAGTGTATTGTGAAGAGTAGTCATCAAATGATAAATCCCCAAAATAGTTTTGCATGTATTGGGAATATTATAAATATGTGATATGGTTCAATCCCGATCACATACGCCCTATAGATTAGTCACTTTTAGGTTTTAATTTATTTACATTTTTCACATCACTACATTTTATGGCTTCGTCGCCTTCCAGGTGTCGGCCAACACATCACGATTCAGGTGTCTAGGTGGACATTCCGGGTCGGGGTGTGTCTTAGGTTATGACATCCTGTCCTGCGATTTATCGTATTTTATTCTTAGTAGTAGTGAAATTACCAAAATAAGATGCCACGTAGGCCTTTCACGTGGACCTCAAATTTCCCTTCATTTTTCCACTCTTATTTTTACGAGCACGTGGCTGTAAACGGAACTCAATTCGGAGTTATAACGAACAAGTTATGCTCGAAAATGTGTAAAAATATCTGAGGCGAATTCAAATTCGAAATTCTTGTGCAGTGTGCCACTGCTTTGGTCTGATTTTCTAAATAGCCTTGTGGGTTGTGTACATTGGAAACCAAAAAAGTTGGTTTAAGTGTGCAGCAAGTAGACAATTTAATATTGTTTTATTAGGTTTTGAAAATCCACATTTTTGTGCCATTATCCATCAGACATCATTTCTTTTCCATTTTTTAAAATATATTTTCTTTCTCTCCCACAATCTCACATATATATATATATATATCTCTCTCTCTCCCTCTCTCTTTTACACACTCACACACGCCATATCCCATCACTTTTCCCTCACATCTCTCTCCCTCACGGTTCCATTTTCCCCTATTTTCCCTCATTTCAGCTGATTCTTTCCCTCTCTTCCCACTTACTTCCACTCATTTCTCTTTCTTTCATTTCCTTTCATCTGCAACTCTCCTTCCCAGAGCAAACAAACACACACACACCCCGCTTCCCCGTGTTTCCCCCTTCCCCAATCCCTCGAATCTTCTCCCTCATGTCCTTGTTTCTTCTCCCCCGGAGCACAGACCACCACACCCACACCTGCCGAGCACCACAGTGGCGCACACTCCGGCGAGCACCATCACCACATGTGGACCGTTCCTTCTCCTTTTCTCACCTCCCGGCGACCACCATCAGGCAAGGGGATCCATCAAACGGTTTGATTCAAACCCGAGCGGGTTTTGGGATCTGGAGAAAATGGATTTTTCATTTCCGATGACAGAGGCACATATCTTAGGTCTGAGTCTGGATTGCAGAGAGAGATCGGGGCAGTTACGACAACGCAGCCTCGGCTACCTTTCCGACGACGGAGCCACGACGATTGTTTCGATAATATCGATAATATCGCAATATTTTGACGATAATTAGGGGGATACGTGGGAAAATATCAGTCTCTTTGAAAAACGATAATATCGGCGATATTGATATTTTAGTCATTGCTCATAACCAACCATTTCCCTACCCTTCATATCTCATTCTTGTTGGAATGAGATCGAACGACTCATGGAAAGAATCTGAGACTCAATCTTCAAATGATTTTGTTTATGGACAACGTCAACCAATCTCGGATCCATATGGGTGACATGTTAACAATTACATGCAAAACTATTTTGGGGATTTATCATTTGATGACTACTCTTCACAATACACTTACTCTACACATAGAGATAATGAAGATAGTGAAAATTTTGAACCTCATATGAACTCTATATGGTACTAAGTCACTCATGTATCTTATCATGCAATGTATAAAGTGTAAAATATTGTACTAATTCATTATATATAAATGATTATGGTGTGTTTAAACTTCTTTCATTAATTACTACATATTTTCTACACTCACAATGTTTACCAGCTCACTATATAATCAACTTAAATCAGTTAAATCCTTCATGCAATGCATTTCCTTCCAATTTTTTGTGATAAACTAATAGATAATTGACTAAATAAACATCCTGCAAAGTTTCAATAAAAATTTCCAAGTTTTTCTTACAATTTCCGTGATTTTTATTCAATTTTTATCGATATCGATAATATCCCAATATTTCCATCGAAATTTCCATGTTTTTGGACTACCGATATTTCTGATATCCGCGATATTTTAGACCTTGGTTTCATTACATTAATCTTTTTTTTTTTTTTTTAGTCAATAAAAGTTTCATTACATTAAAAAACTAGTACAAGGTCCAAAAGGAACCCGATAAACAAATAACAGATAAGGTAAAAGGTCCAAGCAAAATGAGAGCTGCAACCCAAGATACACGAGAGGTCCTCACAAACTTAGGCTCGAAGGCTACAATAACAAAAAAACAACCTTAATCTCAATCTACATAAACCAGACCGCCGTTGCCGTCACATCCTTGGAGGAAGCCAAACTCTGAACCGAGAAAGTAGACACCAGATCCAAGTCCCTTTTACGAACCCTTGCAAATATGTACAAACAAAGGATCATATGGGTAGAGAGTGAGGCGAAGGGGTATGTAAAACACCTAACATTTGGCCTCGATAGGGATTCGGCATGACGGTTAGGGGAGGGGAAGTAAAGGGTGTAGTAGATTTGGTATCCAATTTCTGATTGAAGCCTACCGATCCGAGTACATGTGGGATGGGGATGGAGTATCACAGCTAAGGAGGAATGAGGAAGAAAAAGTAAAAGATAGAAAGCAGTAAACGTAGGCAAAAGACACTAAACAAGGGGCATGAAGCCCAAATCTAAGACAAGCTCAGGGGATAGTTGAGACCCGGCTTAAAGAAAACTAAGATAAACTCAAGGCAAACCGGGAATAAAATGAAAGAATGAGACTAGAAATGGTAGAGGAAGAAGAGGTGGATATAGGGAGAATGATGAGGTACAGGAAGTGAGAGGAGAGGAAAAAGATGGAAAAGGCTAACGAGGGAAGGAGGAAAGAATGAGGGATGAGGAAGTAGCAGACTGCCACCTACCCTGAGCAAGAGCAAGAGGCGGGGACTGAAACTTGAAGCTGAAGACAAGGCTTTGCATTTGGGCTTCTAGAGAGAGAAACAAAGAGAGAGAAAGAGAGAGAGAGAGAGAAAGAGAAAGAGAGAGAAAGCAAACACATCAACCTTTTGTAAAAGATAGTCGTTAGAAGTTAGAACAGTCTTTTTGTTAAGGAAGTTAGAATAGTCTCACCTTCGCGTATATATGGCGAAAAACCAACCAATCAAAAAAGGGAAGGAATATTCCCATAAACAAGACTAGGGCCTCTTGAAAATTGCATTCTCAAATCTCCAAAAGTATTTGTGACCTAAACTAAGGGCTCATTTGGAAAGTATTTTAAAATGACTGAAAGCGTTTTTGGTGAAAATATTTTTGGAACCGATCCTTAGTAAAAATACAAGTGAATCTTGGAAAAGCACTTCAAGTGCTTCCTGGAAAAAAGCACAAAAAAGCACTTGAAGTGCTTCTTTGAAAAAACATTAGTGCTTGCCTCTTTCAGGAAGCACTTCAAGTGTTTTTGAACCCAAAATATTTTCTTTGAAAATGCTTTCATTCAATTAAAAGCACTTCCAAACGAGCTCTAAGTTTTCTTTTAATTATGCTTTGACTCGAAAATGATTGCAAAGTGCTTTTACAAGAACAAGAGGATGGTATAATGACTTCATTGTATATGTCCAATGTTTAAGTAATGAGTTTTTTATTTTTTTTATTTTTTATTTTTATAATAAGAACAAGATAATAGTAAGAATTCATACATAAAAATAATATATATATATAGGGTGAATTACCAATTTAGTCCCTGAATTATCACCTCAGTGAAAATTAGGTCCCTAAACTATTTTTTCAGAAAAATTAGTCCTTAAATTATAAAAATCTGCAATTACGTCCTTAATATTATATTCAAAGCTACTATATTCAATTTTTTGTCAATTTAAGTCATGTTACTTGCATGTGATACACATTAGAGGGTAGATTGATAGTTTTCCATAAAGAAATAGTGTATGGAGTTAACTTTGGAAGGTAAATTGGTAGTTTTTCATAAGAAATAGTGTAGGTTAACTTTGGAGGGTAAATTAGATGTTAGATTCGCAACCTATATGAAATGTGAAGGGCTTATAGGCGAGAAAATGATTGTATTACACTCTAAAGCAAAGTTCTAAAAAACGCTAGGTGCTAGTCGGGCGGTGGACTACCGCCTAGCGCCTAGGCGGCCTAAGCGGATTTACATAAATTTACACTATATATTATAAAATATGAGTATATGTGTATGATTTTAGAACTTTTTTTTTTCTAATTTTATACCAAGAATATTGGGCCTAGTTTGTTTTTTCTTTGAACAAAATAGTGGACCACAAAATGGACCCAACTTGAAAGAAAAGCCCTTTTTTTTCAATTAAACTGACAACTTTCTACATCTACACCCTATATCGGTTTCTCCAATGCTAGTCCCAATCAACCATCACTTGTTTATTGTTTAGTGGCTCTAGGCATTTATTATTATCAACAGATCTCCTCTTCTTTCTCTCTCTGCAGAGAGATCCCCTTCTCTCTCTTTAGGTATGCCTTTCTTTTCCTCCCATTTTCAGTTTATCTTTCGACTCTCTCTTTCTCTTCTCTCTCTGTCTCTCTCTGTCTCTCTCTCTCACAAAAAGCAGAAGCTGTCAGAACGGACGGATCTCTTCAACAGATCTCCTCAACAGAACGGATGGATCTCTTCGACTCTCTCTCTCTCTCTCTCTCTCATCTTCAACAGAACGGACAGATCTCTTCAATAGATCCCCTTCTCCCTCTGTAGTAAAACCCAACGGACGGATCTCTTCAATAGATTTGGGTTGTGGGTGGTGGATCATGCAGATGCGAGGGAAGTTTTGCAGAGCATCGACCGCCGCCTAGATCGCCTTAAGCGCCTAGAGACGCCTAGGCGGCCACCTAAATCCTTCCCGCCTTACCTGAACGATATAGCCCAAATCGGATCGGGACTCCACCGCCGAGCTCCTAGGCGGCTATCCGCCTAGGCCAATTTTTTGAACACTGCTCTAAAGTGCGTCAAGTGACTTAAGTTGAAGAAAAATTGGACAAAATAGCTTTGACTATAATAGTAAGGATGAAATTAGCAATTTTTAATAAATTTAGGGACTTAATTTACCGAAAAAATAATCCAGGGACCTAATTTTCACTGAGGTAATAATTCAGGGACTAAATCGGCACTTCACCCATATATATATGTTGTTCAAATTCCTACTTCACCATTGTATAAAACTTAAAAACAAAAAACAAAACAAAATGTCTTTCCACACCCACCGTCATTTTCCACCTCAAACCCCACCAGAGATTCGTCGGTTGAAGGAAGTGAGCAATGAAAAGGAGGAGGAGAAGGAGGAGAATAGTGAAAAGGAGGAGGAGAAGGAGGAGAATAGAGGATGAGAACAGAGAGAACTGAAAAGGAGCCTGAAAAGAGAAAACGCTGACACAAAATATTCACCCGCGTCAGTGAAGAAGACGCTGGAAAGCTATGGGTGTTGGTGGGGCTGATATGGGTTCATTTCAATATATTTTTCTTATCTCACATTAATTTAGGGGTAAAATGAAGAGTTCAATGATAAATATATTTAAGTTAAGTGTGGAAAGAAGTTTTTAGGGTTCAAATAAAATTTCCCTAACCGAAATTTGGCAAAACGAAGAATTGGCAAGTCAAGAGGCCCCCTCTTCTTCTTGTATAGAAGTGTAATTCGAACATCTAATACCGTATAGAAATGTAATTCCATGATTGAATCATTGAGTGCAAAGCGCTTATATAATACAATAGATACATGTACCTATGCTACAAATAATTACATTCATAGAACTTGATAATTGATATGTTCAATTCAAGTTCATCGTACGTGATTAGAGCTTAATAATTACATTGGACATGAACTTGACGCTTCCTATGATTGTGATACTTCAACATCTTGTCGTATACTGAAAAGCTAAACGTTTAATTATGTAGAGCTAAGTAAGAGTTGTTTGGTAATCATTTTGTTTTTGTTTGGAGCTTTTATTTTATGTTAGAGACAGAGAGGAATTACATGAAGAAAAAAAAGAAAGATATGGAAGAATCGAGGAAGGATGGTAGAAGAGATGTACAGAAAATACATATATAAATAAAGATACAGCCCAAAAAAATGAACAAATAAATAAATAAAGACACCCAAAATAAAACCTGAAAACCAAAACTATCTCTAAGTTGGTTTTACTTTCACATTGTTCTCATTACTCTGTATTCTTTAATTCCTTATATCATAAGTACAAAAAGTAAACCTAAACTAAAGACTAGAGTAAAATGATTACCATGACCTTAATTGCATAAAAAATATTTCTTGCTCATATATATGCATTATTTTGCAGCCAAATAATACAAAAACATGTCTTCCAAAAAAATAATAATAATACAAAAACATCTACGCTTTACATTGACTTTAACAAAAGAATTTTCTATTTAAACCCCACTACGTATCTAAGTTCACCACAATTTTATTTACAACCCACTAAAAAAATTAGAATTTAAATCTTTTCTTAGTGCACCACATTTGTTCCCAAACTACCCTTAAACACTCACACACCCACACGTGAGAATGTAAAGGGCAAAAGGTCTCATATTGGAGAAAGGATAAACTTTGCAGCTTATATGATATTGTGCTACTCCTCATATTGTCAATTTTTTTTGTAAACAATATTATCTACATTAAGGGAGAGGAGGTGGATTAAGCCTCACAATGGGTTAGCAATATGTTGGGAAGTATTTTTTTTTAGTACTACGATCTAGTGGTATTTCTCTTCACTTAATTGTAAGTGAGAGGTTAAGTTTAATTCTCGCCAAAAGCAAATTTGAACCACGTTATTATGGCTAACCCCAATGTGAGGCTTAGCCCACTCCCTCATTCTCTTAGTATAGATAATATCGTTTGTTAAAAAAAAACAAAAGAAAAATAAAGTTAATAGTAAAGTGAACTTAGATGAGTTGGGTTAATAAAAAAAATGATAAATTACATTTTATCCCCTCAGGTTTGGGTATAATCGCAACCTCATATAACATCTTTAAAACATTTCAATCTCATACATTTACTTATTATTTTTTATAATTTTATACATCCATTAATCAAATCGTCAATTTGACCGTTAAGTAATGACATGATAAATATAATATTTACTTGTTTTAATGATGTGGCAAATAAAAATAACTAAATATTAAAAAAGTCAATTTAAAAATAAGGGGTCCGCTCACTTATGATTTTTGTTTAGGTTATCGAGATTATCAATCTTTTCAGTAGAGAGGAATAGTGCTTAATGAGTATTGATTCCTTTTAATGACAAAACCAAACATGTATTTGATCAGTATATATTCGAATAAATATGGGCTCTTCAAAAATAAGATCCTCAAAGCTCCACTTCATAGTTAAAAAACCACGTGATTGGCGTTTGATTTGCAAGTTAGAGTTCTGGGAGTATGGTCGAGACGCCATAACCGTGTTTTGGTAAACATATTGTTAGGATCAATCTAAATGATAACATTAAAAGGATAAATAGTTGAATGAAAAATGTGGGTATGAAACTACAATTCCAGATTATGCAATGATGATTCAGAAGGATTGGGTTTATATTGGATTTGAATTTGCAACTGATCATATAGCATAATCTGGGTTTACGCGGTTTTGAATATTTTAGAAAAAAAGGCATTGTTTTAGTCGGTTTTGTGCTTAAGAGATGAATTTATTAGCTTAAAAATGATTTCTTTTACCATGATTGCGTACTTTTTGTTCGATGTTTTGTTGTGTGTGTGTGTGTGTGTGTGTCAAGATAAATTGATGCTTGTTTGTAGGGAATATCTTTGCTGGAAAGTCTTCGTATGATTCTGATTTGCCATCTTTTGCGGTGCTGCGTCGAAGAAAATGCTTGTTCCTGACAGCCAAAGTGATGCCTCTTCGTCTTTGACGGAGCAGTCGGGAGCTACAAGTACAGTTTCAGAGGATTCTCAGGTTTATGAAACCCATCTGCATGCATACCAGTTATGTTCTGGGGTATCAATTAAAATAGTATGCTTTCAATTCGAGGAAAGGGTAGATTTCTACTTGGAGCTCCAAGAGACAAATGGCAGCAAATCAGAACGGAGAAGATTGCGGTGAACTGGGTTAAGACGAGATTTTTGAAGTTTTTATTATGTTTTAATAAGACTTAACAGTGTCAGTGCTTTGTTAAATGTAAGGACACCTATGAAAAATTAGATAAGGAGACACGGACATACAGTCCGAGACAGCAGCCTGGCAGCCTTTTTTTTCCACACTTTGAAACCCTAAAGTGGGAATTTAACACCCATATGTCGGGCATAACACACAAAGTCGTAGATATCTCATTCATTGGTGAACCAAATGGTCCATAGCACCCAAAGGTAAACTTCATGAGAAAGCGTTTCTTGTATTGTGGGCAACATAGACCTGCTGGTTCATTACTTTTTTTTAACAACAATTAAACAAGACTTCTGATGTTGCTGCTGCTTGATCAGTTTGACCATTATCATTTTTTATGTTACGTTTCAAGTTGATAGATGCACAACAAAGATATCTGTTCCTCGTAGAACTACTACAAGAATTCTCGAGTTCGTAAGGCTGACTCGCATATACATGTCTAAGGTTTAACAGAGCAAGATATTTTACTTTTACATGTGTGAAATTTATTTTTTAGACAAATTACAGTTTAGTAAGACTTTTTTTTTTTTTGGTTAGTTTAATAAGTTACTTTTATATGTGTGTCATAACACTCTTTATTTACGAGGAGTGTACATTATTCTTTAACGTATATGTAAAGCTCATAATCCAAATGTAATAGAGGTACATGTTTGTAATTTGATTTTGATTAATACCATGCACTCTTGAATACATTTGCTTTTCATATTTAGATTGAATAAATAAATAATTTCATTTAGCTTTGTTCGTAATGATCTGATATCAAACATTCACGAAACTAAAGAGGCTTTCAAAAGTAATTAAAATAAAGAGAACTTTAACGAAAAGCTCCCGGTACTGTTCACTTTAACGAAAAAACATATTTTTACACTTAAAAAGTCAATCCTGGTACTATTTACTTTACCCTTTATTTTGTCCTTATCTTTAAAACTCAAAGTTTTCAAGCCATTTTCATTAGTTTTCCTTAAAATAAAAGTTCTAAAAGATGCTAGGCGCTAGTCAAGCAGCGGGCTGGGGCCTAGTGCCTAGGCGGCTAGGCGGGACCTAGGCAAACTAGGCGGATTTAAGTAAATCTATTATATTTTGTGTAAATAAGTGTATGTTTATACTTAAAATATGTATAATTTCATCATAAACTACAAAATAGAATGACATATATATTATGAAGTATTGGAACATAATGAAAACATGGGGAACAAGCATATAATGTACGTTCATTTAAGTATTCAACAAGTCTCTTACAATTTATTGAAAAAAAATAAAATGCAAAATGAAAGTTATCTATTTAATGTCTAAGTGAGTCGCAACCTAGGCAGGTCTGGGCGGGTGCCTAGACGGTCTAGGCGGAGGTCTAGGCACCCTTTCTTAATTTTCAAATGCCTAGGCATTAATCGGGGTGGTGGCCAGCTGTCTAGCGCCTAGGCGGGGCATAGGCGAGGATTTTTAGAACAGTGAAATAAACTAGGAAAGCTGCAAAAACAAAACCAGCCTGAAAAAAGGCCCATAAACCTACAATGAACAAGCTGCAAAGTTTTCAAACTAAAGATTTTTTTGGGGTAACGGTGACAATGCCGCATAATCTTAGAATCATACATATTACATGTGTATTTATTCATTACTTAATTTTTTAGTATGACTGCCACACTGTTATGTAGTGTTGCAAGTTCACATATTATATGCGTGTATTTATTTACTTAATCACTCAGTGCACCTGTCACATTGTCAAGTGGTTTTATAATCACACATTTGCAATACATGTATTTATTTACTATTACTATGCCCTAAGCTGGGAAAGTATTACTTTAGTCTAAAGAAGGTTTTTCAATTGCACTGTACAAATGAATGGTCTTTGGAGCCGAATTTCACTTTATTTACGAGGCTGCTACTGACTCTCTCTGCTGCTGATCTTCATGTCGCGTGTTGATGATAGTGGAAAGGCAGGGGTGCGATGGTCATTTTAGTCTGTAGGGTTTCGAACGGGTTGGGTGGGTTAGAGACTTTCATTTCCTTTCTTTCTGAGCTGCAGTGGGACTCGGTGAGACCATACGGTCGGGAGAGAGAGACCGAGCGAGCAGAGAGAGAAAAGAGACACGAAGGGAGATAGATAAGGATTTGGTGAGAGGAAGGCATTTGATTTGCAGGCAGACAGAGTCACATGGGGTGTACGATTCGAGGGAGATGGAGAGGGAGAGAGAGACAGCGCGAAAGAGAAAGTGGGAGAGGGATGAGTAAGGATCGCTCACTAAGGGTTTCGCAGTTGGGAGGCCATGCTGATAGAGTTAGGATAGAGATAGGAAAGGGAGAGGGAGAGGGAAAGAGGGAGACAGAGACAGAGCGACATAGAGAGAAAGAAAGGGAGGAGTGGGGATCTCAGCGCCATTGCTGCAGATCCTTGATCTTCTTCGATCCCATCTCAGTGTTCTTCTTAGCCTCTCACAGTCCCAACATCACTCGCCCACTCACCCACTCACCCACTCACTCACTATAGGTACACCTCTTAAACCCCCTTTTGTATTTTTATCTTTCTTGATTGATGATTTAATTTGGGTTTTATTAATAGTTTAATTTGAAGTTAGATTGAAGGTTTAATTCAGGTTTGTAGTTGGGGTTTAATTGAGGGTTTTACTTAGGTTTTGAATTAAGTGGGCTTTTGGTATTTCAGCTCCCTAAGTTTTTCACTTTCATTGTGGATTGTTGGTTTTGGATTTAATTAGCTTTAGGTTTTTCATTTTTCTCAAATTCCCAGCTGATTTGGCTTCCAAATGAAAACCAACAAATCACCTAAAAAAAGAGTTCTCGTTTGTAATTTGAGGAGATTTGTTTAGTTGCCCTAGACAACGGATAATAAGGGTTCTGTTTGAATGTCTGCTTGCTCTGCCTCTGTTTCTTAAATGATTTGTGGGCTGCTGCTTCCATTATGTTTCCATTCAGTTCTTTACAATCTTAGACTCTTTGATTGCATTGGTATGTGATATGTTGTTTTTCCCCTCTCTATGCATTGTTTAGCTGAATGATGAGTACTCTGATGTGAAAAGAGATGACCTCTCGAAGACATTATGGTATGATTTGTTTATTTTTATTCTTCCTTATGGAAAAACACTAATAGTATGCTTTCACTGTTACTGGTTCAGCCCCTCTGTTACCTAAATTGTTCAATGGTATAATTCTCTGGGATTCTGAACTTTGTTATGTTCATTTTACAAAGGGGTACAACTTCTATGATGATTTCTTTTGATTTTTGTTCCTGACATTGTTGTTGACACAAAAATTTCTGATTAAATTGATATTGGCCAATGACTATGTTCATAGTAATATACAATGTTCTTTATGGCTTGACTTGGACTAGGACTCTGAGTGCACGTGAGGATGCTTTTTTTCTAATACTTTTACAATAATTATAGGAAGTTGTAACTGGAACAGGATAGAATTGTAAAGCAGTTCTGAATACCTCTTTTTTTATTTTATATATATATATATATATTTATATATAAAGGCTTGCCTTACAAATTAAGGCACCTGAAGAGAAGGAAAATTGTACTTGGGCGTATGAGAAACTTATCTTTTATTGCTCTATGTTTGCTTTTCCAAAGCAACAATTAAGATGGCAACTAAACAACTTGACATTTGAAGCTACATTGGATTTATGTTTCTGATGTGTTAAGTACATTGTTAAGACTATAGATTTGGATTGAATTCAATGTTGTCCGTGTATATAAATATATGTGTGTATATAGATGTGTGTGTGAATATATGTATGTGTATATATATTTATACATAAGGGGAAGATGGATGGATAGGTGTATGCTTAGTCCGTAAAAGAAGAAGAGAAAACGAAAACCACACCAAACAACTCGCATTTAAAGCTCTTTTTCTTTCTCTCTTTTGACATAAATCTCTCTTTGTTAGATTACTAGGGGGCTGCACTGTGTGAGGGCCATGTATGTTTTATTACGGTCATATTTATAGATTTGGGAACCGGAGAAAAGAAGTGGAACAAACCATTTGCATTGCAGAGGCCGTATATATACATACATATATATATATATATATTATCATATATACCATTTGTGGTCTGCTTTATAGGGTTCCTTTATCTTTCATTACAGTGAACGGATACCTGAAGCAGCTTTAATGGCACGATCTTACCTGCCAAGGAAGGTTTCAGAGATAGTTTCAATTTGGAGAAATGACCTGAACAAGGTTAGACTTTTGCAGTGTTTTTCTTGATTCATGAACATGATGCTTTTCTTTCAAGTGAAATGTATATATGAGATGTAGAAGTCATACCAAAGGAAAATTGTTATGTCTTCTACTTATTGACCAATTGAATTGAAGCAAGGAAAGATTTTTTCATATATTTGGCTATTCCAAGTACTTTTAATTATGTACTTTTAATTTGCAATATGGCAGGTCAAAAAAAAAAGCTACAGAATTATTGGCCGATCCACAAGAATGTCCTAATTTGTTTGAGGACTGGCAGGTTTCTCTTGCCCTAGAGTGTAAAGTATAGAAAATAGGTATCGACCCTTCATTTCATTGTTCAGCATCAGGGCAATGAAAAAAATCTACTTTTTAGCGCTGCTGTAGATATGACCATAATTACTGACTGGCAATAAATTGTGTTTATTTGTTGGATGATTGTGGATTGCTTTGTTGTCGTTTGCAGGGGCATTCATCCTCCTGTTGACGTAAGATATGAAAGAACATTCGTCTTTGTATTTTTTTGGGCTTTTTCTAACCCATCAATTTCTTTTGAGTCAACCAAATAGTCCCAACTTGCAACTTATGTTGTGAGGTATTATTGTTTGAAAAATTAAGTATGCATGTATATTTTATGTGTTTGCGCGTGCACACCTCCACATGATGTTAATCTCTGTGGGTCATCTATATATATATATGTAGACATACTTTGGGAAGAAGGCTAATTTGGTGGTCGGAAATGTGTTGCCTCTCAAATTGATCCCGGAGGGAGCCGTCATCTGTAACATCGAGCACCATGTTGAGGACCGTGGAACCCTCGCTAGGGCGTCTGGTGATTACACCGTTGTTATCAGCCACAACCCTGACAACTATACCTCCAGGTCTTTATACATCTCTCTCTATTCATATTATTTCCTTTTCATTCTTGCTAAATTATTGGGTTATTATATTTGTGTGCATCTATTAGTGTATTTGTTAATTGGATTTTGATAATTGGAGTTCAAATATTACATTGTTATAGAGGTACCAATTTCTCATATAATTGCAATTTGCATGTAGATATGTGATGTCTGATTCAATCACAAAATTTGTATCCCTTTAGCTAATAGTATGTTCATTTGCTGAACTGGGTTGGCTTTAGTATCTTCTGTTTCTTGCGCTGATTCACTTCTTTTTCGCCAAACGCGCTATGTGCTTCCTGTTCGGTGTGGATTTGAAGAAGATTTGTGAAGTCCTATGATTTCATGGTGAGTTGGTTTGAACGGATTACTTTTTCTGATTAATGAAAAAACCATAATTAACATCTCTGTCTTCTCTCTCTAATTAAACTCTTCTCCAAAGCTTACTCCTTTTTCGGCTCTCTGATTAATCATTTTTATTGAAACTTTAATTCAACTACAGAATGTTTCTCTCTATTCTGGGGGCTAAGGTTCATTCTCTCTTTATCTCTATCTATATATCTATCTATCACTTTTCTTTCTGCCAATTTATGTGCAGACTTTAAGCCTCAAATTACGATATGAAATTATAAGAAATGGGTGTTTTGTTTCTGTCAGTTAAATTGAAGTTACTTAATTTTTTGGTACTAATGCTTTTTCTTTTGGGATTATTTTCTTCTGGTTGTAGTTGTTTCTGAAGAGAAGAAAAGAAAGCTGCTGGTTTCAGTAAAACGGTATCGACTTTCTTACCTTTTTAATAATTTTTATCTTATGGGATTTAATTTAGATCTTTCTTATTCCCCCAACTTTTGTTTTTGGGGTTTTGTTACAAATTGCCCATCTGGGGTATTCTGTACGTTTCAAAAACTATGGGGATTTACCCTTTTTTCTTTTATTTATTTTTCTTGATTCCATCCAATTGGATCTGATTAGTGTGTTGCCTAATAAATTGGTGGGTTGAGAATTGGGAATCTTTAAAGGAAATGCCTCATGAGACTTTTGATTTTAATATTCATTATTTAGCTGTTGAAAGTTTGCAATTTTTTGTTGGGGTCTCAAAAAAGTTAGGATTGGTTCCCCTTTCTCATTTTTTGTATGGTGAGAAGTGAGAACCTTTAGTTAATGGGGTTTGTTTTTTATTCAGATTAATTTGGTTCATTTTCTGCTAGGACAATTGCAATTTCAAGTAATTTTCTTTTTTGTGTATATTATGTTAGTCAGTTATGAATAAAATGCTAAATGACTTACAGATTTGATTCGAATTTTGCATGTTTGTGATTTTTAAGATTGCACTCTTACTGTGCAGCATCTTCAAAGATACCATGTGGCTGGACTAATCGTTTGCAAGTTTGTCAAATGTATGAGGAAAAAGGACTTTTACATGAAGTGTTGCACATAGGTATTATTCAATATAATTTGGGAGTTCTAATTTTTCCATTTTACTACCTGCATTGGAAAAGTTATTGATAGAAGTTTCTGATTGTTTACTATAAAAGGATCAAAGGACGGGACAACAAGTATAAGATCATATGCCTTCTACAACCGTAAACTAAAGAGGTATTATAATCTATTTCTCTTACCAACTTTGATCCACAACTGCAAATTGTATAAATAAAGTAACAAAACAGGTTTATTGTGTGATAGTTTGACGAAAAGAATTTAACGTTGTTAAGGTTTTTCATATTATAAATCTGACAAATGTTAAATATGTGACCTATATATATCATCTATTCCTTTATTTCTTACCGTCATAAATTATCCCATATGTAACAAATTTACAAATTAACTACTTACACTAATAATATAATGAATCTTTAATAGACGCATCACAATTTTGTTGATAAGATTTGTACTTTTGTTAAATAGAAAAGCAGTGCTACTAATACCACTCACCAAAGTGCAAAATGATCAGCAAACAATTTTGTGCTTCTTTTAAAGCCCCACGGTAAGATTTCAAACTTTACTTCCAATTGTATCTTCTCTCTGTTTCTATGCTTTCAAAAAGTTTCAGTTTTTTGTATTCCTCCAGCCCACCAAACACAGTTTTCATTTGGAAAAAGAATTTACCTTTTGAGTAGGAGTTGTAGTCTTGGTTACTATGGTTTTAGTTCATGCTACTAATCATGCATTTAGTAGATTTATATATACAACAGCGTTTAAATGCTAATCGATTACTAACATAATGCGGTCTTTACAGGAAAAGCAGTGGATTCTCAAGAGCGGCTTCAATGTACAGAAGAATTACAAGGTCTTATTAGCTATTCATAATTTTATATAATAATTTAGATAAAATATCAATGAGAAATAATATATATACCAAATAAAAATCTCTAAAATCTCTTTGTTTTGTTTTCTCTCTGTGTAGCAGACATCATCAACATGGAAGATTCCTAGCCAGGATTGGAAAGGTTACTGGAAATAAGGATCTATATCTTGGGCATTCAGTAAGTGATTTTTCAAACTTTATTTGTGTTTTTTCGTATCTAAAAAATTTCCTAATATTTTTAATATAAGCTGTGAAACCACGTTTTCATGTACTAGCTAGCTACTAGGATGCTTGGTTTTTGTATGAAATCCATAGATAAAATAATAAAAGAATGATAAAATGCAAAAAGATTATCCAACAATGTCTCTCCAATAGATAGAATTTTTTTATATTTTTTTAATGAATTAGATGGTATAGGATGAAAATTCATATTACTTAATAAATATTTTTTAAAGATTATTTATTATATAGTGAACTTAAAAAAATAAAAATAAAAAGTAAAGGTGTAATCTGTAAAAAAAGGTTGGGCGCTCTGCACCAAAAAGGGGATGTGGGGCACACCACACCGATATGGCAATATTCAATGTATGATTGTATGTTATCTGTCCCTGCAACCTGCAATTGATTAGAAAATTTAAAAAAATACAACAAAAAGTGGAGTGGACCGAGTGGTCATGTCTGTCTGTCATGTGGGGGAATGCGAAGAGAGAGAAACTCATTTCGATCTTCTTCTTCCTTTGGTCTTCCTAAATGTGAAACGCAGAACGCATAAACGCAGAACCAGAACAAGAACACAGCCCTCTACAACGACAAAAACTCTAAAACGCCCAGACCTCCTAGGCCATTGAGTCGCCCGGCTAGGCCGTCCAAGCACCGCCTAGGCTGCCTCTGCGCCCGCCTAATCCTCTTGCCGATTTTTCCCCAGATTATGGGCTAATCGGAGCGGCTGGCCACTGTGTAGCGCCTAGGCCGATTTTTAGAACACTGCTTTCCACACACAACACATCATTACTATGAGAAAACACATTGTATACACCCGTTGTACGCCAAAACTTCTTCCATAGGTACATCAACCTTAAAATGGGGCACCAAACTGGAGAACCCTCTTCCAAGATGGTCTGTTGCTAATGTCATCCGACCATGCAGAGACATGCTTTCTGTCCCTAATCATATACTCCTTCCCCATATGAGCCACCAAGTAGTAAGTGAATGGAAGGTGGCTAAGATCAGCAAGGCTGAAGAAATCACCGGCCAAGTACTTGCTCTTCGACAGCCGCTCCTCGTAAATATCCAGCACTTTTCCCAGCTTTTCCTCACTTTCTTGAATGATCTTGGCGTCTGAAGGAAAACCCAAAACTGAGGCAAACAGAATATGAAGGACCAAGTTGTTGATTGGTGGGTGGAAGTAGTGTGCTTCAACTTCCAGCCATTGCTCCACAAGTCCTCTTTCCTCAATTGTATTTCCCAGCAAATTAGTCCCTTGTGACTTGTACTTTTCTGCGTAGTATCTTATGGTTGCACGTGATTCCGCAGCTCAAAGACGATTTAATAAAAAAACTGGTAAAATTTTCATCGAGACGGACCAATGGGTTTCTATCTCAAAAGACCTTGGTGATATTAGTAGTGGAATCACTAATATGTGTTATATTTTATTTTGTCAGATTTCCGATGTCTGACTTTACATTCTTAAACAAGAACTTGTTTAATAATTGATGTTAAGAAGCCAGTGAACAAGTGTATTGTGAAGCAAAATTTTATAACTAACTTGCTTCACAAACGTTCCAATGGCAATCTGATGCTCGATACAGTTTCAAATGAAGAACTGAAGTAAACCCACAAAAGGGAAATCTCAAAAGATGATAAATTTGTCCCCAAAATTAAAGATATATCTTTGGCGCTCAGTTGGTTAAGAGCGTTCACCACTGCAACCGAGATCCCGAGTTTCATTTCCCCACCACAATCGCTTTTATCACAAACATAAAACAACTAAAAAAAAAGTCATGAGCTAGCAAGAAAGCAGAGCTTACCATATAGAGTATAATCCCCATCTTGAATGAGAGGAACTGATCCAAATGGCTGCATTTAAAGACAAAGCAATACAAAGATCTTACATATATAATTTCCAGTGTTTTAAGAGTAAAATGATCACAAACAATTGGACTAAGAGGTGATTAATTTGCTAACCTGTAATTTGAGGAAATCAGGGTGTTTGTGCTAATAATATGTAATATATCATCCCATGTTCTGATCACATTGAAAAATTTCTCGGGAAATGAAAATTATGTACAATGTATATGGCATATAAAGTGAAGGCCGTGACAAAAACGAGTAAAAAGGTCACAAATGTGTTGAGAAAGCATGTGAAATGCATTGAAGTGGTGGAAATCTTCTTTTTTTTTGGGGTCAAAAGTGGTGGAAATCTATCTGCTCGGTTAGGATGGAAAGGCTGGTTCGGGTCGAACATTTTCCTTTTTCTCTGTCTGAGAGTTTCCTTCTCACCGGTTGTGTGAGTGTCTCCCATCTTGCCAGAATTCGGCGCTGCCGTCCCTAGCTCTAGCTGGGGGCGGTGGCAGTCCCTTCCTCCTGCCCTTTGTCTCCTCTTTCCTTCCCTGATTTTGCTTTTCCCCTTTGTTCCCCACCCCGATTTGGCTTGTCCCTCACACCCCCACAGCGTTCGCCTTCTTCGACCAGCTTCACATCGATTTGTAGTCACAGTTTACCGCGATTTGTTGCGGCTCCCCGGGAGAGTGTGTAGAGTTCTGGTGTTCTCGCTGGCTCGGGTGTTCACCACACCACCACTTTCTCACTGTTTATTGCCATTGTTGACAGCGTTGCTCGGGTCCTGCCATGGGTTTCTTCCCCTTTTGTGGCTTGTTTCTTCCTTTGTGGCTATGCTCGAACAGTTGTTTGTGGTTGCTGGATGCGATCAGAGTGGCGCTTGTCGGTTGGAGGCGCGAAGGCTGGCTTCTCGTGGTGGTTTCTTGTAGCAGAGGCTGTGGAAGCAGAAGACTAGGGTTCCTTTGCTCTTTTGGGCTCTTTTTTGTTTAAGTTTGTTGGCCCGTTTGTGCTTGTATTTAGTTATCTTTGGGCTTGGTTTGGGTCCACTTTTGCTTTGTGTTAATCTTGTGCCTTGGACCATTTTGTGTGTACTTTGTCTGGCTTTAGCCCTGAAATACTATTTCCAATTTACCAAAAAACAAAATTCTATATGCTCGGTTTTGTATTCATATGATCCAACTAAACAACCGTCCTCTTAACAGCCAGTAATAAGAGATACACGCATGGTTTATTTTCGATTACACAACAAAATCTGTAGAATCCTTCTAGTCACACGTCGGACCGGAAGGGAGGCTATAAATTTGGCTTAGTAAATAAGATATGCAAATTTCTTTTCTTTTGTTTTAACAACTGTTATTCATGAAATTTAACTTACGAATCTCATCTGACAAAGTAGACAGTGAATGCCAATAGGTCAAATGATTATAGGCGAAAATTCCGAGTTCAAATCACTCCTAGAAATCCATTGTAGGTTTGCTCGATTTATTAGAAAGAAGTTCTCTTGAAACAATTGCTAGTTTGAGCATAGCCTATCTCAAAGACGAACCAGTAAAAAAGCTTTTTTATGTGCTGACAGAGAAAGCAAATTACAAGGGGCAGATCACATTATTCCCACAAGTACTTTCAATTATTTATTTTGACCAAGCCCCTTAACCTTTGAATCCAACGTTCCTCTCACAATAACTTCTTGCATCATATTCTTTACGTGACAATATTGCGAGACACACATTGTATACACTCGTTGCATTCACCAAACTGGAGAACCTTCTTCCAAGATGGTCTGCTGCTAATATCATCCCACCAAGCAGAGACATGCTTTCTGTCCCTTATCATATACTCCTTCCCCATACTATTTGCCAAGTAGTGGGTGAACGGAAGGTGGCTAAGATCAGCAAGGCTGAAAAAATCACCGGCCAAGTACTTGCTCTTCGACAGCCTCTCCTCGTAAATATCCAACACCTTGCCGACCTTCTCTTCGCTCTCCTGAATTATCTTCGGGTCTGAAGAAATTCCCATCGCCGATGCAAACAAAATGTGCGTGACTATGTTGTCGAGTGGCTGGTGATAGTTGCTTGCTTCAACCTCTAGCCACTGTTCCACAAGACCTCTTTCCTCCATCGTCTTTCCCAATAAATCAGTCCCTTGGGACTTGTATTTTTCTGCGTAGTACCTTATGATTGCGCGTGATTCTGCAAATCAAATTTGAACGGTTATATCACAGAACTTGTGATATCATTACATTTATGCAGGAAATAAAAAGGAGAACAAGATTTTCATAAAACAATTTGCACAAAAGAGTACCAAGTAGTATATATCCAAGCAATAAATGATAAGTAAGATAGAGCAAGTACTGCAATAAGAACTCATGAAGGACAAACTTAAAATGTGATTATGAAATAGAGAGTCAAGACAAAAGGAGTAGAGGAAGACCTAGAAAGACTTGGAAAGAAAATTTAAGAAAATATATGGGATACTTAGAGCTAACGAAAGACTTGACACAAAACTTAGCGCAGTGGCGTTTTAGTATTCAATAAAGCTGACTCCACTTAATGAGATAAGACTTTGTTGTTGTTGTATGTTGTGATTAGTAATCAAGCTTTGTAGATTGAACAAAAGTAAATTTATAAAACAGAATTACTGGGGTGAATACTACATAACCCTGGCAATGCAGTTATCTGGCTTCTGGTCTAAAACACAATCACCTTCAACTTACATCTCAAACAAAGAAAACCCAATCCACAAATTAATATTTATCATCTGCAAGTAAGAAAGGAAAAAATTAAAATTAAAACCGGCATACCAAATAATGTATAATCTCCATCTTGTATGACAGGAACTTGTCCAAAGGGCTACAATAATCAAAGGCAAAGCAATGCAGACAAGATCAATATATACTCCGAAAGAGATTATGGTAGGCAAATAACAACTAACAATTGATTGAATAGCTAACGCTAACCTGTAATTTGAGAAACTCAGGATTTCTTTGTTCACCCTTGAATATATCAATGGGGATGGTCTCAAATTCAATCTCCTTCTCAACAAGGCACACTAGCACACGCTTCGGCGAAGGGTATACAGGGCCATACACCTTTACCACCATTGCAAATGTTGAAAACTGCTAAACCGAGAATTTCGTCTGTGCAGAACGGACTTTGGTGTCCAGTTCTCATATAGACTCTCCAGTTCTTCCAGTTCTTTAGTGGAAGACACCCTGTATACCATTTGCTTTGATAAACTACCAGCTCATCACAAAGGGAAGTATAAAACAATAATTAAGGAGAAAAGACAGAGAAATTAGTCAATTACCAAAGGTAGGTGGCTACTAGGTAGCTAGATTTTTCAACGTGTCAGAAACAAGGTCTGATACACCAAGTGTTATAATGCAAGTGGTTTAAATTTTTTTTAAACTATCCAACTAATTGTATTGTATTATGACACTTGAGGTACTAATCAGCGCACTGAAAAATCTCTCCCCTTAAAAGTGCTCTTATTTGAAATTATGCTTGACTAGGAAATGCCAATCGTTAAAGTCTAATATCATATTATAGGAACACCGAAATATGCCTTCAACTAGGATTATAATAAGGAGGAGGATTCCCTCCTCCTTTTTTCCCATACACTTCTATCATTTCCCTGTTTGTGTGGTCACGGTTAAGCCACGTCTTTTTGTCTTATTATTTATATAAAATGTTGACGTGGCTTAATCATGACCACATAAACAAAGGAATGATTGAAGTGTATGGGAAAAAAGGAGGAGAGAATCCTCCTCCTTATAATAAAGAATCAGGATCGTCGCCAGATCTTTCCCTAGGGATCCCGCAATCTTGTCCGTTCATTTTATATCGTGCGGTCAGTTTTCGTTAGGTACTATTTATATTTGAATTTTAAATTTTAAATTTTAAATAATTTTTAACCGCACGATATACGATGAACGGACAAGATTGTATGGATCCGGCGAGGATCCTGATTCTATAATAAAAACCGAATTATGCCCCTAAGACAGCCTTGCTGAAGAAGAATAAGGTGTAGTATCCTATTATAGGGCCCCCACGGGACCAATGTGTCCAAAATCTCCGGAAAATATGCCTTCAACTAGAATTATAATAAAAACCCAATTATGCTCCTAAGACAACTTTTTTTTTTTTCTTGAACAAACAATATTATTTAAACTAAAAGGTGAGAGAGTTGAATAAGCTTCTCTAAATAGCTTTATTAAAAAAATTAAAATTACAAAATAAATTGAAAAAAGGTTTGAAATTAGGTGCATAAACTAAACTAGTATAGTGTTATCACTACCAAAGTGATCATCCACCCACCTTTCAATATTTTTTTCCCTAGTACAACTATGAACAAAATGTTATTGTTTACTTCGGCCGACCGTCACATGTTATTAGATCCACTTATGCTAACATTTGTATCTTTTTATTGATTCCGATGACATATTAATCACAGTATCTATCAACATTATAGCACATGAATTAGTAATACTATATGGCTCGGCTGTCTACGTGCCAAACTCTGAATGAAACTTAGGAGTAGTTAATCATGGAGCGTCTCACTTCGTCAAAAAAGCTGATGAAGTGATCTCTTTCGACGAAAGAATCAAAAACTCTTTGTTAGCTAAGACTTGATAAAGCAAAGGATAAAGAATACAACACATTATTTCAACAAAGCACTATTATTTATTTTACCCAACCCCAAGGTACAAAGGTTATTCTAAACTACAAAAGCGAATATAACGTTCATCTCACAATAACTTCTCACACAACACATCATTACTACTTCAAAACACATTGTGTACACCCGTTGTTCACCAAAACTTCTTACATAGGTACATCAACGTTAAAATGGGGCACCAAACTGGAGGACTCTTTTCCAAGATGGTCTGTTGCTAATGTCATCCCACCAAGCAGAGACATGCTTTCTTCCCCTTATCATATACTCCTTCCCGATATTAGCCACCAAGTAGTGAGTGAATGGAAGGTGGCTAAGATCAGCAAGGCTGAAGAAATCACCGGCCAAGTACTTGCTCTTCGACAGCCGCTCCTCGTAAATGTCCAGCACTTTTCCCAGCTTTTCCTCACTCTCTTGAATGATCTTGGGGTCAGAAGGAAAACCCAAAACTGAGGCAAACAGAATATGAAGGACCAAGCTGTTGATTGGCGGGTGGAAGTTGTGTGCTTCAACTTCCAGCCATTGTTCCACAAGCCCTCTTTCCTCAATTGTAGTTCCCAGCAAATTAGTCCCTTGTGACTTGTATTTTTCTGCGCAGTATCTTATGATTGCGCGGGATTCTGCGATCAATGACGATTTTATCAAATAACTGGTAAGATTTCATAGAGACGGACCAGCGGGGTTCTATCTCAAAAGACCTTGGCGCTATTAGTAGTGGAATTACTAACCATGTGTTGTATTTTATTTTTTCACGTTACCGATGTCCAGCTTTACATTCTTAAACAAGAACTTGTTAAATCATTGGTGTTAAGAAACCAGTGAGCAAGTGTATTGTCAAACAAAATTTAATAACTAGCTTCACAAACATTCCTATGGCAATCTGATGCTCCATACAGTTTCAAATGAAGAATTGAGTAAACCCACAAAAGGGAAATCTTAAAAGATGACAAACTTTGTCCCGCTTAGTTGGTTAAAAGCATTCACCTCTGCAACTAAGATCCCAGAGTTTGATTTCTGATTTCCCTACCACTATCGCTTGTATCACAAACATAAAACAATAAAAAAAAGATCATGAGCTAGCAAGAAAGCAGAGCATACCATATAGAGTATAATCCCCATCTTGAATGAGAGGAACTGATCCAAATGGCTGCATTTAAAGAAAATATAATTTTCAGAGTGTTTAAGAGTAAAACAATCACAAACAATTGGATTAAGAGGTGATTAATTAGCTAACCTGTAATTTGAGGAAGTCGGGGTGTTTGTGCTCTCCCTTGAGGAGGTCAATGGGGACTGTCTCAAAGTCCACCTCTTTCTCAACAAGGCATACCAGCACACGCTTTGGGGATGCGTACAGAGGGCCATACACCTTCACCACCATTCTTGTGATATTCTGCAAACTCCAGCTTCTGGTTCTTTACTTATTATTATATAGATAAGGCGTGATGTGGTACTAATGACACGCCAACAATTGGAGGGGAGGAAGTTAAAATTGGATTGGAGACTGGAGGGTAGGTGGGACTGCTCACATCACATGCATACATCCATCCATTTGTAGCTTCCTAAAGGCCATGACAAAAACGTGTACAAAGGAGACAAATGTGATGAGAAAGCATGTGAAATGCATTGAAGTTGTGGAAATCCATCTGCCCTCTTGGGTATTCATATGATCCAACTAAACAGCTTTCTTCCTTATAGGCAGGCATGAGAGATAATTACATGCACGGTATATCTTCGATTACACAACAGAATCTTCAGACTCCCTTTCGTCATACGTCAGACCAGAAGGGAGGCTATAAGTTTGGCTTAGCAAATAAGGTATGCCTTGTTTCAAAAAAGTATAAGATATGTCTTGGAAAATATTAATATTTAGGTTTACTTTAATGTTTGGTTTTTTGGGCTCAGCCATTTAGCATTAGGATTTCAGTTTCTTATCTTTTAGGGTTAGGGCTAATTTATTATAAATAGCATACTTGTTATTCAATCAAAATAAGTTTGTCATGATGAAGTCTCTTGAGATTTTGTAACCGTTTCGGCATTCTGGTTTATTAATAATATTTTAATTATTTTGTAATATTGTTTGTGGTGCACTCAGATATTCAACTCAATTTCTTTTCTTTTGATTCAACAACTGTTATTTCATGAAATTTGATCTAGAATCACCTACGCCAAAGTATAAATACTGATGGGTCAAATGATCATAGACGGAAATTCCGAGTTCAAATCACTCCTAGAAATCCATTGTACGTTTGCTCGATTTATTAGAAAGAAGTTCGTGAAACAATTGCCAGTTCGGGAATAGGATATCCCTAAAGACAAACCATCCTATGCTCAAATTGGCAGAGTCCTCAATAAGCCACCAACTTTATAAAATGCCCCCAAATTCAGCTTAAATGATAGGTGACACGCCCGATCCTAATATTTTCCAAACACCACGGTAAGCACGTGCTGGCCGACACCCGAGGGTGACGAAGCCATATTAGAATGCATGAGAAGTAACGAACATAAATAAAAGTTATGAATTTAAATATAATGAATATGCAAATGAGAAACGTGTTCAAAGCATACCATTAATTTAGAACACTAAAAAGAAAATAATATAAAATTGAATGAACGAGGGAGTGGGTCCTACACCGAGAGAACTTGAAGATGCCGATGCAAGAGTGCCTTGACACCGAAATTGTGCACCTCAATTCTAAATCTTGAGGGGGCGCAAAACAAACATAAGTGGACCAAGTTGATATATATACACACACACACACACACATACATATATAATACTGAAACAGTTATTCAACGTACTAACCCCCAAAGTTTTATGAAAACTCAATAGTATCGTATTTAATAAGTTTTCCGAAAATCCTAGAATGCCATAAAACCTTTCAAAAACATATATATAATATAGTGTGCTAAATAATGGTATCATAGTGACCCGTGGTACTACATTTCCCAGCATGAAGCCAACAACTATATCTCCTGGCCCAAAGCCAATAACTATATCTTCTGGGCCGAAGCCAAATAAACAAGTATCTTTTCGCCCATATGCAGAACAATGACCACTAGATAAGCACAAAAACATTGAATATACTTTTTCCAATGTAAAACCATACATCTCAAAAACATCTTTCTAGCATATAATCATCCATCATATATACTACAAAGAAGTGTAAAAACATGTTCATAAATAGTATATAATCATCCATCATATATACTATAAAGAACATAAATTCGATAAAGTATGGTATTCCAAAATATGCTCAGTAAAGCATGATAATCATAAAATGTAAATCTAATTTACTCATAGAACGTAATCATTAAATCATGCTTGTCATGTATGCATTTCTAATATTAAAACATGTATTTTAAAAGGGGTCTACTCACAGATACATCGCCACTGAAGAGCCACGCAAACTAGCGAATACGGAATTGTCACAAAGAATTGCTCCTAAGCACATAAAGGGTCCAATTAATAAAACTCTATTAAAACGATTGTTACAATAGGCATTCATGATCCATAAATCGATTGAAATCATTAGTTACGCATCCAGCAGAAATGCTTTATTATGTGTTGAAGCAATTTACAAGGGGCAGATTACACTATTCCAACCAGTACTTTCATTTATTTATTTTGACCAGGCCCTATAATCGGTGAATTCAACGTTCATCTCACAATAACTCCTGACATCATATTCTTAACGTGACAATATTACGAGACAGACATTGTATACACTCGTTACATGCAACAAGTTGTTCGAATACCTTAAAACGGAGCACCAAACTGGAGAACCTTCTTCCAAGATTGTGGGCTGCTAATATTCATCCCACCAAGCAGAGACATGCTTTCTGTCCCTTATCATATACTCCTTCCCCATACTATATGCCAAGTAGTGGGTGAACGGAAGGTGGCTAAGATCAGCAAGGCTGAAAAAATCACCGGCCAAGTAGTTGCTCTTCGACAGCCTATCCTCGTAAATGTCCAACACCTTCCCAAGCTTCTCTTCACTCTCCTGAATTATCTTCGGGTCTGAAGGAAATCCCAACGCCGAGGCAAACAAAGTGTTGATCACCAAGTTGTCGAGTGGCGGGTGATAGTTGCTTGCTTCAACCTCTAGCCACTGTTCCACAAGACCTCTTTCCTCAATAGTCTTTCCAAGTAAATCAGTTCCTTGTGAGCTGTATTTTTCTGCGTAGTACCTTATGAATGCGCGTGATTCTGCAGAACCAAATTTGACCGGTTTTATCACACAACTTGCTAGATCATTATATTTATGCAGAAAAGAAAAAGGAGAACAAGGTTTTCATCAAACAATTTGCAAAAAATTTCTTGCTGCACAAACATTAAAATGTTTATTTGATGCTTCACATAAATTTAAAATCACGTCCAGATTTTATATATCAGGATGTAATTAGTGATCAAACTTTGTAGATTAAGCAAACTAAATATATAAAACGTAATTACTGGGTTCAGTACTACATAACCCTGGCAATTTAAAACCAGCATATACCATATAAAGTATAATCCCCATCTTGTATGACAGGAACTTGTCCAAAGGGCTACAAACAAAGACAAAGCAATGCAGACAAGATCAATATACATAATTCCGAAAGAGATTACGACAAGGAAATAACAATGAAAATTTGATTAAATAGCCAGAGCTAACCTGTAGTTTGAGAAACTCAGAGGAGTTTTGTGTTCACTCTTGAAGAGATCAATGGGGCTGGTCTCAAATTCAATCTCCTTCTCAACAAGGCACACTAGCACCCACTTCGGCGAAGCGTAGAAAGGGCCATACACCTTTACCACCATTGCAAATGTTGTTGAAAATTGCTAAACCGAGAATTTCGTCTGTGCAGAACATACTTTCGTGTCCAGTTCTTATGTAGACTCTCCAGTTCTTTAATGGAAGACAGACGGTACCCACTTTGCTCTTGCTCTCTAGTTCTTTTGCTTTGATAAACTCTTAGCTTAGCACAAGGGGGAGTACCAAATTATAAAACTACTAAAGGTAGGTGACTGCTAGGTAGGTCGAGGTGGCTGGCTGCTTCAGAGGAGTAAGCAAATTTTTTCTTTATCATGTCAATTGCTAATCCTTTAGTTTCTAATTGGGTTGCTATCTCCGTTTGGAGACGCGTTTTTTTTATGCGCCATAGCAAATTTAACTTTGCTACCCAAATGATAGCTGCTTTGGAGATGCTTTTAAATGAAATTATGCTTGATTGGCAAAAGCCAATCATGAAGGTCTAGTATCATATTATAGGAACACCCCCAAGGACCAAGGTGCCCAAAATCTCCATAAAATATGTCCTCAACTAGGATTATGATAAAAACCGAATTACGCTCCTACGACAGCCTTATTATAAAAAAAACAAGTCCAAAAGATTCTCTCCTACAATCATTTTATAATTTTAGTGGCGCTCCTGGGCCAATCAATGATTGTCACGTGTTTAGAAAGTAAACCAACCGTCCAATAAATCTTTAACATGTAGTGAAATGGTTGCAAGAGAGAATCGCTCTTTCCATTGATAAGGTCTATAAACACCCAAACCATATTAACGGGCAATTAGTTTTGTCATGTGCCAGGAAGTTGAGTCCCACGTCGGGAAATTAAGAACCTCACAGAGAATTTTGAGAGAAAATTTCCAATACCTCTGTACACATTCTAAGCAGCTCAGTATGCTGCCATAGCATGACTATATTGACACAGAAATAAAACTTTCCAGAATCCACTTCATTGGCTTTTTGATGCAAAAGCCAATTACCAATTTCACCATGGATCCCCAACAGACAAACTTCAAATTTAGGGTTTTTCTAAAGAGCTCATTTTTCTCACCAACAACAAATATCTTGTAGAGCAAGCAACAAAATGGGATAGCACCACCACTGTCATCAGAACGAAACCACTGACTTCGGCTGCGAAGAAGATTGCAACTGAGAAAGGGCTGTGTCGCTCTCGTCATTCTCGTCAAAAACAATCGGCTTCCCCTCAATATTTTTTCTGCAAAATAAAATAGAGTACATTGTCAGATTTTCTGTCAAGGAAAGTCAATGCTTCTTTAGCACTGAAGAACATTGTGAAAACGGATTGCAATGCCTACCTCTGAGAGATGAAACTCTCTTCGGACAATGCCTTTTCCAATCTTTCTTCAAATGGAGTTGCGTGCCAACTCACTTTCTGATCCTGCAAATTCAAAATCTACCTTCAGACGCTGCTTAAAAGATCGAAGGCTGAAAAAAAGTAGAAGGCAGTCAGACAAACCTCCTTGTATTTGTTTGTTGAGTTTGGGATTCCGTTCCCATCCCACCACTTGGGTGAGACACGAGTAGGCTCATCTTCGTTCCAGTGAGTAGCAACAAGCCCAATGATAGGCCTGTCCCCAGGAGTTCTTCCAAAATGACGAGTTTGGCCGGGAACATAACCAAACTGATTGCTGTTATCTCGAGTTACTGGCTTCAGCCAGGTGGACAAACTTGATTCCACATTGACCTCTTGTCCAGATGAAATTTGTTTTGCCCCCTCTTCTGATATAGGGGTTGCATTTCCCCGGTGGTTAAGAGATTCTCTTTGCCCAACAGAAAGTCCATGTGAGATAGGATCTTCGTCTTTCAGTACATTCCGTTGAGAGATGCCGTCTCCAGGGTTTTGCACTGAATACACATACTGGGACCTGATTCGAGCCTTTCCATTTGGAAAGTTTTCCAGGTTTGCAGGGAAAACAGTTCCTGGTGTCTGCATCTCATCAGAAAGGGTTAGTGGGGTTGGATAAACTGAAGGCTTTGATATGCTCTGTTTTCCTGGAGTTTCACATACTTTTGAACTCTGGTTATAATTTTCGGATGAAGAACCTCTAGAGGAATTTGTATCATTATCGCAATCAAAGCGAACAGCCTTGCTCCTGAACTGGACATCTGGAGTTGTAATATTCTCAGTCCGATTAGTATGACTCTTGACTGTTGAATCAGTACCTATTCCGCTGCCTCCAGAAGAGCTGATTGTGGTCCTACTATTATTCTGTTGGTTCGATACAAAACTATAGATACAAAATGAAATTGAGAAAATGTCAGTTATATTTACTTGTACTAAATAGTTCCTCAAAGTGCAGGCAGCACACTGACAAAAAAAGACCAATTTTTCTCTCCTCAAAAACAATGAGATGGCCAAAAAAACTTCATTGCTAATACTAGTACAGAGTGAAATTCTGGTTTAGCAAACCTCCCATCCCATCAATAAGCAGCAAATGTACTAATGCTCAAGCATTCAAAACAGTTATAAGTAGAACCTGCTAGGCGTATGCTCAGAAGGACCTGAACCCTTTCCCCACTCTTCATTGAACTTCATAGGCGTAGGGGGCTGATCTGGTTGATCCAACTCTTGCTGAAGATTTTTAATGGATGTGTTTGGAAGCTGTGAGTTGAATTTTGGAGGCTCTGAATCTCTATCACGATGGGGTGAGCCATTCAACCTTGAAGACACTTTACGAATTTCAGCTGGTGTTTCGGCTATGGTGCCACAAGCTTTAAGAAACTTGGCCTGCAGAATAAGGTGCAGTGCACAAGTAAAAGCATTATCTTTTTAGCAGTACGCAAAATCATATAACTAAAGACTTAATCTAGAAATGTATCCAAAACAGTGTAACCTAGAAAAAATGACATTACTTAAACATACTGCACAAGACGGGAGTCATAGCTCCACTGACTTCCACAAGTTCTAACTTGTGAAGGAACACTTTGGAACTGAAGCATGTCGCTCCAATTAAACACCATGTACTGGAAAACAAAGTCTTTGTTTCAGAGTATAAATTGGAGTACATGACAACAATGTAGCCTTATTTCACTTCAAACGATTGAGATAAGGACGCGACGGTTATAACATTTGAAACCACCTAGAAAATTGATTGGCAAAAATGGGCATTTGAATTATGTAATTTCTGAGCATTACACATCGAAAATAATTTAATCTGAACAATACTTAATATATTACCTACATTAAACTTTGAATCCGCTAGCTCACAAGGGAAAACGTACCTCATTCCTGAGCTCCTTGTCAATTTGTGGAGACCCATAAGAAGCACTTTCCCTATCTTTGCTTGGAGAACCTTCTTTCTCTTTGAGAGTTATTTACAAATCAGACCAGAAAAAATAAAATCAGCAACGAGATATATAGATTCAGATTGAATAAATTAGTTTATGTGCGTGGACTAAAGATAATCTACCTTCAGCTGAAAATAGAGAAGACAAACGGTTTTGAGATATCACAACTTCCTGATAAAATAAAGGAAACAGAAAAACAAGAAATCAGTGTAAAATTATACATAACCCACTAATCTACTGTTTGGCAGCTGAGAAAATGAAATTGAAATAACGGTAAGCAACATTTCATTGTTGGGTTATTGATTTGGGGAAAATAGGGGGCGCAAAAGCTGAATCAGGAGGTGGGAAATGGAAAGATGGAGGAAGTGATGAGAGGAGGAGGTGATTGAAGTGCCATATGGAAGAGCCATAAAAGAAGTTGGAAGTAAGAAGAAAGACGAGGTTCTGCCCCGTAGGGCGGCGGAAAAACCAGAACGAGTTTCAGGGTTTTTTAGAAGAGAGCTTTTTTTTTTTGGATTCCAATTTCAATGATATCGGCAGCACCCAGATCAAAATTGAAACTGCAAGAAATCTAAAATCTCTAATCTTAGGCTAAATTCAAGATCAAGATTAGTACTTTAACACTCAATTGACTCTAATTTCTCAAATTTTCACAGAAACACTGGTAATTCGCAGCAGAGTAAAAATGGCCACTGAAAAGAAAAGCATTTTCCCGGACTTTCTCGGGAACCAAACGGAAACCTTACCGTCTGGGGGTTACGAGAGGACTGAGAAACAAGGTGAGGCCGAGAGCGAAGGTGGCGATCGTCCTTGACCCGAAAGCAACCGAAGAAGCAGCCCATAGCTCGCGAAATCGACCTGTCAAGAAACCTCAACGCGTATCTGCACAGATGCCCTAATCCGCGCTTCAACAGCGAGCATAACATCGATTTCGTAAAATAAAAGGGGAAAAAAGGGAGAATCCAAAACCCTAGCTTGTTCTTGGTTTTTCTTTTTTAGGTGAATTATTGATTCAGGGGAGAGAGAGAGAGAGAGAGAGAGAGAGAGAGAGAGAGAGGAATTGGAGTTGATGGGTCGTTTTTGAATTTTGAACAAACAAAACGAGGGAAACAGATACGCCTCGCCAGATGGGGTGCGTTTTGGGTGTAAATTATACTCGATCGAGTGCGAGGTACAATGTACTCGCTCTGTGGACGTGAAACGTGGAGCCAGTTGTGATGATCTTGTAATAATGTTAAAGTATTGGGGCTTAAATGGAAATAAATCTATGGGGAAGCGCGAGTATTTGTTCGACATGGAAGTGAGGGGTGGAGGGAATTAAAGATCCTTAAGTAAGAATGTCTGTGAGTTGAGGTTTAAATGTTTGGACAAATAACGTCTAGTATGTATCTCTGTACAAATTGTCGTTACTATTTTCCTTCTTCTGTTTTAATAATTGGATTCATGCCACTTAATATTACAATCTAGTAGTATTTTTCTTTACTTGTAAGTGAGATGTCTTAGGTTTGATTATCACCAAAAACGAATTTGAACCATATTATTGCTAACCTATTGTGAGGCTCAGTCCACCCCCTTCTCTTTAGTGTACATAATCGTTTGTAAAAGAAAATGATGATGATAATAATAATAATAATAATTGGATTCATAAAAAATAGAGTAATACATGGATTTGGATCATTCAATACGTACAAATAAAATATAAAATTATGCACAAATAGAACTAATTACAAATACATCTAAAAATCTGAGCTGTTATTGAATTTAATCAAAGTTTCTTTATTTTTTAACTTTAATTCAATTTCTTATTTTTTTTTCATTTTTACTCACAATTTTAATTTGAATATTTACATATAAAAACCAAACCACTTTCATGAAAATAGTTAAAAGAAAATTTATATGTTATTATACATGATACCTATGTCATATGTTGATAAAATACAATTAACATGTGATAATGTATCCACAAAAATAAATAGAAATTAATCTACTTATCATCCATGAAAAATTTCATTTTCCATACATTTCTAAATCCATACTAGTATATATGTTGACATATATAGTACCTACAACATAGATTAGTTAACACCGTTTAACAATACTTAATTCTTAGTTGTGACATAAATTCGAGCATATGTGTGATTGTGTAAATCATTAGTAGATTGTAGTTAGGATACTAAAAGATATTATCCTTTTATGATAGTGTTACATGCAAGGCAAGTAACCCTTTCCAGTTTACTTCAAGAAAAACACATCCTAGAAATTCATCAACTCTCTCTTCTCTCTTTGTCGCACTCCCCTTAGAGAAAAAGACCACAACTTTCTTATACTTAATCTTAAAATTGAGTAAAAGATAAACATATAAATAAGGAATGACATTTACCACTGTTTACTAAACGATAATCAAAGAAACTGATGGGGATAATCACTCAATGGACCTAACCCAACAAAGTGGACTAAACCCAATAATGAATCACAAAATTAGACTTGTATCAAGTTTATTCTTGTTTTTATTACGAGCAGTTTTACTCCTCTAAATTAGATTATGAGATATGGAGGGAGAATTTGAACTTTGAACCTAAAACGTACTGAGTTGAAGAAGAAAGTCATTTAGCTATGGGCGATCCACCATTTGTGATTACAAATTTTTCATTAAAAAGAGAATTTGAGGGAGACCGAATTGACAATAAATATATAAAGTGGATTCATATATTGGTTAGTATGTTATTCATTTTTTATATGTTTGTTTATGTTGAGAGTATGAATCTCACATCAGAGAAAGAAAGATCTTTCATAGATTTATAAGTAGTTGGATTACTCCTCATATTGCCAATTAGTTTTATGGTAAAACCTCAATTTTTTTTTCAGTTTATATTATGTGATACTCTCCATATTACTCTCTAATACAAGAATTTGAACTTAAATTTAAGGGACGAACACAACACACCACCCTGACTAATTGGTCGAAACCACACTCGTAGTATGCTACCAATTGTTGATTGTTTCAACAAAAGAAAAGCTAGCCCCATGGTTTTCTTATCTCTTTTCATGATGTGTAATATTGTGCACTATGCAAGTGCGAAGTAGCTGTGTGGGGTGGCATGTCATACAAACAAAGGACATGAAAAGCAAAGGTTACCACGATACACACTAAAAGTTACTTTCTTTCAAGTCATTGGGTCTGAGATCATGAGGGAGACCTAATTATCCAAAGTTCAAAACTATGAGATGTTGAAGCCAAGTTGTTCATTGCACCATAAGCTTAATGAAGACGAGGTTTTCTCTTCTGGGCACATGTGTGCATCAAGTGCGCATGTACCAAACACAATCAAATCCCATCCTTCCATTTTCATAGCTTAAAAACGAGTGGATGTGATGAGTTCCATCCGCTCATGCAGTGGCTGAGCGAAGATTTCATGTGTGAGAAGGCTTCTCACATATATAGGTAATTTGAATTCAGAACCTGAGAGATTTGAGTAATTTGTATAAAAATTGATAGACTCTAAATTCAACAAAGAGAACTAAAAACATTGCACAAACCCAGAAACCCAAATATGAGGTAAAGAGTAAGCAAGAAATTTTAAAATATAAGTTAAAGCCAAAGAAAAGTTGACAGAATGACGAGTGGAAGGGAAGATTGCACCGCATTTAGAGGGATGGAGAGAAAAATGAGGTCTGGCTTGGAACATAAAAGAGTTTGGATTGAGAATACACTTGAATTTTAAGGATATTAGACTGATATGCATCAGTAAAATATGTATAGTAAGAAGAAGAAGAATAAAAAGAATGAAACAGGAACCATTCTGGTCTTTTAGTGGCTCCACTAATGCGCTCATGTGCAAACCATGCACATGGCGCTATGCTTGGGGGAGAAAATCTATAATGAGGACAGTACATGATAATTGAGTTATTAGGTCCACAAAGGTGTTTTAGCTCAGTCTCGAAGAATGGTCCTAGGCCGAACTATCCTATGAAACTTGGGCTAATAAAGTCTTGTTTTTCGTTTTCATTTTTTCCACATTATATTTTCAATGTAGTCCAATTTGGGGAGAGCATTGAATTAGGACTTAACAAAGCGAGCAAATTGCCTGACCTTTTGACCTTTTCATATCAGATATTCTAGGTTCTAGTTGTCAAATTTTCAAAACTAATGAGCTATATATACGGACTATCTAGTTACGTTGTCGCCAGTATGGTGTAAATTTCATCATTTTTATTGAAAGAAATTAGTAACATCCAAATTTGAATACGTGCAAGAGTTTTGTTAGAGACAATCTTCCATGCACGTTTGGCTGATAGATAATCGTTGGTGAATATGGATTTCATTGTTATACTTATTTTTGTTTACACTTAAGTACAGCTAAGGGTTTGATACTCGTCAAAACGAATTTGAACTAAATTATTATAGCTAAATCATTGTGAGGCTTAGCTAACACCATCATTCCTTAATGTAGATACTATTGTATGTATTCCAAAAAAAAAAGGTATAACTAACGGTTACCTAAGAGCATCTTCAACAGTGTCTCTAAATGTGACTCTTCAAATTCAAGTTTGTTAACTCACGTGATAATTTGAAGACTAAAAGTTGTTGATTCAAAACTTTGTTCCAACATACTTCACAAATTTTAGTATTATTTTTACTATATATTTTCATCATGTGACCTTTTTTATTATTTCAATTTAATATACCTTGACAAAGAGATGTTTGAATAATCAGAAAAAAAACATTTGAAGAGTGGGATAGAGACTCTTCTAGAGAGTGGGACATTTTTTAAAATTTGCAGATTTATTTGACAACTCTGTTGGAGCATAAAAAATCTTATGTAACACTTCAAATTTAGTTTTGTGAACTCTCTTGAAAATGCTCTAAACCAAGCACGCGTGAGCGAGTGTCTTATAGCTTTCTTCTACATGCAATGGCCTCTTTTATTTGTTAATCCTGGGAACCGTGGTAGGCAACGCAAAGTCCTGGAGAGATAAAAGCTAAGAATGCATAGAAACTTGCATGAAAATTTGAAATTTTAGAGAACAGATTGCATGGATTTGGTTGGATCGGCATGATCATAATTCATGCCTGTAATATGTGTCTACATAGAAATTCGGTAGCGTTTCAGAGTATCTTATGTTCTAAAACTTTTAATTGTTAGATTATGATCAGGGGCAGATCCAAGTGGAAGTTCCCGAATCCAGAGCCTTAGAGAACCGTGAATCATATCTGTTTATCATTCATTGTACATCGTCCGGTCATAAATTATTTTAAATATTTTTATTTAAAATTAAATACAAACATTACCTAACAAAACTTGACTGTACGATATACGATGAACGAACGCGATTTACGGACCCCTAAAATCCTCATCAAAATGATCCAAAGAAGATCCTGTTGGGAAGTCGGGATTGGGATATATGGGGTAAAGATTACCAGAGGATTCTATGGCCATTTGACATAGAACCTGAAAATGTACACAAACTGTTCAACGAAAAGCCTCTACCATTGCGTCTGGCAGGCCTTGGTAGGTGATGCTTGACAGGCCTCAGGAACAGGCCTTGGAAGCTATCGACTAATCTAGGCACAACGGCATGCACACCAAGTGCTAAAATGCTTCAATGAAAAAACTGAAAAATAAATTTTATGTTGCGTATGCATAGATCTTTTATACATCCGTACAAGGTTAGAGTCCTGAAATGGTCACTGATAATGATCATGGTATATTTAACCAAAAAAATAACGTTAGAACTCAATAATATAGAATAACCAGAATATACTAGAAAATCCCTGAACATTCTGCTAAAACCCAAAATTAAGAGTGACCTGGGAGTGTACATGACACAAGGCAAGGGAGTCCACAAGAAAAACGACGTTTGGCTCCAAGTAAACACTTGGTAATCGCAGCTTCCAACTGTTCTCATGCCTACACTTGAATTCTCTTCCAAGTTCCACCACCCAAGTGGTTCATTGTCTTTTACCCAAAATCACAAATAATGGAGTCTCCCCTGTCACATATATATGGTTGTGTGGTGAAGTTGCAGTGGTCCATGCACATACAAGTCTCCACGGCAGCAAAAAGAACACCAAAAAGTGTGTGAAAAGATTGGCATTTCGGAGATTCATGGCCACACGCCATTACTCCACATTCGACAATGTATATGATCTGAATGTGAGTGACTTTGCCACTCAATTTTTTATGATCCGAACACTTCTTCATATTTTTTTCATACATCCTAACTGTACCATATTAGTTGCATGTGTAATGCGTGTTGACAAATATAAAGAAATATAAAATTTGTGATTGTAACACCTTATGAGAGATAGGATCCTCGTCGGATTCTCTTTGTGAGGATTTCGGGGATCTTTTAATCATGTTCGTTCATCGTACATCGTGAGGTCAGTTTTCGTCAGATACTGTTTATGTTTAATTTTAAATATTATAATTTAAAATAATTTATGACAGTACGATGTACTATAAAAGAACATGATTAAAGGATCTTTGGAATCCTCACAAAGAGGATCATGTGAGGATTCTATCTCACCTTATGATATGTTGACCTCATGTTACGAGTTCATTTTAATAATTGATTATAGAATCTTAAACATTGAGCGGACTTGCAAAATCATGTTAGTATAACATGTAGGGATTATAATTATGGTTTAATTTGCAGTTTTAACTGTTTTTAGGTTGCGTGATCTCAAGGCCAACCTTGAGATTCAGGGGCTCGAGGCGAGCCACATTGCCATTGCACAAGAAAACAATGTTTTACCAACATGATACAACATATATGACCTTTGGGTAATTGGTGTTTTGTACCAGATATGTCTATTGAACATACTGCTGCAATGAGTTGTATCCCATGGTGAAAAGACATACTCAAACCAAAGGATGTGTTTAACGGGTGTAAATCTCTCTATATATATTGGTAACATTAGTAGAAGAGATATTCATATTCAGAAATTTGTTGTCTACACAATTTCTTTGCTCTCTCTTCTCTCTCCATCACATTCATACAATTTCTTTCTAGTTATTTCTAAGGGAATACAATTCAGTTTTGCTAATCGAATATTCCATACTTTATTGTATTCTAGAAATGATTTGCCAAGAACCCTGTAGCAAACTTATTCAAGTGGGGGCAAATAACACTTTAAGGAAACGATTCAAGTCGTACCTCAAAGTCATCATTTAGATTATTCTTTATATGTCTACATTAACTCTAACAATCTTAAAGTGTTATTTTCATCATGGAGAACAAGTCTGATAACATGACTTTGAAGATTATCAATCAAGATGTCTATAAGCTAGACAAATTTGATGGATCAAACTTCACCCGATTGAAGGACAAAATGCGTTTCATGCTTAGTATTCTAAATGTCATATATGTGTTGGACTCGAAATTGGAGTCTATTCGTGAACCAAGTGACAAAGACTCGGACAAAATAGTTGCCGATCGAAAGAAGCGTGAAGAAGATGAATTGGTATGTCGAGGACACATCTTGGGCACATTATCTGATTGCTTATATGACATGTACGCACACATACAATCTCCGAAGGAAATTTGGGAAGCACTTGAACATAAGTACACAACGGAGAAAAGAGGTACCGATAAATTTTTAATGTTCAAATATTATGAATTCACTATATTTGATAATAAACCCATCCTAGACCAAGTTCATGAATTATTGGTCTTGGTCTCAAAGCTTCGTGAACTTAAAATAGTTATTGCGGATCATATGATAGTTGGGGCTATTATGGCAACATTACCCCAAACATGGAATAACTATAGAAAGAAACTTCTACACATGGTGGAAGATATTAGTTTGGAAGATTTGCAAAAGGGTATTCAAATTGAAGAGGAAACTCGAAATCGTGATAAGAATTTTGTAAATCAAGATTCCTCCAAAGTTCACATTGTCGAAAGAAACAAATATTTCAAAGTCAAAATTGACAAAGGGAAGTTTAAGAAGACTAATTCCAACAACGATCAAAAGAATGCAAATGGTGTCTACTACCATTGTGGAAAGAAATGCCATTACATTCGTGATTGTAGACACAGAAAAGCAAGTGAGGAATATACCAATAAGACCAATAGCGCAAATATGGTGGAAAATTCTAGAATTGATAACATAGTTGCAATGGTATCAATGATGCATATTGGCATGATTACCGAACTGAATATGGCAATGGCAATATAATCTTCCGATTGGTGGCTCAACTCAGGAGCTACTATACATGTGTGCAATGATAAGGCACAATTCAAGACATATGAAGCATCAATGGACAATCAAGAGGTTTTAATGGGGAGTCATAATTCCGCCAAAGTTCTAGGAAAATGAACCGTTGAATTTCAGTTTACTTTTGCGAAGAAATTGACATTGCTTAATGTACTGCATGTTCCAGAAATTAGAAAGAATCTTGTGTCTGCAAATTTATTATGTAAGAACGGTATAAAGATTGTTCTAGAGTCCGACAAGTTAATAATGTTGAAAAATGGAATGTTTATTAGGAAGGGGTATTCTTGTGATGGGATGTTCAAACTAAGTATTAATAATAAAGTGAATTCTTCTGCTTATATTGTTGAATCTTCCTCTCATTATGGCATTTACGTTTAGCACATATAAATTTTAGATCTTTAAAATACATGCATACACTTGGTTTAATTACTTGCAATGATGATTACAATGATAAATGTGAAACATGTATTCAAGCGAAAATGACTAAGAAACTTTTTCCAACTGCAGAAAGAAATAGAAATTTATTAGACTTAATACATTCTGACATATGTGAATTTAATGGTGTTTTAACAAGAGGAGGAAAAAGATGTTTTATCACATTTATAGATTATTGTTCTAAGTTCACTTATGTTTATTTATTATCTAATCAAGATGAAGCCTTTGAGTGTTTTAAGCGCTATAAAGCTGAAGTTGAAAACCAAAAAGGAAGGAAAATTAAATGCCTTCGTCGTGATAGAGGTGGTGAATATTTTTCACATGAATTTGATATTTTTTGTGAAGAGTATGGTGTTATACATCAAAGAATTGCACCCTATACGCCACAACAAAATGGTTTGGCAGAAAGAAAAAATAGGACACTCACTGAAATGATTAATTCCATGATGATTAATGCTAATACTCCTAAATATTTATGGGGTGAAGCATTGTTTACTGCATGCCATATACACAATAGAATTATATCTACAAAGACACATGTGTCACCATATGAAATTTGGAAAGGAAGAAAACCAAATTTGTCATATTTGAGAGTATGAGGGTTATGTAGCCTTTTACAAGGCACTAGACGCTAAGAGTTCCAAGTTGGGTCCAAGAGGAATTAAAAGCATATTTGTAGGATATGCAGAAAATTCAAAGGCATATAAGTTGCTTAATTTAGACTCAAATATAATAGTTGAGTCTAGAGATGTCGAATTTATAGGAAATAAATTTTATAACGACTACTCAATGTCTGGAAAAGAGAATGATCAAACACTTTTCTCTAATCTGGCTAGTAGTCATTCTCAAGGTTAGAAAAGAAAACAGTCTAAAACTGTTAATGAACTAAGGAAAAGCCACATAGTAAGAAAAGAAAAGACTCTAGGCTCTGATTTTATTTCGTCTCAATCTATTGTATTTTTAGTCGAAGGAAATAGAAAAAAGGTTCTTAAAAAAATACCCATATTGTTGAATGTTGAGGATGATCCTAAAAGTCTAAGCGAAGCAATGACTTCAAGACATGCAGCCTTTTGGAAAAAGGCTATAGATGATGAATTTGAATCATTAATATCTAATCAGACATGGGTTTTAGTAGACTTGCCTCAATGATCAAAAGCAATAGGTTGTAAGTGGGTATTTAGAAGAAAATACAATACATACGAGTCTATTCAGACATTTAAAGCTAGCTGGTTGCCAAAGGTTTTGAGCAAAAAAAAAAGGAATAGACTATTTCAATACATATGCACCAGTAGCTAGGCTCACATCAATTAGAATATTGTTTGCATTGACATCTTTATATAATTTGCATGTGCATCAAATGGATGTGAAAACGGCTTTTGTAAATGGTGATTTAGATGAAGGAGTCTATATGGAACAACCAGTATGGTTTGTTCTCCCTGGGAATGAAAAGAAGGTTTGTAAATTAGTAAAGTCATTATATGGACTGAAGCAAGCACCAAAACAATGACATGAAAAGTTTGATTTTGTCATTTTATCATATGGATTTAGACATAACAGTGCTGATAAATGCATATACTCTAAATTCACAAATGATTATGGTGTTTTTATATGTTTATATGTCGACGACTTGCTAATTTTTGCTACAAACATGAAAGGTGTATTTGAAACTAAAGAGTATCTAAATTCAAAATTTAAGATGAAGGACTTGAATGAAGTAGATACTATCTTGGGATTAAAGTAAAGAAGCATAGTAGGGGTTACGCTTTGTGTCAATCACATTATATAGAAAAATTGCTTCTTAAGTTTAAGCATCTACAAATAAAAGAAGCAAATACCCCTTATGACCCTGGTGAAACTTTGCTTAATAATTCTAGTAGTTCTGTTGCACAGCTTGAGTATGCTAGTGTAATCGAAAGTTTAATGTATGTCATGCATTGTACCATGCCAGATATCGCATTTGCAGTAAGCAAACTTTCTAAATACACTAGTCATCCAGGTACTGCTCATTGGAAAGCAATAAATAGAATTTTTGGTTATCTTAAAAGAACTATTAACCTGAGTTTAACTTACTCTGAGTTTCCAGCAGTACTTGAAGGATATTCAGATGCAAGTTGGATAACAAGTGCTAATGATAATAAGTCGACATCAGGGTGGATTTTTACAATTGCCGGAGGAGCAATTTCTTGGGCTTCGAAGAAGCAAACATGTATAGCACATTCAATTATGGAATCTAAATTTATAGCATTAGCGGCAACAGGTAAAGAAGCGGAATGGATTAGAAATTTGTTATTGGAAATAGAGTTGTGGCCATAACCAATGTCATCCATTTCTTTATACTGTGATAGTGAGGCTACTTTGTCTAGAGCATACAATAAGGTATACAATGGAAAGTCTAGACATATTAGCTTGAGACATGAATATGTCAAGCAATTAATAACGGATAGAGTTCTTAATATTATTTATGTTAAATCAAGTAATAACTTGGCGGATCCGTTAACGAAAGCACTTTCAAGAGCTTTGGTAGTTAGTACATCTAGTGGAATGGGGCTAAAACCCTTTATTGAAAATTAGCCACCAATAATGGTAACCCGACTTTCTCTAGAACGTCACTAGTTTAAAAGTTTAATAGGAAATAACAAGTTATTGATAAGTGGTTGTGAAAGCACTGAAAATTAATATATAGTTCATTCGAGGATGATCAGTGCAAGACTACTACGTTTAGGAGGATGAGTTTTATCTCTTAATGAGGTCATTTGTAGTTATGTCTATAGCAACAGGGACATGGGAAGGAACCTCACCTATATGAACAGAAGAAGTGGTGCCGCTTCTACCAAGAGTTGAATTTTCTCTTGTAATTGTTTATGAAACCAGGATGAAGCACAAGGCCATAATAGTGCTTAATTAGTTCAGAAATTTCTTTAGGGAAATAAGACATAGTCATGTGTGTAGTGATTCCGGTTTTAACATAAGAATAGTTGGTTTAAACTTAGGTCATCATCGCATTCGTTATAACTTTGAATTACTTACACTAATTAAAGGTTTAATTTGAAAGACACCTTTATTGTATGCATGATTATATCGGTATGCTTGTGATAATTATAAAAAGAGAGTTGTAATATCATCTTCTGTATATTTTTTACAATAGGGAAAGATTGTTGAATATTTAAAAAAATATAATAATATATATATGGGGCTTTTTGACGGGAAGTTGGGTCATTGACCCAATAATTATATCTTTTCGAAGCATTGCAGCTTTTTGCTAACAGAGATACCCATTGGTTGGGCATCTGACCGCATGTTTTACAACATATATGACCTTTGGCAATTGGTGTTTTGTATCAGATATGTCTATTGAACATACTGCTGCAATGAGTTGTATCTCATGGTGAAAAGACATACTCAAACCAAAGGATGTGTTTAACGGGTGTAAATCTCTCTATATATACCGGTAACATTAGTAAAATAGATATTCTTATTCAGAAATTTGTTGTCTACACAATTTCTTTGTTCTCTCTTCTCTCTTTATCATATTCATACAATTTTTTTCTAGTTATTTCTAAAGGAATACAATTCGGTTTTGCTAATCGAATATTTCATATTTTGTTGTATCCTAGAAGTGATTTGCCAAGAACCCTTTAGCAAACTCATTCGAGTGGGGGCAAATAATATTTTAAAGAAACGATTCAAGTCGTACCTCAAAGTCATCATTCGGATTATTCTCTATATTTCTACGTTAACTCTAACAATAACTCTACTTTTTCGTGTGTACTTATACATGCTCGGTTATATAAAAACGCAACTATCAACTCATTGGTGGAGCGGACAGAGGAGAGAGATCAAAGGATAGGAGAGAGAATGTTTAGCTTGTGAAAAGCCCTAGATCCAAGCCTCACTTTTTCGATACCACATGACGATAGCTCTCTGATTTCGAACGTGCAATCCTGGAAATGTTCAGCATATGAAAAGCACCAGATCCAAGCTTCAGTTTTTCAATACTATGCAACAATAGCTCCCTGACTTCGAAAGCTTGAATTCTGTTTGTTGTAATTGTTGTTTGTTAGCCTGCATGTGAGTTGGACGGTTCATTCTGTGATCACTTTTTTATTCATGTCTAGGCCTCAAACTTTCAACACTACGCGGCAATAACTTCCTGATTTCAAACGCGCAAGTTCTGCCCGTTGTAGTTGTTGTTTGTTATCTTGCTCGTGGGTTGAGCTATTCATTCCGTCGTCACTTTTTTTTTCCTGTCCAGACTCACTCTTTCAACGTTACGCAACAATAGCTCACTGATTTCTTTTTGTTTTTGAGAGAAAATAGCTCACTGATTTCGAAAGCTCGAATTCCGCCAGTTATAGTTGTTGTTTGTTAGCCTGCACGCGAAGCATTTTTTAATCCAAAACATTTTTTAAAAGTGGTCCAAGGAATACTTTCTTTGTCTAATTTAGTTTGCCAAAAACCTGATTTACAATCAAATTTACTAAATATCTTCTTGGATCCTATTTATTAGTATTTAGCTCAGAATTTTGTCAATGCCAATTTTCTTGGTCACTTATACCGACAAATCCAATATCGTGATTAAATACTGAAATTTTGATTATGGTAATCGTATAGCCAAAATCTAAAAATTGGTTGATTTTTTTTTACTAAACATGATTCTTAAAGAAGACTTCAAAATGCACAACTCTGATCACAATATCGCATTGCAGAATGATGAGGAGGACAAATAAATAAATAAAAAGTAGCTAATATATATATATATATATATATATATATATATTTCCGATAAAACATCATTATACATCAACGAATATCCAAAATTTTAGAATTTGTTCTAATACTAGGGTATTATAGTAATGAAAAATGAGTATACCAACTAGCTCGCTAACTCTTAATGGTACAAAGGAGTGAAGTTAGCCAGGTAAACCATCACATATTATGTCTTCCTAATTCCTACAACACAGAAGGGGGACTAAGTTGTAACTCACAAGGGTTTGAGTTACTAACTAGTCTCAACTGCTTATAATTGTTGAAACTGTGGGGAGGGGGACAAGTCGACTCCACAAGACAATTACTATGTACACATAAATGCAATGATACAACACTTCACACAAGTAGTACTTGTGCATGGAAACGCGAATGCCTTAAGAAAGTGTGGAGAGAGAGAGAGAGGGAGGCTCATTTATGTCCGTTATGTTACTGTGACTGGTATATTTTAAATTAAATAGGCATTATTAATGAGAAATTTAAAATGGGAAGTGTTATTAGCACTCCAAAAATCTCATTCTACACTCCTCACAAGTGTATTTTTCTTTCTAAATATAGAAAGTTTGGAGTGTATAATGAGAATTTTGGAGTGCTAATAACAATTCTCTTTAAAATATATGATATTATGTTTTTGGTCACACAGTGCGGTACTCTGTGTAAATAAGTGTGGGGCTTTTGGGCTTATTATTGAAATAAATTTAATTCCAACAATTAAATATGTAATGAGTAATAAATAATAAATATACAATATGGTATTTCAATTCTATATTTGGTAGCTTGTAATCGATTAAGCAACAAAGAAATATGGCGAAGAGAATTACTTACAACTTACAAGATTCCTTAGTCATATTGCTTATGTCACTTTATAGGTTATCCTTGTGTATGTGATATTCCTCTTCATGGTCGATCACGTTAAGCTCTCTAAGCACTGGCGGAGCCAAGGTGGGGGCAATGGGATTCCTTGACCCCAATAACCTTGTGGCCAAACAAGAAGAAGAAGAATGAGCTGATAAAGTTTGTTTGTGTTTGTTTGATTAGTTTATTGGGGTTTAGAACTTGAGAAAAAAATGGAACAAAGAATGCAAAGATGTTGGATGACTACAAGGCTGTGCAAATTGCATCTACCATCACCTCATTTAATAAGGAATGTTTGTAGGGCTTGATGCATTGCCAACTCCCAAAACATTTTTTAAGAGTGTGGGGGACAAGAGAACTTAAACCAATATTACACCCATTCTCCTCCATATTTGATCCTAGCCCTTCGTTGGGGTTTTAAGAGATCTAATCTGGAGTGTACACTTGTCACTCTCACACAACCACATACAAAGCATTTAAACTGAAAACTAGCCGTTGGGACTAAACCCTTCTTTTCTTCTTTCTTCTTTGATGCAACAGCAACTCATCCATTCGAGCTCCACTTGTTGCCTTTGATCCTTGGAACTAGAAAGCAGTTTAGGGTCCAACAGGAGCTACTGCTCCATTTGTTAGCCATCAATCCATCAGCGCCTCTTCTCCCCCTGGTAAATCTTCCCACCACTGTGAATCTACTGCCTGGCAGCCTCCAGATCGTCAGACCTGCGTTTTCGGCCTACCCAGTCTAGTAATGGAAGCTCAACTTTTGACCCCATTATCTTAAATTTCTGGCTCCACCATTGTCTCTAAATGTTGAACTTCCAGGAGTATCCACACTGATACACCAACAACGGATGATGGAGTGAGAGATTTGATTGAGCTAGCAAAATCACTCTCTTGGAATAATTTGTGTGGCACACTAGGGTGTTTTTGGCTAGGTTTCTGTATTTTCCCTGAGGGGCAAAACTGACCGTAGAAACATAAGAGACACGCATGGGTATTTATAATACCCCAGCTATACCTTTTGGTCGGCTTAATGCCAAGGAATCCTACTTCTTGTGCCAAGCCCATCACTTAAGTCCACTTGGGCTTGTGACTCGGATCCTTTTTCGTGCAGCAGGTGGGATCGGAAATTACCCTTGCGCATCAAGTTTGATGGATGAAGTGGATGCTATCAGGGCGGCCCTTGTAGCTTATGTGGAGAAAGGAATTTTTTATGTAAAGGTTGAATCTGACTCAAAGAATCTTATTAGGATGATTAATGGTACTTTGCAACCGAAGGTAATGATTAAAGGTATCCTATTTGATATTGGACAATTACAACAACAACTCAGGTCAGTAGAATTTCGTTTTGCTCCCTGTGTCTATAATATGGCAACGCATCTAGTGACATCTTTTGTGTTTAAGGGAGGTGGCTTCATATTTGGAATGAGTTTGAAGCATAATGGGTTTAGCCCCTAGCATCCGATGTAAACGTTTCGATGTTTGGCACATAAAATTTCCAGCGACATTCACTTCCTTTCTTTAGTTAGATTGCAATCTTGTTGGTAGTTGTCACTTACCAAAGAGAAAGACTTAAGTATAAACTGAGAAAGACTTAAGTATAAACTGAGAAGTCTCTGAATATAAAAATGAGAAAGATCTGTGTTCACCAAAACAAGAGAGAAGGACTCGATTATATTGTTTATATAAAATGTAAAATCTTATCTTTTATTCAGATCGAACCCCACATATCTTTTATTTATATTGTGAAAACAAAATTTATATAGCAAGTAGGACGGATAATCTTTCTCGAAATGCAAAGATCATTGACAATTAGTTAATTGTTTGGTTTTACATTCAAGTGGAACTAAATAAGTTTTGTAGTTTTGTCCGGTGAGTAACGGTTTCAAGTATTTTTTTCAAGTTTAAAATATTTACATAGCTTGTTTGTAATTAATAAAAGTGATCTCTCATTTTCCAATAAAAGTAACAATGACCCTCTAGCTAATGTAGTGAGGAGACATTCTTGCAAAAGAAATCAACAATAATCCTTGCACAATTTTAATAAGGGGCTTGATCCGTGACACTATTTACTTTATACAATTTTTAAACATATTTTTGTAAGAACCCACTTTGTAATGTATTTCAACGAACTGAATTCGAAACCATCAGGGTCGGTCCTGAGTTTTTGGGTGCCCGGTGTGAAAGCTCAAAATGTGCCCTTTTTTATTACGAAAACATATGTTTAAAAAAAATAATATTTAACGAGGGCTGGAACCCAGTCGAAGCTGAGGGGCTAGGCCTTCATGCCCAAATTATATTACTTGAGAAAATATACAACGGGGGGGACATAGTACCTAAACCCTGACAATAAAAAATACAATCATATACAACCATTCCTAGCAAAGCTCCTTGAAATTTCAACCTTTAAGAAATTGTCTTCTAGCATTTTTTGAAGCAAAATCATCAATTATATCATCATACTCCAAGTCTTCAATCTCATCCTTTTCAATGCATAAGATTGCTAATCCATTTAGCCTATCTTGAGTCATAGTGGTCCGCAAGTAAGATTTTAATAATTTCAATTTTGAAAAACTTCTTTCTGTAGATGTCACGGTCATAGGTACAATCAACAGTACACGATAAGCAATCATGACATTAGGACACATGTCAGTTTCTTTTACAAAGTTTGCTATTTCCATGGATGTCCAAGGGTTATTAGAGAGAAATGCTTCTTCAGGTAACATCATTTGCAACACTTGTAATTCGGAACATAAGTCGGCTCCATCTACATCCATGGTATTTCCATGTTTCAAATGTGCTTCAAGATTCATACAATTTTCTTTTAGCTGTTGATCATTCAATGAAATTAACTTCGGTGCATCAAACAAGAAGCCAAAAATAGATTCAAAAGCCTTTAACTGTTCAAATCTGTTTTTCAGTTGAGAAAGAGCAATATCCACTATAACAAGAAAATAATCTGTTCTAAATTATTCTTCAGCAGACTGTTGTTCCCTCTCATTACCATCAACTTCATCATGATGTCTTTTTCTAGGTCTATGACGTTTAGTTTGAAAAACAGGTTCAATTTCCGAATCAAGTGCAATTTCTTTAGTATCACGCATGGCAGAAGCAAAACCAGTTTCTCTGTAGTTTTCAAAAAAGATAACAAGTGCTTCCAGTGCCTTTACAGCAACATCAAGACGCATGTCTTCAGATTGTAATTTTTTGCTCACCATGTTAATCTTCAACAAAATGTCATACCAAATAACCAAACTTAATACAAAATCAAAACTGGAAAGTTCTCCTGATGCTAAACATCCGGCATCCCTACTCAATTGGGGATTCTCAGTAATTTCCACCAACGTAAACAAAGCATTTCTAACCTGGCTACTTGAGATTTAATTGTTTTAACACTTTCAATGTGACTTTTCCATCGAGTAGTTGACAATGACTTCAAAGTTAACCCATCAATATGTTCAAGCAAAATATTCCAACGCTTTGTAGAGTTGGAAAACACAGTATTTATGCATTGGCATGCTCCAAAAAAAGATTTTGCTTTATCTCTAGCAATCTTTTCTGGACACCTTGGTGTTTCCCTTTCATGTTAGATCCATTATCATAACCTTGTCCCCTCACATTATCAATATCAAGATCAAGAGACTTTAGGACATCTTGCAACTCATTAAAAAGTCCTTGTCCTGATGTATTTTCCACACTTAAAAACTCCATGAAATACTCCCTTATATGTATTGACCTACTTGACAAGTCAACACATCTCAAAATTAAAGTCATCTGTTCCACATGACTTGCATCAGGAGTACAATCAAGAATGACAGAAAAAAATTTGGCTTCTTTTACTTTTTTTATGATTGCGGTTTTGACTTTTGAAGCTAAAGTAGCTATCAACTCATTTTAGATTTTATGGCTCAAATAGTGGTGATGAATCTCTTTATTCTCAATGAGTCGAAAATGCTCTTGCATTATTGGATCAAACTCCGCAATCATTTCAAGTAAACCTAAGAAGTTGACATTAGAGTCTTCATAAGGTCTTTCATTTGTTCCACAAAATGCTATATTATGTATAGCTAAACATTTCACAACAGCAATAATTCTAAGCATCACTTGTTTCCAATGATTTGTCTCTTTCTTGATTTGCATTTGAAATTCTTTGTCAATTGTCTGATTTTTTGTCAATCTACTTTTCAACTCAACCCAAGTTCTCGAATTAGTGAGATGCTCTTTACTCTTTTCATGTTGATCAAGCTTCACACCAAGATGTCTCCAATCACTACTTCCATCTTTTGCTAACTCACTTTTTGAGGCAATTGTTTTAAACAATTTACAACAAAAGCAAAAGATTTTATCCAACTCTTTTGAGTACACGAGCCATTTCCTATCATAAATTTCACCCGTTGGTAATTTTCGATCATAGTAGTGTGAGGAAAATTTTCTAGAGAGTTTGTCCTTAGGATAAGTGAGATTAGTTTCTTGAATTGGTCCCTTTTCTACAAGTAAGGCTCTCATTTCTGCATTAAGACCATCCCAAATTCTTGGATCATAAATGTTTAAATGGAATGTAGGTTCGGGAGATTCAATATTTTCCTATACACCAATATGATCATCATCAACATTTAAATCTATATCACCACCATTTTCATGATCTTGAGACTCATCACCAACATTTTCCTGTAAATCACTACCATTTTTATGGTCTTGAGATTCATCACCAACATTTTCTTCTAAGTCACCACCATCATAACCACCAATTTCATGATCATGAGACTCCCCAACAACATTTTGTGACTCTTCACCAACATCATTTTCTCTCAAATTTTCAACCGACTCATTCTTTGTAGAGAAAAATTTATTAAGAGATCCTCTTAAACTTTCGGCAATTTCGTTATCCTTTGCTTTTTTTTTCCTTTTCATATTACCAGAGAGTTGTTTCCTAAAAGACATGGCTTCGATAATTTGTTTGCAAAAATTACCTACACATGATATAACAAAAATTTACTATCAAAATTATCATTCCAACATATATTATATATTATAAAAACACTAACACATAGTCTAACATATACAAATTGATAAAATTGAACCTAAATATTGAGTTTGAAATGAAATCAAATAATTCAATTAATCAAGAATTCAATTCATCCACAACAACAATTCTATACATCAATTATCATATAATTATATTTCTATGTCACTTGCAAAGTTTTATATTAAATTATGAATTGATAATTCAAATTTTAAAAACTAGTTACCTCAAAACTCAAAAGGGTTAGTGATGAGTGAATGCACTTGTAGTCAAATTCCAATACCCAAATGAATGGTGTTGTGCTGTCACGTTGAGAATAAGGAGGAGATGGACATCCTCCTGCTGTGCTGTCTGGCTGCTGCTCACTCACATCACCTTGCAGACTCACCCAGCCCAAGGGCAGCACACGGCAGTAAGGCACATGGGAAGTGGGTGGGGATTGGGGAACAAAGGGGATGGGGAATTGGGAAAAGGTTGGAAGTTGGTGGGGATTGGGGAACAAAGGGAGGGGGTGCGTGGGGGAATCGGGAAAAGGGTTAGAAATTAGGGTTTATGGGACCGAGAGTGGTCCCTGTTATGAGTGTATGACTTTTTTTTTTATAATTTTTTTTAATGCATAAAACCTTGGCCCCTTTAATTTGTTGTCAATCTTAGGCCGTCCCCTATTTGGAAATTGGGCTCTAGTAATTTTTTAATTTTTTATTTTTATACCTAGTTATTTGGGTTTTATTATTTTGGTGCCCCTTTAATTTTTGGGCCCTGGACAGTTGCCCTTGTGGCACTGGGCTAGGGCCGGCCCTGGAAACCATATGACGGTTGGATTGATTTTAGTGTTTCTTTACAAAACCGCATATGTCGTTTTCCTTCGTTACAAATGAAAGTAGTAATAGTTTTGGATTTGTCTAATTTTTTTGCAAGGATGATCAATGGATAATGTTCTAAAACATAGACGGTTCGGATGTTGAAATATATTACAAAGTGGACCCTACAAAATGCATGTAAAAAATTGTGTCATTGATCCGCCCTTTTTAATATTATGTATAATTAAATGTTGAGGAAATTGTAGCAATGGTCTCTCAACTTTAACTCAATTTGAACAATGGTCCCTCAACTAAAAAATCCATGACTATTGGTCCCTTAACTCATCAAAACATGTAGGTATAGTCATTTTCGTCAATTTCGTTAAAACTTTGGTCAAAATGAGTTGCGTGCCATGCACGTGAGGCTGAACCAAGGGCAAATATGAAAAACCAAATGAGAAAAATTGTAGCAATGGTCCCTCAACTTTAACCCAATTAGAGAAATGGTCCTTAACTTTAGCACATTTGGAGCAATGGTCCGTCAACTTTAACCCAATTGTAGCAATGGTCTTTCCAACATGAGTTATTTTGACAGAATTATGATAGAGTTGATAAAAATGATCATAGCTGCACGTTTTGAAGAGTTAAGGGACCAATGGTCATGAGTTTTTAGTTGAAGGACCATTGCTCCAATTGGGTTAAAGTTAAGGAACCACTACTACAATTTTCTCTTAAATGTACTTTTTTGGTTGATTATTTGAATAGAATTGTATGAGGAGCAGTTTTGTTTTTGAGTTACGACTTACAACTGAACAATTATTCCTTAACTTCGCTAAAATGTTCATGTAATAACCCCATTCATAGTCATTTTTCTCAACATGTATAGTGGGTACTAGACTTACAATGACCCTTAAAATCGTCGTGTTGTGAACAACTATCTCAAAATTGTCACTCGGGTGAATAGTTCTTAGAACGAACAATTTTCTCTACTTCATAATTTACAAAAACGAATATTCTAAAGGTTCAGTTAGAAAATAGGACATAAAAAATTTCGATACTCTCCAAACATCTCATGCTCAAATAAATTATTTTGAACCGTCAATTGATGTATGTCTCATACCAACAACGGACTCTTCTTCATCCACCCTGGCGAACAACTAACATATTCTCAACCAAAAAAACAAGAAGGAAGAATAAAAATAATTAGAGGTATTCATCAATTTCCCCCCTGAACTTGTGACTATTGGCCAATTCCCCCTCTCAACTTTAATTTGGCCAATTTCCCCCCTCAACTCTCATAATTAATCAATTTCCCCCCTCAACTTTAATTTGGCCAATTTCCCCCCTCAACTCTCGTAATTAGTCAATTTGCACCATACTGTTAATTTTTTAATTTGATCATAATTAAACAAGTGTGTGTAAGAAACTAAATAAGATGTATGTTAATCATTTTCCTATATCTTTATCCTATTACAAATAGATTAAAATTAAAAAATTTACAATTTATCATAGATAGTATTATTAGTCATAATAAATCAGTATGGAGTAATTTTATTTGATTTTTTACTATACAAAATTGATAACGAAAAGGATTGATGTGTACATTTTTGTATGTGAATACAATTTTCTTTATAAAAGTGAAAGCTAAGTTCAAGTAAATTGCGGAGAATCGAGCTTTAGTGCAAAAATGGCTAGTCAATTTATAATTTTTGACTCCTTATTAAGAATAACCCATTTTATTGAAATAGGTCTGATCCATGAGTTTAGGATTATTATTTCTTCTTTTACGTGCTTTAAACCCGATTCATAACTTTTTCTTATAATCAACCCATATCACATACTAATTGTATTATGTTTTTGTACATTTTACCCTATATTATGTAGGTGAGTTTATGTTAATTTTAGTATTTTGTTGGAAGTTATTAGAAAGATTGAAAAAGAAAAAAAAATAGGTGGAAAATTAAAAAAAATTAACAGTAGGGTGCAAATTGACTAATTATGAGAGTTGAGGGGGGAAATTGGTCAAATTAAAGTTGAGAGGGAAAATTGACTAATTATGAGAGTTGAGGGAGGAAATTGGCCAAAATTAAAGTTGAGGGAGGAAATTAACCGATAGTCACAAGTTCAAGGGGGAAATTGATGAATACCTCAAATAATTGCACACACAAGTCATACAAACGCTGTCCACATATTTCCATGTTACCAGCTATGCAAATGGCAAAGCATATTCCTTGAACTTGGCTTGTTTGACAAAGGCCATAACTTTTCTTCTCTCAGTACATGCACCGACGTCGTTATTAACCTTGGAACCTATAATTATATGTATAAATATCGCAGTCGTTACGCAAAAACTACTAGACACACATTTGCCAACTACCACTGCTTTCAAAACTTTTGCCTTACCCTCCAATCTCCATAAGAGAAGCCACAACCTCACAGCTCACATACTCACACCCTCACACCCTCACACTCCAAACCTAAAACCCAACAGATTATTTGTTCTTTTGATATGTCAGGTGTTCTTCTTTGGGTGGTGAGCCCCAAAGAGAATGCCAGCTCACTGCTGGGTCTGATGCCCAGAATTTGCACCCCAAGGAGGTCTAAATTCTGCCCAAAGCTGGGATTTTCAAGTAGGGTTTTGGCCTACTCGGGTGCAGTTGTAAACCCAGCAAGATCTTCAGAAGAGAAGGTGTATGAAGTGGTGCTGAAGCAGGCTGCGCTGGTGAAAGAACAGAGCACGGTAAAAAGGAAATCTTTGGATTTGGATGAACGGATTGTAACTGAAGGTTTGGACAACTGGGATTTACTGGATAAGGCTTATGATCGGTGTGGTGAAGTCTGTGCTGAGTATGCCAAGACTTTTTACCTGGGTAAGAAACTTTTCTGGATTTCTGCTGCTCCTCCTTCATCGATCTGTTTCTGTGGTGTGTTTTTGCTGTCTGTTTATCTGTTTATCTGTTTTTTTTTAATGGGATCCGGTCATTTTCGTGGATATATAGAATATACTAATTAAGTACACTATTTTAATAAAGTGGACAGAGCACTTGATTTTGTTTCGCTTTTTTATTGTTCAAGCAGTTTAAGTGCACATCTTGGATCACTTTTTACTTCTAAAACGTTCACACGTGAGTCTTAAGTAGGTTATATTATCATTCACTCAATACTTAATTGGAAGTCATGGGAAGAGAGAAGGAAATATAATTAATCTAATTGATCCGTTCTGATTTTTCAAGTATTGAATTACGGATTTTATTATGAAATCTACATTTTTTGTGATTCCATATGTTAGTAAACACAAAAAAAGTCGGCAATTGGAATAATACCAACACTCATGTTTTAGTAAGCACACGGAAGCTAAGAATCTGACTAATTCTAATTTTCATTACGTGCATGTAAGTAAAGGGAAATGGAGAAATGAATTGGAAATTTGGGGGCAATTAGATTAATTCTAGTTTTCTAACTATTATTGCAGGCAAGAAAACTTGGAATCGTTTTTCTTTCCATTTTTTACTTGAAGTGGATGTTCTATTAATTGGCAAGAAACTGTACTTATCAACTTCTTTCTGTGTGTTTTCAGGCACATTGCTCATGACACCGGAGCGGCGACGAGCTGTCTGGGCAATCTATGGTTTGTATAGTCACATAATCTGTGCCTAACAATGCAAATTTAGTCTACTTAAAACTGATTTCTACTTGCTCTTTACAACTGAGGCAACAAATCCCTTTTGGAAAAAGCTTTTTTTTCCTGCATTAACATCTACTTGACTCAATTTTTCATTGTAAAGATTGCAAATGAGGGAACAAATTGTGGATAATCTTTGGGCTCAGAGATTATTTAATGATTTGGAATGGTAAATACTAAATGAAGAGTGCTTCTTTTTTTTCTGAAGTGTGGTGCAGAAGGACAGATGAGCTAGTGGATGGACCTAATGCTTCATACATTACACCCAAAGCTCTTGACAGATGGGAGAAAAGACTGACTGATCTCTTTGAAGGCCGACCTTACGATATGTATGATGCTGCTCTATCTGATACTGTCACCAAGTACCCTGTTGACATTCAGGTACAAATACCGCATGCTCGCAATCAGATATTAACTCTCTTTTATCTATCGAAATTCGAAAGTACGGAATGATTCACCATACAAATTTTGTTTTTTTGACAGCCCTTCAGAGACATGGTAGAAGGAATGAGATTAGACTTGAGGAAGTCAAGATACCAGAACTTTGATGAACTTTACCTTTACTGCTACTATGTTGCTGGAACTGTTGGATTGATGAGTGTTCCGGTAATGGGGATATGCCCAGAATCAAAGGCCTCAACAGAAAGCGTTTACAATGCTGCATTGGCCCTTGGAATTGCTAATCAGCTCACTAACATTCTCAGAGATGTTGGAGAAGAGTAAGTTTCTTCTTATAATAAACGAGTCATTTTAAACATTCCATGTTTAGAAACTCATGTTGCACAACTATGAGTATGAACCATTGATTAGTCTAGCATTTTCTTGAATGTGGTCGAGATTCACAGTCTGATAACATAAGTATTTATTTGGCAAGACAACATTGCACATCCAAAATAATATGGTTATTGTTCATGTCTAACTAAAATTTGCTCTTTGGATCGATCATTTTAGTGCTAGGAGAGGAAGAGTATATCTCCCCCAAGATGAGCTTGCCCAAGCCGGCCTATCAGACGATGACATCTTTCGCGGGAAGGTGACTGACAAGTGGCAAAGTTTCATGAAGGGACAAATAAAGAGAGCTAGGATGTTCTTTGATGAGGCTGAGAAGGGTGTCTCAGAGCTCAACTCAGCTAGTAGATGGCCAGTATGGGCATCTTTGTTGCTGTATAGGCAGATTCTAGATGCAATTGAAGCAAATGGTTATGACAATTTCACAAAAAGGGCTTATGTGGGAAAAGCAAAGAAGTTTGTTTCATTGCCTGTGGCCTATGGAAGAGCCATTATAGGACCCTCTAAATTAACTAAGCAGTTGCCTAGATGATTTAGATGTTTAATTAGATGATATTTGAAGTCTCAATCTCTAAATTTTTAGATAAAGTCCAACTTGAAGTTGGGTCTCAAGTTGAACTATGTAAATTTTTTATACTAAATTTTTTTTTTAGTCAATCTTTTAATACCTGTGTTTGGATGATGGATATAAAAGTAGTAATTAGTGGTAGAGGTTAATAGATGTGTGGTGAGAGTGGTCGCCATGGAGCCGTTGATAGATGTGTCAGTGGCGGTAGAGTGTCTCCTAGTGATAAGGTGGTAGCAATTGTGGTTGTGACATTGGCGGTGGTGATGATTAATGTGGGAGGTGGTGGTGACGGTGATGGTGGATATGGTCGGAATGATGGTGGCAATAGCAATGACATTGGGGGTTCATGGTAGTACTTATGGTCATGAGAATTTGTGGCATAGAAAACAGCGATAGTGGTGAGGATGGCTGCAACGATGGTTGTGGGGATAGTGGTGGCGACTACGGTGACAATAACGTCGGATCTCATTAGCCAACATCAATCAAACTTACCACAGCACTCGCCAACAGCAACACTTGTTCTCCTCGTCGCCGACCAAAATTTCTCTCTTTGCTTCTTCTTCTTCTCTCTTCCTCTCTCTTTCCATACCACATCCAACCAGATCTGTTGCACGCTTGTTTCTTATGTGGTGTAAAATTTTACATCTAAATAGAAATTTCTTTAATCTGTTAATTAAGTAAAAGAGTTCATGGACAATGAAATTTCTTTTTCTGCTACTTCTCTCTTTTGCGCTTATATTTCAGCTCCTACATTTACGATTAGATATACACAAAAATGTGCATATGGATTTATGGATACAAGGACGTGTATGGGGTTTTTACATGTCAATCTAAAAATATTTTAATTGTAACTAACCATTAAAGATGTTAATTGATGCTTCATTTGTCTGTTCTCTCCTCACGTGATGTGACGTAATTGGATAGAAACATTCATAATATCTCTCCCCTACTAACTACTGTGTTAGGGAATAGAGTGTATGGATGGTGTGGATTGATACACTTGTCACTTGATAAGCATAAGACTTAGTATTGTTAGAATCTGTTAAGTGATAAGGTTTGTAGAGATTAGCTGTACAAATCACCTTTATATTGCTGAATCGTTGTTGTATCTTTTCAATCAAGAAATATAGAATTCTCTTCTTCTCTTTGTGCTCTCTTTCTCTGAAACCTTCAATTCTGTTTCAATGGCTGCTATGTTTCTTTATCTTAACATGGTATCAGAGCCAGGTTATGGGCTCGTGCAAGCCAAAGGCTTGTCACTAGGAAGTGTGGGCTTGGAAACAAGTCTAAACTCTTAACACAGAGCCGGCCTCTGAGTTCTTAAAAAATACCTCCTGGAAGGAAAACAAGTATGGACTCCATTGGAGCCGACCTCTGAGTTTCAATTGCCGATGGGTGGATGTCCACATGTGAACCACTAAATGGGGTTCCACTTGAGGGTACAGAATCCCAATCGATTTCAATGGGTTTATAACCGTATATCCAAGTGACATTTCCGATTCTTAACTCGGACAACAAAACAGAAATTAGTGTTCCTGCTCAAACTGTTGCAAATGAGTTCAGAGGATTTTATATATTTCGGTTATGCAATGGTGGAAGTATATTTGATATTCAGTTAGGCTATCATATGAGAATTTATGATAAAGGTGGGAGCACCAGGTCTACGTTGATTTGGGTACTATGGAACACATGATATGGTTGTAAAATACAAGCTCCAGATGCTAGGAGGATTTTCTTATTGCAGAGTCTTTTATGCAACAATAATCTGATACTCCACTCTCCAATTGCAAGGACTACTTCCCAAAAAGATTTTAGATTTCAGATTTTGACATAACTAGCAAGAAACTGTGTTTCCTCTTCTAAGCAATTTGTAGACATCCTTACAAAAGGACTCAACTCTCCACTCTTTCGTACTCATTGTTGCAATCTCATGCTTGGACCTTCCAATCATGAGTTTGAGGGGGCATGTTAGGGAATATAGTGCATCGATGGTGTGGATTGATACACTTATCACTTGATAAGCATAAGACTTAGTATTGTTAGAATCTGTTAAGTGATAAAGTTGTAGAGATTAGCTGTACAAGTCACATTTATATTGGTACATCGTTGTTGTATCTTTTCAATCAGGAAATATAGAATTCTCTTCTTCTCTCTGTGCTCTCTCTCTAAAACCTTCAATTCTGTTTCAATGGCTGTTGTGTTTCTTTATCTTAACAAACTGTGCTACAAAGCTCCGGAAATTGGTGTTATACCTTGAAGCCGAAAAATATTCGAACCCAATATCTTCTATACACGAAAGTCTTTTGTGTGTTTGGTCAATTGTACACAAAAGTCAAGCAAAATTTTGCATTGCAGTCGATATTAGTGGAGAGGATTACAAGGAAAGAAGTTGAAGGAGGTAAGTGAATGGGAGATAATTGTTAAGGAAATTCTCTTAGATTCTTTATGTACTTTATATTACATTACCTTTTAATGTTAATTTTTGTACGAATATTATAAAACATGTGTTAAAAACATAAGGTAGCGTGGAAAGTCCCATTTATTGTAGACTCCTTAGCATTTCTCGTAAATAGTAACTTGTAGAATAAAACCAATTGTAGTGTGAAATAGAAGATTAATTAGCTAGCTATAGAGACAGAAAGAGCAGCTTTTAAAGATTCCATTTTGACTACAAAAAGAAGCAGAGTTAGAATGAAAAACCTATAAAAAGTTGATAAAACCTAGTAGTGATATCTGCATCATATGATCACCATTCAGCATAACATTGAAGCTCATCTTTGTCGCTTTCAAAAGCAGAAGAGGGGTTAAGGATAATTCGTGCCCCTTAATCAGCACTTTGATGATTAATTCATTCTTAATCAATCACCTTTGGAAAAAATGAAAACATGCGTGTTGCCAAAATCGAAAAGTCCAAATCACACTAATTAAAATTGATTTCTGATCAAAACCGAAAATATATTTTTGATAGAAATTGATAGTTTTCATTGATAAAAAGAACTTAAAATAAGGAGACATCAATAGTCACTAAATTACAACAATCATCCGATAATAGATTTGATATAAAAATTAGATGACTCTCAATCACGTGCAATAATTATCCCAACTACAATCATAACGAGTTAGACCATGAGCAATTTTGTTAGTCTCACAATGAACATGGGTAGAATAATCAAAATTATATTCTAACATAACAATCGGAGTACTTTCTTTTGTGCAAAACAGCACTATGTATCTTTGTGTTAATTAGTTCCACGTTTTTGTTAAATTAAGGTGCATATAGCAACGGAAAACATGTACCCTTCATAATCAAAGGGTGAATTCATAATCTAAATGATTCGGCCTATAATTTTATGGGTGTCAATACAGCGGAATGTCTAGATTTCCAACCTCCAACAAATTCTAGGGTTAAATTCTTCTTTTTCTTGCACATTGAATTCTCAGGGATTGTAGTAGGGGACACGGCAGCACAAAGATGCATAGATGGGTCCAAAAGTGGGCACCGTCTTTTTTTGACACGATGTGTAAATAATATATTATATTGATTGGAGAAATTAAGAGATGGCCTATGCTTCTTTTTAATTCACAACCTTGACTTACTTGGCTTTGCCTTGCCATACTGTGGCTCGTTGTCCGAAAATCATAAAGTTTAAGCAAGAAGATATGCATGTCCTAGGTTTTTTTCGCACATATGGGTTAAACTATACATAGGCATTTCAATTATATGGAACAACAAATCATTTCCGTTGGAAACTTTTTGCAATCGTGAGTTTAGTCTTTTAATTAATAAGAATTAGGTTTTTCAACAATGCATTGACATGATCGAGTTAGGCCGTTTGTTGATGTATTCGAAATCTATATTGCATCGAGATATATATATATATATATATATATATATATATATATATATGTATATATATATATGTATTATCAATGTGAAGATCATCCACATGCATGTGACGACTATTTTTAATACTTGGTTATCTATATATAAAGGAAGAAGGTAAAAAGAGTGAAACTTTCATAATACCCAAATTGCTCCTCTTTCAAAAAAAAAAAAAAAAAAAAAAAATTCACAAAAAAAACCATGTAGCTTTGTTAGTAATTTCATTATTTTTCAAAATTTTGAGTTACATATATTTTTGTAAACAAAGAAACTGATAACAAATGATATGTCCAATGCTGAAACATCACTTAGTTGGTGTAACATAACTAATTAATCGGTGCTTAAAGGTATATTACATTATATACCTACCTAGATACTAAATAGTTGCACTATTACATCATGTTCTTGACTTTAGTTGCTTCAGTCAGTTCAATATACGGTGGTCTCTCAAAGCACTTAATTGGTCTCTCAAGGCACTTAATTTCCATCTTATACTTGTTCTGTAAACAATTCTCATGGATCACATGCATATCTGCTTCAATTCTTAAATAATTGTTTGATTTGACTAAAAATTTCAAGACAATATAGTAAATTGAAACCTTAATTAATTATATGAGGATATATATCAGTCATTACTTAATCGGAGGTTGATTTTATAAAATAACATATTAGTAATTTGCAAAGAACAAGGAAAAGGTCCGAGACAAATATTCCCCAGCGTTTTCTAAAAGTAGAGCCTTGTTTTTTACTTATTTATAAGTTAATTATCAGAATATTTCAACATGAATACATGACCGAACACTCCATCAAAAAGATAAAATCGAATAAAAACATATATATGACCAAAACAAAGTAATTATAAACGAAAAGTAGTTGTAACAGGCCCTTTATAAGTCGTCGGTCGTAGACTGATCAACATTTTTGTGCTTGCTGCTAGCTGCTAGCTGCTGCCTGCGTTCATATTAATTCTAGGTAGCTTGCCATACTACTACCCATTCGCATATTAACTCATTCATCACAAAGCTTGTACTACATGTGAAGAGATCTCTCGAGCTCCGAGGAGGGTCCTCAAGCATTATTTCGAATATATGCATACGAATACGATTACGATGTCGAAGAAAGAAATTATGAAAGGTAGTTCTCATAGAATTCGAGTGAGGAAATACCACAAATCTGAGCTTCCACGCTTGCGGTGGACATCTCAACTGCATGAACTCTTTGTTGAAGCTGTTGAAAGCCTTGGCGGAAAATACAGTAAGTGCAATTCATATACATAATTGGTTGCTTGAGTTTGCTTAGATTATATATATAAATATGTATATATATAATCTAATATATCTTGAATTCATAGAAATTCAATATTTAAGTATGTCTTGATTTCTGCAGAAGCCACTCCCAAGCGGATTTTGCAGATGATGAATGTGAAGGGACTGGAAATTTCTCATGTCAAAAGCCATCTGCAGGTATAAATTTTCATATTACTACATGAAAAGAAATTGTATAAAATTAATGAGATTTGTAAGGCCGATCAAAACCCTACAATTAAAACACTTACCATTATTGACAGATCAAAAAAAGAGAAAAAAAAACAATGGAAATGGCTAGCAAAACAGAATCAGATATATGCAGTACTTTTGACCTAATTTAGTGTGAATAGGGTTTTGTTATAATATAAATCATTCCTTCGCTCCATTAATGACGAGATTATCTCTATTTAATTAAAAAGGATCATCAAGTTAATTTTTATAATTCTATATATGGTAACGAATTAAGAATTTCATCAGTTGGAAATTGGAATACTATATATAAAATATATCATTCTTAGGTTAATTTTAAAAAGGATCAAGAAGTAAATTTGGAAGAGAAAAGGGGAGAATCTGGAAAATTGAAACCGAAGAAATTACAGGGCGGAGGTATTGTGGTTTGGAAGAAGATGGAGGATCATGTATATTATGGAGAAATGGAAGGAGGATGGATGAGAGTATTTTTCGGCTAATTTTAACCTGCACTTTGGTTACCTCCTTTGTAATCCTTTCTAGTTTTCTTTAATTTCTACCTTAGAACTTTGTCTTGTTCCCAAAAACGGTAGATCGATCAACATAACAAGAAATAGCTGCACAGTGTCCTAATTCGTATATTATTAATTGCTCTATGTCTAGGTTTCAATCTATTATTAAAAGAGTACATGTATACAGGGCTAGTCCAGAGATTTTTGAAGCCCAGGCCGACGTAAAAAAATGTACCCTCATTTCATATGAAAATATATTTGTTTTCACACGTAAGACATCGATAAAATTATATTTAGAGAAACACTTCAAACTCAATAATTTAGAAACATGGAATAATTAATTTATTTTGTATCAGGAGAATGAAACTAAAAAACTTTGGGCTTACAAGTAGATAGATTATGAGTTTTGTTTTCCATCTAAACTTTTAAAGTGAGTTTTTTTTTTTATTTACTAACCTCGTCAATATAAGACTAAAAAAATATTAATGTTTTTGAGTCTTTAAGGATATGTATAAGTAATGAATGAACACTAAATTAAACCTTTTGATGACACGTAATATTATTTACAAATTTGGTCTAAAAATTTAGTTTACGCATTACTTTTTACTGAAGATTAGACTTGAATTGGAACAGATATTTAAAAATAGCAACCCACATAGCTACTAGCTAGTAAATAAATTAACAACCAAACAAAAATTTGTAAAAATTGAAAAAAATTAACATGTACATAGCATTTCGAACTTAGGACCTCTTGTTAATTTTAAACAACAAAAACCATTGCTTTTAATTAAATTTCATAGCTACTAGCTAGTAAATAAATTAACAACCAAACAAAAATTTGTAAAAATTGAAAAAAATAAACATGCACATAGCATTTAGAACTTAGGACCTCTCGTTAATTTTAAACAACAAAAACCATTGCTTTTAATTAAATTTTTTGATCATTTAGCCAAATTTTATAAATTTATACTATTATGAAAAGAAATTTGTAAAAATTGGAATGTAAATAAGCACACATGGTGTTTTGAACCTAAGACCTCCTCATTCATTTTAAACAACAAAACCACCAATTCTAGTTAAATTTCTTTGTCACTAAACCACATTTTTTAAATTTATACTGCTATAAAAACATATATAAATATACCACCCTAATAATTTTGGTGCTCCCAATTTTTTTGGACGCCGGACTGTCGCCCTGCCCACAATGGGCCTGGGCCGGGCCTGTGTGTATACATACATTCGATGGTAGTTTTGTTCTTTTCCATTTAGACTTTCTTTGGTTCTGTTAATTTTAGATCGGTAATATTATGTTGTTAGACTATTAAATATATTATATTGTCAAACTGTCTTAGATAATGGATTAAGTAAAATCACGTTTAAATGTTGTTCGGCCTTAACAACATAACTATATATCTAGCAACATGTCAAAGAAATTCAAGAAAATTCCTCTATTGACTAGATCTAGGTTTCTTAGTTTTAACGATCTACTAACATACATTCACTCCAATAAATATATATATATATATATATATATATATATATATATATATGTGCAACTCTGGTGCAACCGTGCAACAAACAATTAACTAATATAGAGCTCAGGGAGGCCCTAGAGTTGGAGAAGATATTTAAATAGTTCTGATGCAACAAACGAGTTAAGTAGTCGTATAGGAAACAATTCGGAAGATCAGTTGAGCCGCAAAAATTAAGGCCTAAAAGCAGATAGTTCTTTTTCTTATATGATCATTACCATAATTATAATGATTAATAAAATATATTCTGGCACAAAAGAAAAAAACTTAGGCATACTTCCACTTCTGCTGTTAGTATATATATATAATATGTAGTTTCCGCTGGTGCTAACTCAGATTGATTACTTTTTATCCAAAAATAACTCAGGTTAATTAATTAGCTGATGATGATTTAACCAGTCCTTCAAATGCAATTGACTTCGTCAAAAACTATATAAGACAGATTATATATGTTCCTAATTACCTAATCCTCTCTCTCTCTCTCTCTCTCTCTCTCTCTCTCTCTCTCTCTATATATATATATATGTATGTATGTATGTATATATAGGAGAATGACCAAATCGTCTCAAAGCATACAATGCCACGTTTTGATCAAGCTAGCTAGTTAAATAAAAAAGGGGTCATATAGGTATTAGATTATGGCTAGGTTAAGCAGATTAAGAGAGTGAAATAAAACACAAGGGGCAGTTGATTAGTCTCGACTAAAATTGTTGAAAGAGGTAATCTTGAGTTTGATGGGTTGTTGGTCAGAAAAACAAATTAAAACACAAGAGGCTTAGCAAGGAATGGAACCAAACTGCAAATGTTTGAAGCCTCTCCTGATCAAAATGCTTGAATGGTGACTAATTATATGATCAGATTATATATATATATATATATATATATATATATATGTATGTATGTATGTATGTATTATTATAAACCTATGGCAACAAAAGAATTGAATCCCATACACAACATAATAAGAGGACCACAGAAGTGACTTAATCATATGATTAATATGACCATCAAGGAGTTTCTTGTACACCTCTCTTTTTTCTGGCAGTGCCAAACCCCTCCTTCTATTGTTTATTTCAATTAATTTCAGATTTTTTTTAGTTTAGAATATAACAACAACAACCAAGCCTTAACTCACTAAGTATGATCAGCTATATGAATCCTAAAACACCACTGCGCTCGATTTTGCGTCATGTCTTCCGTTAGCTCCAAGTACTCTATATCACTTATTAAAGTCTCTTAATTTCCAAGTCTTCATAGGTCTTCCTCTACATTTTTTGCCCTAAGCTTCCATCTCATAGTCGTCTCCTAACCAAAGCATCTGTGGGTCTTCGGTTCACGTGTCCAAACCACCTTAATCGATTTTCTCTCATTTTATCCTCAATTGTGGTCACTCCTACTTTAATTTGGATATCCTCGTGCTTAATCCTATCATTTCGCCCCACACATCCAACAAAACATTTTCATCTTCCCTACACTTATTTTTTGCACGTATTGATTTTTTGACCGCCCAACATTCTAAATCATAAAACATTGTTGATCTTATTGTCGTTCTATAAAACTTTCCCTTGAGTTTCAGTGACATACGAATGTCACACAACTCAATTATTAATAAACCAAAGATATTGGTTATTACAACATGGACGTTTTGTTACATAACAAGAGTAATAAAATATTGTAAGTGGACGTTATGAAATTACCAAAAACATGATTTGATAACATTAATTTTGATGTATCTAATACGTATATACTATTTGTTCAAAAAAAAAAAACGTATATGCTAGTCAGTAGTAGATCGATTCTTCTACGTGCATGTAAGTACTGCGTACTGAATTGCTAGATTCTGGGTTTTATTGATAGATGTACAGGAGCTTCAAGGATAATAACATCAATGTTTTTTCTGAAGATCACAGCAGTAGTGTCTTCTCCGCTTTCCCAAGTCAAACTCATCAAAGGTATATACACAAAATATTTCCCAACTATACTATTTCATGTAACTAAGCATATAATCTCCATGCATTATGTAGCTTTGTATTTCAAGTTAATCAAACATTGGAAAACCTCTTTTCTTTTGGTCTATTTTTTATCTTCTGCAGGTCATCAGAAAATTATGTAAGATACGATGAGCTAAAAGACTTGGAACATGTAATGCATTCTGAATCTGACGAGGAAGCTGCTGGCAAGCAACATGCTATACACCAGGTACTTGTGAGAGTGAGAGAGAGAGAGAGAGAGAGAGAGAGAGAGAGAGAGCTTTCTGGGTTCAATGTTAAATTTTAACTCTTGTTTTTTCACAAGTTTAATTGGTTTTCACATTGTCTTTACAGAATACTCATACATCAGAACTCAGCAGATTGTCTACGGATGAACAAACTTGTCAACTGTACGGACTTTGTGAGCTCTCATTGTCGTTTGATCCGGTGACGACCCGAAACCAAAGAGAAAGACAGTTTCGGGAGCACTCTAGTTCTGAATCAACCTCAACTGGCAATTTCAGTAACATTCAGGTTGCAGGCAATCACATCAACTTAGACTTAACCATTTGAACATTGTTTCTTCCACTGTAGCTAGAAATATCTTTAAATCCTTGTTTTATCAATAAGAATTGATCTACTGTAGAAAAAAAAAGATCAATTAGTACTACAACGAACGTTATAGATGTTCAATTTTGCCGTCAATCTTGCAAATGCGTTATCGGCCTTTTCGATCTAGAGACAGTGAAGCATAAACATAAGCTGGAAGAAACATTATCTATACAAATCTTATGAAACTAAATTTTCTCTTGGTACTGAAACAGGAACTATATATACATATATTCCAGAAAAAATATCGCCACTCCAGCACGTTACATGAAGGCGGTGCTGTTCGTGACTGGCAAGGTGGTGCGAAGTACACAAGTGCTTGTCCCTTCCCTGTTCACAATGCTGAGATAAAAATGAAAACGAAAAACTAATTCAAGCTCCATCCCAAGCACAGAACTAAGAAAAACAGATAATTGATTTGATCAAGAACCATTTAATATGAATCGACTTTGTTCTAAAATAGGAAGGGTTCTCAAACATCTATATTTTTGGATTCACATTGAATCAGAACCCCTAAACGTATTCATTATCAGTCTCGATACCATTTACATGCGAAGGAGAAGTTTAGTCCGGATAGAGATACAAGAATGGGTGTATCATACATCCAGATAAACCGCAAATCGCTTTAGATCTTTAGTCGCTTCTTAAACCAACGTCACCCATCAATAAGATCTTTCACTGCCTCTTTGCTAATGTCTTCTTCAATCCCTTCAAAATCTTCCAAAACCACATCACATTCATGACTGCTAGCATTGGTGGCACTGCGAAAGCTAAGAGTCTCCCAATTATGTGCATTTGTTTAACCTGTTAAACAAGCACATGCAGGCTTAATATATTTCTAGTTGCGTATCGCATTTTAATTAAATAATCACTTTGAAACTTAAACTTCTAAGGTGTAGTCATTGTAGGTCAGCAGACCAGCTCCGCACCTGTTCATAGTGCAAGTAGAGATGGTAGAACAGATACATGAACAAGACTATTCTCGCTACCTGCACAGAGTAATGCGTAAGCATGTCTAAGATCAAGGATAGGAGGAAAGTCAAATCCGGAAAGATTTGTCAGAAAGTCTTCACTTCGTAAACGCAATGCAGAAGATATTAAAGAAAAGGAACACAATGGAAGTTGTAGGAACATTACAGATAGATCTAACTCACCAACCAAGCAATGAATATTACAACCCCATTAATCAAATATGTTCTGGACCTCTTCATTCCAGTCGTGTCAAGATACCTTCACAATCAAAACAACACTAAGCATCAACAGTAAGGAATGAAATCATAGCTTTTGAAAATGGATTTCCAGTAAGAAATGCATACCATCTCAAGTTGATACCAGGGGTGGTTGTCTCGGAGATAAGAACCATGTAGGTATAAAGCTGTCCCTCGCCAGTCAACATAGCATATGCTACCGATGTTATAGATAGAAGATGATGAACCACCTGAAAGATTAACGTGATCACCATAAAATCGACAAGGTCATTCACTTCATAAAATTGGGTTCTGCTTGTTCAACACAGGTAACAGAATTCATCCCAATGACAAACAATTCAAACCAGAATGCACTTACATATTCCATTCCACCTAGAGCAGGGTAAAACCAAAAGATCATCGCAAGGTCAGTTAGAAAGTACCCAACTGAAACCTGCCACAATGACACCACCAAAAGGCAGCATAACGTCTGTTAGAATCAACGTATTTTACTCACATGACTGGCTTCTCTAATGCCTAAATTTCTAATCATATGATTGAGTTAAACTTATTGGTATGACTTCAAAATTAGAATGCACTTACACATCAATTTGCCAGTGATATCCATTTAGTTGATTATTACTTGAAATTTCAAACATGCAAGAAAACCCCAAATCGAACCTAATAGCAAATCCAAGTCTGAACATGAAATATCGAAAACCAGTAGCATATTCAAAGCTTAAACATGCAAATGTCCAAAACTTACCCCCAATGCAAATGTAGACAGTGGGGAACTCTGCAGCGTAACGAAAGCTTTAAGCTCCTGATCAGAATAAAGATCTGACCAAAATACCAAGTACAATGACATAGCAGTGATAAAAAGGGCATGAATAGTTGATATAGCCCTGCAGAATCAGCATAGCAAAACACAACACACATGGGTTATGAGTGAATGAACAAAAACCGAAACATAATCAGCAAGTAATTTTAGATTAGGCTGAAAAAAAATCACCGATTATTCCACTCAATACGTTGCATCTTTGAAAGGTTGGAATAGCTCTTAAAGTAAGCAGCACTAAGCAAGTGGTTAAGATCATAAACCTGAAAAAATAACAACAAAAATTACCAAAAATTGAAGAAAAAGAGACTAAATTTAAACATTACATGCTTCCATCGAAACAATTAGCAAAAGGGTTTAGCGAGAGAAGCAGGGCGTACCAATTTGCAAGCGAAAATACCCACAATCATCGACGTGTAGGGAACATAAGGGCTGGAGAGTGTGAAATTCTTCAGCAACATGTCGTACGATTGGATTGCCATTCAGAAGCACCAAAATCCCAGCAACCCAATTGCTCTAACGTTCCGAAAATCGACACCGAGGTCGAATTTCGAGCAGCAATCAGCAAAAGACGCCTCCTTTGGTGGAAAAAGTTGATGAAAAATTGGTGAATTCAGAGGGAGAATTGAAAAGGGAGGCAGAGGGGTTGAGCAAAGAAGGAAAGAAGGACGATAGAAACGTGAGAAAGCAGTGGCGAGTTAAAAGAGACGATGAGGAGCGGACGAGAGACCCAATCAGGCTTCGGGCCCAAGCAAGCTGATGAATCGCTGCGCAAGGCAACGCAACTTATCATGTGAAACTTCCAGAACCAAAGAAAAGAACAAATTCAAGTATTTTACTGGAAAGTTTTTTTAAATTAAAATGGAAGTATTGGAAAATTGATGGGCCCCTCATAACTATTGGACTCTCGTTGTTCGAGATAGAGAAATTTAGATAGGATTGTCTTATTATAGTAGTTTTCGGGTTGATTCGGTTGAATTAAAATACAAGGCGTCTCAGTTGGATTGATGACGTAGTTATCCAAAATTTTCCTAACAGGATCCTTTTGGTGAGGATCCGTAAATCGTGTTTGTTCATCGTACATCGTGAGATTAATTTTTGTTAGATACCGTTTGTGTTTAATTTTAAATAAAAATATTTAAAATAATTTATAATCACACGATGTACGATGAACGGACACGATTCACGGATCTATGAAATCCTCACAGATAGGATCCGGATTCAAAATTTTCTTCTGAATGAAGATCAATTCTTGAATCCAGTTGGCGAACCACGTCACTTGACTCACTAGTAATATTTTTTTTGTAGCAATATTGTATGTTAATGTCTTAATCACTAAGGTAATCTATTGTCTCATGATTAAAGCATATTCTCAAAGAGAAATACTAAATGAACTCTCTCAAAAATAGGATTATTCATAAACTCTTTACCACCTTAATAACGTTAAATTATGAGATGTCAGATAGAGAGTCATTTTTTAAAAAGCCCCACTTTCGAGAGACTCTCATCCCTTGAGCATTTCTCATTCTAAAATGGCCTATCCCGCTTTGATCACCTGGTTCCATATTAATATTTGTGCACCTAGAGAGGATAAGGCTCAAGTTTGCTTCCACAATTGGTTTACATGATTAATTATTAGCTTCTTATTGATCTATATGGTCTAGGATGGGGTTACCTAATACTTGTCCATAATATATAAATTGTCATTCCCCGTGTCACGGTAAATCGCTCACACGCACGTGAGCACTATCGTAACGATACTCCACTTAAACCTTTCATTGGAATATCGCACATACGCGCGTGAGTATTCCTAGGTCTAGCAAACGAGTCGGGTTTTGTCGTATTCGTGTCGTTTTCGTAGTATCCATTATCTTAATGGGTCGTGTCAAACCTGTTATCTTAACAGATTCGTATTAGGGTGACCCCATAACGACCCGATTTGTTAACAGATTGTGTCTTTTCGTGTAGAGTTAATGGGTCATGCAAGAAATTGCCACGCCTAATGTCTAGATCTAATTAACAAAATCTTGTCAAGTTCTTAACAGGTGACCCGATAACGATCCGACTCGTTAACAAGTTCTTAATAGGTGACCCGAAAACGACTCGAATCGTTAAGAGATTAACCCAAAATCTGTTATTTTCGTGTCGATTTGTGTCGGACTAATGGGTCGTACAAAGAATCGACAGGCCTAAGTATTCCTTGTAAAGAAAATTTGGAGTTACAATGTTATTTCGTGGAAAGGTTAACACTGAATTTCTTATAACCAATATACAAGCCAAATACCTTAAGCTATGAATTACAGATTCATATCTGTTTGATAAAGAGAGAGCCAGAAAAATAGTCTCCTAAATATATATGTGGAAGGAAAGATACAACTTAAAGTTTATGAAAATCTAACAGCTTACTACAAAAATATAATCAACACCTTCTCCTAACCTTGCGATTTACCCCGTCCTTCGGAGAAGATGATGACGACGACGATGCTGATAAAACTGACCGGTTATTTTCAGCCATGTCCTTGCAAAATGCCTTCTGTACATCGTCTTTAAGTTCCAAGAACCGCATCCTCTTGATTCTCTGCTCTTCCGGAGTTCCCTTGTCGAGGATGAAATCAGCCATGTCCATCTCATCGTCCAAAAACTTATCAAGGACTTCCGAGCAGTTGGGGAAGAAACGCCGCCCCATTTTCACTGCCATCACCATTTGATGTAACATTGTAACTTATTAATTGGCCCGAGATCATCACAAAACAAAAGTTATGCTCTTTGCTAAACTAGCTTTAGACTTAATACAGTTTTCCAAGGACTCTTGATCCTTTTAGGAGTAATTTCAGCATAGTAGTAGGGAAGTTAGATGAGGTAACATGGACTCTTGATCCTTTTAGGAGTAATTTCCAAGTACTCTTGATCCTTCTAGGAAACATGGGAAACATGTAATCACAGAGGGATTGGGATATATGTTGCGGAGGTAAAATGGTCATACCAGTTTTAATAAGGGCTTGCATTCTTGTTTGGAGTCTTTTGGTTCGTCCAGAGGGTGTTTCATTCAAATCAACCTCTCGTAAGTTCCCACTTGATCCTCTTGATGCCGCAAGGCCAGTGTACACTGATGTTGAATGAGCATCAGCCATTTCCATAGCAAGCTTGGCCTCAGCAGGAAACAACAACCGCGCAAATGCCACTGCAAATTTATTAAGGCTCAAAGCTGTTAGTCCTTTTTTTCGACGACAAGAGTCAAAAACTCACTAAGCGTAAATGTCTTGATGGCATTAAGAATTGGGCAGCTTAATGTGCCGGTAATTTTAACTTTTATACTTAATAAAACTTCCACAATCCATGGTCTGAACTCAATAATGTAATCCAAGGGAGTGATTTAATCTAAAAATTGAGAATGGTCACCTCTATTTTCTAGATAGTCCAGCCTCACGTGCAAATCATCTGGTATCACCTCTGATATGATCGACATGTTCCCAGAGATTGAGTTTCTCCGCATCTCTCTCTCTAGAAGATCGATGCATAATCGGTCTTTGTTAGATTCCTGTCCCTGCTTTGTGTTCTCCAAAAAATCCTTTGGTCTAGTCAATCTCCGGCAAATTGCAACAGGAGTTTGACCATCTGAAGTAGTTTCCAAGGCAGAGGCTCCCCTGTCCAGAAGAGGAACTAGCACTGCTGGCAGCTTACGTCTGGCTGCCACATGAAGTACAGTATGCCCTCGGGAATTGCGAAGATTGAGGTTAGCCTCGCCTAGACCGAGAACCTCCTTAACAACCTTAGGATCACAGTATGCAACAGCATAGTGGAGAGCATAAGCATCATCTAACATAATATCAGATTCCTTGAGAAGAAGTCCAACCAGTTCAACGTCATCAGAATCTAATGCCTTGTGGATTCTCCTGATTCTCTTATCCTCTATCGACTCAATTTCCATCATACTTGATTCATCATTTTCGTGAGATTTGAGACGGAGCGATTTGATATCATTAGAAACTTCATGCGGAAACTCTTTCTCTATAGCCATGTTGTCAAGATCAGACCTTGCTATCCTCTGGATGCAGTGTGAGAGCAGCTGGCTCAGTTGGCAGTGGAAGGCAGCTATAAGAATTGGAATTACATCTTCAATAAGAGCTTTCTCCACAAAGTTTGAAAGACGGCGCTGCATAAATTGGTGGAAATCGTCAGCATAAAAACACCCAAACTTTGGCTAGTGTTGGAAAACCTAAAATAAACATTACTAACTTGCTGTTTACTTGAATAAAAATGCCACTAAACAGGTAATAAAGAACAGATAGGCAACTGATTACCCCGAAAACAAAGTGATGAAAAAGTAACATCTGCAGTGCTAGATACGTGTGATATATGTAGATTATACTAAATATGTGTTGAAATCTCAAACTTGAGAAGGCTTGCGAACACGTTCAAATCTAAGATTTAAAAAACAACTGAAAAAGAAAAAGCACAAACAAGCAAAGGACAAGGATCCTTTTGTAAATTATTTAGACATTATCATCCTACCAAAACTACAGAGGAAAACCAAATAAAGCTTACAAGAAAAATTGCAGTCATTCTTGTTGTAAAAGGTATAGCACCGTAAAAAGCAAGAACAACCCCTTTAATAAACAAAACAAGAATATAGTATTCCCACACAAGTTGAAACTAAAGGAAAGTGTGGAAAACCTGAAAATAATTAAGAAACTGTAGGCCGGTGAAGAAAACAAACAGTTGGTGTCCCCATTTAGTAATTGTGAAGCTTGAGAGCCTTTGAGAACAATAAAAGAAGTCGTGACTAAGAAATTATAGGCGACACAAGCTACTGCGCACTAAACCAGAGCACAGAATTGGACATTTGACAGAAAGAAAGTTGCTCAAAGGTTTCAATTTTTATCAGAAAATAATTTGCCAGAGAAGATAAAACTATGGAGAGGTCAACCTTAAAACACATATGTTAGTATGTCATCATCACATTCCAGGTTTCATCAATTCTGCGGAACAAAAAATTGAATTTGCAGTGTTTTTAGATCGTAACTATCAAAATCTTTGCCGATTTGGCAGTTTCAATCATACATACCAAACTTGAATGCAGGTGCTATGAAAATTAAACTTAGAGCATTTTCTTTTAATATAAAGCAGTACTTATTGCTGCATGAATTTAATCTGACAATTTTAATTAATCAATTCAACTTAAAAAGCTGTCACAACTTTGCCCTGCATTCGTATTTTTAAGAACACAAATAATTGAATGGAACAATCATTTGCAGAAGAGAAACACTAGAAATGGAAGCGTGAACAAACCTGAACAAGCTGAACAAGTTCCTTCATCTGGAAAGTGGAAGAAGCATACATCAATTCCACAGCATAATTAATAGCAGGGCCGCACGCATCATGCGGACAACCATCATCAACGCACGTGGACACTTCTCGAGGGGATGGATTAAGCTTCCCAGTGTACAAGTAGTTCAAGACAACCTTGAAGGCTTCATAGCCAACCCAGCCGTTTGGAACCAATTCAGACATGAGATACCTCGGTTTACCTTCCTTGTTCGAATCATCACTCCCCTTCCTAAAAAGCTCCTGAAAAAACTGACTACGGGAAGCCAATATACACCGATTGACACCCACGGTGTTACCCTCAACAACAATCTCAGCATCACTATAGTCAAACTCAGGATCAAGTAACAGCCTCTCAAGATTATCACTCAGTTTACTTAGACTCAAGTAATGTTCAATACTCGGCGCGGGTGGGGAACTGGCTGAGGCAGATGCATGGTTACTACTAGACCCATTTGACAGATAGGAGGAGGAGGCAAAGCTCAAGGATGATGACAGTTCATTGACATTATCCATGGCTTCCAAAATCTATGCAGTCCTGTCTAAGCTTAACAATGCTATAAATAAATAATTCAAGAACCCCAAATCACCCTATTAAGAGAACCCGAAATCGGGTTAATTCTCCTCCACAAACTGCATAATCCTATGGAGAAATCATATCAAAATTTACCCAATTTCTCCAAACACAGTAAAATGCTCAAAACTAGCAAAAGAAAGAGAAATAATCTGAACCCAAATAACCAATTTCTCAAAAAGTCAAAAATTAATTTCAGGAATTACCCAGTTGCTGAAATATTGACCAAAATCCAAAAAACAAATCAAAAGGATTAATTTCTAATTCTACAGAAAGCTAGGTAACTAGCTCAGCTGGAGATAATGAATACTCCATATCCAGGCAGAGATATGGCTTGAATCTTCATAACCCATCAAATCCAAAGCTTCGAACTTTCAATAGTGAACAAAAATATGAATCAAAAGTTCAAAACCTAGAAAAAATATTGACCAAAATTCCAAGAAAAAAGGATTAAGATTGCATAAAAAGACACCCTTTTGAAAATAAGAAAAAAGCTTGAAAGACCTGAGAGTTGACCAAGAAAAGCTTCAGGCTTCTAAGATGATGCCTTGAAATTCAATGAGAATTTGAAGGAATATGGCACAAACCCGCTCTCTCTCCCTCCCTCTCCCTCTCCCTCTCCCTCTCCCTTCTCTGAAAGCGAAGAAGGAAGTGGTGTGAATCCAACTGGTCAGAGCAAACGGTTGACTGGATAAGTAATAAGACAAACTTTAAACACAACTGGATACAGTTAATGACAAAATTTAATGTTAACACTGTCTGCATCCTCAGCAGCACCAGAAATTTTATATAATAATCAAGATCAATTTATGTTATCAGATAAAATTAAGAATAAAATAGTGATTAATCAAGATATTAAGGAATTTCCCTCCCCTTTCCTTTGGGTTTATGGGGTCCAGGCAGGGGGGCAGCCCCGGGTGAGTTGACTCCGCGTCCTCTTGACATGGGGACGTATCAGGAAGCATCAATCGTTGCGGCGGCTGCAATTATTTGTGGTTGAAAAATAGCAACCATTGATATTACGGCTACTTTATTATGTTCTCACGTTGGATTCAGATAACGTTGGCTTTATTTTTTCTTTCTTGATAAGAGGAGATTAGTTGGTTGTTTTGTTACGATAGTTCATCATTTCAGGGCATCGAAAGGGCTCATAGAAACATTTCAGATTCTCCAGATCTTTATCGCGCGATTTACCAACGTTTGAAATCAAATACATAACGTACGATAAGAAATACAGACCTGTAATTCGTCTTTAATCACTAGACAACCTCGGTGACGGTTGACGTTGGGTTTATTTTATTTACAAGATTTTGGCATTCTTTTACTTGTCTCTAATACACTTCGGACTTTTCTTATTTTAATAGGATTGAATAAATCAAATAATAAATTTAGCACAAGCCCTAAGTAAGAAAATTATTTTGTTTGATCTTGGCAGCTGCGGTATAGTAGGCACAGGTATCAACATCCACGCCCACAATAAACATATGATGATGTAAGTAATTGAGCATTTGAGGCTGTTACTATTCCAGAGTGATGATTCGAGATTCTTAAATCACATCCGTTCATTGTACATCATGTGGTCAGAAATCATTGTAAATTTTTTTATTTAAAATTGAATATAAACAATACCTTACGAAAATGAGCCACACAATATACGATAAACGGTTGTGATTGGAAGATATCTGGAATCCTCACAAAGGGATCCGGCGAGGATCCTCTCTACCTATTTTATTCTTATGTTTAGTTAACAACAACCGTAAAATATTGAATACTGACTTATTCAAATGACAAATTAATATGACGTTGGTTGGAAATGATATTGAGCTTCTTCTTTTTTTTGTGATTTTGTTAAGGTGCTTACTCATGCACTCGAATTACAGAGTTTTATTTTTGTTCTCCTTAACATCACTTGTAAAAAAAAAAATGAGAAACTTTATATTAGGAAAGGTTGATAAAATTTTGAGGTACACCAAGTATAATATAATACAATTAATTAAAAACTTAAATATAATTTTTTTTTCAACTAATTATATTATAAAAATGTGGGAAAATTTGAAATAGGTCCAATTTTATAACTCACATTTTGAAATATGTTTAATTTTTAATAACTTTAAACTTTTGAAATAGGTCCAATTTTTAGTAACTTTGGACCCATATCAAAAGACTGTATAAATATTTGGTGCATTTGAAAATTTTCTCGAGTTTGAGGGTGTAGGATAAGGAGTGGGCCAGGGTGGATTTGCCTGTGCCTGGGGTGGCCTTTCATTGCAATTAACAATGAAATTCTACCTTCTTTTATCTCCTTCTGCCTTTGCCATCTCCAAGGGGATGCAAATTTTGCATGATTGGGGACAAAGTTTGGTCACTAAGGTTATCCTCATTTTGTTAGCTTCTTTTGTTTTCCTCATCCTTATTGTTTTTATTCGTTTTTGGGTAAGGTTGTTTGACTAGATCAACTCTTATACTAAGTGATGCGTAGGATTAAATGTTGTTAAAATACATGAGATTCAGTGTTTTTGAGCGAAACTCTACAGATAATGCGGTCGGACTATCTTGCACAAGTTTTTCTCCTAAGATTGACATGCTAAGTGATAAAGTTAATGTTGCATTTTCAATTTTGTGCGGATAAGCAAGGGTGCCAATTGGCTCAAAAAGATTATTTGTGTAACTGTTTTAACTCTCTCTCTCTCTCTCTCTCTTTGACTTTCACCACGTGACATATCGCTGCCTAAAGGATATCTCGGAGTAGATAAAACATTTTTTGTTTCCAATTTGTTGCAATAGTCGACTTGCTCTTGATCGATGACTTGTGATAGGTAGTCCAACAAGCAGGGTTTGGCATTGCTACAGTTCAGAGAGAGACAACCACCAAAATTTGGCCATGTCGTTCAATAAAAAGAGAACTATATGGCTTCCTCTTAACCAAGATTTTCACTTCAAGCTTGTTACTGACATAAACTTATCTGAACTGTTAATCAAACCAAAAACATTTTCGCTTTCACCGATCTTCTGACAATAAAATCGAAGGTACGGTTCGGATGCGTTCATTTGTTCGCAGCAAAATGTTGGCACATAAGAATTTCCTGGAGGAATACATGTTGGGAGATTTAGAACGATCAATGTGTTGAAGGTATATTACACATCCTATAAAATGACAAGAATTCATAAACATGGGCCTAAAAGAGGGCAGTGCAAATCTGTAGGTTGATCAATAACCGCATCCGCCGCATCCGCCGCATCCGCCATACCCACCACTGCTAGGCCTTGTACGCGGCCAGCTTACGCCCATCTAACAGCCTACAACATGCAGTTAGACTCATTAGTAATCACCGCTTACCCGGCGCCATTCCTACGCTTCTTCCTTGAAGTTGACTTAATTGGTTGGCCAACAGTCTGACTTAATGGCTCACTCACCTTTGCCCCTCCATTAATGCCAGGTAACCTAGTACCTTCTGATGGAGGTTTCTGGTGTGCAGTCTTGGAAGCCGAATGAAGCGGTGGTCCAACGCTGTGACTTGAAGGGTCACTCAAGTTGGCTGCTTTGTTTCCTTTCACATAAGACCTCACTGCTCCATTAGCGGCAAGTATACTAATACCTTGTGGTGGAGGCCTCTCATGTGGTCTGAGGTGTGTTTGGTGTGTCCCAGACTGATGTGTTTGGTGTGCGTTATGGCTCATAAGTGATGTTCCATGCCCCTCACATGGTCTGAGAGAGTAAGAAAGTTTATGGCCTGTGTTACGTGTTGGTTTAGAGTGTGGTCGGAGGATGTGTTGGTCATGTGAATTACCGCTGATAAGAAATTGCAAGTACGCTCGACTCTCCAGCACAGAAGTCGGTGACTCCACAGATTCCTCTGGTAATGTGATCCCAGATAGACCATCATAAGATAGAGCACAGGCGATAGCATAGACAGAGGCCCCGAGAGCAGGAGGCAAATCTTTCCTTGGATGTGTAACCTACAACAAAGTGAACAGAAACTCAGATTGGAAATCAACAAGGTTTCGGGATATAAATGAATTATTGTGAGGTACTGCAAATTGCGATGCAAAGTAAGCCGTAAAAGAATAATGGAAGTACTTTGAATAAGATTGCTGTAGATAGGCGTTCTCTCAAGCAGTAAACTTGAGCAACATCAAGAGCTTTGGACCCAAAATGAAGCCAACAATCGACAATAACTTTGACTGATTTATCAGGAGACGACATAATTTTCTCCTCACGTTGTCCACCTGGCTTACGATCTATTTCCATTACATCTTCATCACTTCCATCCTCTATGTAATCCACATCACTCCCCTCGTCATTGTCATCATCATCATCGGCTGGAGCAACAGCAATTTCAGATGAAAGCAATAATAATGGAAGCGGCGCGACAACAGTGCAGTTCCGTATATTCATACCCCCATCCCCGCGAGTTACCTCATCATAAACAATCAATGGGCGTTCCCCAGGATTTGCCTTGAATGATAACTTAGTGTTAATGGAGTGGACGTGCAATTGAACTCTACCACCACTAGCAGTCTCTACAAAAGTTCGTTTCCCATTCTTGAGAGGAGGAAGCAATCTACCCACCATTGGATACAAACCAGCCACAAGAACAGCACGGAGTATACCTGGGTTCCTTGCATTCAAGCTACATCTTGATACATCCTCGGGAATAAACCCATGCCGACTTAGCTCCTTTTGGAGCTGCCCACGCATACCAGATAGCATGTGCATAGTGCTTGAAGACACAAAGTATCGAGAACAGAAATCTCTCTCTTCACCCCTTTCTTTTGCAGCCTTCCAGCAGTCAAATGCTGCAATGACTGCTAGCTGATCACTAAGGCCACCATACAATGAAGCAAGTTCGAATTTAGCAGCAGCAGCTCTCGTCCTTTCATCAGGTAACATAGGCAGGGCAAATGGATCCTTGTAGTCAGAGGCACATGCCAGAGTCAAAGCTGGGTCTAGACAGTTCATCAGTATTGCAAAGAAAAGCATCCTGCTCGTCAGTGGATGAACAGGTAGAGTGCCTAACTTCTCTCCAAGATCTGTAAGTTTCTCATCGAGCGACAGTGCCCCGATATCTTGAAGAACAGAAACTGCATTGCGTATGGTCTCTGCACGTGGGGGATCCAATGTCTTGCGCAAGAATTCTTCTACCATACATTCTGGGTCGAGTAACTTCACCTGTCAACCAGAACCAAAATCTCACAAAGCTTTAAGACATTACAAAGGGCTGGTTTGAGATTATGGTGCTTTAAAAAAAAAAAAGCATCTTATTAAAAAATTTAGAACATCAATTGCATTTGGTAAAACAAAAAAAAAGTACTTTTTAAAAAAACTGATGTCAATGACAGTAGAAAAGTAGAAGTAGGGGTCTACCATGCTTCTAAAAAAAAGTGTTTTTTTTTCAAAGCATAGTAATCAGTGGCCATTTAATGAAATTTTCAAATGGCAAGTATACCTCCACATATTTTACAAAATTACAATCATTGCCCCTACATTATTCTCTTTGACAATTATTATATCATATTAAATATCATATCCTTTTTAGTCATTTAACATATTCACATCAATTTGTATAGAAGTTTACCAAATACTCGGACATTATTTTTTGTTAAAAGCACTTTACAAGAAAGAAAAAAAAGAGTTCACCAAACACTCAACAATTTTATTTTATAGCTATTTATTCTCACAATACAGCAGAGTTTTTTTTTAAAGCACAACAATACCAAACTAGCCCTAAAAGCTCCTCTTATACAGCAAAACCATACAAATTATAAATTTAAACAACACTTGTTCTCTTATCGCTTCGAATATTACTACCGCATATAATGCAAGTCACTTTATATTAAGAATCAAGTTTCTGCAAGCAATTTGTGTGTTTAAAACTAGCAGCATGCAAGAAAACAAAGTGACTAAAACATAACTCAACAATTGCAAAACATCCCACCTACGTATGACACGCAGATATGCCTATCATTCTTATTTATGATCACACAACTCGTCATTTTACTAATTCTTTGGAAGTGGAACCTTTTTGGAAAGAGGGTAGGAGGAAGGGAATAACAATTATGTGGAACTTTAACATGTCAACAGTAGAAGGATGCAACCATTTGGGCAAAAGTATTTTCTTCATAGACGTAGACTTTCTACTAATGTTAACAGAGAACTGATACAATGCAGCAAATAAACAGGTATGCAATCTCTGTCATGATTCAAAGAGGTTCAAAAAATGAGCAGAAATGTTACCTGAAGACAGAGCTCCTCAATTGGCATTCTCTTAATCTCAGGCTCCTGAAAGTTTGGCAATGAAGCTTCTCGAAGTCTAGAATAGAGATGATAACAGATTCCAGGCTGGCAACGACCTGCTCGGCCCTCTCGCTGCTTGGCATTTGCCTTTGACACCCAAGAAGATTGAAGAGTTGATACATTACTATAAGGATCATAATTTTTTTCTTTCATCCGACCAGTGTCTATAACATAAACAACATCATCTATGGTGATGGCAGTTTCAGCCATATTAGTTGAAAGAACAATTTTACGGCAACCATGAGGGGGACGTTTGAAGACCTTCTTTTGCTCAAAAGATGGAACCATCGAATGTAGAGCTATTATCAGAAACCTTGAAGAATCTCTGAAATGTGGATTCATAAGTAATCTCTCCCGGGTTTTATTTATATCGTCCCACCCTGGAAGGAAAACAAGGATGGCTCCATCTTTTGAATCATTACAAATTTTTTTTAATAATTGCTCTATAAGAACCACATCAATATTTTCAGGATTGAAATATTGGAGATATTTATCAAGTAACAGTTGTTCTTTCATCGAGTTAGAAAGAGAATTTTCTATATGCTCTTTCAATATCTCAGCAATTTCTCGCTGGTTTTCCCGTTCAGCCAACTCCAATGCGGTTGTTCCATCCTTGGCCCGTAAATGGCAGTCTGCAGCAAAAGATAAAAGCATGCAAACATATGCAGTTCTACCCTTTCCAGCAAACACCATTAATGGCGTAAGTCCGGTTAAAGAATGCTGGTAATTAAAGACTTTGTGTGTTCCTTCAGTAGAAAGCAATTCTAGAAGGCGATCAAACTCATCATTAGACCAAGCCAAATTAATAGCTTCATCTAAAGCAAGCTTATCTTCCTCGGTTAAGTCAGGGTCTTCAGTTTGTAAACCTACTACAGTGTTATCAATATGATTATGTTCTGCAGATTTCAGGATAGAAAGTACATCCTCTAAATAGAAACTTTTAACCTGAAAAAAAGATAGTAAAGATATTAAAACAAAGAAGCACAAGATCAACATATTAACAAACCACAGTATTTTTTTCAGACAACTGACAAGTCACTATCTGAGGAAGAGATTTTACAGGATAAGTGAACCCAGGAACACGGATAATTGGGCAGCCACCAAAATATTTTGAAAATCGTTCGGCATCAACAGTCGCACTCATCAATATCTGTTAGGTTAAGAATTATAGGAAAGAGACCGTGGATAACCAGTTAATATAAGTTCCTAAAAAAAGAGAAACGTACAAATATCGGTGAGAATCACCAAAACAGAAGACATGTTTGAACTAACCAGATGTAGATGAGGGTGTGAAGAAAGCATGTCTCTGCACATAAACCACACAGAAAAAAATAATAAATAAAGAAAAATCAGAATAGAAAGTTCCAGATTGATAAACTTTGCAAGAGTTATGTGCATTCTAGAGTTAATGTCCACCAGTAATGAATTACAATACACAGTAGCACTTCGCTCAAACATTTCTCCACTTGACTATTTGATAGTATTATTGCTACTCATACTTGGCTTTTCCCAAATTTAAGTTACTCTAATTTGAGCTCTTAAGCAAACCAAAAGCATATAGACATCGAGGTTAATTAACACAAGCAAACAACTCAATGGTGATAAATTGATATGTTGTAGAGATACCTGATAATTGCTAGCATCAAATCAGCGTATCGATCCCTTTCATGAATTTCATCCTACAGAATGAAAACCAGTCATTGTAATTGCAATCCACAATAACACAAACAAGGAAGCATATATGAGAGCACATGTTTAAACTGGTATTGATAAAATTAGTTCAACAGCATATGCCTAATACAAATGAATGAATGCACATATGAACCTTCCAGCCCTATAATCTAATTACTAGAATCTGTTCCTAGGTTCCAGAAAGAAATTAAAAAATCCACATGAAGAAAGTACAGTACCACTATAATGTGAGTTATGTCAGCAAGATTATGCTCGGTTTCTTTGTTTGAGGCATCTGCTTTTGATCTATCAGCACCTCTGGAAACTAGCATTCTCAATAAAATTCCATTTGTGCAGAAAACAATTGATGAGTGCCTCCCAGCTTTACTTTCCAACCGTATCTAACATTGCCAAAAGTACACAGGTTAATTAGTCACAAGTTATAAGTAGTTCGAAAATCCTATTAGACAAGATACATAAGACTTGGAATCTAATAGACCCTATGCATACTTCCACACAGAAATGTATAATCACAAGGAAAATAACCTTCCCTGGTTTGATATAAACCCCAAGAATATATTTAATACCAAATAACAGAGAATGACACAACCAACCAACTTTACATGTTGACAATCAGACCAACCAAAAACACCCAACAAAGGTGTTCACAACAAGTTCTGCCCTCTAATTTCCAATGAAAAGATTAATTTGTTCAAACTCTCTAGATTACTGACTAATGACTTGCAAAACTCAGGAGTATCTTGTTCCCTAGGGATCATGTCTAGTAGATATACCTAAACTGAATACGAGACCGCTAACAATACAACTTGCCTTCAAACAACAATGTAAGACAAAATGGTCATTCATAAGATAAAAAACAAACTACACATGAAAACAACTCATGATTAGCATTACCTTGTATCCAATATCCTCTCCGACATTTTCTCCTCTTTCCTGAGAGACTCTCTCAGCAACTGGACACCAAAATACAAAGAATTGAACTCTTTTTTGTTTACAATGAGAAGAGAAAAGGATATTAAAAAAAAGAACCTAAAAGTTCTGTATGCAGAAAAAATAGAGTCAAGTGTCAACCTGATGTGGCTGAGATACGTCGAGGTTGAGTGCACACTATTTTACATGCCTCACCCATGCCCCACATGTGGTCCAAAATAAATTGTGGGACCTGAACCACATTTGAAACAAACACACCGTCAAATATAATCACAGAAAGTAATGATAGTAAGTACCTTCATAAAAATATCAATGCTACGGTATATTAAGCAGAAAAAACTAGTGCGCAGTGTAAAGGTAACATCAAAGAAATGTTAAAAGCATGTCATATACATCTTCACATGACTGATAAACACAAGGTAACTACTAAAGCTTATCATAGAAACAGATTAATCCAATGAGTATAAGAACCTGATCAAGATTTTAACTCCCAATTCCCAATGATGACATTATTATTGCACTCTTGAAAACGCACATCCACAAACATTGTTTAAGTCTAGATACTCCAACTCTCCTTTTTTGAAATGCTATTCACTATAAACATTCAAAATTTTGATGAATTTTTACTCCAGATGGGGACATGCACTGGGCTTAGTTTTGCAAAGTAAATGTACCAATTTTGCCACAGGAGCAGGTTTTGTAAGAGTTCACATCAACCAAAATATGTCATAAGTGTAGGCACTCATCTCCATGCAATTTACTAGGTGTTCCTTGATCCCAAAACACCCAACAAAGACGTCTTCCCTTTATCCAACACACTCTACTTGTATGTATCAGATTTTCATGTAACCTTAGAATTTATTAGCCACAATATTAGAAGTGCGAGTTCAGAAGTATCTAGGCTGTAAGATTAAAAGTGAGCCTGTTTTAATCCTCTTGTAATCCTAACTAAATATTGTAGACTTGTCCTACTCGATTCAAGACCTTTTTAGATTACAAATCTCCTCATAGTTCTAACAAGCAACCCCTACTGACTTACATTTTTTTGTCATCACTATGGCTCATCTAGACAAACACCAAGACATTTCTTTTTTAATAGTAATTTTATTTTAAACACTGAATTGAAGGCTCAGGTCAATTAGCCAACATGTACCATTCATCAAGACTTATATCCAACTTAGTCTCCTAATAATCAGAGTATACACCTAAAACTTAACAAACCACAACTTTTATACGCAATCAGTAATTCCTAAAACAACATTGGTAGTTCCATGAAAGGAAAAGTTAGTAATCATATAAGAAAAAACCATTCAAAGTTGGTCAACCAAAAATGCAATACAAAAAGATAGGGTTGATGCTAAATATCAAACAAGCAACACCCCTCGTATTAAAACATCAAGCTTTCAAAAGCAATAGGTTCATTACCAATTAATGTTAGCACGATCCCTCATATTCATTTAACATATATTAAAAGTTCAGGAATTAACTTCCACCCTAGTACCCTACCATGTCATACAAGTAGTATCAACCAAATCTCCTTTAGCAGTCACTAATAAATGAGGCAATTCCCACACCACCAAAAAAAGGTTTGATCAACGTGCCCCCTGATGAGACACAATGCCTAGATCGTGTCAAAGTTCAATTCAATCACCCAAAAATTAATTATAGGACCCAAGTCTTTTGCAGAATCAGGTCAAACAATTAAATATGGGTGGTGCTATCCACACACCCATTTTTACTTCTCACACACACTTCTCAATTTTTGGGCATCGGATCGAATGAATTATAGAAGATCAATGGACAAAAATTAACAAGAGTGTGTGGAAGGTGAAATGTGGTGTGTGAATAGCACTATCCTTAAATATTTGCCAGATTCAGGTTTCACATTAAATATATATGTGTGTGTGTGTGTGTGTGTTCGATGTAGCTCTTACTGTACCATACATAAGAATTGAGGCACCTTGGCCTTCCACCTATCATGCATCAGTGTCTAAGCATTCAACCCACAACCATGTATGCCAACTATCTCCTTATCTATAAATTTACAAGTTCATAATTATACTTCTAACAGAGTTGTTCATGTTCCTTAAGTGTTCTAAATCAGCTAAAACCTGCCTCCAAATTCATGACTGAATATAAATCTCGCTATTATATGATCAGCTTACCAACCAAATAGGGTTTTCTTGCAAGAGCAGTACATGCACAAATATCTTAAGACAGTAAAACATCCTTACTTATCAAGCTCAAAGTTGCTTTTCTTATCTTTCATTTTTTTTTCAATCTTTCCAACTCGCTGATTGATTTCAACAAAATTCCTACTAAAAAGTAAATGAACAAATGAAGCTCTAAAACAACTAAACACTTCATTGCATATCATTGCTAAAACACAGATAAATTTGTGAGAGTGGCCTAAATAGAAAGAAAAAGATATGAAATGAAATTCCTTTGAAACAGAGGTTCAAGACACGTTGTGATAAATATACCATAAAGAAGACAAAGCAAAGAAATCGTAACCTGTGTTGTCTTTCCGCACCCAGTCTCACCAGATATAAGAATTACCTGTTTTCAAACATAGAAAAAACATTAAGCCCCAAAACCTTATGTAAGAAATACATTCAAGTCAAATGAAGGTTGAATAATGTAGGCAAAACAGGGATTCTAGTATCCAGTAACAAACCCAATCATGTTCGGGAAAGGTAACATCACATATCTAACTTAAACTAGGGGGTGTCAAAATAATGTCATACTTAATGTGATCAGATCATAACTAATAACTTCTTTTTTTTTTTTTACAAATTGCTAATAACTTTTAAAGCACCAAGTATGTGATTTTTTTTTTAAATTAACCTGGTGAGATTCAACTGTCGATGTAATGACATCCTTGTAGGACATAATTGGAAGCTTGGACTTGTCTTCAAAAATCTGCATGCATAAAGCCACAAAAACCTTGTCATGCTGAGACAATTATTTTGAAAACATGACTTAAAATTTGTGTAGAATGATACTATGGGTATAACATCAGTGAGCTCAGAAATACCTTTCTCAAGTTAGCATTATTCTTTAATTTAGAAGCAAGTGATTCCACTTTCTTTGCAATTTCTTCCTTGTTCATCAAAGGCTTGCGAAACGTATTGTCCCTCTTCGGCTGGGCACTCTCATTCTTATCGCTACTTTTCCCAGACAATTCTAAGTCCTCCACTTCATCACCAGGTGGGTAACGTACGAACAAGTCACTTAATACTTCTTTTGTGCCTTCGGAAAATGTCAAGGAACTGAGACTTGGTACATCAGTGTTCTTCTTTCTAATTTTGGAAACAGAGATACACCGGTGTTCCCCTTTCCTATACAGAGTTCAGGTTCATTATCAGTAAAACAAGTAGAAAAGGGCCAAAAGGCTGACTGTGCAGATGGGAAAGCCGAAAATTTTCTCTTTTCTTTCAGTTCCGAAAATACGGGAACATGTAAGCTTCTCTCAAATTGAAATAAACCACATTTTGTCACAATCACAAAGGGCATAACTACAAGCACACTCACCCTTTACTCTTCGATTTCATAGACCATCTCCTGCATTGTTCATGCACGAAAGCCCGTTCGAAGCTCGAGAGACCGGCCTCGAATGTGTAAACTGCAATCAGATTCCCATATTATTCAAAAAGTAAATAAAAAAACATTCATACAAACATCAAAAGCACCCTAATTTTCAAAAAATAAAACAAAATCAATAACTGGGTATTTTCGAATCACAAAATCCCACCAAGAAACGGAAGCGAACACGGATTAAAATGCAATCAATTGCAAAAATTGATTAGCACACAGTTTAACCCAGGAACTTTAAATTAATAAAAATTAAAACTTTACCTTCATCAGTTGAAGCGTTGAACCGCTCGAGTGCGTCAAGTAATCGGTTCTTTGTGGGTTCATCAACTTTAGTATGTTTCTTCTTCCTCGCCATCTCTCTCCCTTCTTTCGGCTCCGGCCCTCTTCTTTTTTGCTTCTCTGTTCGTTAAATTCCGAATCTGGGTCTGAGTTTTGGCACCCACAGAAATGCAAAGGCTCGAGGAAGAAGAAGAAGACTGATAGAGAGAGAGACGGGAGGAGAGAGAGAAGGAGAGTCGGTGGAGTTGTGGAAGGTTGGGGTATCGGCGTCTGGCTCTGCCCTGAATAGTTGGCGACTGCTGCTGGTTGCGAATGGTGGTGTTTTGAGTTGGGCTGTGTGTTTCGCAAGTTAGTTGTGTTTTGGCCCTTCTTCGGTGGGGGCGCTTTTTTGGCTTTTGGCTATGACTTTAGCTTAAGCGCATTCCATCGATCTATTAAGTTCAAATCTCATTATTTACGTTAATTTAAGCATTCTGATGAAAAAAGATATCTAAAAAGAAAAATTGTAAACTAATTTCTTAACACGCGTTATTTTATTGCAAATATGTTTTTCACAATGTTTATATTTTAATTTCGATGAATGAATCTCATCAAGGTACAGTTGGAATTCATGACTCACATTGTGAAAGTCATATTGTGATTTATTACTAAGGTTTCTCATGTTAAAGTTTCATAAGTCGGTCAGCGGTCCATTACTAATTAAGTTAGATTTCTGATGTAAGACTTTATATTATTCAATCGACTCAATACGAAGATTTGTCAACAAATATATAACAGGATAATTATAACAGTTGAGCATTGATGTCGTTATTTATGTGAGTCGAACTTGAAATCTCTTATTAGAAGATAAGAAAGAACACATATTGAGTTCAAATATATATAATTTAGGGTGAATTACACAAAACTACCTCAACTATTGGTTTCATGACACCTTCATACCTCATCTTTTAAAATTGACAATGTCATACCTCATCTTTAGAATTTGGTCAATTTGATACCTTTCGTTAGCTTGACCATTAATTTGTTAGTTAAATGTTGACGTGGTTTGATTCGGGGCCCACTTTCTATTAAAAAATCATTAAAAAACTAAAAAAAAATTATTTAATATTTAAAAGAAAAAAAAAACTGTATTCCTCTCTACCCCTCTCCATCTTACTGCAGCCCAGAAAGAAGAAGAAGAGAAAAAAAAAAAAAAAAAAAAAAACCTATGTTCGTCCCTCTCCTCCCCATCTTCCTGTAACCCAGAAAGAAGGAGGAGGAAGAAGAAGAAAAAAAAAAAACTCTGTTCATCCCTGCAACCCAGAAAGAAGGAGGAGGATGAGGAAGAAGAAAAACCATCAGATTCGATTACCCTTCCCACCCCCACCCCCTCCCCTCCTTCTCCTTCCCCCATGTTCATGTTCTTCCCCAGATCCCCATTCCTGCAACCCGAAAAGAAAAAAATAATAATAATAATCCAGTTTGTCTTCCCCTACACCCGCACCCACCCTCCCTCCCCCATCTCTTTCCCCCATGTTCATCTTTTTCCCTGGAAACCCCTTCCTGCAACCCCAAAAAAATTAAAAATTAAAAATTAAAAATAATAAACCCAGTTCATCTTCTCCCCTCCTCCCTCATCTTCTTCCCCTGCAGCCTATAAACGAAACGAAAAAATAAATAAAAATTCAATACCCAATTCGTCCCCACCCCACCCCCTCTATTTCCTCCCTCATCTTCTTCCCCTGCTGCCCATAAACAAAACGAAAAAAAAAAAAAAAAAAAAAAAAAACTACAAATCAAAACCCAGTTCGTCCCCACCCAAGACTTGGATTCGCACACCCACGGCTCGCCGGACCTGGGTTGGGTGTCCTCTGGGTGCCCCGGAGCTTCACGGAGACGAAAGGAGAGAGGGTTGACGCCAATGATGGTTTTGGTACCATCATTGGTGGGTGTGGGTGTGTAAATGGGTGCGTGAGTGTAGATCTGGGAGAAAGGTATAGTCTGTGCGAGAAAGAGGAGGAGAAAGAGTGAGTGAGCTGAGAGAGAGGGACATGTTGGCATGGGTGGGGAAGGGTGGGGGGTTGCACGGAAGGGGAATGGCAAGGGGTCGGGGTGGAGGGGGGAGATGGGAATGGGTTATGGGATGCAGAGAAGAGAGAGGCGAGAGAGGGGGAGAGAGAGAAGAGAGAGAGATTTAATATAAAAATAATTTTTTTTAAATTTTTAAAATTTAATTATTAAAAATATATTTAATAATTTTTTAATCCAGTTGGATTAGTGAGTGGACCTCGCATGTAGCCACGTCAGCACTTAACAGAAAAACTGACAGAGGTATGACATTAGCACAAATTCGTAAGATGAGATATGACATTGTCAATTTTTAAAAATGAGGTATGAAAGTGTCGTGATACTAATAGTTGAAGTAATTTTTTGTCATTTACCCTATAATTTAATGATTGTATCGGTTCGTATATAAAGTCAGTTTATCGTTAAAAAAAATAAATATGTTAACCTAAAAGCCCAGCCCATGACATTGGCCCAAATTTGACATTGGCCCAAATTTGAACTGTGGTCTACCACCAAGACAGCAAATGCAAATCTGCAATTTAGGGGTAAAAAGTCTTTAACAAGAATCAAATTCTAACTTTTCCCCTTCCATCACCTTCTTAATTCAATTCATTTCCTTTTTATTACGGACTGGTAAACGAGCTATAAATGTGAAGATTGTGAAGGCAGCACAAGTAGAACTTGCAGGACTCATCTCTCTGACTCTCTCTCTCTCTCTCAAAATAAAACCCCCATTGGGGTGGTTTCCTCCACGCAAAAGAGGAACTCTCAGTGTGTTATACGATATAAAGGTACCTGGTATATCTATATACTTTATTCATCCCTTCAAAATCCCCAAATCCTTAACCCATTTGGCATTCATTGAAATCTGCAATCTCCTCTTTCTTTTTTTCACATAATTTCGTCATAATTATCGCCTTAATCTGCTGCTTGCTCGCCTATATTACTTCTAATGTGCCGAGAATTGGGAAAAAAGCAAGTCTTGGTTTTGGATGCTTTGCTCTCCTGTTCTTCCTCGTACCCATCATTGATTTCTTGAATTCTGAGGGTGTTTCTGTTTTGGGTTCTTCTTCTTTTGATCGGAATCGGTTCCCAAACCCCAAATCGGTTTCTGGGTATCTTGGATTTTGCTTTGTTTGTGCTTCTTAATCTGGGTTAATCTTGTGACGGCTTCTAATTCTCTTGGTTGGTTCTCATTTCTTGCTGAACTTATTGGATTTTTGTTCTTATGTGTTTATATGTTTTGCATATCGAAATTTTGGAGGTCAGATTTCGTGTTTCTGTTTGTTTTGATTGCTAAGATAGTAGGATTCTGCTACTTTTGATTGTTTCTGATGTGGGTTCTGATCTATTATCACTAAGATGTGTTTTTTTAGGTGTTAAAAACGATGTCTTTCCCTTTCTTGGTAAAGTTTATCTTTTCTTGAGCATATTATGGACTGAAATCGGACTGATTCTGTTTCCTTAAATGGTATATCATCAGTTTGGTGTGTTCTTCTTAAGCTCTTCACGATTCGTGGTATCAGTAGTTTGATGATTGATGTACATTATCGATCTTAGAATGTGGACCAGTCAACTAATGATTCCTTTGCTTATATCTTTGACTAAACCTTGAAGTCATTGAATGGACTTGCTGAAATTGTAAATTTTCAGGCATTTGCGTTAAAAAATTTACTGGTTCTAGTTCCAATCAGGTTTTGTAAAGAAGTTTTAATGCTGTATGTAGATGGTATTGTATGATTGGGTTCTTTCTTTTGTGTGCTCAACTTAGAGGTGTTAATGTTGTGATGGATAAGACTTAAGCTTTTAGATATTCATTACCATTTTTACTGTATCCAGGAATTTGTTTCTTGTCTTCAACTGGCTGTTTGAAAATACTTGCTTCTTGCTTCTCTACCATTGTATTAATATATGGGCTGAGGTGCACATTTCATGGGAGGTGTGGGGGATGAAGAACCAGCCACAAAACGCATGAAATTATCCGCTGGAGAATTGAGAGGACTTTCCAACGGTTCATCTTGTGCAGAGCCTGTAGCTGGCTCTTCAAGAGACTTGATGGCTCGGCCCCTACCATCTGAAGGGGACGAACAGGTTGTTGGTTCAAAAGGAGTTATTAAGAGGGTGGAATTTGTTCGACTAATAGCTAAGGCGCTATATTCTCTTGGCTATAAGAAAAGTGGTGCTCATTTGGAAGAAGAGTCTGGGATACCGTTGCATTCTTCTTTGGTAAATCTCTTTATGCAGCAAATTCTGGATGGAAACTGGCATGGAAGTGTTGACACATTGCAAAAAATTGGTCTATCTGATGAAACCATTGTTAAATCAGCCTCCTTTATGATATTGGAGCAGAAGTTCTTTGAACTTCTAGATGAAGAAAAAGACATGGATGCATTGAAGACATTGAGGACTGAGATTGTGCCTCTCTGCATCAATGGTAGTAGAGTTCGCGAGCTTTCTTCCTGCATAGTTTCTCCTTCATTTGGTGGGACTCCTGGTAAGAACATTGTGCGGGCCAAGTCTCGATCAAAGTTACTGGAGGACTTGCAGAAACTGCTTCCCCCAACGGTTATGCTACTTGACAGACGGTTGGAACATTTGGTTGAACAGGCCCTTGTCTTACAACGTGATGCTTGCATTTTTCACAACACCGTGAATGAGGAAATGTCATTGTACACTGATCATCGGTGTGGGAAAGAGCAGATTCCTTCTCAAACGTTACAGGTTGGAACTAGATTTGGTTGAAGCTTTAATATAGTGCTGTGTGCTTATCAAGTTTACTGATTTGGTCATATATAATATGGTGTATGCAAAATTTTGTTCTTCATTTATTTTGATCTCAGTTATCTCGTCTTAATCTCTTGAAGTTAAGTAATATTAGTGAATGGGTCACAATCTAGGGTAAGCTGAGATTATTTAATAAGTCTTCATTTATCGGGGGTTTATGGACTGTGAGAAGCTACTAGCCATTCTGTTTGATAAGTTAGAGGATTCTTCTCCAGTCTTGTTCTTTTAGTCCTTCCAATTAGTTTGACTTCAAAATAGAAAATGGAGGGGAGTCAGTAAAAAGTATGTGGTATTATCCTTAGTATTTCACAAAACCATGAATAAAATTGGTGGACAATACTAGAAGGTGTGTATTTTATTCGGCACATGGGTAAAACTGTAAAGCCTGAGTTTCATTCTCCAACCTTTAAAATTTAACAGAATGTGCAACCCATGGTTTTCTTACAATGTATCAAGTGCTTCTGTAACTGGCACCACTTAATCTATGTTTGATTCCATCTTCATTGATTTTATTTTTGGTTTTGTTAGCCTGCGTTGTTGCTATCTTCTGGTTCCATGACTTGTTATGTTAATGAAGATTAATCTCGCATTCTCTCTCATCGTACTCTTTTGTTATGCTTTTTTGGTAGATATTTTATTTACCTTGTCTAGAATCTGGATTACCCCACTCTTACATTTATAATTGCTACTGTGAATTTGGCTGTACATGTTAGTCACGTTTATTCCATATCTTTCTTATCACTTCCAATTTTACAGATATTACAGGCACACAACGACGAAGTCTGGTTTCTGCAATTTTCACACGATGGAAAGTACTTAGCTTCATCATCAAGTGATCAATCAGCAATCATATGGGAGGTAACTTTAATATCATATGGAACTCTCTTAATCTTGTGTCGGCGTTCATCTATAAAGGCTGTCTTATATAGAAATTGATCACTCGTTGCTGCTTCCTTCTTCACATGTAGTTTCTATGCTGGCCTTCCATCTATTTTCACACTGTTGCATGCTTCTTTTCTGTTTCATGATGTATTAAATATATACTCATTCTGTGGTGCCCTAGATTAAATTGTTTGCAAGTGCATGAAACCTAAGCGATATAATTGGTTTTCAGTTCTCCATTTCTGTCCTTTTTTTTTTTTCAAACATTGTTATTCTTTGTGTGTGTATCTGCAGCTTAGATGACACTTTTCCAACTAATGGCCACGAGATAAGGATTTGTATGTTCAGCAATTTCTGTTTATGACCCACATAACCTCATCTTGGGTGGGAGAATCTTTGAGGTTGGAATGTATACATTTGGGATAAGTACATGACATATGCATTCATAGATATGTTGAGTTGCATAAAGAAGAAAATAACACGGTACACACATTAAATACGGTTAGTTTTCACCATACTTTTGAAGGGACTGTACTTGGCTGAGCTTGGCATGCTCAATTTCTATCTGAACTGAAATCCAGGCTAACGTATGCGTGTTTTATATTGTTGCAATACAAAAAATTTAAAAGATAATATCAGTTTGGTTGGATAATTCTGTGTGTAATTCTTATTTAACGTTAAAACGCTTTCTTTTTGTCTTTTATTTTGATCCTATTATCTCAGAAGTATTATGCCCTAATCTTCTTCTTGTTGGGGTATAGGTTGATGTGAATGGTGGGGTTTCTTTAAAGCATAGACTATCTGGTCACCAGAAACCTGTTTCCTCAGTTTCATGGAGTCCTGATGACCATCAACTCCTCACTTGTGGAGTGGAGGAGGCTGTCCGGTGTTGGGATGTTTCTTCTGGTGAATGTCTCCATGTTTATGAAAAACCTGGTGTTGGTCTGGTGACCTGTGGATGGTTTTCAGATGGGAAATGTATATTCTCTGGTGTCAGTGACAAGAGTATCTGCATGTGGGAGTTAGATGGGAAAGAGCTGGAGTGTTGGAAAGGCCAACGAACTTTAAGAATCTCTGATTTGGAAATAACTAGCGATGGGAAGCAACTTATAAGTACTTGTAGAGAGAATGCTATATTACTTCTTGACAGGGAAGCCAAAGTTGAGACATTTATTGAAGAAGATCAAACTATAACATCTTTTTCTTTATCAAGAGATAATAGGTTCTTGTTGGTTAATCTTCTGAACCAAGAAATCCATCTCTGGAACATAGAAGGTGAAAACAAGCTTGTCGCTAAGTACAAAGGTCACAAACGCGCCCGATTTGTTATCAGGTCTTGTTTTGGTGGGCTTGAAGAAGCTTTTGTTGCTAGCGGTAGTGAGGATTCACAGGTAAAGAATTTTGTTAATCCTAAACCCTCTTTGCTTTTAGTTTTTAAGCAGAAATAGAAGAGTGATGCTGAAGCATTTTTTGCTTATGTTTTCTTTTGAATAACGTCAATGTCGTATAATCAATATCAGGTTCATGTCTGGACATATCAGTTAACAGCCATATAAATGTTCATGTTTAAATCTGTTATTAGTTATATGTCTTCCATCCTGCTTTTTTGTGAGTACAAGATGTGATCATTAATGTAGTTCCGTTGATGCAGTTTCATTAATGACAGATGAGACTGGCTTCACGTTTATTTTGTTCTTTTGTGTGTATTGTTTACATTGAGGGTTGAACCACTTTAGTCGCTCAGTGCCAGGGCATGGAGGCTAAATTAAAAACGCAGACATTTATTTGTTAGTTTAATCCCTTCTTTTTTGTTGGATATTTGTTCATTCATGCCTTTGTGTATTGCTGGATGATGTGGATCATCTCGGACTGTCACTGTACGGTGAGGTCAACATGATCAATGGCATTAAGAGGACATCACAGGAGGACGTGTACATAAATGCTTTGAAGATTACTTGTCATTCCCCTTTCAGAGTGCTAATTGATGGTTTCACTTTGCAGGTTTACGTATGGCATAGAGGCTCAGGGGAGCTCATAGAGGCATTGCCGGGTCATTCTGGTGCTGTCAATTGTGTCAGCTGGAATCCAGCAAACCCACACATGTTCGCCTCTGCCAGTGATGACCGTACAATTCGGATATGGGGCCTGAGCGAGCAAAAGGTGAAGCACAGGGGTGCACACAGCAATGGCATCCATTTAAATTGCAATGGAGGAACATGATAAAAAGACTTGAAAAAGCTAATCTCTGGTTATAATTTCTTTCTCTGACCATTGCTTTTGTGTAAATACCTTTTATCATCGTCAAAAAATCAGACATTCATGTCAAACAAGCATGTGGATTGTGCAGCAAGTATTAATAAATTTACTATTTCATTTTATTATCTTGATTTGTTTTCTTTGAATCGATTTTCGAACTTCTGTGCATGAGAAATTGCCTTGGGCAAATTGGTTATACGTTCTTCGGTAAACCCTAATTGAATGGGGGAAGTCTTGCGATGCAAGCTTCCTCTTTAGTAGATCTACGTTTGCGCATTATTCATTCCTTGCTCTTCATGTGTTGAGTAAGGGATTTTAATGCATTCGGAGGAACAGAAATTGCTGTCTGGTTTATTCAGAACTGTTCTGAATCTCTTGGTATAAGATTCCATATGGCAATTGGTGTTTAAATTCATTACCATTTATGTAGTTTCATAGTGATACAAACGATGGAACCGAACATAGGAACTCTGACACTCGAGGGTAAACGCTCTTAACCACTAAAGTAAGAGGTCTGTAATCTCTGACTTACACAAGCAGTAAGAAAACTGGACCTTCTCTTAATACCATGAAACAGTATATATGCTCAACCATTTCCTCAGTTATAGCCAACTCTTCAAACACTTCAGAGGAGAAAAGAAACAAACTAGAGAGCTCACAGACAATTCACAATCTTAAGGTGATTTACATTACACAAACCCTCTCAAACAAATTCTTATGCAACACTGAAAGAACTTGCAGTGTTCTCTACATACTTCCTTGTTCCTTTGAACCACCTCTTGTCTCCGGCTTGTGCCTTTAGAATGTAGAGCTTGCCGTCTTTCACAGTGGCTGTGATAAGCTGGTGCTTGCCTCCTTCATCTCCGTCGGCTGTCCTTGTCAACACAGATATGTAGTAGTACTGCTTTCCGTCAATCACTTGGCTAGAACTCTCCAATATGTTGGCTGTGGCCACGGCACCCGGGTCGAAACCACCCTATACCATATTCAAATTCGATTTCCATAAGAACTCACAGAGTTGCCACCGTTGTGCTTTTCTATTGAGTATTTTTAGGATCACCTAGTTTTATTCGTCAAGTGATGTGACAATATTTCATTTGTTCAAATCTGAACCTCGTTTAGTGACACAACGTTATTCAGCAAACAAATTTGGAGACCTTAGCATTATTTTTTGTGTGTATTATACAACTAATTACCTCGGATTCAGTCTTGCCAGAGTAGGCTTGTTTGCCTAGCAAGTAGTCCACCTAGAAAAACCGACACCATAACTGAATTGTTAGTAATTGGAAGTACTTGGACGATGTAATTGTAACATATTTTACATTTTCATCGTAAAAAAGGAGAAGCTAGAAGACCTTCGTGAGGAATTCCTCGGGGGAGCCATAGTCGGCGATGGATTTCTTGTCGGTTGGGGTGATTGTGACGGCCAGATTGCTGTTGCTGTCGAAGTTGTCCTCGTACCTAAGAACTTGACCAGGGTACTCAACCTCTTTGCTAGGGTTCCATTTTGCAGGAATGGATAGCTTGAATCCCTCTCCAACGTATGGCAAGAAGTCTGTGTTCGACTTTGGCTTTCCGAAGACATTGGCTGCAGTTTGCATTTAATCAAATTGTAAGTCACTTTGATCAATGAAGAATGAGCACATTATACACCGATCGCGTTATGTTGCTAGACTGTCAGTTTGTACTACGTACGCATTCAATAAACACTAGACAATTCAGGTGTTTGTATTGAATGATTGTCTGATAAGAGAACATTTCGTATATTAACTATGTAAACATTTCATAAGGGGTGAGTGAGTGTGTATACCGGATTCACCATAAGCTGCATCAGCAGGGGAAACCTTGGAGCCAAGGGCTGCAGCACCGATGAGGACTGTGAGAGCCAACCGCCGTGAGATGTTAGCACCGCTCTCTTCTTCCTGGCCGGCTGAGTGCTTCTGGGCCCGGCAGATCACAACCTGGTTGTGCTTGTTGATGTTCACCACCTGGCGCTGTGACGACGATGCGGACCGGGCAGAAGCGGCGGTGGTGAGTGCATGGTGGTGCAAAAAGCATGCAGTGGAGGCCATTTCCTTCACGCTCACTCTTCTTTGTGATCGTCTCAAGTGTGGTGTAGAATGTGAGCTGGGGAAAGTTGGGTTTTTGGATATGTTAAGTTTCTTTGTGTGATACGTGAAGGCAAATGGTTGGTTAATTTTTGGATATTGGATCAGGGAATTGGATGACTTGGAAGATAGATTTTGATGTGGGATAAGGTTGCAGAGGTTTTCATTGGTGACGTGGCATTGTTCTCAGTTTGCTTTTGTACATTTTCTCATGCATTTGCACTTTGGACATTTGTTATGTTTTCTGTAGGAGCCCGTCTGAGGAATGGACCAATTTAGTTATGGGTTTCCTTTGAAGGCCTCAAACTCTCTTCTAAACAACAAACCCGCCGCCGGCCGAACCGCACCGTCGATGTCCGGCTGATCGATGTGATCAGTTTTGGCATCTCGAGCTTGGTTACTGATCAAGTTCAGCTCTAGTTAAAAGCGCTTCTTGATACGTTTAGGATCGTCAAACACTACCATTCATTGCAACATTTAACACATTTAATACTTAAATGAAACCCATTAATCATACGTAGACATTAATTAGTTAGAAGTTGGTAAGTCTTGTTGTATGGCTCGATACAAGTCGTTAATATGGATAAATAGCAATGAATAAACTCTGTTCGAAAGTGATGTGTGTGTGTGTGTCCGTAGGTAGGTAGTTTATTCTCACAAGTTTTATTAGGTGATTCATTGTTAATAGCTTCAATACTTTTTGAGATAAAACTCCACCTAAAATCTAGTATGGTTTATTCGACTTGTCCATTGCACACCATACAAAACCATTTTATTTATTTTTCACAATATATTCACGTGAATCTAATTGTCATTTAGTAAGTTCCGCATGCATATTGTCAACATCATTGTCATGCCGTCAATAATCTTACTGAGAATACAATTTGAGTGAGTGATAAGTTGTAATTTAGTGATATTATTCTTTATTTATAACTGGGAGATTTTGAAATTGAGTTTTAGAAATGACAAATTTGGTGTCAATTTATTTTCTCTTTGATGTATATCGTTGTATCAAAAATAATAATACTAATACTAAAAATTTGATATAAAACGCTATTCATGGGAGTTGGATAGACAACCACTAAACCAAAGTGCTAAACCGCACTGATAAAAGTAATTGTTTTAATTTCAGACGATATTTTATACTAATTTGTACTGAAAGACGGAAAAATAATTTCAACGCTATTTAAGAAGAATACACTAACTATTAGACGATCTACTATTTGCACCAACATAATGATTTAAATAGAAATTTTCTTTCCCCAAAAAGAAAAAAGAACATAGTTTACAGTTTACCAACTGCAAAGTCTTCAAGGTAGAAATGCATGCGGCGACCGCTTGACTGCGCTGGCATATTTAACATCCCTTTTTCTAATAGAAAAACAAATATTCGAGTCCTGCACGCCAATTATCGTTAGTTTCTGGAGCTCTTTTTCTACTTGTCCTCTCCAACTTCAGCGCTCTGCACTCATATGCCATCATAATTCATAATCTACAAGAAGAACCCATCATCCTTTGCTTCTTCTTTCTTGCTCTAATCTTATCTCCTCAGGTAAAACCCATCTTTTACTTTTCCCTAGTTTTTGCTTTATTTTATGTTTGGCTTAAATTCTGCAAATTGTTGTATTTTTTGTAATGAATTTTGATGCTTTGAATTGTAGAAATGGGGTTGACTTTATTGTGGATTTCTTTGTTTAGTTTCACTTTTCAAGAAGTGATTTTGTTTCTGTTTAGGCTGCAATTTCTTTTCTTTCTGTCAATGTGATTTCCCTTATAATCTACTTGATTTCATTGGAGGGCCATCTGTACTCCTCCACTCTATTCTATGCTTTCAGTTGGTAGTTTCCGGTTTGAACTGATAATTCAAGGAAAAATCATTCTTATCAAATAAATGTGGGTTTTGTGGTAAAGTGCCTATTAATGCAAATTTTGGTTGTGTGATCTTCCAAATTTGCTTTTACAAGATATTTTTCTGAATTTTTTCCTTTTGGTGGTCTACAGTTTTTGGATTTGAGTCTAGATGCTGAGAGAACCTGGTTAGCTTAGAGCAATTTCTATTACGTCTGTTCATGTGACTGACCCAATGATCCAGTTGAGAATCTGGTTAGCTTAGAGAATTTTGTGCTTATTATATGGGTATATAGAGGTTGAATGATGCATAAGCACAAATCTTTTTTCTGCTGATCATGTATAAAGAGAATATATCATATGGATAGCAGTTTCCTTTTATTCGAGGCTACAAAGTGCAATGTTCTGCATTAGGTGCTTGCCTACCTTTTCCTTCTGTTGTGCCTACATTATTAGTTCCATTGCTTTAGCATTACCATTTTTGTGCCTTTATTTGTAAATCATTTAATGGGTGCTTAACCGAGGAGCATCCTGCAAGGCAGATGAAAAACTTGTGTGGTGACTGTTCCATATATACAAATGTTAGATAAAGAGGCAACAGATGTATTGACAAATGCATATAGCATGCACTATCTAAGCAGGGATGATTTTTCTAAATCTGTTTTTTTTTTTTTTTTTTTTTTTTTTTGGCGGGGTTGGGCTGGGGAGGATGGGGATGGGAGGCAGGCCGAGGAAAAATTCATTTCTTTGTTCGTGCTTTTAAATAATTCCGAATGCATAAAAAAAATTCTGTATAGAGTTTCTCTTGACTAGAGTTTGTTTTCTTGAAGTGTAGCAGCAATGCCTGAGAAAATAACTGCCGGGGATCTTGTGGACAACATTACGGACACACTTGCTGATACGAAACTGAAACCTGGCTCTTTTTTTGGGGAAGAGACATCAAGCTCGGTCACCACTCAGTTCAACCGGCTGTTTGGACGCCAGAAACCTGTCCACCACATTTTGGGTGGAGGCAAATGTAATATAATTCTGTTTCATAATTCATTACATGCAATGATCATGTTCTATGCAATTATAAGTTGTTGCTTCCATCAAGTCTCCTTATATTTAATTCTTCTCTTTTATGGTTGAATTATGTAGCTGCTGATGTCTTGTTGTGGAGGAACAAAAAAATTTCAGCTAGTGTTTTAACTGCTGCAACTGTTGTCTGGGTGCTCTTCGAATGGCTCAATTATCATTTCTTGACTCTTGTGGGGTTTGCTTTGTTTGTTGGCATGCTTGCTCAGTTCCTGTGGTCAAATTTTTCAGGCATGATTAGCAGGTCACTTTGCAATGTTGAGTTTTGAGCTTCTTCGTTTTGCTTGATTCCTGTTTTGTGTACAGTAGAGGTGAATATTGTGATCTCAGTATTGTTTCTCCTTGGCAGCAGTTCCCCATCTAAAGTACCTCGACTTGTTCTGCCTGAGGACTTATTCGTCAATATTGCCGTCTCAATTGGTACTGAAATTAATCGCAGGTTGGCATTTGTTCAAGATGTGGCATATGGAGGAAATGTGAAGCAATTCTTTATGGTATGTTTCAACTATTATTGTTCTTTCTATATTTATTATACGGAAATGATCTAAGTTGTGAATGTTACTGGAAGATTGCATGTCAGCTGTTATATTAGATATGATTCAAGTACATCATATCCACCCTTCACTCACTATGCATCTCAACCATCTATCGTTGATCTGATGACTGATATGCAAGTCCTCAAATGAGGTCCTCAATTTAAGTTATCGTAGGAATGCCAGCCCGTTCTGATATACTTTTACCTAAAGTACTAGTCTTTAAAGATTGTACTGAACTGTTGAGGTATCCTCTCAGGTTGTAGTAAGCTTGTGGATTGCTGCTCTGATAGGAAGCTGGTGCAATTTTCTGACCATTTTGTACATTGGTGAGAACGAGTCTCTCTTGTTGCCACATGATCTGATACATCACATGTTCTGTCGATGGGATGCTTAAAATTTGGGATAACCATGAAGATGGTCGGGAGAAAAAGTATTTGATTGTCATCCGAATTTTACATTTACATAACAAAAACTTCGTTTTCTTTCACCATTTTGCGTTATACATCACTCTCTGCATGGAATTGAAAACTAAGTTTTACGGTGCGTAATCTGGTTTTGTGTATATGCAAGAGAACTGATGCTTCGTTCTTTGTTAGGTTTTTTTGCTGCTCACACATTGCCGGTTCTGTATGAGAGATACGATGATCAGGTTGACAGCTTTGTATACCAGGTCCTCGGGCTGCTTCAACACAATTACCAGAAGCTGGATGCCGGTGTCCTCAGCAAGATACCTAAAGGAAAGCTGAACTGGAAGAAGTATGAATAGATTCATTTAGCAACGTAAATATTATTTCCCCAATAGTTCAGGAGTTAGATTGGATTATCATGTTCCAAAAGAGGGGAATGTAGGGGTAAGAAACATTGAATGTCACTGTTTGTAGGGACAGAAACCAGTCAGTCGTGTGATTATTCCTGAAGCATATGTACTGTTCTTGAGAAGCTCCAAATTCAACTGCCATTTAATCAGTTCTTGTTTTGAGATTGTAATCCATAAAACTCAAAGTAATAGCATTAGACCAAACGAACTCGATCTTAGTCAAGCGGTTAACCCAATTTTGAAAGATGTCTGAAAGTTCGAATCTTGAGAAAGGTCGAAAGAATGGAAGATTGTAGCAGTTGGTTGAGGCACGTGCAAGGATGGGTCCAAATTCACTCTCTCAGGGATTAAGGTTTGAGGTTTTCGTCCAAATTTAGATTACTTCTAGCACAAAATTAGCAGTTGTCATTTAATATTACGGTCTAGTGGTATTCATCTTCACTTGTAAGTGAGAGGTTTGGGTTCGATCTTTGCAGGTAACCGAACCAAACAGTTTGTTTAGGGATTCATTTTCGGATATCTTACGGTTATGGGTAACCGTCATGAAAATTCTTCAGTTTTGTTTCTAGGAACTCACGAGCAACTTCCTAATGGATCATCCATCATGGGAGTGCTCTAGCCCCCTTCTCGCTTAACTTTGGAGTTCCTGCGGAACCCGAAGCCAGTGAGCTCCCAAAATGCCTCGTGCTAGATAGGGATGGGAATATACATTTAAGGATCACTCCCCTGGACGATGTGGGATGTTACAATCCACCCCCCTTATGGGCCCGACGTCCTCGTCGGCACACTATCCCTAGCTCTGATACCAATTGTCACATCCCGACCCGGGGTGGATCACTTCCCAAGCCCGCTCCACCACCGTAGCACGATATCGTCAGCTTTGGGCCCGGACCACGCCCTCACGGTTTTGTTTCTGGGAACTCACGTGCAACTTCCCAGTGGGTCACTCATCCTGGGAGTGCTCTAGCCCCCTTCTTGCTTAACTTCGGAGTTCCTACGGAACCTGAAGCCAGTGAGCTCCCAAAAAGCCTCGTGCTAGGTAGGGATGGGAATATACATTTAAGAATCACTTCCCTGGGCGATGTGAGATGTTACAGTGTGGGCTCACTACTACCCTAAATTATATGTTTATCAATTATTAATAATATAAATATTTTCTTGATTATAAGTTTAATATATACTAAAGCTGAAAATACATTGAAACATTATTCATAAGAACAGTGTTCTACCGATTTTACCCTCCCAAGTTTACACTAATTTCGATTACATCCTGATACACCCATCAGAGAGAGATATATATATATATATATATACACTGTATTTATTTTATATCTTCTTTTTCTTGGTTCTCCCTTCTCTCTCTTCCTCTCATTCCTCTCCTCGCGACCTAGTTGGGACGACGACCAAACCAACAAAAAAGAACCCTCTCCTCGCCGGAACGTAATGAGGCATGCAATGATTGATTTTGGTTTCTGAGATGAAAGGGAGAGGATTGGTGTTTTTGGTTCCTCTCTAAAAGTCCCCATCTCTCTCATTCGAAAATTTATCATCGATAGGCAGTCGATATGAAAATAGGGTGGGATTTTGAGAAATTGAGGGTTTTTCATAATCTAAGTTTGGTTTGTGCGTTCTGCTGAGTTTGAATTTGAATTTCACATATGTAAATAAATGGCTGAATAATCAAGGAGATTTAGTGAGGAAATAGAGATGAAATGTCTCATACCAACAAAAGGATGGATTATGATTAAAAACAAAGCTTGATGCTGATGCAGAGTCGTTTTATTTTTCGCACTAAGGGAGGTATTTAATATGTCATAAAGGCCAAAGCCTTTGCTTTAACTTTCAAATCAATTAGGGTAATGCTAGGAAGATGTAATTTGTAAATTAAATTTTGCAAACTAAATGATATGAGAGTTTGATGATTGGATTTGGATTATGACTTAAGCGACGATAAATGTGCTCATTTCTATTGGTGACACATTATTTAGTTTGTAAATTTTGTCTATAAATTTAGTCTCTCTAGCGTTACCAAATCAACAAATATGCTTCTTTTTTTCTTTTTTTTTTGAGTGAAACGATAGCGTTAGTAAGTTAAATGTTAGATTAACCACCGACGGGGTTCGAACCCACGCCATCATGCAATGGCACAACACTTTTCCACCACTGTGGTAAAGGGCCACTTGCACAAATATGCTTATTTAGAGAACCATGAACATGAATAGAAAATGTTAATATTGATTTTGGTTTATTTTTTGTTTTTTGTTTTTATTTAAAAGTATTTATGTCTTCTCCTAATTCACTCATTTGACTCTTTTAATCTTCTTTTTTTTTGGATATTTGATAATTATCCAGATGAAATTTGTGATTAAGTTTTATTGGAATTTTTTATTTAATTTGATATGTGATTTTTGTAAGTTAAGACTTCGTTGTTGTTGTATGCAGAGGAGTTCAAAGTAAAGAGAGGTATACACATATTAAGCTTATGTATCATAATCTGATTGTTTATAGATTTTGTACAATTTTTAATTGGACTATCTACTAAATCTTTTGTATGTAAATAGTATTATACAAAATTTTATACGGTTTTCAATCCCGAAGCATCCCGCCGGGGCATTGTTTGCTAGTATTATCTTATTTATTATATGCATTATATTACTAACTAAATAGCGAATTTTAAATAAAAACGAGATTAAATAGACTACTTGTGACAATCCGTCCCTAAAATTTCGTTTTTATTTATTTTAATCAAGGGAATTGACGAAAATGCCTAGAGGCAAGGATTTTGATTTCTGTTGGCCATCGTCTTGAGGAACGTATGACTTATTCTTTTGGTGTAATTGTGTAGTACTTGTTGGTACGAACAAATAGACGAAAGCCGTTTGCGAGTCTGGATTATAACGGTATAGTTACAGATGTTTGAAATTGGTTACTTACATTTTAGATTATCAAATTATTTGAACTTCCAGCTTGTGGGAATGAAGCCAATCAGCTTCAAGGATAGAAAATAGTAACCAATCAGTTTTTTTAAGTTTAGTTTTAGAGTAAATTATAGCTATAGTCTTTTAATTTTAAGTCAAGTGTAGCTTTGATCACTCAACTAAAAATCCATTAAATATAGTCCTTCAACTTGTCAAATTATGGAGCAATGGTCCTTCTGTTATGTTTACGGTTAATATGCTTGTGTGGCAGTGCAATGGGACCCACATTATGTTAAATGGGTGCCGAATGGGATAAAAAATTAGGTATGTAAGTTGGATTTTTATTATAAATATTCTACAAAAGAAACAAAAAACGAAAATAAAACATGATTCCCCCTTCCCATCTTTCATCCTCCCCATTCCAGGATCTTATCTCTCGTAGCTGCACACCAAAGCCATCACGCACCGCAGACCTACCCCACTAAACCACCTTCAATCTTCATTATTCGGGTAGATGGGGACCTCGGGATTACGGGTAGTGCTACTCCATTCACCGCCAATTTGGGTTTGTTCTGGTTTTTGAGAACCATTTGCGGCGGGGCAAACTAATGGGGTTTATTTTCAGTGGGTTTGGGAGGAGCTAGGCAAAGCAAAATTGGGAGAGATGGAGTCAATTGGTGGTAATTGTGACAGTCTTGTTGTTGTACAAAGAACTATGTTTTTAGGGTTTTCAAATATTTCCGCATCTGCCAGCCATGTAAGCACCTCAAACGGAGAATTTGACGGTGTTAGAACAAAAGGATTTTTGCTCTACATTTTATTAAATTCAAGGATTATATCTAATGGAATTTTAGTTAAGGGATCGAAGTTACAATTAATTTAAAATTAAAAGACTATAGCAACAATTAACTCTTAGTTTTAATTAAAAGAAAGAAGAAAAGCTGCGGGGGGAAATGGGAAGAACCAGGAGACGAATCAGAGAAGGGAAAGATGGACGAATCAGAAGGGAGGGGAGAGTGACAGCCAACCAGGGGAGGAGAGAGAGAAGGGCGCCCTTCCCGTCGACCCATACACCTTCGACGACCCGGTTTTTAACCCGGCCAATTTCCGGCCACTTCCACCATTTTTCAGGTGATTTCATCCATCCACTACCTGTAACCAAACTCCACGACCTCCTATCTACCATTTCCACCCAAGATCGAAGGGTTTTAGGTCCAAATTCGTGAAGAACATCACCGGAGGGACCGAGAGTTCTTGGCGGCGATCCATCGAATTCGAAGGTCCCAACCCCCACCATCACTTCCAAATCACTCCTTGGGGTGCCAGGAACAAACCCCAAACAACTGTAGGAGCGGCGGAGCACTGGAGAAGGTGAATCGAACACACCCATTTCTAGGGTTTCCGACGAGTTTGAGTGAAATTGGAGTTTTTCCCGGCCAAATTAGACTTGTCCACAGGTATAAAGTTTACTCTACTCATTGAGACCTACAATTCTGTAAAATTTGGTAATTTTTAGAAATAGTTGAGTTTTCCGGCGAGTCGGGACGGCCATCCGCGGTGGCGTGTGCGGCGGCGCGTGGCCAGGGGGCTGTCGATGTTATTCTTAGGCTAAATTAGATGCCTTGAATTTAGTTTTGGTAATTGTATGATGTAGGTTGATTGGTGGAACCTAAATTCATTACGATACGTTACTTGGTAAAGATGTGAATCGACAATCCGACCGTTGGATCGTCAGTAAACTCTAATACATGATAGTACATAATATTTGAGGACCGTAGAAACTAATGGATCGGGAATCCGACATACGGATCTTCCCGAATTGAAATTGTAAGTTTATAAAATAAATGTTAACCGCTACTTGGTTTTGGGCAATTGATGGAGATCCGACCGTTGGATCGTAATGAAATTTTAGTATGTTATTCTAGAAGCGTATTGTGGATCTTTGGAAGTTGCGGATTGGAAATCAAATATGCGGATCTTCCGGATTGAGTTATACAGGGTTGTAGATCCTACCGTCGATCTTTGATCGACGGTTGACTTGTGGTCAATGGGTCTCAAACTATTTTAGAATGTCTTTGAGGATGTGTTTTATGTGAATTACGTATTTTATTGATAAGAGTTCTGAGATGTGATTCGATAATTGTTCTAGGCGCCAATCGTTCGGGACGCCTCAATGTGCGTGCGAGAGAATCATAGCGTGGACTCCAGGTGAGTGGGTATTTTCCTTTCTATCGTGTGTGTGTGTATATATATATGATTAATAATTCTACAAATGTTTATAAATTGAATATTGCATATAATCACTCTGAATGCTTTGAAGTACTAGTGTGAACTACGAATGGCTTGATCCCTGTTTAGGGTACGTAGGCAGTCTAACGAGATGTTAGATGCAGTCATATAATAAATGAGATTAAATAATTGAGACAAAAGCCTTGTTTGGGAAATTGAGCAATGTGAAGGAATTTGGTGAAACACTAAGATATGCATTTTACGCCATGATATGTACATATTTATATATTTGGAAACACTACGATATGGTTGAGTTTTAGATTGCACCATGGTATATCCATATGTATATTACCTGCACATAATTATTGTGAATGATTTGAAGTGCAAAGGTGGACGTAGGACACACAGGTAAGTTCAGGTGAGTATATAGTATTAGTTGAAATGACGGGGTTATGGCATGACTACATTTATGTTTTAGGCAACTCCGACATTGTCGTACATGTTGCAATAATAGGCAACTCTGACACTGTCGTACAGCTTGCCTTTGAGTCGTACATGCGGTATTAGATGCATTTAGAGCTCATAAACTTGCACTCTGGTGTTAGTGCTCCCGTCTGTGGCCAGGGCACAATCCTTCACGTGATGTTCACCTCACACACCTTATGCTCACCTTGGATTCAAGGTAGGTGTACAGGCCTGTCGTGCAGACCACTGGTGGTTCCGACTCGTAGGTGACCTGCGATTATTCGCACAGTCTTCACGTGATCGTAGCACTTGAGCGTATTTATTTACACCTAGTCCTGTCGTACAGACCACTAGAGGTGGTTCCGACTTGTGTGCAGAGATATTTGATGAGCTATGAGTACAGTCATACAGGTCACTAGAGGTGACTCCGACTTATATGCTAGCAATGATTGATGAGATATGAGTACAGTCGTACAGGTCACTAGAGGTGACTCCGATTTATATGCTAGCAATGATTGATGAGATATGAATCTTAATAAGTCATGATACTTTCCGTTTTGTCGAGCCCTGCTTTGGTCTCTGGTTTGATGGTTGCACGTGCTAAAAATCCGGTACATTCCGTTTTGTTTCCCATTCCAGTCTTTCGCGACACTTCGGGTTTACTTCTTTTGTTAGGTCTCGACTTCTTCGCAATGATCTTCCAAGTAGTTCATATAGGAGTTATAGCCGTTTCATTCCTATTCGTTGTTATGATGTTCCATATTCAAAGAGTCGTAAATGTCACTAGAGGTGACTCCGACTTATGTACTAGCATTGATTGATGAGAGATGAGTACAGTCGTACAGGTCACTAGAGGTGACTCCGACTTATATGCTAGCAATGATTGATGAGATATGAGTACAGTCATACAGGTCACTAGAGATGACTTCGACTTATATGCTAGCAATGATTGATGAGATATGAGTACAGTCGTACATGTCACTAGGGGTGACTCCAACTTGTGTGTTAGCATTGATTGATGAGATATGAGTACAATCGTACATGTCACTAGAGGTGACTCCGACTTATGTACTAGCATTGATTGATGAGAGATGGGTGCAGTCGTACAGGTCACGTTAGGTGACTCTGGCTGATATATCATTTTATATTGATTAAGTTCATTTAACCTACTTGTTAATACATGGTGGAGTTGATGGACATGGCATACCCGTGGTTTTGGCCATTCTTAAGTAGGGTTTGGATATATATATATACATATATATACATACACACATACATACATATATATATATATATATATATATATAGTATTGTCTTATGGAAAATGATACGGGTCTTTGAGTGAGGGGCTATTACTTTTAGAAAGGTAATAACTTTGGGAAGCTTGGTTTTATTGCTCACTCACTCTCTGTTTTGTGCCCCTCCAGGTTTTAGTTGTTGAGTTCGTATCAATGAGGATCTGTGGCGAATCTTAGTATTGGTGGCTACCTCTGAGGGTATGAGTCTTACCCACACTACTGTACTTTACTTATGCTCTGACATCGCGTGTGAAATGGGTTCGCTCCCGCTCATAGCGCACTCTGGTATTTAGACACTTTTAGGTTCAAATTTATTCACATTTTACACACTATCACATTTTATGGCTTTGTCACCTTTCAGGTGTCGGCCAGCACAGCTCGATTCAGAGTCCAAGTGAACTTTCCGGGTCAGGGTGTGTCACTACTATTATAGTAGTGTGTGAAATTTTTTTTTTTTGTTTTTAAAATTAAGGGTGAAGTGACGATTTAGTCCCTGAATTATCACCTCAGTGAAAATTAGGTCTCTGAATTATTTTTTCGGTAAAATAAGTCCTTAAATTCATTAGAAATTGCTAATTTCATCCCTACTATTATATTCAAAGCTATTTTATCCAATTTTTCATCAACTTAAGTCACTTGATACACTTTAGAGTGTAATACCATCATTTTCTCGTCTATAAGTGCTTAATATGTCATATAGGTTGCGAATTTAATGTCTAATTTACCCTCAAAAGTTAACTTACACTATTTCTTTATGAAAAATTACCAATTTCTCCTCCAAAGTTAACTTCATACATTATTTCTTTATGAAAAACTACAAATCTACCCTCCAATGTGTATCACATGCAAGTAACGTGACTTAAATTGACGGAAAATTGAATATAGTAACTTCGAATATTACATTAGGGATGTAATTGGCAGATTTTTATAATTCAGGGACTAATTTTTCTGAAAAAATAGTTTAAGGACCTAATTTTCACTAAGGTGATAATTCAGGAACTAAATTGGCAGTTTACCCTAAAATTAAAGGAGAGAGAGGAAGAGAGTGAGAGAAAACGTGATAGTGAGGAGAGAGGTTTTTATTTTTATTTTTTAATTAGAGATGTTAAAATCACATATTGGTGATGTTTAAACAAAAAACAGTTGTCCTTAATTTTTTTGTTATGATAGAAAAATAAATAGTCTTTTCATCCTCTTCTAATTGACAAAGAAAGTTCTATAAATATGTAGTTTAGATATAAATAATTAATTAAATAGCGGATTTTAAACAAAACAAGATTAAATAGTCTACTATTATTAATATAATGCAATATATAAATACATAATGTTATAATCGGGAAAATTGTTATCCGATGAAAAATTCATTACCCGATGTGTTCGGTTCGGTTACCAAAAAAATCCATTTAGAGATTCTATGGTTTTGAGTTTGACAAAAATAAACGAGTTCGCATATAAGGATATTATATTCGAACCCGATCCGTCCCATTGCTATCTTTAACCGGATAATATCTTTATGGATAGCAACTTGTTTTGTCAATTCCAAATTTCAATCCGTCCATCCTGTCGACGATTTGTTGGTTGCTGGTTACAGACCCTAGAGGTCTAGCCGTAAGGAGAATCTTGAGTGAACACTTTGATATGTACGATAACTTAATGTTATAACACGTTATTGATTATTGATATGTTGTATATACTATTAGTATTATCAATTATTTGATTACATAGATGTTAATATTTTTATAAATAAAAGTCTAGGTGTAAGTAAATGATAATAAGGCAACATTTTATCTGATGGTCAAACAAGACACGTGATTAAACTGTCTGATCCAAAATTTTCTTTTAAATGTAAATATATATATCATTGAGGTCAAAAGAATTATGGGAAGATTTTTTCACGTTGTATGGCCAACCTTAACGCGATCAATAAGAACTTCGACAAAATAATTTGATTACCTATTGTGATATAGTGCACTTTCGAGGACCATTTGCTAAGCGTAACAGCAATATTTTCTGGGGTGCAACAATTGGTCAACTGGTCTTCCCCTTTTGTTTCTTTCTTGAGCATGTGCAATTTGATCAAGATTGATGTTAGATACCAAAGACAAACCAAATCACATGATATCTTTTTAGAACTTCGACAAAATAACTATAACTGAGCTAGCTAGACAAGCACTATATAAAGTACGTGGCGTTCTCAGTGGCTTGATCGTGATTCCAGTTATAACTTGATTGATGACACAGTATGCATAATGTTCATGGGTCATGTATATTATGTACTTTTTTTTTATGTAGAATCTCATGATTTGAAACAGATAAACTAACACAATATATCTTAGAGGGTCATTTTGGTTACTGTCCTTAATCAACCTAATTATTTGACTAAAACCTTGTTTGTTTAAATATTTTGATCAAGGTCCTTACCATCATTTAAGAAATTTAACTCATTCATTTAATGTCCCACAAATTATGAAATTTAAACAAATTCAAATAATATTTTAAAAATATAATAAATACTTAAAAATAAATATTAGAGTAATATTGTTCTTCAAAAAATTATAGCAAGAAAATAATGTACCCATATAATTATTAACATACTTTAAAAAATAACTACTGACATATTTTAAAACATAAAATAAATACATATAATTAGCATGGGTACATTTAGCAAAATTAAAACTGGGTACAAATAAATCAAAAAATATGGGTACAAATACAAATAAAATTTTAAAAAATATGGGCATGAAAAGAAATTAGTATATGGGTACAAATTAAAACTGAAATGAAAATTGGTACAAATTAAAAAAGAGTTGCAAATTAAAATGGGGTACAAAATAAAAATAAAAATATATGATGAAAAATTTAGCCATAAATATAAATATACTAATTGTAACATTTTTAACACTAAATGAATATATTTAGAAATAAAAAATATTTTATTATTGAAATAATTAATGATGTTATTAATACCCAAGAACCTTGATAAAAAATTGAAAAGGAGTAAGGTTTTAAACAATGGAGTAGCAAAATGAGGGATGGGAACCTAATTTCTCCTATCCTATAAAACAATATGTGAATTTTTGTGATAACAATTACATGGCGAGACGATTTTGAATTTGCTTATTAGTTTTGTACAGGTGACATTAGAATGACGACTTAAAGAACAAATAGTTTGGATCATGACCGAAGACGTTGTGGAGGACCCAAATGAGTGATTAGTGTCTTATTAACTTATTAACTACTTAGCACTCAAACACTATCAATATATATATGTGTGTGTATGTGTATATAAATACATATATATGTGATGATCCTAGTCATTACGTGAATATGCAGTTCTATATATGTAAATCAAGTTCCTAATAAATCATGCATGAACATGTTTAATATACAGTCATGATTGGCCTGCGGCCTGCTTGATTCGCAGAACATGCATGTGTGGTACATATGATTTCGTAGATTGTATTTAAATGCTATTGATTACTTATGGTTGTCAATAAAAGGAACAAAGATATCAAATGTACAAATAGAAATAACTTGCAGATACTCCAGGTTGTCTGGACGTGCATGAGGAAAGAGCTCGAGGGAGTGTGCATGGATTGCTGATTCCATGCGTGGAATGTGCAGTGCAGCCACCTTCCATGAGTTGAGCTCACGTACGTGTGGTCCCTCACCCTCACTCTGCCTTTTAGGCAAAATGTGTGGAGCTAAAGCTTGATGTATATATATAAATGATATTGCAGACCTCCCTTCCTCTCCTTTTCAGTACTCATGGTGCATATTCTCTGACTTATCTATCTGCCTCCTCATAAATCTCAAGAGGTAACGTGTATATAATACATCACACATATCATCTTTTTTAAAGTTTATGTTTCAAATGAATTGAAAGGAAAAAGTATTGGAATAAAAAGTTTCTGAAATAGGCTAAATTTTCTAGTTCTTTTCTATTAGTGAACCGTCCTCGTGTGTATAGAGATTAGAGCACAATAATAGAAAATGCAAGCGGATACACACACACACATGACACACCTCCTTGTTCACTCTGAATGTGATTAACAACTAATCTTTCATAATAAACATGTTATAGTCTATACCATTCGTTTGTTAAATCACCATTTAAATCACTTCTTAAAAAAAACCAATCAAATTAGAAATAATTTAGTTATCCATATTAGCAAACAAATAAACAATTTTGATAACAACTTAAGATCTTCATAATGAACTGTCTATTTTTTTAATACATACTAAAACAAGAAAAACTTAGCAATTTCCTCTTCTTCTTTTTTTCAGTTTTGATGCACATATATTTAAATTGTTGATTGAGATTAAAAGGGATTGTTTGGTTCACATAGTTTGGAGATTATGAAGTGATACGTTTTCAAACTAAAAGTTTTAGGAAGATGGATTCAAACTTGAGACCTCTTTCAATATTGGGAAGAGAAGTTTTAAACTTAAATTTGGTAAATGCATGATAAAGTGGAGTGATGTTGGACAAAGACATTAATGACGCGTGTGTATACACGTACACAAACGATACTATATTTTCGAGCTAATAAGAATCTCTCACATACATGTTATCTCGTCTTATCACGTTGTTGAGAGTACATTCCACATTGGAGATGAAGTCTGGCATTAAGTGCTTAATTAAAAGATTTGGGTCTCTTTACTTATTGTCAATTAGTTTTAGAGTTGGATGCTCACATATTCCGACATAGTAGATGCTAGGGCTAGCTATTCACATGTTAGATCTAAGAGTCACACGTGCTTTCACATCACCCAATATAAAACGAATACGTGGTATTCTTAGTCTCACATGCTAAGCCGTATTGGATGCTCACATTTTAACGTGTATCATGTCCATTTCTATTTTACTAGTCTATAAATAAGGAAGGGGCTTCAGTTTCACGAATTAAATCCATCGTTTACTCTTTTTTATTCCAATGGTGATCGTTACCAGCAATAGGAAGCCTGGCTTTCCCAAGATAGGCATGGATGAGGACCAAGTCCCAACTCCCTCTTTCTATACAGAAAATGATGGGGACGACGACGACGACGACGACGGAGATGTGGCACCAGCAGCATAGTTACTAGTGTTGTGGATGGGGATCAGTGGCTTAAGGTTGATATCCTTCATCAACTTGACTCTTGAGCTGAAGAGAAAAATTTACAAATATAGTACGAATATCCGCATGCAGTTATGAACTTATACTCACGGATCAATATCCTATATTTAATACAACTGTTTGTAGACAAAAAAATTCCTTGCACATTGAGGAAGTGTATATGTATTGGTATAGTAATCTAATATTAGGAGCTGCATGCATACAATGTAAATAAACAAAAGGTTCCTCTGTGGTTTATATATTAAGCACCAGAGGTATCTGAGTTAGAAGAAGTACCATATTGGTTGTCCGTGGTGCTCTTCCCCCTATATCATCCTAATCAAGGACAGCTTCTTCATTACTGATGTGATCATGTACGTACAGATGTAATATTGCACTTTTATAATTAGTGATATCTACTTAATTATTATGAGTACCTAATAAGATCTCTCTGTCTCTCTCTGTCTCTCTCTCTCCCCCCCCCCATAAGATCTCGATTTGCATTTCTTACACTTTTATAATTAGTGATATCTACTTAATTATTATGAGTACCTAATAAGATCTCTCTCTCTCTCCCCCCCCATAAGATCTCGATTTGCATTTCTTACATGGAATTGATTTTGCATGTAGTTAATAAAGATCTTGATGTACGTAAGCTCAATTCTACCCCATATCCATCACTTGAACTATACTTATAATGTAATAGATAGTGTTGATTTGAGCGCTCCCCTCAGGAACCCTAGCCTCCGCCGCTCCCCTCGAGAACCTGGCCTTCGCCGTCGGCCTCTAGCTAAGGCTGGGGGCCCGTGGGCAACCTATCCCTCCTCTCCTTCTTCTCCTAGCCTTCCTCTCTTTCTCTCCTAGCCATCCTTTTTCAGCCCTCCACCTTCCTCCCATCCCGTGTTCTTCCCCCTCCCCCCCCCCAATCCCCCAGATTCATACCTTGCCCTCCTGTGTCTCTTTGTTCTTGGGTCCGAGTCGGTGTTTGTGTTTGGGTCGACTTGTTTTTGGAGGCCCGCTACCTGTGGTTTCCAGATCTGGTGGTGGCTCCCTTCGGCTTGTGCGGCTTGGTTTTCGGTGTGTGGATGTCGGCATCCCACTAGCGGGTGCGCCGGATTTTGGTTCCCTTCTCGGTTTCTTTCCCTTGTTTCGCTTCGGGTGAGTTTTATGTAATTTTAGTTTAATTTAGTTTTCATAGATTAGTGTCTTCCTAGGAAAATTGCTCTCTAGGGTTCCTAGGTCTCCTTAGGTTCTCTAGGAGAGCATATGTCTGAAGATTGTATACAACGTTTGGCGTCGAGTTACCTCCAATTTGTTGGAGACATTTTCAGCTGGTGGTTCAGGCTAGTTTTGCAGCGTGTGGAAAGGACTATGGAAGCCATGGCTGCATGCTTTGCTGCAAGGTTGACGCTCATAGCACATCAATGGTTATACGCTACATGTTTGGTGGGTGAAAGATTCCCCTGATTTGCTTAGGGATATCTTGGAATTTGTTTATGTATTGACATTTGGGGATAGGTTCTTTCGTCGTGCGGGACACTCTTTTTCCTTAGACCGGATTTCTTCGGCAAGGTTTTATCGAGGCCCAATATGCACACTATCTTCAGTTTGTTGTCAGTTTGTCCTTGTATTGCTTTGTTTGCAATGAATATTAAATATCGTATTTCTCTCAAAAAAAAACAAAAAAAAAAAAGATAGTGCTGATTTTCGATACATAGGATTTGATCAGAAACAAGCTTTTCTATTCTAATCCAAAAAATTTCGGAATGAAAATTGCTTTCCAATTTCGGAATATTTAGAGTATTAATTAAGAGTTTTGAAAATCGGTATGATCTCAGAATTTTTGGAACATATTACAAAATTCCTACATTTTACATGTTTTTCAAACTTAATTTTGTGGTCATGCAATCCAATGTTTTTCCTTAATTTTTAGTATGTATTTTTTATATTTTTCATTACTAATTTGGCCTCATTGGATTATTAGTCCCCGTAGTAATAGGGCAGTTGAAAGATAGCCCATGTGGTAAAAAAAAAAACTAGGATTTAAGCCCATGTGGTGAAGTTTGTTAGGATTTATGCTCAAAATTGAAAATTCTGCCAACTTTTTGTTAATTATTAGCACTTGAGCCACACATACTAGGCTAAAACAGAACTTTCCTTGCACATATTAGGTTAAAACGAAACTCTCTGTTAATTGTTAGCACGTGGGGCTGGCTCATGTGCTAATGTTTAATAGAAAGTTAGCATAATTTATAATTTTGGGCATAAATCCTAATAAACTTCACCATATGGGCTTAAATCCTAGTTTTTTTTTTTTACCGCATGGTCTATCTTCTAACTATTATGTCACAACGAGAACTATTAATCCAATTAAGCCTATTGATTTTGTAAGATTTAAGTATGTTTATTTTATGAATATATATAACTAGGATAATACTAGGGAGATCAAACGTTTCAACCAAATTTGCAATTGAATAGGAACTAAGTACATTAATTAATACAGAAGTAATAATCCAATTATCAACAGCCATGTTATTTGATTTACAAATTTGGTCTTCCTAGCATTACCATAGAACTATGTTTATGAGTGTATAAAACATAAATACATGTCTGTTTGTAATATACAGGTACAATAGAGCACACCTAAATTTATACTCGTCAAATTCTACTCTTTATTTTGTATATATATATATATATATATATATATATATATATATATATATGTTTATGATTAAATATAAGAAATAAAAATTAAAGGGAATTCAAAATTAGTTACCTATGGACACGATAAAAATATAAAATTTGACTACAAGATACATACAACTAGTAAATAACTAAAATTAAAGGGAATCCAAAATTGGGGCTTAAGTTTGAAATTTTCAAAATCACTAGCTAGATGCATTTTGATTCAATCTAATTTTTTTTCGGAATGATTAGATTTATGTTATAAATAGGTCAAAGTTAGGGAGATAACATTTACTAGTGACAGAAGCGAAGTAGGTGTAAAATATTACACTGTAACTATAGCACAAGAGGATGACAAATAAAATAGGGAGGAATATATACTGATGTTATTGATCTTTCATTTCTTACTCTGTATTCTCTGTGTATTTTGATTGCAGTCGAGTGCTCTATTCATAGAGTTACTCGCATCATTACATTTTGAAATTTACAACACATAACTTTGAAAATACAATCCTTCTGTTTCCAAAGTCTTCATCACATTTGTGCGCATTGAAAAACTTATGTGGGCACTCATTAATATGCCAACATTTTCAACATTGCAAATGTTCTCGATACTTACTGCCAATGTTTTCAACAATTTAAGACTTTTTCGATTACTCATGTCGAAGTCGGACTTTCCAAACCAAAATGGTCAACATTATAACAAAAGTTCAATGACTACTAAACCTTCTTATGAAAGAAAATTGAAACACAAAAGTTTCAATCCATAAATTAGGTTTGTTAGGAACGTCTTCTATTAGTATATATCAAATTTCTCATAGGAGCATGTGATCTTTTATCATAGTAGTGGAAAGGTGTTGAGCTCTTGTATGACGGCATGAATTCAAACCTCGTCGGTTGCTAATATAACAAAATCTATGGTTTGACAAAAAAGAAAATGTCATTTTGGTTTTGGTCCCTAATCAACCTAGTTGTTAGAATGAAACCTTATTTGTTTAAATAGTTTGATCAAGGTCCCTAACATCATTTAAGGGATTTAACTAATGCTTTTATGCATTCAATATCCCACAAATTATGAAATTTAAACAAATCCAAATAATATTGTTACAATAACAATTACTTAAAAATTAATAATAGAGTAATTTGTTCGCACATGGTTCTAGGAAAAAAAAAATGTACCCACATAGTTATTAATATAGTGCAAGAAATAACTATTGATATATTTTAAAACATAAAATAAACACATATAATTAGCATGGGTATGTTCATAAAAAATATTGGTACAAATTAAATTAAAAATATGGATACATATTAAAATTCAAAACTAAGGGTATGAATTAAACTGAAAATATGGGTACATATTAAAATTCAAAACTATGGGTACAAATTAAAACTAAAAAGAATATTGGTATAAATTAAAAAAAAATGATACAAATTATAAATAGAAATATATGAAAAAAAAACACTAAAAATATTATATTTGAAAATGATTAATAATTTTTCATTTTTAAATTGACATATAATGACTTGGAAATAATTTAATATTCAAATAATGACATGAAGAAAAGTCAAGGGACCTTGATGGAAAAGGATCCTCGCCAGATCCTTTTCCTAGGGATTTTGGGGATCCCGTGACCGTTCATCATATATCGTGTGATCAATTTTTTTATGTACTATTTATATTTAATTTTAAAATTTTTTATTTAAAATGATTTTTGACCGCACAATATATGATGAACGGTCATGATCACGGGATCCCCAGGAAAAGGATCCGTCGGACTTTGATGACCAAAAATGAAAAATGAATAAAGTTTCACTCAATGAGAAGGAGAAATGAGGAATGGAAACTTAATTTATACAAAAAAAAATTTCTCATAGTAGGATGTTTCTTCTTTCCAAGAGGATGAACATCGGGTCAAGAAAATCGTACTTACAATCAATTTTATACTACTTTAATCTCATTTATTGAAGGTATAAAGAAAAAAAATTATTTATTGAAAAGGTTGAGCCCTTGTAAAACGGCGTGGGTTCAAATCTCGTTGACGGCTAATTGAACACCTAATTTAATAAAATCTATCGTTTGACAAAAAAAAAAAGTCTGATTTGTTTTGTTAATGAATATATTGATTATTTAGGATATAAAATCACCCTTAGAGCTTCAATTTCAGATTTAATTGTTTGGCTTTGTACCCAATATTTGAGACTTAAACCCTAAAATCCAATCACTTAACCGATATAATAGCTCGTTTGGAAATGTTTTTCAACTGACTGAAAACGCTTTTGGTGAAAGCAGTTTTGGGTTCTAAAAGTACTTGAAGTGCATTTTGGAAGAAGCACAAGTTGCAAACACCAAGATTCATTTGCATTTTTACTAAGGATTAGTTCCAAAAACACTTTCATTAAAAGCGTTTTCAATCATTTTAAAATGAATTCCACACATACAATAAGACTAGCATCTTAATTTAAGCTATAACATGTATGGATGTTGATTCTACACCCTAAAACATAACAACGTTAATAAATAGGACCAAATCTGTAATAGACGAGTCATTTTATTTTTCTTTTAAAACGTAGCTGAGTCACTTAATGTAAAACTATATTCTAATGTGAGTAGATTGGATGGCGCAAACTGTGGATTTCCCGTTTGCTGTGCAGTAGCTTTTCCGTTGTAGAAATTGATTAGAAATGAGATTTTTTCAGCAAGTTCCGTGTTCGATGACATGGAGGTGACAATAGGCCCTCAGAGCGTGGATGCACTGTTGATTCCACGTATGGAATGTGCAGTGCAGACACTTGCCATGAGCTTAGCCAACGTGTAAAAACCAACATCCCACTATGACAAATGAATGGAGGGAGCCCAACCATGTCATCACTCTCTCCCTTGGGCGCCAAATTACCAGCCAAGGGTACATGATTTTTGCATCCATCAAGATCAGAAAAACTAAAGAGATTGCAGAACGCACCATAAGAAAATATCAGGTCTCTGTCAGAGAGATATGGTATTATTCCTTTGTTTCCTTATTATAAATATACAAGCAGTGATGTATACTATATACTGTACTACTGCAGTCTCCAGCATAAAATATAAAGGTCTACCTGCAGTACATGACTTATTTAGTTTCTTGGTCCTTTTCTTAGGTAAGCAGTTCCATTGTTGGTCATTAAGCGATTTAATATTTATTTATAAACAGACACACACATATATAAATATATATCACTTGCTATGGCGACTTGGAATTCTTCCAAGTTGGTTGTTAAGGAGGACCTGATGAAGACTCAGCTCTATGTTCACAAAAAAATAATTGGGATGACGACGACGATGATGCAGGCGCCGTTGCCCCAGCCGCATAGTTAAGTGTACGCATTGAGACAGCTTGAGGCACTTCCTCAAGATTGTGAGCTTGGCAACCATGGGGTACAGCATGGTGTGGTACTTCTACTTTTTCTCAACAGGTGGTTGAGCGATGCTGGGTTTTGGCAATTGGCCCGTGCCAGTTCTCAAAGATATATCGTTTTTGTTTGATTGGGAAGGTTTCTTATATATATAGTATTGCAACAAAGATTCAATAGAAAAAAAGTACATAGATTACATCTGCTTTATCTTGCTTTTCCCTGTGACTTAATCTACTATCTGGAGTCTCTTACAAATAAAAATTATCACCATTTTTCAGTTGTAATGTACAAAGGCAAATGAGCTTAATTTCTTTTGTCATTTAAATGGGGACGCCAGACGCGCATGAACGTATGGTATACTGTTGGAAAGCTCATGCGACACAGAATCTTATCAGCACAAAACCACACAAGAAACCGTACTAAAAGCATCAAAACAGGCATGAAAATCTATGCAAAAACCTAGTTTTCTCAACCTTGCTAGGGTTTTCAGTTTTGTCCAGACTAAATTGTTCAATTCAGATATGGATGAAAGATCATTAACTAATTTACAGGATAAGTGCAGAGGCTTATATGCTTGGATATGTTAATTTTTTCTTCTTCTAATTAATCTAATCTAAAGTTTGAAAGGGATGGATTCGAACTTGAGTGTAAAAGAGAAGTAAAATAGTTTTTTGGGTCTAAATTTCAGGAAGATTTTTGGGCGGTATAGAATTTCTCTGATCCGTTTCCATTCTGTTCTGCATGAAATGGGCTTCACATGATACACATCTTCCTAGTTTTTTTTTTTTACATTTTTCTAGTGGAGTTGGCCCAACAATTCTTTGGGCACCTTGAAAATCTTTTAGTGGGTTCTGGGCTTGAATTGAGAAGCCTACAGGCTGAAGGGCCTAATTGATATTCCGAATGGTGTGGGTAAATAAGGGACAGTTAGGACTTATGGATTTGGGTTATATAAATAAAAATGAATTGTTATTAGTACTCTAAAAATCTTATTTGGCGTCTCAAATTTTATATAATTAATTAGAAAGAAAATTACACTTGTGAGAGTGTAGAATGAGATTTTTGGAGTGCTAATAACACTTCCCAAATAAAAAATGCATTACAAAACATTTTTCAATACAACGATATATGTAAACTAAAAAATAAGATAATAAATTGGTATTGAACTTGCGATTCATGATATTTAAATCTAAAATCTCTTACTTATTAGTGAAAAAATACGATTAGACCGTAATACTAAGTGACAAAAATACACTACAAAACATTAAAGAAATTTGAAATACGTTCTTAACTAAGGCATTACTAAACGTTGGAACCCTCTATCTAATTTTGAACTGCTTTTCTAACCAAGGACATGTTTATCTACGACTAGTGGATTTAGGCGGATGAGGATTCTCTAACAAGCCCATCGGGCCGTTGAAATTTTATCCAACGGCTACAAACAGGTGAGCCTTTCTAAAAATTATAATAATTGTAGCCGTTGGATAAAATTTCAACGGCCCAATGTGCTTAGTCAGGAAGATCCTCATCTTTTGCTCAGGAGAGGATCCTGATCCAATTTAGGCTACATGCATTGGCCGCACCTCCGCTTGCCAGAAATCAAGAACAAGAGCGATGGGCCGCCCCTCTAGTCCGTTGGAAAACTTGCAAGTTTGCTCCCTGTTGCTGCATGCACAGCCTTTTAAAAAAAAATAATCGTGCCAAAACGGCGTCATTTTGAACGTGGGAAAATTTGAAGTGCTGGACATTAAAATCCTCTGTCTAATGTTGGATTGCATATGTAATCAAAGACTATTTGAGATTGCATCTAAAAAGGCTAAAAGGGTTATCTGTTTGAATATTTTTTTTTTTAGAAGTTTTAACGAAACACTCCATGTACTATTTATTTTTAACGAAAAATCACATTTTAACCTTTTCTTTGTACTATTCACTACACATTTATTTGTCGTTTTTCATTAAAACTAAAGTTTTATGGACTTTTCATTGGTTTTTCTTTTTTTTCTTCCTTTAACTTTTGTTTAAAAGAGCTTTCACTAAAACTTTGCTATTAGAAGCATGTCAAATTAATTAAAAGCATGTGTTTCTTTCATAATTAAAAGCACGTGCCTCTTTTATAAAGCACGTCTAACATATAAACATCTAGACTTTTTCTGCCAAACATGATCAGAAATGTTAATAATCTAAAAGCGCTATTTGTTAATATAAAACACTTCCAAATACAATTAAACCTCTATAAATTAAAAGTCTTGAGACCAAGAAAAATATATTAATTTCTTAATGATTCAATTAATAACTTATTAATTTATCAAGGTATTCCTTATTTTCTCAAATATTGTACATTATATTTTGTTTCTTGTTTTAAGAACTAACGAAATTTTATGTATTTGTTTAACCAAGTAAAATTCATGAATTGACTTATTTTTCTCAAAAATAGATTGTGCATTGTTCAATGTACTACATTATTCTATATTATGAACATTTAGCCAAGCAAAAAAATCTCTTTAAATAAACAAAAGTTATAGTAACACAATACATCATACATACAATAATGGCTTCTCATCTCAAAAATGTAAAGAAATCAACAATGACGAATAAAAATGGTAAAGTATTGTGTGAGTACAATACAAATAATCCAGGTAGCACTAAAAAACTATTGCAACCAATGGGTTATTAATCTATATAATAAAGCCAGAAGAAAAGGTAACAGTGCAACACAACTTTTTTAGGGCTACACGACTATTTTATTCTGCATAATTTGAAATATGATTTTTGGCAAGTTTTGAATTTTTTTGGCTGAGGGGCATTTTCGTCCAATTATTTTTGTCAAAGCCAGTGACACTAAAGTTTTGTCCGCATGTGCACTGTTTACTTTTTTCATTCTCTATTTTTAAACACGTTCAAAACATCTTAAGAAGCGTGTAATGCCGGTTATAAAAAAGGTCTTTCGCACGCGAATAATAATGTGATTAAATTAATTGTCAAATGATTTTTTTTTTTGTTAAACAAAAGATATTATCTACACTAAAATGGAGGAGGTGAGCTTGGCCTCACAATGACTAGCAATAATGTGATTAAATTAATTGTTTATTAAATATTATTTTCTCTATTCTGTCAAATGATCAATTTTTTCTTTATAAAAAAGGTCTTTCGCACGCGGATAATAATGTGATTAAATTAATTGTCAAATGATTTTTTTTTTTACCAAATAATATTATCTACACTTAGGGGAGGGGGTGGGCTTAGCCTCACAATAGGCTAACAATAATGTGATTCAATCAATTGTTTATTAAATATATTTTTCTCTATTCCTAATGTAAATTCTATAGAAACTGATTTTATTATGTTAATTCAGCTACTTTAATTGATTTATGAAGGGTTTCTTCTAACATGATCTAAAATTATTCATTTACTTCAAATATTTAATTTTTCTTTTGTCAATTTATGTATATAAATACACTTAAAACGTATAAGTCGCGCATAACACGTTGTGATTCAAAAAATATTTTTTGCACATGCGTGAGCCCGTGAGTGAATGCTAGTTTATATATTAAGTGAGACCCGTATGAACTTGTTATAATGCATTATCTTAAAACTTTAGCCATGTATTAATTTAGCACGTTATCTTTTAAGTCGAAACCAGTCAGATATATTACTTAACCGAGGTTATTTATCCAAGTTCTACCGTAGTTTGGAATCTCTCGTCCAAAGTCCAAACACACAATCGTTCTCTTCGAAGTGAGAGTGCTTCTATGAGACCTTCAATTTCATGCATCTCCGATGGCACCGGCCCTAGCTTCAGCTTGGGTCGATTGCTGTGTCCTTTTCTCCCATTTCTCCTTCTTCTCTCCCTGCATCTACTGTTGGTTCTCCCCAATTTTCAATTCGCCCTATCCTATTTCTCCAACTCCGTGGGTATTCATCTTCCTGGTTCTTCCTTGCTTCGTTTTTCAGCCATGTCTTCTGTGGAGTTCGTGTGTAGAGTTCCGGCGCTTTCACCGGCTTTGGTGTTTGGCAGTATTGCTCGGGAATTTTTCTGAGCTTCAAACTGGTGATTGGCTTCTTTCGCGTGGATGCCGATTACCTCTTGCTTATGGCTGTGCGCAGGAGTCATTAATGAAGGAGATGATCGGCAGCGGTCGGAGAATAGGATGGTTGGAAGTTCCTTGGTTCGTCGGTGGAGAAAGTAGTGGGTGCTTCTCGGTTGTTCTTTTGTTTTGGGCTCATTTTCTGTTTCTGTTGTTTTTTTCTTTCTGTTTAGGCCTTTTTGGTTGTGTATATGTGTTGTTGGGCCTATGTATGTATGTAAGTTTGTGTATCAGTGTGTTTGGTTGGAATGAAATCTTCCCGTTGACCCAAAAAAAAAAAAAAAAAAAAGTCCAAACACACAAAGGGATGTTGCAGCATTGCAACTGAGCCCCAGTTTGGGGTTGAGGTGATTTTAAAAAAAGCTGTTGTGAAAAAAAGCTGGGACAGTTTTTGGTGTTTGGTAAACGTTCAGCTTCAGCTTTTTTTCACAGTTTTGGGTGAAAAAAAGCCAAAAACAAGAAGCTGCAAAACCCAGCTTTGAAAAATCGGCTTTTTTTCACATCTGTTTTACATAAAAGTTTACCAAACACTATAATACTGCTTTTTTTTTTTCAAAAGCACTTTTACAAAAAAGTTTACCAAACACTCTACTGCTTTATTTCACAGCTGCTTATTCTCACAGCACAGTAGAAGCAGTTTTTTTTCAAAGCACAGCAATACCAAACCAGCCCTGAGTCTAACTGTTGATCATAACTTGCTTATGGATCAAACGGTACTGAATCTTGTTGTTCACACAGAGAATCCTGACCCAAGTTGTCTTCTTTTGGCCAGGCAGTCGACAAAGTTGTCAAAAATGTAAGCAGATCTCAGTTAAAGTTATCACTTCACTTGATAGTCGCGCTGGGACTGATGGCTCATGCAATTCCAGCCGTCCATTTTTCATGTGAAAAATGAACACGAACGTGTACACAGTGAGGACCAGGTCTCTCTTCACTATTCCCACCCCACCAAATTCACCTGTCCCAACTCTTCAATCTTCAATTCTTCACCCAACAACACAAACTACTTCTGTCACAACTATTAATTTCCCACAAATCTTTGTCTCCGACCCTCCAAGTTTCTCTGGAGTTTGGAGTTCTTAAATTTCAGAAACCTCACCTTCAGAGCACTTTTTTTTTCCACTTCCTGTAAAGTTGACTTGTTTTTTATCATAAATTTGTTCGAATTCGAAAACCCATTTGTTGTTTTAGATTGGTTTTGTGTTTCTTCAATTAGGTAGTTCCTGGGAAACATGGCTATGCATGTTAGCAGTGTATGTTTTTCTGCTTTGAGTGAGAGGAGAGTCCCTAGGGTTAGAGCTGTTGCTTCCGAGAATGTGACCACAGAGGATGATAAGGTGAAATTGGGTGGCTCTGATTTGAAGGTGACAAGGCTTGGGATTGGAGCTTGGTCATGGGGTGACACCAGTTATTGGAATAACTTCCAATGGGATGGTAAGTTGCTGAAATTCCACTTAAACATTACTGAAATTATTAAATAACTGAAAATTCGTTTTCAAATTGGTGCTTTATCATGTTACTAGATATTATTAATTCCTATTAAAATATATTTTGAAAAATAATGAACTTAACCAGCCACCGTCTTTGTTTTTTTTCGTGATTTCTTTTTTATTTTTGAAATCTCAACGGTGGAAGAGTAATTTGGGTATTATAAAAGCTTCACGTTTTTTGTATTTCTTTATATATATAATTGTGGCTGTACTAGTTGCAGATGAGTTTTGCTGAAATTTTGAGCCTTTATTGTCTTTGTATATTAACTTTTAGCATCCCAGAAGTGGGTGTACGGTGTAACCATATAGGCTAGTGTGGATGTGTTCCTTCTATGCATCCGAGTTTAGATTAGTTTAAAGTAAAATATCGCTTGGATCAAAAGAAAAACTTTTAGCTATGAAGGAGTGTTTTTAATTTAGCTTCACTCTTTGCACCTTCAATAACAATGTGAAGTGTGAGCCCATCATGGCTGCAGATTGAACGTGAGAAGTGAGTTGTGTTTGCATGGTTCATCTTTATGCTAAAGCAAAGGAAATTTTTGCTGGTGGATTGATGGGGTTTTAGGTTTGGCCATAAAATCCAAATAGTTGTATGAATTATTGTATGATTTGTATCCATTAAAGCAGTTTTCTTGTTTAGATTGGTTTCAATATTTATAAGGGGAAATTAGAAATTACTCAAATGTGTTTATGATGGCAATATGTTTGGAGAAAACTGCAGACAGGAAAATGAAAGCGGCTAAAGCGGCTTTCGATGTCAGTGTTGATGGCGGAATAACCTTCTTTGATACTGCTGAAGTGTACGGCTCCAGGGTGAGAAAAGCGTCTTATAGTTCTTCTGTTCCTCTCAAATACATTTCCATAAAATTTGTTGCAAATCCATCGTTATCTATTCTCGCAGGCTTCTTTTGGTGCTGTAAATTCTGAAACTCTACTAGGAAGGTACATTGTAGGAATCCTCCGTAGTGGATCATTCTAATTTCAAGTCAACAGAGAGTACAGATAATAACGTCGGTTTCTGTATTTTGAGGATATTAGTAGACAACTGACTCCGAATTTTGCACAGATTTATCAAGGAAAGGAAACAAAAGGATCCAGGAGTAGAAGTTGCTGTTGCGACCAAATTTGCAGCTTTGCCGTGGAGGCTGGGCCGTCAAAGTGTCCTGGCCGCCCTTAAGGATTCCCTCAATCGCCTTGAACTTTCTTCGGTAGAACTGTATCAACTCCATTGGTATGTCCCTTATGAGGCTTTGCTCTTTGTGTAAATACTTATTTGTGCTAAGGTAACTGCAAAATCTGATCAAGTGTTTGTGTTATTTTTCAGGCCTGGAATATGGGGAAATGAAGGTTGTTCATAAGTAACACCATTTTTTCATTAAATAAATCTGTCTATCTAATATAATTAAGGGGTTATAACCGTTATGTATAATATTTTAATTTTGTTTCTGAAGAGGCGTATTTGGAAAATCAATTCAGGGTATCTTGATGGTCTTGGAGATGCTGTTGAGCAGGGCCTTGTGAAGGCCGTTGGTGTTTCCAACTACAGCGGTAGAAATCAATATCTTTATCTATTTATATTGTTGGTTAAAATTAGCAGTTCAAACCATTTCTATCGTAGATGCTCTTAACCAGAACATGACGCATAAAGTTCATCATTTCAGTAAAGCGATTGCGTGAGGCACACACGAAACTTCAAAGGAGAGGTATCCCACTAGCATCAAATCAAGTGAATTACAGCCTCATATACAGGGCACCAGAGGAGAACGGAGTTAAGTCTACCTGTGATGAACTTGGGATCACTTTGATTGCCTATTCGCCTATTGCTCAAGGTGAAGTTGGAACCTTCTATTTTCTTACCATATTCTCATCGTCACTCATATATGTTAGCTTAAGAATTAATAAAAGAATTTCTAGAAGATATAATATCTTCTTATTTTACAGTATTCAAGACCTCTCTGTGTGAACTTAATCGTTGCTAAGTTAGAACTTAGGAGAAGGCAGACTTGCTCACTTTTCTCAGTCAGCCTTTCAATGTGAATTTTGAATTTTCGAGCATTCCTTGTCAAGCAGTTCTTAACTTCAACTTTATGATCTTATTTATTTTATATTTCGTGATAGTTATGGACTTTAGTTGCGCACATAAAGATTCACCTTTCAGGCTATCACCTTCCAACTATATGCCTAAATGAAACAGTGAAGCACATAAAATTCTGTATATCTTGTGCATTAATGTGCTTTATCTTTTCAACATCTTGCTTGTATTTTTCTTTTTGTTGAATTCAACTGTTGCTGGATAGTTGCGAATGGCGGTCTTGCATGGTAAAGTTTTAAGGTGAAATATCTTAGCAATAGGAGGTGTTGTCTATTTGTTGTTCTACACTTGCACTCATATTTTCACCAAACCAATAAATACCTTACAACAAATTCCAAACATCTTGTTTTTGTTTAAGAAATTAGACAGTTTTTAACGATACAAAGGGGATGTAGTTATTCTAAAACAAACAAAAAAATATGTACTTGTAATCTCTTCACAACCCCGGTTACAACGATTATGGGCTTTAAACGCAAATCTTACTAGATTGGTTGTCACAGCAGTCACGTTTTGTGTGTCTGATCCAGGGGTGAAAGAGATGAGAAGATTGACATTTCTACTATTTATACATATGCAGGTGCTCTTACAGGAAAGTATACACCTGAAAATCCCCCAAGTGGCCCCCGAGGACAGATTTATACTCCTGAATTTCTTACAAAGGTCATAGTCAATACTTTGAATGCTGCTACACATTAAGTTCCAATTTTTTTTGCTAAAATACTGCTGTTATCTGCAGCTCCAACCTCTGCTGAACGGGATCAAGGAAATAGGAGAAAAGTACAGTAAAACAAACACACAGGTTTGTTGATGCTCTTTAAATTTAACTAGCTTTTATCCTTTTCAACTGGTTTGGTATTGCTGTGCTTTGAAAAAAAACTGCTTCTGCTGTGATGTGAGAATAAGTTTATTTTTGCTGCTTCACGTTTTCAGTTTTTTTTCACCCAAAACTGTGAAAATAAGCTATTTTTAAGTGTTTACCAAACATCTTTTTGAGCTCAGCTTTTTTTGATACCCACTTTTTATAAAAGCATCTCAGTACCAAACCAGTACTTAGAAGCCCTAAAGTTTTCATTTGTCTGAAGCATGGCTGAAAAATTATCCCCAAAAGATCTGTATTTTAGTATTTAATTCATTTTGGACCTTTGAATACGAGTATCAAACACTAAAGATACCGTCGCAACTTCTAGTTCATGCTGAAAGAAGCTTTTTGTTTCAATGTCTTTTATACATGTGGTCCAACTCTTGGTAGTTTCATGTTCTTCATATAAGATCATAAAACTACATATTGATATATCAGGCAAGAATTCTGAAATGTAGAAATAGGTGTTGGGGTATTAAAATGTGTAAATATAGTTTGTTCTCTTTGCTGGGATTTAATGCGAGTCGGGCTCCTGTTAACAGGTAGTCCTAAACTGGCTGATCGCCCAGGACAACGTTGTGCCAATCCCGGGAGCCAAAAACGGAGAACAGGCTGCAGAATTTGCTGGTGCCCTTGGATGGAGGCTCAACAGTGAAGAAGTAGCCGAATTGCGCGCTTTGGCTACAGAGATAAAACCTGTTACTGGTTTCCCTGTTGAAAAATTATAAATTCTTATACAAGCATCTGGGCTGTAAATTCTTCTATACAAGAAATATGTATACACATCTTCACATCTAATGCAAATTTGACATATCTAATTTAAGAGTGACTGCAGGCTGACCATTGATATAACTAGTAATCTCAGTCATACACTGTCATTGTGGTCTTAGAGCAAGTTCATAAGTGTTTGTTCAGATGGACACGATCCCGGCGGAGAACTAACATCTAACGACAGTTCTCTGTTTTCCGTCTTCCGATACAAGTAGTTATGACTTACAAGGAAGAGAATAATGTAGTTCGACTTAACAATAAGTTGAAATACCATCATATAAATACTTAGATAAAGACATTTGCTTGTAAATGGAATCTCAAACATATAACTTGGACGATGAGGAAACAAAGCATATAGGTACAGTACGCATTAATTAGCCTTTCTCCTAAATGAAGTAGGATTCTCTTCATTCCAAATTATTCTCATCTCCAATTTATTCTTATTTGAACAATCATGATTAAATTAGGTTAACATTTTGTGAACTTCTTTACAGAGAAAAAAAGAAGAAAATGAGAGAGCGGATGGAATGGGAGGAGAGAGAATCCTAATCCCATTAAAGTAGCAGCTAAATGATTGGCCTGCTACTCCTGTACTGAAAAATCATAGCCTGCAGGTTCATAGATGGACAGCAGCAGGCCTCTTAGCCCTAGTTTGGGGTTGAGGTGATTTTAAAAAAAGCTGCTATGAAAAAAAGCTGTGACAGTTTTTGGTGTTTGGTAAACATTCAGCTTCAGCTTTTTTTCACAGTTTTGGGTGAAAAAAAGCCAAAAACAAGAAGCTGCAAAACCCAGCTTTGAAAAACCGGCTTTTTTCACATCTATTTTACATAAAAGTTCACCAAACACTATAATACTATTTTTTTTCAAAAGCACTTTTACAAAAAAAAGTTTACCAAACACTCTGCTGCTTTATTTTACAGCTGCTTATTCTCACAGCACAGCAGAAGCAGCTTTTTTTCAAAGCACAGCAATACCAAACCAGCCCTAGAACAAAGTGACATGAATATTAAGTTCATAAACTTTGGATCCTTAATCGATGGAGTCAGAAAATAATTGGCTTCTTGCGTACAAATCGGACAATAATGGTCTCTGTGAGACCATTACTCATTACTTGTAAGGGAGCATTACTTCTTGCATTCCACACAGTTTTACGTGTGTTTAAAGTACATTCTTTTCATAAATTAGATGAGTGATCTTTACATGTAAAAATGAATGATTCCTTACATTTAAGAAGTCAAACTGTGTTTTATTAGTAGCATGTGATACTTAAAAATGGGAAGTAATGAATTAGGGCCAAGAAAGAAGCAAGGTTTTTTTTATCACAAATAGTTCCTGAAATTGATCCATCCCATCAAGATGGTCATTGAAATTCAAAACCAATCAATGTAGTCCCTGAAATTGGATGTCGCAAATCACTGTAGTCATTCCGTCACAACTCCGTTAAAAATTTTGTTATGTGCTGATGTGGCACATAATTGAGTTTCATAATATAATAAAATATTGGCATGTGGATTAAAAGTAATAAAATAATAATTAAAAAATTATTTTATATAATTAAAAACAAACAGAAAAAGAAGGAGAAAAAGAAGAAGAAGATGACTGGGAGATGCCTGCTGCTGCTGCTGAGGAAAATGAAGAAGATCAAGAGGATGACAATGAGGGTAGTAATGTAAAAGCAGAAAATGTTGCTGGAGGAGAAGTCGTTGAGAAAATGGGAACGGGGTTGGAGGTGGAAGCAGAGTCAGCGGAGCGGGACGATGGAGGGTGTGAGGAATGGGTTCACGAAGGCGAAGAGCATGGAGATTCGGAAGAACTAGTAGAAAGCTTGGGATTCGAAGAAGACGAGGAGTTGAAAGAAGATTTGGATGAGAACTCGGAAAAATGTCTGCAAATTTCTGAGGAAGTGCGACACACTAAAGAGAAAGTCGAATGCCAACTGGAAGAAGAGTTCTTCGAACAAGACGAGGAACAAAAATCGGATGTGACAGGACAGCAAGCAGTGTCGGAAGATTTGTGTTCGACATAAGTTGTCGTAGGGGAGGAGAATGGTGGGTCGCTGGGTAGGAGGGGAAGAAGATGATGAACAGTCATCTTCTTCTTCTTTTTTTCTTTTTTTTTTTGTTTTTAATTATATAAAATAGTTTTTTAATTATTATTTTATTACTTTTAATTCTTATGGCAATATTTTATTATATTGTGGATCCTAATTACGTATCACATCAGCACATAACAAAATTTTTAACAGAGTTATGACAGAATGACTACATTGATTTGCGACATCCAATTTCAGGGACTACATTAATCGATTTTCAATTTCAAGGACCATCTTGGTGGATCAATTTCAGTGATCATTTGTGATAAAAACCCAAGAAGGAAAGGGTAGGAAATCAATTAGTCCCTCCAGTTGATCTGATTCCTAAAATTCTACGTAAGTACATTGCAGATGATAGTCAATAATCGAAATTACTTTAATTTCTGTTTTCTATAAGTAAACATGACATGTGTCTACCTCCTTTGTGAGCTAGTACTTAGTAGCCTTGTGCATAAACTTACATACACAAAATTCTAGCCAACAAGCACTACCTACAAATGAAAGCTAACATTAGCTACAAGATTTTGCTCCAAAATCCAACAGTTTTCTCCAAAGACTTGGACCTTGCCTTTAGCTGAGGCTTTTAAAGTGGAAATCTGTTCAAGATATTGATCACGATTGCCTTTTGTCCTTGTGTTGATTCACATGAAAATATAAAACATGATCTGTTAGCAGATTCGACAGGCCACCATCCTCCAAAAATTTTTGGCTTGGATCAAAAGGTCTGCGACCTTTATGGCAATTGCTGGCTTCCAAGGTAGAAAAACTTTGGTGCAATTGGTGATATATTTCTGATTCCTCATCACTCTATATCACTTATTATGTATGTATTGATGACAATTCACGTGATGAATGATTTAGAAAATGACTAACAAATAAAGGGGAGGGGGGAAGGGGAAGGGGGGAAGGGTGGGGGGGACAAAGGACTAAACATGGTCCATGCTTCTTTTATGTAGTTCTACTTTGTATGTCAAAATGCATACCAAGTCTAATGCTTGTATAGACAAACTTCAAGGTATACCATCTTTAATTTTATTCTTCTCAGTACATATTCCCTCCTCTTGCACAGAAATTGTACCATGCAAACCGATATCATATTTTTTTGTATTCTTCATCACATGATTACATTCCATAGTTGGCCTTCTACCATACCTATATATCGTTTGACTAATTCTTTTTCCAACTCTTAGACGGAACTCAAAGCTGAAACTGATAAAAGAAAAGAGAAAAAAGTTGACTTTATAGCTTTTTTTTTTCCTTGCTTCTAACTTCCATGGAGATAAGAATAAGATAAGTGTAGATTTGCAATTGCATCATCCAGCAATCTAAAAATTTGCCAACTTAGGCCAAGCTGTCAACAAAAACTTTGCCTCTGACAATCTTGTCCCTCATCATTGTCCAATAAAATTTTACTGCCAATGCACGCGTGGCACCACCCTCACAAATTATCAGATCACAGATCGATTGCCCTTCAAGTTCTAGATTTTGGCCGCCTTAAAATAACCAATCCCAGTCATCCATTTTCCAAACCATCCTGCATTCTACAAGCAACTGACCTAGCCACAAGTTTTCAGCATAGCCCAACTGGGTAACTGCCACGCGGCGCGTGATGGCATGGGTTTCTGTAGAAATATGTAGCTCTCTGTGTCACTAGCCAATCCTTGCTCTCACTGACAAGAAGCCCGTCTTAACTCTAACTGCTGTAAAAGTCTCATTAATTTGGTCAGTTTCCCAGTTTCTTGTTGCCCTCCAAGCTCACCTCACAACCACAAAGAGAAGGGGAGAGAGAAAAAGAAGTGCTTTTGACAACAGCAGTTTAGAGCCTATACCGTAAGCCTTCAGTTTCCAGTTCAAGAGACGTGCTTTTGATGTGGGGTGCTTTTCTATTTAATTTTCTGCTTTGGGTTCTCTTTTATTTCTCATTTCCCTTCTGGGTTTCTATTGCTCTATGCAATAAAAGAATTCCTTTTTGCTTTTTGGGTTTCTACTTTTGTAGAAAAGCAGAAAAGTTTTCATGTCATAATCTTCTTTATTCTTTCTTATCTTATTTTTCTTAATAATATTTTCCTTTAAGTGGTGAATGATGTCTCTATTTCCAACTGCAACTTTCCTGTTGAAGTTTCTCCATCTTTTGCCTATTTTTATGGTAGGGATTATTTTATTCTCAAATTTTAATGATTTTTTTTTTGTTAATCAATACTTTAATGATGAAGAGTCTGATTTGGGTTCTGAATTTTTTAATCCACAAACTTTATGTGGTCTGGTAAACATGATAATAAATTTTGTAGTTATATATTTGGGGTTGTTAGGAATGGTTCCATTTTTAGTATGCAGCATTTTTTTAAGTTTTTGAGATATCACAACTTGTAATTATAGTAGTATTAATCATTTGCAATCATCTCTAAATCTGTCTTCTTTCTTTGTTTTGCAGCAATTTCTGTCTGCTCAGAGACATGAATTCTTGCATTCCCGAGTGGAACTTTGAGTCTGATCTCCCCTTGACCAACCAGAAGAAATCAATAGGGTCTGTATTCTCTTTACTTATTCTCAAAGTTTTCGCCTTCCATGTTGAGCTATCTTGATTGGGGGGAAATATTTTACAGGCCAGACCATGAACTTGTAGAGCTCTTGTGGAGAAATGGGCAAGTAGTTTTGAACAGCCAAACGCAACGAAAACCAAGTTTTACTCCGAATGATCAATCGAGACAAGTTCAGAAACATGATCAGCAATCAATAAGGTCTGGGGGGTTGTATGGGAATTCAAGTAATCTGATTCAAGATGATGACACCGCTTCACTTATCCACTACCCGCTTGAGGATTCTTTCGACAAAGAGTTTTGTTCCCATTTTTTCTCTGAATTGCCTTCCTGTGATCCAATTGAGCTTGACAAACCAATCAAACAGTTTGAGGGAGAGAAGGTTGTGAAGTTTGATGCTTCTGACACCGCGCGTCTTGTTTCCAACTCACCGCGGCCTAATGGCAAGTCCTCTGCTGGTGTGGAATACCCTGCAAATCCAATGCCTCCTCCAAGATATCAATACATTAATTCAACTGATCAGCTGAACCAAAATCAAGGAGGCTTGGGGAAAATAGTTAATTTTTCGCAATTTGCAACCCCGGGAAAGGTTTCAGCCGGATCTTCCAGAGGACAGTTAGGAGGGAAAGAGTCCGGAAATTTAGCTCAAGCGGAGGTTAGGGAGTGTTCTGTGATGACGGTTGGTTCGAGTTACGTTGGTAGCAACCAAGTTCTAAATGACCTTGATGTGAGCAGGGCTTCAAGCAATTGTGATGGAACTACTGGTTTATCGGCTGGACATTTCTACGACAACGTTCATAAGATAATGCCTCAGAGCGAGACAGGGAAAACGGATACGCTTGATCCAACGCCTACTTCATCTTCTGGCGGTTCTGGTAGTAGTTTTGGCAGAGGAGGAAACCAGTCTAATGTTGTCAATAGCAACAAGAGAAAGGGTAGAGAGGCAGAGGACTCGGAGTGCCAAAGTGAGGTAAAAACTTAATTAAAACCCTCTTTCCAACACATGACTTGTAATAATGATTTTTGCCACGATTAATAGGATTTTACTTATGTTTTAGGCTGCTGAACTTGAATCTGCTTCAGCTGCGAGAAGTAAGTCAGCGCATCAATCAGGATCGACCAGGAGGAGTCGTGCTGCTGAAGTCCACAACCTCTCAGAAAGGGTAGAATTTTTTAAGTTTCCTAGCATTACAAAGTTTCGGAATTTGTCACTTTTTGTTTCTTTCTACTAACTTGTCCATTTGTGCAGAAACGGAGAGATCGGATTAGCGAGAAAATGAGAGCATTGCAAGAGCTTATACCTCATTCTAACAAGGTGAATTTACTTTCTTACAACCCCTTTAATTGTTTCTTAATTATTATCTAATTATAAATATCTTTGACTGATTTGATCCTTAATTTTTCAGACAGATAAAGCATCAATGTTAGATGAGGCAATTGAGTACTTGAAGTCACTTCAGATGCAACTGCAGGTACAACGTCCCCTCATAAAACCGTAATTGGTCCTATATTGTTTGTACGTAGCTCAAGCTACTAACAATTTCTCTTGTTGATTCAGGTAATGTGGATGGGAAGCGGGATGGCACCAATGATGTTTCCGGGCGTGCAGCACTATATTTCCAGAATGGGAATGGGACCGCCGGCCTTGCCTTCTATGCACAATCCGATGCATTTACCTAGGCACCCGCTCGTTGATCAGTGCATGAATGTGGCTCCAGCAGCAAACCAGACTGTAATGTGCCAACCACCGGTCTTGAATCCCATTGATTACCACAACCAGATGCAAAATCCCTATTTTCAGGAACAATACGCGCGTCTCATGAACTTCCATCACATGCAGACTATGTCTCAGGTTTGTTTTCTTAGTCTTGAGTAAATTATTAGTCATCCGTGTCTTGTTAGACTCAAAAATTTGTTGTCGTTAATTATCTAACTCAAACGATTTTCACTTCTATCATATTGAAATTTTTGTGTAGCCAATGAATATGTTCAGATTTGGCTCCCAACCTCTACAACAGAATCAGATGATGGCACCAAATGGTCTCAGCAGTGGACCTTTCGGTGGAAGAGCTGCAACTAATGACCCTTTAAGTGGAAAAATGAGTAAGTCACTTAAAAGCACTTAACGTATAATCACTTTTTATACAAGAAGCATGCATAACTTTTTTTGAAACTTAAAATGAATAATTTGTTTAAAGAAGTTCTGTGAACCCTAGCAAGTGGCTGTCAAAATCAGGGGCTGTGTGGTGAATTCGGTTGATTTTTTTGTGTTCATTTCCCATCTTATCTTCATTGCCATCTCTCAAGAAAGTGAATGGTCACAAACTTGTTACTTCTCTCTAAAGGGGTTGGCCGCATATATTCTTGTTGCGCAGTATAGCAGCTCATATCTGTTAAAGAATGTAAGAATCTCACGTCGGAGACTTGACAAAATAAATTACAATATATAATTAATGGTTTCACACTAATTATACTGAGACTTTAAAAAAAAAAAAAAAATACTTTACACACCCAGGCAATGTTTTCTATTTGCATTCCCGTCCGCTAAACAATCAGACCAGACAGATGCAGGTCGCTTGACCGCCTTACCCGTCATTGAAACACAAGTTGGAGACGTATCGGCCTATATTCCAACCAATGTGATCTCATTACCGATGGACAAATCTGTTCAGAAACACATGGGCGCGTCTCACTGAATTGAATTCTTCTTCTAGCTCTTCTTTTTTACTGATAATATGTTAAAAGTAGTTTGGTTGGTTGAATCATTGATGCCATAAGTGTCACTGTCATACTAATTTCAGTGGACACACTGCTTTTTTTCTGATGTTAACAGGTTAATGAGAGAGGATGCATGCTTATCTCGTCTCTATATATGGTCCCCCGGCCCTAGCTGGCTTATTAAACAAGATCATATAATTGGTGGCAGAAGTAGTTGAATTATATTGGAACATTTTTTGCTCACGCAGATCGCATGATCGTACCATTTAGATAATTCGAAGAGTCACTTCTCGTATGTGTATGCCAATGAACAAAGTTCAAACATCTCAATCCAGCGTTGAACTGGTTCCGAAACCTTACAAGCGGACACAAGACTAGTTGTGTAGCTTTCTGAGTTGAGTTTTTTACTCTGGGAAGAAAGGAAGATAGTATTTCATGCCCCATAAAAATGTATAAACACGACCATATTATTGCTGCTCATTGATGTTCCTCTTGTAAAAGGATGCCTCAAATTTTTAATGGAAACTGATGTATGTTTCTTCAAGTGTTTTCTTTGTTTGCGCCGTTATGCTTATGCTTTGCCTGTGAGGAGCTTGTCTGTCACTGCAGATATATGGAGAAACTGGAAAACTCAAATGAATAAATAAATAAAGTTGAATGATCACATAAGCTTTTCTTTTTTCTTACCTTTAAATTTTGTGTTTTGGTAAATTCAATGTTGTACTAACCGTTCGAACACATGCTAATTATGATATGTTTCAAGAGACTTGTTGCTCAATTCATAAAGAGCATTCAACATTTGCATTCCGAAATCCTGAGTTCGATTCTCTCTTGTGAAATTATTGCATGTTGTTTTTAAAGTTGAGCATCAATAACCTATCTCAAGCTTTATATATCTTGGTCTCTTAGTCAATTACAGCGGTCTTGGAATCAAAATACAACCAAAGCAACTTGTTATACCCTTTAATTATTTGACTCGACTATGATACGATTAACGTTTAGACTTTGTAATTCAATTTATGATCAAAGTGATTATTTTAACCTTCATAGTTGGAAGATTTACCAAAGTGCCATTTTGATTTTAAGTTATGGTTTCTTGATACTCATGTGGAACCAAAATTTATAATAAAAAATAAAATAAATAAAAACAAAATGAAAGGAGAGAGCTAGATGCCCTAGAAAGGAGGGTAAAAAGCTGGAGAAAAAAAATACAAAAAGAGAGAAAAGGAAGGGAAGCTGGAGAATTCGGGGCCCTATTTTCCTCTTGGGGGTGCTATTCCATCCTTCTTGGGGGTCAGCCCTCTCTCTCATCTTTAGCTTTCTTTCCTTAGAGCCTTTGATTCTGGCCTCCGAAGCACCAACGAACTGCCCTGGTGCGGTCGGATGAGGGTGCTCTACAGAGCTAGATTTGAGTTAATTGTAATTAGTGGAGACGTAATTTGGAGATTAAAGATACATCGAAGCAACCAAGGTAAATTCTTGAATCTTTGTGGCTGCTGGAGCTCTAATTCATGTTGCATGTTGGTTGAGTTGTCACTATAACGTATACTTTTATTTAGTTGGAACCTTAAGACAGATATTTGAGCAGATTGAGTTATACTAGTACTGGTTTGCTACTAATGTGCTTTTATAAAAAGTGGGTATAAAAAAAAGCTGAGCTCAAAAAGATATTTGGTAAATACTTAAAAACAACTTATTTTCATAGTTTTGGATGAAAAAAAAGCTAAAACCGTGAAGAAGCAAAAATGAGTTTATTCTCACAGCACAGCAAAAACAGTTTTTTTTTCAAAGTACAACAATACCAAACCAGCCCTTAGTAAGATGTATTCATGCAAAAAGTAATTTAATTGAAATTTTGATGGTACAATTTAAAGCTATGGTTGGATGTTGATGAAGTCAGTAATAGATAAGGGATTAAGAAAATAATAAATAATTGGTGAAATCCAAATAGTTTGAACCCTACGTAAACAATTTAACCTAAAAGTTAAATACAACCATAAAATAAAAAGAATTTAATTGGTACTATGCATTTCAATTCACAATTAGTGTGACATAACTACTTCCGGCTGATATTGGCTACCTTTTTATCTGTAAACTTCCATGTTACATAGTCATCAAACTCCAAGATCATGCACATGGCTTGCACGACTTATCCTTTTATTGCATTATTTAACTTGGGATCCAATTTAATTGCCTTTTATGTTTGAGAGATTTGAATTGGACACTTGTCATAGGGTCAATTATACAACTTTGTGCTTCTGCATTTTTAGCATTTTTGATTCAAGTCAGCCACCAGAAAGTTATTGTCTCCTTAGTGGGATGGCCAGAAATGCGGTTGCATAACGCCTACGCCTAGGCCCTAATTGAGGCTGGTCACTGCCTAATGTCTAGAAGCTATCTAGGTCGATTTTTAGAACATTACCACAAAGTAGCATATGTTTAGTATTTTGAGGAAATATGCATATGTTTAGTATTTTGAGGAAATATGTTAAGTATAGTTGACTACTTAAGTGGACAACAATCGTCGTATTATTTATGCGATGTGGGCCTCGTATGCATCGATGATGGCCGATTAACTTACGCTTTGGTACATCTTATATATGGTGTGTTCACTTTGGCTCATGCAATGCCATCAATCACTTGCACTCATCAGCAACGGAAACTACATACATTTGTAGCGTAAACGCCTATTAGGATTTAAGGATTAGGGTTCTGGTACTTAGACTAACTAGTGCAGTTTTAGTTAGAAGTACATTATTATATAACAATTACTAACATGTGGACGTGCATAATTGACATTTGTCTCCCATCATCATTATAATCTATAAAATAATTGATCAAAATTCCATTCCCCTTTCCAGCAAGAAAGGATTTCTGCTTTCTCCGGCATGCATGGGATAATAACATTATATTCCACCAAGTGGGTGGGGTTCGTTGTCATCTTTTCAAGTTCCTGAAAAGCTCACTTGGAGGAAAAGTAAAATGAGAAGTTGAGAATTAACGTACACTAATCAGAGTAGAATAAAATGTAAAACTAAACGTAATACATTTACTGATCACATCTTGCATAAAGAGTAAATTTGTGTGAAAGTCACTTATACGAGTCAGTTTTATCTTCCATTTTATCTCCATCAAAGCTATATAATTGTCAATATGATCAACAAACGCAGTACATGTAAATGTTAGCTACTACTATATAACGCCATCTCTGACTAGTTGATTCTTGACTACACTTCTCATACTACATCATCATATTCATGTCATACTCCGAAGTTTAGTAAGACCTTTTCAAATTTTGTTCTCACTTCCCCCAACTTGTACCCTATTTTATGTCTTTTGGGATGAGGGTTTGAGGGTGGTCCTGTGATCATGGTCAGTTTCCCATTGTTGTAATTCACATGCAAATATGAAATAGCAATGCCTCACCACCACCACAACCGCCGTTATCATCCCATGACTCCTATTGCCTCCCAATTGTTACGTAGTACCGATGGGGCCTCCACCAGAAGATCTGGCCATATAAACAGATAACCACAAGAGATGATACAGGAACCATTTGAAGCTAGTGGCAAAGGGCAGCTTCTCTTATTTACTAATATCTCTCTCAGTCGTACCCACTGCATATATTTTTCTTGATGTTGGAAAGTGGACGAAGACTGATCGGCATCACTGATTGGTCCCATTTCTAGCAAAACTTGCCCGGCCAACTTTCACGAACATCTTTTTTCTCAGCTTCTGTCTTATCCAAGTTGGATCGACATAAAAATTAATATCCAGTCATGTCCATGGCATTAATCATCACCATCGTTATACCCCACTTCAAAGATTTTAACAACCATGTTTAAATCGTCATGAATCAATTTGTTTTCCCTATCAATCATTGGTGTTCTTTACCACCTAATCTTTGATGACAAAATGAAGTTTTTTGTTTGTTACTTAAGATTACTATTTCAATTTGAATAGTTATATGTGTAGACATATATATTTTGTACCTAAGATCAATTAATAATTATATAATCACAAAAATTAATGTCATGGAATCCACTACCCTAATAGCATATCGGTAAGTTTTGTTTATAATGTAGAATAAATGACTGAAAGAATTGAAGAGAAGCTCATGAGACATAAGCTTGGAAACAACAAAATCCAACATTTGAAAAATTGTGCTCCGAGCTCTAACTTGGGCACCATAATACAATAGAACGGGAAGAAGAGTCAAACAAAATGAGACTTTTTTTAGTGCACATCAAAAGTACACATTTAAGTTATACGTCTAAATAAAGACCGTTAGATCATTTAACCTTATAGAATCTAACGGCTCTTGTTCAAATGTATAACTTTAATGTGCACTTTTAATGTGCACTAAAGAAAATTCTTTAAGTTACGTGACTTCTTTTGCAAACAAACTGCTTTTGTGTTTGGTTTTGAAAATAGCAAATCCCATATTGGGCCTGCATAAGAAGGTGCTCAACTAGCCCATTAACTGCCGGCACAATAACATTGTGTCAATGGTGGAGTCTCTTAAGATTTCCTTCAAAACTGCAGCCTTAATTTGGTTACATGCTTTTATTTATTTATTTATTTTTTAAGCAAGATTAAATGGTTTCCTTAATCATAGCATTAGTAGTTAAGGGTCTTTTTTTCTCCGAAAAATAGTAGTTAAGGCCCGTTTCCGTTTGGTACCCTACTAAAAAACATTCCATTATTTTTAAAAATATTTCTTAAGACCATTTTTAAGAACAATATTTAATAAGACTCAAAACTTATTTGGTATAAAATTAAATTTTTTTTTTTTTTATATTCACAATTTAAAAAAAAAAAAAAAAATGCACCCATCAATTCATTGGTGGCGCTGAAGGAGGTAAGAAAGAGAGGATGGATCTGGTGTGAGAGCAAAGCGAGGAGAGAGAAACAGGGGAGAGAGAGGATGTGGTGTTGGAGACTTAAGAGTAGAGAGAGATGAAAGAGAAGAGATCGGGTAAAAGGAGGAAGAGAGGAGAATTGGGAAGAGAGAGTGGAGAGTGTTGAGTTTGAAAACTTTGAAAAACTAAGGGCATGTTTGGTACTCTACATGAATTCAAGTTTTTAAACTCAAAAACAATTTTCAAGTTTTAGGCCTTAAAAAATTGTTTGGTATGACAATTTTAAAAAACCGAACTCAAGACTAACTCAAAAATATAGTCTATTCTCTAAAAACATAAAAATTGAGTTTTTAGAGTTTTTAAACTTAAACTCATTCATTTCTTTTCTTTCCCTCCTCCTCTCTTACTCCAAATCTATCTCTCTCTCTTTTCTTCTTTCTCTCTCCTATTTTTTTTTTCACTTTTTTCGTCTCTCCTCCAATCCGCTATTTTCATTCTCTCGGTTCTTTCTCTCACTCCTCTTCCTCTCTATCTCGTCCGATCCTCTCTCTTCTTTCTCTTTCCTTCAATCATCTCTTACTTTATTTCCTCCTCTCTCCCCTTTCTCCCTTTTCCGTGACCCCCTCTTTTTAGATCTCTTTGTCTAGTTTAAATCGTAAGATTTAAAATTTTTAAATCGCAAACCAATCAAGTTTTTGAGTCTTAAAGAAAATCGTTTTCAAGAAATGTTTTGAGAAATGATAAAAATTTTCAAATAGGATACCAAACAGGCCTTAATTTTTTGTGTTTTTAATATATAGGATGTTTTTCAAATTGATTTTCAGTTCAATTTCTAAAAATAGTCTTACCAAACAAAGATTCTTAACTTTAAACTCAAAAACTTTTTTTAAGTTAAAAAACTGAATACAAGTTGAATACCAAACATACCTTCAGTTTCTTTGGTTCTCTGCTTTCGTTGATGGAAATTTGATGTCATTGGAAATTTGGTGATGTTACCTTGGAAATCAGGTCTCTAGATTCCTTGTTGGAATGGCTAGCCCAGCCAATTGGACTGAGCCTAGGTCCACTTCGAATGCCACATTAAAAGCCTAATAGAGACTTGGAGAGCCCATTCATTTTTCCAATGGTGCATGTCAATTATTTTCATGTGCAAGTCACATGACTTAAATTGATGGTAATTTGAATTGAATAGCTTTTATTCTTATAGTAAAGATGAAATCTACAGTTTTTAATGAGTTTAATGACTTAGTTTATGGATGAAATTTTTACTTATAATATAATTAAGGACCACATCGACAGTTTACTCTATTTTATCCATCTTAAATATTTACCATTAAACTTTAGTAAGGAGCTTGTAGCTTGTAATTTTACCAATCTGCAGGTTACTCTATTTGAAGATGGCATTTTACTGCATGGTGAAAACAATCACGCCTATACACTATGGTGCAAATTCCCTTCCCCTTAACGACTAACTATTTAACCTACTAACCCTATCAATTACTTTAGTCTAAAGTAGGGGAGGATGGCATTGTGCAATTTTGGGTTGATTTCATTTTATTTACGTACATACCACTGGTTTAAAAGAATGGGCTTTGTGTGTTTGGGCTACTGGAGTTTGTTTGCTCATCCCACCCTTCCCTTTCTCCTCCCAGCTTTCCTGGTCCCTGTCGGTGACTCAAGTAAATTGATAGCAACCAAAAAGATATAATAAAAAACTAACCACAAAGTAATTTAATAAATTTATATATATAAAGGATCACATCAAAATGGTAAATTCGTCTGCCACAAACATTTTATTTACGAGACTACCATTAGCCTGCCTCTTTCTCACTTCTCTCTATTATTGCTGCAGTTTGTGGGTTTTGCAGGGAAAAAGACAGTTTATGGAATGGTGCATGGGCACCATCTGAAAAGAAGGAATAGAATGATAAAAAATAAAAAAAGGGAAACTAATGAAAATGATTTGAAAATTTTGAGTTTTAACAATAAGGACAAAATAAAGGGTAAAGTGAATTGTACTAGGATTAATTTTTTAATATAAAAATATAATTTTTCGTTAAAGTAAACATTACCGATAACTTTTCGTTAAAGTTCGAAAAAAAAAATAAAAAATAAGATGGTGCATTTGAAAGGGTGAAAGAAAAAATAATAAAAGCAAAGAGTCGCATCGGCACCATCACAGAAATAATAGTAAAATATAATAAATAAATAAAAAAGGAGAAATGGGGACAAATGTTTCTGGAGCTATGTGGAAGAAAGTCTTCATGTAAACAGTAAAGACTTCAAATATCAGGCTTAAAGTCTTTATGTGCACCGTAACACATACTTTTTGATAATTTCTGTCCGTTGATCTTCTTCAATTCATCCGATTCGACAGTCGAAAATTAAAAACATGTGTGAGAAATAAAATAGAATGTATGGATATTACATCTCAAAAGTTTTTCATCCGACAATTACAAAAAGCAAACTAACCTTATTTACAAAGTCTTCATGTAAATAGTAAAGACTTCAATTATCGGGCTTAAACTAATATTTGCAATTATCAGCTTTCAAATTCTGCATTTGGGCCATCCACCATATTTACAACATTAAAAATTAAAAACAGTATAGACAATCATTGAAGAGGGCATTAGTCTAATTCAAATGATCAGTTCTTTTATTTCAGAGCAATATTCTAGTCTACTACTAAAAGTGGTTAAAAAATAAGGAAAATTAATGAAAATGATTTGAAAACTTTGAGTTTTAACGATAAGGACAAAATAAAGGGTAAAGTGAATAATACCAGGTTTGACTTTTTAGTGTAAAATTATAATTTTTTGTTAAAGTGAACAGCACCGTTAACTTTTCGTTAAAATTCTCTAAAAAATATCTTCCATGCATCCGGAGTTCAAGATTTGATTTTTCCTCCTCTCAATATCACTTATACAAAAATGTTCTCATAGAGAACAACGACCATGAGATTATGAAGATCATATGTGAAACTTAAACTAAAATCTCACACAATCCAACATCATAAAAAGATTTACCTTGAATTGATTTCTTAAATCAAATTTTTACTATAAGTTATGACAACTCATTTTAGTGCGTGCTACTGCCTTTTGTTGTTTCCTTAACAAATATGCCAAAAAGAGAAATGCTTGTGGGATTCAAACTGATAAGTAATCTTCACAAATATATTAAGAGAAATTAGATTCTCATCCTTCATTTTGCTACTCTTTTGATTAAAACCTTATTCCTTTTCATTTTTTGATCAAGGTCCTTAGTATTAATAACATAATTAATTATTTCAATAATAAAATATTTTATATTTCTAAATATATTCATTTAATGTTAAAAATGTTACAATTAGTATATTTATATTTATGGCTAAATTTTTTATTATATATTTTTATTTTTAGTTTGTACTCATTTTTAATTTGCAACCCTTTTTTAATTTGTACCAATTTTCTTTTCAGTTGTAATTTGTACCCATATATATAATTTCTTTTTGTGCCGATATTTTATAAAGTTTTATTTGTATTTGTACCCATATTTTTTTATTTATTTGTACCCATTTTTAATTTTGCTAAATGTACCCATGCTAATAATATGTACCATTTGACACACCCCGACCTAAATCAGGGCGTGTTGGCCGTCACGTGAGAGTGACATAACCAGCACGCCCTGATTTAGGTTGGGGTGTGTCAGTTAATCTTGCGCTATCACTTTATCTTAGTTGGTTCTGCTAGTAGCTTGGTTCTTAATTTCGTATTCCTCTTCATTAATCTTTGCTTCCGCACTGTGCATATGGTTACGTCACTCTTATGTGACGGCCAACATGCCTCGATTTAGGTCGGGGTGTGTCACCATTTGTCACATCTCAGTCCGCATAACAAGATATTGTCCGCTTTGGGCCACGCCCTCACATATTTGTTCTTGGGTTTCGGCACGAGAACTTCCCAAGGGGTCACCCATCATAGGATTGCTCTTGCCCAAACTCACTTAACTTCGGAGTTCTTATGGGATGCTGAGCCGGTGAGTTCCCAAAACACGTCTTGCAAAGGGAGGTGAGCATATACATATAAGGCATAGAGGATCCTCTCCCTTGGGCAATGTGGGACACTACAGTCCACCCCCTCTCCGTTGGTCGATGTGGGATCTCACACCATTCATATAATTTTTTTCAAATTTTTAATCATAAAATGTACTCATTCTTAAATATACCAATTTGTTATCTGTAAAATGTACCATTTTTTTTATATAAAATCTATTCAATTTTTTTATAATCCATTTTTAAACTTATATTGACACACCCCAACCTGGAATGTCCACTAGGACTCCGAATCGAGCTGTGCTGGCCGACACCTGGAAGGTGACGAAGCCATAAAGTATAGTAATGTGGAAAATGGGAATAAATTTAAACCTAAAAGTGCCTAAAAACAAAAGTGCACTGTGAGCGGGAATAAACCCATTTCACACGCGACGTTAGAGCATTTGTAAAGTACAATAGTGTGGGTAAGGGTCATACCCTCATAGGTAGCCATCTATACTGAGATTCGCCAAGAATCCTCGTCGATACGAACTTTCAGCAGCTAAAACCTGGAGGGACGAGAAACAGAAAACGTGAGTGAGCAAAAACAAAGCTTTTTGAAACCATTTCTCTTTCCAAAAATAATAACCCCTCACCGTAAAACCCGTATAGTTTCTAGAAAACAATACTACGTATATACAAAAACCAATGCACAAGGCTAGTAGAAACTGAAGTATGCCATGAAAACCAAAGTATATGCCATGTCAAGTATCTCAGTAGTAAATATGTGAGCCAGGTGATGTGAATCAATATAAAATGATATGTCAGCCGGAGTCACCTAACGTGACCTGTATGGCTGAACCTATAGCTCATAAACCAATTCCTGCACACGATTCAGAACCACATATTGTGGCCTATACGACAGGGCTAGGTGTAAATAAGTACGCTCAAGTGCTACGATCACGTGAAGGCTGTGCGAATAATTGCGAGTCACCTACGAGTCGGAACCACCTATTGTGGTCTGTACGACAGGGCTGTGCACCAAATTTGGATCCAAGGTGAGCGTGTGGTGCAAGAGGTGAACATCACGTGAAAGATTGTGCCCTAGCCACTGACGGGAGCACTAACACCGGGGTGAAGGATAATGAGCTCTAAATGCATCTACGCATAACCATAAACAATGCAACCGATACCATCATAGTATACCACCTGAAGCTTACCTGAGCATCCGCAGCATCATTCAATACTATGCCCAACTAGACTAATGCAATACTAAAAATGAAATACAAGTATGACATGGCACTTAAAAATATACGCTTATTTAAAACAGTTTTTGGGAAAATGTAAAACATATATACGTATATATAGAAAACCAAAAGCACACTCACCTGAAGTCCGCGCTACAACTCCCTAGCATGAATATCGAGGCGTCACGAACGATCGGCGCCTAGAACAATTATCAAATCACATCTCAGAATCCTTATCGATAGAACATGTAGCTTATGTAAAACACATCCCTAAGGCGTTTTAGAATGATTTGAGACCCATTAATCGACGGTAGGGTCCACAACCCTACATAACTCGATCCGGAAAATCCGCATCTCAGATTTCCGATCAGTAACTTCCAAAGATCCACATTATGCTTCTAAAACATCATACTAAAATTTCATTACGATCCAACAGTTGGATCTCCGCCAATTGCAAATTCTAATGGCGGTTAACGTTTTATTTTATGAACTTACAAATCCAATTCGGGAAGATCCGCATGTCGGATTCCCAATCTATAAGTTTCCAATATCCTCAAATATTACATACTATAACGTATTGAATTTTGGTAACGATCCAACGGTCGGATCGTCGATTCATATAATTATCAAGTAATGCACCTTAATCAAACTAGATTCACATAATCAAATCACATCATAAGGATATCAAATCTGAGATCAATATATTGATTTAGCATAAAATAGCATCGGCGGCCCACTGGCCACGCGCCGCCGCCGGTGGCGGTCAGTCGCCCAGACTCACCAAAAAATTCAACTATTTCTAAAAATTCTCAAATTTTACAGAAATGAAGATCTTAACGAGTAGAGCAAGTTTCATACATGTGACTGAGGCCAATTTGGTTGGGAAAAACCTCAATTTCATGGAAAAATCGCCTGCAAAGGTGTCAGAAAATGTGGAGGAACAGGGTTGGGCACAGGTCAAGGGGAACCCGGCTGGTTCCTCTCCTTATTCTCCTCCCTCCTTTCCCTCATTTCTCTTTTCTCTGGTTGGTCACTCTCTTCTCTCTCCTCTCCCCATTTGCCTTCACATTTCCCTCATTCTCTCCTTTATTTCCTATCTTCACCGTCTATCTCTATTTTCCTTCAATCTGGGCCACACATGTGGCTCCATCAGATTATGCTTCAAAAATTTGGAGCTTTCAAAAAATAACAAATTTACTAAAATACCCCCAACTTTAAACGTTAATAACTCATTCGTTATAACTCCAAAACACGTTATGTTTGCGCCCATGCGTCCGTAGCGAAGAGTACTACGAGAATACGCCAAGAAAACAAACCTTATGTGACACGACGTGGCAGTCAACAAAAGTCAACACTTTGCCTCAAAGGGCATTTTCGTAAATTCACTTATTAAAATTATAAAAATCATAATTTTTAGGGACGGGTCGTTACAATCTACCCCCCTTAAGAAAATTCCATCCCCAAAATTTAAAATAACTTGCTAAATGTAAAATACTCGAAAATAGGGAGAGGTATATAAATACATACACAAGGAAGAAATCGCGTTAGAGTGGCTGCATGAAAGAGAATGCCATTGCATTGCGATCGGAATGCAATTATTCCTCTTTCATGCCTCCAAGCTCATACCTTCTTCTTTCCTCGATAATATAGTAGTATGATACCCGTTTAAAATATAGAGTCAAAGATATGTAATACCACATAACAACATAAGGTCCAACATATATGCATATGATAAGATAACGACAAGAAATAGATATAAAAATGTACGATTAAAATACTTGTATGGAGTTTAAAACCAAGAGTGGAAATAACTCACCCAAAATTTGTAATGGAAGAATTACCCATATAAATAAAATAATGTAGTAAGAAAATATTTGTACGAAAAATCAAATCCCAAAATAAAAATAGACCTCGCCAAACGTTCGTCGTGTCACGAATTTTGAAAATGAGCGTGTGTGTCACGAGTCGAGTTCAAACCTTCACTAACTAATAACTGCTACCGTAAATAAGCTGGCTTACTCACTAGCTTAACAAACCTAACAATTATATCATCGATATTACAGTCTGCAGCCTGTAATGCCGATAATTAATTGTTGTCTCAATAAGCTAGTGAGAAGTTCCCGAGAATGCCAAAATATCGTCTTGTTCTTCATGTGCGAATATGTCTAGATCGTCCAATTCATGTATCGATAGTGATGTTGTACTATCTAGAGCGCACTAATTCAGTTGCTAGAAGTGTTTCGACGCCCATGTAAGCCCAAACCATCAAGTCTTGAAGTAAAGTAGTGAAAATGCACTTGGACAAACACTTATCGTAAAAAAAATTATACTTAAATAAAACCCATGATTTGTCATTACTTATATTAACGACATTTTACATACAAAAAATTGGTAATTTTTATACAATACATTTTACATGCAAAAAGTTGGTAAATTTTATACAGAAAAAAAAAGTGATGCGTTTTATATAGTGGGTACATTTTACACAAAAGAGATGGTACTTACAAAAAAAAATGGGTACATTTTACATATAACAAAGTTGTACATTGTTAAAGACAAATGGGTACATTATTAATAAATTATGGGTACAAATAAAAGGTCAAAAAAATATGACTAAAAATAAAAGTTTGAAAAATATGAACACAAAAAGAAATTAATATATGGGTACAAACTACAACTGAATAGAAAATTGGAACAATTTAAAAAAAAAGGTTGCAAATTAAAATGGGTACAAACTAAAAATAAAAATATATGATACAAAATTTAGCCATACATATAAATATATCAAATGTAACGTTTCTAACACAATTTAGAAATAAAATTTAATTATCTTGATATGTAAAATATTTTATTATTGAAATAATTAATGATGTTTATTAAAACCAAGGGACCTTGATTAAAAATTGAAAAGGAATAAGGTTTCAATCAGTGGAGTTGAAAAAAGAAGGATGAGAACCTAATTTCTCTGAACAAGAACGATGAGAGGATATGAAAAACGTGTGGTTAACATGGAGCATTAGATTGGTATCCAAAAATAGATTGGAAACCAAAGCGCATAAATCAAAGTCATGACTACCACTACGAATCGAAATTGCATAGCCATATAACTCAACACATCTAGTCACGATAAATTTGTGAACTAATGGGCATATATGAGAAATAATCAATATTCAAAAATCCAACTAATAGTGAATAGGAATCAGATAATAGCAACAAAGAGTCTTGATTGGACAAAGTTGAACAAAAGCTAACACATGGGAAAATAGTAGCGAAGTCCATCAAATCAAGAGTAGAAAAGTTAGAGAAAATGATAAATTTAAAAAGAAGATTTTGGGGGAAGGATTAAAATGTAAGATTACTCTATAAGTGATGGAATACTTAAATATGAGCATAACTTGACTAAGTCACCACATAGGGACTTGTTTTTCTTTTTTCTTTATATTTCTCTATGTTCCTTGATGTTTGAAAATTGAAGCTCCTTATGTATGGTAACTCAATATAATCCTGATTTTAAGCAAAACATAGGGTTGGAGGACCTAACTTTGTTAAACTTTAATCAGCTTAGAAAAGGTAGGCTCATATTTTTTGGTTTTAATAGGATTCCTTACGAGCGTTGTTTCTATCTATCATCTAATGGCTATTGACAATGAATCAAATCAGATGATTCTATTTCTCAATCTTCCTAACTTGCTCCTACGGAACCAAGGTCGAAGAGATTGATGACGTGTTTACGCACCCATAATCGGAATGAAAATAAGGAATCTGATTCCGATTACGAATAATTCTTGTGTTTACTACAATTTGAAGGAATCAATAACGTGTGGGACCCACACGAAAAATGGAATTCAATTCCTGAAATTGGAGGAATTGGACTCCCTCAATGGGTGAGGTATTTGGATTCCTGGATGGTGAAGGAATCAGAAATGCACTTCTACTTTCTTATTGTGCCCTTCACAGATGCTTCAGCTTGGCGTTGGAGTTGGAGGAAGACAACTGGGAAGATGAAAAAGGTGGTTAGTGGGAACTGGGAATTGCGCTGGATGAATCACAATACATCGTTGGGAATTGAGCCAGATGAATCACAATAATGATATTTTGTGAAAATGTTATTAAAAACAATATGGGAAAGAAATAAAACAAAAAGAATAAGGGCATTTTAGTAATCATATTGATTTCTATTCTGATTCAGGTGAATTAGTAAACAACTTATGTGAATTTCATTTCATTTTTATTCCCATTCCAGAATATTTAACTAAACAGCTTCAACAGGAATCCAATTCTGACTCATCCTTAATCCAATTTCTCCTTAATTCAATTCCTCCTCAATCAAATTCCTTTATTTTGATTACGGTTATGTAAACGCGCCATGAGAGTTATCCACAATCATTGATGAAGAGTTCCTTAAAAAGTTAAGGATTAGTAATCCTTTTTAAAAATTGAATGAATTCGGTCTTATAAATGATACGAGGGAACACTATATAATTTTTTATGAAGAAAAACAACAAAAGAAAAGACTGAGTGACGGGCTTAAAAGCCTGAATAAACTCCATTTGGGGAGAAAGAAAAACAAAACAAACGTCAGGAAATGAAAGGATGCATATGTCCCCAAGCCTCTGGCTTGACAAAATCCTCAAGTGGAGGAGTGGAAAGTAAGATATTTACGTGACCTTTGGTTTATACCAAGGTTCTAAAAAACGCTAGGCGCTAGTTGGGCTAGCGCCTAGCGCCTAGGCGGCTAGGCGGATTTGGGTTAATTTCTTGTATATCCTGTAAATAAATGCATATTGACACATAAAAAATTATACTTGTATGAAATCCATGGATAAGATAATAAAATAATGATAAAATACAAAAAAAGTAGCCAACAAGTCTAAAATTTAAAAACACATTAAGCATATATGCCATACAACTTAAGACATTTTGAATGATTATATCTAATTTTTAAGAAATAAAAGTAAAAATCTGACGTAGTGGGTTGGGTGGTTCATAATAAAACTACTAGGAAGCCATGCCAGTCATCCCTTAACGAAACCACGCCCATTGGTATCGTCCCTGAAATCCTCTCTCTTTTATTTATGATTTTATTGGTGTCCCACTTTGAACTTTGGAGCCAAAACCGGTCATAGCATGGATCTTTTATTTATGATTTTATCTGGATTGGTGACACTTTGAACTTTGGAGCACCAAAACCGGTCAGAACATGCGTCCTTCCACATTTCATACCAACCAGCCCCATCTCTCTCTCACCTCTCTCACAACTTTTCTCTCTCTCTCTGACACACACACCCCACGTTCCCAGACACTTAACCACCAATTCTTATCATCACTCACACATCACCATCATTTTTGTTTTTGAAAACCGGTTATCTCTTCTCTCTCTCTCTCTCTCCTTCTCTCTCCTTTCGAACTCTCTGCCTTCTTTTTAAACCACCACAGCCAAAGAGAGCTCCAGGCACCATCATCACAAATTCCAATTAAATCGAGACCCCAAACCACCAAATACAATACATGCGCAACCTGGGGATCCCTATAGTACCTTTGCATGTTACATTTTGTGATGAAAAGTAAGAGAATCCAAGCAGGGGTTCTCGGTGAGAGTTGCTCTAATGCAATCGAGCTACAACCTTTGAAAATTGAGCTTCTGGCGTGGAGCTCCGGCGAGGGACCCGTCGAACTTGGGGTCCCATGAGCTCGAATTAGTCCCGTTAGAAACTCAGGTAGCTTAACCCATGCTTTGCATGTTAATTTCAAGTTTAAATTCGAGTTTGCGATTTTGGGTTTCTGTTTGGAATTTCTTCCCAGGAAACCATTTCACTTTGCCTACACAGCCGCCTAGATCGCCCAGGCCGCCTAAAAGCGCCTAGGCGGGCGCCTAACAGCTTCCCGATTTTTCTTAACGATTCGGACCTAATCGCATCAACACACCTCCGCCCAGCAACTAGACGCCACCTAGGCCGATTTTTAGAACATTGGTTTACACAACCATAGAGGATAAATTTTTCATTGTGACCGGAGTACGGATGGTATATCACGTGTTTTTATATAAGTGGTGGAAAATTGTATTTTTTAAGTTATTAACTTTTTCACATACATATCTCACAATTTCTATAATGACACATAATGTACCACCCCGTGTTCTGGTTACATTAAAAAATCTCTCTGCATAGAGAAGATAATTTTGCGACAGCAAATAAAACACGAATTATTAATGTATTTTCAACACGTGGTTGGTCAAGTGCCCCCATGCAATTGACGCTTCACTTTCTTTTCTGTTTTTGCGCGAAAATTTGGAATCAGGGTCCCTATAAATTTCCAAAATATCATCTCCACGCGGCACAATCCTGAAGCGAGTACACATCCAGCTACCCGAGAGATTTTTCAGTATGATCGAAATACAGGATGGTACACTACGTGTCACTATAAAAATGGTGATATATGTGTGTTAAAAAGTTAATAACTTAAATATTAGAATTTTCTATCAATTATATAAAAACATGTGGTGTACCATGTGGGTTACGGTTACAATGAAAAATTTCTTCAAGCTACCCCGGCGAGTACACAAAACTTTTATGGAAATGGATCCTCTTCGTATCTTAGGGATCCTCACATCTCAACCGTTCATTGTGTATCGTGTAGTCCAAAATTATTCAACTTTTATTATTTAAAATCAAGGAACAAAATGCCGATAATATCGGCGATATTTCGCCGATATTATCTTTTTTTTACGGGACCGATATTTTAATAGGTATCCAACGGGTTTTGGTCAAAATATCGCGATATTATCGATAATATCAATAATATCGCGATATTATCGAAATATCGCGATATTTTGGAACTGTGCTACTCGGAGAAGAACGCCAGAGCTTGTACAGCTCCGGCCGACTGTAAAAGAGGACCCTAGACTTCGATCTAGGTATCAAAATGAAATAGAAGACGAGATGAATGTTTTTATATATTCCGTTTGCCGTGAAACGGTCGGAGGTGTTCGGAAAATTCGTCGACACCCACGGCCTAGCCGGAGATGGGTGTGCCTATTCCCGAGCCGATTTCGTCCCAAAAACCTTGCAAAAACACGATTTTGAACTTAAATTTCACATATAAGGTTCAATATAGAACAGAAAGAGGCAAACCCGAAGCTTACCTAACCGGAGAAATTCAAGAAACTCGTCGGAGTTCCTGCGTTCGCCGAGTTGCAGAGACGAGAAGGAGAGGGAGAAAGACGAGGTTGCTGATGATGATGGGTGTCTTCCTGAAGCAGGTGCGATGGTGTGCGTGTGTGTATGTGGGTCTCGGACCCTCGGTGCAGAGAGAAAGGAGAGAGACGGCACTGACAAGGGAGGAGCAGAAAGCGATGTGGGTCTCTGTGCTTGTGTGTGGGAGAAAGATCGAGAGACCTTGGGTCTCTGTGCGTGTGTGTGGGAGATCTGTGTGTGTGTGTGGGAGAATGAAGAAGGGGGAGAAGGGAGTTCAGAAAAGAGAGAATGATCGAGAGAGAGACTGTCTGCGTGTGTGATCTCTGTGTGTGTGGTGGCATGTGTGTGTGTGGTTGGGTCATCTGACTCACCTCACCTGACAACTTTTACAATCACAGACCATGGACAAAAATAATAGTGCTTTCATAATGAAACCGTGTGCCACTGTGAGTCTGTGATATTCTTTCACATTCAAAGATGTGGAGTATCAGAACCATTCAGAGCATTTTCGTTTCTTCTTCTTCCCTTACCCTTTTCAAAGCCATTCCAGATCCATTCCAGAGCTTGAACACAAAGGGTTCCATATTTAAGGTAAGTTTACAAACTTATATTTATATTATTGTAATTTATACAACAACAAAAACATTTGTGTGGACTCGTATGTTAATTTTTTTAAGTAATTAATACTTGCATGTTAATTTTTGTAAGTAATTAAGTAATGTTAACAATTACATGTTAATTTTTTTAAGTAATTAAGTAATGTTGTATAATTATTCCCTAGGATAATTTTAATATGTTTAATGTTATTTATTATTTTATTAATATTAGGTTTTATTATCAAATTGGATTATTATTCATTAATATTAGGTTTTATTATTTCATATTATTTTTATAATTACTTAAATTTTTACAATCATTTTCTTTACTTCGTATTTAATTCTTTTGTAGAATAACTTTATTATTTAGGTTCTCTTATATAACCGTCATCACTACTATATTTTTTGGCCAAAAAATAATTGTCTAATTTTCATGAAAAATAAATATAGGTACGTTTAAGATGTTCAGTGGAGTTACTAAACGTGATCCAGCTTGGGAACATGGAGACCCAATAGATGGAAACAAACATGACACAATTTGCAAATATTGTGGTCGGGTAATGAAGAGTGGTGGAGTGACACGACTTAAGTACCATCTTAGTGGATTAGATCCAGCAAAAAATGTCCAACGATGCGATAATGTCCCCTAAGAAGTGAAGGCATTCATCTGCACATTATTAAAAAAATAAAAAACAGCAGAAGGAAAAGATAACACATGGAATGGAAAATATTCGAGCTGGGCTACGAGGAGAAGTCATTGGTCAAGCGGTTGACAGTGATGATGATGACGATGAGGACGAATGTGATGACATGAGACCTGAAGAACGACGCAGTTTGAAACAAGCATTACGTGCCTCCAAATAGTCAGCATGGGAAAGAGAACACCTTCATAAAATTCCTAATAGAGCACAAGGTTCCGGGACAAGTGGTGGTGCACAAATGAGACGGGGAGGCAGTCTTAGAGAATCACAACCAACACCACCAATAGCCCCAAGTTTATATAAGTCATCCAAAGCACGTCAAAAGAGTGTTTGGAGTTATTTCACTGGATGTAATGTGAAGGAGGGAATGGGGTGTCTAATTAGCAAGTTATTTATCTATGAAAATGTCCCTACTCAGAAAGCATCATCAAATCATTTCAAAAATATGGTAGTAGAATGTCAACAGGCCGGTGTTGGAGTACAACCTCCCACTCCCTATGAGATAAGAAACAAATTTTTGGATATGGAGTATAAAGACATTGGTGAGTATGTTAACAAGTTGAGGTCAAAGTGGGAAACTAATGGTTGCACAATCATGTGTGACGGATGGACTGGCTCGACCAGATTTTCTATCATAAACTTCATGGTATACTCCAAGGGAAAGACAATTTTTTTGAAGTCTGTTGATGCTTCAGACCATATAAAGAACTACAAGTATATTTACAAATTATTGAGGGATGTAATCATGGAGGTGGGAGAGAATAATGTTGTCCGAGTCGTGACTGACAACGGTTCTACATTTGTCAAAGCTGGAAAAAAGTTAATGAAGCATCATAATGTGTTTTGGACATCATGTGCAGCACATTGTATTGATCTTATGTTTGAGGCAATGGGGAAGAGAGAGAATGTTGCTACTGTGGTAAAAAAAGTTAGAACGATCACAAATTATATTTACAATTACGGTTGGTTGTTGGCAAAGATGCGTGAATTTTGCAAAGGAGAAGTTATTCGTCCAGCTACCACTCGATTCGCCACCAACTATATTGCATTAGACAGCCTACTTAAGAAGAAAGCAGGGTTGAAGTAACTATTCACTAGTGACGATTGGGCCAACCACAATTTGAGCTACTCAAATGCAGGTCGTATAATGGAAAGTATAGTGCTTGATCATGCTTTTTGGACTCAATCAGAACATGTGTGCCAAGTGTTTGAACCTCTTTACAAAGTTTTACGGATCGTTGACACAGAAGTGTATCATACTATGGGGGCAATATATGAGTTGATGCATGTAGTGAATGATGAATTGGAAAGAAAACATGGTGCAAGGTGGGTCATAAAGATAATTGAAGACCGATGGTATAAAACATTATACCACGATTTGCATGCAGCAGGTATAAATTATGTCATAATTTGCAATTCATTTCTTTAGTTGCATAAGTATTATTTCTCTTATTAGAGTATGTGTTTCTTTGAAAATCATATTATTTGAATCCTCGATGCCAATACAGACCCGGTGTTGGAGATGATGGTACCCTTATACGTGCTGTACATAATGTATACTCTAGATTAGACCCTGCATCACCAGCAGTTGGCCAATTTGGAAATGAGGTACACAATTACTTAAATTATAATAATTACTTTGTTGGATTAAACTAACATGATTTATTGAATTCAGCTAACATGGTTTAAAGATGCAAGAAGAACTTTTGGAGAACCAACATCAGTTGCTGCTCGAACAAAAATGTCTCCTAGTGAGTGTAAACATATTTCACTATAAGTTTATAATAGAATTTGTTGGAGTTATTAGGCTTATCAACATTATTTTTCATTGTAGCTGAATGGTGGATCATGTATGGGACCGATGCACCAACTGTGAGAAAGTTAGCAATCAAGGTACTATCACAAACAACTTCCTCATCTGCTTGTGAAAGAAATTGGAGCACATTTGCACTCATACACACAAAGCAAAGAAATAGGTTGGCTCATACTAGGTTGGAAAAATTAGTTTATTGCTACTACAACATGAAGCTTCAAATTTGAGATAAGGAAGCAGAAATAGATCATGTCGACCGTGGTGACCCACCAGATGTGTTTGATATTGTTGCTAAAGATGATGATACATAGGGTAACCAACTTTATTAATGGATTAGACCTCTTCATTTAGATGATGATGAAGGCAACCCAGCTCCCAGAGTTGCTGAAGAAGCACGTAATGAAGGGATAAATGTAGAAAGAGTATTAGAGGAGGAGGTGGGATCTAGCAGCGCTTACTCTTTGGAAGAACTTTTGCGCCCAAGACCAAGAAACACTAGAATTCCACCTTCTTCCAATCCTACACAACCACAACATCGTGTTGATACTAATGATAGCTCTAGTACAAGATCAGGAGACTCACCTACCATCGGAGGTGGGAATGATGAAGGATATAGTGGAACTGGAGGTAGTGGTGGTGGATATGGAAACTATGTTGGACCACCTTCTGGATTTATGAGCCCCTTCACTGGTGAGGCAAACTTCACGCATGCAACACATGATGATGACAATGGCAGTAGGCGGGCAGGACCAGGAATTGGTGCCATAGGGAATGACTATACTCGTAGAGAAAGAGGCAAGGAGATTTTGTCAAGTCAAGAAGATAACTCGTTATCTAGAACTTCGGACTCTGTTGGAGTGGGAAGTACTAACTATGGTTATACTCAGAACCAACCATTTCCCTACCCTTCATATCCCATTCTTGTTGGGCTGGAATCGAGCGACTCATGGAAACAATCCGAGACTCAATCTTCAAATGATTTTGCTTATGGACAACGTCAACCAATCTCGGATCCATATGGGTGGCATGTTAACAATTACATGCAAAACTATTTTGGGGATTTATCATTTGATAACTACTCTTCACAATACACTCACTTTACACATAGAGATGATAAAGATAGTGAAAAATTTGAACCTCATAGGAACTCGATGTGGTACTAAGTCACTTGTATCTTACCATCTAAGTCACTTGTATCTTACCATGCAATGTATAAAGTGTAAAATATTGTACTAATTCATTATATATAAATGATTATGGTGTGTTTAAACTTTTTTCATTAATTACTACATATTTTCTACACTCACAATGTTTGTCAGCTCACTATATAATCAACTTGATAATGTTAAATCCATCATGCAATGCATTTCCTTCCAATTTTTTGTGATAAACTAATAGATAATTGACTAAATAAACATCCTGCAAAGTTTCAATAAAAATTTCCAAGTTTTTCTTATAATTTCCGTGGTTTCCATATAATTTTTATCGATATCGATATTATCCCGATATTTCCATCAATATTTTCGTGTTTTCGGACTACTGATATTTCTGATATCATCGATAAAATTAAATCCAAATAATAAATGATGAAAACTGATCGGACGACATACGATGGAAGAGTGAGATGTGAGGATCCTAGGATCCCCACGTAAGGATCTGGAGAGGATCCATTTCCAACCTTCATCTCCTTAACCTGTTGGGGCTGGCCTAGCTGTCTATATATATATATCCATGCCAACCAAGACGGTGGGAGTCAAATCTTTCTCTCTCTCTAGAATTCGCCTTTCGTTTTCACCAATTTCTCACCAAACCCCCTAAATTCCAGTTTGCACCCGAATCCGCGGCCAAAAATCCCGACTTTCACCCCCGATTTCTCCAGTGTTAAATTCGAGAAGAAAGCCCTCGGTCCTTTATTATTATTTTCTAATTTTAATTTTAATCCCAATTTTAATTTTAATTCCAATGCCAATTTCGATTTGAATCACCATGGCGTCTGGAAGCAAGAGTAATCCCCAATTGCGAAGAGGTCCGTTCACATTTACCTTTTTAATTTCCATGTGGGGTTTAAAAGTTCGTTTCTTTTAACGGTTTTACTGCTTTGGTAATCCTGGATTATTTGTAAAATTATGAATGTAAAATTAATTTGTTTGGTATTTTTCTTTTGCAGATTCAGCTCTTTGCTCAAATGGGGAGAAGACGCAGCGATCGGCGCCGTCTCCGTCTGTAATAGTTATAGGCGGCGGCATGGCGGGTGTTTCAGCCGCTCGTGCTCTCCACGATGCTTCAATTCAGGTACCCAGATGGAAATCCCAGCGCAGTGTTTTGCACATTGAAGTTTGCAGTTATGGGTTTTGTTAAATTTTGAATTTTGATGGTCAGGTTGTGCTGTTGGAGTCTCGAGATAGACTTGGCGGTCGAGTTTGCACCGATTACTCATTCGGTTTCCCTATTGATTTGGGTGCATCATGGTAAGCCAAGAATGTGGATTGCCTGCTTGTAATAGGGATTCGATTCGCCTGAATTTTGAATTCCGATGACTTGAATTTAGAAACCTGAATTTTGTTGTTTGATGCTTCAGGTTGCACGGAGTATGCAAAGAGAATCCATTGGCACCATTGATTGAGAGACTGGGGTTACCCTTATACCTTTACCGTACGAGTGGGGATAACTCTGTGTTATGTGACCCTGACTTGGTAAGGTACTAATTTCTTCCTCTAACTGATACTCCTTTTATGTAGGTGTTGTATTGAAATGAGAGGCTGTATTGAAATGATGTGAATGTTAAATGTTGTTCAATTTTGGGTTGTCGGTGAGCATTGCTTTAGTTTTACAGTGCTTGGTTCTTTGTTTTTGGGTGTAAATTGTTTTGTCACTTTATACTCCTACACTCTAGTATATTACCAAGGTATGCCGTTGACAATTTACAGTATTACCAAGTGTCTACAAAATGTAATATATATACGGTTGATACGTTCAAGTGTGTTTAAATATTTGTGATGGTAATACATTGCTTTCTTTTTTCTTTGAAGTTGATTTCTTTCTCCCCAGCCGTCATATGCACTGGGATGTCTGACATTATGGAGATATTAATGTGTTCTTTGCAGCTATGCACTCTTTGATATGGATGGGAATCAAGTTCCTCAAGATTTGGTCACGAAAGTTGGCGAAGTATTCGAGAACATTTTGAAAGAGGCAAGTCATCTGAAGTGTATATTTTATTTTTCTAAAGCTATAGCATTGTTTATGACGTAGGGTTTTTGAAATGCTCTTATTGTTTCTTTGCTTTTATGTTAAGCCTTAAATAGTGTCTTGCCATTTTGGCCATTCTTTGATATGCTTTTGTTTCCTTAATGCAGACAGACGCGGTAAGACAGGAATTTAGTGAGGACATGCCCATCACCCGTGCTTTCTCAATTGTTTTTGAAAGGAAACCGGAATTACGGTACCATATTTAATTATGTTGTTTCAGTTGTTTATGTCTTGTTGCTCTAGAAATAGTTTATGGAAGGTGTTATGCTTTACGTTGGGCAGGTTGGAAGGAGTTGCGCATAAGGTGCTGCTGTCGTATTTGTGCAGAATGGAAATTTGGTTTGCAGCAGATGCTGATACAATTTCACTTAAATGCTCGGATCAGGCAAGTTTCTCATCCATCATATTACTTTTAAGAGTGAAGTGCTGATTTAGTCCTTGAATTATCACCTCAGTGAAAATTAGTTCCCTGAATTATTTTTTCGGTAAACTAAGTCCCTAAATTCATTAGAAATTGCTAATTTCATCCCTACTATTATATTCAAAGCTATTTTATCCAATTTTTCGTCAATTTAAGTCACTGAACACACTTTAGAGTGTAATACCATCATTTTATCGTCTATAAGCTCTTAACATTTCATATAGGTTGCGAATTTAATGTCTAATTTACCCTCAAAAGTTAACTTACACTATTTCTTTATGAAAAACTACCAATTTATCCTCCAAAGTTAACTCCATACACTATTTCTTTATAAAAAAACTACCAATCTACCCTCCAATGTGTATCACATACAAGTAACGTGACTTAAATTGACGGAAAATTGAATATAGTAGCTTCGAATATAACATTAGGGATGTAATTGGCTGATTTTTATAATTCAGGGACTAATTTTTCTGAAAAAATAGTTTAGGGACCTAATTTTCACTAATTCAGGGACTAAATTGGCAGTTTACCCTTTTTTTAATACACACTGCCTTTCTGAGTCTTAATTCAACTATAAATTGTTATGTCAGTGTATCCTAAGTTTTGTATTAATGAGTCCATAACCTTAATTTTGATTCTCTTACATAGGATGAACTCCCTGGTGATCATGGTCTAATGGTTAGGGGTTACCTCCCTGTTATTAACACCCTTGCCAAAGGTCTCGACATACGCTTGAGCCACAGGTATGCATATTTTTTTCGTTCATGTATTTTTAATTATACATTCGGCAATCTGCTTGTAGCTAAACTAACAAGCAGCTACAAGCATTATACATTACTGTTCTCAGGGTCACAAACATAACAAGGCGATATAATGGGGTGAAGGTAACAGTAGAGGATGGGAGAACATTTGTTGCAGATGCTGCTGTTGTTGCTGTTCCTCTCGGTGTGCTTAAAGCAAAGAGCATAACGTTTGAGCCAAAGCTACCCGATTGGAAGGAAGCAGCCATTGAAGACCTTGGATTGGGAATTTTGAATAAAATCGTATTGCACTTCGAAAATGTGTTTTGGCCAAACGTGGATTGTTTAGCAGTGGTTGCTGACACATCTTATTGCTGCAGCAACTTTCTAAATCTTCACAAGGCAACTGGTCACTCGGTGCTTGTTTATATGCCTGCAGGGCAGCTGGCTAAAGACCTAGAGAAAATGTCTGATGAAGAGGCTGCTAATTTTGCTTTTATGCAACTCAAGAAGATCCTTCCAGACGCTTCTACTCCGGTAATTCTTGTTTTCAAAACTTCATAACAGACATTGCGAAATGCGATTTAAGTCTGTTTGATCTTTGAACGCTAACTTAATTGATCCCTTTCCAACTTTGCAGATTCAGTATCTTGTTTCTCACTGGGGCAGCGATGTTAACACGCTCGGTTCCTATAGCTGCGACATGGTAGGCAAACCGCATGATCTGTACGAGAAGCTAAGGGTCCCAGTGGATACCCTATTTTTTGCCGGGGAGGCAACAAGTGTGGACTTCCCAGGCACAGTGCACGGTGCATTCGCTACTGGGGCAATGGCGGCCGAAGACTGCAGGATGCGAGTTCTTGAGCGTTACCGGGAGTTGGATTTGTTGGAGCCAGTCATGGGCGAGGAGGCCAAGTCTTGAAGATGCGTTCACGTCAGATTGGCTCACATAAATTCGCCATTTCGATTGGGGTGCCTGGGAAAGGGTGTGGAAAATTACGGTTTTCCCTGTGGATCAAGCATTGGTGTTTGTGTTTGCAGGTCTCATGTGAGTGGCATATCTGTATTTGCACAATCATTGGACGATCACTGAATTATTATTATAATTATATTATTATTTTCATATAAGGTGCAGCGTGCATATAAGGTGCTCCAACTTTTTAGCCACTCTCTCTAGTTTATTCGATATGGAATCTCTTCATTTATTTTCATATATGCATATGCATGTCCATGTGGCGGGGAATTCTAATTTTCCATTCTTGTCCATGTGGCATATCTGTATATGCATGTCCGTGTGGGCTGTAAGCCTGCAATTAACCTTTTTTTTCCTGAAAAATGGATGGGCTTATTGTTTAAAGAGCTTAAAATTGTAAAAAGTTTAAAAGCCCAACATTTCTTCAAGGCCCAATCCCCAAGTGACCCGAAAATTCCGAAATTGTTTCGGGAATCCTGAATTTCGGAAAGTGAACAATTTCGGTTCGGTTTTGGAATATAAAATCTCATTCCAAAATGTTTTGGTTTGGGATTGGGTTAGGGATTCGGTTCGGGATCCCAACACGAACCAACCCTAATCATAACCCAGGAGGCATGACAGCTTTGGATGACAACGGCTCCCCAATCTTAATCGTAAATCGTAGAAACTAGGCTTGTTGTGAGCCTGAGCCCACCCGCAGCGAATCTCTCGGTCCCCCTTCACGTGTTGTTGTAGCTTGCTGTGCCCTCTTCCCACTTGCATTTCTTATCCATCTAGGGTGGATGCAAGCACCAAATACCCACTTCCAAACCCAAATTCCTGTTTTTCTCACCCTCGAAATACATTCCTTGGAGATGATCCGTTGAAGATAGCCTAAGATTCTTATATGCAATATCTAACTATTGATTTTTCAAACCAACTCAGTAGTACGTCACGGGAGAAAAATTAAATTTATACGATAAATAAATAATGAAGATGGAGTTGAGGATGGTGAACATAGGACTGTTGGCGTGGTGCCTGGTGGCACTACCGGGAGGTGTTATTAATCCACATGCTACAATATACGTTGACAATATAGTTCATATTGTATGAACGTAGAATATAATATTTGATAAAATAAAAAAAATATGCGTTCTGTAAAGTGAATTTGTAACGCTACATAACAGTGTGCCGGTTGCGTAACACCTGCCCTCCAAAACTGAGAGAATGAGAAGATACAGTTGATACAACTCAAGAAAATGAATATGTGAATTTCATGTAGATAAATACTTTGCTCAGTTAAACCACATACATTTACACAGCTGAGCAAAAGTATTGCTAAAAACCAGCCCTCCAAAAATGAAAACAAAACAAAGAATAAAAGAAAAAGAAAAAATCTCCTATATTTTCACTTCTCCAATGCACAAAAATCAAACGAGCTTCTGCTTCCCTCGCTTTCGTTTCTTCTCGTAATACGCTCAAAAAAAATGTTTCCCTTCAACAGATGAATGAGATGAAAGTTAAGCAGATTCCGAGTTCCCCGAGTGGCTCTTTCAGAGGGAGACATCAGAGAACAGAGCAGAAGCTTTCAATAGGATCAGATTCTTCAAGCATGGAAGCTGCCTGGAAGCAGTCTATGGCATCCCCTATTCGTCCATCATCTCTGTGAATCATTCCCAAGTAATACCAAGCCCTTCGATTGCTAGGATCGATCCTTAATGCATCCGAGAGCAAGCTCCTTGCCACAGGCAATGCCGTTGATCCCATCTTTGACTTTTCGTTTCAACATCGACATTTATTCAATCTTTTAATTTTACATTATTCATTTAACTCTAGTTTATTGTTATTGGAAGACCTGTTAGGTGAAAATAGTGGCAATGGAAGTCCTATGTGTGACGCTATAATTAAAAATGACTAGCTAGATTATCTTAGAAGTTAGAAAATAATTAATAGGAATTTGAGACGTCATTATCGTAAGATCTAAAGATTCCACTCACATCAATACTAATATTTATGAATTAGTTGGTTTCACCAGTTTGCATGTTTGACGGTTTAAATAAAACATCAGAGGATGCTTGAGATGACCACATTTATTTTTTATATAAATATCACCAAATAAGAAGCGGAGTGGAATGTCAATATCACAAGTGTATTTGTGTACAAGTTTCGAAGATACTTTTTTCAAATGAGCCAATCTACCTCTCAAAGTTCAGGTGGTTTCGATGATGCGAGTGTGTGACAAAATGATAAAGATTCAATTGAGACGGAAACGCATCTGACTAGCCCTTTATAATACTACTCCTGTTTTCTTATTATTCAATATTAACCCAACTCCTATCATTCTCTTAAAAGATGCGCGCAAACAATTAATTTGACACCTAAATATAACTTTATTTACAGCTCAATGTGTTTTGACAAAGCCCACAAAAGTGGTACATTAATACGAATCTAGATCCTCGTCGGATCCTCTTTGTAAGGATCCTGGGAATCCGTGAATCATATCCGTTTATCGTACATCGTGCGGTCATAAATCATTTTAAATATTTTTATTTAAAATTGAATACAAACAATACCTGACAAAAACTAACCGCACGATGTACGATGAACAGACACAATTTACGGATTTCAAGATCCTCACCAAAAGGATTCGGAGATGATCTTGTTGGCATTAATACATCTCTTAAATATGGATTTACTGTTTACTCGAGTTGGCTGTAGCTGTTTGTTTTATGATTTATCATCTACCCTTAAGTTTGAATCTCATTTTTTATATTTTGATAAAATGCAATTACATAAATTATATCCATTGTAGCACAATTCACTGGACTGAGTTCTACGTGAAGTATGTTTGTTAACTTTTTTCTTATGAAGAAATACTAATGAAAATGACTTCAAAACTTTAAATCTTAACCAAAAGCATCTTAATAACTTTATTTAAAAATTAGGACAAAAATCAAATTAAACAGCTCAATAAAACTGGCCCAATAAGACTCATTTTTCTCTCTCCTTTTCCACCTATCGCCACCCCTCTCTTTGTCTCTCTCTTTCTCTCTCTCTCTCTCTCTCTCTCTCTCTCTCTCTCTCTCTATCTCTCTCTCATTTCTCCCCCCATCCACCTCTCTATATTCTCTCTCCCCTCTCTCCTCCCATCCACCTCTCATCAAATTTCCATCAACTTCGTTAGAACTTTCGTCAAAATGAGTAACGTGCTACGCACGTGAGGCCGAATCAAAAGACAAATATGGAAAAGCAAATGAGAAAATTTGTAGCAATGGTCCCTCAACTTTAACCCAATTGGAGAAATGGTCCCTCAAATATGGAAAAGCAAAGGATAATATCATATCCTTCTGCACGTTGACGTTTTGAAGCAACCCAGATCAGAGCCGTCAGCTCCATCTCTCCGTTGAGGCATCCATCCTCATTGATGCAACGACTCCTCCACTCCCGTTAAGCCCATCATTTCCCGTCGAATCGCCGACCCACCCCTTTCCCCTCGTCAAATCTCCAAAACCCTAAATCAAAATCAAAATCCAAAACTTCCGAATTCGATTCATAAAACCATTATGAGAAGTTTTTCTGCACGGAGAAGAAGGAGAGGTTGAGAAGTGTGAGGAGAGAGGCAGAGACTTGAAATTGGGGAATTACCTGGAAAGAAGATCTAGACTTTCGTCATAGACAACCATCCTCTTGAGGTGGAGCTTTTCGATCTTTTCTGGGGCTTCGACGGTTGCCAAGGGGCGAATGTGGGTGGTGCGGTGGTGAGGGTGAGGGTAGGGTTTGGGGTTGAAGGGGAATTAAATGGTGGGTTTGGGGGAGTGAGAGGGGAAGGAAGAGGCAGACGGGGTAAGAGGGAGGGTGTGGCGTGCGAACGACGGCGTTCGACGGTGCTCTGCTAGGGTTTGGAAGCTTTTCGTTCTGGGGTTCTGAGGTGGGTTCTGTGGGTTTGGTTGGATGAATTTGTCGAGGAAGGAGGGTGAGGCTGGATTGGGGTCGAAAATGGTGTGGTTAGTATAGCTCCATCCTTCACCGAACTCCTCTTCCATTTGTTGATTCTGTTCTTAATGAGTTACAAGCCGAAGAAGTTCGTGTGCAATTGCATAGGCTCTCTTCATCTTTGTCAAACGCTTCAACATTGGCTGCAACAAGATCTCGTATTAGAATTGGGGTTGCTATAGATGAGTGTTCTTATTGTAAAGAGAAAGTGCATTGGAAATCCCAATGTCCGAAGAGATCTCAGCAACATGAATTTCCACAGAAATCACCACTTGCAGCTGCAGTAGCTTCTGTTTTGCATGTTGCAATTGATTCAGAATCTAAATCTAGGAAAGATGATTGGATATGGTAGCTTGGCATCGGCATCGGCACTGGCATTGGAAATTGGAGTTTTGCATCCACATCTACTTTGGCAAACTCATGTCTGTGTTCCGCCATGAGTTTGACGGGGGTGTTGTAATTTAGGTTGTTATCTTGCGGGCCAAGGATTAGTTACTTGCTCATTAAGTATTTGAGTTTGTCTAGGATTTGTTTTAGGCTAGAAAGTCTAGGGTTTGCTTTGGTCTTTCTCTGTATAAAGACCTCTTTGTATTTGTTTTTAATTAATCAATAAAACAATGCTTTTGCCGTATGCTGTTCTTCTGTCTTAAGTTCAATTAGTACTACGATTTAGTGGTATTCCTCTTCACTCGTAAGTAAGAGGTCTTAAGTTCAATTATCGCCAAAGACGAATTTGAACAATATTATTGCTAGCCTAGACTTAGCCTACCACTCACCTCTTTAATATAAATAATATCGTTTGTTAAAAAAAAAAATTCTCGCTAGAAGTTATGGGAGCAATGCACATATGCTAAACAGTTAAGAGAACATATTGATATTGTGAGAATTATTAAATTTTAGTAATTGACATAGATAGCCCTGATAAAAAAAAATTATACGAAATGTCCCTAATATATAATAAGCAAAAAATATATTAGAAAAATGAGGACAGGATAGGAATTTTAGAAAAGTAGTTGACATGGCTCTTCCCTTGATAAATAGTTTAGATATGGACACATGATACACAGGTCATATGACTAGTTACAATAAAAGAAATTTAACTAGTGCTGTTAGAAATGCTCCACATATTTTAGCTAGTACTGTTTGAGCTAGCCTCATGTGTAACTCCTCTTGTCGGTTGCCCTCCAACCATCTCTTAAACCTCCACCTGTTCGGTAAATTTCATTAAATCTTGATGAAAAATGCTACAAAAACTATATTTTGAGATCATATATTATAGATTACATGTGACGGTTGATTTAGGATTTAGGGTTTAGGATTACACCCATCAACCTACACACTGCATAAGCATTTGTCATGCCTAATCACCCTCCATTAGCAACTTGGTTTCTCCTCGATTATTGCTATATTGCTTTCTTTATTTTCTTTGACTATATATAGTTATATAAATTTAGTGCCTTCCACCCTATAAATATATATAATTGTTGGCAAGGATTGATAATTGGCTGCAAGTCCTCAATCACTAGTAGTAGTTACGTGGAAAGAGACTCCATGTATGTAGAACATGAGAAATGCTAAGGAGACTCTCAAAGTGAGACTTTCTGACACGTCACAACTTAACGTCAATTTTCATGCCAAAATTATAAAACATTGTGTCAAAAATATAAGGTGACAGAAAATTCATGAAAAATCTTACTTTTAAGATAGTCTCTTCAACATTTCTCCATAGAATATTGACGTAGTTCTATAGAAAGAGTCATCTCCATTTCATCAGTAAAAGTTAACTGAATATCATATACTTTTTACCACTTAAAAACGATGATGAACTTGCTGGGTGGTAGGATAGTTGGATTTGGGGCTTCTTTTGTTTCTGAAAAGGCACTCATTTGATGCCGACTGCTGAGGCAAAGAAAATTTACTAAAAAGGGAGGCCAACACCTACCAGTTTCAGTTACGTTTCATTTTCTCTATGGATAGACTTAGGGAGTGGTCCAACCTGGTGGTTTTCATATTAATAAGAAGCGGGGCCTATAATGAAAGAGTTGTCACTCATGATACATAAGAAGGTTTAGCGATCAAATACTTTTTTTTTCAAAGAAAGATTTGACTCCTCAAGGGTTAGGAGGAACTCTAATTAAGATACCTCGTGATCAATTTATAGAATTTTGTGTTTATAATTGAGATCGTTCATATCATAAATTATTGGGTAAACTGTCATATGACCTCTTGAACTATTACTCCAATTGAAATTGACCCCTGAACTATTTTTTTTAGTAAATTAACCCCCTAAACTATTTGAAATCAGCCAATTGATCCCTTGTTAGTAGATTCCATCCACTATTTCGTCAAATTCAAAGGAAAATTAGTCTTTTCTTCATCAATTCTTACTTGTCAACTATAACCACCAATGAAATTATGACATGTGAAAACAAAATAATGTGTAATGACAATGTGAAATGGTCCGTTATGTAAATGTTTGGTTTTTTATGCTTTCTCATTATGCTATATGTTTTTGAATTATTCTGTCTCCATGTGTCAAAATCTTATTGGTGGTTATAGTTGACAAGTAACAATTGATGCTGAAAGGACTAATTTGCCCTTGAATTTGACGAAATTGATTTCGAAATTCTAATGACAAGGGATAAATTGACCAATTTTAAATAGTTTAGAGGGTTAATTTACCAAAAAAAAGTCTAAGGGGTCAATTTCGACTGGAATTATAGTTTAGGGGTCAAACGGCAATTTATCCTAAATTATTATATAAATATCATTGACGCAAGAGAGACCACAGGCAAATAAAAAGAACGAAGGATATTGAGGAGAGAGGAATAGATACCTGGGAATCGCTCGACCAGGGGGATGGAATCACTCACATCTCTACGGGGATAGAACCTGGAAATCACTGGACCAGGGGCAACGGATTCACTCACATCGTTAATTGTGGATTCACTCACACGACCAAGCCTTACACTTGATTTAAGGAAGGAGAAACAACTCACTTCGATTGCACTAAGCAAATATATTTTAATTCATTCAAGTCTGACCAACATTCCTTTTAGCACAAGGATAATATTAAAAGACTTCTACTTTTGATGAGACTCTTACAATCTCCAATAATAACTTGACAATTTCTAAGGAACAACTTAATTAAACCTCTACTCCCAATACACGTAACCTGGCATTAAAAGACCTTGTCCGCTAAATCAATCATCTTTATAAAAAATCAATTAAACTAAGATTTTTGTCATCGAATTGTATGGAAACAGATAGACGGATTCAGTAAAAGCATTATGAACGGTCTATCTATTTGTTACAATTTATTGACAAAATGATCTTAGTTTTAAAGCATTTTTTACAAATATATTCTTTACATAATCATTTATCATATGAACGATCTCGATCATAAAATGAAATTCTGTAAATAGGCCACAAAATATTTTGAGGAGGAACTCCTCCTTAACTTTAAGAAGCCAAGTTTTTTTTGTTCTTCTTCTTAATGCATGGTTTGGTGATCAAATACATATCCTCTCTACATGTTTTTGTTATTGACTCACAAACCCTAATAATTAATTAATTGGTATTACTTCTAACCTTTAGTTCATTTCATCATTCAAGGTATATGATCCGATTTGATAACGACTTTTACCTCATATCATTCTTGCTCTTTAGAACATTCAAACCTTTAGTTCATTTCATCATTTTAGAACATACAAACTTTTATAACGCTTAAAAAACTATACAACACTAATGTAATATATATCTGCAAGATCAAGGTGATGTAAAAACGTAATTTCTCTAGTATTTTTGGTTTTCAAGTTACGATCCACGTGAATTTAAACGTATTTTTGTTATTGGAAGACCTATTAAGTGAAAATAGTGGCAATGGAAGTCCTATGTGTGACACTATAATTAAAAGGAGGAGGATTCTCTCCTCTTTTTTTCCCATACATTTCTATTCTCTCCCTGTTTGTGTGGTCACGGTTAAGCCACGTCAACATTTTATATTGATTTTTTTATAGAGATAATAAGACAAAAAGATGTGGCTTAACCGTGACCACACAAATAAAAGGATGATGGAAATGTATGGGAAAAAAAGGAGGAGAGAAGAATCCTCCTCCTAATTAAAAATGACTAGCAAGATTTTAGAAGTTAGAAAATAATTAATAAGAATTCGTAAGATCGAAAGATTCCACTCACATCAATATTAATATTTATTTTCACCAGTTTGCATGTTTGACGGTTGAAATAAAACAATAGTGGATGCTTGAGATGACCACATTTATTTTTATATAAATATCACCAAATAGGAAAAGGAGTGGAATGTCAATATCACGAGTGTATTTGTCTACAAACATGTTATATTGTAGAAATTTTACATGCAACATATTTTTACATTTCGTACCTATTGTTTCTATTCTGGAATTCCCACAAGTTTACACTTCTCAGTCTGTGGAAGATTTGTCCTTGTGTGTACAAGTTTCGAAGATACTTTTTCAAATAAGGCAAACTACCTCTCAAAGTTCAGGTTGTATCGATGATGCGAGTGTGTGACAAAATGATAAAGATTCAATTGAGACGGAAAAGCATCTGATTAGCCCTTTATAATACCACTCTTGTTTTTTTATTATTCAATATTAACCCAACTCCTATCATTCTCTTAAAAGATGCGCGCAAACAATTAATTTGACACATAAATATAACTTTATTTACAGCTCAATGTGTTTTGACAAAGCCCACAAAAGTGGTACATTAATACGAATCTAGATACTCGCCGGATCCTCTTTGTGAAGATCTCAGGAATCCATGAATCATATTCGTTCATTGTACACTGTGTTGTCAGAAATCATTTTAAATATTTTTATTTAAAATTGAATACAAACAATACCTAACAAAAACTGATCGCACGATGTACGATGAACGGACACAATTTATGGAACCCAAGATCCTCACCAAAAGGATTCGGAGAGAATCCCTTTGGCATTAATACATCTCTTAAATAAGGATGTACTGTTTACCCAAGTTGGTTGTAGCTGTGTGTTTTATGATTTATCATCTACCCTTAAGTTTGAATCTCATTTTTTATATTTTTGATAAATTAAATGCAATTACATAAATTATATCCATTGTAGCACAATTCACTGGACTGAGTTCTACGTGAAATATGTGTGTTAACTTTTTTCTTATGAAGGAATACTAATAAAAATGACTTCAAAACTTTGAATCTTAACCAAAAGCATCTTAATAACCTTATTTAATAGTTAGGACAAACTCAAATTAAACAACTCAATAAACTGGCCCAATAAGACTCATTTTTCTCTCTCTCCCTCTCTCATTTTCCACCAATCGCCACCCCTCTCTATGTTTCTGTCTCTCATTTCTCCCCCCATCCACCTCTCTATATTGTCTCTCCCCTCTCTCCTCCCATCCACCTCTCATCAAGTTTCCGTCAACTTCGTTAGAACTTTCTTCAAAATGAGTAACATGCTACGCACGTGAAGCTGAATCAAAAGACAAATATGGAAAAGCAAATGAGTAAATTTGTAGCAATGGTCTCTCAAATTTAACCCAATTGGAGAAATGGTCCCTCAACTTTAACCTAATTGGAGTAATGGTACCTAAACTTTAACCCAGTTGTAGCAATGATCATTCCAACACGGCTCATTTTGATGGAATTCTGATGGAGTAGACAAAAATGACCATATCTGCACGTTTTGATGAGTTAAGAGACATATTATGTCATATCCCGGCCCGGGACGGATTACTTCCCGGGCCCGCTCCACCACCGTAGCACGATATTGTCCGTTTTGGGCTTACCATTCCCTCACGGTTTTGTTTCTGGGAATTTATGAACAATTTCCCAGTGGGTTACCCATCATGGGAGTACTCTAGCCCATTTCTCGCTTAACTTCGGAGTTCCTACGGAACCCGAAGCCAGTGAGCTCCCAAAAAGCCTCGTGTTAGGTAGGGATAAGAATATACATTTAAGGATCACTCCCCTGGGCGATGTGGGATGTTACAATCCACCCCCCTCAGGGGCCCGACGTCCTTGTCGGCACACTTCCGGCCAGGGATTGGCTTTGATACCAATTGTCACATCCCGACCCGGGGTGGATATCCCAGGCTCGCTAGACCACGGTAGCACGATATTGTCTACTTTAGGCTTACCATTCCCTCATGGTTTTGTTTCAGGGAACTCAGGAGCAACTTCCCAGTGGGTCACCCATCCTGAGAGTGCTCTGGCCCCCTTTTACTTAACTTCGGAGTTCCTACGGAACCCGAAGCCAGTGAGCTCCCAAAAGGCCTCGTGCTAGGTAGGGATGAGAATATACATTTAAGGATCACTCCCTTGGGCGATGTGGGATGTTACAATCCACCCCCCTTGGGGGCCCGACGTCCTCGTCGGCACAGAATATACATTTAAGGATCACTCCTTTGGGCTATGTGGGATGTTACAATCCACCCCACTTAGGGGCCCGACGTCCTCGTCGGCACACTTCTAGCCAGGGATTGGCTCTGATACCAATTGTCACATCCCGGCCCGTCGGCCCCCTGAGGAGGGTGGATTGTAACATCCCACATCGCCCAGGAGAGTGATCCTTAAATGTATATTCTCATCCCTACCAAGCACGAGGCCTTTTGGAAGCTCACTGGCTTCGGGTTCCGTAGGAACTCCGAAGTTAAGCGAGAATGGGGCTAGAGCACTCCTATGATGGGTGACCCACTGGGAAGTTGCTCGTGAGTTCCCAGAAACAAAACCGTGAGGGAATGGTAAGCCCAAAACGGACAATATCGTGCTACGGTGGTGGAGGGGGCCCGGGATGTGACAATTGGTATCAGAGCCAATCCCTGGCCGGAAGTGTGCCGACGAGGACGTCGGGCACCTGAGGGGGGTGAATTGTAACATCCCACATTGCCTAGGAGAGTGATCCTTAAATGTATATTCTCATCCCTACCTAGCACGAGGCTTTCAGGTTCTGTAGGAACTCCGAAGTTAAGCGAGAAGGGGGCCAGAACACTCCCATGATGGGTAACCCACTGAGAAGTTGCTCGTGAGTATTTCTACAATTTTCTCACAAAATAAATAAAAAGGGAAAGGGGTATGAGGAAGGAGTGACATCAGAGAGAAGAGAGATATGATATTGATGTGTGAAAAAGAAGAGAGATGATGTTTGTAACGAGTGAAAGAAAAGAAAATAGAGAGAGAGAGAGAGATAAAGATGCGCGGGACCTGCCTGTTAACCTATTTTAAGTTTTTTCCTTATCATATTAAATTTTTTGTCATTTTCATTAAATAAAATTATTGGATTTTTTTTTAAGAAAAAACTTGGATAATTTATTTCTATGACCATGACTTGGAAGGGTACTAATTTCTTCCTCTAACTGATACTCCTTTTATGTAGGTGTTGTATTGAAATGAGAGGCTGCATTGAAATGATGTGAATTTTAAATGTTGTTCAATTTTGGGTTGTCGGTGAGCGTTGCTTTAGTTTTACAGTGCTTGGTTCTTTGTTTTTGGGTCTAAATTGTTTTGTCGCTTTATACTCCTACATTCTAGTATATTACCAAGGTATGCTGTCGACAATTTACAGTATTACCAGCAGTCTTCAATGTAACATATATACGGTTGATACATTGAAGTGTGTTTAAATATTTGTGATGGTAATACATTGCTTTCTCTTTTCTTTGAAGTTGATTTCTTTCTCCCCAGCTATCATATGCACCGGGATGTCTGACATTATTGAGATATTCATGTGTTCTTTGCAGCTATGCACTCTTTGATATGGATGGGAATCAAGTTCCTCAAGATTTGGTCATGAAAGTTGGCGAAGTATTTGAGAACATTTTGAAAGAGGCAAGTCATCTGATGTGTATATTTTATTTTTCTAAAGCTATAGCTTTGTTGATGACTTAGGCACGTTTACCTAAGGGGAGTGGGACAAGAGGAATGTGAATTGCACTCCTCCTCGGTTATTCAAGTGTTTACCAACACTTGAGGGAATGAAATGTATGTGGGACCCATCTAATATGGGGAATCAGACTCCCAATTTACCCGGAACCAGTCTCCCGAACAATAGGTAGGATTTGAATTCCGGGTGAAAGACTCTATCTGGAATCCCATTTTTCTACCCAAAATACCCTTATCTCGTCTCCCTTCCACCTCTTTCTCTGCTTCTCTGTGTCTCTGCGGGCAATGACCAATATCAAAGGAGAAGAAAAATCAGGAGGAGAAAAATCAGAAGGGAAGAAGAAGAAGAAGAAGATGGAAAAAAAAGATGGAGAAGCTGAAAAGAATTGGGGAATGGGGTGCGGTGCGGTGCGGCCTTCACGAGAAAGAAAAAACAATTGGCGGATGTAGAAGAAGAATCAGAAGAAAGCAAGAAGAAGAATCAGAAGAGAACAAGAAGAAGAATCAGAAGGGAGCAAAAAGAAGGAGGGATGATCAGAAGAAGCAGAGCAAGGAGGGATCTCCGTTGGTTTTTTAAATATTAACTACATAAATATCTTTTTGACATTTCAAAAAAAAAAAAAAATTTGATAAACCGTACAAATTCTTTTTAAAGCTTTTTCACAAAGGTTTTTTTTTTTTAAATTTTTTTTATCAAAAATATAAAACTATATACTTGGAATATGGGCAATTTAGTATTTACATTACTTGGGACAAGGGCATTTTAGTAATCATACTGGTTTACATTCCGATTATACTGAATTAGTAAACAGCTTTATGGAATTCTATTCCGATTCCAAACAGTTTGTATTCTGATTCCGCCTCATTTCATTTTCTCCTCAATCCAACACTCCTCAACTCAATTCCTCCCAATTTGATTTCGAAACGCTCTCATTGTTTCTTTGCTTTTATCTTAAGCCTTAAATAGTGTCTTGCCATTTTGGCCATTCTTTGATATGCTTTTGTTTCCTTAATGCAGACAGACGCGGTAAGACAGGAATTTAGTGAGGACAGGTCCATCACCCGTGCTTTCTCAATTGTTTTTGAAAGGAAACCGGAATTAAGGTACATAATTTAAAATCATATTTAATTATGTTGTTTCAGTTGTTTACGTCTTGTTGGTCTAGAAATAGTTTATGGAAAGTGTTATGCTTTACGTTGGACAGGTTGGAAGGAGTTGCGCATAAGGTACTGCAGTGGTATTTGTGCAGAATGGAAGGTTGGTTTGCAGCAGATGCTGATACAATTTCACTTAAATGCTGGGATCAGGCAAGTTTCTCATCCATCAGATTACTCATAATACGCATCGTCTTTCTGGGTCTTAATTCAACTATAAATTGTTACGTCAGTGTACATTAATCCAAAGTCTTGGCTTGAAACTCAAAAACTGCTTTTAAAAAACAGTTTTTAAGTTAAAAAACTGAATACAAGTTGAATACCAAACACGTCTTCAGTTTCTTTGGTTCTTTGCTTATGCACCATTTTCTTTTTTCGTTGATGGAAATTTGATGTCGTTAAAAATTTGGTGATGTTACCTTGGAAATCAATGTCTCTAGACTCCTTGTTGGAATGGCTAGCGTAGCCAATTGGACTGAGCCTAAGTCCACTTCGAATGCCACATTAAAAGCCTAATAGAGACTTGGAGAGCCCATTCATTTTTCCAATGGTACATGCCAATTATTTTCATGTGCAAGTCACATAACTTAAATTGATAGTAATTTGAATTGAATAATTTTTATTCTTATAGTAAAGATGAAATCTGCAGTTTTTAATGAGTTTAATGACTTAGTTTATGGATGAAATTTTTACTCATAATACAATTAGAGGACCAAATCGACAGTTCACTCTATTTTATCCATCTTAAATTTTTACCATTAAACTTTAGCAAGGAGCTTGTAGTTTGTAATTTTACCAATCTGCAGGTTACTCTATTTGAAGATGGCATTTTACTGCATGGTGAAAACAATCAATCCTATACACTATACACTATGGTGCAGATTCCCCTTCCCTTAACAACTAACTATTTAACCTACTAACCCTATCAATCTACTACTAAAAGAGGTTAAAAACTATCTTCCATGCATCCGAAGTTCAAGATTTGATTTTTTCTCCTCTCAATATCACTTGTACAAAAGTGATCTCCATCACCGATGGACAAATCTGTTCAAAAACACATGGGCTCGTCTCTCTGAATTTTGACAGTATCGTTTGCTAGATATATACCATTATGTCTTCTTTCCATAACGTACACTGAATTGAATTCTTCTTCTAGCTCTTCTTTTTTACTGATAATATGTTAAAAGTAGTTTGGTTGGTTGAATCATTGATGCCATAAGTGTCACTGTCATACTAATTTCAGTGGACACACTGCTTTTTTTCTGATGTTAACAGGTTAATGAGAGAGGATGCATGCTTATCTCGTCTCTATATATGGTCCCCCGGCCCTAGCTGGCTTATTAAACAAGATCATATAATTGGTGGCAGAAGTAGTTGAATTATATTGGAACATTTTTTGCTCACGCAGATCGCATGATCTTACCATTTAGATAATTCGAAGAGTCACTTCTCGTATGTGTATGCCAATGAACAACTACTGCAAGAGTTCAAACATCTCAATCCAGCGTTGAACTGGTTCCGAAACCTTACAAGCGGACACAAGACTAGTTGTGTAGCTTTCTGAGTTGAGTTTTTTACTCTGGGAAGAAAGGAAGATAGTATTTCATGCCCCATAAAAATGTATAAACATGGCCATATTATTGCTGCTCATTGATGTTCCTCTTGTAAAAGGATGCCTCAAATTTTTAATGGAAACTGATGTATGTTTCTTCAAGTGTTTTCTTTGTTTGCGCCGTTACGTTTATGCTTTGCCTGTGAGGAGCTTGTCTGTCACTGCAGATATATGGAGAAACTGGAAAACTCAAATAAATAAATAAATAAAGTTGAATGATCACATAAGCTTTTCTTTTTTCTTACCTTTAAATTTTGTTTTTTGGTAAATTCAATATTGTACTTACAGTTTGAACACATACTAATTATGATATGTTTCAAGAGACTTGTTGCTCAATTCATAAAGAGCATTCAACATTTGCATTCCGAAATCCTGAGTTCGATTCTCTCTTGTGAAATTATTGCATGTTGTTTTCAAAGTTGAGCATCAATAACCTATCTCAAGCTTTATATATCTTGGTCTCTTAGTCAATTACAGCGGTCCTGGAATCAAAATACAACCAAAGCCAACTTGTGATACCCTATACTTGTGTTCTAATTATTTGACTCGACTATGATACGATTAATGTTTAGACTTTGTAATTCAATTAGCGTGACACAACTACTTCCGGCTGATATTGTCTACCTTTTTATCTGTAAACTTCCATGTTACGTAGTCATCAAACTCCAGGATCATGCACATGGCTTGCACGACTTATCCTTTTATTGCATAATTTGACTTGGGATCCAAGTTAATTGCCTTTTTATGTTTGAGATATTTGAATTGGACACTTGTCATAGGGTCAATTATACAACTTTGTGCTTTTGCATTTTTAGCATTTTGGATTCAAGTCAACAACGACCACAAAGTAGCTAGGCCCTAATCGAGGTTGGTCACTGTCTAATGTCTAGGAGCTATCTAGATCGATTTTTAGAACATTACTATAAAGTAGTATATGTTTAGTACTTTAGGAAAATATGTTAAGCGTAGTCGTCTATTTAAGTGGACAACAACCGTCGAATTATTTATGCGATATGGGACTCACATGCATCGATGGCCGATTAACTTACGCTTTGGTACATCTTATATATGGTGGGTTCACTTTGGCTCATGCAATGTCATCAATCACTTGCACTCATCAGCAACGGGAAACTACGTACATCTGCAGCGTAAACGCCTATTAGGATTTAAGGATTACAGTTCTGGTAATTAGACTAACTAGTGCAGTTCTAGTTAGAAGTACAATATTATATAACAATTACTTACATGTGGACGTGCATAATTGACATTTGCCTCCCATCATCATTATAATCTATAAAATAATTGATGAAAATTTCATTCCCCTTTCCAGCAAGAAAGGATTTTCACTACTAGAAATTTGGCTATAAGCCACCCTTTTCATTGGTGGCTATTGTCAAGTGTTGCCACTCACATTGGTGGCAAACCTCTATGGCCACCAAGCAGCCACTAATTAGAGAAAGTAGCCTATGTAGAGGACTCTATTGTAACAATGGCTACCAATATTGCATTGGTGCCTTTCCTGCATTGCCGCCCTAATTCACATCGGTGGCAAAGTTGCAAAATAATATTAAAAAAAAGGATGCCCTGTGTGGGCACCCAAATTGGAGTATCATATTTCTTTTTCTATTTTTGGTGAGAAAACAAATTGTTATATCATTAAAATATAATAATACAACTATAAATTTGCATAACTGATATTTTATAGAATTTTGTACAAATGTTGGAACCAACAGTCAGTTCCTTCTTGTTGCTTCATGGACTATTCAATTGTACCGAATCTGATCAACTTGCATCACCCAACCAAACAAACAAAAATAAAGTTAAAAAGGAAAATCAAGGAAGCTAAGGAAAAAATTGAAAACAAACCAAGAACCAAAATGATATAGGAGTTCTATCTTTCTGTCATTTTCCTTCATTTTGAAGGTGAAAAATTCGTACTCTTTACTTTACTCAAGCATTGAAATGTTATACATTTAATAAAGAAAACTAACCTTGATTGGGACCAATAGAGTGCTTGATCATCACATTGCTGAGTTTTATAAGATCCTTCATGTTTACAGCATGTTTATAACTAAATTCATAATAACGCTCAACATCTACATTGGAATGAAATGCAAATTGTGAATCACTATTCACAAAGCACGAAAAAACTGAAAAGAATACGTTAAACAGATAAATCAAACTTTCTAAATAAGAAAAACAAAAAACACACCCGTAAGCACAACAAACAGTGCTCCAGCATCACACCTTTTAACATGGATTTCTTGTTACGTTGGTACCCATTGTTCCTACCATCTAACTTCTCCAAATTGTCACCTATTTTCGAAAGAAAAATTCGAGAGTCCAATAACTTCTTATCTTTCCATCGTTTTCCTCCATGTTGACAGAATGTTCATAACTACATTCACGTAAAGGCTCAACGTTCTACATTAGAATACAATGCAACACTGTAAATTACAAACAACAGAACATGAAAAAACTGAAAAGGATACGGGAATGCATCATTGGCAGCATCCAAATTGACAACTTGATGACATGGTCAACGCAAACATTACGGACAGATTCAAAAACAAAAACTGAAGCCATGAAAAAACTTAAAACCCACAAAAAAAAAACCAAAATATTATAGGGGCTTCCTTATATTAATCACACAACGAAATTACGAACAACAAAACATGAACAAATTGAAAAGGATATGGCAATGCATCGTTGGCAGGATCCAGATTGACAACTGCAATTTTTCTGCACGCCGAAAAAATGAAATGGTAAATGTAAACATCACAGACAGATTTAAAAACACAAATTGAAGCCAAGGAAAAACTTGAAAACCCACAAAAAACCAAAATCCTATAGGAGTCCTATTTGTCCATCATTTTCCTACTTCGACATAAAAACAGAAAACTCTAATTTGAGTGCCTACACATATAAACATCGGATAAAAATCGTAAAAAAAAAATTCAAAACAGCTGCAGAGATAACAAAAATGATATAAAAAAAAACACCATAAAAATTTTCAATCAAAAGTTAAAGACACTTTAACTCACAGGAAGCTCTGTAACCAGTTGCTAGTGGCTGCACAGTGAAAAGATGACTTTGCTGCAAAATAATTAACGTAAGAAACAGTTTAGTATAACTTAAAACACTCTGGGAAGATCATGGGTATAATTGTCATATACCAGTTGATTCATAAATTGTGACTATCTATCCAAGAAAAGCACCTATATGCACTTCAGTATGGTAGATTTTTCATGTGTTCTAGATTCCTCATCTGCAAAATATGCATCTATCGAACTACATAAGTCTATAGAACATTATCTTAACGAAAAAAAAAAGAAACTACAAAATTTGAACTGCGATCTAAATGGCATTCATTAATTTCTTTATATCATTTGAATAAAAAATTATTGCATACAATGAATGTATCCAGTTCACCACAGATTAGTAACCCATTCTAATTTGGTCCACATGATCGAATATGTGTGTGTGTAGCCATTATATGCAAATACCTAACAGATTGAAGTGATATTTTAAAACTTGATCTAGAGCTTTGTTATCTTCCCCTGTTTGTCGTATATATTATATGGTTCCATTTTAAACATTCTGGCCAATAGCTATGGCGGTCCATCAGACAAATTAGATGGTTTAGTACGTGCTTGATCTCTAGTCCTATATCAATATTGTGTAGTGTGGAAACATTATCTCAGTAAACCTCAATATGTAGATGAGATATAACATTTGAATCAAGAATTCACAAATACAAAAACTACTTAAAATAATTTTGAAATTAAGTACAAAAATTTTGTTATATGCCTATTACCTTCGCCAGACCAAAAAAAGGTTGGAAATGCCTGAAATTGGCCGGAACAAACTCGCATCTTCGTAGGAAAAACCCACCCGCATGCTGGGTGTATTAAACCCTTCGATCGAGGGGTAGATTTGAGCATGCAAAGCACGAATGTTGTTGTTAGGACTCTCCTGAGTAGTTGGAGAATAGCAAGGGGTAAAAGAGAGAAGGGATCATTTTTACATCTTGGTTGAGGTCCAATTCAGGCAGACTTCGCTGGCAATTGGCCGGAATACCCACGGTCACCGTTTCTTAGATCTGAAATTGAGAAAATTCGGCTACAAATTTGGAGAAACTAATTTGAGAGTTGGAAAGAGGAAGGGAAGAGGATTCTGGAGGTATAGTTTAATGCTCGTTGGTGACCGGAGGACGGAGCCGTGACCGCCTCCCTTGATGCGATGCGCATGTCGACACCGTCGAAGCGCTATCGTCCGAGGAGTAGGATGGGTTCGTAGGCCTTGAAGCGGAGGATCTCGGGCTCGACAAGCTCAATTGGGCAGCAGCTGGGAATGAGAGACAGAGAGTTTGAGAAAGTTTTAGCGCAGAGAGGGGAGAAAGAGGGAGAGGCTGGTTGAAAATTAGGGTTGGGTTAAATACAAATTTATAATGAAATAAAAAAGTAGAATAAAAGTAATTTTAAGAAATAAACATATTTAACAGACACCAATATTGGTGGCTCAATGTTGAAAGCCACCGATATCAGTGGCATTCCACTGTAAAGCCACCAAAAAATAGTAAGAGTAGCAGCTTTACATCTATGGCCACCAATTGCAAAGGGTGTGTAAAAATTGGTGGCCTATGAGCCAAATTCTAGTAGTGTTTTGTAGAAAGGATTTTTGCTTTCTCCGACATGCATGGGATAATAGCATTATATTCCACCAAGTGGGTGGGGTTCATTGTCATCTTTTCAAGTTCCTGAAAAGCTCACTTGGAGGAAAAGGAAAATGAGAAGTTGAGAACTAACGTACACTAATCACAGAGTAGAATAAATGTAAAACTAAACGTAATACATTTACTGGTCGCATCTTGTATAAAGAGTAAATTTGTGTGAAAGTCGTTTATATGAGCCAATTTTATCTCCATCAAAGCTATATATAATCGTCAATATAGCAACAAATGCAGTACATGCAAATGTTAACTACTATGATTTAGTTTTTTTTAGTATGCAACCGTATACTATATAACACCATCTATGACTAGTTGATTCTTGACTACACATCTCATACTACATCATCATATTCATGTCATACTCCGAAGTTTAGTACGAGCTTTTCAAATTTTGTTCTCACTTCCCCCAACTTGTACCCTATTTTATGTCTTTGGGATGAGGGTTTGAGGGTGGTCCTGTGATCATGGTCAGTTTCCCATTGATGTAATTCACATGCAAATATGAAATAGCAATGCCTCACCACCACCACAACCACCGTCATCATCCCATGACTCCTATTGCCTCCCAATTGTTACATAGTACCGATGGGGCCGCCACCAGAAGATCTGGCCATATAAACAGATAACCACAAGAGATGAAACAGGAACCATTTGAAGCTAGTGGCAAAGGGCAGCTTCTCTTATTTACTAATATCTCTCTCAGTGGTCCCAACTGCATATCTTTTTCTTGATGTTGGAAGGTGGACGAAGATTGATCGGCATCACTGATTGGTCCCATTTCTAGCAAAACTTGCCCGGCCAACTTTCACGAACATATTTTTTCGTTGATGGAAATTTGATGTCATTGGAAATTTGGTGATGTTACCTTGGAAATCAATGTCTCTAGACTCCTTGTTGGAATGGCTAGCCCAGCCAATTGGACTGAGCCTAAGTCCACTTCGAATGCCACATTAAAAGCCTAATAGAGACTTGGAGAGCCCATTCATTTTTCCAATGGTGCCTGCCAATTATTTTCATGTGCAAGTCACATGACTTAAATTGATGGTAATTTGAATTGAATAGCTTTTATTCTTATAGTAAAGATGAAATCTGCAGTTTTTAATGAGTTTAATGACTTAGTTTATGGATGAAATTTTTACTCATAATATAATTAAGGACCAAATCAACAGTTTACTCTATTTTATCCATCTTAAATTTTTACCATTAAACTTTAGCAAGGAGCTTGTAGCTTGTAGCTTGTAGCTTGTAATTTTACCAATCTGCATGTTACTCTATTTGAAGATGGCATTTTACTGCATGGTGAAAACAATCACGCCTATACACTATATGGTACAGATTCCCCTCTCCTTAACGACTAACTATTTAGCCGACTAACCCTATCAATTACTTTAGTCTAAAGTAGGAGGAGGATGGCACTGTGCAATTTTGGGTTGATTTCATTTTATTTACGTCCATGCCACTGGTTTAAAAGAATGGGCTTTGTGTGTTTGAGCTACCGGAGTTTGTTTGCTCCTCCCACCCTCCCTTTCTCCTCCCAGCTTTCCTGGTCTCTGTCAGTGGATCAGGATCCTCTCCTGAGCTAAGGATAAGGATTCTCCTGAGCAAGCCCATCGATCCGTTGAAATTTTATCCAACGATTACAATTATTATAACTTTTGGATAAAATTTGAACGGCCCGATGGGCTTGCGTAGGAAGATCCTCACCCTTAGCTCAGGAGAGGATCCTGATCCTCTGTCGGTGACTCAAGTAAATTGATAGCAACCAAAAAGATATAATAAAAAACTAACCACAAAGTAATTTAATAAATTTATATATATCAAGGATCACATCAAAATGGTAAAGGGGTGTGATATCCACACATCCTATTTTACTTCTCACACACACCTTTTTAATTTTCGACCGTCGAATCGGATAAATTGAAGAAGATCAACGGACATAAATTATCAAAAGGTGAGTGAGAAGTAAAATAGGGTGTGTGGATAGCACACCCCATGGTAAATTCGTCTGCCACAAACATTTTATTTACGAGACTACCACTAGCCTGCCTCTTTCTCACTTCTCTGAGTTCTCTCTATTATTTCTGCAGTTTGTGGGTTTTGCAGGGAAAAAGACAGTTCATGGAATGGTGCATGGCCACCATCTGAAAAGATGGAATAGAATGATTAAAAATAAATAAAATAGTGAAAATGATTTGAAAATTTTGAGTTTTAACGATAAGGATAAAATAAAAGGTAAAATAAATAGTATTAGGATTGATTTTTTATTATACAAATGTGGTTTTTCATTAAAGTAAAGAGTATCGAAAACTTTTGGTTCAAGTTCCCAAAAAATAAAAATGGGATGGTGCATTTGAAAAGGTGAAAGAAAAAATAATAAAAGGCTTATTTACAAAGTCTTCATGTAAATACTAAAAGACTTCAGGCTTAAAGTCTTTACGTGCACACTAATATTTGCAATTATCAGCTTTCAAGGTCTGCATTTGGGCCATCCACCGTATTTACAACATTAAAAATTAAAAACAATATAGACAATCATTGAATAGGACATTAGTCTAATTCAAATGATGAGTTCTTTTATTTCAGAGCAATATTCTAGTCTACTACTAAAAGAGATTAAAAAATATCTTTCATGCATCCGAAGTTCAAGATTTGATTTTTCTTCCTCTCAATATCACTTGTACAAAAATGTTCTCATAGAGAACAGCGACCATGAGATTATGAAGATCATATGTGAAACTTAAACTAAAATCCTCACACAATCCAACATCATAAAAAGATTTACCATGAATTGATTTCTTGAATCAAATTTTTACTATAAGTTAAGACAACTCATTTTAGTGCGTGCTACTGCCTTTCGTGAATATTTTTGTTTCCTTAACAAATATGCCAAAAAGAGAAATGCTTGTGGGATTCAAACTGATAAGTAATCTTCACAAATATATTATAACATGTTGTGTACTAACTCATACACGTAATCTAATGCTCCAATGAAGTTGGGTGGACCGCGACAAACCGGGCGTGTTACTTTTTGTGATTGTGTAATTTTATAGCGTTAACCTATAGTTGATGCAATGTTTAGCATCAAAACTTGTCGTGCCCTTTAGATTGTTCTTCCTTTAAAAAGAATCCTATTAACTTTACAAGATAAAGTTTTCTTAGAGGCTTTTTCAACCCTTAACGAATAGGATGCTTACAAAAGAGGTTGCCTTATTATCTGACCCCTTCTCATGTCATCTTGCTCCTGGTCGGGCATATTATACGTACACAGTGCATGCAGGTAACGTGCATGTGGGTCATGACCTTTCAGTTCCACGTTTTTCATACCATCTTGGGGGAACGAAAACCATTTAAGGGTGTGTGAAGGGCAATGACCTTATCATTTAGGGGTGGACTGTCCATTGAGTTAGGTTAGGTGATAAGAACAAGAAATGTGACTTTGGATGCGGTCTCGATTTATCAATGTGACTTTGGATGCAGTCCATATTTATCAATCTTCTTTAATTGAAACCTTGTTGGTATTCAGTTTTTTATTGAAGTTCCTGAAATTAATGCAATAATGCATTTCTACGTAGGTTATTATAATTTTTAAATTAAAATTTGATATTTTTAGTTATTTATATTAATGAGATTTTAAATAAAATCCATAATTTGTTGAAAATATTAAAAAAAGTTATACTTAAATAAAACCCATGATTTGTCATTACTTATATTAACGACATTTTACATACTGGTAATTTTTATACGATACAATTTATGACACACCCCGACCCGGAATGTCCACTAGGACTCCGAATCGAGCTGTGCTGGCCATCACCTGGAAGGTGACGAAGCCATAAAGTGATGATATGGAAGAATGCGAATAAATTTAAACCTAAAGATACCTAAATATCAGAATGCGCTGCGAGTGGGTATGGACCCATTTCACACGCGTTGTCAGAGCATAAGTAAGTACAGTAGTGTGGGTAAAGATCATACCCTCAAAAGTAGCCACCTGAACTGGGATATGCCACGAGTCCTTGTCGATAACGAAACTATGCTACTAGAACCTGGAGGGGCGCAAAACCAAAAAGCGTGAGTGGGCAAAAACAAAGCTTTACAAAATCATTTTGATATAAAAGTTGTAACCCCTCTCTGTAAAACAAGTATACTTCCCAGAAAATATATATATATATATATATATATACGTACTAATACTGAAAACCATTAATCAACCAATCTCATCAACTAAGCAATGCCATGCCCGAATGAACCATAACCATTAATCAACATATACCAAATACCATCAAGTAATCAGGTGATATCTCATCTCAAATCATGCCGGCAATATATATATCAATCAGCCGGAGTCACCTCAAGTGACCTGTACTGCTGAATCTATGGCTCCAATCCAATCCTTAATCCAATCATCAATAATCAACAATCAGTAACCTGCACCCATGACGGAACCACCTAATGTGGTCTGTACGTCAAGCTGGGTAAATACGCTCTGTGCTACGATCACGTGAAGGCTAGCGACGTCTCGCAAGTCACCTACGAGTCGGAACCACCTAATGTGGTCTGTACGACAGGCTGGCACCTGCCTTGGATCCAAGGTGAGCGTACGGTGCGAGAGGTGAACGATCACGTGAAGGCTAAGCCCGCAGGCATGCACAACCCCGATGTGCAGGTAATGAGCCATATAACAATCTCATCGATATCACCTTAATCATCACATCACACACACACATACTTACCTGACTTACCTGGCGCCCGCGGTGCAGCAATACATATCCACACAATTATATATAAATATAACTATGGCATTCGACATGGCATTCATTTCATAAAAACATTTTAAAACGCATTTCTGGGAAATCAATCAATTATATATATATACTGAAAACCAAAAACCCACTCACCTGGAGTTTGCCCTACAACTCCCTAGCACAACCCATCAAGGCGTCACAACGATCGCCGCCTAGAACAATCATCAAATCATACCTCAGAAATCATATCGATAGAATATATAACTTATATAAAACACGTCACTATATAGTTCGATCCGGAAGATCTGCAACTCAGATTTCCAATCCGTAACTTCTCAAATTCACATTATGCTTCTAGGACAACATACTAAAATTTCGTTATGATCTAACGGTTGGATCTCCGCCAATTTCCAAAACCATGCGGCGATTAACCTTTTATTTTATAACTTACAAATCCAATTCAGGAAGATCCATACATCGGATTCCCAATCCGTAAGTTTCCACATTCTTCAAATATTAAGTACTACCATGTATCCGAGTTTTGTGACGATCCAACGGTTGGATCGTCGATTCATATTTTTACCTAACCCCGAATCGTAACGATATTAGGTTCAATAATCAATCTACGTCATTCATTCACCAAAACTGAATTCAAGACATGAATTATGGCCTAAAAATATCATTAGTGGCTCACTGGCCACGCGCCGCCGCACGCGCCGCCGTGGGTGGCGGTTGGCCGCCCCGGCTCGCCGGAAAATCCAACTTTCTCCAAAAATTACCAAAATTTTCAGAATTGAAGATCTCAAAGAGTAGAACAACTTTCATACCTGTGACCAAGGCCAATTCGGTCGATAAAAGCTCCAATTTCATCAAAACCGTACGGAAACCCTCGAATTGGTGTGTTCCGATTCGACCTCCAAACTTGTTCCAACGCCTCCAAACTTGTTTGGGGTTTGTTCCAGACCTCAAGAGGATGCCATGGGTGGTATTAGTTGGAAGAGATAGCTTCAAATCGTGACGGAAAGACACCCAACCCGTGCGCCCCCTTTTGCACGGTTTTGTCCAAAATCAAGGCTAAATATCTTGAAATTTGAGGTGTAATAGGAAGAGGGAAGGTCTAGATGATGCTTGGGAGTGGTGGCTAGGCTCAATTCGTCGGAAAAAGGGTGAAAATCACCGGAATTTTTTCCGGGTCGAGATCGGGTCATACGGGTCGAAGGGGAACCCGGCCGGTTCCTCCTTCTCCCCCTCTCTCCTTTCCCTCCTTTCTTCTCTTTCTGATTGGTCTATCCTTTCTCTCTCTTCTCCTCAATCCTCCATTTATTTCCCCTTCTCATCCTTTCCTTCTAATCTCCACCATCCATCCCATTTTCCTTTAGATCTGGGCCATCCACGTGGCACACCAGATTTAACTCCAAAAATCTGGGGTTTTCTAGAATTTATTTAATTTACTAAAATACCCCCAACTTCAAACGTTAATAACTTCTTCGATATAGCTCCAAATCACGAACCGCTTGCGCCCACGCGTCCGTAGCGACGAGTACTACGAGAGTATGCCAAGAAAACAAATCTTAGATGGCACGATACTGAAATTAACCTCAGTCGACTCACGGCCTCGAAGGGCAATTTCGTAAAATCACTTATTAAAAATTTTATATAATTGTAAAATCAGGGACGGACTGTCACAATTTACATACAAAAAGTTGGTAAGTTTTATACAAAAAAGAAAAAGAAAAAGTGATACGTTTTATATAATGGGTACATTTCATATTAAAAAAAAAAAAAAAAGGGTACATTTTACACAAAAGAGATGGTACTTACAAAAAAAAATGGGTACATTTTACATATAACAAAGTGGTACATTTTTAAAGACAAATGGGTGCATTATTAATAAATTATGGGTACAAATAAAAGGTCAAAAGAAATATGACTAAAAATAACAGTTTGAAAAATATGGACACAAAAATAAATTAATATTTGGGTACAAACTAAAACTGAATATAAAATTGGAACAATTTTAAAAAAAGGGTTGCAAATTAAAATGGGTACAAACTAAAAATATAAATATATGATACAAAATTTAGCCATAAATATAAATATATCAAATGTAACGTTTCTAACACAAATGAATAATTTAGAAATAAAATTTAATTATCTTGATATGTAAAGTATTTTATCAATGAAGTTGAAAAAAGAGAGATGAGAACCTAATTTCTCCGAAAAAATAGGATATGAAAAACGTGTGGTTAGCATGGAACATTAGATTGGTATCCAAAAATAGGTTGGAAACCAAAGCGCATAAATCCAAGTCATGACTACCACTACGAATTGAAATTGCACAGCCATATAACTCAACACATCTAGTCACGATAAATTTGTAGACTAATGGGCATATATGAGAAATAATCAATATTCAAAAATCCAACTAATAGTGAATAAGAATCAGATAATAGCAACAAAGAGTCCTAACTGGACAAAGTTGAACAAAAGCTAACAGATGGGCAAATAGTAGCGAAGTCCATCAAATCAAGAGTAGAAAAGTTAGAGAAAATGATAAATTTAAAAAGAAGATTTTGGAGGAAGGATTAAAATGTAAGATTACTCTATAAGTGATGGAATACTTAAATATGAGCATAACTTGACTAAGTCACCACATAGGGACTTGTTTTTCTTTTTTCTTTATATTTCTATATGTTCCTTGATGTTTGAAAATTGAAGTTCCTTAAGTATGGTAACTCAATATAATCCTGATTTTAAGCAAAACATAGGGTTGGAGGACCTAACTTTGTTAAACTTTAATTAGCTTAGAAAAGGCAGGCTCATATTTCTTGGTTTTAATAGGATTCTTTACGAGCGTTGTTTCTATCTATCATCTAATGGTTATTGACAATGAATCAAATCAGATGATATTATTTCTCAATCTTTCTGACTTGCTCCTACGGAACCAAGGTCGAAGAGATTGATGATGTGTTTACGCACCCATAATCGGAATGAAAATAAGGAATCCGATTCCGATTACGGATAATTCTTGTGTTTACTACGATTTAGAGGAATCAATAACGTGTGGGACCCACACGAAAAATGGAATTCAATTCCTGAAATTAGAGGAATTGGACTCCCTCCATGGGTGAGGTATTTGGATTCCTGGATGGTGAAGGAATTTGAAATGCACTTCTACTTTCTTATTGTGCCCTTCACAGATGCTTCAGCTTGGCATTGGAGTTGGAGGAAGACAACTGGGAAGATGAAAAAGGTGGTTAGTGGGAACTGGGAATTGCGCCAGATGAATCACAATACATCGTTGGAAACCCTCCCTCACTCTATCCATTGCAATTTGCAAAGCGCGCGGGTTCCACTTCCAACGGACACAACAAACTCTGCAATCTTCTATCCGTGCTTTCCACCTCATCTTCCAGCCATGAACTGAAACAAATAGCGCCCAGAAAAACCCAATCCTTCAAGCTTCGAGCTTTCAGCAATGGAGAATTTTACAATCCCCAGAAAATCTTGAAATTGAAATACTTGGCAGGGAGGAGGGGTGGTGATTATGGAGGGTGAGTGGGAAAGATGAAAGCGAGGGGAAAAATGGGAGGGAAGAGTTTTTATCTTTTGCTGGGGAAGATAGATGAAGGTTTACAATAATGATATTTTGTGAAAATGTTATTAAAAACAATATGGGAAAGAAATAAAACAAAAAGAATAAGGGCATTTTAGTAATCATGTTGATTTCTATTCTGATTCAGGTGAATTAGTAAACAACTTATGTGAATTTCGTTTCATTTTTATTCCCATTCCAGAATATTTAAGTAAACAGCTTCAACAGGAATCCAATTCTGACTCATCCTCAATCCAATTTCTCCTTAATTCAATTCCTCCTCAATCCAATTCCTCTATTTTGATTATGGTTACATAAACGCGCCATGAGAGTTATCCACAATCATTGATGAAGAGTTCCTTAAAAAGTTAAAGATTAGTAATCCTTTTTAAAAATTGAATGAATTCGGCCTTATAAATGATACGAGGGAACACTATATAATTTTTTATGAAGAAAAACAACAAAAGAAAAGACCGAGTGATGGGCTCAAAAGCCTGAATAAACTCTATTTGGGGAGAAAGAAAAACAAAACAAATGTCAGGAAATGAAAGGATGCATATGTCCCCAAGCCTCTGGCTTGACAAAATCCTCAAGTGGAGGAGTGGAAAGTAAGATATTTACGTGACCTTTGGTTTATACCAAGGTTCTAAAAAACGTTAGGCGCTAGTCGGGCTAGCGCCTAGCGCCTAGCGCCTAGGCGGCTAGGCAGGATCTAGGCGGGCGCCTAGGCGGCCTAGGCGGATTTGGGTTAATTTCTTGTATATCTTGTAAATAAATGCATATTGACACATAAAAAATTATACTTGTATGAAATCCATGGATAAGATAATAAAAGAATGATAAAATACAAAAAAAGTATCCAACAAGTCTAAAATTTAAAAACACATTAAGCATATATACCATATAACTTAAGACATTTTGAATGATTATATCTAATTTTTTAAAAATAAAAGTAAAAATCTGACGTAGTGGGTTGGGTGGTTCATAATAAAACTACTAGGAAGCCATGCCAATCATCCCTTACCGAAACCACGCCCATTGGTATCGTCCCTGAAATCCTCTCTCTTTTATTTATGATTTTATTGGTGTCCCACTTTGAACTTTGGAGCCAAAACCGGTCATAGCATGGATCTTTTATTTATGATTTTATCTGGATTGGTGACACTTTGAACTTTGGGGCACCAAAACCGATCAGAACATGCATCCTTCCCCATTTCATACCAACCAGTCTCATCTTTCTCTCACCTCTCTCACAACTTTCTCTCACAACTTTTCTCTCTCTCTCTCTGACACACACACCCCACGTTCCCAGACACTTAACCACCAATTCTTATCATCACTCACACATCACCATCATTTTTGTTTTTGAAAACCGGTTCTCTCTTCTCTCTTTTTCTCTCTCTCTCTCTCTCTCTCTCTCTCTCTCTCTCTCTCTCTCTCCCTCCTTTCGAACTCTCTGCCTTCTTTTTAAACCACTATAGCCAAAGAGAGCTCCAGGCACCATCACCACAAATTCCAATTAAATCGAGACCCCAAACCACCAAATACAATACCTGCGAAACCTGGGGATCCCTATAGTACCTTTGCATGTTAAATTTTGTGATGGAAAGTAAGAGAATCCAAGCAGGGGTTCTCGGTGAGAGTTGCTCTAATGCAATCGAGCTACAACCTTTGAAAATTGAGCTTCTGGCGTGGAGCTTCGGCGAAGGACCCGTCGAACTTAGGGTCCCATGAGCTCGAATTAGTCCCGTTAGAAACTCAGGTAGCTTAACCCGTGCTTTGCATGTTAATTTCAAGTTTAAATTTGAGTTTGCGATTTTGGGTTTCTGTTTGGAATTTTTTCCCAGGAAACCATTTCACTCCGCCTACATAGCCACCTAGATCGCCCAGGCCGCCTAAGAGCGCCTAACAGCTCCTCGATTTTTCTTAACGATTCGGACCTAATCGCATTGACACACCTCCGCCCAGCGCCTAGACGCCACCTAGGCCGATTTTTAGAACACTGGTTTACACAACCATAGAGGATAAATTTTTCATTGTGACCAGAATACGGATGGTACATCATGTGTTTTTATATAAGTGGTGGAAAATTGTATTTTTTAAGTTATTAACTTTTTCATACATATATCTCACCATTTGTATAATGACACATAATATACTACCCCGTGTTCTGGTTACATTAAAAAATCTCTCTTCACAGAGAAGATAATTTTGCGACAGCAAATAAAACAAGAATTATTAATGTATTTTCAACACGTGGTTGGTCAAGTGCCCCCATGCAATTGACGCTTCACTTTCTTTTCTGTTGTTGCCAAATTTAACCCTACTCGGGAAAATCCATTTTGTGCGAAAATTTGGAATCAGGGTCCCTATAAATTTCCAAAATATCATCTCCACGCGGCACAATACTGAAGCGAGTACACATCCAGCTATCCGAAAGATTTTTCAGTGTGATCGAAACACAAGACGGTACACCACGTATCATTATAAAAATGATGACATATGTGTGTTAAAAAGTTAATAACTTAAATATTAGAATTTTCTATCAATTGTATAAAAACACGTGGTACGTGGTGTACCATGTGTATTACGGTTACAATGAAAAATTTCTCTAGGCTACCCCAGCGAGTACACAAAACTTTTATGGAAATGGACCCTCTTCGGATCCATTATGTGGGATCTTGGGAACCTCACATCTCAACCGTTCATTGCGTATTGTGTAATCTGAAATTATTTAACTTTTATTATTTAAAATTAAACACAAATAATAAATGAAGAAAACTAATCGCACTATATACGATGGAAGACTGAGATGTGAGGATCCGAGGATCCCCACGTAAGGATCCGGAGAGGATCCATTTCCAACTTTCATCTCCTTAACCTGTTGGGGCTGGCCTAGCTGTCTATATATATATCCATGGCAACCAAGACGGTGGGAGTCAAATCTATCTCTCTCTCTAGAATTCGCCTTTCGTTTTCACCAATTTCTCACCAAACCCCCTAAATTCCAGTTTGCACCCGAATCCGCGGCCAAAAATCCCGACTTTCACCCCCGATTTCTCCAGTGTTAAATTCGAGAAGAAAGCCCTCGATCCTTTATTATTATTATTATCTAATTATAATTTTAATCCCAATTTTAATTTTAATTTTAATTTTAATTTTAATTCCAATACCAATTTCGATTTGAATCACCATGGCGTCTGGAAGCAAGAGTAATCCCCAATTGCGAAGAGGTCCGTTCACATTTACCTTTTTAATTTCCATGTGGGGTTTAAAAGTTAGTTTGTTTTAACGGTTTTACTGCTTTGGTAATCCTGGATTATTTGTAAAATTATGAATGTAAAATTAATTTGTTTGGTATTTTTCTTTTGCAAATTCAGCTCTTTGCTCAAATGGGGAGAAGACGCAGCGATCGGCGCCGTCTCCGTCTGTAATAGTTATAGGCGGCGGCATGGCGGGTGTTTCAGCCGCTCGTGCTCTCCACGATGCTTCAATGCAGGTACCCAGATGGAAATCCCAGCGCAGCGTTTTGCACATTGAAGTTTGCAGTTATGGGTTTTGTTAAATTTTGAATTTTGATGGTCAGGTTGTGCTGTTGGAGTCTCGAGATAGACTTGGCGGTCGAGTTTGCACCGATTACTCATTCGGTTTCCCTATTGATTTGGGTGCATCATGGTAAGCCAAGAATGTGGATTGCCTGCTTGTAATAGGGATTCGATTCGCCTGAATTTTGAATTCCAATGACTTGAATTTAGAAACCTGAATTTTGTTGTTTGATGCTTCAGGTTGCACGGACTATGCAAAGAGAATCCATTGGCACCCTTGATTGAGAGACTGGGGTTACCCTTATACCGTTACGGTACGAGTGGGGATAACTCTGTGTTATGTGACCATCACTTGGAAAGGTACTAATTTCTTCCTCTTAACTGATACTCCTCTTATGTAGGTGTTGTATTGAAATGAGAGGCTGTATTGAAATGATGTGAATTTTAAATGTTGTTCAATTTTGGGTTGTGGGTGAGCGTTGCTTTAGTTTTACAGTGCTTGGTTCTTTGTTTTTGGGTGTAAATTGTTTTGTCACTTTATACTCCTACATTCTAGTATATTACCAAGGTATGCCGTCGACAATTTACAGTATTACCAGCAGTCTACAATGTAATATATATACGGTTGATACGTTCAAGTGTGTTTAAATATTTGTGATGGTAATACATTGCTTTCTTTTTTCTTTGAAGTTGATTTCTTTCTCCCCAGCTGTCATATGCACCGGGATGTCTGACATTATGGAGATATTCATGTGTTCTATGCAGATATGCACTCTTTGATATGGATGGGAATCAAGTTCCTCAAGATTTGGTCATGAAAGTTGGCGAAGTATTCGAGAACATTTTGAAAGAGGCAAGTCATCTGATGTGTATATTTTATTTTTCTAAAGCTATAGCATTGTTTATGACTTAGGGTTTTTGAAATGCTCTTATTGTTTCTTTGCTTTTATCTTAAGCCTTAAATAGTGTCTTGCCATTTTGGCCATTCTTTGATATGCTTTTGTTTCCTTTATGCAGACAGACGTGGTAAGACAGGAATTTAGTGAGGACATGCCCATCACCCGTGCTTTCTCAATTGTTTTTGAAAGGAAACCGGAATTACGGTACCATATTTTAAAATCATATTTAATTATGTTGTTTCAGTTGTTTATGTCTTGTTGGTCTAGAAATAGTTTATGGAAGGTGCTATGCTTTACGTTGGACAGGTTGGAAGGAGTTGCGCATAAGGTGCTGCAGTCGTATTTGTGCAGAATGGAAATTTGGTTTGCAGCAGATGCTGATACAATTTCACTTAAATGCTGGGATCAGGCAAGTTTCTCATCCTTTAGATTACTTTTAAGGGTGAAGTGCCGATTTAGTCCTTAAACTATCACCTCAGTAAAAATTAGTTCCCTGAATTATTTTTTCGGTAAAATAAGTCCCTAAATTCATTAGAAATTGCTAATTTCATCCCTACTATTATATTCAAAGCTATTTTATACAATTTTTCGTCAATTTAAGTCACTTGACACATTTTAGAGTGTAATACCATCATTTTCTCGTCTATAAGCCCTTAACATTTCATATAGGTTGCGAATTTAATGTCTAATTTACCCTCAAAATTTAACTTTCACTATTTCTTTATGAAAAACTACCAATTTATCCTCCAAAGTTAACTCCATACACTATTTCTTTATGAAAAACTATCAATCTACCCTCCAATGTGTATCACATGCAAGTAACGTGACTTAAATTGACGGAAAATTGAATATAGTAGCTTCGAATATAACATTAGGGATGTAATTGGCAGATTTTTATAATTCAGGGACTAATTTTTCTGAAAAAATAGTTTAGGGGCCTGATTTTCACTAAGGTGATAATGCAGGGATTAAATTGGCAGTTTACCCTTTTTTTAATACACACTGTCTTTTTGAGTCTGAATTCAACTATAAATTGTTATGTCAGTGTATCCGAAGTTTTGTATTAATGAGTCCATAACCTTAATTTTGATTCTCTTACATAGGAAGATCTCCCTGGTGATCATTGTCTAATGGTTAGGGGTTACCTCCCTGTTATTAACACCCTTGCCAAAGGTCTCGACATACGCTTGAGCCACAGGTATGCATATTATGTATTTTTAAGGGTAAATGACAAAAAACTACCTTAATTATTGGTGTCACGACACTTTCATACCTCATCTTTTAAAGTTGACAATGTCATACCTCATCTTTAGAATTTGGTCAATTTTATACCTTATGTTAGCTTGACCGTTAATTTGTCAGTTAAATGCTGACGTGGCTTGATCTGGACCCCACTTTCTATTAAAAAATTAATAAAATATTATTAAAAACTAAAAAAAAATTATTTAATAATTTTTAAATATTAAAATAATTAAAAAGTAAAAAAAAATTATTAAAGAAACCCCTTTCGTCCCCTTTCCCCCTCTTTTCCATCCCCCCTTCTCCCCCTTCATCCCCGTTCCCCCCTCTTCTCCTCCCCCCGCTTCTCCCCCTTCATATCCCCCCTCTTCTCCCCCTTCATCTTCCCCTCATTTCTCAGTTATTAAAAAATTAAAAAAATAAAACAAAAAACTAAAAAAACCCATCAACCCGTGTCCCCCTCCCCTAAAACCCAGATTCCCTTCTCTCCCACCCAACCATCTCTCTCTCTCTCTCTCGTCTTTCTCTCTTCTCTCTCCCTGCATCCCAAAACCCAGAAACCCTTCCCACCCGACCCGTAATGCTCCACCCTAACCTGCCCCTTCTGCAGGCTAGGTTACACCAGCACCAGCGACCCCCTCACCACTGCCATTTGCTGCACCAGCATCCCACCACCCCTACCCGCCACCGCCACTAGCCACAGACCCACTTCTCCAAGCTCTCGCTATGAAGCTCTGCCTCAGCGCCTCACTCGACCGGGTCTCCTCGACCCAACTCGCCGACGACCCGCTCGTTTCGAACTCGCCAACCAGCGAAGGCAGCCCGAGAATTACCACCTATACCACCAGAGCTCGCAGCAGTCCTCGATCTCCGCCATTAAAGTTGAGCTCCAGCACCTGATTCTATCGATTCTCGACGACCCGGTCGTCAATCGGGTCTACGCCGAAGCGGGTTTTCGGAGCTCCAAAATCAAGCTCGTAATTTTGTGCCCTTTTCCTCAAATTCTCAGATACCCGCGCTCCAAAGGCCATCATTCTCTCTTTCTCTGCAACTTAGCCGATTGCCCAGGGTCGTCCGACCCGAACCATTGTCACTGACGAGGATGAAAATTCGAGGAGAATAAGAGAGGTTCTCAGGAGAAAAAAAGGGTGGAACTGGTGGCGGTGTTGGTGGTGGCGGGTTGGGGTGGTGGGTTTGGGTGTTGCAGCAGGTGATGGGGGGGAGATTTTGGGGCGGGTGGGATTTGGGTTTGGGTGGTTCTGATTTTGGGTTTGGGGAGGACGGAAGGGGGAAGAAAGGGTGAGGGGAATAAGGGGTGGTCCTATGCAAAAAAAATAAAATAAATGATTTTATTTATTTTTTAGTTTTTAATATTTAATTATTTTTTTTAAATATTTAATTATTTTTTTAATAAAAAATATGGCCACGTCAGCACTTAACTGATAAATTAACAGCAAAACTGACGGAGGTCTGACATTGGCACAAATTCGAAAGATGAGGTATGACATTGTCAATTTTAAAAGATGAGGTATGAAAGTGTCGTGACACCAATAGTTGAGGTAGTTTTTTGTAATTTACCCTATTTTTAATTATACATTCGGCAATCTGCTTGTAGCTAAACTAACAAGCATTATACATCCCTGTTCTCAGGGTCACAAAAATAACAAGGCGATCTAATGGGGTGAAGGTAACAGTAGAGGATGGGAGAACATTTGTTGCAGATGCTGCTGTTGTTGCTGTTCCTCTCGGTGTGCTTAAAGCAAAGAGCATAACGTTTGAGCCAAAGCTACCCGATTGGAAGGACGAAGCCATTGAAGACCTCGGATTGGGAAGTTTGAATAAAATCGTATTGCACTTCGAAAATGTGTTTTGGCCAAACGTGGAGTTTTTAGGAGTGGTTGCTGACACATCTTATTGCTGCAGCTACTTTCTAAATCTTCACAAGGCAACCGGTCACTTGGTGCTTGTTTATATGCCGGCAGGGCAGCTGGCTAAAGACATAGATAAAATGCCCGATGAAGAGGCTGCTAATTTTGCTTTTACGCAACTCAAGAAGATCCTTCCAGACGCTTCTACTCCGGTAATTCTTGTTTTCAAAACTTCATAACACATTGCAAAATGCGATTTAAGTCTGTTTCATCTTTGAACGCTAACTTAATTGATCACTTTCCAACTTTGCAGATTCAGTATCTTGTTTCTCACTGGGGCAGCGATGTTAACACGCTCGGGTCCTATAGCTGCGACATGGTAGGCAAACCGCATGATCTGTACGAGAAGCTAAGGGTCCCAGTGGATACCCTATTTTTTGCCGGGGAGGCAACAAGTGTGGACTTCCCAGGCACAGTGCACGGTGCACTCGCCACTGGAGCAATGGCAGCCGAAGACTGCAGGATGCGAGTTCTTGAGCGTTACGGGGAGTTGGATTTGTTGGAGCCAGTCATGGGCGAGGAGGCCAAGTCTTGAAGATGCGTTCACGTCAGATTGGCTCACATAAATTCGCCATTTCGATTGGGGTGCCTGGGAAAGGGTGTGGAAAATTACGGTTTTCCCTGTGGATCAAGCAGTGGTGTTCGTGTTTGCAGGTCTCATGTGAGTGGCATATCTGTATTTGCACAATCATTGGACGATCACTGAATTATTATATTATTATTATTTATTATTATTATAAAATATATCCTTTCCCGTCGAATCGCCGACCCACCCCTTTCCCCTCGTCAAATCTCCAAAACCCTAAATCAAAATCAAAATCCAAAACTTCCGAATTCGATTCATAAAACCATTATGAGAAGTTCTTCTGCACGGAGAAGAAGGAGAGGGTGAGAAGTGTGAGGAGAGAGGCAGAGACTTGAAATTGGGGAATTACCTGGAAAGAAGCTCGAGACTTTCGTCATAGACAACCATCCTCTTGAGGTGGAGCTTTTCGATCTTTTCTGGGGCTTCGACGGCGGCCAAGGGGCGTATGAGGGTGGCGCGGTGGTGAGGGTGAGGGTAGGGTTTGGGGTTGAAGGGGAATTAAATGGTGGGTTTGGGGGAGTGAGGGGAAGGAGGAGGCAGACGGGGTAGGAGGGAGGGTGTGGCGTGCGAGCGACGGCGTTCGACGGCGCTCTGCTAGGGTTTGGAAGCTTTTCGTTCTGGGGTTCTGAGATGGGTTCTGTGGGTTTGGTTGGATGAATTTGTGGGGGAAGGAGGGTGAGGCTGGATTGGGGTCGAAAATGGTGTGGTTAGTATAGCTTGCAGTTTGGGGACGGCTGAGACGGGGGTGCAGCGAAGAGACAGGAGGGGAGAGAGGTTGTTCCTTTTTAGCTCAATTTTTTCTTCAATTTTCCTTTGATCAGATTATGAGATTTCGGCAATTGGGTTTTATTTTTGTGATCAGATTATCGGATGGTTTTGAAGGAGATCCATAATTTGTGCTAGAAATCTTCGTGGCCTCCTTTGGTTTTGATGTTTTTGCTGGAAAGGTGAGACATTTGCAGGAAGGCAGGGTTGTGTGGGAGCAGGGGATGACCCTTTTTTTTTTTTTTTTTTTTTTAATTTCCACGTGTACTTCTTAATGACACGTGACGCTTAATTATTATCCACATGGATGTCACGTCATCAGTTAACGGGAGATTTAATAGCCAGATTAACGGATGTATGAGACTTTCCCAAAATTAACACTTTAGGTATGATTCTGGGACGAAAAAAATTTCAAGTACTAAATGTTAAAAACCACGAAACTTGAGGGTTGTAAACTGATATTTATCCAAAAAAATAGTTAAGTAATATTAATCAATATTATTATTAATGGTCTAATGATTTGGGCTAATTAATAGTATTATTTTGACCGTTTAAATTTATATTTGAGCCGTTGGATTTTTTTTATTACCGTTAAAATTGATTTTGAGCAATTGGATTTACAAAAAGATGTAGTTGGGCTCGCCACAAGGATCATAACCCAGGAGGCACGAGTCACGACAGCTTTGGATGACAACGGCTCAACAATCTCAATCGGAAATCGTAGAAACTAGGCTTGTTGTGAGCTTGAGCCCACCCACAACGAATCTCTCGGTCACATCTAGTCACGATGAATTTGTAGACGAATGGGCATATATGAGAAATAATCAATATTCAACAATCCAACTAATAGTGAATAAGAATAAGATAATAGCAACAAAGAGTCCTGACTAGACAAAGTTGAACAAAAGCTTACACATGGGCAAGTGGTAGCCAAGTCCACCAAATCAAGAGTAGAAAACTTAAGAGAAAATGATAAATTTAAAAAGAAGATTTTGGGGGAAGGATTAAAATGAAAGATTACTCTAAGATAAGTGATGGAATACTTAAACATGAGCATAACTTGACTTAGTCACCACATAGGGACTTGTTTTTCATTTTCTTTATATTTCTCTATGTTCCTTGATGTTTGAAAATTGAAGCTCCTTTCAGTGTGGTTACTCAATATAACCCTGATTTTAAGCAAAACATAGGGTTGGAGGACCTAACTTTGTTAAACTTTAATTAGCTTAGAAAAGGTAGGCTCATATTTCTTGGTTTTAATAGGATCCTTTACGAGTATTGTTTCTATCTATCATCTAATGGCTATTGATAATGAATCAAATGAGATGGTTCTATTCTCAATCTTTCTGACTTGCTCCTACGGAACCAAAGTCGAAAAGATTGAGAGTTATCCACAATCACTGATGAAGAGTTCCTTAAAAAGTTAAGGATTAGTAATTCTTTTTAGAAATTGAATGAATTCGGTCTTATAAATTATACACGGGAACACCATATAATTTTTTATGAAGAAAAACAAAAGAAGATTTTGTCACGGGCTTAAAAGCCTGAATAACTCCATTGGGGGAGAACGAAAAACAAAACAAACGTCAGGAAATAAAAGAATGCATCTGTCCCCAAGCCTCTGGCTTGACAAAATCCTCAAGTGGAGGAGTGGAAGGTAAGATATTTACATGACCTTTGGTTTACACTTAAGAGGTGGGAAATTTTATTTTTTAAGTTATTAACTTTTTAACATACATATCTCTTCATTTATATAATGACACGTGATGTATCATCTTATGTACCGATCATACTGAAAAATCTTTTCATGGGGAAGATAATTTTGCGACAACACATTAAACACGAATTATTAATGTATTTTCAACACGTGGTTGGTCAAGTGCCCCCATGCATAATCCTCATGAACGTGAACGTCCCTTTCCCCTTGACATTTCAACCTCTGAAGGTCATTTTGAGGGCTTTAAAAAAACGTGGTCGATGCTGACCGGCCTGAGTAATGAAAGAGCAATATTGAATGGATTAATCTAATTTAATCATTGTTTATTAGTTATGCAAAAGTTTGTGGCTGATAATCCTTGTGCAAAGCATTGGTAAGTAAGATCACCAAGAAATCATATGAGGTCTCAAGTTCAATTAGTAGTACGATTTAGTGGTATTCCTATTCACTCGTAAGTAAGAGGTATTAAGTTCAATTATCGCCAAAGACGAATTTGAACAATATTATTGCTAGCCTAGACTTAGCCTACCTCTCACCTCTTTAATATAGATAATATCGTTTGTTAAAAAAAAAAAAAAAAAAATCTTTCTAGAAGTTATGGGAGCAATGCACATATGCTAAACAGTTAAGAGAACATATTGATATTGTGAGAATTATTAAATTTTAGTAATTGACATAGATAGCCCTGATAAAAAAAAAATTATACGAAATGTCCCTAATATATAATAAGCGAAAAATATATTAGAAAAATGAGGACATGATAGGAATTTTAGAAAAGTAGTTGACATGGCTCTTCCCTTAATAAATAGTTTAGACTAGCAACGGTACCCGCGCGATGCTGTGGGTTTAAAAACTGTATAAAACATGCAGAAAGTTCTAAATACATACAATATGATATAATATTTACATACATGTTGAAATCTATTTACAACCATATGGATTGGTGGTCCTATTGCCATTGTTCTACTATTCACATCTTTTACAAATTTAAGTCCTAGCAGTCCTTAACTGGAAAAAATATAAAAGTTTCTTTCTTACCGAAATATACCAATTTGAATCAAATCTACCAAAGAAGCATAGATTGTGCATACATTGTAATTTCTACAGGCGACACCTGCAATACCTTGTAGCATACTGTACAAATTTGTTCATATAACTGATTTGTCTCCCTACATTTCCCCTTTGTCTCAGCAAACAAAAAGACCTATCATCCTTTTTTCAAACTTGCACCCGCATAGAATATTATAACAGAATGGTAAAAAAAAAAAAGATTAACCCCTGAGCACACATCAACTCTCGAGCATGGAAAGGCTTTGGTTTCTTGCAAAACAATGGAAAATAAAATAAGAAACCTGTTGGAAAACTTGGCAATAGAATGGTTAAAAAACAATTTAAAAAACTTTTTGTACCACTTGGTGATGATAAACGCTATTTGTTTCCGGATGAAATTAAGAATCGTAAAGAAACAACATAAATAAACTTTAGATAAAAGTTTATATTACCTGACCCAAATCAGTTGAACTCATAATAGAATCTCTACCTTGCAATTTATCATAACCTTTTGCATCACAGAACATTCAAATTTTCAACAGAACATGGATTCTATAATGTTTGTTAAAATTACCTACACTACACATTAACACAATAAAATATAATCAGTCACATAATTATTAATTTGTGAAATAATAACAAATTAATATAAATCAAAAGATGACAAACCTATTACTTTGCATTCTCATCACCAAAAACTCTTACTTTGTATAAACCATATGTATGTACACTGCAAGAAAGTAATAAGAAATTAACTAAACTATCACTCAAGAAGAAGTTAGACAAAATGTGGAGAATACAAAACAGATATCTACTTCTAGTCTATCAAGATGCATCAACTTCAATGCCTAAACGAAGAGTAGAAATAAATTCATCCACGAAATAAGATTTTATTTATAAGTATTGTAACACAAATGTAATGTGTGTACAACCATCAACCCACACCCGAGGGTAAACTACCCATCCTGGCATAACTCCAACACCGCAAGAAGCATGTTAATAAAATATTAGTCCCAATACATCATATTTGCTACTATCATTTTCAGGAGTCATGTGGTTTTCCACGAATTGTAAAGCATGTATATACAAAGTGAGGTTTGCTAATACCTCCAGCTATTTCCAAGTCTGCGCTGGTGTGTTTTTTCCTTTGAAACATGCAGTTTTTTTACCTGTATTATTCCCACCATCAAGAAGCTATCTTAATACCTTTTAGGAAAGTTGTGAACCACAAAATAAGCACTGTATTTCAAGTACCATTTGCATTTCAAGCTTATGAAAAGAAGAATAACCCAAAATACATTCACGATTATTACCTGAAGCTTTCTAGCTTTCTCTAAAGCTTTCTGCTTTGTCAATTCCTTTTGTCTTGCCTGCCTAAATATAAAAAAATTTAAATCAATTTCTTTCGAAAATTCAATTATTCACATAATTATGTAAAAGAGGATCTGATTAAGAGGGGTGAAAAAAACTTAGCAAACAGAGAAGGAATTGAATGATCAATAATAAGAATTTGGTCACCTTATTTGATCAATGTCAATGATCCTGAAGTAAGTGTCAAGTGCATTAAATTTGTATAGAACAAAGCTTGAGAAGAACACATCCGTGAATGATAAGAATAATGTTGGATTTTTTTTTTTTTTTTTTTTTGTTAAATGGAATAGTGATAACTTGATTTAGTAATTGGATCAAGATCCATCAAAGCTCCTCAACTGCACCTATAGTTTTCAATCAAACGCTTAGTTTTCTATTAATTCTATGAAGCATGCAATTGGTGAAAAACAAAACCCTCTAACAGCTATAAACAAAACCAAATAAAACGTCCAGATATAGAATTGAAGAATATGTGGGTAGCTCAAGAACCTCATACCCGACCCACTGCCACTACTTTTTCGTTAAGAAAGACCTCGACCAAGGAATTAACCCAAATAAATGCTGCAGGTCACCCAGAAAAGAATAAAACTGAAAAAAAATAAAAATAAAAAAAACCCAAATCGGCCAGAGAACTCACCAGGAAACCCAACGTTTTCTGGGTTTAAAAGTTTTCTTTGAATCAAGACTGGATTCATGCTGTGATTTGCAGTTTTTGAGAGAGATCGTGTTGACGCTCGTGCATTTTGAGAGAGAGGATATCTTGGTTCCTGGGTTGTGAGAGAGATTTCTGCTGGATCGTGGTTTCTGGAATAAATGGAGCACAAAGACTCTTCCTTAAGCACGATGATGAACGCGTGGAAAGAATGGGGATAACCGTTAGTAATTTGTGAAAGAAAGATCGCAAGGTCGAGCGGGAGAAGGTGGCGTTTGAGAGTGAAAGAGAACGAGGTTCGAGAGCGAGAGAAGCAAAGAATTGTGAGAAACGAAAGCGGAAACGGAAGGAAAAAGTAGAGAAGCAGTTGATTCACATCGATGATCGACGCGTGGATCGAATGGGGAAAAAAGACTTTTCACTGTAGCAAAGAGGAAACAGCAAGGCAAACATAAAAGAAACTGAGGGCAAAAGAGTCCGGCCACTGGTCATCAACAGTGCCCAAAATTGAGTTTTAGTATATACTAGATAATAAGCCCGCGCGTTGCGGCGGGAACCTACTCTTTCAGGCGTAACTGCATGAATAAGACACATTTAACTTGAAAACTAACATATGAGAGAGCATTGCACTTCTTATCTTTAAAAGCATGAATGGTGAACTAAATAAAAGAATAATGAACTAAATAAAAACTCATTTTTTACAAACAACTCACCATCCCACCTCTCAAGAATGATGTATGATGATCAACCTATAAAAAAAAATGAAATCCAATTCAAATAAAAAAATAAAAAAAACAGAGCTTGAATATAGCAACCCTACTCCCCCTCTTATGGTCTAATATGTAAGGAAGTCGTAATCCAATCATGTTAAATTCACCATTTTAAACGCCACAATTTATGGAATAAAAAGAGAAATTGAAAGGGAAAAAAAAAACCTAGAACGGAAAGTAGTGATCGAAAACTCCCCCTACTGTCGTTATTTGTCCAAACTCTGTGAATCGGAAACAAATGAAAACAAAGAACTTGATTAATTGAGTGATTAAGAAAACATGGAGTTGGTTAACTTGATATATGAAAGCTGAATTCATTGACAGATGCTTCACATACATCACGCATTCAAATATTAGATATTATTTCCAAGCCATAACATCCACTGTTTATTTCCAAAAAAGGATACACTATCTAGATAACAGCACCTGGTAATGAATTGATACTCAAAAAAATCCCACAAAACCATTCACAAATACATATTTCACCATAAAGCATGAAAAGAGACAGATTAGGGCTCAAAGGTACCTTTTGGGTGAAGTACAGCGAATTTGAATGATGGCGCTAGGTAAAAGGACCTTGTTTCGGAAAGGAAGGATGCTGAGGCTAGTGGGAAGGTCCACCGTTCCGCCATATTTGCAATTTGTAGTGAGAGGAAAGAAGAAACAGAAATGAGAGTCAGAGGAGGTAGAGAACAGAGGCATTACCATATAAGTGCCTGACCCAAAAACAAAACTTCAAACAGAATTATGGATGTCGTTCTAGACCATTTTAACTGAAACGAATAAATATTGGGAAGTACTGATTGACAAACTAACCTGACGAACTTCTCTTGCTGAAAATTCATGACTACAACTTATTTTCTAGAATCTCCAAACGGAAAGTTAACCTCCGAACATTTGAATAACCCGAAGAACTTCCTCATGCACCATCAAGTTCCCAAAAGCAGTCCCTTGACAACGATTCGAAACAAACTGAATTCAACATAGAAACTTCTATAATTAATTGTAACACCAAAAAACAGTTTCATCTTCCATTAAAGATATTCAGGTACACCAAGAATCGCCACTATATTTGAAATGAATTTGGTGGATTAGAAACACAATAATCTCACACAACTAAGATCATCTAATACTTTCAACACTATTTGCAACTCAACTTCAATATCTATTATTGATTAAGAATTAATTCCTAACCCATTACTCAAAAACCTAAATTTCATAAGAAAATTAAGAAAAAAAATGAGCAAAATTATTGGTAAAACTCAATAATTGTTTCTAAATATACCTTCTCAGAATTTCAGCACTGCTCTGATGATCTATAAAGAAGGCAGCTTTGGAGAGTTTGGAATCGAAGTATGGCATCAATTTTGGACGCGGCGAACTCGTCCAGGAACTTCAGAAACCCAAATAAAAAATATGATGAATAAGTAGAGCAGCAAATGATTACACATATGTATAATAATATATAGAGAGATAAACACAAACACAAATTAATGTTTCAATTTCTATCTTATCAAAAGCTTAAACCTCCAACTAATCATTCTCTCCCAGAGGTCATCAGAAATGTGATTCTTCTGAGAATCGACATTTAAGGAGAGGATATGTTCATCCCCGGAAAACCACAAATACAATCAAATAAGCGGCCAAAAGAACATTAATAAATGAAAAATACAAAACAAAGAAATAATGAGAAACCAAAATATGCATCTCAAAATCTAATCGCTTTTTAGCCTGCTGGCCATTTTTAGTTCTTGAATTTAGACAGTTAAACCATGACTCAGCACATGAATGAAGCAAGAGCGTAAAAGATAAGTGGGATAAGCTAAAAGTCATCCTCAAGTCATGCATTAACTTTCAAACTGTTCCAAATTAGATAACATCTTTAAAAAGTGAATAACATAAATGTTTAAGTTAGCCATAGGAAGCCTGCAGAACAAAGTTAAACATGAAGAATGAATAAAATGACAGACAGATTTAAACAGCATACCAAAAAAGGAGTGCAACGCTGAATTCTTCTCGACTTACCTATTTAGTGAGTTATTGGACCTATTTAGAGAGTTACTGGACTGAAATGAAGCCAACTCTGCAACAGCGAAACAAATGGAAAAGTCAAAACCCAGAAATCCAAGTTTAACTCAATCAAATATAATAACCAATGAAAGTTGCAAGCTGCAAATACTCAGCAACGTAGACAAAGAAATTTGTTTTTCAAAGACTTAATCGGTCCTCTATTTTATTAATTATCGTTTGGGAAAGGAGATTTAAGACAACACCTCATCAAAGAGAACCATATATGCATTTAAGTCATGTTACAATGGGCGGCCTTCGCTGCTGCAGTGATCTAATGCTTTGGCAATGTTCAGAGCAACTGTTAGTCGTATAGCCCACTCAATGGTCTGATTATCTCCTGTCAAGGAAGTGTGAGGTGAATTTATACCTGAAGCGCTTTGAAAAGCTATAGGCAATAAATTTCAGAGGTCACTTGTTAAGAATATGAGAATGGGAAAAGCAAAATAGCAGTCACAATTTGAAATGAAAATAGCACACGTGTAGATAATAAATCAGCTTTGTGAAAGTGGTTTGAGATCAGAATATTATGCTCAAGCAGATCAAATGCGATATGCAAAGCGGTGAATGACTAAAAAAAATCAATATCTTATGTAAAAGAAGAGAAAATTATATCTTTGCAGGACTGGCCTCATCCAAGAGTCTAGCCAAAACAACATGTTAAAAGTAGTAGTCGAAAGTAAGAAATGAAACTGAAGAAGGAAAAACAAAATGGTTAAATAGAAAACAGGCAACCTTGAAATATCCAACTTTATATGTTTGGTTTATCTTTTGACAACACCATAGCATCTTTAATCAGCATGGCCTGTGCAAAATGAAATTGTCAATCTTGATTCACAGAGAAGAAAAAACCAATTCCCATATAAATTAAGATGCTATCCAACATCCCTAGTCATTAGCCCCAATCCCAATCGAAAATCTCGACAGCACAAACATTATTAGTCCTAACAATGTATAAATCTATATGCACACATATATTCACACAAAAATATATTTACACACATATTTATATACACAGACAACATTGAGTTCAATCCAAATCACAAACCTGGAAGGTCCTCTTGCACTCATCAACCAAGACTTTGAGCTGATTGAGCAGCTGCCGGACCATCTCTCGCCGATTCAAGAGCAAGCACACCATTAAAAATATCAAAACAAACCGGAGCTACTTGTTGGCCGAGCTCAGGTCCTCAACCATGCCCTCCTTGAGTAATGTCTGCTCAGAATAACCTTGTGGAATTGCCTCATGTGCACAAGGAAGAAACTGCAACTCAATGAGACAGACTAAAATAAGAGAAGCAGACTTGCAGAGACATAAAAGGGTAAAAACTGAAGAGGCAACAAATGGTAGGAAGAGTATAAGGTATGTTGAAAACCTTCTTAAAATTAACCACATTTGGATTTGATCAATTACAAAAAAGCATTACCAACTGCATTATACTAACATCGTTGTCTCACTAAAAAAAACTCGCCAAAAATAGTCTCTGGTTAAAGGGATTCTGTCTGATCCCAAAACATAAATCTCTCAATCTCTCACTGTCAATCAAATACGTACAAAAACATACATCCTCAATTTCTTTGTACATGTAACAAAACAAAAATTTGCTAAAACAACCAAAACCTCATTCTATATCAACTAAACAGGAAAAGGACAGAGGAATGAGTGTAATAATAGGTTAGAAAATTGAGATGATCCAAACGGGAAGGAGTTCGTGGGGGAGAACTAAGAAGGACGACGTTGTCGTATGTATTGGTAGTTGTCATATTTCTTGGAGAATTGCCAGACCGCTTGCTGCCACATTGGTTTTTCTCGTAATTTTGTTTTGGGCTTCTTCTGCCCAATTTGTGTCTCCTCATGTTTGCTTGCAGTTATAAACTTTGATAGGGTTTCCATTTTCTTCCAACTGAAGAAAGGAATAGGCATCTTGTTATGCTTAATAGATTATGTGTTCAATGTGAATGGAGAGGCAAATCCAAGCAGTAGGGTTTCCATTGACTTGCCACCTAGGAATGCAAAATCTATTGCAACGATAAAGAAAGAGCACAAACTCATAAAATATGAAACAAAACCATTAAAAAAAAGGAAAAGTTATTCTCAAAATGCACAAAAATATAAAAACACATAGATCCCTACATATTCAACCTTCAGAGCACACAAAATTAAAATTTTCTTCAATAAAAAAAGTCAAAAGGGAAAATCTGAAATTATATAGCCCAAGCACAAAAAGCTTAGAAGCCTACACACAAAAGCCCCAAAAAACTACAGCCACACTCAAAATCCGAACCCTAAAAACCAAAACCACATACAGAAAACTCGTCAGAAACCCTAGAATATCCAAATTCCAAGAGACCCATAGGCCCCAGCCAGTCCAATCCAGCAAAAAAATCATAAACCAAGCAAAAAATTAAAGAAATCTCATACCTTCCACCAAAATTCATGATTATTATCCAAAACTCCAAAGTAAACATAAAATCAAATTAACACCTCAATTTTTCTTGTACCTGCATCACCATGATCAAGCTCTCCTATAACCGCAGCAATTCCCCAATTCAAATCTGACCCTAAATCATTAAAAAAAAATTTAACACAAAAATGAAAGGTCAGTACCTATGATTCGAGTTCACGTTACAGAAAAGAAAAAGTACCCAGAACCAAAACAACTCAATCACTTTACAGAAAAGAAAAAAAAAAGATAGATAGAAAGTGGATATACCTGTAATACGGAACTGTCTGAAGTGAAGAACACAAAAGATGTGTGCTTTGCTGCTCAAATTTGTAGAGTAAGAGAGACAAAGTACCCAGAACCAAAATAGAAAAAACCAAAAACTTCAAGTTAAAAAAATTAGAGAAATAAATCTGAAATTTTAGAGAGACAAAGTGAGGAGAGAGAAATAGGCGGAGGACCTTGGGCGAGGAGGCATTGACGGCTTTGTTGGGGGAGGACCTCAGCGCAGTTTTTCACAATCTCCTTTAAGCTTTGCCCCAAAAATTAAAAGCAACATATCAAGATTGAAGAACAAAGCAGCTGAAGAGCACTGCCGCAGTTCCATCACGTAGCACGACCAGTACAGCAAAGTAAGAGGGAAATATGGAGTCCTCGCCACATGCTCATTAACACCACTTTATGAATCTGTGCGTAAATGACTACAAATATTACAAAAGGCGTTGTTCTCTTCGTCAATAAAATGAACAAAAATAAAAAAATCAGTACGCAAGAAAGACCAAAATAATCGTTGAGGGGGAAGAAATTGATGAAACATCGAACCTTGAGAACTTGATCTTCCGGGCAGCGAGTGGAAGAGCTGAAGTGGCCTTGAAGGAAGTGCGTTCGACTGGAGTCTAGGGTTTGAGAGCAATGGAAAACATTTTACTCAAATAACGATTTAATTTTTAAAATTTAAAATTAAAGATAACTAAATGCACATATTTGGAAAAAAAAAATGGAATGTTTCCATATGTAAATCTCACCCTCAACAGTTTTAAAACGCAGTCATCCCAGTGCAAATAGAAGGTGGAAAATGTTGTCCCAGCACAAACACAACCTGCAAAGCAAACAAACCAACATACAAAAAAAACCAAATGATCAATGATAAAATTTAGAAACCCTACCACACAAAATCGCAAGAACAACATAAAAAATTACCAATAAAACTTAGCAAAAAACACACATGGTCTAACAATAAACGCCTTAATGCCAATGATGGCCTCAAACCCAAACAAAATCCCAAATCAGTAAAAAAAATAGTGAAAATGAATTGAACCCATTCCTCTATCATATTCTTTTCCTCTGTTTCCCTATCCCTAATCCCAAATCTCTCTTCCATGCTTTCTCCGCCATACATTAATGCCTACGAATCGACTCTTTATACACCTAAACAATGAGAGTGCAGCTTCTATACGTGAATCCACAATGTAAAACATCTTAACAGTTCAAATTAAATTGAAAAAAAAAATTAAAAAATTGAAGAAAAGGTCATCAAACCATATAGAACCACAAACACAAAGCACATAAGAAATGCAAAGATGCAGATTTTCAAGGAAGCTTAACAACCTCCAGGAGTAAACCAATCGTGAAACCCTAAAAACCAAAAACCCACAAATCTGCCCTCCCTGATTTCTAGACTTTGAGTAGAAACTGATTATATCATGGGCTAATATTCAAGTACCACAAAATATAATTTTATCGTAGTAAGCTTTTCGATTCACTCCAAACGAAGATATTATATGTTCACATATATATATTCACAACCATAAGAAAGAAGAAACTAATCTCTGGCGTTTTAATCAAAAAAAAAAAATATTATTCACCCACAGTAAAAACCGAAACAGCTAAATTAAACCCAAAAATTAATCATGATCATACATATGTATTCCTAACAAATGTTTAGCCCTTTTAATTAAAACACCAAAATGAAAAATTGCTTACCCACAGTAAAAAAACCCAAACATGCAAAGCAAAGCCCAAAAATTAATCATCACTATTCCTCTCTTTTTTAAAGTTTCAGGGGAAAATTGAAGCACAATCAATAAAAAAACCCAAACAAAAAAAAAATAACACCAAAGAGATAAATTATATACCTGACACAGAAAAAGCTTGGAAGCTCACAGAATGAAACCCTCAAACTCAAAGAAGAATGCTTCCTGCAAACAAAATAAAAAATCAGACTCTCTCTCTCTCTCTCTCTCTCAGAAAGAGAGAAGTTATCAAGTCATGTACTTGGTTATATTTGTTCAAGTTGGGAAAATTCGAGTACAGGGTTGGTACCTGGAGCTTGAGAAATCAAAGACCTTGCCAGTTTGAGAAAAGATGATAACAGCAGCTTCAGATTCACACATAATCGACAGCTCTCCAGCTTTCTTGAAAATCCCTCTTCTCCTCTTTGAGAAGATCACCTGCCTTGCCGGCAAGTAGTCAATCTTCCTGATCTTGATCTTCTCCCTCATCATTTTCTCCAATTCTTCCTACCCCCTTCAGAAACAATAATTCAAGTAAAATAAATTGGCCTGATCAACAATAATTTATTATAGGTATCAACAATAATTTTATGCGTATTTGAGTCAAAGTTGAACCTGATTTTGAGAATTGTCTGAAGCACATGTCGCTTTGCATTTTGACCTTTGCTCTTATAAATTGGCCTGATCACTGCATTTGAACCGTTGTTTCCCATCATAAAGAAGTTAGGATTCTGCATTACTACCACCGCTGGTTTAAGAATATGTTGAAAAGGTCAAAAAAAAAATTCTTAGCAAAAAAAATTATTAAATAAAGCTCTGTGGCAATAAAAGTGGAAACTGATTGACTATATGTATCCGCATTTTATTGTAATTGAATATTCAATAGAGAATTTAGGAGTTAAACATGGTCATCAATCACTATTAATGTAATGACTCCTTGTTAATATGAAGCCGTACCTAGGCATCCAATATTTATTCCACCACGTTATAAATTGGGTCATGCTTATATGATGGATATGAAGTCCTGGCTTGGTGCTCCCTAAGGAATAGCAAGTACATCACTATTAATAAAAAACAGAACAACATTCTAAGGAGATATCATAGCAGCTCAACCAGAATATAAGTTGAAATAGAAGTGGGAGCAAAATTAAAAATAGGTGACTTTTTCCACAACTACTAACATGCATAATGTTTTCTACAATAGTATGGAAGTTGAAAATTTGCTCACCATGAACTGTTCTGTGCGCCTGCACTGTGAAGCTAAGAATTAGGACCTCATTGATGCTGCAAAGCCATTTTACTGTAAAACATGTACCACGTCCAGAATGGGAATAAAATATTCTAATCCTATGTGGACAAAAACTTGAAATTTATAGGTAACTCTTAAATAAAACATGCACTATTATATAATAATATACAACACAATTTATCAGTGACATAGTAACTCTTAGAAGATTGTATATTTGAGGCACAACTGAACCTGATTTAGAGGATTGCATGTACACACAACTTTGGGATTTGCTATCCTCTTGTCAACTTTGTCATTGGTCATCTCAGCAATAACCTGTTGATTTTACAGATCGAATTAATAAATTATAAGGTTGTATAAAAGTTGACTATCTATGTTGATATAAACGGCAACGTTCACTCCAAATTTCTGTTAAATGTAGAGAAATAATGTTGTAAGCATAAATCTATTTCTAATTAGCCTACCCCCATACTCCTCCCTTACTTTTTCTCCCTAAACCCATACATCCCTCCCGGAGAATCCTATCCCCTACCCCAAGCTCTCCCCCATCTCTCTCTGCAATAGACAGAAAACTCATAAATTATCAAGAATTAATAAAGAGAGAACCCATTAATGTACAATCACCTTAGAACTGGAGCAATTTCCTCCAATTTTAGCCAACACATGCCGCTTAACCAAATCTACACTGAGCTCACAATAATTTATCCTTATAAATTGACAGTCTTCGGAGTACGTTATAATTAGATTTCTTGAATTTAAGCGTACACAACCAACTTAATCAAATTTACAGTGAGCAAACACAACTAAATCTAAAAATTCAAACTTGCATAAAACCCATTTCCAAATCCAAACTTACAGTTCTAAACAAAATTAAATTTGACAGAAAACTCATAAATCATCAAGAACTCAATAAGAAAAGAGAGACCCAGTTAGTCTAATCACCTTTGATTCCCCCTACGTTCAACCAACAACCAAACATATCCAAATATCGAAATTTGCACAGAAAACCCATATTCCAAATCCGAATTTACAGTTCTAAACACAGAATTTTTTTTACAGAAAAACCATAGATCGGCAAGAATTCAACAAAGAAAGAGAGACCCAGTTAATATTATCACCTTAGAATTGGAGCCATTGCTCTTTTTGGCCATCCAAACCCAAATCCTCTGCTGCCATTGCTCGACAACAAATCATAAATCTCCTCATTGTAAATCTCCAAAACAGTGACCTGCACAAACGACCCAACCGCCATGCCACCATCGTCTTCTCCGTCCCCAATAATATCTTTCAGCGAACTGTTACAGAAATGGAGGGAAGGTTTGTGTGGTTTTGGGAAGCAAGAGCCGATGCTATTGTAGAGGTGGGCATGGATTTGCGAATGGAAGAAGAATTTCCAAAAATCCACTACTGTAAAAACCCCCAATTCCCGAGATTTATACCCAAAAAACAAAGAAAATTTCCAAAACATGAAACCCTAAAAACCAAAAACCCACAAATCTGCCCTACCTGAGGAACCATCCGAGATTCAAATCGGAGAAATCGCACAGAAGGGATTGGAGATTATCACATACCGACTTGGAAGACGCAACCTTCGGGCGAGAAAATCGTGATCTGACGATCGTATCCCCCTCCTCTTCCTCGGCTCATGACTTGAATGCTTCGATTTCTCAGCTTCTTCTCCTTCTCTGGTTTTTAGGGTTCCTCCGAAGTGGCGTATCAGACTTCTGCTGAGCTTCTTCTTCTTCTTCTTCTTCTATCATTGTGATTCTGCAAGCCGCAAGCTCTCTCTCTCCCTCCCTCTCTGCAAGCCGAAGGCTCTCTCTCGTAACCCATCTCCTTTCCACGCACCTTTCAGCTTCCCTCGACTTTCCACACAGCCGTCGATCCCACCGAGTACAAAACGAAACGGACAAAATTACCCCTGAACTTTTGAGAATTACCCTCCCAACCCAGCCCCATTTGGCTGGCATTGTTGTAAATAGCATGAAATCGAGTGGCTCCATACTAAGCCATACGGACAAAATTAACCTCTGAACTTTTGACAATTACCCTCCCAACAAAGCTGGCATTGTTGTAAATAGAGTGAAATCGAGTGGCAAAGGATTGATAATGGCATCTACAGTGCAATTGAAAAGCCTTCTTTAGACTAAAGTAATGATATGGACACATGATACGCGGGTCATATGACTAGTTACAATAAAAGAAATTTAGCTAGTGCTGTTATAAATGCTCCACGTATTTTAGCTAGTACTGTTTGAGCTAGCCTCATGTATAACTCCTCTTGTCGGTTGCCCTCCAACCATCTCTTAAACCTCCACTTGTTCGGTAAATTCCATTAAATCTTGATGAAAAATGCTACAAAAACTATATTTTGAGATCATATATTATAGATTACATGTGACGGTTGATTTAGGATTTAGGGTTTAGGATTACACCCATCAACCTACACACTGCATAAGCATTTGTCATGCCTAATCACCCTCCATTAGCAACTTGGTTTCTCTTTGATTATTGCTATATTGCTTTCTTTATTTTCTTTGACTATATATAGTTATATAAATTTAGTGCTTTCCACCCTATAAATATATATAATTGTTGGCAAGGATTGATAATTGGTTGCAAGTCCTCAATCACTAGTAGTAGTTACGTGGAAAGAGACTTCATGTATGTAGAACGTGAGAAATTCTAAGGAGACTCTCAAAGTGAGACTTTCTGACACGTCACAACTTAATGTTAATTTTCATGCCAAAATTATAAAATATTGTGTTAAAGATATAAGGTGACAGAAAATTCATGAAAAGTCTTACTTTTAAGACAGTCTCTTCAGCATTTCTCCGTAGAATATTGACGTAGTTCTATAGAAAGAGTCATCTTCGTTTCATCAGTAAAAGTTAACTGAATATCATATACTTTTTACCACTGAAAAACGATGATGAACTTGATGGGTGGTAGGATAGTTGCATTTGAGGCTCCTTTTGTTTCTGAAAAGGCACTCATCTGATGCCGACTGCTGAGGCAAAGAAAATTTACTAAAAAGGGAGGCCAACACCTACCGGTTTCAGTTACGTTTCATTTTCTCTATGGATAGACTTAGGGAGTGGTCCAACCTGGTGGTTTTCATATTAATAAGAAGCGGGGCCTATAATTAAAGAGTTGTCACTCATGATACATAAGAAGGTTTGGCGATCAAATACTTTTTTTTTCAAAGAAAGATTTGACTCCTCAAGGGTTAGGAGGAACTCTAATTAAGATACCTCATGATCAATTTATAGAATTTTGTGTTTATAATTGAGATCGTTCATATCATAAATTATGACATGTGAAAACAAAATAATATGTAATGACAATGTGAAATGGTCCGTTATGTAAATGTTTGGTTTTTTATGCTTTCTCATTATGCTATATGTTTTTGAATTATTCTATCTCCATGTGTCAAAATCTTATTGGTGGTTATAGTTGACAAGTAACAATTGATGTTGAAATGACTAATTTGCCCTTGAATTTGACGAAATTGATTTCGAAATTCTAATGACAAGGGATAAATTGACCAATTTTAAATAGTTTAGAGGGTTAATTTACCAAAAAAAAAAGTTTAGGGGGTCAATTTCAACTGGAATTATAGTTTAGGGGTCAAACGGCAATTTATCCTAAATTATTATATAAATATCATTGACGCAATAGAGACCACAGGCAAATAGAAAGAACAAAGGATATCGAGGAGAGGGGGATAGATACCTGGGAATCGCTTGACCAAGGGGACGGAATCACTCACGTCGCTACGGGGAGATACCCAAGTTGGTTGTAGCTGTGTGTTTTATGATTTATCATCTACCCTTAAGTTTGAATCTCATTTTTTATATTTTTGATGAATTAAATGCAATTACATAAATTATATCCATTGTAGCACAATTCACTGGACTAAGTTCTACATGAAATATGTTTGTTAACTTTTTTCTTATGAAGGAATACTAATAAAAATGACTTCAAAACTTTGAATCTTAACCAAAAGCATCTTAATAACTTTATTTAATAGTTAGGACAAACTCAAATTAAACAACTCAATAAACTGGCCCAATAAGACTCATTTTTCTCTCTCTCCCTCTCTCCTTTTCCACCCATCGCCACCCCTCTCTATGTTTCTCTCTCTCATTTCCCCCCTCATCCACCTCTCTATATTGTCTCTCCCCTCTCTCTTCCCATCCACCTCTCATCAAGTTTCCGTCAACTTCGTTAGAACTTTCTTCAAAATGAGTAACATGCTACGCACGTGAAGCTGAATCAAAAGACAAATATGGAAAAGCAAATGAAAAAATTTGTAGCAATGGTCCCTCAACTTTAACCCAATTGGAGAAATGGTCCCTCAACTTTAACCTAATTGGAGTAATGGTACATAAACTTTAACCCAGTTATAGTAATGATCATTCCAACACGGCTCATTTTGATAGAATTCTGATGGAGTAGACAAAAATGACCATATCTGCAAGTTTTGATGAGTTAAGAGACATATTATGTCACATCCCGGCCCGGGACGGATCACTTCCCGGGCCCGCTCCACCACCAGCACGATATTGTCCGCTTGGGGCTTACCATTCCCTCACGGTTTTGTTTCTGGGAACTCACGAGCAACTTCCCAGTGGGTCCCACGAGCAACTTCCCAGTGGGTCACCCATCATGGGAGTACTCTAGCCCCCTTCTCGCTTAACTTCGGAGTTCCTAAGGAACCCGAAGCCAGTGAGCTCCCAAAAAGCCTCGTGCTAAGTAGGGATGAGAATATACATTTAATGATCACTCCCCTGGGCAATGTAGGATGTTACAATCCACCTCCCTTAGGGGCCCGACGTCCTCGTCGGCACACTTCCGGCCAGGGATTGGCTCTGATACCAATTGTCACATCCCGGCCCGGGGTGGATCACTTTTCGGGCCCGCTCCACCACCGTAGCACGATATTGTCCGCTTTGGGCTTACCATTCCCTCACGGTTTTGTTTCTGGGAACTCACGAGCAACTTCCCAGTGGGTCACCCATCCTGAGAGTGCTCTGGCCTCCTTCTCACTTAACTTCGGAGTTCCTACGAAACCCGAAGCCAGTGAGTTCCTAGAAGGTCTTGTGCTAGGTAGGGATAAGAATATACATTTAAGGATCACTCCCTTGGGCGATGTGGGATGTTACAATCCACCCCCTCAGGGGCCCGACGTCATCGTCGGCACAGAATATACATTTAAGGATCACTCCATTGGGCTATGTGAGATGTTACAATCCACCCTCCTTAGGAGCCCGACGTCCTCGTCGGCACACTTCTGGCCAGGGATTGGCTCTTATACCAATTGTCACATCCAGGCCCGTCGGCCCCTTGAGGGGAGTGGATTGTAACATCCCACATCGCCCAGGAGAGTGATCATTAAATGTATATTCTCATCCCTACCTAGCACAAGGCCTTTTGGGAGCTCACTTGTTTCGGGTTCCGAAGGAACTCCGAAGTTAAGCGAGAAGGGGGCTAGAGCACTCCCATGATGGGTGACCCACTGGGAAGTTGCTCCTGAGTTCCCAGAAACAAAACCGTGAAGGAATGGTAAGCCCAAAGCAGACAATATCGTGCTACGGTAGTGGAGCGGGCTCGAGATGTGACAACTGGTATCAGAGCCAATCCCTTGCCGGAAGTGTGCCGACGAGGACGTCGGGCACCTGAGGGGGGTGGATTGTAACATCCCACATCGTTGAGGAGAGTGATCCTTAAATGTATATTCTCATCACTACCTAGCACGAAGTCTTTTGGGAGCTCACTGGCTTCGGGTTCTGTAGGAACTCTAAAGTTAAGCGAGAAGGGGGCCAGAGCATTCCCATGATGGGTGACCCACTGGAAAGTTGCTCCTGAGTTCCCAGGCACAGTTCACGGTGCATTCGCTACTGGAGCAATGGCAGCCGAAGACTACAGGATGCGAGTTCTTGAGCGTTATGGGGAGTTGGATTTGTTGGAGCTAGTCGTGGGCGAGAAGGCCAAGTCTTGAAGATGCGTTCACGTCAGATTGGCTCACATAAATTCGCCATTTCGATTGGGGTGGCTGGGAAAGGGTGTGGAAAATTACGGTTTTCTCTGTGGATCAAGCAATGGTGTTTGTGTTTGCAGGTCTCATGTGAGTGGCATATCTGTATTTGCACAATCATTGGACGATCACTTAATTATTATTATTATTATTTTCATATAAGGTGCAGCGTGCATATAAGGTGCTCCAACTTTTTAGCCACTCTCTCTAGTTTATTCGATATGGAATCTCTTCATTTATTTTCATATATGTATATGCATGTCCATGTGGCGGGGAATTCTAATTTTACATTCTTGTCCATGTGGCATATCTGTATATGCATGTCCATGTGGGCTGTAAGCTTGCAATTAACTTCTTCTTCTTTCTTGAAAAATTGGTGGGCTTACTGTTTAAAGAGTTTAATGTTGTAAAAAGTTTAAAGCCCAACATTTTGGGCTTCAAGGCCCAATCCCCAAGTGACCCGAAAATCCCGAAATAGTTTCGAGAATCCTGAATTTCAGGAAGTGAATAGTTTCGATTCGGTTTTGGGATATAAAATCTCATCCCAAAATGTTTTGGTTTGGGATTTGGGTTGGGGTTTCGGTTCGGGATCCCAACACGAACCAGCCCTAATCATAACCCAGGAGGCACGACAGCTTTGGATGACAACGGCTCCACAATCTTAATCGTAAATCGTAGAAACTAGGCTTGTTGTGAGCCTGAGCCCACCCGCAGCGAATCTCTTGGTCCCCCTTCACGTGTTGTTGCAGCTTGCTGTGCCCTCTTGCTGTGCCCTCTTCCCACTTGCATTTCTTATCCATCTAGGGTGGATGCAAGCACCAAATACCCACTTCCAAACCCAAATTCCTGTTTTTCTCACCCTCGAATTACATTCCTTGGAGATGATCCGTTGAAGATAGCCTAAGATTCTTATATGCAATATCTAACTATTGATTTTTCAAACCAACTCAGTAGTACGTCACGGGAGAAAAATTAAATTTATACGATAAATAAATAATGAAGATGGAGTTGAGGATGGTGAACATAGGACTGTTGGCGTGGTGCCTGGTGGCACTACCGGGATGTGTTATTAATCCACGTGCTACAATATACGTTGACAATATAGTTGATATTGTATGAACTTAGAATATAATATTTGATAAAATAAAAAAAATATGCGTTCTGTAAAGTGAATTTGTAACGCTACATAACAGTGTGCCGGTTGCGTAACACCTGCCCTCCAAAACTGAGGGAATGAGAAGATACAGTTGATACAACTCAAGAAAATGAATATGTGAATTTCATGTAGATAAATACTTTGCTCAGTTAAACCACATACATTTACACAGCTGAGCAAAAGTATTGCTAAAAACCAGCCCTCCAAAAATGAAAACAAAACAAAGAATAAAAGAAAAAGAAAAAATCTCCTATATTTTCACTTCTCCAATGCACAAAAATCAAACGAGCTTCTGCTTCCCTCGCTTTCGTTTCTTCTCGTAATACGCTCAAAAAAAAAATGTTTCCCTTCAACAGATGAATGAGATGAAAGTTAAGCAGATTCCAAGTTCCCCGAGTGGCTCTTTCAGAGGGAGACATCAGAGAACAGAGCTGAAGCTTTCAATAGGATCAGATTCTTCAAGCATGGAAGCTGCCTGGAAGCAGTCTATGGCATCCCCTATTCGTCCATCATCTCTGTGAATCATTCCCAAGTAACACCAAGCCTTTCGATTGCTAGGATCGATCCTTAATGCATACGAGAGCAAGCTCCTTTCCACAGGCAATGCCGTTGATCCCATCTTTGACTTTTCGTTTCAACATCGACATTTATTCAATCTTTTAATTTTACATTATTGATTTAACTCTAGTTTATTGTTATTGGAAGACCTGTTAGGTGAAAATAGTGGCAATGGAAGTCCTATGTGTGACACTATAATTAAAAATGACTAGCTAGATTATCTTAGAAGTTAGAAAATAATTAATAGGAATTTGAGACGTCATTATCGTAAGATCTAAAGATTCCACTCACATCAATACTAATATTTATGAATTAGTTGGTTTCACCAGTTTGCATGTTTAACGGTTTAAATAAAACATCAGAGGATGCTTGAGATGACCACATTTATTTTTTATATAAATATCACCAAATAGGAAGCGGAGTGGAATGTCAATATCACGAGTGTATTTGTGTACAAGTTTCGAAGATACTTTTTTCAAATGAGCCAAACTACCTCTCAAAGTTCAGGATGTTTCGATGATGCGAGTGTGTGACAAAATGATAAAGATTCAACTGAGACGGAAACGCATCTGATTAGCCATTTATATACTCCTGTTTTCTTATTATTCAATACTAACCCAACTCCTATCATTCTCTTAAAAGATGCGCGCAAAGAATTAATTTGACACCTAAATATAACTTTATTTTCAGCTCAATGTGTTTTGACAAAGCCCACAAAAGTGGTACATTAATACAAATCTAGATTCTCGTCAGATCCTCTTTGTAAGGATCCCGGGAATCTGTGAATCATATCCGTTTATCGTACATCGTGCGGTCATAAATCATTTTAAATATTTTTATTTAAAATTGAATACAAACAATACCTGACAAAAACTAACCGCACGATGTACGATGAACGGACACAATTTACGGATTTCAAGATCCTCACCAAAAGGATTCGGAGATGATCTTGTTGGCATTAATATATCTCTTAAATATGGATTTACTGTTTACCCAAGTTGGCTGTAGCTGTTTGTTTTATGATTTATCATCTACCCTTAAGTTTGAATCTCATTTTTTATATTTTTGATAAAATGCAATTACATAAATTATATCCATTGTAGCACAATTCACTGGACTGAGTTCTACGTGAAGTATGTTTGTTAACTTTTTTCTTATGAAGAAATACTAATGAAAATGACTTCAAAACTTTGAATCTTAACCAAAAGCATCTTAATAACTTTATTTAATAGTTAGGATAAAAATCAAATTAAACAGCTCAATAAAACTGGCCCAATAAGACTCATTTTTCTCTCTCCCTCTCTCCTTTTCCACCCATTGCCACCCCTCTCTTTGTTTCTCTCTCTCTCTCTCTCTCATTTCTCCCCCCATCCACCTCTCTATATTCTCTCTCCCCTCTCTCCTCCCATCCACCTCTCATCAAATTTCCATCAACTTCGTTAGAACTTTCGTCAAAATGAGTAACGTGCTACACACTTGAGGTTGAATCAAAAGACAAATATGGAAAAGCAAATGAGAAAATTTGTAGCAATGGTCCCTCAACTTTAACCCAATTGGAGAAATTGTCCCTCAACTTTGGTACCTAAACTTTAACCCAGTTATAGCAATGGTCATTCCAACACGACTCATTTTGATGGAATTCTGATGGAGTAGACAAAAATGATCATATCTGCACGTTTTGATGAGTTAAGAGACCTATTATCATGGATTTTTAGTTGAAGGATTACTGCTCAAATTGAATTAAAATTGAAGGACTGTTTCTACAATTTTCTCACAAAATAAATAAAAAAGGAAATGGATATGAGGAAGGAGTGACATCAGAGAGAAGAGAGATATGATATTGATGTGTGAAAAAGAAGAGAGATGATGTTTGTAACAAGCGAAAGAAAAGAGAGAGATGATGGTGATGGGTGTGTTGAATAGTTGACCTTGTAATTAGCTTAGTTACATGTTTGGGTCCTGGTAATCAAGATGTAATTAGGATATATATTATTTGGTGTTTCTTTCCTTGTAAATCAATCTTGTACAATATATATTTCCCTTCTTGGTGAGAAGAATAAGATTAGAAAATTAAACCCCAAAATAAGCCCTAATTAGCATGGTATCAAAGCAGAGATCTTAGGATTTATGCTCTGCCCGTTCCCTCAAGCAAACTCGGCCCTCCCATGGAGAACCTACCACCACTCCACGATGGAAACAATTTCATCCTAACCGATCATACCCCTAAACTAAACACTACTTGTTTAACAAACCCTACCATGAATCCTCCTCATGTTTCAAGTTCTTCCAACATGCCTCCGAAGTCCTCAGGTAACTGTGGTTATGCTTTTAATATGAATAATTGTGATACTCAGTCTGGTTGGACCATTGACTCCGGTGCCACAGACCATATGACTTATGACCCCACTGATTTAGCTTGTGATACTGTTCCACTTCAACGAAATATTACTAATGCTAATGGTGTCACCTCACCGGTAACTGGCGCTGGCACTGTACGCTTCATGCCTACCCTCTCATTGCCGCATACACTACTTGTACCTTCACTAAAGCATAAATTGATGTCTCCTGGCCAAGCTACTGAGCAATTGAACTGTTGTGTACTATTGTATCCAAAGTTTTGTCTTATTCAGGATATTCTCACGAAGGAGATAATTGGTCATGGTACTAAGATGGGGGATCTCTATTTTGTGGACGATGTTAGTACAGGACGGGTCAATCTCGCCCAAGGAGCCGTTGATCATAAACGGTGTCAAATATGGTTATGGCATCACCGTTTGGGTCATCCGTCTTTCAGTTATTTACAGCATATGTTTCCAGATTTATTTGTTGGTTGTTCGATTTCAGACTTTAAATGTGACATGTGCGTACTTGCCAAGAGTCACCGTGTTTCTTATCCATTGAATTCTAATCAAAGTGCTATTCCTTTCGGTCTTGTTCATTCGGATGTTTGGGGACCATCTCCGATTACTACTTCATCTGGTATTAGATGGTTTGTAATGTTCATAAATGATTGTACACGGATGACGTAGTTATACCTTCTTTAGCATAAAAGTGATGTGTTCCTGGCATTTAAGACATTCCACACCATGGTTCAGACACAGTTTTCTACTAAAATTTGGATTTTACGTTCTGATAATGGTGGTGAATATGTTAATAATGATTTTACACATTATTTAACTACTCACGGAATTCTCCACGAGATTACTTGTCCTCATACTCCTCAACAGAATGGGGTGGCTGAGCGCAAAAATCGCCATCTATTAGAAACTGCTCGATCACTATTGATTAGGGCAGATGTTCCATGCTCCTCTTGGGATGTTGCTTTTCAGACTGCCACTTACCTTATCAACCGCATGACATCCAAAGTATTGAATTTTCTTACACATTTGAAAGTTCTTGCTACATTCGTGTCTCTACCGTCCGTTCCCACCGTGAGTTTTTGGGTGTGTGGCCTTTGTTCATCTACATAAAAATCAACGGACAAAACTTGACCCATGTGCTATCCATTGCGTTTTCATGGGGTATGGACTACATCAGAAAGGGCACCGTTGCTACCACCTTCCTTCACATCGGATGTATACTACTATGGATATTACTTTTTTCGAGTCTGAGATGTATTACTCTTCGGCTTCTTCCAACCCTCATATTCAGGGGGAGACACTACATGATGAACAAGTTTGGACCATGGCTGCTACCACTGATCTTCCGCTGCGATTATTAGCCGAGCCCGCAATGGCTGTGTTGCCAGCCCAGCCAACAGAAGCAGCATCGCTGCCCACAGAACAAGTGGCAAGCACAGCAGTGCCGTCCTCACCCACGACAACAGTGCTGCCACTTGCCGATCTTGAGACTTCTGCTGATACTACTCCCCTCTCGTCTCAAAATATAGTACCACCAGATGACCATACTCCAGAGCCGGAGGTAAGATCTAATATCCCTATTGATGTATCTGATGTTTCAAATTATCAGTTACCTTTCAGGCATAACCGGGGAAAACCACCCAATCGATATTCACCGGAAACAACGAAAGGCTCTAAATATCTCATTGCCAACTATGTGTCATCACATAAATTATCAGAACTCGACAAAACTTTTGTACAACAAATATCCAATGATAGCACACCAAGTTCATTGAAGGAGGCACTATCTGATAATCGATTGACCAAGGCAATGAAGGAAGAAATGGATGCACTTCAGAAAAATCAAACATGGGATTTAGTTCAGCTACCCCGAGGAAAGAAGAGAGTTGGATGTCGATGGGTGTATATCATCAAGTACAAAGCTGATGGGTCAATTGAACGATACAAAGCACGATTGGTGGCCAAGGGATACACTCAGACGTATGGTGTTGATTATACATAAATATTTGCTCTAGTAGCAAAGATTAATACGGTAAGAGTGTTACTTTCGTTGGAGGCTAACTTGGATTGGCCATTACAGCAATTTGATGTGAAAAATGCTTTCTTACATGGTAATCTTAAAGAAGAAATGTATATAGATATTCCACCTGGTTATGCATCGGTTTCATAACCCGGAATGGTGTGTAAGTTGAAGAAGGCATTGTATAGATTGAAACAATCACCTCGGGCATGGTTTGGTAGGTTTCAGACGGCTATGAGGAAGTATGGGTTCATGCAAAGCAATTCCGATCATACACTTTTCTTGAAACGTCGAATAGGTAAATTGACGGTACTTATTATTTATGTGGATGATATGATTGTTACGGGTGATGATAAAGAGGAAATCTCAAGGCTGAAAGATTACTTAGCAACTGAGTTCGAGATGAAAGATCTTGGTGGATTGAAATATTTCTTGGGTATAGAAGTAGCTCGATCTAAACAGGGTATATTTCTATCTCAAAGAAAATATGTTCTTAACTTGTTAGCCGAAACCGGAATGCTTGATTGTAGACCGGTTAACACCCCTATAGTCCAAAATCACCATCTTACCGTGCACCTTGATCAAGTTCCCACTAACCGAGATCGTTATCAAAGGTTAGTTGGGAGGTTAATTTATTTATCTCATACCAGGCCTAATATTGCATATGCAGTAAGTGTTGTTAGTCAATTTATGCATTCCCCAAGTGATACGCATATGGGTGCGGTTGAACGTATTCTACGATACCTAAAGTCTTCCCCGAGTAGAGGCATCATGTTTTCCAAGAATGGTCATTGCCGAATATAAGGTTATACCAATGCAGATTGGGTAGGGAATATTACTGATCGACGGTCCACATCGGGTTACTTTACATTTGTGGGGGGCAATTTAGTGACTTGGCAGAGTAAGAAACATAAAGTGGTTGCGTTATCAAGTGCAGAGGCAGAATACAGGGGTATGGCAAAAGGAGTATGTGAATTATTATGGCTTCAGAGGTTACTCACAGAACTCGAGTGTCCTTTAATGTCGGCTTCGAATTTGTTTTGTGATAATAAAGCAGCAATTGATATCTCACACAACCCAATTCAGCATGATCGCATGAAACATGTGGAAGTTGACAGACACTTCATTAAGGAAAAGTTGGATGGGAATATTATTCAATTTAAAGGATCAATTAGCGGACATCTTAACTAAAGTTGTTGCCAGTCAAATGTTCTACAACTCTCTCGTCAAGTTGGGCATGAACGACATTTATGCACCAACTTGAGGGGGAGTGTTGGAGAGTTGACCTTTGTAATTAGCTTAGTTACATGTTTGGATCCTTGTAATCAGGATGTAATTAGGATAGATATTGTTTGGTGTTTCTTTCCTTGTAAATCAATCTTGTATAATATATATTTCCCTCCTTAGTGAGAAAAATAAGATCAGAAAATTAAACCCCAAAATAAGCCCTAATTAGCAGGGTGAAGAGAGGGAAAGGAAAGGATAAAGGAGAGAGAGAGAGAAAGGTAGAGATGCGCGAGACTTGCTTGTTAACCTATTTTAAGTTTTTTCTATATCATATTAAATTTTTTGTCATTTTCATTAAATAAAATTATTAGATTTTTTTTAAGAAAAAACTTGGATAAACTTAAGAAAAGAACAAAACAAAAAAAATTAAAAGTTAAGACACATTATTACTAGTTTATTGTGAGACTAAGTTCACTATTTCTTTCTTAATATAAATAATATTGTTTATTAAAATAAAATAAAAAACCGGAAGACCGTACACGGTACAACAATTGACGCTTCACTTTCTTTTCAGTTGTTGCCGCATTTAACCCTACTCCGGAAAATCCATTTTTGCGTGAAAATTTGAAATCAGAGTCCCTATAATTTCCAAAATATCATCTCCACGCGGCACAATCCTGAAGCGAGTACACATCCAGCTACCTCGGCGGGTAGAGAAAACTTTTATCTCCTTAACGTGTTGGGGCTGGCCTAGCTGTCTATATATACCCATGGCAACCAAGACGGTGGGAATCAAATCTCTCTCTCTCTCCCTCCCTCCCTCCCTCCAGAATTCGCCTTTCGTTTTCACCAATTTCTCACCAAGCCCCCTAAATTCCAGTTTGCACCCAAATCCGCGGCCAAAAACCCCGACTTTAACCCCCCCCCGGATCTCTCCAGTGTACGATTGCGCTCGACATCTCGCCGGAAATCGGAATCCGATCGGCGATCGCAGCTGTTTGAGAAATCGTCTGGTAACAAGAAAGTCGCATGAGCTGGTTGGGAGAGCTCGGTTTTTCAAAGAGGACATTGAATTCCAATTCCAATCACTTCATTACGTGTCTCTTGATCTTCATTCTCCATTACTCCCCTCAATTGCCTCTTACCATTCTTAAATTCGAGAAGAAAGCCCTCGATCCTTTATTATTATTATTATTATCTAATTTTATTTTTAATCCCAATTTTAATTTTAATTTTAATTCCAATACCAATTTCGATTTGAATCACCATGGCGCCTGGAAGCAAGAGTAATCCTGAATTGCGAAGAGGTCCGTTCACATTTACCTTTTTACTTTCCATGTGGGGTTTAAAAGTTCGTTTCTTTTAACGGTTTTACTGCTTTGGTAATCCTGGATTATTTGTAAAATTAATTTGTTTGGTATTTTTCTTTTGCAAATTCAGCTCTTTGCTCAAATGGTGAGAAGAGGCAGCGATCGGCGCCGTCTCCGTCTGTAATAGTTATAGGCGGCGGCATGGCGGGTGTTTCAGCCGCTCGTGCTCTCCACGATGCTTCAATTCAGGTACCCAGATGGAAATCCCAGCTCAGTGTTTTGCACATTGAAGTTTGCAGTTATGGGTTTTGTTGAATTTTAAATTTTGATGGTCAGGTTGTGCTGTTGGAGTCTCGAGATAGACTTGGCGGTCGAGTTTGCACCGATTACTCATTCGGTTTCCCTATTGATTTGGGTGCATCATGGTAAGCCAAGAATGTGGATTGCCTGCTTGTAATAGGGATTCGATTCGCCTGAATTTTGAATTCGGATGACTTGAATTTAGAAGCCTGAATTTTGTTGTTTGATGCTTCAGGTTGCACGGAGTATGCAAAGAGAATCCATTGGCACCATTGATTGGGAGACTGGGGTTACCCTTATACCGTACGAGTGAGGATAACTCTGTGTTATATGACCATGACTTGGAAAGGTACTAATTTCTTCCTCAAACTGATACTCCTTTTATGTAGGTGCTGTATTGAAATGAGTGGCTGTATTGAAATGATGTGAATTTTAAACGTTGTTCAATTTTGGGTTGTTGGTGAGCATTGCTTTAGTTTTACAGTGCTTGGTTCTTTGTTTTTGGGTCCAAATTGTTTTGGCACTTTATACTCCTACATTCTAGTATATTACCAAGGTATGCCGTCGGCAATTTACAGTATTACCAGCAGTCTACAATGTAATATATATACGGTTGATACGTTCAAGTGTGTTTAAATATTTGTGATGGTAATACATTACTTTCTCTTTTCTTTGAAGTTGATTTCTTTCTCCCCAGCTGTCATATGCACCGGGATGTCTGACATAATGGAGATATTCATGTGTTCTTTGCAGCTATGCACTCTTTGATATGGATGGGAATCAAGTTCCTCAAGATTTGGTCACGAAAGTTGGCGAAGTATTTGAGAACATTTTGAAAGAGGCAAGTCATCTGATGTGTATATTTTATTTTTCTAAAGCTATAGCATTGTTTATGACTTAGGGTTTTTGAAATGCTCTTATAGTTTATTTGCTTTTATGTTGTATCTTAAGCCTTAAATAGTGTCCTGCCATTTTGGCCATTCTTTGATATGTTTTTGTTTCCTTAATGCAGACAGATACGGTGAGACAGGAATTTAGTGAGGACATGTCCATCACCCATGCTTTCTCAATTGTTTTTGAAAGGAAACCGGAATTACGGTACCATATTTTAAAATCATATTATGTTGTTTCAGTTGTTTATGTCTTGTTGGTCTAGAAATAGTTTTATAGAAAGTGTTATGCTTTACGTTGGACAGGTTGGAAGGAGTTGCGCATAAGGTACTGCAGTGGTATTTGTGCAGAATGGAAGGTTGGTTTGCAGCAGATGCTGATACAATTTCACTTAAATGCTGGGATCAGGCAAGTTTCTCATCCATCAGATTAGTTTTAATAAGCGTTGCCTTTCTGAGTCTTAATTCTAGTATAAATTGTTGTGTCAGTGTACATTAATTTGCATTAACGAGTTTATAACCTTGGCAATTTAATTAGAGCTTTTGATTCTCTTATATAGGAAGAACTGCTCCCTGGTGGTCATGGTCTAATGGTCAGGGGTTACCTCCCTGTTATTAACACCCTTGCCAAAGGTCTCGACATACGCTTGAGCCACAGGTATCCATATTTTTTTCGTTCATGTATTTTTTAATTATATATTCGGCAATCTGCTTGTAGCTAAACTAACAAGCATTATACATTCCTGTTCTCAGTGTCACAAAAATAACAAGGCGATATAATGGTGTGAAGGTAACAGTAGAGGATGGGAGAACATTTGTTGCAGATGCTGCTGTTGTTGCTGTTCCTCTCGGTGTGCTTAAAGCAAAGAGCATAACGTTTGAGCCAAAGCTACCCGATTGGAAGGAAGCAGCCATTGAAGACCTTGGAGTGGGAATTGAGAATAAAATCGTATTGCACTTCGAAAATGTGTTTTGGCCAAACGTGGAGTTTTTAGGAGTGGTTGCTGACACATCTTATTGCTGCAGCTACTTTCTAAATCTTCACAAGGCAACTGGTCACTCTGTACTTGTTTATATGCCTGCAGGGCAGCTGGCTAAAGACATAGAGAAAATGTCTGATGAAGAGGCTGCTAATTTTGCTTTTACGCAACTCAAAAAGATCCTTCCAAATGCTTCTACTCCGGTAAGTCTCGTTTTTAAAACTCCATAACAGACGTGAAATTCGATTTACTCTTTCATCTTTGAACCCTAACTTAATTGATCCCTTTCCAACTTTGCAGATTCAGTATCTCGTTTCTCATTGGGGGAGCGATGTTAACACTCTTGGGTCCTATAGCTACGACATAGTAGGCAAACCGCATGATCTGTACGAGAAGCTACGGGTCCCAGTGGATACCCTATTTTTTGCCGGGGAGGCAACAAGTGTGGACTTCCCGGGCTCAGTGCATGGTGCATTCGCTACTGGAGCAATGGCAGCCGAAGACTGCAGGATGCGAGTTCTTGAGCGTTATGGGGAGTTGGATTTGTTCGAGCCAGTCATGGGCGAGGAGGCCATGTCTATACCGCTTCTTATCTCCCGCCTGTAACGTCCCGGCCGCCATCCTCCGGCTACATGAACCCAAGTGTTGAAGATACGTTCACGTCAGATCGGCTCACATAAATTCGCCATTTCGATTGGGGTGGCTGGGAAAGGGTGTGGAAAATTAAGGTTTTCCCTGTGGATCAAGCAATGGTGTTTGTGTTTGCAGGTCTCATGTGAGTGGCATGTCTGTATTTGCACAATCGTTGGACGATCGCTGAATTATTATATTATTATTATAAAATATAGCCTAAGAATAGGTAACGGAATATTATAAATAAATTGTGATATATAGTAGGCCTCCATTTAATTGGTGGTCTTTTCTGTTGGTTTTAGATATCCGCTACCCAAATTACAAAGTAGAATTTGAATACTACCACTTATCACCGGCTCAACGTTGGTTGATTTTCTTATTTGGCTGCTGCAGCATTTCTTTCCAAATCAATACAAAAAATATATTAAAGTAATATTAATTAATATTATTATTAATGGTCAAATGTGATGGGTATATTTGATTTTTGAATTAATTAATAGTATTATTTTGACCGTTTAAATTTATATTTAAGCCGTTAAATCTTTTTTTATTACCGTTAAAATTGATTTTGAGCTGTTGAATTTTCAAAAAGATGTAGTTGGGCTCACTACACGGATCATAACCCATGGGGCACGACAGCCTTGGATGACAACGGCTTACCAATCTCAATCGTAGAAACTAGGCTTCTTGTGAGCCCACCCGCAACAAATCTCTCGGTCATGTTGCTTTTGACGAGCGGGACCACCACTTCCCCCTTCACGTGTTGTTGCAGCTTGCTGTGCCCTCTTCCCACTTGCATTTCTTATCCATCTAGGGTGGATGCAAGCACCAAATACCCACTTCCAAACCCAAATTCCTGTTTTTCTCACCATCGAAATACATTCCTTGGAGATGATCCGTTGAAGATAGCCTAAGATTCTTATATGCAATATCTAACTATTGATTTTTCAAACCAACTCAGTAGTACGTCACGGGAGAAAAATTAAATTTATACGATAAATAAATAATGAAGATGGAGTTGAGGATGGTGAACATAGGACTGTTGGCATGGTGCCTGGTGGCACTACCGGGATGTGTCATTAATCCACGTGCTACAATATACGTTGACAATATAGTTGATATTGTATGAACTTAGAATATAATATTTGATAAAATAAAAAAAATATGCATTCTGTAAAGTGAATTTGTAACGCTACATAACAGTGTGCCGGTTGCGTAACACCTGCCCTCCAAAACTGAGGGAATGAGAAGATACAGTTGATACAACTCAAGAAAATGAATATGTGAATTTCATGTAGATAAATACTTTGCTCAGTTAAACCACATACATTTACACAGCTGAGCAAAAGTATTGCTAAAAACCAGCCCTCCAAAAATGAAAACAAAACAAAGAATAAAAGAAAAAGAAAAAATCTCCTATATTTTCACTTCTCCAATGCACAAAAATCAAACGAGCTTCTGCTTCCCTCGCTTTCGTTTCTTCTCGTAATACGCTCAAAAAAAATGTTTCCCTTCAACAGATGAATGAGATGAAAGTTAAGCAGATTCCAAGTTCCCCGAGTGGCTCTTTCAGAGGGAGACATCAGAGAACAGAGCTGAAGCTTTCAATAGGATCAGATTCTTCAAGCATGGAAGCTGCCTGGAAGCAGTCTATGGCATCCCCTATTCGTCCATCATCTCTGTGAATCATTCCCAAGTAATACCAAGCCTTTCGATTGCTAGGATCGATCCTTAATGCATCTGAGAGCAAGCTCCTTGCGACAGGCAATGCCGTTGATCCCATCTTTGACAGAAGAGCGGCAATCAAAATCTTGCACGGAACATAACAGGGTTCTAGCAGAAGACAATCGATATAAGTGGCTAGAGCTTCCTGAATTTGTCCCTGTCCTTCAAAGATGACACCTACACATGATGTAACTTAACAGTCAACATAATGCACATCAAATGATCGCATTACATTTCTATAAAGGTACACGGCTTCTGTGCCACGTTAGGTCCCCTAGTGTTGGAAGTGTTTGAAAGTTCTGTCACACTATTTAGTTCCTTCATGATCAAAACTCACCCTTGAAAGACACTTTGGAGATTTTCATGCATCACTTTCTAGGAAATAGAATAGAAATGCCTTAGAAATCCATTAATTATAGTACATGAGTTAGTTCTTACCTTCCGCGTGCAGCGTTTCTGCAGAGTGTTGCTTCAGCTCTCTGGCTTTACTCAAACAAATTTCAGCATCCTTCCAATATGAAAGGCTAGAGTATAAGTCTGATAATCCATGCCAAACTTCAAATTCGTTGACTTTATCATCCTCAACCTATATAAAAAGGCGAACAAAAACATAGGAAGGAACAACTTGTTGAGAAAATATTTAAAATGTAATTTTAGATACACAAAATATTGCATCAGAAATGAATTTGAAAATGAAAGAGGAACAAGTAAATGTTAATCGAATGGCAACAATTACTCGTTTCCCAGTTACTAGACAGTGCCACACATCTTGGTATATTTTAAAGTTTGTCCATCTTTTAAAGTGCAGAACTAGGCCCCCCTTGTAAATCAAACTCACAACCACTTTTAAGCACCCCTACCCCCGCCCCAACCCAACCGATATCTTCAGATAAAGCAACTTAATCCAACGTTCACATACCAACCCCAATATCTGAAAAAAACTACGTGAGTGAAACAATCAGATCAAATTTCTAAACTTCCTCCCAAAATATTGCAGATTCACAGTCTAATAGCACTTTCCCACCACTACAAATAATAGCTTAGGGAGGACTCTTATATTTAGGAGGAATCTGGATAGACTCTGTTTTGATTTGATACAAAGTGAAGAACGTAAAGCAGTAGTCAGAATGTTAACCTGAAGACTAATTCTGAGAGGCCCAAAGGATTTCCTTTGAGCTTGAACCAAAGCAAGAAGGTTACGATAAGTTTCAATTGCATCCATGGGTAACGATTGGGAGATTTTTAGCTTTGCTTTAAGCCTGAGAAGTGGCCCTTGTTCCCATTTTGCGGTCTCATCTAAAGCAGCATCAGTGACCACATGAGCTTCTGAAAATCGCTGTTGAGCAGACAAAACAAGAGCGAGCAACCTCCAACCTTTTATTAGGCAGCCTCCTGTTTGATCAATGAACTTTTTTGCATAGCGCAAAGCAGTATCTAGATTTCGGTGCTCGGCGTAGTGAACACCCAACTCGAAAGCCAAATCTGAATTGTTCGGCTCCAAATTAATGGCCTCATTTAGTGATTTCAGTGCTTCAGATTGAAGACGAGACCTCTCAAAGTCAGAGGAAGAAACTTTTGCTTGCTTCCCCAAACAAAGACCCAACAAGCGAAGTCCCACACCCTTTAAATGTTCATCCAACCCCTGAGCATTGCTAATAGCCCTTTGTGCATATCCCACTCCCTCAGCTGCAACATGGGAATCCTCATTGCAGAGTTTGGCGGCCAATAACAATGCCATGAGTTCCTCTGGTCGTTCATGTTTGTGCAAAGACTTCCTTAATAGGTTCAAAGCCTCTTGGTTCTGTCCTGCTCCACAATAACAAAGGGCTAAAGAATTCCAACGATCAACACGGTGATATACTCCAGGCATGATTTCTTCAAGTTGCTTGGCTAAAACAAAAGTTTGGTTGCATAAAGATAAAGCAAACGTTAGATGTTCCATCAATGATGAATCCCATTTGGTTTTACCTAGGGATAATTTTCTCAAAAGGATCATCAAAAGCAGAATAGCCTCCTCCAGATTATTTTTAGGGACATATGAACCTTCAACCTGAGCACCTAAACTGGGTGGACCAGCCTCTACTCCACTGTACAGCAAAAACACAGCAAACCCCTTCTGAATTCTTGCACAACGGTCGTTGTCAAGGTTCCATTGACTAAGTAGGGCACGTCTATAAGCAGATATTGCTTCTTGAGGGTAGCCAGCTTGCTTCCAAAGCTCGGGAAGAAGCTCCACAGATTGGCTGACTGTCTCTTGTAATCTGCCATCTACTTGTGCATCAGGTATGCCCTGATGGAATATTTTTTCCACGGCATCAAGAACATTGTTGCATTCATTAGCAGCTTCTGCAAACACATAAAACAAGGTTCCAATTTACTTTAATTCAAACTTAAAAGGTAAAAGATAAAGGAAAACCGTCACATAAATTACTGGAACAATACCAAACCTTTTAATCTCCCAAGCTTTTGTAGAGACTTGGCTTTTAAGTATATGGCATCAAGAACGAGAGTAGCAGCATGCTGTGGGACTGTATGCTGTGAGTCAGAACGAGATCGGCCCTTCTTAGAAGGTGTTTTCTCAGCAAGATTAGGTTGCAATCGCTCTATGGCAGCTTGAAGATCAATGCCCTCAAACACACGAAGTGCACCTTCTAGGTTACCTCTTTGATACTCCAGCTTTCCAAGAAGGGCTCTTGCTTCCTGTAGATTATCAGAAATGAGTGTTTTTTCATCTTGGATAAGTCATAATCAATCATCAAAGCACTACTTTGATTGGTGCTAATAGTCGTACAGAAAGAGATAAAATTATGGAAAAGATGGTTTCTTTTTGACACCTATCGATGATGGCATAAACTAACCTCGAAATTGAGTGATAGCCCTTCTCGTAATGAAGACTCTGCCTCCTGAATATTTCCTTCATCAAGCTTGGCCTGAACCTCTGTTGCTTTCATGGAATTGCCATTTGCAGAGAATTCAACCATCATGGCTTCCTCATACTCTCCAGACTCCATTGATTGGCTCACGACTATCTGCTCCCTCACCCTTTGTTCACAAATTTCACCTTTGTCCCGGTCTCTAATCCATTCAACACTTAGCTGACAAACATACAAATGCCGCGGTTCTTATAAGTCAAACAGGAAAATCAATTGAAGTATAAAACATAATTTGTGTAAAAACATCCAGCTACCCTCACACATTCTGCGCATGTGTACTAATTCCATGTGTACATTTACATTAACTTGTATAGCAAAAAAGTCAAAAGCTGTAAACTGTAAACTTTCACTTAATTGAAACATAACCTTACAATGCATTACAACCTTCACGCCACTCGACCAAGTTAGCATTGCATCCCAGGAAGCAAAAACACAAAAGATAGCAGGAAAATGTGGGGGGAATTGTTCTGGTTAAACTGAAAATTATACCAAAACTTTGAGGGGAGGGTATTGGAAGCCGAAGAAAAAACTGAATCTTAGGTTTTCCCTATCTAACCTGTAACACATTTCATCTCAGCTAAGCCCAAATGCATATGACTAGAAGCTATTCCATTTCCCAAAATTTCTCAGCAGAGAAACAGATGGTTATGTACTACATTACTAATATCTATATAAGCTACAGTTTTAAGTAACGAACAATGCCAAAGGAAAATTACCAATCTACAGATCCAATGCAATCCAATTAAGGTGAAAGAAAAAAGTAAAGTCAAACTATCATTTGGTTGCTAAGAAAATCTAATAATTTGAAACGAAAAGTTATCAAAAATCATAAATTTACAAGCTTTCATAATCCAGGGCCCAAAAAGCAACATTTTCTGTCAATATCCATTTAGTTGGCACCGACATTTCGAAATTCCAAAAGAACCCCATCTGAAAAACACAACCTTTCACAATTTCATCACATTGCCATTCCATTTTATTTCGTTCTCTGTCAATTTTCTCACCAACCAAACACCTTTCAAAATCCCCAGTTCCTAATAATTGCTCACCTTCCCTGTCGTACCAGATTCAGATCACGGCTCGCTCAAAACGACGGAGCTGAATATCGAATTCCCGCGACGAAACGCGACCAGTGGGGGGAAAATCAGCGGAAGCGGTGTGTTTGGTAAGTGAGAAAATTCAGGGCGTTTGTGAGGCGGAGAGGATGCGTGTGTGATCTGAGAGAATGTTAAAGTATTATGCATTTAATGGGGTTATCTGCGGCTGCGACATAAAAATAAACCTTCTTCTTCTTCTTCTCCACCCTCTCCTTCTGTCTTTATTATTTTATTTCATTCTTGGGGGTAAATCTCAAGTTTAAAATTGGTTTTTATGGAAAGCAATGAACAGTGTTAAAAATGGATGGTTCCTTAGAATCTTTTATCCAATTTAAATACCACTTGTTATTACGATGTATCGGTATTTTTTTTTATTTAATTTTCGTTAAAGATAAATTTGAACAAAATTATTATAATTAATTCGATAAAATGTTTAGCTCACTTTCCTACTCGTGATGTTAATAATATCGAATAGGGTGAAGTGCCGATTTAGTCCCTGAATTATCATCTTAGTGAAAATTAGGTCCCTGAATTATTTTTTTGGTAAAATAAGTCCCTAAATTCATTAGAAATTGCTAATTTCATCCCTACTATTATATTCAAAGCTATATTATCCAATTTTTCGTCAACTTAAGTCATTTGACACATTTTTGAATGTAATACCATCATTTTCTCGTCTATAAGCCCTTAACATTTCATATACGTTGCAAATTTAATGTCTAATTTACCCTCAAAAGTTAACTTACATTAGTTTTTTATGAAAAACTACCAATTTATTCTCCGAATTTAACTCTATACACTATTTCTTTATGAAAAACTACGAATCTACCCTCCAATGTGTATCACATGCAAGTAACGTGACTTAAATTGACGGAAAATTGAATATAGTATCTTCGAATATAACATTAGGGATGTAATTGGCAGATTTTTATAATTCAGGGACTAATTTTTTCTGAAAAAATAGTTTAGGGACCTAATTTTCACTAAGGTGATCATTCAGGGACTAAATTGGCAGTTTACCCTATCGAATATATTAAAAAAATCCAAGTTATAAGCGGGCACTAGTATTATGGGCGAGGATTCAAGCTAAGTTTTATTTTTCTTTTTATATGAAGGGTATTTGGGAAATGGGGAATTGAATTCGGGATTTTGTGTGCAAGGATGACTGTGCTTTACTTAGATCTGTAATTTTAGGCACTAGCACTATGATATTATGGCTAATCTATGGCGGCTTGAATGACGAGTGTAGCGTAACCCAAAAATCTTTCACCTATGTTTAAATTGTTTTTAAAATAGGTTAAAATGTTTAAAAATAGCTAAAAGTGTTGTAGGCCTATTTAATTGAACGATCTAGGGTTGAGAGAGAGAGGGGGCCGGCCACAATTAGAGAGAAGAGAGATTGATTTAATTATGAGGTGTGTTTGATTCACCTCATTGTGCCTTTATTTATAGTAGTAGGATAAGTAAATACTTTTCCCGTTAGGATTACAACATTTAATAGGTAATTACTCCTAATAGGAATATAAGATACTTTCCTATATTCTCTAGGATTTACACAATTACATTCTTATTCTAAATATGACTGCAACAAAAAGCATAATATATGGTCTGCATAGAAAATAGCTATGACCGTTTTCAAAGAACCAAAAATTTGACAAAAAAGTTTGAAGTCCTTGTAAAATTCTTGATATGATTTTAATAAAGATTATTTATTCGATTTCTCTGTAAACTTGTATCCCACTATTGATTTCTTTTGTGTAATTTAAATAACATTAATGATCAACATGAGATAAACTTTGAGAAGTTTTATTTAAACTCATGTAATCTCTTTTTACACTAAACTTAAATTTTAAATGTTAATTGTCTATTTTACCCTATTGCATAATTACTATTAAGTACAAAATGAAATTAATAATAAAACTCAAATTTCTCAATAAACCCAGACACTATAATTAAACCCTAGCATCACCCTTTGTTTATCCTACGTCCATTCCGGCTAAAACTCTAATAGTTCTGATAGAGAAAAACAAGCTTTTTTTTATTGATCAATAGTGATTTTTGAAGTTTTGAATCCTCCAACTAAGGTATGACTTGATTTATGGATATTTTGTTTGTTTGCTTCTTCTTTGGATTAAATTTCCATTCCGGCTAAAACTCTAATAGTTCTGATAGAGAAAAACAAGCTTTTTTTTATTGATCAATAGTGATTTTTGAAGTTTTGAATCCTCCAACTAAGGTATGACTTGATTTATGGATATTTTGTTTGTTTGCTTCTTCTTTGGATTAAATTTCATACTTATTATATTATATTGTATTTGTTATTCTCTGCCGTCTGTTTGCCCCTAAAAACACCATCGCAAGGACTTTTGATTGGTAGTGCAAAGACATATAACTTGATTCTTGGTGCAAATAATGATTGCCCAACCTCATAAACCTTGACCACTCACTAGTGGGTGGCATGTCTCCATCCAAATCCAAAGCATCAAGGTCAAATGTCTGGCAAAGTGATGGATTGAACTGGAGCTTGCATTGCATTCTCTGGCAAATTCAAATATATGGAAGGATCTCTTGGATCCCAAGTCTATGGATGGGTTCGGTAGCAGGAAAAAAATAACAGCCATGGAAAAATGCTAGTCATATGCAATTATACAGGGGCAAAAGACGCCTCTTAGAAGAAAAAATGACACACCCCGTCCCAAAGGAGGGCATGCTGGCCGTCACGTGAGAGTGACGTAACCATTTACACAGTTCGGAAGCTTAAAAAAAAATACAATTGTGAATTCTGTCAGAACACCGTTGGATTCCTCGTGGCCACCAAAGCTCTGCTATCTCAAACCTGGAGGGGCGCAAAACAAAGTTGAGTGGGTCAGTAAAACAAATCTTTTCAAAACTTTCCTTTATCAAAGTTCTAACCCCTCGCTGTAAAACATGTATACTTTCCCAGAAAAATAGCATATATAAATTATATATATAGCTTCAAAAATCTCAAAACACCATTCTTTATCACTTTTCAGAAAATATGCCATGCCATGCGTCAAAAACATAATATGGATGCATCAATATAAATCAGGTGAAATGATGAATCAACCGGAGACCCTGCAGTGGTCCTGTACGGCTGATTCTAGAGCTCAATATCCAATCCAGCCGTAGTCACCAACTGTGACCTGTACGGCACTACACTGCACATAAGTCGGAACTACCTGTAGTAGTCTGTACGACTAGGATGGTGTAATATTACGCTCTAGTGCTTCTCTCATCAATCATCTGTGCACATAATCTAAGGTCACCTACTAGTCGGAACCGTCTCTAAGGTCTGTACGACTAGCATGTCGGAACCACCTCCAGTGGTCTGTACGACTAGCATCTACTTGGATCCAAGGTGAGCGTGTGATGCGGGTGAATAACATAAGCACTAACACCAGGGGTGCAGGTTATGAGCTATCAACATAAATCTCATCAAACAATTCAATGAACCAAATATAACTCACCTGATACTCACCTGTGCGTCCACAGCACCAATTCACATATATGCATCATATATCAATTCACATAATTCATATAAATTCTATGCATGGCATTTCAAATCACATGATTCATAGAATCTATGCATGGCATTTCAAATCACACTTTCAAATCATATTTCACTTAAATAGATTTTCTGGGAAAAACTCTTTTATATAGGTATATACGTAAAACAAAACTGCCCACTCAACTGGAGTTCGCCCTGCAACTCCCTAGCACAACACATCAAGGCGTCATGGCGATCGGCGCCTAGAACAATCATCAAATCATACCTCAGAATCATATCGATAGAATATATCACTTATATAAAACACGTCACTATGAAGTTCGATCCGGAAGATCTGCAACTCAGATTTCCAATCCGTAACTTCCAGAGGTCCACAATAAATCTCTAGAACAACATCCTAAAATTTCATGACCATCCAACGGTCGGATCTCCGCCAATTACCAAACTAAGTGACGGTTAACATTATATTTTATGAACTTACAACTCCAATTCCGGGAGATCCGTAAATCGGATTCTCGATCTGTAAGTTCCTATAATCCTCAAATATTACGTATTACAACGTATCAAAGTTTGGTGACGATCCAACGGTCGGATCGTCAATTCATATTTTGGCCTAACCATGCATCGTATCGAAATTAAGTCCAAATGATCAACCAAAGTTAAGCCACTATCAAAACTGAACTCAGGACATCCAATATAGCTTAAAAATAACATTGGCGGCCCACTGGCCACCCGCCGCCGCACGCGCCGCCGTGGGTGGCGGTTGGCCGCCCCGGCTCGCCGGAAAATCCAACTTTATCCAAAAATTACCAAAATTTACAGAAATGAATATCTCAATGAGTAGAACAACTTTCATACCTGTGGCCAAGGCCAATTCGGTCGGCAAAGCCTCCAATTCCAACAAAACCCGTCGGAAACCCTAGGTTTGGTGTGCTCCAATTCGACCTCCAAACTTGTTCCAACGCCTCAACCACTGCTTAGGCTTTGTTCTAGGCCTCAAGAGGATGCCATGGGTGGTGGTGATTGGAAGAAATTGCTTCACATCTTGACGGAAAGGGACCCAACCCGTGCGCCCCCTTTTTGCACGGTTTCTTCTATTTTCACCATCAAATCTCTCCAAATTTGAGATGGAATGGATAGAGAAAGGGTCCTAGAGTGCTTCCCATGAGGTTCCTTGAATCAATTCGCCGGAAAAACGGGTGAATTTCGCCGAAATGTGGGTGTGGGTGCCGCGGGTCGAAATGGGTCGCGGGTGAAGACCCGTTTTCTTCCTTCTCTCCTCCGCTTCTCGCCTTCTCTCCTTTCCTCCTTTCCCCTGTTCCGATTGGCCCTTCTCTTCCTCTCTCCTCTCCCCATTCGTCCGGCTCCCTCCTTTCTCTCCCGGAGCTGCTGCTCCTTCCTCCTGGTTGGACAGTTTTTGCCCAATCTCTTCTTCCTCCTTTCCTCTCCAGCCGGCCACATACACACACATACACACACATATAATTTTATTCCTATTAATCCCAGCCATCCATTTATTTCCTCATTAAATCTGGGCCGTCCATTTTCATAAAAGAATTTCCATATTTTATTATTATAATTCCCAAAATGCCCAAACTTCAAACTTTAATATCTTTTTCGTTATAACTCCAAATCACGAACCGCTTGCGCCCACGCGTCCGTAGCGACGAATACTACGAGGATATGTCAAGCAAACAAATCTTAGATGGCACGACACAACGATTAACCTCGAACAATGCGCGTGCCTCAAAGGGCATTTTTGTAAAATCCTTTATTAAAACTTTAAAAAATCTTAAAATCAGGGACGGGCTGTCACAAAAAAACATTCAGTTAGAGATGTTATTTTATAAAAGGAATGGATGTAAAGATATCTTTACATTTTGAATTGGGTTTGAGAGGGTAGTTTAGGTAATAAATTTGGGTTTAAAGAGATATTAATTCTTTAATTAAAAAAATATGGTTGAAGAAAGTAAGTTGGATGTAGAGAGAGGTTATATGAGTTCAAATAAAATTTCTAATAAATTTTTAACAAAAAGTTAGATGAGATGTACTAGTGAAGGATATTGACTATTTATAATAGCTCAAGAATATATTGACCAAAATAAAAGGCAAGGGGGATATGGGTAGTGGGCTATAAGTTAGGAGGAAAATCGACAAATTACTCTTTAAAGAATGTGCTTGCGGCCAAACACTTAAAAACGACATTGAACTCGTTATTCATACAAGTCAAACAATAATTTTTCGCTTACAAGTACAAAAAATATTAATTTTTAGTTAAATCTCGACCGTCCAATTATAAAAAATGACGGGCGGGAGAGTGTCATGGTTTAGAACAAAAGGAGAACCCAAAGCCCAACAGGCCTTGAGCCTTGAGGTCCGAGGCCTAAAATTGTTTGTGAGTGTATGTCTATAACTTTCAGGTTTTCTCAGTATTACCAGTCAGTCCCGCTCTAAAAAGATAAGATTTTTGTTAAAAAAAAATGACGGTCTTCTGCTCCCACACCTTCTTCAGAAATCCCCTTCAACTCCATTGACACTCAGCTTTGGTTCAATCACTTCCGAGAGACATCCAGAGGAGAAATGCCTCAAACCCTTTTCTTAAAGCCCTTTATTTCATCAGCTCCTTTGGATAATTGGAGGTTGGTTTGTTTTTCCTTCATCCCCTTTTGTTAAACCCCTGCAAAACCCTCAGAAACCCATCTGACATTTAAGCATTTGGGTTTCTTTTCGGGTTGTAAAGTTTGAATTTTTAGTGTCCTGTTTGGTTTCTTTTGTAATTAGGGGGATAGCATAGAGAATTTGGGGTTCTGGGTTGTTTTTACTTAGAAAGTTGCATGCTTCAGCTATGAAATTATGAAGGCAGCCAAACAGGGAACTGTGGTTAACTAAAGTTTCAATTTTGATTCAAAATTCTGAAAGATTGATATAAAGTTTTTTTTTTTTTTTTTGCTGTTATACTTTTCCTGTCTTGCATAATTGCTGCATTTATTGGGGTTGAAGGTGAATTTGCTGGTTCTTTATGTTTCTGGAATCAAAGTAGGGAGTCATATAACTCATTAAGTGAAATTGGGTTGCCATTATACTCAAAGTCGAAGACGTGCAAGCATATACTGTACATATAGGAGTGAGTACATTTACATTATTTTATATCTTTCTAATTGCAGTGTTAAGTAGTTTATTCTTTGTGGTGTGGCCTTTGGCTTGTTTGCGCAAGTGGATGTTGTCGACTTTGTACATTCCGATTGCCATTAACCCGGGACGATCATGTTTTTGATAGAACTTACCAATTCGAGAGCTCTTCGATGATTTATGTGTTCATTGTGATATCAGTAATAACTCTATGAGTTTTTGTCTTCAGTAAATTGAAAGAATGCACAAGTTCTATAGGTTCCAATGTCAAGGTGCGTGGAAGAGTGGGGATAGTTTGTATGGGCATGCTGGCACCAAGAAAGTTCTTGCAGAAAAGGAAGAAGGTAGAAGTTTTCAAAGATGCTGCTGATGAAGCTGAGCAGAAGAACTGGAGGAGACTTATGAATGAAATTGAGGAGACAGGTTCTGCAGTTTCTGTGCTCAAAAGTGAAAAGCTGAAGGACAAGACTATTCCCAAGGATGTTGTCCTTGGAACTTTGGTTAGATTTAAGCAACTGAAAAAATGGAACCTAGTCAGCCAGGTATGTAAAGATGCTCTTTTTTGTTGTGCAATTATTCGGTTTCTGAGCGCATTTCTTTAAGTACTTGATTTTATTTGATGATTAAATCACTTGTTTGCTTATGTTCTTTGTCTTCTAGATTCTCGAATGGCTCCAGACTCAGAACTGGTGGGACTTCAGCAAAATGGATTTCCTGATGCTTATAACAGCTTATGGAAAGCAAGGGCACTACACGAGGGCTGAAAAGCTTTTAAGTTTGATGAATGAGAAAGGCCATCCACCAAGTGTAATATCTCATACTGCTCTTATGGAAGCATATGGAAAAGGAGGCCGATATAACAATGCTGAAGCAATATTTAGAAGGATGCAGTCTTCTGGCCCTGAACCGTCTGCTGTGACATATCAAATAATACTAAAGATATTTGTTGAGGTAATAACCTTCTTTAGCCAAACTTGTCAGTGTCCCTAAAAACATTGATTAAATCTTAATCCTAAATTTTCAGCTTAGTGCTGACAACATTTTGATGATGCTGGCATCTTCAATATTTATGATATAGCTGCCATTTGAGCAATATGCATGCTTTCATTGGAGTCGTTCTACCTGCCTCACATGGTACCTTGAAATACAGGGATGTAAGTTCAAGGAAGCCGAAGAAATATTTGAGACTCTTTTAAATGAGGAAAAATCACCTTTAAAGCCAGACCAAAAGATGTTCCACATGATGATTTATATGTATAAGAAGGCTGGGAGCTATGATAAAGCTCGGAAGATGTTCGCAATGATGTCTGAGAGAGGGGTTCCACAATCGATGGTTACTTATAATAGCTTGATGTCTTTTGAAAATAATTACAAGGAAGTCTCCAAGATGTATAACCAGGTAAATTTTGGGAAAATATCTTAATAATTAGTTGTACAGCTTGGTAGAGCATGCTAAACCTTCCTGTTAGAGTATGCTTTAGAATTATAAAATAAGGTTACAGCAATATTTTCCTGGTTTGTTTTGAAGAAAGAAAAATAGTTTCCTTAGTCTGTTTTTTTAAGCATCATTGGTTGATCTATGATCGAAATAGAAGAATGTCTGGTCTTGCAGCAATGATGTCCTATTTAATTTAAAAAAAATATTACCTTAATGAAAACCGATGCGTTTTTTATCACCCAGATTTAACAATGATTTTACATGGTTCCCAATCACATATAAAAGTTACTTGTCAATGTTCTGTATAATTCTGAGAGAGATTTGACAAAATTTATTGATCAAAGCCCCAATCACATATAAAAGTTACTTATCAATGTTCTGTATAATTCTGAGAGAGATTTGACAAAATTTATTGATCAAAGCGGACTTAAAAGTCCCGTATTTTCCCCTTTCTCATGCTTATCATGTTACTTCGTTTTGCTGAAATTGGTACAAACTACCCACTTGAAATTCCGTGACCTTCATATCTTATCATGCTGCTCAAGTAATAGCTTTATTGTTAGTAACAAAATGCATCAGAAATTAAAGGAAACTTCTAATGGCAGATGCAAAGAGCTGGTCTCCGACCCGACGTAGTGAGTTATGCCTTACTCATTAGTGCTTATGGGAAAGCTAGAAGAGAGGAAGAAGCCTTAGCTGTTTTTGAGGAGATGCTTGATGCTGGTGTTAGGTACAGGGTTATTGCTACTTTTTCTTGTGATACAGGGAGCTGAAGTGTTTGAAACTTAAAAATGGATTTTCAACTCTTGACATTGATTCCTCACCATTGATGAAACCTATAATCGCCACCATTCTCTCTCTTTTGCAGACCAACCCGCAAAGCTTATAACATTTTGCTTGACGCATTTGCAGTGTCAGGAATGGTGGACCAAGCTCAAACAGTTTTTAAAAGCATGAGAAGGGACAGGTATATTTCTCAGTACCTTCATGTTGATTATGCTATAGTCGAAGATGAGTTGCACTTGCTAAACCTTATATTCTTGTTTTGGTTCCCAAAGGATTGTTGTTGTGCTAATTAGTTGCTATAAATGAATACCTAGCACTATGTGCACTCTTTGTGGGATGGTACCTAATAACGAAAACTGGATAAGAAAATGTTTCAACTATAAAATATTTATGTAGTTCTCTTTCTTGTCTAGCTCTATCATGAGCACAATGAATTTACAAATAAGTGGTTACGTTGACATATTAGGTTAGACCTGTTAGTTGTTGGGTTCACATATCCTAGAATCTAGGACCTAGAAGTCTGGGACTTGGAAGTTATAGTTAACTGATGTTTATGCGTTAACGGGGGAACTTGGATGATGTCAGTATTTCATACTTGATAAGATATTTAATTAAGTATCATTTGCAAGCAGGATTTTTCATGTATATATGACATGCGTTGCCCGTGTCCATCCCGTTTGCTTAAAATTTTGTTTTATGGTGAATTTGTTCTGTTTATGTATCTGAGCATGCATATCAACTTACTCACATTTCCACAAACTGATCATTATTAGATCAGATTGTGAATTCTACAAACCAGTCAACATTAGATTGGATTCAATTGGCATCCATCAGGCCATTCCTTCTCTCCCTTCACCTAATATCTTCACACATATTTGCCGGAGTGAAATACCTGTGTAATTGAATGCACTTTATGGTTCTACTATCTGTTTGTTAGAACCACAAATTTATTAGGCGGTTTTCAGTCATAATGTCAAGTATCGTATGTCAAAAACTGTGTGGTCTATCGACAGATAATTATAGGCATGCTTTTGTAGGAGGGCGGAAATGGCCCTAACCCTCAAAGTTTACACTCCATGATCTGGATAGTGAACCCTCTTTTTTTGTCTGTTTTTGCTTCAGGTTTAATCCTGATCTGTGCTCTTATACGACGATGCTGTCAGCATATGTAAATGCATCTGACATGGAGGGTGCTGAGAAATTCTTCATAAGAATAAAACAAGATGCATTTAAACCCAATGTCGTCACTTATGGGACATTAATCAAAGGGTATGCTAAGACAAGTAATATCGAGAGGATGATGGAGAAATATGAAGAAATGCAGGCATCTAGTATCAAACCAAATCAAACAATCTTGACAACAATCATGGATGCATATGGAAAAAACAGAGATTTTGGCAGTGCTGTTGTTTGGTACCAGGAAATGGAATCTTGTAGGCTTCTGCCAGATCAGAAAGCAAAGAATATCCTTTTTTCTTTGGCAAAAACAGCAGAGGAACAGAAGGTGGCTAACCAGCTTGTAGGAAATCTGGATCAGAGTAGCAATGAACAAGGATCTAGTAAGTTTCCGGCGCCTATTGATGAGAATGATAGTGAGGATGAGGATGAGGATGAAAAGTATGATGATGAATTAGATGGTCCTTTACAGGTCACTTCATCAAACCCTGAGCAAGAACATGAACTGGTTTATCTAAACGGTGTTAACGAGAAAAACCTTGAGGGCTTACTTGCAGTTGCAGATTTGTAAAGTTGGGATAGTCTAATTTGTGATATAGTCACGTTACTCAGGCTTGATGGTTAAGTCGAGAATATAAGTTAAGAAATACTACTACGTGGGAGCGGTATCATTTGAGACCAGCTTAAATGAGTACATTTTGCTGCCTGTGAACTATATTGGCTCTGTATTCCGGCCACCCTTGATCATTTTGCTCTTTGAGATGGACGGAGAACAAAATGGAACCGTTCGATCTTGTAGCAGCCTAATTAATGTGTAACCACAAGCACAATTTTTGTGGTTCAAGTATTGCAGCTTCTACTCAAAATGTCTGGTACAAATTTTTACTACTCCATTCTGTGGAACAAGTAGGGACTTCTTTCTTTCCTTTAAATCATCAAACTTTGTAACAATCTGATTAGCTTCTACTCAAAATGTCTAATTCTCGTCCACCGTGGTGGCTCAGCCGGCTGAACCACCACTATTTGATGGTCTTTAAAGAGGAAAACTATAAGGTATAACTACCATTCAAAAATGTTAGGTGACCACCAGTGTATAGACGCGTGACATTAGCAAGAGAAGTTTAGCTGCAGCAACCTGTTTTTTTTTTTTTAATAATTACACTAAACCATCCATAAACCTAAGTCAAATATAGTCAAGTATCCACATTCGGAGGCAGTGTTCCATTATAAATTGAAATTGATTGTGACCGGTCAGATAGCCAAACCAGTGTCGAAATTTCATAGCACAAATTTATTATCACGTGGCGTCACGTGCCAATAAAATAAGGATGTATGAATAACAATTTTCACCAGGCGCCTCATTAGGTTAATGAGGCATGTTCCAATTGATGGCACCTCTTGTTATTTTTTCAAAAGTTGTCCTTTAAATTTTAGGGTTCTTTAGATATAGATCCTTACAATTCTTATTTTCTAGATAAAAACCCACCTAATTTTAAGCATCCAAATAAAACCCAAATTTGAAAAAGACTATCAAATAGAAAAGTAATTGACCTATTATTACAAGATATTTACAACTTGTGCCACACCAAATCAATAAACATGATTACTTACCTTAATTATAATGAACAAATTCAAAAATGTGAATAGACACCACCACACATTCAAAAATGTGAGAATTTGAATTCGCCGTACGAAGTCAAGCGACCGGTATGACCAAGGCAAAGAGTGCTACTAGGGATGGGCAAAATACCCATGAGTTTGGGTAACAACGGTTACCCGTCCATTTAAAGTTCACAGTTACGGTTATGGGTAACTGTTTAGACGAACAAACGGTTATGGGTATAACCGTTTATCCGTGAAATTTAAATGGGAGGTTATGGGTATTACCCGCGGTTATGGGTATTACCCGCGATTATAACGGCTATCCATTTACCCATTTACACTAATATATGCAAAATTTAAAAAAAAATAAAAACCATAAATTTTCAATCTCTCCGTCAGACTCAGAGTCTCAAACGCCCCATCCCCCGCTCATCTCTCCCTCCTCGCTGCCCTCTATCTCATCTCCGCCGCCCATCTATCTCTCCTCGCCACCCTCTCTCTTATCTACGCCGCTCATCTCTCTCTCTCATCTCCGCTGCTCATCTCTCTCTCCTCGCCCTTCAAGGTGCGTTTTACCCTTCCGATTTCATACTTATCTGATCAATTATTGATTTATTTGTTTATGAATGCTTATAAGATAGTTACCTTGGTTTTTGCCTCTATGCAAACGAATCCATTAGAGAGGTGTGTGTGTGTGATCTTATTGCTTCTAGGAAATCAAATTCTTCTTGAGCTGCTATGTAATTCATTCTTCATGATCGAAAGATGATATAGGGACGCTAAAAGCCTGGAATCTTTTTTCACACTATTAGTCATCATCTCGTCCATCTAGAATGTAACTATAACGTTCATAAATTATTATTTCAATTATTGGAATTATATGAGAACTTAAATGATTAAAATAGGGAAATGCATGCTAAAATGTACCTATAACGGTGTTTAATTGTCAGAAAACGAAAATTATGACAAATTTTTCTTTTGTAATTTTCAAGTTGTTAAAAAAAAAAACATGTAGACGGATGAAAAAAGGGGTAAATAGGTAAAAAAAAAAGGATAAACGGGTTCAAAAATAAATGGTTATGGTTAAATGGTATGGTTAACCGTTTATAAACGGTTATGGTAAACGATTAAGCGAATATGAACATAAATGGTTATGGGTAAATAATCTTACCCGCCAGCCATAACCGTTGCCCATCCCTAAGTGCTACTCGTGCTTTTGGCCCAGCCGATCGACTGGTTGCCCATGTTAGAAGTTCTAATCACGAGGTTCTGCCTTCATCCTACCGGTCGCTCGATATCTCCGACTGATCGGATTTTTTTCGTTTTCCTCTTTTGTTTTTGAAATTTTCCAACATGATAGAACCATAATTCATTAGGTGGTTTTCTGTCATAATATCAAGTATCGTAAGGCAAAAACAGTGTGGCCCTTCGACAGATAATTAAAGACATGCTTTTGTAGGAGGGAAGAAAAAGCCCTATTTTTGTTTGTTTTTGCTTCAGGTTTAACCCTGATCGTTGCTCCTATGCGACTATGCTATCCGCATACGTAAATGCATCTGACATGGATCAAGGGCTAAGACAAACAATATCGAGAAGATGATGGAGAAATAATAGAAAATGCAGGCATCTGGTATCAAACCAAATCAAACAATCTTGACCATAATCACCAGCTTAAGCCAGTACGTTTTGCTGCTTGTGAACTATATTGGCTTAGGATTCCGGCCACCCTTCGTTTTACCATTCGAGGTGAGACGGATGGAGAACAGAATGGAACCGTTTGATGTTGTAGCAGCCTAACTACAAGCACATGTGATTCTAGTAGTGCAGCTTCTACTGAAATTATGCCTGGTAGAAATTTTTACTGCTCCAAACAAAAAGGACTTTTTTCTTTCCCTTAAATCATCAAAATTGATAACAATCCGCTTAGTTGTGTGCAAGGTAAGAAAGAAACGTAACAAACATCTACGCTACTTCCCGTTGACCATAATCCAATGTCGGATCAAAGGATTTTTGAACAGGAATAGCAGGTGAAATGAAGTTCAGAAACCTTCACGGCAGCCTTATATATCGGTCACCAAGTCTAATCTTTCAGCACTTGCAGATTTCTTCAATCGTTCAGCTGCTTTTACAACCTACAAAAGCATGATCAATGGTGAGAAGTTTTGGTCAAATGCAGTTCATGTCTATATATATTCGTTTAATAATTATATTTCCCACAAATGTTGAAATTTAAATTACCTCAGAATCCCAGTTTGTTCTTGCAGTGAGAACAATTAGAGTTACTGTTTGTAGAAAAACTCCAATGATCATTCCCCACCAAATACCCTGAAAAATACCAGAAGTTAATTATTTTCCATCACTCACAAAGCAAAGCAATCACTTTACCGGCAAAAGTGAGGTGAGATTCAACTTACTGCAACTCCCATGCTAGTTTTGAAGCCTAGAACACATCCGATCGGAAGACCGATAATATAGTAACAAGTCAGGTTAACATACGCCACAACAGCTTGCCATCCGCTTCCGATTGCCACACCTAAAATTCCACACAACATGAATTAGAGATGATGCTGATAGTGCCTGCAAACTTAGTTTGTTTCTCTACGGCTTCCATCATTTTTCAATACCTGAGAGTATAGGTTGAATGCCATTCAAGAAAACAGAGATGGCGAGCAATGGGGTTAAATCAGATACTGCCGTGATAACTTCATCGTCGCTTGTAAAAAGCTTGCTCAATCCAACTCGGAATATCAATATAATCGCACTGAAGACTATGCTAATCAATATGCTCGTCCCGTTCACTACAAACACTGAAAACTTGGCCACCTTCGCGTGACCGGCACCGAGCTCATTACTAACACGAACGCTGGCTGCCGCGGATAGGCCTAACATAAATTGCATGTCCCAGTTCAAGTAGTTCATGCTGGAATTGTATCACATCAAAAGGTAAAGTTAGATGGCAACTAGCAGTTTCAAAAATTATCAAGCTGAATGGTAAAAGTAAAAAGGTTAAAAAATGGATTGCTTTAACAAAAGGTGTACCAAATAGAAATGGAGTCTAGAGAGATTGTAGGATTGGAGAGAAGCCCTGATATCAGCACTAGTCCTTGGTTGTACCATATCTCCAAACTACCATAAAACCCAACGGTTAATTGCAAGCAAAAAATATTTTAAGTGAATGGTAAAGTGAAAAAGGGGAAAAGCGTAATGCGCAAAAATATAACCAGTTTTAGTTTTTTAATCAATCTTAAAATTAGGAAACATTAGACAATGCATGTTTATTCTCTATTTTAAATGTGTAACCGGTTCTATTTTTGCATATTTCTCAAAATCTTATACTTACCAGAGCATGATAGCGGAGGCAAGAGTCAACTTAAAGTAAGGCCAAATGCCCCTAAAAGCCTTCCATGAGAAGCCAGTCCAAGTCTCCTTACACATTGGGCTGACAAGAATGTAAATTCCATATGTGATGACAAGAAGCCACCAAGAGAGGCTGAGTGTCAGAGCCGCCCCCATCAGCCCATAGTCCACCACATAAACCACCACCCAAGTGAGCAGAATGTGGAGGAGGAAGACCCCGACCGACATGTAAGCTAGAGGGTTTACAATGTTCTGGGCTTGGAGAAACCTCTGCTGGGGGCAGTTTATGGCAAATGCATAGAGCTGTGGGATTATTCCTCTGGCAAATACTTGGCCTTGCTCTGCTATGTCTTCTGTTTGGCCGATGGCTATGAGGATTGATCCTGACCACCAGTACACAAATGTGAGTAGTACTGCTGCTCCCAAATGCAGGATGATTGCCCTTTGGCATATGATTCCCATTGCTGGCAGTTGTTTGGCTCCATATGCTTGCCCACACACCGTTTGGACAGCACTTGCCATTCCCAACTGTGATTCCAAACCAGAAATTAAGAACACAAAAAGCGTTAGTCCAACCTCACAAGAAAAATATGGAGATGAAATTCGGCCACACGAGTAAATGTAACGAGAGTTGGGCACCCTCGGTTTAGTTTCTGTCATCACTCCTAATCGAATACTTAGTGTGTTTTTCATGCGCGAAGGGAAAGCACAAATACTATACTGAAGCGTATGAAAAAACATAACGAAATTGCGCCATATAAATTGATCAGAGAACTATTATCTGCACACCATAAGAGTTACTATAGTGCATTTTCAGGATAATTAGATTTTGGAGTGTGCTAGTATCCTTATATATAAAGTACATTAAATTGGAGGACTTACCATAATACCATAAGCGAGACCCTGAATTCCAACGCTAGCTATAGAGGCCCCAGCAAGCTCCAAGGCACTCAGATGCCCACAAAACATGAGAGTCACAAAGCTGAGCATGTAGTTGAATATAGAGACAACGATAGATGAACCGGATAAAATCCAGAGGAGCCTCGACTCCCAAGCCACCAGTTTAGGCCACCATCGAACCGCCACGGGCTTGTGCTCCAGAAACTCTTCAATGGCACTGGACGACAAGTTAGGTACCTGGGAGTGTGAATCGAGCCTGATGAGTAGCGGTTGGTACTCCTCCTGCGACCCCATGATAACCTCAGACGGCCGAGCCACCACTACTTGATATGACACTGTGAGAGAGAGTGTGTGTTTTACCTGGGAGGAGTAGGGGGATTATGTATATTTATGCCCTGTTACATTTTGTAGAAAAATGGAAGGGAGAGAGGAGAAACTAGGGTAGAACTACCGTTCAATATGTTTGTTTGGTGCCTACCAGTTTATACATGTGTAATCTTACCAAGAGAAGTTTAGTTGCGAATAAATTAACTATTTTTTGTCAATTAGTTACACCAAACCATGCATAAACCTAAGTCAAACATATTTGATATTTTTTTTTGGATTAAACTACGCCAATTATTCACATTCGAAGGCAGTGTTCAATAAACACAAGCTTGAATTCATTGCGACTTGTCAGATGATCCCAGTGTCACTGGGTTTTTCTTTCGAAAAGACAGGTGTCATTAGGTTACTGGACATTTCAATTTTCTTGTTTTTTTTTTTTCAATTTTTTTTAAGTTTTTTTTTTGGTGGGAAATTGGCTTAAGTTTACAAAACCACCTACTAACATTAGCCTTGTTTTCGAGCTTTTCGTGATACTGAAAGTATATAAATACAATATTGATCTATGGTATCGAGTTAATAGTAAATCGATACAATATTGACGATAAGACAAGGTATTTTTAGTAAAATATGTTATATTTGGAACCAAAGGTTTTTATTTATTTTTATTAAAATATCTACATTGATTTATATTAAAAGAAAGAAGGAAAGTTTGAAATCGGATCGCAGTAAATTAAAGAAAAAACACAACCACTAAAACAATCCAATTATTGCGAAACAGGGCAATTCACTATATGAGTTTGTAAAGGGGTTACTGAAGTCAAATCCATTTATTTTGAATACTGCATTGAATTTGTGTTGGAGGAGCTCGATGGACAATGATACTTTTGGAGGAAAGGTGTGAAGATGCTTCTATCCAAGGTGGGTTAAGTAAGCACGTGTACATGGTAAGGTCAGCACCCATTTTTTTTAACTGCGTTTTCTTTCTGATTAGGTAGGGTTTAGCAATTAGTAGTTGTGATCAGGGGTTTAAAAAGGGGCCGTAACTTTAACACCTTCACTTCACAACTCTTGTGTACTTTGAAATCTTAGATGCTATGTTGACCGTAGCATTTCTGTAGAAATTATATTTGAATTATGGTCTCACAAACCATTATTAAATTGAATGGGTTTTACAAATCCAACATCATGCTTTTATATATATATATATATATATATATATATATATATATATATATATATATATATATATACACGTGATATCACTTTTTTTACATAATTTTTTACACAAGTTTTTGTAGGACCCACTCAGTAATGTATTTCAATAATGTGAGCTGTATCTTTTAGGTATTCTCTCAAATTTCATGTGCACTCAAAATCAACCAGACCCGAAACTATATGATTGTTGGATTAAATTTAGTGTGTTCTTTGTAAAACTGTATTCGTCCATTTTATTCATTACAAATGAATGTCTTAATAATTTCGGATGTCTAATTTTTTGCAAGGATGATCAATGAATGATGTTCTAAAATATAAACGGTTTGGATCGTTTAAATACATTATGAAGTGGACCCTACAAAATGTGTCAAATTTTGTGTAAAAAAGTGCTGTCACAAATCTGCCTCCAATATAAAATTAGGAAAATATGTATAAGAAACCTCATTTATAAGGAGAAGGATTCTCTCCTCCTTTTTTCCCATACACTTCCATCCTCCCCCTGTTTGTGTGGTCACGGTTAAGTCACGTGAACATTTTATATTGATTTTTTTATAGAGATAATAGGACAAAAAGACGTGGCTTAACCGTGACCACACAAACTGGAGGAGGATGTAAGTGTATGGGAAAAAAGGAGGAGAGAATCCATCTCCCATTTATAAAATGGCTTCAAATTTTCATTCTGATCAATTAAAAATTGTTCAATAGAAACAGGTATAAATTAAGCAGAACATCCACAGAAAAATAAACAAATACAGAAAAAAAAATTAAAAACAGGTACAAAACATCATCTTTAGAGTTTAAACAAATACAGAAAAAAATTAAAAGAATTTGCTTGATAAGAAATATTGTGGGCACACACAAGGAAACTGATTTTCACACAAGAAACTCACATATCCCTCTTTATTTCTGATCACCAGATTCACCAAGTCAAACAAAATTAACGTATACGATTGAACAAAAATGTGTAAGAGGTAAAAAGGATTTGTGAAAGTCATCTAGCTTTCCACAAATGCTAAAAGCTGGGGTGGACCAGGTTTCTCAATCAAAACAGATTGGTGGTCCTTAAGCTTTGGGCCAAAGTAGATTCTGGACTTATAGCAAGCACTTTTGAACGACAGAAACTTTGGACGTAATTCAGAATTTGTCCATGTTCATCGTTATTCCGACGATAATAGTGGAAGCGCATCAGTTGATGAAGCAGCACTATTAGGGCCGGCCCTGAGAAATTGGGGGTCCTAGGCGAGCTTTCGAGTGGGGGCTCTAAAATTCTTTGACACTCAATTCATTGTACATTTATATCTATAAGAAAAGGTTTCGCGAAATACATGAAAAAGTTCATTTCTACATCAAAAATCATCCCAAGGCACTATTGTCGACAGCTGATCCTGTTGATGCAGAAACATCATCCCAAGGACCAGTCACTTCATTTCCAACATATTCAACCTCTTCATAATTTTGCTGCACACTAGAACGATTAACTGGATTTTGAATCTCCTCCAGCTCCATCGCAACTTCTTTCATCGTGGGGCGTCTCTTTGCTTTCAAGTCCAAGCATCTTCTTGCAAGGCAAGCAATTGCCTCAACCTGTCCTTTATTTCCCTCTCGTAACTTGAACATCAACCGATATCAAACAGACGGTTTTCTTCAATTTTAAGAATGAAGTATGTGGCTAGACTTCTCCCTTTTTCCGATCTTGTGAATGAAATCGGCTTTTGACTAGTCAGGAGCTCAACGAGGACAACTCCGAAGCTATAAACATCGGACTTTTCTATGAACTGGCTTGATTGGAAGTACTCTGGATCCAAGTATCCGAAAGTGCCTTGTACTTGTGTGGTCACATGAGTTTGATCAATGGAAAAATCTTGAAGTTCCAAAATCAGCTACTTTTGCTCTATACTTGTCGTCTAAAAGTATGTTTGTGGACTTAGTATAGCGATGATAAATGGGAATAGAAGCTGATGAATGCAGGTAGAAAAGGGCTCTAGTGACCTCAGTGGCGATTCTTAAGCACATATCCCACGTAGTGAAACAAATTCATACACCAGTAGAGGAACCTTTGTCCTCAAACAACACCCAAATAACTTAACCACATTCCTGTGGTTAAGCTGTGAAAGAATGACAATCTCGTTAATGAAAGGCCTAAGTTTCCCTTCATCAACCACCTTGGACTTTTTTAGTGCAACAATTTTTCCATCGCTCAACATTCCTTTGTAAACGGTACCTTGGCCTCCCTGGCCAAGTATTCTGTTCTCATTGAAATGATCTGTGGCCTTCTCTAGCTCCTTTGGATCAAATAATTTTATTTTCTCAACATTGACTTCACCGGAACTCAATTGTTCTTCGCGCAATGAGCCACCGTTTTGTTTGAAGAACTTCTCTCGGCAATTAATGTTATTTATTTTCTTCACTACCTTGTATAGCCACCATAGAGCAGCAAGAAGAAGTAAAAGCCCCAAGCTTGCACCAATATCTACATAAATCAATACATGTTACAAAAAAGTACCCAATTCTTTAGCTAACCTCTTGAGAATTTTAGTGAACTGTTCAAAATTTTCTCATTTTGAATCCACTGAAAGTTGTTCCAGGCCAACTGAGGGGACAGAGGTGTACCTATAACCACTGGTTTCACCGCAGATTTCTTCTTTTTAGGAGGGCCGTAAAAGTATTATTACTGATAAAAGTTTTTTCAAGATTTTCTTATTTTATTGTCTAATTCATGTTGTTTCTGCATCATCTGGTATAGTAGTCATACTTGATAGTGAAAGGCTGAAGTGTCCTAATGAATATAATTAAAATATCGGCCAAAATAAAAAAGAAAGAAATTTCATCAGAGTTGTTCAAGATAGAATGGAAAAATCATCAGTCAATCCCATAACTTTTGGAAATCACATGATCAGACTATAACATCTAGATCATAAGAATTCAACGTGAAAAATGAGTTCTGGCAATTGACTACCTGACACCGTCCTCTTCCTCTTTTATCCGGGCTTGGGGCCGGCAGTATAAGATAAACTTTCACAGGCTTGGGACCGAATACAACATCTAGATGATCCCAAAAGCTCTCTACTCACATGCTCTCTAAATCTCCCCCAGAGCATGGTTCTAAAAACTCCTGCCTTGCGCTGCCTAGGCCCCATGTAGGTGCTAGGCGGCTAACCACCATCCCGAATAATTCCTAGGCATTTGAAAATTAAGAAAGGATGGCTAGACGTCCTTAGGCATCTGCCTAGCCCGCCTAGGCACCCTCAAGTCACGACTCTCATCTGGATAGAAAATCGATGACTTTAATTTTTGGATTTTATGTTTGTTTACTAAATTGTAAGAAACTTGTTAATACTTGGAAACACTCATTATAGACTTGTTCTCTATATTTTCAATATATTATAATATTTTAATCTATATGTCATTTTGTTTTGCAATTTATGTATCCCAATACAATCATGTATTTTGTAAGTATAAATAGGCACTTCTTTGTACAATAGATAATAAATTTATTTAAATCCGTTTAGTCCCCACTTAGCCGCCTAGATGCCACCTAGCCACCTAGAGCCCACCGCCCATCTAGCACCTAGCTTCTTTTATAACCTTGCCCCATAGTCATTATTATAACCTTGCCCCATAGTCGTTATTATAACCTATATGTTCCATATCAAACACTCAAGGCTCTGGATTATCAAACATGTTAGGATTACCATCTCATCCGAGTGTAATTTCATGTAGTGATAACATAATTTATTATGCGTAATAAAAGGGGCCCCTTACGTTTATTAAACAGTACAAAGACCCCCGCCGGGGGGGGGGGGAACCAAACCCCACAAAAGCAACTATGATTATACGGTTACATTTTTTTTTTATTTTTAAAAAGGGCCCTATGGCAATAAAATAATTTGTCTTAAGGAAGTTTTACCAGACTTTTCTTCTCTTTCCCTTAATTTCCAAATTTTGATCTTCCCATTACTTTTTAAAAGTTTTTAAATTGTGTAATTTTCCTTTATTTTCTAGGATTGATTCGAACATTTCAGAGCAGACCAATTTTGGAGCTTGACTGTGAAAGTTCTCAGCCAACTGCCCTTTGACATTTGACAGCCAACGGAAATAGGCTGCCAAATGTCACCCTTCTTTTGATTAGTAGGTGATGGAAATTAAACAGAAAATTAAAAGCCTCGCCTAGCGCTGCCTAAGCGTTAGGCGGCTGGTCATTGTCCCAATTAATGCCTAGACATTTGAAAATTAAGAAAAGATACCTAGACCTACTGAGGCGCCTGTTTAGACCGCCTAGGCACCCGCCTAGGTTGCGACTCACTTAGACAGAAAATAGATAACTTTCATTTTGCATTTTATTTTTTTCAATAAATTGTAAGAGACTTGTTGAATACTTAAATGAACACACATTATATGCTTGTTTCTCATGTTTTCATTATGTTCTAATAGCTCATAATATATATCATTCTATTTTGTAGTTTATGATGAAATTATATATATTTTAAGTATAAATAGACATTTATTTACACGAAATATAATAGCTTTAATTAAGCTTTAATTAAATCCGCCTAGTCCGCTTAGACACCTGCCTGGATCCTGTCTAGTCGCCTAGACGCTAAACCCCAACCAACCACCCGACTAGCGTGTAGCGTCTTTTAGAACTTTGCTTAGAAGTGGACAACACAATCGCAGATTAGGATTTAGATTATTTAAACAGGGAGCCGTTATTCCTAGTCCAAAAGATCATTCTGCACTCTTGCTCTAGAAAAAAACACGAGAAAATACGCGAAAGATGCAAGATGACCTTTTTCAGATGGCTAATAACAATTTGTGCAGAAAACCTAAAACTGTCAGACACATCAAAATTATTAGCACAGAAAACATCAAGAACAATCGGAGCATACAGACACCACTAAACAAGTGGATTAAAACCAGAAAAAAAGGCTTATTATATTAACACCTTACAAATTGTTGAATAAATCTCACATACTTAATACATCTCACATTTGTTTTTTCAATTAAAAATTATCTTAATACACCCCACATACTTCTCTATAATACCCTCACACCCCACATTCTTAATATACACCTTACATTTTCTATATGCATCCCAAATTTTCTTTACATCCCACATTTCTCAAATCTTATAAAACTTTTAATTTGGACAAATAATGCTGACTAAAATTTTGACAAAAAATGCTGCCTGGGATTTAAAGCATATGTGGGTTGTTTTCAATTCCACAATTAAAACCCATGTCGTCTGTTTTTAATATTTGGTGGTAATTTTAGGTGTTTAATTCTTCATGTAATCCTCCTGTGATCCCTAAAAGATGAATACGACTAAATTTTTTCTCAATCAACATGTTTGTAGTTTCATTAGTTAGGGTTTTGTTCAACAATGGAGGGTTGGAGGAGTTTTGATAGTTGAAGAAGATAAATAATACGTTAAAAGTGATTTGTGGTGTATATAGAATTTTCTTCTTTTTCTTTTAACCTAATAAGGTCAAAATTGCCATTGCATGGTAGGATAAATAAGTTATTTAATATTAAATTTTAATGTGAGGTACATTCAACATTTTGTGAGGTGCTAATGTAAAAAGCCAAAAAAAATCAAGATAAATTGTTGTTTCCAAAACTAGATCAGGGAAATCTCCAGTTTCCACCAATTGCTGGTCGTGATCAGTAAGATAGTAGTGGTAGTGAATCTTTTGACGGAATTGTACCTCCATCCAAACACGACCCTGTCGAAGTAACATCCCAAGGACTAGTTACTTCATTTCTAACATATTCGACCTCATCGTAATTTTGTTGCAGATTATTAGAAGCCTTGACTGATTTTTGAATCCTCTCCAACTCCATTGCCACTTCTTTCATCGTAGGCCGTCTCTTTCCACTCATATCCAAGCATCTGTTTGCGAGGTTAGAAACTGACAATATGTCTTCCGTTACACCCTCCTCCTTAACTCGAGCATCAATAATATCAAACAGACGATTCTCTTCCATTGAAAAATTAAAATATGTAACTAGGCCTCTGATTTCTGGTGACCTTGTTAGAGAAACGGATTTTTCTCCAGTCAATAGCTCAAGAAGGACAACTCCAAAGCTATACACATCACTCTTATCCGTAAACTGACTTGATTGGAAGTACTCTGGGTCCAAGTACCCGAAGGTGCCATGTACTATTGTGGTGAGGTGGGTTTGGTCAATGGAAACCGATCTTGAAGTCCCGAAATCTGCAACTTTTGCTCTGTATTTATCATCTAAGAGTATGTTTGTAGACTTGATGTCCCTGTGGTAAATTGGAAAACCTGCTGCTGAATGTAAGTACGAAAGAGCTCCTGCAACTTCAGCAGCAATCCTTAAGCGCATTTCCCACGTAAATAAAAACTCCTCATTTTCTTCGTGGAGATATTGGTAGATAGTCCCTTTCGGTATGAATTCATAAACCAAGAGAGGTACTTCTGTCTCTAAACAGCAACCCAACAGTTTAACCACATTCCTGTGGTTAATTTGCGAAAGAATGACAATTTCGTTAATGAACTGCGCAACTTCGCTTCCATCAACTAATTTAGCCTTCTTTACAGCAACGATTCTTCCATCCGTCAACATTCCTTTGTAAACAGTACCTTGGCCTCCCTGGCCAAGAATTCTATCGATGTTAAAATGGTCTGTGGCCATCTCTAACTCCTGTGAATTGAACAACTTAATTTTCTCAACATTTACTTCACCAGCCGCCAGTTGTTGCTCCAATAGTATACCACCATTTTGTTTAAAGAACTTCTTCTTGCGTTTAATGGCTTTTGTTTTCTTTATGAGTTTATGCAACCACCAGGCACCAAGGAGCAGTAACAAGAATCCAAGACCACTGCCGATACCTGAATAACTAAAGAAGGTAAGAAAGGATTGTGTATATACATATGTATATATAAGCAAAGATTATTTCGCTTTTTTCATTTGCTGAGATTTGTTATATGGTTGCTTATTTTTCTCTTCAAAATTCCAAATCATTTTGTTAATTCTAGATTATGCATTATTAAATCAGAAAATTATACTGTATAGTGCAGGGACATACCTATAATGATGGCTTTGACCGGAGATTTGCTCTTCGGACGATTCATGCATGAGTACCCATGAGGACGATTCACACATACATCGGGCTCGGAACACAAATGCTTGCCAACCTCACATTCATTGATGTCTGGATTAATGTGTATTGAAAAAATTAAAGTGATGATCAATCACCTACCAACTCATTCCAAACACAAAGAAAAGAACTTTAAACATTGAAAATGGTATTCGAGTTTACCTTGACATCCGTTGAGAAGATAGGGATTTCCTTCCAAGCCCCCTCCGCAGGTACATTCAAGCCTTGAGGATCCATATACGGAAGAGTTGTCGTTGTAGCTATAACAATAAGGCCGGATTGGGTAATCACTCTGTATCGTTTCATTTACTTCCAAAAAGGTTCCGAACACTTCAGTTGTGGAATGAAACATGTTCCATTCAAGCACCACAGGAATATTGTCCCTTTCGCTGATGGCAGAAATGTTTGTTAAATTGTTGGCATACCCCTGAAACCATTCGCGGTCTACCAAGAATGCGTAATTGCATGAACTTCGTGTTTTATTGTCATCAGGCCGGAAACTCGTAATGAAGGCAGAGAGAAATGAAGGGATGGCTGTCTGGCAGCAGTCCACACCGTTGCATACATTATGCCTGGTACCGTTACTCTTATTTATGGAAATATCACACTCGGACTTGCATCCACTTGAAATGGAGTAGCCATTTGAGTTTGAGGTGATCGTGGCCGTAAAACCACAACCAACTGCAGTGAACACGTTCTCAGTGGAATACGCAAAAGGGCTTCCCTCCAAGTTGGCTGTCTGGCGGTCGATTGGCTTGTTGCTGCAATTTGAGAAGGTGATCGGGTTTGTAACCTTTAGCGTACCTCCTTCAGCAGAAATTTCGAGGACCTCCAGATTAGTACGGTTGAAGAAAGGAGTGGGATTGCCAGTAGAGTTGTCACAGATTATTTGGAACCAGTCGTCGTTAATGTAACAACCTGCTCCAATTCCAAAGGGATACGGGATTTCAATGTCTCCACAATGAGACTGACAGTTAGACTTTGCTATGGGCGGTTTCTGCGATGATTCTACTGCTAGTAACCGCAACAACATCGTAAACAGAATAATATGAGTTAGCAACTTCACAACCATTCTGGTTATTCTTCGTATTCTGTTTACCTATATCGGCAGTTTCTAGTTGTAAGCTTTGAGTTAGCTAGCAAAGAAAATGATTCTCAACTCTCAACCTTCTGCAAAATAAAACTAGAAGTGCATGGATATATAGTTAGTCCTCTGCACTTTCCTGCTGATTTCTCTGCACCTTTCACGATAAAAGGAGCAATTTCAAGCAGTTAATAAAATTCTCCAGCATTCTAGAATTCTAGATCCAGTCCATTTCAAGTCAGACTTTGAAGAGTTCACAATAACAGAAGAGAAGATTAGCACGGCATTAGAACGAGTAATGTTGATTTTTCTCAAATAATTTTTTAATTTTCATTGTTGTACTTTCTGCACCATATTTTCTAGGGGCCCTAAAATTTTGGTGACTTTTTAGTGAAATGCTGAGGTATGCTAATAAATATAGTCAAAATTTGTAACATCCCACATCGTCCAGGGGAGTGATCCTTAAATGTATATTCTTATCCCTACCTAGCACGAGGCCTTTTGGGAGCTCATTGGCTTTGGGTTCCGTAGGAACTCCGAAGTTAAGCGAGAGGGACTCCGAAGTTAAGCGAGAAGGGGGCTAGAGCACTCCCAAGAAGAGTGACCCACTGGGAAGTTGCTCGTGAGTTCCCAGAAACAAAACCGTGAGGGCGTGGTCGGGGTCAAAAGCGGACAATATCGTGTTACGGTGGTGGAGCGGGCCCGGGAAGTGATCTACCCCGGGCCTGGATGCGACAAAATTCAAATTGTAAAAATATCAGTCAAACTGAAGAAAAATCATCAGAGTATGTGAAAAGGATTGGAGGGATCAATCAAATATTTGTTTGAAAATGTGATTAATTTCCAGCTTCTAAAAAATTAGAACAAAATAAAAAGATAGCTTGCTGCGCTCTGTAAATCTCATAATTTGCTTACCAAAATATCAGATTACATGATCTCACTCTAAAGATAGAAAATATGAAAAAACTGTTGAAATGAGGAGCCAAACTTGATGCTCTTTCTAGCCTTCACAATTTTTGTTGGCTTTGCCAAGCTGCACCTTCGAGGCAAGACATGGCATCAGGTTCCTTGGGCGTACCAACGTTTCTGGTGGTGCGACGGGAGCCTACGCCCCGAGCTTTGCTTGAAGACGACCTTCTGCTTCCTTTTTTTTTGTTCACAAGAGATACTGGAGCGGGGGAGTTGAACTTACGTAGGATTAGTTTGGTACTATTGTGGCTTTTTAAAAAAGTGCTTCTGTTGTGATGTGAGTAAGCGTGAAATTTTTTTCACGAAAATCCCAAACCAAACCAAAAAAATTCAGATCCCATACTAAAAAATTCACAAACCGATAATACCGAAATTTTTCGTATCCATACCGAATCGATCTCGAACCGAACCAAAAAAAAAAAAATACTTATTTTGGTTGCATGTATGTTGTATGTTGAATGTTGAATTTAAGTAGTTTGATAGTAGATTATATTAGAAATATAAGTATGAAATTAAGTAATTTGGAATTTTGGAACGTCAATTTGATTTTATAAGAATGAATTGGTATGAAATTTCAAATTAGTAATAAGTAAAAAACCTAAATTTCAATTGATATGAAATTTGGCAAAAATTTCAAGCTAAAAGCCCAAATTTTAGCCCATAACCCAAAATCTCAAATTTCTACCCAAAAGCTCAAAACCCAAAATCCAGTCCCAATCCGTCTCGAAACATCGAAAATATTTTGGGAATCTCGAAAATTGGAAATACTAAAATTTCGGTTGGGGATTTGGGATCCCATACCGAACCAGCCTTAGATGTGAGAATAGTCAGCTGTAACAAAGCAGTTAGTGTTTGGTAATATTTTTTTTTAAAAGTATTTTTAACAAGAAAAACAGTATCCGAATGTTTGGTAAACTTTTATATAAACTGCTCTGATTATGTTACATAACTAAAAATAATAATCTCTCTTTCGGTAACTCTCCAATCCCATCGTTTTCTTTGGGGGTTTTCTTTTTATAAGAAAATATTGGCGGTAAAAGAAGATAAATGAACAGACCCTTGCACTTCATTTGATAAAAAATAAAAAAATAAAAAAAATAAAAAACTGAGAACTGAAAAACGAAATTTTACCAATATCACTGGTATAAAATAAAATTTCAGTTCTTTTATCAAATGAAATGGAGTTAAAAATTGAGAACTGAAAAAACGAAATTTCATTGACATTGGCATCTAACTTAAATTAAGCCTCCACAAACCAGTTTAGACATTTTCACAGCCGCAACTCTTCCATTTGACAAAATAAAACAAAACAAAAAAAAAAAAAAAAAAAAAAAAATCCTTTGTAAAGTCTGTATGTATACATCGGAAGCTTTCTCTAACTCGGTAATCTAATTTGAACCTTGTTAATCAGCCAAGTTGACTTCACCAGAAGATAAATGCTGTAGCTCCATCAATAAACTGCCATCTTGTTTCGAAAACTTCTCCTGGAGTTTAATTCTGACGACTTTATACAACCACCAAGCACCAACGAGTAGAAACAATAGCCCAAGACCGCTGCCGATACCTGAAAATATAGATGAGTAACATAAGAATAAATATTAACCAGGTCAAGAAGATCAAGGGATAGCTATTTGCAATATTGGCAATGCATATTAGTCGGGCTATGAAACTGGTTGCCGACAGTGTCATCGATATCGTCGTTGACAACAAATTATAAAACCATGTTATCGACATATTTTCTGCAATATCATTACAATATCGATCTATAAAGAACTAACTTCATGCACAAACAATCCTTGTGTTATGTAAATAAGAAGAAAAGTTACTATAGAAGAAAGCAGATTATATTTTACATATCGTAGTGTGGGGAGACAAGGGCATACCTATAAAGACCACTTTAAGCCAAGAATTTCTATGTGGTGGGTAGCATTCATAATACCCAACATGGTTCTTACACATGGAGCCTCCAGTACAATGGTTCCCAGCTTCACATTCATTTATGTCTGCAATATTTTGTAATGAAAAAGAAAAGTTAATAATGTTGTAAATTTCCTGCTCATTAAAATCAAAATGGAAAGTAGAGAAGGTAGACAAACAAAGAAGGATGGTGTTTGTTGATTTATAAAATTATAAATTAGAATTGTTTACCTTGACATCCTTGTGGAAGATAGGGATTTCCCTCATAGCCCCAATTGCAGAAACATTCCAGCCTCATTGAGGATTCATGTATTGAAGAGCTGTCATTATGACTTTGGCAATAGAAGGATGATTCGGAACCCAAAGATCTCGGATTTACTTTTACCATGACTCCAAATACCTCGACCGTCGAATGATATAAGTTCCAGTCTAGCATGACAGGGACATTGTCCATGTCACTGATGGTAGAAATATTTTTTGTTGAATTGTTGGGAAACCACTGAAACCAGTCATGGTCTACCAAAAATGCATAACTGCATGAATTAGTACTTTTTGTATAATCATCATAAACCTGGAAAGTAGTATTGAAGGCAGAGAGAAACCAAGGGATGGGGGTCTGGCAGAAGTAGACTCCATTCTTTTTCACGTTTGTTGAAATATTGTCACATTCGGACTTGCAACCGGCTGAAACGGTAGAGCCATTTGAGTTTGAAGTGATCATGGCCATAACGCCGCAACCCATTGCAGTGAATATGTTCTTCTGGGAGAACACAAAGGGGCTTCCCTCCAAGTTGGTCGCTTGGCGAATAGGCTTATTAGTACTGCAGTTGGAAGAGAAGGTAATTGGGTTTACAACCTTTAGTGTACCTTTAACAGAAATTTCTAGCACCTCTAGATCGATCTTGTTCAAGAAAGGTTTGGTTGAGTTGACACATGTTATTTGAAACCAGTCGTCAATGTAACAGCCTGCTCCAATTCCGAAAGGGTACGGGATTTCAACGTCTCCGCAACGTGATTGGCAATTAGGCTTTGCTAATAATGGTACTGCTAGCACTGCACTACTCTTAAACAAAAATAATAGAGTAATATGAAGTAGAAACTGTAAAAAATCCATTATTCTGCTTCTTCTTCTAATTCTTCTAGGTACATATATAGATATTTCTCTCTTTATATATTGTGTTCAGAGAAACTTCTTTCCCCCCTTCCTGCTGTTTGGTTTTTTGCATTAATCTATACTATTAATCAAGGATGAATTGTCTTCAGAAGCATACTAATTCATGTATTCTTGAAACTTCCCTGAGTCCTTGGAGGCTAAGTCAAAGTTCATTTATCATTCATGTTTCTAGTAGCCATACCTTCCCCCCACCGAACGCCATACTTTTCAAATAAAATAAATAAATAAACCAAATTATAGCAGCCATACTTTAACAAGTTGAAAATATTTAGGTGACTTGGTAATGAAAAGCTGAATTATGTTATCCGCATGGTGATGTTATAAGGCAGCTACAAAATATCAACGAGTAAAATATAGAATTTGTCCTTGAACTTGCACTTGAGTTTAGAATTCGTTCATGAACTAAAATTTTGTTAATTTGCATTCCTAAATTTAACAAAACGTGTATCATTGATCCTTGCCCTCAACTTATGTTAAAAAACTGTTAGCTTGATGATGTGTCACCCATTTGGGTCTCACATAACCGAGCAGAAAATTCATCAGGACTTGAAGAGTCGAGCAAGCTAGGTGAATTTTCTTTCAGTTTTAGAAGTATTTTTTTAAGAGTTTTATTTTGGAAGACTTCTCCCAATATTGTCATAACCAAAGTATCGGATTATGAGTTTATTTTACAAATATACATTAGAGATATAAGGTAATTAATAGTCTAAAACGTTTACAAATGCAAGAACATATACAACAACTATATTTTGAGTACAAAAATTGTGATTGTGCATAGACAAAGAACCGGTACCATTTCTAGCTTTTGCCTTCACAATGTCGAAAGGCTTGCGCAGATAACTAGAATTGCATCTACTGAGGTAAATTTGTATCCTTGAGCGCTTGACATTGTTGCTATTTAACTACAAACTTTTTTCCTTTGGAATGCATTCCAATTCACAGAAGGCACCTTAGACCTATTCCTCTTCAGGTACATTGCCCTTGAGAACACAGTTGTGCACACTCATCTGGACCTTACAACACATCCCTAATCTAGAGCATGCAATTGTCCAGTACTATGGATTACACAACAGACAAAAGACTCTTCAAAGGATATTTAAAAAACTAGTCGTTACTACTCTTCTTGCCACCTTAGCCAACTTTAAAAGACTAAAATTAAACAAGCTTGAATCAAAATTAACTTCCAACAGCTCGCTACTAACTCAAACACTGCATAAGCCAACTAATTTCATTATGATTAGATCACTTCCAATAATTAGATTAGTAAGGAAATAATTTGAGTTCTTATGAGCATTTTTTTACGAACCTGGCTGCTGCGCTTAGGCCTAACATAAATTGCAAAATGAAGTTACAGCAGTTCATGCTGGATTTGTTCATCGCATAAGAACATGCATACAAAAGTTAGACATAATAATAGCAATTATGGTTCAATAATTCATGAAAATTAACTGGCAATGAAAAGGTTAAAAGATGCATTAACAAAATCCAAACTTACCAAACAGAAATGGAGTCTACATAGACTGTAGGGTTGGGGAGGAGCCCTGAAATTAGTGTTAGGCCTTGGTGGTAACATATCTCCAAACCACATTAATGCACAAAAGAAAAAAGATGTTAGCATGTGAAAGGTTTAGGAAAGGAGGACGAAGGGTTAAAATTTTTGGTAATGCTATTTGGACACACTCTAATCGTAGGCCGTATTGTTATTATAGGATTGACATATCAGAAAGTGTATTAGCAACGTGGTGCACTTTGTCTGTCTAAATAGCTTTAATCAAAATTTCAAACAAGTAATGATATAGACACCACAGTTTGACACATCCCGATCCCGATATTCCCCGAATACCTGGATAGGCACGTGCTGGCCGACACCCGAGGATGACAAAAACCATTTATTAAGTGCAAATGCTAAAAACAAGGGATACATGAGACTTATAAATATAAAAACAATGAATATGCAATTTAGGAACGTGTTTAGAGCATACAAATAGTAGATCACTAAAAGAAATAATATAAAATTAAATGAATAAAAGAATGGGTCCTACACCGAGAGGACTCGAAGATGCTAATGTTGAAGTGCCTTGGTGCCGAGATTGTATACCTCGTTTCTAAGTCCTGAAGGGGGCGTAAAACAAACATGAGTGGACGAATTTGATATACATATAATAAAACAGTTATCAACATACTAACCCCCAGGTTTTATGAAAACACATATATATGATAAAATAGGTTTTCCGAAACCTAGCATGCCGCTCAGTGTCTCAAAAACATAACTTGTATATGCATAGTCACTAGTGAATGTCCATAACCCTCCAGGCCCTATGCCATCTTCCCGTCCCTGGGAATACTCATCCAGAGGAAAAACCCGTGGCGGAAATGTAGACCACCAGGTAAATACAAACCAATGAAAATACGTACATTTGAAAAACATCTTCATAGTATAAAGTCATCCATCGTCTATACCATAAAGAAGTGTTCGAAACGTGTTCTAGTATCATATCGTCATCCATCAGATGTTATATAAAGAGTACGGGTTATAGGAAAAATAGTAATAATTCAAAATAGCCTCAGTAAGCACGATATCTCATAAAACGTAATCATTAAATCATGCTTTTTATGTATGCATTTCTACTATTAAAACACGCATTTTTAGAAGGGGTCCACTCACAGTACTTTGCCGTTGAAAGCTGCGCAGACTAGCGAAGATAGGAACGCCACAACAATTGCCCCTAAGCACATAAATGGGTTACATTTAGTAAACTATACTATAACAATTGAATTTGGGAAAACGGACGTCGAAAACGGATTCGGGACGTCGAATTACCCTAAGAAGGGTCTTGGTTAATTTCGTAAACGTTAATAGAATATTCCAGAGAATATTCCCTGAGGAAATATTCTCTAATGGAATTCCCTAACGGAATATTCCACATAAAGGGTTTGGGTTTAGGGAGGTTCTGGGCTTAGGGTTTAGATGGGTTAGGGAAATGGGTTATGGAGAGTGGGCTTAGGCCCTAGCTAAATTGGCCCAAAGGCCTTTATAATTAAACAATTAAAATTAAAACGAAATGGGTTTGGGTTGGGCTCGGCAGAAAGGCCCAAAGGCTTTGGGCTTTCTAGGTTGCCGGATTCGGCCGGAAAACTACACAACCTTTAAACGGCCATAACTTTGTCAATACTCGACGAAATCAAGTGATTCAAAAACGAAAGTGGAAAGAATGGTACCTCGCATGACGTATAACTCGCCATGGTTTGGCCGGAAAACGCCTCGAAAGCCGTCGGACTCACTGGAAATTGGGTAAGATTCAAATGAGTATAACTTCTTCAATACTCAATGAAACTGGGTGAAACAAAAAGGAAAGTTGTAGTAATCAGCGAGACAAAGAGATTGATACCTTGCACGCTGGCCAACTCGCCGTGGTTTGGCCGTAACTTGCCTCGAAAGGGGCGGTTTGCGTCAGAGTTCAATGAGAGAGGGAAAGAACAATGGTCTCCGCCATTGTGGTGCACCACGGACCTGTCCTGGGTTCGAGTTCTCGCCAGGGAGGATCCTAGGGTGTGAGGGTGACTAGGTGTGTGTGTGGGTGTCGATCGGGAAAGAGTCCGAGAGAGTGAGAGATGAGCTCGAGAGGGAGAGAAGAGGGGAGAGAGCTGAAGGAGAGAAAGAGAGTTATAAAAATAAGAAAAAAAGAAGGAAAATGGGGTGGGAACCGGGGGACAAATCAGGGGAGAGAGCTGGAATTTTTGAATTTGAAAATATGGGCTTTTAGAATTTAGGACCTAAATAAGATTACTTTTAGATTATAACTTGCATGGTTTTCTCTATCCAATTTAAGTCCCTATTTTTAAATCTTAACGCCCTGTCATATTTAATTGCCTCTATCACATATACTATTTACAAACTTGCCATCCACATTTTCCTATTCAATTCATAATTAAGACTAAAAATTGGAAATTGACTTTCACACTCGAATCACCCATTAATACACTTGCATCAAAATTCTAAAATTTTAAAATTTTTGGAAAGTACTAATAGGTACAAGAAAATAAATGAAATTTTTTATATTGATTAATTGTGAATATAAACGTAAAACAAATGCAAAAATACATTACAAAAGAAAAGCAAAACATCATCACTAACACAATTCCCATCTCCATAAGAAAAAGGAAGAACACCCATAAAAATTATAACTACATTAACAAAGTGCTATACGTGGGTATGGACGTATAAGTGCATAAGCATAGGTACGAAAGTATAAGTGCATAACCAGAGGTACGGAAGTATAAATGCATAAGCATAGGTACAGAAGTATAAGTGCATAACCAGAGGTACGAAAGTATAAATGCATAAGCATAAGTATGGAAGTATAAATGCATAAGCATAGGTACGGAAGTATAAGTGCATAACTAAAGGTACGGAAGTATAAATGCATAAACATAGGTACAAAAGTATAAATGCATAGGCATAGGTACAGAAGTATAAGAGCATAAACATAGGTACGTAATTTCAGTATGCAAACTTTACTCCATGTATCTTCGTATAAGTACACAAATCATAGATTTAAAAATACGTGCTTGTCAATCTCTATAGACAAAAAATTATCATACACAAATAAACACAATTCATAAGTAAAAAATAGATTTGCAAACCTTAGTTGTTCCATAATGCAAGAAACATACGAATCATGAGAATATACAATTGAGACAGATAAGAGATAATATAAAAGAGAAGTGTGTATGTGAGTTGGACATGTTGCTCTTCATAAATGAGACCTAATTGTGCAACTCGTGTATATAGACATTTAGTAAAAATAATTTTTTTATTGATTTCAAAATAAACATGAAAGCTCAAAGGCCTAATAGTCAATATTTATTAGCTAAATCACAGGAAAAGGGCAATTTAGGAACAAATGAAAATAATTCTTTTAATTAATTGACTCTTCAACTCTTATATGGAAAGTTGATGAGTTGAATATAAAATCAAAGGATCAAAATTAAATATTAGATCTTACATTTGGTTTTTTTTTTTTAAATTGAATCTTGTGAAAGGATGTTAATCTAGTTTTCTGTTGAAAATACAACAATTACTAGAGAAATTAGGGGAACATTGTTTCACACCGTTTGTAGTGAACCTTGGAATAATAAACAAAGAAAATGACAAGTGAACTCTCAACATTGTTTTGTATAAGAGAGTACTATTGTTTCTATGCCCGCCAGGTCCTTGGATATCATTTAACAATGCAATAAGCTTGTCATTAACATTTTTATCGAAATGTTACTCAGTACTGCGGTCTGGTAGTATTCTTCTTCATTTGGAAGTGAGAGGTCTTAGATTTGAATTTCGTGGATAGCGAATTCAGTACCAAATTAGGTTGCACATCGTGTGGCTTAGCCAAACTCACCCTTTTTCTAGTGTAGAAATATCGATGTACTAAAGGAAAAAAAAAACATTTTTATTGAAATGGTAAGGGAGGAAATAGGACAAGTGCGCGGAAAGTGCAAAAAAAGAGAGGGTAAATTACACTTTCATACATCAAGTTTGGGCTATATTTCAATTCTTTATAACATCTTTAAAACATTTCACTTTCATACCTTAAGTACTATTTTATTTCAAAATAATACATCCGTTACATTTTCCATCCATTGATCCGTTAAATGCTGCTGCCACATATATGCCATGTGGCTGCCGAATGTTTGACACGTGGCAAACAAAATTTTTTTTTAATTTAAAAAAAAAAAACCTGAATCTTCAATTGAAAAAATGAAAAGAAAAAAAAAAAAAAAAAAAACTAGAAAACCCAGATCCCATCACCCCACCCCCTCCCCAGAAACCCCATCCCCTTCATCATCTTCGTCCCTCCCTGCAACCCAAATCCAAAACAACTCACACCCATCCTCTACATCCTCCTCCGCACCCATCCTCCACCTCCTCCGTGCACCCATCCTCCACCTGGGTCGTTGGCCTGCCACCTCAACTCTCATTCTCTCCTTCCTTTCTCTCTCTCTTTCTCTCTCACCCCTGCTGAAATCTAGGGCACAAAATCTTGGCTTTCGACCATGAATGTCTTCAGATTGGCTGGCGACATGACTCACTGGGCCAGTATTCTGGTCCTCCTCCTCAAAATCTATGCTACCAAATCATGCTCAGGTTATCCCTACTTGCTTTTCATTTTCCATTTTTCCTAGACCCTTGTTTGTTTCCTGAGAAAACGCTGGAAAATTTGATGGAAAATTGAATTTCATTGTTCCCACTTAAATGTTGCTCAATGTGGAAAACTTTACTCAGTAATGTAAACCCAGATTTTATTTTGATCTGTTTAGTGTTAAGGAGAGCAACTTTGTGATTTTAAGTGGGTCACGGGGAGGGAGGTGAGTTTGAGTGGGTTGTCGGGCCGGGGGGAGTTAATGGGCGAGGTGGGTTTGGGGGATTAATGGGGTGGGCGCTTGGGGGGGGGGGGGAGTGGGTTGTCGGGCCGGGGGGGGGGGAGTTAATAGGCGAGGTGGGTTTGGGTAATTAATGGGGTGGGGGGTTTTGGGGTGGGGGGGGGGGGGGGGGGAGGGGGTGTTGAATGGTAATCTTGCCTTGGCCCAAGACAATGGATCTAGCCCATGTTGAAAAGGCAACACAAGCCCAATGGATGATTCATGAAAATGCTAGAGAATTCTAGCAAAAGCATGAAGGTTGAATGCATGCATAAAATATCCAAGGTCTTTTGTAGAAAAATCTAGAATCTTGTAAAATTGTGTGGTTGTTAAGCATTAGCTAGAAAGTTCTTGCAATGTCAAAGTTGGCAAACCTTGCCTATAAATAGGTGAGGTGCTAAGCTATGTGATGTAACCAAGAGAGCAATTAGTAAGAAGTGAAAGTGCCAAGTGAGAAGTGAGAAGAAGCAACAAAGCTTCTAAGAGTGTTTGAGTGTTTCCTCTTGTACTAAGTTTGTGAGTGAATAAAAATCTTGTGTAATACTTTGAGTATTCTTTCTTCCACTTTCCTATCAATTCCGCTGCATTACATTCTTCTTTGTGAGATAAACATCTCCAAAGTAGTGAAGTCTATTTAAGCCCCAACAAAGTGGTATCAGAGCTATGGCTAACAACGCTATGGCAGCCTTCCAAGTTCCAGTGCTCGACAACAACAACTTCGATAATTGGAGTATCAAAATGAAGGCCCTTTTGGGAGCACATGATGTCTAGGAAGTCGTGGAGAAAGGCTACATTGAGCCAGAAGATGAAGCTACTCTGTCCCAACCTCAGAATGAGAGTTCGAAAGATTCAAGAAAGAGAGACAAGAAGGCTCTCTACCTCATCTACCAAGCATTAGATGACAATGGCTTTGAGAAGGTCTCGAGTGCAACCTCCGCCAAGCAAGCATAGGAGAAGCTTCAAACCTCTTACAAAGGAGCCGAACAAGTGAAAAAGGTTCGTCTTCAAGTATTAAGAGGTGAGTTCGAATCTCTGCAAATGAAAGGGTCTGAATCAATCTCCGATTATTTCTCAAGAGTCTTAGCCGTTTCTAATCAATTAAAAAGAAACGGAGAAAAGTTAGAAGATGTTAGAATTATGGAGAAGATACTACGCTCGTTGGACCCCAAATTCGAGCACATTGTCGTGACAATTGAAGAAACCAAAAACTTGGAAGAAATTAGTATAGAGCAATTAATGGGTTCGCTACAAGCATATGAAGAGAAACATAAGAAGAGGCAAGGGAATGATGAGCAGCTCCTTAAGACGCATGTTCAGCCCAAGAAGAAAGAAGAAAGCTTCGACAACGAGAGAAGCCAGTACGGAAGAAGTCGTGGCCGAGGTCGCGGACGTGGACATGAGCGTGGACGTGGTTGGAACTACAAAAACCATAACAACTACGAAAAAGGAGAAAGCTCAACAAAAGGTCGTGGGAGAGGACGCTCAAACTTCAGGTATGAAAAATCTCAAGTTCAATGCTATAATTGTCAAAAGTTCGGGCATTATGCTTGGGAATGTAGAGCTCTAAACAACAGACTTGATGAGAAGGTCAATTATGTGAAAGAAGATAAAGAAGAGAATGGTGTTGTGCTACTAGCATGCAAGAACAATGATGGAGACCAAGAATATACATGGTACATTGACACCGGCGCCAGCAACCACATGTGCGGAAGAAGAAACGTGTTCGTAGAGCTTAATGAATCAGTGAGTGGCAACGTTTCCTTTGGAGACGAATCCAAAATACCCGTAAAAGGAAAAGGTAACATCCTTATTCCCCTGAAAAATGGCGGTCACCAATTAATTCCAAATGTCTACTACGTACCCAATATGAAAAGCAACATTTTGAGTTTGGGTCAACTCTTAGCAAAAGGTTATGATTTTCATACGAAAAATTATATCCTTTTTCTTAGAGATAACAAAGGAAGATTAATTGCCAAGGCAAAAATGTCAAAGAATAGGATGTTTCACATGAACATTCAAAATGATGTTGCGAAGTGTCTCAAGATATGTTACAAAGACATATCCTGGCTTTGGCATCTTCGTTTTGGGCATCTTAACTTTGGGGGATTTGAGTTATTATCTAAGAAGAAGATGGTGAGAGGCTTACCGTGCATCAGCCACCCTGATCAAGTTTGTGAAGGATGTTTACTTGGGAAACAGTTTAGGAAAAGCTTTCCAAATGAGTCGACCACAAGAGCCCAGAAGCCACTCGAGCTCATTCACACCGATGTGTGCGGTCCGATAAAACCAAGCTCTTTGGGTAAAAATAATTATTTCCTTCTCTTCATTGATGATTTTTCAAGAAAAACCTGGGTTTATTTCTTGAAGCAGAAATCAGAAGTCTTTGGAACGTTCAAGAAGTTCAAAGCCGCTGTAGAAAAGGAGAGTGGTTGTAAGATCAAAGCCATAAGATCTGATCGAGGAGGAGAATTCACTTCGAAGGAATTTCAAGAATTTTGTGAAGCAAATGGAATTCGTCGACCCTTGACAGTTCTAAGATCCCCTCAACAAAATGGTGTGGCGGAAAGAAAGAATCGAACCATCCTCGACATGGCTCGAAGTATGCTCAAAAGTAAGAGATTGCCTAAAGAGTTGTGGGCAGAAGCTGTAGCATGTGCAGTCTACCTATCCAATCGATCTCCAACAAGAAGTGTGTGGGGAAAAACTCCGCAAGAATCATGGAGTGGAAGAAAACCAGGTATATCCCATCTAAGAGTTTTTGGAAGCATAGCCCATGTACATGTACCAGACGAGAGGAGAACCAAACTCGACGACAAAAGTGAGAGGTTCATCTTCATAGGCTATGACACAAGTTCAAAAGGCTATAAGTTGTATAATCCGAACAATGGGAAGACGGTGATCAGTCGAGACGTGACGTTCGATGAAGAATGAGAATGAGATTTTGACCCTCATGCAAGTGATCTCAGTTTCTTTCCTCAGTTTGAAGAAAAGAATGAACAAAGGATGATGGAGCAAGCAAGAGAAGTTCAACAAGAATCCACTACTCCACCTGCTTCACCAACATCAACCAATCATGGCAATTCACCAGCATCAGCATCGTTAAGTGAAAGTCTAAATGAAAGAGAAGTACCACGCACAAGAAGTATACGAGATCTCTATGAGGTAGCTGAAAGACTTGATAATCCTACATTTTTCTGTCTCTTTGCTGATTGTGAACCAGTCAACTTCCAAGAAGCAGTGCAGGATACTAAGTGGAGGAAAGCAATGGATGAAGAAATTGAAGCAATCCAGAAAAATGATACATGGGAACTTGCTAATCTTCCGAAAAGACACAAAGCCATCGGAGTCAAATGGGTATACAAGATAAAGAAAAATGCCAACAGAGATGTCGAAAGATACAAGGCGAGACTAGTGGCGAAAGGCTATAGTCAAAGAGCCGGAATCGACTATGATGAGGTATTTGCACCTGTTGCTCGTTTGGAAACTATACGATTACTAATCTCTTTGGCAGCTCAAAACAAATGGAAGATTCAACAAATGGATGTGAAGTCCGCTTTTCTAAATGGAGTCCTTGAAGAAGAAGTCTACATTCAGCAGCCATCAGGCTATGAAATCAAAGGGCATGAAGACAAGGTTCTGAAGCTGAAGAAAACCCTCTATGGGTTAAAACAAGCGCCAAGAGCATGGAATAGTCGCATCGACAAGTACTTCCAGGAAAACAACTTCATCAAGTGCCCTCATGAACATGCTCTTTACGTCAAAGTCAAAGATGGAGATATTTTGATTGTGTGCTTATATGTGGATGATCTAATCTTCACTGGGAGTAATCCAAGCATGTTTGAAGAGTTCAAGGGAGTGATGACCAAAGAATTCGAGATGATCGACATCGGGTTGATGGCATACTACCTAGGCATCGAAGTTAAGCAGAAAGAAGAAGGCATTTTCATCTCCCAAGAAAGCTACACAAAGGAGATACTGAAAAAGTTCAAAATGGACGACTGCAAGCCCATAAACACGCCAGTGGAGTGCGGAGTCAAACTAACCAAGCATGATGAAGGAGAAAGTGTAGATCCAACATTTTTCAAGAGTCTAGTTGGAAGCTTGCGCTACTTGACTTGCACAAGACCAGATATTCTCTATGCCGTCGGATTAGTCAGTCGTTACATGGAGAATCCCACAACTACACATTTGAAGACGGCCAAAAGAATTCTTCGATACCTTAAAGGTACTATTAACTTTGGCTTGTTCTATTCAAGTTCTGATAACTACAAACTTGTTGGATACAGCGACAGTGATTGGGCAGGAGATTCCGACGACAGAAAAAGCACTACTGGATTTGTGTTCTTCATGGGAGACACTGCATTCACATGGATGTCGAAGAAGCAACCGATTGTCACACTATCTACCTGTAAAGCTGAATAAGTAGCTGCTACAACATGCATCTGTCATGCAATTTGGCTGAGAAACTTGCTGAAAGAATGAAGCATGCCACAAGAAAAACCAACAGAGATCTATGTTGACAATAAGTTTGCAATAGCTCTAGCAAAGAATCCAGTATTCCATGACAGGAGCAAACACATAGATACCCGTTATCACTACATAAGAGAGTGCATTGCAAGAAAGGATGTGCAAGTGGAATACGTGAAGTCTCAAGACCAAGTCGCCGACATATTCACCAAGCCACTCAAACAAGAAGACTTTGTCAGACTAAGAAACTCAATCGGCGTCACAAGACAAGATTAAGGGGGGATGTTGAATGGTAATCTTGCCTTGGCCCAAGGCAATGGATCTAGCCCATGTTGAAAAGGCAACACAAGCCCAATGGATGATTCATGAAAATGCTAGAGAATTCTAGCAAAAGCATGAAGGTTGAATGCATGCATAAAATATCCAAGGTCTTTTGTAGAAAAATCTAGAATCTTGTAAAATTGTGTGGTTGTTAAGCATTAGCTAGAAAGTTCTAGCAATGTCAAAGTTGGCAAACCTTGCCTATAAATAGGTGAGGTGCTAAGCTATGTGATGTAACCAAGAGAGCAATTAGTAAGAAGTGAGAGTGCCAAGTGAGAAGTGAGAAGAAGCAACAAAGCTTCTAAGAGTGTTTGAGTGTTTCCTCTTGTACTAAGTTTGTGAGTGAATAAAAATCTTGTGTAATACTTTGAGTATTCTTTCTTCCTCTTTCCTATCAATTCCGCTGCATTACATTCTTCTTTGTGAGATAAACATCTCCAAAGTAGTGAAGTCTATTTAAGCCCCAACAGGGGGAAGGTTGCTGGGTTTCTGGTTTTGTTTTGTTTTGTTTTTTTTTTTTTTTGTTGAAGATTCAGTTTTTTTGGGGGGGGGGAGGTTGTTGGGTTACTGGTTTTGGGGTGCAAGGATGTGTTTGAGCTTTGATTTTGGTTTTTTTTTTTTTTCTTTCTCCCTCTTCTTCTTCTTCTTGCTGGGTTAGGGTCGCCTGGGTGGGGGGGGGGGTGGGGAACGGGCATTCTTTTTTTTCCCCTCTCGTCTTCTTCTTCTTCTTCTTCTTGCTAGGTTAGGGTCGCTGGTTTCAATGTTGTTGTTGTTGTTTTTTGTTTTTTTTTTTTTTTTTTGAGAAAATTCAGGTTTTAAAAAAAAAATTATTTTTTTGCCAAGTGTCAGATATTTGGCAGTCACATGGCATATATGTGGCAGCCACGTTTTAACTGATCAATGGATGGAAAATGTAACGGAGGTATTATTTTGAAATAAAATAGTACTTAAGGTATGAAAGTAAGATGTTGTAAAGAATTAAAATAGAGCTCAAACTTGATGCATGAAAATGTAATTTACTCAAAAAAAAAAAAAAAAGATAAAAAAAAAAAGAGGAAAAAAGTACAGGTCTTGTTTGTCTCATTTGTTATGTTTCGCAGATAGCTCTTTGTGAAGGAAAAATTTTGTCCTAGCTAAGAACATATGAGAATATTTGAACACATATGCAAACTAATAACACTTTAAAGTAGGCATGCATTCAAAAACAAATCTAAAACCCATGACTTTCAAAGCCTAGTGAATGGTGAACCACAAGACTCTTTAACAACATTAAAGAGAAGAAAGGATTTTGAGATTCATTACCCTTGAAGCTCATCCTTGTTTACACAAGGGATCCACCCAAGTGGAGGGCCTTCAAGTCACCTCCTAGCTCCTTGGATCTTCCTTGTGATTTACTTCCTTTTGTTACTCCTTTGCTCCTTGAGGATGTGAGGAAAGGATCTCCAAAAACACCAAAGGTTTGGTGTCTCTAAGTCTCCACACCAAGGATGAGGTGTGAAGATGAAATGGATGACTTAGAGGAAGAAAGATTGCTAGCTATCCCTCCCCTAAGTGGCCGGCCTCTATGGAGAAAAAGAGAGAAAATATTTCTCTTCTTTGTCTCAAGAAAACCCTAATGAGGTAAAAGCTATAAAGATGCTTTTATACCACCTCACATGTGAGTGGCAAACTTGCAATTAACCCAAGTTTGATAACCCTCACCCTAGGCCGGTTTTGACTTTGTTTTTGGGTTAATTTCCATTTAGTTTTAGTTGTCACACAACCTAAACTCAATGGGCCTTGTGGACCAAAAACCCTTTTGGGCCCCGAAACCCAAAACCAACTTAAAAGCCCAATACGAACATTTCGTAAGATTAATTAACTAATTAATTAATCTTGACCATTCTCAATTAAACTATTTAATTGCTTATCCATCTCATTTATATTTCTTCACTTTCACCCTTACTCGGTGTACGATCCATTAGGTTCCAATTAGCGAGGCAGTGGGCGATTGTTACTCTTAACGATCGATTGTGAATTGAAACTACATTTCAATTCTCCCTTTGATGAAGATTAGTGTTTGCTAATCCTCAGGGCTTCCACAAACCATGAGTGACACCTAGTAGTATGTCATGGCTACCCAAGCTAAGTAGAAGTGGTTGGAGAACCTATCCAGTTACAATTACAATGCAATACGGTCCTTCTCTAATACAATACTCTTGATCACATTGTTTGAGTGATAGTTTGTTTCATGTCTACTATCCAATTTGATACTTCTCTATATGAATCAATTGAATATGATTTGGAACATGCTTCCTAAATCATATTCGTATGCTTTGGCCAAAGACTCTCGAATCATATCTCAGAGTATTCACCTTCCACCATGGAAGGTTAGAGATCCCTTGTTGTGCATTCACATGCCTACATGACTAGATAGCTTGACCCCAACAATGTCGTTGACACTCTCAATGGAATGCCTTTGACATAATCAAAGATCAAGGACCTAACCATTAGACATCAATGATGCCTCAGGTCAAAGGACTACTTTGCATATTGCAACTTACGAGTTCTTACATGACATGTATGTTCGAACTCTCTTTTGATCGTTGTTCAGTGTACTCGATTACCTTTTGAGCACCTATGTGTTTGTCTCAGTGTCCAACACTAAATGACTTGAGACTAGTCATACTCACGCTTGAGTTAACATAACACATACTAACCTTAGTGGATTGTCAATGCCCAATTGGCAATCCTATGGCTAGGAACGTTTTAGGAATGTTCATAAGAGAAAGGTCTCGTTAATCTAACTTACTTAGATCACTTCTCTCTTAGATTAAATATATTCCTTGGATTCCCTTATTGCTTAAACACATGATACAATAAATAGTGATTAACAATAAGCTTTGCCCTTCATTAAACATATAATAGTCTAATACAATAAGTATTCCAAAAGCTATTACATCAAATGAGTGGCTTTGTGGGCATACTTCCAACACTTTGGCCCTTCCTGGTGCTTGGTGATCTGTACTTTTCTCAAGGAAGATTTGTGTGCACAAGGATATACTAATACATGGTTAGTATTTTAGTTCTAGCAGGATAGCAGCCACACTTGACTAATTAATACATGATTTGTATATTCTATAGCAGTCGTCTTCATATAGTAAAAGACTCAAATTTGAAAATTCTAAAAGACCGATTTGCGTGATGTTTGATTCCGCCATGAAGATTGACTACTAATATGTTCTAGATGCGATGAACCTTGAGTCTATGGAGAAAATTTTAGCACATCAAGCAAAACAAAACTAGGAAGCAAATTTTAAAACCTGGAGTTTAAATATGTTTTCGTATATAACCAAAAACAGACAGAATATTACAAATATCTGCTCAATGAGTTGTCTGGAAAAATTGCTTTCTAGTGAGGTAAACATATATATATATCCCTTAGAATGAATATACAACTTGGTTGATACCTGGATGAAAACGTCAAAAATTGATTTGTACATTTGTAAAATTAAATACAATAATTGCAATATGTTTGAGTCTTCTTCATTTGCGGATCTCCTCAAGCCGGTTTTAAAACCTATAAAAGAACGTGATCGAAATCTTTTGGTGACAATATGATCAAATCAAGTTCGATGCATGTCACAGCCCGTCTCGGAATATTTGTATCGTTGACGTGCAATTACTTATTTATCCTTGGACGTTGAGATATAATTGAGTTATGTGGTGGTGTGGTTTAAGTTTAAAAATTATTTGGACAAATTCCAAATATTTCCTAAGTTTTGGAACACTTAGGACCCAAAGTGTTTTCTTTGGTTTTGGTTGGTGACCCACGTGGACCACACACACACACAAACTCTCCCTCTCTCCCGTGGACTGTCTCTCTCTCCTCCCTCTCGGATTTTTCTGAAAATCCGTACAAGTTGTACGGACGAACTTCAACTGGAGCTTTCAGGCATGGATCGAGGTTTTAAAGGTAAGATTCTTACTCCTCGTAACCTCTTGATTCCATTGGTACCTTGTTTGGGACTTAAAACCCTCGAAAACCCGTGAAAATCCTAGCTCCGATTTGAGGTACTATTCATGCTCACGTAAAATGTTGTGTTTTTGGAAATTCTAAGTTCATAGGAAGCTTAAGGAGGTCCATACGAAGCTCAGAGTGCTTCGTTTGAAGGAATTGGACGTTGGAATCGTGAGATCGAGACTTGGCCGGTTTTTCTTGAAATTTCCCGGCGAGATTCCGTGGTTTTTGGGACTTGAAAGAGGTATAAACTTGTTCTATTCTTCATATGCTTCATTTTGGTATTTAGATCGTGAAAAATGGTGCAAAATTGGAGAAGATAGGACGAAAATATGAAATCCCCAGATTCCGGCGCCGGCGACGGTCACCGGAGTTGAAGGAAGAAGATGAGAGAATATTCCGTTAAGTTTAGCGAGATATTCTAACGGCGTCAGTAACGCTGTTAAATTTTTATTAAGGACTTAACAAAATATTCGACGGAATATTCCTAACGTCTGTTAGGAATCCGTCAGGGTTGGCCGCGCGTGGGGGCACGTAGGGCCATACCCTTGCCGGCGCGTGGGGCATCAAAAAATTTTTATAAAAATTTGGGGATGTTCGTGAGGTTGTGTAGATCACGGTGGTATATTCATATACCCAATTTGAGCATTGTATGAGAAGTTATTACCTATTGTTGGTTATGTGCGTTAAATAACGTTTATTCGGTTATTACGCATATAGGTGAGGCCTATCCAGAGGATGAGTGCCATTAATCGAGGCTCGGGGCTTATGACCCTTCGATATATCAGTGAGTGGGCTTTTGTTTTCCGTATATACCTATATATATGAGATTTTTCCCAGAAAATCAATTTAAGTGAAATGTGATATGAAATGTGATATGATATGCCATGCAAAGTATATATGTATTTTGTTCATGCATTAGTAGTTGCATATAATGGTGATTGGTGCTGTGGACGCATATGTAAGTATCAGGTGAGTATATATCGATGGCAGAGAATGAGTAATATGAGATGATGCTTATGTTGAGATGTATTGAAAGCTCATAAACCTGCACCCGGTGTTAGTGCTCCCGCCCAGAGTTAGGGGCACCGTCTTTCACGTGGATGTTCACCTCCCGCACCACACGCTCATCTTGGATCCATGTTAGGTGCACAGTCCTGTCGTATAGACCACTTTCAGTGGATTCGACTCGTAGGTGACCCGTGATTAGCGCACAGTCTTCACGTGATTGTAGCATTAGAGCGTACTATTTACACCCAGTCCTATCGGATAGACCACCTTGAGTGGGTTCGACTCGTGTGCAGGATATGTATATATTGATGATGAGATATGATGAGATTGATCATGAGCTATAGTTCAGCCGAGCTGATCACTCGGTGGACATGTTATTATCTATGATGAGTTTATTTCACCTAATATATTTATGTGATTTGATGAGATATATTTGGCATGGCATATACCTTGCATATCACTACTTTTGGCATGATTTTGAGTTATGAGTTGAGATGAGTATATATGTATATATGCTATTTTTCTGGGAAATTATACAGGTTTTACGGCGAGGGATTAGAACCTTTGAAAAGAGAAAAGGTTTTGAAAAGATTTGTTTTTGCCCACTCACGCGTTTTGTTTTTCGTCCTTCCAGGTTCTAGGTAGCAGTGCTTTGGTGGCCACGAGGGATTCAACGGTGTTCTGACAGAATTCACAAAAGTAGGATTCACCTTTGGGTGTTATATCTTAGTAATTGTCCTTGACTGCAACTAGACGTTCTTATTGCTCTAAATGTGTATTTATACACTTAGACTCTCACTAGCATGCTATTTGGATAGTACGGCTACAACGTATGGATATTATGTAGTAACGACCTAGAGAATAGGAGAGGTTGAACTTACTGCCACTCCCATACCAGTTTTAAAGTGAAGAACACATCTGATACGATGGGAACTCCAATTATATATTAACAAGCTAGGTTGACATAAGCCACAACGGATTGCTGTCCACTTCCAGTTGCCGCATGATAGGGAATTTACCAGGTTAAAAAACTCCTATAATACTTGCAATAATGACAAAGATATTGTAGTATAAATGGTTATCGCAAGGTCGTTCTCCACATGAATTATTAAATAATTCAAAGCAAACTGAATTCCAATTAATTATTGTAAAATAGAAAGTTGGGATGATTGATTTTATGACCTAATTAAATTAAAACGAATTTAATTAATAAAAGTAAACTAAATTGCAATACTAAAGATGAAGAAAGAGGAAACAATTTTGTAGAAATCAATTTATAAAAGCACTAGGGATCCGGCGTCACCTTAACAATCCTATATAGCTCTTCCAATTACTTATGACCCATACATGCATATTTCGAAGGTTAGGTGTTCCTAATATATGCCTACTTGGACCCCCAACATAGAGCGTATATCAAATATGCAACTCGTCTGTGGTATTCAGATCAAATGTAAACATGCATGACTCATTAAGTTCTATGAAACCTTTTGAAAAACCATGCAACCCTTAAGATGTGGTATTCATCCTAAGTGAACTTGCACATATTAATCACAAGAAGCCTTCGTCAATTTCAGGGACTGACCTCTGACCAAAATTGCATCAAATTACTTTTCTAAACATCCTAATGGTGATCAAGCATCAAGATAATTAGATAGTTTAAATCAATGATTAATAATTCGAAAACCTGCATGCATATAATGATAAGCAAATTGAAGATAAACTACATATTCTTGCTAAGGTTCGTGGCCTCACCCTAGCAAAAAGAGAATTAGTTACACATATTCATAATAATAATCATAAAGTTCTTTATTGAAATAATAAAAGATTGAAAACACCTAGAATGGAAAAAGTCTGAAAATCTCTACGCTTGGCCAATTTCCTCTCTTCAAGAATGCACAGAGAAGAAGAAGATGCTAGAAAATAGGGCGGCCAAGCTTATTTAACCTATAAATTAAATCCTCCTAATCAAAGGTCTTCCAATCGAACTAGGAAACTAAATAACTAAAAAAAAAAAATAGGAAACATAACCCTAAATTAAATGATAAAATTCGCCTAAAGTCTGAACAGCCACGTTTTGGACTCTTAAACTGCTCCAATCCTGGCCCAATATAGCTGGATTTGAGGTTTGGAATATTCTGAACACTTCTCTAGAAGACCACGAACCCATCAGAGGTCATCTCGGGCTCCAAAAACACAATTTAAGCCCAGAAACGTCATTTTTCAGCACTGCGCACTGCTCCTTAATTCCATCGCCAGAAAATAACCGCTTGGTAGAAAAATCCTAAATTTTGACACGGATACGCCAAGAGACACACGAAGGTCTTCCAATTTTAATCACTCCAAACTTAGTCCGTTTGATCATGTAATTCTCCAGAGGAAGTCGAATGTCCTATATTGAAAATATAAATCAAAGTATCAAAATTCTACCAAAATAATTACCAAAACATACTAAGAATAGAGTAAAATATATAATATGAAATTTACTCATCACCGCACTTTAAATTAACCTCCAAACTACCTTACTGCACGATCAAGCTCAAAATATTCGAAAGAAAAAAGATGTTACAATGTGAAAGATTCATATGAGAAAGGCGATGGAAAGTTGAAAGTATAGACACATTGTTTCATTAGAAGAAATAATTTCATACAAGAAATAATTTTAGACCACATTGCAATGCTAGAGTGACAACTTTTTTTAGACCACATTATTTCATTAGAACAAATAATTCCTCACAATGATCACTTGAAGGACAATAGTGGTTGTACATCCAATGAAGAGCCTGTGCCACTATCCATACAAGAAGCTGTTGATGTAGAAACAACATCCCAAGGCTCGGTTATTTCACTTCGAACATAATGAACTTCTGCAAAATCTTGTTGCACATTAGAAAATTTGTCTGACAATTGAATTGCCTCCAACTCCGCTGCTACTTCTTTCATGGTAGGTCTTTTCTTCCCATTCAAATTCAAGCACCTCCGTGCAAGGTTAGCAACTGCCATAATCTCGTCTTTCCCAGCCTCCTTCATTACTCGAGCATGAAGAATATCAAATAGACGATTCTCCTCCATAGAAAGAAGGAAATAAGTTGCTAGGCTTCTGCTTTCTTGTGACCTCAAAACTGAAACTGGTTTTTCTCCAGTCAAGAGCTCCGCAAGGACCACTCCAAAGCTATAAACATCACTCTTCTCTGTAAATTGGCTAGATTGGAAGTACTCTGGGTCCAGATAACCAAATGTTCCATGTACTTGTGTCGTAAGGTGAGTTTGATCAATGGCAACTGATCTTGAAGTCCCAAAGTCTGCTACTTTGGCTCTGTATTTTTCATCCAAGAGTATGTTAGAAGACTTGATGTCGCGGTGGTAAATGGGAAAGGAAGCTGCTGAATGTAAGTAGGAAAGAGCTCCTGCAACTTCGATGGAAACTCGCAACCTCATTTCCCATGTAAGGGGGAACTCTTCATTTTGGTGGTGAATATACTGAGAAAGTGTTCCATTGAGTATGAATTCATAAACCAAAAGGGGAACTTCGGTCTCTAAACAACACCCCAATAGTTTAACCACATTCCTGTGGGAAATTTGTGAAAGAATGACAATTTCATTAATGAACTGCCCAACTTCACCTCCAGCAACTATTTTTGATTTCTTGACAGCAACTATTCTTCCGTCTGCCAGCATTCCTTTATAAACAGTACCTTGGCCTCCCTGACCAAGAATTCTGTCTGCATTAAAATTGTCTGTGGCTTTCTTTAACTCCTTGGAATTGAACAACTTAATCTTCTCAACATTGACTTCACCTGAAGATAATTGTTGTTTCAACAATAGACCACCATTCTGCTTAAAAAACTTCTCTTTGCGTTTAATATTTTTTCTTTTCTTTATGACTTTGCGCAACCACCATGCACCAACTAGTAGAAACAATAGTCCAAGAACACCGCTGGGAACTGAGTAGCTCAATAAAACAAGAAAGGATACAAAACTTTTGTCAAGAACGTTTCAGGTTCAGTTTTTAAATTTAGTTCATCAATAATACAATGATATCATAGTTTATGATAGTGCAGGAGCATATACCTATAATGGCCAGATAAACTGGTGACGCTGGTGGATCGGGCAACACGCACTGATAGCTCCCAGGATAATTAATACAGCCGTGAATGCATCTGTTGAGGACTGGATCCTTACATTCATCGATATCTAAAATTTAATTGCAAGAGATCATTTAGCTGAGGATCCTTGTGCCTGAAGACTTATTCTTATTGCCACATAAAAAGTGGTTTAAATACTAATAAATCTATCGTATTGAAAACGTGAAAAAGAAATTCAATTTGTGCATGTATTATATACAAATTTCGGACAATTGTAGCTAGAGGTTTTACCTTCACATCCATGAAGAAGATAGGGGTTTCCTTGGAAGCCCTTTGAGCAGAAGCAACTACCACCGGAGCAATCCATGTTCTTATCAATATCTGTCGAATTTGTCGCTCCATATATATCGAAAGTCGTATAGTTAAATAAGTTCCATTCCAGAACTATAGGGACATTGTCCATGTGACCAATGTCAGAAATATTTGTTGAATCTGATGTAAACCAATCTTGGTCTACTAGGAAAGCATACTTGCATAATTTTGCTTTCTCCGCATTTTTTATTTCATCGAAACTAGTACGGAAGGTGCTAAGAGATGAAGGAATGGTGGTCTGGCAGCAATTCAGCCCACTGCAACTGTTATTTCTGAAAACATTACCAGTACCGTCACATATGGACAAGCAGCCTCCAATTGGTGATCCGGATAAGGATGTCATCATGCCAATTCCTCCACAACTCATTGAAGTGAATCTGTTCTTCTGGGAGAACACAAAAGGGCTTCCCTCTAAGTTTGCTGTCTGGCGGCCTAATGGCTTGCGACTGCAATTGGAGTAGGTAACAGGGCTCGCCACCTTTAGTGTGCCTTCAATATTGATTTCGAGCACCTCTAGACCGGTAGAGTTCAATAAAGGTTTTGGAGGGCTGGTGGAGTTGTCGCAGATTATTTGGAACCAATCATCAAGGTAACAACCGGTTCCAATTCCAAAAGGATACGGGATTTGAGCGACTTGACCGCAATCCCATGGACAATTAGGCTTTGATACTGCTGCTGTTTCTACTGCTGCTATTTCTACTGCAGTCATAGACCACAAGAACAAAGTAATATGAAGTAGAAACCGGCCGACGGTGTCCATATTTTGCTTCTTTCTTCCTCTCTTTAGTCACCTCTTTGATGTCTTGTAGGAAGTTTGGATTTTAAGGGTGGTATCCAATTTGAAGCTAATTTATACTTTTCAAATGAGTGTAATTAAATTTTAGATAATATTTTAAAACAAAAATATTGGATCCAATAAAAAGACCAAACAATCATTTTCAAGTATGAAGCCTTCTCAACTACGAAAAGAAAACACGGTTAGGAAGGTGCAGAGATAGTTCTTGTTACCTTAGACCAAAGCCATCACTGAGATAAATGCTATTTTTTAGGTTTTATTCCCTCCAATCCAACCCAACCCATGCTAAATGTGTGGATTATAAGCTAAAAGTCAAACAAAAACCAAATTCCTCCCATGATTTAACCCAACAAATGGTGTGGGCACCACCAGCGGGACCCCACCCACATGGGTATGTCTCCTAGGATTTAGTGAATCCAACGGCTGAGATCGAAAAAAAGATCTAACGGCCCAAATTTAAATCCAATGGCTAAAATAATTAAAAAATTATTTAACTCAAAATTCACCCAAATTTAATGATTTTTCAATTTATCGGAATTTAAATATATTTAGGTTAAAATGTTTATAAAATTAAATTATGATAATATACATAATTTAAAAAAAAAATTACTTTAAAAGAAAAAATTAGCCTAAATTTATTCTTTAATAATCTGGGGCTAAAAAATTTAGGCCAGAAGGATTGGAGCAGAAAAACTATTTCTGGGATAAAACCTAAATTTTATGAGCTAAAAATTTTAAGTTTTAGCCTGAAGGCAGGAGATAGTCTTTGAAAAGTATTTTCAAAGTTTCTTCCATAAATTTTTTTTAGTCAAGTCGCTCAAGTCCACAACAGTACGTACAAGTTGTCAAAACTTATTAATTTAAGGATAAACTGCTAATTTAGTCCTTGAATTATCATCTTAGTGAAAATTAGGTCCCTAAACTATTTTTCAGAAAAATTAGTTCCTGAATTATAAAAATCTGCCAATTACATCCCTAATGTTATATTCAAAGCTATTATATTCAATTTTCCGTCAATTTAAGTCACATTACTTGCATGTGATACACATTGGATGGTAGATTGGTAGTTTTTCATAAAGAAATAGTCTATAGAGTTAACTTTGGAGGAGAAATTGATAGTTTTTCATAAAGAAATAGTGTAAGTTAACTTTTGAGGGTAAATTAGACATTAAATTCGCAACCTATATGAAATGTTAAGCACCTATAGATGAGAAAATGAAGGTATTACACTCTCAAGTGTGTCAAGTGACTTAAGTTGAAGAAAAATTGGATAAAATAGCTTTGAATATAATAGTAGGGATGAAATTAACAATTTCTAATGAATTTAGGGACTTATTTTACCGAAAAAATAATTCAGGGACCTAATTTTCACTGAGGTGATAGTTCAGAAACTAAATCGACAGTTCACCCTTAATTTAATATCAATACAAGAAAAACCGAACACACCCGGACCCGGGGTCTAAAGTGAAATAGAATGTAAAGCAACACTGCAGATTTATGGGCACTTCTTGGCTCCCTTTCCATGAATGAGCCTGTTTGGACCCATATTTGACACCTTCTACATGGCATGTCATCACCTTGAATTGAGTAATAATTACTCAAGTCAGCCATGATATTCAAGGAGGAAATTGATTGCAAAAAAATTGAAGACGAAGCCAAGTATATTTTGAATTTGTAACGAAAGTGAATCAAAGATGAGGAGGAAATCAAGAGAAGACATAAAGAATTGGATGCACTCGACTAGTATTAAAACAGATTTTCTAGGTCATTGGTAGGGGTCCGGCCCCGACCAACACATTCAGCTTATCTTTTTTGTTTCTTTGCACCTTGCGTGTTTTTATCTCATTTTTATTATTCAAAATGTAACCTATTCCCGCAAATTATTTTTTAGCACCTAGCTTAATTCTTTTTTCTTCACTTAGAGTAAAAATAATTTTCACGCATTTTGAATAATTTTTATTTTATCGCAATTTACTTTCTCGTGATTTATTATCTTGCAATTTATTTTTTTGCAATTTACGTTCTCGCATATTGTTTTATCGCAATAAGAGTATTGTAATGTATAGAAAGAAATCAAAACCAAAGCGCAGTCAAAATCATGAACTTCTCTTTACTCGCTCATCTTAGGTTGCAAGTTGGCACGTCCGCACACAAACTAGAAGGACCAAAAGATCCCCAAATTCTTGGTAGCCGAGACCGATTTGAGACCAACAAAGCCATTTCTCGTTCTTGCAAATAAAAATTTGACACATAGTAAAAGTACTCATCAAATACACATGGAAAAATTATGCACACATGTCAAACTGTGATTGTTAGGAAAAAAAAAACCGAAGGAGCCAAATATTTTCCTCCAATTACAATGGAAAGCTCTTCCACGGTAGGCCAGGAAGGGAATTATTCGTTTCGTTGGTGACTTCTGTTATGGTTCCTAGTGTGGAAACATTACAGGATGGAAATTAAGTAGCCGCCAGCAGCCGGACTTGACCAATATAAGATGACCTTCTGCATACTTTTTTTACAGTGAATGTATTTTCTATCATAAAGATGAGATGATCTATGACTTGGTGATCAAGTAAGCGGGGTTGCATTGTTAATTTGTTATAACATTAAGTGCTAATTAATGACCACCCAGGTTTACCACGGACGTTTAATTGAACTTTTGAAGGGGCCCGGTGAAGAAGCACCACGTACATTTCCAAGTGTATAATGTTTTCATAATGATATATGAGTTGGTCGATCATTAAGGTTTCGCCATGGCATGCACGAAACCATCATCAGTAGTTTCTGGACATGGAATAAATCTTCAAACATATTGCCCGAGTAATGCGCTGTTAGATTTTAGTGGAACACAAAAGGAAAGATGTTAGTTTCTCAATGGAACCTCACGTATTGCGAAGTTCAAACCTAAAGCCCAACACGTGGATAATATAAATCATGTGTAATTAAGCAAGTGTGACCGGTGAGCTTCAAATGTAGGCCTATGCTTTGATACCATGAAGTAAGTTAATGTTTCACTATAAAACTAATTGACAATATAAGAAATAGCCAGACTCATACAAGATTTGGTAAACTTCTAATGTAGGATATTTATTCGCTTCATCTTACTCAGAACTTTAGATTGAAAATAATTAAGAAGCATATAAGTAGGGCACATACTTTTGTGGTTTGTGTGGAAATATGCACATATAGATTTTAAAATCTACCTGCCATACTTGACCAGTCGATTTGCCCTAACTTACTTGTAGATACGAAGTAAAATAAATAAATAGTACAGAGGATTATAGTCCAAAAGAGCATATGTAATTTTCTATGATAGCAAATGAAACAGACAATAACCTTTTCTTCACCAACACCACCTTAATGCTCAAGTTTCATTTTCAACAAGTTGTTTCTGGCATTTGAATGGCCTCCAACTCGGTTGTAACTTCTCTCATTATAGGGCGATTTCTTCCATTCATATTCAAACATCTTATTGCAAGGTTAGCAACCACTCTGATCTCCGTTTCAGAGCCCTCTTTTAAAACTCGAACATCAACAACGTCAAATAGACGATCTTCTCACATCGAAGCAGTGAAATATGTGACAAGACTTGTGTAATCTTCGTCTCCTTGCCGTGACCTTGTTATTGCTCGAATTGGTTTTTTCCCAGTCAAGAGACCGACAAGGACGATTCCAAAGCTATACACATCACTTTTCTCCGCAAATCAATTTAGGAAATATGTGAGGTCCATGTAACCAAATGTGTACCATTAGCATGTGCTGTCAAATGAGTTTGGTCGATAGAAATTGATCTTGAAGTTCCAAATCGGCAACTTTTGCTCCGTATTTTCATCCAAAAGTATGTCGGAAGATTTGATGTCCCTGTTTAATATAAAGTTTTCAGGCAGTGAAATATAAATCTAATCCCATATCACCATTTTCTCAGATGTTGATGCTAAAATCTGGGGATTTAGTTCGGTCCGAGGCTAGCTTAGCAACAGGGTAATTCTATAACTTTGACATAGTTTTGTTTGGGGTGGTTTCGTTGAGAGTATAAATCTCATGTCGAGGAATTGAAATCCTTGCAGCACTCCATCTTAGATGTTGAGACTCTTCCCCTATTCCTTTTAACAATATCAAGATCAACAACGTGCAACAAATGTCTTTAGCTTTCAACAAAGCTCATTTCACATATTGCCATATCAAGCCACATTAAGAAACAAAGTTTTAGCTTTAGCTCTAACGGACTTGTAGTTCAGTTGGTTAAGATCATTCAACTCCTGCACTTGAGGTCCCAAGTTCGGTTCTGCCTCCCCAATCGCTTGAATGAAGAAAGAAAAAAACCAGAGTTTAATTTGAGCTATTATTTTGATTTTTTGCTTATATAACAAAAACAGGCCAGGTGGAAGATTGGTTAAAGGACAAGTATTTGTTGAGTATGACTTATAGGATCAATTAGCTAAATGACTGTTGATCTGTCAAGATAAGTTTTCTGTTTCCATTCATATGTCTGGGAAAAAAAATCACCAGTTAATCAGCCAGACATCACCGATATGTGGCCTAAGGATCCGAAGGTTCAAACTGCAGTCTCATTCACTCTAACAGAAGAGTTCTAAGAAAAAAATGAAAAACCTAAATATATGAAACTGGAACATTCATTACAATATTTAAAATTTAGAAATATAGAATTATTGTTCACAGTGACTTGAAAGGTAAGAGCGGGATTTCATGCATTCGTGATGAAGCAGCACCACCATCCACTGCAGGCCCTGTGTCAGTTGAGCTTGAAATAACATCCCATGGCTCAACTGATTCGGTCCTCAGATATTCAACCTCTTCGTAATTCTTTCCACCGTGAGAAGTAGCCTTTTCCGCCATTTGAACCCCTTCCAGCTCTGCCATGACCTCTCTCATTGTAGGCCGTTTTCGTCCGCTTAAATTCAAGCACCTCCTTGCAAGGTTAGCAACTATTGCGATATCTGCTTTAGACCCTCCCTTCACAACTTGAGCGTCAAGAATGTCAAACAGACGATCTTCCTGCATCGAAATAATGAAGTATGTAGCAAGACTTCTGCCTTGTTCTTGTGACCGGCTAGAAGAAATTGGTTTTTGTCCTGTTAATAGCTCAACAAGGACCACTCCAAAGCTATACACATCACTTTTATCCGTGAATTGGCTTGACTGGAAGTATTCCGGGTCCAAGTAACCAAATGTGCCATGTACAAGTGTGGTAAGGTGAGTTTGGTCAATGGCAACTGATCTTGAAGTTCCAAAATCGGCAACTTTCGCTCTGTACTTTGCATCCAAGAGTATGTTGGCAGACTTGATGTCCCTGTGATAAATGGGAAAGGCAGCTGAGGCGTGTAAATAGAAAAGGGCTCCTGCAATTTCTGTGGCAATTCGTAAGCGAATTTCCCATGTAAGTGGAAACTCCTCATTCTGCTCATGGATGTACTGGGAAAGTGTTCCATTCGGAATAAATTCATAAACCAAAAGCGGAACTTCAGTCTCCAAGCAGCAACCCAATAGTTGAACAACATGTCTGTGGTTGATTTGTGAAAGAATTACAACCTCATTGATGAAATCTGAAAGTTGGCTTTCATCAATAATTGTGGACTTTTTTACGGCAACAATTTTACCATCAGCCAACATGCCCTTGTACACAGTACCTTGGCCTCCATGCCCAAGAATTCTATCGACGTTGAAATTGTCGGTAGACTTCTCCAACTCCTTCGACTTGAACAACTTGATTTTCTCCACATTAACTTCACCTGAAGATAATTGTTGCTCTAATAATAAACCACCATTCCGTTTGAAGAAAATTTGCTTGCGTTTTATGTTCTTCCTCTTCTTCAGGACTTTGTGTATCCACCGTGCGCTGATAAGCAGTAACAATAGTCCCACGCCCGCACCAAGACCTGCGTAACGCTAAATTGAAGTTTTATAGATTACTCTACGACTGCATCACTTGAGTACGTACTTGATTGAGTTCTGTTTTGATTTTAAAAAGTTTTCTTTTAACATGTTGAACTTTTATAAATCCAATTCGTGTAGGTCTTCTGTGAGTAACTTTTACATGTTCAATAAGTAAATTCCACCATTGACTCCACTTTTTCCTGCATACTTTTTTTCCTATGTCATTATTATCGTACACTATGATCATCTTTCATATATGAATAAGTTAGAAGACTGATACATACATACCTATAAGGATCAGTTTGACCTTCGTCTTTTGAGCCACAATGTAGCACGTGTACCCCCCGAGATAGTTCATACAGTATGAAGCTCCTCCATTTCCACATATTTTCTGATCTGTGCATTCATCAATGTCTGCAATGCAGGGACCAAAAAAAAACAAAAATTGTAATTTAATCTGTAGATTGAAAATTTTAAGATATGGTAGAGAGTTGGTTTACCATAGCAAGGGTCGCCAAGATAGGGGTTTCCTTTGAAACCCGGAGGGCAAAAGCATAGAAGCCTTGACTGATTGTACGAGGGAGTGGCACTTAGTATTGTGCAACCGGGCATTGGATCGTAGTCTGCCCTTGACTCATTTCCTCGGATGAATCTGTGAAATAATTTGGCAGAAGTATTGTCAAAGTTTAAGCTCCACCGTAGAACCACAGGAACGTTCTCCTGATACTCACTGACACTGAAATTGGAAACATTTGTAATGCTCCTAAACCAGTTTTGGTCGACAAGGAATGCATAAGCACTGTTACAATCATCTCCCCTTCCTCTAATATCTTTATAGATGTACGTACTGATAGCACTGAGATGCGGAGGAATGGTAGTCTGGCAACAATTTATACCAACCTCACAGTTACCATAGTTTATACCAGTCCCCTCACAAATTGAACTGCACCCACCAACAAGATTCTCATCTGAGCTCTCCATGTACGCAAAGTCGCGGCAACTCACTGCAGTGAATTTATTGTGTCTCTCGGAGTATACAAAAGGGGTTCCCGTCAAATTAGCCGGTTGACGGCCTCTCTTCCCACCACAGAAGAAAGCGACAGGGTTGTTGACCCGAATTGTGCCATCGGCAATAGAAATATTCAGTACCTCAAGGCGGGTTTGTCTTAAGACAGGCACGTACCCGGTTGTTTTGTTGCAGCTTATTTCAAACCCTTCATCAAGGTAACAATTTCTGTTAGGTCCAATCCCGAAAGGATATGGTATGCTAACGTCTCCGCAATGTCTTGAACAGTTAGGCTTTGCCGTCGGTGCTTCTGCTCCGGACGCTGTTGTGCTTGAACAGCATAACAACACAATGAACAGCGCCATTTGAACTAGCAAACAATATTGCATTCTCGTGCATTCCTCTTTTCTGATTCTTCCCCAGTTTCCTCTGCTTCGTGCTAAAAAGGAAACATATGGAGCTTGTTAAAGGTGTTATGGAGTTTGCAAAATACTAATGAAACGATGACACTTAAAAGTAAAAGGCCCCCAAACAGATCTTTACTTGCTACTCGGTGATTGACTTACAAATATCCCTCTTTTCAAGTCTTCCTTTGTCATTTGCTTGGAAATGTTGATATAAAGCCGTCAGACATGACTGGTGGTAGAGGATTTAATACATGACTGGTGGTAGAGAATTTGGACTAGGATTCTCTCCCATTCTCTTTCAATCCCCTTCCATCCAAATGGACCAACAAGTAAACGCAACATATGACATGGTTCGCCTCCTATCCTCTACTGGTCCCGTGTGATCATTCCAAATACGTTGGAGCCATGAGTGGACAAATTAATAAGTAAACAAATTAAGAAGTAATCCATAATGGGAATAACTCTCATTCCATCCAATTTCTTTCCGCATTGGTTAAAATGCCCTTAAGGTGTTGAATCTGGAACATAGTAAACAACAAAATTTGGCCTAAAAAGTCCATATGTCACAGTAAAGCAGTGAATTGCACTCGTTGCACCGGACAATTGTAGGGATCCTCACATCCTAATCGTTTATCGTACATCGTACGGTCAGAAATTATTTATTTCAAATTAAATACAAATAGTAACTAATAAAAACTGACCGCACGATGTACAATGAACGACCACAATGTAAGAATCCCTAAAATTTCCACACAGAGAATTCGAAGATAATCCTTGAATTCAATCTTGGATCTACTACATCGTCTGATCTACGTCAAATATATTGCCAATATATAATAGTTTCTGCAATATATAACAGTAGACTAGTTGACTTGACTTAGTAACAAAAATAAAAGCAGTGAGTCATGATAGTTGGGTCCACGTACATGCTCAGTTAATTATACTGTGGTCATATGTCACGGAAAAGGATCATCGTCGGATCCCTTTCCTAGGGATCCTAGAGATACCATGATCTCATCCGTTCATCGTATATCGTACGGTCAGTTTTCATTAGGTACTATTTATATTTAATTTTAAATTTTAAATTTTAAAATGATTTCTGACCGCACAATATACGATGAACGGATAAAATCACAAAATTCCTAAAAAAAGATCCGGCGAGTATCCTTTCCCATATATCACTACACTTTACAAAAAAATGGTGAGAGGTCGTTGCACTTGCACCAAAGAAAACGTTGAAAAGTCTGGTTTGTTTTGTTTGGTTGTTTCCAAGTTGAGTTTGAATGCTGATTCCATCTCTTCGTTCCTCCACGGATTGAATGCATGCTAGAGCAAAAACTGTACGTAGAAGAAGAAAAGTATGTTACCTTAATCGAGCGACATTTCTTTCACAAAATATACAAAAATAGTGATGCTTTTTACACACTCAAAATTAATTAAAATTTGTGACATGTTCCGTATTAGAAATTCAATTTATGAACGAAAAAGAGTCCACACTTCAGTTGATTGGTTCCTAGTGACTTAGCATGTAGCAGTACGTACTTCTGCCTTCTTCTTGTGAGACCTCTTGTGAAATCCCGTCTCCGGAATTTCACTATTTATTATTACGTATCTCGTTATTTAAATTCGTATTTTACGTTTACGTTATTTTTATTAATTAATTTTAATTTCGTTAATTTTAGGAATTAAATCGAATAGTTATCGGGTTTGAACTTTCGTAATTTATCTTTAAAATTCGTTGACCATTCGAAGTCACAATTAACGTTTCCGAATAGATCTCGAAACCAAGAATGCATAGGCGAAAGCTGTTTGCAAGTCCGAATTATAACGGTATAGTTACGAACATTTGAAATTGATTATTTAAATTTTAGTTTATAAATTAAAAGTAGCCAATCAGTTTTATGTAAGATCATGGAGACCAATCAGAAAATAAATGAAGTGGCCAATCAAATTTAGAGGAGCTAAGAACCAATGAGGAGAGAGAAGCTGAAATTCCCCCCCTTTCGTCAACCCGCGCACACCCACAAACCCGGTTTCGACCCGGCCAAATTCCGGCCAATCTCCACCATTTTCAGTCGAAATTCACACCTCCATCACCTGAAACCTACTCAGCTACCTTCCTTCTTCCATCTCCACCAAAAATCAAGGGTTTTTAAGGCCTAAACCGGGTAGAACTCTACCGGAGAACCCGGAGGTTCTCGACGGCGATTCGCCGTTCCGGCAAGTCTCACCATCCACCACCATCCTTAATCAACTCCCCTTGGACCCAGGAACAACACCCAACCAGTTGTTGGGGCGTTGGAACACCGAGGAAGGAGAATCGAAGCTCACCCATTCTAGGGTTTCCGACGGGTGCAAGCCGATTTGGGGCTTTTCCCGGCCAAATTGGACTTGACCACAGGTATAAAACTTGCTCTGGTAAAATTTGGTAATATTTGGAAAAGTCAAAATTTCCGGCGAGTTGGGACGGCCGGCCGTCGCGTGGGCCGTGACACCCCCTGGCCACCCTAAGCTAAATTTGATGCCCCAATTCCATATTTGACATCTGATTAACGAAATTCCATTGTTTGAGTATATTTCCGTTAATGTCGGTCACTTGAATATTCTAACTAACAACGATCCGACTGTTGGATCGTCACCAAACTTTGAAGTACTATTATACGTAATATTTAAGAATCTTAGGAACTTACGAATCAAAAATCTAGTGGTTAGGTGAATGACTTTAATATATGTGATATAGTTATTACCTTGAAAACTCCCGTTCTGGTATACTTTGTGGATACGGCATGAATAATTGTTTTTATAAAGTTTACCATCGATCTACTTTATGAAATGTTATGTGACTTGGCTATTTGAACTGTTTATGAATTGTGTTTTAAAATATGTATTTGATTGTTTGATAAACGTGAGGGCTAGTAGATGACCGTTACCCTAGTGTCACGAGGTTAGGTGACACCGAGTCTGCACCATGTAGTAGTGGTACATGGATGGTCCTGCTTAATTAATTCGCGGTAGGGGACCATACTATTTATGGATCGTGCTTGGTTAATCAGCGATTGGCAATCCTTATATCTTTCGTATGGCCATACTCACTTAGGGGTGATCATGATTGGTTAATCCGAGATAGGTGATCACTGCCTAACAGATGCGTAGGAGTGACTCTGCTTGGTTAATCCGCGATAGGGGGCCACTTCCTGTTTGGTTACTTATGTAGTCTTCGGCCGAACTGCGTCACTCTAGCCCTAGTTTTTAGTGTTTTAGTGAACTATAGTTTTGAGAACTTTGTGTTTGATTTAGAAAAGCCGTTGGATGTCTGGGTAACTCCTTTGAAGATTTCAGAGACTTGATATTGATTTCTTACGAATGATTTATATTCGAGGTTTATAAATTGTGATCGATGGATGGTTTTACTTTCATTATCACATACTTTGTATTATTGTCACTCACACGAGCTTCGCAGCTTATCCGGGTTCTTGTTTGCCCGGTGTATCATTCCGATGGTGTAGGCACTGATTATACAGGTGACAGGTCTGTGTAGATTCCGAGAAGTCTGTGGGCGGGGGTAGCAGTGCACTTATCAGAGACTTGGAGCGTTAGGTTTCTCCTTTATCCTATTTTGTACTTTATCTTTTGGGACTTTCTTTTGAGCACCTCGGACTTGTTTCTAGCCAAGCAAGGGTTGTGCTTCTTTTTGGAGTGTACATTTTTATAAATATCTTGTGGAGAATTTAGCCACCCTCATAAGTATCTTGGTTTATTAGTTAAAGTATTTCATTCCGTATCTTTTGCATGATTCAACGTATATTACTCCTCCTTGTCACGTGTGGATTCTCGACATATGTTGGGATTGGGGCGTGACACCTGTAACAGGGAAAGGAGGGTGAAGCAAGTAAGAGCGAGCTCCTGCAATTTTTTGTGGCTATTCATAAGCGCCATTCCCATGTGAGTGAAAACTCCTCATTCTTCTAATGAGTATGCCAGGAAGGGGTTCCATTAGGTATAAATTCATAAACCAAATGGGAACATTGATCTCTAATGCAACCGTACGTAGAATATAATTACAATAACTATTTGTTCATTACTATGTAGTGAAAAACAATATTGGTTGTACATCGAATGAAGAACACCATCCATTCAAGGTCTGTCGACGTACAACCAATGTTCCAACCCTCAGTTATTTTCAGAGTTTGGACACATCCAACCTCTAGAAAGATATGTTGAATATCAGAGTAAGCCCTAACAACTGACAATTGAATTTTTCCCTCCAACTCCACTGTTACTTCTTTCTCATAGTAGAACGGTTCCTTCCATTCAAATTCAAGCATCTAAAAGCTAGGTTAGCAACGGCGGTAAACTCCTCTTTTCCACCATCCTGCATGACTTGCGTATCAAGAATATCAAATAGAAGATTCTTTTTCATGGAAATAAGGAAATAAGTTTCTAGGCTTCCGCTTTCTTGTGATCTCAGCAGCTCAGCAAGGACCATGCCGAAGCTATAAACATCACTCTTCCCTGTAAATTGGCTAGACTGAAAATCTTCTGGGTCCAAATAACCAATGTGCTTCCTTTAAAAGTATGAACCTTCAGGTGTTTAGGTTTTATTCGAGATTTGTTTGTTAGAAAACAAATGGGGCTCCTTTTGAAACAATAATCATAAATAATTCGCAATACAATTCTTAAACTCAAATTCGGACCTTCCAACTAGGAAAATAAACCTCGCTCACGTTAAGCCAAACAAATAGAGCCAAGTTAGGCCAAACAAGGACCACATTTGGAGCACGAATTATAAATAATTAGAAATACAACTCTTCAAAACAATAGACGCCCTTTGAAGAACTATAAGATAAAAGTGTTTAGGGTTTGAATGTGGTATTCATCTCACCAGGAAACTCAATATCTATACATCAAATTGTACATACAAGGAAAGAGTACATCTAGGAAATTCTATTCTCACAACAATTACAATAAATGCAAACCATCGACTCACGCCAACACTCTCCTCAAGTTGGTACGTAAATATCTCCTAAGCCCAACTTGTCAAGTAAGTCATGGAAAACCTTGGTTGACATTGCATGTGTTAACACATCTACCAGTTGCTCTTCAGACTTTACAAAGGGTATGTTGACTAACTTCACATCTAACTTTTCGTTGATGAAATGTCGATCTACCTCAACATGCTTTGTACGGTCATGTTAGACAGGATTATTAGCAATCTTCTGCGCAACTTGATTATTACAATAATGTAGCATAGCTCCTTGGTGTTTAAACCCAGTCTCAGTGAACAGTATCTGCAGCCCCAAAATCTCACAAATTCCATGAGCCATACCCCATACTCAGCTTCAACAGTGGATTGAGCAACTACATTTTGTTTTTAGCTACTCTATGCCCCACCAAATTTCCAGCCACAAATGTAAAGTATGAAGGATGGTTAGCTATATTACCCGCCCAGTCTGCATCTTTATAGCCTTTAACCTCCATATTTCCATGTTTCTTGAAAATCAAACCTTTCCCCGGTGAAGCCTTCAAATAGCTCAAGATTAAATACAATAGAGTTCTTCAAATCAGTCTAATAAACACATATGTAGAGTTCTTCACATCAATCTAATAAAGAGTCAAAAAAGTTGTGCACATTTGGAAACTCAATAAATGAAAGAAGAGGAAATCCAATTACCTTGACAAGGTTGGAGAAGATAGGGACTTCCTTCATAGCCTTAGGGACAGAAACATTGAAGCCTTGACGATTGTATTTTGAAGATGTACTGCCAATGTTATATACTATGCAATAGGGTCTAGGGTCACGGACCCTTCGAGGTCCGCCATAATTAATATCGTAAAAGGGAAATGCTTATGATGAGTTTGATGTAAATGAATCTTTCAAATGATTTGACTAATGACCTATTCATTTTGTCTAAGCTTAAGATCCATTCTAGCACCACAGGAACCTTATGCATACCCTGTATACCTCTATACAGTATGATCAATTACTCAGAAACCATGCTTGCTCAACTAGGAATGCATAATTGTTATCAAACAATGTGCTTTGTCCTTTTCTCTAAAAGCAAGTCTATCTATTTTAGGAGGGTAAGAGCGAAACACTTGAATTGTCCTTAGTATTTACTCTGAACGGTAGTTTTGTCTTTGTGCAACTCCATCCACTTGGGAAATGCAAGGGCAATTACTCTTAAAAAAAACATGTCTTTTATTTTAAAAAACATAAATGTGAGCTTTGTAATTTTTTTTAATAAATCGATTGTCTCATTCCAATAAATGATTTCAAATACAAGGCAAAAGCATAGCATTGCAACAAACATTATTAAGTAAACCTAGCGAATAAAATTAGTGTGGTTCGGTCCGTCTTCCCTTGGAGTGTATGGAACTTCTTCATCATCTACAGAAAACCTTCTTCTCATGATGTGATTTTTTTCACTTATCCAAAAACATTATGAATTAGGAGACATATCTTCGAGGCCTTGGGACATGATATCTTTCTTGATCCATATTTCGTGCATGTTGGCGAGCCAATTCATCAACTAATTTTGAATAATCTTATTTGAAGAACTCCCATTAAACGCGAAATTTCTGTTACAAATCAAACAAGAATAGGCATACAATAAATTTCGTATTACGTGTCTACACTCCCTCTCAGCTTTTTCTTAGTAGCCTTCTTACCAATAGGCCTCGAGGTTTCTTGAGTTTGTGCGATTGATTCAATTGTTGTGTCCAATGGCACCTCTAATGGCAACTCTTTGGCAGTTGATTTGGGCATAAGAGTCTCATTCAACATAACTTGTGGACCACTTGACATAACTTTGTACTTCAAAATATGCTTTACAATGTTCCAACATTCGTGCCTTGTGAATGATTTCTCGTGCTTAAGATCGAACCACATTTGAGCTTGTAGTTGCTGAAAAAAGAATTGTGAAACAACATAATAAATTACATAATCAAATGGTTACATCTAATTACCTAAATTACATTTTAACATTTTATTAAAATGTTAGTACCTCATTGTCTAGATTATTGTCACTTCAATAAATTCATTGCGATTTTGCGAGGGCTTCTTGCCAACCTTTCAAATCTGTATGTAGATATTTGTACCTAGTTGAGATAGATTGCTCAGTCCAGTCCAGGATGTGTCTTGAATCTGCTCAACATGAACCTTCTTTCACATGTGTTGCACCCTCATTTCATTTCTCGTGATTGGGCAATGTTCTAAAAATCGGCCTAAGCGGCGCTTAGGCGCTAGGTGGTGGAGTGCTGTTGGGATTTATGCCAAATCGTTCATCAAATCGGGTAGGAGTTAGTCGGCCGCCTAGGCTCTATCTAAGTGGTCTTGGCGGCCTCGTTGGAGCCTTGGCGGTTCACAGTTTTGCGCCAATCTGATGAGAAGAGAGCACTGGAAATCTCGGCCATACGCACAAACCCCACTTAATCGTTGAAAGACCCCATCTCTGATTTCTTCACAAAACTGCTGTTTGAGCAACGAGCCACGCCGATGCTTTTTGATTGTCGGGATTTTTGGAATTCTTTTGGGTTTTTAGGATGAAAATTGGGGGTTTGGAGTACCTTGTGGAGGCGATGGGAGAGAGGCTAGATGCTGAGAGGGAGAAGAGAAGAACAAGCAGCATCTGTTTCTCGATGAAATCAATTTGATTGGTAGAGTTATCTGCACGATTTGGAGTAAGCTTGTGGAGGCGGGGGAAATTTTCAGTGTGACCGGCACACAAGGTGGTACACCACGTGTCATTATACAAATGGTAGGATATGTGTGTTAAAAAGTTAATAACTTAAAAAATAAATTTTCTCATCACTTACATAAAAACATGTGGTATACCACCCGTGTTTCTATCATAATGAAAAATTCCTCGTGAAGGCGATGGAAATGAGGTTTCAAATAACCAAAGAGAGAAGAGGTTTTGCATTTGATTACGTTTTATGTTGATGGAACCAAGGTTTCTAATAAGTTAATAATAAAAGAGATAGAGGTTCTGCATTTGGTTACTTTTTTAGAACAAGGATCTTCGCCGGATCCCTTCCCTAGGGATCCTAAGGATCCTTGGCGCCTCATAACCAGTGGACGTGCTCTAAGTTTCTCTAATTCATATACCAGTTAGGAGTACAACTACAGTCATAATTTAATTCTAACTAATTTACTATATTTATCTAACACCAACAACTCGTTCATCTGACTTTACCAACGCCAAGAAGCCGCAACTCACTGCAGTGAACCTATTATACCTCTGTGAAGGAAAATAATGGCCTTCCCGTCAATTTGGAAGAAAGCAATGGGTTTGTTAACCCTGCACGCCTTCAACAGAAATATTCAACAACTCTAGCTTGCCGTGGTCCAAGAAAGGCGTGTGAGGGCTCGTACAGTTGTTGCAATCAATTCAAACCCTTTGTCTAAGTAACCATTGTTGCTAGGTCCTATCCCAAAAGGGTATGGGATCCTCACATCTCCTCACTGCGTTCTGCAATTCGGCTTTGCTATTGATGCCAATTCTGCTACTGCTGCTGGTGTGCTAGTACTTGTACGCCATAAGTGCAATAAAATGATTATACGAAGGAGAAATTGCATATTGCACTTATTAATTGATCAGCTCCTAAGTTCTTCCTCTATCTTAAGCTAAGTTGCTGCTATGAAGTATGTATTGAGCTTTTTTTTCTTTTTCTTTTTTCCGAGAAGTCTGTCTGGTAACCTCTATTGTGTTGAATTGCAATCTTGTTCTTGGCCCAAGACAATTGATCCAGCCCATGCACAAAGAAAGATTCATGCACATGCTAGAGAATTTCTAGCAAAGTTTAAATCGGTGGTAACTTGCTCGAAAGTTCTAGCTATTTGTACAATTGTGTGGATATTATGCAAGCCCAAAGTCAGCGGGCTGTTGAGTATGTGTGTTGGTAGGATGTAACGAAGTAAAGAGAACAGTAAGAAGAGTAAGTAGTAGAAGCATCCATAGCTTCTAAGAGTGTAAGCAAATTGTGAGTGTTCCTTTGTATTGGTTTGTTGTGAGAGTGAAAAATCTTTGTGTAATACCTTGAGTGTTCCTTTTTCTCTTGCCTATCAATTTCCGCTGCGTTACACTCTTCTTTGTGAAATAAACATGTTCATCTCTTTAAGCCCTACATATTGTTGGGTTGGTTACATTGTTCTTTAGCTTCTTTGTTTTTATGGTCACTCAGTTGTTTTCCTTGTGTTTGTATTTCAGCTTCTTGCTGTTCTTAAGTATATGGCAGGCAAGTTCAACTCTATGGATATCTGAAAACCCCTTCTTCTAAGCCAATCAACGTAGAAAAGAAAATACTGTTGACTAGAAAGGGGTTTTCAAAAGCTCTTCCCCACCCATTTGCACATGAGTTAACTCAAATCGGCCGAACCTCCTTAATTAGCTACATAACAACCACAAAGAGAAAACAACACAAGGACATTTAGAAAAAACATCAGCCCCCATTAAAACAAAAGGAAGATTAAAATAAGGAATCATTTATTAAAATCCGACGATTAAACAGAGAAAGTCATGTATTGAAAATGCCAATTAATTAACGCATGCATCTGTCTAAAATTGTAAACTGCTACATTATAGACAATAAGTTATATACTTTTTCATTGAGGTTAACTTCACTTTAAAAAGTGCCATTGTCGATTGCATATTAATAACAGTGAAATTGAAGTATCAACAATATTAATAATTATACATTAAAAAAATGTAATTAACCACAATAGAGAAAGTTTGATGGTTATATATAAATATAATATAAATAGGACTAAAGAAAAAACATTATCTAATCGTACTAGTGACTAGTCAGGTACCTTGCTCTAAGGATAAACAACAACAAAAGAAAAGACCCTTTTTTTTTACCAAAAAAAAAAAAAAAAAAAAAAAAGAAAGAAAGAAAAGACTTTGTATGACAGAAAATGGTCCCTGGAGATTGTTCTTGTTGATAACGCTCACAACAAGAAAACATAGATTAAGTGACGACATTTTATATGACACCCATAAATTCATATATTTTGATATAATAAGTGAAGAATTTTAGGAAAGTATCACACAGACTTGCGCAGGATACAAAATCTTTTTGGAATCTGTACCACCACATAAAAATCTTGTAATGGCTTGCGCTTGCAAGGTTCTGTAGGTAGTGAAAGATGAGAATACACAAGAAACAAAGGCAAGACATACTAATGTAGAAGTTGAGGTTCTCACTATAAAACCAATTGACAATATGAAAAGAAGTCCAATTATCACATCCAAGGTCCCTTCCTTTCTCAATGTGGGATTGATACTCTAACACGTATCCTCACATGTGGCGAATTTTCAAGCTTAGTACGTGTACGACACAAATGTTAGTGTATGAGAATCCAATTAGGATTCTCATAGGCTAGATTTTATAAATCAATGCGGGCTTAGGGTTACTTGTACTTCAAGTCTGCTTAGGGTTACTTGTACTTCAAGTCAATTGACTTGTATGTATTTGTGAGATCAATACAACTAACACAATTATAATGATATATGGTATAATTCTATAAATCAGGTGACATGGAGCACATCATGTCGTTGGGCTTCACACGCACAAATTAGGTGACGTGGAGTATACGTAGCCATTGACCTTCAAATGCGAGACAAACTACTCTGATACCATGTAAAAGTTGAGGTTCCACCACTAAATTATTTGGTAATGTGAGGAGTTGTCCAATTACTTATAAGCACATACAAGGTCCTTTCCTTTCCTGATGTGGGATTGATACTCTCAACAGGTGATACACATTTCCTTTTGGATTATGGAGAAATATATGAAGTATATACTGATGATGATTCACATTCAAATTGAAACATGAATGTTAATTTACAATTATGCTGGTCGCCACCTTCGGGTGTATTCTCTAACCAGTGGAAGAGTCTCATGAACGGTTGACGGCATGAATCTAGTTAAACAAGGCAGACTTTCTGACTCCATTGATGCAACAAGTCTAGACTGAGATTCTGCCTCAAAGAAGGCAACCCTTAATAACTCTGTGGCATAGGAATAGGGAAACGATCTCAGCACACTATTTTTTTTTTTTTTTGCACACTCTTGTTCATTTTTGTTTTTTTATTCTACTTTGACTTATTTAATTCGAAAGTCAAAAATAAACAGAGGTGTATTAGAATCATATTGATCACCGCCAACAAAATGACTATGTCATCAAGGAAAATGAAAGGTGAACATAATAACATCAGTACTAATACCAAGTCCTGTTTATTTCTGAGCTTCATAGTACTTATTAGTTAGTAGCATATATAACAGAGTATCCCAGAATATTATTTCCAAGAGAGCATGTAATTGTTTACAATGGCAAAAAAGACATGAATATAGATCACCAAGACCTGAAAGTACACCTGTGGAAGTTCAAGTAAGATGAAATTGGAGCACCGTTCGCCCTGTTCAATTGGAAAAGCATCCTCATACCGCCAAAGATGAATGCATCATTTTGGACAAATTAAACCACTGAATAATTTGTTCGAGCAACACAAGTTTTTTCTTAAATTTTGGATAGCCACCAATTCGGTTGTGACCTCTCGCATTGTAGGACGATTCCTCCCATTCAAATGTAGGCATCTTCTTGCAAGATTAGCAACGACTCTGATCTCTGTTTCAGATACGTCCTTCATTATGCGAGCATCAACAATGTCAAGTAAACGATCTTCGTGCATCGAAGTAACGAAATACATGGCGAGACTTATATAGTCCCCTTCTTCTTATGACCTTGATATTGAACAAACTGGTTTTCGGCCAGTTAAGAGCTCAGCAAGAACAACTCCAAAGCTATACACATCCCTTTTCTCCGTAAATCGGTTTGATTGGAAGTATTCCGGGTCCAAGTAACCAAATGTACCAATAGCAAGTGTTGTCAAATGAGTGTGGTCCCTGTGTAATATAAAGTTTTCAGGCAGTGAAATATAAATCTAATCCCATATAACCATTTTCTCAGATGTTGATGCTAAAATCTGGGGATTTAGTTCGATCCGAGGCTAGTTAGGAACAGGGTAATTCTATAACTTTAACATAGTTTTGTTTGGGGTGGTTTTGTTGACAGTATAAATCTCATGTTGGGGAATTGAAATCCTTGCACCACTCTATCTAAGATGTTGAGATTCTTCCCCTATTTCCTTTTAACAATATCAAGATCAACAACGTGAAACACATGTTGTCTTTAGCTTTCAACAAAGCTCATTTCACAGATTGCCATATCAAGACACATTAAGAAACAAAGTTTTAGCTTTAGCTGTAACGGACTTGTAGTTCGGTTGGTTAAGATCATTTAACTCCTGCACTTGAGGTCCCAAGTTCAGTTCTGCCTCCCCAATCGCTTGAATGAAGAAAGGAAAAAACCAGAGTTTTATTTGAGCTTACTATTTTTATTTTTTGCTTATATAACAAAAACAGGCCAGGTAGGAGATTGGTTAAAGGACAAGTATTTGTTGAGTATGACTTATAGGATCAGTTAGCTAATTGACTGTTGATCTGTCAAGATTAGTTTTCTGTTTCCATTCATATGTGTGAGAAAAAAAAATCACCAGTTAATCAGCCAGGCATCACCGATATGTGGCCTAAGGATCCGAAGGTTCAAACTGCAGTCTCATTCACTCTAACAGAAGAGTTCTAAGAAAAAATGAAAAACCTAAATATATGAAACTGGAACATTCATTACAATATTTAAAATTTAGAAATATAGAATTATTGTTCACAGTGACTTGAAAGGTAAGAGCGGGATTTCATGCATTCGTGATGAAGCAGCACCACCATCCACTGCAGGCCCTGTGTCAGTTGAGCTTGAAATAACATCCCATGGCTCAACTGATTCGGTCCTCAGATATTCAACCTCTTCGTAATTCTTTCCACCGTGAGAAGTAGCCTTTTCCGCCATTTGAACCCCTTCCAGCTCTGCCATGACCTCTCTCATTGTAGGCCGTTTTCGTCCGCTTAAATTCAAGCACCTCCTTGCAAGGTTAGCAACTATTGCGATATCTGCTTTAGACCCTCCCTTCACAACTTGAGCGTCAAGAATGTCAAACAGACGATCTTCCTGCATCGAAATAATGAAGTATGTAGCAAGACTTCTGCCTTGTTCTTGTGACCGGCTAGAAGAAATTGGTTTTTGTCCTGTTAATAGCTCAACAAGGACCACTCCAAAGCTATACACATCACTTTTATCCGTGAATTGGCTTGACTGGAAGTATTCCGGGTCCAAGTAACCAAATGTGCCATGTACAAGTGTGGTAAGGTGAGTTTGGTCAATGGCAACTGATCTTGAAGTTCCAAAATCGGCAACTTTCGCTCTGTACTTTGCATCCAAGAGTATGTTGGCAGACTTGATGTCCCTGTGATAAATGGGAAAGGCAGCTGAGGCGTGTAAATAGAAAAGGGCTCCTGCAATTTCTGTGGCAATTCGTAAGCGAATTTCCCATGTAAGTGGAAACTCCTCATTCTGCTCATGGATGTACTGGGAAAGTGTTCCATTCGGAATAAATTCATAAACCAAAAGCGGAACTTCAGTCTCCAAGCAGCAACCCAATAGTTGAACAACATGTCTGTGGTTGATTTGTGAAAGAATTACAACCTCATTGATGAAATCTGAAAGTTGGCTTTCATCAATAATTGTGGACTTTTTTACGGCAACAATTTTACCATCAGCCAACATGCCCTTGTACACAGTACCTTGGCCTCCATGCCCAAGAATTCTATCGACGTTGAAATTGTCGGTAGACTTCTCCAACTCCTTCGACTTGAACAACTTGATTTTCTCCACATTAACTTCACCTGAAGATAATTGTTGCTCTAATAATAAACCACCATTCCGTTTGAAGAAAATTTGCTTGCGTTTTATGTTC